>CM066035.1:258743789-261558789 GCA_033557465.1 Ichthyophis bannanicus
CATAACAGAAACTTTGTTCACTGTCCCAGACAAAGTGGGGCCCTGATAACCCGCTTTGCCCCTTCCTTTCTCAATATTAACCGCAGACAAGAAGACATTCAGCAGAGGGGGAGGAATATGCATCATCTCTAAAAGAAACCTTAAGCTAAAAGTTGTTGAAAACTAATTCCACTACAGAAAAGGACCCCTTACTAGGAAATAATAGCTCAATCTCACCTCTGTCTAAACTACACAGCACCCCAAAGCAATGCATCTAAACTCTCAAACCTTCTTGAAGATGCTTGCTCCACTCCAAGCAGTCACAACCCTTGTATATTACTTGGAAATTCTCCACCTCCTACTCACAATTCTAGACATCATAATTATGCCTTCAAACTTTCCTCCCTCTATCTTTACCAGCTACCTACCACCAATCCTCTCAGGGGACATGGTCAGACAATGTGGCCCTCCTTTTCCCTATCCACCTAACCTCACAGCAAGCTACCCAGGATCCGCATCATACATCACATGAAGATTAAAGAGACTTCAACAATGAAATATTTCTATCATAGAACTCCCGTCACCCCCGCAACTTGAGGCATTAGCAGACTTGAATGCTGACCTCGACAACCTATGCCAAGGCTGGGACCACGGCCTATCAAGAAGCAGCCCTCACCCATCCAAAAAGATTTTTAGACAGGGAAACCCAGGACGAGTGGCCCCATGGTTCTCAGCTAATCAGCAGAAGCAAAAACGCGGAATTACAACGCTCTGGAATGCAAATGAAGAAAATCAAAGTGGATTCACTTAACTGTCCACAAATGTACAAACAATCAAACGGAAAAAAGGAAATACCATAACAATCGATCAAACAAGGCAATAAATAAACCAAGAGAACGATTCACCATAGCGAAAACACTCCTAAAGGAACCATCCAAACGACGACCCACAAGAGGACATAAGTTTACTTAAGTCCACATAAGCTTACCACTTATCTAATATTCAAAAAGCTACCGTACACCCCCCACCCCACCACTAACCGAAGATCTACTCCTCAATGAAAGTTGCACCACACTGCCCCGATCCCAGAATCCTTGCGTTGACAAATGAATGCCCATCACTCCGAAACCATCGACGAAATCATCCCGGCCCGCAACACAACAACTTCCACACTCGACCCAGTTCTGGTATCATGGGTAAAAATCACCTGTCCTCACCTCAGCACCTATCTAATAACAGATTATTCATATCCTCCTTGTCCTTAGGGCAATTACCCAGCACGAGGAAGCAATCATCATTTCGAACCTTTAAAGAAAACGTGCCCAGCGTGACCCATCCTGCCCCAAAAGTCCTATAGACGTATATCAAGCATCCCATTTGTCACAAAGATTCTGAAGAAAAATATACTCACACAACTTCGAGACCACCTTACAGAAAATGCCCCAATGACCCAGTCATCTGGGGCTTCGGACTAGCGTTCATTAGGTTGAAACTCTGATCACCTCCTCTGCTAAATACGCTCATAACAGGATCACAACAAACCCGAAAAATGGTTTCATTCTGCTGTTTCTCGACATTGCCATGGGCCTCTGGACTCCATGCCTAACCACCTGCGAGAATTCAGAGGCCTCGCAGAAACCAGACTCCAAGAGATCACACTCACTTGGTTCCAATCTTACCTAGATTCGCAAAAGCAATTAAGTCAGTAAGCAGCAGAAAGACCTCTAATACAGCCATTCATTTAACACAAAGGAGTTCCTCAGGGATCAAGCCTCTCGGTACGCACTCTTGTCTATTTTCATACAGCTGATCTTCCAGGTCTTCCATAAATATGAAATCCCTATCAAATTGGTGCAGATGATATAATGATATTCACCACCATTCACCTCCTTGTTCCCAACCTCACTAGCCTCCGAAAATGTTTCACGGATGTTAAAAGAATGGCTCACTCAAGACCAACTTACACATCATCAATGAACAGCATGGGCACCAAACACAGAGGATACCGAAAGGAACAAAGGGGGGATTGTTGTAGTTGTCAATATGGCAGGGACAGACTAGATAGGCCTGTGTTGTGGTTCTTTTCGGTCGTCATACTTCTATGTTTTCTAAACAGCCCGGAAACCTTCTCCATCTCTACTGACCCAACCTTCTGCTCCCCTTACTAAACCCTGCACCTGCTGATGCAGTTAAAGCCAACGGTCAAACTTCTGAACTCAACTGACATGGGCATAACACTAGACCAGCCCAGCATCCCTTAAATTTTTATACACACAAAAAGAGTACAAAATACATTGTTTACCAAAGGCTAATAAACCCCTGATCGATCTGTGCAAATTCTTACTCTTCTGGCTAGACCATATTGCATTGCCTGCTCTGCCAAGCCATAGTGACCATGTGTTCTGGATTATTTTCGTTCATGATGCAAGTTACTTCAAGGCCTACCCAAAAACCAAACCCTCCTACTGACCTTGCATTAATGGCCACAGAAACGCTTTTGGCCCTGCCACAAAATTATCACAAGAGCCCTTTGTCAAAGACCGATTATAAACCCCATTACTTATTCAGCTCCATGGGCTTACCCTCCTCTGCCAGAATTTCAAGTTAAAAGCCCCATTACCATAACATTTAAAATCCAACTACAGGGAATCCGCAAACTTGCCTTCGACTTCCCATCTCCAAATCCTACAGTTTGTGAGCTTTTTCCTTGGGCCCGAAGAACCTCCACTCTTAACCTCCTAAAGATCCCAACTCCGAATAAATCACGAGCAGACTGGGTCATTTACAATAGAGCCGTCTCACTATTCACCCTCTTCACATTATGGATACGCGTCGCCCACCCACTCTTGACGAGCAAGCCCAGGGACTGGTCGGAATTCCCCGCCATAAAGCTTAAAACATACCTCTTTCAGGAATGAATACAATATGGACACGGACTAGCAAAACGACTGAACCACCTTAAAATGAAAACTCTACGTACCACAACAGACAAAGACTCCGGTACTATGTAACATAAGTTTTGACAAATTGTTGTAACCAATAGAACCATAACTTGTAACTAGTGCTGGAGTCTTAAAAACTACCCTGTTAAACTATTGTTGTACTGTTTAATGTTTCCAGTTCCATGTAAAACAGTTTGTCGGGTTGGACTGGGCCCCCCATTACACATTGGTAAGTTAATTATAACTACTTTGAATTGTTAGTAAAAAGCGGTCAGAGAAATAATGTTTTTTGACATAATATGAAATATAGATCTGCATTCTACAATGGATTAGCCCAGTTGCTGTGCAGATCTCTCTCATTGCATATTAATTGTGAAGATCCTGAAAAACCTGATTCGGCCCAGAGGGCAATGGGTTTGGCAGAACAAGCATGCCTCGAACCCTTGGCATTCTTCTCTAATTGCTTACCCTCAAACCTCGGTATCCTCCACTTCTTCCCTTATCGGACCATTCACATGCTAAGCTTCACTCTTCATCACCCGCCTCCTCAACCTCCCCCTGTCTCCTCCAATTCATACTTTGTAGCAAATCTTCAATGCGATTGATCTGTAGGGCTACTATCCTCCACTGTCCTCATTACCTCTTCCTTCCATATTATGTCATCTGAGTGCCTATTGAGGCAGAAGCTTCTAGCCATTTCCACTGCACTCTCTTTTGCTCGGGATGCTCATTCCGCTCATAAATCCCATGCTACAGTCCTGTGACTTCTTGTGTGGAATTTCTTTTCAAATCCCTGGCCTTTGTCTTCACTTTACCCCCGCATATCTATGGTTTTTCCTGTGCACGCTCAGCTGCGGGGATTTGGACAAATCATGGGGCACCTTTGGTCCAGACTTTCTGACACTTACAAATTCATGCTAGTCTTTTTCCAGTTAGCCATAGCACTCACCAAAACCCCCAAGACTATTATGTCAAACCTGACTCTCTCTTGCCTCTGACCCGCGCTGTTTTTTTTCAAAACTCTCAACATCTCTCCTCAAGGTGCTTCCATCTCTGACCCCTCCATTACCTTTCTGCCCTAAACCCACTGGCTGGAACTACTTCCATGACAAAATCTCACAATATCAACACCTTATCCAATTCCCTATGAGAGTTCAGCTTACGTCTCCTCCTCCCACTCATCACACCCCCCCCCCCAACCTCTGATACTCTGTTTCTTTTTCTTATGATACTCTGAGAGGAAGCTACCTCACCCTTCCTGTCCTCATACAAACTTATTACCTGCTCCTCTAATCCTATTCCCACCCGTCTCCCTTAGCTCCATCTCCTCCACTGTAGTCCCTTCCATCCTCTCAAATTTCTCAAATATCGCTTTCCACTGCTACTTTCCCTATAGCCTTTCAAGCATGCCGTAGGTGTCATTCCTCTTCTCAAGGAAACCCTCAATAGGACCCAACCTGTCCTTTCCTTAATTCTATCCACCCATTTCCCTTCTCCCCTTTGTTGCTAAACTACTTGAACTGTGCTCCAGGGTCACTGCTGTTGCCTCAAACTTTCTCTCCACATCAAGCCCTTCTGGATCCTCTACAATCCAACTTTCGTCCTTTACATTCTACCGAAATGGCTCTTGCCTATAGTCTCCTAGTGACTTGTTCCTGGCAAAATCCAATGGCCTTTACTCAATTCTCATCAGTCTTAACTGTTTGTGCTGTTTTTGACTTGGTTGACCATCAATCTTGTTTCTTGCAGTACCTTGTTCCTCAGTTTTAAGGACTCTGTGCTATCCTGGTTCTATTCTTATTCTTTCACATCACTCCTTCAGTGTTTGTTCTGTGTGGATCCTCACTCTACTGCTATCTCACTCTCAGTTGGTGTACCCCAGGGTTGTTCTGTCTTGGGTCTCTACTCCTCCTTTCTTCTCTATACCCAGTCCATTGGTGCATCTCATCTATTCCACATGGCATTTCAGTACCATCTTTATGATGAATAGACTCCCTAGATCTACCTCTCTACACCTGAAATCATCTCTGGCAATCCAAGTCCTGGATAGCTGCCGAACTTTCCGGACATTGCTGAAGTTCCGTCGCTGTCTCACCACCACTTGAATATTGTACATCGCCAAAACTGAGCTTCTTATTGTTTCCCCCTAATTTATAGAACGCCTCCTCTACCCCTTTCTCCTTCTCTGTGGATAACTCTCTACTCCTCACTATCTGCATCAGGCTCGTCAAACCTTTTCGGGGTGAATATGCGACTTCTATATAATTTTCCTTTTTCACCATCACACAAACCTCCAAACTTTTGAATTTTTTTTTTTTTGATATCTTAAAACCTGACATTTTCTTTCTCTACATAGAATACTACCACTAAAACCAAGCTCCTCACCTCGTAATTCTATACACATGTCAACTCTAACACCAAGAGAGGAAATCAATTACTAAGTCTAATGACATACCCTGAACGCACGAGAATAGCTTTATCTCCCGCCCTCTACCAGAGACCACACTAGCCCATGACTAGCATGATCCTTTTTTATATATCTGCCAACAGTCAGCCATTCACGCAACTGTATCACATTTAACCTCCCCCCATGAATAATAACCAACATTGGGGTTAATATCTTCATTTATCTCCCTATCAAGCAATCCATTCCAGTGCACACACCCTAACCACCCCTATCTACCCCCTCCAACATGGATACTTTCTAGACCTAAGCTCCCAACAATGTACAGACAACTCCTAATATCAACTTTTATATTAGCCCTGCTAGCTAAAGTATTGGAAGTGAAACAAAACATAAAGAATTCCAATAATCCATTCCTACAGACCACCACTCATCACCAATTAACTGCCCCATATTTATCTACACCAAATCCCCCTGAAATGCAGACTAACTAGGATTATCACCAAACCCTTTACAACTCCCACACTTTCTGCAAGGCCTTACTCCCTCTCCAAGGTGCCTTGATCAATGCCATTCTGCCAGGAACAAGATCCCCCTTCTAGCCGATTTTGTAACTGACTATAATATAGACATACTTTGCCTCACCGAAACATAGTTCCACGAAACCAACACCGTTCTCATGAACCAGCTCTGCCCCCCCCCCCCCCACTCACTCAATCCACAGCTGCAGCTGGATAACCAGTAGAGGTGGTGGAGTCTGTGTAATAATCAAGAAAAAAAATGAAAACCTACCACCATCAAATCAATCTCTTCCCCAGGAATGGACTCTCTTAAAATCTCCAACAATGCACTTTCTCTGTGCCTAATATGCAGAGCACCACAAACCAAGGCTCAAGACCTTTCTACAATTCTTGAAGCAGCTTGTGCCCCCCAAACCTCCTTTCACCCTCCATTTGTTGTAGGAAATGTCAACCATCTCCTCAACCACACAGAACCAGGCTTTATCCTTCTTAGATACTATGGATGCACTACACTTCTCACAGATCCTGAAATCACCAACCCACAACAAAGGAAATACCCTTGACATGATCTTTATGCCACAAACCATATAGCGAATTGTCAAACCTCACACTCTATCCACACAGAACCTTGGGTCAGACCACTCAACGGATTCTCTTCTCCATCTCCTACCGACTCAACCAAATGATACCTACTCCACCTCCAACGACCCGGAAATTTAAGCAATTTGACATTAATAAGCTGTTCCTCAAACAGGTTACACCTCAACTAGACCTCCTCAATAGCAGTTGCTCTAATCTTACTTCCCAAATTGAAGGCTGGAACAAAATTATGACCCTCTGCAGCCCAAGCACCCCGCCCCCGCCTCAGACTATCATCCAACAAACACCACAACGAGCTCCCTGGTTCTCCGCATCTCTACGCAAACTGTAAGAAAGACCTTAGATGATTGGAACAGAACTGGAGATACTCCCAGAGATCCTTCAATCTACTCTAGTTATTCTGAAAAGCTCCGCGCTATTGTGCCGAAACTTTAAAAAGGAAGAGAGAATACAATGAGAATGTCATCATGCACTCTATAAACAAACCCAGGGAATCAGTTTCCATTGCAAAATCACTTTTAAATGAACCAAACAAACAAGTGCCTGAAGTTAAAATATTCCCACAGACCATAGCTGACCACCATGCCTATCCCTTAACCCCCAGTATTACTCCTAAATTTGACCTGCCATCCTTTGACAACATAATTACCACCATCAAAATTCTAAATGCTTCTACCTCTGCCCTAGACCCATGTCCTGTTACATGAATAAAAAGCACCAAGGAAACCCTTGGCCCCCTACATTCTATCTGTAGTACATCCTCCCTCATGCCATCGCCTCTGAGATGAGCTCAATTCGTCTATCCTAACAGGAAACAAGCTTGACCCTACCATCCCCACCATACAGAATGATTTCAGGTATCCCCCTCCTTGCAAAGGTAACTGAAAAGATTGTTTAAATTCAGCTACAGAACTTTGACGACAACGCTCCCCTCGATCCCTTCCAACATGGTTTTTGAACGGAACCATGGTGTGGAAACCTTAATTACATCTCTTCTAGACAGTGATTTCTTACACTCAAACGCCTACCCAAGGGTTGTCTACTAATCTTCCTCAATATACCTTCAGCTTTTGACTCCCTTCCTCACAATCAGCTTCTTGACAGACTACATGACATCAGCCTTAGAAACACCACACTTAATGGTTCCGCTCCTATCTGGAACACAGGACCCAACAGTAAGATTTTGTAAATAAAACCTCCCAGCCATTCACCCAAACACAAGGCATACCACAGGCTCCAGCTTATCTGCACTCCTTTTCAACATCTTTCTCCAACCTATATGCAAAATCTTTCAGGATCACAAGATCCAATACCAACTCTATGCAGCTGACATCATGTTCTTCACCCCATTTAACACTGCAACACCCAACCTCACCAGTATTAGCAAATGCTCCACAAAGATCAGATACTGGCTCCATCAACACCCACCTCTTCATCAAACCTAGCAAAAACAGGGGCGCTCCACCTGTTCTATGATTCATCTTACTCTCCCCCGACATCACTCGTCCTCGATGGCTACACCATAGCTATAAAAAGCAAAGTTAAATATCTTGGCATAATAATTGACCAGAACAGATAAGAAGAACAACTAAATCCATATACACCAAGATCAGAACCCCGAGGAACCTCCAGATTCTTTCCGTACCATCTGCCAAGCCCTAACTACCCCCATGCTCGACTATTGCAACCTCATATACCATGGCCTCTCAAAGCAAAGTATCAACCCACTCCAAGTGATCCAGAACATAATAGCATGCTTAATCACCAAGACTTCCAGACGAGCTTCATATTACCCCTGTCCTCCAACACCTCCATGGGCTCCCTATCTTGCAAGAATAAAATTTAAACTCTCATTCTGATTCAGAAAGGGTTATAGACAATGAATCTGCTTCCCTGTCTCCTCTCACCTCCTCTCCAGGCCTAAATAGCTCCAGATCACGCAGGTCCAACTCTGTAAACCTTCTAAACATCCCTGGCCCAAAAATAAAAAGCAAACAATCTACCTGTTAATTGAGCCTTCTCCCTCTTTCGCCCATACAGAATGGAATACCTTCCCATCTGAATTATGAGGCTGCGCTGATCACGCCAGAGTTCCATAAAAACTTAAAACCTTCTTCTTCCAGGAACACTTTATCTCTACCCCTCCAAGCCACGATCGATCCAGTGTAACTTAGTCCTCTTAACCCTCTTACACAACAAGCACTCCATCTGAAGACATCTCCTTAATGGATCTCTGTCCTCCCCTCTCTTCTCCTCCCTCCTCCCCATCCCCCCCTTTTTGTACATAGTTTGCCCTGTCCAGCGTAATACCATAATTGTTAACTGTAAAAAGTTGATTGTTAATATTCTTTACTTCAAGTTATTGTTCTATGTACAACAGCTGTTTCCACACCTTTACACGTTGAGTTGCATGTAAACCGTCTTGCATTGTAACAAAGATGGTATATAAAAAGTTTAAATAAATAAAATTCATGCATGTCAATGACCTCCTTATAAAATACCAACTGTAATAAAAGTATGCATGTATGTATGTATGTATTTATCTGTTTTTCTATACCACTTTATCAAGAAGTCAAAGAGGTTTACATATAACCTTTCAGAATGTGCATGTGATTTTTACATAGAACCTGGTATATCATTTAAAGTGTTTTGTAAATATATCTTTAACATTAATTGATTAACAGCAGCAGATATGCATTATCAACCAAGAACAAATTGTTGATTAGCTGTTGAGAGTGACGATGAGAGCCCTTGAGAGTTAGGCAGTGAAATCTCATGGGTAATCATTTCAGTGCTACCATGTTGGTATATCAAACAGCAGAAGGATGTCAGACAGATGCAACTACCACAGACTAAACAGTAAATAAGAAGTTATGGAGGGTAATTTTATAATGGGGAATCTAGGTTTGGAAGACAAGAAGACACCTATTTTGGGCCAATTTTATAAAAGTACATAGTCTCCAAGATCCAGGGTGGACCACTATATTCAGCAGTACAAGTTAAGGGATCACACTGGCACAGTACAATATACTACATCTAGCTTCAGAAATGTGAATTAACTGTATCCACTTCTGACTCAGGAGTTAAATTTGAGGTACGAAAAAAAATAGGCTCAAACCCTGAGACACCCAAGTCAGGGACTCCCATGCACTTAGTACTCACTAACTACCATGCACCCATCCATCTAACCCATCTTCCACTGTACAGAGCCCCTATACTTAGGGTGCCTTTTACTGAACTCCATTAATATTTTGCACTTAACAGGTATTGTCCTGTCCTTTTAAGTGCAAAGCCTCAACATTAGCTGTGGGGGCACAATCTGCACGTTCCCAACAGCTAACGTGCGGCATAAGTAATGCGGGTTCACCTGATGACTCCATAGTGGAGCTGTGAAGTGAACTCACATTATGTGTGCACTAATGTGCTCTCCATGCTCATGCTCCGCCCCTAACCCACCCACCCTGCCCAGTAGAATGTGAGTGCTAGTTAACGAGCACTTTGGTGGAAGGTAGCTAGCATAGTCATGCTTTAGCGTTCACCATAGCCAGCTATTTCACACTAAACCGTGCACTAACTGCTAATCGAGCTTTAGTAAACAGGGCCCTTAGTTTTCCTGCACCTTTTGGTTCAGTCCTGGCCATCTAAAAAATGGTGAGGGTTCAGCTGAGGTCACTTATTTCAACTAAGCTCCCACCATTTTAAATGGTCAGTACTGAAGTTAGGATGAACCAGAAAAATTAAGTATAGGAGTCTGTAGAGTAGGTGTGAGTTAGTTAGTGGGTGAGGTTTGTTACATGGGTAGTGGTGACCTCCCATTTAGACTATTGCAACTTGCTCCTCATTGGTCTCACATTGAATCATCTATCTCCTCTTCAATCTGTTCAAAACTCACTGCACAGCTAATTTTCTGCCAGTGTCTCTGTACCAAGGGCTGTGCAAGAGGTGCAGCCACACAGGGTGCATTAGTCTGCTGCCCTAGGTGGCTGCCTAGTATGCCTAATGGACGGGCTGACCCTGGTTATAGTAGAATACTTAGTGAGTTAATTAGGGGATAGAAATGTGGGTGGGGGTGTTGAGTAATTAAAGGACAGGTGGGAGTGGAATGGGTAGATGTCTTTTGAAGTTACTGGGGAACTATCCTTCTGTCTTCAGTGTCTCAGGCTGAACCAAGCACTCTTTAATTTTTTAATTCAGTATTTAGAAGTGTGAGTTCGACTTACCTCTAACCACTGAAATTAAAAAACAGTAGTAAAGATTTATTGCCATTTTGAACTTATCTTCTTTTTACAAGATGAAGTAAGCTAAGCATACCTTTTTATTCATGTTTTTGTGTACATTTTCTTTATTTATGTGGGTTTTTTAAATTCTTATGGGTCATGTGATGAGTTGAGCAAGGTAACTACACTTTCTCCCTGTTTAAGGTACCCCGATAGAATCCAGTTGCATCTTGGATCATTGCATTTCTGCATTCACCCTCTGCAGCTGCAATTGCATGTATGCAGTTTCTATGGACAGATTTATGTTAAAATCTCCTGATCTGAAGGCTTCTAAACCTGCATGTAAGGAGAAAAAAATACTGTGACAGCCTGAAATCAGGATGGCCAGTCCAAGGAATGGATCCACCAAAGTAGCACAGTACCACGTAAAAAGAAGAAACCCAGTACTAAACCGTGGTATTAGAGAAGGAAACCTTTATTGCAGACAAATTGCACACGCCAAAATGCTCGACACAGGCCGTGTTTCGAATCCTCTTCTTCAGGGGAATTCAGGCATACTGTATCCATAAACACTACCGAACGAACAAACAAAGCACAGTTACTTACCTGTAACAGGTGATCTCCGGAACAGCAGGAATTAGTCTTCACACGTGGGAGACGTCGCCGACGGAGCCCGCACGGGAAAATGCTCCCCAGCATCCAATCAGAAAGCCTTTGGGAGCATCCCCCACGCCTGCACGGTGGCTTCCCACCCTTCCTACTGCCTCTCCCCAGTTGAGTTTCATAGCTGAGCCGGCAGGAGAGGAGAGGAAGGAATAGAGAAAAAGAGAAATACAACTCCCAGGGGAGGTGGGCGGGTTGTGAAGACTAATTCCTGCTGTTCCGGAGATCACCTGTTACAGGTAAGTAACTGTGCTATCTCCAGGAACAAGCAGGAATGAGTCTTCACACGTGGGGACTCCCTAGCTTAGGATGCCTGGGGAGATCCCATAAGCGCAGCCCAGACGGGATGGCATTTGCCCAGCCTGAATCTCCGGCATCCCCTGAGGGATGGAGGGCAGGAGTTGAATAGAGGAACAGCGAATCCAAAGACTACGGAGGCAAGTCTTTAGAGTGCAGAACAGGTACCATTAGGATACAGCAAAAAAAAAACCAGGCTACGAATCATTAAGCATGTAATGAGTAAATGACCTAGTACCATACAGAGCTTACCGGCCATTAAGTTTCTAATGAATTAATGGTTTAGAACCCTGTACTGCTTACCCACCGGGTTGTCGGAAGTAGTCCTGTGATGAAGGCACTGTAGACGCAGTAGCGAGGTCATCAAGGAAACTTCACCGCAGCGAGGAGGAAGTTCCAAATCCGGAAGGCCATGGGATCCAGGCGTCAGCTGGGTCAGGAGAAGGACGGCAGGTCTTCCAGGGGGCTCACGCAAGCTGAGCACTCCCTTAGGAGTAGAGTCCATAACTCAGAGGACCAACAGTGGAAGACAGGCCGAACTAGAGAGCCTATCCCGGAGAAGTAGAGGTGTACCCCGGAGCAGAAGGGGTACACAGTCTGCCCTAGCGAGAGATAGGGAGACAAGGGTCCGGACCTCCGGGAGGAGGACCTAACTGAAAAAGGGAGCTGTTGACTTCACAGCAGTAGGGTACCACCAGTCTGTGGGCCGACGGGGAATAGGCAGGCGGACTGGCCGGCCCCCCGGGGGGGGGGGGGGAGTACCGGCCATAGGGGGAAAAAGGCGGTAAACACAGGTACTGTGGGGATCCCCCAAAGGCGCCTGCCAAGCAGGTGATATCTAGTATATCTAAGCCGGTGGACATGGGGACGCCCCCCCTCCGGTACTAACGCAGGCACGCCGGGGGGGCCTGCCCCCATGAGCAGCACTCAGGTAAGGCGGATCTGCCATCGATCCCCAGAACGTCCACCTGGAGAGGGGGACGCAAGATCCGTCAGGGGAAGGATCTTTCCCGGAGGGCAAGGGCAGATCGGCGAGCTAAGAGCGCGGTAGCGCGGGGGACGGAGGATAGCATCAGTCCGGTAGAATGCCGCAGGGGTTGGAGGCCCTAATGTGTCCCCAGGACCTGCACGTAGAAATTGTCCCCCGCACAATCGGGGGACGTGAGGGTATAGTCCCTGGTGAGTATAGGGGGACTATAGCGGCTGGAGGGGAATTCCAGTACGGAAGCAATCAGCAAGAGGATACTGGCTGAGAGGGATTCGGGGACATACCGAAGAGTAAGTAGGGCGACCGTGGGCCAGAGCGATCACGGCGTAAGGTGGTCTCTCTTTCCACGGAGGAGAAGACCTGAACCCCTAGATAAGTCCCTGAACCATTTTCCAACTGGACGAGCCCCAGAGTAGAGCTCTAGTCTAAACTTCTGGTAAGGAGGTTAAGAGCAGGCAGCCGCCCACCTGAGCCTAAAAATGCTTAGTATGAGAGTCCTGGCGCGGGCCCGGGGACATCAACCTGGGGTGAGAGGTCCCTTGCTTGGGCGCGCCTGGAGGGTGGGCGGAGGGCTGACATTTCCTCTTCCTAGGGAAGGGGGGTCTGGAGGGGCGTTTACCACCACCTGGGGGAAGCCGGGCCCTAGGCTGGCTGCTAACTCCGGGAAGGTTAGCGAAGCACTGTGCGACCTGACGTAAGGCTTCGCTATTGAAGAGATGATCTCCGTCGCAGGGAGAATTACCCAGGATGTGCTGTGCCCGTCGACACAACTTGGACGCCTGCAACCATGCCGTGCAGCGTGCTCTAATGGCAACAGCAGAGGCTCTGCTGACCGACCGGAAGGAGTCCAGCGAAGCACGAGAAAGGAACCCGGAGATATTCCTGCAATGATAAAGAAGCAGGGAATATTCAAAGGCCTTGGTTGCAGATACGAAGGTGGATAACCGAGATAACCTCTCGGTGACCTCCCGAAGCGACAGACTCATATAAAATATATATGAAATAATTCTGGCCACCAGCATAGACATTTGGAAGGCTTGACGTCCTAGAGTATCTAGCGTCTTCGAGGCGCGGCCTGGAGGGCGAGAAGCATGCCTCTCCTTGCTTCCGGCCTTCCTCAGCGCCGATTCCACCACAATGGACCGATGTGGAAGCTGGTGCTGCTGAAACCCCGGGGACGGAGGCACCCGGTACAGAGCCCGCATTGCAGTCGGCGGCGCCGGAACCCTCAAAGGCGACCGCCAAGCCCCCAGCAGGAGATCCTGCAGGGCGGGATGCAGAGGAAGCATCGCGGCTGCCTGTTCCGCAGGGCCTGGGCTCGGATCCTGGATAGGGATGGCCAGCAAGTCCGCCATGTCAAGGAGGAAATCCTGAAAAGGCGGCTCTGCCGGAGCAGTTATGGCGGGAGAGGTCGCCTGGGCACTAAGAGGCCGCTCGGGCCGATGCCCGCTGGGCAGAGGAGGGGACCAACCGACCCGGATCGGGTCAGTCAACATGGCGTCGTCGGCTCCTGGAATTGATTCCAAGCTAGGCATCGAAGAAGTCGATGGCACCGACGGCGCCGCAGGAACCGGCCTCGGCTCCGAACCCGGGGGCGGCGCTTCCCCCGTGACTGGAGCGAATCCGCGGCCGCCGGAGTGCAGGGGCCAGCGGTCTCTGCTCTGCGCTGCGGGAGAGGACAGGGGCCGATCCCGAGACGTGCCGTGGCCAGGCTTTCAAGGCTGGACAATGACTCCAGGCTGGGCATCGAACCGAGCAAGGAGATCGACTCCGTCCTCGAGGCCCCCGGCGGGAGTGATCGCGCCGGTGGTGGAGATCCCGGAGCGCGGATCGGAACCGCGCCGGCCGGTGCCGCGAACATCAAGGGCCCTGAGGACGGTGCTCGGAGGAGAGGGGGTCATCTGACGCCGGCACCAATGTCGATTGGCGGGCACTGCCCGGCGCCGGGCTCCCTCTTGAACCCGTCCGACCCGGAGAGAAATCCTTCCGGGCATACAGCCCGTCCCCAAGGGGACCCCGGTCACCCGACGACGAGTCCCTGCGGGGGGGGGGAGTACAAAGCCCCTGCGCCGATGTCAGGGTACCGTAGCGGGGCGGCGCAGACCCAGATTGGGTTGAAGCGGTCGAAGACCCCGAGGCCCCTTCTCTAGGGAAGGGCGGGGCCCTCGACGGCCGCGTCGATGCCGGGGAGTCGCCCGTGCGCTGGCCGACATAACCCGAGGTCCCCGGGGAAGGTCGATGGCGGCCCCTCATGCTTGATGCCCCTGCCGTCGCCGGCGGAGCGGCGCCGCTCGAACCCGGCACCACCCTTGCGCAGGGCTGGGATACCGGCAACCCGGCACAGGTCGAAGCGAGCGGCCCCGAGGGGAGGGAGGCCAGATGACCATCCCTGGCGTGGGGCAGAACCACCGACGCCCGCGCCCTCGAAGCGGGTACTACCCACGCGCATGACCTAAATGTAGGGCCGTCAGTGTCGAGTCGATCGGCCCCTGAGGAGCCGAGGGCAGCGGCTGGCGATCCCCGGAGGGGAGCGGGTCACTCGACATCGACGCCGACGGGTCGGCACCGCCCAAAGCGGATACCACCCCCGTAGGAACGCCATACCGGCGCGAGTCGGTCAGCCCCGGAGGCGCCGAGGACCGCAGCCGCCAATCCCCGGTGAGGAGCGGAACTCTCGACACTGACGCCGAGGGGCCAGTACCGCCCGAAGCGGGTACCGCCCATGCGCATGGCAGGGCTGAAGGAACGCCAGTCTGGACTGAGTCGATCAGCCCCGGAGGCACCGAGGACAGCAGCCGATGATCCTCGGTGAGGAGCAGAGCACTCGACACCGACGCCGATGCCCGGGGCTCAGTACTGCCCGGAGCGGCTACCACGCCCGAGCATGGCTTGGAGGTAGGGAGGTCAGACCCGGGCGAGCCGATCAGCCCCGAAGGCGCCGAGGACACCGGCTGATGATCCCTGGCGAAGAGTGAAACACTCGACGCCGACGCCGATGCCGGGGAATCGGCACCGCTCAAAGCGGGTACCTCCCTTGGGCATGGCTCGGGAATGTTCTGTGAGGAGCGAACCTCAGGAACATCCCGAAACCCCGTAAATGCTTTGGAGCCTGAGGACTCCCGCCGGGGTATATCAGCCAAGGAGGACTTGAGGGGTTGGCCGGAGCCGTCGCCATGCCGCGCATGAGACTCGCCCCTCAAGACTCGGCTAGTCTTAACAGATTGTTGTGTGGTTACCTGATCCTGGAGAGAAGGACAACCTGATGACCGCGCCTTTGGCGCGAAGACGTCGTCGAGGGATACCCGAAAGAGGGAGGGTCTTCTCCCGACACTGTGGCCCGGGGAATCCGGGGAAAAAGGTTCAGGCCCCAAACAGGAGAGGCACCGGGCATTGGAGTCCACGTAGAAACTTAAGTCCCCGCCGTGAGGCTGGGGGGAAGAAGGCTCCATGCCCCGGTCCTCAGCGCCTGAAGGGGGTTACGAAAATTAAATGAAAACAATTAAAAGAAAGAAAGAAAAAAAGGGGGGGGGCACGGAGGTGCCACCTTCGGCGGGAAAGCCGCGAATACAGAAAAAAGGAAACATTTTCTGCGGTGGCAGGAGGGACGTCCTGCCCGCTCTGCGGAAAACGAAAAACTGAGGAGAGGCAGTAGGAAGGGCGGGAAGCCACCGTGCAGGCGTGGGGGATGCTCCCAAAGGCTTTCTGATTGGATGCTGGGGAGCATTTTCCCGTGCGGGCTCCGTCGGCGACGTCTCCCACGTGTGAAGACTCATTCCTGCTTGTTCCTGGAGATTAAATATATACATAAAAATTGTTCATGAATGAATAAAAACATAAAATAATGACATCATATAAAAGTAATGATCATAATTAAATAAATAAAATGAATAAAAACATAATCACCAATTGTTAATAAAATGTAGGAATGCCCGAAAACCATGATACAATGAATCAATAAACAGCAATAAAAATATTAATAAGAAAAAACAATATAGGTAAAAACAAGCTCAAAATGAAAATAATAATCATTCAAAAAAGACATATAAAGGTGTGACAAGCTAAGGAAACTATTAAAATCTTAATGACAATACCTCTCCAGTAAGTTCAAACCGATTGCATTGACCTTGTGCTAAAACGGAGGAAGAGGAAAAGGAAACGATCTCAGAAAATACGTAAACAAAAGCAGGAGTGATCTCGAGAGATGCCAAATCTCATTCATAGATATTAAAAAAACAACAGTATGGTGATACATAATATGTAGAACTAACAAAAGAGGGGGAATGCAGAGGGTGGACATTGGAAGGAACAGAACCCATATGCTGTAGGGGAACTTTTAACTGGATTTGTTTAAAAAAACTTTTTAAACTATTCTT
This sequence comes from Ichthyophis bannanicus, assembly GCA_033557465.1. NCBI lineage: Eukaryota > Metazoa > Chordata > Amphibia > Gymnophiona > Ichthyophiidae > Ichthyophis > Ichthyophis bannanicus. The sequence continues at coordinate 258,760,774 of CM066035.1, forward strand.
CATGCCTTAATGCCCAATGAATGAATTGTATCTTAAAACTTTGATTAATAAACAAATAAATACATAAAACATTGCACCCATCAGAAGCAAACATATTACCAGAAGAAAATCATTCTCGATTGCAATCACAAGGAAAAAACTCTCGTATGTAATCCTTTTCACAGCAAAAATGAAGCCTTGCTGTTACACATCAAAAGTCAATCTTTCTGTTGAAAAAACGCCAGCACTTGCGCCCTGAGGAAAAAAGGGGGAACCCGTGGGAAAGCGACACGTAGAAGCTTCTGATTGGAGGATTTGCAACCAATGGCATACTTGAAAAATACCCATTTGTATGAATATATTTCTATTCAACTTAACGACCATTAGTGACCCAGCTTCAGAGTGTTTCATACTATATTGTGCTTGTAAATAACAGAGCTTAAATAAACCGATCTTGCATACTGTGCACTAAATAAGAAAAAGAAAACATATCTCTGTGATCTGGTCCTTTATCAAACTGTAGATGTGCGCAAAAATAATGAAAGTACATAAATAAAGACCAAGCTACAGTATCAGGGTATGGTTTATTCAACATTCTATGCCGTTTCATGCACATGGTAGCTGCTGCATAAATCTACCAGCTCCAGTGTGCCGTTCTCTGATCTTATATAAAATTTTAAAAGTAGAAAAGGAGGGAACAAAATATGCACTCATCCAGACACGGCACCAATAAGTGTCGTTCTATGATCATTTGCAAGATCTGTATCCTTAGATGTAAAAAAAGCAATATTGCAAATTATAACCTTTGAGTAAATCGGGGAGAGCCCGTATAATATAAAACCATCGTTAGAAATAAAAATAAAAAGATAAAAGGTGCTTAGTAGGAATAAATAGTTAATAACTTATCGTACCCTTAAAAATGAAAAAACCAAATGGGCATGTATCAAAACAGACACCAATTCATTGGTTAGGTGTATTAAAGAACTTTATCCTGAATAAACACATTGCTTAAATTTCCGGGTCGTCGGAGATGGAGTAGGTATCGTCATTTGGTTGAGTCGGTAGGGGATGGAGAAGAGAATCAGTGAGTGGTCTGACCAAGGTTCTGTGTGGATAGAGTGTGAGGTTTGACAATTAGCTATAATGGTTTGTGGCATAAAGATCATGTCAAGGGTATTTCCTTTGTTGTGGGTTGGTGATTTCAGGATCTGTGAGATGTGTAGGGCATCCATAGCATCTAAGAAGGATAAAGCCTCTTTCTGTGTGGTTCAGGAGAGGTTGAGATCTCCTAGAATGATGAGAGGGTGAAAGGAGGTTTGGGGGGCACAAGCAGCTTCAAGAATTGTAGAAAGGTCTTGAGCCTTGGTTTGTGGTGCTGCAGAGTGCTTGTTGGAGCTGTGGGTGCTGGGCAATACAATGGTGACTGAAGAACCCTGACGGAGGTGCTGGCTGAAGTACTGGCTCTTCTTGCTGACACTGGGACTTACCAAATTAGCCTGCTGGATGAGCGAGTTGACTCTGCACCATTTATGGTGATATGATTTGTGTTTCCATGGGCCTCGATTACCCTTCTTTCTTACCATGTACGGTTTCTTCTTATTCTTTTTTTATTCCATTGGGGTCCCTGAAACTTGGTGCAGGCTGAAACTGAGTGTGACCTGCAGTTTTCAGCTGACTATTATTGTTGTTAGTTCCACTCTATGGGGGCTGTGACTCTTCTCTATAGAAATTGAGGATTTGCTTGAACTCATTTAATTCTACCTCTCTCTGTACCCATATGTTGAGAGGAGCATTGCTTTACTGAGTTTTGTTTCATTATTTCAGTTCCTATTATCTCTAGTGATACCTTATTGATTATGTTGATGTCTTTTTCATTCTCCTGATGCTGTTGTATGCCTTCAGAAAGGGGTGTATGTGAGGGATTTAATCAAGACCTGGCTAAGCATGATGACTTGCACAACTGACTGTGGGTTTGCTACATCACTTCCTGGTTGTGCAGGGGAAAATGGGGTTTGAAGTATGGTGGAGCTGGATTGTGTCATTGTAGGGTAATGTACATAAGTGGGTGTGGGGCTGTGGTCTATGAGCTGGGTTAGTGAGAAGGTGTGCTTGACAGAGAGGACTTGGATGTCGGATGACTGGGTCTGTCAAGTGTGATGTGTGGACGTTCAATTTGATGTGTGACTGGTCTGGTTTGTTATGGAGTCATGAAGACAGGTCAGCTCGGGCTGTATTCATTTGAGGCATGATCAGTATATGTGTGGGCATGGGATTTGAGAGTTTGGGGTTTAATGAGTGTGGGAGTGGACAGGGGGGGTAGGAATGGTTTGGGGAGGTAGCAAGAGCTGGGTGGCAATGAGGCCCTTGTATTTTTGTTATTGTAGGGTATAGTTTGGTTTGTCTCCCATTAGGGCTAGGTGCACCAGCCTTTTTCTTTGTATTATTTGTACTCGGTTTTCTTTGCTGGTTATACTTGTTGTATTATATCTAATGGTGCTCTTAGAATTTTTTCTTGGGATGTGTCAAGGACTGGATCTCCTGTGAAGCATTTTAAAATTTTGGAGGATTTGCAATGTAACTATCTACAGAAGACTTGACTCTTGGATGAAGAACACCATAAATTAAAGTGAAAATGGATGGCTGAGATTATTTTTGCCTCCTCAGAATCCTCCCATGAGAGTATAGCCGTACGTTTTAGCAAATCATATTCTTACATGGTGCTTAAGGTTCTGTCAGAGTGAACTTGGTAAGGAATTGGTCTTAGCATCTATTTATGCACCTAATATTTTCAATCAAGATTTCTTTCGGACCTTAGGCCACTTGGATGCTCACTTCTCAGATTTACTTTGGCCCTAGCTCATGATTTTAATATGACCATAACAAATAGAACATCTGGGGCTTGTTCAACCCCCAGGCCATGACTTTAAGGGCTTAACTTATTAATGTCAGTGCCTCAGGGTAGTAGATACCTGAAGATCTTTAGATCCTGGAGAATCCAATTATACTCATGTCTCTAGAGTGCATGGCTCTCAGTTCCACCTTAATTGTATTTTGGCTTTAGCTACACTGGGCCTCTAGCAAGAACTGATCATGCTTTGATCTGGATTGAGTTGGAGTACACTGAGAGCCATCTGGAGAGTGTAGGTGTCACTTCCCTTGTTATTTATATCAGGACAAGACCTTTCAGGTATTTATTACTATGCAATAGAAAGACTATGTGACTCATAACAAACTAAATATCAATACCCCCTCCCTTTTTTTGGGGCATATAGCTTATCTTTGCAAGTTAAAACGTAATATTGAGCTAATATTCATTTGGAAAATCAACTCCATCAAGAAAAGCAGTTGTATGCATTACAGCCTAATGCAAAGCAAAAGATGCTTAAGTGATCAAGCAAGTGGCAATAAACTCATTGAGCCATGAAAGAACTAAGAAAACGATATTCAGCTGTAAGTACAGTTGTGGTCAACATTATTGGTACCCTTGCGTTTTAGGTATGTTGTAAACAATATTTTGAGAAAAAATTTGAAATAGTCCAACTGTATATCACCATAATAATTTAATAGTATGTTCAAAGATATAGAACAGTCATTGTACTTCTGTGACATTGGTGCAGTTCGATATCCCATGAAAGTTTTTGCAGATTCATTGGGCATTCAATATCTACAACAGATAAGTAATATTGGCACCTTTTGATATGTTGGAAGTACTTTATTTTTGCATGTGTTTGGTGTAGGGTATACTAGTAAGTGTGTTTTTACCTACATTTTTAGAGCTCCGGTGGGGCCTTTACAAAATCGATTAAAACGGAATTTAAGCCACGAGAGAGTGTTCTAATTCTCAAGGCTAGTCTTCCAACAAAAAAACCCAAATCTTTTGCATACATGAGCTAATGATGTGTTTTTCACTCTATTTTTATATATGGACTTACCTTTGCAGCACAGTCATCATAGCTTACAATTTATAGATGTTTCATGTCTGCATACAACTGTTTTTGTATTCAACCCTTGCCTCCATTCCTCCCCCCCCCCCCCCCGAGTAGGCTTCATTAGCCTTTTCCTTCCTCTCTTCCCTTTTTATCCCTCTTCTTCTATTATCCCTATTTATTTTCCCCACCCTCCCTTCCCCCCTCCAGGTCTCACATGCTTCCCCTTACTCCCTCTTCTAGATGCCTAATTCTCCTGCTCCTTGTTCTGTGTCATCCATTGCACATAGAGCTGCCATCGTTTAATGAATCATTCAAGAGAGTGATTTTTATGTGCTGTAATTTCACTCCTCCTATATACATACTCCAGACGGTGCAATAGTGCTATGGGTTCTGGTGGCACATTACCTCTCCATCCTTTCGCACTTTCCATGTGTGCTCCTACTACAATCATTCATAGCATACATCCCACATCAGAGTTTATTCCCCCTTCCCATTCATTTAATAATCCCTCTCTGGGCCCTACCACTCCCCTCCATCCCAGGATGTCCTTTATTATTTTTCGCACCCATGTCCAGAACCTCTGTAATATTGGACACGCCCACCACATGTGAAGGTAGTCTTCTTTTTCTCCACATCCCCGCCAACATCTATCATCGCTTTGCTTATTCATTTTACTAATTCTTACTGGGGTTAGAAACATGCAATATAACATCTTATGCAAGTGTTCCTGTATGGCTGCTGACACTAAGGTCACCCTTGTGGTTTAATAGATATTTTCCAGTGCTTCCAGTCCCATTGCCCTCCCAAATCTTTTTACCAGGCCATCATAAATGGAGCTCTCTCTCCCATACTTCCAAGACTTCTATAAATTCTGGATATTAGTCCCCGTGCCTGAGTTCCCACACTATAAATATGTTCAAAGATTTGTTCTTCCCTAATTCTGCCCTATTCCACTCCCCCCCCCACACAAAATGTGCTATTTGAAAATAGCCATACCAATCTCTGTTTTCTAGGACATATTCTTGCTTAAGTTCCCGAAAAGGCTGAAAATTCCCTTGTGTATTTAATATCTGCCCTATATAGACCACCCCTGGTTTGCCCATCTATGAAAAATCTGTGCTTTACCCCCTTCTGCAAACCCTTCACATACAGTTATATGCTATAGGCATGTACCTCCTCCACTCTCCACCAATAGGGCTCGGTCTTTTCTCCATATTTGTAACACGTGCTTAACATATGGGTTCACTACTGCTGACCCTCTTCTAATCCCTGTGTTGTCCCATAGTAAGTCTGTCATTTTCCATTTTCCCAACTCTATTTGTTCTAGTTGCAGCCACTGAGGCCCGCACCTTTCCATCTTCCACCCCATAATAGTTTTAAGCTGTGCTGCTTTGTAGTATCTTACCACATCTGGTACTGCTAAGCCCCCTTCCTCCTTTCTTTTCCTTAACACCGTTCTTTGCACTCTTCGCAGCCAGTCTCCGCCAAATGAAGGAAAAGATTCTACTTTGCAGCATGGCTAACATACTTCCAATATTTCTATCAGGGGTGAGCTGAACAGGAAGAGCACCCGAGGGAGAACATTCATTTTGACAATAGCAATACGTCCAAGCCACGAGGAATATGGTTTATCCCACCTTAACAAATCATTCATTATTTTTTTCATGATGGATTCATGATGGAGGCTCAACAGATCCAGTCCTGTACGACTGATCTGTAACCCTAAATATTTTATATGACTTTTCGCCCATTGAAATGGCAATAGCCCCCTCAATTTCTGCTCCAATTGGGAGTCCATAGACAACTTTAGTATTTCAGTTTTGTCCATATTCATTTTATATCCAGATGCCTGGCTGTACTGCTTTATTTCCTTAAGTAAATTTGGCAACGAATACTGTGGGTTCTCCAATGAGTAAATCACATCATCTGCAAATAATTATATTTCATGTTCTCAAGTTCCCACCTTAATCCCCTTGACCCTCTCACATTGCTGTATTCTGTCCGCTAGGGGTTCTATTACTAATGCAAATATCAATGAGGATAAGGGGCATCCTCAACTGGTACCTCTCTCTAGCGGGAATTCCTCAGAGTACATCCCGTTCACTCGTATCTAGGCTGTGGGCTGTGTGTAAAAGCCTCTCACCCATCTCCTGTATCTCTCCCCTATTCCCAGCCTTTTTAGGACCGCAAACATAAATGGCCACTCTACTCGATCAAAGGCCTTTTCCGTGTCCACAGCCATTAGTAATGAGCTGTATGGTTGATGCTGGGCCACCCACACTAAGTTTAGACTTTTACAAATATTGTTACTCGCCTGTCTCCTGGGGATAAATCCTGCTTAATCATCTTTCAGTAGTTTTGGTAAAAACCTTTGTAGCCGGGTGGCTAGGATCTTTGCAAACAACTTGGCATCTAGATTTATAAATGAAATTGATACCAAAATCTGCAATAGAGTAGACACCCAGGAAGGTGTAGATAACATGAGGAGGGATCTAGCTAAGCTTGAAGAATGGTCTAGAATTTGGCAGCTGGGATTTAATGTTAAAAAATGTAAGGTCATGCATTTGGGCTGCAGCAATCCAAGGGAGCAATATAGTATAGGAGGTGAAGTACTTTTGTTCACTAAAGAAGAGCGGGACGTAGGCGTGGTTGTGTCTGATGATCTTAAAGTAGCTAAACAGGTAGACAAGGCGACGGCAAAAGCTAGAAGGATGCTTGGGTGCATACGGAGAGGAATGGCTAGCAGAAAAAAGGAGGTGATAATGCCTCTGTATAAGTCTTTGGTGCGACCTCATTTGGAGTTTAGTGTGCAATTCTGGAGACCGCACCTTCAAAAGGATGTGAACAGGATGGAGTCGGTGCAGAGGGTGGCTACTAAAATGATTAGTGGGCTTCATTATAAAGCATATGAGGACAGACTTAAGGATCTTAATATGTACACCTTAGAGGAAAGGCGGGATAGAGGTGATATGATTTAGATGTTTAAATACCTCCGTGGCATAAATGTTCAGGGAGAGAGCCTCTTTCAATTGAAAGCAAGTTCTGCTACGAGGGGACATGGGATGAGGGTGAAGGGAGATAGATTCAGGAGTGATATGCGGAAATATTTCTTTACGGAAAGAGTAGTGGATCCATGGAATAGTCTCCCAGTGGAGGTGGTAGAGATGAGGACAGTAACTGAATTCAAAAAAGCATGGGACCTACACAGAGGATCTCTAAAGGTAAAAAGTGGACTGTTGTAGTTGTTGATATGGAAGGACAGACTAGATAGGCCATGTGGTCTTTTTCTGTCATCATGTTTCTATGTATGACCCACAGCTTCCTACATCTTTACTTTGTTTAGGTATCACTGAGATTCCTGTCACCCCCATCAATTTAGACAGTTCCCCACCTTGAAGCACCTCATTGAATAGAGTCGTTATCAAATCCACTATCTCCTTTACATATCTTTTATAGAATTTTGCTTTGAGGCCATCCAAGCCTGGGGCCTTCCCTTCCTTTAAAGATTTAATAGCTTGTATCACCTCATCTTTCTCTATGTCCCTCTCCAACCATTTGATTTCTACCTCATTCAATGATGGTAAGATGTTTCTTTTAGGTATTGCTTTAGATTCCCTTCTGTATTCAAACTCTGTGATTTGTACAACTTTTATAATATTTGCAGATTATCTTTTGTATTTGCATTGTCTTATATACCCACCCTCCTTGGTTATCTCGTATTTTACATATATAATTTTGCCCCCTTCGCTCCTTCAGCTTTTGTGCAAGATACGCTCTTGGTTTATTGGTGTGAACAAAAAATGTATGCTTCAGTTGTGTTAATTGATGTGCCCATTCCTCCACTCTTATCCTGTCCAGCTCATCTCTTACTTGCTGCATCTGATGCGGTAGTCTTTTGCCCTCTCTTTGTTTATGAAGTGTTAACAGATCCACCAATTGCTTTCACAACTGGTTCTCGTCCTGTGCCTTCAATCTTTTCTTTTGGACTGCCATCGAGATCAGGTGGCCTCTCAGGACTGCCTTAAGACCATCCCAAACTCCATGTAGTGCTACTTCCCCATTCTGGTTGTTTTGTAGATACTGCTTAATTATTTTTCTTATTTTCTCTTCATCCTCCGGGTCCTCTATAAGGGATTCATTTAATCTCCAGAATCTTAATCCTATCTCAGGTTCTGCCAACTGAATTTCTATGCTCACGGGTGCATGGTCAGACCATTCAATCTGTCCTATCCCTATCTTGTTTTTTCAGGCCTAGCAATATATGTGTGCACCAATTTCTGTGCAATCTGGTAGACACTAACGGATGGATGCAGGACTTTCAGATGGTGAAGAAACACTTCCAACTTTCCAACAGACATTTTTTTTGCATACTTATAGGCATACCATTATATTAGTATCCTAGGTTCTAGTAACTTGCTTGAATCTATGGTGAAGGAGTTGGAGGAGCGTTTGCTTTTGCAGGCAGAGAACTGTGTGGAATTGTCCATTTTCTACCAGTTATTATGCAGAGGAAAGATTTAACTGTGAAGCCCTGGAAATAGCTTGATTCCGAGACTCAGGCCATGAGATTACTTCTGACTGGCTCTGGCACAACCACATTAATCTCTGACATAAAAAGCGTAATATTATAAACTCTTGATCAGTCAACGCATGTCACCAGGTGCATATTTGGGGCCTATTAATATAACATGAAGCACACATATATTTTACTTTATAAAACAGGAGCATACTGATGCACTTTAACCTAGTCACAGCACTTACAGTATACTTGCCTGCACCTAGATTGGGCAGAAATTCACATAAATCATAATATTCTATCATTTATGCACATAAATTTAGGCCTGTGTACACTCCACCCTGTGCATATCTCAACAGAAAATACATGTGATAGGACTTATGTTCATGCTTACAAAACAGTGGCCACCTAAAGCGCATACATAAGTCCTTTAAAATAGGGACTTAGCCACATAAATACTATGGAACTTCCCACACAACCCTTATAAAATTGGCCCCTTCAGATCTTACTTCAAGAACAACAGTACAAGTTTCTTTTACAGGCATTCATGTCTGCTCTGTGAGCCTTTTGTGATCACTTGGCTACTAGTGGTGCTTATCCAAAGTGTGGGGCGGATAGGACAGCTATAGTATACATGTTTTGAGCCTGTCCCAAGGTTCATATATTTTGGCAGATGAATATAACCTTTTAGTCTGCCCTTATTGGGAAAGTTCTTTTGCTGCTTTGGCAAACTGTTTTTGCTTGATGATTTTACTGCACAAGGTCCTTATGGGCAGGCCTTCCTCTTGACACACAAACATCTTTTGCTTGCTTGGAATGTGCCGGCCTCTCCCACTTTGACCCACTGGAGACTATGCCTCTACAATTTTATTTTGATGGTGCACAAGGCTGGAGGAGATTTCAAAGGACTTGGCTGTGTTATGGGAACTCTTCGCACTGTTTGCTCATAGCCATCTTTAGATTCTTTTTTTTTTTTGTCCCTGTCAATGCTTAACTGGGTGAGGAGTAGGATATTAGTGTGCTTGGCAGGGGATTGAATGGAGGAGGGTTTTAATGACCATGTTTTCTGTTTGCTGTATTGGTGGGCTGATGTGTAATAACTCCTTCCACATCGGCTTGTGTTGGTTCGATATTTGATTAGAATACTAGTTGAGATTTTAGGACAAATGTGATTATTAAGGGGTCTGGGAGGGTTTAAAATACAAAAACAGAGAAACACTTATATTGTATTTTTGTATGTGATATTATGGGCCTTCTAGAGCAGATATTTGAATACTGCACCTAGAAGTGCTTGAATTATTCTAATTTCTCAATAAAAAGATTTAAACTCTAAACCTTTGCCAAACTTTTGCTTACTGCAGCAAGAGCTAGAATGTGAGCTGGTAGAGGAAAAGAAGGATTATCTGAATATGGGTTAAAGAGCTTGTGATCTGCTGCAACTGTTAAAAGATGCTCATAAATGTAGAATTTTATTTATTTATTCACTTATGCCTTTTCAGTAATGGAAATACTGTAGAAATAAGAACATCCTCAAAGCATTTAAAATATTTCTTTTTCACTGTGACAGTACCTTGTTCAGTTGACAACAGGGGCTTATGGACATAAGCAAGAGTACAAACTGTTTAATCACCTCCATAAAACAGGGTTGTCATCCGCCAGAAGCCATTTCATCCCCACTAGTAAGACCTTTCTTTTAGCTGAATGTTAGCATGTAGATGTTTATCTATTTCCGCACCTGCTCTTTGTTGGTCAGATTCTGAAGAGGCTGCATATTGGTAGCCAGATGTGATAACAATCTATCATGGTAGTTAGCAAGCCATAACAGGATCTGAATTTCTGCAGGCACAAAAACAATTTGAATGCCTCAAACTTTCTTAGGGTCAGCATAAGCTTCCTCTCTGAAAAATATGTATGCAAAAATCCTCCTTATTGTGAATTTTCACAGAAACATGCGACTGTCCTGGCAACAAGGATTTCACCACTAAAGAACTGATTAGGATGCTGGGCAGGAATTCATCTGAGCACTACATAGACTACTACTAATTTCCAGTTATTTTCTTTCTCCTTTAATTTATATTACAGCAGGGACTCTCAGTGCTATAAAAGGGCAGCAATCTGTGCCCTCCTAAGAGCTGTTGTAAAAGACACATCTTGAAGGATTTGTGCATACGAGAGAAAGAACATTCTGACCTGCCTCCATTATCTGCAATACTTTTACTCTCAGTGGAGAATTTTGCCAAATACTTCCTAGGAACAGAAAGCAGAACATCATGCATCTAATTGCTCCCACAAAACCACGGATATTGTATGCTTTGCAGACGGCACTTCAGTCTGACATTTTTCAGCTCAGATTGTTCGTACCTGAATCAAAATCTGTCTTTCTAGAGAAGCAATAGTTTTGAATGCCTAACGTGTTATTTTTTTTTCTTTAAAGATACACAGTTTTCATCATGCATAATCAAACCATTTGTTCCCATTGATTTGCTCTTTTTTGGGCTTTTTTTCAAACTTTCCTTTAAGAATACAATCAAAACATCCACCACTTTGTCAACTCATCAACAGATGCAAGAATAGCTCTGTTGTGGTGTGAAAGGCCCAGCTAGCATAATGGACATACTGGCACAGTCGAGTGCAGGTGTGTGTGTCAAGGGTGTTAGAGTGAATGAACCTCTATTGAAAAACTTAGAGACTACACTTTAAACAATTGAAATTGCTTTCTAACAAGCTGGCAAGATATTTTCTAAGATATTAAATATCCATGTAGCTTCTCTACCTCAAATCTACATTTACCAGCTCTCTTCACAAGCTTGCCATGGTCCACCCCCCACCAATAACAAAAAAAAAAAAGTTTGGAAACTAACAAAGTTCTCAGAGTGACTGCTAATAGGAAAGGCTGAATTCAATATACCTAGTTTGGAATAATGTCTATAATGTGTAGAATGAAGGGTGCCCAAGATATAGAGTTCTGACTAATATTCTCCATTAGATTTGGATCTCTCTCTGTCACCATTTCCCATGTGAAGCAAACTGATGACTAACGCAAAGCATTTCTTCCTTCAGATATAACAGCTGCATGCATTGACCACGTCCAGTTGAACTGGAGTAACATCAATGACAGCCCTTTGGGCAAGAATTCTTGGCATACAGGCCAGTGCAGAAAGACTAACGTGCACTTTGTGCATAGATAACACAACTTTTACATACAAGTTATGACATGCCACATGCAGAAAAGAGATTGACGCATATGTAAACATAGGAAAGTATGCATACACACCAATGCCACATGGATTTAAATTATATACAAATGAGCTGTGCATATTAAAATGGAGTAGAAGTAGACAAAGATTTAATAGAAGACATACACGGTATCACCATGAAAGGAGAAGTACTACTAATAGGGGATTTCAATACGCCGGATGTAGATTGGCACATCCCTACTACAGAGTCATCTAGAAGTAAGAATATCCTGGATTCTCTACAAGGAGAACTATTCAGGCAACTGGTAGCAGAATCCACACGTGAAGGGGCCATACTGGACTTAGTGCTTACCAATGGAGAAAGTGTTTCTGATGTCATGGTGGGAGATTATCTCGCATCCAGAGACCACCAGATGGTGTGGCTCAATATTAGGTCTAGGGCTGATAAAATCCATTAAAAAGCAAGGGTCTTAGACTTTAGGAAAACTAACTCTGCAAAGATGGGACAATATCTCAGAGAGTTGTTAGCGGGATGGGAACAGCTGGGGGATGTAGAAAAACAGTGGACAAAACTGAAAGGGGATATTTTAAGGGCAACAAATCTTTTTGTTAGAAAGGTAAATTAATGTAAAAGGAAAAGGAGTCTGCTATGGTTCTCAAAAGAAGTAGCTGAAAAGGTGAAGAAAAAGGATCTCAGAAAACACCTACAAATAGCAACCAAAGCGACGATTTTCAGAAGACTGTGTTTGTGAGGAACTAGCTAAACTAAATAGACAAAGTCATGGGTCTGGATGTGATACATCCAAGAACAGAGGGGACTTGCAGATGTTCTAGCGGCTCCACTGACTGACCTTTTCAATGCCTCTTGGGGTTGGGAGTGGTGCCAGAGGACTGGAGAAAGGCACATGTGGTCCCTTTACACAAAAGCAGAAGCAAGGATGACATTGAAAACTACAGGCTGATTAGTCTAACCTCTGTGGTTAGTAAATTATTGGAAAGGCTACTAAAAGAGAGAATAGTCAGGTTTCTGGAGTCCAATGGATTACAGGATCCGAGGCGTCATGGATTCACCAGAGGCAAGTCTTGTCAGACAAATCTGATAGATGTCTTTGACTGGGTAACCAGGAAGTTGGACTAAGGGAGAGCTCTAGATATGGTGTATTTAGATTTCAGTAAGCTTATAAACAAACTGAGCACCTTAGGGATGGACTCTAAAGTTATTGATTGGGTTACAAATTGGTTGAGTGGGAGGCGATAAAGGCTACAGGTAAATAGAGCTCACTGATGAGGAGGAGGATACCAGTGGTGTGCTGCAGGGATTTGTCCTTGGTCCGATTCAGTTTAACATCTTTGTTAGTGATATTGCGGAAGGACTGTCGGGTAGGGTTGCTTGTTTGTGGATGATACCAAAATCTGCAATAGAATAGACACACAGAGAGGCATCGAAAACATGAGGAGGGAGCTAGTTAAGTTTGAAGAATGGTCTAGAATTTGGCAGCTGAAATTTAATACTAAAAAAATGCAGTCATTAATTTAGGCTGCAAAAATCCAAAGGAGCTGTACAGTGTAGGGGGGTGAGGTACCTCTGTCCACAAAAGAAGAGCAGGACCTTGGCGTAATTGTGTCCGACAATCTTAAAGTAGCTAAACAGGTAGAAAAGGCAACTGCAGAAGCCAGAAGGATGCTTGGGTGTATAGGGAAAGGAATGGCCAGCAGAAAAAAGGAGGTGATAGTGAATCTGTATAAATCTCTGGTGCAACCTCATTTGGAGTATTGTGTGCAATTCTGGAGACCGCACCTTCAAAAAGGATATAAGAAGGTTGGAGTCAGTGCAGAAGGTGGCTACTAAAATGGTTAGAGGTCTTCGTTATGAAGCATATAAGAACAGACTTAAAGATCTTAATATGTATATAGAGGAAAGGTGGGATGGGGCCAATGTTCCCTCTAATTTTCTGTAGGCTGTGTGCGCATAAAATATCAGCTGTGCAGCTTTTGAAGGAAGGTTAAATTTTTGTGCGCCACATAACGACACTCGGATTTATATACTTTAAAATTTGACTACACGTCAGAATACAGTATGTACACCACATTGATTGCACTAGAAAATATTGTAGAACTTGTGAAAACCATAAATACACAACAACTTTTCAATTTTAAGAACGTCTGTGTTGTTTTCTATCAGAATCAGAACCGTAATTTTTGTGCGCTCTGTTGTAAAGTATGTGCGCTCACTCGGTGAGGTGTGTGCGCGCGCACACGAGCACAGCTTAGAGGGAACAGTGGATGGGGCGATATGATAGACACTTTAAATACCTCTGTGGCAGAAATGCACAGGAGGATCTCTTTCAATGAAGGCAAGCTTTACTACAAGGGGACATAGGATGAGAGTGTAAGGGGATTTTATTTATTTATTTATTTAACAGGTTCTTTTTTATACCGCTTTATCATTTCAATCAAAGTGGTTTACATTGTAACTTAAACTTGGTAAATGTACATTAAACAGGGACATTGATAACTTGGATTTTTCTGATCAATGGAGGGTTAAGTGACAGACTCTGAAGAAATATTTCTTTATGGAAAGAGTGGTGGATGCATGGAATAGTCTCCCAGTCGAGGTGGTGGACACGAGGACAGTATGATTTGGAGCCTGCATCAGAAGCCTTATGAGAAGAGACTTGAAGACCTAAATATATACACTCTGGAGGAGAGGAGGGATAGGGGAGATATGATTCAGACCTTTAAATACTTAAAGAGAAATCATGAACAAACAAACCTCTTCCAGAGACGGGGAAGCTGTAAAACTAGAGGGCATAACATGAAGCTGCAAGGGGGTAAATTGAAAGGCAATGTTAGGAAATACTTTTTCACTGAAAGTGTGGTGGATGCTTGGAATGCCCTCCCGATGGAAGTGGTGGGGGCAAATACAGTGACAGAATTCAAAATAGCATGGGACAGACACAGTGGATCGCTTTACAGCAACAGGATACAATCAAAATAAACTTAACTATCTAAATTCTCAACAAACAGAGGTGTCCTATACGGAGCGGTGGGTTCACCCCTAAACAAAGACATGGGGAGGGGTGGCCTACATGGAGCGGCAGGTGCACCTACTCCTGCCATCTTACTGGGCAGACTAGATGGACCATACTGGTCTTTATCTGCAATCATTTACTGTTACTATCTGAATTCAAAAATGCATGGGACAAACAGAGGATCTCTAAAGGTAAAAAGGAGACTATTATAGTTGATATGGAAGGGCAGATTAGATAGGTCATGTGGTCTTTTTCTGCCATCATGTTTCTATGTTTCCATATTGTATGTGCTCAATGCAGAAAAATGTGTAGAGGATTTTGTAACCAGCTGAAGCGCCAATATCTCTACATCTAGTCTGAAGTGGCTTAAATGTCTTATGTGTATAGGGAAAAAATATCCCTGGTGGTTCAGCAACCCCGATTCCACTCCCCCGCCCCCATCCACTAAAAGACAATACCTTGGTGGCCCAGCAGATCCCCCACCCACCATTCACTAAAAAAAAACCCTGGTGGCCAAGTAGCCCTGATCACACCCAATAACAAAAAAAGCCCAGTGAACCCCAACTCCTCCACCGGTACCTTTAAGCTGGAGTGGGAGTGTTGCCCACATGCTCCTGCCCCACCATCTTGAAAAATAGCAGTGCCTGCCCCCATATGGTGCATTCTGGGATGCACCAGGTGGGGGTCAGACTGTAATATAAGGTAGAAAATATACTGGGCCACCAGGGATTTTATTTTATTTGGTGTGGGTTTGGGGCCCCTGGGGTTTGGTTTCTGGCCGGTGGGGGTGGGAGGGGTCTGTGTCAGGGGCACCAGCACTCAACTATTTTAATGGCATCAGAAGCTTTCCCCGATGTCTGAATTATCTGAAGTGAAGTATCAAACTTTCTCTCAGTTTCTCTCTGCTAAGTCTCTGGGACAGCATGCCAAACTTGTGCAAACTTCTATGCTTATGTGTTTGGCTTGCTGTCCTGGTTTAATGCTGACATTTTTTGCCGAAGGTTTACATGTGTCTCATTTGCATATGCACCCATTTCTGCAGGCCATCACTGAAGTTGTACACTATCAGTGCACTAGACACAGACATAGCTAATAGCATGTGACATCAGCACTGGCTTTCTGAATCAGCCCCATAATGAGTACTGTGATGGGGTATATAAGAAGTTACCCATCCCTCTCCAAAGGGATTATCAGCAGTCCACCGTAAAAGAGGCTAAAAGCTTAGGGCTGGGAGGGTATGTCTCAGACAGAGGGATTAAGAAGCTTGCTGGGTGCACAAGGGAGAGGAGAGGCCTATGGAGACTGAAAGCTCCTCAAAGCAGGGCTGGGAGAGGAGTCTGGCTGTAAGGTAGGCGGATTCAGGAGGTGGGGAGTCTGGCTGTAAGGTAGGCGGATTCAGGAGGTGGGGAGTCTGGCTGTAAGGTAGCCGGATTCAGGAGGTGGGGAGTCTGGCTGTAAGGTAGGTGATTCAGGAGGTGGGAATCATATTTGCAGACACTGAAGCTCAAGTGACTGACTGGACTTTGGACTGAACTTAATTCTGAACTTTAAAGTGTAGGTCGGGGAAAGGGTAGGGTTGCCAACTGGCCGGTTTTTCCATGGCCAGGCCGGCTGCCGGCGCAGAGGCAAAACCGGCCCTTGAAAAGCCAGTTTTTTTGCTCTGGCCGCAAGATCGGGAGCGGCCAGAGCAAAAAAACCAGCTTTTCTGCCAATCCGGAGGGCTTCAGAGGGAGCCGGGGAAGCCCGCGCGAGGCCCCGGCTCCCTCTGAACAGCTGCCAGCGTGAAGAGCCTTTACCTTCACGCTGGCGGCTGTTCCTGTGAAGCCGCGATCGGTGGGAAAGGTTAAAGGCAATACCCTTTAACCTTTCCCAGCATTCGCGGCTTCACAGGAACAGCCGCCAGCGTGAAGGAAAAGGCTCTTCACGCTGGCAGCTGTTCAGAGGGAGCCGGGGCCTCGCGCGGGCTTCCCCGGCTCCCTCTAAAGCCTCAGACAGCCGCGGGGGTGGGGAGGGGGGGGGGGCCAAGGACGGCCTGGGCTGTGATGGGGGAGGGGGCCTGGACTGGAAAAGGGCTAGGAGGGGGGAATTTGACTGGAAATGGGTTGTGATGGGGGGGGGGGGGGACCTGGACCGGAAATGGGCTAGGGGGGGGGGGGCAATTGGACTGGAAAGAAATGGGCGGGGATGGGAGGGGACCTGGACGGTAAAAGGGGTATGGGGGGGGGACATGGACTGGAAAGCGGTTGTGCTGGGGAGGGGGACCTGGACTGGAAAAGGGCTATGGGGTGGGGGGGGGAACTTGAACTGGAAATGGGCTATGGCGGAGGGAGGGGGAACTTGGACTGGAAAGAGGCTGTGAGTAGGGGGACTTGGACTGGAAATGGGTTGTGAAGGGGGGGGGACCTGGACTGGAAAAGGGCTATGGGGGGGGGGAGGGGGCATTGGACTGGAAAGAAATGGGCTGTGATGGGGAGGGGGACCTGGACTGTAAAAGGGCTATGTGGGGGGGGGGGACATGGACTGGAAATGGGTTTTGATGGGGAGGGGGACCTGGACTGTAAAAGGGCTATGGGGGGGGGGGGACATTGACTGGAAATGGTTAGTTATGGGGAGGGGGACCTGGACTGGAAAAGGGCTATGGGGGGGGGGAACTTGGACTGGAAATGGGCTATGGTGGAGGGAGGGGGAAATGGACTGGACAATAGGCTGTGATTAGGGGGGCTAGGACTGCAAATGGACTGTGATAGTGGGGGGGGGGGTAGGACTGCAAATGGGCTGTGATGGTGCGGGGGGACTCCGACTGCAAATGGGATGTGATGGGGGGGGGGGCTAGGACTGGAAATAGGCTGTGATGGGGGACTTGGACTGGAAATGGGCTGTGATTGGGGGGGGGGGCTAGGACTGGAAATGGTCTGTGATGTGAGGGCTAGCACTGGAAATGGGCTGATGAAGAGCTGGAATAGGACTGGAAATGGGATTAGAAGGGAGTGGATGCTGGGTGGGTCTAGAACTATAAGGGAACTGATTTTGGGGGAGGACTAGAATAGATGGGGAATGAGTGGAGAGGGGAAAAATATTTTGTGTGGAAGAAAAGTCTATGATGGGCTGGGTATTGGGAGAGTGAGGTGCTTGAGAATGGAAGGGTGAAATTTAAATGGATGATAAAGGAATAAGGAAAGAATTGGGGGGAAAGAGCAAAAGGGAAACAATCAGTATGTTAAAGCAGAAATAGAGAGAGAATGGAAAACATCTAAAAGAGAAGAAAGGACAAATGGATAGCTCGCAGAAGACCCGAAGAAACCAGAAGAAAGTGACTGGAGCAATTGCAACTGAAAAATAAAACGCCCAAACAGAAGGTAGAAAAATACTTTTTATTTTGAATTTATTAGCTGGAATATGTTTGGTCTGGGAAGTGTGTATTGATAACATCTTTGCGTTTTTGTTTAGTGCAAGAGGAAATTACTTTATAGTTTTATTTCTCCAGTGTTGTACATTTCATGTTTGGATTTTGGGGTTCCCAGTTTAATTATTATCTGACCAAGGAAGTTAGCCTACACGTATCCTCGGTAATTTTTGTGGGTGGGGCTGGGGGCGGGGCAGGGGTGGGACTAGGGGCGGAGAATGGGTGGAGCATGGCGAGCCACAGGTGTCGGGTTTTTCTCGGTGAAAAAGTTGGTAACCCTAGGAAAGGGCAATCAGAACCAGCCTTGTGAAGGTAACAAGCTGGAGAATGATTTCTGGCTAACTGAAGGGAAATAAAAGTAGTTTTTGTTTGGCCATGGACTGTTTGCCTTTTATTTTAAAAGTCTCTTGCAACCGCATGCCACACTGTACTACATGTGGTGGTAGCTTGGGGATTTCCTCTAAACACGTGACAGAGGGGAAATCCACATTCCTTCAGGGTTGTGCCTCTCTGCATCAGGCAGGATTTTTTTTTTGTTGCTGTTTGTATGGACTAAGGGGCATGTTTACTAAACGGCGCACCTGTGCGGGGCGCACCTGAGCGCCCTAAAATGATGCATTTAAGTGCTCTTAAACGCCCCGTACACGTGCGGGTCACATTAACGGGCCCCGCACACGTGCGCCGAAAACGCGCACGTTTGCGGGGCGGTAATGTGCGAAAGAGGCGTGCCAAGGCGAAATGAGGGCGGAGGAAGGCCCCCTAGGGGCGGAGAGAGACGAGGTCAGTGGGCGGAATGTGGGAGGGGAGAGACTCGCCGCACAGGAGCGTGCCCGAATCTGCAAAGAACTTTACCGCCAGTGAAACACTCGCGTTAGAGGCGCTGTGCAGGGAAAAGAAACCGTTTCCGTCAGCAATGTGCAGCACAATAGTGGAAGCCCAAAAACCGTGAGCAGTGTGATCTATGTGCACAGATCAAACGCCGTAATGTCACAGGGCACTAACCACACGGGCGCCGCGCACCTTAGCGCATCTGTCAATCACAGCTTCTGTTCTTCACGACGGAACGCCCACTCCTTATACGGCACCCGCTCGGTACCGCGGACCGCACAACACCGGCCTTTAGTAAACAGACCCCTAAGAGAGTTAGCCTCGCCCTAACTAGGGAGCTTAAAGACAGGTTTTTGGGATATCCCTAATGAATATGCATGAGATAAATTTGAATATGATGGTGCAGTGCATGCAAACATATCTCATGCATACTCACTAGGACAGCGATGGCGAACCTATGGCACGCGTGCCAGCTGTGGCACGCGAAGGCCTTGCAGCTGGCACGCGTGAAGGTCCGCAGAAAAAGAAAAAGCGGGCTCTGGCTGCTGCCGCGGACGCGGACGCGGCAGCATGCAGTGTCCCGCGGGGCCCCCTCCGCCCGCTAAGCCCCTCTGCAAGGGCTTTCAGATTCGCGAGGGAGACAGCGTCTCCCTCGCGTCTCTGTTAAGCCCGCAGGGGCTAATGGGAAATTTCCCATCAGCCCCTTTAGAGGGACTGATGGGAAAATTTCCCATTAGCCCCTGCGGGCTTAACAGAGACGCGAGGGAGACGCTCTCCCTCGCGAATCTGAAAGCCCTTGCAGAGGGGCTTAGCGGGCGGAGGGGGGCCCCGCGGGACATTGCATTCTGCCGCTGCCGCGGCAGAAGCCAGAGCCAGCGGCTTTTTTTTTTTTTTTAAATTTGCCATGGGGGGTGGGTTAGGACTGCTAATGGGCTAGGGGGGGGGGGGTTAGGACTTCTAATGGGCTGGGGGGTTAGGACATCTAATTGGCTAGGGGGGGTTATGAATGCTAATGGGGTGGGGGGGTAGGACTGCTAATGGGCTGTGGGCTGATGGGGGCTGTCTGGAAATGGGGTGATGGGGGGTTAGGACTGGTAATGGGCTATGGGGGGGGGTAGGACTGCTAATGGGCTAGAGAGGGGGGGGGGGTTAGGACTGCTAATGGGCTAGGGGGGGTTAGGACTGCTGATGGGGAGGGGTTAGGACTTGAGGTGGGCTGTTGGGTGGGGTTAGGACTGGAAATGGGCTGATGGGGGGTTAACACTGGAGGTGGTCTGATGGGGTTAGGACTGGTAATGGGCTATGGGGGGGTTTAGGACTGATAATGGGCTATGGGGGGCTGGGACAAGAAATGGGCTGATGGGGAGGGGTTAGGACTTGAGGTGGGCTGATGGGGTTAGGACTGTTAATGGACTGTGGGCTGATGGGGGGGTTAGGACTGGCAATGGGCTATGGGGGGCTGACTGGAAGTGGGCTGATGGGGGGTTAGGACTGGAAGTGGGCTGATGGGGGGTTAGGACTGGTAATGAATTATAGGGGGGGCTTAAACTGAAAATGGGGTGATGGGGGGTTAGGACTGGAAGTGGGTTGATGAGGGGGGGATAGGACTGGTATTGGGTTGGGGGGTTGCTAGGACTGGAAATGGGTTGGGGGGCTGCTAGGACTGGAAATGGGCTGATGCAGGGACTAGAAGGGAATGGATGCTGGGTGAGGCTGGAACTAGAAGGGAGCTGGTGTTGGGGGAGGATTAGAATGGGATGGGGCTGGGAGAGTAAAATGGAGAGGGGAAAAATATTTTGTGTGGGAGGGATAAAAAATCTACAATTGGCCGGGTATTGGGAGAGTAAGTGGGGATTGAGGATGGAGGGGTAAATTTTGAGTAGATGAAATAGGAATGAGGAAAGAGCAAAAGGAGAAAGATTAGTATGTTAAAGCAGATGTAGAGAGAGAATGGAAAAAAAAAACCAAGAAGACAGAAGAAAGGACAAATGGACAGCAGATGGAGAGTTAGCAGAAGACACGAAGAAACCAGAAGAAAGTGGCTGGAACAATTGCAACTGAAAAAAAATGCACAAAAGGTAGAAAAATATCTCTTTATTTTGAATTTATTAATTTGAATATGTCAGCTCTGGGAAATGTGCATCATTAATTTTTGTGCTTTGTTTAGTACAAGAGGAAATTAATATATAGTTTTATTTCTACAGTGTTGTTGTATATTCCAAGTTTGGCTTTTGGGGTTCCCAGTTTAATTATTGTCTTCCTGTTTCTAAATTGTGATTCCTTGTTTGGTAATGGTCTGTTCTGCATGTGTAACTGAGCTGAGGTATTCTGTTATTATAATTCCTATTTGACATTGCCACTTGTTCTTTCCCAGTAGGTCATGTATTGTTGTTCTCTGAGATGTATTGGTTTAATATTTGCAGTGTTGCCTTTTGATAGGTAGAGTATGGTGCTTTGTGAGTCCTGGTAGTGCTGTTAGGATACGGCGGGTTTGCTATGGGTTCTAAATGGGCAGCGTTTGTAGTAGTTCCTAATGTGCCTGGCGGTTGGTACTGGATTATAGTAATGTAGAAACCTTTTAGTCTTTCTTTATCCATATACTCATTAAGAGGCATGTTTACTAAAAGTTAGTGTATGGTAACATTATGCAAATATTTATGCAAATGAAGCACCTTATGCAAATGGAGCTTTAATTGACGTGCTGGCACTTTGAGGAAATTCTTTGGTTTTGTGCGGCAGTTTGGGCACTCGGGCTCAAAAAGGTTAGCCATCACTGCACTAGGATATCCCGAAACCTGACTGGTTTGATGTCCTCCAGGATCGGAGTTTGAGACCCCTGGTCTAGTCAGTGCTGAACACGCAGGGTTTTGTTTTGGCCACTAGGGCTGCTAAAAGTTTGTTGGAGCTGGAACTCTGCAGAGTTAACTCAGGTGCAGAAGAGTGAGTTGTGGTTGTGGTTTTTTTTGCAAGAGAACAAGTGATAAACCAGCTTGGAACAGCTTCTCCAGCTTCTGGCAGAAAGGCAGCAGCAGCTACAACGTCAGCAGCAGTTTGAACGTGCTCTGCTGGAAGGGCAGCAGCAGCAGATACAGAACCTAGTTCGCGCACAGAGGAGTTCCCTGGCTCAGTTGATTCAAGCCCGACAGAGACGGCCACTCCACCCTCCAGGACAAGCGCTACTTAAAATGACAGCAGAAGTTGAATCTGATCACTTTTTGGTGAACTTTGAACACATTGCCCGCATGGCTGGAGGCATGGATTACTTACTTGGGAAATCTGCTGCTGGATAGAAAGTCAGGCTGCATTCCAGGATGCAAATCCTGAAGGGCGAGCTACATATGCAGCTGTCAAGGCTGCCATATTAGAACAGGCTGGCTGTACACCAGAGGCCTACTGCCAGTGTTTCAGAAAGGGGGGACTCCAGATAAAAGAGAGCCCTTGCAGGTTCCTCTGTCGATTGAAAGAGTTCTCATGGAAGTGGCTGCAACCAGAGGGAAATACCAGGCCAGAGTTAGCCAAGATTGTTCTCCTGGAGCAATTTTTAGAGGGCTTGACCTCCCCAATGAGGCAGTGGGTGCGTAAGCACCCCAAGCTTACACTGGAGAATGCATTGGAAATAGCAGAAGGTTACGATGAAGCTCAGCCGGTGACAGAGGTGGACACTGAGAAGGTGAAGAAGTCACCCATTAGCCTGGGAGGATGGATGGGGAAGCCAGAGTGGATGTTGGTTCCCATGTTTCAAAACCCAAAGTCACCTCCTAGATGAGAGCATGGGCCCAGCCATGATCCCTTCACCTGTTTTAGGTGTAGAGTCTGGGGACACTTTGCTCAGGAATGTCCCCTGGGTATGGAGGAACTAATGTGTGTCAGCCTAACTACCCTTCCCATCTGTGCTTTTAACCACACAGGTGCACTGAACTTTGTGATTCCAGTGGAGCTCAAGTGGACCTGCCTCCAATCCTTGATAGACTCAGGGAGTGTGTGGATCCTCATTCGCTGAGGAACCATAAACTGATTTCATATCGATTATGCAGATTGTACCACTGGCCTGTGTAGAAGACTCAGACAGGGCATAACATGTTCAAGACTGTAGTGCTGCCCTGGCTCCAGTACCCACTAGTGATCGGCCAAGACTGCCCAAGTTTCTGGGCGATATGGGCTCAGCTAACTGATGACTCTGCTAAGTTGAACAAGGAAGGTTTCCCAGAGGTTTCCCCTAGAACAGGGGTAGGCAATTCCGGTCCTGGAGGGCCGTAGACCAGTCAGGTTTTCATGATGTCCCTAATGAATATTCATGAGATCTATTTGCATCCACTGCCTTCCATTGTACGGAAATAGGTCCATGAATATTCATTAGGGACATCATGAAAACCTGACTGGTCTACGGCCCTCCAGGACCAGAATTGCCCTCCCCTGCCCTAGAAGACACGGATCTGTATATCAAGAATCCCAAGCCTGCTAAATCTCAGATTCAACATTGTCGAGAGAAGCTACGCTACCCTCGGAATCTGGGCACAGCTATAGAAGAGGGGTTCAGGGAAGAAGGGCCTAGTGATGAAATCCTTGGAGATAGCTCAGGTCCCAGCAGTAGTGACCGAACCACATTGGTCCCACCCCCAGAGGGAGACCCAGGGAGCTTCAAGAGGGCCTAGAGCAGGGGTTCTCAACCCAGTCCTCAGGACCCACCTAGCCAGTCGGGTTTTCAGGATAGCCACAATGAATATGTATGAGAGAGATTTGCATACTCTGCCTCCATTATATGCAAATCTCTCCCATGCATATTCATTGTGGTTATCCTGAAAACCTGACTGGCTAGGTGGGTCCCAAGGACTGGGTTGAGAACCCCTGGCCTAGAGAGAGGATGAGTCCCTTAAACATGCCCAAAAGTGGGTCTTTGAAGTAGATAGGGTTCCAGTAGGCAGTGGAGACTCCCCTAGGAAAACCCTTCCCTATTTTGTGCTAAAGGGAGATTTGTTATACAGAATGGCTGAGGGTTCCCTAGAGGGGGAGGAGGTAGAACTGGTAGTTCCCTAACCCTATCATCAGCAAGTGTTGTAAGCACATAGTCATTTGTTGGGGGAGGACACTTGGGGGTGGAGAAAACATTAGAGCGTATTTTAGCACAATTTTTCTGGCCTGGAGTCCAAAAGCAGGTACAGTTGTATTGCCAGTTATGCCCTACCTGTCAACTTCATAACCTGCTAGAGTCAGGCCTGCCCCTCTAGTGCTATTGAAATCCCCTTTGAAAGAGTGGTCATGGATCTGGTAGGGCCCGTAGAGTGAACCACCAGAGGTAACAAGAATATTTTAGTCATACTGGACTATGCTACTGGATATCTGGAGGCTATCACTTTGAGAAATATGAAGACTACTATGATCGCAAATGCTTTCTGGGAAGTCTTTTCTCGGGTGGGAATAGTCAGCACGATCTTCACAGACCAAGGAAAACCCTGTGTATCCAGGGTGATGAAGCAAGTGTGGACCTTGGTGAAGGTTAAGATGCTGCGAACATTAGTATATCACCCACAAACGGATGGCTTCATCAAGCAATTCAATAAAACTCCAAAGCAGATGCTAAAAATGTTTGTGCAGGACAGGACCCTACCTGTTGTTTGCCATCCATGAGATGCCTCAGCGTTCCATGGGGTTTTCACCTTTTGAACTGCTCTTTGGAAGATGGCCAAGAGGCATATTAGATGTTATGAGGGAAACCTGAGAAGAGAAACCCCATCCCAGGTGTAATCTGGTGGAGTACATCATACAAATGCAGGATTGGCTGAAGAAAGCCAGAGAGGTGGCCAGACTCCATTTGGAAAAAGCCCAAGCCAAACAGGCTAAAGGCTACAATCAAGCAGCTGTACACCGCACCTTCCAACTGAGCAACAGAGTTTTAGTCTTCCTGCCCTCATCCAAGAGCAAGTTACTCTGTAAATGGCAGGAGTCCTATTAGATGGAAAAGAAAGTGGGATCTGTTAACTATAAAACTGCCCAGCCAGACAAATTGAAGACCAAAATTTACCATATTAATCTACTGAAAAAGTGGATTCTAGTGACGGCTCTGATGATTCAGGAGAACTTTGTGCCGGAAACATCAGCCCTGTCTGAACCAGAATCCCAATAAGACACCAGCTCTCCATGGCCTAGAGAAGAGACCTAGAGGGTCTGATTCACTGGGATGTAGATGTGTTCTCCAACCGGCCGGGACACATCCTTCTCACAATATCATTACTGACCCAGGGCAGTTATTCAACAATGACCCTATCAAATTTCAGAGGCCCAGCAACAGGCTGTCACCAAGGAACTTGAGGAAGTGGTTAACCTGGGAGTTATAGTAGAGTCTATGAGTGATTAGTCATCTCCTATCGTCTTGGTTCCCAAACCAGACAGGAGCATCAGATTCTGCATCAACTTCTAGGTCAATGCCATTTCTAAACTGTAAGCGTATCCAATGCCCCGTGTAGATGAGCTAATCGAGCAATTTGGTGGAGCATGCTTTATCTTGACCCTGGACTTCACCAAGGAATACTGGCAGGTACCCTTGACTCCATCTGCCAAGGAGGAAAATGCCTTTTCAACACCACAAGGCTTGTTCCAGTTTACTGTACTGCCATTTGGATTACACAGAGCTCCAGCCATATTTCAACGCCTGGTCAACCACCTGCTGAGATCACACAAGGATTTTGCAGCTGCATACCTTGATGACATCATCATCTACAACAAAAACAGGCCACCCATCTAACCCACGTGCAAGCTGTGCTGACCAGCCTGTGAAAAGCTGGGTTAATGGCTAACCCTAAGAAATGCTTCCTGGGAGGCCAGTATGTCCAATACCTAGTTTATTTATTTAACATTTCTTATTTACTGCCTTTCATGATATCAAGGTGGTTTACATTGAACAAACTAAAATTACATTGAACAGGGCATTATAACTTGGAGATAACTATTTACAGGGAACATGGGCAATGGAGGGTTAAGTGGCTTGCCCAAGACCACAAGGAGCACCTGTGGGACTAGAAACCCCTGTCCTTCTGGCCCAAGGTTGCTGTCCTCTAGTGGGATTTGAACCCCTGACTTTCTGGCCTGAGGTAACACCCCAACCACTAGGCCACTTCTCCCTGCCAGTTTACTTAAATGGGAACAGCCAGATATGACCTCAGCTACAGAAGGTGAATGCCATTGTCCAGGTCTCCAACCCAAAGTTGAAGAAAGATGTTTGGGACTTCTTTGAATTGTTTGGTTATTATTGCCAGTTTATTCCTAATTTTGCAAAGCTCGTGGAGCCATTAATAATCTCTTCCAGAAGAGAGCTCTTGAGCAGCCTCAATGGTCACTGGACCTGGTCTGAGCCTTCCAGCATCTCAAGGAGGCCGTCTGCTCGGCACCTGTCCTGATTAGCAATGATTTCTCTCTACCATTTATTGTACAAACAGATGCTTTGGAAGTAGGCCTAGGAGCCATTCTGGCCCAGGAAGTCAGAGGTAAAGAATATCCAGTGGCCTTCATCAGCAGGAAGCTGCTCTCTCAGGAGAAATATTATGCTGTGATCGAGAAGGAAGACCTGCCTGTCAAGTGGGCACTTGAAACTTTGAAGTACTACCTGCTGGCCATCTATTTACACAAGTTACAAACCACCAATCCCTCAGGTTCAACATAAGGAGGCTAACGACCCCATTATGTGATGGTTTCTGAGTCTCCAGCCCTATCAGTATCATATCTGCCATAGGGTGGGTCGGGTTTACCTGAATGCTGACTCCCTTTTCAAGGTATGGCAGGTGCTCAACAGTACTAGTACTAGTACTACTACTACTACTACTACTACTACTACTACTACTACTACTACTATTCAGCACTTGTAAAGCACCACACACGCAGCGCTGCACAGCTGACCTACAAGAGGTAGCCAACATACAAGAGACAGTCCCTGCCCATCAGAGCTTACAATCTAGTTAGAACAAAACATAAGTTAGAACAGTATAGAGCATTAATCAGTTCAGCGGAAGGTAGAGCATTAGTCAGTTCTGCGGAAGGTACGGTTTGGTCATAAATGATGACAGGGGTTAGGGTAAGATGAGGAAGGAGTCGGGATCTGAATGCAAGAGTGAAGAAGTGGGTCCCCAACCTGGACTTGAAGAGAGCCAAGGAGGATGCCTGGCGCACAGACGCAGGTAGGCTGCTCCAGACATAAGGTGCAGCAAGGTGAAAGGAGCGCAGTCGGGAGTTCGCAGTGTGTATGAAAGGCATTGATAGAAGTAATTTGTTAGCAGAGCGCAGGTTTCAAGAGGGGATGCAGGGAGAGATAAAAGGTAGTGAGGGGCCATAGAGTGGATGCACTTATAGGCCAGCACAAGAAGCCCGAATTGGATGCGGAACTGGACAGGGAGCCAGCGAAGCGACCCAAGAAGAGGAGCAACGTGGGCATGGCGAGGTTGGCAGAAGATTAGTCGAGTGGCATGATTTTATATAGATTGGAGGGGAAGGAGGTAGCTTGCGGGAAGACCAGAGAGGAGTAGGTTGCAGTAATCAAGGCGACAGGAGATTAAGGAGTGGACAAGCGTTTTGGTAGTGTGTTCAGAGAGGAAGGGGTGGATTTTGCTGATGTTGTAAAGAAAGAAGCGGCAGGTCCCAGCCACAAGCTGGATACAAGCAGAAAAGGAGAGAGAGGTGTCAAAGACAACCCCCAGATTGCAGGCTGAGGGAACAGGAAGGACAGTAGATCCATCCACATGGATTGAGAGAGGTGGAAGTGGGAGGGAGGAGTTAGGTGGAAAGACAAGGAGTTCAGTCTTGGCCATGTTCAATTTTAATCAGCGATGAGACATCCAGGCAGCGATGCCCGAAAGACAGGCAGAGCTCTTGGACTGGGTTGCCGAAGAAATATCAGGTGTAGAGAGGTAGACTTGGGAGTCATCGGCATAGAGATGGTATTGAAAGCCATGGGAGGAGATGAGAATGCCAAGGCCTTGGGTATAGAGAGAGAAGTGGAGGGGGCCCAAGACAGATCCCTGGGGTACTCCTACATGGAGTGGGGTAGGGGAGGAAGAGGAGCCACCAGAGCATACACTGAATGAGTGATGGGAGAGGCAGGAGAACCAGGATAGTACGGAATCCTTGAAGCCATGCGAGGAGAGGGTGATGAGGAGAAGGTCGTGGTCAACGGTGTCAAAGGCAGCAGAAAGGTCAAGGAGGATGAGGATAGAGGCCCCTGGATTTAGCCAGGAACAGGTCATTTGTGACTTTAGTGAGTGCTGTTTCAGTGGAATGTAGGGGACGGAGGCCGGACTGAAGTGGGTCCAGGAGGGCCTGGGAGGTGAGGAAGTTGAGGCAGCGACGGTGGACTGCTTGTTCTAATAGTTTGGATATGAAAGGAAGGAGGGAGACGGGCCGATAGCTGGAAGGGCATGTGGGATCAAGTGAGGGTTTCCTGAGGAGGGGTGTGACAACAGCGTGTTTGAAGTCAGCGGGAACAGTTGCAGTGGAAAGTGAAAGGTTGAGGATATGAGCGATGGAGGGGACAATGGTGAGGGAGATGGAACGTAGGAGATGGGTGGGGACAGGGTCTGAGGAACAGGTGGTGGGTTTGGAGGAGGAAAGAAGGAGCGCGGCCTCTTCGTCAGAGATCGAAGGGAAGGAGGAGAGGGCAGCAGGGGAAGCATGGATGGGGGAGGAGAAATGGGGAGGAGGGGAGGTAGATGAAGGGGTAGGGAATTGAGGGGGTAGGGAATTGGGAGGGTAATTTTGAGGATTCTGTCGTAGAAGTAGTCGGCTAGGGCCTGGGCAGAAAGGGAGGGCGGGATCAGGGGCGTGGGGACCTCGAGGAGAGGGGCATGTTTGAGCTGAGAGGGAGGGTATGCAATGGAGTATATAGGACATTATCTGTCCCTCTCCAAAGGGATTATCAGCAGTCCATCTTAAAAGAGGCTAAAGTGCAGAACTCAGGACTGGGAGAGGGATTAAGAAGCCAGCTATGTGCACAAGGGAAAGGCGAAGCCCATGGAGACAAAGTTTCTTCCAAGCACGGCTGGGAGAAGAGTCTAGCTGTAAGGTAGGCAGTTCAGGTGGGAATCATATTTACAGACACTGAAGCCCCAAGTGACTGAGTGGACTTTAAAGCTCAGAATTAAGTTCAGCACAAAGTGCGGGTCAGGGGAAGGGCACTGAGAACCAGCCTTGTGAAGGGAACAAGCTGGGGAATGATTTCTGGCTAACTGAAGGGAAATAAAAGTGTTTTTTTTGTTTGGCCCTGGACTGGTGTTTACCTGATATTTTAAAAGTCCCTTGCCACCTCATGCCACGCTATACCACAAGTACACAGAATGAAAAGTTTATATTTAACTAGTTGCTTAATTTCTGGGTTTATGGACTAAATCCAGTATGTTTGAGTTTTGTGTCTTAAAGTCTATGAAGATAGATGACATGACTAGCTTACATTAGAGGGTCTCTACTGCAAGAGTGGGAATTTCTATCTAAATCAGATTGACTGTGCAATGGCTAAGCTCAGCAGGGGACTACTGAAAGTAGACACTGTCTCTGTTTCAAAAGATAGCGGGGCTCTGGAATGAGAGGTCATAGGATGAACATGAAAAGGGATAGAAATGTCTTTACAAAAAGGGTTGTGGAAGCATGGAACAGCCTCCCAGTGGAGGTGGTGGAGACGAGAGCAGGATATGAATTTACGAAAGCAAAGAGGATCTCCAAAGAAGAGTGGCCTAGTGGTTGGGATAAGTTACCTTGGGCTGGAGAGCCAGGGGTTTGAATCCCACTAGAGAACAGCAACCTTGGGCCAGAAGGACTGGGGTTGCTAGTCCCACAGGTGCTCCTTGTGGCCATGGGCAAGCCACTTAACCCTCTGTTTCCTCAGGTACAAAAACAGAGATTGTGAGCCCCATTGTGGACAAGGGAAAAAATATATATATATAGTATCTGAATGTACACCACATTGACTGGTAGAAAAGTGGTATATAAGCCTAGCTAAATAAATAGGAGAAAGGGGCCAGGTGGTGTGAATGGGCAGACTAGATAGACCATATGGTCTTTATCCATGTTCATGTGAGGAGTTATGACACGCTGTACTACCAGGGCTGGCACAAATGTACTTACCTACTGGCAGGTAGCAGACAAAATAAATGAAACCCCACTGACACCTGCTAATCTAGCAATCTTGGTTATTTGGACATTATATTCTATGAGTCTCAAGAATGTTTACTGTTTTCTCTGCCCAAAACTGAAGACCCGTTACTGGTATCACTCAGATAACTAGCACTTCAGGTCTCTAGCTGCTGAAATATGATTTAAACCTTTCTGGGTCTTAAGAGGCCACTTTCATTTTTCTTTCTTTGCAACATCTGACATCATGCCCATG
This sequence comes from Ichthyophis bannanicus, assembly GCA_033557465.1. Taxonomy (NCBI): domain Eukaryota; kingdom Metazoa; phylum Chordata; class Amphibia; order Gymnophiona; family Ichthyophiidae; genus Ichthyophis; species Ichthyophis bannanicus. The sequence continues at coordinate 258,791,017 of CM066035.1, forward strand.
TGCCTTCCAGAAAATAGTTGGCATGACACATACTATATTGCAAAGCTATTTCTGAGCAATCTTATCTTTAAAAAACCCCACTCATTAAAATATGTTTTTAACTTCCAAGATCTTGTATTTTTAAACATTTACCTAATATGGAGAAAATCTGACAGTGGACAGCTTAACCTCTCCAGGGCAGCACATGACTCACGGAAGAGTGAATTTCTCAAGTGCTTATTTATATCTAGCCGCTCAGTCTCTGGGCCCATTGATGTTTTTAAACAACTGATTCATGTATAGTACAACATAGATTACTTTATAAGTAGTGTGGCTGCCGTGTTAGTCAACTTTAATAGTTAATAAATAAGACAAAGAAAGATGATAAGATAATACCTTTCACCGACAGACTATCACTGGAATGCTTTTATGATTTAGCTTAAAGAAGATTTTAACCTTCAAAAGGTAATAAAAAATGTATTGTTAGTCCAACAAAGAGATGTCCTCTTATATTATTTCTTTGTAATATGCATTAACGGGATCCTAGCTCAGTGAAGGGGAGGTGGAAAGTTGTCAACCAACTTCTATTTGAGGTCCTAAGAGCTGCAATCTTACTGCTAAACGTCCTACAAAATTACGCTGGAACATTTTATTTTAGCATAGAGGAATAATTATCCCATAAAGAGCCAGAAGCCTGGTATTGATGACTATAGTATAAATGGTGAGCTGGTCTAACAATCTAATCTAATCAGAAGCAGGGCATTAGCATATAGAGTGTAGTTGATCCTCCAGATCTGGATGGATCATTCAACATGCTTCTCTTGTATAGTCAGGGTTTCTGCCCCAGGTAAAGTCCCCTCAAAAGTGATAAGTAATGGGTACTGGCCAGGAAGCTTTTTTTACTTTATACTGCAACTATTTATTCAGAGAGTCAATGCCTGACATCATCATGGATCTTTAAGTAACTGTTGATCAGATTGTGTAGCTGGTGGTTGATGAAAGCATTGATTTCCATTCTCTCTGTAAAGCATGTTATCTTATGCTAAGAGATAAGAATAAGCCCATACTCCAAAAGCTGTGTTTTAAGCGTTCTCCTTTATATACGGACAATGAGTGGACACCATAGGGATGTGCATTCATTGGTGTGCATTTGATTTGTTTGAGTGCCTTACCAATTCTACTGCACGCAAAACCAATTGTATGCACATAAACCGGTTAGTTTAACTTCGGTGGTGAGTAAATTATTGGAAACGCTGCTGAAAGAGAAAATAGTGAGGTTTCTGGAGTCCAGCGGATTACAGGATCCGAGGCAGCATGGATTCACCAGAGGCAGGTCTTGTCAGACAAATCTGATTGATTTTTTTGACTGGGTGACCAGGGAGTTGGACCGAGGGAGAGCTCTAGATGTGGTGTATTTAGATTTCCGTAAAGCCTTTGACACTGTTCCTCACAGGTGACTTATAAACAAACTGAGCACCCTAGGGATGGACCCTAAAGTTACTGCTTGGGTTAGAAATTGGTTGGGTGGGAGGCGACAAAGAGTACAAGTAAATGGAGCTCACTCTGAGGAGAAGGATGTTACCAGTGGTGTGCCCCAGGGATCTGTCCTTGGTCCGATTCTTTTTAACATCTTTGTTAGTGATATAGCGGAAGGGCTGTCGGGTAAGGTTTGCCTCTTTGCGGATGATACCAAAATCTGCAATAGAGTAGACACCCAGGAAGGGGTAGATAACATGAGGAGGGATCTAGCTAAGCTTGAAGAATGGTCTAGAATTTGGCAGCTGGGATTTAATGTTAAAAAATGTAAGGTCATGCATTTGGGCTGCAGCAATCCAAGGGAGCAATACAGTATAGGAGGTGAAGTACTTTTGTCCACTAAAGAAGAGCGGGACCTAGGCGTGGTTGTGTCTGATGATCTTAAAGTAGCTAAACAGGTGGAAAAGACGACAGCAAAAGCTAGAAGGATGCTTGGGTGCATACGGAGAGGAATGGCTAGCAGAAAAAAGGAGGTGATAATGCCTCTGTATAAGTCTTTGGTGCGACCTCATTTGGAGTATGGTGTGCAATTCTGGAGACCGCACCTTCAAAAGGATGTGAACAGGATGGAGTCGGTGCAGAGGGTTGCTACCAAAATGATTAATGGGCTTCATTATAAAGCATATGAGGACAGACTTAAGGATCTTAATATGTACACCTTAGAGGAAAGGCGGGATAGAGGTGATATGATTGAGATGTTTAAATACCTCCGTGGCATAAATGTTCAGGGAGAGAGCCTCTTTCAATTGAAAGCAAGTTCTGTTACGAGGGGACATGGGATGAGGGTGAAGGGAGATAGATTCAGGAGTGATATGCGGAAATATTTCTTTACGGAAAGAGTAGTGGATCCGTGGAATAGTCTCCCAGTGGAGGTGGTAGAGATGAGGACAGTAACTGAATTCAAGAAAGCATGGGACCAACACAGAGGATCTCTAAAGGCAAAAAGTGGACTGTTGTAGTTGTTATGGAAGGACAGACTAGATAGGCCATGTGGTCTTTTTCTGTCGTCATATTTCTATGTTTCTATGTTTAAACCTATGGATTAACATACATACAATCGATTTGTGTGTGCTGAAAAGCTCTGTGTGAAAAAAACCCCACCCCACACAAAAAATAGGGGGAAAAAAGGAGCAAACATACCAAAAATGTTTTTCCAATGTACATCTCCAGAGTCGTCAACTTACACAGTTCCAAGAGGGAAATTTTAGGCCTGTCCCAGATTCCAGGCAATCCTATTCTCATGCTTTATGGGACTTACTTCATTGATTTGGAAGGTTAAAATCAGGAACTACCAATACCACACTGCTTTTGGGAGGCAAGTTCTTGGAGTTATATTGGATTCCTCTCTCTCCTTTAAAGAGCACATCTCTGCTGTTTTCCACCATTCGTTCTTTCATCTCCATCAAATCCACGCTATCCGCCCCTTATTCTCAACAGCTGCTTTAGTCACTGTTATCATCATACTCATCATTTCCAGAATCAATTACTATAATGTGGCCCTGGCCGGTCTCCCTCAGTGTCAACTTCACAGGCTACAACTACTTCAGAACACAGTCGCTCACATACTCACTCACACCTCCAGTTTTAATCATGTTTCTCCTTGTCTCATTCATCTCCATTGGTTACCTGTCTGTTATCAAATACAGTACAAAATTCTCATTTTTGTTTATAAGGTAATTCACACTGCTACCCCACTCCCCGCTATTTAGCCGATCTCCTCCACATTCATCACCTACATCGTCTGCTCCACTCCATTCATACACACCGGTTGGCCCTACCCTCTGCTTCCGTGGTGCATCTGGAACACGCTCATGGGGCTGCCTTCTTTTTTTTTTTTTTTTTTTTTTTTTAGGTCCCACCCTCTGGAACTCACTCCTTACCCTCCGCTCTGAATCATCTTTCCTGTGGTTCAAAGCTGATCTTAAAACACATCTTTTTCAGATGGCATTTAACCTCCAGTCTCCTCCCCCATAATGTAGACTAATGTCCTTATTTGCGTGTCTCATCTGTCCTCTTCTTTCTTTCTGTCCGATTGAATTATTGGCGTTCTTCTCTTTTTCCTGTTCCGGCAGTTTTAGTATTGTAAACCACTTTTATGCTACGGCCTTAGCGGTATATGAAGAATGTGTATAAATAAATAAGTTCAAAACCAGGCCTGGCCAATAAGTCCCCCTCCTGAAAATGGATAATTTGGCAGTTCCTACATCTCTAGTACACAAGTCTTAGGGGGTTTTCCTCCCATGCTGAGCAACTGAATCAATTTCACAATTCCATTTTAGCAATAAAATATACTGCTCTGTTCAGATAGGGTTCTCATGGAAAGTTTAAGGATAACAGGGCGTGCTGCTTTTCCCAACCACTTTAATGCATCCTTAGAATGTGCGTTTGGAGGATTCCTTTTAGCTCTTTTTTTTCAGGATGTCATGCTCAGTTTGTGCAGATAGATTTGCATACTCTTCCTATGATCCCATGGCTTCACAGGTTAGCTGACTTCTACATTACCATCATCTCTTCTGGGAGTATCTGGTTCCTCAGCTCCATGCAGATGGCTACTTTCATACCGCTTTACACACCAACTTCAGTTTTTCTGAACTCACTCACTCACCCTACTACAGTGGTATTCATTCGCAGTTCTCAAGGGCCCACACTGGGTCCAGTTTCCAGGATAAGGGAGGAGTGGTCTAGTGGTTAGGACAAGGTACTTCAGGCCGGAGGACCGGGAGTTCAAGTCCCACCTGGGGACAGCAATCTCAGGCCGGAGGGACTGGGATTTCTAGTCCTATAGGCACTCCTTGTGGTCTTGGGCAAGCCACTTAACCCTCCATTGCCCATGTTCCCTGTAAGTATTAACGTATGTGTGTCATATCCCCTCGTGTTAAATGTATCCCCCAATTGACCGCTTTGACCCGGTGAAAAGCGGAATATAAATACAGCTAAATAAATAAATAAATAAATAACACCAATGAATATGGAGGGAAGAGAGATTTACATGAATACTGCCTCCACTGTTTGCAAATCTCTCATACAGATTCATTAGAGATATCTTGGAAACCTGACCCATTGGCAACCTTCAAGGTCTTGGAGTGAATACCACAGTCCTAGAACATGTTAAAAGAATTTCTATTCTGCACTATTTAAATCCTAGGCACACTACAAATAAAAACATACATCAGTGGTCCTCAACCCAGTCCTCTTGGACCCAAAGGCCAGTCAGATTTTCAGGCTATCCACAATGAATATACATGAGACAGATCTGCATAAAATGGAAGCAGTGTATGCAGATCTATCTCATGCATATTCATTGTAGATAGCCTGAAAACCTGACTGGCCTGAGGGTCCCAGAGGACTGGGTAGAGAACCATTAACATACACAATAATCAAATTATAACATAAAATTTAACAATTAAGCAAAATTAAGTATAACCATACATCATAATGCATAAAACACAAATAAGAATTGAACAAAATAAAAATAAAACACAAAATGATGGTTATACAATTAAACATCATAACCTGCCTCCACATTATTCATTAGGATATACAGGATACCCTTTTTACCCTTAGTCCCTAAAAAATGATGAGAAAGACCGTCAAAAAAGAAGCGCTTCCAATTTCTTTCTGAACATGGTCATATCTGATAAAATTCACAAATCCAGTGATAAGGAGTTTCAAATCTTGGAGGCTGCTATCAAAAACATTCAAACTCAAAGTTCATTAAAATGTACTCGCCTAAATGCTGGAACATCCAACAGTATGGTGCTCTTTGCAGTATGCAAAGTGACTGATACACTTTTAGGATTGAAGAAATGCGAAGTGGTGCCTCATAGGACAATGCGCTATAACCAACATAAGGATGTTGAATGTGATACACAATCATATTGGTAACCAATATAAGTCATATAGAACAGTTGTAATCAACAGTTGTAAAATAGTTCTCTGTGTGCTGTGCTTTCCTGTCTAATCAATGTGTTTATACCTCAAAAATTTCCTGTCATGATTTGACAATTTCCAATCTGTAATCAAACCGCTGCTGATCGCTGGAAATAGCGGTATACAAATGTATACAAAATAAATAAAAATAAATAAGTAATATGATCAAAACAACCAGTGTCAGAGATTGCATGTACAGCTGCATTTAGAGTAACCTGAAAAATTTGGACACTAAGGGGCTGCAGCTCCAATACTGCAAGGAAGCCACTACTGCTGCTTAGTAAACATATCCCTTAGCCAGAAGTCCCAAACATAAAGAGTTATAGTAATCCAAAATGACCAAGGTCTAAATTACTGTGCGAAGGTTGTTTTCCAACAAAAAAGGTTTCAAATCTTCAGATATGTAATTTATACAGTGCAGCAAATTATAGACTGAAGGTAACAATTCTGGTAATGAAGAAATCAACCACAGAACAAGGAAGCAGAAGACAACCATGGAATACAAAATTTTTTATTGAAGTTTGCAAAGCCTGGCTTGGCCAGATTTCAGCTACAGGAGCCTTCATCAGGATCAGACTTAATATTGTAGATTCTCTCAGAAGTAAAAGCCAACTAGAATAAAGCACTGCTATAGGCACACAACCTTTCTGCCTGCAAATAAAAGAATAGTTAAAGCGCCACACCAGAGAGTCTCAGCACTCAAGCCTCTGCCAATCTCTGCCAAGTCCCGCCTCCTCAGATGCACACTTCCTGTTGCCACATGAAGGCAGTACTCAGCGGAGATCAGCAGAGGCTTGACTGCCAAAGCTCTGCGGCACGGCATGGCACTTTAACTTTTCTTTTTCTGCTGATGCCAAGTGACTACAGGAAGAAGCTGCAACAGGGGCCTTACAAGGTACATATGAAGGGAGAAGCTGGACCAATATAAGTGATCCCACATGATATCAAGCAGTGCTATAACAGGTCTACAGTGTAATATAATTCAGTCAGTAGGAAATTATTGTATATCTATGAGTAATTTAAAATGCAGTACATCACACCTAGACAATTATTTGTAATCCCTGTATTTTTGTGATGTGTATATATCTATCTGTTGTGTGCTGTGTATGTGTTGTGTGTAGGCAGGGTAGCTGGAGGTAGAAGAGTGGTTCTTGGGGCATGGTTTTGTGGTGAGGGGAAAGTTGAAGGTAGGCAGTTTTGGAGTAGGGTAGTTTGCAAGAAGTCAGGCAGTTGCAGTGGTGAGTTTTTGAGGGTAGGGCACTTTGTGAAGTGGTGGGGCAATTGCAGGGTGGTAATTTTGGGGCAAGAGGAAGTTGGTGGGGTGGTGGGGAAGATGCATGAGGTAGTTTTTGAGGTGGGAGCATTTGGTGGGGTGATGGGAAAGTTGTAGGAGGGATATTATTAGGAGTGGGGGCAGTTTCAAGGGAGTATTTATTTTTAGGGGTAAAGGGCAGTATGTGGGGTATTGGGGCAGTTGCATGGCGGTAATTTTTGGGATGGGGCAGTTTGTGGTATGTGGGGCAGTTGAAGTGGGATAGGTTTTGGAGGTGGGACATTTGGCAGTGTGATGGGGCAGATGTGGGATATTTTTTAGGGGTGCCCCAGCTTGCAGAGAAGTGGAGCAGTTGTGGGCAGTAGTTTTTGGGGGTGGGGCATTTGACAGTGTGGTGGGGTAGATGTGGGGCATTTCTGGGGATGCAGCAGCTTGCAGGGTGGTGGGGCAGTTGTGGGGTAATATTTTTGCGAGTGGGGAAGTTATGGGGTGTAGGTTTTAGGTATGGTGCAGTCTGCAAGGTGGTGAGGCAGCTGCAGGAGGTTGTTCTTTGGTGTGGAGGTAGGTTACGGTGTGGTGGAGCAGTTGTGGGGTGCAACTTTTGGAAAAGGGGCACTTTGTGGGGTTGTGAGGCAGAGGTGTGGGGATATTTTTTGGGGGGTTGGCATAATTTGGCAGGGGCAGGTAGGGAATATCTTTGAGGGTGGGGCAGCATGCAAGGTGATGGGTCAATTGTTGGGGAATTGGGGAGAAGAGAACTAGGAAAGGAAGAATTCCCTAACTGCTAGGTTTCACTGTCTGTAAATTTCCATGATATAGATGCTGGAACTCCTTCTCCCATAGAAATGCAATGGGCCATGGTTTTGGGGAGCAGGTCTCTGGAAGCATCAGTCTGATTTAGCCGATTTCAAACTCAATTTGTCTTTTTACTATCTTTTCCCACATGCCAAGTTTCACCCTATTCCATTAAATTTCCCATCTACATGGGGATGGAATGCTAATAATGATAACAGTTTCATGTACAATCTATAATAAACAATTTGCACCCAGACTATCTCTTTGTCATCACAATGCACATACGTGGGAGATGATGCAGTAACCTTTCATTAGAGTCATGTGCTAAAGTGCTGTGCAGTTTATTTTATTTATTTATTTAGCTGTATTTATATACTGCCTTTCGCTGGGTCAAGGCGATTTACAGAGAATATATGAAAGTACATTATAACAATGAGTAAAGCACAGTTACCTACCTGTAACAGGTGATCTCTGGGAACAGCAGGAATAAGTCTTCACATATGGGTACATTGGTACCAACGGAGCCTGCGCGGGAACGCTCCCCAGCGTCCAAAAAGAAAGCCTTTGGGAGCATCCGACACGCATGCATGCTGCCTTCCCGCCCATTCACTTCCCTCTCATCAGCTGAGTTTGTAGCTGAGACCGAAGGAGGGAAGTAGACAAATTAGAGAGAGAGAGAGAGAGAACAACTCCTAGGGGAGGTGGGTGGGTTGTGAAGACTTATTCCTGCTGTTCCCAGAGATCACCTGTTACAGGTAAGTAACTGTGCTATCTCCAGGAACAAGCAGGAATGAGTCTTCACATATGGGGACTCCCAAGCTAGAGATGCTTAGAGGAGGTCCCAGCATGTTGCAAATCTAATAGATGGGCCATGCTATTTCCCAGAACCTCAGGCATCCAAGGGATGGAGGGTAGGAGTTGAATTAAAAGGGGTGTGCTGTGGAACAGCTTGAATAAACAAGGCGTCTAGAGGGGAGTCCTTGTGTAGATAATAAATGTTAGTAAAAATTGAATTCCAATTTTCTAATGTGGACCTCACTCAAAAGTATTGCAAAAGTATTTGTTGAGGGTAATATGGTTTGGTGCTAAGAGCCAGTACAATATCCCCAAAGAAATTATCTCACTGTGAAGTAGAGGAAAATAAATTTTGCAATACAGGGAGAGGTCAGAAGCCTTAATGGCTAGAACTAATCCCAGAAGAAAAAACTGGGGGAGTTTAATGAGGTTGGACTTTGGAGGAGAAGCAAAAGCTTCTGTAGGCCAAAGTTTGAAGCTCTTTGTCCTTGAAACGGAATAAGGCTCTAGGAAAGAGGAGGTAAATCCGACTGGTTTGCAGAAAAAGGATTGGTCTTTAAAACCCCTCTATGGAAGTGAAAGAAAGAAACATTTGTAGTAGGCGGTGTAGCCTCCAATTTCTTGAAGATCAGTAATGTCTTCCCTAAGTGATGTCACTTAGGATAATGACTTTACATGGAGAGCTTCAGATGTACCATAACCGGAAGGTTACGGTAAAATAAGGTAGTTTCTAATTCCTATAGAAATTGGTTGTCCATTAAAATGCTATGGTATGCTGGAACAGCATTAATATGGGCAGTAACAAATCTTTCAGAGTCAGATATATATATATATTGTGGTAACGAAGGCTGTTCACGGGAGATGGAGTGGCAAGAAAGTGAATCCTGTCCCTTTAAAAATAGTAGTAAACAAGGTTTCCCTAGCAACCACAAACCTCCAAGTCAGAATGCAGCCAGTACCAAGCCCCGCCCACTTCATCATGTCAGAGCTAGGTTGAGCCCTAGCAGCTCCCGCGTGTGCAGGGAGAAGGGCGTGGTCCCTAAGAAGGATCAGTTTAAAACTGCAGTGTTTGAGAAGTTAGGGGGAAGGAGAGCAGGAACAAGGAGCAGAGACGAGCAGTTGGATCTGAGAGGAACAGATCAGAGGCAGACACAGCTAAATGAGAAACTGCCAGGAGAGAGGCAGCTGAATGAAGAGAGAAAGCAGCATGGCACAAAACAGGAAGGATTGGAACAGCTGAGAAGCCCAGAGCCAAGGCAAGTGCGTGTTTCAAAGTCCCTTCGTGAAAGGAAGCTGGAAGAGTCAGTTCTCAGTTGGGGAAGCAACTCAGCTAGCCAGCTAAGCTACAGAGGTAGGGAAAATAGCTTTCCTGTGTTCCCTAGCCAAACTCCCTCTGAAGAGATAGTCAGAGAACTAAAGAGAAGTGCTAGAAGCTGGCGTAGCCAGAGTGCCTCAAAGCAAGCTTCTATGAGAGATAGGAAGTTTGCTAACAGCTGCCGTGACTCAGCAGTGAAGAGTTTTATTAGGGAGAGAGAAACTTCGTGTTTAAAGTCTGCTGAGATAGAGCAAAAGAAACATTTATTGTCAAAGCTGAATGAGTTGTTACAGAGTGAGAATAAGAAGCTCTATGACACTGTTCCACTTGAAGACAGCTGCAATGAATCCATTGAAGAAATGGAGATAGGAGGGTGCAATGAACCATATGAGAGTGAGTCTGAAGAGATGCAATGTTCATACTGCAGGGCTAATGAGCTTAATATGTGCTGAGCCTAAGCACATGTAAAAGAATGATTGTTTGAAGCAGTGCAAAGCTTATTTTTATGAAGCTGAAAGAAACAGCAAGAAAAACTCACCAGATGTTTTTAAGCAAATGTGTTTGTTCCCACGATGCTCTGAAGGAAGTAAAACTTGCTGGACGTTTTAGAAGCTGTGATCCTCATTGTACAGAAGATGTGAAAGAAACAGTCTTCATAGAAAAGTTAAGTTGCCTTGCAAGAGTTAACAGCCTGAGCTTTGTAAGATAGTTCTTAGAGCAAACGTTAACTGCTGATATTGGAAGTAGAAGTTCCCAACTCTGTGAATGCAACCTGTTGGACTTTATTATTCTTTGCTTTGGGGATGTATCCCATTTATGTTCAGTGCTATTAAATTTTGATGTGAGGGGGAAATCCCGAAAATAAATATTCTCTGTTTTTGCCTAATACCGTGTGGTCACACTATTTGCTCTGAGGAATAGCTGAACTACATTTCCCAGCAATCCTAGCTGGCGGCCATATTTGTGGACACTATTCAAAGAGGGCAATAAGGCGACACCCTCCTGCTTACCGGCTATTGGCCCGGGCGGGAGGCGCGGCGACAATATATATATATCTATATATATATCTGAAGAGAGATTCAGTTAATAACAGGAAGGGGTAAGACCTGCTTGAGAATATGGATAGAGAACCCCTTATTGGTTACACGTGGAAGAACCATGAAGGAGGTTACATGGAAACCAGTGGAATGTTCCTAGTAAGAAGGAGAGGTCTAGATTTCTTTAAAAATTCTAGACTTTGAATAACCAGAAATGGAGACCTACGTGAAGGGGTGCAGAGGAGATCCTTAGTCTTAAGACAACAAGTCTGGATCCTTCTATAACTTCAGTGTGAAGAAAAAGACGCAATATAAGGGTTGCCTGCAAAGATAAATTGCCCAAGTAGATTTTGGAACCTGTCTTGGAATTATTTGTTATTAAGGCAGCAGAAAAGTTAGGTCCCATAGATTGGAAAAGGACCGACAGACATAATTAGTAGTGGTAAAACTCAATTATGGTCCAATAGCTGTCTTAAAAGAAAATATTTGAGAAGATTGCAAAGGGGAAGAAAACTCTGTATGGGAACCACTTACTGGAGTAGGTATTGAAGAAAATCCTATGGACTTAAAAAGTAAGCCCTCCAGTTGAATAGTATCACTCTTAGACAGAATGTCTCGACTAAGAGGGATAGAAAGTAATATAGAGTTGTGAAGACTTACAATTTGGTAAGCCTCTGAAACAGGTAAAGCCCCCCTACAGTCAAAAGTATGAGATATCCTTGTACAGGAAAACTGTCAAGGTGAAGGGCATAGCCTACCTTGTTATTAGTTGCTACTCCTCCTTTTCCTTCAAAAAGGAGAGTAGAAACCTGTTACCTGTAGGGCATGATTATCCTCAATAGCTCTAGGAGCTAAAAGAATGGATTTCTCTTGCGGCAAGAGATTCATGCCTAGAGTCGAGGATTGAGTCAGTGTATCACTGATCTCTCAGTAAGGATGAGAAGAACTATAGATGCTTCTGTTGTTAAGAAGTAGGTTAGCGGTTCTGAAACTCAAACAGGAAAAAAAGATTTAATGAATAAAATATCAGAAACCCTGCGACTGCTGGGTTTGCTAAGCCTGTTGAGGTTTTGGTTTTTTAGCCTGGTATGATGTTGCCCTTCTTTGGAAACATCTGCATGATGGGTAGAAGATGAATAAAACTTTTTCCCCTTGGGGGGATAAAGTTTGTTAGGAGATTTTTTACTAGCTGGGATAGAGGAAAGTTTTGACAATCCTCTGAAAGCAACAATATCAGTGTTTAACTGATTAGCTTGGAATAAAGCATCCTTGTTAAAAAGATTTTCACCAGTACAAGGAGTATTTCCCAGCCTTTCTTGTACCCATTTGTCCAAGTCTGAAGGTTGGAGCCAGGCCATGCGTCATGCCCCTATGGCTACAGCAGAAGTTCTGCTAATAGACTCAAAACAGTCCAGGGAAGCACGATTAAAGAACTTAGAGACATTTTGAGCATGACTGACTAATAAGAAATAGTCTGCTCTTTTATGTTCTTGAAGAAAAGGGTTCAAAAGCTTTAAGTTCTTTGTGACCTCTTCAAGAGATAATCCCATATAGAAAATATATGAGATAATTCTTGCTGAAAGCATGGATGCCTGGAAGCATCGACGTCCAAAGGCATCTAAAGTCCTAGACTCACAACCTGGCGGATAAGAGGAGTGCTTCTTTGCACTCTTAATGCGCCTCATTGCTGATTCTACAACAATAGAATGATGAGGAAGTTGAGTCTTTTGAAAACCTGGAGAAGGTGGCACCTTGTACATAGTATATCAAATGTCTTAGAATGTGGAGATACCATTAAAGGAGTTTCCCACATTCTTAATAGTAGATCCTGTAAGATCTGATGCAAAGGAAGCATGATCACCTCCTTTGGAATCCAGGGGAATTGCAGAGTCTCTGAATTCCTGGTATGGATTCTTTACCAGGTATAGAAATGGCAAGTAACTTTGCCATATCAAGCAGAAAAGCTTGAAAAGAAATCTCTCCTGAGGAGGACCCCCTAAAATGAGGGGTAAAGGCTAGAATTGTTGAAAATTCAGCCTTGGTACCGATGGATTCATCCCAGTCATCGGGATCAGAAGACTTGAAAGGATGAAGCATCGGATTTTCTTTAAAGCGATGTCTTCGGTATCGCCCGAGGTCGGTACCGAGACGAGTTGGTACCAAATCCTCCATGCTAGTGAGCGATTCCAGGCTCGGCATCAAAGGAAGCGAGTCTGTCGAAGCAAGCATGGATGGTACCGACACCGGTGCCGATGTCGATACCGGTACCAAAGCTGATACCGATACTCGAGGAACGGCCTGCAGCAACTCTAGAGGTACCGAAGTAGCTGAGAGCGCTAGACCACGTTCATTGGTGAGGAGTGTTTCATCCATCACCGTAGCCAATGCCGGGGTGTCGGTACCGCTCGAAGCGGCCACAACCACCGAGCATGGCCCAGGTATGTCCATGGAGGCAAGAACCTCGGGAACAACCTGAAGCCCCGTTAATGCTTTGGAGCCCGAAGACTCCCGCCGGGGCTTTATTGCCAAAATGTCCGAGGGCAACGCCAGAGGCATCTCGATGCTTAGAAGGAGATCTACCACTCGAGGAATGGCTAGTCTTAACAGACTTTTGTTTGGTTACCTGATCCTGTGAAAAAGAAGATATTCTGGCTGGTGACATCGAGTCCGATGTGAACCGGGTATCGAGTTGTGCTCGATTCTGAAGACTTCTTCTATTTGAGCTCCAGCAGGAGAGACACTCCAGTGGGCAATGGTCAGGACCTAAACATTTTAAACACCAAGTATGAGTGTCTAAAAATATATTTGTACCGCCACACTTTGAACATTTCTTAAGGATAGTGGCTGGCTTTTCCATAATGGAAGGATAGAGGCCTAGTGGCCTAGAAACCGTCAGACACTAAACAGGAAAAACTTTCTTAGAAAAAGGAAGAAATTTTTAGTAAAAAGAAAGAAAACACCGGCGGCGTCAAGGGAAGGCAGACACGACCACAAAAAACTAAGAATAAAAAGAAGAATTTTCTGCGGTGACAGGAGTACGTCCTGCCGGCTCTGCGGAAAACTGATGAGAGGGAAGTGAATGTGCGGGAAGGCAGCGCGCATGCGTGTGGGATGCTCCCAAAGGCTTTTTTTTTGGACGCTGGGAAGCGTTCCCGCGCAGGCTCCGTCGATACCGATGTACCCATATCTGAAGACTCATTCCTGCTTGTTCCTGGAGATAATAAGAGTAAAGTAAGATAAGAAAAGAATTAAATTATATACATCATACAGATTGATAAGTTTACTAATGCAAGCATAAGCATAAAAAAAACATTTTGCTTCCCAATGCAGTAACCAAATAATATACAAATAAGTTGTGCACAAAAAATTTGTACTAACATGGGTGAGCACGCTTGAAGCGGCTATATCTTACATACCAAAAGAAATGTATCTGCACTTGTGAGCATGTGCTGGAATGCTATTCAGAATCAACAAAATTAAAGTGGGACCACAATGAATACCCTAAACATTTTTGTCTTTAAAAAAGAACCCAAACTAAAAGAGGTCTGGATAAGGAAATATCAATAAGACCTCAGATGAGGGACCCGGCTCCTGAATCCTTATGTTAGGAATTCTGAGCTCAAGGCACTATCCCCCAGTAATATCTTTCATTGGCCAAAGCTAAGAGTTTACATTTTTTTCAAAATACATTTAAAATAAATAACCACTTAGCTGACAAATGTACAATCCTCCAACCATCTGGATCATCACCAACACAGGACAACAGCGTCAACTTGAGTTTCACCACCTCAGGACTTGCCCACACGTAAGAGTTACCAAAGGTGTACTGAATGCTATTCAGTGCATCAACATTATTATTATTATGATACAGAGAGTTAGATCGGGGAGGCCTCGGTATAAGGACGGTATTGTGAAAGCCATGGTGAGGGCTGCCAGGGAACAAGTGCAGAAAGATAGCGTAGCTACTCATCTGTAACAGGTGTTCTCTCCAGGGACAGCAGGAATCAGTCCTCACATATGGGTGATGTTGGCACTGACTGAGCCCTCATGGAAGCATCCCTCCAGCTTTCAAAGAAAGCCTTTGGGAGATGCCAACATGCATGCGTGGTCCCCTTCCCGCCCAAGGGTACCATCTTGCTCAGTCAGATGACATAGCTAAAAGACGGCAAAAAAACAGAGGATGAAAAAGAAGCAACTTCAAGGGGAGGAGGGAGGGTTGTGAGGACTGATTCCTGCTGTCCCCGGAGAACACCTGTTACAGGTGAGTAACTACGCTTTCTCTGGGAACAAGCAGGAAGTCAGTCCTCACATATGGGACTCCCCAGCTACAGCCTACCGAAAGCCCATAACAAGAATTGGACTCCCCCCAAGGGAGTGGAGTGGAGGAGTAGCCTAGTGGTTAGAGCAACTGCCTAGTACCCAGAAGATCAAGGGTTCGATTCCCACTGGCGCTCCTTGTGACTTTGGGCAAGTCACTTTACCCTCCATTGCCTCGGAAGAAAAGGCTGGCAATCTACTTCCGGTGATACATTGCCAAGAAAACCCAGAGGTAGCTGGGTCGCTATGAGTCAACACTGACTTGATGGCACTAAAAAAAAAAAAAAAAAAAAGGGAGCCGCAAGCAGCAGCAATTTGGTCAGTGTCCACAGACCACAGTAGGACCCCTGTGTCCAATGAACCAGCACTCTGGTAGCCTGAACACAGAAGGGTCAGAGGGTAGGAGTTGCCTAGACTCCGAAAAGGTTACGGAGCACAGCCTAGCTGAAGGCACTGTCTCGTTGGGACTCTCTTTCCAGGCAGTAATGGGCTGCGAAGGTATGTACTGAAGACCAGGTGGCGGCCCGGCAGATGTCCACCATCGGGACAGAGCACAAGTTTGCCACCGAAGCCGCCAGGGCCCTGACACGGTGTGCTGTGACACGGCCCTCCAGTGGGAGCCCCGCTTGCTCATAAGCGAAAGAGGGTGATACAGTCCGCCACCCAGGTGGACAGCATACGCTTAGTCACCGCCTCCCCCAGCCTACTGGGGTAATAGGAGATAAACAGCTGAGAAGCCTTGCGGTGCCCTGAGTGCATTGGATATAGAAGGACAAGGCCCTTTTGCAGTCCAAGGTATGAAGGACTGTCTCCGCCCGACTGGAGTGAGGTCTTGGAAAGAAGGTAGGGAGCACCACTTCCTGGTTAAGATGGAAAGGCCACGCTACCTTTGGCAGGAATTTGGGGTGCATGCGAAGCACCACTCTGTTCTTGTAGAACCTTGTATAAGGCGGCTCCGTAACAACGGCATGGATCTCGCTAACTCTGCGAGTGGAGGTGAGCGCAACCAGGACACCTTCCATGAGAAGTAGTGAAAGTGGCAGGTAGCCAGAGGCTCAAAGGGCTGGCGAGTGAGCTGCCCCAACACCACGTTGAGGTCCCATTCGGTTGCTGGAGGGCGAACTGGGGGGCTTTGAAAAGTGAAGGCCCCAAGAAAACGGGTCACCAAAAGTTGGACAAAGGGGCTTACCATCCACTGGATGGTGGTGCGCCCGAACGGAGGTAGACTTGAGCCCAGACTGAGAAAGGTGGAGAAGGTACTGTAACAACCTGAGGCACCGGGCAAAAGAAAGGATCAACTCCCTGTCGGGCGCACCAAACAGAGAACCTGTGCCATTTGAGGGCATAAGCCTTCCTAGTAGAGGTCTTGCGAGAGGCCAGCAGAATTTCTCCACATCAACCGTAAGGTTGAGAGGGGTCAGAGTTACCCTCTCAGTAGCCATGCTGTCAGCGAGAGAGCCCCCCTTCTGGGAAAGAAGACCCAGGTTGCTCCCCAGGGGTATGGGGACCTCCACCGCCAACCTCAGAAGCAGGAGAAACCACGGCTTCCTGGGCCACCAAGGAGCTATCAGGATGAGCGAGGCCCTGTCGCGGAGCGTTCTGAACAGGGTCTTGGTGATCATCGGCGTTGGAGGGAAGGCATACATGAGGCCCTCTGACCATAAGACCAGGAATGCATCCACTGCCACCCCGGAGGGGTGGGCCTGCCAGGAGCAGAAGCGGGGCAACTGAAAGTTGTCCAGACTGGCTGAGAACAGGTCCATCACGGGTTCCCCCCAGAGATGGAAAAGCCGCCTGCCTACCCTGGGGTCCAGCTGCCACTCGTGTGGCTGGAGAACCTTGCTGAGCCTGTTGGCCAGCAGGTTTGTCCTGGCCTGACAGGTACACTGCCCGCAGGAGGATTCCCTGATGGACTGTGTACAAGCAGAGGACTAGTGCCTCCTGACAAAGCGCACGAGACCCCATGCTCCCCTGTTTGTTCACGCAGAACATCACCACCTGGTTGTCTGTCTGGACCAGTACTGGCTGGTGACATAGGTGGTGACAGAAGACCCTCAGGGCAAGGTGTATGGCCCAGAGCTCCAGGAGGTTGATCTGCTGGTTGCTCTCATCTGGGAATGCCCTGAGTGCAGAGATCTCCGCAGTGGGCTCCCCAACCAAGCAGGGAGGCATCCGTGGTGAGGACCCTCGAGTGACTTGGAGCTTGAAACGGCATGCCCGCTTTGAGCTGCCGGGGCTACTGCCACCAGTCCAGGGAGTCTGCCAACTGGCAGGTCATTGAGACTCGGCCCCGGAGATGGCCCGTGGCCCGAGACCACAGGTCCCAGAGACACCACTGCGCCATCCTCATGTGAAGGCAAGCATCCAGGGTGACGTGGACCATGGAGACCATATGCCCGAGGAGGCGCAGGAGAAGCTGGGGAGGCACCGAGGGACGGTGCGGTACATCCCGAGCAAGGGACCGGAGCCGATTGGCTCAGTCAGAAAAGCCCTCAACTGGAAGATGTCGTGCTTTGCTCCGATGAACTCCAGGCACTGCGTGGGGAAGAGGTGAGAATTGGAGTAGTTTATGACAAAGCCCAAAGTGTTGCAGAACCTGGATGGTGCAAGTGGTGGCCTGCTGCACCTCCAAGGCTGTGCCTCTCCTTATGAGTCAGTCGTCCGGATAGGGAAAAATGAAGATCCCCTGGAGCCAGAGGAAGGCAGCCACGACTGCCAGGCATTTTGTGAAGATCCTTGGGGCAGAGGCTAGGCCGAAGGGGAGTACTCGGTATTGAAAGTGCCTGCCCCCTACTACGAACCGCAGGTACTGCCTGTGGTTGGGGTGGATGAGGATGCGAGTATACGCATCCTTGAGGTCTAAGGAGCATAGCCAGTCTCCTTGTTGGAGTTATGGCAGCAATATTCCAAGGGAGAGCATCTTGAACGTCTCCCTCACCAGGAATTTGTTGAGGTTGCGCAGGTCGAGGATGGGCCTTAGGCCCCCTGTCCTCTTTGGGACGAGGACATATCTAGTATAGAAACCCTTGCCCTTGAGGTGGTGGGGCACCAGTTCCATTGCCTTGTCCTCTAGAAGACCTGCCAACTCCTTCAAGAGAAGGTCCCAGTGTAGGGGAGACCTGAGGGGCTTTCCTGGAAAATAAGAGGGAGGTGCCTGAGCCGGATGGAGGCGATAACCCTCCCTCACTTCCCTCAGCGCCCAGGTATCGGTGGTGATAGCCATCCATCTCTGGGCAGAGAGGACCAGGCATCCCCCTGTGGGCTGCTGACCTCCTTGGGGTAGAGGCTATGCTCAAGGAGTCAAAAGTTCCTCCCTTGCTGGGCCGGGGTTGGTGCCTTGGGTTTTGGAGCTTTCTACTTATGTGGGCCATGCCCATGTCCCTTGGCCTGTTGATCCTACTGGGGACCGGGGAGTCCTGATAGGATGGGTAGTTTCGGTAAGCAGCTCCCTTCCTTGGGTAAAAGGGCTTTTAACCCGAGCTCTTCCATCGGGGAGGGGAAGTGGTTTTCTTAGAGAGCCTGGTCCTCGTCATGAACTCGGTCTCCAGCTTGGCAGCCTTGTTGGTCATGGGTTTGCCAAAGAGGTGCTCCCCTTGGCATGGGACATCGCCAAGTTTGTCCTGAACCCTGCTCGAGATCGGATGACTGAAGCCAAGTTTGGTGGCGTACACCGATGCCCGCTATGGCTACTTGACCTGCCTATTTGAACCTGTCATAGGCTGCTTGAGACATACATTTGGAGCACTCACGGATAGCCTTGGCCAGGCTCTTGAAGTGCTGCAAGGGTTCCTCAGAGAGACAAGCTGAGAACCCGGCGATTTCCTTTGCCAGGTCTCTCAGGTACATGCCCATGTACAGCTGGTAGGCCTGGATGCGGCAGAGGAGCATTGAGCCCTGGTAGCACTTTCTGCTGAGGGCATCCAAGGTGTGGGCCTCCCTGCCGGGGGGCACTGAGGAGTATGTCTGCTGGCTTTTCAGCTGACGCATGGCTGACTCCACCACCATGGAGTTATGCGGCAGTTGTGACTTCTGAAAGTCCAGGGCTCCGGCGGACCCGATACATCGAGTTGAGCCACCTGCTCACCACCGGTACTGAGGCCGGTGTTTCTCACATGCGGAGCATGAACCGTTCCAGGATGGGAGGGATGGGTACCATCAGCATTTCCCGCGGAGGGGCCTCATACTGGAGGATCTCTAACTCATCCACCCGAGGGTCCTCCTCCAATCTGGTCGTGAATGTTATGGCCTTGCACCTGTCCTTGACAAAGTCCAAGAAACCCATGTCCTCCGGTGGGGACCGCTGCCGAGGTTCCGACACGGGGGAAGGGATGTTGCGGTGGCGATGGGTATTAGGGGACTCCTTGTCCTTCATCTCCCACTCAAAGTAGTCCATAGAGGACTTGCCCGAGGGCTGCTCCACAGGCCTCAAGGGCCCCGATGCTCCACGGCCGGCACCCAGTAGACTTGCCGGGGATGACCGTAGTCCCGACGAGCGGGACTCAGAGCATGACCTCAGCCGAGGATTGGCTCGGCCTCTGGGGCTGTCTTGGACGTCTACAGCCCGGTGGTCAGGGTGGATGAACCGGTTGAACTAGACAACAGCGCCCGCTGCTGGTCCATGAAGGCAGACAAACTGTGCTCCAGGGCCACTATTTCTGGACTCTAGCCCAGAAGGCTCTGCAGCCTTTGGCGCGGGCACTGAGGGACTTGGGCCCGACGTCGGCTCCTCCGAAGGGGAATCCTCGACGAGAATGGTGTCTGGGGACAGAGGTTGGTCTGCGGCTGGATCTTTCCGGGGGACCTTCGCAGGTCGCTCCTTCTCTGACGCCTCAGATGAGTGCCTTGGACTATGAGACCAGGCAAGGGCAGCTCTCGGCCAGTCGGAATTATCCAAGGATGCACCTTTCTGAGGACCCACAATGGGGCTCGGGCTTGGAAAGCTCCGCCCGAGGTGTTGGGGCCTCAGACGAGGCCCTGGCTTTGGGAGGTACCGGGGACTTGGGGGCAATGTTCCCTCTAATTTTCTGTAGGCTGTGTGCGCATAAAATATCAGCTGTGCAGCTTTTGAAGGAAGGTTAAATTTTTGTGCGCCACATAACGGCACTCAGAGTTATATACGTTAAAATTTGACTACACGTCAGAGTACAGTATGTACACCACATTGATTTTAATCAAATTAAATGAAAATAGACGATTACTAAAAGAAGCGGAAAATTTCTAGTAATTACAATCACAACTTTTAAATTTTAAGACGTTTGTGTTGTTTTCTATCAGAATCAGAACCATAATTTTTGTGCGCTCTGTTGTAAAGTATGTGCGCTTGCTCGGCGAGGTGTGTGCGCGCGCACACACGCACAGCTTAGAGGGAACTGTGCTTGGGGGGAAAATTTGTCGTGCTGCTGCTGGCGGCTCTTGAGGGCCTTGGTGGACATCCTCTTGCAGAGACCACAGACTCCCGGGTCATGGTGTGGCCCAAGGCAACGAAGACAGCAGTCGTGTGTATCGGTCAAAGACATGATTTTAGAGCACCGATCATACTTCTTAAAACCACTGGTGGCCATGGTGGAAAAAATCACCCCTGTGAGGTCGAAGACCCTCTGAGTGCCAGTGGGAGAAAAGGTGCAAAGGCATCAGAAAAGAAAAAGGAACGAAAACTTCAAAAATAGGAACCAAACCAGATGCCGAGGCACAGAGGTCGGTAGGCGGGAAGAGTACCGGTGCAATACTGGAGGCGAGTTGGGAACTCGAGGAACAAAATAATCAACTTTTTCCAGGGAAAAGCCAGACGACGTTTGAAGGGTTTCGCAGAAAAAAGGAGACTGAGCAAGATGGCACCCTTGGGCGGGATGGGGACCATGCATGCGTGGTGTCATCTCCCAAGGCTTTCTTTGAAAGCTGGGGGGATGCTTCTGTGAGGGCTCCATCAGTGCCGACGTCCCCATATGTGAGTACTGACTTCCTGCTTCTTCCTGGAGAAAGGAAGAGGATCCAAGACAGATCTTTGAGGCACACTCATAAATGTGATAGCAATGGAGGAAGATCTATCAGAAGTTCAATTAAAAGTACAATAGACGAAACAATAGAGAGACACAATTAAAATAAGGGCAATGTCAAGATCTAGACAGGTGATGGGGAGGTTAAGGCTCAGTAACAAGCCCAAGTCTTAGCCATGATGGGGTCACAAAAGGCTTTGGCAGAGGCTGTCTCTGTGGAATATAAAGGGGAAAAAGTCAAATCAGAGTCGAACAATGGCTTAAGGTACAATAAAAGGCAAGGCAGTGGAGATGAAGAGCTCATACAAGTATTTTTTTCAATAAAAATACTACCAGCATCTACCTGCCTGACATGATTACTGGTACTTATTGCTAAAGCCATCATGTATATAGTTAAATATTAACTAACTTCCACTATACTCCTGCATTTGTGGATAGCTGGTATGTAAATAGTTTAATGTATCATAGTTTAAAACAATGTTCTCCGTAATTGTTCGATGTAAACCGCCCCTGATCGTTGGAAGGGGTGGTATAGAAAAGCTGTTCAAATAAATAAATGAATAAATAAATAAAAGTAATTTGGTTTCGAAACAGAGCATGGAGATGGATTAACAATTTGCAGGACAGGTAGGGAACGGTGAGGATTTTTTGAGGAGTACTGTGGTGTGATCGTCAAATAACTTACAGTCATTGGTGATGGGCAAGTCATGTTGCTAAACATCTAAATATTTAATATAATATAATTATCTATACAAAATATAGGACTTCAAATCTCAAGCTTGTCAATGAAAAGAATTAAAAGCATTAGAATGGGTTCTAAGTAATCCTTTTTATTTGCAGCTTCAGCTTAGCAAAGCTACCCTTTCCAACCTAAGTATGTAGGTAGTCTTTGGTAACTGGATTCCTCAATGAATAGGAATGGCCAGATTTTGTCTTTTCCCAAAAGTAATTTTTCAGTTAATGTCTAGTTTGATGATTATTACTCATGTATGTATTATATCATGAAGAAAATATTTCAACTCCCTTTACAATAGACTAACACAAACAAAATCTAAGGTGTTTGCAATTAATGTCTATAAAATCAGCTACCAAATCCAGCCCAGATAGGACACAAATGTTGATGTACAAATGTATACCTTTTCCAAAGGTATGTGTGCGTGTATTTTATAAAATGTGTGTACATTATAACTCTACCTCCACTCTGCCCAAATTATGCCCCTGGGCATGTCTGCATACAGATCACATATAAACTGACACACACTTTCCATGTACTTATGTGGGCATGCATGTTTATAAAAAGCCCTTTCCTGCGTGTAAAAGTCTTTACATGTAACAAAATGTCATTATAAAATTAGCCCCCAGATGTGTGAAGTGATTATTATGAGGACACCAATGTACTTCTACAATTTAGTAAACAGGTCTTGTAAAAAAAAACAGTTTATTAATAGTCACAGTTGTTAAATACAGCCATGCGCATGTAAAGTGACTTGCTTGGCATTATACATATTCAAGGGTAGAAACAATTTAAACTTGCATCCCAGGATTTCACCTGACTATAATAATTTTAATGCTGAGCCAATCTTTAGTACCAAACAAGCAATTAGCAGCATCATAATTATTCTGGAACTAGATGGGCCTGGGGATTGTCAGGCATTTCTTGACCCAAATATCTAGGGACCTTAAATTGTTTTGGTGTTTATCTTTCATGTCAAAGGAGCTGGCTGCGAAAGCTGATGAACACATCTTCTATTTTTATTTTAAGAGAAAACAGGTCCCTGTCACGAGATCTTTATGGGTGTAGAAAACTGGGATTTTACTAGCCTGACTGGCCTGCAACAAACACAAAAATAGAAGATGTTTGCAGGGTTCTGCTCTGTACTAAATTATGCTGTACATAAGGCTTAAGGATAAAGAAGCTGATATCACACTTTTTTCACTGAGCCTCTTATTTTGCTGGCATTTTAAGGCCAGAACTTTTGCTATGGAACCCGTTCCCGCTAGCCATCTTTCCACTTTCAAAAGCCATGGATCAAATCTTGCCATGTCTTCCCCATCCAACACATGCCATCTTTTCCCTCTTTCTTGATCAACTCATTGACCCCATTAGCTGTGGGTTAGCTCCTGCTTCAGCTCTTCCTCACTGTTCAGAAACTATTTCCAGAGCCAGGGAGGCAGCATTGGCTGTGGGGCTGAGGAGAAGAGTGGCAAGGTCAGCAGCAGTAATAGTACGCGTGGATCTGTCACTGATGGGGTAAGGTTAGTAGCGTCCTTTCATGAATCAGCTCTCGGTGTAAGGTAAGGATGAATGGGGAAGCCATTAGACATATGTACATTTGTGGGGATGGGGGATTGCTTTCATAACAGGGTGCACAAAAAATAAGAAAAAGCACCGGTTTTATAAAGGCAACATATAGTAGGTGCCTATGTGCCTTGAAAAAATAGCCTCGCAGAACTATTCTTAATAGTGCGCAAATGTTGACCTTTGAGACAGGTATAAATGTGTGCATGTATTCTATGCATATATGCATGTATTTTATAAAGTATGGATGTAGATCACAGTTCCACCCAAACTACGCCCCCAGGAATGCCTACATGCAGATCGTGTAAAAGCAGGTGCAATCTTTAGGTGACCCTACGTTTGTTCATGTCTACCCACACACAATTTTATAATAGCCATTTTCCCTGTACAAAACATGCTTTATATATGAAAAATGCTTTATAAAATTACTCCATATCGGGCTTTTTTTTTTTTTTTTTAACAGGGTACCTAAACATTTTTAAAAATATGCTTATTTTATAAAGGCAAGAAAGTAGTAGCACAAAACACTTAGGAATATGTCTATAAAGAGCGTTAGCTGCCAGCACAGGGCTAATGCAGACGTAACTAACGAGTGAGAAAATCAGAGAGCACAGGCAATTTTCTGCAATATGTAGTTTTTGCATGGTGCAGGGCTGCATGGTGCAGGGCTGCATGGTGCAGGGCTGCAGGGGCGGGATCGGGGTGGGGAGGGAGATGGTTGGCAACCACCATGCAAAAACATTTTCACACGGTGGTTGCCAAAATCTGGCCCAACCGCCACGGCAGATAATGCCACCTCAAGATAATGCCACCTCAAGAGGTGGCATTATCTGTCTGAAGGCCCAACAACTCGGCAGCAGTCTGCCCTGATGGTGATCAAGCCTCAACAGCTGCGATCAGACCTCCAACCCCACAATATTGTCAGTGCCATGATGTTGTGATCTGTGGCACAGACAATAAGAAAAAAAATTGTTCAGACCCCCCTGCAATCGAACATTTCGGCTAGCCAGTTGGGGAAAGCCTCCCCCTCCCTACTAGTCAAAGTGTGGGCCCCCATCCCCTTGACAAAAACATTTCCCAGCTAGCCAGCCAGCAAAGGGGGTTTCCACAGCCCCCTCACCCGCCCAAAGCCCTCCTAGGTATACTTTTAAGTATCCTGGTGGTCTATCAGAAGACGGGGCAGAAGCGATCTTCTCTGCTTTTGCTGCTGTCATCCAGACTTTGAAATTGGCCATGATCATAGGGTGCTGACCTCTAGCCTCACACTAGTGGGCAGCAACGCGAGATTGTGGCCATCTTTGTTAGGTCCATCGAAGAGGACAGGAGCGCTGAGGCAGGTAAATAGTAATTACACTTACCTGGTAATTGTAGTTCCTTCAGTGACGACAGCTTAGTCCTCCACCACTGGGTAGTGCACCTCCTCCTGCAGCTTGGAGACTGGACCAATCAAAACTTGGCATCACTGGAAGTAGCTTGCTGGCATTCCCTTACAGCTTCAGTGAATTATTGACAAAGCAGACTCAAAAGAGCAACAAACAAGTAGCTAAACACTGAAAACTATTACAAAAGAGTAACAAATTTGAAATCTCCCCAAACGCCCACGAAATTAGCCATAGGGGAAATCTGCCTCCCCCCTGCCGAGCCACAGCAAGCCAGCGAAAGAAAGGACCAGACAAGCTAGCCCGACTGAACTGAAGAGGGGGATACCAACCGAAAAGACTCATCTGTATAGGTTCCTATGAGGATGGACCGCGTGCCGTGAGAACCTACAATCCTGAGGGCGGGCATGAGGACTAAGCTGTCGTCACTCAAGGAACTACAATTACCAGGTAAGTGTAATTACTATTTCCTTATCGTTCCTCCAGCTTAGTCCTCCACCACTGGGATGTAACAGAGCAGTACTAACGGGAGGGACCCTGCCATCTGGCACACAAGACTGCCGAACCAAAACAGGCATCCCTAGCCGCCAGAACGTCCAGGCGATAGTGCTTACTGAACGTATGCAACGACGACCATGTTGCCGCCTTACAAATTTCCACTGGAGGAACTAGACTGTGCTCCGCCCAGGACGCCGCCTGCGCTCTTGTCGAATGAGCCCTCAAACCCATCGGAGCAGAGCGCCCCTGCAGCAAATACGCTGAAACAATGGCCTCCTTGATCCACCTGGAAATAGAAGCTTTCGCCGCAGCCTCGCCTTTTCTGGGGCCCCCAAACAGGACAAATAACTGATCCGACTTGCGGAAGGACTCGGTGACTGACAAATAATGGCGCAACACTCTCTTGATGTCCAGGCGACTAAGGCCCCGATCCGAAGCCTGCTCCCCTGCCGACCGCAGGACGGGAAGCGAAACCACCTGATTGACATGAAAGGAAGACGAAACCTTAGGAAGAAAGGAAGGCATCGGCCGGAGAACCACCTTTTGCGAAGAAAAGGACAGAAAAGGCTCCCGGCACGAAAGTGCCTGAAGCTCTGAAATACGCCTAGCTGAACAAACAGCCACCAAAAATACCACTTTCAGAGTCAAATCTTTCACCGAGGCTTTTGATAAAGGCTCAAACGGCGCTCCACTCAGCGCTCGCAACACCAAGTTGAGATCCCACGGAGGAACAGCAACCCGACGCGCCGGCCGCAACCTGGAAACGGCTTTAAGAAAACGGCCAACATCGACGTGAGCCCCTGGAGCAACACCTTGCACCTTACCTCTGTAACAGGCTAGGGCTGCCAGCTGCACTCTTAAAGAACTGGCGGCCAAGCCCTTATCGAAGCCATCCTGTAAAAATCCAATACCACCGGAACCGAAGCCGTGGCAGCGCAGACTTGACACCTCGAACACCAATCCTCAAAGATATGCCAGACGCGCACATACGCGAGCGAAGTTGAACGTTTACGCGCCTGAAGCAAAGTTGACACCACGGACTTGGAATAACCTTTCTTCTTTAACCGCGCCCTTTCAATGGCCAAGCCGTAAGAGAGAATCTCTCCACCCGCGGCATCAGGAGCGGACCCTGAATCAACAGCTCCGGCGACAATGGAGTTACGTCCAGCAATCTCACCAGGTCGGCATACCACGGACGCCTGGGCCAATCCGGCGTGACTAACAGCACCCTTCCGTGATGCGCCTCGATGCGCTGGATCACTCACCCGAGAAGCGCCCATGGAGGAAATACGTAGAGAAGACCCACCGAGGGCCACGGTTGCATGAGGGCGTCGATTCCTTCCGACATGGGCTCCCGTCTTCTGCTGAAGAACCAACCCACTTTTGCTGAATGGAACGTGGCCATGAGATCCATGACGGGCATTTCCCAGTGACGCACCAACTGCGCGAAGACCGTGGGATGCAGTTCCCACTTCTCTGCATCCACTTGCACCCTGCTGAGAAAATCCGCTGTCACATTGTCTTTTCCGGCTATGTGCGCCGCCGATATCGCCTGTAAGCGCGGTTCTATCCATGCAAACAGCCGCTGGGATTCGTCCTCCAGGGCTGAGCTGCCGGTGCTGCCTTGCCGATTTATGTAAGCTACTGTCGCCGCATTGTCGGAGAGAACCTGTACAGCTTTGTGCGTCACTTGGGCTTCGAAACTCTGCAGGACGCAAAACACCGCCCAGAGCTCCAACCGGTTGATCGACCAGCCGCTCTCTTCCGGAGACCAGAGACCCTGAGCAAACTCCACTCCGCAATGCGCTCCCCAGCCCGCCAAACTTGCATCCGTTAACAGTGGAATCCATTCCGGCGGTTCCAAAGGCATTCCTGCTCGTAAACACGCCGGCCGCAGCCACCACTGCAGATCTCGGACTAGAAAGGGGCAGGGGAGTCGTTTGCTCCACGAGTCGGACTGATTGGACCAACGTCGAAGAAGGGCCTGCTGTAACGACCGCATGTGAAACCTGGCCCAAGGAACGACTTCCAAGGTTGCCGCCATCGTGCCCAGCACCTGCAGGTATTTCCAGGCCGACGGCACTGGAAGCTTGCGGAAGTCCCATACCAGGCGCCTTAGGACCAGAGCTCTGCGCTCTGTCAGGAACACCGAGCCCCTTTGAGTATCGAACTGCACACCCAGGTACTCGAGAACCTGGGTCGGAACTAGATGGCTCTTGGCTACATTGATCACCCAGCTGAGAAAATGTAGCAGAGCGATCACCTTTTCCGTGGCGGCTAGGCTCTCGGCTCGGGACTTTGCTCGAATCAACCAATCGTCCAGGTAGGGATGTACCAATATTCCTTCTTTCCGTAACGCTGTTGCAACGACCACCATAATCTTGGTGAACACGCACGGCGCCGTCGCCAGCCCGAAGGGCAGAGCCTGAAACTGGAAATGCCCCCAAGGAAGTGCGAAGCGCAGAAATCTCTGATGGGACGCCCTGATGGGAATATGGAGATAAGCCTCGGAGAGGTCGAGGGACGTCAAAAACTCCCCGCGCTGAACCGCGACAATAACCGACCGCAGCGTTTCCATCTGAAAATGCGGCACTGAAAGGAAGCGATTTATGCCCTTGAGGTCTAGGATGGGGTGAAGAGAGCCATCCTTCTTTGGCACCACGAAATAGATAGAATAGTGACCCATGCCGTATTCTGCTGGCGGGACAGGAACGACTGCGCCCAGTTGAAGAAGATGGTCCAAGGTTTGACGCACCTGCAACGTCTTTTGGGGACTTCTGCAGGGAGAGAGCACGAACGAGTCCAACACCAGCCTTGCAAGGTCTAAGGCATAACCGTTGCGAATGATCTCGAGGACCCACTGGTCGGACGTAATGTGGGTCCAGGCAGAGAGAAAGCTCCGATCGGCTGAATCCCTGCCTGGACCCGCCGCCCTTCATTGCGGCTTACGGGAGACTGCAGAGGCCGTCGCAGCGTATCCCCTACTTGCACCTCGAAATCCCTGGGCTCGAGACGTGAATCTACCTCTTTGAGACCCTGCAAAGCGAGGTGATCGAAACCTCCGAAAATCTCGAAACTGCCCCCGAAAAGGCATAGCCGATTTCCCCCGCCTGGGCTTATCTTCCGGGAGTCGGCCCCCCTTGGACTCGCCCAACTCCTTAACTAACTTTTCCAGATCTTCCCCAAACAAGAGCTGTTCCTTAAAGGGAAGCTTTCCAAGACGTGCCTTGGAAGAGCCATCAGCTGCCCAATTCTTTAGCCAGAGTGCTCTGCGCGCCGCCCCTAAAGAGGCCATACTATTCAACAAAGCTCGGATGAGGTCATAGTGTACATCCGCCAAATACGCCGAGCCAGATTCCAAGCGCTGCATCTCCCGCACTTCCTCTGGATCCAAGGATGTGGACTGCCGCAGTCGCTGAACCCAGCGAAGGCAGGCCCGTGCGATCCAAGCACTGCAAATGGAAGCCTGTAACGCCATGGCATCCGCCTCAAAAGATTGCTTCAGCAACCCGTCCATTTTCCGATCTTGTGCTTCCTTCAAGGCCGCACTGCCTTCGACTGGGATAGTGGTCTTTTTAGTCACCGCGGAGACCGCAGCATCAACCTTCGGAGAGCGGAACCTCTCCTTGTCTTTGTCCGCGAGAGGATACAACCGATTCATGATCCATATCCCTTTAAGGCCAAATTCGGGAGTATCCCACTCTGTTTGGATCATCTGCGCGATCACCTTGTGGATAGGGAAGACCATCTGCGTCTGACGTACCGCTTGAATAATGGGATCCGCGCCATCTTCCTCTTCAGCTGGTGGCTCAGCCGCCAGCCGGAGCGTCTGAAGAGCTTCTGTAATAAGAGCCGGCAACTCCTCCTTCCGAAACACTCGGATGATTCTGGCCTGGTCCTCCGGCTCAGCAATCTCTCCTTCCTCTAAGTCATCTGTGTCCGCATCCACATCAAACTCAGCCTCCTCTCCTTCCTGCCAGTCCACATCAGCCAGGAGAGAATCAGCCAGCCGCGGTCTTTTGGAGGTCGTTAAACCCGAGGAGTCATGCTCTGCCATACGAGACCGCCCACTAGAGGAAGAAATAGGCAGGGGGGGACCCCCAAACCCCTGTTGCCTGCGACAAAAGGCCTCATGCATTAGCAGAACAAAGTCTGGAGAAAAACTGGTCATCTGGGGCGCGGCTGCAAGCTCCAACTGTGGAGCAGGAGCCACAGGCCGCAGTGCTGGCGGAGATGATGAGGGACCTGCTATCGCCCCCTCCCCCTCTGCTACCCCGAGCGCTGTGGGAGCAGAAGTGGCCATGGAACTCTCCAAATGTTGCTCCATACTGCGGGAGGCAGAGGCGCAGTGAAGACAAACCCGTGTCCCTGCGCTGGTGCCCCTACGAGTGCCACAAATGACACACTGGGAACCACCCGACATGGACTGCAACTGTGGGGAAGGTAAGTATGCTCAGAGTCCAGAAACACTAGCCCCAAGGGAAAGTGCAGCCCCTCCTGGCCGGCCACCTAGGCCCAGGCAACGGAAGGAAATGCTGTAAAATATTGTCTTTGAGTTCCCAGCAATTTTAATGCCCCGTTGTGTTTTTTTTTTTTTTTAAATTTAATCGAACGGAGAAGGCTGCCTAGACAGAAGAAAAGGCGGGAACCCCTGATCCCGCACTGGCGCGCCTAAAACTGGGGATCAAAAGAAAAGTGCCGAAAATAAATTAAAAGGAAAAAGAAAGGGAAAATTAAAACCCCAGCGAATACAGTAAATACCTGTGCTCGGACTGCCGCCCGGAGGAGAAGGGTGCTCCAGAGCCCGTGGCTAACGTACTGCCCGACTCCCGCAGGCTGCAGGAGACGCAAACCCAAAATGGCCACGTCTCCACATGGGGTTTTGGTGCACTGCGCCGGCGGCCCTCTTGTGCCTTGAAAAACAGCCTCCGATCACTCCCGGATGGCCAGGACTCCCAATGCACTCTCCGGCCCCCGAAGAGGAAGAGAGAGAGAGAGGGAGACACGCCCCCGCTAGCACGGAAGCTAGCTAGATCGCAAGGCGTCCCCGACAGGAAAAGGATGCCGTCTACAATGCCGCGGGCTGCCGCCTGACAGAAGCGGGCCGGCGGTGTGGTTTCCCAGGAGCTCTGCCCCGACCAGTCCTGGGGTCAGAGATCCTAAGGCAATCAGCCTTTCTGAAACTGGGCTGCGGCTTGGCAGGGGGAGAGGAGAGCCCGAATAGGACCCCAAGCCCCAGAAAACGTAAGTCTTCCTTTAGGTTATTTATTTACTAATTTGGTTGTCTTTTTTTTTTTTTTTTTTTTTAAAGAAACAGTCCCCTAAAAGGGACCCACTCACTCATTAAGACAGAGTGATGCCAAGCCAAATTCAAAGCCAATTAGAAATGTTAGAAAGGTTTAAGAGATCTATCTAGCTCCTTATCTGTTTCTCTAGTGAGCCCAGCACCTAGGCTCACTATGTCCTCCTGCTGCTTGGAGACTGGACACACTGGAGCTGTAAGGGAATGCCAGCAAGCTACTTCCAGTGATGCCAATTTTGATTGGTCCAGTCCCCAAGCTGCAGGAGGAGGTGCACTACCCAGTGGTGGAGGACTAAGCTGGAGGAACGATAAGGAACAAGGGTTCTCCACAGGAAATCAGGAACCACAGCGGTATCTGCAGGGGCTAACGTAGGAACACACCCTCCCCCTTACAGATATCATGGGGTTTTCTTTCCTTACCACAATTTACCCCTGCTCCAAGGCAAGTGCATATATTTGTGCATACTCTATGCATGTATTTGATAAGATAAATGAAATAAAATAAAATATGCATGTAACATGCTTTTATATACTATTCTTTCCAGAGATCAGGGGCAGTTTGGATCGAACATAAGGAAACTTTACACAGAACTTTACAGCATGCACAATTAACTTGATAACAATCAACTATATACAATGCTGCAGTAGGCATAATCTTGGATACTTCATTATTTATGTAATCACATAAATACATCACAACCCCACCCCTGTGTTCTGGCCACAAGAACACCTATGAGTATATTAGGTAAAATTAGGCACTATGTTTCATGCACACACTTCTGACGTACCCTGGCGACCCAGCTGCCTCTGGGTTTTCTTGGCAATGTATCACCGGAAGTAGATTGCCAGGCCTTTTCTTCTGAGGCAATGGAGGGTAAAGTGACTTGCCCAAGATCATAAGGAGTGCCAGTGGGAATCAAACCCTTGATCTTCTGGATACTAGGCATTTGCTCTAACCACTAGGCTGCTACTCCACTCCACAGCTATGCCTGCATAATCTGATAACAGCCATTTTGCATTTGTAAACAGGCTTTTCAAAATTACCTCTGTGGTGGGAGGGAAAGCAAGAGGATGCACATGGAGGAGATGCAAGGAGGATGGAGAGAAGAAACAGATAAAGGGGCCATATGAGGGTGGGCACCTTAGAGTAGCGAGATAGGTGGGAGGCTGACTGCAGCAAGTGGGTGCTTGTGTTTATGCTTATTAGGTCACTTTCTATACTGCCCTTCTCAGGATAACAGGGCATTTTACATTAGAAACAAAATACATTTTACAAAAAGCAAAAGTAGAAACCAGAAAAGAGCAGAGAGAAAAGGAGCAGAAAGAACCGACTACAATAATCAATATCTAACCATAGAGAAAGTGGGGTAAAAAGCAGAGAAAAGGGGGAAACTGGAAAAGAAAACAAGTGAAACAGAAAAGCTTTAATGAAAACAAACAGATTCTCCTGACACAAAGAAATGTGAAAATCCTTTCAATATTACAATGCTAAAAATTAATTTTCTATAAAATGTAGTTGAGTACATATTAGCTAATATAAAATTCAGGTATAATCAATGCACCATTTAAAAGTGCCACATAATTTCCTAAACTAGCTGTAAAATCTACTCTTAGCAGCTGCAGACTGGGGAATTCATCAATAGCACAAGCAATCCTTGTGGAGAACCACAGGATAACCACTATGAATATGCACGAGATAAGATTTGTGGACATTTGAGGTAGTGCATGCAAATCTCTCCTGCACATTCACTGTGGTTATCCTGAAAGTCCGACTGGCTAGGAATGTCCCAAGGACTGGGCTGAGAACAAGTAGGCTCTCTCCTGCCTTGCCTTGCTTTGTTTGTCTTCTGATCTCTTGCATGCCCTCTTTTTCTCTCATTATTTAGGCCTTACAAGCTATCACCCCCCCTTCTTGTTCTCTTATTTTTTGCTAATCTCCTAGTCCCCATTTTCTTTGGTGTCTCCCCTCTCTCCCTTGATCATCAAGTCACTCCTGTGGGATGATGCCTGTTGGCAATCAAAGCTCCTCGTTTCCAAATAGAGGGCTCAAATGCAGAAACCCTGTGCTACAGCCCAAGCTAAGACTCTACGGCGGTGTTTCCTACTGCTTGTTTAGCTCAGACGTTTTACTATGTGATGCCGTAAGCAAATGGAGCTGTGCACAAAAAGTCTGCACTAAAATCAAAGACAACAAGCCAGGCACATCCACAGAAAGAAAACAGTACGGTACACTTGTGTTCAAATGTTATTCTGAGCAGAACCTCTGCAGACAATAATATTTCTGTTTACGTGCCAGGTAACATTCCGGCACATGCGCATAACATTGTTCCAGCACATTTCCCCCGTCATTATTTTTTAGCACGCTCTTCGGCAAAGGCAGAGAAAAGTTGTGGGTGCTGTCCATTGAAGAAACAAACAAATTCCTCACCAGCACTAACGGCAGACCTAAGAGTGAATCCTTAACATCTCCCTCAGACCTTGCATTAACATCCCAGCATTGAGCACAGCCTTTTGGTCTTCTGCGCACTTCTCTCAAAAAAGGGAAGTAAGTTTGGCGAGCATGTGCACGGGGGTGGGCATCCATCCTGGATGTCACGCAGGCTAGGTATGCCACTCTTTCAATGGTCTACTTTTATGAGCGATATATTAAGCTTTCTATATTCTCAGTTATCTTTTATCATTTAGAAAGAAGCATGCAGGCATTAATCACAAAAGAACTACAATTTAGTAAGAAAAAAAATAGTTAAGTGTTGCCCATATTTTTTTTATTTCTTTAGAACAGGAAATCATAACAACACAACAGGCTATTTCGAGCAACCTCTTAAATACACCTGCCAAACACCTATAAATCTGTATCAAAAGTGCAACATTTTTATAATTTATAATATGCTGTTTAATACATCTAGTATGTTAACAAATAACATACATTTAATAGAAATTTTTGTTCCAATATACAAAATAGAGGACTGCCGTCCAAGTGAACATTTATATAGTTACACAGCAATCAGCGCCACCATTTACAACTGAAGACTCCCCCTCCCCCACTGCAACTATAAATCAAAAGATAACTCTTATGATGCTTTGAAGAATGGTCATTTCCCTTGGTTTTTATGCTTTCTTCTTTAATAATTTGCAATGTATGAACACAACATTTTCGGAACTTACATTTTCAGCTGCACCAGAAGTAAAACATAATAAAATAAAATAAAAAAGTATAGAATTTGGAATTTCAAATTTCTAAAACATAAAAACATAACTGGAAAAAAAAATCTTACATTTTATTAAATAAGTCATAGAAGTGATAGAGCCCCCTCCGCCAATCCACATTCTTCTATAATTAATCTTCACTTTGCTTATGTAGTTTGTATTCTGCTTTTCTATTAAAAAAACATTCAAAGAAAAGAACAAGTAAAATACACACAACATGCTCCAGTTCAGCCGTTAACCTCTTCGTTTAGGTCACCCAGCAAAACTATCACTAATAGGAAATGGTTCCATCTTTGAGAAACTTCTAACCCCCTTGCCAAAGATGATCATCTCCCTCATCCCAAGATGTAACTGCAACACAGTTCTTGTCGCACTCACTTCATCACCTAAGAAAACAATGGGTAGCCTTATAAATCCTTCCATATATATTGTGCACCAAAAGCACTCTCCTTTTAACGTACTTGCTACTGTATAAAATAAACTTTTGCAACACCTTGGCTTTTCCTAACAAAAAAAATACATATATATAAAAATGACTATGTGGTCAGTTAATAAAAACTAATATGACAAAAGGTTTTGCAAGGCCTTACCCTCTGTGCCAGGGGATGCGACTCTTTCTCCCCCACTATCCAGTTATCAATCCTCTTCGTTTCACAGACCTGATAAGCTGTTCCAAACCCCCCCTACCCAGCTTCCCACTGAAGGCTACATAAACCAATTTTAGAACCCCCAAAATAATTTGGTCTAAGCCCTTAAATTAACAACAAAGCTTTAGTTGCTTCTTAATCCTTTCTTTTTTTATTTGCATCTTCTTGTGGGGAATGCGTAAAATGTTTTTCTTTCATACTAAGTTGAACTGCTTATTTTTAACTTCTGCAATTCTGGTAGCTTACACCAGCTATGCAACCAATGAGAGCTGGGCCAGAAAGGCCTCACGTTACTCAAGCCAACTGGGATAAAAATTCCAACATCAGCACATCTCTTGCTTGTCACATTTAAAATACCTGATTTACTGAGAGACCCCGTTGACAGCAACATTAGTTCAACAGAACAAGCAGATGAAGGAGTTTCCTGAGCCAAAAAATACAGACCATGTAAAATGTGTTACTTTCAGCAACATGCCCACAGCACCAGCAGCAAACAGAAGACATTCTTTTAAAGGTTTATAACGGTATACACTAAAACAATCTTTGAAAAATTTACAGCCAAAGACAGAGCACGTGGTGAAAAAGGCCAAAACGACAGAAGGGCTTCGAAATCTGTCTTGTCTGATTGCCTTTGTCTGTGATATGCACCTGCCCACTTTCCAGGAATTACATTCAGCCGCTTTCAGATAACTTGTTGATGTACGGAGAAGTGTCAGTCACAAGAGGTTACATACACACACACACACACACCATACATTACATGCAGCACTCAGCGCAGCCATGATTGAAATCTCTTAAGGTTTCTTGACCCCATCCCACCTCCAAAATATAAAACATAATAAAATAAATTTGGTTTTATACATTTTAAAACATCTGAAAATGTTTTCCAGTATGAAATGGGGCAGGAGGGGGTTAAAAAAAACCCCCAACAACATTTTGGGATTCCTATAGTTACTTCATTCTCATAATAAAGGTTAAGGAGATAAAGAATCCAGACTTCTGGAACTACTACTAGGTGATTAAATTCTAAGATTAGGGAATGGTATGTCCTGGATATATTTCCCTTTCTTATCCAGACCGTCGTTAGTTCTCAATATGCATCATTGTCATCATTATAACCAACAACTATAAAGACTTTTACACCACACTGCAGCAGCTTTTCCTTGTAGTTAGTAGTCTTAGGTTTATCGTTCAACATGGCTATCTGATATTACAGCTGGGCTTTTCAAGAGAGTGAAATACACATTAGTAACTCGGTAATTAAACAATGTTTAACATTTATCCAGAGATACCAGCTCCTCTAGAGCCAAAGCATTGTTCCCCAAAATTACTTCCAAGTTTGAGTGCTTAAATTCAGAACACAATGTGCAAGATGAATGAATAGGCCGATCAATTCCTCCAAAAGCACTTAAAAAAGAAGAAATAAAATTAAAAGCCTAAAATAAATGTTATTTGAATAAAGAACAATTAAACTAAAGTCATCACCAATAATAAAGGAAACATAAAAAGCCACCATTTCAACTAACTGTTCCCAAACCTATAATTTGTGTATTACCATATTACAAAGCTTCTAAAGAGAAGCAATATTCGTTACTTGTCTCCTTGGCACCTGCTATCTCATTACTCTCACTATCTTCCATCAAGAAGACATTTGTGAGCATTGGGCCCATACTATATTCCTTGGTTATCACAGCTGCATATACTTTTCAAGTCTAGCATAGACCGCTCCTCGTCTTCCTTTCGAAGAAGCAGCCGTATGATGTGCAATGCATGTGCATATTACTATTGCTTCCACTGTACCTGACTGGAGTTCTAATAAGATGTTGGGTTTTAGCCCAAGAGAAAATGTGCATCATTTAGAACCCGTGGAAGTCCGCTCTTGCAAGAGAAGCTGGCATCTCTGTTTTAACTTAGTAGCACTGGTAGAACTCTGTGGTCATCATGATACCTGAGCAAATAAATCTACTACCACGATAGGAACTCTTTTGTATCCATGTTCTTTGCTTTGTTGTGTGTGCAAACAGCGCTACGGCCCCCTGAGCTCACTGGGTTCCTTGCTCTATTTTTTCTTTTTAGATCAGTGCTTGCTCCTTTTCCCTCAGAATAACCAGAGAAGAAATGAGGCAGAAAATGTCTCTTCATCACAGTTCCCATTCAGTCCCGAGACTGATAGAAGAGAATGTAACCCGACTCAGAGTTCTTTGAGATGTCCGATGTCAACCCGTAGAATTCTTCAATAGCTTGTGCATCTATTTTCTGCATACAACAACAATGCAAACCATGTTTAATGACAGTTTCCAAAACAAGGGAAGAAAACGTTAGTTTACAACTTTAAAGCAGCATGGCCTCAAGTAGATCGTGAAAAAGAAAAGAAGTTTGCTATTTTGGTGAAGAAAAATTCATGCAAAAATACTCGCTCCTTTCTAGAATAATATACAGTTTGTTTTGCCCAGCTTTATCCTGTGCATCAAAGAACAAAAAAACCCTCATATGATCGATAAAACTAATATGCCCAGTGCATGCTCGATGATTTCAAATTTGCCAAATAGCATAAAAGACAGTAAGGTAAGACATGGAAAGGTAGGTCGCATAGGGAGAGAGGTATGCCTAGCAGAAAAAAAAATAGCAATACATGTGCACAAAACTCATTGGTGAGATTTCTTATAGGAGTACTGTATCCAATTCTTCATTGCCAAAAGGATATATCCATCTATACAGAAAAAAAATAAAATTCTATTAAGAAGTTATAACCTACCTTTACTAACTAAAAACACTACAATTCATGTAGAAATACCAGTTTCTTTCTAGCATAGTTCTAACCTACCTTTCCTAATTAACAATAAAGAATAAATTACAAAAAAAAAAGGATCCACACAATTAAGTGCAGACTAAGGCATACATAAAAGATACAACACAATTAATAAATTTAAAGATACCATTTTTGAAGCCCATATTAAATATATGCCATGCATTAAAAATAGGTAGAAGGAAGACCAAACAACTGCCAGGGTTATTTAATGGTGAGATGAAATTGGCAATGAAAACCTAAAGGGCATCTTTCAAAAAACGAAAAGCAGGTCCAAATGAGAAAAATAGGGATGAGCATACGCTAGCTAAGGGAAAGGCCCTTCTCCAGGCCATCCTATAGAAAGGCCAACAGAAATGGCACATTGGCCACCTTAGAAGCCAACTGTTGAGCGCCACACCATCACTCAAGGAGGCACCAGATCCTCACGTATGCTATCTTGGTAGACCTCCTCTGGGCTCCAAGCAGAGTAGAGACCACTGCCGCAGAATAGCCCTTACGTGCTAGCCATCTCCTTTCAAGAGCTAAGCCAAAAGCTAGAAGGGAACCGGATCCTCCAGGATGATCTGTCCTTACCTCATTAGGCCCTGAAATGGAGGCAACCATAGAGAAGGTGCCTGTAAGAGCCGCATCAGGTCTCTGAACCACATTCTCCTCAGCCAATTCAGTGCCACCAAAACAATCCTGCCCAGGTGCTATTCCAGGGGCCATGGAGAAAACACATACACAGCAGGTGCTGATTTGGCCAAGGCTGGGTCAGAGTGTTGACACCCTCGGATTCTTCATCGGTGTGGAGACTGAAAAAGCAGCAAACTTTGGCAGGGGAGTGGGGCACTATCAGATCAATTTCAAGGCAAACCCAGTGGCGCAGAATCAACTGAAATGCCTCCTGACTCAACTCCCACTATCCAGAATCCAGAGAGTGACGACTGAGAAAGTCCACTTCCACACTGTCCACCCCGCCGATGTGCTGAGCCAACAAGGCTCAGAGGTTCTTCTCAACCCAGGCAAACAGGAGAGCCATCTCCAGAGCTACCCTGGCACTCCTTGTGCCGCCTTGCCAACTTACATAAGCCACCGTTGTGGCATTGCTTGAAAACACACAAATTGCCCAAACCTTGACTAGGGGCCAGAAACACAGAAGAGACAACCTGATGGCCCTCGTCTCGAGGCAGTTGATGGAATATACCATTTCCTTGCAGTTCTAATGGCACTGGGCAATATGGTCTTGGCAATGGACTCCCTAGCCCAAGAGACTGGCATCCATTGTCAGCAGGATCCAGAAGAAATCGCCCAAAGACACACCCTTCCTTAGATGACCGGCTGCTGCCACCACTGTGGACTGGTCTTCACCAGCATCTGGAGAGAGAGCCTGCGCTCAAACTCCTAAGAATTTGGGGACTGCAGAGTCAGCAAACACTGACTGGAGAGGCCGCATGGCAGCATGCACTCACGGCACCATCTCTATGACTGCCACCATAAACCAGAGGAGCTGAAGATGATCCCAGACTCTGAGAGCCTGCTGCATACAGAATAATGCCGGGCAATCCAACAGTCTTTTGACTGTCTCCTCTGGCAGGAAACCTCTGCCCACTCAAGTGTCGAATCATGCTCCCAGGAACTCCAGGGACTGGGAAGGCAACAGCCGGCTCTTTCCCCGATTGATCACCCATTTGAGGCCTTCCAAAAAGGACACTACATGAGCCGTGTTTCGGCACAGCCTTCTTCAGGGGTCGGAACATTGTGTGGTAAAACGTACATAAAAGATACAACACAATTAATAAATAAGTTGAAACAATAAATAACCAAATATTACTAAAAACGCAGATGTCAAACACCATAAAATAAAATGCAAATCTTGCATATAAATAATCACATTAAAAAGTACAAAAGATAGTTTCCTCTAAAACAAATGAATGTTAAATTGACCATAAACAAATGAAAAATAAATAGAAACAGACACAATAAAACAGGAACTTAAAAGGATAAGACACGATACATTATCTAATGAGGAGGACTATATTAAAGCTAAATGATCCAGAGATGAGGCACCTCACTTGCTACAGGTCAAACAATGCTTCCTGGAAGATGACAGAGAGTTAAGGATGCATTAGCCCAAAGGCATGCGTTAATTATGCTTTTATTTCAATGCACGTTACAGGTGCTATGTAAGGAGCATTTGTTGGATACGCTTGGGCAGAACACGTGCTAGGACAGTGTGAATGCTAGGCACACAAGAGATAAAAACGCTACAAGCACATACAGAAAATGGTGGGAAACCCCCACACTGTGCCAGCAGTCACCAGCGGCCCACCCCAAACTGCATCCCAGGAAGACAGAATCGGGAGCCCCCAACAAGGACAATGACTAAGGTCAAGCCTTGGTACTCACCCCTGAGAGCTCCAGGCAGAGAATCTGTGCTGGGCTCATCTCTACTCCCCTGAAACTGTTTCACTGACATTACAGCACTGTGTTTAGGGTGTCTGGCAGGCAGATCCCTCTTCTGCGATCTTCGGGAGAGAGCAGGGGGGATAGAGGAGGAGGGAGGGGGCACTGAAATTCTGTGAGGCTGCAGCACTCTTCCAGATCCTTCCAAATCTTTCCAATTTCTGACTGCTCAACATGCTCTTATCATGATACGAGCATGGAGCTGACCCAAGTTTCCCTCCTCTTTTGGTTACAGAAAAGAATGCAGTCTAGTGGAGCCTCCCATGTCACGCTCAAGTGAATCACCCTCAAGGTGGTCATTCGTGAGCATTTAATCAATCTTTTCCTCTCAATCTTCTGATTTTCTTCAGAGAGGATAAAATCCATCCACCATCTGCTGGAGGCAAAGGAATACTGAAGGGACCTCTGGTGGCTGAGGTGAACAGAAGCATAGGAGTGATGTCATTGCAACCTGGGTTTTTTATTGGTTCTTGGCTATTGGTTCTTTGTCTACACCAATCTGCTGGTAGGGGAACACAACCCACTTGTCTGGACTGGTCTAGCAGGACAGTATGAATATGAAAGTTACTGACCATATAGATAGATATGGCTCAATGTGAATGTGTCGATGTGTATCTAGCAGAGGAAAATCTTACCCTACAAATTTATTAAATATTTAAAGGTATAAACAAACATGTGGATAAAAGGCGAGTTGGTTGATGTAAAGTGGCATTTTAAAAAACATGAAAAGGACTTCAAAAGTAGCCCCCAAAATGTTTTTGGATTTTCAGAAGGTATTTGGGAAAGTCCCTCATAAGAGTCTCCATGGGTCTTATTGTGGATTGCTAACTGTTTAAAAGACTGGATAAAGAGAGTAGAACTAAATGATCAGTTATTATGCAGACAATATTCAGTTTAATTGCAATGGCTTAAAACTGAACTTTGTCAAGTTCACTGCCAAATAGATTGCAGGAAGATCCTTGTCAAGACACTAGCCTCACTACTTTGGGTTCACCAATTCCCTGGCCCCGAACACAAATGATAAAGGGGATGGAACACGCTCCTTAAGCAGAAAGTCTAATGGGTTTGACTCTCCAGTTTAGAAAAGAGACAATAAAAGTGATATGACAGAAGTTTATAAAATCACAAATGGGGTGAATTGGTTAAATATGAAATGATGTTTAGGCTTTAAAACACACACACACACACACACACAACAGAGAGGTTTGGACAAGTTCTTGATGGTCGAGTGTTTGGCTGTGGTATGAGTGTTTTCAGTCTGCTA
This sequence comes from Ichthyophis bannanicus, assembly GCA_033557465.1. Classification (NCBI taxonomy): domain Eukaryota; kingdom Metazoa; phylum Chordata; class Amphibia; order Gymnophiona; family Ichthyophiidae; genus Ichthyophis; species Ichthyophis bannanicus. Next base: position 258,831,837 of record CM066035.1, read on the forward strand.
TTCCTTATGGCTGAATTCATGCTGTAGAATCTCTATGGATTGAAACTCCATGTAAAAAGGGGAAGGCGATGGCAGTGGGGGTGTACTATCGACCGCCTGGCCAGAATGAACAAATGGATGAAATGCTCAAAGAAATCAAGGAAGCTAACAAAAGTTACAGCGCAGTAATAATAATGGGTGATTTCAATTACCCTGGTATCGACTGGGTCAGTGTCACGTCAGGACATGCTAGGGAGATAAAGTTCCTAGATGAAATAAATGACTGCTTCTTGGAGCAGCTGGTTCATGAACCGACCAGAGGGAAGCCATATTAGACCTAGTCCTTAGTGGAACACCAGATCTAGTGCAAGAGATAAGGGTGTTGGGGCCACTTGGCAATAGTGATCATAGCATGATCGCCCTTGATTTAATTAGTGGAGGAGGGATAGTAAGGAAATCCACAGTACTACCTTTTAACTTTCGAAAGGGAGACTATGATAAAATGAGGAAAATAGTTAAGAAAAAGCTAAAAGGAGCAGTTACAAAGGTTAAAGACTTACATCAAGCTTGGGTGTTGTTGAAAAATACTATCTTGGAAGTCCAGGTCAGCTGTATTCCACGCTTTAAAAAAAGTGGAAGGAAGTCCAAAAAACTGCCAGCATGGTTTAAAGGTGAGGTCAGAGAGGCTGTTGTTGCCAAAAAAGCATCTTTCAGGAAATGGAAAAAAAGAGCCAAACGACGAAACCTGGAAACAGCACAAGCATTGGCAAGTCAAATGCAAGGCATTGATAAAGCAGGCAAAGGGAGAATTTGAGAAGAAGCTTGCTGCAGAAGCAAAAATGCGAAATAAAGACTTTTTCAAGTACATTCGTAGCAAAAAACCTGTGAGAGAGTCAGTTGGTCCATTAGATGATAGAGGGGTTAAAGGGGCACTAAGAGGCGACAAGGCGATAGCGGAGAGACTGAATGAATTCTTTGCTTCGGTCTTTACTGAGGAAGATGTAGGGATGTTACCCATGACTGAAGTGGTATTTAAAGGTGCGGAAGAATTGAAGGAAATATCGATACATCGAGAAGATGTCTTACAACTATTAGATAAACTGAAGAGTAGCAAATCACCTGGGCCGGATGGTATACATCCAAGGGTGTTGAAAGAACTGAAATATGAGATTGCAGACCTGCTATTAGTAATCTGTGAACTATCATTAAAATCAACTCTAATACCTGAAGAATGGAGGATCGCCAATGTAACACCAATTTTTAAAAAGGGTTCCAGGGGTGATCCGGGAAACTACAGACCGGTGAGCCTGACGTCAGTACCGGGAAAAGTGGTAGAAACCATCATAAAGAATAAAATTACTCAGTATGTAGATAGTCATGGCCTAATGGGAGACAGCCAACATGGCTTTAGACAAGGAAGATCTTGTCTTACTAATCTGTTATGTTTTTTTGAAGGTGTGAATAAACAGGTGGACAAAGGTGAGTCAGTTGATATAGTGTATCTGGACTTTCAGAAAGCGTTTGACAAGGTCCCTCATCAGAGACTTTTGGCAAAACTAAAGAGTCATGGGATAGGAGGCAGTGTACTACTGTGGATCAGGAACTGGTTAAAAGATAGAAAGCAGAGGGTAGGGCTAAATGGCTAATTTTCCCAATGGAGAAAGGTGAATAGTGGTGAACCACCCCAGGGATCTGTGCTGGGTCTGCTGCTTTTTGACATATTCATAAACGACCTGGAAAGAGGAATAACGAGTGAGGTTATCAAATTTGCAGATGACACAAAACTATTTAAAGTTGTTAAAACCCAAGAGGATTGTGGAAAATTGCAAGAGGATCTTGATAAATTGGAAGACTGGGCATCCGAACGGCAGATGAAATTTAATGTGGACAAGTGCAAAGTAATGCACCTAGGGAAGAACAACCCAAACTATAGTTACACGAAGCAAGGTTCCACATTAGGAACCACCACCCAGGAAAAAGATTTAGGCGTCATTGTGGATACCATGTTAAAACCCTCGGCCCAGTGTGCAGCAGCGGCCAAGAGAGCAAATAGAATGCTAGATATCATAAGGAAAGGAATAGAAAATAAAACAAAAGATATTATAATGCCTCTATATTGTTCCATGGTGAGACCGCACCTTGAATATTGTGTGCAATTGTGGTCGCCATATCTTAAAAAGGATATAGCGATATTAGAAAAGGTTCAGAGAAGAGCCACCAAAATGGTAAAGGGGATGGAAGGATACTCCTATGAAGAAAGGCTAAAAAGGTTAGGGCTCTTTAACCTGGAAAAGAGACAGCTGAGGGGAGATATGATAGACGTCTATAAATTAATGAACGGAGTGGAACGGGTAAACGTAGATCGATTGTTTACGTTATCAGAATATAGAAAGACTAGGGGACATGCAATGAAGCTACAGGGTAAACTATTTAAGACTAATAAAAGAAAATATTTTTTCACTCAACATGTAATCAAACTCTGGAATTTGTTACCGGAGGATGTAGTAAAGGCTTTTAGTGTAGCTTGGTTTAAAAAAAGGTTTGGACAAGTTCCTGGAGGAAAGGTCCATAAACCATTATTAAGAAGGGACCCAGGATATCAATGCTTGACCCAGTACAAGCATTGTGGAACCTGTGTCTTTTGGGGAAACCGCTAGGTACGTATGACCTAGATTGGCCACTGTTGGAAACAGGATACTGGGCTTGATGGACCTTGGTCTGACCCAGTATGGCATAGCTTATGTTCTTATGTACGCAGAGTTCAGGGAGTCGCCGTCCTCTTCAGAGTAGGAGTACTCTGGTGGCAGGATCCAGTCCGGTGAGCATATCCTGGTGGCTCTGGGAGACAGCTGGGTGGAGGTAGGAGGGTATGTCACCTGCGCCCTGTGGAATGACTTGTTGTACCATGAATTAATCCCTAAGTTCCATCAAGTCCGGGCGTTGTAGGGCAGTGCTGGGTTCGTAAAAAGCAGAGGGTGGCATGCAGGAGCTATCGTTTTTGTGCTCTGGCTACAGTGTTTATGCAGAGGCTCAGATTCTGAGGAGGAGGAAGGAGAGGGGTGTCTGCTAAGCCTGCGTCGCTGGTCTGGGTGGTGATGACAGCAGTAGGAGTTGGTGGAGCATTGGCATCCTCTGGAGTCATGGCGCCGGCATTCTGATCTGCTTCTGCGGGAGGTGGCATGTGCTGTGGGCCTCCTGCGTGCTCCGGCAGCTGCCTTGGTGTTGGTTGGAGCGACTGCTTCTCTCCCCCCCCCCCCCCCGCGTGCCAGCAGATGCTCTGTCCCCAGTCTGGCTGACGCGGGGGGGGGGGGGGGCGGGGAGTGGGGCCACTGCAGGTGCAGAGGAGGAGATGTGCAGGCGTCTTGGAGCTTCTGGGTAAGTTGGGGAGACTCGGGCGGTGGGAGGAGGAGTGGTGGGGTCCCGGATGTCTGCAGCATTGGGGGGGGCAGAGCCGGGGATGCAGCAGCATGTGAAGCAGTGGAAGGAGGAGGGTTGCTGGTCTGTGTGCTTACCTCCGAGGCTGCGGGGCGCACATGTGAGATCATAGGGGGCTCTATCTGTCCCTGGGGTGCGACTGAATTGCTCACTCAGATAGAAGTGCTCGCTCCTCCTAGTTCCAGTGGGGCAGCAGCGGCCCTGTTCTCCGTGACCTGTTCCCCATGGTTTCTTTGCAAGTGTATGCGGCCCCAGCACTTGAAGCAGTGGTCCTGATCGCTGTAGCTGCTGATTTTGCGTTTGCCTCCTATGCATTTCTTTGAGGGTTTCTCCACAGCATTTTCTCTGCTGGATTCTTTTAAAAAGTTGTTAGTATGTTTTTGGAGAGCTGAGTGTCCATCCATCCAGAAAGGCAGATAAAAAAACTGAAGCAGGAAGTGCAGCAACCAGGAACAGGAAGAGGGGTGGGGGGGGGGGGAAGAAAGCTCAGAAGAATTAAAAAAATAATTTCCTCAGAGCTATGAGAGAGCTAGTCTGGTCAAAGAGGATGACACACCTAGGTGTGACTGACTCAGACTGCTTGTCCATGGAGAAATGGATCCAACAGAGTCGTGACAGAGAAGCAACATATTTTCTCAATTTTATGTCAAATTGTTTAAGTCTGAGTAGCAGGGAAATGAAGGGGAGTGTGAGGAATTTTTAGCTGCTTTTCTCTGCCCACAGCTTGTAGATTGACAGAGGGCTGCATTGGAAGCTCCTATTATTGAGGAAGAAATAGCGAGAGCCATCAGTACAATCATCAATGTCCATTAAGACTGCTGTTCATCCCAACTTATATACCATAAACAAAAGGGATAAACCCCGTGCCCACTATATATCCTGAAAACAAACAATTTTTTTGTTGGATTATTTGTCTTGAAAGGAATATCCTTTCTGGTAGCAAATCCTCCATTTTATTCTATTTAAAAGGGAATTAACCCCTCAAGCCACACCAAGGGATAATACCACAATTTCCCTTAGAATTACTTAGCTGAACTTGAGCGTTCTGAAAAATTAGTGAACTCCAACAGTAACGCCTCTTCATCTGGTGGGTATTAAGCCTCATTCCATCATAAGTATTCCGCATGTTCACAAGCAACATCAAACGACGGAAAAACTCTCCAGCTCTCCACTTTTACAATGTCTGCTGCAATTCAATACCATATGAGCCACTATACAATGTCGCGTTTCAGGCCTCTGAACCTCCCGGCCCTTCCTCGTGCATACTGCGTCATGCAGTTTCTTCTCCTCCTTGCCTTTTATTGGTCAAACTTCAATCATCTAGATCTTGAAAGGTAGACTCCCACTACTAGACAAGGGTGCCCCCATCCCCCTCTTTTATTCCACATGGCATTAGAGCCCTTTCTTATCACCATCAGGCAGTCAGTAGAGATTGCAGGATTTTTTTCTGGCTTTGTGTGCGAGACTGCAGCCTACACAGATGCTGTGTTGGTATTCACTGCAGAACCTCGACATCTACTCCAGTTTTATTAATATTAGTATGGAAGTTCTCTGTTTTCCGAGTAGAATACAGTGGACAATTTTGGGTTAAGTTGGGTTCCTTGGCAACTCAAGTATTTAGGTATTTCATTTAAAGATTTGAAGGAGACTTTACAAGCCCAATATGGCTAAAAGTTCATGGATACAGTATGGTCAGTTACTCAATGGTGGTCTCCTTTCATGATGGGTTTAGCCTATTAAAATAATTTGTGATGCCAATACCACCTTAAGTATGATGGCTTGATTTTTGCCTAAAGGGTTTCATAGTCAAGTGCAGAAACTGCTTACTGTGCTTTTGTGGAAGGGCAAGCATCCTTGTATTGATCTCAAAGTTCTGAAGTAGAGTGGAATTTCTGGATTTTAGGAGATGATATCTGGCTTATCTTGCGTAATATGGAGTGTATTAGTTTAATGAACAGGATAGCACAGTTACTTACCTGTAACAGGTGATCTCTGGGAACAGCAGGAATTAGTCTTCACATATGGGTACGTCGGTACCGATGGAGCCTGCACGGGAACGCTGCCCAGCTTCCAATCAGAAAGCTTTTGGCAGCATCCTTCGCGCCTGCGCGCTGACTTTCCGCCTTCTCCAGAGCCTCTCTTCAGTTGAGTTTCAAAGCTGAGACAAAGGCGAGGAGAGGAAAGGAAGAAGAAGATAAGAGATGCAACTCCTAGGGGAGGTGGGAGGGTTGTGAAGACTAATCCCTGCTGTTCCCAGAGATCACCTGTTACAGGTAAGTAACCGTGCTATCTCCAGGAACAAGCAGGAATGAGTCTTCACATATGGGGGACTCCCTAGCTGGAGATGCCAGGGGGAGATCCCATAAAAATGCAGGAGCCTGGACCAGGGGTGCATTTTGTCTCCAGGAATCCCCGGCATCCAAAGTGGGATGGAGAGTAGGAGTTGACAATAAAGGAGCTGTGAGGAAAGAAACAGCATAGCCAAGGACTACAGGGCTCTACAGACTACAGGAGTCCTTGGTATATATGATGAGTAGCATTAAAAGACTTTTAATGTACACTTAAAATATGCAGCTTACCTACTGTATTGTAGGAAGTAGAGAGCATGATGGAGTCTACTGGATAAGCAGAGGCGGAATCTTCAAGGTGACCTCCCAGCAGTGAGGATGAAGGTCCAGACCTGGAGGTAGCAGACGATCCAGGTGTCAACTGGGTAGGATTAGACGTCAGGTCTTCAATGGAAGCTTTATGGGAAAAAGCTAAAAACTCCTTTAGGCATAAAGTCATTAACATTGAGGACTAAAGGAAGAAGACTGACGGAGTTGGAGAACTAGCCCAGTCCTGGCGGTAAGAGGGGGATTGGAAAAACCCCTATTCCCAAGGAGAACAGCTGTGTACTCAAAGATAAAGATGTACATTATTTTTCCTAGCTGGCGAGAGGTAGGAAAAATAGTGAAGCTTGATGCTTCAAGGACTTAAAGAAAAAATGGAAGATGTTAGCACCACAGCAGTTATAGGTGCATGACAGTTTCTGCATCGTAGTATGATATGCGAAGTAGGGCGATAGACTGTCTAAAACCTTTAGAAGGTAAAACATTTAGTATAGACAGTAAGGGTGATAGTGTGTAAGACATATCAACCCCTAAGAAGCCCCCCAACAGACACATATATAGACAGATATATATATATGTGGATGGAATAAATATATATATATATATATATATATACACATATGTGTATATTAGGATATGGGTGGAGAAATGTATCAAAATATATATATAGATATAGATATGATATATCAAAATATATATACATTTGTGGGGCATGGTTTGCACCACCAGAGTAATGATATAGGTATGTAGACATATATGGAGATGCTACATACAAGATAACAAGTTGAAGATACATGTCTGCCACCCAGCCCCATAATTGTACATGGGGAATATAAAAGAAAAAGATTCTTTGCTCTACAAGAGGGTGAACCCACTTGGGATATGCATAGAGAATCTATTTCTGTGGATTGAGGGATGCAAGAAGGCAATCCAACAAGATAATCGTGATGTTTGCGTGAGAACAGATGATCATATGAATCTGTAAGGAACAAGGCGGGAGTTCCACAGAACACTGACATGGCAGATGTGTAGAAACGCAGAAGAAGATACCAGAGGGACCTACTGGAGGGACCCAGAGGTAGCATGCGTAAACATCAGCGTTGGATTTTCACGCAGAAGAACGTATATTTCATGTTAACCCCCCAGGCTTGAGGGTGTGGAGAACCCTCACAGGCATGGGAAAGGATTATAAGCTTTTCCCTACTAATAGAGAAGCTTTAGAGACAAGGTCAATGCTCTATAGCAAGGCCCTCATAGTAGAAAGCTTCTCTGAAGACTGCAGAGAGCATTGTGCAGGAGAAATATGAGATAAACTGACTGAAGTCAGGTGTGTTGCCATATCCTAGGAGAGGAGATGGATAGAATAATGTGAGAAAGCCTAAAAGAGTAGGAGGATCCAAGATAGCTGACGAGTAGCTTGGAATCACTACTGAGGCTAGACAAAGTTTTGAACAAGGGACTGGAACTTATAAAAAGTACCAGTAATACAATCATTGTAACTCCTGCAGGCACAGCTGCTGACGGAAACAGCAGAGAGATTGTCCTGTGCCCAATAAAGAAAAACAGACAAGAAAGGAGAGGAGATATACCTTCTCCCTGTCTGAGGAACGAGCTTGCTAGAGAAGCCTTTCAGTATAGTACCCCTCAGTTAGGGAAAAAGCCCGGCTGAGAGGGTAGAGCAAGTAATTGGACGGTGACGCACCCATAGGGTAAGTCAACTGAAGGAAAAAATGTTCAGTTGGGACAGAACTATCAGGGGATAGTTGCAACTGCTCTTCTAGAGAGTAAGAAGAGGAGAAGTCTGTAGTCTCTGAACAAAAATTATCCGACAGCTTAGTACACTGAAAAAGAAAAGTACAGTGAATAAACTTCTAATGGGTAGAAGTGAACTGTAGAGTAGAATTCCCAGGCCCTATGGTTGCTGGGAATACTGAGACTGGCCAGAGCTAGAGGACTTCAGACTAGGCTGAGGTGTCCCTTGCTTAGGTACAGCCGAATGATGGGCAGAAGATGAAGGAAACTTTCTTTTCCTAGGGAAAGAAGGTTTGGTAGGACATTTCCTACCTTTCGAAGAAGGAGGTGGCTTAGAATGGTCCTTAGTGGAAGGACAGTCAGCGGAGCATTGCGCAACCTGACGTAAAGCCTCCTTATTGAAGAGACCTTCTCCTGTACAAGGAGAATGAGCCAATATAGTTTGTGCCCATCTGCTCAAGTCTGAAGCTTCGAGCCAGGCTCTGTGACATGCTGCAATGGCAATAGCAGAAGATCTGCTAACAGACTCAAAAGAGTCTATAGCAGCACGAGAAAGGAACCAAGATATATTCCGGCTATGATTGAGTAACAAGGAATAATTAGTAGCCTTGGGCTCTGGCATAAAAGGGGTCAAAAGAGACAATCTCTCCGTGACCTCCTGGAGTGTGAGACTCATGTGGAAAATATATGAAAGAATTCTGGAGGCCAGCATAGATGTTTGGAAGGCTTGACGACCAAACGCATCGAGTGTTCTTGAAGAACGACCTGGCGGAAAAGAAGAATGCTTCTTTTTGCTCTTAACCTTCCTCAGTGCTGATTCCACTACAAGGGAACGATGAGGAAGTTGAGGCTTCTGAAATCCTGGGGAGGGAGGTACACGGTACCGAACCTCAGTGGCTGTAGAAGGTAGAGGAAGCCGTAAGGGTGATTTCCAGACCCTCAGAAGGAGATCCTGCAGAGCAGGATGCAAAGGAAGCATCATATTTTCCATTTGTGCCGGTGAGCCAGGAATAGCATCACAATCAGGGATAGAGATATTAAGAAAGGTTGCCATATCCAGGAGAAAAGCCTGAAAAGGCTGATCTCCTATGGGAACCTTCCCTGGTAAGGCTAAAGAAAGAGGCTGAGCACCAGAGGACGTACCGTGGTGTGAGGAGAGAAACCTAGTAGATGGACAAGGATACTGGTATGGTAACTTAGAGGCAGTGAGTACTGCATCAGCAACCCCAGGTATCGGTTCCAAACTAGGCATCGGTGCAAGAACAGGCATAGACATCGATACTGACACAGGGCCAGCAGTTGAAATTGTCATCGGGAACTGCTGTAATGGTACCGAGATCATGCGAGAGTTATGGCTAGGATCCTTGGAACTGCTTATCTGGAAACGACGGGAGTCGGTTCCGGGACACGTCGGTACCCAGTCCTCGAGACTAGATATAGATTCAAGACTCGGCATCGAAGGAAGCGAGTCTATTGATGCATGTCTCGAGGGTACCGACGTCGGTGGTAGTATCGGCGATGCCGATACCGGTAAAGCAGTCTGGGTTACATCGATCGGTCCCGAAGGTACCGAGGATGCCCGATGACAACCTCTCGCCGGGAGAACGTTATCCCACACCGGTGCCGATGCCGGGGTATCGGAACCGATCGAAGCCGGTACCGTCCCGGAGCATGGCTGAGATATGGAAATGTCCATCGGTATCGTATCGCCCGGCCCCGAAAGTGCCGAGGATGCTAAAGGACGATTCCTGGTGAAGAGTGAAACACTCGACACCGAAGCCGATGCCGGGGAATCGGTACCGCCGGAAGCGGATACCCGTACCGTGCACGGCTGGGATCAAGGGAAGTCAATTCGGGGCATATCGATCGGTCCCAAAGGTACCGAGGATGCCCGATGATGATCCCTGGTGAAGAGTGGAACACTCGACACCGGTGCCGGGGGATCGGTACCGCTGGAAGCGGATACCACCCATGGACATGGCTCAGGTATGTTCTGTGGAGGGGTGAGCCCCAGGAACAACCTGAAACCCCTTTAATGCTTTGGAGCCCGCAGACTCCCGCAGGGGTAATGCCACTGGATTCTTGAGGGTAAGGCCGGAGCCGTCACCATGCTGGGCATGGGACATACCACTCAAGCATTGACTAGTCTTAACAGACTGTTTGTGGGTTACCTGATCCTGTGAAGAGGAGAACCCGGGTTCCCTCACTGCCGAATAAAAAACGGTATCGAGGGAAACTCTAAAAACTGAAGGTTTCCTCACAAAAGTATCCCCTGACAAGTCAGGGGAAAAAGGGTCAGAACCCACACAATTGAGACACCAACGATTGGAGTCTAAAAGGAAACAGGTGTTTCCACATCGAATGCACTTCTTAGGAAAAGAAGGCTCCATGAGGAAGAGGCCTGTTAGGCCCAACAAGTTAAGGCAAAAAACTGAAGAAAAAGTTTCTCAGAAGGTAGGCAAAAATCCACCGGTGGTACTGGTGGCGGCGGGAAATACAGCCGCGACCACAAGAAAACAAAAAGTAAAGTAATTAAAGTAAGTAAAAAGAAAAGTTTCTGCGGTGACAGGAGGACGTCCTGCCGGCTCCGCGGAAAAACAAAAACTGAAGAGAGGCTCTGGAGAAGGCGGGAAGTCAGCGCGCAGGCGCGAGGGATGCTGCCAAAAGCTTTCTGATTGGAAGCTGGGCAGCGTTCCCGTGCAGGCTCCATCGGTACCGACGTACCCATATGTGAAGACTCATTCCTGCTTGTTCCTGGAGATAACAGGATCATCTCTTGTGTGGTAACAGGTGGAGAGGGCAATGATGGTGTCAATTCCTTTGGTCTTTTTCCCTGGCATTATGCTCCTTAAGGAGGTGTCAGAGTGCTCACCCATCGCTATTATGCAGGTCTCGCTCAAGGTGTTGGATTGGTGCTCTGAAGTCCTATGGCATTGTTCCTTGCAGTTCCTCTTATGGTGGAACACTAGTTTTAAAATAAATAAGATAATGGTCTGGGTGGGGTAGCAAGACCGGTATATTTGAATGTTAGGTCCCATGGTGTGCTATGGGCTCTTTCTTCTGTATGCTGAGATGGTGGCGAAGGATGGGCTACCTTAATCCAAGAGGTTTAAATGGAGACAGATAACTCATTGTGTGGGTAGAAGTAAGCTTGATTATAAACAGTGAGAAATCAAATTGGAAACGATGCAATTTCTCAGAGTGACTGCCTCACAGGGACACATGGCTTCAGCTATTTATAAGAAGTTAAGAGAGGTCTGTCTTTCCACAAACATTGTTTTGGAGAAAGTCAGATATTGGATACTACTGTCTCTGATGACAGTATATCCTGTGAATCTTTCTGGTGTTGGATTAATCACCCCTCCAAATCTGTTTAACTCAAACCTTATATTTTTTTGTGCAGACTCCATAGAAGAGGACAATGGGTGCTGGCATTGTGAGACTGCCATAGGGATGTTCACCTACATGGTGTTCGATTTCCCTGCCATCCGTTTTTTCTGGAATGAAGTGAAGCATTGAATTCTGAGGTTTTTCCATTTCAAGTGAGACTTAATGCTCAAAGCACTTACTTTTAGGTAATTAAGCATGATGGATATACTGAGTACTTGATTGATCTGGGTGCTTGATCTGTTAATGGCTCTTGCCCTGTACATAAGTGCCATTTGAAAAAATGCATCAGCAATATCCTGTCATTATTGACGGAATGCCATCTGTTTAACTTACAGGTATAATCTACAAGGAACAATTAAATTTCCTAGGTCTATGCAGGTGCATAAGATCTGTGAACCCCTTAAAATGTATGCGGCCTCCACAGGGATGAGGTTCAGCTGATTGCTTATTAGAATTTACAAGTCACAATTCATACCTGGCTATACCCCTTGTATACTGTGGATGTAACATATGGTTACAATGGTTCTCTAGGTTTTGTTTGGATGATCTTGGCTATATAGTGTATATAGTTTCCCTTTATTACCAAGTTCAAATTCCTGTTACTTGTAAAATGCACTACAGTTTTCTGTATGTATATGTTTGGTTCCATGTAAACCGCGCTGATGATAATAGTGCGGTATATAAGAGATGTTAAATAAATAAAATAAATAAATAAATAAATTTTCTAAAAATGCAATAAAATGTCTGAAATGGATACATCTTTGACCATTGAGAATGGCGGTATAGAAATCATGCTAAATAAATAAATAAAAGGTCCAAAAATAATCAGTTGGGTACTTGGACTGTCCACTATCAGTGACAGGATGCAGGGCTTGATGGATCTTGCTCTGACTTAGCATGGCTCATGTTATGTTCAGATTTGTGCACATGTATTCCCTAAGTCAATTTTCAAAACAGTCAAAATTGAAAACACGTTTAAAGTCTCTGATTAAAAAGTACCTGCAGACTTCATACATAAATTCATTGCTTGAAAATTGCCCCCTAAATCCATAAAGAGGTTAAAAGTATAAAAAGAGGAACGTAAATTGAAAAAGTAGTTACTCGCCTGTAGCAGGTGTTCTCCTTGGACAGCAGGAATAAGTCCTCATGTATGAGTGATGTCACAGACTGAACCCTGTGCAGGAATGCTTCCTAACTTCTACTGGAAGCTTTTGGGAAGCTCCATCGTACCTGCGTGCCTGTCTTCCTGTCTGCCGCAGTGCCATCTTTTCCAGTAAGATAAAGTCATAGCAAATAGAACTCCTCGGGGAGGTGGGAGGGTTGTGAGGACTTATTCCTGCTGTCCATGAAGAACATCTGCTACAGGTGAGTAACTACCTTTTCTTCGTGGACAAGCAGGAATGAAATCCTTATGTATGGGATTCCCACCGAAAATGGAGGAGACCGAAACGCCCAACAAGGGCAATGTGAACAAGAACTGGAGAATCAACTGTGTACAGCACTGATAGTCCCCAAAGAAGAATTCATCTGATTCAGCTTCTTCATTATATAGTTTCATTAACGAACATTCATGCTCTGAGGTTTGTTTGTTTGGGGGTTTTTGGTAGCCTGAGTAGGGCCTTGGTGGGATGGAGTTGGATTCTAATTCTCAAACAAATGCTGGAGTAGAGACTGGCTGAAGTTGCTGTCACGTCAGGAATCCCCATCCAGACAGTCGTGAGATGTGAAGGTGTGAAGACCATGTTGCAGCGTTGCAGATCTCTTCCATGGAGACCGAGTGCAAGTTGGCCACCGACACAGCCATGTGAGCTGTGACATGACCATCAAGGCTCAGGCCAGCCTGGGTATAGGCAAAAGAGATGCAGTCTGCCAGCCAAATTGAAAGAGTACATTTAGAAATGGCAGCCACTAGCTTACTGAAGTCAAATGAGACAAACAGCTGGATGGACTTTCGGTGGGCCTTTGTCTGCTCTAAGGTAGAAGGCCAAGTCTTGCTTGCAGTCCAGTGTGTAGCGCCACTTCCCCATCTATGGGTGTGAGGCCTCGATAGAAGGTCAGCAGAACGACTGACTGATTGAGTTGGAAAGCTGACACCACCTTTGGGAGGAATTGAGGATAAATGCCCAGGACCTCTGGTATGATGGAACCTGGTGTATGGTGGGATGAGCCACTACAGCCTGGAGCTCACTAACATGGCGTGTGAGGTAACTGCCACCAGAACAAGACCTTCCAGGTCAAGAACTTCAAAGGGCAGGAGTCGAGCAGCTCAAAAGGAGCCAACATGAGCTGCACCAGAACCACACTGAGGTCCCAAGGGAGCAAGCCTCGCATGAAGCGAACCACTAAGGGCTGAGTCAAGATAGGCTTCCTCTCCAAACTGCGATGGTAGGCCCCAATCACACTGAGATGGACCCTGACAAAGGTGGACTTGAGACCCGACTGAAAAATATAAGAGGTACTCAAGAAGTCTGACGGAAGAAGTAAAGGGGTCCAGTGCCTGAGCCATGAACCAGGAAGCAAATCTCTTCCATTTGAAAGCATAAGATCTCCTTATTGAGCCCTCCTAGAGGCCAATAGAACATTTGCTATGCCATCGGGAAGATTAAACTCAGACAGGACTAGCCTCTCAATATCCACACAGTGAGGGCCAAGGATCTGACACTGGAGTGTAGCATCCCCCATCCACTTGCGAGATAAGGTCTGAGGCAGAGCCCAACTGAAGAGGTTCCCATTGGGATAGCTGAGGCAGAAGGGGAAACCACGGTTGCCTGGGCTAATATGGCACGATGAGGATCTTCGACCCCCTGTCCGTCTGGAGCTTTAACAGTGTCTTTGCTATGAGAGGTATTGGAGAATATGCCTACAGCAGGCCTTCCCCTCAGTGCAAGAGGAAAGCATCCAGAGCTAGTCGGCTGTGTAAGGTGACCATGGAGCAGAACTGATCCACTTGGGCATTGTGCTGAGTGGTGAAAAGATCTATCAAGGGGGTCCCCGACTTCTGAAAGATCTGGGTTGTGATGTCCCTGTCCAGAGTCCACTTGTGTGGCTGAAGGATGCAGCTCAGCTGGTCTGCCAGAATATTCTGCTCTCTTGGCAGATATTTGGTCCTTAACTCCATACCGTGAGTGATGGCAAACTTACACAACCGGACCGCCTCCCAACACCTGAGATTCAACCCCATGTCCCCTTGCTTTTTAGTAATACATCACAGCCTGATTATTGATCTGAATCAGAACAATCTAGTTGGCCAGGTGATTCCAGAAGGTCCTTAGGGCATTCACTATGGCTTGTGATTCCAAAAAACTCATGTGGTGCAGGATCTCTGTTCGGTCCAGATGCCTTGAGTGTGGTAGCCATCCAGATGCACTCCCTAACTTATCTTAGTCAGTGACTTCTGCGGTGATGCATTCTGAAAAGGGAGACTCCTGAACAGGTTCTGAGGATCCAACCACCAATGCTGGAACTGGACAAGAGGTACAGTGACTGCCACCCAGTCCTGGAGGTGGACGGTGGCTTGCTCCCACTGAGTACTCAGTGTCCACTGAGCTTGTCTCATCGAAAGATGAGCCAGGGGAGTGACGTGCACCGTAGAGGCCAAGTGGCTGAGTACGGTCAGTATCCTGCGAGCCAGGGTGTACCGATGCTGTTGAGTATCACGGACCAAAGCCGTCAATCTCTGGAGTTTGTCCAGTGGGAGAAAGGCTTTTGCTTGAGTCAAGTTCAGAAGAGCCCCTATGAACTCCAGTCTTTGACTGGGACGAAAGGTGGGACCTTTTGATAATTTACAATGAAATCCAACAAGCTCTATCATCTGAATGTATTGAATGCCGGACTCCGTGCTGCTTTTTATGAGCCAGTAATCCAAGTAAGGGAAGACCAAAACCTTTAGTGTTCTGAGAGAGGCCGCTACCCCTGCAAAGCACTTTGTGAAGACTGAAAGCGCTGTCCTCCCAGTACAAATCTGAGATAGTTCCTGTGGGCAGGATGGATTGGTATGAGGATATAGTATGAGGATATACGCATCCTTTAGATCCAGGGAGCACAGCCAATCATCTTTCTGAAGATAAGGGAACAGAGTCCCTAGACAGACTATCTTGAACTTTTCTCGCACCAAGAAGGGCCAGATGGGCCAGAATCCCCCCCCCCCATCTTCTTGGGGACAAGAAAGTACCTGAAGTAAAATCCGTGTCTGACTTGCTCCTGAGGCATGGGCTCAATTGCGCGATCGGCCAGAAGGGGAGATGTTTCCCCCCAAAGGAGGTTTAGATGCAGAGGGTTGATGGGAAACACCCTCGGGGTGGCAGTTTGGCGAAGTGCAACATGTAGCTGCTTTGGACTATTTGTAGCACCCATGCATCTGACATGATGGACCACCTGTGGGCAAAGAGAGTGAGCCGTCCCCCCACCTGAAGGTTCTGCTTTGTGGTAGGCGATGGATTAGCTATACTCCAAAGGAACCAGTTCAAACCCTGTCCCTGCCTTGGGTTGCAGGGCAGGCTGAGCCTGATGGGGCTTCTTCCAACATTGCGGGCGAGGAGCCTGTGATTTTTGCTAGGAAGCTTGAGGACTAGTAAAGTACCTGCACTAATGCAGGTAGTAGGCCTTCTTTTGGCCCCTCTGTTGATACTCTCAGCGATAGGGATTGGACATGCATCTTGAGAGCCTGTTGAGGGTGATGTGGTGCTTCTCTATGCTGCCAGCTTTTTCATCCACCTGCTCTCTGAAGAAGTTCTCTTCCCGGCACGGCACATCTGCCAGCTTATTTTGCACAGACTGCTCCAGGTTAGAAGACTGAAGCCAGGGTCCAATACCCACAGCCGTCCCTCTAGGAACTGTCTCAAAGACATCATATGTCGCTCTGAGCAGGAACTTCGAGCAGTCTTTGCCATGACCCACCAGTTTATGATAATGCTCCAGTTTCTTCGGAGGGAGGAACAGGCACAAGTTGGGGAGATCACGCATGTCGTCCTTCAGGAACATGCTCATGTAGAGCTGGTAGGAGAGCACTCTAGACATAAACATGGAGCTCTAGATGCACCTCTACTGAAGGAGTACAACATCAGAGCCTCCCCTACCTGGAGGCATCGAGGAGTGAGTCTTGGTGCTCTTATTCGTTTTAAGGGCAGACTCTACCATTAAGGAGTGGTATGGAAGCTGAGGCATCTTGTAGCCCGGGGCCTTCTGAACCCGGTACATCAAGTCCAACCTCCTTCTGACCGAGGGCACAGTGAGGTGGGTTCTCCCACATCCTCATTTGTAACCTTTGTAGGATACGGTGCACTGCACAGTCACTGCTCCCTTAAAAGACAAGGAGTACTGGAGGATCTCCAACTCCTCTGCCTTGGGCTCATCCTCCACCTCCAGGCAAAATGGGATGGCCTTGGCCATATCCTTCATGAAGTTATGAAAGGACATGACCTCTGGAGGAGCCTTCCACCATTTGTGCAGAGGGGAGAGGTCTGATGGAAGCTCAAGGGACTTGGCCTAAGACAGATTCTCTGATTCTACATTGTTAACCCGGCCAGACAGAGTCAGACTCTGAGAGGAAGGGGCCTTTGGCGTGGCCCTTAGGCAGTTGGCCCACACAGCTCAACGGCCGGGGTATCCAGAACTATCGCATGACCTCCCAGCAGCTTGAGCTCCCCCGAGGCTGGGCTCGCTTACCAACGGCACAGTCACACTTCCTTGATCAGCTCAGTGCCAGCAAAACAGACACCACGTGACAAGAACCTGAACCAACGTCTATCCTCAGACAATCCTTCTCCCATGCTGCTTATCGCAAGTATAGCCTCTCTAATATAGCCACTGCGTATCATTGCTATTTAATCACCATACTGTTGCCAGTAGACTTTATTAGTGCCAGTCTCCATTGTACTGTTGCCAGTAATCTTCCATTACCATTGTACTGTTGCCAGTAATCCTCAATTGCCAATTTAACCACTATACTGTTGTCAGTAGACTTTATTAGTGCCAGTCACCATTGTACTGATGCCAGTAATCTTCCATTACCATTGTACTGTTGCCAGTAATCCTCCATTGCCAATTTAACCACTATACTGTTGTCAGTAGCCTTATCAGTGCCAGTCACCATTGTACTGTTGCCAGTAATCTGCCATTAACCATTGTCTGTTATCTCATTGTCTGTTGTGACCCAGCCTACTGCACTAAGTATCCGTTACAAAGCATCTGTATAAATAGCTGTTATAAAATGGATATCACAAGGCAGATATATCTAAATAGATGTTACACAGTATCTATTGGAAAGTACCTGTTTTGATCTCTGTTAATTTACCATAGGAATCTGCTACACTGTATCCACCACCCAGCAATTGAATTGTGTACTCATAACGCAGGACTGTTGTCTAGCTTCTGTCCTTTATCTCCCCCTCTGTGCCTGCTGTCAGTTAACAAACCAAGAGTTCCGTTAATAACTTACTGGTGGTCTACCCTTATCGACCCATTCGCAATTACATAGCGCCCTACTAAGATGGGTTCCCCCATTACCACCATAGTAGGATGTTATATCATCCTTTCAAGTTGGTTTTCCAGCTCTCTTACCTTAACTCCAGCATCCAACCAGATTCCAATATTACGGAGCCATGGAAGGAGATGGACTAGTGCGTCCCACAACAACATAAATTGGGACACCCGCTCACACCACCCCCATCTGTTACACATTGCACTTCAACACACCATGAAATCCAAACAAGTTGAAAACCCCTACCCTCATAGCCTAAAATGTGCCCTCATCAATGCCCGTTCAATCCGGAAGAAGTGGCCTGCCGTCACTGACATCATTTCCCTCCACGACCTTGATATACTCATGGTCACTGAGACGTGGCTATCCGCCGAAGATAATGTCATACTCAACCAGCTCCTCCCCCAGAATTTCATGGTACATTCAAGTCACAAACAAGACAAAAGAGGAGGTGGTGTGCTCATTCTCACCAGGACAGACCTCCATTTCCAGACGGTGGACTCCACCAGTTCAAATCACCTGGAGACCGTCACCATTTTCAACAAACGCTGCTCAATCAACCTGCTTTACAGAGCACCTTCAGCTTCCCCAGATAATCTCGCTACTATCATTGACCTTGCATCCAACACTCATAATCCAAGCATCCCCAATTGGATCCTAGGCGACTTTAACCTGCCTACACTACAAGATAATCAAGCATCATCCTTCCTTCCTCGATGCCCTTGCAAATCTTGGCTTCAAGCAATTAGTTAAGGATCCTACTCATATCAAGGGAAATATCCTGGACTTAGTATTCGCCCCGCAATCATCTCTTAACCCATCTCAGGATCCCATAACGTCCATAACTTCTGTTCCTTGGTCAGATCACAAACTGATCATCATCCAGATTCCTTCTCACAAAGCCCACTCAAAGAGCAACAAAATACCAAGCAACCTCGCGAGACCGCCCTCTCGATGTTTCAAGCCATACAACAGAGATCTTATCCTTGCGGAAACTCAACAACTCATCAAAGAAACCACCCTGAACCTTGACGACCTAATTTCTCACTGGAACAACTGCCTCAGCACAATCGCCCTACGCACACCAACCAACAGGCCCCCAGGTAAAAGAGCGAGTGCCCCATGGTACACAGCTGATCTTAGGGCATCTCTTACCCAATTACGGAAACTTGAGAAAGGCTGGCGCCGATCTCATTCTTTAAGTGACCAGACATCATACAACTGTCATCTGGCTGCGCACCGCAAGGCAATCACCGATACGATGAAACAGTACTACTCGGATACCTTAAAGAGGTCACTCAATAAACCCCACGACCTTTTCTACCTGGTCAAGTCTCTATCAAAGGAACCATCCCCTGGGCCTCAATTTGAGATACACCCACAAGACTTTGCAACCTACGTTCAATCCAAGATATGCCAGACCAACAAAACCTCTACTACAACCACCGCCCCAGAGCAAGATTGCCCAACAGCCCTAACCGTATTCTCTACCCCCACCAAGAAAGGAATTGAAGACACTATTATGGCCCTTAACATCACCACATCCCAGTCAGATCCTTGCCCAGCCTTCTGGATTAAGGAGCTTCGCAGTCACTTCAGCCCAGTACTATACAAAATAATGAACCTTTCCTTCTCAACCGGCTCTTTCCCTTCAGCCCTTAAGCATACCTCTATCAGACCTCTGCTAAAAAACTGCAAGCTCGATCCCCAACAGGTAGAATCTTACAGACCTATATCCAGCATACCACTACTTGCGAAGATCATTGAAAAGGAGGTTCAATGACAATTACAGGATCACATCGACTCCGCTGCACCTTTAAACCCCTGCCAACATGGTTTTAGGGAATTCCATGGAGTGGAAACTCTTCTTACCACTCTCTTCTGCAAGATAATCACCAGCATTGACGACATCCGTCAAGGATTTGCTCTCATCTTTCTGGACATCGCTGCAGCTTTTGATTCAGTAAGTCATGAGCTTCTCTTAGGACGACTGATTGAAAGGCATTAATGGAAGAGCGCTTGAATGGTGCAGATCTTACCTGTCTGGAAGATGGCAGCATGTTCGTTCTGGAGGGATAAATTCAGAACCCTTCCACCAAAGCCAGGGAGTCCCACAAGGATCCTCCCTTTCTGCACTATTGTTCAACATTTACATGCAGCCAATCTGTAATATCATCCAGTCCTTCAATGTTGATTGCATGTTATACGCAGACGATGTCCTGCTTTACATACCCTTCTCTACTGAGCATTTGGACCTCTTCCCACTGACGAGCTGTTTCAATGCAATATCCGACTGACTTCTTTCTCAAAACCTCCGAATACAACATAAGAAAACGGAAGTACTCTTCATTACGAGGAACCCTAACTTTACCCCTCCACAATATCTCAAAGTAAAAGAAGCTGAGTTGCAATCTAAACCCTCAATACGCTACCTGGGAGTCACTTTGGATCAACGCCTGGATATGAAGGCCCACATAGGAAACATAGTCAGAGCAGTATACTACAAGATCCGCTCACTTAGGCATTTATGAACTATGCTGGAACCAAATGATTTCCGGACAATCTACCAGGCATTGATCATACCTCATTTTGACTATGCCAATGCCATCCTACAAGGTCTTCCCCAATCCACCTTGAACCCGCTGCAGCTCGCCATGAATGCAGCAGCAAGGGTTCTCCATGGAGCCTCCAAGAGCGACCACGTGACGCCCCTGCTGATACAGTTGCATTGGCTACCCATCCAGGCTAGAATTGTTTTCAAGACCTTATTACTCACTTTCAAAGCTGTTAACAATCTCTCCTCTGCATCCTTAACTTCCCTCATCCATACCACATCCCCAAATAGAGCAAGAAGATCCATATCTATAAATTCTCTAAAAGTCCCGAAAGCACTAACAGTTTGCACTAAATCGACAGCCAATAGGGCCTTTAGTCTCAGTGCGCCAAGATGCTGGAATGCATTACCTCCTGGTATCCAGGCTATTAAGAGTCTATCACAGTTTAGGAAAGCCCTCAAATGCCACCTTTTCAACAAGTACCTCATTGAGCCCAATGACGTCCCCTAGAGCCCAAAGAAACCCAGCGATACCATTCGCCAGGCAAATATATGGTATCTCAACACACCAAGATTGACCCATAGCGGTGCATATGTTTCTATGAAACCTCTGTTCATATGATTCCATGTAGTAAGTTTTGTAAATAGTTTACCCCTGTTATCCAAGTTTTTTGTGCCCTGTTATCTGTAAACTCATACGTGTTAACTGTACTGAGCCTTTTTGTTCTATGTAAACCGCGCTGATGCTGAATAGTGCGGTATATAAGAGATTGTAAATAAATAAATAAATAAGTACCTCCGAGACTCTGCCCTAAGCTCCATCTGACTTTGAGGGGAGTAGGAGCATTGATGGGATTGATGATGCATCGAGTGCTTTCAGGGATTTGTCGGAACACTGGAACCAGACATACTTGAGATAGCCCCAATGGGAATCGGCATCTGATTTCTCGATGCCCCAGTGTCATGCACCCGTAGGCAGAGCATGTGTTTCCAGGATCGGCTGCACAGCGGTCAATGACAATGCCCTGGGCACTGAAGGACCAGCCAGCTGTTTCTGCAGCATTGATGCAATGCAAGCCTCGAGCACCTGAAGGCGTACCTCCATGGATGCCAAGCCTGAGCAGCTTTGACCAATGTCTCCGGCATCCCCGCAGGGGTACCAACATGGCCTCCATCCTCGGGGGATGGTCGGTGCCCCTCCACAACTATAGAGGTCAATTCCTCTCTCCAGGGCACCTTGGTGGGATGTTTACGGCCATCACTCTCAACATTGTGTTGGGAAGGGCTGCAATGCCGATGGCACATGGGGCTTTGCTCGGTGCTCGGAAGGATCCCCCTTCGACGCCGAGCTACCTCTTGATGTCTATGCACCTTTGGCAGAATCAAGGGGAGCCACTGAGACTGTTGCTGGTGCCAAAGATGCTGAATCATCCCTCTGGCCAAAGAGGGATTCTCTCTGCTTCTCTTGATCCTTCAAGGCCTCTCCTTGTCAACTGCAAGCACAAATTGGAAGAAAAGGTATGGTGATCGGGAAGCAGACACCGGAGGCATTAATTATGGTCCTGGCACATTTGGTGCATTTCTTGAACCCACTGGCTGGTTTTTCGTACATGTCTGGGAAGATAGCAGTGGCAAAATCAAATAGCTTGATTGCAACCAGATGCCCAGCCGTGCCATGGGAAAAACACAATAAAAAAATAAAGGTACCAAAAAAGTGCCAGAACTGAGGTGGAGCCGTGATCGAAGGACCCAACGCTACCAACGGAAGATAGAAAAGTTAAATACAAGCAAAAGGAGACCCCTGAAGGGGAAAAATGAAACGTTTACTGGTGGACGACAGATTCATGTCTGTGGGGCTCCGTGGAAAACAAAAACTGGAGAAGCTGGCACCGCAGCAAGCAGGAAGACAGGTGTGCAGGCACGGTGAAGCCTCCCAAAAACTTCCAATTGAAGCCATGTGTGCTCCGTCGGAGACATCATCCATATGTAAGGCCTTCATTTCTGCTTGTCCACTGAGAACGGCAAATATATGCCTAGTGATTAAAAAAGTAACAGAATTCAAGCAAGCATGGGACAAGCACTGAAGACTCAGCCATGGTGAAGCATGATCAAATGAGATTGAGGAAGGTTATGTGGTATTGTGGTAGCTGGGAAAAAATTGGGCAGATAAGATGGGTCTTGCAGTTTTTATTCACCATCATATATTTATATAATATTAAAACAACTATAATGGTTTCCTATAATAAACAAAGTCCCACCAGCCATATTCAAAATCTATCTTCTCATTATCTTCAGTCCTTATTACTCAAAACAAATGACAATAGAACCGGAAGACTTTGGACCGTCCCATCTTTAAGAGCAAAAAGCAGCCAAGCTGCTTGCACCTGTTCTTTTATACTTCTTGCAGCAGGCATAAGAAATGCACTCCCTGAGATGATACAATCTATGTCACAGCTTACAGAATTTCACGAAGAACTCAAGACCCATCTATTCCTAGAGCACTTTGGATACGAGACTTAACCCATCCAAAGAGCTAATATACATGTTCTTCACTCCAGACATTAGCAGTTGTTTCCAGTTATACGAATAGAAGTTATCCTCACCCTTGTTATGTTAATTACTGTTTAATGCACTCTATGTAAACATCTAAAAGTTCATAAAAATGGTTAAATAAAATAAATACAAAATAAATAATATGAGGAGGCAACCTCTAGATGTCAAAGCTAAGGTTAAGAAAGGAAAGTGGATTGAAATGCAGGGTATTCAAACTTCTTTTAGCACTTTCCCCCATAATAGAAAGCACTGAATTTTCACAAAACTATACAAAAACTGTTTACTTCCAAAGAAAAATCTTAGAGCAAGACTTACCTCTACAATATCGTCGTCAAACAGCAACCAAAAATCATGACTCTTTACTATTGCAATATAATGTCCACGATTGGGACCACTGTGAAAGAGAGAGATGCGCTTAATGAGACACTTCTCAGTTTTAATCATGACAAATCAGCGGAGACTTGATTTTAAGTGACTCGTGCATCATATTTACTAGGAATGTGCATTCATTTGCATGTATTTGGTTTGTTAGCATGCCAAATCAATTTCACACACATTACAACATTTGAATGCTCATTAGTTCATAGGTTAAAGGTTAAACAATTTTTATTAAAACAAATGTGCAAAATGAACCGAAAAAAACATCACAAAAATGGGGGAAAAGCTAAACGAGGCAAACATGAAATGAAAATGTTTGTGCAGTGCACATCCCTAAGAGTTACAGGGCTAAACAAAATGCTCACTTTTTTAGTTCCCAATTATCTGCACTGAAATTAGTCAAAGGTCTGGTTCAGCTGCAGCGTAAATTAAATTATACATACAGTACCACCAATAAAACAATGCAAAAACAAGCATTTGGGACTGAGAAATTCTTTAAATGGACAATGAGTTGTGCAACAAAAGGTACAAGGAGGTAATTATTCATAAAAGCAGCAGCTCGAGGTCAAGAGATCATAACAGGAAGCTGAAGGAGATCGCTAAAAGAAAATGTTAAGAAATGCTTTCCTAATGACCCTGTGACAGATCCTTGATGCAACTACCAATGGCAGTTGTAGTAACCAAAGTGATGACCTTTTTCATGCCGCCTGCCATTTTAGTCTATAGAAGCAAAAACAGCTGAGACTGGCAACACCTTATAAACTAATTTTCTGAGGCGTCAGCTTTTAAGGACAAGTCCCTACTTCGGCAGATGCAAAACAGAATTCAAGCGTGCCTGGGACAGCCGCAGAGAATAGTGGGGGGGGGGGGGGGGGGGGGGGAAGGGCAGGCAAGGATGCCGACAGGTGCAGGATCTTCAAGGCACAGAAGTTAGATGCAAACTAGAAATACTAGGTGGGTTAAAAAGTTGCTCATCTGCTAACAACTATTTTTTCCCAAATAGATTTAATCTTCCCATCGAGACCGGGGTCAAAACAGTTTTCTGTCTCCAATTCTTCTCCATTTCAATCAAAAGAACAAGAAGGGACCATCATTCACTCGTGATTCCAAGCTTACTTTTCATTATAGCAAAAAAGAGGCTGAGAACTGATCATAATCTCAAGAAATGCCAACAACCACTATGTTATCACGCTACACAAGAACCACAGACAGCAGAAAGGATGAGAGCTCCCAAGAGATCTTTATCATTTTCTACATTTTTTAGCCTCAGAGAGATATGGGCTTGTGCTCAGAACAGTCTAATCTGAGCCAAAAGAGCTCCCAATACTCAAAAATTCATACTAATTTCCATGTAGTGCCTTTGCACTACTTCTATTATCCACACAGAATTAACCCCATGGACACTTGAGTTCTGCCTAGAACTGCTCGGGCCTCATCTGCCCCTGCACTCACCAACTGGGCTCCCACTTACCTCTGAGCAAATACATCAAGATAGTTCCTGGTTGATTTTAGAGATACCGAAGCCCCACAAAAACCAGGGGACATAGTTCCTAGAAATGTATCTATGCCAAATAATGGAATCAGAGCTCAATCATAGATAATGGGCTAACAGATTAACAGGAACATATTACAGCAAACTATAAAAGTTATAACCAGCAAACAACAAATAGGAAAAAAGGAACAAGGATTATACATTTCCTAATCAAAATGTACTTTAACTAAACAGTGCCCAAAGCAGCTCTAGCAATAGTCTGAAGGGGGTAACCTGCATGAAACAACAGTTAAAATCTTAAACAAAGGCATACTTGGGGGGTGGGGGGGGGGGGAGGAGAAGTTACCGGCATGGAGAGGTAGTTACAATAACCGCCTTGTTGGGAAGGCTAGCTGGTCCATGCGGGTCTTTATCTAATAAACCCATAATTATATGTTGTAATAGCTTATAACACTGCACAAAGGCAAGAGAGTCACTTTCTTTACTGCATTAAACACTCTTTTATGGCTGCTCACAAACCTATTTGTCAATAAAAATAAATATATTTACGGAACCATGAACCAAAGGGAATCATCTATATAGCCCATATGTAAATTCATAGAGAACAATGATAACCCAGTCCTCCCGCACCCCCTAGGCCAGTTGGGTTTTCAAGATATCCACAATGACTATGCATGCGAGAGATTTGCATGCACTGCCTCCATTGTATGCAGATCTCTCTCATACATATTCATTGTGAATATCCTGAAAACCCGACTGGCCTAGGGAGTGAGGAAGGACTGGATTAAGAACCACTGATGTAGATCAAGACATTTCTTTTCTCTTCCTATTCCATCATCAGTCCCCTTTTTTATTATTATTATTTTTTAATCAATAGCTCATTTTATATATAATTTCTGATACTGTTGCATACAAAGTCTGTTAAAACGATTTCATTGAAAACTCATTAAAACTTATCTGAAATGTGTATCAACTTGAATCTTCTTTTCTCAAAGTTTCATAGCAGACTCTATATACAACAATATCAAAAAATATCTACAAAAATGAGCTGTTGGAGAGTGTGGATGGCATTGCATCTCCAGCTCCACAATCAACTCCGGCCTTGCAGTCAGTGGTACTGCCTGGAGGACAAACATCTGCATCTGTGGCCTTTTAGGTAAGGTTGGGTAGATCTGGAGCAACGCAATCGATGGGTGGACAAGAGGCAACTGTTGCAGCCATATGGAAAATGTTATCAAAGCTGGAAGTTTCTGTTCAACAGTGTTTTCAGGACATTAACGTCATCTTACAGTGGCTGAGGCCCATGCTCAGAAAACCGAGGAGCATATAAGCATTTGCAGTGAGAGGCCCGGGGGTCTAAAGATGCCAGAGCCGTGCTGGATATCTTGGTTAAAGATTGTACAGCATAAAACCGAAACGTGTTAAAACCACCTTTGACGTCTGAATTTGAGAATCTTGAACTTTCTGAAGTCTATGCTTTTGCCACCTTTATATATTTTAAAGAAATCTCTTTTAAAAGCTTTGGGGATTTCTTGTTAACATTATTTGTTTTTTTGCCTGTGAAGCCAGTTCCTGCAGGAGATAATTTGAACTTGGATGTGACTGGAAACTTCTCAATTGTAATGTAAGGACAGAGCAACTTAAGATTTCATTTGTTTTCGAGCAGGATCGTAATATGGTTTTTAAGACTTTGTTTTCTTAAGTCCAAAGAACGTCTTATGGATCGAAGGATTTGGATGTTCCTGGACATGTTTCGGCCTACACACGGAAAAAGAAAACTATTCCTTCTCTACATGCCAGGAGACCATCGGTGCAAACATTTACTTTGCAATATCCCCTGTCACTGTGTGGTTAGATTCATGATAAAGAGAACATTTAAAACCCCCCCACAAATTTTGTAGTCACCCCACTATTCGCTGACTGTGTACAGATGTTATTTCCTCTCACATAACACAGTTTATCAAACTCATTGAGTGATACAGCAGAAACTGCTGCCTCTTCATTTTCACTTCTGAAATTGTGACATATATTGGCATACTTTTGAAATTGTTTGAATCAGGGGTTCCCAAACCTGTCCTGGGGCTTTCCCAGCCAGTCGGGTTTTCTGGATATCCACAATGAATATGCAGGAGAGAGATTTGCATACAATGGAGGTAGTGCATGTAAATCTCTCTCAAGCATATTCATTGTGGATATTCTGAAAGCCCGACTGGCTGGGAGGCCGGTTTGGGGACCCCTGGTCTAAATGCTGAAAATTCAGAATATGCTGTGTAGACCAGTGAAACAAATTCCTACTTCAATGCATTCTGAATTGTATTTTTCAGAAAGCAGAACATGAAAAATGTACAAGGCTGGAAGAACAAGATCCTGTAAATGCTTTTGAAGAATGACCACAATGTTTTTTACTCATTAAATATGAATGAGGAAAGGGATTTCTATAACTCACAGTGAGAATGAAAGCAACCTCTACTAGAGAAATGGTGCATAGTTTAGTAGTAGCACACAACAGTATCTTCAGAGCAAACAGGCAAATCCTGGGTCTGAAAAATGGAGGATTTGCTTTTTAATTCTGCACTTAAACCAGTGACTGGTTCTTCTTTAATTAAGCATCTCTGGACATGTGGATTGTTCATGCTATATGCCAGAACAGGCTCAAATGTGAATTTTTCAGCACTCTACATCGTGGGTGGCGGATAAGTTGAGAGAGCCCTCTAGCTGCACACTGCCATTTCCAGTGTATGCAGCGATCTTCCCTTATGCATTTCTATATGTTGACAAGACTAAACAAGTGTTGATCAGATCAAATGGACATCATACTTGTCTGATATGTATGTATAGAGGTGCCTATGGTACAGGGCCGGTACTTCCATTAGGAAAATTAGGCAGTCACTTAGAGCACTGATATTCTAGGGGTGGCATGTGGCCAAAGGCAACGCACAGACATCTTAAACTTACTGGCAGCATAGCTTCTGAGGCCAGCAGCAAGAAGGGAGAATAAGAATGAGTCAGTTTCCTCTGAGGTGTGGGGTCAGTTTCGTGAGACTAACTCTGCATCTCAGAGCAAATAGATGTGCTCTTAAGCGCCCTTATTTCTGCCAGTTTTGGGAGCTCAGCCTCTGGTAAATTTTCTGGAATTTTTGCCAGATGGCTCATGCCAGCAGTGCCAACGGGTTTGGGGGGGGGGGGGGGTACTAGAATGACAGTGGGGGGATAAGATTGATGGTTCAGCTAAGATGCAACATGTCCTTGCACCAGCTGTACTATAGTAGGACCCCACCTGCCTTTTGTTACACATTTGAAGATAGTCAGGTTTTAGGCATTAACTGTTCACCCCACTTTAGCAAAGAGATTACCAGAAAAAGGTACTTGTGATATAGTAACAATAATGTAGCTTTTTTCGCTACAGTACAACTGCAGGGCCTCAATTCTGAAACCAAGTGGATCGCGTGGATGTGAGTCAATTTTTTTAGGTTGAACTAGGGAGTTTCACCATGTATACACTATGCTTATATATCACTGTGGGCATGCTGGCAATTAAGACTTTGAAAGTATCCATTTTGATTGGCTGGTTATTTGCATTCATCCGAAGTAGGCCTCAGAGCTAGCAGGAT
This sequence comes from Ichthyophis bannanicus, assembly GCA_033557465.1. NCBI lineage: Eukaryota > Metazoa > Chordata > Amphibia > Gymnophiona > Ichthyophiidae > Ichthyophis > Ichthyophis bannanicus. The sequence continues at coordinate 258,860,071 of CM066035.1, forward strand.
TTAGTTTCCTTTTTACTATAGTAGTACCTTCCCCCAATGGATTGTGAAAGTTTTTAGGGCAATGCAGGGCACCAAACCAGAAGGTAAGCCTAGCTTCTTTCTGGCTTGTTTTTAGGAGGTTTTGGCAAAAAGGCAGGGGGGAGGGGGGGCTTCTTATGGATCTGTGGAGGGGATTCCAAGGAAGGATCGTGGAAGGACACTCTGTCTCCCCACCTTACTTTTACAGACTCCTAAGGGGAGTCTGCCAACTCACTTCTTTTTAAAGCAACAGAAAGGACCCCACCTCCAGGACCACATTGGTCACCTTACCAGGTAAGCCTTCTCAGCCTTGTGCAGACTTCGTGTGCTCTGCCCTTTTCTTGATCCAGCCGCACAAACTTCCATCCTCCTCAGCACTATTATCTCATGTCTCGATTAATGTAATGTTGTGTTTTCCAGTCTCCCCAGCCATCAATCGAAGAGATTACAATCAATCCAGAACACAGCTATCTGTTCCCTTGCCCATGCCAAGAAATTTGGTCACGTGACCCCGCTTTTCATTCAGCATCACTGGCTTCCAGTCACTCAATGTATCCAATATAAAATCCTTACCCTTGACTCAAAAGGCCTTGCACAATCACACTTACCCTATATCTTTCCTCACCCACTATTCCATATGTGCCTCCCCGTTGTCTTCGCTCCCTACATGATAACAGACTTGTCCAGTTACCTCCATCTCAGATTAAATATGAATCCACCAGGCGGTCCACTTTCTTCTGTGTAGCCCCATCCCTTTGGAACTACTTGCCTTTCAACATCTGTCTACAGCGCTTGTTTCCCATATTCAAGTTCCTCCTGAAATCTGGGTTCAGCCTAGAGGCATCATAAACTGCGCCTTAGACTGGCTTATAGATGTGAATTGCTGTTGTCCTGTCTGACTGTCCCTCTCTACCTCTTGTTTCCTGTATTCCCATTGTAGTTCCTTTCTGCTTTCTCAATCAATTTTGATTTTACTCTGTACACCGCCCTGTATGCTTGCAAAGGGCAGTATATCAAGAACCAATAAATGATAAAACGATAAACGAGAGGCTGCCAGGAGAAGGGGGGCTGCTGGTCCTCTAACTTTACATTTATTAAATGACAGGAAGAAAGGAAGATGTTGGTAGAGGATAATGGCCTTCTCTTTCCCGGTTCTAAAGAGAAAGAAAAAAGAAGAAAGCCTGGGAGACTGCTGGCATCTCCGAGATTTACATTTTCTGAAGTGTGTGTGTGTGAGGGGGGGAGGGGGTGGTAGACTGAGTTTGCAGGAGAGTGCCACTGGCTCCTGGCATCACTCTAATACCGAGGTTATCAAATGGTGTGTTGTGACACACTAGTGTGTCACAAGCCCTCAGGAGGTGTGTCATGGAGCCAATACACAAATGGATAGCAGCAGACGTGGTCAACATTCGGGAAACGTGCCACGAAGCCAGCGCAAGCAGCAGCAGGGGTAGGAGATGTGACTGCACCGGTCCCGGTAATTCTTGTTTAATACAGACTCAGTCATGCTCCTTCTCCGTGCCTGAGGCTCTGCTTATGATTTCAGTTTTGGGTGCATTCTGCATACCTGGAAGTGAAACCACTTATGAGCCACTTGCTGCTGCGGCCAGGTGGAAAGAGCACAGCTGAACCTATACTAGAGAAGAAACGCTGGGGTCAGTGTGGTTGCGTCTCCTGCCCCTGCCTGTGCCCGGCTCCGTGACACAAGTTGAAGCTACACTGTTGGGGGTGAGGAAGGGAAAAGGGAGAGGGGTTGAGAACGAAGATGGTTCACTGTTTTGGGGGGAGGGAGGAAGAGGAGAATACGGGGACTACAAAGGCAAGGTAGAGAGAGAGATGTCTGGCTACATGGAAGGAAGGGGGAAGAGATAGACTGGACATGCCAGGCTACAAGGGTGGGTGAGTGGGGGGAAGAGAGGGCGACGGTAGATGCTGGGCATGGAGTGGAACCTTGTGGGGTGTCGTCAAGGAGACACAAATAATACGAGACTGATAAGTACTGAGAGTGGAAATGTTATAAAAGAAGAATGGGTGAAAGATAGAAGGGAAAGCACAGTTACTTACCTGTAACAGGTGATCTCTGGGAACAGCAGGAATAAGTCTTCACATATGGGTACGTCGGTACCGACGGAGTCCGCGCGGGAACGCTTCCCAGCGTCCAATCAGAAAGCTTTTGGAAGCATCCCAACACGCCTGCGCGCTGCCTTCCCGCCTTCCCAACTGCCTCTCCTCAGTTAAGTTTTACAGCTGAGACAAAGAGAGAGAGCGAAGCAAGGAAGGGAAAGATAGAGATAGAGAAAGGCAACTCCTAGGGGAGGTGGGTGGGTTGTGAAAACTTATTCCTGCTGTTCCCAGAGATCACCTGTTACAGGTAAGTAACTGTGCTATCTCCAGGAACAAGCAGGAATGAGTCTTCACATATGGGGACTCCCCAGCTCATATGCCCGGAGGGAGTCCTAGCATGTTGCAAGTCTAAAACAAGCCATGCTATACCTCAGGACCTCAGGCATCCTGGGGATGGAGGGCAGGAGTTGAATATAGAAAAGGAGCTGTAGAACAGCTGGCTAGAACAGGGCTTCAAAAGGGAAGACCCTGTATCGAGGGCATTTGGTAGTAAAATATTGTGATCTGGACCTCCCTTGTTGGTACTGCACAGGTGCACTGAGCTCCATATGGATCTGATAAAAGAGCCAGTAAATATGCTCAAGGGGTACCTTACTGTAAAGTAGAGGTAACAAAGTAGACCAAAAACAAGTGGAGGCCAGAACCCTTCAGGGTTAGAAAAAAAAAATAGCCCCAGGGGAAGAAACTGGGGTAGTATACAAAGTAGAGCTTCAGCAGGGACGCAGAAGGTACTATTGAATTAAAGCTTAAGCTGTTTTGGTCTAAGAGAAAAAATGAGTCTGTCCTAACTGGACTGGGTTGGATCAGTCCATATAGGGAAAAGGGTATGGAGACCCTTGTATCTGATAAGAAAGTAAGAACAGACTCAGAAGCGCTAAGCTTTAGAGCAACTGAAGCTCCGCAATGTCTTTCCTAAATGGGGTCACTTAGGGAAGAGAAGGTACATGGAGAGCTTCAGGAGCACCTAAACCGAAAAGGTTAAGGTAAAGAAAAAAGGTTATTAATTACAACAGGAAGTGGCTATAGGTGTAGCCCCCTAAATATGCCGGAACAGCATTGATAGGGGTAGTGCCCATCTGTCAGGATCCTATAGGAATGTAAGGATATCTGAACCTAACAGATAGATAAGTAGATGAATACAGATCTATCTAAAAATATCTCTCATATGCCTATAAATATATATATATATATATATATATGGGCAGAAGACACACAGATATAGATAGTATATATCTGTATCTATATATCTATATCTATCTATATATAGATATATATATATATAGATATAGATAGATATAGATATATATATAGATAGATAGATAGATAGAATAGGACATGTCTCCAGGATAGATAGATAGAAGAATAGGACATGTCTCCAGGTATATGGATGGAGAGATGTTCAAAGATCCCCATCATCCTATAGGGAGAGAGGGAGATTCATCTGACAACAAGAAGGTTGACACCTACTTGAGTAGATAAACAGGAAAAAATCCTCTCCTCCTGGTTATGACTGTTATAGTCAGAGGAAGGTTTTCCTTGACAAAGGGGTGGCTTAATTCTTTGTAGAATTTGAGCTGTTGAATAACCAGGATGGCCTACCTGAAGATGGCAGAGGATAACATTAGTCTGCAGAGCAGAAGTCCAGATATCTCCAGAATTGTGGTTTGGAGATTGTATAGAGAAGGCTACTAGAGGAAGATACCCTAGTGATTCGCCTATGAGGGCGAGATGGGTATTAGATGTCCTCTAGTTGCCAGAAAACATTTTTCCCTGATGGGAAAAATCCCAGGCAATATGGGCCAAGCCAGGGAGTTGGCCCCTTTTCTAGGCTTTCACGTAATGAAAAGCCTGAGGCTTATGCCTTAACAGAGATTTAAGATAAGATGGAAAGGGTAGAATACCTGCCAGGCATGAATATGACTGGGGGAAACCCTTGTAACCATCTGGGGTTATCTGCAAGGCAAGATATTGATGCTCTCTAGCAAGGGCCCATAGTGCAAAGCTACCCTGTAGAGTTGCAGAGAGCATGCTGCCTGTTGGTTAGAAGAAACAACTGGCTGTGGACAATCCCTGGTGAGGAATGTGGACAACCAGTAGGTAACCAACTATTCTGCCAAGGACAAAGGGCAAAGAATAGAAGATAACCCAACCAAACTGTGAAACAGGAATTCCCAACGAGGTTGATAACCTGTTTGGGAGTTAGTACTGAGATTAGGAGGATTGCTAGTGGAGAGGAAGCCCTGGTTGTGTAGTGAACAAAACCTGTGGCGTAACCACTAGAAAGTTTCACATCTGCAGCAACTATGAGGGCTGCATAGATAATTTCTTTCCCCTACTCTGTAGATTGGGAAAAAGAAAACCCAACAGACATGGTAGGACTTCCTATTGCCTGAGGAGCTGCCCTAAGGTAACAAGGGGGAGAGAACTCCAGAAGGGAGAATCCCCCGGCAGAAGATGTAGAAAAAGTCACTCTTAGAAAGCAAATGTTGTAGTAAGAGGGAGGTAAGATAGAGTTTCAGGAGACCAACTATGGAGGAAATCTCCGACAGGTGAGATGATACATGCCAGTAGATGGAAACAACTGTCTATTGATAGTTGTCACCTCTCCCTCTCCTCCACGAGGAAGAGGAAAATCTGTTAAGTATGGGCATGATCATCATGAAGATTCTTAAGAAAAGAAGTCTCATGAAGAGATATCTAAGTAGGTTAGGATAAAATTAGTGCAGATACTTCAAGTGAAAAGAAGCAGACTGCCATCCCAACCCCCCCAAACAAGGGGGCAATGATCTATTTAAAACCCTGCAACTGCTGGGTTTGTTGACCCTGTTGAGGTTGTGGACTGCTCAGACTAGAACGATGTTTCCCCTGTTTAGGGACATCTGAATGATGGGCAGATGATGGGTAAAACCTTCTCCCCTCAGGGGTTGAAAGTTTGGTAGGACATTTCCTACCTACTGCGAAAGAAAAGGGCGCAGAGCAGCCTCTGGAAAAAGGAAAGTCAGTGGAGAACTGAGTAACCTGAAGTAAAGACTCCCTGTTGAAGAGATTCTCTCCAGTACAAGGAGTATTTCCCAGTCTTTTCTGTGCCCATTTGTCCAAGTCTGAGGCCTGAAGCCAGGCTCTACGTCGTGCCCCTATAGCTATAGCAGAAGTCCTGCTAACAGACTCAAAGGAGTCTAGGGTAGCACGAGTAAGGAACTTAGAGATATTCTGAATATGACTAACCAGTGAGGAATAGTCTGTACGTTTGGGCTCCTGAAGCAAAGGAGTCAAAAGATGTAATTGCTTTGTGATCTCCTCAAGAGATAGACTCATATAAAAAATATATGAGAGAATCCTTGCTGAAAGCATGGATGTCTGGAAGGTTTGACGTCCAAAGGCATCTAGTGTCTTAGACTCACAACCTGGCGGACAAGAAGAGTGCTTTTTAGTACTCTTCACTCGCCTCAATGCTGATTTCACTACAATGGAATGAGGAGGAAGTTGAGTCCTTTGAAACCCTGGAGAGAGGGGCACCTGATATAGGAAATCAGTTGCTTTGGAAAGTGGGGGTACCTTTAAAGGAGATTCCCACATTCGTAGAAGGAGATCCTGCAAAGAATGATGCAAAGGAAGCATTATATTTTCCTTTGCTTCGTTAGGAACAGAGAGGTATTCTGTACTCCCTTGTGTAGGATCTTGTCCAGGGACAGAAATGGCAAGTGATTTTGCCATATCCAGGAGGAAAGTCTGGAAAGAAAGATCCCTGGAGGGAATTCCCCCTGGACAGGCTAGATCTGATGAAGAACTAACATTGGCACCAAGGGATCTATTCCAGCATATAGGAATAGAAAATCCTGAATGGTGCAGAATTGGATCCTTAGATAGTGGTCGCTGGTACTGCAGGACAGGACCAGCAACAGTCGGTAACATATCGTCCATGCTTGGAATCGATTCCAAACTCGGCATCGAGGGAAGCGATCCTGATGAGTGGAGCATGGAAGGTACCGACTGTAAAGGTACTGTGGATGTCGGTACCGGACTCGGTACCAAATCTGATGCCGGAGGAAGAAAGCCATCCGGTGGCAACTCTAACGGTATTGGTGGAACCGAGGGTTGCGGATCCAAGGTACCAAGGCGAGTCGGTACCCAGTCCTCCAGACTGGAGATCGATTCTAGACTCGGCATCGAAGGAAGCGAGTCTATCGATGCACGCCTGGAGGGTACCAACGTCGGAACTCGTATCGGTGATGACACCGATACTGTAGAATCGATCTGAAGCGCATCCACCGGCCCCGTAGGTACCGGAGATGCCAGATGACGATCCTCGGTGAGGAATATTTCATCCAACACCGGTGCCGATGCCGGGGTATCAGTACCGCTTGAAACGGATGCCACCACCGGACATGGCTCAGGTATGTTCTGTGAGGGGTGAACCTCAGGAACAACCTGAAACCCCACACAGGCTTTGGAGGCCGAAGACTCCCACCGGGGTTTTGAAACCAGTAGATTCTCGAGGGCAAGGCCGGAGGCATCTCTATGCTGTGCATGAGAACTGCCGCTCGAGGACTGGCTAGTCTTAACAGACTGTTTTTGGGTTACCTGATCCTGTGTAGAAGAAGATATAGTCGGTGCCCTGAAGTTGGAAGGGGACCGCGTGTCGAGGGGAACTCGATGTTGAAAACGGCTTCTCACAGCACTGGTGCCCGAAGGCTCTGGAGGACAAAGGTCAGGACCAAGCAGGTTAGACACCAATTGAGAGTGTCTAAAAATAAAGTTGTACCGCCACAGTTTGTACATTTCCCGGGGAAAATGACTGGCGGTTCCATGAGGAAAAATGGAGAGGCCTAGAAGGCCTGAGAACCGTGAACACTAAGAAGAAATTTTATATTCCTTAAGGAAAATATTTTACAAGAAAATAAGAAAGAAACACCGGCGGTACCGGTGGCATCGGGGGAGGCAGCCGCGACCACAAGAAAACTAAAAAATAAAAGAAGAATTTTCTGCGGTGACAGGAGAACGTCCTGCCGGCTCCGCGGAAAAACGAAAACTGAGGAGAGGCAGTTGGGAAGGCGGGAAGGCAGCACGCAGGCATGTTGGGATGCTTCCAAAAGCTTTCTGACTGGATGCTGGGAAGCGTTCCCGCGCGGACTCCGTTGGTACCGACGTACCCATATGTGAAGACTCATTCCTGCTTGTTCCTGGAGATTAAGAGACCGGGGAGGGAGTGAGATGGGGAAATGGCAGAACTTGGGGAGATGGAAAGTTGATAGATATGTGAAAATTAAAAAGCAGGAAATAGAAGGTGAAAAATGATGAAATTTGAGTGGACAGGGAAACAGGAAAGAAAGAAAAGGAGGAGAAAGGATAAATGGACAGTAAACACTGGAAAAAGATGGCAGAAGACAGGCAAAGAAAGCAGAAGAGAGAAACTAGGACCAATGACATTGGAAAAATAACAACAAATGCAGAAAAACTATTTTATTTTGAATTTATTAACTGGAATATGTTGAATGCTTTTGTTTTTTGTTCAGCACAAGATGAAATACATTTCAATTTTTAATTTTCCAGTGCTGCAGTATCTTCCGAGTTTTACTTCTTGGGATTCCCAGTTCAATTTTTGTCTTCATATTTCTATTTCTAATTTGTGGTCCCTTGTTCTGTATTTGGTGAGTTTGCTGGAGTTTTGCATGCAACCAAGGTGCGGTGCATTGGTGTGTAGTTTTCTGTAGAGAGCCGTAGCAGTCCCATTTGTTCTGCTTTATCAGAAGTAGATGTATTCATGTTTTACAGCCCAATGTAATATTTGTAGTGCTGCCGATTATTTGATAGGGTTCTAGCTGCTTGAATCATAGGAGTTAGTGCTGCAGTGGTATGACACATTTGCTACATAGGTGAGTGCCGGGTATTTTTCAGGTTTTGTGTTCTTTCACCATGTGCCCAGTAGTGGGAAGAGTTATGTTGCTGTTACTTAAATGATGTATGTATCAGAATATTTTTTATATAGTTACTTCCATGGAGAATTATCCTAGTTCTGATCTGCACCTGTTGTAGGGTTTTTAGGATGCAGAACGTGTTTACATTTAACTACTATACTGTGTCAGACCAAAGGGGTCCATGAGGGTCACATGTACAGTGTGTCATATATGTGAGCTTTGTCCGTCAAGTGTCCCCTGACAGAAGAAAGGTTGAGAAACACTACTGTAATACAGAGGGAGAGAATCTCCACGGACAGGAGGCCATTCTCAGCCTACGTTAAGGAGCATATGGTTTAGGTGGTCAAGTGATTTTGGCTATCTAGATTTAAGAGAATTTTCTGTTTCAAATTTAGACCTCAAGGCTCAGCTGAAAATTTGCTTAAATCTAGGCAGGCAATATCTGGCCACCTAAATTAGGCATTTGGCCTTGGCTGAATATTGGCCCAATAGCTATCTGGTCTTTCCTTAACAAACATTATTCTACCAGACAATTGAGGCCAAGGATATTATAATGCCTCTGTGTCGCTCAACGGTGCGCCTGCACTTTGAATATTGTGTGCAATTCTGGTCACCATATCTTAAAAAGGATATAGCGAAGAGCGACCAAAATGGTAAAGGGAATGGAAGGATAGCCCTATGAGGAAAGGCTTAAAAGGTTAGGGCTCTTCAACTTGGAAAAGAGATGGCTGAGGGGAGATATGATAGAAGTCTATAAAATAATTATAATGAATGGAGCGGAATGGATAAAGGTAAATCGATTGTTTACTCCTTCAAAAACTAGAAAGACTAGGGGACATGCACTGAAGCTACAATGTGGCACATTTAAGACTAATCGGAGAAAATATTTTTTCGCTCAGCGGGGAAATCCACTGCTTACCCCTGGGACAAGTAGCATGGAATGTGTATATCTTTGGGAACCAGACATGTACTTGAGACCTGGAATGGCCACTGTTGGAAACAGGATACTGGGTTTGATGGACTCTTGGTCTGAACCAGTATGGTATATCTTATGTACTTAAATATAAAGACTAAATCTACAAAAAAAAAATCTGCAAAATGAAACTGGCCCTTCACCATACAACTCCTGCTCCTTCATCTCAAATTCCTGTACCACTGTAGTATTACGACTACTTATCATTTGTATAGCACTACAAGGCATACACAGAGCTGTACATATACACATAAGAGACAGCAAAAAGCACACCAACCTGCAATGTCTTGCTTCATATACACATAAGAGACAGTCCCTGCCCAATAGAGCTTACAATCTATGCAAGATAGAAACAAAACAAACATGGGACAAGGGAGAGTTTTAACAACCATCATCTGGGTAACAAAAGGGCAGATTTTAGTTATAGACTTTCAAAACGTGGGAAATCCTGACCTTCCTACAGTATATCGATACTCCCTCTATAATATTTACAAACACACATACAGTATAGAAGAAAAGCAGTGGAACTTAAGTTTTATTTATTTATTTTTTTCTCTCTTTCATATTCTGCCATAATTAACAATCCTACAGTGTAGCGTCTCAAGGACACAAGATACAAAGTAGGATTTGATTTTGTAACGGCCTGGCTCTAAATCAAAAAACTCCATCACTGAGCTGAAAGTAATGGGATACATCCCATAAGCTCCTCATCACTCTACCCTTACTATCTCATGGAGTCACACCCTATCATGCAAGAAGTGTACGCCGGCTGCAGACAAGTCACAATGCCTCCCGCGGCTTCTGGGAGTAGTATTTTAGCGTGTGTGTCATCTTGGAAGAAAAATGTACCCGACAATGGATATATTATTTTCACTGCCACAATCATGTTAGCAATTCCCACAACAAATCCACAGAAAGGTGTCCCTTACCTTCCACAGTGAACTACCACAGCCACAAGGTCATACATTCGGTCAGGATTGGTGGCATCCCCTGACGTGTTAAAAAGTCGTAGCTCTAAAGGAAAAACTACCCTATAGGAAAGTTTGGTGTATCGGTGCAGCTGATCCATATACTTGAACCTCTTCAGGTGTAGTGCTAGAATCATAGGCAGTTTTTTTACTTTCATCCTAAAAATTAAAAAAACAAACAAAACAAAAGTTTTAATTTTTTGACAATTTCTCAATTCAAAGTAACATAGTACTGTAGCTGACATAGAAAAATAAATGGACTTGCTCAATTATTTAGGTCTGCGTTACTAAGAATTTATCCAGCTGCCAGCAATAAAAACTGGATTCCACCCTGGGCAGGTAAGTTACAAGTCCCCATCTATCTAATTGCCAGGCCTGTCCTTCCCTGTCTCCCTTCCTGCTTATATTTATTTATTTATTTTTATTTTATTTAACATTTCTTATATACCGCGCTATTTCTCATCAGTGCGGTTTACATCGAACAATAAACACTTGGACATACAGATTTTGTCCTACGTTTACATAAAACAGGGTTTTAACATGGATTTAACTGGGGAAACTATATACATATGAGATTTAGCTAAGTGATTAACAGGTTGAACTCATAACAAGTTTTACAATCCAAGTTAGATTACAGCATGTTTGTACTCTACTGGTCAAGAAGAGTTAAAGTGCTGTAATATCATACAGTGTACAGTCAGATTGCAGTTAAGTGTGAATGTGTTCTCCATTGACATAGATGGGTGAGTGTGTGGGTAGGGGGGGGGGATCATCAGGCTGTGTAAAGTGCATGAGGAACAGGTGATGTTTGAGGGCCTTTCTAAACTGCGTGAGGTCCCTGATTGCCCTTATGCTAGAAAGGAGTTTGTTCCAGCACCTGGGGGCATAGCTTGTAAATGCTCTATTGATGGTTGATTGGTTAAGTTTTATAGATTCACTTGGTATGACTAGAGTATTTTCCGCAAGTGCTCTTCTGGATCTGTTGTTAGGGGTGTGAATGAGTAGATCAACAATTGAAGAGGGTGATGTCTTATTGAATGCTTTAAAGGTAATGAGGAGGGTCTTATATAGGATTCTGCAGCTTATTGGGAGCCAGTGAAGCTCTTTTAATATAGGTGAGATGTGGTCCTTCCTGGATGCTCCGCACAGGACACGAGATGCTGCATTCATGGCTAACTGTAGCGGGTTCAGGGTATTTTTTGGGAGGCCATGTAGTATTATATTAGCGTAGTCAAAATGAGGTGTCAATATATATATCTTACTAGCGAGCATTGCAATAATTTAAACAGATCTAACGAGGCTGTTGCCCAAACACCTGGCTGCTTAAGTCCCTGTGACCTTGCTAGAAGGCCCACTTGGTTTCTGGAAGCCTGCAATGTTGCCAGCTTGCAGCTTCTTTATCTTGTTATATCTGCAGCATCTTTACCTTGGCCTCTGCTCTCAAGGAAGGATGGGTTGCCTGTAACACTGCAACTGTCTAAAGTACAGTTATGCCTTACCTGGTAACTGTTGCTCCTTGAGCTCTGCCAGACCAGTGGGAATATATCCTCCCTCCAGCAGGGGAGAAAGAACAAATTCCTGCTCCATTCACTATGTGCTTTGATGCAACAGATAGTCTTTTAGCAAGCTGTCTCCGTAGCCTACTGCCCAGTATTTACACTCCTATAACAGCCAAAATGGATGACGAAAGAAACTCTGAAAATTGCCCAGAAACGCAGAGAAGCTAAAGCCAGAGGAGAAAGAAAGACAATCACAGAACTCAACAGAGATTTCCAACGTGCAGCAAGACAGGACAAGGAAAAGTACTACAATGACGCATGCAAGGAAATAGAAGCAGAAACTATTAGAGGAAGAACAAGATCGGCTTTCCTAAAGCAATGAGAGTTAAAGAAAAAGTTCCAGCCTCGAAATGGAATGTTACAAGATGCTCAAGGTTCTATGTTGAATGATGCTGAGAAGATCAAGAAAAGATGGAAGGAATATACGGAGATTTTATATGATAAAGATCAAGTGGACCAACAGCTGTTTCAACCTGTACCTTATGATCGGGAACCACTGGTGATGAAAGAAGAAGTTGAAGCAGCATTGAAAGCCTTATCAAAGAACAAAGCACAGGCATTGATAGCATTCCCATAGAAGTATTACAGCAATCTGATGCAGCTGTTACCGTACTTACAAGCTCTGCCAAGAAATATGGAAGACAACATCATGGCCAACTGACTGGAAAAGATCTGTGTTTATACCAATACTAAAGAAAGGTAATTCCAACTGACTGTGGAAATTATCGCACAATCGCTCTGATCCCACATGCCAGCAAGATTCTACTGAAGATTATTCAAAACAGACTACAATCATACCTGGAACAAGAACTACACTACCTGAAGTGCAAGCAGGGTTCAGGAAAGGGCGAGGAACGAGAGACATCATTGCGGATGTGAGATGGATCCTTAAAAAGACTAAAGAATACAAAAGAATATCTATTTGTGCTTTATCGACTATAGCAAAGCTTTTGACTGTGTAAACCATGAGAAACTCTGGTCCACATTAAGTATGGGTATACCAGAACACCTGATGTACTCTTGCACAATCTGTACATTGATCAAGAAGCAACAGTTCGAACGGAACAAGGAGAAACAGAATGGTTTAAAATAAGCAAAGGTGTAAGACAAGGCTGCATTCTTTCCCCCTACCTGTTTAATTCGTATGCAGAACAAATCATCAGAGAAGCAGGATTGTATGAAGACAACAGAGGTGTGAAGATTGGTGGAAGACTCATCAACAACCTTCGCTATGCTGATGATACCACATTACTGGCTGAAAGTGAAAATGATCTGAAACATTTGCTTCTCACAATCAAAGAACATAGTCTCAAAATGGGCCTGCACCTTAATGTAAAGAAGACAAAGATCATGACAACTGGTATAATCAACAGGTTCATCGTTGAAGGAGAAGAAATTGAAATCGTGAACAATTTTAACCTACTTGGATCAACTATCAATAAAGCAGCAACAAGCAGTCAAGAAATCAGAAGACGCATTGCTCTTGGCAGAATGGCTATGAAAGACCTAGATAAGATTCTCAAGAGCAGAGATGTCTCTCTCCATACAAAGATTTGACTTGTTCAAGCCATGGTATTTTCAATAACAGCATATGGATGTGAAAGCTGAACAGTGAAAAAGATAGACAGGAAGAAAATTGATGTCTTTGAATTATGGTGCTGGTGGCGAATACTGTGTATACCATGGACTGCCCGAAGAACAAACCAGTCGGTACTAGAGGAGATCAAACCTAAGCTTTCTTTAGAAGCTCAGATGACAAGATTTCGACTTTCATACTTTGGACACATCATGCGAAGAGAGAGATCATTAGAGAAAGACATCATGCTTGGCAAGATAGAAGGTCAACACAAAAGAGGAAGGCCAGCAATGAGATGGATCGATACAATAACAGCAGCTACGGGTACCAGTCTGTCAACAATGAGTCACCTGACTGAAGACCGAACACAATTTAGGATAGCTATCCAGAGGGTCGCCATGAGTCGACTCCGACTCGATGGCACTTAACATATCTGCATATTCCTTTCTTTTTTCAAAGGTGAGCTATGCAATCTATGGCATTTCCCTCTCTTTCTCTCAGTCCCATTACCTCCATATTCCTTTTATCAATGGCTAGACTGGTCTGGTAGGACTCAAGGAATGCTGTCCAAAAGAAGCACACACACCCGCAGAAGTCCAGATGCCGTATAAGAGCAAGGTGTCGCAACACACAAGTGGAAATGTGATAATAAATGTTTTATTAAAATTTCAATTGGTCCCACCCTACACGGCCATGTTTTGGCAGAAAGCCTTTGTCAGGGGTTTAGGAACTCGGTGGCAGTATGAAAGGACAGTCAATAGTTACTTATTACTAGGTATCCATATTGAAGACAGATATAGAAAGCCACTGGAATAACCATAGCTCTCTCAAAACCATACAGAAAACTATGATTATACCAGTGGCTTTCCATACCTATATGTCTTCAATATGGATAGCTTGTAATAAGTATTGATGGCCCTTTCATACCACCCACAGAGGTCCTACATCCCTGACAAAGTAACATAGTAAATGACGGCAGATGAAGACCAGTATGGTCCATCTAGTCTGCCCATTAGATAGTTCAGTTTATTTTGATTTTATCCTGTTGCTGTAAAGGGATCCACTGTGTCTGTCCCATGCCATTTTGAACTCTGTCACTGTATTTGCCCCCACCACTTCCATCGGGAGGGCATTCCAAGCATCCACCACCCTTTCAGTGAAAAAGTATTACCTGACATTGCCTTTCAATTTACCTCCTTGCAGCTTCATGTTAGGCATTCTAGTTTTACAGCTTCCCCGTCTTTGGAAGGGGTTTGTTTGTTCATTATTTCTCTTTAAGTATTTAAAGGTCTGAATCATATCTCCCCTGTCCCTCCTCTCCTCCAGTGCGTACATTATTTAGGCCTTCAAGTCTCTTCTCATAAGGCTTCTGATGCAGGCTCCAAATAATTTTGGTTGCCTTCCTCTGAACAGTTTCCAGTCTTTTTACATCCTTTGCAAGATACGGTCTCCAAAACTGAACACAGTATTCCAAGTGAAGCCTCACCAGTGACTTATACAATGGCATTAGTACCTCTTCCTTTCTGCTGACAAAGGTTTTCTGCCTAAACACAATCGTGTAGGGTGGAACCAACTGATGTTTTAATAAAACAATAATCATCACATTTCCACTTGTGTGTTGCGACACCTAGGACTCAGGGAATGACATCAAGAAGGCATAACTGCACTTTCCTCTTTGTCCATACAGACTAGTCGAGACCAATGGAATGTACAAAAGCCCTCTTTGTCTGGGAAAGAAGAAATCCACTACAGATAACCAGGACTGTTACTCTAAAAGCAGCCTGCTTTCTGGCCCCCAGTCTACAGAGTTGTGAAAAAGGATGGAGAGATGTCCATATCACTGCTTCCTGATTTGTGTTTTCCTTTAAAGAAAACATATATGAAGACAGCCAAAATTTTCCCTCAACCTAGTACTGAAATCTTTTCTTAGGAAGTGCTTCTAGGCTGCCTACAAACTTGTAAAACATCCTCTTTTCATCCAGGAAGAAGAGAAAGAAACAGTGGAGGATGTATTATTCACCAGCAATGTTGACTGATATGGACAGGGAACAGCTCTTCCGTCTCCAGTGGTTCTCGAGCCATACTGCCTTCTTGGGGAAGGGGAGAGAAGGGCTCCCTGTGGGCCACAACAGTACCTCCATGTACTTTATTTATTTATTTACTTACAATTTCTTTTATACCACACTATTCGGCATCAGCGCAGTTTACATGGAACATATCAGACTTCTTTCTCCCTTGGCTTTCTCCTCCTGTTTACTTTGCTTTTCTTTTTGTCTTTTTTTTTTAAACATTACTGCCAAGCTGGTCCTATCAAGAAGTCCTCAAAGAGGAATTTCTTGACTAGCCTCAAGGGCATCTTCCAGAGCCCCTTAAGGCACTCAGGAACTACTCAACAGTTAAGCCCAAGGCTACCAGAGTTTTTAGTTCTTTTCCTTTGCCTGCTACAACAGCCACTTTCGCTACTGGAAATAGAGAAAATACTAACAGGCTAACTGCTACCGCAACATATATGCCTTTAGAGACGCCGCTTTTCGGACCATCCACCCCCTCTTCAGCTCCTGCCCAATCGGGGCAGTGGGAGCCCGGGAAAGCAGCGGCGGCACCAGATAAAAGCGGCGTCCCTGCAGGGCGCGCCCGCACCTCAGGGCCACGCCAGAGGGCCCTTTGGCGTGGCCCTTAGGCGAGGCACAAAGGCGAGCAGAAGGGAACGAGAAAGGAAACAGCAGCACCGACAACACAACAGAACCTAACAAGAAGCAGTCCGAGGCGAAGGACGTCAGAACCGCAAGTAGTCCTTTCACAAGAACATCACCACAAAACAAAATGATCACAACACTGTTTCTACCAATCAGCCTCATCCTCACACATTTCCTACCTCCAAACTCTCACTCCCACTACACACACCCTAACGCAACATGGCACCCACCAACCACCTGGTCACCCATAGAACCCCAGTACACCCATTCTGCCACACTTAGCACACCAATGACAAGAAGAAAAAACACACACAAATCACACTCCCACACACCACACTCAAAGGAAACACACGAAACTATAAAGCCCATAAGGCATACAACAGTAGAGCTCATAAACGCAAGATCCATATGCAACAAGATACACACAATAGCAGACCACATAGAAGACCACCAGCCAGACATACTTTGCATAACAGAGACTTGGCTCAACACAACTGACAATGTACTACTCAATCAATTGGTACCAGATTCATACACAGCATACAACTGCCCACGCACCCACAAACGTGGAGGAGGGGTATTAATAATTGCAAAGAAGAACCTAAAATTCAAAACCCAGAGCTCCACAGACACACCTCAAGGCAACACACTCAGCATCGTGAACAAACACCTGGCTCTCTGCCTAACATACAGAGCACCCAGGGCCTCACCCGATGAACTAGCCTCTACGCTAGAAGCAGTATGCGACATCACCGCAACTAACAGGCCCACGCTACTGCTAGGAGACTTCAACCTCAAGTCCACCAACAACAAAGATGCAGAAGCCTTCCTCCAAGCAATGACATCACTCTAATTTACTCAAATCATCGACGCCCCAACACACAGACATGGCTCTACCCCGGACCTCATCTTCGCAACCAACTACCTAACATCAAGAGGCCTAATATCAACACCTAACATCACCCCAGTTCCATGGTCAGACCACTACATAATAAAGATAAAGTTGCAACTACAAAAGGCCAACCTCAACGAACAAACGGACAACACGCCCACACAAAGGCGATTCAAGAACTTCGACAGAGACACTTTCCTACAGGACACGATACAACAACTGACCATGGAAACGGATGACCTGGAGACTCAAATCACCAACTGGAACAACACTCTATCCAACGCCGCCACAGCAACAGCTGCCAGACCAAAGAAACATCGTCACAACAAGAGACAACACAAGCCTTGGTATTCCACAACCATAAGACAAGAAAAAAGAGAACTCAGAAAAATTGAACGGAGATGGAGAAAATCCAAGGATACTGGAAACCAACAGACATACCTAACAAAGCAGAAACAATACAGTGAACACATCAACCACTCAAAGAAAGAATACCACACAAACATGATCAATACCTCCATGAACAAACCCAGAGAGCTATTCGAAATAGTAAAAATCCTCACAAAGGAGCAAATGACTGAGGAAAAAGTACAAATAGACCCACAAGAATTTGCTAATCATATCAAGAAAATATTTCACACCGCAGAACCAATGCCGCCTCGCACACTAACTCAGCCTGACTCACACCCCAAGACATGGGACACATTCTCCTCACCCTCAACAGAACAGCTCTCACACATCATCTCTGCAATCAAAACAAGCATCGCTCCTACGGACCCTTGCCCAGTATCATGGATCAAAGCCACCAAATCCAGCTTCATCCACTTCATCCACAACATGGTGCACAACTCCCTCAGCCAAGGGCTCATGCCAGATAAACTAAAGCTAGCTACAGTACGACCAATACCAAAGAAAACAACCCTCGACAAGAGCAACCCAGCAGCATACCGACCAATATCAAGCTTACCCTTTCTAGCAAAAATCATAGAAAAATCAGTGCAACAACAACTACAGGAGCACATTGACAACCATGCTCCTCTAGATGACAACCAACACGGCTTCCGCCCCAACCATGGAGTCGAAACACTACTGATATACCTCTTCGACAACATCCTCCGGATTATAGACAACACCAAAAAAGGTATCCTCTTGATCTTCATCGACATCTCCTCAGCGTTTGACACAGTAGACCACCAAACTCTTCTGGAAAGACTAAAGGAAATTGGGCTTCATGGTACCACATTCAAATGGTTCCAATCATACCTCACCGACAGGCAGATACAGGTCAAGGTAGGCCACAACACATCTCAACCCATAAAAGTCCTCCAAGGAGTACCTCAAGGATCCGCCCTCTCAGCACTTCTGTTCAACATATACATCCAGCCAATTTGCGACATCCTGAAAGCAAACAGCATTCAATACACCATCTATGCAGATGATATTATGATTTACACGCCTATCTCAATCAACAGCCCAGACTACTCTAAAATAACAGACTGCCTAACACAAATGACAAGATGGTGTAAAGACAACAACCTCGCCATCAACTACAGCAAGACGGAGGCACTAATAATCACCCGCAACCCAGACTTCACCCACCCACCGGACATCAGAGTACAAAACACAGCCATACCAGTGAAATCAGAAGTAAAATACCTTGGAGTGACCCTGGACAACGAACTGAATCTCAAGACACACGTAAGCAAAACAATCCAAAATGTATACCATAGGATAAGAATCATCAGAAGACTCAAACCCCTCCTCACCACAGAACACTTCCGTACCGTATGCCAAGCTCTAATTACTCCCCTACTGGACTTCAGAAAAACCCGCAAGAACACCACTGAGAGAGCCCTCTCTCTGGCTGCCTCAACAATATGGAACTCCCTCCCAGACGAACTGAGATCGACAGATGACCTCAAAGACTTTTGCAAGCAGCTGAAGACAACGCTGTTCATAGAACACTACGGACATGTTACATAATCCAACAGGAGCCTCCTCCTTACCCTCCCATCCGTGATAAGAAAATATTCACAGGCACATGATATATCTTAACCCCTAATTACATAGAACATTGTATTATAGATCACAATGTACATAGTACAGAACAATGTATCATAGCTCATGCTGTAATATAGCTCACAATGTACCTAGTTCAACCTAATCTGTTACACTACCCTCTTACACGCAATTCATAACATTTTTCACTGCATGACCTACCCTTCCCCACTATTGATTGTATTGCTGTGACACCGCTTTGATTGTATGATAAGGCGGTATAGAAATACCGTTAAATAAATAAATAAATAAATATATAGTGGATGGAGATTTGTCTCCACCTGCTGGGAAGGAAAGTGAATTCCCACTGGTCTGACATGGATGAAAAGGAACCTCACTTCAACTGCTGTCTACATCTGTCCCAAGCATACCTCTCTATTCTGTCACAGTACTGGTTTCCATTGCCTCTGCAAGTCGGTTGTTCCAGGTATCTACCCCCTCTCAGTGAAGAAATATTTTCTTATGTTTCCTCCAAATCTTGCTCCCTATAACTTCAGATCATTACCTATATACTTGAATTTCCTTTTTTTATGTAAAACTTCACTTTCTTGAACTTTAAACATGTCAAATATTTTAATGTTTCTATGATATCCTTATTTCCCCAAGAGGTACGTTTTGAGTGCCCTATGCTTTCCTTATGGGATTCATGTTTCAGACCTTCTATATCACTTTAGTAGTCTTTTTCTAAACCGTTGCTGTCCTCTTTCATATCCTTTCCCATGATGACGTCTCACCAGTACCGTCCTTTCCTGCTAAAGATAACAGTATGCCTGGTTGCATAAGGAGAGGTCATTTTTCCAGTTGCTGAGATTATGCCTGGGCTTTCTCCTTGTCTAACAAGTGGCTCTTCCAATGGATACATGGCTAATAAATATTTGCTGTATAAATTAACACATTTTGGTACTGAAGATCATTTTTCAAACTTCTGATTAATTCTCCCAGTTTCTTCAAGTCTTTTTTTTTTTTTTTAACTACCCTTTCCTGCACGTCGGCTGTTACGGATTTTTGTATGCTCCACAAACAAGCATACTTTTCCCTCATGATCCTCAGCGATATTGCAAATTAAGAACATAAGAACATAAGATATACCATACTGGGTCAGACCAAGGTCCATCAAGCCCAGTATTCTGTTTCCAACAGTGGCCAATCTAGGTCATATGTACCTAGCAGTTTATAGCAAAGAATCAGTCTTGGTAGCAAAATCTGGGATACAGCACTGGTCACTTTGCCTTCACCAGAGGAGACTGCATTTACTAAGATGCTCTACATCCTGTTGCTCAATTTCTCATCCAATGTATAACTTTCTGGCCTACTGGCATTAAAAGAGAGGCAATAATGCCCCTGGATAGGTTTTTAGTGAGGCCTCACTTGGAATACTGTCTTAAGTTTTGAAGATCATATCTGAGGGAGGATGCAAAAAGGCTAGAGGCGGTCCAGAGAAAAATGACCAAAATGCAATTTGGAAATTTATTGTACACTGTAATGAAACACGTTTGATTTGTTTTGATAACCTATCACATAACCTTGTTAATCACACTGTAATGCTTTGAAATTTCTGTCATTGATCTGACATTCTCTGTTCTCTTAATCAAACCGCTTCTGATCGCTGGAAGCAGCGGTATACAAGTATGTGCTAAATAAATAAATAAATAAATAAATAAAATAGTTTGCAACAAAAGACATACGAGATGAAACTTGGGGAACTAAATATGGATATACTAGAGGAGAGGAAGGGGAGATATGATGAGAAATATTTAAATACTTGATAGGTATTAATACATAGGAAACAAATTCTTGCCAAAAAGAAAGGAAGCTCTAGAGATAGGGGGACATGATATGAAGCTGCAGAAAAATTCAGGAATTATTTCTTCTCAGAAAGGCTGGAAGATGCCTGGAATGCCCTACCGCCATTTGCTGTGGCCAGTTACTGCATGCTAAAACTCAAGTTAACAGGATAGCAGTGTTTAATGAGTAGAGGGGTAGTGTTGTAGCCTTGGACAAGCCACTTAGCCCTCCACTGCCTCAGGTACAAACTTAAGATTGTAAGCCCTCCAGGGACAGGGAAATAATTACTCTACCTAAATGTAACTGGCTCTGAGTTGCTAATGGAAAGGCGTGAGCTAAATACTATCAATAAATAAATAAATAAAAGGGCCCCGTAGAGTCAAATTGGGACTTAAAGCTGAGTGAACTGTTGATTTCTCATCTTCAAATCACCAGTTCCACAACAAACAATCTCACCTACTGCAAACGTCTTTTGTTTCTTTTTAATAAATTGCATATAATAGCTAATACTTCCTCATAGACAGCTTTTTCACCATTTTGTCGAGCTTGTTTTGAATAAGTATAAGAAACTATGCCAGGCATTATCTTTTCTATCTACTGCCTTATCATCAGGTTGCTTCTTAGCCTTTATGTAGAACAGTTTCAGAAGCCTTACTGGTGTTTAGATGGGCAACAACATCTACCACACCTCCCTAATTCACCACTTTTATCACTTTGTGAAGAACTCAATCACATTCATCTATCAGGATCTTGTCTTGGTGAACCCAGACTGTTTGGTGTCTGTACTCTGTTCCAAAGGTATTTTATACTTTCATAACGTGCCCACTATTGAAGGGGGGCACCAACCCATCTGTAGCGCTTGGCCTGTTGTCCCTACTTTACTATGGCTTCAGCTCCGCTCCAGTTCCTTGGAACTTCCCCTGTCTTAAAGGACAAAGTAAAGCTTTGAAAGCAGTGTCAGCGTATTAAGAGCTTATTTAGTATCTTGGGATGTACACCATGGAGTACAAAGGTCTTGCCCGTTTTCGTTTGTCTAAGTACTTCAAGTGCTGCCACCTCTTTAATTTAGCTTGCAATTATTACACATTGATCAATGACTTTTCTTTTTATGAATATTGTATTTTCTTTCTTTCTTTCTCCTCTTGAATGAAATATTATGCAAACTACTTTGTTGGGCTGTACCACAAGCCTTGCAAGTGGTACAGCAAAAGCCCAACTAAACCAGGCTAAACAATGTTATTTTACACCTTGAGGTCTGTATATAGCTCTGGTTGCTCCATCTCAAAAAAGATGAAAGAACTAGAAAGGGTTCAGAGAAGAACAGCAAAATGAAGGGGATATAACACTTCCTTTATGAAGAAAGGCTAAACAAATTAGAGCCCTTCCATTTTGAAGAAAGGCAACAGAGGGGATATGACAGAAGTTTATAAAATCATGAGCAATGTGGAACAGTTAACTTGAAAGGTCATATAACTGTTCTTATAAAAACACAAAAACAAGGGGGTACTCTATGAAACTAACAACCAGCTGACTGAAAACACATCATACAAATAATTTTTATCTCCCACAAAGTGCACAATTGCAGGACCGTTCAAACTGCTACTACATTGGTTCTGCTTGCTGTGGCGATCGGAGCGGTGGAGGGGTGATGTCGACAGCAGAGGTTGTGAGTGGGAGCTTAAACACCTGGTGGTATGATATCTACCTCTTCGGATGCTATGTAGAGCATTTCCTCTTGTCTCTTCTATCCCTTTAATTATCACTGTATCTCTTATTCTGTCCTATTTTATTAATGGTGTTTTTTTCATATTTTCTGTAACTTTTATGTAATATTGTAAACCGCTCTGATGCTGATGCTTTGGCTTGAGCGGTATATCAAATGTAATTAAGCATTAAACGTGCATCATGGGGCATGTTGAGGGCTGCGTGCATGTGTGTATCATGGGGCGTGTCGAGGGCTGCATGCATTCGTCTGTCATGGGGAGCACTGGGGACTGCATGTGTGCATGCCTCTGTCATGGGAAGTGTCAGAGCAGCGTGTGTGTGCACATGCATGATGGGGAGTATGGGGCTGCATCATGTGTGCATTCATGCATCATGGGGAGTGTTGGGGCTATGTGAGTGAGTGTGTGCGTGCCTGCACTTCATGGGGAATGTTGAGGGCCTGTGTGCATGAGCATCTCTCAACCCCTCTCCCCCTAGCCTTTCCCAAGTCTCTCTCTCATGACCCAACCCCAGGTTTCACCTAGTCTCTCATGACCCCCTACCAAGGCTTCAACCAGTGTGTCTCATACATCCCCCTTCATGCAGTTGCTCTCTCACTTACTAATTCTTCTACCTGGCTGAAGCTTCTGAAATGCATCATTTCACACTTTGCCCAATGCGATTGGCTGTGTGGTGGAGGAAGTTCGGACTGATTGAGGTTTCAAAATCTCGAGAGACTTGAAAACGCAAGATCAACTCAAACTTCCTCCAATGCACCGCTCGAGCATGCACACAGCTGATCGCAATGGGGAAAATGTGAAATGATACATTTCAGGAGTTACAGCCAAATTGGCAGACAGCATACGCATGCTTACCCATTTGCAAACAAATATGTGTATGGACAGTCATTTGCCCAGACGCCTGAACTCTCAACAATAGGTGCTTCGCATACGCAAAACATGCCTAAAAAGCTATTAACTCTTATATCAAATCAAACTACAGCATTCACACCATGGGCTGATTTTATAATCAGTGCCTGAAAGGTTATGCTCAATTTACGTATGCAAGTTCCTATTTCCAAGGATGTGCACATGTGAATGGGCACTTACGTGTGCGCTTTGGACAGTCACATTCTGTAAGCACATGTATAAGTTCCATCACGTGAACTTTTCATTGGGTTGAGCATAGGCGGTGGAGTGTAGGCATAGCCTCAATTTGTACGTTATAGAATACAGAAATTTACAAGCATAGAAATCTAGGCACAGGCACCTATGCCTGCTCTACAGCAAGTCTCGACTAGGCTAAGGCACATGAGTACACTCCTATTTTATAAAGTATGCGTGTGCTTCACTTTATAAAATAGGCCCCAAACATGCATGTGTTAATGGGCACCGACTGTGAAGGACTTCATAAAATTACCCTTCACATTACTGTGAAATTGCCCCTCATGCACTTCCTAAACAAGAGAAGCAGGGAGGGATATCCATAAGGAGAGGTCTCGCCACTGAAAATATTATACGTTGACACCTATCTCATCATCCCTGCTGATCATAAATCCCTCCCAGTATGTTGCCTAATCAACACCATAGTCATACAGCTTGGTTAGCCACTCTGAAGATAGAATGAATACAACTGCAAATTTTGAAAACAAACTGCTGAGCAATAGACAACCAATGCAAACCACAAAATCTGAGCTATATGGTCTCTAGAGCAGGGGTTCTCAACCCAGTCCTTGGGACCCACCTAGCCAGTCAAGTTTTCAGGATAACCACAATGAATATGCATGCGACAGATTTGCACACAATGGAAGCACTGCACACAAATCTCTCTCATATATATTCATTGTGGTTATCCTGAAAACCTGAGTGGCTAGGTGGGTCCTGAGGACTGGGTTGAGAACCCCTGCTCTAGAGCCCACATTGTTTCAATCTAACCACAGCATTCCATAATAATTGCAAAGGTCATGACAATCCACAAAGAAGAGTGTTACAGTAATCTAGTCAACTAAAAATCAAAAGTTGTAACACTCTCTGGAAGTCTTCAGGTGAAATAGAATACCACACCACAATAAAAAAAAAACCTCCTCCTTAAAATATCCCTAATATAAGATTTGTATTGCATATTGGAGTCCAAAATTATCCCAGGTTTCTTACTTTCAACACAACAGGAATCACGAAATCATCATTCCTATACCCAAAGACTTGGAGGAAAACAAGTGTGACTTTATCCATAAAAATCTGTCTTCTGAATATTCAAAACTCGATCATTTTGTATCATCAAGGACTGAATCAATAAAAACAATCAACCTAGCAGAAACATCTGAAACCTCACCCACAGGTATATCATCATCTGCATAAATATGAAGATCATACATATGCAAACAGAAAACAAGTCAAATGGCGTAAGGTAAATATTAAATAAAATAGCAGCTAAATCTGATCTCTGCAGAACCACTGACAAAACTGGTAACGTCAGAAGTCTAACCCTTCTGCACTTTTTGCATTTGCCCATTCAAATAAAATGTACCAATCTATCTATATGTCATGAAACCCAAACATTTTCAACCTTGCCATCCACACACCATAGTCCAACACATCAAAAGCAATGTGGGTTGGAAAGCAATTAGAAGATTTAGCGGTGGAATAAGTGAATATGAATGGAACATATATTCAGTTACACATTAAATTAGAGAGCTTGAGAGTGGAGAAGGTGTGCAACTGGAACTTATGTACATACTGTATAAAATAGATGCATATTCACCTTTTCTTACTCTCATATGCACGCATACAATTACACCTGCCTTGGAGCAAGTATAAATGCGTGCGCCTACTTTCTCTGTGGCACTTTTTCTAGCAGTACATACATTGCCTTTATGAGATAAGCAAAATGCCTAGGCACTTTGGCTCAAGATTACCCTCAATGAGGACAATTTTGGGAACAATCTAGCCAGATAACTAAAATGTTATCCATCTTGATACACAAAGTGAAACATGCACACCTGCATTATGACTAAAGTAAGTGGCTGCTTTGATATAAGACACATTCTTTTACACCGATTAAAGAGATGTATACCTGGGAATATTGTATAAAATTTTCAAATGTATGCGTCTTTTACCATGCTCCACCAACTGCACAAACAGCAGGGAAAACTAACTGCATGGTTTCCCTCTGAAAATTACTCACAGATCTTGCACCTGGTGAGACAAAGGTGGCAATTTACTTACCAGATAATGTCCTTTCCTTGAGTCCTGCTAGACCATTTCAGACAAATGGGTTATGTTCCCCTACCAGCAGATTGGTGGAGACAAAGAACCAATGAGAAGCCCAGGTTTCAGTGACATCATTCCTGTGCCTCTATCCGCCTCAGCCACCAGAGGTCACTTCAGTATTTATCCCAAAGCAAATGGGAGATACCGAGCAAACCTCACACAACCTCAGTATGGACAACAATGAGTAAACAACAGTAGAGAACTATGTAAAGGAAGGTAGAAATAGAAGGCTGACCGTAGAAGATGAGCCTGCAGAGAAAAGTATAAAAATCATGGAGCACCCAAGAGTACTGCAGCAGTAGAACAGAGAAAATACAGTTTCAGAGGAAGGTCCTGGACTGGTCTAGCAGAACTCAAGGAAAGGACATTATCTATCTCTTTTCTCTTTAGAGATCTTCTGTGCTTGTCCCATGCTTTCTTGGATTCAGATACTGTCCTTGTCTCTACCACCTCCACTGGGAGCCTATTTCACGCATCTAACACTTTCTGTAAAAAAATATTTCCACATATTACTCCTGAGTCTATCATCCTTATCCCATGCCCTCTCATTACAGAGCTTACTTTCAATTGAAAAAGGCTCTCCTCTTATGCATTTATGCTACAGAGGTCTCTATCATATCTCCTCTATCTCGCCTTTCCTCTATAGAAACAAAGAAACAAGTCAGCAGAAAAAGACGATATGGCCTATCTAGTCTGCCCTTCCATATCAAATGGCAAGTAATCACCTTCCATATCGTCCTGCTAGACCAGTCTAGACAAATGGGATGTACCAAAGCTACAACACCACTCGGCGAGAAGACGACGCAGCAGCTCGCAAAACTCTTGAGCCAAAGGCTGTATCCGCATGCACATGGACATCCAAGCGGTAATGCTTGATGATAATGGAAAGTGATGCCCACCATTGCTGTCCAACAAATGTCTGCAGGGGCTACTGAGCTCCGCTCTGCCCATGCTTGCACTAGGATAGAATGTGCACACAGACCCTCTGAAACTGGCCAGTTTCGTAACACACATGCTGAGGCAATAGCCTCCTTAATCCAGCTCTCCAAAGTCAACTTGGCCGCCACCCTTGCATGGGCCAGCAAACAGCACAAAAAGATGATCTGACTTACGAAAGGAATTCGTAACCTCCAAGTACTGGAGAAACACCCTCCGGACATCCACAAGGCAAAGATTCTTATCCTTCCCCTGACACTACTCCTTAGAGAAGGAGGGCAGGCAAACCACCTGGTTCACATGAAAGAGACAGCGCTTTAGGCAAGAAGGAAGGCACAGGCCGAATGGAAATGGTCTCAGTTGAAAAGGACAGGTAAGGATCTTGGCAAGACAGAGCCTGCAACTTGGAGATCTGCCTTGCAGAACAAATTGCGACCAAGAAGACAGACTTGAGTATCAAATCTTTCAAGGCAGCGCGCTTCAACAGCTCAAAGGGGGCCACTATCATAGCCCTGAGCAGATATTGGCCAGAGACAGATCCCAGGAAGCGATCACAGACCAAAGAGGAAAACGCAGACATCGAACCCCTTGGGAAAAACGGGAGACATATGGATGCTGATTACAGAAACACAGAGGCTGAATCCAAAACAGTCTATTGTTGATTCTATTGCTCACTAATCTACGAGAGATAAAGCGTAATTACTCGCCTGTAACAGATGATCTCCGGGAAAAGCAGGAATCAGTCTTCACATATGGGTGACGTCCCTGACAGAGCCTGCGCGGAAACGCTCCCCAGCATCCAAAAGGAAAGCCTTTGAGAGCACTCCACTATGCCTGCGTGCCTGCCTACCCACATTCCCAACTCCTCTCCTCAGTTGAGTTTCAGCTAAGAAGAAAACAAAAGAACCCTACAACTCCTAGGGGAGGAAGGAGGGTTGTGAAGACCGAGTCCGGCTGTTAAAGAAGATCACCTGTTACAGGCGAGTAGCTACGCTATCTCCAGGAACAAGGAGGAATGAGGTTCACATATGGGACTCACTAGCTCCCAGATACCAGACTGGTATGCTGGGAAGATAGTGCAATCCCTGAGGCAAAGGTTGTAGCCGATGAGTTTGGAAGAGTTGGGGCCTATTAGACTCTATTCCAGAAGGCGATACTCCCCGATGATAGTTTGGTATCTTGTAGAAGTCATGGATGGAGGGTAGGAGTTGAGTTTAAGTCCCAAAGAGGTGCTGGATTATGGACTGGCCAAAGACAGCGTCCCAATGGGAGTCTCTGTCCAGACAAAGTGTACAGCAATATATGAATAGCAGTAAACTATGGATGTTGTCATGGCCCGCACATTATGAGCAGTGACATGACCCTTCAATGAGAGTCCTGCTTGTGTATAAGCAAGAGAGATGCAATCTGCTATCCATTTTGATTGAGTACGCTTCGTCACCAGTAGACCCAGATGACAAGGAACAAAGAAGATGAATAACTGAGAGGATCTTCTATGATCTTAAGTTCTATCCAAGTAGTAGGCCAGTGCTCACTTGCAGTCTAAGGTGTGTAGCGCTGCTTTAGCCTGAGATGCATGTGGTCTAGAGCAGAAAGTCGGGAGAATTACCAACTGGTTTAGATGGAAGGAAGAAATCACCTTCTAGAAGAAATGTGGATGAGTATGCAGAACCGCCTTATCACGGTGGAACAGAGTATAGGGCGGATCAGACACTAGATCTTGCAGCTCGCTGATGCGGGTAGCTGAAGTGAGGGCAATAAGGAAGATGACCTTCCAAGATAGAAACTTCAGTGAAGTGGTGGCTAGAGGTTTGAAGGGTGGCTTTAGAAGTTGAGCCAGAACCACATTCAGATCCCAGGCCACCAGAGGTGGCTTTATAGATGTTTTGGACAGCAGGAGACCCCGCATGAAGAGTGTTACTAAGGGTGTGAGGAGATAGCGTGTCCATTTACTGGTCTTTGAGAGGCTGCAATGACACTAAAGTGAACTCTCACCGAGTTAGTCTTAAGACCTGTCAAGGATAAGTGGAGGAGATACTGTAGAAGAGACTCGACTGGGCAAGAAAAGGGGTTAAGGTCATTTGGGGCGCACCAAAGGACAAACCTAGCCATTTGAATGCATAAGATCGCCTGGTGGAATCTTTACGTGATGCAAGGAGGACATCTTTGACCGACTGTGGTAGGTCGAGGTTGGCGAGCACTAGCCTTTCAGCAGCCATTTTATCAGGCGTAAGGAGTGAAGATTGGGATGAAGGAGTGAAGATTGGGATGGAGGAGCGTCCCGTGGTCCTGAGAGAGAAAGTCGGGCGCACATCCCAGGTTGATTTGCTGAGTCTGCGCAAGGTGAAGCAGCAGAGGAAACCACGGTTGACAGGGGCCCCTGTCGACCTGTAGCCCCTGTCAACCTGTAGCTTGAACAGCATCTTGGATATCAAGGGGATGGGAGGGTATACATAGAACCATCCCTGTCCCCAGTGGAGAAGGAAGGTATCCGGGACCTGTTGGTGCAGCAACAGAACCCTGGAGCAGAAGAGCGGAAGTTGCGTTTTTTGTGGAGTGGCAAAAAGATCTATGAGTGGGATTCCCACATTTGGAAGATCCAAGCAGCCATCTCCCGAATCAAGGTCTATTCATGCGGACAAAGGATATGGCTTAGCCTGTCCACTAGAACAGTGAGGTCGCCCGGGAGGTACACCACTCTGAGGTGGATGTGGTGAGAGATGGCAAAGGACCATAGGTGAAGCGCCTCTTCGCAGAGGGGAGGAGATGGTAAGGGAGGGGAGGGGATGGGGCCCGTTTGTTTATGTAGAAAATAGCAACCTTGTTGTCCATTTTGATGGAACAGATTGCCCCGATAGCTGGGGTTGAAAAACCCGAAGAGCATTTGTCAGTGCCCATAGTTCTAGCAGGTTGATCTGCAGGGCAGGTTGTTGTTGTTTCCACAGTCCCTGTGTGGTCAAGGTCGTTCAAATACACCCCTCCAACCCAGCTTGGAAGCATCCGTCATCAGGGTGCATCGAGGTGGAGGCATCTGAAAAGTTGATCTGACGAGTAGGTTTTGTGGGAGACACCACCACTGAAGGGATGCGATAAGTTGAGGGATGATGTGGATTTTGTCCTTGAGACGACCCTTCACTTGAGTCCATTGGGAAGACAGAGTCCAATGCGCTTGCTGCCATGTGTAATCGAGCATAGTGGAAGACATGGACTATGGAGGGCATGCATCCCAATAGCTGTAGTATGTCTTGAGCTCTTACATGGTTTCAATGTTGTACCCTTTCTGCCAGTTTGATGGTGATCCTCTGGGAAGAAAGCTCAGGCCTGTCAGGTGACTAAGAGCACTCCAATGAGCTCCACTCGTCGGATTGGAGAGAGGTGGGACTTTGGGACGTTTATGACGAAATCCAGGTGTTGGAGCACCGTGATGGTGCGATGAAGGGAGAGAATTACCTCCTGAAGGAAGTTTCCCCTGATCAGCCTGTCATCTAAGTAAGGAAAGACAAAAGACGAATACTCCTATTGTGCTTAGGTAGGCAACAATGATTGACATGCATTTTGTGAAGACTCTTGGGGCAAAGGCTAGGCCAAAGGGGAGAACCCACTATTAATCATGGCTTCCTTGAAACATGAAGTTCAAATACTGTCTGTGCAAGGGATGTATCAGTAAATGCATGTACGCCTCTTTTAGGTCTACTGAACAGAGCCAATCGTATCTCTGGAGGTATGGTAGAAGAGTTCCTAGGAAAATCATCTTGACTTTTTCTTGGACCAAGAACTTGTTTAGATTTCTGAGATCCAAGATTGGCCTGAAGCCTCTTGTTTTCTTTGGAATGAGAAAGTATGGAGAGTAGAAGCTCAACTTTATTTTTGAGTAGGAGGAACTCTTTCTATGGCACCCTGGGACAAAAGGGTGGTCACCTCTTCTTTTAGGAAAGTGCTGTGAAGGGATTGTATGGGATAATCCCCTGTGAAACAGGTGGGGGTAAGGTTTTGAAGTGAAACTGATATCCCCTTTGGGCAATCTGAAGTGTCCACTGATCTGATGTTATGAGGTTCCTCCTGTGGACATAGTGACTAAGTCTGCCTGCAGTGTGGAGAGGCTGGGAGCCCACTGGGGCAGATTGGCAATGCTCTCTAGTAAGGAGTCAAAAACCATGTGAAGGCTGTGCCTGTGCAGCTGGTTGGGGCTTAGGAGCTTTGGGTTTCTTAGGGTGGCGAGGGCCCTGCTATCTGCTGACATTGCAGAGTTTGATGAACAGCATAAGGCGAGTAAGGAGGATAGTATCTCTTCTTCTTAGAATAAAAAGATTTCTTGGGAAGAGCCTTCCTCTTGGATGGGTCAAACTGTCTTCCTGGAAAGGCATTTTAGGGTGATGTGATATCTGTTTCAATCTCCCTGCTTTTTCCCTCCAATCCTTGCCAAAAAGGTTTTCTCCAGTACATGGAATACTGGCCAGTTTATCCTGGACCCATTGCTCGAGGTCTGATGTCTGTAACCAGGCTATTTTGTGAGCCCCAATGCAGACTGCTGAAGCTCTGCTGGTGGATTCAAAGACATCAAAAGTGGCCCTGGTAAGAAACTTAGAAGTGTTCTGACTATGCTTAACGAGTGTCTGGAATGCACCCTGCTTAACCTCTGGAAGCAGGGGGAAGAAAACCTCTAGATCTCTGGTGACATCCTTCAGAAACATACCCATGTAAAATATATAAGAGTTGATTCTGGAGGCCAACATGCATACCTGGAAACACTGATGCCCAAAGGCATCGAGTATCCTCGATGCTCTGCCAGGAGGATGGATGAATGGTTCTTTGAACTCTTTATTCAGTGCATTGCCGATTCCACCACCATTGAGTGATGGGGAAGCTGAGTTGTTTGGAAACCTGGGCACTCTGGTACTCGGTACATTGTATCAAGTCTCTTGATAACAGGAGGAACCATTAGCAGGGCCTCCCAGATGCGGAGCATAAGGTCCTGAAAGATACGATGCACCGGTAAGGTAGCAGCCTCCTTGGGCATTGGAGGGTATTTGGAGTATCTCCAATTCCTCTGCCCTTGGTTCCTTTTCCGAGGCAACCATGATGGAAAGCCCTGCTGCCATGTCATGGATGAAGTCCTAAAAGGATATATCTTCTGGTTGGGACTGATGCTGTTCCAGAGGCGGTGAAGGGTCCGAAGAAATATCCGGAGGTTCCTGGGAATTGAGTGACCCCTGGTTAGATTCAGAGTCTGGCAAGAAATCAAATTATCGGCGGTCCTGAGTTCAACCTTGATGCTTCGTGGAAGTCGATGCCGATACAGATACTCAGAGGTATTAGAACAAAAAGCAATGGGAGCCTCTTGGATATCAGGGGCATCGACTGTTCAAACTAAGGAATCGGCCTCAGGTGCTGCGACGATGCTGGGGCCTGATCAGGGCAGATACGCTCTGCTGTAGGCTTGGAACTGAAGCCTCTACTCCTGAAGCTCACTATGCTATTGGTACCAAGGCTGCCAAGCGCCTCTCGAGAGCCAGCATGTGCTGGTCCGGGGAGATAGCAAATGTCTGGGTAGAATCATGTACGGTGCTCTGAGCTACCATCCCAGAACAAGGAATCGGTAGCTCTCTGGAGGTCAAAGCCTCGGGAGCATCCCGGAGTCCCACATGTGCTTTTAGAAAACAGATCCTCCTACCAGGGCTGTTTGGCTGGCCGGTCTGCATCAGAAGACCTCTAGGGGAATCGCGATGCTTATATTGGGACTTTTCCCTGGCATCAGAATAGACTTCGATGCTGAAGATTTGGAAACAACCACAAATTTTGACTTACTTCTGTGTTTGGACTTTGAAGAACCTGAGACCCATGAGAAGAAGTTGATGCTTTCAATGAAATGGAAATCACTGAACAGAATCCAAGGCGAACAATGATCCAAACTGCCTGGCTTGTTTCTTGAGGCCTCTCTTTGTCATTTGTTGGCACAAAGGACAAGAAGTGGGTTCATGGTCAGGCCCTAAACATTTTAAACACCAGTCATATTTATCAGCGACCGAAATTGTACTGGCACACTTGGTACTTTCTTTTTTTTTTTTTTTTTAAACCACTGACTGGATTTTCCATGTCTGAAAAAATTTCTTTTGAGAGTGAAGACAAGGCTATGGAGGCATAGGCTAGTGGTGAGAACCGCGGTGAGAATCAATTGAAAAAGAGAAAAGAGAAATATTGGGACCAGTGTTGGATTTGACAGAACCAACATCGATGGGAGAGCAAAAAGCATGATGTACCCTGAAGGGCACAAAAATGTTTTTCAGCGGTGAAAGGACGATGCATCTTACTGTCTTTGCAGAAAACGAAGAACTGAGGAGAGGAGTTGGGAAGGCGGGAAGGCAGGCACACGCAGGCACAGTGGAGTGCTCCCAAAGGCTTTCGTATTGGATGCTGGGGAGCATTCCCATGTGGGCTCCGTCAGAGATGTCATCCATAAATGAAGATTGCATTCCTGCTTGTTCCTGGAGATAATATACAGTTTTCAAATCAACTGGCAGCTGTGAGCAATCTGGATTACTGCCATACTCTGCAGATGTTTATAATCATTATAATATGCTACTACATTTCACAAAGTAAAGGTTTATTTAATAAAAATATATCCTCTCCATATCCCCCTAAGCCTTTTTTCTCTTTATTCCTACTGTTCCTTCAACTAAACATTTTTTTTCCAGTCTGTCCATCGACGACAGCCCCTTCTGTGCTGAAAAGCAGGACCATTCCTAGAATGCATGCACAGTATTTCTAAAGATCCTGCATACCTCACCTCTTATGCGCTTCCTGCTTACTGCGACACTCTTCACAATAGTACTTGTATTCACTGCACAGTGTTTCCGTGTTGCTGAAACCCCTGTATGCAAGAGAAAATCCAATATGAATTAAAGTATAATTAATTTAAAGATCGATTCTCGATGCAGGATCTCCAGCAAAAACGTTGCCCTTTGGGGGGGAAAGCTTCTTCAGTGTGTAAAGCAGAGAACGGGTCTTATAGAACTGTACTGTGTAAAACGTATCTACACCAAGAGGCTGCAGCTAGGCTTACAAGATCTGGGCGTAAGTGTTCCCGATTTCTCATTGCAATATATGCATGTATTTTATAAAATGCGCATGCAGAGGATATATGTACACACCTTCTTCAGAGCAGGTATGAATTTTTATGAGAGTATTTGTGCATTTCTGGTGGTCATTGTAGAAGTCTGTTTTATCAAGGTACCTGGAACTTTTACACAGGGGCCCTGTTATGAAAATACCCAGATAAGGGGTAATGGTTGACAGTTGGGGGGTGTCCATGATTGTGATATTAGACAATTAGGGTCAGAAAAAACATGTAATGAAAATCAAGAAGAAAATAAAGTTCTGCGCTGTAGCTGGGATTTTGTTATTTTCTCTGCAATTTTGTCCATCTGCATTGTGCTTGATTTCTGTCCAAAATCAGGACTCTGCCTCTGCCTGTCTGGGAATCTCCAGACATGGGAGGAAGAGTTATTTGTAACCTAGAACTGCAATTAAATCACCCATCTCCATCAAAACCATCACCTTTGGGGTGGACTCTATTGTTAATAAATTTGATGCCTAATCCGCATGACAGTTTCTGGAGAAGAGAAGGCTTAGAAAGGCTTAGTTAGGAAGACAAGTTGATCAGGCATAAATTAGATTTTAGCTCCCTGGTCTCAAATCAAATGAAACATGACTTGAATTACTTGCTGTAGACAAAGTATTGGTGAAAGAAGGGCCATCAATAAAAGAGAGACATTTTTAGAAAACAAATAAGCAGTTCTGCAAATGATCGTCATGTACCTGAAGTATTTCAAAGCTTGAAGGTTGGTTATGGGTCACAAGGAAATGCTAAAAATTGCTAATCTTTTTAAAGATTTAGAACTGGCAATCAGAACTGCCTGAAACTAATCATTGAAATCAAGCTATCATCTAGAGGACTCTATGGCCATCAGTTGTTAACAAGATAACTTGGCAGAATTATCATTCTAGAACTCCAAAGGCAAGAGTCAACATGCACAAACTTAAAGAAGCACTGTCAAAATACTTTTTTTCACTCTGTAGTCTTCACACCTCAACATAACTTTTACCATTATTTTAAAAATTGTCAATGCTTCCTTTCTTTGGTCATTTAAACACACATTAGCAGCTTCTTAATTCCTTTGGGTGCCATACTCGTGCTGATCCCAGCATGCCCCGGGGCAGCATGTCATTTCCATGACGTTCGAATGAGGATCTGGTGACTCGACTCTGGGAGAGATGAGAGAGCCAGGAGCACCACTCAGGATAGAGAAAGAAGCATTACCCTACTCGACTCATGCATGAGCATCCTATCTTATGCTGGTCTCATTCTCTCTCTCATACTGAACATTTGCTCCAGCACCCTTGTTTCTACCTCTTCTTGTACAGCTGTTACAGCAAGACAACCTCTCTCATCCCAAAGTCCCAAAGTCAGAGTGCCTCTCTTCCTGGCCTGGACTGGGAAGGGGTGCTACATCAGAAGCCAAGGGAACATAGAGATGAGAAGAGTGGAATATAGTGGGACAGAATGATGTTAGGTCGGAGGGAGGACAGACTGATGATGAGACTTGAGAAAACAAAGCAGCAGAAGACAGGAGGAGAGGGATGAGACAAGGCCTGCAGGAGCTAAAGAGAGAAAATGGGGGAAGCCAGGACAGAGGGGATTTAGGTGCCACAAGAGTTGAGGAGAGAAATGGAACAGGTTGGAAGATAGGCAGTGATGAAACAGGGACAGC
Organism: Ichthyophis bannanicus; assembly: GCA_033557465.1. Taxonomy (NCBI): domain Eukaryota; kingdom Metazoa; phylum Chordata; class Amphibia; order Gymnophiona; family Ichthyophiidae; genus Ichthyophis; species Ichthyophis bannanicus. Next base: position 258,895,312 of record CM066035.1, read on the forward strand.
TCCTGTAGAAGGCTGGTTGAGGCACTGCCTCTCACTCTTTTTACTGCTGCTGTGGACTCTTCACTGGTGTTAACTACTACTGCCGGATCTACACTCTAATATCATGAAGAGGACATGGTGCTTATGGAATTCTGAGACCTGCAAAAAATGGCAACTGGCAGAGTTTAAAAATCCAAAAGGAAAAAGCAAGCAACAACAAATTACAAAAGCACCCAGCCAATTGACTGCTTAAGCTGGTATCTAAGTATGAAAGAAAAATGTCTATCTAAATTTTAAGATTTTTAAAATTTTATTGGATTTTTTTTATATTTCAAATGTAAATAACTGGCAGCTCTGGTGCTTTATATCTAGGAAATATGCCTCCTACTCAGCTTGACAGCACTTACAAAAGAAAAAAAAAGTCTGATCTAGGTATGTTGTGCACAATATCTTGAGAAACATTTGGAAATATTCATCTGTATGTCATCATAATATTTGAATAGCATCTTCAAAGGTATACTACAACAAAAATGTCTGTGCAACTTAGATGTAGTAATTTCTGAAAAAAAAATATGACCTCTTCAGGATTAATGGCACCCTTCACTAATATTTGGTTGCACACCCTTGGCAGTGATGACTGCTTCCAAATGTTTCTTGTAGCCATCTATAAGCTTTTTACATCTGTCTGCTGCTAGTTTCTCCCACTCTTCAACTGCAATTTGTTCCAGCTCATGAATGTTTCCAGGATTCCTTTTAGAAATGGCAGATTTCAGCTCTTTCCAAAGGTTCTCGACTGGACCAAGATCAGGACTCATTGCTGGCCAGTATAAAACAGTCCATTTGTTCCTTTTTAACCATTCTTTTGTACTTTTGGATGTATGTTTTGGGTCATTGTCCTGCTGGAGGACCTATGACCTTTAACCCAGACCTAGCTTTCTGACACTTGGTAGCACATTTCGCTCCAAAATATCTTGGTAGTTCTCTAACTTCATGATTCCTTTAATATGTTCCGGCCTCCAGTTCCTGAGACAGCAAAAAAAGCCCCACAGCATTATAAAACCTCTATCATATTTAAAGTAGGAAGGGTGGGTTTTTTTCCTTATAAGCTTCATTTCTTCTTTACTTATAAATGTATCGCTGGTCTGCATTGCTAAAGAGCTCAAGTTTACTTTCATGTGTCCACAGAACATTTTCCCAGAAGGAATATGGTTTGTCAAGGTGTGTTTGGGCAAAGATCAGGCGTGCCTATTTATGTCTATCTTTGAGCAATGCGGCCCTCCTTGGCCTTCGCACATGAAGTCCTTCTTTGTTTAGTGCGCGGCGTATGTTGCGGGTTGAAGCCACCACTCCAGATTGCTCCAGGTCAGCCTTAAGCTCTTTGGATGTTGTACATGTTGTTTTTCCAACAGTTCGCACTAACCTTTGAAGACTTCTTGGATTAATTTTCCTCTTCCCACCACGTCCTGGGAGGTTCTTGACAGTTCTATGAGCAGAAAACCTCTTAACATTGCAAATGGTAGACACTGGAATCCCAAGGTTTTTTGAAATGGCCTTGGTACCTCTTCGAAGTTTGATGTTTAGCGATAATGGCTTTTTTGATGGTCTCAAGCAGCAAACATGTCTTCACAATTGTGAAAATGAAATAAGAAGTGAATGTGGCCATTTTAAACAGAGTCATCTTTTATTGGTGGATTCAAGTCATGTGAGTATTAACAATTGATCACAAGTGTGTCTAATTTTACTACAGTGGACATGTGGTTCTTCTGTTCATATTGATTTGAATTAAATAGTCCAGTTTTATACTATTTTCCTATTCAATTGGTCTTGTTTTATTTGATTCTTTTATGTGTGTCAAATATATGTGCATATATAGTCCAGAGCCTTTTTCATTGTCAACTTTTTTTTTTTTTTTAGGAGATATTGGACATTAAGAGGTTGAACTGCAAGGGTGCCAATTATGTTGACCACAACTGTAAATGATAACCTGCCTACAGTTGTGAGGGAGGAGGGACACCCTTCCCTTTCAGTATGCTTGAGTTCTCCCTGGGCCAGACCAACAGCAGTGCAGCCTGTCTTAAACATGGGTTAATTATACACTGCGCTGGGAAACAGAAATCTGGAAATCAATTGCAGGCCACTCTGAATGGGTTCCTCGTCCCCTGTAGTATCGCTGAAAATATTAATGGTTAATGGTGATGGAATGGTAAGACTTTGCTTAACCTTTTACTATATAACATTCCTCTTAGCATGTCAGACACAGTAATGTGAGGACGACTCCTGATCAGACCCTCCAAAATGATGAGCTCTCCTTATGAAGAAGGGGGTGTGTATGGGATGGGGGCATTGAGGATTCATGTAGGAGAATCCTTTGTTTTGGGAGCAGACTGGTAGGAGCTAAAGGTAAAAGGCCAAATCACATTATGCTGAAGACCAATGAAGGCCAGCTGATGGTTATCAGGAAGAAGAGACATATGGGGGGGGTGGGGAGTGACATAAGTTACAGTGGGGGGACTCCCAAGCAAACTTTTGCTGAGGGACCCCCATTGTCACGGCGATGGCTTGTGGGCCCCACATGCGGCGGCAACGGCAGCAACACGGCAAACTTACTTTTATCATGTTTGCCATGCTGCCACGGGCCCAGTAGCTGTTTCCTGCCAGGCTGAAGTCCCGTGGTGCAGCTGTTATCATGAGACTTCAGCTTGGCGAGAACAGCTGCAGGCCCATGACAGACTTACAACAGCAGAGTAGCATGGCAAACACTGATAAAGTAAATTTGCTGTGCTGCTGCTGCCGCCGCTATGTGGACCCCCTTTCTGCCGGAGCCCTCCAGCATTGCAGGGGTTGCTTGGGCGGAATTTACACCAGTGGGGGAGAGGGGAATTCCCTCTGCTATCTGGCCCTTTTACTTCAGGCATGGTTTATTTCCAGGGGCAACTATAGGGTATCAGGCCATAGTAAGCACAGTAAAACATTATATCTACGCTGAGGCAGGTGTTAAATTTTCAAATTTAGCAAACACATTTTAAATAGAGTATAAAGGAGAGCATATCTCACTAACCTGTGTGTGAAGTCCTTCACTTATATGCAGGTACATGCTAAGAACATGAATATAAGATCTGCCATACTGGGTCACATCAATTGTCCATCAAGCCCAATATCCTGTTTCCAACAGTGACCAATTCAGGTCACAAGTACAGACAGGGATCCCGAAAGGTAGACAGATTCCATGTTGCCTATCCCACTTTAATAATGGTTTATGGACTTTTTCACCAGGAATTCGTCCAAACCTTTTTTAAGCCCAGCTACATCAACAGCTTTTACTACATCTTCTAGCAACCAATTTGAGAGCATAATTATGCATCGAGTGAAGAAATATTTTTCCCTGATTAGTCTTAAATGTGCTACACTGTTGTTTCATTGTGTATCCATAGTCTTGCTACTTTTTGAAGGTACAAACAACCGATTCAAGCTTACTCGTTCTACTCTGCTTATTCTTTTATACACATCTATCGTATCTCCCCACAGCCATCTTTTCTCCAAGCTGAAGAAACCTAACCTTTTAAGCCTTTCCTCACAGGGGTATCCTTCCATTCCCTTTATCATTTTCATCACCCTTCTCTGTATTTTTTCCAATTACAATATATCTTTTTTTAGATGCAGCAACCAGAACTGCACACAATACTAAAAGTGCTGTCGCACCATCGAGTGGTACAGAGGCATTATGATATCCTTTGTTTTATTCTCCATTCCTTTACTTATAATTTCTAGTATTTTTTTAACTTTATATTTATTTGCATTTAAACAAAACATCTGAATATAAATATCTGAGTAATTTTGCGTCAACTGCAAATTTCATCACCTCACTTGTTGTTGCTATTTATAAATATGTTAAAAAATAGTGGGCCCAGCACAGATCTCTGGGGTACTCCACTATTTAACTGTCTCCATTGAGAAAACTGTCCATTTAGCTCTACTCTCTGTTTTCTATCTTTTAACCAGTTCCCATTTCACAATAAGACACCGCTACCTATCCCATCTGAAAATCCAGATAAACTATGTCTACTGACTCACCTTTATCCACCCGTTTATTCACACCTTCAAAAAAAACGGAGCAGATTGGTGAAGCAAGACTTCCCTTTGCTAAATCCATGACTCTCTATAGGTTCAATAATGTTGTTCTCAATAATGGTTTCTACCATTTTGCCTGGAACTAATGTCTGTAGTTTTCTGGCTCACCCCTGGAATCCTTTTTAAAAATTGGAATTATGTTGGCCAATCTTCAGGTACTACAGAAGAGTTTAATGAAAGTTTACTAATTACTAACAGTAGGTCTGTAATTTCATTTTGAGTTCTTTCAGCACCTTGGGATGTATGTCATCCAGTCCAGATGATTTGCTACTCTTTAGTTTGTCAAACTGCTGTATTACATATTCCAGGTTCACAGAGATGTGTTTCAATATCATTAAATATTGTTTCTTGCATGGGTATCTCCCCTACATCTTCTTTAGTAAAGACAAAAGAAAAAAATCAATTTAATCTCTCTGCTATGGTCTGGTCCTCCCTTAGTGTCCCGTTTACTCCTGTGTCATCTAATGGTCCAACTGACACCCTCACTGGCTTTTTGCTTCAAATGTACCTGAAAAAGTTTTTATTGTATGTTTTTGCTTCCATGGCCAGCTCTTTTTCAAGTTCTCTTTGCCTGCCTTATCAATGCTTTGTACCTAACTTGCCAGTGCTTATGCGGTTTCCTCTTTTCTTCATTCGGATACTTTTTCCATTTTTTGAAAGTTTTTTTTTTTTATCTTGGTAACAACAGCCTCTCTCAGCTGACCTTTAATCATGGTGGCAGATATTTGGCCTTCTTTCCACCTTTCTTAAAGCATGGAATACATCTGGTCTGGGTTTTCAAGATGGTATTTTTAGCATTTTACCATTAATAGCTTGAAGGACAAGTTTAGAGTGCAGTGATTCCCAATATGTGGTCCCCGGACACCTGGAGGATTGTAAGACACAGAAAAAAAAAAGGAGAGCAAGGACAGCAGGGATTGGCTGAAGGGAGGGACAAAAAAAGACTGAGACTGGTGGAGACTAGTTGGAGGGAGACAGAGACTAGTGTTGGAGGGAGATATAGAGAGTAAGGGCAGGCTTGATGATGAAGAGAGGAGAATGGGAAGAGTGGTGGGGATGAACTGGGAAGTCTCTGAAATATTTTTGGAGGTTAAGGGATCCACACAACAAGATTAGGAAACCTCAGCTTTAATATGCCATACTGGGTCAGACCAAAGGTCCATCAAGCCCAGCATCCTGTTTCCAACAGGGACCAATCCAGATCACAACTACCTGTCAGTTTCCCAAAAAAGAGAAAGATTCCATGCTGCTTATCCAGGGGTAAGCAGTGAATTTCCCCAGTCCATCTATACACTGATGATAATCCATTGTAGCTAGCAGTCTAATCTGTTCCCTATTTCAATAAAACAAAAACAAAACACACCTTGCAACTTATTTCAGTTTTAGTGTTGAAACAGGGTAAAAATAATCTGAAAAAAATGTAGTTATTTCCATCAAGAGGCCAATATACTAAACACTTCTCCTACAGACACAAAATGGGAAGAACCCTTTAGTACATCTCACTTTAAAATTATGTAAATATACCTTAAACAGTGAGTGATTGATGTATTTTGTTCCACATCAACAGAGAGGTCTAAAAAATCTTCATCTTTGCTGCTTATCTGGGGGAATAAAAAATACAACTGGTTATCAAAAGAAACCAAATACAATTTAAATGCAATCAACGGGACACAGGAAACATTTTCAGGATGCAATAGGCCCTTTAGCCAAACCCAGAAGTAGAATGAATTCTGCTACAAAAATCAAAGGTAGTTTCACCAAAGATTATTGAGCAGAAGCAGCCTACATAATGTCTGTATATATGTGCTGCTTTGTATATTGCTTTATATTCTTTCCACTCCTCGGAATATTGGAAAAGGTGCTTACTGTAGATCGCATTATTGATAAAGCACATAGGTGGCTGATGTCATCCAACAGTGCCAGGATGGAAATGTTTTCTCCCAGCATCATCCCCTCTCCCTTCTCTGAGCCCCAGAAACAGCATCAGCGTCCCCCCTTCTCCAAATACCAGCAACAGCCCTACTTTTTAATATTTATCTTCAACCCATCTGTTCCATCTTTAAAAGATTCCGTGTAAGTGATCATATCTACGCGGATGATATAATGATATTTCTCCCGTTTGACACCTCAAACCTGTCATTTCAACCACTCACTGATTGTTTCTCAGAAATTATGAAATGGCTAGAGAACCACCACCTCTATATTAACTTTTCAAAAACAGAGGCTATGTAGGTTACCAGAAACCAGAACTTCTCCCCCCTCTTCAATTCTGATCCATGACATGAACACTGCAGTTAAAAATCAAGTGAAATACTTAGATGCAATCATTGATCGCACCCTCAGCATGACATATCATATGACACAAACAACTAAAAAGATATTTTACAAGCTCAAACTCTTAAAGCAACTCTGTCCTCTTCTCCACAAACACCTCAAATCAGTCATCCACGCAATGATTACCCCACACTTTGACTTCGCCAACTCCATTCTACAAGGCATCACAAACTAGGATTTAAGACAGCTTCAACTAGCCCAAAATTTGGCTGCAAGAATAACTATGAACATCAATTCAATGGAACACATCTCACCTATATTGTATGCGCTTCACTGGTTACCCATACAAAGCCGTATAGCTTACAAAATACTTGTAACAACCTTCAAGCTCATCGATAACATTGCACCTTCCCACTTATCCACACTCATCTCAAAAGAAAACAACAATTGTATTCAATGCAACTGGAACAAAAATAACTTGCTATACCAATAGACTTTAGGAAATCTAGAAAGATAACAAATAACAGCATTCTCTCACACTGCCCCTTACCTCTAGAACGCTCTCCCTGACAACATTAGAGAACTAACTGACCTCCAAACCTTCAGAAAGAACCTTAAAACCTATTTATTTACCCTCCATTTTGGCACTCAAGACCAACACAATACACTTGATTCAAGGACGTCTTCTTCCCAAACCTAACCCAGTGCATGCGACTTCACCACCCACAAAGTGCTGTATATTGTTATTGCTTAATCTACCTCATCCTCGAATGTTCTCTATCTTGTTTATGTATATAGTTAAATGTTTATTATACCATTGTAAATAGTTCTACATTGTTCCATGTAACTGAGAATATAACTGTTTTGTATGACTCAAATTGTTGTTACTTGCAAACCGCGATTGATCTTCTGGAAATCGCGGTATAGGAATTGTTAATAAATAAATAAACAGCATTCCCCCTTCCTTCTCCCTACCTACACACAGCAGCGGGAGCTTGTGCTTTTTGCTCCCACCACTCTCTGCTGCTTCTCTTTACAGTCAGCACTGGAGAGGGTTCAAAATTCAAGAACAGGAAATGCCTGTTCTCGAATTTCAAAATCTTTCCAGATGTGGAAAAAACACAAGCTCCTGCCACAGCTCAAGGACCCTGCCTGCTGCTTGTGGCTCAATGACATCACCCAGCTGTGATGGCAGCTGCCGGGTAATGTTATCAGAGCACCGAGGAAGGGGTCATTTTTCAGGGGTTTTTGATTATAACCAAAACTCCCAAATTCCTCTTCGGGGTTGTTTTATCCGGGTTTTCAGTTATGACTGAAAATCAGAAGCCCTAAATATAGTGAAGGTGGGCACGTGACGAAGTTGTGGCTATTAGGGAAACACCAGATTGAAAATGTCTTGCACTTGACAGCATATGTGCGTCTAGTACATGGTTTTTTGGCAGACATCAGAATGTGCTGGACAGGCTCTGGGAAGCCAAGAGTAAAAACTAACTGCTGCTCAATTTCTACACACTGCATACTAGAGACATCAAGTCTGGATGAAGACAGCCCTCCTTGATGAGTTATTAGTGTTGGGAATTGTTTGACTTTCCAAGGAGGTAGAACTGCTATCTTTTTGAAAAAGGAAAACCATTTCTGTTGAGGCCCGTACAGCATAATGAGATATATGGGTGTTTTAGCTTCACTGGAACTTCTGCTGGATGCTCACTGTAAGAGGGATAGGGAACATGCATTTGGAAAGGGACCACGTGCATAGAATAGCAAGAGTATTCAGAACGAAACGCACAGGGAAAGGGAGGATGGGGTAGCACAGGATGAGAAGTTTCATGTTTTTAGTGTTGGGGGAAGAGATCCATTTGAGGATTCTCTACTCCCTGAGATAGCCTGAAGGAGCGCTGTATCTAGGGGGCACCTGTAAGGATGAACAACTCTGCTGAACCTGTTAGCTGCATGGCTCTGAATCACCAGGATATAAGTATCTTGTACTTGGATGCGACTGTATATGGCAAAATCTCAAATCTTTACTGCCTTTCGACAGACACAAAGATACTGTTCCTCCCCATTCATGGACAGAAAGAAACACAACTTGATCGCCTGTCTGAATTAAAAGTGATGAACTCTGAAGCAGGTGAAGAAAACAAAGGGTATAGTAAATTTCTCTGAGCTCTAAGTGGTTGATGTGGAGAGGTTTTCCTGACTGTGGCCTCATGAGCCCCGACGAACTCTTGAAGCATGTGTACATAGGACTAACTGGTGCTGTGACAGGGAAAAAAAAGAAGTACTTGTTGCCAGCTTAGGATTTGGAAGTCCACAATTGCAGCACAGATAGAAGTTGAGTCTGTGGACACATTATTATTCATAAGAGGCTGGGAGCGATAATTCCACTGAAACTTGAGGACCTATGAGCAGTCTCATTTGCAGCAATGTGACCCAGCAACTTGGAAGCCTTCACAGTGTCTCTCGGTACTGTTTGTATGGCTTGAACATGCACAGTGAGAGACTGCTTTCTATTTTCTGACAGGAGGGCTTTGGCTTGAACTATGTCTAGAATGGTGCCTATAAAGATTTTGAAAGTTGATAATAAAACCCATTTACTAGGTTTAGAGCTTTAGTTTCTGAAGAAGCTACTAGAAGTCCTGTTGTAGAGATGTAAGAACACTAGATGATCCTGCTTCTAGATGTGAGCAAGTACTATTACAAGGCCTTGCATGACGAGTCTAGAGCCTAATGAGAGGCCAATTGGAAGCACCTCATAGTAAAAATAGTCAAACCAGAGAAAGAATCTCGGATATTTCCTGTAGCAAGGATGGAACTCTCTACCGAGCTGTCTCCGAAACACCACCGATTTACTATCTTTTAGAAAGCAGCTGAAAACCATCCTGTTTCAGGAATACCTCAACATGACTCCCACCAAAAAGCGAAATAACCTCTGATCTCTCCCACCATGACCACCCAACTCAAACTATACTAACACAACCATGTCCAAAAATCTGTCCGTCCAAAGTCTGTCCTATGTCTTATGTTGAAATCATCAATGTAGCCTCCCCGGTGACGGCCCCCCCCCCCCCCCCTTTTTATGTAACGCCGCTTTGACCCGGTGAAAAGCGGGATATAAATACAGCTAAATAAATGTACTTGTATATGCATCCTTAATAAGTAAAATGCACGGGTATCCCCTTACTTTAGAAAAGGCAGAGTATATTTATTCTTAATTTTTCCTTGGGAAGAAATCGACCTAAGGTGTCTGAGGCCTAGAATGGGTTGGGAACCCACTATCTTTCTTTGGACTGAAAAACATCCAAAGAAAAACTTTAATTCCCACCCTGAAGTGGGACCAGTTCTATAGCACTAGATTATACAAAAAGAGAAACCTTCTTGTCTATCAGATTGGTATGGGAGATGGAGAGGCAAGTCCAGCGCAAAGGCAGATCTGGAGTCTGGGTAATAGATTTCAGAGAGTAACCTATTATGAAGATAATGAGGAACCAGGATTTGGTGACCAAAACTGAAGGAAGAATCTATCTTGACCTCTCGCAGGATGCGAGGCATTTTTGTAGACTGCGGCAATGGACAATAGCCAAAAGGCAGCTGCTGCTTTGTCTGAGCAGCTGTAGCTTGGTTACTTTTCCAGTTGAGAGGATCTTAAAATGATAGATATCTCCCACAGAAGGGGGTATTTATTGACTTAGAATGTATCTGCTCACACACGACGGAGGCTTATAACCAAACTAGGTGCTTGGCTGTAATGGTAGAAGCAGAAACTCTGGGGTTTTCAAAGATGTCTATGCATCTGCCACTGCCATTATGGACACCATTTGGATATGAGCTTATGATGAAAGAATAGAAGAGAAAAACTGGACTTATTGAAAGAATGTATGCATGTACTGGACCATGTAAAGTTGAATAGTTGCTAAAGTAGCAGAAAGCATGCATCCCAGAAAAACATCTCACCAAAAGGGCTTAGAAGCCATGGAGTTTTATCCACAGAAATGATGGAAAGTTCCTACAATGTCTGGTCTTCCTTAAGGTGGCCTCAACCACAACAAAGGAGTGCAAAAGCTGGGCTTTGTTGAAATCTGGACCTAATGTTTCACATCCATCTCTTCAGACACTAGCTGCACATATGAAATTGCTGGTCTTGGAGTAAGACATGAATGGGAACTAACAGTAGTCTTTGGTGCCAGTATATACTTTAAAAGCAAAAGACATCTGTCCTTGGTTCCACTTCTTGCTGCAGCAGAAAAAGATCTATTTTAGACAATTTCTGAAATGAATTTTGAATAAGAAATATTTTCATGTAAAGATTCATTTCATGCTGGAGGAGGAGAGGGATCAGATGTGATTCTTGTATAGTCTTCATCCATATCTTCCGGTGAGGCTGGACAACAAGAAAAGGGTGCAGGAGGCCCTTTACTTTCAAGGAATTGGATTCCAGGGAGGACAGCAGGGAAGCTACAACATTCTAAGAGAACTGTATAATTTTCTGCATTAGATTCATTGAACGAAAAGGCACTTCAGAAGGTTACTGCTAGTGCACAATTAACAGAGACCTTACAATGGCCCTTAACAACCAATTGAGCATCTTGTGGAGATTTAGTGTGGTTGCTCTGGAAGAGGTAGCAATAGAGATGGTGAAGACTTGCTGGCTACCATAAGTAGTACCCCAAAGGGCAAAACAGGCTTTTGTGCAGAGAAGTGGCATTCATTACACAAGACCTGAGCAGGAGCAATGCTATCTGCATTGAAGAGTTCTTGCATTCTATGCTGATGGTGTGATGAAGCTGCTACACAAATAAGTTCAGCTGTCAGCTCCTGGTACTTTCATTTCTCAAGTGCTTTGTACGGAGTGTTGAAGAGGCCACCTTCCCTTCAGGCCTAGGGAGTTGCACTATAGGTCTGGAACAGCTGAGGAAGCATGCAGCCATTTCAGAGATATTGGGCTGTGTCAAGTGGCTGGACTTTTCAAATAACTGTGCTGGGAGTTGAGGGTCATCCCATGGAAGATTCTTGACTTCTTTGTGCAGAGTAGACCTCTTTGATGGTAGTGCACCTAAAGACGACATTTTAGATCTGATAATTTTCTTTCCTTGAATCCTGTTAGACCATTCCAGATTAGCGGGTTATGCTCCCTTGCTGGCAGGTAAAGACAGACTTGGGCACCTTTCAACGATGTCATCAAAAGACATAGTTGGCGGTGCAGCACTGAAAGAATCTGTGGGAAACAGCACTGGGAAAAGGGTGGCTGTCAGCTCCAAGAGACAAGGGCATATCCATGCTCCAAACATTGGGCCCTATCGGACTCAATTATACAGCACCACAGTGTGGGCGAGGGGAGTCAGGCATATCTGCACTGCTGTATCAGTCCACACACCTTGCTACTTGCTGGGAGGCAGACAAATACTGGCTCTTTTCAGTGCTGCACTACCAGATATACCTTCTGATAACATCACTGCTGGCAAGAGAGCATAACCAACTCATCTGGACTGGTCTAGCAGGATGATCAGGAAGCAATGTTTCCCAGCACTGCAGTGATTGCATTGGCAATTTGGATGAACTCTTCATGCTCTAGGATAGTACTACTCAATCTTGTTCATTTCATGGCACACTTGAGTTTGTTCAATCCTCATGGCATACCAAATCAAATTCTGCATCGTCCTCAACCCCACTCCCTACCACCGATAGACATCAGCATTTTCTTTTATCAGTGTGCCTCATTCTGCTGGCTTCAATTTGATGTCTGAACATAGAATGTCAGAGCATCCTGCGTGATTACAGAACCCTAAGCTTTGCTGTCAGGAAAGGAGGCACTCACAGAGAAAACGCTGCTTTCCTACAGCAAGGATGACGGCAGGAGGGAAGGTAAGATTAAGAGTTTTCTGGTGGGTGAATTTGAGACTTCTTGCCTTTAGAGCCAGAAGTGAGCAGTTCTCTTATGGGGGAACAGCTCAGTGGATTGCCTCCATGGAAAATTGTAGAATCTATTCTTAAAACTATATTTAAAACTACATTCTTTAAGTGTTGTTGGTTACTATAAAATACTTTTGTGCCCAATGCAAAAGACTCAAAGGCTGATGAATACATCCTGCCTACAAGAGAAAGCATAGTTACTCACCTGTAACAGGTGATCTCCGGGAACAGCAGGAATTTAGCCTTCACATATGGGTATCGTCGCCTGCGTGGGAACGCTCCCCAGTGTCCAATAGGAAAGCTTTTGGGAGCATCCCACAGCGCCTGCGTGCTGCCTTCCCGCCTTTCCCAACTGTCCCTCTCCAGTTGAGTTTAAAGCTGAGACAAAAGAAAGAGGGAAAGAGAGAGAGAGATAGAAAGATACAACTCCTAGGGGAGGTGGGTGGGTTGTGAAGACTAAATTCCTGCTGTTCCCGGAGATCACCAGTTACAAGTGAGTAACTATGCTATCTCCAGGAACAAGCAGGAATGTAGTCTTCACATATGGGGACTCCCTAGCTGCAGATGCCAGGGAGATGGCCCCAGAAAGTTGCGTGCCCTTGTGAAAGGGCTCCACTTCCCCCCATGGATCTCTGGCATCCTACCAGGGATGGTGGGTAGGAGTTAATTAAGTATGGAACAGGCGTTGAAGAACAGCTTGACGAAACAAAGCAACCCGGGGGGAATCCTTGTCTAAGCAGTAATGGGCTGTGAAGGTATGTACCGAAGCCCAAGTAGCTGCTTGACAGATGTCGTTGATAGACACAGAGTGAAGATGAGCCATTGAGGCTGCCATGGCTCTCACATTGTGAGCTGTGACATGACCTTCAAGAGGAAGGTTCTTACTCTCATAGGTAAAAGGTATACACTGTGCAATCCAGCTGGACAGTGTCCTTTTGGAGACTGGAAGTCCCAAATGACTTGGATCAAAAGCAACAAAGAGTTGAGAGGATTATCTATGTTGCTGTATCCTTTGCAAGTAAAAGGCCAAAGCGCTTTTACAGTCCAAAGTATGAAGGTTCCTTTCTGCATTTGAGGCGTGAGGCCTTGGAAAGAATACAGGAAGGTAAACCACTTGGTTTAAATGAAAAGGCAAAACCACCTTTGGCATAAAGTGTGGATGACTCCTAAGGACTACCTTATCATGATGGAACCATGTATAAGGAGGATCAGCCACCAACGCTTGCAATTCACTGATGCGACATGCTGACGTGATTGCAACAAGAAAGATAACCTTCCAGGAAAGGAATTTCAAAGAGGTAGTGGCTAATGGTTCAAAGGGCGGTTTCATGAGCTGCCCAAGTACCAGATTCAAGTCCCATGCCACCGGTGGTGTCTTAATGGGAGGCTTCGTTAAGAGAAGGCCTCTCATAAATCTCGCTATGACAGGATGAGAGGAAATAGGTTGTCCATTTAGAGGCTTGAAAGAAGCTGCAATAGCACTCAAATGGACTCTCACTGAATTGGTCTTAAGCCCTGCATTTGATAAATGAAGGAGGTACTCCAGTAATAATTCCAGAGGTATCGCAAGAGGGTTAAGGCCCTTCTGCGAGCACCACATGGTAAACCTTTTCCACTTAAATGCATAAGAGCGTCTTGTGGAAGGTTTCCTGGAAGCATGAAGGATATCCTTTACCTGCTGGGAAAGGTTAAGACCATGAAGTTCTAGGCTTTTTGCAACCAGGCCCTGAGATGCAGAGACTGGGGATTGGGATGCCACAGCATCCCGTCCTCTTGAGAAAGAAGATCTGGAGCAGATCCTAACTCCAGAAGCGGAGCTTGAGAGAGATGTAGGAGCAGAGGGTACCACATTTGCCGTGGCCAACGTGGAGCTATGAGGATCATATGACCTCTGTCTCTCTGAAGCTTGAATAGGATTTTGGGAATTAGGGGAATGGGTGGAAAGGCATACAGGAAGTCCTAACCCCAATGGAGGAGGAAAGCATCCCTGGCCTGACAACCTCGAGCCGGAATTCTGGAACAGAACCGGGGAAGTTTGGCATTCCGCAGACTTGCAAAAAGGTCTATGTCCGCCACCAGGTCTGCATGGAGAGACCATTTGTGTGGAAGCAGACTGAGTCTGTCTGCCCAAGAGTTTTGAATGCCTGAAAGATACACCGCAAGGAAATGAATCTGATGCAGTCTGGCGAGGCCCCAGGTCACAAAGCTTCGTTGCCCTGCTTGTTCACATAGAACATGGCTACCTGATTGTCCGTTTGAACTAGGACTGTCTTGTAGCTGAGCTGGGTGTGAAATACTTGAAGAGCAAGGAAGATTGCTCTGAGTTCCAGGAGGTTGATATGGAGATGGGCCTCCTGTGGCGTCCAGGTACCCTGGGTAGAGAGGCCTTGCAGGTGGGCTCCCCAACCCACCTGTGAAGCATCTGTTGTTAGAGTGGCTTGGGGTGGGGGTTGCTGAAAAGGAGACCCCACCAGAAGGTTTTTGGGTGACTGCCACCATTGGAGGGACAAAATAAGGCGATCTGAGTTTGCTATTTTGTCTGACAGGCAACCTGACGCCTGAGTCCACTGAGTGGATAAGGTCCACTGGGCTGCCCTCATATGGAGGCGAGCATAAGGTACCACATGCACGGTGGATGCCATGTGGCCTAGCAACTGTAACATTTCCCGAGCAGTGAGGTGAGGTTTTAGCACTGCTTGGGAGGCTAACTGCACAATGCGAAGGCAGCGGGGCTATGGAAGCAAGGCCCTTGTCTGTCTGGTATCCAGAAGAGCTCCTATAAACTCTAGGGATTGAGTGGGAGCAAGGTTGGACTTTGGGAAGTTTATAACAAGTACCAAATACTGAAGGATGTGCATTGTGCGAGACAGAGCAACCCTGGCCTCTGGCTCTGAAGGGGCTCGGAATGAGCCAGTCGTCTAAGTAAGGGAAGACAAATATTCCCAGGGTGCAGAGAAATGCTGCTACCGCAGCCATGCATTTTGTGAACACCCTTGGTGCAGAAGCCAGGCCAAAAGGAAGAACCCTGTATTGGTAGTGCTTCCTTTGAAACAGGAATCGAAGGAACGTTCGGTGAGTTGGATGGATGGGAACATGATTGTACACATCCTTGAGATCTAGAGAACAAAGCCAATCCTGACTCCGAAGGTATGGCAGCAGAGTTCCTAGAGAAATCATTTTGAACTTCTCTCTGAACAGGAATTTGTTCAATTTTCTGAGGTCTAGAATGGGTCTGTGTCCTCCTGTTTTCTTTGGAATAAGGAAATGGGGGAGTAAAACCCTGTACCCCGTTGGGGAATGGGCACCTCTTCTATTGCTCCTTGAGCAAGGAGCATTGTGACTTCTTGACCTAACTGGTCGTTGGGAGAGGTCTGAGAAAGCACAGTTACTTACCTGTAACAGGTGATCTCTGGGAACAGCAGGAATAAGTCTTCACATATGGGTACGTCGGTACCGACGGAGTCTGCGCGGGAACGCTTCCCAGAGTCTAATCAAAGAGCTTTTGGAAGCATGCCACCACGCCTGCGTGCTGCCTTCCCGCCTTTCCCAACTGCCTCTCCTCAGTTAAGTTTTAAAGCTGAGACAAAGAGAGAGAGAGAGGAAAGGAAAGACAGATAGAGATACAACTCCTGGGGAGGTGGGTGGGTTGTGAAGACTTATTCCTGCTGTTCCCAGAGATCACCTGTTACAGGTAAGTAACTGTGCTATCTCCAGGAACAAGCAGGAATGAGTCTTCACATATGGGGACTCCCAAGCTAAGATGCCTGGAGTCCCAGCATGTCATGGGCTGGAATATGCTATCCCCCACAACGCCAGGCATCCTGAGGATGGAGGGTAGGAGTTGAAGAAAGAAAGGTGCTGTGGAACAGCTAACCTAGCATAGGACTGCAGACAAGGAGTCCATGTGTGGATGATAATTATCATCAATGATATTGTAAGAAATATTGCAATATGGACCTCCCCTAACAGGATTACACAGCAGTAAGGAGGTTCATGGGATCTACTGGGGACCCAGTAGAGGAACCTCCAGGAGGACCTCACTGTGAAGTGGAGGTGATAAACCTGTAGGAAAAAAACAGTGGAGGTCAGATTCCTGAAAGGTAAGAGGGGACCCCGGTAATAACTGGGGTAGTACCAAAAATGGTGGGCCTTCAGCGGAAGGCTTTATGATAAAAGCCCAAGTCTTTTGGCGACAGAGTGGCTCACCCTTGGGAGCAAAAAGAGAAGGCCGACCTAATTGGATAAACAGGCACAGTCCTTGTGGGAGGAAAAGGTATGGAAACCCCTTGTATCCCAAAAGAAAGGACAAACGGCTGAAGCGTTAGAGCCTGTGATTAGCTGAAGATCGGCAATGTCTCTCCTAACTGGAGTCAGCTAGGAGAGATACTGGAACATGGAGAGCTTCAGAGGTACCTAAACCCTAAGGTTATGGTGGAAGTTGTTAACTACCACAGAGTGGTTGTGAATGTAGAACCCCAAACATGCTGGATAGCATAGGTATGGGTAAAGCCCATCTGTCAGAATCATATAGCTATATGAGTCTCGACAGTCAGGTAGATAAATGCAGAATACATATCTACCGATAGTAAAATATCTCGACAGATATATATATATGTATCTGTCGAGATATTTTAACATAGATGGATAGATAGATATATAAGAATATATCTATAGTGAGATATGAAGGGCATAAAACACACACAAATGATAGACATAGACATCTGTAAGATGTATGCTATAGAATAAACATATAGGCCTCTATATGGGTGTCTGCAATGAAGCAGACAGAGATATGCCTACAGAACGGTATTCACATAGGAAATGTGGAGAGGAAAGATTCATCTAATAACAAGAAGGTGAAACCTACTTGAGAAGATATATAGAGAATCTATTCCCACTGGTTATGGCTACAGGGATGCTAGCTAGTGAAATAACCAGGACGGTTACGTGAAAAGCAGAGGATGAAAACTGTCTGCAGCCAGCAAGTCCCAAGTATTCCAGAACTCTAGCATGGTAAGTGAACAGAAGACGCATAAAAATGAGATACCATGCTGACCTGCTTAAGGGCAAAGAGGTATCATGCGTGCTTACCATGAGGACGAGTTGCAAGGAGAAAAGCATATTCCCGATTGGAAATAGTATGGACCAAAGCAGGGAATTGGCAACTCCTTAAGCTTTCACGTAAGAGAAGGCCTATGTCCTTTATATTGAAAAGGAGATAGTGAAAAAAGGGAGAACCTTTCTAGTCATGGGAGACATGACTGAAAACGCCATTTCCAACCATCTAGGATAGCTGTTGGAGAAAAAAACCCCATGCTCTCTAGCAAGGGCCCATAGTGGAGAGCTTCTCTGTAGAATTGCAGAGAGCATGATGCAGGAGAATGAGGAGATAGAACTGGCTGCTGAAGAGCCAGTACCTATGTCAACTATGCTGCCAAACCCAGGGGAATGGAGATGGCAGAAAGAGAAGACAATCCAACAAGCTTGTAGTGAAAAAATTTCCAAGACAGATGACAGCACTGACTTGGAGCCGCTACTAAGACCAGACAGAATGTTAGTGGAGGACAAATCTGGTTGCTGGTGGACAAGAACCAGTGGTCCAAACATTAAGGCTCCTGCATTGGCAGCTGCTTGCCAGACAGCAGAAAGAATGTTACTGTTTAAAAACAGAAAGAACAGACAGAACAGGAGTAGAAAACTCTGGACATGTCTGATGAACTGCTTCAAAGCAAGATTGAAAAAGAGAACTCCGCACTGGAAAAGTAACAAAACTAGAGAGGATGAAGAACAAGCCCTCCAATGAAGCAATACCGCTCTTACAGAGGAAAAACCTGGTAAGAGGGTAAAGAGAATGGAGCTGAAGAAGACTTACAAAGTAGTAAGTCTATAGAAAGGAAAAAAAGACATGCTGGCACAGGAAACTATCATTTGATAGTGGTTAGACCTCTTTCCCTAGCAGGAAGAAGAGGAGAACCCTGTGACCTAGAAGCATGAACATCCTGACAGCTCATAGAACATAGAAAGAATGGATGTCTTTTGGGAAGAGATCCATGTTTAGGATTTAGAATGACAGCAGTGGATTGCCTCTACTGAGAAGAAGCAACTGCAGATTCTAACCCCAAGAGTCACAAGCATCTGATGGAGATTGATTAGAAACCCTGTGGTTGCTGGGTTTGCTGAGCCTGGTGAGAGGTTGAATTCTGCAGACCAGGACGATGCTTCCCTTGTTTGGGAACATCTGTATGACGGGCAGATGATGCATAAAACCTTCTTCTACTACGGGAAGAAAGTTTGGCAGGACATTTCCTACCTACTGGGACAGAAGAAGGTGCAGAACAGCCCCTAGGAATAGGTAAGTCAGTGGACAACTGAGTAACCTGACGTAAAGACTCCTTGTTGAAAATATTGTCTCCAGTGCAAGGAGTATGTCCCAGTCTTTGCTGTGCCCATTTGTCCAAGTCTGAAGCTTGAAGCCAGGCTCTACGTCGTGCCCCTATAGTTATAGCAGAAGTCCTGCTAACAGACTCAAAAGAGTCTAGGGAAGCACGAGTAAGAAACCAAGAGATATTCTGAAGATGCTTGAGCAGTGAAGAATAGCCTGCACTCTTGGACTCTGTAAGGGAAGGAGTCAAAAGATGTAACTGCTTTGTGACCTCCTCAAGAGATAGACTCATATAAAAAATATATGAGAGAATTCTTGCAGAAAGCATAGATGTCTGGAAGGTTTGACGTCCAAAGGCATCTAGTGTCTTAGACTCACGACCTGGCGGATAAGAAGAGTGCTTTTTCTTACTCTTTACCCGCCTCATTGCTGATTCCACTACTATGAAATGAGGAAGTTGAGTCTTTTGAAACCCTGGAGAGGGGGGCACCTGATATAAGAAATCAGTTGCTCTGGAAGGTGGGGGTACCCTTAAAGGTGTTTCCCACATTCCTAGAAGGAGATCCTGCAAGGAATGATGCAAAGGAAGCATTATGTTCTCCTTTGCTTTGGTAGAAACAGAGCCTTGTGCAGGATCATGTCCTGGGATAGGAATGGCAAGAGATCTTGCTATATCCAGGAGGAAACTCTGAAAAGAGGGATCCCCAACAGGAATCTCCCTTGGACAGGTTAGATCTGAAGAACTAGCCTGAGCACCGACAGAGCTATCCAAATATATAGGAATAGAAGATCCTGCACAGTGCAGTGTGGAATGCTTAAGGGATGGTCGCCGGTATTGGCTGTCAGGAGCAGCGACCGTCATTACCACATTGTCCATGCCAGGTATCGACTCCAAGCTTGGTATAGAAGGGAGCGATCCTGTTGAAAAAAGCATGGCAGGAGTTGGCCACGATGCTACTGTGGATACCGGTACCGATGCCAATACCGGTACCAATGTCGGAGTCGAGCCCGACAGACATCGGAGCAGTCATCGGTGACAGTTCAATCGGTACCGAGGTAACCAAAAACCTCCGGCCGCTATCCTTGGTACCGAGCCACCGGTATCGATCGGTGTCAGTACCAAAGCGTATTGGTACCCAGTCTTCCAGACTGGAGATCGATTCCAAACTCAGCATCGAGGGCAGAGAGCCTGATAAGCGAAGCATGGAAGGCACCGACCGTAAGGGTAATGAGGACATCGGTACCGACTTCGGTACCGTGTCTGATACCGGTGGATGAAGGTCAACCAGTAGCAACTCAATCAGCCTCGGGGGAACCGAGAGTTGCGGATCCGAATCATCGGAACCGAGCCTTCGGTACCACCGAGAGCCGGTACCAAGGCGAGTCGGTACCCAGTCCTCCAGACTGGAGATCGATTCCAGACTCGGCATCAAAGGAAGCGAGGCTATCGATGCACATCTGGAGGGTACCGATGTCGGTGGTAGTATCTGTGCTGGTACCGATAATGGAAAGTCAGTCTGGAGAGTATCCACCGGTCCCGAAGGCACCGAGGACGCCAGATGACCATCCCTGGTGAGGAGTGTTTCATCCAACACCAGTGCCGATGCTGGGGTATCGGTACTGCTCGAAGCGGATGCCACCACCGGACACGGCTCAGGTATGTTCTGTGAGGGGTGAACCCCAGGAAAAACCTGAAACCCCTGAAAGGCTTTGGAGACTGAAGACTCCCGCCAGGGTTTTGAAGCCAGTGGGCCCTCGAGGGCAAGGCCGGAGCTGTCTACATGCTGTGCAGGAGACCTACCACTCGAGGGCTGGCTAGTCTTAACAGACTGTTTGTGAGTTACCTGATCCTGTGTAGAAGAAGGGGACGGTGCCCCGAATTTGGAGGGAAAACGTGTATCGAGGGAACCTCGATGTTGAAGACCTCTTCTCACCAAACTGTTGTCAGGACCCAAGCAGGTTAGACACCGACTTCGAGGGTCTAAAAATAAAGTTGTACCGCCAGAGTTTGAACATTTCTTGGAGAAAGTGGCTGGCGGTTCCATGAGGAAAAAGAAGAGGCCTAAAAGGCCTAAGAAACCGTGGGACACTATGAGGAAAAAATATCCCTTGGAAAGGAGATTTTACAAGAAAAGAAAAGAAAAGAAAACACCGGCGGTACTGGTGGCGTCGGGAAAGACAGCCGCGACCACAAGAAAACTAAAGAAATAAAACAGGAATTTTCTGCGGTGACAGGAGGACGTCCTGCCGGCTCCGTGGAAAACGAAAACTGAGGAGAGGCAGTTGGGAAAGGCGGGAAGGCAGCATGCAGGCGTGGTGGGATGCTTCCAAAAGCTCTTTGATTGGACGCTGGGAAGCGTTCCCGCGCAGACTCCAACGGTACCAACGTACCCATATGTGAAGACTCATTCCTGCTTGTTCCTGGAGATTTGAACTGTCTTACTATTTTAGGAGGGGGCATGCTGAGGAAATGAAGCTTGTACCCCTCTCATACAATAGACAGAGTCCAATTTTCTCCTGTTATCAGACACCATCTGGGAGCAAAATGACATAACCTTCCTGGGATGGTGGAGGGTTCTGGGCCGTTCAGGGCCAGGAAGGCAGAGTTCTCTAGATAGGAGTCAAAGCCCCTGTGGAGGCTGAGTCTGCTGAGCCGGTTGAGGCTTAGCTGCTTTTGGCTTCCTTTGTTGCCTAAGTTGTTGCTGCTGTCCCTTTTGGGCAGACTGACCTGAACGATGTCCCTGCTGGGTATAGGAGGGATAAAACGTCTTATTACTGAAGAATGGTTTCTTAGAGGATCATTTCCTCGCAGGATCAGCTGTAGATTTGGACAATCTATCCAAAGTGATATTGTCAGCATCTATCTCATTAGCTTTTTCCTGCCAATTCTTGCCAAAGAGATTCTCTCCTGTGCAAGGTATATTCCCCAGGTTGTCCTGTATCCAGATTTCTAAGTCAGATGCCTGGAGCCAAGCAATTCTACGTGTACCTATGGCAATAGCAGAGACTGCACGATTCACAAACTTGGAAACATCCTGAGCATGTTTAACAAGAGTAAGATAATCTTGCCTTTTATCATCAGGTAGGAGAGGGCTCATAAGCTCTAAGTCTCCTGTGACTTCCCTTAAGGAACATTCCCATATACAAGATATAGGAACGGATCCTAGCAGAAAGCATGGAAGCCTGGAAGGATCGACGTCCAAAGGCATCAAGAGTCCTACACTCACGTCCTGGAGGATTAGATGCATGCCTTTTTGCACTCTTCATCCGTCTCATGGCTGATTCCACCACCATGGAATGGTGTGGTAATTGAGTCTTCTGAAACCCAGGACAAGGAGGAGCTGATACATGGTGTTGAGCCTTCGAGAATGAGGAGATGTGGTTAGAGGTGTTTCCCACATCCTTAACATAAGATCATGCAAAATCTCAAATAGGTAAGGTAGCTGCTCCTTGGGAGCTTTAGGGTATTGTAAGATTTCTAACTCCTTTGTCCTAGGCTCTTTTTCAGGAGCCACTCTGATGGAAAGACCTTGGGCCACATCTCGGATAAAATCCTGAAAGGACATATCCGCTGGTGGAGACATCCTACATTGAGGAGAAGAGGAATCCTCGGGAAGAAGTACTCTGGTATTGGCAGAGCCTTCGGAGTCTTCAGATTCATCCGAGGATTCAAAGTATCTCTGATCCGGGTGATCACGCAAGCCACGGTACCGGTATCGATCAAAGTCGGCATCGGAGTGGTCCGGTACCGACTTGTCGATGCCGGATAGAGACGCATGACTCAGTCCCGGTAGAATACCTGCCGATGTTGATGCAGTCGGTGCCGGTACCGGTTGAATTGTCTGAAGCGGTTTCAGGGGCCTCGAGGCTGTGAGAAGAGCCGCCAGACTGCGTTCAATAGCCAAGAATCTCTGGTCTATCGACGCTGACGATGCTTGGGTATGGAACCCCAGAGCATGGCACCAGTAGTTCTCCCGAGGTTGAAGCCTCGAGAACATCCTGGAGCCTCGTTAGTGCTTTGGAAGCCGAAGCCTCCCGCCGGGGCAATTTTACCGGTGAAAGTCCCTCAAGGGCAACGCCAGAGGCATCTCGATGTTTAGAAGGAGATCTACCCTTTGAGGACCGGCTAGATTTATGTTTAGTTACCTGAGATCCATGGGAGGAGGATGAAGCCCTGGAGGACGTTGATGCCACGGAGGCTGCATCAGAAGGAAAAAGGGTGCTGAGCTTAGCAGCTCGGTTTTGCCGGCCCCTTTTTGACATCATTCCACAGGCAACACACTCTGAAATAGATTGGTCAGGACCTAAACATTTGAGGCACCACTCATGGGTGTCGGTGACGGAGATGGTACCGCCAACACTTAGAACACTTTTTAAAACCCGAAGTGGGTTTTTCCATTTTGAGGGAAAAAGTTGGGCCTAGTGCCCAAAATGGTGCGTGGCACCCGAGAAGAAAATTACTGGAGAAAGACTCCAGAAACAAAGTTTTTTGGGGTTTTTTTTTAGAAAAAAGAAAACAACCACTGGCGGTACCAGTATAGCATCGAGGGAAGGCAGACGCGACCACAAAAAAAGAAGTATAAGGAGGGAATTTTCTGCGGTGACAGTATGTGCGACCTGTTGGCTCCGCGGAAAACAAAGAACTGGAGAGGGACAGTTGGGAAAGGTGGGAAGGCAGCATGCAGGCACTGTGGGATGCTCCCAAAAGCTTTCCTATTGGACGCTGGGGAGCGTTCCCACGCAGGCTCCGTTGGTACCGACGATACCCATATGTGAAGACTACATTCTGCTTGTTCCTGGAGATATAAGTATACACCAGAAAAAAAATCTAATTAGACAACACAATCCAACTATTTCCAAATGTAGATTCTGAGTTACATCCAGGTTAAAGATTCTGAACAAGGTTTTAGAACATCCAGCTTACCACAGGAACCATACAACTACTGGATCATTGTGTTACATATTCTAATCACTATACGATACTGAAAAGAAAATGCTTTTTTCTTCCTTTATTATCTGAGTGGGTTTTTTCCTAATCATGCTGGTCCCAGGTTTTTTTTGTTTTCCTTCTATTTCCTTCTAACTCCTTCTCCAGGATCTCCTTTCCATTTTACCTTTCCTGTCCGTCTTCATCACTTCCTCTCTTACCTCTCTCTCGGACCTTAGTCTTTTACTTTTGCCTCACTTTCCTCCTTTTTTTCTTCTGTACCTCTAAATCTCTCCCTTACAGCATTATTTCTTCAAACTCTGTGCAATCATAACTGCATCTCACCTCTCTTCTAGTTTGCTTCTGTTCTTTACCATCTTTCACCCTCTGGTTCTCCTTGCAGCAACACTTGATTCTCTCAGCTTGCTAACCCCCCTAACTAAAGTATTTTGCTTCTCCACCAGTTTCTTGCCTTCTGGCTCCTTTCTTCCCCAACTGCCATCCTTAACTGCTGCATTTTGATTCTAGGACAGAAGAAAAAGGGGCTTTGAAAGCTACAGTAGTGGAGCTGCAGTGTCTGCTCCACTCCCACCCATCCTCTCCTATCCCCGAATGGTAGGAAGGGAGGGGCAGATTAAGGGGGGCTCTTTGCTCTATTTGCTTCAAGCTTATCCCCTTTCTGTTCCCTAGATACTGCCTGGGAAGGAAGGGCTGCAGTGCTAAGCAGAGGGCTGCTCTCCAGAATTCTCTACTGATTTATTTAAAAATGTTTTTATTCCACCTATCAGTCAGTATCCTAATTATTTAGTCAGACAACCTCACAGGCATAAAACTTAAAATTGGGTAAAATGAGAAAACACTTATCCCTAAAAAGCTTGAGTACGTTTCGTCCAAAAATGGGGAACAGCATCATGAAACCATACAAAGCCATGCTCCTGCCTGTCACTATCAAGGCACACGAAAGACTTTCCCGAGGAATACTAGTGTGTACCGGAACGCTGGTTCAGAAGCACTGCTCTAGGAGATACTGGGGCACAATGGATGCAGTCACTCTGAATTTCTCTGATGCAGCTCGAGCAGGATATAAATCTGCACTCTGGCATACAAACATTAAATTTGAATTAAAATGAATGAAGTTGACACAATGTTGGAATACTTCAGTTTCAACACAAAAAAAAACAATTTATTGGGAGAGCTGTGTTTCGCATTAGTTCGACAGAGCAGAAAAAATACAAAACAGGAGAACTGAGGAAACCAGTGAGCATGGGAAAAGCTATGCATGCCCGGCTCTTTACGCTCAAGTCCTGAGCTCTGGAAGAACAGTTCCATCCTGGCACCATCGGATGATGTCACCCACTTCTGTGCCTGACTTAATCCTGCTTGTCAACTGAAAAGAAATTAAACGTTACGAGTCAAAAAAGTCTGATTGCTCTATCTGGCTGCAAAATAACTCAAACTCGAGAATGAGTCCAAATCTGGCACAGAGGAAAATCAGAGAAAAGGCACATGATGTTCAAAAACAGGTCAGGTCAGATCAGATTGGAGGTTCCAGAGAAAAAAATTCCCCCCAAACTGGTCCAATGTATTTCTATGGGACAGACAGCTGCAGCAAGTACTGCTATTACATAAACAATGACACACTGAAATATAGAGGTTAAGGACTTGCTCCTTTCCCAGTCACAACACATACAAAGCAAACTCAGATATACTGTCATGAGGCTGGAGCTAGAAAAGAAACAGTGTTGAAAAAAACTCCTGATTTTCATGGAACTCAGAAAAGGCAGAGAGCGCAGTTCCAGCGCAGCTCAGCCAGAGGGCGCATGAACAATTACACAGTACCGGAAGCAACGTGCTCTAGCATTGATCACATTAATAACAAGCAGTTTCACCTGTCCTCAAACTCAGAATGGGCAAACCAGAAATCCCTTTATAAAGGAAACCAGATGATCAGTAGGATAGGAGGAACAGGAACTGGAACAGAAACAGGAGGAGGCAAGAGCGAGATCAGAAGGACCGGCAGCAGGACCAGTGAGAGAAGCCTGGAAGAGGAAGGCTTCCAGGTGCAGCCAACTCAAGGAGACAGAATCCAAAAGAGGTATTCTCAAAGGGATAAAGTCCAGAGAAGCCAAAGGTATTGGAACGGAGTCCAAAGCCAAGCAAACCAAAGAAGCAGCTTGCCTGATGAAAGCAACTCTCCTAGCCCAAGTAAGTCTCCTATGCTAAACCAGAAAGGCATAAAGAAAGGAGATTCCTTCTACAGTGATACTTTTGCCAAGAAACACAGAGAGTGGAAATCCACGTCAGGTTTTCCTGGTAACTCTGATTGTAGAGCAGTGCACAGAACAGCTTGTCAGCCTGAGAAGCTACGTCGCAAGCTGAGTCCTGGGTGTGGCAGCCTACAGAAGCCAAGGTATGAAAGCCTTTCATTATAAGGGAAAGTTTAAGTGATGAAAACCTTATAGAAATAGATAAGCCTCAGAAAGTTAGAAGAAGTAAAGCTAACCTTTTAAAAGTACTTCCCAACAGTGTGATAAGGAAGTTGTATGAGAAACAGAAGAACCCCTGTGAGGAGTTAACAGATATTGAAGACAGTCATAGCATTGAAGAAGGGAGTGACCCAGAATCAATGGACTGTGATTGTGAAACCAGTGTTCCCATTCCTCAGAGTGAACCAATGGAATGTAACTTCTGTTCAAGAACTAGCTTGATTGCCCTTGCTAAATTTATAGAGAAAGAGAACTCTGCATATGGTGAAGTTGATAACCATTTGTTTTCCTGATGTTAATTTCTATTGATTTGAAAGAAGCCTTAACCCAGATAAACAGTTAATTGTGAAGCCTACAACCCTTAACTGTTTATATAATGGTGGAACCTTTTTGTTAGAGGAAAGAATTACCTTCATTTTCTTTTGTGTCTTATTGAACCTAAGCGTTGATCGGGGAAATAAAGCCTTATTACCCTACACTTTGGCGTAGATTGTTCTTTGTAAGGAGTTCTGCACTACAAGGACCAGAATCCTCCTGGTCCTTCAGCTCAACCATTCCTTAAAATAAATTAAATGTCACCGGACGCCCTTATTTCCTACGCCAGTAGGGGCGCCTGGGGACAATACACACAAAATCATACCTGCATAGCCACACACATACATACACACAAAAGTCAGAGAGAGGGGGAGGGAGACATACACACACATATACGTACATCATCACACACAGATGCATGTATAAAGTCACACAAAGGGGATCGATATTAATTCATGAGACATGCTCCACTTGCTTCCCCACCAAGCCCCTCCTCTTCTGCGTTTAGATGTACAGTGACACCTATGATTGAATCTACTACTACTCTACTACTCAACATTTATATAGCGCTACCAGTCGTATGCAGCGCTGTACAGCACTACTGGTTGTTATGTATACAGCCTCCTAGTGGTAGTGAAATATGGTCATATCTGTTGCCTTACTACAACAGCATCCTGTGATTTAAATATAAAATGCATCTTTTCAAATCTTTCAAAGTGACAAATATGTCAAACCATTAGATGTCACTATCACACTTTTTTTCATTTTATTACTCTTTCCATACTATTATGTTTAGGAACTGCTCCATTCAAACCGCCTCGCCCCTCTAGGTTAGACACACACAGAGATAACCCAGATACCGGAATGGGATGACTCAGCGCGGCCGACACAGCGTGGACCATCTCATCACCAAGAGGCGAGGCCAGGTGTGGCAGCATTTGCAATCTCCCTGATTTGGTAGCGCCCATAGTACCGGTGAGTTTGTAATGAAGTCTGGTTCTAATCTCCCTGTTTTGGTAGCTTGGAATGGAAGTCTGTCTGCTGCTGGTTTTCTAACTCATGGTAACATGGTGATTACTATAGCTGATTTGGTTTTCAGGAAGCAGGGACTGATAGGACCATATTTTTAGAAGGTGATTACGAAATGGCTGTCGTGAAGGCCATAAAGGCATGTCTCCCAGAAGTAGCTTTAAAAGGTTGCTTCTTCCACCTGGTTCAGAACATGAGGAAGCATCTGGCGTCTATAAGTGCTGTTCCAGAATGTGACATGAACACGGAGTTCGCCCTTAAAGCCAAAATGGTTGTGGCCTTAGCATTTGTGCCTGTCCTGGCCTTGGGAGATGATGTTGTTGCTCTGGAAGGACACCTGCCTGAAGAGCTTCATCCTCTGCTCAACTGGTTTGAGGATAGCTACATCAGTCATCCAAATAGGAGAGGAAACGATAGATCTTCTCTGTTTCTTTCATCTATGTGGAATCTGTTCGATAGAACACTGAGTGCCGAGGATCACACTAACAAGCATTCTGAAGCTATTTATTGTCGCCTCCGAGCCAAACATGAAATGCGACATCCCATGATCTGGAAGTTCATTGATGGCCTCAGAAAGGTGCAGAAGGACAGAGATGCCTATTATGAATAACTCATTTTGGGCCACAGTTCTCCAGTCAAGTTGAGGAAATACCACAAAGCTGATCAAAGTATTTCAAAGATTGTGTCAGATTACGGCACTGGACGCCCTACAGAATACTTGCATGCCATAGCTCATAATTATCAGATAGCATAACAAAAACGTTTTTGCTGTTTTACTATTACACTTTTGGACATTCCAAATTTCATTTGACAAATCCAAAATTATCAGATAGCTTAATAAAATGCTTTACTATTGCACTTTTCTGACATTTCCAAATTTCACCTCATATATATGACCAGTAATGGGTCTAGGACAACTCAGCGCGGCACACTGAGTTAGCCACGCTGAGTTCTCCTAGACCCCCCAGATACATAAACACATGCAAAAGAATTTCACGAGTCATGCTCCGCATGCTTTCCTCCCTTCTTTTATTCTTTGCAACCAAATGGAATGTAAAAAAAACCATTATACTACATATGGGTTCTAAATTCTTGAGGCAAAATAACTCGTTAATCTGAACGGAACAAGGCCAAATTTGGCATGGGGAAAAACACTGGAAAAGAAACATTGGGGCAATTTTATAAGGAATTGCCTAACGAAACATATCATCAATGCACATAAGTTGCCAATTTAAATTTATATTGTAATCTTCTGTATGTGGGTTTGCCCAAGTACTTGATTCGGAAATTACAAACGGTGCTAAATGCGTCTACACACGTGATTTCAGGACATAAGCATAGGGAGCCTGTGGCGTATGTGCTATATCCTCTTCATTGACTTCCATTGGAGCAGCACTCTGTGTTCAAAATTGTCCTGGTTACCATCAAGGCCCTGCAAAGCCAGGGGCTGGGTTACTTGGCAGATGTGCTGCATTGGTATCAGCCGGATCGAGCTAGGATCACTGTTTGGCAATTCCTGGCTCTCAGCAGGTTACACCAAAAAAAAGGCGTGAGAGGTGCTTTGCTGTAGCAGCCCCTTCATGGTGATTTTCTTGCGACAGGAGGGTAGCCTGTTGGCCTTTTGGAAGGCCTTGAAGATCTTTCCCTCAGCTACAGCGGGGAAAGTGAGGGACTGGACAAGGTAGGCAGGTGGTTGGTTGATATGGGGTAAGGTGGGGTTTTAGTTTGCTCTGTTAGGTTTTTAGTTTGTTTTTATTTTGTGTGCCGCCTTGAATGCATTTGGTGGAATATAAATGTTTTAAAATAAATACATCAATGTTCAGTGATTTAAGTGCATGGATTTGAATTTACCTGTGTACTTCAGCCAGTCACTTTTCTGTAAGTATGTGCGTTAGGTTGATGGCATGTACTTTCACTGCAGCTGTGCACATGACCAGAGCATGGGGAAAGCACAAATTTATTTTATTTATTTAATACTAATTTCTATACCACTCTTCTACAATTCAGAGCGGTTTACATAGAAGAAAAAACAAGCCACAGCAAAATCATGCAATCTGCTGTTCAGTACATGGAATGATAAACATGGCAACAGAACTATGTACAGAGGGTGGGAACGCTATGTACAGAGCATATGGGGATTGAACAATCTACAGTTGGGAAGAGGGAATTCTTGGGTAAGTCCAGGGAGGAGTCCAGGGATGGGTTGCGGTGCTGCATGCCGACCTAAGTTTCTGGTATTGGGTGTGTATTATTGCTGCCTTGGAAGAGGTAAGGCTAACTTCTTCAGGAACGAGCTCAGATCAGTACATGCCCTTATGTCTGGCTGTAGGGAGTTCCATAATATGAGCGCAACCAGGGTGAAGGCCCGGTTACAGGTGGACTGTTTACTCTTGGGTCTCTGAGGGGGGATATAGAAGAGATTGTTCGTGCAGTGACGTCATAATCTTCCATTTTTATGTCTGGTGATCAGGGTCTGTAGGCAGTCAGCAGATTCCTTGTGTAGGACTTTGAAGTTAATGTGAGAGCCTTGAATCTGATTCTTGCAGCAATAGGGAGCAAGTGGAGTTGTAGTAGGATGGGAGTGATGTGGTCATGACAAGAGGCTCCATAGATTAACGGCCACTGTGTTTTGGACCATTTGTAAGGGATGAAGAGAGTATTTGGGAAGACCTTGGTAAATGATATTGCAATAGTTATGAATAGTAGTCATCATGGCTTTGGCGACTGTTTGGAAGAGATCTGGTGATAACAGAGGTCGGAGGTTCTTCAATATTCTTAGTTTGTGATAAATGGAGGAGGTGATCTTTATATGGCTTTGGAAATTCAGTTGCTGATCTATTATTATGCTTAGGTATCTAACTTCCGCTGAAACTCTGATGTCTATGTTGTTCAGTTTCTGAGTAGGCGGTGGGGAGAATGATGGATTAGAGAAAATGAATAAGGTTGCTGTCTTATCTGTATTGATGTGAAGATTATGTGAATTGAGCAAGCTTTTCACCTCTGTGAAGCAGTTCTGTAAGGTTGGGAAGTCTGGGGATGAGACATTGAATGTGGTAAAGAACATGATGTCATCGGCATAGAGTTGGTAAAGTATTGTGTGTGAATGGAAAATCTTGCATATTGGCTAAGTAAATATGTTGAATAGGAAGGCCGAAAGACATGAACCTTGGGGTACTCCTGTGCATTGGCTGAACGTAAGTGATGAATTCTGTCTGATTTTTAATTGTTGTCTTCTGTCTCTGAGATAGGAGCAGAACCATTTAATTGTTGTGTCCCGAAGGCCAATATCTGAGAGTTGCTTCAATATTAGGTGATGAGGGAGGGAGTTAAAGGCAGAGGATATGTCAAGAAATATGAGTATGAATCCTTGAGAAATATTCTGAGCACAGGTTAAGACTGTGTGCAGGAGAGAAGTGATGAGTGTCTCAACTCCATGATTCTGATGGAACCTGTGTTGGTGGGGGTCCAAGGGAGGCCAAGGATGAGAGGTAGTCTTGGAACTGGACTATTTTTTTTCTATTTTCGAGATAAACAGTTTATTGGATATTGGCCTGTAGGAGTGGGGTGATCTGGGGTCCAGATTAGTACCCTTCAAGAGTGGGCGGATTAAGCTTCATTTTTGAGATGTGCGCACAAGGCTTTGAGTTAGAGAAATGTGGACAATGGCCATCAAGAAGGGGCTAAGGTGTGCGCTGGCTACCTTGATCCAAGAGATTGGACAGGGATCCAGAGGGTAGTTACCTGTGTTAAGGTTCTTTATTGTGTCCTCAATATTTGTCAGGGAAGGTAAGTGGAAGTGTGACCATGTGTTCAGAGACTGGGTCTGAGGAGTCATGGGCAATGGGGAGTGGCTGTTACATAGTAACATAGTATATGACGGCAGATAAAGACTAGTATGGTCCATCTAGTCTGCCCAGCAAGGTGGCAAGAAACATAGAAATATGACGACAGAAAAAGACCACATGGCCTATCTAGTCTGTCTTTCCATATCAACAACTACAACAGTCCCCTATTTTCCTTTAGAGATCCTCTGTTTGTCCCATGCTTTTTTGAATTCAGTTACTGTCCTCATCTCTACCACCTCCAGTGGGAGACTATTCCACAGATCCACCACTCTTTCCGTAAAGAAATATTTCTGCATATCACTCCTGAATCTATCCCCATCACCCTCATCCCATGTCCCCTCGTAACAGAACTTGCTTTCAACTGAAAAAGGCTCTCCCCCTGAACATTTATGCCACGGAGGTATTTAAACATCTCAATCATATCACCTCTATCCCGCCTTTCCTCCAAGGTGTACATATTAAGATCCTTAAGTCTGTCCTCATATGCTTTATAATGAAGACCACTAACCATTTTAGTAGCCACCCTCTGCACCGACTCCATTCTGTTCACATCCTTTTGAAGGTGCGGTCTCCAGAATTGCAAACTATACTCCAAATGAGGTCGCACCAAAGACTTATACAGAGGCACTATCACCTCCTTTTTTCTGCTAGAGTAGGTGCACCTGCCGCTCTGTGCAGGTCACCGCTCCCCATGCCTTTGTTCAGGGGTGTCCCACTGCTCTGTGTAGATCACCCCTATTTGCTGAGATATAAGAGATAGTTATGTTTATTTTGATTTTATCCTGTTTCCATAAAGGGATCCACTGTGTCTGCCCCATGCCATTTTGAATTCTTCACTGTATTTGCCCCCACCACTTCCATCGGAAGGGCATTCCAAGCATCCACCACCCTTTCAGTGAAAAAGTATTTCCTGACATTGCCTTTCAGTTTACCCCCTTGCAGCTTCATGTTATGCCCTCTAGTTTTGCAGCTTCCCCATATTTGGAAGACATGTATTTGTTCATTAATACTCTTAAGTATTTAAAGGTCTGAATCATATCTCCCCTGTCCCTCCTCTCCTCCAGAGTATACATATTTAGGTTTTCAAGTCTCTTCTCATAAGTCTTCTGACGCAGGCTCCAAATCATTTTGGTTGCCTTCCTCTGAACTGTTTCCAGCCTTTTTATGTCCTTTGTGAGATATGGTCTCCAAAACTGAACGCAATATTCCAAGTGAGGCCTCACCAACGACCTGTACAGTGGCATTAGTACCTCCTTTCTGCTGGTAATTCCTCTCTGCATGCAACCCAGCATCCTTCTGGCTTTTGCTATGGCCTTGTCACACTGTTTTGCCACCTTGAGATCCTCAGAAACAATCACTCCGAGGTCCTTCTCCTGTTCTGTGCACACCAATCTCTCACCCCCTATTGCAGGGGTACTCAAATCCAGTCCTGGAGGGCCACAAACCAGTCAGGTTTTCGGGATATCCCTAATGAATATGCATGAGATAGTCAAATACAATGAAGGCAGTGCATGCAAATATATCTCATGCATATTCATTATGGATATCCCAAAAACCCTTCTGGTTTGTGGCCCTCCAGGACTGCATTTGAGTACCCCTGCCCTATCGCATACAATTCCCTTGGATTTCTGCTTCCCAAGTGCATGACATTGCACTTCTGAATATTTATTTATTTATTTATTTATTTAACATCTTTTATATACCGCGCTATTTGTTGTCAGTGCGGTTTACATCTAACAAAGGTTGCACATTCAGAGGACAATTGTGTGCTTACATTAAAACAGGAAACTTAAACTTGGAACAACAGGGTAAAAAACTGTAACTATGTACAAAAACATATTAGATTCTTTAGTATTCACAGGAGGGCTAAGGCAAGACCGCAGAGAACTTGAGGTGGAATTGCCTATGAGGGAATTGGGAGTGGAGATTGAGAGTTTGTAGGTTTAGGAGTGCTGA
Organism: Ichthyophis bannanicus; assembly: GCA_033557465.1. Taxonomy (NCBI): domain Eukaryota; kingdom Metazoa; phylum Chordata; class Amphibia; order Gymnophiona; family Ichthyophiidae; genus Ichthyophis; species Ichthyophis bannanicus. The sequence goes on from CM066035.1 coordinate 258,928,540, forward strand.
TGATTGGATGTTTGTGCAAAGTGGAGAAGGAAAATGTGGTGCTTGATTGCCTTGCGGAATTGAGTGAGGTCTTTAATTGCTCTTATTTCAGGTGTGAGGTCATTCCAGCATTTAGGTGCATAGAAGGCGAAGGTCCTTTTCTTGGTTGTCTGGGTGCATTTGATGGACTCTTTAGGGATGATCAGGGTGTTGTCCGTTATTGACCTTCTCGTTCTCTTTTTTGGGGTGAGGGAGATGAGATCATTGAGGGACGTGGGGGCAAGGTTGTTGATGATCTTGAAAGTGATGAGGAGGATTTTATAGGTTAACCTGCAATGAATTGGTAGCCAATGGAGTTCCATGAGAATCGGGGTGATATGGTCTGATCTTGTTAGACCACAGAGCACCCTAGCAGCCGCGTTCATAGCGAGTTGCAGCGGATTAATGATGTTCTTGGGGAGTCCGTATAAGACGACGTTTGCATAATCAAAGTGAGGTAGTGTGAGGGCCTGGAAAATGGTCCGGAAGTTGTTATGAGGTAGCATGGGTCTGAGGTGCCTTAGCGTTCTGATTTTATTATAGACAGATCTGGTGGTGTTCCATATGTGTTCCTTAAAGTCAAAATGCTGATCCAGTGTAATGCCTAGGTAGCGAATAGATGGTTTACTAGGGAGTTCCGCATCTCTTACTCTTAGGGAGGATGGGGGGGGAGAATTCTTTGTTTCTTGATATGAACAGAACTTCGGTCTTCTTGAAATTTATACGGAGGTTTTGAGATAATAACCAGTCTGTGATGGCGTTGAAGCAGTGAATAAGGTTGGTGAAGTCTGGTTGTTTGACTTTAAATGGTGTAAACAGTAGGACGTCGTCAGCATAGATTAATGTGGAGATATCGAAGGTGCGTATGATGTCACATATAGGCTGTATATATACATTGAACAGAAGCATTACTGCCAAGCATTAGACCATTCTTCCAGCTTTTGTAGATCTTTCCTCATGTTAAACACTCCCTCGGGGGAGTCCACTCTGTTGCAAATTTTCGTGTCATCTGCATAAAGACAGACTTTTCCATTCAGTCCTTCAGCAATATCACTCACAAATATATTGAATAGTACCAGTCCCAAGACCAGATCCTGCGGCACACTGCTAATCACTTCCTTTCATCTGAGTGAGTTCTGTTTACCGTCACCTTCTGTTGTCTGTCAGTCAACAAATTTCTGATCCAGTTCATCACTTTGGGACCCATCCCCAAGCTGTTGATTTTATTGATAAGAATCCGATTAGGAACAGTATCAAAGGCTTTGCTGAAATAGCATAGTTAATCACCTGTAACAGGTGTCCTCCAGGGACAGCAGGAATCAGTCCTCACATATGGGTGATGTCGGCACCGAAGGAGCCAGCGTGGAGCATTTCCACAGCTTTCAAAGAAAGCCTTTGGGAATGCCACCACGCATGCGTGGTCCCCTTCCCACCCAGTCAGATGACCTAGCTCAGGCAACAGATAAAAATCTCCCCCCCCCCCAAAAAAAGAAGAGTGGGCAACTCCTAGGGGAGGTTGGTGGGTTATGAGGACTGATTCCTGCTGTCCCTGGAGAACACCTGCTACAGGTGAGTAACTATGCTTGCTCCAGGAACAAGCAGGAAGTCAGTCCTCACATATGGGAATCCCCAGCTACAGGCTACCGAGGACCCACAGAAAAAATGCCATAGCAAGCCGTGATTAGAAACTGATAACCGAAGATATCCCGAGGACCTGGGTCCCTGGAAGGCCACACTCTCGGTAGCCACAGAAAAATGGTCGGAGGGCCGGAGTTGCCTAAACCCCGAACAGATTACGGAGTACAGCCTGGCCGAAGACACTGTCTCAACGGGACCCCCTCTCCAGGCAGTAATGCATCGCAAAAGTGTTAGCTGACAACCAGGTTGCAGTTCAACCGATGTCCGCCAGGTGCACGGAGCGCAGATGTGCCACCGACGCTGTCCTCACATGGACACTGTGCACTGTGACTCGGTGGTCCAACGGAAGTCCAGCCTGAGCCTGGGTGAATGCGATGCAATCCGCCACTCAGAGGGAAAGGATCCGCTTTCTGACCGCGAGCACCAAACAGGCAGGGTCATAGGACACAAAGAGCTGCTTGGACCTGCGGTGGGCCTGCATGCGCTGCAGGTAGAAGGAGAGAGCCCTCCTACAGTCGAGGGTGTGGAGGATCACCGACGCCAGGTTGGTGTAGGCTTCGGAAAGAAGATCTGTAGCACAATCTCCTGGTTGAGGTGAAAATCAGAGACCAACCTTTGGGAGAAACTTGGGGTGTGTTCCCTTAGAATCTTGTGTAGGGAGTGTCGACTATCAGGGCCTGCAGTTCACTGACCCTCCGGGCAGAGGTGAGGGCTACCAGAAAAAACACCTTCCAAGAAAAGTGCCGAAGCCAGCAGGACGCCATCAGCTCGTAGGGCGGTTGGGTTTGTCGTGTGAGGATGACATTGAGATCCCACTCCACCGGAGGCGGTCGGATGGGAGGCCTTGAAAGCAGCAGTCCACGCATGAAGCGGGAAACCAGCGGCTGGCCCGAGAAGGGTCCGCCCTCGAATGGGTGGTGGCTGGCTGAGATCGCGCTCAGGTAGACCATGACTGAGTTGGACGTCAGGCCCGCCTGTGAGAGATGGAGTAGGTACTGCAGGACTAGGTGGGTGGGGCAAGAGAACGGGTTGGCCCATACCTCCGAGCACCACACCGAGAACTGATGCCACTTAAAGGCATATGCCCTCCTAGTAGAGTCCTTGCGCAAAGCCAGCAATATGTCCTCGATCTCCACTGGGAGACGAAGAGGGGCTAGCGCAACCCTCTCAGCCACCAAGCCATAAGGGATAGAGACCCCAGGTTCAGGTGAAGTAGGAGAGCCTCCTACTGTGTCAACAAGCCCGGCTTGCTGCCGATTGGAACCAGAGGCTCCGACAAGAGGCGAAGCAGCAGTGGGAACCAGGGTTGCCGAGGCCACCGTGGGGCCACCAAGATCATAGAGGCCCTGTCCCGCTGAATCTTGAGGAGAGCATGCACTATGAGCAGGGTGGAAGGAAAAGCATGCAGAAGGCTGTGCGTTCACAGCAGCAGGAAGGCATTGGAGGGTTCCCTGCTCGGGTGGGGAACCGGGCCACAGAACCACAGGAGCTGCGAATTCGTAGGGCTGGCAAGAAGGTCCAGGACTGGAGTTCCCTAGCGCTGAAGCAGCCACTGTGTGGCTGGAGGATTCAACTCAGTCTGTCTGCCAGAATGCTGTCCTGACCTGGGAGATAAGTAGCCCTTAGGGCTATGCCCTGGTGGATTGCAAAGGACCATAAGGCTACCGCCTCCAGGCAGAGACTGTGAGAGCCGGTACCCCCCTGATGCTCATATAGAACATTATCACCCGGTTGTCCGTCTGGACAAGCACCATCCGATGGTGAACGCAGTGCCTGAACACCCGGAGGGCGAGGAGGACGGCCCGGAGTTTGAGGAAGTTGATCAACAGTCGGGACTCCTCAAGGGACCATGTCCCCTGTGTGCGGAGCTCGTCAGTGTGCTCCCCAGCTCTTTAGGGAGGCGTCCGTGTTCAAGACCACGTCATGCTGTGGAGCCTGGAACTGCATGCCTCAAAGCAGATTCCGGATTCCCACCACCAGTCGAGGGACTCGGACAGTTGTGGAGTGACCGAGACAACATCTCAGAGACAGCCCGTCACCTGAGCACGAAGGCACCACTGCACCGCTCGCATATGTAGACGGGCGTCAGGGACGATGTGGATCGTCGAGGCCATATGGCAGAGAAGACAGAGCATAGCCCAGGCTGAAACTGCATCGCGGTGCTGGATCGCGGAGGCCAGAGTGATGAGGCGGTCTGCCCTGTCCTAGGGAAGGAAGGCCATCGCCCGCTGGGTGCCGAGGCACATGCCGATGAACTCCAGGGATTGGACCGGAGTGAGGTGGGACTTTGGGTAATTCAGCACAAACCTGAAGTGCTAGAGGAGATGGACAGTGTGGGTCGTGGCCCACTGTGCCTCGTTGGTCATCTCCCCTGTGATGAGCCAATCATCTAGATAAGGGTAGACGAAAGTGCCCTGTAACCGAAGGTGGGATGGGACTACAACAAGGCAGTTAGTGAACACTCGTGGGGTGGACGCGAGACCGAAGGGAAGCACCCTGTATTGGTAGTGGTTCCCTTGTACTCTGAAGCATAACTTGCACTCTGAAGCGCAACTATTTTCTGTACTTCAGGTGGACTAGGATATGAGTGTTCGCATAACGAAAGTTCAAGGAGCATAGCCAATCGCCCTGCCGGAGGAAGGGCAGCAAGGCGCCAAGGAAGAGCATTTTGAACCTCTCCTGCACCAGGTATTTGTTGAGATTTCTTAGATCGAGGATGGGTCAGAAACCGCCCGTCTGCTTTGGCACAAGGAAATAATTGGCGTATAACCCGCGACCTCTGAGATGCGGCGGGACCACTTCCACTGCTCGCTCCTCGAGGAGGTTGGCAAGCTCCTGCACCAAGGAGGAATGGTGCGCGGGGAGCCGAGGGGGCTCCGCGGGGCAGAAGGGTGGAGGAAGCCGGTCCAGATGAAGGAGGTAACAATCCTGGATGACTTGGAGGACCCAGGTGTCTGAGGTGACAGACTCCCATTAGGGAGCCAAGTGGACCAGGCACCCTTCCACCGGTAGCTGGGTTGCCGGAGGGCGAGTGGCTATGCATCTGGTGTCAAAAACCCAGGGTCAACTGGGCTGGTGCCAGGGTCTGGCTCGGGGCCCTTTGGCTTACGCGGACCCTGGTGGCCGCTCTTGCTCTGTCCTTCTTGAGATGGGGCCAGCGCTGGAGGATAAGGTGGGTGGCCCCTATAGGGAAGACCCTTCCTCTGAAAGAAAGGCTTCTTGCCCTGTTGCTTCTTCCGCGGGAAGGAAGTCGTCTTCCGGGAGAGACGGGTGCGAGTTATGTACTCTGTCTCAATTAGCAATGCAGCACAGCACATCAAGCAGCTTTTCCTGGACCCATTGTTTGAGGTCCAAGAACTGGAGCCAGGCCTGTCGCCTGGCTCTAACACCTGCTGCCGCTACCCGAGCAGAGGACTCAAAGCTGTTGTATGCAGCGCGAGAGAGGTACTTTGAACAGTCCCCCACTGATTTCAGAAGGGAATGAAAACAATGGAGGTAATCGCCGTCGAGGCCCGCTTGGAAGCCCCCCCAAATTCCTTTGTGAGGTCACAAAGGAACATACCTATATATAGCTGGTAAGCCTGGATGTGGCATGCCAGCATGGAACCTTGGTAGGCCTTTCGCCTGAGGGCATTAAGGGAGTCAGACTCCCTACCTGGCAGAACCGAAGAGTGGGTTTATGGACTCTTCTGCTTCCGCATGGCAGATTCCACTATCACTGAGGTATGGGGGAACTGGACCTTCCGGAAGCTGGGACACCACTGGATCCTGCACATGGTGTCCAGGCGCTTGCTGACAATGGGGGTAGATGCAGGCATCTCCCACATGCGGAGAAGCAGCCGGGTCAGAATGGGCAGAACCGGAACCATGAGGGATTCCCTCAGCAGGGCCTCATATTGCAAAATATCGAGTTCCTCCGCACGGGGCTCCTCATCGGATTGTGCAGAGAGCACCAAGGCTCGAGCCATGTCCCGCACAAAACACCCATGACTAAGACCAAGGAAGTGAATCCTAACATGTTGTAAATGTAATTGTTACCCCAGTTATCCAAGTTTTTAACACCTGTTCACTGTAAACACAAAGTACCCCGGGAAATGTGTAATCTTTGTTCATTGTAAACCGCGCTGATGCTGAATAGCGCGGTATAGAAGAGACTGTAAATAAATAAATAATAAATAAATAAATATCCTCGGGAGGCAACTGCCGCTTCTGAGCAGAAAGGGAAGGATCCGAGGTCGGTGGAGCGGGAAGCTACCGGGGACACCGGGGCTGTCTTGCGGAAAATATCATCCAGTTTCTGCTTATGGCTCTGGATGGCTTTGGAGGACATCTTTTTACACAGAGCTCCGGGTTATGGTCTGCTCCAAGACACTGAAGACAACAGTCATGGGTGTCCATGAGGGACATGTTTTTGGAGCATCTATCACACTTTTTGAAACCAGAGGCCATGGCTGCATAAAGGATCCCCGCAAGGTCGAAGACCTTCAGTTCAGCCAGCAGTTGGAAAAGGGCATGAAACACGCTGGAGATTAATTCATGAAGAAAAAAGGAGAAAAAGAAAAATAAAGTCCCAGGGATCGCTGCCGAAGCAGGGGCACTGGGACTGTGGGAAGAGGACTGGAAAACCGGAATAGAAGACAATATGAAAAAACTTTTTTCCATGGTACAGGGATGTACATCTGAAGGGCTCTGTGGAAAAAGGGAGACTGATCAAGATGGCACCCTTGGGAGGGAAGGGGACCATGCATGTGTGGTGGCATTCCCAAAGGCTTTCTTTGAAAGCTGAGGAAATGCTCCACATGGGCTCCGTCAGTGCCGATGTCACTCATATGTGAGAACTGACTTCCTGCTTGTTCCTGGAGAACTAGGTAGTTCACATCCATCGCATGCCCTTGATCTAGTTCTCTGGTCAACCAAAGAACTCAATTAAATTTGTTTGGCAAGATTGTCCTTTGGTAAAACCATGTTGCCTTGGATCACTCAACCTCTTGGTTTTGAGGAAGTCCACTATTCGCTCTTTTAGGAGCATCTCCATTACTTTTCCTGCCACCGAGGTAAGGCTTACTGGCCTGTAGTTTGTCACTTGTTACCTACTGCCAGTTGTGGAACTTCTCCTGTCTCCAAGGATCTATTAAAAACATTCTTTAATAGCCCTGCAAGAACCTCTCTGAGCTCTTTCAGTATCCTGGGATTTATCCCATCTGGTCCCATGGCCTTGGCCACTTCCAGTTTTGCAAGCTGCTCTAACACATCATCTTCTGTGAATGTTGTGGTATCTACTCCATTCCGATTTGTATATCTGTCAACCACCGGTGGTCCTTCTCCAGGATTTTCTCTAGTAAAAACTGACCAGAAGTATTTGTTTAGCATTTCCGCTTTTTCAATGTCACTTTCCACAAATCCGTTCCCAGCACTTTTGAGTCCTGCAATTTCACCTCTGATTTTCCTCCTCTCCCGAATATACCTGAAAAAAGTTGTCGCCACACTTCACATCTTTAACCATCTTTTCTTCTGCCTTTGATTTTGCTATCCTTATTTCTCTTTTTGTCTCTTTTGATTTGATCCTGAATTCTTTTCTGTGTTCCTCTGTTTGCGAACTTTTGAATTTTGTGAAAGCTGTGTTTTTTGCTTTTATTTGTGCAGCCACTTCTTTGGAGAACAAAATAGGTTTCCTTTTCCTTTTGTTTTTATTTACTTTCCTTACATATGTATTTGCTGCCCTTTTATTTCCTCCTTTAATTTAGCCCATTGCAATTCTACTTCCCTTATCCCCTCCTACCCTGCCAACTCCTCCTTCAGGTACTTGGCCATATTACTGAAGTCAGTGTTTTTAAAGTCTAGGACTTTGAGCTTGCTATGATTGGATTCTATCTTGGCTTTTATCTCAAACCACACCATGTGATGATCGCAGCTTCTCACATGGGCACCCAACCGGATATTCAACATGCTATCTCCATTGGTGAGCATTAAATCCAGCACCAAGGAATCCCTGGTCGGTTACATCACCATTTGTCTAAGTAATGCAGCTTGGAAGGCATCCACAATTTTTTTACTTCTTTCCAGTTTGCAGAAGGAATACTCCAGTCCACAACTTAAGTGTCCCTGGCCAGTAGACCTTATATGAACTGAGGGCACACTCAGATATCTGACTTAAAGGCTATATAAGGAATGTAGGCAGTCTGAATATTCCTAAAAACCTATATCCAACAATAAAAATTTATATTAAAAACAGGCAATTGCAAAGTCTGAAAGCCTTAGCTGAGAGTGTAGTCTCTTGCAGCTGTGATGAGCAGATTGGTTCTGGTACTTGGTCAGTTGTAGAGTTGATTCAATTAGATCAGGGCACTGGAAGGATAGTGTGGGTGAAAGGCTGGGGTCTGATAGAATGTTGCTAGGGAAAAATATGAGGTCAAGTGTATTTGCTTTATTGTGAGTTGGTCTGGTCTGGTTTATGCACAGAAACTATAAAATACTATAATTTATGCATGTTCTTGAGAAATCTAGCTGCAGGTATTTACACCAGGCCTAGGGTTGGTGTTAAGCCATCATACCTAGATTTGTTGCACGTATCCTACCATTTACGCCCCTATTTTATAGAGTCGAAAACACATGTACTTGACTTTATAAGATAGATGATATTGACATGCGCTACTCCATGCGTTTGCCAGACACAACTTTATTAAATTATCCTCACTGAGGTCAGATTGGGCCAGATTATTTTTCCAGAATCACTTGTCGAAGATCCCCAAATATATGGCAGAGGAAACTGCTGTAGCTGCAGATTAGAAACCTTGTCTATATGTATCTGGGACCAGAAGAGAGGGGTAGTATGAATTAAGTAATTCCCATTCCACTATATTTCTCTGTTTCACTCTCACAGGCAATAAAAATATTCAAACACACACAGTAAAATTTATGTTTTGTTTTTTTTAATGGTACCCCAACCTATTACCTTTCCTACTGGACTGGTTAGCACAGTTACTTACCTGTAAGAGGTGATCTCTGGGAACAGCAGGAATTAGTCTTCACATATGGGTACGTCAGTACCGACGGAGCCTGCACGGGAATGCTGCCCAGCTTCCAATCAGAAAGCTTTTGGCAGCATCCCTCGCGCCTGCGCGCTGACTTCCCGCCTTCTCCAGAGCCTCTCTTCAGTTGAGTTTCAAAGCTGAGACAAAGGCGAAAGAGAAAAGGAAGAAGAAGATAAAGAGATGCAACTCCTAGGGGAGGTGGGAGGGTTGTGAAGACTAATTCCTGCTGTTCCCAGAGATCACCTGTTACAGGTAAGTAACTGTGCTATCTCTACGAACAAGCAGGAATGAGTCTTCACATATGGGGACTCCCTAGCTGGAGATGCCAGGGGGAGATCCCATAAAAATGCAGGAGCCTGGAGCAGGGGTGCATTTTGTTTCCAGGAATCCCCGGCATCCGATGTGGGATGGAGGGTAGGAGTTGACAATAAAGGAGCTGTGAGGAAAGAAACAGCATAGCCAAGGACTAGAGGGTCCTACAGACTACAGGAGTCCTTGGCATATATGATGAGTAGCATTAAAACACATTTAATGTACACTCAAAATATGCAGCTTACCTACTGTATTGTAAGGAAGTAGAAAGCATGATGGAGTCTACTGGATAAGCAGTGGCGGAATCTTCAAGGTGACCTCCCAGCAGTGAGGATGAAGGTCCAGACCTGGAGGTAGTAGACGATCCAGGTGTCAACTGGGTAGGATTAGACGTCAGGTCTTCAATAAAAAGCTTTATGGGAAAAAGCTGAAAACTCCTTTAGGCATAAGGTCATTAACATTGAGGACTAAAGGAAGAAGACTGATGGAGTTGGAGAACTAGCCCAGTCCTGGCGGGAAGAGGGGGACTGGAAAACCCCTATTCCCAAGGAGAACAGCTGTGTACTCAAAGATAAAGATGTACACTGTTTTTCCTAGCTGGCGAGAGATAGGAAAAATATTGAAGCTTGATGCTTCAAGGACTTAAAGAAAAAATGGAAGATGTTAGCACCATAGTGGTTATTGGTGCCTAACAGTTTCTGCATCGTAATATGGTATGCGAAGTAGGGCGATAGACTGTCTAAAACCTCTAGGAGGTAAAACATTTAGTATAGACAGTAAGGGTGATAGTGTGTAAGACATATCAACCCTTAAGAAGCCCCCCAACAGACACATATATATACAGATATATATATGTTGATGGAATATATATATATATATATATATATATATATATATATAAATATATATACACATATGTCCAGATGTGTATATTAGGATATGGGTGGAGAAATGTATCTAGATAGATAGATAGATAGATAGATATAGATATACGTAAATATAGATACATTTGTGGGGCATGGTTTTGCACCACCAGAGTAATGATATAGGTATGTAGACATATATGGAGATGCTACATACAAGACAACAGGCTGAAGATACATGTCTATCACCCAGCCCCATAATTGTACATGGGGAATATAAAAGAAAAAGATTCTGCGCTCTACAAGAGGGTGAACCCACTTGGGATATGTATAGAGAATCTATTTCTGTGGATTGAGGGATGCAGGAAGGCAATCCAACCAGATAACCGTGATGTTCGCGTGAGAACAGATGATCATATGAATCTGTAAGGAACAAGGCGGGAGTTCCACAGAACACTGACATGGCAGATGTGCAAAAACACAGAGAAGATACCAGAGGGACCTACTGGAGGGACCCAGAGGTAGCATGCGTAAACATCAACCTTGGATTTTCACGCAGAAGAACTGATATCTCGTGTTAACACCCCAGGCTAGAGGGTGTGGAGAACCCTCACAGGCATGGGAAGGGTTTATAAGCTTTTCCCTACTAATAGAGAAGCTTCAGAGACAAGGTCAATGCTCTATAGCAAGGCCCTCATAGTAGAAAGCTTCTCTGAAGACTGCAGAGAGCATTGTGCAGGAGAGATATGAGACAAACTGACTGAAGTCAGGTGTGTTGCCATATCCTAGGAGAGGAGATGGTTAGAATAATGTGAGAAAGCCTAAAGGAGTAGGAGGATCCAAGATAGATGACGAATAGCTTGGAATCACTACTGAGGCTAGACAAAATTTTGAACAAGGGACTGGAACTTGGAAAAAGTACCAGTAATACAATTACTGTAACTCCTGCAGGCACAGCTGCTGACGGAAACAGCAGAGAGATTGTCCTGTGTCCAATAAAGAAAAACAGACAAGAAAAAAGAGGAGAAATCCCCTCTCCTTGTCTGAGGAACGAGCTTGCTAGAGAAGCTTTTCAGCATGGTACCCCTCAGTCAGGGAAAAAACCCAGTTGAGAGGGTAGAGTAAGTAATTGGAGGGTGACATACCCATAGGTGTAAGTCAACTGAAGGAAAAAATGTTCAGTTGGGATAGAACTATCAGGGGATAGTTGCAACTGCTCTTCTAGAGAGTAAGAAGAGGAGAAGTCTGTAGTCCCTGAACAAAAATGTTCCGACAGGTTAGTACACTGAAAAAGAGGAGCACAGTGAATAAACTTCTAATGGGTAGAAGTGAACTGTAGATTACAATTCCCGGCCCCTATGGTTGCTGGGAATGCTGAGACTGGCCAGAGCTGGAGGACTTCAGGCTAGGCTGAGGCGTCCCTTGTTTAGGTACAGCCGAATGATGGGCAGGAGATGAATGAAACTTTCTTTTCTTAGGGAAAGAAGGTTTGGTAGGACATTTCCTACCCCTTGAAGAAGGAAGTGGCTTAGATTGGTCTTTAGTGGAAGGAGAGTCAGTGGAGCATTGAGCAACCTGACGTAAAGCCTCCTTATTGAAGAGACCTTCTCCTGTACAAGGAGAATGAGCCAGTATAGTTTGTGCCCATCTGCTCAAGTCTGAAGCTTCAAGCCAGGCTCTGCGACGTGCTGCAATGGCAATAGCAGAGGATCTGCTAACGGACTCAAAAGAGTCTATAGAAGTACGAGACAGGAACCAGGATATATTCCGGCTGTGATTGACGAGCAAGGAATAATCAGTAGCCTTGGGCTCTGGTAAAAAAGGGGTCAAAAGAGACAATTTCTCTGTGACTTCCTGGAGTGTTAGACTCATGTGAAAAATATATGAAAGAATTCTGGAGGCCAGCATAGAGGTATGGAAGGCCTGACGACCAAAAGCATCAAGTGTTCTTGAAGAACGACCTGGCGGATAAGAAGAATGCTTCTTCTTGCTCTTAACTTTCCGTAGTGCTGATTCCACTACAAGGGAACGATGAGAAAGTTGAGGCTTTTGAAACCCTGGAGAGGATGGCCCCCGGTACCGAACCTCAGTGGTTGTAGAAACTAGAGGAAGTCGTAAGGGCGATTTCCAGACCCTCAGAAGGAGATCCTGCAGAGCAGGATGTAAAGGAAGCATCATATTTTCCGTTTGTGCCGGTGAGTCATGAGTAGCATCACAACCAGGGATAGAGATATTAAGAAAGGTTGCCATATCCAGGAGAAAAGCCTGAAAAGACTGATCTCCTATGGGAACCATCCCTGGTAAGGCTAAAGAAAGAGGCTGAGCACCAGAGGACGTACAGTGGTGTGAAGAAAGAAACCTAGTAGATGGACAGGGATACTGGCATGTTAACTTAGAGGCAGTGGGTACTGCATCAATGCCAGGTATCGGTTCCAAACTAGGCATCGGTGGAATCGGTGCAAGAACAGGCATCGACATCGATACTGATACAGGACCAGCAGTTGAAGTTGCCATCGGGGACTGCTGCAGTGGTACCGAGAGCATGAGAGAGTTATGGCTAGGATCTTCGGAACTGCCTATCTGGAAACGACAGGAGTCGGTTACGGGACGCGTCGGTACCCAGTCCTCGAGACTAGATATCGGTTCAAGACTCGGCATCGAAGAAAGCGAGGCTATCGATGCATGTCGCGAGGGTTCCGACGCCGGTGGCAGTATCGGCGATGCCGATACCACTAAGGCAGCCTGGGTTACATCGATCGGTACCGACAGTACCGACGGTACCGAGGATACCCGATGACCACCCCTTGCAAAGGGTAAGGCGGTCCACCTCGATGCCGATGCCAGGGTATCGGAACCGATCGACGCCGGTACCGTCCCGGAGCATGGCTGAGATATGGAAATGTCCATCGGTATCGTATCGAGCGGCCCCAAGGGCGCCGAAGATGGTAGAGGACGATTCCTGGTGAAGAGTGGAACACGCGACACCGAAGCCGATGCCGGGGTATCGGTACCGCTCATAGCGGATACCCGCACCGTACAGGACTGGGATCGAGGGAAGTCAATCCGGTGCGTATCGATCGGTCCCGAAGGTACCGAGGATGCCCGATGACGATCCCTGGTGAAGAGTGGAACACTCGACACCGGTGCCGATGCCGGAGGTTCGGTACCGCTCGAAGCGGATACTACCCCCGAGCATGGCTCAGGTATGTTCTGTGAGGGGTGAGCCTCAGGAACAACCTGAAACCCCTTTAACGCTTTGGAGCCCGAAGACTCCCACAGGGGTAATGCCAATGGATTCTTGAGGGTAAGGCCGGAGCCGTCACCATGCTGGGCATGGGACATACCACTCAAGCATTGACTAGTCTTAACAGACTGTTTGTGGGTTACCTGATCCTGTGAAGTGGAGAAACCGGGTACCCTCACTGCCGAGGAAAAAACGGTATCGAGGGAAACTCTAAAAACTGAAGGTTTCCTCACAAAATTATCCCCTGACAAGTCAGGGGAAAAAGGGTCAGGACCCACACAGTTGAGACACAAACTATTGGTGTCTAAAAAGAAACAGGTGTTTACACATCGAAAGCACTTCTTAGGAAAAGAAGGCTCCATAATGAAGAGGCCTGGTAGGCCCAACAAGTTAAGGCAAAAAACTGAAGAAAAAGTTTCTCAGAATTTAGTCAAAAATCCACCGGCGATACCGGTGGCAGCGGGGAATACAGCTGCGACCACAAGAAAACACAAACTAAAGTAATTAAAGTAAGTAAAAAGAAAAGTTTCTGCGGTGACAGAAGGACGTCCTGCCGGCTCCGCGGAAAAACGAAAACTGAAGAGAGGCTCTGGAGAAGGCGGGAAGTCAGCGCGCAGGCGCGAGGGATGCTGCCAAAAGCTTTCTGATTGGAAGCTGGGCAGCGTTCCCGTGCAGGCTCCGTCGGTACCGACATACCCATATGTGAAGACTCATTCCTGCTTGTTCCTAGAGATCTTAGAGATTCAGAGGTGCAATTCATTTTCTTTGTTGTAAATTCAACTTTGACGCCTAGTGAGTGAACCATATAATAATACATTGACCCATAGTGACTGAACAGTGTAGTTTGTTACTGGTACTAATCATTTGTATAGCACTACCAGGCATATGCAGCACTGTACATATAGATGTAAGACACAGTTCCTATTCATTAGAACTTATAATCTAATCAAGATGAAAAAAATCACAAAATTGGGCACTAGAATATGGTAAGATACACATAAGTAGTAACAAGAGAGTGAGGAGCATCAGGATCCACATGCAGCCTCAAAGAGGTGCGGTTTTAGCCTGGATTTGAATAGGGCTAGAGAAGGAACCCAACGCACTAACTCAGGTTGTTTGTTCCAAGTATATGGAACAGCAAGGTGGAATGAACGAAATCTAGAGTTGGCAGTGGCAGAGGAGGACATAGATGAAAGGGATTTGCCAGAGGAGTGGAGTTCCTATGGAGGGGTGTAGAGTGAGAGGAGAAAAAAAGACAGTGAAGAGCCGCAGAATGAATGCATCTGTAAGTCAGAAGGAGAAGTTTGAATTGGATGTGGAAATGGATAGGGGAGCCAGTGAAGTGATGTGAGGAGAGGGGTTACATGAGCATAGTGACACTGGTGGAAGATAAGCCATGCAGCTGAGTTATAGAGAAAGAAGCGAGTAGCATCAAAGATGACCCCAAGGTTGCTAGCTCAGAAAACAGGGATGAGTGTAGTGTTATCTACAAAAACAGAGAAGGGAGGAAGGGGGGAGTTGGAAAGATAAGGATCTCAATTTTGGCCAAGTTCAATTTCAGATGGCAGTGAGACATCCAGACAGCATTGTCGCATAAGCAGGTAGAGATCTAGGCCTGGATTCCTGGAGAGATTTCAGGCACAGAGAGGTAGATCTGAGAATCATCACTATAAAGATGGTACCGAAAAACATGGGAGGAAATAGGTGCACCAAGGGACTGAGTATAGAGAGAGAAAAGGAGAGATCCCAAGGCAGAGCCCTGAGGTATACTAACTGAAAGTGGGATGGCAGTAAAGGAGGATCCACCAGAACATATGCTAAAAGTGCGATGGGAGAGAAGAAGAAAACCAGGACAGAACAGGGCCCCTAAATCTAATTGAGGACATGTTATCAAAGAGAATGTGGTAATCAACAGTGTCAAAAGCAGCAGAAAGGTCAAGAAGGATGAGGATTGAGTAAAGGCCCTTGGATCTGGTGAGGAAGAAGTTGCTAGAGACTTTGGCAAGAGCTGTTTCTGTAGAATGTAGAGAACAAAAGCCAGATTACAGTAGATCCAGAAGGGCTTAAGACAATGGCGGTGAACCACTCATTCAAAGTAGTTTTGAAGCAAAGGGGAGGAGAAAATAGGCCGATTGCTGGAAGGACAGGTAGGGTCTAGTGAAGGTTTTTTGAGGAGAGGTATAAACAGAGCATGTTTGAATGCCACAGGAACAGCTGCAGAGGAAAATGATAGGTTAAGGATATGATAGATGGAAAGGATAACAGCGGAAGAGAGAAGGTTTAGTAGATGGGTGGGTAAGGGATTAGAGGCAGTCAGTTCGGAGGAGGAGAGAAGATCTGCAGTTGACTCCTTCAGTGATTTTAGAAGAAGAAAGTGACAGAAGTTGAGGGAAGGATTTGGGATTGAAGAGGGGAAAGGTGAGGTGGAAGTGACCCTGTGGAGAATTCAAGGCTAATCTTGTGGACTGTTATGGAAATAGCCAAAGTCTGAGCAGAGGAGGAGGGATTGGGGGAGGAGGGCCTTGAAGGGGGAGTTGAGTATAGCGAAGAGAGAGTTGAGCATAGCAAAGAGACAGTGAGGGTCAGAGGCAAGAGAGTTAGACAGATGGACATGGTACTTTTGCTTGGTGAGTGCTATGGATTACTGGAAAGATGTTCACATGAATCTGAAATGTAGGAAGTCAGCAGGAGTATGTGATTTAAGCCAAATGTGCTCAGCTGAGTGGGCACTGGAACGTAGATAGCGGGTTGTTGAGGACAGCCAGGGTTGACTTACAGTACTCCTCACATGACATGGAATGGGAGGAACCAGTGCATCCAGAGCAGAGGAGAGTACAGTGTTATAGGAAAATACTTCCTCATCGATGGATTCAGGTGACAGTGGAGGAAAGAGGTGATAAGACAGCAGTGGAAAGAGGTGAAGGGTCGACAGTGTGAAGATTCCTAAACATGTTCCTAAACACGTATGCACTAAGTGCAAGGAGCTCTTTGTTCTCAGGGAATGAGTCCGTTCTCTAGAGGCTAGAGTAGCAGACCTGGAAGACATAAAGACAGAGAAGTACATGGACGAGACCTACAGGGATATAGTCCTGAAGTCCCACCTCCAGTCTGGCAGCATCCCTGTTGCCATGGAGGAGAGAGGTCACGTGACAGGAGAGCATCACCCTGGTGTGGCAGGAAGTGATCCTGTAACTAGGACCTGTCCTCCAGGTGATGTAAAACCCTCTCGCACCGAGGACGTTTCTCCAGGGCCATGTCCCCATGAGGGGAGGGTCAGGACAGCTGTTATAGTTGGTGATTCAATCATTAGGAATGTAGATAGCTGGGTGGCTGGTGGACGTGAGGATCGCCTGGTAACATGCCTGCCTGGTGCGAAGGTAGCGGACCTCACGCATCGCCTAGATAGGATCAAAGATAGTGCTGGGGAGGAGTCTGCTGTCTTGGTACATGTTGGTACCAATGACATAGGAAAATGTGGTAGGGAAGTTCTGAAGGCTAAATTTAAGCTTTTAGGTAGGAAGTTGAAATCCAGAACTTCCAGGATAGCATTCTCCGAAATGCTTCCTGTTCCACGTGCAGGACCCAAAAGACAGGCAGAGCTCCGGAGTCTCAATGCGTGGATGAGACAATGGTGCAAGGATGAGGGTTTTGGATTTGTTAGGAACTGGGGAACATTCTGGGGAAAGGGGGGGCTCTTCCGAAGGGATGGGCTTCACCTTAATCAGGATGGGACCAGACTGCTGGCATTAACCTTTAAAAAAGAGATAGAGAAGCTTTTAAACTAGAAAATAGGGGAAAGCCGACAGTCACCCAGGAGCGCATGGTTCGGACAAAGGTATCCTTGAAGGATACTACCAAAAGCAGTGAGGTTCCAAAAGGGAGTATAGTAGCCCAAATGCCCTTGAGTAAGGAGCAGACAGAGCATAAAGATTCCAAATTACCCATGCCTACCAATAGCCAGATTAATATTAATAAAATACAGTCTCTAAAATGCTTGTATGCCAATGCTAGAAGTCTAAACAATAAGATGTTAGAATATATAGCACTAAATGAGAGGTTAGATATGATTGCACTCTCAGAGACATGGTGGAAGGAGGATAACCAGTCGGACACTGTGATACCTGGATACAAACTATATCGTAATGATAGAGCTGATCAAATTGGTGAAGGGGTTGCGCTCTATGTTAGAGAGGGCATTGAGTCAGAAAGGATTAAAGTTTTGCAGGGAACAAAATTTGCTGTAGAATCTCTATGGATTGAAATTCCATTTATGAAGGGGAAGGTTATGGCAGTGGGAGTATACTATCGACCGCCTGGCCAGAATGAACAAATGGATGATGAAATGCTCAAGAAAATCAAGGAAGCTAACAAAAGTCACAACAGAGTAGTAATAATGGGTGATTTCAATTACCCCAGTATCGACTGGGTCAGTGTCACAGCAGGACAAGCTAAAGAGATAAAGTTTCTAGATGGAATAAATGACTGCTTCTTGGAGCAGCTAGTTCATGAACCGACCAGAGGGGAAGCCATACTGGACCTAGTCCTTAGTGGAACGCCAGATCTGGTACAAGAAATAAGGGTGTTGGAACCACTTGGCAATAGTGATCATAGTATGATCATGTTTGATTTAATTAGTGGAGGACAGATAGTAAAGGAATCCACAGTACTACCTTTTAACTTTCAAAGGAAGACTATGATAGAATGAGGAATATAGCTAGGAAAAAACTAAAAGGAGCGGTTCCAAAGGTTAAAGACTTACAGCAAGCTTGGGTGTTATTTAAAAATACTATCCTCGAAGCCCAGACCAGTTGTATTCCACGCATTAAGAAAAGTGGAAGAAAGTCCAAAAGACTGCCAGCATGGTTTAAAGGTGAGGTCAGAGAGGCTGTTGCTGCCAAAAAAGCAACCTTCAGGAAATGGAAAAAAGAGCCAAATGATGAAAACTGGAAACAGCACAAGCACTGGCAAGTTAAATGCAAAGCATTGATAAGGCAGGCAAAGCGGGAATTTGAGAAGAAACTTGCTACGGAAGCAAAAACTCGAAACAAAGACCTTTTTCAAGTACATTCGTAGCAAAAGGCCTGTGAGAGAGTCAATTGGACCATTAGATGATAGAGGGGTAAAAGGGGCAGTAAGAGGAGACAAGGCTATAGCAGAGAGACTGAATGAATTCTTTGCTTCGGTCTTTACTGAGGAAGATGTAGGGATGTTACCCAAGACTGAAATAGTATTTAAAGGTGATACTGCAGAGGAATTGAGAGAAATATCGCTCAACCGGGAAGATATATTACAACTATTTGATAAACTGAATAGTAGCAAATCACCTGGACCAGATGGTATACATCCCAGAGTGTTGAAAGAACTGAAATATGAGATTGCAGACCTGCTATTGGTAATCTGTGAACTTTCATTAAAATCATCTGTAATACCTGAAGATTGGAGGGTCGCCAACATAACACCAATTTTTAAAAAGGGTTCCCGGGGTGACCCAGGAAATTACAGACCGGTGAGCCTGACGTCAGTACCAGGGAAAATGGTAGAAACCATCATAAAGAACAAAATTACACAGCATGTAGATAGTCATGGCCTAATGGGAGACAGCCAACATGGCTTTAGACAAGGAAGATCTTGTCTTACTAATCTGATATGTTTTTTTGAAGGTGTGCATAAACAGGTAAACAAAGGTGAGTCGGTTGATATAGTGTACCTGGACTTTCAGAAAGCTTTTGACAAGGTCCCCCATCAGAGACTTTTGGCGAAGCTAAAAAGTCATGGGATAGGAGGCAGTGTACTATTGTGGATCGGGAACTGGTTAAAAGATAGAAAGCAGAGGGTAGGGCTAAATGGCCAATATTCCCAATGGAAAAAGGTGAATAGTGGAGTACCCCAGGGATCTGTACTGGGTCCACTACTTTTTGACGCATTCATAAATGACCTGGAAAAGGGAATAACTAGTGAGGTTATCAAATTTGCAGATGACACAAAACTGTTTAAAGTTGTTAAAACCCAAGAGGAATGTGGAAAACTGCAGGAGGATCTGGATAAATTGGAAGACTGGGCATCCAAATGGCAGATGAAATTTAATGTGGACAAGTGCTAAGTTATGCACCTAGGAAAGAACAACCCACACTATAGTTACACGATGCAAGGCTCCACATTAGAAACCACCACCCAGGAAAAAGATTTAGTTGTCATCGTGGATAACATGTTAAAACCCTCCGCCCAGTGTGCAGCGGCGGCCAAGAAAGCAAATAGAATGCTAGGTATCATAAGGAAAGGGATGGAGAATAAAACAAAGGATATTATAATGCCTCTGTATCGCTCCATGGTACGACCGCACCTTGAATATTGTGTGCAATTCTGGTCACCGTATCTTTAAAAGGACATAGCGTTATTAGAAAAAGTACAGAGAAGAGCCACCAAATTGGTGAAGGGGATGGAAGGCTACTCCTATGAAGAGAGGCTAAAAAGGTTAGGGCTCTTTAACCTGGAAAAGAGACGGCTGAGGGGAGATATGATAGAGGTCTATAAATTAATGAACGGAGTGGAACGGGTAAACGTAGATCGATTGTTTACCTTATCAGAATATAGAAAGACTAGGACATGTAATGAAGCTACAGGGTAAACTATTTAAGACAAATAAGAGAAAATATTTTTTCACTCAACGTGTAATCAAACTCTGGAATCTGTTACTGGAGGATGTAGTAAGGGCTGTTAGTATAGCTGGGTTTAAAAAAGGTTTGGACAAGTTCCTGGAGGAAAGGTCCATAAACCACTATTAAAAAGGGACCCAGGATATCAATGCTTGACCCAGTACAAGCATTGTGGAACCTGTGTCTTTTGGGGATATTGCTAGGTACGTATGACCTAGATTGGCCACTGTTGGAAACAGGATACTGGGCTTGATGGACCTCAGTCTGACCCAGTATGGCATGTCTTATGTTCTTATGTTGGTGGAGATTAGTTGAAACCAAGATGGGGGTGGGTTAAAGGTAAAGGTTAGCAGGTGATGGTCACATAAGGGAAGAACTAAGGTGGAGAGATTTGAGGGTGAGCAGTTAGAGGAGAAGATGAAGTCAAGGCAGGCTTGTGAGTAGGAGCAGTAAAGTACAGCTGGAGGTTGAATGAGGAGGTTAGAGAAAGCATAGTTACTCACCTGTAACAGGTGATCTCCGGGAACAGCAGGAATTTAGTCCTCACATACGGGTATCGTCGGTACCGACGGAGCCTGCGCGGGAACACTCCCCAGCGTCCAATTAGAAAGCTTTTGGGAGCATCCCACAGCGCCTGCGTGCTGCCTTCCCGCCTTTCCCAACTGCCTCTCTCCAGTTGAGTTTTAAAGCTGAGACAAAGAGGGAGAGAGGGAAAGGGAAAGAGATAGAGAGATACAACTCCTAGGGGAGGTGGGTGGGTTGTGAGGACTAAATTCCTGCTGTTCCCGGAGATCACCTGTTACAGGTGAGTAACTATGCTATCTCCAGGAACAAGCAGGAATGTAGTCATCACATATGGGGACTCCCTAGCTTTAGATGCCAGGGAGAGACCCCAGAAGTTGTGCGTCCCTGAGAAGGGCTCCACTTCCTCTCATGGATCTCTGGCATCCTACCAGAGATGGTGGGTAGGAGTTGATTAGGTATGGAACAGGTGTTGGAGAACAGCCTGACCAAACAAGGCATCCCGGCGGGAGTCCTTGTCCAAGCAGTAATGGGCTGTGAAGGTATGAACCGAGGCCCAGGTGGCTGCTCGACAGATGTCGTCGATAGAAACAGAGTGCAGATGAGCCATTGAAGCTGCCATGGCTCTCACATTGTGAGCTGTGACATGGCCCTCCAGAGGAAGATTCTTACTCTGATAGGCAAAGGAAATACACTGAGCAATCCAGTTGGACAGTGTTCTCTTGGAGACTGGAAGTCCCAAATGAGAAGGATCAAAAGCAACAAAGAGTTGAGAGGACTTTCTATGTTGCTGTGTTCTTTGTAAGTAAAAGGCTAAAGCTCTTTTACAGTCCAAAGTATGAAGGTTCCTTTCTGCATTTGATGCATGAGGCCTTGGAAAGAACACAGGTTGGTAGACCGCTTGGTTTAGATGAAAAGGCGAGACCACCTTTGGCATAAAGCGTGGATGAGTCCTAAGGACTACCTTGTCATGATGGAACCTTGTATAAGGTGGATCAGCTATTAGTGCTTGCAACTCACTGATGCGACGTGCTGATGTGATTGCAATGAGAAAGATAACCTTCCAAGAAAGGAATTTCAAGGAGGTAGTAGCTAAGGGTTCGAAAGGTGGCTTCATGAGCTGACCAAGAACTAAATTTAAGTCCCATGCCACAGGAAGTGGCTTAATGGGAGGCTTAGTTAGCAGAAGGCCTCTCATAAATCTTGCTATAAGAGGATAGAAGGAAATAGGTTGTCCATTTAGGAGCTTGAAGGAAGCTGCAATAGCACTCAAATGGACCCTCACTGAGTTAGTCTTAAGTCCTGCATTGGATAAATGAAGGAGATACTCCAGTAATGATTCCAGAGGTATGGCAATGGGGTTAAGACCCTTCTGCGAAC
Organism: Ichthyophis bannanicus; assembly: GCA_033557465.1. Taxonomy (NCBI): domain Eukaryota; kingdom Metazoa; phylum Chordata; class Amphibia; order Gymnophiona; family Ichthyophiidae; genus Ichthyophis; species Ichthyophis bannanicus. The sequence continues at coordinate 258,950,201 of CM066035.1, forward strand.
ACCATATGGTAAACCTTTTCCACTTGAAAGCATAAGAGCATCTTGTGGAAGGCTTCCTAGAAGCATAAAGGATATACTTTATTTGCTGAGGGAGGATAAGATCATGGAGATCTAGGCCTTCAGCAAACAAGCCCTAAGATGCAGAGACTGGGGATTGGGATGCCATAACATTCCGTCCTCCTGAGATAGGAGATCTGGAGCAGATCCTAACTCTAGGGAGGGAGCTTGAGAGAGATGTAGAAGCAGAGGGTACCACACTTGCCGTGGCCAATGTGGAGCTATGAGAATCATACAACCTCTGTCTCTCTGAAGCTTGAAGAGGGTTTTGGGAATTAGGGGAATGGGTGGAAAGGCATACAGGAAGTCTTGACCCCAGTAAAGGAGGAAAGCATCCCTGGCCTGAGCCCCCTGAGCCGGGGTTCTGGAACAGAACTGGGGAAGTTTGGCATTCCACGGACTTGCAAAGAGGTCTATGTCCGGGGTTCCCCAAATTTGAAAAATCTTGGCTACCTGGTCTGCATGTAGAGACCACTCGTGTGGAAGCAGAATTCAACTGAGTCTGTCTGCCCACGAGTTTTGAATGCCTGGAAGATACACTGCCAGGAGATGAATCTGATGCTCTCTGGCGAGGGCCCATAGTCGCAAAGCTTCGTTGCAAAGCGACAGAGAGCCTGTTCCCCCCTGCTTGTTCACGTAGAACATGGCTACTTGATTGTCTGTATGAATGAGGACTGTCTTGTAGCTGAGCAGGGTGTGGAACACTTGAAGAGCAAGGCAGATTGCTCTGAGTTCCAAGAGATTGATATGTAGATGAGTCTCTTGTGGAGACCAGGTGCCCTGGGTGGAGAGGTCTTGCAGATGAGCTCCCCAACCCATCGGAGAAGCATCTGTTGTGAGAGTTGCCTGGGGTAAGGGTTGTTGAAAAGGGGACCCCAGCAACAGGTTTTGAGTGGACTTCCACCACTGGAGGGACAAAATAAGGCGACTTGTATTTGCTATTTTGTCTGACAGGCATCCTGATGCCTGGGTCCATTGAGTGGACAAAGTCCATTGAGCTGCCCTCATATGGAGGCGAGCATAGGGAACCACATGCACAGTAGATGCCATGTGGCCTAGTAGTTGTAGCATTTCTCGGGCAGTGAGATGAGGCTTTAGCACTGCTTGAGAAGCTAACTGCACCATGCGAAGGCAACGGGCCTGGAGGAGATAGGCCCTTGCCTTTCTGGTATCCAGCAACGCTCCTATGAACTCTAAAGACTGAGTGGGAGTTAGATTGGATTTTGGGATGTTTATTACCAGACCCAAATACTGAAGGATACACATTGTGCAGGATAGAGAAGTCCTGGCCTCTGACTCTGTTGGGGCTCGAATGAGTCAGTCGTCTAAGTAGGGGAAGACAAATATCCCTAGAGTGCGGAGAAATGCTGCCACCACAGCCATGCATTTTGTGAACACCCTTGGTGCTGAGGCCAGGCCAAATGGAAGCACCCTGTACTGGTAGTGCTTTTCTTGAAAAAGGAACCGAAGGAACCTAAACTGAAAATAAAGTTTCTTTTTCTGCCTTTTTGTTGTCTAGTCATTTTATTCTCTAATCATGTTGATCTCAGTCTTTGTTTTCTGTTTTCTTTTGTTTTTAACTCACCTTCTAGAATCTCCAGTCTGCTTCTCTCCCATCCTAGCTTCTTCACTTCCGTCCATGTATAGTACTGATCTCCTCCTCTCAGAGTTCTTCCTTTTATTCTTCTTTCTATCAACTCAGATTTCACTCCTCCTTCTTACCTCTCAGTCCTCTTTTTACTGCATCTAGCAACCACTTTTCAACTCTTAACAGAGTCCTTCCATTTCAACTCTCTCCTTTCCCAGCTTCTTATTTCCCAGTCTTTAATTATCCCCCTTCTCTCTGCCCCTTCCCCATATTCCGCATCTATCCCCTTCTCTCCTTCCCTCTTGAGGTTGACCTCATCCAGTATCTGCTGCCTTTCTCCCCTCACCCAGGGCTTCCTCCCCATTATCCCATCTCCCCATGTCCAGCATTGCCCTTCTCTTTCTCTATCTCCCAATCCATGTCCAGCATTTCCCATCTTTTTCTCCCTATCCAACATCTCTCTCTCTCTCTCCCCATATCCCACTAAGTCAAGCATTACTCCTCCCTATCTCCCCTCATGTTCAGTTTCTCCCTTCTCTCTTTCCCTCTCTCTACCCCCTTGTGTCCAGCATCTCCCTTGTGAGGGGCATCTCCTCACCTCCCTGGCCAGCATAGTCCTCTTCTCATCCTGTCTAGCATATCCCCTCACCCTTCATGTCCAGTATTTTCCCTTGCTCTCTATACCTCCCCATGTCCAGCATATCCTATCCATCTCTTTGTTCATTCCCCCTTTGTCTCTCTGAGCCCCCATGTCAAGCATTTTTTGTTTCCCTCCTCACCCCCCCCCCCCCCGCATTCATCATAGATTAACTTCAGTATCCCCTCCTCACTGCTACTTAGTATCTCTTCTCTGCCACCCTCCCCAAACTCCGGTGGCTCAGCATCTTTTGCTTCCCTGCCCCGCCATCTTTGCCACTGCCACTTCTCCCATCCACTATCAGAAAAGATGCTGAATGCTAATAAATATTTCCACTAGACTGCTGACATTTCAGAGAAACACAGACTCTGAGTCTCAGTGATGTCTTGCCATCAGATCTTTTTTCAAGCATAAATTTTAAAAAATTAAACAAAAAAAGATGCACAGTAATCTTTCTAGAAAAAACTAAAGGTTTAGGTTTGTGACCTAACTGTGTATCAAAATAATAAAAAGAGAGTTTTTAAAAAAAGCATCAGGTATGTACTTACAGTCTCACAGGTAAGACATCTGGTTTCATTTGTTAATGTTCCCTGAAAGATTTCATGAACCCAGGTAGGGTCTGGTGTGCTGTTGTTGTTTTCATTGTCAATATTGCCATTGGGGATGCGGCCATTTTGTTTCTCTTGTTTTCTCTCTTCTTGTAAAATATCAGCAATCGTATTTAGTAGATAGTTCAAAAACTCATGTGCATCTTGTTGCATATAGTTGTCAAAAAGCTCTACAACATAAAAGGAATTATACAAGCTGATTAAAATTTATGAACATGAAGCTTCATTTGGAAAGAACGGAATACAAAGGGCTCAACTTATCAAAGGCTTTTTCCCTAGACACAGCATGTTGAAAACCTATAATAAATCAACCTCTCAAAGCTATGTGAATCACATCATTTGCAGATAATAAAGTGCTCTCTAATAGAGTTTTATCTGAAACAGATAATTTTACAAGCTGTCAACTGCTAAAGTAACCAATGAAACATGAAAACAGAAGACCAGATGAAAACATCCCACAATAGTTTCAAGAAGTATAAAGGCAGCTACAAAAATAACTACAAACCCCCCCCCCCCCCCCCCAGAGAAAGCTTGAAAGTTAATATGGTCAAAGGACACAGACACCAAAAAATCAGAAGGACATACTGAAAAATGCAAAATAACTAGTGCTTTAATATGTTTTAATCCATTTTGGAGTCTTTGTGGAAGAGCAGGTCTCTAAAGGTGATGATAAAGTTATTTGCTCATGTGAAACATGAATAGAGTTATCATGGCTGGTCAAGTTAATGTAAGAACTTCTTAAATACAAGGCATTTCTTTTCTTCCACCTCACAACAGAGGCAAAAGTCAAAAGCATTTTGCTGAGCTCAAGATACTGATGAGCAACCCCTATGGAAAAGGGCACCATTAGTCAAACGACTGAGTGGGATTTAACGGGCATCTGTACCAGGGTCCAAAGGGAGTCATAGTATATAATCTTCTATGAAAGACTGTTGCTGAAGTGGCCGAAAGGGGAATGGCCGAAAGAGGAAGCATAAAAGAATGAAAACTCCCTAAGTGGCTATGAATGAAGGCTCAAGCCACTGTTTCACTAATTGAAGCCGCTTGTGTTTGAGGTGGGAGTCCAAAAGGAGTGAAAGGACCTGCCAGATTTAAAACAAATAGCTATACATAAACACATGCTAAGGAACAATTTGTAAATGTTTACTTTTATAAGAGGGATGAAGCCCTGCCCTTTTAATCAAAGCCATTTCAACTGTCACAAGTATATCCCACTTCTGCAGTGATAAGAACTTTGATACAAGTTTAATATGCACATTACAAGTCAAGCAGAATGCAGCTATTAAATAAAGGTACAAGCCACATATAGAACTTTCTAATTCATTTTTGCACGCTGGCTTTTTTTCAGTTGAAAAAAAATAATCAGATCCCAAAACATGCTTTGAAATTATTGTGCTCATGTGAAATATGAACATTAACTATTTTAAAGAAAACCCTACACTCTAAACTCTCTGCATTCTCCGTGGACAACTTAGATCAGGCAACCACACATAAGTGACATCACTATCCAATGGCACCTGCTCTCCTAAAGCCCAGAAAAAATCTAGAAGACTTTCTGGGCATGAGCACCTGCCCCCTCCTAACTGCATCTTCCGCCAGCGTTTTGCCAGTTTGTTCTATCTATATCGGCATCTGGACAGATCCTCTGCTCTCTCTACAAAATTTCATCGCTACAATTCAACTTCGCCTTTCTACCATTCCCCATGGCTGATAAAGATAAAAATAAAACAACCAAAAAAACAACCTCAGTGCTCTAAGAACATGACTATATCGGACTCTTACCACATCTGCATCCATTGTCTGGGACCTGGCCATAATTTCTCCTCCTGCAGAAAGTGTGCCAAGATGTCTCAGTTTTCTGCAGCAGAGGCCACATTATGGAGCAGCTCCATTATGGCCCTTGCAGAACACAGACTACACTCTCAAAGAGAGGGCAGTTTCAAAGTGTCCTTCCTTTTGCCATGGGTACCTTGGTAGCCCACTCCTCTCGGGATCTTGCCCACCACTGACTGCGCACAGCCAACAAGGACTACACATTTAAAGAGGCTTGCCATACCGAGAATGATGCCAACGCTGCCCTCCGTGCCAAGACAATCATTCAAACCAGCATCAAGCACAGTTCCACCCATATGAAAAATGATAACACCCACTAGGGAAGCAGCCCTGCTTACCAACTCAGTAGCAACTCGAGGACTAGCCATAGATCCACCCATTGCAATGCCCATCAGCAAACAAGCTCTGCCTATCGCCCCAATGATGGCTATGATTTCAGCACTCACTCATAGCATAGTGGCAGCTGGTGTCATAAATCTGAAGATGCAGCCCAGCACAGAGAAAACTGGCACTACATACAAAAACTGCACAACTCCTCTGGAGCAGACAGGAGCAAGAACTGGTGCAGCAGGTCACACTCCAGCGATCTATAACTATATATAATATCATCCTAAAGAGTCATGGGATAGGAGGCAGTGTACTACTGTGGATCAGGAACTGGTTAAAAAATAGAAAGCAGAGGGTAGGGCTAAATGGCCAATTTTCCCAATGGAGAAAGGTGAATAGTGGTGTACCCCTGGGATCTGTGCTGTGTCCGCTGCTTTTTGACATATTCATAAATGACCTGGAAAGGGGAATAACGAGTGAGGTTATCAAATTTGCAGATGACACAAAACTATTTAAAGTTGTTAAAACCCAAGAGGATTGTGGAAAATTGCAAGAGGATCTTGATAAATTGGAAGACTGGGCATCAAAATGGCAGATGAAATTTAATGTGGACAAATGCAACGTTATGCACCTAGGGAAGAACAACCCAAACTATGGTTACACGATGCAAGGTTCCACATTAGGAACCACCACCCAGGAAAAAGATTTAGGCGTCATTGTGGATAACATGTTAAAACCCTTGGTCCAGTGTGCAGCGGCGGCCAAGAGAGCAAATAGAATGCTAGGTATCATAAGGAAAGGAATGGAGAATTTATTTATTTTATTTTAATTATTTTAATTTATTTATAGTCTCTTCTACACCGCGCTATTCGGCATCAGCGCGGTTTACAGTGAACAAAGAATTTACACATTTCCGATGGTACTTTGTCTTTACAGTTGAACAGGCAAAAGTAACTTGGATAACAGGGGTAACTATTTACATATTAAAAACAGATTCATGAACATTTCTTGGTTTCAGCGTTATGGGTTTTGGGAGGTCTGTGAGGTGGTTGAAATAACTGCATTGGTTACTGGGTAATACAAGAGGAAGAGGTGGTGTTTCAAGGCTTTTCTGAATTGCAATAGATCTGGGATTGCTCGGATGTCTTGAGGGAGGCTGTTCCAACACCTTGGGGCACAGAACTTGAAAGCCCTGTCTGCTGTTGCTTTGGTGCAGTGTGAAATTGATTTTGGGACTACAAGTGTGTTGAGTGTTACTGACCGTCTGTCCCTATTTTGAGGTGTCATCTGGATCAGATCCGTTAGTGACTCAGATGAGAGCCCTTTGATGGCCTTGAATGTCAGTAGTAATGACTTGTAAGTGAGTCTACTTCGTATCGGTAGCCAATGGAGTTGTTTTAGGATGGGTGAGATATGGTCTTTCCTGGATGCTCCGTGTAGGACTCTTGCTGCGGCATTCATTGCCAGTTGCAGTGGTTGCAAAGTGGCTTGAGGGAGCCCTTGTAAGATTGAGTTCGCATAATCAAAATGTGGCATGATTAGGGCCTGATAGATGGTTCTGAAATCATCCGGCTCTAGCAGGGATCGTAGGTGTCTAAGGGAACGGATTTTATGGTATACCGCTCTTACAATGTTTCCAATGTGCACCTTCATATCCAAGTGCTGGTCTAGAGTGACGCCGAGATATCTGATAGTGGGTTAGGTCTGGAGGTCTGCTTCCTTCACCTTCAAGAAAGACGGAGCAATGAAGTTTCGGTCTTTTGTGATGAACAACACCTCCATTTTCTTGTGTTGGATCTTGAGGTTTTGGGATCGCAGCCAGTTGGATACTTCATTTATGCAGTTTGTTAATGGAGTGAGGTCGGGGTTCTCTGTTGTAAAAGGCATGTATAACAGCACATCATCCGCGTATATCATACAGTTGATACTGAAGGACCGTATCAGGTTGCAGATAGGCTGCATGTATATATTGAACATGAATGCGGAGAGGGAGGAGCCTTGCGGGACCCCCTGCTTTTGATGGAACAGATCTGATGCAGTATTGTTGGATCGCACCTGCTGCCACCTGTCAGAAAGGTAGGATCTGCACCACTCGAGTGCTTTATCTGTAATTCCCTTACCCTCGAGTCGTTCCAGGAGACGTTCGTGGCTCACGGAATCGAATGCCGCTGCTATGTCTAGGAAGACCAGGATGAACCCTTGGCGGATATTGTTGATGCCTGTTAATATGTTGCTGAATAGAGTAGTGAGCAGCGTTTCCACCCCGTGGGCTTCTCTAAAGCCGTGTTGACAAGGGTCTAGTGGTGCGTTAGTTTCTATATGCTCTTCTATTTGTCTTTGAACCTCCTTTTCCATTATTTTTGCCAGCAACGGTATGCTTGATATTGGCCTATAGGATTCTGGCTTCAGAGGGTCAAGCTTGTTGTTTTTTAGCAATGGCCTTATGGATGTGCGTTTGAGGGTACTTGGGAAAGCTCCTGTTGTGAATGAAATTTCCATGAGGCTGGATATGAATGGGCTCAGGTGGTTTCGTAGTTCCTTGATCCAGAACACAGGGCATGGATCGGTTTGGGCGGTGGTCATGTTGATGCCAGCAATGGTGTCCTCGATGCGCAGTTTGGGTGGTATTTTGAAAGTAGTGAGTAGAGTCTGATTGTATGGATCAAGGATCTTGCAAGGTGTTGGGATATTGTCAATCTGGCAGAGTTTGGATTGTAGATAGTCAGCGAACGTTTGAGGGTGGATGTTGCTAGTATGTTGAGAGGTGGGTTCATTTGTCAAACGCTTGACGATAGCAAACAAGTCATGAGGTTTGTTGAGAGATCTTTTCAGCGTGTTTGCGTAGTAGCGTCTCATTGGTTCTGTTACCGCGGCACGATGAGCTACTAGTTGTGACATATATGCAGTTCTGTCTTCCTCTGAGTGTGAGCGTCTCCATCGTCTCTCAAGTTTCCTTAGGGTTGTGCGTGAGGCCTTCAGCTCTGTTGAATACCAGGTTGCAGAGTGTCGCTTTCCATGGAGCTTGTTATTTGATGGACAAATGGCGATCGAACTGAGTTTATTATTCCAGTCGGTGACTAACTGGGTTGTGTGCCGGTGGGATAGTTAATGGAAGCATCGTTTTCAGTATTAGGTCTTTGTCAAAAGGCTGGAATAAAACAAAAGATATTATAATGCCTCTATATCGTTCCATGGTGAGACCGCACCTTGAATATTGTGTGCAATTCTGGTCGCCGTATCTTAAAAAGGATATAGCGTTATTAGAAAAACTTCAAAGAAGAGCCACCAAAATGATAAAGGGAATGGAAGGATACTCCTATGAAGAAAGGTTAAAAAGGTTAGGGCTCTTTAACCTGGTAAAGAGACGGCTGAGGGGAGACATGACAGAAGTCTATAAATTAATGGAGTGGAATGGGTAAACGTAGATCGATTGCTTACGTTATCAGAATATAGAAAGACTAGGGGACATGCAATGAAGCTACAGGGTAAAATATTTAAGGCTAATAAAAGAAAATATTTTTTCACTCAACGTGTAATCAAACTCTGGAATTTGTTACCGGAGGATGTAGTAAAGGCTGTTAGTGTAGCTCGGTTTAAAAAAGGTTTGGACAAGTTCCTGGAGGACAGGTCCATAAACCATTATTAAGAAGGGACCCAGGATATCAATGCTTGACCCAGTACAAGCATTGTGGAACCTGTGTCTTTTGGGGAAACTGCTAGGTACGTATGACCTAGATTGGCCACTGTTGGAAACAGGATACTGGGCTTGATGGACCTTGGTCTGACCCAGTATGGCATATCTTAAGTTCTTATGATCTGTCCCAGCATAGTCACTTCCCTGCATTCCATAGATACGAACACAGCAGACCCTGCAGAAGGAAAGCTTTCTCTACTTTATCTTCTAGGAGCACTTCTCCATGCCACTCTTCTAGAAAGCCTACACAAGCAGGCTCAGCAGGTACATATACCATGACTCATCCTCCGGCCTCAGTTTCTCAAACCCTCCAGAGAGCAACCCGAGCTGGTGCAGATGGTGTAAAAGCTTCTGGATGAAAATCTACAACTGCACCATACCCCACCCTCTAGCAGCAACGCATGCCACAGGAGCGAAGGATTCTCCTCCAAGTAAAAGTAACATGACTTCATCCAGGAGAACAGTAAAATATGCAGTCACAGCTCTGTTGGACAGCTGGAACTCAATTACCATAACATCTAACTGGTCTCTCTTCACTCCCAGATAAACTCATCCTGGGTGAAGACTCTTGTTCCTGCAGCATGTCATGGGACAATTTATCAAGGTCTCACTCCATAACACCTGAGGTTCACTCCCTGGGCATCCCATCTGAACCATCACCCCATCTACCTAAGCCGTAGTCTCTTCTGGAGGATACTTCCTAACCCAATATGCATCAAAAGTTCGTAGATCTCTTGATTTCACTTTCCATCAAGAACAAGGTACCATTCCAGGCATCCACCATCCTTTCTGTGAAAAAGTACTGTATTTTCTGATGTTGCTTTTCAGTTTACCTCCTTACAGCATGTTCTCTAATTCTATAGGTTCCCTGTCTTTGAAAAAAGTTTGTTTGTTTGTTTGTTTAAGAACATAAGATATGCCATACTGGGTCAGACTGAAGGTCCATCAAGCCCAGCATCCTGTTTCCAATAGTGGCCAATTCAGGTCACGAGTACCTGCCAGGTTCCCAAAAGGTATCCGGATTCCATGCTGCTTGTGCAATGGGTAAGCAGTGGATTTCCTGGTCCACTTTAATAGTGGTTTATGGACTTTTCCACCAGGAACTTGTCCAAACCTCTTTTAAACAAAGCTACACTAAAAACTTTTACTACATCCTCTAGTAACAAATTCCAGAGTTTGATTACGCATTGAGTGAAAAAATATTTTCTCCAATTAGTCTTAAAATGCTACATTGTAGCTTCATAGCGTGTCCCCTAGTCTTTTTACTTTTTGAAGGAGTAAATAACCCATCTAACATTTACCCCTTCTACTCCATTGATTATTTTAAAGACCTCAATCATATCTCCCCTCTGACATCTCTTTTCCAAGCTGAAAAGCACTAAACATTTTAGCCTTTCCTCATAGAGATATCCTTCCATCCCCCTTTGCCATTTTTGTTGCTCTTCTCTGTACCTTTTCTAATTCTGCTATATCCTTTTTAAGATATGGTGACCAGAATTGCACACAACATTCAAGGCGTGGTCGCATCAAGGAGCGATACAGAGGCATGATAATATGCTTTGTTTTATTCTCCATTCCTTTCTTTATGATTCCCAGCATTCCATTTACTTTCTTGGCCGCCGCTGCACACTGGGCAGAGGGTTTCAACATATTATCCACAATGATGCCTAAATCCTTTTCCTGGGTGGTAGTTCCTAATGTAGAACCTTCCATTGCGTAACTGTAGTTTGGGTTGTTCTTCCCTAAGAGGCCGATTCTGTACTGGCCGTACAGCCCCTGTACAGCAAATCTGAATCGGGGTGTACAGAGGTAGACCAGATTCTGATCCTGCAGGGGCTAGATGTGCCTGCGGGATCAGAATTGGGTCTACGGCATGGCTATGCAGGCCAGGCCCCAATTCTGATCGGCCACATGTCAGCCACATACCCAGCTAACGCAGCCTGGCTCTGTAATAGAGCAGCAGTGCCATGGCGTCTTGTTGCATGGCACTGTGGCTCTATTATGGAGCCACAATCCTCGGCCGCCAATCCAAAATGCCCTTTCCCCGCAGCTCGACCCCCGATCCGGCCTCCCATGGCCAGGGTCAGGCTATGGGGAACCCCCTTCACCCCTCAATTGTCTGTCCCTGCCGTCCGCCGCCATCCAGGGGGACTTATTCCACCTAAGAGGTGGAATAAGTCCCCTTTCTACCTGGCCAATCCCAAATAGACAGGGCTGACCTCTGAATTGGCCCTGTATTTCTGGGATCTCGCATCGCCCATGCCCCGCCCTGCCTCCTAACTGCCCCCTCCTGCTCCCGCCTATATCACCCCATACAACATAGCTTTACGTATCATGTCTGTGCAGCGCTGTGTACAACTAGTAGCGCTATACAAATGCTCATTAGTAGTAGTAGTAGTATGGGGAGCCTTTGGACCAGGGCGGCAGGGGAACAAATAAGTGGGACTGTAAGTCATGACATGATGTACATCCTTGCTATTCGGGGCACAGAATGACCCCCTAAGTGCATAACTTTACACTTGTCCATATTAAATGTCATCTGCATTTGTACACCCAGTCTCCCAATCCATCAAGGTCTTCTTGCAATTTTTTACAATCCTCTTGTGTTTTAATAACTTTGAATAATTTAGTATCATCTGCAAATTTGATCAGCTTACTCGTTGTTCCCATTTCCAGGTCATTTATAAATATGTTAAAAAGCAGCGGGTCCAGCACTGATCCCTGGGGTACTCCACTATTCACTTTTGTCCACTGAGAAAATTGGCCATTTAGCCCTACTCTCTATTTTCTATCTTTCAACCAGTTCCTAATCTACAATAATACACTGCCTCCTATTCCATGGCTTTTTAATTTCTCCAAGAGTCTCTCATGAGGGACTTTGTCAAAGGCTTTCTGAAAATCGAGATAAACTATATCAACTGGCTCATCTTTATCTACAGGTATATAGATATATAGGCGGCTGGGGAAATACGAGATGGAACAAGAGGCTATACTGTGTTGATGGACTACATTTCTCTGTTGCAAGGAAAAGGATCCTAAGTGAAAAATTCAGGCATTATGTGGACAGGCATTTAAACTAGGGAAAGGGAGTGACAGATGGAGAAGAACAATTTCAGGACGTCACTCCCAGCATAAACATAATAACATTGGAAACAGCCACACTATTAATCCACACATCAATGGCAAGTGGGAAGAGTTATGTAGAACAAAATCCATGCAAAATACAGGCAAGCCAGTCAACAAATGCTGGAAAGCAATGAGCACAAATGCTCAAAGCCTAGCCAACAAAGTTCCTGACCTGGAAGCCCTAATGGTGGAAATGGACTTGGACACTATGGTCATTACAGAAACATGATTTAAAGAGTCACATGAATGGGAGGCAGGAGTAGCTCTGTATGTCAAAAGCAATATTAAAACTGCTGAAATGCAGGGGACGTGGGGAAAAGAAATAGCGCTGTGGACTGTGCTGGAAAGAGGAGTTGGCACTATTATCCATACTGGTGTAGTCAACAGGCCTCCAACTCAAACCGAAGAAATGGATAGAGACTTGATTATTGATATTGCAAAGGTAGCCATAAAGGGGGAAGTGGTTTTAATAGAAAAAGAGCTCCCAGGACAAGGACTCTTGGTTTCAATACCAATTAGTCCTTGCGTCGCATTTGGGTAGCCCTCAAGAAATCAAGAAAAATTTGAATCTTGGCATCCAAAAACAGCTCTTGCATATGACAGAAATATAGCTTCAAAACATTATTATGATCCATCTAGAGGGCAAAACAAACAATCCTTTCAGTCACAACATCTAGAGAATTTTTCAAAAAGCCAATAAGGTCAAAAGAACCCCACTGGCCCTGGGCTTGTTCTCCTCCAGTCGATACAGCCTCAGACCCCAAGGACAGATCTTGCGCCCGGGCAATAGGTGGCAAATTATCCAAAGGTAATTTCAGGATCTCCTGAAGATACTTGCTAGCCATCTCAATAGGAGTCATCAAAGGAGACTTGGGGAAAATTAATAAAATGTAAATTGTTCCGTCAAGAAAAATTCTCTAGATCAGTGGTTCTCAACCCAGTCCTCTGGGACTCCCAGGCCAATCAGATTTTCAGGATATCCACAATGAATATGCATGAGATAGATCTGCATGCATTGCTTCCATAGTATGCAGATCTATCTCATGCATATTCATTGTGGATACCCTGAAAATCTGACTAGACTAGAGGTCCTAGAGGACTAGGTTGAGAACCACTGCTCTAGATACTCCATCTTACGGGACAGCACTTGGATATCCTGCATTTTCCCAAAACCTGCCTCTAAAATAGACAACTTCACTGCTTGTTGAGCTTGCTCCAGATACAGAAAATTAATTGAAAAAAGTACCTGACGGTTAATAAAGGGGAGTCCCCCAAATCTATTGCCTCCCACAGTGCATCCATTGTTACATCTGCTGGTTTCTTCAGCCCACCGGGGCCCGGTAACGAAGGACTTCTTCCTTTGGCAGTCACGCACCCCTTCAAAACAGCGGCACATGATGGTTCCACTCCCTAAACAACTGGAGAGTATGCTGTCACAGGGGTCCAAGGCTCTCACCAGATCCCTCTCTCAAACGGGAGACCAATGAAAACATGGCTGGACTGGAACTGGTTTTGGGTCATAGTGGCGTAGTTCTCTCATTGGGGCTCAAAGATGCCCCACTCAGAACCAACATAGTATTGCCAGCCCCGCTGTAGTGCTGCTCTGGACTCCATAGCTCACTCCGCACTCTGTGAGCGCCTTTTGGGTGCCCAAGATGGAACCAGCCCTTCGGTTTGGGTGTTCCTTCAGTTTCCACTTCCTCCCCCCCATCAGAGAGGTCAGAAAACCAACAGGGACCAGAGTACATCAAAAAGGTGAGAGCTACAGCCAGTGGCCAGACACCATCTTGCCCCAGAAAAAAAAAAAAAAGTAGCACGAAGTTTTTAGCACAGGGCCCCACACTACTTTTACCGTGGTACTGATACCATAAACTAATCCCACGCAACCTTGGGTAGTGTGCTTTAGTAAACATGCCACCGACTTATTGCCCTTTCGATAGCCTCCTCCAGTTTGGCTCACTGCTTTTCCACTTCCCTTTTCTCCTCCCACCTGCCAGCTCCTCAGTTTGCTGTGATTGGGCTCTGCCTTGGCTTTTACCTCAAACTGCATTGTGTGGTGATCACTGCTGCTCAAGTGGGCACCCATGCTGACACTAGACACATTGTCTGCATTGGTTAATACTAGATTGAGCATCAATCTTTTTCTGGTGAGTTCCATCACCAACTGTCAGGCATCCGTGATCTTTCTACTTCTTTCCAGATTTGCAACCTGGACACTCCAATCTACATCCAGCACAATAAAGTCACCCAATGGAGGAGAACAATTTTGCTTCTCTTTGGTAACCTTTTATTTTAAGGTATATGACATGACAATGATGGATATAGTGCAAGTTTTTCTAACTCTACTCCACACTTCTGTTGTGATGGAACTACATCTAGGCTTGAAAGAATAGCTTCGTTTTCCAGGTTTGTTCAACCTTTTGACTTTTGCTGAAGAGAATGTTAACTCCAGATTCCATCAGTACCATGATACTGGTTTCAGAGACCTGAACACCTCTGAAAATCGCCATCCTGTGTACAAATAAAAGTATGTAGATATCACCTGCACATGAACATGAACATAATGGAATGATGCCTACCTATTGCAGCAAATATAGAATTAAACTGTGTTGAGATTCGAGATCTGTTGTGTCAGTATGAACAGCTGGCACCAACAAAAGGTACTGGATGCTGGATCCCACTTTAGACTCATTCCCCTGAGCACAAGTAGATGGGTGGTTACCAGACAACCACCACCTTTGGGTACTACTGACTTTATAAAAGTTATTAGTCTAGATAAAACTATATGGTGAGACAAGCTAAAAAGCAACATGCCAGTGGCCTCATTTAATCACAAGAGAACTTTCCCCATCAGTTATCTCATGTTGTTGGGAAACTATGTCCAATTACTAGGCCTGTGTCTTGCTCATCACTGTTTAAATGGATAAATCTGCACGCTTCTTATATAACAAGATACGGTCTCTTCAGCCTTTGGTGGTCTCTTCGGGTTATTATCATCGGTGCTTTTTCATTCAAATTTAGCCTGAGTCCTTCTGACCACTTAATAGATTTCTCTCTTGAATTTTACCTTCTTCAAATACAGTCTTGAAAGAATCGTGTTATCTATGAACTATTCTTTTTCTCTAGTCAACTCTGGATTTTCTGTTAAAGGATTGCTGGTCTTCCTTTTTGTGTGTTAGATGTGGTTAACTCGAGCTTCATTCTAGTAGTTCCAGATTAATGGAAGGCGACAATGACATACCCCCTTCTTCAAGGCATCTAATCTTGACTCTGATATACTGGCCAAGTATCAGCTAGCTTCAAACAGCAGCAGATAACTTTCCATCTGACAATAACACTTTCACATGAGACAATCAGAATTATCTCAAGCCCTCTCGTCTATGATGAATGAGATATGGACTCATTTGAGTAGCCTTAAAGATTTGCTCTTTATTCAGTTAGACATGACTGCTGCATTTGATACTCTTGATGAGTCAAAGAGACATGATGGCAGATAAAGACCACACGGCCTACTCAGTCTGCCCTTCCATATGAGCCACTCAGCTCTATAGTCCCTTTTCTTCTTTAGAGATCCTCTGCGTTTGTCCCATGCCTTCTTGAATTCAGATACAGTTTTTCGTCTCTACTACCTCCAATGGGAGACTATTCCATGCATCTACCGATCTTTACTCAAAGCGTAGTTACTCACCTGTAGCAGGTGTTCTCCGTAAACAGTAGGACTAGGAGCTTTCAGAAAGCCTTTGACACGGTCCCTCATGAGAAACCTTTGGCAAAATTAAAAAGTCATGGGATAGGAGGCAGTGTACTATTGTGAATCAGGAACTGGTTAAAAGAGAGAAAGCAGAGGATAGGGCTAAATGGCCAATTTTCTCAATGGAGAAAGGTGAATAGTGGAATACCCCAGGAATCTGTGCTGGGTCCGCTGCTTTTTAACATTCATAAATGACCTGGAAATGGGAATAACGAGTGAGGTTATCAAATTTGCAGATGACACAAAATTATTCAAAGTTGTTAAAACCCATGAGGATTGTGGAAAATTGCAAGAGGATCTTGATAAATTGACTGGGCATCCAAATGGCAGATGAAATTTAATGTGGACAAGTGCAAAGTTATGCACCTAGGAAAGAAAAAACCCAAAATATGGTTACACGATGCAAGGTTCCGCATTAGGAACCACCACCCAGGAAAAACATTTAGGCATCATTTTGGATAACATGTTAAAACCCTCCACCCAGTGTGCAGCAGCAGTCAAGAGAGCAAATAGAATGCTAGGTATCATAAGGAAAGGAATATAGAATAAAACAAAGGACGTTATAATGCCTCTGTATCGTTCCATGGTGCGACCGCACCTTGAATATTGCCTGCAGTTCTGGTCTCCGTATCTTAAAAAGGATATAGCGTTATTAGAAAAGGTACAGAGAAGAGCCACCAAAATGGTAAAGGGGATGGAAGGATACCCCTATGAAGAGAGATTAAAAAGGTTAGGGCTCTTCAACCTGGAAAAGAGATGGCTGAGGGGAGATATAATAGAGGTCTATAAATTAATGAATAGAGTGGAATGGGGAAACATAGATCGAATGTTTATACAAGTATCATCAGAATATAGAAAGATGAGGGGGCATGCAATGAAGCTACAGTGTAACCTATTTAAGAGAAATAAGAGAAAATATTTTTTCACTTAATGTGTAATCAAACTCTGGAATTTGCTGTCGGAGGATGTAGTAAAAACTATATTAGTGTAGCCAGGTTTAAAAAAAAAGGTTTGGACAAGTTCCTGGAGGAAAGGGCCATAAATCATTATTAAAGGGGACCCAGAATATCCACTGCTTGACCCAATACATTGCAGAACCTGCGTCTTTTGGGGAAACTGTTAGGTAGGTACTTGAGACCTAGATTGGTCACTGTTGGAAACAGGATACTGGGCTTGATGGACCTTGGTCTGACCCAGTATGTCTTATCTTATGTTCTTATGTTCCTCACGTATGGGTGACATCATTGACGGAGCCCCTTATGGAATGCTACTCAGTTTTCAAAGGAAGATTTTGGGAGGTACACCACGCATGTGCACCTGCCTTCCTGCCCGCCTCAGCACCGCAATCGCCAGTACAACAACATAGCAGAAGCCAAAAAAAGCAACTCCCCGAGGAGGTGGGAGGGTTGTGAAGACTTATTCCTGCTGTTCACAGAGAACACTTGCTACAGGTGCTGTTCACAGAGAACAGCACATGCTACAGGTGCTGTTCAGAGAACACCTGCTACTATGCTTTCTCCATGAACAAGCAGGAAATAAGTCCTCACATATGGGACTCCCAAGCTACAGGCTACCGGAACCTGAAGAGATAAACAGCCCAACTGGTTAACAAGAACTGGAGAAGTCAGGAAGATCAGAGAGGTAGTCCTGCAGAGGGACTCATCTTATTTATTTATTTATACATCTTTTCTATACCGCCACTTCCAGCGATCAGTGGCGGTTTACAGGTAACATAAACTTTAATAATAGAGTACTATTATTTTACATAGAACAGATTTAGAACAATGAACATTCAACTATTAAATGTAACTCAAAAAATACAATGAGATAACAGGCTACCAACAGTATATCAACAGTAAAGGGATATATTTACATTAAATTACAGTTATTCACATTAGTGACAAGTAATTGCTTTCAAAGAGTAAGCTTAACTAGGTGAGCAATGTGAATGTGTGGGAAAGATTTTATGCCTTGTCTAGGTAGGGTCAGTGAGTGACTGATGATCGGTGGTTTTCTCCGTGTTAGGATTATCTTCAATGTGGAGGTTATTGTAGTGCAGAGTAAATAGATGGGTTTTTAGATTTTTTCTAAATAATTGAAGGTCCTTGATTTCTCTGATTTCAGACGGGAGGTTGTTCCATAACGTAGGGGCGAAGTATGAGAAAGCTGTGTTGCTTGTCTTCTGACTTGTCTTTCGAATAGAATCAGGGACTTGTAACGTGTGAAGGTTTATTCTTCGTCTTGATCTATTTTCATGTGGGATGTTGATGAGCGTAGATAAGAAGGATGGAGCTATATTATTAAAGATCTTAAATGTATTGACTAAGGACTTATAGATGATTCTGCATGAGACGGGTAACCAATGGAGAGCGTAGAGAATCGGAGATATATGATCTGAAAGTTTCGCTTTATAGATAATCCTTGCGGTGACATTTTGGGCTAATTGAAGCGTGTGAATATTTTTCTTAGAGGTCCCTTGAAGAATACCATTACAGTAGTCTAAATGTGGTGTAATAAGTGTTTGTACTATGGTTCTGAAATCAGTGTTGTCTATCAATGGTCTAAGTTGTTGGATTGTCCTTAATTTGAAATATATTGTTTTTACAGATTGTTTTATATGTTTGGTGAGACTGAGGGTCTTATCCAGAGTGACTCCCAAATATTTGATCTCATCTTTGACTGGGAGAGAGTTTTTTTCCCAATGTTGATTTCAAGTGGGGGAGTGAAGCTTGTGTTTCTTGTTATGAATAAAACTTCTGTTTTTTTAAAATTAATATTCATATTCATTGATTTCAGCCACAGCTCAGCTTCAGTGAGGCAACGACAGATGTTGCTATAATCCGGGTTGGACACATCAAATGGCAAGTATAACATGATGTCGTCCGCGTAGATGTGGTAGTTGATTTTGAAGCGTTTAAATATGGAACAGATGGGTTGAAGATAGAGATTAAACAAAAGAGCCGAAAGGGCAGAGCCTTGAGGGATGCCCTGTTCTTGTGGAAATGGGGATGAGGCATTTCGATCTATTTGCACATATTGGGTCCGGTTAGTAAAATAGGATATGAACCATTCAAGGGTTTTATCTTTGATGCCTATTTGAGAAAGTCTTGAAATGAGCGTGATATGGTTTACAGTGTCAAAGGCCGAGGAAATATCAATGAATATGAGAATGAAGGCTCGCTTGGTATTATCGATACCTCTGATTGTATCAAATAGTGCTGTTAGGAGTGTTTCTACACCATGATATGGGCGAAATCCATATTGATGATCATCTAATGGAGCTGATGAGTCTATATAATCTTGCAGCTGTGTTTGTACAATCTTTTCAATAATCTTGGCAAGGAATGGAATACTTGCAATGGGACGATATGAAGTTGGGTCGTTGCTGTCTAGTGCTTTGTTTTTTTTAACAGCGGTCGGATTGCTGACCTTTTGAGGACATCTGCTATACGTTCTTGTTGAAGAGATTGGTTTACTATGTTCAGTAAGTCTGAGGTAAGTTCTGTTTTTGTTGATTTTATCCAAGTCACTGGACAAGGATCAAGAAGAGAGGTTGTAGTATTTAGGTTGGAGATTGTCTGAAGAAGGAGCTTGTTGGTAATAGGATGGAAGGCTTTCCATTCCAGTTGGTTATTATCTGAAAGAGATAGGCTAGGTGGGGTGAAATGGCTGTTAAGTTTGAGTTTATTTGCAAAGTGATCAGCAAGTATTTGCGGGTTAATACAAATTTTGTGAGAATTGTTGGATGGGGATTTGGTTAACGATTTGACAATCTCAAATAGTTCTCTAGGACGGTTAATAGCTTTAGATAAAGTTTTAGAGTGATATTGTTTTTTAGCGTTATTAATCGCATCCTTGTAATCTTTGAGTAGTGAGAAATATTGTATTCTGAGTTCGTGAGTTTTTTTCCTTCTCCAAGTAGATTCCATTTTTCTAAGACCTTTCTTCAGAATTGCAAGTTCAATAGTATACCATTTTTCATTTTTTCTCATTTTATGGCGAATCTTCGCTGAATATGGTTCTGATGCGGATCCAATAATGGAATTCCAGCTTGATATTGCGTCATCAAGGTTATAGATATAAGGATTCAATCGTGGGAGTACTGATTCAAGAAACTCTTCTCTTTTGAATGGTCGAAATCTTTGACCTTGTTGTAGATTGACAAGGGGTGCTTTGGTGTGTTGTGGGAGGTGGAAAGAGAACCTAATCAGATAGTGGTCAGACCAAGGGACTTGAGATGTGGAAGGTGAGACATAATGAGATGTGGTTGTATAATGGGTAGGGATGAATATTAGGTCGAGAGTGTTTCCTTTAGTATGAGTTGGTTGGTTAACTGTTTGCTTGAAGCCCATCTCTTCCATCGCTTCTAAGAAAGATGTTTGATTGTTAGAGAGAGATGGCAGATTGAAATCACCTAGCAAGATGAGGGGTTTCCTTATTGTAGAATTGCAAGCCGATTCTAGTATGGTGTCAACATTTTGATTACTTGCAGTCGGAGGTCTGTATATCAAGCAGATTGCTATGTCCTTATTTTCAATTTTGAGTATATTTGTGTCATCAGGGTTTTCACATAAAGTAGGGGATAACCCGAGATTAGATTTAGCTAATATAAGAACACCTCCTCCTCTTATATGTTTCCTATTGCAGGTGAAGATGGAGTATCCTTGCACTTTTAATTGATTTAACAGAACTGAGTCGGATTCTGTTAACCATGTCTCAGTAATGCATAGTAGGTCTGGGTTTTCTGTATTAATTAGATCTGTTATGATAGGTGTTTTATTTCTAACTGACCTAGCATTGATGAGGATGAAGGATAAGTGTGTGAAAGCATTGCCTGCATTTATGTGGTTGGTTTTAGAGTATGTCTTTATCTGAATCAGTCTGTGGTGATTTATCTTAGAATTTCCTAAGAATAGTTGGTGAGTGTTATGTCTCTGACGAGGGATAACATGAATGTAAGAGAACTCTGGGAGGTTCAAAGGTGGGGTGAAGGCATTAGCAGAGAGGGGGTAGAGAGAGAGTAGTAGGCTGACAATGTATAAGGTGAGATTCAAGGTAAACAATAGCATTTTTTTATAGTTCATGTTGGAACTTCTGAAGACTGTAAAAATGCAGGTTACTGACAACAATATAAGAATCAAGTAGTATTAATTAGCTACTGAAAACAGTATATGGAATCAAGTAGTATAAATTAGCTACTGACAACAGTATATGGAATCAAGTAGTATTAATATTTGGTCATGGAAGACCCTAGATAAAGTGATTGATGTCAGTGAGGTTATACTCTGACAAGGCAGTGACCTTAGAATGTGTGAAGTTATAAATGAAACTATTGGTGATAGCTATAATTCTAATAAGATAGAGTATGGATTAAGATACAGCAGTATTGTGCGGTTTTGAGGAGATTTTCAGCTTAGGCAGGGTAATGACGACAGTATTAAATATGTGTTAGCTACTGGCAACAGTAATAATTGAGGGACTGCTACTGGCAAAAGTATTACAAATGTGATAGCTACTGGCAACAGTAATAATTGAGGAACTGCTACTGGCAACAGTATTACAAATGTGACAGCTACTGGCAACAGTAATAATTGAGGAACTGCTACTGGCAACAGTATTACAAATGTGACAGCTACTGGCAACAGTAATAATTGAGGAACTGCTACTGGCAACAGTATTACAAATGTGATAGCTACTGGCAACAGTAATATGAAAATGCTACTGACAACAGTAATGTAGGAAAGTTACTGACATCATTAATTGGTATATTCGGTGTAGCGTATAACTGCTAACATTGATGTCTAGTCTAACTAGACGGTCGAGCAGAGTAGATAAGTGGGTTCTGGTGTATATTGTAAAGGGATAAATCAGCTGGATAGAGTTTGTAAAGGGTATACTTGCTGCGATTGCGGTTCTGTGGAGAGGGTGAAGTATGCGATCTCGACCCTCTAGGGGAGCTCAGCTGTACTTGGGAGTAGATGCTGGACTCCGCGTTGATTCAGTATCCTCAGTAGACATAGACCTGAGGGGATTTTGAGCAGGTAGCCTGGATGGACAGAAGGGCCGGTGGGCAAGAGTTGACTAACACTCAAAGAGATGCCGGAGTATGGCCTGACCAAAATTGCTGTCCCATCAGCATTCCCCATCCAGACAGTAGTGGGCTACGAAGATATGGACCAAGGACCGTGCCACAGCCCTGCAGATTTCCTGAATGGAGGTTGGCCACCGATGAAGCCATCGCCCAGATATTATTTATTTTATTTATTTATTTATTTATTTATTTATTGAACGGTTCTATATACCGCCTTTCAGAAAAATCAAAGCGGTTTACATAGAACAAAACTTGAACATTACATTGAAACTTATTCAAACAATTGAAATTACAGTGCACATTAAATTGTATATAATAAAAATGGTAATTTGAGGGTTACAATGCTGAGTAAATGCGGATTAGGTATATAGATAGGTATATTATGAGCCGTGACATGACCGTCAAGGCTCAACCCAGCCAGCAAATATGCATCAGCGATGCAGTCTGCTAGCCAGAGGGATAGCGTATGCTTCAAGATAGTGACCCCCCCCCCCCAGCCTATTGGGGGTCAAATGAGATGAACAGCTGTGTGGATTGACGGTGTACCTTCATGTGCTACAGACAGAAGGTCAACATATTCTTACAGTCTAGTGTGTGCAAGGCCGCCTCACCATGGCTCATTTGTGGTTGGGGAAAAAATGTTGGAAAGGCAATGGACTGACTGAGGTGGAATGCCGAGACCACCTTCGGCAGAAGGCAAGGGTGTGTGCGGAGCACCACTCTGTTCTTGTGAAATCTGGTGTATGGAGGATGAGTGACCAGAGCTTGGAGCTCACTGACACATTGTGCTGATGTGACAGCGACCAAAAGTGGACCTTCCAGGTCAAGAATTTCAGTGAGCATGACTCCAGGGGCTTAAAGGGGGCCCACATCAGTTTGGCCAAGGACCACATTGAGGCCCCAAGGTACCATAGAGGGCTTGAGTAGAGGTTTCGCGAGAAGCAGGCCACTCATGAACCAGGTCACTAGAGGCTGGGCTGAAACTGGCTTCCCCCCACAGCCCCAGTGGTAAGCCCCAATCGTGCTGAGATGAACTTGCACCAAGTTAGACTTCAGCCTGGAGTCAGAGAGGTCCAAGAGGTACTCCAGCAGCCATTCCACGGGGCAGGAGAAGGGGTCCAGTGCCTTACCCACGCACTAGATGGCAAACCACTGCCACTTGAACGTGTAGGCCTTGCGTGTCAAGTCCTTGCGGGATGCCATCAGGATGTTGGTAATGCCCTCAGGAAGATCAAGTACTGCAAGGACTACCCTCTTAGCATCCACACTGAGTACCAGGGAGCGGACGATGGGGTGCAGCAGGGAGCCGCCCTCCTGAAAGATGAGGTCTGGGTCAGAGTCCAAGTGAAGAGGCTGCCTCAGTGAGAACTGCAGCAGCAGAGGGAACCACGGCAGCTGAGGCCAGTACGAGGCAACAAGAATCATAGAGCCCCTTTTGGCCTGGAACTTTAGGCGAGTTTTTGCCACCAGTGGTATTGGTGGGGTAGGTATACAGCAGGCGCCCCCCAGTGGAGAAGGAAGGCATAAGAGGTTAGGCGACTGCTGGCCGGCCTCCAAGAACAGAACTGGGCTACCTGGACATTGTGCTCCATGGCTAAAAGATCCACCACCGGAGTGCCCAACTCCTGGAAGATTTGGTCCACCACCTCCCTCTTGAAGGTCCACTCATGATACTGAAGCATCAGATATGCCATTGAGCTCACCGGGCAGATAAGTCCCCCTAAGATCCATGCCATTGAGTAGAGTGAACGTCCAGAGACAAACAGCCCAGCACAGGAGATACGATCCCGTGCCCCCATGCTTGCTCACATAGTAACATAGTATATGACAGCAGAAAAAGACCAGTATGGTCCATCTAGTCTGCCCAGCAAGGGGCCAAGAGTAGGTGCCCCTGCTGCTCTGTGCAGGTCACCCCTCCCCATGTCCTTGTTTAGGGGTGTACCCACCGCTCCATGTAGGTCACCCCTATTTGTTGAGATATAAGAGATAGTTATGTTTATTTTTATTTTATCGTGTTGCTATAAAAGGATCCACTGTGTCTGTCCCATGCCATTTTGAATTCTGTCACTGTATTTGCCCCCACCACGTCAATCGGGAGGGCATTTCAAGCATCCACCACCCTTTAAGTGAAAAAGTATTTCCTGACATTGCCTTTCAGTTTACCCCCTTGCAGCTTCATGTTATACCCTCTAGTTTTACAGCTTCCCCGTCTTAGGAAGAGATTTGCTTGTTCATTAATACTCTAAGTATTTTAAGGTCTGAATCATATTTCCCCTGTCCCTCCTCTCCTCCAGAGTGTACATATTTAGGTCTACAAGTCTCTTCTCATAAGTCTTCTGATGTGGGCTCCAAATCATTTTGGTCGCCTTCTGATGAACCGTTTCCAGTCTTTTTATATCCTTTGTGCGATATGGTCTCCAAAACTGAACATAATATTCCAAGTGAGGCCTCACCAGCAACTTGAACAGTAGCATTAGTACCTCTTCCTTTCTGCTGGTAATTCCCCTTTGTATGCAACCCATTTTATTATTGTAAACCGCTTATATGTTTCAACCAAAGCGGTATATCAAATTTGGGAATAAAAGGTAAAGAAAGCATCCTTCTGGCTTTGCCACTGCCTTGTCACACTGTTTTGCCACCTTGAGATCCTCAGAAACAATCACTCTGAGGTCCTTCTCTTGTTCCATGCACACTAACCTTTTGCCCCCTATCGCATATAATTCCTTTGGATTTCTGCTTCCCAAGAGCATGACATTGCACTTCTTCACATTAAATCGTAGTTGCCAAGCATTAGACTATTCTTCCAGCTTTTGTAGATCTTTCCTCATGTTATCCACTCCCCCAGGGGAGTCCACACTTTTGCAAATTTTCGTGTCATCTGCAAAAAGACAGATTTTTCCATTCAGTCCTTCTGCAATATCACTCACAAATACATTGAATAGTACCGGTCCCAGGACCGAATCCTGGGGCATAGCGCTAATCACCTTCCTTTCATCCCAGTGAGTTCCATTTACCGTCACTTCCTGTCGTCTGTCAGTCAACCAATTTCTGATCCAGTTCACCACCTTGGGGCCCATTACCAAGCTGTTGAGTTTATTGATAAGTTTCCTATGAGGAACAGTAATAAAGGCTTTGCTGAAATCTAGGTAGATAACATCCATCGCATGCCCTTGATCTAGTTCTCTGGTCAACCAGTCAAAGAACTCAATCAGATTTGTTTGGCAAGATTGTTATTTGGTAAAACCATGTTGCCTCAGATCATGCAACCTGTTGGTTTCGAGAAAGTCCACTATTCGTTTTTTCAGGAGCACCTCCATTACTTTTCCCACCACAGAGGTAAGGCTTACTGGCTTGTACTTTGTCACTTCTTCCCTATTACCACTTTTGTGAAGAGGCACCACATCAGCCCTTCTCCAGTCCTGTGGAACTTCTCCTGTCTCCAAGGATCTATTAAAAACATCCGTTAATGATCTTGCAAGAACCTCTCTGAGCTCTTTCAGTATCCTGGGATGTATCCCATCCAGTCCTAAGGCCCTGTCCACTTTCAGATCTGAAAGCTGTTCTAATACATCTTCTGTGAATGGTGTGGTATCTACTCTATTCCCATTTGTATATTTGTCAATCACAGGTGGTCCTTCTCCAGATTTTTTTTTTAGTAAATACAGGCCAGAAATATTTGTTTAGCATTTTCTCTTTTTCAATGTCACTTTCCACAAAGCCTTTCCCAGCACTTTTGAATCCTGCAATTCCACCTTTGATTTTCCTCCTCTCCCGAATATACCTGAAAAAGATTTTGTCGCCACACTTCACATTCTTAGACATCTTTTCTTCTGCCTTTAATTTTGCTATCCTTATTTCTCTTTTTGTCTCTTTCAGTTTGATCCTGTATTCTTTTCTGTGTTCCTGTTTGTGAACTTCTGAATTTTGTGAAAGCTGTGTTTTTTGCTTTTATTTGTGCAGCCACTTTTTTGGAGAAAAAAATATGTTTCCTTTTCCTCTTGTTTTTATTTACTTTCCTTAAATACGTATCTGTTGCCCCTTTTATTGCCTCCTTTAGTTTAGCCCACTGCAATTCCACTTCCCTTATCCCCTCCCACCTGCCAACTCATCCTTCAGGCACTTGGCCATTTTACTGAAGTCAATGTTTTTGAAGACTTTGAATTTGCTGTGATTGGACTCCACCTTGGCTTTTATCTCAAACCACAGTGTGATGATTGCTGTTGCTCACATGTGCACCAACCCGGATATTCATAAGAACATAAGATATGCCATACTGAGTCAGACCAAGGTCCATCAAGCCCAGTATCCTGTTTCCAACAGTGGCCAATCTAGGTCATACGTACCTAGCAGTTTCCCCAAAAGACACAGGTTCTGCAATGCTTGTACTAGGTCAAGCATTGATATCCTGGGTCCCTTCTTAATAATGGTTTATGGACCTTTCCTCCAGGAAATTGTCCAAACCTTTTTTAAACCCAGCTACACAAACAGCCTTTACTACATCCTCAGGTAACAAATTCCAGAGTTTGATTACACGTTGAGTGAAAAAATATTTTCTTTTATTATTCTTAAATAGTTTACCTTGTAGCTTCATTGCATGTCCCCTAGTCTTCTTATATTCTGATAACGTAAACAGTCGATCTACGTTTACCCGTTCCACTCCGTTCATTAATTTATAGACTTCTATCATATCTCCCCTCAGCCGTCTCTTTTCCAGGTTAAAGAGCCCTAACCTTTTTAGCCTTTCTTCATAGGAGTATCCTTCCATCCCCTTTACCATTTTGGTGGCTCTTCTCTGAACCTTTTCTAATAACATTTTGAACTTGTCAAATCTCTCACCAAGACGTCCCAACCAACAAACCAAAACGGTACAATGACGGCCCAAACTCTAGCTGACCATTATGCCAGCAAGCTTAACCCACCAGACAGTAAGCTAAACTTACAAACACCTGCACACCTCACCCAAGAAATGGCTACAATCACCACCCAGCAAAAAACCCTCACATCAAAAAGTGCAAACCAGTACCAAGATTGGGATACCTTCCAAAGCATAGACGACAGACAAATCATCAACATAATTACCAACTTGAACTCCACCACTTCCCCCCTCGATCCCTGCCCAGCAGCCTGGATCAAGGCGATGAAACAAGATGCTGCCAAGTATATCACCCATATAGTAAACCAATCTCTACTACAAGGGATCATGCCAGCACGACTTAAGCAATCTCTCATACGACCCATCCTAAAAAACAAAACTCTCAACGAGAACGACCCTGCCTCCTACCGTCCGATATCCAGCATACCCTTCTTAGCCAAGATTATCGAAAAGGCTGTCCAGCAACAGCTGCAGGACCACATTGATGTTAACAATGCCCTAGATGATCATCAATACGGCTTCCGCCAACATCATGGCGTGGAAACTCTCCTACTAGCTCTAATGGACAAACTACACAAGGGTCTTGAGAACAAAAGCAAAATGTATATGCTCATTTTTATAGACATATCTGCTGCCTTTGATTCAGTGCATCATGCCACGCTCCTGGACAGACTTGCCTCCATAGGCATATCGGGGACCCCCCTGAAATGGTTCGCATCTTACCTAAATAACAGAATGCAGCAAGTCCAATTCAACAACGCAAAGGCCTCTGCCTTCCCTCAAACTCAAGGCATACCACAAGGCTCTGCCCTATCCTCACTCCTGTTCAACCTCTATCTACGACCTATTTGTGAAATCCTGCAGGACCACAAGATCAGTTACCATATCTACGCAGACGACTTGATGTTTTACACTCATCTCGACATCAACAACCCCAACCTCAATCAGCTCGAAAAATGCCTAAGTGAACTACAAAACTGGCTGCAACAGAATAATATGTCAATAAACCATAAAAAAACAGAAGTGATGTGCGCATTTCCAGAAAACCTGACTTTAACCCACCACCAACGGTTACCATGAACAATGATGTCTATACAACAAAGCCTGAAATAAAATACCTAGATGTAATGCTGGACAGCAACTTAAATATGGAAAAGCACCTCCGAATCACCAATCGGGCCATCTTCCGCAAATTAAGAATCCTGCAACCGCTACGGAATATTATTGACCACTCCGACTTCAGGACAGTGGCACAAGCCCTCATCATTCCCCACCTGGATTACTGCAACGCTATATTACAAGGTCTGCCCAAAAAAACCCTTAACATACTGCAACTAGCACAAAATGTAGCGGCTAGAATCATCATGAAAAAAGGCCTAACCGAACGCATCACTCCAGTACTAATCGAGCTTCATTGGCTCCCCATCAAAGCCCGCATCCAATATAAGCTCTTAGTAACCACATTCAAGCTCGTTCATAACGTAGCACCCTCATACCTAAACACCTTAATATCCGATCAACCAATCATCAGAAGCAGAAGAACAGTAAATAGCAACACCCTTCATGTCCCGAGTAGCCTGAGAAATTGCAACGCAAACACCACCAACAGAGCGTTCTCATTTATTGCACCAATACTCTGGAACCAACTGCCCTATGAACTGCAAGCAAACAAGGACTTGAAGGACTTCAGGAAGAAGCTTAAGACTCACCTCTTCCAGACCCATTTCAACCTAACCTAGTCAGAGTGTCTTATTCTATTTGGGCACCTTGCCAGCTTCAATAACACACAGCAGTATAAAACACGTCCTGTAATATGTAATATATGTATATATGTAATATATGTGTATATGTATACATGTAAAGCCTCCTCTCAAACAATCAAATGTAGATATGTAAAGTCTCCTCTTATACAATCAAATGTAAATATGTGACTGTTTGATGTGCCTTTTACCCACCCCTGAAATCACACTGTATGTTCCAAATCCGGCCTGTACAGCCGCACCATTATGTATAGAAAACCGCTGCTGATCGCTGGAAGTAGCGGGATACAAGTGTACACTAAATAAATAACGCTATATCCTTTTTAAGATACGGTGACCAGACTTGCACACAATATTCAAGGTGCGGTCTCACCATGGAACGGTATAGAGGCATTATAATATCTTTTGTTTTATTTTCCATTCCTTTCCTTATGATACCTAGCATTCTATTTGCTCTCTTGGCTGCCGCTGCACACTGGGCCAAGGGTTTTAACATGTTATCCACAATGAAGCCTAAATCTTTTTCCTGGGTGGTGGTTCCTAATGTGGAACCTTGCATTGTGTAACCATAGTTTGGGTTGTTCTTCCCTAGGTGCATAATGTTGCATTTGTCCACATTAAATTTCATCTGCCATTTTGATGCCCAGTCTTCCAATTTATCAAGATCCTCTTGCAATTTTCCACAATCCTCTTGTTTTTTTTTTTTTATTAGTTTTAATCATAATACATGATCAAATAAACTTATACAGGTCAATCTAGGCAAAACAATATGGCACAAGCCATTTACAAATACGTAAGAAATCAAACAAACGATAAAGCCCACATCAAGAGAGAGCAGATCAAATCTAGAATAGGCAACAAATGCAAGAATACAAGAAAACAAGACCCTTAAGAGGGCCACAAAATAAAGGTGATTCAATTACCAGAACTGTCTCCGACCAAATCCTGCTTGTCCTGCAAAAGGTTTTCCAGATGTGAAACATCAGTGAAACTATAAGAATTACCATCAAGGCCAATGGCACACTTGCATGGGAATCTCAAAAAGAAAGTGGCCCCTAAAGCTAAAACTTGAGGCTTTAAAGCAAGAAATTGCCGCCTACGCAGCTGAGTAACACGTGCCACATCTGGAAAGACAAAGATTACTTGTCCACAAAATTTGACCGCCTTTGCTTTAAAATACGCTTTAAGAATGCGTTGCTTAATTAATACAGTTGAAAAGGTGACCAGCAAAGTGGACCGCAATGTAATTGTATCAGAAGAATCTTCGATAAATGCAGTGAGATTTGCAATCGTGGGAATAATCTCATCCAACCCACCTTCAGCGATGTTCTCCTTTTTAGATGTAGAGGGTACATAATAAATTTGAGAGATTTCTATAGATTCAGATATTGCCAAAACTTCCTTTAGATATTTTTCCAACAAAATAGTGGGAGAAAGCAAAGAAGATTGTGGGAAATTTAAAAATCTTAAATTACAACGGCGTAAGGAGTTCTCCAAAGCTTCTACCTTAGTGCAATTCGGAGGTTGAGTGGAGGTGTGCTGAGCTGCATTTGGGCTCGGACGGAGCTGTGGTCACGCCTGTGAAGCCGACGCTGCCCTGAGACAATCGGGCAGGCACGCCCGGGACACCCTGCTGCTGGGAGGTCCTGACTGGGTTTAAAGAACTGTGCCTTCTTTCCTTCGGCGGAGAGCATTTCGGAGGTTGAGTGGAGGTGTGCTGAGCTGCATTTGGGCTCGGATGGAGCTGTGGTCACGCCTGTGAAGCCGACGCTGCCCTGAGACAATCGGGCAGGCACGCCCGGGACACCCTGCTGCTGAAAGGACCTGCCTGGGATAAATTTTCTTTCCTCTCCGCGACCGCGGGGCTTTGTCTGAAGGGGCGTGTCTAAAGGGGCTGGTTCAGCCCCTTAGACGCCCCTTCGACGCTACTGAGACGCCGCTTTAGTCAGGCCGTCTGGAGAGTAGAGACTGTGTGTTTGGACTTCCTTCAGCCATTCGATGGTACCCTAAGGTTGTATACAATTTGTTTCTTATATTATATGGTG
Source organism: Ichthyophis bannanicus (assembly GCA_033557465.1). Taxonomy (NCBI): domain Eukaryota; kingdom Metazoa; phylum Chordata; class Amphibia; order Gymnophiona; family Ichthyophiidae; genus Ichthyophis; species Ichthyophis bannanicus. The sequence continues at coordinate 258,980,591 of CM066035.1, forward strand.
TTAGCTTATGTTTGTTGCTAGTGTTACAGCATGGGTAAGCGGAAGGCTAAGGCAGTTGTCAAGTCTCAGGCGGCCGGTGCCGGGATTGCTAAACCGGTCGGCCCCCTGGACAGACACGTGGTGCCTCTACCTCTGGCGCAATCCTCTCCCGACGGGGTTTCTCTAAGCCCCGGGGGGAGATCTCCTCCTTCCTGTCCTCGTCCTGCTGCTTCTTTGGTTTCTCAAGTTTCCTTTAATGAATTATGTCCAGTGAGATCTTCTATTGTACTGCCTATTCCAGTCCCTGGTATAGATCTAAATGCCCCTTCGGAGGCACCTGATCTATCCCCTGAGGCAGATGTTACCCTTAAGGATGTATTGAGGGCTGTTACAATTATTGATCAGAAGGTATCCCTTCAGTTAAATTCTTTATCTACCTTTACCCAGCAGACTGCAATAGCGTTGCAGCAACTGGATAATAAGGTAATGTCGCTGGATACTGCTGTTACCAAAATGGAGTCCCAGGTTCCTGTCCTGCAATCAGTGAATGAATCCTCTTGGGTTTTAACAACTTTAAATAGTTTTGTGTCATCTGCAAATTTGATAACCTCACTCGTTATTCCACTTTCCAGGTCATTTATGAATATGTCAAAAAGCAGCGGACCCAGCACAGACCCCTGGGGTACACCACTATTCACCTTTCTCCATTGGGGAAATTGGCCATTTAGCCCAACCCTCTGCTTTCTATCTTTTAACCAGTTCCTGATCTACAGTAGTACACTGCCTCCTATCCCATGACTCTTTAGTTTTGCCAAAAGTCTTTGATGAGGGACCTTGTCAAAGGCTTTCTGAAAGTCCAGATACACTATATCAACCAACTCACCTTTGTCCACCTGTTTATTCACACTTTCAAAAAAACATAACAGATTAGTAAGACAAGATCTTCCTTGTCTAAAGCCATGTTGGCTGTCTCCCATTAGGCCATGACTATCTACATGCTCAGTAATTTTATTCTTTATGATGGTTTCTACCATTTTTCCCGGTACTGACGTGAGGCTCACCGGTCTGTAGTTTCCCGGATCACCCCTGGAACCCTTTTTAAAAATTGGTGTTACATTGGCGATCCACCAATCTTCAGGTATTAGAGATGATTTTAATGATAGTTCACAGATTACTAATAGCAGGTCTGCAATCTCATATTTCAGTTCTTTCAACACTCTTGGATGTATGCCATCCGGCCCAGGTGATTTGCTACTCTTCAGTTTATCTAATAGTTGTAATACATCTTCCCGATGTATTGATATTTCCTTCAATTCTTCAGCACCTTTAAATACCACTTCAGTCATGGGTAACATCCCTACATCTTCCTCAGTAAAGACCGAAGCAAAGAATTCATTCAGTCTCTCCACTATCGCCTTGTCGCCTCTTAGTGCCCCTTTAACTCCTCTATCATCGAATGGTCCAACTGACTCTCTCACAGGTTTTTTGCTATGAATGTACTTGAAAAAATCGTTATTTTGCGTTTTTGCTTCCGCAGCAAGCTTCTTCTCAAATTCTCTCTTTGCCTTCTTTATCAATGCCTTGCATTTGACCTGCCAGTGCTTGTGTTGTTTCCAGGTTTGTGATAAGGAAGCTTATAATAGCTCAGGAAGGAGCTATAGTAAAGGTGAAGTGACTCTGAACAAGCAACCTGTCAGTTCTGGTAGAAATAAGAAAACAGAATTTTTCCATAAAAGACTACCAGTCCCAGAATGCACCAGGTTTCCAACAGCCATTAGAGGAGCTGAAGTGGGGAAACGTGTGTTCAATCAGGAGGGCTATGAGGTAATCCCCAAGCACTCATCTCAAAGGGCAGGGCCTGATTCAGCACAGCTACGCTGTGCTAGGGTGGAGCACTCATCTAAGCAGAATAAAGGTAGAGTTTATTCTACAGAGAATTATCCTCATCCTCGTCTTGGAGATCCTCAGATTCATCTTGAAGATCCTCATCTTGGACAGCTTCATCATCTGGAGGATCATCAGAAGCAGAAGCCAGAGCGGACGAACAGAGAGGGCAAGAAACCCTTTGGAAGAAAGAAGAGAAAAGCATTTGGGAGGTCTAAAGGAGTCCATAGCAGTACGTATACTGGAAGGCATTCAAAAGGCAAGCATACACCATTGGACTGGGGAAAACCAGAGGAGTGGTGCTGCAGAGCTAGGAATCTTCAGACGGTACCTGTGAGGGAGACTGCTGCACTTGGAAGGGACCCTAGGACCCGTGCCAGAAGGTATGTGAAGAGAGATCCAGTGTCCAGGGATCTGGATTGGAAGGCTGGACATAAGAACTGGACTACATACTGGCCAGGCTATTTAGAGAGGAACTCTAGCAGCAATGGAAGCTCAGGTATGAACACTGATCTATGCCCTAGCTATACCCTTGAAAGACAGCAGGGAAACAAGTATTCTCCTGAGAGTGCTCCATTGAGAAATTCCTCTGTGCCAATCCATGATATTGAACCCATGATTGTTGAAGAAGGGGGAGAGGATATAGATCCAGGCTGTGAATACATGGATTGCTCTCTGTCTAAACTCCTTTGGTAATTTACTGTTACAAAGTACAACAACCATCACAAAGAAATACAAACTTGTTCTTTAAATCTACTCAGAAAAGCTCCTGAGTAGGATTTGAGCCACGCAGCAGAAAGTAAGTCAGCTAAAGGGTTTCAGCTGGGTAACTGCTAGCAATTGAGCCTTACCTAATTGCTTGTGAGCTCTGAGGGAATCACTTCTGAGTCTATGTATGAAGATATAAGAAGTTAACCTGAAAAGAACAGTTTTCCCTACTTTGTGGGTTTTGTTTGTTGATTAAAGCACTGCTAAGAAAATATTAGCTAGAGCCTACAGAAAAGACCAGTTTGTTACCAACCAGGTCTTTATTCTTTTGTTTTGATTGCCTGACAAGTTCAGCTGTTGTTCTCCTGATTTTGTTTTTCTAAGTTTAACACTGAAAGCAAGTATCCTGTTTTATGTGCTACCAAGCATATCTGTGTTGGGAGAAATAACCCCATAAATAAATATCTTATTGGCTTTACACTCAAGCACAACTAATTATTGTGAACGGCTGTGTCTGGTGTGAATGGACTACATTTCCCACAATCCCTTGCAAATCATATTAATATATGCCTTTGCCAAGACTGTGAACATTCTCACCCAGGCACCCGTCTGACAGGTTTCATCGTTTGGCCTTTTTTTCCATTTCCTGAAAGATGTTTTCTTGGCAACAACAGCCTCTCTGACCTCACCTTTAAACCATGCTGGCAGTTTTTTGGACTTCCTTCCACTTTTCTTAAAGCGTGGAATAAAGCTGGTCTGGGCTTCCAAGATAGTATTTTTCAACAACACCCAAGCTTGATGTAAGTCTTTAACCTTTGCAACTGCTCCTTTTAGTTTTTTCCTAACTATTTTCCTCATTTTATCATAGTCTCCCTTTCGAAAGTTAAAAGGTAGTACTGTGGATTTCCTTACTATCCCTCCTCCACTAATTAAATCAAAGGTGATCATGCTATGATCACTATTGCCAAGTGGCCCAAACACCCTTATTTCTTGCACTAGATCTGGTATTCCACTAAGGACTAGGTCTAATATGGCTTCCCCTCTGGTCGGTTCATGAAACAGCTGCTCCAAGAAGCAGTCATTTATGTCATCTAGGAACTTTATCTCCCTAGCATGTACTGCCGTGACACTGACCCAGTTGATACCAGGGTAATTGAAATTGCCCATTATTATTACCGCGCTGTAACTTTTGTTAGCTTCCTTGATTTCTTTGAGCATTTCATTATCCATTTGTTCATTCTGGCCAGGCGGTCGATAGTACACCCCCCACTGCTATCGCCTTCCCCTTTTTACATGGAATTTCAATCCATAGAGATTCTACAGCAAATTTTGTTTCCTGCAAAACTTTAATCCTTTCTGACTCAATGCCCTCTCTAACATAGAGCGCAACCCCTCCACCAATTTGATCAGTTCTATCATTATGATATAGTTTGTACCCAGGTATTCGATATGCTATCTAGCACCAAATCCAGCACTGAGCTTTCCCTGGTCGGTTCCATCACCATTTGTCTAAGGAAGGCATCCACAATTCTTTTTTTACTTCTTTCCAGATTTGCAGAAGCAATACTCCAATTCACATCGGTAGATTAAAGTCAATCAATATGATCACTTCCCCTTCGTGGCTATCTTTGCAATATCAATAATCAATTCAGTATTCGGTTTAATTTGGAGGCCTGTAGACTACACCAGTATGGATAACAGTGCCATCTCCTTTTTCCAACACAATCCACAGCGCTTCTTCTTTTCCCCATATCCCCTGCATTTCAGAAGCTTTAATATTGCTTTTCCCCTCACTTGGTTTGCAGCTTGTTGTGCTGTGAGGGCTTGTGTGCATCAGTGATAGAGAGCTAAGCTGTCAGTAGCTTAGCTACTGGCAAGGTCTCCCAAAATAGACAGGTCTCAGCTGAGGTGCCAGACTAAGAGAAACCACCCATCTGGACAGCAGCAGAACGGGACAGTGTTGTAAGCAGAGGATCATATTTCTGTGACAAATGCAACAACACTGGAATGAACTGTGCGGAAGAAAGGCTTGGCAAATCTACTTCTGTATCTTGCCACCTAAACCCAATGGATAGTCATAAAACAAATTGCACTATAGAGCTGGAAGATGAGATCCCAGGTTGGAAGGCACTCAAATGGCTACTGGGGATGAGCTGAAGACTTCTCAGAGTAAAGCCAGCATTTATGATGTGGTTGGATCTGCTGATGTAGCTGTACATGAAGAGTCAGAAGTTGCAAAGATGTCTTACATATTGGGACATAGCATGTACGAAGCATGAACCAAGGGAAGTTGGAGGTGGTCAAGAATGAAAAGGAACATGTACAACTCGATCAAACGCCTTCTTCCAGCAACACAAGCGCTGACTGTACATGTGGACGTCACCAAATGGATTGTACAGAAATCAAATTGACTACATCTGTGGAAGACCACAATGGAAAAGCTCGATAACATCAACAAAGACAAAACCTGGAGTTGACTGTGGTACAGATCATCAACTACTAGTATGCAAACTCACGCTAAGGTTGAAAAAAGAGCAAGCCACTCACGAATGTAGCAAAATATGACCTTGCGAATATACCACTGAAATTTAAAGATTGCCTGCAAAATCGATTTGCTGCTTTAGATACAAATGATAGAGTTCCAGAAGAGTTATGAGATGTCATCAAGAAGGTTGTGTTGGAAGAAAGTGAGAAGTCTCTGTATAAGGTGAAAAAGCAAAAACAGCAAAAATGGATGACTGAAGAAACTTTGAAAATTGTCCAGAAATGCAGAGAAGCTAAAGTCAGAGGAGAAAGAGAGGCAATCACAGACTCAACAGAGATTTCCAACGTGCAGCAAGACAAGACAAGACAAGACAAGAAGTACTACAATAACACATGCAAGGAAATAGAATCAGAAGGTATAAGAGGAAGAACAAGATCGGCTTTTCTAAAGCTACAAGAGTTAAAGAAAAAATTCCAGCCTCGAACTGGACTGCTACAAGATGCTCAAGGATCCATGTTGAATGATGCTGAGAAGATCAAGAAAAGGTGGAAAGAATATACAGAATCATTATTCCATAAAGATCAAATGGACCAACAGCCGTTTCAACCTGTACCTTATGATCCAGAACCATTGGTGATGAAAGAAGAAGTCGAAGCAGCATTGAAAGCTTTATCAAAGAACAAAGCACCGGGCATTGATGGCATTCCCACTGAAGTATTACAGCAATCGGATGAAGCTGTTACCACATTTACAAGGCTCTGCCAGGAAATTTGGAAGACAAATTCATGTCCAACTGACTGGAAAAGATCTGTGTTTATACCAATACTGAAGAAAGGTGATCCAACTGATTGTGAAAATTATTGCACAATCGCTCTGATCCCACATACCAGCAAGATTCTACTCAAGATCATTCAGCAGAGACAACCATACCTGGAACGAGAACTGCCTGAAGTGCAAGCAGGGTTCAGGAAAGGGCGAGGAACGAGAGACATTATCACGGATGTGAGATGGATCCTTGAAAAGACAAAAGAATACCAAAAGGATATCCATATGTGTTTTAATGACTACAGCAAGGCTTTTGAATGTGTAAACTCTGGGCCACATTAAAAAGCATGGGTATACGAGAACACCTGATAGCTCTCTTGCACAACCTTTACATTGATCAAGAAGCAACAGTTTGAACGGAACTAGGAGAAACAGAATGGTTTAAAATCAGCTAAGGTGTATGACAAGGCTGCATACTTTACCCCTACCTCTTTAATTTATATGCAGAACAAATCAGAGAAGCAGGACTGCAAGAAGACAACCGAGGTGTGAAGATTAGTGGAAGACTCAAACAACCTTCACTAAGCTGGTACCACATTACTGGCTGAACGTGAAGACGATTTGAAACATTTGCTTCTCAAGATCAAGGAATATAGTCTTAAAATGGGTCTGCATCTTAATGTTAAGAAGCAAAGATCCTGACATCTGGCAAAATCAATAAGTTCATCATTGATGGAGAAGAAATTGAAACAGTTGACAACTTTAACTTACTTGGATCAACAATCAATAAAGAAAGGACTAGCAGTCAAGAAATCAGACGATGCATTGCTCTTGGTAGAATGGCTATGAAGGACTTAGAGCAGAGATGTCTTTCTCCATACAAATATTCAACTTGTCCAGGACATGGTATTTTCAATAACGCCATATGGATAGACAGGAAGAAAATTGATGCCTTTGAATTATGGTATTGGCGACGAATGCTGTGTATAACGTGAACTGCCCGAAGAACAAACCAGTCAGTACTAGAGGAGATCAAACCTAAGTTTTCCTTAGAAGTTCAGATGACAAGACTTTGACTTTCATACTTTGGACATATCATGCAAAGAGAGAGATCACTGGAGAAAGACATAATGCTTGGCAAGGTAGAAGGTCACCGTAAAAAAGAAAGGCCGTCAATGAGATGAATCGATACAATAACAGCAGCTATGGATACCACTCTATCCACAATGAGCCGCTTGGCTGAAGACTGAACAAAGTTTAGGTCAACTATCCAGAGGGTCGCCAGGAGTAGACACTGGCTCAATGGCCCTCAACAACAATATTGCTTTTGACATATAGGGCTACTCCTCCTCCTTTTCTACCCTCTTTTCTCTTCTAAATAGATTATAGCCAGCTATGGCTATATCCCATTCATGTGACTCATTAAACCATGTCTCTGTAATGGCGCCAATGTCCAAGTCCATATCCACCATTAGGGCTTCCAGGTCAGGAACTTTGTTGGCTAGGCTTTGAGCATTTTTGTTTATTGCTTTCCAGAATTTGTTGACTGGCTTGCCTGTATTTTGCATGGATTTTGTTCTACATGCTTCTTCCCACTTGCTACTGATGTGTGGTTTTAAAAGTGTGGCTGTTTCCAATGTTATTATGCTTTTGCTGGGAGTGACGTCCTGAACTTGTCCTTCTCCATCCATCACCCCCTTTCTCTAGTTTAAATGCCTGTCCACATACTGCCTGAATTTTTCATTTAGTTTCCTTTTCCCTGCAATGGAAAGATGTAGTCCATTAGCACAGTGTAGTCTCTTGCTGATCCATCTGTTTCCCCAGTTGCCTATGTATCTAATTCCTTCTTGTTTGCACCAGGTTTGGAGCCATGTTTTAAAGTTGTTTATGCGATGCAGCCTTTCTGCCCCCTTACCAAGAACAGGTAGAACTTCTGAGAATGCTATAGTGTTAATAATGGGCTTGAGCTTCTCTCCCAGAGTCTGGAAGTCCCTTTGAACTGTTGAGGCACTGTTTCTAGCCAGGTCAGTTTTACCAAGTGGATGACATCATCAATTTTGGAGTGCTCACTTTCTGCAGTAACTATACCAACAATTTGGTTCATATTCCTGCTAGCTGAAGAGCCTGGGAGGCATTTTACCATCTTCTCTCCTTTGAACTGTGTTCCCAAGTTGGTGCCTCTGATGATGGAATTTCCAAGTAGTAGTAGTAGTTTTCTGTTTTGTGATTTTTTTCTTCATATTTGGTGCATTATCAGTAGACTGGGCATTGACTATCTCATTTAAGTGCACTTCAGTTTCCACGGATTAGGCACCCTGAATATCCAAGGCAGAGAAAGCATTATGCAGGAATATCTCTTGATGTATAGGGTGTCTCTGCATTACAGGTTGCAACCTACTAGAGCCCACTGTGATCCATTTGTTCCTGGGCTGTTTGATTCTTTGTGGGAGCGTTGGTGGATTTTGTTCAGTTTGTATCCTAGAAGAGGTATTTAATTGCAGCCAATTCTTCCCTTAGTAGAGTCAATTCTTTACGCATAGCAGCTAACCTGTCGCTGATTCCACCTTGGCTTCCCATTTCGAGAGTCCAAATAGTGCCGAATTTCCTCCTACCAATGGCTCCGCAGCATGGGGGAAGGAGGATGTCGATGGCCCTTGCACCACCCGGCATGCCGATGGCAGTGCTCCTGGGCCTTGGATTCCAATATAGTGGAGAGGGAGATGGCATCGGCAACCAGCGTTGATAATGATCTCCTGCCCAATGTCCCAACCTCAGCGGGCAGGGCAAGGGTCTCCAGGATGGGCTGAAAGGAGTGTGGTGATGATGGATTCTGCACAGTGAAGCCTGCATTCTGCAAGGCTTTAACAGCTGCCAAGTGAGCTTCAAAGGCATGAAGGCATTCCTCCAGAACCGCCTCCTGCGAGGGGGCTGATGCTTCAGCCATCGGTGTCGACACCTTAGGTAGGGACTTCACAATGATAGGTGCATTGGGAGACATCCAGCTGCTACTCTGGGCACTGGGAGTGGACTCCGCCACTCAGGTCAGGTCCTCCCGCCAGGGAAGCTTGGCTGTCTGCTCCCAGCCATCACTCTCCACACTGCATTGAGAAGGACTGCGATGACGCTGCACCAGGAACTTCTCCTGGTATTCCCCCTTTGGCATCAATGGGATCACTGCAGGGAGCCTCCCATCGCCACTTGGACCCCTCTGTTCCGACTGAGCATGCTGCTCCTTTCCCTTGGCTGCCTCAGGATTTTTCACAGGCGTAGTAGATGAGGCGGGGGGGGGGGGGGTCGGGGCTGAAGATGCTGAATCTGATGAGCCGAAGAGGGGCTCCTTCTGCTTTTACCCGACCTTTCATCCCCTGGCGCATCATCTGCAAGTAGAGCTCACAGGATGAGGGGCTTGTGGTCAGGCCCAAGGCATTGCAAGCACCAATTATGACGGTCGGTGGCAGAAATTGTCTTGCCACACTTGATGCATTTCTTAAAGCCCTTATCTGGCTTAGATGTGCCAAAAAACACCAGCCTAGAAAAATCTAACTGAAAAACTGCTGTGGCCAGGAAACCACTCCGAAAGGGGAAAAAACAACATAGAAGTATTGTAACACCCCCTCCCCCATACAAAAAAAAAACACTAAAAAGGGAACAATGGCTAACTGATGACAAGCGGAAAAGAAATAAGGGGAAAAAAAACCCTGGCCACGAGGGCCATATAGAAAAACTTTTTTCTGGTTTGCAGGAACAAATTCTATGGGCTCCGTGGAAAAAAGAAGACTGGAGAGTATGGAAGCTGGGGAGTATTCCTTGCGGGACTCCGTCGATGACATCACCCATACATGAGGACTTATTTCCTGCTTGTTCACAGAGAAAGAAATGTTTCCACAAATTACTCCTGGGTCTATTTCCTTTCACCTTCATCCTATGCCCCCTCATTGCAGAGATTTCTTTCAAATGAAAGAGGCTCTCCTACTGTGCATTTATGCCATGGAGATATTTAAATGTCTCTATCATATCTCCCGTCTTTCTTCCAAGTATATATATATTGAGATCTTTGACTGTCCCCATATATCAAAGCCAACTATTTTTGTAGCCACCCTCTGTACAGACTCCATCCTGTTTATATCCTTTTGAAAGTATGGTCTTCAGAAATGCACACAATACTCTAAATTAGGTCTCACCAAAGACTTATACAGAGGCACTATCGCCTTTTTTTCTGCTGGCCATTCCTCTCCCTGTGCACCCAAGCATCCTTCTGGTTTTCTCCGTCATCTTTTCTACCTGTTCAGCAACTTTAAAATCAGCAGAAACAGTCATGCTCAGGTTTCAGGACAGAAGCACTTTGCCCTCCTTACACTGTACCACTTCCTTGGATTTTTGCAGCCCAAATGCATGACCCTGCATGTTGAGCATTCAGTCTCAGCTGCCAAATTCTCAACCATTCTTCAAGCTTCGCTAAATCCCTCCTCATTTTATCTACACCTTCCTGGATGTCTAATCTATTGCAGACTTTGGTATCATCCACAAAGAGGCAAATCTTACTCTATAACCCTTCTGCAATATCACTTAGAAAAATGTTAAAAAGAATCAGACAGATCCCTGGCTAGGTTGAAGGAAGTTGGTTTTTCTAGAGCCGATTCTGTCCTACACGTCCATCCCCCTCTGTGCGTCCGGTCTGAACTGCACGCACAGAGGGGATTGCGATTCTGATCCCGCAGGATCAGAATCATGAACATTCCTGCACGTGCAGGACGGGACAGCGATTCTGTCCAGTCTGCACGTGAGGACTGCACCCAACTAACTCAGTCAGGGCATTTAAATGGAGCTGCAGCGCCATGGTGTCATGTTGCCATGCACCGTGGCTCCATTTAAAAGCTGCAATGCTGCCCGCCGACGAAAACTGCAAATTCCCTGTAGTCCGACTCCCAATCCGGCCTCCGAAGGCCAGGGTCGGGCTGCGGAGAATGTCCCCTGGCCTCCCCAGCCCCTTCCGCACCCCGAATTTACCCACTTTCTGCCCCCGGGCCACCCATTCCCCGCCCCCGACTAATTTCCCCGCACAAACAGCATGGAATTTAGTCAGGAGCTGAAGCTGGCATGAATTGCGAGGATGGACGTCCACCCCCTCTATTCGTGGTTCAGAATGACCCCCTCTGGGTACATCTTTAATTGGTTTCATTCCTATTTTTCTTCTTGTACATTTGTCTAGAATTTATTCATTATCTTGTGGCGTTCCGTGGGGGTCAATTTTGGTGCTTCTCATTTTTAATAATGTTCTTGTACTATTGGCCACTTTGATTCAGAGTGTAACATTCAGTATCTAATTGCATACTGACATCCAAATCCTTGTCACATGATCTTTGGGATGTTGGAATCTAATTAAAATCTTAATGATGGTCTAGAACAGACAGTTGACTGATTCTGAGCTCTGTTTCTTAACCCTAGAAAATCTAATGCCATCTGGTTCACTAACAACCGGCCTGTTCCTCCATTCCAGTCTTGTATTTCTAAATGTCTGAGCCCTTAAACAATACCATCCTTTTCTTGGGTTTGTTTATTTCTAAAGCCTCTATGCCGTTGATCTGACACAATCTCCACAGTTTACTATATAACATAAGAAATAATATGACACATAAAATAAACATAGATAGCTCAAAAGAAATTGTAAACAATGGATACTGTAATAGATAAGTGCTTGTTTGCTCCTCATATTTCCTCATTGGTTAAAAGGACATTCTATGCTTTAAGGAAAATATACTACATTAGATCCCACTAGCATCACAGAGTTTTAAAAATCCTTATCCACACTCTTATGTGAAAAGGTTGGATTATTACAACTTCTTATTGACTGATATGACACAATACAATTTGAGATGGATTAAGTTATTACAGAACACGGCAGTGAAACTGATCTATAATGAGCATAAGATCGATTGTGGGTTCCCCTTGAGCAGCATTGGCTTCTGATTTGCAGCAGAATCAAATTTAAAATTCTGATGCTGACATACCATGTCTTATTATAATAAGTTCCTGCTTATTTTAATTCCCAGCAAGGGATGTACAGCCCCGCAACCCGCGTTATACAATGAGGGCCTATATCACCATATGGAGCCTCAGTACCCACCGTAGGGGCTACTCTCCTACCCTTAGGAAGATAAAACATTTTCACAACAGGAGGAAGAGAAGCCTGTGGAACAGCCAATATGTCTATCAAATATACATTGAACATCTCTCTTGTCAAAAAATTAATATGTGGAAAATTAATTAACTGGAGATTATTAGCCCTGGACATATTTTCAAGATGCTCCAATTTAGAGTCCACCATAATAAAGTTCTTAATAAAGAAGTTCAGACTGACTCTCAAGAAACAACAACTTAGATCGAGTTTCCAATACCTCAGTCTTAATTGTTTCAACTGTATTAGTAAGCTTTTCAATATTGATTGAATACACGCTGACTTTCAGTGCAAGAGAAGAAACTTGTGGTAGTATAGCTTTCCCCAGTGATACGATAGCGACCATATTGTCTCCAGTGTAAAGTTTGCTGGCTTCTTGTTGGAAAAAGACAAAATTTCACCGGCTTGACCAGCTAATGCCTCCATTCCTGCAGATGCTCCGTCTCCTCGCGACTCCATAACTCAATCCACAGACCAATTTCCACCTTCACGCACTGCAGCCTGAGCATGTTGGAGTTGTTCTGGGGCAAGCTCACTCACTGCCCCAATCGCGCCTGTGGCCGGCCCTTGCTGCTGTAATGGCTCCAGCACGTCCAACAGGTGTAGTAGCGGCAGGCATTCACCAGGGGATCGCTGAAGACACGTTGCTTTCTGCGCAGGCCATGTAACGGGAGGAAGATGAAAACTCCAACGCAGAAATCGGGCTACCCAGCCCCAAAGTATCTGCAAGCCGAGTAACTTCCCCCAAAGCCAGAGACCATGGCAGATGAGTAACGTAAGCGTCCAAAGGACCAATCACTGCTTGAAGAAACTGGCGTAGATGCTAAGGAGGTCTGTGAAGACTGCAGACCCCCCCTTAGGTTTGCGCTTTTTCCCCATGAGAACATGGCTGCCTCAGTAAACCTAGCAAGCTGTCATCTTGACGTAATTCCTCCCCTCTCAATCTTCTTTTCTTATAAGTGCATTCATTCTGTGGCCCCTCACTACTTCTTCTCCCTATATCCCCTCCTCGGGAGCTCCACTCTTCTGGCAGGTACCTTTTAGCTGTGCCTCTCTCTGCCAATGCCAGACTTGGGTTCATTCCACCATTCTGCTCCAGTATGTTAGGCTCCATCTCTGGCCCTTTTTAAATCCAGGCTAGAAACCTACCTCTTCAAGGCTGCTTTTGGATCCTAATCCCCTTATTCACCCTTTCACATGCATCTTTACGATTCCCCTAGATTTACCCTAGTCCCTAGTTGTTGGGTTGTCCATCTTGACTGGAGACTTGCATGTATCTATACAGCACTGCATACACCTTGTAGCGCTACACAAATGATAGGTAATAGTAGCATTAAAACATAGCAGTAGACGGGAACCTGATTTTAGCATGGGCAGCTATACTGTATTCCAAGAGCAAAGGAAATCATGTAATCAACCAGAACAGAATTTATACTTGCGATTTTACAGTCTTCTTCCAAGGATACACAGAGGAAAGAATCCCCTCCCCCCTCGCTTGCAGATTATTCAAGATAAAATACCTGTAATATATGTGAAATAATGCCCTTTGTCTACAAAAATGCCAAGATCATCACTAATTTGGAGCCCGAATGTCTACAGGCAATTCACTTTTAGGTACGGGAACCCAATTACCGTAATTATAGGAGTAAGATTAACTTCAGTCAAACTTTATTTCATAACAATAATGTTTCATGAAAATAAAAATAAAGATTTCCAAAAGTTTAACTTGAATACATTGAGAGACAGAAAATATAGTTAAACATAGAAAATGCTGGTAGATAAGGACCCGGTCTGCCCATCTGTTCCTTGCCATTCTGTTATTACGGGTCTTATTCACAGCACTGGTCTCCTTTGGCAGCTCAGGACTACACTCTGCAGCAAATCTGCATAAATTCACTTATACCTATATTCATTAATATGCTCAATATATAGGGGGGTTTTTTCACAGAAAAAGATAAAACTTCTCAAACTGCTAGGTACGTATGGCCTAGATTGGCCACTGTTGGAAACAGGATACTGGGGTTGATGGACCTTGGTCTGACCCAGTATGGCATATCTTATGTTCTTATATTCAATCTTCGTGTGTGTCTGGATTACTTTTGTTCTGTTTACATTCTGTTTACATTACCTCCCTGCCCTTGTTCCTTCAATCTTTACAATACTCCCTTCCGTAGCTTTGCACATACATATGTAAATATGTAAATAGTTGATCATTGTTCACTGTAATTAATTGTATAATATAATTTAGTTCCTCATGTTTTTATTCTGTATCCTGTTATTCGTTCCTTGTAAACAGTTGAAATACACTGCTTTTATTGTTCTATGTAAACCGTTTTGATTCGTAGAAAGACGGTATATAAAAAATGTTAAATAAAATAAATAAACATTCATTTTTGCTTCTCTCATCAGCTCTCATTCCCTTTAATTTTTGTTCCGTTTCCTCTCTCCTCTTGAACCTCCCTCTTTCACACACACAAATATCTCTTCCATCATACTGAGCCTCTCTCACTGTTTTCCCCAAACTCTTCTTTCACAAGATGCAGCCAGTACTCCAGTCTCCTTCTGTCATGGTAGCTATGGTCTTATTCTACCTGTAATCTATTCCTTTTCTCTCTTTTAATACAAAAATTGCTCTGTGGTTTTCCCAAAAATGCTTGAATTCTGCCATGGTTCTATATCCTACCAGCTCAGCTGAAAGTTTGTCCACTCTTTTCATGAAACTTTTTTTTCTCAGATTCCTGTTGAGCCGCTCTTCATCCTCCTTGTCCTTAATCCTTTCGTTTTATGGAAAGTGCTTCCACATGGCACCTTAATGAAGCTATATTTATTTAAAACTTGCTACCTTAATGAAGCCTGATGGATGGCTGAATATTTGTATCATCCCTTTTCCCTTTCTTATTCTAGAAGAAATATTCAGCTCCTTAGGTCTCTCTCCTTTGAAATGCCTCCATGTTATAAATATCCTTTTGTAGATATGGTCTCCAGAACTGCACATAATATTCAATATTGGATCTTCTTTTGCTGCTTTTATCTATGTCACTGGACAAGGATCTGATGGAGCTGTGCTTGTGTTCGGTGATGAGATAGTTTGGGATATCTGGTTGATGGATGGGATGTTGAAATGGTCCCAGTTCTGATTGTCTTGTGTGGATTTGGTAATGTTGTTGTTGAGGGTGCATTGCTCAGGGGGCTTGTTTTTGGTGTGGAGGAAGTCTGTGAAAGTTTGCAGATGTATCGTTTCCTGTTCTTTGTGGTCAGGTTCCTTGGTGAGAGTCCAAACTATTTCGAATAGTTCTCTAGGTTTATTGAGGGATTTAAGCATAAGGTTTGTGTGGTAGTCCTGTTTGCGTTGAAGGATGAGGTTGTTGTATTCTTGTTGCTTATGTTGGTATAGCTGTATGGTGCTGTGGGATTTGGTTTTCCTCCATCGTCTTTCAATTCTTCGTAACAATTTCTTTGCTTTGCTTATGTCTTCAGAGTACCAGGGGGTTGATCCGTTATTTCTAC
This sequence comes from Ichthyophis bannanicus, assembly GCA_033557465.1. Classification (NCBI taxonomy): domain Eukaryota; kingdom Metazoa; phylum Chordata; class Amphibia; order Gymnophiona; family Ichthyophiidae; genus Ichthyophis; species Ichthyophis bannanicus. The sequence goes on from CM066035.1 coordinate 258,996,094, forward strand.
GTAGGGGTCTGGTGTTCCTGGTGTCTGGAGGTCTTGCTGCTGCTGAGATGGTTATGTTCCAGTTTTCGATTAGATGATCAAGATCATTGAGGTCTTTATTCAGGTATGAGAGGGTTTCCTTGAGAAATTGTCCCCTTGTTGAATTTTTGAATCTTCTTCCTGGTCTGGGTTGTTCAGGTTGCGAGTTCATGTGGTGGGTGTGGAGAGTTATTTGCATCATATGGTGATCGAATCATGGTACTGGGGTTATTGTTGGTGTTGATATACAGTACTGTTGCATTTGAGAAGTTGGTTAGGTACAAAAATGAGGTCAAGAGATGAGCAGAGTCTGTGTGTGGGAGCAGTTATGAGTTAGGTGTATGGTAGCGAGGTCACAGTAGCCAGAAAGATCTCCGATTCTTTTGCAGAGGTGGATCAGAGGTTAAAATTGTCAAACAGTAGCAGGGGTTTATGGGGAGTGTTGGTTGCACAGACTGATTCGAGGGTTGTGGAGAGCTCATTGCAGTGGAGTTTAGTGCTCTGTAGGTTAGGGAGATGGTGATATGCTTGTTCTGTACAATGATTGAGTTGCATTGTGCTGTGCTTGATGTTGCTAGGATTTTGAATCTTAGGAGTACTTCTTGCCAGGATTAGAACACCTGCACCACATTTGTGCGTGCGTGGACAGTTGAATGCAGTGTGTGTTCTTGGGGTAAGTTGGTTTAGTAGGACCTGGTCGGGACAGCCAGGTTTCAGTTATGCAAAAGATGTTGGTTTGTTGAGATGAAGGTAGTCTGCTAAGGTGTTGATTTTGTTCCTGAATGATCTGGCATTGATTAGTTCTATGCTGACTGGGGGGGGGGGGGAGGGTGTTGGGTATGTTTTTGTAATATGTATGGTTGTACAAGGGAGTTGGTGTGAATGTGAGTTAGGCGTTTCCTATTGCGGCATGCATTTGAGGTCTGCCAGGGGGGATTGTAGGGATACATTGTTGCGTGGTAGTGACTTGGTTGTAGTAAGTTGTTAGTTTGGGGGTGAGTAGTTAGTGTATGTTTAAGAAAAATGCGTAGTAGGAGGATAGCTGCATAGAGGTGGTGTATGTTTGCCATGTTGAGGTTGGGTGGAGAGAGACTGAAATTGAAGGGAGATAGGGCCAGGCAGTATTATTTGCAGGGGTGGTGGAGGTGGAAAGCTGGAGAGTTGTTTCGGTGAGCAGAGTTTCCTGAGTAACCTTTGTTCTTGACCAGGGTGGTTTTTCTTCGGCGTTGGTTTAGACAGATATTAGTGGATGCATTGATAGAAGAGGTCTATAAAGCGGCATACCTTTGCTTCAGTGCTTGTGTGACATGGTGGGTGTTGTGTTGTTTCGGGCAGGATTAATACTGTTTCCGCCTCAGTGCTCCGCCAAAGGGACCTCTGGCAAGGCCCTCAGGCACAGGCCCGCAAGGCACAGGCCCGCCCTTAGAGTTGTTGTTTTTAAAGTTCCTGCTGCAACCCCTGATTGGTCCTTGGGCCAGAGACTGGGAAGGAGACTGCCTTCCCATGCCTATGCTTGATGGCCGGCCAGGGGCTGGAGATGTTCCGACCGTGCAGGCAGCTGTGTTTCCCATGCGCCCGTAGAGCTGTTGTTTTTAATGATGTTGTTTCTTTTCATGATGTACAAACCTTAACTTTTGCTTTACTACTGAATCACCTAGATTACTGCAATTCTTGATATTGTGCTTTGAAACTGTTTTCTCTACATTGTTTACAGCTCCTTTAAACCATCACCATTAGACTACTTAACAGGTACCTAGACAATTTCAACATATCACACCAACACTGGTTACAAAAAAACTTCAGAATTAATTTCAAGACTTTGGTCATTATTCACAAGGTATTGCATACTGACCTCCCCATTTATCTTTCAATCCTGTTAATCCCTGCCCATTCTGCTCGATCCACAGGGTCTTAGCACACTAACATATTAATTCTTCCCGCACCTCCCTGTATTCACCTAGAATTAACTAAATGTACGTCTTTTTCATTTTTAGGCCTTCCCTCTGGAATCCCCTCCTACCTGCTCTCCAAGAGGAAACAAGCTGCCTTAAACAAACAGTTTATTTTTCATTCAAACATTTAGAGAGTTGTGAGGATGAATCAAGGTAGGGGATCAATAAGAGCACTAGACTTTCAAGGTTCTAGTATTGATCTTGTCCTGGCTTTGACATATGAGTTTCTGTTACTATGTCTCTTCTTTCTTTCTAACTTATATAGTAAAACTATTGTAAACCCCCTTGTGCCTTTTGACTTGAAAGCACAGTATATCACATTGTCTAATAAATAAATTAAATAAAATAGCATGCGATAACAGTGTTACCATGTGATAACCTAGTAGATCACCACTTAGGGCTTTACAAATGAATATCAACAACTTCAATTAGGCAAGCAATTGAAATCTTTAAGGCTCCGGCTGATGTGATTTCTGCACCTAAATCTTAATGCTAAATTAAGCAGCTGCATTCTGAACTAACTGCAATGTCTGTGTGTTTTTAATAAGTAAGTTCATAGACAATGAATTACAATAGTCAAGTTGAAAGACTATTGAAGCGTGAATTACCAAAATTAAATCTGACTGAGCTAGACAAGGATAAAACTGGCATACTTATATATTATCTATGGGCTCTAAATATTCTGCAAGGACATGCAATACCTATCTCTCTGTATGAAAAACAGTGGGACATTATTAAGTTAGAAGACCTGCTATTTCTTCCAGCTGACGAATGAAATGTGCTTTAGGTTGAAATCTCTTAGTCTCATATATAGATATGCCAGATATTGATTGAACCTTTTCAATATCTGTCACATTTGCATTTTGCAAAAAAGCACAGTTACTTACCTGTAACAGGTGATCTCTGGGAACAGCAGGAATTAGTCTTCACATATGGGTACGTCGGTACCGACGGAGCCTGCACGGGAATGCTGCCCAGCTTCCAATCAGAAAGCTTTTGGCAGCATCCCTCGCGCCTGCGCAGTGACTTCCCGCCTTCTCCACAGCCTCTCTTCAGTTGAGTTTCAGAGCTGAGACAAAGGCGAGGAGAGAAAAGGAAGAAGATAAAAAAGATGCAACTCCTAGGGGATGTGGGAGCGTTGTGAAGACTAATTCCTGCTGTTCCCAGAGATCACCTGTTACAGGTAAGTAACTGTGCTATCTCCAGGAACAAGCAGGAATGAGTCTTCACATATGGGGACTCCCTAGCTGGAGATGCCAGGGGGAGATCCCATAAAAATGCAAGTGCCTGGATCAGGGATGCATTTTGACTCCAGGAATCCCAGGCATCCAATGTGGGATGGAGGGTAGGAGTTGACAATAAAGGAGCTGTGAGGAAAGAACAGCATAGCCAAGGACTAGAGGGTTGTACAAACTACAGGAGTCCTTGGTAGACATAATGAGTAGCATTAAAAGACATTTAATGTACACTTAAAATATGCAGCTTACCTACTGTATTGTAGGAAGTAGAAAGCATGATGGAGTCTACTGGATAAGCAGTAGCAGAATCTTCAAGGTGACCTCTCAGCAGTGAGGATGAAGGTCCAGACCTGGAGATAGTGGATGATCCAGGTGTCAACTGGGTAGGATTTGACGTCAGGTCTTCAATGGAAAGCTTTATGGGAAAAGCTGAAAACTCCTTTAGGCATAAGGTCATTAACACTGAGGACTAAAGGAAGAAGACTGACGGAGTTGGACAACTAGCCCAGTCCTGGCGGGAAGAGGGGAACTGGAAAAAATCCCCTATTCCCATGGAAAACAGTTGTGTACTCAAGATAAAGAGGTACACTGTTTTTCCTAGCTGGCGAGAGATAGGAAAAATATTGAAGCTTGATGCTTCATGGACTTAAAGAAAAAATGGAGATGTTAGCACCAAAGAGGGTATTGGTGCCTAACAGTTTCTGCATCGTAAGATGGCATGGGACGTAGGGCGACAGACTGTCTAAAACCTCTAGGAGGTAAAACATGTAGTCTAGACAGTAAGGGTGATAGTGTGTAAGACAGATCAACCCTTAAGAGGCCCCTTATCAAACACATATATATAGGGATATATACATGTGGCTGGAAAATATATGTATATATTTATATATATATATACATATACATATATACATATGTTCAGATGTGTATATTAGGATATGGGTGGTGAAATATATCAAATATAGATATAGATATGATATACCTGAAGATATGTAAATTTGTGGGGCTTGATTTAGCACCCCCAGAGCAATGATATAGGTATGTAGACATATATGGAGATGCTACATACAAGGCAACAGGTTGAAGATACACATTTACCACCCAGCCCCATAATTGTACATGGGGAATATAAAAGAAAAAGATTCTGTGCTCTACAAGAGGGTGAACCCACTTGGGATATGAATAGAGAATCTATTTTCATGGATTGAGGGATGCAGAAAGGCAATCTAAGCAGATAACCGTGATGTTCGCGTGAGAACAGATGAACATATGAATCTGTAAAGAACAAGGCGGGAGTTCCACAGAACACTGACATGGTAGATGTGGAGAAACGCAGGGAAGATACCAGAAGGACCTATGGAAGGACCCAGAGGTAGCATGCGTAAACAGAAGCCTTGGATTTTCACACAGAATAACTGATATCTCGTGTTAACACCCCAGGCTAGAGGGGGTGTGGAGAACCCTCACAGGCATAGGAAGGGTTTATAAGTTTTTCCCCCACTAATAGAGAAACTTCAGAGACAAGGTCAATGCTCTATAGCAAGGCCCTCATAGTAGAAAGCTTCTCTGAAGACTGCAGAGAGCATTGTGCAGGAGAGTTATGAGATAAACTGACTGAAGTCAGGTGTGTTGCCATATCCTAGGAGAGGAGATGGTTAGAATAATATGAGAAAGCCTAAACGAGTAGGAGGATCCAAGATAGTTTGGAATCACTACTGAGGCTAGACAAAATTTTGAACAAGGGACTGGAACTTGGAAAAAGTTCCAGTAATACAATTACTGTAACTCCTGCAGGCAGAGCTGCTGACGGAAACAGCAGAGAGATTGTCCTGTGCTGAATAAAGAAAAACAGACAAGAAAAGAGAGGAGATATCTCTTCTCCCTGTCTGGGGAACGAGCTTGGCAGAGAAGCTGTTCAGTATGGTAACCCTCAAGTGATTGGAGGGTGACATACCCATAGGGTAAGTCAACTGAAGGAAAAAATGTCCAGTTGGGATAGAAACTATCAGGTGATAGTTGCAACTGCTTTTCTAGAGAGTAAGAAGAGGAGAAGTGTGTTGTCCCTGAACAAAAAATGTTTTCCCCGTCAGGTTAGTACACTGAAAAGAAAAGCACAGTGAATAAACTTCTAATATGTAGAAGTGAGTGTAAGTACAATTCCCGGCCCCTATGGTTGCTGGGAATGCTGAGACTGGCCAGAACTGGAGGACTTCAGACTAGGCTGAGGCGTCCCCTGTTTAGGTACAGCCGAATGATGGGCAGGAGATGAATGAAACTTTCTTTTCTTAGGGAAAGAAGGTTTGGTAGGACATTTCCTACTCTTTGAAGAAGGAGGTGGCTTAGAATGGTTTTTAGTGGAAGGAGAGTCAGTGGAGCATTGAGCAACCTGACGTAAAGCCTCCTTATTGAAGAGACCTTCTCCTGTACAAGGAGAATGAGCCAGTATAGTTCGTGCCCATCTGCTCAAGTCTGAAGCTTCAAGCCAGGCTCTGCGACGTGCTGCAATGGCAATAGCAGAGGATCTGCTAATGGACTCAAAAGAGTCTATAGAAGCACGAGATAGGAACCAAGATATATTCCGGCTGTGATTGATGAGCAAGGAATAATCCGTAGCCTTGGGCTCTGGTAAAAAAGGGGTCAAAAGAGACAATTTCTCTGTGACTTCCTGGAGTGTTAGACTCATAAAAAATATATGAAAGAACTCTGGAGGCCAGCATAGAGTTTTGGAAGGCTTGACGACCAAAAGCATCGAGTGTTCTTGAAGAACGACCCGGCGGATAAGAAGAATGCTTCTTCTTGCTCTTAACTTTCCTCAGTGCCGATTCCACTACAAGGGAACGATGAGAAAGTTGAGGCTTTTGGAACCCTGGAGAGGGTGGCACCCGGTACTGAACCTCAATGTCTGTAGAGACTGGATGAAGTCGTAAGGGCGATTTCCAGACCCTGAGAAGGAGATCCTGCAGAGCAGGATGTAAAGGAAACTTTATATTTTCTATTTGTGCCGGTGAGCCATGAGTAGGATCACAACCAGGGATAGAAATATTAAGAAAGGTTGCCATATCCCGGAGAAAAGCCTGAAAAGACTGATCTCCTATGGGAACCATCCCTGGTAAGGCTAAAGAAAGAGCCTGAGCACCAGAGGAGGTACAGGGTACTGCACCAACGCCAGGTATCGGTTCCAAAGTAGGTATCGGTGCAAGAATAGGCATCGATACTGATACAGGATTAGCAGATGAACTGCTGCAGTGGTACTGAGATCATGAGGGAGTTATGGGTGTGATCTTCGGAACTGCCTATCTGGAAACGACAGGAGTCGGTTCCGGGACGCGTCGGTATGCAGTCCTCGAGACTAGATATCGGCTCAAGACTCGGCATCGAAGTAAGCGATACTATCGATGCATGTTGCGAAGGCGCCGACGCCGAAGGCAGTATCGGCGATGCCGATACCACTAAGGCAGACTGGGTTACATCGATCGATACCGACGGTACCGAGGATACCCGATGAGCACCTCTTGCAAAGGGTACCTCGATGCCGATGCCAGGGTATCGGAACCGATCGACGCCGGTACCGTCCCGGAGCATGGCTGAGATTGAGGGAAGTCAATGCGTGCGTATCGATCGGTCCCGAAGGTACCGAGGATGCCCGATGACGATCCCTGGTGAAGAGTGGAATACTCGACACCGGTGCCGATGCCGGAGGCTCGGTACCGCTCGAAGCGGATACCACCCCCGCGCATGGCTCAGGTATGTTCTGTGAGGGGTGAGCCCCAGGAACATCCTGAAACCCCTTTAACGCTTTGGAGCCCGAAGACTCCCGCAGGGGTAATGCCAATGGGTTCTTGAGGGTAAGGCCGGAGCCGTCACCATGCTGGGCATGGGACATACCACTCAAGCATTGGCTAGTCTTAACAGACTGTTTTTGGGTTACCTGATCCTGTGAAGTAGAGAAACCGGGTACCCTCACTGCCGAGGAAAAAACGGTATCGAGGGAAACTCTAAATACTGAAGGTTTCCTCACAAAATTATCTCCGGACAAGTCAGGGGAAAAAGGGTCAGGACCCACACAGTTGAGACACCAACTATTGGTGTCTAAAAAGAAACAAGTGTTTCGACATCGAATGCACTTCTTAGGAAAAGAAGGCTCCATAATGGAAAAGGCCTAGTAGGCCCAAGAAGTTAAGGTAAAAAAACTGAAGAAATGTTTCTCAGAATTTAGCCAAAAATCCACCGGCAATACCGGTGGTAGCGGGAAATACAGCCGCGACCACAAGAAAACAAAAAACTAAAGTAATTAAAGCAATTAAAAAGAAAAGTTTCTGCGGTGACAGGAGGACGTCCTGCCGGCTCCGCGGAAAAACTAAAACTGAAGAGAGGCTGTGGAGAAGGCGGGAAGTCACTGCGCAGGCGCGAGGGATGCTGCCAAAAGCTTTCTGATTGGAAGCTGGGCAGCATTCCCGTGCAGGCTCCGTCGGTACCGACGTACCCATATGTGAAGACTCATTCCTGCTTGTTCCTGGAGATAAAACAAAACAAAACAAAAAAAAAAACACTGAGTTTTTTAAATTGCTACTTAAGCATGCGCCTAACACCGAACTAGCAAGAAATGAAAGGTACCACATACTTGCACATTTCATATTCAGCCTTTCCCAACAAATTCAACAAACTCATATGACTAAAGTACAGCATTGGTATTAGCAAAGAAAACAAAAGATTACCATTTTCTTTCCGCAATCGTGTTATAAACTTCTTTGGAGGTATCACGCCAACTTTTTTCTTCTGGGTGGCTATGCTGTGGAAGAGGTCTGCGAGGCAGGTGAGTAGATTTTCTTTCTTTCTAGGCTGGCTCTTGTAGGCTAGGACCTTTTCCCGAAATGGTCGGCAAAAATAAAGCGCTTGAAGGACAGAGTTGCAGTAGCAGGTATTCCCAAACTAGAAGGCATAAAGGGAAGAATATAAACAAGATATAATTTTAGTGGATTTGAATTTGAAATCACATTACATTGAGGCTTTCTGGTTCTCTCTCCCTCCCCAAAAGTAGGAGAGAAATGAGAAAAAACACTGAAGGGAAGATTTTGTCCAATAATGAAAACAAAGGATCAAATACAATCTACAGTTCAATCAAACGTATGGAAACAACAGAGCAGCTTAGTAATAAGCCTCTTTATTAACTGACATGAAATCAAAACAAATCAATGAATTAATCATTAATCGACCATCGAGGTGCTCTTCAGCTTATTAAAGCCTATCTGAAGGTAAAATGGGCTTTTATTACTTCAAGAGAAAATATTCTGGCTGAAAAGAGAGGAATGTAATAACTGGGGCTAATTAACAATTTAAAATGTCATAAAATCATTTCTGACACCCAAAATATTAAACCTTATTGTGCCCAGCGGAGATGAAATCAAATAAGCATGTAAGCAATTTTCTCCCCATCTACTCTGTGGGTGGCATATTCATATTTCATAATCTTTTTAATACCATAATAGACATAGATCAATTTAATTAGTTCACACCTTGTTTTGAAACGTCACCTAGGTGAGAGGTCCATTTACTAAAGAGTTCTTGTGTTTACTTAGTTTATTAAAGTACATGATCTCCCTTGTGGCACTGACAATTTGGATTTCCATTTTTACTTTCTCTGCTTCCGATTTATGAGGGTAGAGAATTGTTGCTGCATTTTGCCTTATGTTTGGAGAACAATGAAAAAGTAAGTAGTAGGACTGCCGCATTTTACATACAGATGGTGGCATCGGCAGAAAATGACCAACCAGATTAGCCAGTCTGCCAATTTTTTATTCTTGTCCAAATGCTAAGGATATATCTCAAGTGCCAGCCATAGAGCATGACTGCTTGTTTGGATATTAAGGAGAAATATTAACTGAAGCAACCATTTAAAGGGTTATGAAGCAATCTGGCAGTTTTTTGGGGCTCAAAATCGGTTATAAGTCAAAAGCTCAGTTAATCAGTCAAGGGACAGAGGGAGATTGACAATCTACTTACTCCTTGAGATGGATTTATGCATAGGATGAATATAGAGAATAAACATAACCACCTTAAACGGCAAGATGTGTCACCTTTGGTGCTGGTTAAAATAATACTGCTGCCTAAATTGTTGTACCCTTCACAGACAATCCAAAGTTTGGAAAAAAGGAAGGATGAGATTAAGTATAAAAGTATAAGGAATTTCATTTGGAAATTTAAAAAAAAATCCAAAAATAAGTGCTCTAAAGCTAATCTTGGAGAGAGAACATGGGGACGTGGACTTCTCTGATTTGAGACTTTATAATACAGCCATGCCAACACATTGACTTCATGAGCAACATATAGGAGAGGAGTATTCTCCCCTGGATATATACCGGAAGGCTGGTGCTATTCTCTATTCCTTCCTTAACCGCCTGCATGCTAGGAAAGCACAATTACCACATTTAAGACAGATGGCATAGAAGCAATGGAAAGGTAAAAGAACAAGACACATCGCGTATCGCCCTTTTTAACTTCTGTAGATAATATGGCCATAAAATTTTCAATAACGTCATCTGGATGCGAAAGCTGGACAGTGAAAAAGATAGACAGGAAGAAAATTGATGCCTCTGAATTATGGAGCTGACGACGGTTACTGTGTATACCATGGACTGCCCGAAGAACAAACCAGTCAGTATTAGAGGAGATCAAACCTAAGCTTTCCTTAGGAGCTCAGATGACAAGACTTCGACTTTCATACTTTGGACACATCATGCGAAGACAGAGATCATTGGAGAGAGACATCATGCTTGGCAAGTGTAGTGAAAATGAATTAAAGTTGACTACTGATTATGCATCAGCAGTGAGTTAGGGGTTAATTGAACCTCAGATTTATGGAAGAGAGATTCCTGTACAATTTGGTGAAAAACATCTTCTTGCATAACTACATCATGTGAAGATTATGAGAGGGAGTTCTGATACAAGGATGTAGATAAGGAAAAGCTTCTTCCCATAGCAACTGTACTTTTTCTAATAAAGTGAAGGTCATCTACCAGAGTTCTGAGCTTCTGAACCATGGGATGGGAGATGCCCCTCCCTTGAGCATTCTCAGGCATCTGGCCAGCATCTTGATTATGTTTAATGGATAGCTGATCCTATTCTGTGTATATGTCACCTGATGGAAAATTACTGGTTGCTCTTGCAACAGGATAAAACGGGTGCCTTTTTCAGCCAGGAGAAGAGAAAAAGGGATCCCATCCATGGAATGTACACGTGCGCTGCCTGGAAGTCTCCCGACTGAGAAGTCTCTCTCTTGTCTGGCTGAATCCGGGATCCATTTGGTCAAAGTGTGGCATGAGATGAAGTTCATGGTTCTGTCGGGGATGTATCATTTTCCTGTATCTTGCTGTCTGTAGATAAGTGAATCACCTGCTTTCAAGTTGTCTTTTCTAATTATAGGTGAATAAGTGAATTACTTGCTTTTAAGTTACCTTTTCTTTATTTTATAAATAAACTGCTTATTTTTATTCGAAAGTGTGTTGGTCTTTATTTTTGTACCCCGTTCAATTAGCAAAACAGCAAGGTAGAAGGTCACCATAAAAGAGGAAGGCTGGCAAAGAGATGGACCAATACAATAATAACAGCTATGGATACCACTCTATCAACAATGAGCCGCTTGACTGAAGACCAAAGTTTAGGTCAACTATCTAGAGGGTCGCCAGGAGTCAACATCGACTCAACGGCACTTAACAACAACAGATAATATGGATTTTGTACCGGGCCTAAGTGGATCCCCTTAGAAGGAATTAGATCCAAGGTGTCTGTTGGAAGTGGGAGAGGGGGATTTTGCAATCTTTACTCAAGTTAAAGCTGGGGTTCTCAAACCTGCCCTGGGGTCTCCCCAGCCAGTCAGGTTTTCAGGATATCCAAAATGAATACGCATGAGAGAGATTTACAAACAATGGAGGCAGTGCATGCAAATCGCTCTCATGCATATTTATTGTGAATATCCTGAAAACCCGACGGGCTGGGAGGCATTCGGGAACCCCTGGGTTAAAGGAAAGTGGAATGTCCCAAATCATTTGTTACCTTACCTTCAAGCTAAACATTATCACAATTAAAAGGAATATGTTGAAGATTTTGATATGGTGAACTAAATGAAGACTTAACACTCCCTACAAAATTAAGTAAGTTTACTGTATGGCATAAGGACAGCAGGAAGGCAGTGGAGGCAACATACTGTGAATATTGGCCTCTCTGTAGGCCCAAGAAAAAGGTAATATGATTACAAGTGAGACTTTGAGAAAGCGTCTTATGGTCCTCAGTTAGATTACAAACAATGTAGGCTTACAGGAAATGCAATTCAAAATTATTCATAGGGCATACATCACAAGGGAAAGGGGAATATAGCTGTGGATGTTGGGGGATGGTACCTGTCTTAAATGTAAGCGTTGAAAGGGAATTAATTTACATTCCTTTTTGGAGTGCATTAAATTAACAGAATTGTGGACACAATTATTGGAGATGCTAGACAGAATTACTTGGACTCGGGTAGACTTGGATTATGTCTTACTGATGCAGGGGACTAATGAGCCCTTGTTAATCCAGAAACTCCCAAGAGCAAAGCAAAGTTTACAAATTTGCCCAAATGTTAGTGAAAAAAAAATGTAATTTTGAAATTCTGGGTGACTGAAGAACACCCCTGGTGAGATGCTGACAGTCTATTATGCACGAAATGGCTTTTGAATTGGTAAGCTGAGGGAGTCATGGTTTGGCCAGACTGGGGTCCTAGGGGCAGCAACTGTGGACAGGATTGGAAAAGTATGCATATGGGAATGAATGGTGGGGTTGCGCGTATCAATAGTATATGAAGGAGGGATGACTGTGCAATGAAGTGTTTAGAAAATAAAATGATGAGGAAGAGCTACACATCAAACAAGTTTCCGATAACACAGTCAAACCACCAATTGTCTGTGGGCAACAGTGTGAAAGTAATTTGCTTTTCTTTGGTTATTCTGAAGTTTTTGCTTTTGTTGAATAGTATGATGTAAGCTGTGCTGACTGAAAGGCCACCTAGGATATAACTGTGATTCACTTACTCTGCATCCATAATATTCTGATGACTTGATGTGTTTTGATCGCTTGTGAGCTATAAAATAAATTTACTGTGGCACTCATTTTGAAGTATTATCCTTGTAGGTTACCGCTGAAAGGGACTGCGTCTTACATATGTACAGCGCTACATATGCCTTGTAGTGCTATACAAATATTTTGACCTTCCTCCTCTTTCCTAACTTCCTCTTTCTTGACTCTGTTCCCCCTTTCTGCCTTCTTGCTGTCCTGTAATTTAATGGTATTCTTTTCCTCACCCACAGCGCATTTTATTGTAAACCACCTAGATGCTATTGTGAGGGCAGTATATCAAATAGAATAAAGAATATACACACACACGAGGTGCGATCAAAGAGTATTGAGACTTGTGTAGCTATATAACAATACGTCACACTATGATGCTATTGAGCATATAGTGTCCTAGTTATGTACTCTGCATGTGCAGAGTGTAGCATGGCTGCAGCAAAGCTGTAATGTTTTTAATCAGGTGATGTTTGGTATCGTGTAAAAGCAGTTTGTCAGATTTACAATGAGTGAAAAAACTGAACAGCAAATCTGCATTAAATTCTGCCAGAAACTTGGAGATTCGTGCAAAGAGACTTATGACAAGTTACAGCACATGTATGACGATAAATGCATGAGTCGAGCTCGAGTTTATGACTGGTACAAACGTTTCCAAGAGGGCTGCCAAAGCATTAATAGTGACAAATGTTCTGGAAGGCCTCCATAAGCAGGAATGAAGACAAAGTTGAAGCAGTGAGTGCCGCAATATACTCAAATCATCGATTGACTATCAGAGAGCTTGCTGAGGACATGGACATCAGTTTTGGGTCGGTACAGTCCATTCTTACTGTCGTTTGAGGATGAGATGTGTGTCTGCAAAATTTGTGCTGAAACTCCTGTCCCCTGATCAAAGAGAAGATAGACTGTCTGCAACCAGGGTGTTGTTAGAATGTGTTGAAAATGACTTGGATTTCATCCAAAAGATTATTACTGGTAATGAATTGGGCTTATGGTTATGACCCGGAAACTAAGGCTCAATCCTCACAATGGAAGACTCCAGACTCTCCCAGACTCAAGAAAGCTCATCAGGTGAACAGCAATGTCAAGGTCATGGCTCACAATTTTCTTTGATTACTAAGGTATTGTTCATCATGAGTATGCTCCAAAAGGCCAAACCATCAATAAGGAGTACTATGTCCAAGTTCTGACTCGTTTGAGAGATGCAGTTCGTCGTAAGAGGCCAGAGCTGCACAGGAATCACATCTTGTCCAGCATTTCTTGGTCAAACACCAAATTGAGCACGTCTGTCAGCCTTCATATATTCATCTGACCTCGCACCCTGTAGCTTTTTCTTGTTTACAAAACTGAAATTACCACTGAAAGGAAGGAAATTTGATAAAATTTGGAGACCATTAAGCAAACTTTGACACAGCAGCTTCACAGCATAATGAAAGAGGCATTTCAAAATGGTTTCCAGCAGTGGCAGGAACGCTGGAGGAAGTGTGTTTTATCGGAAGGGGACTACCTTAAAGGAGACTGAGTGCAATAACTGTCAGGGTTCTACTTCTTGTGTTATTCTACAAGTCTCAATATTTTTCGATCACACCTCGTACACACATACACACACACATACACAAACACATACACAAACACATTATATAAAACAAGCAAACTACACATGCCAAATAACCAGAATGCAGAAACTAAACGGGGGAGAGGGGGATAGCAAAGGAATGAGGGGCGAAGAACAGAGATTCACTGAAGGTGCATAAGTCAACAGTGGCTTGAAAATTCTGTTTTAATTAAAAGTTATCCAGTAATGACATTAACGGGGAAGTGTTAAAAGTCTTTATTGTTACTGCTCTGTTTTTCTATTTTTTAATTGTTTGGTTGGTTTTTTTTTTACATTTGTCATATTACTTGGTTTTAATACTGTGTCGATCTACATTATTTTATTATTGTGGCTATTTTGTAAATTAAGGTTAAGGGGGTTATTTTAGAAGCTCTATTTGTGATTTAAATAGTAATGCAGACGCATACACGTGTAAATTGCATCCACATGTAAAGTGTCATATTAGAAAGGGTGAAATTTACACATGGCAGACTGTACGACGTCAAAAGTAGACTGGAGTGTGCCCTGGATAGGACAAAAATCTACACAGGTATTCCCCATTTCCTATAGGTTATACACATGTAAGCCTAAAATTTCCATGTTTGGATTTACACCTGCTTCGTGGCATGAACAAGGTTTTAAAAAGTACTTCTTTTGGCCAATCCTTAATAGCAAGGATTAAGAGGGAATCCCTCTTAATTCCCCAATGTTTATTTCCTCATCCAAAGTGAAATTGGGGAAAGAGAGTCCTCTGCACTTAATTAGGAGCACTTGCATGTCCGCATTTGCAAAATGGCCCAGATATATGTATAAATGCTGAGATTTACGTGTGTTTGCTGTAAAATACCATCATGTACACATGTACATTGCCATGGTTCCCCCCAATGATTTTTTCCAAAGTATATATTTCTGAAATGATTTTTCCAGCTGCATTTTAGAAATGGCTCCATATTTAGTAGAGCTGTACCACTAAAATACCGTCCTGACCTAAACATCCTATGTAAAAATAAATGAAATGAAAGAGAAAAATGACAGCTGATAAAGACCGCACAGCCCAACCAGTCTGCCCATCGATACCAACCACTGAGCCTTACAATCCCTTCTTTTCCCTCAGAGATCCTCTTTGTTTGTCCCATACTTTCTTGAATTCAAGAGACAGTCCTTGTTACTAAGACCTTCACGGGCGGGGGGGGGGGGGGGGGGCTATTCTACACATCCACTACTCTTTCTTAAAGAAATAGTTCCTCAGATTACTCCTGGGTCTATCCCCCTTTTACCTTCACTTTCTTTCAATTCAAAGAGGCTCTTCTGTGTAATTATGCCATTGGAGGTTTTTTAAACATCTCTATAACATCTCTCCTCTCCCACCTTTCATCCAAAGTACACATATTGAGATCTTTAAGTTTGTCCCCATATGCCTTATGACAAAGTCCACTGACTATTTTGGTAGCCATCCTATGCACTAACTCCATTCTGTTTATATCCTTTTGAAGGTGTGGTCTTTAGAATTGCAGATAATACTCCAAATGAAATCTTATCAGAGACTTCTACAGAGATGCTTTTCATCTTCTTCTTCATGATGGCCATTCCTCTCCATATGCACCCAAACATCCTTCTGGTTTTCGTCATGACCTTTTCTACCCATTTAACCACCTTAAGATCATCAGAAACAATCATGCACAGATCCCAATCTCCTGACTCAACTCCCACTCTCCAGAATCCAGAGACTGCCGGCTGAGGAAGTCCACTTCCACACTGTCCGCCCCAGCAATATGCTGGGTCGACAAGGCTAGGAGGTTCTTCTCCTCACGGGCAAACAGGAGAGCCATCTCCAGAGCTACCCTGGCACGCCTCGTGCTGTTTTGCCAATTGGCATAAGTCACTGCCGTGGCGTTATCTGAAAACATTCAAACTGCCCGGCCCTCGAACAGGGGCCAGAAATGCAGAACCAACTTGATGGCTCTTGCCTCAAGGTAGCTGATGGACCACATGGCTTCCCTGCGGTTTCAACAGCCCTGGACCATACGGTCCTGGCAATGGACTCCCTACCCCAAGAGACTCACATTCGTTGCCAGGAGGACCCTGGAGAAATCGTCCAGTAGCATGCCCTTCTTCAGATGACCAGACTGCTGCCACCACTACAAGCTGGATCTCACCATGAATGGGAGCAGAAACCTGAGCTCAAACTAATGAGAATTCAGGAACCACCAAGTCAGCAAGGACCGCTGAAGTGGTTGCATGTGAGCATACGTCCACAGCACCATTTCTATGGTCACAGCCATCAATTGGAGCAGCTGAAGATAATCCCAGACACTGGGGGCCTGCTGCACACAGAACAGTGCCAGGCAATCCAATAGTCTTTTGACTTTCTCCTCTGGCAGGAAAACTCTGCCCAACTGAGTGTCGAAATGTGCTCCCAGAAACTCCAGGGACTGGGAATGCAACAGCTGGCTCTTTCCCCGATTGATCACCCAACCGAAGTTTTCCAAAAATGACATCACTCGGGACACCACCCAAGATGTCTCTGAAAGGGAACGGGCCCAGATATAGATGGACACTCATCCCTTTGAACCACAGCCACCATCACCATGACCTTGGAGAATGTTCTCAGAGCGGTGGATAGCCCAAAGGGGAAGGCAGCAAACTGATAATGAAAGCCAAGCACAGCAAAATGCAGATACTTTTGCTGATCCACCTGGATCAGGATATTTATTTATTTATTGGCAGGTTTTAAATACCACATTTCCAAATGCCAAGGGATATGAAAGTACGCCTCGGCCAGAGCCAGAGAAGCCAAGAACTCCCCTAGGCATACGGCTTGAATTGTGGAACACATCCGGAAGTGCAGGATGCACAAGTGCTCATTGATCCCTTTGATGTCCAGAATGGGCTGGAAAGAACCGTCCTTTTTGGGCACCACAAAATAGATGGAGTATCTGCCCTTGGCCTGCTCGTCTCGTGGAATAGGCACTATGGCTCTTAGGATCAGCAACTTGTGCAAGATGTACTGCACTACACTACTTTTGATTGCAGACCCACAAAAGGAAATGACAAAGGCGTCCAGAATTGGCTCCTTGTATTCCAGGACATAGCCAAACTGAATGGGGTCTATCACCCAGTGATGCTTGGTGACCCGGGCCCATTTCTGAAAGAAAAGGCGAAGCCTGCCCCCAACCGGAGGAACAGAGGAATGAGCCCCCAAACCCTCATTTCACAGTCTGGGAGTATCCTCCTCTTAAGGGAACAAGTCCCAGGGCTCATGGGCCCCCCAAAAGAACAGCACGAGCTCAAAGTCCAGAAACCAAGGAGAAGAAAGGCTTTCAAGGTCATTAATGACAAAAGTCCCAAGATCCCCAGGAGTCCTGCCAGTGCACCCGCAGTGGATGGGTGGAGGCTGATGAGAAAGGGGTTCTTGCCAGCTTCACAGGTCCCTGGACCGGTCTTCCAGAAGGCAGTAAGATTTTGACTCGCCCAGGTCCTTCACCAGCTTCTTTAAAAGAAGGTTCCCCTTAAAGGTCAGGTGGGCCAACCGAGCTTTGGAAGATGTATCTGCTGCCCAGTGCCACAGCCAAATCCAACGCCATGAGACAGTCATCAGTGCACCATCTCTGGCTGCCAAAGGTTTACCAGGTCATACATGGCATCAGAAAGGAAGGCTGCAGCAGACTCCAAATGTGGGGCAGAAACAGCCAGTGCAAGAGACTGAATCCACTGGGGCAGGGCTTAAGCCACCAGGGCTGCACATACTGCAACTGAAGAATAGCAGCCGCTGCAGCGAACTGATTCTTCAACATGAACCCACGTTTTGGTCCAGAGTATCCTTTAATGCCAATCCGCCTTCCATAGCGAAGGTGGTCCATGCAGTAACCGCCATGACCTGCGTATCTACATTGGAAATATCAACCACACAACGTACTCTCTCTCCAGGACAGTGTGCATCTTATATGCTCTTATCCCCTTAGGTGGGAAGTTGGGGTAATCTCATTCTGGCCGGAAAAGGCCCTTGAGCACCTCTGGAAAAAAAGCACAGTTACTTACCTGTAACAGGTGATCTCCGGAACAGCAGGAATTAGTCTTCACATATGGGGTTCGTCGGCTCCGACGGAGCCCGCATGGGAATGCTCCCCAGCATCCAATCAGAAGGCTTTTGGGAGCATCCCTCGCGCCTGCGTGGTAGCTTCCCGCCCTTCCCACTGCCTCTCCCCAGTTGCGTTTAATAGCTGAGACAGAAGGAGAGGAGAGGAAGGAAGAGAGAGAGAGAGAGATAGTTACAACTCCTAGGTGAGGTGGGTGGGTTGTGAAGACTAATTCCTGCTGTTCCGGAGATCACCTGTTACAGGTAAGTAACTGTGCTATCTCCAGGAACAAGTAGGAATGAGTCTTCACATATGGGGACTCCCTAGCTGAGGGTGCCAGAGGAGATCCCAGAGTGCGCACCCCTGGACAGGGCGGCATCACCCAACCTGGATCCCCGGCATCCCCTGAGGGATGGAGGGTAGGAGTTGAGAAGAGTTGCCAAGGCACAGCAACGGAAGACTACAGGGAGTCTTCAAAACCACATCAAATATCATTAAACCGTTAATGATCTAGCACAATCTAGAGCTTACCTACTGGATTGCAGAAGGCAGAGCTGCGACAGGTACTGTAGATGCAGTAGCGAAGTCTTCAGGGGAACTTCACCGCAAAGAGGACGAAGTTCCCAGTCCGGGCGGGCTGGAGACGCGGGTGTCAACCGGCACCGGAAAGACGGCAGGTCTTCACGAGGAGCTCCAAGAAGCTGAGAACTCCAGGAGGAGCAGAGTCCCCAATCCGGAGGACTAATCAGAAGACTGACCGATTTGGGAGAACCCAGCCCGGAGAAGAACAGAAGTGTACCCCGGGAAATTGAGGGGTACACTGTCTACCCAAGCCGGCATGGGATAGGAAGACAATGGGTGCGAAAACCAAGGAGCTGTTGACATCACAGCAAGTTTAAGCATAACCAGTCCGAGCACCCGAGCCGCAGAACGCAGGCAAGCGGGCCGGCCGGACCCCGTAAGAAATAACAAAACGTCAGTACCGACAATTGGGGGATAGTTGGTAAGACACAGGGCGCTATAACATTTCCCAAAAAGCGCCCGCCTGTACCGATATATATCCAAAAACAGGTACAGATGCATATCGGGCTATAGGTGGGCCCGGGAGCGCCCACCCAGGTTACTCAACCGGTATGGACACGTGAGAACGATACCGCCAACTCGGACCGGTCCTTGATCCACAGGAGGGCGCCTACCTGGAAGGTGGCGGGAGGAAGGGCCATCCAAGTGATGGGCCTATGTGTGTGGAGCAGGGCAGATCGGCGAGGGTAGCAGTATGGTTGCGTGACCGCCTGATCAGTTGGGGAGGAGCACATCAGGAGAACGTAGAACCCTGAGGCGTCCACCTGACAGTCACCCAAAAGTGTCCTCTGTGCCACAGGGAAGGCAGGAGGATAGAAAACCCTATAGCCACGGGGCCATCTCCGGCCTAGATAAAAAAAAACCCTCGGGGTTAGGGCCAAGGCCCTCCGCCGCTCCGAAGAGTGCAGGGAGCGGAGCCGGGGATCGGCATGGGTCAGTGGGACCCCTGTCCACCGTAACCTGACGGGCCCAGGGATATCTCTGCGAGAGCGGAGACAAAGACCAGGGGGGGGGGTTGGTCCAGTCCGGCCCTGTCGAGGAATGGTTCGGCCACGCTCGGAGAGTAGCGGCCAAGGCCTACACTGGGAGAAGGAGATTCGGTGCGCGATTCCATCAAACCGGGGGAACCAGGCAGAGGGGAATCCGAGGGATGTACCCGAGGGTAAGCCCGGAGAAGATTAGCATGGCCCTGAGGAGCCAGGCTAATTTAACGTGGGAAGGTTCCCCCCCCCCCCGGGGGAGGGGGCTCCATACCTCCAATCAAGCAGCCGAACCGCTTGTCACACTGAAAGAACCCCAGTGTAGAACTGGACAGTAACTTCATGTAAAAGGAGTTAAGCACAAACTGCCTCATACCGCAGCCTAAGGCTGCCTGGCATGGGCAGCCTGGCGCGAGCCCTGGCACTGCCGACCGGCGTGAGACGTCCCTGGCATGGGCGCACCCGGCAGGCGGGCAGAGGGGTGAAACCTCCTCCTCTTCGGACAGGAGGGTCAGGAAGGACATTTCCTACCCCCAGGAGAAGCGGAGGGCCGCGGGCGGCCAGCGCCAAACAGGTCGGCGGAGCACTGAGCAACCTGACGCAAAGCCTCGCCATTAAAGAGGTTCTCCCCGGTGCACGGGGAAGTACCCAGGTTATGTTGTGCCCAGCTGCACAAGTCGGAAGCCTGCAACCAGGCTGTACGACACGCCCCTATGGCTACCGCAGAGGACCTGCTAACCGACTCGAAAGAGTCCACGGCAGCCCGAGAAAGAAACCAAGAGATATTCCTGCAATGGTAAAGAAGCAAGGAATAGTCGGGGGCCCGAGGGGCCGACACGAAGGGAGACAAGAGAGATAACCTCTCGGTGACCTCCCGCAGCGCCAGGCTCATATAGAAGATATATGAGAGAATCCTGGAAGCCAACATGGACGCTCGGAAGGTTCGCCGCCCAAAGTTGTCCAGAGTTTTAGACGCACGATTCGGGGGGCAGGAAGAGTGCTTCTTCTTGCTTCCGACCTTCCTCAGGGCCGATTCCACCACAATGGAATGATGGGGAAGCTGGTGCGTCTGGAAACCCAGAGAGGGGGGCACCCGATACCGGGCATGCATAGCTGCAGGCGGTGCCGGTACCTGTAAGGGCGAGCGCCAAAACCCGAGCAGGAGATCCCGCAGGGAAGGAGGTAAAGGAAGCATTACGGCTGCCTGTTCCGCAGTACCCTGATTTAGCGAAGGGCCCGGGATAGGAATGGCGAGCAAGTCCGCCATGTCAAGGAGGAAGTCCTGAAAAGACGGCTCTCCCAGAGGGGCTATCCTGGGGGAGGCCAAGGCGGAGGGGCCCGCTTGAGCACCAGGGGACCCACCGTGCTGGTGCACGGGAGGAATCGCTCTAAACAGAGGAGGGTACTGACAGCCCCAATTCGAGGCAGTCGGTACTGCATCGTCAGAGCCCGGGATCGACTCCAAGGGGGGCATCGAAGGGAACGACGACCCCGACGGGGCCGCGGAACTCGGCCTCGGCCCCGATTCCGGGGGCGGGTCCGCCCCGGGGCAGTCCGCAAAGGCGGCTGGAGTGGCGCCGAGGCCGCTGGAGAGCAGGCGAGCGCAGCACTGCGCCGTCGGAAGAGACCGGGGTCGGATCCGAAATGCGCCGGAGCCACGCTTTCCAGACTGGAGATCGATTCGAGGCTGGGCATCGAACCGACCGACGCCTCCTTAGGGGGCCCCGGAGTCGGCGGCCGCACCGGTGCTGCCATTTCCGCGAATGGAGTCGGGGTCGCGACGATCGGTGCCGAGGGCAACGAGGGCTTCCCAGGCCGAAACTCGGCGAAGAGGGAAATACCCGAAGTCGGCTCCGACGCCTGGAGAGAGGCCCTCCTAGGCGCCGGGGTTCTGCCCGCGCCTGTTTTATTGAGCGGGAAAGCCTTACGGGGCGTACCACGCGGCCTCGAGGGTACCCAGGTAACCCGCCGACGAGCCCCGGCGGGGAGCGAGACGCCCAGCCCCGGCTCCACGGCCGCGGTGCTTCTTTGGGTCGACTCGACCGAAGGACCCGGGTCCCGCGGGCAGACTCCAGTGACGAGTGGAGCACTCAATGCCCGCTTAGATGCCGGGAGGTCGGTGGCATCCGGGGGAGGCCCTGGCCCCGCGCAAGTTGGGGGTGCCGACCCGCCCGACCGGGATAGATCGATCGGCTCCGCAGGTGGAGCCCAGAGGCGACCCCTGGCGAAGCACGGGGCTCTTGTTCCCGAGACCACCGCGGGAGGGGCGGGCCCGCGCAAGGCCAGTAACGCCCCCGCGGAAGGCGGGGACGAGTCGATCGGCCCTGGCAGAGCCGAGGGCACCCGGTGCCGATCCCCGGCGGGGAGTAGGGCCACCGACTCTGATGCTGGTCCCGCTCGAAGCGGTCACCACCCCCGCACATGGCTGGGGTGTGGGCACGCCATACCGGGTCAGGTTGGTCCGACGATCCCTGGTGACGAGTGGAACACTCGACACCGACGCCGGGGAATCGGCACTGCCGAAAGCGGGTACTGCCCCCGCGCAGGGCCGGGATGCCGTAGAGCCAGACTGGGTCGAGTCGATCGGCCCCGAAGGCACCGAGGACACCAGTCGACAGTCCCTGGTGAAGAGTGGAACACTCATCGCTGGCGCCGCTGCCGAGGGATCTGCACAGCTCGAAGCGGGTGCCACCCTCGGGCAAGGCTCGGGAATGTTCTGTGAGGAGCGAACCTCAGGAACAACCCGAAACCCCGTAGAGGTTCTGGAGCCCGAAGACTCCCTCCGGGGTGTAAGGGATTGGAGGGGAAGGCCGGAGCCGTCATCATGCGGCGCATGAGACTCACCCCTCAAGGCTTGGTTAGTCTTAACAGACTGTTGTTGGGTTACCTGATCCTGGCGAGGAGAGAAAGCCGACGACTGCACTTCAGAGGGAAAGACGTCATCAAGGGACACTCGAAACAGGGAGAGTCTTCTCCCGATGCTGAAGCCCGGGGAACCGGGGGAGAAGGGGTCAGGGCCCCAACAGCAGAGACACCAGACGTTGGAGTCGGAGCAGAAGACAAGGTCTCCACAGTGGGGGCACTTCTTAGGGGAAGAAGGCTCCATGCTGGAAAGCCCGGTAGGCCTCAGAATAACACGAGGAAGATGCTCCTCAAAGGAAATAAAGGAAAACAAAAAATAAGGAAAAAAGGGGGCACCAGCGGTGCCAGAGTCAGCAGAAAAAAAAACGCGACCACAGAAAACAAGAAAAAAAAAGAAAAGAAGAAAAAGTTTCTGCGGTGACAGGAGGTACGTCTTGTCGGCTCTGCGGAAAAAAGAAAACTGGGGAGAGGCAGTGGGAAGAGCAGGAAGGTACCACGCAGGCGCGAGGGATGCTCCCAAAAGCCTTCTGATTGGATGCTGGGGAGCATTCCCGTGCGGGCTCCGTCGGCGCCGACGAACCCCATATGTGAAGACTCATTCCTGCTTGTTCCTGGAGATTAGTGGATTTTCAAACTCCTTGCAGGAGCAGAAGTGTCTTTGGTTTCTGCTCCGTGACTGGAGCCTCCGCCAAGCTCAAAATGGATGACCTTGGGATCAACACCTCCAGTTCCTTCTCCTGGAACAGGCAAATAACCTCGTCCTCCTCACAATTCTATGAAGGTGAGTAGTTCTTCATTCACATGGAGCCATCCCTGCTGGGGGCACTTTGCCATCAATCGAAGAAGGCTTCCACTCTCAGTCTGCCCCCACAAGACTGTGCACAGGGGAAACAAAAGGCCACAGGGTCTGCATGTCTACACCAGAATGACCAGGCCTGCTGCAAAGGGAAAGAATTCCGGGAAGGACAATCCAGACTCCGATAGCTCTCCTCACAGAAATGATCCCCCTAAACTCAGGGACACAGTCGCCATCGATCCCCTAGAGGACTGAGAAAGGCTCACCGCACAGATGCCGGATCCTCCAACCAACTGAATATCCTTACCCATAGCACTATCCGCCACTTTCTGTCCTGAGGCAGGCAGTCAGGCTAACAGCATCCCACGCTTGCCAAAGGCCAAACAATGTTACATGGAAGAAGACATAAGCGTTATGGCTAGTGTCACAACAGTATGCACAAAGTCTGCAGTGGCCAGAAGGGTGCATGATAACTGCACTTTTACTATAGCACACGCTAAAGGCACTAGGGTAGACGTTTGTGGGAGCCGCTTGGGCGGAATGTGTGCAAGGATCATGAAATGCTATTAACACATGCAGAAAATGGTGGGAAACCCTCACTAAGCATCAACAGTCACCAGAGGTCTACCCTGAATTGCGTCACCCACAGACAGAATCAGGAGCCCTCAACAAGGTCAAGCCCCTGAGAGCTCCAGGCACAGAATCTGTGCTGGGCTCAGTTCTACTTCTCTGGAACTGTTTGGCTTGCAGCATTACATGTAAGGTGGCTGACAAGCAGATCCCTCTGAGAGCCTTCTGCAATCTTCAGAAGAGAGCGGGGGGACAACAGGAGGGAGGAAGGGGGCATTGAGGTAGTCATACTCTTAAAGTCTAGGACCCCAACTTATGAATGAACTATCTCCCCCCCAGTCCTAATACTGAACCACACCATTTGGTGATCACTGGATGCAAGATGATCACCCACTATAAAGCACAGTTACTTACCTGTAACAGGTGATCTCTGGGAACAGCAGGAATAAGTCTTCACATATGGGTACGTCAGTACCGACGGAGCCTGCGCGGGAACGCTCCCCAGCTTCCCAAAAAGGAAAGCTTTTGGGAGCATCCCACAGCGCCTGCGCGCTGCCTTCCCGCCTTTCCTAACCGCCTCTCCCCAGTTCGAGTTTTAAAGCTGAGACAAAGAGAGAGAGGAAAGGAAAAATAGATAGAGAGATACAACTCCTAGGGGAGGTGGGTGGGTTGTGAAGACTTATTCCTGCTGTTCCCAGAGATCACCTGTTACAGGTAAGTAACTGTGCTATCTCCAGGAACAAGCAGGAATGAGTCTTCACATATGGGGACTCCCAAGCTAGAGATGCCTGGGAGATCTCCAAGGTTATGAGACCCTGTGAAGGGCTCTATCTCCTCCTATGGATCTCAGGCATCCATTCAGGGAAGGAGGGCAGGAGTTGATTAAGTATGGAACAGGTGTTTGAGAACAGCCTGACCAAACAAGGCATCCCGGCGGGAGTCCTTGTCCAAACAGTAATGGGCTGTGAAGGTATGAACCGAGGCCCAGGTGGCTGCTCGACAGATCTGGTCGATGGACACAGAATTTAGATGAGCCATAGAGGTGGCCATGGCCCTCACATTATGAGCTGTGACATGGCCTTCCAGAGAAAGGCTCTTACTCTGGTAGGCGAAAGAAATACACTGAGCAATCCAATTGGACAGTGTCTTCTTAGAGACTGGAAGTCCCAAATGAGAAGGATCAAAGGCAACAAAGAGTTGAGAAGACTTTCGATGTTGCTGTGTTCTCTGTAAGTAAAAAGCAAGAGCTCTCTTACAATCCAGGGTATGAAGATTCCTCTCTGCACTTGATGCATGAGGACCTGGAAAAAAGACAGGTAAATACACCTCTTGATTAAGATGAAAAGGTGAAACCACTTTAGGCATAAAGTGTGGATTGGTCCTAAGGACTACCTTATCATGATGGAACCTTGTATAAGGTGGATTAGCCACTACAGCCTGCAGCTCACTGATGCGGCGAGCTGAGGTGACTGCAATGAGGAAAATAACCTTCCAGGAAAGAAATTTCAGGGAGGTGGTGGCTAAGGGTTCAAAAGGTGGCTTCATAAGCTGACCAAGAACCAGATTTAAATCCCATGCCACCGGAGGAGGCCTAATGGGAGGTTTAGTTAAAGTTAGGCCTCTCATGAATCTTGCAATGAGAGGATGAGAGGAAATAGGCTGTCCATTAATAGGCTTAAGGGATGCTGCAATAGCACTCAAATGGACCCTTACTGAATTTGTCTTAAGGCCTGCATGGGAGAGATGCAGGAGATATTCCAATAAAGAATCCAAAGGTAGTGCTAGAGGGTCAAGCCCCTTCTCAGCACACCAAATGGAAAATCTTTTCCATTTAAAAGCATAGGACCGTCTAGTAGAAGGTTTTCTGGAGGCATGGAGAATATCCTTCACCTGCTGAGAAAGATTCCATCCTTGAAGGTCTAGGCCTTCAGCAACCAAGCTCTGAGGTGAAGGGACTTGGGGTTTGGGTGCCACAAAGTCCCCTCCTCCTGGGACAGAAGGTCTGGAGCAGCTCCCAAGTCCAGGGAGGGAGCTTGAGAGAGACGCAGAAGTAGTGGGTACCACACTTGGCGTGGCCAGCGTGGAGCTATGAGGATCATGGATCCTTGATCTCTCTGGAGCTTGAATAGAGTCTTGGGAATTAAAGGAATGGGTGGAAAGGCATATAGGAAGTCTTGACCCCAGTGAAGGAGGAAGGCATCCTTGGCCTGAACTCCCTGACACGGAATTCTGGAACAGAACCGGGGAAGTTTGGCATTCCACGGAATTGCAAAGAGGTCTATGTCCGGGGTTCCCCACTCTTGAAAGATTCTGAGTACTTGGTCCATGTGCAGGGACCATTCGTGTGGAAGCAGAACTCGACTGAGTCTGTCTGCCCAAGAGTTTTGGATTCCTGGGAGGTATATGGCCAGGAGATGGATTTGATGCTCTCTGGCGAAGGCCCACAATCTTAAAGCTTCGTTGCAAAGCGACAGAGAGCCAGTTCCTCCTTGCTTGTTTATATAAAACATGGCTACCTGATTGTCCGTATGAATGAGGACTGTCTTGTAGCTGAGCAGGGTATGAAAAACCTGAGAGCTAGAAAAACTGCTCTGAGCTCCAAGTGGTTGATATGCAGAGAGGTCTCCTGTGGAGACCAAGAGCCCTGAGTGGAGAGGTCCTGTAGATGAGCTCCCCAACCTGTTTGGGAGGCATCTGTTGTGAGGGTTGCCTGGGGCAACAACTGTTGGAAGGGGGACCCCAGCAACAGATTTTGGGTGGACATCCACCACTGGAGAGACCAAAAGAGGCGTTTGGAGGTTGCTATTTGGTCTGAGAGAGCTCCTGATGCTTGAGTCCACTGGGTGGACAAAGTCCATTGAGCTGCTCTCATGTGAAGGTGAGCATAGGGTACCACATGTACTGTGGATGCCATGTGGCCTAGCAGTTGTAGCATCTCCCAGGCAGTTAAATGTCTCTTTGACTGAATTTGGGAGGCTAACTGCACTAGGTGTAGGCAACGGGCCTGAGGAAGATAGGCCCTTGCAGTGGTAGTATCCAGCCAGGCCCCTATGAACTCTAGGGACTGAGTAGGGGTGAGCTGGGATTTTGGGAGGTTTACCACAAGCCCCAGATACTGCAGAATGTGCCTTGTGCAGTCTAGAGAAGTCTGGGCCTCTGCCTGAGATGGAGCTCGGATGAGCCAGTCATCCAGGTATGGGAATACAAATATTCCCAGAGTGCGTAGAAATGCAGCTTCTACTGCCATGCATTTGGTGAACACTCTTGGAGCAGAGGCCAGACCGAAAGGAAGCACCCTGTATTGGTAATGCTTTCCTTGGAAAAGAAAACGGAGGAACCTTCTGTGAGATGGGTGGATGAGGACATGTGTGTACGCATCCTTGAGATCTAGAGAACAAAGCCAATCCTGACTCTGAAGGTATGGAAGGAGAGTGCCTAGAGAAAGCATCTTGAATTTCTCCTTGCATAGAAATTTGTTCAATTCTCTGAGATCTAATATGGGTCTGTAGCCCCCTGTTTTCTTTGGGATCAGAAAGTAGGGGGAGTAAAACCCTGACCCTTGTTGAAGAAGAGGCACTTCTTCTATTGCCCCTTGGACAAGAAGGGCAGCCACCTCCAGATGCTGGAGAATTGAAATGTCTCACCATAGTGTGAGGAGGAAGGTTTGTGATAGCCTGCTGCATGGATAGAAATGAAGCTTGTAGCCCTCCCTTATGATGGAGAGGGTCCACTGCTCTGTTGTAATTTGCTCCCATCTGGGAGCAAAATGAGCTAACCTTCCTGGAATGGTGAGAGGCTCTGGCTGTTTCAGAGCCAGAAAGGCTAAGTTCTCTAGCATCAAGTCAAAAACCCTGAGGAGGCTGGGTCTGCTGAGTTGCAGCAGCCCCTGTAGGCTTAGGCCTGGCCTGTTTAGGTTGCTGACGCTTAGCAGCAAAACGACCTGTAGATGATTGTTGGCCAGAAGCAGGATGGAATCTGCCTTTTTTGAAAAAAGACTTTTTGAAAGGTTTTTTCTTGGCAGGGATGGAGGTTGACTTGGAAAGTCTATCCAAAGCAGAATTTTCTGCATCCATTTGAGTGGCTTTTATTTGCCAATCTTTGCCAAACAAGTTTTCTCCTGTACAGAGAAGATTTCCCAAGCCATCTTGGACCCAAGATTCCAGGTCAGAAGCTTGGAGCCAAGCAATTCTGTGTGCAGCTATGGCAATGGCCGAAGCTCTGCTGGCACCCTCAAAGGAGTCAAAAGCTGCACGGTTGGAAAACTTTAAAACATCTTGAGTATGCTTAATCCAAATGAGAAATTTTTCCCTTTTATCCTCTGGAAGGAAAGGGAGGAAAGTGTGCAGCTTATCTGCAACTTCTTTCAGAAACATACCCATATAAAGACTATAGGAGTTGATTCTGGCAATGAGCATACTGGCTTGGAAGATTTTCCTACCAAAAGCATCCAAGGTCCTGCATTCTCTTCCTGGAGGAGCAGAGGAGTGTCTTTTTGCACTCATCTTTTTCATAGCTGACTCCACCACAATAGAATGGTGAGGAAGCTGTGTTTTATGAAACCCAGGACAAGGAGGGACACGGTACATAGTGTCCAACCTACGAGAATGAGGAGAGATGGTGAGAGGAGTCTCCCATAAGTCAATCATGTGATTATAAAGAATCTCATGAATTGGCAAGGTGACTGCCTCCTTTGAAGCCTTAGAATAACCTAAAATATCAAATTTTTTAGCTCTAGGCTCTGATTCAGAGGATACTGAAATAGAAAGCCCTTTAGCCACTTCTTTGATGAAGTCTTGAAAGGACAAATCCTCTGGAGGAGACATTCTTCTTTTTGGAGAAGGCTCTTCAGGAAGAGCTATAGACACTTCAGCAGACTCCTCCGATGCATCAGAGTCTTCGGAGGAATCAAAGTATCGACTGTCAGGGTGCTCTTCTAAAGCTCGATACGCGTATCGAGCGGTATCGACATCGGGGGTCATCGGGACCGGTACAGTACCGATGGGCATCCCTGGACAGGGAACCGCTGCAGTCGGCATCCTGGTCGATGTAGATGCAGTCGGTACCGGTACCTGCACTGGTGCCGGTACCGGAGCCGATACCGACAACGGAGTTTGTTGTGGTATCAGCGGCGTCGCAGATTGAATGAAGGCCGTGATAGTCTGCTGCATGGATAGAGCATTCTGATCCATCGACACTATGAATGCCTGGAATTCGGTACCGGAAGGTTGCGCCGGTACCCCAAAACATTCTAACAGGTGATCGGTCGAGGCCGTGCCATCGATGTCAACCTGTAACCCCATAGGAGGAGCTTTGGAAGCCGGAGCTTCCCGCCGGGGTTGTTTTGCCGGTGCAGAATCCTCGAGGGCAAGCCCGGAGGCATCTCGATGCTTGGAAGGAGATCTATCCTTCGAGGACCGGCTAGATTTATTTTTGGTTACCTGAGATCCATGAGAGGAAGTAGAGGCCTTGGAATACGTCAATGCCACTGAAGCTGCATCAGAGGGAAACAGCACATGGAGCTTAGCTGCTCGGTTCTGTAAACCTCGTTTAGACATCAAGGAGCAGGACGGACAATTCAAAATGGAGTGGTCAGGACCCAAACATTTAAGACACCATTCATGGGTGTCGGTGACAGAAATAGTACCGCTGCACTTAGTGCATTTTTTAAACCCGGAGGCTGGTTTTTCCATGAGGAAAATTTCTCGTGAGGCCTAAGGCCCAAAGAGGAAAAAACACACTAAGGGGTATGTTTACTAAACCGCGCACAATAGCGTACGCTAATGATGCACGTAAGTGCTCTTAAGTGCCGCGCACGCGTGCGCGTCACATTAACGGGCCGGCGCACGTGTGCGGGGCGCTGATGTGCGATAGAGGCGGGGAAAGGCGTACGGAGGGCGGAGGAACGGGGTCAATGGGTGGAGAGTGGGAGGGGAGAGGCTCCCCGCACAGGAGCGGGGCTGAATTTCAGCAATAAAAATACCGCGAGTGAAACCCTCGCGTTAGAGCCGATTTAAAGGGAAGAGAAACCATTTCCGTCAGCAATGTACAGCAAAACCGGGGAAACCTGCAAAACGTGAGCAGTGTGATAAATGTGCACAGAAAAAAATAGCAAATATAAATAGAAAATGACCACAACAAATTCCAAATAAATTATAATCCAGCTGGGCAACAGTGATATTAATGGGCAACCATAAAAAACACTCCCATGAAAGCTCCAAAGAAAAGAAATGATTTTTGGAAGGGTCTATGCTCTGTAGACTCGTTCAAAAAGCACTGCATTTTAATGGAGCTTTCCTGGGAGTGTTTGTCATGTTGCCCATTGATATCACTGTTGCCCAGCTTGTTTTTGTTTTTTTTCCCCTTTTTTGGAGGTCATTTGTGAGGTTTAATTGCACCTTTGTCCCCATACAAGGTAAACGAGCCCACAGTAAAATTGTGCAGAGCAGGGTGTCTGACTCGTGCGGCCAGGTTTCCTATCTCCAGAGACTGCACTGTCTCTGTGGCCACAGTGTGGTGCAGCAGACACAGCCAGTGTCTGTAGGACCAGAGGGTCACAGGTTCAAATCCCAGCTGGGGCTACTGCCAACCCAGTCCCCATAGTTTTACCCACCACTAAACAGTGATAGTACAGACACTCCTTTATGGCAGAGAACATAAGCATGGTTTCCAACACCTATATTTTACCCTACACCGCACACAAACCATAACAATGGGCATTACCTACAGCCGAGTCCCCCAAATTCAGTCCTGGAGTGCTACAACTCAATCAGGTCATACGCTTTTTCCCAGATAGGGACATGTCTGCATGTTGGCGGAAGGGTACAGGTGGTGGAGGGGGCAGTGGCTGTAAACCACAGCAGACAGTGGCCTAGGCCTGTGCAGGCTGGCACCATCCACCGCAACAGACAGGCTCTGTCAGATGTACAGTCATGGACTCCCCAGGGAACGCAGCATATCTGTGGCAACATGGTGGTGCAGTGCACACAGACAGTGTGTGCAGGAACAGAGGGTCACAGGTTCAAAGCCCAGCTGGGGCTACTGCCAATCCATTCCACATAGTTTTCCTACAACTAAACTGTGATAGTGCGGACAAACCTTTATTGCTGAGAACATACGCATGGTTCTTACGCCTATATTTTACCACACCAAACACAGGCACCATAAACAGCCGCATTACCTAGAGCAGAGTCTCCCAAATGCAGTCCTGGAGGGCCCCACACCATTCAGGATCCATGCTGCCTCTACGAAAGATGCCTGTGCTGCATATCTATGCACCACCCCCATGGTATGCTGATGTAGCTCATGCATATCTATGAGGGACAGCATGAAAACCCGAACAGTGGTTGGAACACCAGGACTGGAGTTCGGACACTCTGCCGTAAAGCAGCAGCCAACAGGGCCAGACACACCCACACACCCCCCACAGGCCCCATTGGCCAATGCCTCCTGGAGAGGCAGGACATTGGGCCCTGCCTGTATCTCCCAATACTAGCAGTTGCATACCTTAGCACTGCCACCCTACACCTGGGTATATGGTACACAGCTATCAAACGTTGCCCATGATAACTGGCAGATATCAATTCCTACGTTAACCAGTTTGCTCATTGATCTCCACCATAACAATCATTGTGATGTCTGCGGTGTGCGCTGCAGGTCTGGTCTCTGACAGTGTTTACCACCCTGGGGAGTGACCCCCAACAGTAGTGCGTACCATATCCATGCCTGTACTGTGCCCAGGACTGGTGTGGTGGGTATGGCTGCTGGACTCCTCTATAGTAGCACAATGCTGGCATAGGTGTGGGGGTGGCTGTCTGCCTATCCAGTGTGTGGTGGCTGCAAACACCTTCCACAGCCCACACTGCCAGCAATGTTGCCAGTATTGGGCTGCCAATGTGCATAATGAGGAGCAAGGTACCATGGGTATAGGCCGGAGAGGGTGGCCTGGCCAGGGTGCATCTGCACAGGGCATAGGGCACTGACTGGGACATTTTAGTGCCCGGCCACCACCTACACAGACAGGGTGACCTCAGTATGTCCTGCTGAGAGATCACTCTCACCCTGACTGTGCAGTGACCACAGCATGGCTAGGCACCCCCATAGTGCTATATAGTATTTCTCTCATGTGATAGATATGGGTTTCCTTTTGAGACCCAGTCACTGATTTATCTGCTTGCTGTGTATGCTGACATCCCAGTTCTGGGTGCACGCATCTCCACTGGGAACATGCACTGTGGACTAACTAGCACACTGTTTGCAGCTGGTATGTGTCGTGATGGAGCAGCTTGCAGGGTGCAGCGGCTGATGACTTGCTGCAGGAGAATATCAGATAGTGGTGGGGTGCAGCTCACCATATCCAGGCCTAATATCTGTCTGGTATTGCATTATGGATGTGTATAGAGCTGCATTGACTGCCCTGTGGGGGATCTGCTCCTCAGCAGGACCGGGGTTGATGGACCCCTCTACTGCCACCTTTGCAGGGAGGTAGTATGTGGATCTATTGATAGGAGACCCTGTTTGCCACGCTCAGCCCTGGAGGAGGGGGGTGGTGGTACATGGCCCACCTAGGGGTCCATAGGGGCTACACCTGACTGAGTCAGACAGAGATATCCAAGGTGTTTGTGCAGGAACTACCTATCTCACACATTAACACTGCTTTGGACCTCCGGCATGGCCTCTTTCAGCCATGGAAGGTGTTGTGGACCTGGTCCTGGGCGCCTCATTGCACCCTCAGAGTGAGCACAGTACCCGCACAATGTGACGGTGTGTAGCTACTCTGTGCCAGTAAAACACACGGTCAGTACCCCCTACCAGGCCGAGGTGGTGTGTGGGTGCACATGGTCACTTCCCTCTACCGGGCCAAGGTGCTGTGGGGGTGCATTGGCCATCTTGTGTTGATCTGTGGACAGCTGATTTGCATGTGCAGTGCATCATGGGTATTTATTTATTTATTTATTTTATTTATTTATTTATTTAATTGGATTTCTATACCGCCTTATGCAATCAAAGCGGTTTAACATACGAAAAACACAAAACGCAAAAGTGAAAGCAATCAGTGATAATAGGTACATAGTTTGATAAAAATATGACATAGTGTCTTGGAATAAGTTGCGCTATCTACATGGTGAGCTATACTATAATGTGAGCTATTATACAACATATATATACGGTCTCCCTCAAGCAACGCTAGCTCCCCTCCAGCTTGCAATGAACACTGCTGCAAGAGTACTAACAGGGGCTTCACGGAGAGAGCACATAACGCCAGTACTGATGAACCTCCATTGGTTACCTGTTCAAGCAAGAACCCTCCACAAAGTTCTAACCTTAACTTTCAAAGCCTCAAACACTCTGACCCCCACAGCCCTCAGCAAGATGATACATAAAGTACCACAGAACAGAAATAGAAGATCCATGATGCAAAACACCCTAGAGGTCCCAAAAGTAATAACAAAATGCACGAGAACAACAACAAATAGGGCCTTTACGATTTACGCTCCCAGAGCATGGAATGCTCTCCCTACCTATATTCGGAACATCACTTACCTAACCCACTTCAGGAAGGCAATAAAGCAGCACCTGTTCACTACATACTACCCTGAATCTAGCCTTAGTAACCATACATATGGCCCCCCAGACAATCTCTCATTACAAGTAAACAATCAGACTCAGCATGAAAAAGGATAATCAACTGATCGCTCAGAATGTACCCCAGTGTAAATAAAATGTAGATATGTTCTGCCTGAAATCAGGTACCAGTGTGATACAATGTATAGAATTAAGAATGTACATAGTTTCCCCCAGTTACTTCCAAGTTGATCTCCCTGTTTATTGTAAATACAACTCAAAGTTCCTTGTGTTGTATAGTTGATGTTAAATGTAAACCGCTCTGATCTAAAATAGAGCGGTATAGAAGAACTGTTAAATAAATAAAAAATAAATAAATAAAATAAATATATGACTGATTTTTCCAAAAAATTAATTTATTGTTTACATGACCGTAGTATTCAATAAACAAGACCGTTTTCAGTTGTTTCCTAAAGTCATTGAGGTCTTGAGCTGCTCTTAAATCATAAGGTAGAGAGTTCTAGTTGGTAGGTGCCGCAAAAGAGAATGCCCGCTCTGAGGTGACCTTACGTGTTTTTCTAACATCATTTGAGGTGCTGACTCTGTTGGAAGACTCCCTTCTTCTTGGTCTGTTGCTGATATCTGACTGAATGAGAGAAGTCAGGCTTTCTGCAGAACAGTGTTGTTTGATCTTAAAAATATATATTATTGTTTTATATTTAATACGAGATGCTATGGGTAGCCAATGAAGCTCTTTCAAAATGGGAGTTATATGCTCTTTACTAGATAATCCAAAAATTATTCTTGCAGCGGTGTTTTGCGCTAGCTGTAAAGGCTTGAGAGACTGTTTAGATAAACCCAGGTATATAGGATTACAGAAGTCAAATAATGGGGTAATTAACGCTTGACAAACATTTCGAAAGTGAACGGTCTCGAGAAGGGGCCTTAGTCTTCTGATGATCTTCATTCTGTAGTAGGCATTTCTGATCGTCTTACTTATGTGTGAATTAAGATTCAATTCATTATCCAGAGTCACACCAAGATATTTTACTTTTGATCTAATAGGAATAGTTGAGTTATCTGTCATGATGTCAGGTGGATGTGCAAAATCATGGTTACGAGTTACGAACAAAGCTTCTGTTTTGCTAAAATTGATTTCCATGTTGTTGTTTTTACACCAAGTAGACATTTTTGAGAGACACTCTGTAATGCTGGAATAATCAGGGTTATCAATAGAGACAGTTGTGAATATCATAATGTCATCAGCATAAATAGTATATTTAATGCCATATTTCATCGGAATGTTGCATATGGGCTGTATATAAATATTGAAAAGAAGAGATGAAAGAGCTGAACCTTGTGGTACACCTTGTATAACTTTTATGGGTTGAGATGTTTTTTGCCCTATCTTTACTTGTAAATGTCTCTCTGTCAGATAGGAATGGAACCATTTTAATGTGGTCCCATATAGACCAATTTCTTCTAGTCTATCTAGTAACCTTTTGTGATCTACAGAGTCGAATGCAGCAGAAATGTCTATGAAAATCATTATGATACCCTTCTTAATGTCATCTATGGTACGGAGTATGCTGTCAAAGAGGTAAATCATTAAAGTTTCAACTCCGTGGTTTGGGCGAAAACCATGTTGGTTGTCATCTAAAGGCGCGTGAACATCAATGTGTTCTTGAAGTTGCATTTGTACTGTCTTTTCAATGATCTTCGCTAAAAAGGGTATACTGGATATTGGCCGGTAAGCAGCCGGGTTGTTCTTGTCTAGCGATGTCTTCTTCGGTATTGGTCTAACAGTGGCAAGCTTTAATTGCTCTGGTAACATACCTTGCGTGAGGGAGTTTTGCACAATGTTGTGTATGATGTGAATGAAACTTGACTTTGTGGTCTTAATCCACGATACTGGACATGGATCAGTGGGAGCAGTGCTTGTATTTATAGAAGAAATGATGTGGGAGAGTTGCTCATTTGAAGGAGTATAGAATGTATCCCAGATCCTGGAAATCGAGTCTAAATTTAAGTTAAGTCTACATGTTTTTTCCTTAGAGTGGAATTTTTCCTTGATATAGTCTGCATAACTCTGCGGTTCAATTTGAGCTTCACCTTCTGTTTTTTGCTCTTTTGTTAGACTCTTCACGATTTCAAAAAGTTCTCTAGGTTTGTTGATGGACAAATTTATTATGTTTGTGTGGTATTCTTTTTTAGAGTGTTTAATACGTTCGTCATATTGCTTTTGTTTTGTTAAGTATAGTTGCCTTAAAACTGTTGTCTTGTTTATTCTCCATTTACGCTCTATTCTTCTGAGCTCTCTTTTCATAGGTATGGGTGGGCTAACCCTATCCTGGTGACCACAGCAGACTGTCTGTGTGGTGACGTGCATGCTCTCTGCAGCCAGCCAGGGGCTTGCTAGCAGCTATAGAGCTATAGCCCAATGGTTACTTCACTGCCTCTGAAGCCAGAGGTCATGGGTTCAAACCCACAGTGGGGTTATTTGATAGGGTTGTCCAACGCATTATTCTTTTTAATGTACATATTTTGATGCCAGCAAAAACACCCTCAGCGTACTGTACCCATAAGGAGCCTCTGAGGGTGCTTTATAGGGCGCCCTATAGGGCACCTTATGGTTCCCGTCCATATAAGGTGCACTATACAATATCCTGTGACGCAACCTATAGGGTGCCCTATAGGGGACACTTTAGAGTGCTGTGGCGGACAGTGCAATTTCTAATGTGCCCTATGGAGTGCCTTATAGGGTGCCTTATACGGCACCTTCAATTACGGCACGTGAGGGCGTGTTTGCTGGCAGCAATTAATAACATAAAAATAAAGTGCTGCAGGACAAAATATGTACAATGCAAAGCTGATGCCACAGCCAGCCTTACGTATTAGGCACACTGGGGAGCAAACTCATGACCCCTGTATCAGCAGTCAGTGCTTTAACCATTGTGCTCCACTGCTGCTCCTCCTTGCCTGTCAGCGCACCTACTTATGCTTTTCATTCCTTGAACTGTACAGTGCTGCCATAAAAAACAGTACACTGACCTTGCGGTACCTCATACGGCACCCTCTAAAGCGCCCTATAAGCAACATTCTAGGGTGCCTTGGCTGACAGTGCACTTTAAAATGCGCCTTATGTTAACACGCTTTGAGAGTGCGTTTGCTAGTAGTGATAATTAAAATATGAATAAAATGCCTCCTAAAGCAATCTTCCCCATAATATGTTATGCCTCAGCCAGCCTTGTTCATTGGGCACTTTGGGGGATTGAACCCCTGATCCCTGCACCATTGGTCAGTGCCTTAACCATTGTGCTGTGGTTCTGTTCCTGTGCGTGCACATCAGCGCACCGCCATATGCCTGCCAACATTAAAATGCCTCCAAAATCATTAGCGCGCCGCCTTATGGCCAACAGCGCACCGCCTTCTGCCACCCAATATTACACTGGCTCCTAAAGTAATGCCTCAGCTAGCCGTCTTCATTGGGCACTGTGGGGGATTGAACCCCTGATCCCTGCACCGTTGGTCAGTGTCTTAACCATTGTGCTGTGGCTCTGCTCTTCTTCCTGCACAGCAGCGCGCCACTTATACCGCCCAGTATTATAATGCCTCCATAAACATCAGCGCGCCACCTTATGCCGCCCAGTATTAATATGCCGCCAAAAACATTAGCGCGCCGCCTTATCCCGCCCAGTATTTCTGCACCTCATAAATTAACGCCTCAGCCAGCCGTCTTCATTGGGCACTGTGGGGGATTGAACCCCTGATCCCTGCACCGTTGGTCAGTGTCTTAACCATTGTGCTGTGGCTCTGCTCTATTTCTTGCACTTCAGCGCGCCGCTTATGCCTCCCGCGCAGCTATCTCATGCGCTAAGGTGCGGGGCGCACATGGGCGCCGCGCACCTTAGCGCATACGTAAATTCCGCCTTTCCTTTTTCAGGACAGAACGCCCACTCCTTATATGGCACCCGCACACTACCGGGGCCCGCACTTTAACGGGGTTTTAGTAAACATGCCCCTAAGTGAGGGAAAAAAATGTTCTTTTTTTTTTTTTTTAAGAAAAGAAAAGAAAGACCGGCGGTACCGGTCAGACGTCGGGGAAGGCAGACGCGTGACCAAAGAAATAAAATAAAACAAAGAACTTCTTCAGCGGTGACAGGAACACGACCTGCTGGCTCCGCGGAAAAGAAGAACTGGGGAGAGGTGGTTAGGAAAGGCGGGACGGCAGCGCGCAGGCGCTGTGGGATGTTCCCAAAAGCTTTCCTTTTTGGGAAGCTGGGGAGCGTTCCCTTGCAGGCTCCGTCGGTACCGACGTACCCATATGTGAAGATTCATTCCTGCTTGTTCCTGGAGATTATCAAAAACACGTTCACCATTCATAAGCAGCAACTCCAACATGGCCTTCTCCCACATGGGTTCAGTTACCAGTTGCTGGAATAATTCTCCCTGTATGGTCACACAAGGGAGGCAAGAAATCACGTTATCGAAAACACAGTCCAAAAACGTGATACCTGCCAGAGCAACCCCTGACGAAGGTTTGCGAAACACGGCCTGTGTCGGGTTGGCTATAGGTCTTTTGAATTAATACATTTTGTTTTTCCACCAATATCACATAATTCTCCCTGTAGACAATCCCAGATCTTCTTACTTCTAAACTACATTACAGCAGGGATGTCCTAATTCACAACCAGCATATTGAAATTTATCAAGAGCACTTCTTCTTTCATAACTGTACTGTGAATGCCTTCAGTTCACTCTCTGTTCACTTCTTCTACCTCTAAAGGAGATTTGTTATATCATACCAATGTGTATGTATGTGTGTCTGCCACTCCCTTCTCTTTCTTTCTACCCTGTCCTTCCTAAATAAATGATAGCCCCATGTAATTAGATCCCAGTCATGGTTCTCCGCGAACCATGTCTTCTTAACTGCACTAAATTCAAGTCATCTTCTTTCACTAGAAACTCTAGAATCAAAATCTTATTTCCCATACTATGGGTATTAATATACACCGCTTTCCAGATGCTGTCCCTTTTTTCTCATTTCTACAGAGGTATTTAAATACCTTGCTTAACTGAAGGTAGAAAAGGCGACAGCAAATGCCAGAAGGATGCTCGAGTGCATAGGGAGTAGAATGACCAGCAGAAAAAAGGAAGTGATAATGCCTCTGTACAAATCTCTGGTGCAACCATATTTGGAGTATTGTGTGCAATTCTGGAGACCACACTTTCAAAAGGACATAAGCAAGATGGAGTTGGTGCAGAGGGTGTATACTAAGATGGTTAGAGGTCTTCGTTATAAAGCATATGGGGACAAACTTAAAGATCTTAATATGTACAGGTTAGAGGAAAGGTGGAATAGAGAAGATATGATAGAGACATTTAAATACCTCCGTGGCATAAATGCACACGAGGAGAGCCTCTTTCGATTGAAAGCAAGCTCTGCTATGAGGGGACATAGGATGAGAGTGAAAAGGGATAAACTCAGGAATAACATGCGGAAATATTTCTTTATGGAAAGAGTGGTAGATGCAAATAGTCTCCCAGTGGAGGTAGTAGAGATGAGGATGGTATCTGAATTCAAGAAAGCATGGGACAAGCACAGAAGAACTCTAAATAAAGGAGACTACTGTAGTGGCTATGGAAGGGCAGACTAGATGGGCCATGTAGTATTTTTCTGCCGTCATTTTCTATGTTTCTGTTTATTCACTTGGGGCTCTGTTCTCCCATCCAATGAAGCTAGTTGAAAGGTATCTTCAATAGGTTAGCCAGTCTGCTACACAAGACACTTCAACCCTTCTTGGATAAGTGAATGCCATTTCTGCTCAAGAGTCCTTGGAAAATCATCCCATGGTCCAGGAAACCAAACACGCTCAATGATACCATCCATGCAGCCATGTCTTCTTTTCTAGAATGCAACTTCTCTGCCTCGGCCTTTATCCTCAACATGGAGGATTGATGACAGCACCACCTGCGCACCTATCTGTCTTTACCCTCTCCCCAACAGCCATGATGCCACTCTTGATATGCTCAGAGGGAGTAGTAGTATCATTTGTGCCAACATGGATAAGCAGCCCTGGATTATAGTCATTAGGCTTGATGAATCTGGGAAACGCTTGGCTATGTGCAAAAAATGCAGTCATTCAATGGTAGGACAGCCCTAAAACTAAAGAAATAAGAAACCTTATAAGGCAAACAAACAAGAATGAGTCAGACGTAAGATTGGAGACAGCAGTGAGCTGTTTACAAGCAGAATCAGCAAAATAAACATGTTCATAACACCAATAAAGAGTGAGCTACACCAAACCTCGACTGCACATGCCTATATTATGGGCAGAATTTTTAAAATTGATGATTATAATCTGGGAGCATAGGAACTATTTGTTCATATGAACTGCTGTCTCCTATCCTGTGAAGGTCTCTTATATACTGTGGATGTACACCTTAGGCAGGAGAGTTTTTGCCAATGCACTCATTTGTACTTTGCCATCTTGGACAAATAAGCATACAAGATACCTCACCACATACACAGCACCCCTTCCTTCCCACGTCAAACCAAACCACAAAGCTTTGTTTTACGCTCCTCCTTTGATCCTGCAGCTTAATCCCAGTTCAAGCTTTTCAATCAGAACATCCTGAAAAACCAGCAGTGTAAGCAGTGATCTACACCGTTAAAGTAGGGCTATATTAAATTTCAGTTTTAAGTACTGACCTGGGCATTTCTATTTTTCTGCTACATTAACTAAGCCATTGATGACTGATCTAAAAATATCTCTCTGCCCGTTCAAGCATATAATTTGATAACTAAAAGAATATCTAAAAAGGTGAAATTTACCACTCACAACATGAGATAATAGCCTTTTCAACTTGCATGATTCATTTACGGAAGGATTGACAAATATCAAATTGTGATAACAGATTCAAATGGCAGGGACTGTGATTCACTCAACTAGCCATATGCAAGAAGAAAAAGAGCTTAGGGTGACATTTTAGCTACCTCACATTCTAAAACGGAGGGGGGGGGGTTCAACTATTTTCAGGGTCTTGTTCTTAGACTACATATATACAAATAAATCAGTGAATATTAATTTTGGGCATCTTATCAGACTCATCTGTAGACCCCACAGAGAACATCTTCACTAAAATGGTGTCCACAAGTTGTCAGCCTATTCTCAGAGGCTTTTCACTATAGATGACTTTCCACTCTGCCAAATTCCAGGTTCCTCTCTCTCCAAGTACGTGCCTTTTCCCTCAGTCACCCTATTATTTTTTCAGACAAACTTGCAAGTTAAAAAAAATAAAATAAGATCATTGCCTAGAAAACAACTTACAGCTGAGTTCAACATTATTGCCACCCTTGCATTTTAGGTATATATTGTGTACAATATCTTCAAAAATAATTGAAAATATTCCAACTGTATGTCTTCATAATATTTTTATAATATATTCAAAGGTATTCAACAAAAAAAATAGATGTCTGTGCGACTTAGACGTAGTAATTTCTGAGAAAAAAAAAA
Organism: Ichthyophis bannanicus; assembly: GCA_033557465.1. Classification (NCBI taxonomy): domain Eukaryota; kingdom Metazoa; phylum Chordata; class Amphibia; order Gymnophiona; family Ichthyophiidae; genus Ichthyophis; species Ichthyophis bannanicus. The sequence goes on from CM066035.1 coordinate 259,036,933, forward strand.
ATAGGACCTGGACAGGATTAATGACAGCCTTCACTAATATTTGGTTGCACAACCCTTGACAGCCTGCAAACGTTTCTTGTAGCCATCTATAAATTTTGCACATCTGTCTTCTGGTAGTTTTATTCTATTCTTCAACCATGATTTGTTCCAGCTCATGAATGTTTCCAGGATTCCTTTTACCAACAGCAGATTTCAGCTCTTTCTAAAGGTTCTCGATTGGACTAAGATCAGGACTCATTGCTGGCCAGTTTAAAACAGACCATTTGTTCCTTTTTAACCATACTTTTGGATGTATTTTGGGTCATTGTCCTGCTGGAGAACCCATGACCTTCGACCCAGATCTAGCTGTCTGACACTAGGTAGCACATTTTGCACTAAAATAGCTTGGTAATCCTCTGATCTCATGATTCCTTTCATATGTTCGAGGCCTCCAGTTCCTGAGGCAGCAAAACAGCCCCACAACATTATGGAACCTCTACCATATTTAACTGCAAGAAGGGTGTTTTTTTCCTTATAAGCCTCATTTCTTTGCCTGTAAATGTATCGCTGGTCTGCATTACTAAAGAGCTCACATTTGGTTTCATCTGTCCACAGAACATTTTCTCACAAGGATTGTGGTTTCTCAAGGTGGGTCTTGGCAAAGATCAGGCATACCCTTTTATGTCTGGCTTTGAGCAGTGGGATCTTCCTTGGCCTTTGCCCATGAAGTCCTTCTTTGTTTAGTGCGCAGGGTATTGAGTATGTTGAAACCACCACTGCAGATTGCTACAGATCAGCCTTAAGCTCTTTGGATGTTGTATGTGGTGTTCTTTCAACAGTTCACACTAACCTTTGAAAACTTCTTGGATTAATTTTCCCACCACGTCCTGGGAGGTTCTTGACAGTTCCATGAGCAGAAAACTTCTCAATAACATTGCGAACTGTAGACACAGGAATCCCACCGGCCTTGTACCCAGGGGTGGCTCAAGACAATCTGCTGCCTGAGGCGAGAGATGAGCTGGCACCCAAAATGGAGGGGCTTTCTCAGAGCTCCAGTTAGGAACCAAGGGGTCCCCTTCACTCATAACACCGATCAGGTGGTTGCTCCAAGAATAAGGAACACTGTTGTTGGCCTTATAAGTAAGAACGAACCAAATCACAATGCTAGAAAAAATCGTTCTCTTTCACCTCTGGTAAGGATTTAGAAATAAATGTTGAGGTCTTAGTAAAAAAGAGCACAGCTATTTAAGACTCACGTCAAAATTATAGCCCAGTGCTTTGTCACATCAACGACCTCCAAACTACATTTTAAACAAACTGCCAGTCGTTCCTGTCTGATGAAAACTGACAAACAGTTAAAACTTATCTTATGTGACTGGACAGCTGCATATAGTTTTAAATTGATTCCGACGTACACCACCGGTACCATCAAGACGTTTCACAGCAATGTTTCCTCAGAGGATCTATTAATGCCGAATCACACTACAAATAAAGATAAAAACAATATAATTCCCATCCCTACTACACTAAAACTCCCACTCCTCAAAACCGAAATACACAATTAATCAACGCCTTACCTCTGATGCAACCCGCGTACACTCAAACTGCAGCCTCACACTGTTCCCAACTCCAGAAGAACTTCAAAACTGCCACAGTGAGCAAAAAACGCCGCGCATGCGGACCTCCAAATCGCGGTCCAAACTTTAAAGCCCTTCAAACATCACTGGTACCCGCTCGACCAATAAACTCTACATACGTCACACTAGCGCTACCCAAATCAACCTACTACAACCATATCTGGCTCTAAAGGATATCCCCCCTAGGTGTTATACGCTCTGTAATAGCAAAACCAAAACCTCTCACGAGGTCCACAAAAGGCCGCGGGGTCCGGGCTCCCCATATCTCTCACGGGGGCTAAAACAAAACCCAACCCTGCCAAAAATTTAAACACCCTCAAATATCACGGCCGCATCAGCAAACCATCTCCATTAAACTAGCAGCGCCCCAGAACGAGCCCCTGCACCGACTGGTAAACGAACAGAAACTAACAAACAATATAACCCTACCACTAACCACTAAAGAACACACGCGCCCTCAGAACATTAGACACACGCCAACCTGTCAATACTGCTATTCAACCCCCTCGGGATCAAGGTATCTAAACGGTAAATAAATCTCTGCTCATGTCTGATCAATTCCTGATCTATAGTTGTATCCTCCATCCCCCTTACAACATGGTCTATGCATAAACATCGCAGTTGAGCAAAAGTATGACCTTGCTGCATACAATGCTGAATCATTGGAGCCTCCTTATGTTTAAGGCGGCTGCGATGTTCCCTCATACGCTCTCTCAACTACCTCTAAGGCCTCCCTTTGCGGGATGCTAGTATACAGAGAAACGACGTCCAGCGTCACTAAAAAAACATCCTGTATCCCAGCCAACCCATTAGCATCTCTCAGCACATTCAAAAAATGGGTAGTGTCCTTCAAAAATGATGGAACTGTGACCAATAAAGGGCGCAGAAAGGAATCTACAAAAGTGGATAATGGCTCCAAAACACTACCCCGCGTAGACACTATAGGCCTACCCGGAGGTTTTAATGGATCTTTATGAATTTTTGGAATCAAACAGAATTTAGCTGTGCTGGGTGCCTTAACATTAAGATAGTGAAATTCTTGTTTGGAAATGAACTTCCTTTCTAGCGCAACTGTGGTGAGCTGACATATTTCATACTGTAGGTTACCTAAGGGATCTTGTGGCAGTACCGAATATATCAAAGGGTTTTGGAGTTGAGTCAAAGCCTCTGTATCATAATCTTCCCGTGCCAACACCACCACTGCCCCTCCCTTGTCCGCCCTTCTGATAACAATATCAGTTCGCTTGTGTAAATCCTGCAGTGCTTGGCGTTCATCCCTAGACAACGCTGTATGTTGTAATTTATGAGTAGTTTCCCACTGTTGGATATCATCCAGCACTAACTTCTTAAATACCTCCAATGAGGGATGAGGAGGACCCGGGGGGGACCACGTGGATTTTATGGGGAGACGCACTCGATCATGAGGCTGCTCAACTGTTTCCCAATCACCTTGTACTTGCCCCGGAACAACACGTCCAGCAAAAAACCAGAGAGGTGATCTGTCCATTGATAAGCGAGATTTTATCATCAGTCTAGCTCGTATAGCAATCTTTCATAACTATTTTGTGTTTCAGGGAGTATTATATTTGCAGAAAGTAGGGGTTGCAATGGGGGCTACCTGCGCCCCATCTATCGCAAATTTTTATATGGGATTTTTTGAACATCAATGGGTGGTTCCTTCTGAGTATGCTCCCCACATCTTATTGTGGCGGAGATATATTGATGACATCTTCTGTATGTGGCAGGGGACTGAGGGGGTCCCTTCAGCAATTTTTAGAGTGGCTTAATCATTGTGATGTAAACATAACATTTACGCATCTTTATCATAGGGATACCATTACTTATTTGGATGTTAACATTGTTAGGGGTACTGATGGATAGTTAACGTCAGTTTTTAAGAAGCCCACAGATAGAGTTACCTTTCTCCATTTTGGAAGTATGTACCCCCGACGTTTGAAGGAGGGGCTTCCTTTTTCACAGTTTTTATATTTTAGACATAATTGCTCTGATAAATCTGATTGTAAGGTTAAAGCAAAACAGTTATACGATAATTTCCTTCAGCGAGGATATCCGGGCCCTGTGGTTAAGCGTGCCTATCGGAGGGCATTGTTTAACCATAGGGCTGCGTTGTTGAAAATGAAACCCCCGAGCGATGCTGTTAATTTTGACGATGATCATATTAACTTAATTACAAAGTTTTCTCCTTTGAGTAATGGAATTCAAAAGATACTTAAAAAGCATAGTAATGTTTTGACTGTGGTCCCTGGCTTAGAGGAGAAATCTATAAGGTGTGTTTGGCAAAGGGATCGCTGTCTTAAGGAGTGGTTGAGCCCGGCAGTGTTGCCACCAGTTATACGAGAGTTTCGGACTATAGAAGTGGACGGCCATTCAAGCTGTGGAACTTGTGATATCTGCAACATTACCATCACTGCTGCAGAGTTCATATATCAGGGGGTGATGGTCAGATTCCGGCATACCACTACTTGCAGTTCCTCTTGTGTGGTTTATGCGGTAATTTGCCCATGTGGTTTGGGATACATTGGGAAAGCTATGCACCCTTTTCAGGTGCGTATGAGGGAACTTCGCAGCCGCCTTAAACATAAGGTTGTGGAGGCTCCAATGATTCAGCATTGTATGCAGCAAGGTCATACTTTTGCTCAACTGCGATGTTTATGCATAGACCATGTTGTAAGGGGGATGGAGGGTACAACTATAGATCAGGAATTGATCAGACATGAGCAGAGATTTATTTACCGTTTAAATACCTTGATCCCGAGGGGGTCGAATAGCAGTATTGACTGGTCGGCGTGTGTCTAATGTTCTGAGGGCGCGTGTTTTCTTTAGTGGTTAGTGGTAGGGTTATATTGTTTGTTAGTTTCTGTTCGTTTACCAGTCGGTGCAGGGGCTCGTTCTGGGGCGCTGCTAGTTTAATGGAGATGGTTTGCTAATGCGGCCGTGATATTTGAGGGTGTTTAAATTTTTGGCAGGGTTGGGTTTTGTTTTAGCCCCCGTGAGAGATATGGGGAGCCCGGACCCCGCAGCCTTTTGTGGACCTCGTGAGAGGTTTTGGTTTTGCTATTGCAGAGCGTATAACACCTAGGGGGGATATCCTTTAGAGCCAGATATGGTTGTAGTAGGTTGATTTGGGTAGCGCTAGTGTGACGTATGTAGAGTTTATTGGTCGAGCGGGTACCAGTGATGTTTGAAGGGCTTTAAAGTTTGAACCGCGATTCGGAGGTCCGCATGTGCGGTGTTTTTTGTTCACTGTGACAGTTTTGAAGTTCTTCTGGAGTTGGAAACAGTGTGAGGCTGCAGTTTGAGTGTACACGGGCTGCATCAGAGGTCAGGCGTTGATTAATTGTGTATTTCGGTTTTGAGGAGTGGGAGTTTTAGTGTAGTAGGGATGGGAATTATATTGTTTTTATCTTTATTTGTAGTGTGATTCGGCATTAATGGATCCCCTGAGGAAACATTGCTGTGAAACGTCTTGATGGTACCGGTGGTGTACGTCGGGATCACTTAAAGGGATCAATTTAAAACTATATGCAGCTGTCCAGTCGCATAAGATAAGTTTTAACTGTTTGTCAGTTTTCATCAGAAAGGAACGACTGGCAGTTTGTTTAAAATGTAGTTTGGAGGTCGTTGATGTGACAAAGCACTGGGCTATAATTTTGACGTGAGTCTTAAATAGCTGTGCTCTTTTTTACTGAGACCTCAACATTTATTTCTAAATCCTTACCAGAGGTGAAAGAGAACGATTTTTTCCAAGAATAAGGAAAGCAATATATTCCCAGGCCATACATTTTTTTTTTAAAACTTTGCAATGTTGTCTTTAATGCAGCAAAAATTGTAGCAGCTTAATTATTCAGCCTGTAGCAAAACTAATATAAGCTCTCATTGTCAAAAATGGAAAATATAGGAGACATGAGCAGACCTCCTTTTCCACACCCTCCAAATGTTGGTATGATAAAATGAGCACTTTTCTGATGCCTATTCTTGGCTGGAACAGGTATAAACTTGGACTCGGCTCAGGACGCCAAGGGTGTTTTTGAAATATCCAAGTTTTGGGAACACCCTGGACGTATCTACTCTATTCCTCTGTTCAAATTGACATCCTCGCCGGTAGATGTTCACAGAGCCGGCTTCTAAAATGTCTCTGGGAATATCTCCATGCCTATTTTCAGAAATCCAAAGCACAAATAAGGCTTCTAAAATAACCCCCATATTCTACAAAGAAACCCATCTTCCACAATGGGTGCAGAGGATAACATACAAAAAATAATTTTTGAATCTGATGTCATCACAGCAACAGTAATATACAGTAAACCCTCACCAGTACTGGGCATACTGTGAAGTAATACAAAACTCTAACACTCAGGACGTAAAGAGAAAATCTACCATAACAGCACCAACTTCCAAAATGCACACAAGGAACCTGCTGAGAAAATAGCAGCACTGTAAATAATGTAGTGGGCCCTAGAACATCCATAAACCTATTTGGAAATTGAACAAGCCGGATTGCTACAGATCCCTACATAGAAATTCCATGCTAATTGAATACCTGGCATCGGCCACACACTCAGAATACAGATAGATTCTCACCAAGTATAGATAAAATTACCACAGACTAAAATTAAAATGTAGACAAAAATGTATTGAAATTTCAAAAAAAAAAAACCTGACTGCTTCCAATACAACACCATAGAAAGAGAGACCTGAAAATGCCCCTGTACTGTGCAAAGTGTAATAATAAAACATGTACAGCCCAGTATTCAAAGGGATTTATATAGTTAGCAGCCGAGCTGGCTCAAACACTAGGCAAACTACGTAGCCGCTTAGTGCAGCAACTTCTTTGGGGCAGCAAAGAGCAGGGCATTCCAAGCTAAACAATAGAACCTGACAGCCGGGGTGGGGAGGGGAAGGGGCTTAAGGCTTAAAATATGCCTATGGTGCCAACACCTTGAGCCAGCTCTGAGGCCAGCCCTAGTTAGTAGAATCTGATAACCAGATAAACCCTCTCTCCCACTTTCTTGTACCATCCAGCGTTTCCCATTTTCTCATCCTACCCTCCCACCATGTCCAGCATTCCCCCTTTTTCCCGCTCCCTTGTCGTATGCCCAGCATCTCCCCTTCTTCCCCCACTCAGTGTCCAGCATTTCCTCTCTCCCCATCCTGTGTACAGCATCTTCTCTCTCACCCTATGTCCAGCATTTTCTCTCTGTACCTCTCCACTTTGTGTCCAGCATCTGCCCTTCATCGCCCTGTGCCCCATGCCCCCACCCCATGTCCAGCATGTGCCCTCCACCCCTCATGACCGCTACCATATGCCCAGCATCTACCCTCCATCCCCTACCACTGTCTAGCATCTACCCCCCAACTCCCTTCCCCCATATCCACCATCTGCATTTCATCCCCCTATGCACCTCACTCCATATCCAGCATCAGCCTTTCATCCCACATTTGTGTCCATCATCTGCCCTCTGTCCCCCCCCTCACTTGTGACCAATATCTCCCCCCACCCCCCAACCTGTGTCCAGTATTTTCCTTCCACCCCTCCCATTTGTGTCCAGCATCTGCCCTACACACCTAACATCTGCTGTCTGCTCTCATTGTGTCCAATGTCTGCCCTTTGCTCCACGAGTCATGTCCATCTGCCCTAGGCCCCCCAATCTGTGCAAAAACCTGCCCTCCCCCCCTCCACATCTGTCTACCATCTCCCTTTCAGCTCCAGTCCCTGCTGTCACCACCTTCTCCTGTGTCAGCAGCAGCAGCAGGCCCCAAGCAGGGGCAGCTTGAGGGTGATGCAGGGCCATGTGCGGAAACTCACTGTGGGGCCTCATTTGCATAAATATTTTCATAATTGCTGGGCCTCATTTGCATAAATTTAATGTATTTTTAAATTTACATGGCACCCATCTAAACTTCTAGGTGGCTTCCAAACACACCCACTGGGTTTCTTGGCAAGGTATGACTGGAAGTAGATTGCCAGGGCTTATCTTCCGAAGCAATGGAGGGTAAAGTGACTTGCTCAAGGCCACAAGAAATGCCTGTGGGAATCAAACCCAGATCTCCTGGGTAGTAGGCCATTGCTCAAACCACTCGGCTACTTCTCCACTCCAGACATTACAATAAAATAAACAATCATCATATAACAAAAATAACTTAAAACCGCTTTCACACACCCACAAAAATGAAATCATTATAAATAGTGCCATACTGGATTTATTTGGTCAGTGCCATGACCAGGTTATTGGTGGGGAAGGAAGATATAACATGAAATAAACTAACCCTGGTAGCTGCGACTTCAAGATCCTGGTGACCAGGCTGGTTTGGACAATGTCAGAGCTGGAAAAGCCCAGAAATCAGCAGTAATGAAGCTATTTATTATATTTATTTATTTAAAAACACTTATATACCGCAATTATGTCATACGTTCGATGCAGTTTACAAATTATCAGGCCACTAGACAAAAATAAACTGAGATGTTCCTTGAATCTGAACTGACAAAATATTTTACATTTAGATTGGCAGCATCAAAAACACAAAATTGCAAATCTCAAACACAATCCATATTTCACTATTTCTCACCAACACCCTAACAATTGATTCTACACAAGGAACAGAAAAAAAAAGAAGCAAGAACCACAGTACAATATCAATACAGTGACTACCATTCCACAGCATCACTAACTTCCAAAACTCATACAAGGAGCCTATCCAGAAAAGGGCAGCTCCATAAATACTGCAGTGGAACCTAGTCACTAGGTAGCTAGACTGGAATCCTAGGAAGGTGTTACTGCTGGTGGTTCCTAGCTTACACACTGTTAGGTAGGAGGGGCTTCATTCTGGGGCTTTTTCAGTGCAGGCCCCTTTACTACTGTTGATCTAAGAATTATTGGAGAAGGAATTCTGGAAGAGTTTAAAAATCTATTCATTTAGGAGGACAATTGATGAAGGAGGTTAAGTAACTGATGGAGAGATATTAAGCTTTATTGTTGGGTAGGGTAGTGATGTATTAATAGAGATGCTCAGATGTTTTACTGAGAATACTGCTTAGGGAATATCGTTATAGCAGTTTAAAAATGTAAATAAAATGCCCAAAACTCAGAAGCCCTAGCCATAAGGCAAGTAGATCATACTCTCCCTCCCCTCCCCCCCAGCAGTCCATCCCAACATTCTTTTCTTTCTCTCCCAGCTTATCTTCTCACACTTTCTGCAGCTCATCTCCTCCCCTACATACATTCCCTTACCCCCAGTGCTCCTCAGAAAGTCCAGTCCATAGCTTTCCCCCCCCCCCCCCCGACTCCTCCAATCCAACTCTCTGTTTTCAAAATCAGCTTCCTTCCTCCCTTGGCACAGTTATGTTCTCTCCGCATCATGCAATACCCTCCCAGTGTGAGTTCTGCAGTGCCTGAAATTCTGTGCCAGTCTTAAAATCTTGCAAGAAAGGCATAAGATATAGGGCACAACATGGATCATATAGGGGTCTGGTGATGACAGGATAAAACTGATCAGTAGAACACATCTGTAATCCCTAGGAAGAGTAAAGCTCTTACCTTAAGTCACAGGTTCTCAAACCTGTCCTCAGGACACACCTAGCCAGTCAGGTTTTCTGAAACCCCACAATGAATATGCATGAGAGAGATTTGAATGCACTGCCTCCAGTGTATGTAAATCTTTCATGCGTATTCATTGTGAATTATCCTGAAAACCTGAATGGCTAGGTGCATCCCTAGGGCTGGTTTGAGAACCCCTGCCCTAAGTCTTATTAAAGTACTTTCATGTTGTGACCTCATGCATAAGAATTATACCAAGTTTCAACAAGGCAACTACTACAATTTAAATACAACATGAAGGAAAAGTAAAACTACAAACTAGTCGCAGTTTGCCCTGGATAAAAAGGTGCCTACCATTAGCTTATGCCACTAGGCCTAAAAGGCAGTAGAAGACAGACACGTCAACATCCGTGCTGCAGCTATAAGCTCCACTGCAGCAGGAGACAAAAAGCGTAGTTACTCACCTGTAACAGGTGTTCTCCAGGAGCAGCAGGAATCAGTCCTCACTTATGGGTGACGTCAGCGCCGACGGAGCCCTCGCGGAGCAATTTTCCCCAGCTTTCAAAGAAAGCCTTTGGGAATTGCAGCGCGCATGCGCGGTCGTCTTCCCGCCCGAGGGTGCCATCTTAGCCAGTCAGATGACATAGCTAAAAAAGACAGCATAAAAATTTGCAAAAAGAACATAAGCAGACGACTGCAACTCCAAGGGGAGGAGGGAGGGTAGTGAGGACTGATTCCTGCTGCTCCTGGAGAACACCTGTTACAGGTGAGTAACTACGCTTTCTCCAGGACCAAGCAGGAAGTCAGTCCTCACTTATGGGACTCCCAAGCTCAAGGCTACCGGAGACCCTAAGCACAAAAATGAGCTCCCTCTAGCTCAGCAGCACAGAAGGATAGAATCTTCGCTGAATTATCACCCACCGGTAGCCCACATCCGGGATGGAGGGTAGGAGTTGCTCAGACCTCAAAGAGATTACGGAGGACTGCCTGTCCGAAAGCACTGTCCCTACGGGACTCCCTCTCGAGACAGTAATGGACCGCAAAAGTCTGGCTCGAAGACCAAGTAGCGGCCCGGCAGATGTCTGCCAGCGGAACAGAGCGGAGGTAAACCACTGACGTAGCCTTTGCCCGAACGCAATGAGCCGTGACTCGACTTTCTAAGGAGAGTCCGGCTGCCCCATAAGCCCAAGAGATACAGTCCGCAACCCAAATGGACAGAGTACGCTTGGAGACCGGGAGCCCCAATTTATTGGGGTCAAAAGACACAAAAAGCTGAGCAGCTTTACGGTGCTCCCGCGTACGGTCAAGGTAGAAGTTCAATGCCCTTCTACAGTCCAGGGTATGGAGGACCGTTTCAGCTCGGCTGGAGTGTGGACTGGGAAAGAAGGTTGGAAGTACCACCTCCTGATTGATGTGAAAAGGGGAGACCACTTTAGGCAGAAATTTTGGGTGAGTCCGTAGGACTACCCTATTCTTGTAGAACCTAGTGTAAGGGGGATCAGACACGAGGGCCTGCAATTCACTTACGCGTCTAGCGGAAGTGAGGGCTATCAAGAACAGTGTTTTCCAAGACAGAAAACGGAGAGAACAGGTAGCCATAGGTTCAAAAGGCGGACAGGTGATCCGCTGCAAAACCACATTCAGGTCCCAGTCAGGCGCTGGCGGGCGCAGAGGTGGTTTAAGTAGAAGGAGACCTCGGAGAAACCTCGCTACGAGAGGGTCGTTGGAGAGAGGTCTGCCGTCCACCGGCACATGATGTGCTGAAAGAGCACTGAGGTGAACTTTGACGGAGTTGGACTTAAGTCCCAGATTAGAGAGGTGCAGCAAGTACTGCAAGACCACCGACACCGGGCAGGAGAAGGGATCCTGAGACTGTTGGGTACACCAGACTGCAAAGCGACGCCATTTAAGGGCGTAGCATTTGCGGGTAGAAGGCCGTCGCAAAGCCAAGACGACCTCCTCCACCTCCGCCGGCAGGAGAAGGGGAGCAAGGACTACCCTCTCAGCAGCCAGGCCATGAGGTTGAGAGACCTGAGGTTGGGGTGCAGTAGGGACCCCTGATCCTGAGTGAGGAGATCCGGTTGTACCCCCAGAGGGATTGGATCCTCCACCGCCAGTTGCAGCAGGAGCGGAAACCACGGCTGCCTGGGCCAGCGAGGGGCCACCAGGATCATGAAGGCCTTGTCTCGGAGAACCTTGAAAAGAGTCCGAGAGACTAGCGGGATGGGAGGGAAAGCGTACAGAAGGCTCCCCGACCATGAGATCAGAAAGGCGTCCGCCGCAACCCGAAGGGGGTGTGGCTGACGAGAGCAGAAGCGAGGAAGCTGCCGGCTGTGAGGACTGGCAAAGAGATCCACCGTGGGGAGGCCCCACTTGAGGAAGAGCTTCTGAACTACCAAGGGATCCAGACGCCACTCGTGCGGCTGGAGGACCCTGCTGAGTTTGTCCGCAAGGCAATTTTCTTGGCCCGGGAGATAAACTGCCTTGAGGAGAATGCCGTGACTGACGGCCCAAGAGCAGAGCTTCTGTGCCTCCCGGCAGAGGAGGAAGGAGCCCGTGCCCCCCTGTTTGTTCACGTAGAACATGGCAACTTGATTGTCCGTCTGGACAAGGACGGACTGTTGAGAAGTCAGGTGGGAGAAGGCCTTGAGAGCTAGGCGGATCGCCCTGAGCTCCAGGAAGTTGATCTGCTGAGCAGACTCCCACGTGGTCCAGAGGCCCTGAGTACGTGCCTCTTGGCAATGTGCTCCCCAGCCCAGGAGGGATGCATCGGTGGTCAGCACCCGGGTCGGTTGAGGTGACTGGAAAGGCATTCCGAATATCAGGTTCGGCTGCCGGAGCCACCACCGGAGAGACGAGACCAGCGGCTCGGAGACGCGCACTAGGTCTGCTAGGCCGCCTGTGGCTTGTCGCCACTGCCGGCGGAGACACCATTGAGCAGACCGCATATTCAGGCGGGCATTGGGGGTCACATGGACGGTGGAAGCCATATGGCCGAGCAGTCTCAGGAAGCGCCTGGCGGAGACCAGGGGCTGGCTGCGAAAGCGGTCGGCTAGGTCCATGAGCCGTTGAGCCCTGTCGAGCGGTAGGTATGCTCGCGCCTGAGGAGTGTGCAGCCTGGCGCCGATGAACTCGAGATCCTGTGAGGGGAGCAAAGTGGACTGCGAAATTTATAACAAAGCCCAAGTGCTGCAGAAGAGTCACCGTGCGGCACGTGGCGTTGGTGACCTCCTGAGCGGACGCTGCTCTGATGAGCCAGTCGTCGAGGTACGGAAAGACATAGAGGCCGTGAAGCCGGAGATGGGCCGCCACGACCGCGAGACATTTTGTGAAGACTCGCGGTGCGGAGGACAGGCCAAAGGGCAGTACTCTGTACTGGTAATGATTTCCTGCCACCACAAACCTTAGGTATTGGCGGTGGCTTGGGTGGATGAGGATGTGCGTGTAGGCATCCTTTAGATCCAAGGAGCATAGCCAATCTCCCTGCTGGAGGTAGGGCAGAAGGATTCCAAGGGTAAGCATTTTGAACTTCTCCCGCACAAGGAACTTGTTGAGGTTGCGCAAGTCCAGGATGGGTCTGAGGCCCCCTGTTCTCTTTGGTATCAGAAAATACCTGGAATAAAAGCCTTGACCTCTCAGGTGGTGGGGCACCGGTTCCACCGCCTGTTCCTGCAGAAGACCTGCTAACTCCTGAAGGAGTAATTCCCTGTGCAGAGGGGGTCGCGGAGGTTCTCCCGGAAAATAGGAGGGAGGGACCTGATGGAAGTGGAGAAGATAGCCTTCTCGCACGACTTGAAGCACCCAGGCATCTGCGGTGATGCTGGACCACCTGTGGGCGAAGTGAACCAGCCGGCCTCCGGTGCTGGGAGGAACCAGCGGGGGGGGAGAGGCTATGCTTTGTGAGTCAAAAACCCCCACCCTGCTGAGCAGGGGCTGGTGGTGCAGGCTTGGGGGCTTGCTGCCTACGGGACCCGTTACCCCGTCCCTTGGCCTGCTGGCCCTGTTGGGGAGCTGCAGGGGCCTGATAATGGGGGTATTGTTTGTAGGCAGCCGCCTTCCTCGGGTAAAAGGACTTTTTCCCCGAGCCCTTCTTTTTCTGGGAAGGGGCGGAGGTCTTCCTAGAAAGCCTGGTCCTGGTGAGAGTCTCAGTCTCAATTTGTGCAGCCTTTTCCGCCATGGGCTTGCCAAAGAGGTTTTCGCCTCGGCAGGGGACATCGACCAACTTGTCCTGCACCCAGGGCTCAAGGTCGGACGACTGAAGCCAAGCCTGTCGGCGGGCACCGATGCCGGCTGCGGCCACTCGAGCCGACGCTTCAAAGCCATCATAGGCTGCCCGGGACATGAACTTTGAGCATTCCCGAATGCCAGTGGACAAGGCCAGGAACCTCCGCAAGGGTTCCTCGGACAAACCAGCGGAGAATCCGGCTAGCTCTTTAGCCAGATCCCGGAGATACATGCCCATGTATAGCTGGTAAGTCTGGACACGACATGCGAGCATAGAGCCCTGGAAACACTTCTTACCAAGGCCATCCAGGTTACGGGCCTCCCTGCCAGGGGGCACCGAGGAGTGCATCTTCTGGCTCTTAAGACGATGCATGGCCGATTCCACTACCATGGAATGGTGTGGTAGCTGTGCCTTTTGGAAGCCAGGGCTCTTGCGGACCCGATAGATAGAATCGACCCGCTTGCTCAGGACCGGCGAGGAGGCCGGGCTCTCCCACATACGGAAGAGTAGTCGTTCCAGCATAGGAGGAACCGGTACAGTAAAGTGTTCCCTCGCGGGAGAGTCATACTGGAGGGCGTCGAGCTCTTCGGCTCGAGGCTCCTCCTCGGGATCCGCAGGGAAGGCCAAAGCCTTGGCCATATCCCTAACGAAGTCCGAGAACCGGGCATCCTCCAGGGGGGACTTCTTCCGAGGCTCGGACTCCGGTGAGTCCGAGGGGACACACCGAGTCCGGAAAGAATCAGGCGACTCTTCCTCTTCAGACTCCCAGACCGACTCCGACAAGGACTCGGTGGGGTCGGCCCGGGCAGGGCGCGGCGTCGGCGACCTCGGTCCCGAACGGGAGGCCGAGGGTGACCTCGACCGAGGATCGACTCGAGTTCTCATCGACTCGAGGATCGGCTCGGTCTCCGGGGTCGACTTGGACGTCGACGTCCCGGCGGTCAGGGCAGCGGCGCCAGCGAGGCCAGCGAGCAGTGCCCGCTGCTGGTCCATGAAGGCAGACAGTCTGCTCTCCAAGGCCGTCAACCTGAGTCCGAGCTCAGGTGACCCAGCAGCCCCCGACTCGGGCCCCGACGGCGTCGGGCCCGACGTCGGCTGTCGCGGAGGCGAGTCCAGAAGGACTACAGGACTTACCCGAGCAGGCATCTCCGACTCCAGGCGAGGTCGCTTCGGGAGGTGTTCCTTCTCCAAGGACCCGGGGCGGCTATCGGGGCTATGCGACCTGGCCCTCGCGGAACCAGGAGCGTCCACCGACGCCGCCCTCGCGGGTTTCACCGTCCGACGATGGTCCCCGGAGGGAGAACCCCGGTCGGAGGAACTCCGGCGACGGTCCGAGCTGGAGCCTTTTGACGCGGAGGCCTCCGACGAGGTCCGGGTACGGCTGGGGTCAGCGAAGATTCGATCACGCTGATGCCGCCGACTTCTCAACGCTTTTGAGGACATTTTGCCGCAGGGCCCACAGATCAGTTCCTCATGATCCGGGCCCAGGCAGCGGAGGCAAAAGTCGTGTGTGTCAGTTAGTGACATATTTCGGTCACACTGACCACACCGCTTAAAGCCACTGGCAGCCATCGGGGGAAAAAGGGCCCCTGCGAGGTCAAAGGACCGGGCTGCCAGGGAAAAATCGAAAACGAAAGCTGACAAAGTCAGAAAAACCGAAAAAAAGTAAGAGGACTCGTGACCGGCGTCGCGAGTCCGGGCAGGAAAACGATCGGCGTCGAACCGAAGGAAAAAGAATAAAATAATGAAGAAAATCGACTTTTCCGCGGGGACAAGACGGGGACGTCTGTAGGGCTCCGCGGAAAAAAGAAGACTGGCTAAGATGGCACCCTCGGGCGGGAAGACGACCGCGCATGCGCGCTGCAATTCCCAAAGGCTTTCTTTGAAAGCTGGGGAAAATTGCTCCGCGAGGGCTCCGTCGGCGCCGACGTCACCCATAAGTGAGGACTGACTTCCTGCTTGGTCCTGGAGAACATAGAAATTAATGAAAAGACGGGGGATTAACAATGGTTAAGTAGACTCCTGAAGATAGAGAAGTGCATAAGAAGATAGGATGCTGGACTTGATGAATCTTTGGTCTGACCCAGTATGGTATATTCTGTTTCCAACAGTGGCCAGTTTAGGTCACAAGTACCTGTCAGGTTCATGAAAGTGAGACAGATTCCATGCTGTTTATCCCAGGAGTAAGCAGTGGATTTCCCCAGTCCACTTTAATAATGGTTTATGGACTTTTCCTCTAGGAACTTGTCCAAACCTCTTTTAAATCCAGTTACACTAACAGCCTTTACTACATCGTCCAACAATGAATTCCAGAGTTTGATTACACATTTAGTGAAAAAATATTATCTCCGATTAGTCTTAAATTTCCTACACTGCAGTTTCATTGCGTGTCCCCTAGTCTTTCTACTTTTTGAAGGCGTAGACAACTAATCTAAATTTACCCATTCCAGTCCATTCATTATTTTATAGACCTCTATCTTATCTCCCCTCAGCCACCTCTTTTGCAACTTAAAGAGCCTTAACCTTTTAAGCCTTTCCTCATAGGGATATCCTTCCATCCCCTTAATCATTTTGGTTGCTCTTTTCTACACCTTTTCTAATTCTGCTATATCCTTTTTAAGATATGGTGACCAAGTAGATAATGTACTGCTATTATTATGTAACAAACCACTTCCAAAGACAGGGTACACAAACAGAGCTTACCCAAAGCTGGAAGAAAGAACAAAGATACTAATGGAAAAGTTGCAAAGGACAACTGAAGGAAATTAAGGTCTTTAATGCAACAAATAAAGAAATATTTGACTGATGTTACCTTAAATAGGAAGAGGAAGACTAGAAATAGAAAATAAAAGAGGGGAGCCTGACGGGAACACCAAAAGAAAGGCACCAGAACAATCAATACTATTGCAGGTAGTATCAGGTAAAAGACTAGTAAAGGATAATTGTACAATACAAGAAGACAAGAGTAATGTGGGACAGGCCAAGAGGATGAGGGAAAACTAGGGGCAGGAGAGAGACCAGGAGATGAAGGAGTTAAACGTTGATCTCCTGGGGGAGCAATCAAGATGGTGGCATGCTGCTAGGTGGCTCCTAGGAGTGCAGAGATTTTCTTTGTAATTTTGGTGTCCTTTATGGTTCCTAAAAATAAATCAAAAGTTGATGTTTAAGGTGTCCAAAACCACGGCTTTTGATTCTCAGCAACAGCACTTAAACAGGCACCTGCATTTTACCTACCGGGAAGAGCTGCTTGTGTTTGACGTCTCCGCTTCAAGACCAGCGGATGAAGGACTGGCCTCGTTAGGAGAGAAGCCATCCTTGATCCCACAGGATCACTCTATGCCACTGGAGAAATTAGGTGATAAGAAAACTAATGAAGGAAGAGGTTTTGCCCGATAGCAGTTGCATCATCGACCTGTGTAAAAGCACTGATGTTTCTGGTATCATCAGGACCACTGGAGAGCGGGACAGTGTGGTCTGCCACAGAAAGGCATCAAATGAAGGTACAAGACCAGACCCTGCAATGAATTATGCATTCCAAGCATACCAAATCTTCAGGTAAGCAAGATGCTTGCCAGTCTGGAGGATGGGAACCATGGAGATTACCTTGACTGTGATTTGGGAGATGTTAGTGAAATTGGACTCAACAGTCTCTCGCTGTTCTTCTGACATTTGTTCCCTTTTACAAAAGGTTGTAGATCCAGCCCAGAAACAGGACACCCTGGATAAGGAATTTAATGAACGTTTCAGCAACTGAAATAGAGGCTAAAGATTCAAAGTCAGTGATTGAAATCTGAGTTAAAAATAAAGTTAAATATCATAAGCTGGAAAAGCTTGAAAATCAGCGTAGGCATTTAAATCTATGTTTTCCAAAAATACTCAGCACTTCTCATTTCTCGAACAGTCACCAAGTTCATATGCTATATTTCATGATCAATATTAACTTTAAATAATGTCATTTTATTAAAAGTCAATATTTTGATGATTGTTCATGAAATACAACATATATAAATAAATATAAAAAATAAGTTACCCGGAAGACAAAATGATGAATTTATGGTCACTTCTGGAAGAGGAGTGGTTCTTTAGTCCTTTGATATGGATGATATTTCAAAGTGGGATACTTAGTCTGGCTAGTCATGTGCTCAGCTTTCCCTTTTGAACCTCTACAGCATTACTTGGGTTTCCTTTTGGAAGGAGAAGTGTTCTTTCTGTTATTTTTTTTTCGTATTTTTACCAGGTCTTGGTGGAGAGACGTTAATTGTTTGAGCCACAATTTGGGCACTCCATCAGGGTCAGGGCTCTTCCAGTTTGAGGTTCTTAATCTGGTTGCTAATTTCTTTGTGGTTATTTAAGACCTTCCACTGTTTTAAAGTTTTTCTTTTTTTCCATTCTTCTGTATATTGGGGTAACCAATTCTGCTTCCCGGTTGCACTCTGAGATCCTCAAATTTCTTCAAAACCTTTCTTTCTGTTTCAGTTCTAGTAAGTGGTATTTTAATGCTACTAATATTCTTCCCCATCTTCCTATAAAACTGCTTTAGGTTCTCACTAAATGTTTTATTTAACATCTCTTTTCTGTTTTCTTATTGAAGGATCTGGATTTCTACTGCTACTTTCAATTTGTTATTAGAGAATATGAATTTAAGGTTATCTTCTGTTAGTGCAGTATGTTTCAACTTGCAATTTTGAAACTTTCTTATTACTCTCGATCTTGATCCTTTGGGTTACTTGTTTATCAGCTGACACTTCTGCATGCAGTGACTTTATATTTACTTAAGTTCTTTTTTTCCCCAAGAAGGCACTGTTATGAAAGAGACAGAAAGGAAACAGAACAGGAAGAAAACCAAAGCTAATAGGATAGAAAAAATGAAGTTAATCAATTCAGTTTTCACTTAGACCAATGGTTCCCAACCCAGTCCCCTGGTACCCCCAGGCCAGTCACGTTTTACGGATATCCACAATCAATATGCATGAGATAGATTTGCATGCATTGTGTCCATTGTATGCATATCTATCTCATGCATATTCATTATGGATACCCTGAAAACCCAACTGAACTAGGGGTCCCAGAGGACTGGGTTGGGAAACACTGTTCTAGACTACAAAAGAAGGAGGGGAGGGGAAGGAAAGCAAATGGAGCAATAGAAGAAAAAAGAAAATAAACAAAAAGGAAAAGCTTAACGCCCAATCCTCCAGGATCAATTCAAAGTCACTATTGGTCCATCACCTCTGCTGCCTGTGGAGAAGTCAAACCTGCTAATATTTTTAAAGTCCGGAAAAGATAGTCACTGATCAGAGATAAAGAATATATATCTGACATTCAAGTATTCACTATGGGCCCGATTCTGACATGGACGTCTGGCCCTCTGTGCGCCCGGTCAGAACTGGGCGCACAGAGTTAGCCGGGATTCTGATCCCGCGGGGCACAACTGGCCCCGTGCGATCAGAATTGTATCCAGGCCTGTACTTGCATGCCGGGACCCCAATTCAGGTCAGCCTGCACGTACAGGCCTTGCCCAGATAGCTCAGTCAGGGTTTCTGAATGGAACCGCAGTGCCATGGCATCCAGGTGCCATGGCACTGTGGCTGCATTCAAACGCCGCAATCCCCGACTGCCAGACTGCACGCTTCATTCCCCGCAGCCTGATCCCCAATCTGGTCCCCCAAGGTCAGGGTCGGGCTGCGGGGAATCTCCTCTGCCCCCTCCTGCTGCTTTCCATCCCCAGACCTGCTGTCCTCCATCGACTACGGGAACTTATTCCACCTCAGAGGTGGAATAAGTTCCCCATTCAGGCTGCCGGCCTCAGACTTACAGGACCGATACTGGAATTGACCCTGTACGTCTGGGGCTGACGACTGCCCACTGCCCGCCCTAATGCCGCCCCCGAAGGACCCTCTATATATTTACATGAGTATCGCAAAAGAAAGATAGCGCCCATAGCAAGAATATCCTGTCATGACTAAATATAGCTTTCCACAGTGAAATGGCAAAAAGGTGAACAAATCTCCCCATAAAAACACAAGTAAAGCTAAAGCAAAGAGTAAAAAGAAATCCTTTATTCATTAAAAAAAACCTCAAGGGGACATTATACCAAAGTCAGTCGGAGCCCTCATAACTACGACCATAAATTCATCATTTTGTCTTCCAGGTAACTTATATTTTTATATTTATTTATATATGTTGTATTTCATGAACAGTCACCAAAATATTGACTTTTAATAAAGTGACATTATTTAAAGTTAATATTGATAATTGTAGATGAAATACAACATATGAACTTGGTGACTGTTCAAAAAAGGAGAAGTGCTGAGTATTTTTGGAAAATTGATTAAACACAGATTTAAATGCCTATGCTGAAGGAAGAACCCAGGGTATCTGTGAGAACCAGGCTGAAAAAAAGTCCAGGTATTGGGAGCTGTGAAAATACACATGCACCCGGAGAAGGGTAAACTGTGTCGCATCCCTCTAGAACCAAGGCAGGATGCAATAGCAGCAGATCAACCGGTCTGGAAGCATGGCAGGGTCAAACATCTTCCCAGACAAGGAAGCCCAAATGGGCTTGTCACCTTGGTATGGCTATCTCTTAGACGTCCCTCACCATATCACAGTCCCTATAGCACTCACTGCCAGAGACCGAGCAACAAATCAGTGTGGAGACCACAATGAAGAGTATTTAGCATCCAAGGATGGTGGCTCTGAAAAAAAGGGAAAAGCCAAGCAGAGCCAGGTACTCCCTAATTGTTGAGTGCTTCAGACAAACAGAGGCTCCTTTAGACTCATTTGGATGATGATTTGTCATTTCTGAAGGAGACTCTAAACACCATCACTGTAGCACCAAACTGGATGTTGCTGACATATTTGGGCATCAAGGAGGTACGTCTTCATATGTCCATTTGAAAAGGGGCACCAGAAGTAATTAAGGATTGCCAATTTGGGACAGCCACATTAGCTTCAAGTGATACAGCTCTGCTCAGCAGAGACTCTGGGGTCTATTCTGTACTGCGAACAACAGGGATGGACGTCCCAATGGGATGTCCATCCCCGCTATTTGCCCCCCTTCCATCCCTGGCAAAAGCCTCCCCTTACGAACAAGGAGTCTGTACGGGGAATGTACAAAGCCGATTCTGAAGTCAGCCCTGTACGTCCGGGGCTTCGTAGCAAGATGGGGGACTTAATCCACCTCGGAAGTGGAATAGGCCCCCCTGGATGTCAGGGGATAGCAGGCCCAGGCAGCTGCAGAGAGATGAAGTGGCACAGGGGTTTCCCACAGCCCGATCCTGACCATAGAAGGCCAGATCGGGGGTCGGGCTGCAGGGAAATGATTGTGGTCAGTGGCCAGGGATCGAGGCTCCTGAATGAAGCCACTGTGCTATGGCAATGGGACGCCATGGCACCACGGCTTCATTCAGGAGACTGACTAAGTTAGCTGGGCAGAGGTCTGTATGTGCAGTCAATATGAACTGAGTCCCGGCCTGCACATACAGGCCCTAGACCCGATTCTGATCCCAAGGGGCACGTCTAGTCCACCGTGGGATTAGAATAGGGTCTGCCACTGTGTGCCCTGATTCTGATCGCATGCACAGGGGCTTGGATGCACACATTAGAATGTGCCTCCACATGTACTTTGTAATGCTGTACACGGTGTGGGGCAGCTGAGACACGTCGCTCCTTGATCTCTTCACATGAACATTATAGTCTGAATCCAGTCTGGGTTTTCCAAGACCCAATGAGCAGTTCTCCTAATTTGACAGCAGTCCTGTTGTGGGGAACCTCCCACTAGAGGCAAATCCTAAAAACATTGTGCTTACTTCAGCAACAGTGCCGGGTATGGCATTTTCTCCTCAAAGCACAAAACGTCAATAGTTCTCAAAAACAAAAGTAAGCCATCATACGTAGTCCCAGCAAACAAAAGGTAACATCCTCTTCACTTCTCTCATTCACAAGTGCACAGATCATAAGAACATAAGATATGCCATACTGGGTCAGACCAAGATCCATCAAGAAAAACGCCTTTGAGGACCTTATTGTGCTGTTGCTGATCTTTTTAGTTCACCCATTTATTTTTTATGATTGGTTATAGACGTTTTACATGTCTTTTATATGATGTTTATGTATTCGAAATATTAAGCTTTCATTATTATCCTTTGGTTTTACGGTTTTTGTGTTTTAATATATGATTCATAGTAACATTTATTTATTTATTTATTGTTATTTATGTAGCCTGCCTCTGAAGAAGGCAACGAAACACGGCCTGTGTCGGGCCATAGGCTTTTTCTACTAATAAAGATTATCCTTCCATTCGCTATCCACGTTTTTCTTACTGGGACCCTTGTAGCACGTGGGTTTGTGCTTTTCCTGTTGGTACCAAGATCCATCAAGCCCAGTATCCTGTTTCCAACAGTGGCCAATCTAGGTCATATTTACCTAGCAGTTTCCCAAAAGGCACAGGTTCCACAATGCTTGTACTGGGTCAAGCATTGATATCCTGGGTCCCTTCTTAATAATGGTTTATGGACCTTTCCTCCAGGAACTTGTCCAAACCTTTTTTAAACCCAGCTATACTAACAGCCTTTACTACATCCTCCGGTAACAAATTCCAGAGTTTGATTACATGTTGAGTGAAAAAATATTTACTTTTATTAGTCTTAAATAGTTTACCCTGTAGCTTCATTGTATGTCCCCTAGTCTTTCTATATTCTGATCAACCAACAGTAAGGATTTGAGGGTTTATTTTATTATATTAAATTGCTAGTTCTCTGACTGGGAGCTCTTAAAAGGGTTTTTTGTATATTTTTAAAAGCAAGGTTACTTTCTTTTTGGTGCTTTAGTGGAACTTTCCTTGAGCACAGTAGGTTGCTGAACTCTAGTAACCTCCTCAGGTTTGGGAACTGCTAACAACTAATCAGGTGTTAGTTCCCTCCCTACCCACCCCGACTCCCACCCACCCCTAGTGAGCAGTCTTGCTTTATAGGGCACCTCCCCATTTAACAAATCACAGAGAATTGGACCAGCACATATTGAATATAATTAAAGAGATTTAACTGCTTTTTCTCTGAAAGGACAGCTGGGAAACTGGCTGTTACTTGGTAGATCTCTCTCTTTTGCTTTAACAGATACCTAAGCTCCACGAACAGAACAATGGCTGGGAAAAATCGTATCGCTAAAGCTGTTGCCCCCGTTACAGCTTCTGCCTCGGTCCAGACAGAGGTCCTAATGCCAGTTGAAAGACCGGTTCCATGTGCAGGGTGCCTGCATGCTGAAGCTCTGAGGAAATAAGTGGAGGAACTCAGAGAGGAGGTGGCGAGGCTGAGGAGCACTCAAGACAGTGAGATGCTTCTTGCAGCAACCAAGCTCTCCAGCACAGGAGAAAACGGGTGCCAACAGAATGTCATTGGTTGGACACAAGTCACCAGGGCCTGCAAAATCACCAATCCAACTTCTCCAGCCCTTGAAATGAAGAACCATTATGCAGCCCTGGAAGTGGAGGTGGTGAAAGCATCCCTGGAAAGGGAAGAACCAGAGCTCAAGTACCCCAAAGTTGCAGAATCAGTGACCAGAAGGAAACGAAGGGTAGTGGTGGTTGAAGACTCTCTTCTGAGGGGTACTGAGGCGTCCATCTGCCGACCAGACTTAATGTCCAGAGAGGTATGCTGTCTGCCTGGTGCCAAAATCCAAGATGTCACGGAGAATTTGCCGAGACTCATCAAGCCCACTGACTATTACCCAATGTTGCTAATCCATGCTGGAACAAATGATACTGCCAGGTATACCTCAGAACGTATCAAAAGTGACTTCATGGCTCTGGGACAGAGGGTGAAGCAGTTAGGTGAACAGGTGGTGTTCTCTTCAATCCTCCCTGTTGAGGGTAAAGGCCAAGGCAGAGAGGCTCGCATCCTGGAAATGAATGCATGGCTGTGTGGATGGTGTCATCGAGAGCGTTTTGGTTTCCTAGACCATGGGATGCTGTTCCAAGGGTTGCAGAGCAGAGATGGCATCCATCTGTCCAAGAAAGGTCAACGCGTCTTCGGTAGTACACTGGCTAATCTACTGAAGAGGGCTTTAAACTAGATTCGTTGGGGATGGGTGAAGAAAGCCACCAGGTAGGTGAAAGCCCTCAGGGAGGTGATACATTAAATACCTTTATGGAAATGGGTAACAGGGGTAACATATGGAAAGCAGTGTGTATAAATGCCCGTAGTCATGTACTGTTTGCCGCCCTTCTATTGTTTTGCCTTCCTTTCTGTGCCTGTTGTCTGTCTTGAATCCTTCGTCTTGTATGTCTCTGTGCTCTTTTGTTGTTGTATTCTGTCCTTTACTCTTTCTTTTCTATTTACAATTTGGCGTTCCTTTTCCTTAGTTTAGTGGCGCATTGCCTTTTATTGTACACCGCTCAAATGTCTTGACAAGAGCGGTCTATCAAATGACGCAATAAAGATAAAGATAAAGATAAGATCCCTGATGTTGAAGCTTTGGTGGGAATGGCTGACTTGGATTTAGTGACAGTTACAGAAACATGGTTCACAGAAAAGCATGATTGGGATGTAACTATACCTGGCTATACTTTATTCAGAAAGGACAGGGTAGGAAGAAGGGGAGGAGGAGTGGCACTATATGTAAAAACTACTATTAAAGCTTTGGAATTACAGAGCTTAAAAGGGAGAGAGGAGGCATTGTGGGTTAAACTAGAAAGAGGGAAAGAGAAATCTATTTGCATTGGTGTGATATACAGACCTCCCTCACAAGAGGAAGAGGTGGAGCGAGAGTTAATTGAAGACATACGCAGCATTGCTAGGAAAGGGGAAGTGCTACTGATAGGAGATTTCAATATGCCAGATGTTGATTGGCACATTCCTGCTGCAGCATCATCTAGAAGTAAGGAGATCCTGGATTCTCTACAGGGAGAGCTATTCAGGCAATTGGTAACAGACCCCACACGTGAAGGGGTCATACTGGACTTGGTGCTTACCAATGATGAAAGTGTTTCTGATGTTGTAGTGGGAGATCATGTTGCATCCAGTGATCACCAGATGGTGTGGTTCAGTATTAGGACTAGGGCTGTTAGAATCCATTCAAAAGTGAGGGTCTTAGACTTTAGGAAGACTAACTTTGCGAAGATGGGCCAATACCTCAGGGAGTCGTTAGTGGGATGGGAAAAGCTGGGGGGATGTAGAAAAACAGTGGGCAAAACTGAAAGGGGATATTTTAAGGGCAACAAACCTTTTTGTTAAAATGGTAAATAAAGGTAAAAGGAAAAGGAGATCGCTATGGTTTTCAAAAGAAGTAGCTGAAAAAGTGAAGAAAAAGAGGGAGGCCTTCATGAAATACAAGAGATCACAGAGAGAGGAAGACAGGCATCTGTATTTGGAAAAACTTAGAGAAGCTAGAAAAGTAGTCAAGAAGGCAAAGATTTAAAAGGAGGAGGAAATAGCCGATGCAATAAAATGGGGGGATAAGACATTTTTCAGATATATTAGTGAGAAGAGGAAGGGCAAAAGTGGTATTGTCAGACTCAAGGGTGCAGGGGAGGAATATGTAGAAGCTGATAAGGATAAAGCGGAATTGCTTAACAAATATTTTTGTTCTGTGTTCACAGATGAAGAACCAGGAGCAGGACCTCAGAAAACACCCACAAATAGGAACAGAAGCGAGGGACATCTTGAACAATTTTCAGAAGATGTGTTCGTGAGAAACTAGCTCAATTTAAAGTAGACAAAGCAATGGGACCGGATGGGATACACCCTAGAATACTGAGGGAACTTGGTGACGTTCTAGCAGCTCCACTGACTGACCTTTTCAATGTCTCGTTGGAGTCGGGAGTGGTGCAAAGGACTGGAGAGAGGCTCATGTGGTGCCTTTACACAAAAGTGGAAGTAAGGATGTGGTTGAAAACTACAGGCCGGTTAGTTTAACTTCGGTGGTGAGTAAATTATTGGTAACGCTGCTGAAAGTGAAAATAGTGAGGTTTCTGGAGTCCAGCGGATTACAGGATCCGAGGCAGCATGCATTCACCAGAGGCAATTCTTGTCAGACAAATCTGATTGATTTCTTTGACTGGGTGACCAGGGAGTTGGACTGAGGGAGAGCCCTAGATGTGGTGTATTTAGATTTCAGTAAAGCCTTTGACACTGTTCCTCACAGGTGACTTATAAACAAACCGAGCACCCTAGGGATGGACCCTAAAGTTACTGCTTGGGTTAGAAATTGGTTGCGTGAGAGGCGACAAAGAGTACAAGTAAATGGAGCTCACTCTGAGGAGAAAGATGTTACCAGTGGTGTGCCCCAGGGATCTGTTCTTGGTCCGATTCTTTTTAACATCTTTGTTAGTGATATAGCGGAAGGGCTGTCGGGTAAGGTTTGCCTCTTTGCGGATGATACCAAAATCTGCAATAGAGTAGACACCCAGGAAGGTGTAGATAACATGAGGAAGGATCTAGCTAAGCTTGAAAAATGGTCTAGAATTTGGCAGCTGGGATTTAATGTTAAAAAATGTAAGGTCATGCATTTGGGCTGCAGCAATCCAAGGGAGCAATATAGTATAGGGGGTGAAGTACTTTTGTCCACTAAAGAAGAGCGGGACCTAGGCGCGGTTGTGTCCAATGATCTTAAAGTAGTTAAACAGGTAGAAAAGGCGACAGCAAAAGCTAATAGGATGCTTGGGTGCATACGGAGAGGAATGGCTAGCAGAAAAAAGGAGGTGATAATGCCTCTGTATAAGTCTTTGGTGCGACCTCATTTGGAGTATAGTGTGCAATTCTGGAGACCGCACCTTCAAAATGATGTGAACAGGATGGAGTTGGTGCAGAGGGTGACTACTAAAATGATTAGTGGTCTTCATTATAAAGCATATGAGGACAGACTGAAGGATCTTAATATGTACACCTTAGAGGAAAGGCAGGATAGAGGTGATATGATTGAGATGTTTAAATACCTCCATGGCATAAATGTTCAGGGAGAGAGCCTCTTTCAATTGAAAGCAAGTTCTGCTACGAGGGGACATGGGATGAGGGTGAAGGAAGATAGATTCAGGAGCGATGCGGAAATATTTCTTTAAGGAAAGAGTAGTGGATCCGTGGAATAGTCTCCCAGTGGAGGTGGTAGAGGTGAGGACAGTAACTGAATTCAAAAAAGCATGGGACAAACACAGAGGATCTCTAAAGGTAAAAAGGGGACTGTTGTAGTTGTTGATATGGAAGGACAGAGTAGAAAGGCCATGTGGTCTTTTTCTGTGATCATATTTCTATGATAACGTAAACAATCGATCTACGTTTACCCGTTCAACTCTGTTCATTAATTTATAGACTTCTATCATATCTGCCTCAGCCGTCTCTTTTCCAGGTTAAAGAGCCCTAACCTTTTTAGCCTTTCTTCATAGGAGTATCCTTCCATCCCCTTTACCATTTTGGTGGCTCTTCTCTGAACCTTTTCTAATATCACTATATCCTTTTTAAGATACGGCGACCAGAATTGCACACAATATTCAAGGTGCGGTCTCACCATGGAACGATATAGAGGCATTATAATATTTTTTGTTTTATTTTCCATTCCTTTCCTTATGATACCTAGCATTCTATTTGCTCTCTTGGCTGCCGCTGCACACTGGGCCGAGGGTTTTAACATGGTATCCACAATGACACCTAAATCTTTTTCCTGGGTGGTGGTTCCTAATGGGGAACCTAGCATCCTGTAACCATAGTTTGGGTTGTTCTTCCCTAGGTGCATAACTTTGCACTTGTCCACATTAAATTTCATCTGCCATTTTGATGCCCAGTCTTCCAATTTATCAAGATCCTCTTGCAATTTTCCACAATCCTCTTGTGTTTTAACAACTTTAAATAGTTTTGTGTCATCTGCAAATTTGATAACCTGATTCGTTATTCCACTTTCCAGGTCATTTATGAATATGTCAAAAAGCAGCGGACCCAGCACATATCCCTGGGGTACACCACTATTCACCTTTCTCCATTAGGAAAACTGGCCATTTAGCCCTACCCTCTGCTTTCTATCTTTTAACCAGTTCCTGATCCACAGTAGTACACTGCCTCCTATCCGATGACTTATTAAAATACACATTAAAAGAGGGCTGCTACACAGTACCCTGTCTTGTGCTGCTGAGGTAAACTATATTCTGATTTTATTTAAATTATAGCTTTTTGCTGCTGATAGGCTCTAACTTATTATGAAATTTAAACTACAAGCTCTCTGCTGGGTTCCAAATTTAACCAGAAAGCTCTCTTCTGTGTTTTATATTTAAACTAAAAGTACTTTGCTGATACTAGGCCCTGATTGACTATTAAATTTAAAGTGCAAGCTCTCTGCTGGGTATGAAATGTAACCAGAAAGTTCTCCTCTGTGTTTTAAATTTAAACTGCTGCTACTAGGCCCTGACTGATTTAACAAAAAATAGTGGGTTCACAGATTAATTAACTTTAATACAAAGAATTCCTTTCAGAAAATTCCCAGAAGTATATACTCACAATTGCAGATCTCTCTCCAGAAGTAACAGTCCCCCTTTTCTAGTCCTTCAATGTAGATGGGAAGCATGGAGCCCTCTTCCCTCACACAAACTGGCATTACCACACTGTCTTTCTTAGTACAATAGCGGTGTTGCTGATAACCACAGTTTTGGTAGCCGTACCGCAGCCCTTCCCCCTCCCTTCAGGTTCTATGTAAGTTTCCTGAACCTAACCCCAGAGCTAAATCATTCACCGCTTCAAGCACAGTACCTCCATGGATTCACGAGAAGTGTCCGCTTCATATTCCTGTGCTTCCATGGGTTCCCCTTGGTCTGTTCCTCTGCTTCCAAAGCACAGGGACCTTTTCAGAAGCAGGGACAGGCTCCTGAAGGCTGTGGTTCCTGGGAGGTCTGTTCCTCTGACTGCCCCTACACTGCTTTTTAAATGTCTACACCAGCCACAACCTAAGGCCTTGATCATTTGCCTCCTTCCCCCATTAAGGTGGCTCTTGCTTAACCGGGATTCCCCCAAAAGCCCGGCTTCCCTTGGCTCTTCTTCTCTGGTTGCTTATTGCTGGAGCCCTCCGTCACCTGTATGTTCTTTTAATTATATCACCTGATCATTTCTGAGGTGGGCCTTCTTATCCTAAGAGTTTCAGAGACTTGTAGTATGATTGACCCTGTCACATGCCCTAAGGGATTCTAGGACTTGTAGTATGACTGGCCCTGCCACGTCCTTGAGGGTGATGGTGACCATTATGATGTCTTTGCCATAGGCATGCGGGCGTATCCCTAACTGGAAGCCACTCTGTTCATGGGAGGAGTCAGCCAAATAGAGTACCTAGCCACTGACTACATGAGTCCAGGGTGTCAGAGCCTCAGTGGGGATCTTCACCCAAAGAAGTTTAGCCTGAAGTTGCTCATAATGTCCAGGGTAGGAAGAAGAGGAGGAGCAGCACTATATGTAAAAAATAATATTAAAGCTTTGGAACTACAGAGCTTAAAAGGAAGAGAGGAGGCACTGTGGATTAAACTAGAAAGAGGAAAAGAGAAATCTATTTGCACTGGTGTGATATACAGACTACCCTCACAGGAGGAAGAGGTGGATGGAGAGTTAATTGAAGACATACGCAACATTGCCAGGAAAGGGGAAGTGCTACTGATAGGGGATTTCAATATGCCAGATGTTGACTGGCACAATCCTGCTGCAGTATTATCTAGAAGTAAGAAGATCCTGGATTCTCTACAGGGAGAACTATTCAGGCAACTAGTAAAAGAACCCGCATGTGAAGGGGCAATACCGGACTTGGTGCTTACCAATGGTAAAAGTGTTTCTGATGTTATAGTGGGAGATCATTTTGCATCCAGTGATCACCAGATGGTGTGGTTTAGTATTAGGACTAGGGCTGTTAAAATCCATTCAAAAGCGAGGGTCTTAGACTTTAGGAAAACTAACTTTGCCAAGATGGGCCAATTTCCTCAGGGAGTCGTTAGCGGGATGGGAACAGCTGGGGGGTGTAGAAAAACAGTGGGCAAAACTGAAAGGGGATATTTTAAGGACAACCAACTTTTTTGTTAAAATGGTAAATAAAGGTAAAAGGAAAAGGAGACCACTATGGTTTTTGAAAGAAGTAGCTGAAAAGGTGAAGAAAAAGTGGGAGGCCTTCATGAAATACAAGAGATCACAGAGAGAGGAAGACAGGCATTTATATTTGGAAAAACTTAGAGAAGCTAGCAAAGTAGTCAGGAAAGCAAAGATTCAAAAAGATGAGTAAATAGCCAATGCAATAAAATGGGGAGATAAGACATTTTTCAGATATGTTAAGTGAGAAGAGGAAAGCAAAAGTGCCACTGTCAGACTCAAGAGTGAAGGGGAGGAATATGTAGAAGCTGATGAGGATAAAGCATAATTGCTTGACAAATATTTCTGTTCTGTGTTCAAAGATGAAGAACCAGGAGCAGGATCTCAGAAAACACTCAAACAGGAACAGAAGTGAGGGGCATCTTGAACAATTTTCAGAGGACTGTGTTTGTGAGAAACTAGCTAAACTTAAAGTAGACAAAGCAATGGGACAGGATAGACCTAGAATACTGAGGGAACTTGGAGATATTCTAGCAGCTCCACTGACTGAACTTTTCAATGCCTTGGAGTCGGGAGTGGTGCCAAAGGACTGGAGGGAAGCACATGTGGTCCCTTTACACAAAAGTGGAAATAAGGATGTGGTTGAAAACTACAGGTCAGTTAGTTTAACTTCGATGGTGAGTAAATTATTGGCAGGACTGCTGAAAGAGAAAACTGTGAGGTTTCTAGAGTCCAGCGAATTACAGAATCCGAGGCAGCATGGATTCACCAGCGGCAAGTCTTGTCAGACAAATCTGATTGATTTCTTTGACTGGGTGACCAGAGAGTTGGACAGAGGGAAAGCCCTAGATGTGGTGTATTTAGATTTCAGTAAAGCCTTTGACACCGTTCCTCATAGGCGACTTATAAACAAACTGAACATCCTAGGGATGGACTCTAAAGTTACTGCTTGGGTTAGAAATTGGTTGAGTGGGAGGCGACAAAGGGTACAGACAAATGGAGCTCACTCTGAGGAAAAGGAGATTACCAGTGGTGTGCCCCAGGGATCTGTCCTTGGTCTGATTCTTTTTAACATCTTTGTTAGTGATATAGTGGAAGGGCTGTCAGGTAAGGTTTGCCTCTTTGCAGATGATACCAAAAGGCGACGGCAAAAGTTAGAAGGATGCTTGGGTGCATAGGGAGAGGAATGGCCAGCAGAAGAAAGGAGGTGATAGTGCCTCTGTATAAGTCTTTGGTGCAACCTCATTTGGAGTACTGTGTGCAATTCTGGAGACTGCACCTTCAAAAGGATATAAACAGGCTGGAGTCTGTGCAGAGGGTGGCTACCAAAATAGTCAGTGGGCTTTGCCATAAGGTATATAGGGACAAAGATCTCAATATATTTACTTGGTAGAAAGACGGGAGATATGATAGAGAGATTTAAATACCTCAGAGGGTGGCTCCTAAAATGGTTAGTGGTCTTCATTATAAAGCATATGAGGACAGACTTAAGGATCTTAATATGTACACCTTAGAGGAAAGGCGGAATAGAGGTGATATGAATGAGATGTTTAAATACCTCCATGGCATAAATGCACAGGAAGAGAGCCTCTTTCGATTGAAAGCAAGCTCTGCTATGAGGTGTCATAGGATAAGGGTGAAAGGGGATAGATTCAAGAATGATATGCAGAAATATTTCTTTACGGAAAGAGTGGTGGATCCATGGAATAGTCTCCCAGTGGAGGTGGTACAGATGAGGACAGTATCTGAATTCAAAGAAGCATGGGATAAACACAGAGGATCTCTAAAGGAAAAAAGGGACTTTTGTAGTGGTTGATATGGAAGGGCAGACTAAATAGGCCATGTGGTCTTTTCTGCCGTCATGTTTCTATGTTTCTATGAATATCAAGGAACCCACTGTGTTACAGGATGAGTTGCCATGACTGAGCAGCAGGTACAAAAAAAACCTGGAAAAGGTGAAACCTCTGAGGTGAGAAGGATAACCTGTGAACACAAGCACTTACAAGGTTTGGAACACCAGTCCACAGCAATCAATGTGGACCGTGGATGGGGACACTTGTGAAACCTCCCCATGGACAGCTCTGAAATGCTGGGCATCGTTAGGCTCAACACAACTTGGCTCGGGAAATATGGTTGCCACCTGCATACTAATACTACCTCAAAGCCTGTCATCATAATAGTGCAAATCCACAATCCTGGAAGATCTCAGTGAGACATGCCTCCCATGACAGGAACAGTGGCCTATCTGGTTACTTCCATAATCCATAGAGCTACCTTAGGCTGGCAAATCTTTTAGACCATGGTCACCCTTCGGTGGGGATGGCGGTCACATTAGTTCAGCCCACAGTAAAGAAAGTGCTCTGACTTGGGTGACTTAGGAAGCACAACTTCCACAGAAATGTGACCTCATGGCCTCTAAGGACCCTAAACTGCCTGAAATCTTCCTAGGTTCCAGGTCTAGAGTGCACTGCACTCTCCAAGACTCCTTCGGTATTTCCGCACTAGTTCTGGAGGGAGGCTGAGATGCTCGAAAGTAACAGAAAATTGCTTTCTTTCCATGCTTTTGCGAGACCAAGGAAACTCTGTGAGGGCCAATTCTGACTTCCCAAATCTGCCCCTGAAGGTCTTGCACTAGAGACCATTCATAGCCAAAAAGAGTCCCTCTGTGGCCAATCCCAACAGACAGGCTACCGTGACCGTACTCACACATGTTGAAGCTGTCATTGCGGCTGGGAAAAAAAAAAAAAACAAAATCGGAAAATTCAGAACCTGTGTGCCAATGGCCGCCATGACCACATGCTTTCCTCATCTACCACACATCACTTACTGGCCAGATGCACCACTTCTGACGCTGCTGCAGCCAGCTTTCTAGTGCCAGAAGTAAGACACAGGACTTCCTTCCTACCAGCAAGACCGCTACAAACCATGGCACCAGGCTCTCAGATTCCATGACCCCAATCTAAATATTGAGGTTGCACCGAAACTCATATCCTGCTTATCTCTCTGATATCCCTCCCATAGCAGACTGTCATGCTGCTTTCCTTTTTATGGAGGGGGGGGGGGAGGGAGTAGGAGTAAATCATCAGAAAGGGGAACCTGAAGAGTGAGGCTCCAGAGAAAGAGAATAAGAAGAGAGCCAGAACAGGAGAGGGACCTGGACTCCTTCCAGGTATCTCCTCAGAGCCCAAGAGACAAAGTCCAGCAGGGCCAGGGCCATTCCCCTCCATCAGCACTCAACTGGCACCCTGCTCTCCAGCTGGGCTCAAGAGAATACCCACAAGTTCAGTCCAACACTGCACGTGATGTCCATCTACCATCTGCTTGAGACAGAGAATAATTGAGGAACTGCTGGCTGTACAGTATCCTATATAGGGCAGGAATGTAAGCTCTGATGAACAGAGACCATCTTTTACATGTGTCTGTGCAGTGTTGTGTATGTCTTGTAGCACTATACAAATGTTCAGTAGTAGTAGTACTAGCAGGATTTACAAGTGTTCATTTTCTGTCTTCATTTGCTGGTAGAGGGGCATAGCCCAGTCATCTGGACAGTTCTGGTGGATGATAAAGAAAGATTTCCTGTTGCTGCTCTTATTTTCTCTGGTGATAAACCCGCTAAGTGCTCTTATAAATAATTTAGGCAATGGTTTAGCCTTATACCTAAAGACACCAAAGACACACATCATATCTTCTATTTGTAGGTGATTTGATGTTTCTTAGATAAGAATGTAAGATATGCCATACTGGGTCAGAACAAGGTCCATCAAGCCCAGTATCCTGTCACAAGTACCTAGCAGTTTTCCTAAAAGACACAGGTTCCACAATGCTTGTATTGGGGCAAGCAGTGGATTTCCCGAGTCCCCCTTTAATAATAGTTTATGGACCTTTCTTCCAGGAACTTGTCCAAACCTTTTTTAAACCCAGCTACACTAACAGTTTTTACTACATCCTCCACTAATGAATTCCAGAGTTTGATTACGCATTCAGTGAAAAAATATTTTCTCTTATTAGTCTTTAATAGGTTATACTGTAGCTTCATTGCATGTCCCCTAGTCTTTCTATAATTTGATGGCAAACAATCAATCTACGTTTACCCATTCCACTCCATTCATAAATTTATAGACCTCTATCATATCTCCCCTCAGCAGTTTCTTTTTCAGGTTGAAGAGCCCTAACCATTTTAGCCTCTCCTCATAAGGGTATCTTTCCATTGCCTTTACCATTTTGGTGGCTCTTCTCTGTACCTTTTCTAATAACGCTATATTCCTTTTAAGATATGGTGACCAGAATTGCACACAATATTCAAGGTGCCATTGCACCATGGAACAATACAGAGGCATTATAATATCATTTGTTTTATTCTCCAGTCCTTTCCTTATGAGTCCTAGCATTCTATTGCTTTCTTGGTCACCGCTGCACACTGGGCGGAGGGTTTCTAAATGTTATCCACAATGACGCCTAAATCTTTTTCCTGGGTGGTGGTTTCTAAGGTGGAACCTTGCATCGTGTAACAATAGTTTGGGTTGATCTTTCCTAGGTGCATAACTTTGCTCTTGTTCACATTAAATTTCATCTGTCATTTGGGTGCCCAATTTATCAAGATCCTCTTGCAATTTTTCACAATCATTTTGGGTTTTAACAACTTTGAATAATTTTGTCTCATCTGTAAATTTGATTACTTCACTCGTTATTCCCATTTCCAGGTCATTTACGAATATGTTAAAAAGCACAGATACCTGGAGTACTCCACTATTCACCTTTCTCCAATAAAAAATTAGCCATTTAGCCCTTCCCTCTGCTTTCTATCTTTTAACCAGTACCTGATCCACAATAGTACACTGCCTCATATTCCATGACTTTTTATGAGGGACCTTGTCAAGGGTTTTCTGAAAATCCAGATACACTTTATCAACCGACTCACCTTGTTCTACCTGTTTATTCACACCTTCAAAAAAAACAACAGATTATTAAAACAAGACCTTCCTTGGCTAAAGCCATATTGGCCTTCTCCCATTAAGCCATGATTATCTACATGTTCAGTAATTTTGTTCTTTATAATGGTTTCTACCATTTTTTCCGGTACTGATGTCAGCTTCACTGGTCTGTAGTTTCCCGGATCACCCCTGGAACGCTTTTTAAAAATTGGCGTTACATTGGCCATCTTCCAATCTTCAAGTATTACAGATTATTTTAATGATAGTTCACAGATTTCAAACAGTTGTAATACATCTTCCCTGTTTATCAAT
The DNA here is from genome assembly GCA_033557465.1 of Ichthyophis bannanicus. Lineage (NCBI taxonomy): Eukaryota > Metazoa > Chordata > Amphibia > Gymnophiona > Ichthyophiidae > Ichthyophis > Ichthyophis bannanicus. The sequence goes on from CM066035.1 coordinate 259,071,607, forward strand.
ATTTCTTTCAATTCTTCTGCAGCATCACCTATTTCAGTCATGGGTAACATCCCTACTTCTTCCTCAGTAAAGACCGAAGCAAAGAATTCTTTCAGTCTCTCCACTATGGCCTTCTCCCCTCTTAGTGCTCCTTTTACCTCTCTGTCATCTAATGATCCAACTGACTCTCACATGTTTTTGCTATGAATGTACTTGAAAAAGTCTTTATTATATGTTTTTGTTTCCACAGCAAGCTTCTTCTCAAATTCTCTCTTTGCCTGCCTTATCAATGCCTTGCATCTAACTTGCCAGTGCTTATGATCATCACTTAACTATTGGCTAAAAGCTTTCTGGATGACAGCACATTTGTGCGAGTCAAGTCATCCTGACAAGGCAGAGGTTTCCAACCTTTTTGGTTGCATGAACCCTTTATTATCTTCCAAAATGTTCAGGGACCCCTAGATCACCTCACAACTTTTCTAATACTCCCTCCCCTCAGCATAAAGCTTGTCCCTGCTAGTCCTCTAATTTCCTTCCTCCTCCTGTCGCAACCAGTCTCTCTCTCCCTCCACCTAGTCCCCATCAGTCTGTCTCTTTCTCTCTTCTCTCCCTCAGCCAGTTCCCTCCAGAATCTCTCTTCCCCAACCTATCCCCACCAGCCATTTTCTTTTTTTTCCTCTTTTCAATGTCCTGCGGACCCCCTATAATGGCTTCATAGACCATAACCACTGTGCTAAGGTAACCTTTCTTAGGAAAGTTAAAGTAAAACTGAAAATCTCTCTCCAACTGAAAACTCAAATATAAAGGAATTTGAAGAGGAAGTAGTATATAAATATCAATGAGTGAACGAAGGTAGCAACAATCCAGCACAAATTACCGAAAGAGAAGATCAGCAAAAGGACATTATAAAAGATTGAAGCTGACATGGAAAACTGCCTTAACAGAATGAGATAAGATACAAGCCAATAAAGCGTAGTTACTCACCTGTAACAGGTGATCTCCGGGAACAAGAGAGAGAGAGAGAACTCCTAGGGGAAGTGAGTGGGTTGTGAAGACGTAATTCCTGCTGTTCCTGGAGATCACCTGTTACAGGTGAGAAACTACGCTATCTCCAGGAACAAGCAGGAATGTAGTCTTAACATATGGGGACTCCCCAGCTGAGAGATGCCAGGGGGATGACCCCAGGAAGCTGCAAACCCATGGTGAGATGGGTCATGCTTCCTCCCATGGATCTCTGGCATCCACACCCGGGACAGCGGGTAGGAGTTGTACTAAGTCTGAAAGAGATGCTGGAGAACAACCTGGCCAAACGAGGCATCCAGACGGGAGTCCTTGTCTAAGCAATAGTGGGCTGTAAAGGTGTGTACCGAAGCCCAAGTGGCTGCTCTACAGATGTCGCCAATGGACACAGAATGAAGATTACCCATAGAGGCTGCCATTGCTCTCACATTGTGAGTTGTGACATGGCCTTCGAGAGAAAGTCCCTTACTCTCATAAGCAAAGGATATGCAATTTGCAATCCAACTAGAGAGAGTTCTTTTGGAAACTGGAAGTCCCAAATGACTAGAATCAAAAGCAACAAAAAGCTGAGAAGATTTTCTGTGTTGCTTAGTTCTTTGAAGGTAAAAAGCCAAGGCTCTTTTACAATCTAAGGTATGAAGGTTCCTTTCTGCAGTAAAAAGCCAAGGCTCTTTTACAATCTAAGGTATGAAGGTTCCTTTCTGCATTAGAGACATGAGGCCTAGGAAAGAATATAGGAAGGTAAACTGCTTGGTTTAAATGAAAAGGCGAAACCACCTTTGGCATAAAGTGAGGATGAGTCCTAAGAACTACCTTATCATGGTGAAACCTTGTATAAGGAGGATCCGCCACTAAAGCTAGTAACTCACTGATGCGTCTTGCAGAAGTGAAAGCAACTAGGAAGATGACCTTCCAGGAAAGAAACTTTAGAGCTGTAGTGGCTAAAGGCTCAAAGGGCGGTTTCATGAGCTGCCCGAGAACAAGATTCAGATCCCATGCCACCGGCAGTGGCTTAATGAGAGGTTTTGTTAAGAGTAGAACCTCTCATAAATCTTGCTACGAGTGGATAAGAGGAAATAGGTTGTCCATCCAGAGGCCTGCAAGAAGCTGCAATGGCACTAAGATGGACCCTTACTGAATTGGTTTTAAGACCAGAATTTGATAAATGGAGGCGAGATACTCCAGTAGTGATTCCACAGGCATCAAAAGGGGGTTAAGTCCCCTTTGAGAAGACCATACAGAGAACTTTTCCACTTAAGGCGTAGGATCACCTTGTGGAGGGTTTTCTGGAAGCCACAAGGATATCCTTTACCTGTTGAGAAAAGTTGATATCCAAAGGTTCTAGGCTTTCAGCAACCAGGCCCTGAGATGCAGGGACTGCGGATTTGGGTGCAATAGCATCCCATCCTCCTGGGAAAGAAGATCTGGAGCATATCCCAACTCCTGAGGTGTGGCTTGAGAGAGACGTAGAAGCAGAGGATACCACGTTGGCCATGGCCAACGTGGAGCTATGAATATCATACAACCTCTGTCTCTCTGAAGCTTGAACAACATTTTGGGAATGAGGGGAATGGGTGGGAAGGCATAGAGGAAATCCTGACCCCAGTGGAGGAGGAAAGCATCTCTTGCCTGACAGTTTTGAGACGGAATTCTGGAACAGAATCGGGGAAGTCTGGCATTCTGTGGACTTGCAAAGAGGTCTATATCTGGCTTTCCCCAGATTTGAAACACTCGAGCAAGCTGGTCTGAGTGAAGAGACCACTCGTGAGGCAGCAGTACTCGACTGCGTTTGTCTGCCCAAAGATTTTGAATGCCCGGAAGATATATCACTAGGAGGTGGATTTGACGCTTTCTGGCGAGGGCCCACAGTCGCAAAGCTTCATTGCATAACGACAGAGAGCCCGTTCCGCCCTGCTTGTTCACATAGAACATTTAATTTAATCTAATTTAACAGATTCTTATATACCGCATCTTCCAAAGATCAAATGCGGTTTACATGGAACAAAACAACATAACAGACAGGCGTCTGTTTTTACAGTGAACAGCTTAAAACCATAACAACTATATTACATTACATGGAACAAGCAAGAACTATTTACAGGGAACAAAATGAGTAATACATACAGTGTTGTATGTGACATTTAAGGATAATAAGCATTTGGAGTTTCACATCATATGTCAAAACAATCCAGTTTGGTTTATGGGAAACTGACATGGCATTATCCATTTTCTAGCTGGGGAGGTATGTTTGGCAAAGATCCGTAGTGTGATGTGAACAGGTGCGTTTTAAGTTTTTTGCGGAATTCTTTGATCTCTAAAAGTGATCTCATTTCATCTGGAAGGGCGTTCCATAGAATGGGGGCAACATGTGAGAATGCCTTTTTGTTTGTTATCTTTCTGGCTTTTATAAAATCTTTCAGAGTCCTTAATTTGTTTGTATGATCTCTCCTGTGTAAGTTTTTAGCAGGTTCTTTAGTGATGAGGGTGGATAGGGTGGGTGGTGCCATGTTGTTTAGAGTTTTGAAGGCAGTTGTTAGAGTTTTATATACTATTCTGCTTTGTATCGGTAGCCAGTGTAAGTTCTCCAGTATCGGAGTGATATGCTGAAATGGGGGGACCTTCATAATGGTCCTGGCCGCTGCATTTTGTGCAATTTGAAGTCTTTTCAAGTTTTGTTTTGTTGTGCCTAGAAGTATTAGGTTTGCAAAGTCGAAGTGAGGCGTAATTATGGCTTGTATTATTTGCTGGAAGTCTTGTAGGTGCATTAGTGGGCGTAGCTGCTTTAGGATTTTAAGTTTGAAGTATACTTTCTTCGTTGTATTTCTTATATGTGTTTCCATGTTGAGATGTGTGTCAAGTATTACACCTAGATATCGTACTTCATTTTTTAGTTTGATTTCTTGGTTTTGCAGAGTGATGTGTGTAGGGGGTGAGTATGAGAGGTTTTTTGTTACAATTAGGGCTTCTGTTTTTGCATGATTGATGTAGAGGTTATTTTCATTTAGCCAGGTAGTTAGTTCATTAAAACACTCTATGAGTAATTGGATTGGTATATTGGGGATTGTAAATGGGATGTACATCATTATATCGTCTGCATATAAGTGATAGTAAACGTTGAATTTTTTAAATATATTACAGACATGCTTTATGTAGATATTAAATAGGAGGGCTGACAGTGCCGATCCCTGAGGGAGACCTAATTCCTGGTTGTATGTCTTGGATGTAAAGTTACCGATTTGTACTGTTTGTGTTCTATTGCTTAGATAAGAGGTGAACCAATTAAGTACAGTTGATTTTATTCCTATTTGTTTGAGTTTCTTGAGCATTAAAGAATGGCTTATGCTGTCAAATGCTGCAGAGATATCGATGAATAGGAGTAAAAAGGCTTGCTTGGGATTGTCTATTCCTTTTACAAGTGTGTCGATGAGTACTGTTAAGAGTGTCTCGACACCACGGCGTGGTCGAAACCCATATTGTTGTTCATCTAGAGGGGCTGAAGTGTCTATGTGTTCTTGAGTCTGAATTTGTACAACTTTCTCTATTAGTTTTGCCATGAAAGGAATACTAGAAATAGGTCTGTAGGAGTTAGGCAATGTTTTGTCAAGGGTGGCATTTTTGAGTATTGGGCGGATCAGGGCATGTTTTAGTGAAGGGGGTATATATCCAGTTTTAAGGGATAAATTGACTATAGGGAGTATGAAGGAAGATAAAATTGGGAGCGTGTTCTTTAGCCAGGATACTGGGCATGGATCTAGGTTGGATGTTGTGTTTAGATTTAAAACAGTGTTCTTGAGTATATCCTTGGTTATGGGGTTGAATTCAGACCATTCGGTTATATAGAGGTTTTGATATGTGTGTGTGGAGTTAGGTAAAAGTGGGTGGAGCTTAGTTTTATTTATGTAGTAATTAGTTAGGATCTGTGGGGAGATTTCAGTAATATCATTGCTGGCGTTGTTAGCGTTTCTCGTTAGTTTTTGTACAATTGAAAATAATTCTCTTGGTCTGTTTAATGAGTTTGTTAGGATAGATGCATGGTAGTTTTTCTTAGCATTGTCTATTGCTTCCTTATAATTTTTAAGTTGATTGTGGTATATCTCATTATAAATGGTGTTTTTGCATTTATGCCACTTAACTTCTGCTTTTCTTAGTGCTTTTTTCATTTGTTTTAGAGTATTATTAAACCAAGGGGCATTACCAACTCTGGTATGTATGTTCTTTCTGTTGACATATTTATTAGTAGCTGCATTACTTACAATTTTATGCCAGTTCGCTACCGTTTCGTCCAGGTCAAGTGATGAAGTATCTAGGTGGGGATTATTAAATCCAGAAACTCTTCTTCGTTAAATTTTTTGAATCTTGGGGTTGGGACCTGTGTTGGTCTACTTTTGTCTGTTGTGATGTTGGTTGTAATGTTAAAGTTAATAAGAAGATGGTCTGACCATGGTATTGGAGTGCATTTGAGTGAGTTAGGATTAAATGAATTGTAGATTGCTTCAGGGAGGAGGACAAGGTCGAGTATATTTCCTTTGTTATGTGTTTTAGTGTTAATTATTTGGTGAAAATCCATGTCTAATATTGATTCTAAGAAGAAGGTAGAATATGAAGCTGGCAGAGAGGGGAGGTTAAAGTCACCAAGCGTTATTATTGGATTTTTGTCAGTGGAGGAGCTTAGGAATTCGATTAAGGTATCTAGGTTTTCTGATTGTTGATCAGGTGGTCTGTAAATTAAACAAATTCTAAGATGGCCTATTTTCATAATGATAGTGTCTATGTTTGTAGATAAGTTAGATGACTGTTGTCTAGCTTTTAAAGTGTTTTTTGTCATCATTAGAACACCACCTCCTTTTTTGTGATTTCTATGTGTATATGCAATATCGTAGTCATTGTTATTTAGCTGGTTTATGAAGACATTATCAGCATCTGTTAACCATGTCTCCGTGACATGGTTAACATGGCTACCTGATTGTCGGTCTGGACCCGGACTGTCTTGTAGCTGAGCTGGGCCTGGAATACTCAAAGAGCATGGAATATGGCTCTGAGTTCTAGGTGGTTTATGTGAAGACAAGCCTCCTTTTGGGTCAGAGACCTTGAGTCGAGAGATCGTGCAAGTGAGCCCCCAACCCAACTTGGACGCATCTGTTGTTAGGGTGGCTTGGAATAGAGGCTGCTGGAAAGGAGAGCCTATGAGAAGGTTTTCCATCGATTGCCACCATTGAAGGGACGAAATGAGATGTGTGGAGTTTCTGATTTTGTCCGATAGGCGAGGCGAGGCCTGTGTCCACTGAGAGGATAGGGTCCACTGGGCTGCTCGCATGTGAAGGCAAGCATAGGGAACCACATGGACAGTGGATGCCATATGCCCCAGAAGCTGAAGCATTTCCCAAGCAGTCAGGAAGACTTTCATAGCTGCTTGGGATGCTAGCTGCACTATACGAAGACAGCGAGGCTGTGGTAGGGAAGCCCTTGCCTGTCTGGTATCTAGACGAGCCCCTATGAATTCCAGGGACTGAGAAGGGGTGAGATGAGATTTTGGGAGGTTTATGACCAGTCCCAAGTAGCGAAGAATACACATCATGCGAGAAAGAGCAAAGCTGGCTTCTGGAGCTGTCGATGCTCGAATGAGCCAGTCGTCTAAGTAGGGGAAGGCAAATATTCCTAGAGTTCTCAGGAATGCTGCTACCACTGCCATGCATTTCATGAAGACTCTTAGGGCAGAAGCCAGACCGAAGGGAAGAACCTTGTATTGGAAGTGTCTTCACTGGAAAAAGAATCTAAGGAATTTCCTGTGATCTGCATGGATGAGAATATGCGTATATGCATCCTTTAGATCTAGAGAACATAGCCAATCCTGACTCTGAAGGTATGGCAGGAGTGTTCTGAGGGAGATCTTGAATTTTTCTCGGAACAGATATTTGTTTAATTCTCTGACGTCCAGTATAGGTCTGGGTCCTCCTGTTTTCTTTGGGATGAGAAAATAGAGGGAGTAGAATCCCGTACCCTGTTGGGGTATGGGTACTTCTTCTATCGCTCCCTGAGCAAGAAGTGATGTGACCTCTTGGCCTAAGAGATCGGTGGCAGGGACTTCAGAATTGAACTGCTTTATGATTGTAAGAGGGGGCATGCTGTGAAAATGAAGTCTATACCCCTCTCGTACAATGGACAGAGTCCAGTTTTCTGATGTTATTTGTTGCCATCTTTTGGCAAAATCTGCCCGGGATGGTGGAGTGTTCTGTACCTTGCAGGGGCAGAAAGACTAAGTTCTCTAGGAAGGAGTCAAAGCCCCTGAGGAGGCTGAGTCTGCTGAGCTCTTAGAACTTGTGGCTTCCTCTGCTGTCTGTTCTGTTGTTGCCCTTTTTGGGGAATATGAACTGGACAGTGAGCCTGATGGGTGTAAGATGGGTAAAACTTCTTTTTCTTGTTGAAAAAGGGTTTCTTTAGTGACTTTTTCTTTGCTGAGTTGGCTGTAGACTTTGATAGTCTGTTCAAAGTGGTATTTTTAGATTCAATCTGATTAGCCTTGTCTTGCCAATTCTTGCCAAAGAGATTTTCTCCTGTGCAAGGAATGTTTCCCAGTTTATCTTGCACCCATATTTCTAAGTCTGATGCCTGAAGCCAGGCAATACGACGTGCACCGATGGAGATAGCAGAGGTTCTGCTAATACATTCAAAGCAATCAAAGGTTGCACAGTTTACAAACTTTGAAACATCCTGGGCATATCTGACCAGAGTTAGAAATTCCCCTCTTTTGTCCTCAGGATAAAGAGGGCTCATGAGCTCCAAGTCTCCTGCAACCTCCTTGAGGAACATTCCCATATAGAGAATGTAAGAGCTGATCCTGGCTGACAACATGGAGGATTGGAAGCATCGACGCCCAAAGGATTCACGGCCTGGAGGACTGGAAGAATGTGTTTTAGCACTCTTAATCCTACGCACTGCCGATTCCACTACCATTGAATGGTGTGGTATCGAGTTGTCAAGAGTGTGGAGACACCATTAAAGGAGTTTCCCACATTCTTAGCATAAGATCATGCAAGAATCCTATGAATGGGCAGAGTAGCTGCATCTTTAGGAGCCTTAGGGTATTGAAGAATCTCTAATTCTTCTGCTCTGGGTTCCTTTTCCAGAGTCACCGTGATTGCAAGACCTCGCGCTAAATCACGTATGAAATCCTGGAAGGACATGTCTTCTGGAGGAGACATTCTACGCTGAGAAGGAGATGGCTCCTCCAGAAGCATTGCTCTAGTACCAGCAGAGTCTTCGGAATATGAAGATTTGAAGTATCTCTGTGCCGGGTGTTCCTGCAACGCATGGTACCGGTACCATTCGAAGTCAGTATCGGGGTGTCTCGGTACCGTTCTTTCAATACCTGAGATAGACTCAAGGCTTAGCATGGGGGAAGCATACCAGCCGAGGCAGGTGCAGTTGGTACTAGCATCGATGTTGGTATCGATACCTGTGGAACCATCTGTAGTGGTCTTAGCGGTACCAAAGCTGCTAAGAGAGCCGCTAGACTGCGTTTGATAGTGAGGATTCTCTGATCTATTGCCCCTGCCGATACTTGGGTGTCGGTACCGATGGAAGCGGCCACAATCCCAGAACATGGCACCAGTAGTTCTGCAGAGGTGGAAGCCTCTGGAACATTCTGGAGCCCCGTTAATGCTTTGGAAACCAAAGCCTCCCGCCAGGGCTGTTTTGCCGGTGAACTTTCCTCAAGTGCAACACCAGTGGCATCTCGATACTTGGAAGGAGATCTACCCTTTGAGGACCGGACAGTTTTAGAAGACTTAGGTTTAGTTACCTGAGATCCATGGGAGGAAGACGTCGATGCAACGGACATTGTATCTGCGGTAAAAACGGTACAGAGTTTTGCAGCTCTATTCTGCGGGCCCCTCTTGGTCATCTTTCGGCAGGAGAGACACTCCAATGGAGAATAGTCAGGACCTAAACATTTAAGACACCAATCATGGGTGTCGGTGATGGATATGGTACCGCCACACTTAGAACATTTTTTGAAACCACTAGCTGGTTTCTCCATGTTTGAAGAAAAATGGGCCTAGTGCCCAAAATGGCGCCTAGCACCGAGAGGGGAAAGGCCCCTGAAGAAAGAGATCCTTCAGAAAGAAAGGTTTGTTTGTTTTTTTTGAAAAAGAAGAAAAGAGAACCGGCGGTACCGGTAGGCGTCGAATGAAGGAAGACGCGACCACAAAAACAAAGAATAAGAACAGACTTTCTGCGGTGACAGGGTATGCGTTCTGTTGGCTCCACGGAAAACGAAGAACTGAAGAGGGAGAGTTGGAAAGGCAGGAAGGCAGCACGCAGGCACTGTGGGATGCTCCCAAAAGCTTTCCTATTGGACGCTGGGGAGCGTTCCCGCGCAGGCTCCATCGGTACCGAAGATACCCATATGTGAAGACTACATTCCTGCTTGTTCCTGGAGATATTTAGTTTGCAAGTCTCATGCTTTCATGCAGCTTTGGAATCATAAACTAATTTCAGAAAGGCGTTGAAAAATTAGATGCAAGAAGAAGAAAACTTTTCCATGCCCAAGAGATAATATATGAGAATCAATGCATGTCAAAACTACATTCCAAGAACTGGAGGAAGAATCGATTTTATAGAAATAGATTGCACATACAGAGGCACAATCAAAGGCCTCCAGGCATTTTTTTTAAACAGCATCAACAGATACAAATATGCAGAAGATGCTGACGTGCAAAGTCAATATCCAGTATCTGTATCTGTCTCCATCTTTAAGCTAGGATAAGCATTTCAAAAAAATAGAAGAAATGGAGGAGAATCCACCAATACCTATGGAAAAGGGAGCAACAGAATCTGCAAAACAAGAGAAAGAAAAGTTTTTTTAAAGAATCAGATCAACACAAAGAAATTGTGAAATAAATAAATATCACTTCAGGAATCGTACATCAATCAAAACTAGTCACATGAATGGTTAAGGAGATGAGCATTTAAACCTAAGGATAAGAGATTGATAGCTACAGCCCAGGACAGTGGATTACAGATGAGATCGTTCGTTGCAAGCATAAGAATATCCAGGAAAACAGACAAAAGTAGATTCTGTAAGACAGTCACACCAATAGTTACTCACACCTGAATGTAATTCACCTTGATCTACCCCTGGAAAGGTGCAAGCTAAATGCTACTACAAATTTCATTGCTGGCTGCGATATGCTGATGTCAGAAAACCTATATACAGCAAGGCAAAAATAAGGTGGCATGACTCATCTACTGGAAACATTATAACATTGCTGTACTGGAAAAGCACTGGAATCACAATCCTAAGAGTACTGAGGAGAATCACCTCAAGATGAACTTGACACAAGAAAGCCAGATATAGTAGTAAAGGGGAAACACAAGACAGCAGCAAAGTATCCGCTAAATGTTTATTCCGTAGATCACATGGAAAAAGAGAAGATCCTCAATACCAAAAATGTAGTTGGAGAGCAAGAAAATGTGGCAGAGAGATACAGAAACAATTGCAATCGTATTGGGGGTCAGAGGTCGGATTAAAAACATTTCCAAGCACATTTTGATAACACAGTAACTGATGGCAGATAAAGACCGGCATGGTTCTTCTAGTCTGCTCAGTAAGGCGACAAGCTTTGTAGAGCCGCACCTGATGCTCTGTGCGGGCTACTCCCCTCTCTATGCCATTGCTTAAGATTGTACCTGCTCTGCTCCAAGCAGCTTACCCCTCTCTATTTTTAAGTTATTTAGATTGGCTTTGATTCCATCCTCTTGTTATGTAGTGGTTCTCTGTGACTGTCCCTTGCATTTTTCAATTCCGCCACTGTTTCTGCTCCCACCCTTTGGGAGGGCATTCCAGACATCCACCGCCCTTTTCATGAAAACATTTTTCCTGATGTTCCTTTTAAGTTGACCTCTTTGTAGCTTCATGTCATGTCCTCTAGTCTTTGGAAAAGGATGAGTTGCCTGTACATATTAGATCCTATGAACTCCTGAAGGAACCTCTTTTTAGCACAATGCCAAGTATTATGCAGAGGGTTAGCAGCAAATCTGAGGCGACTGATATCATATTCCATATACCCTGGCTTGGGCATGAGGCTCATTACTGTCACGTTATTTGAAAATTAACTCATTTGTGAGACAATCCCCCTCCCCCAAGAAAGAGCTAGCAAGTCATAAGAAAGGTCAAATTCTTAATATGGCTGAGACTAACTGTAAGAAAGCTTCTGATAGTATTTCACACTGATAATAAATTGCCTTAAAATGTATAAAATAAATCCTCGATTGATTATGCTCAACTTGAAAATGTGAAAAGCTACACGCCACCTGAATTATTAGAATGGCAGTTTGTCATTCCTATGTTCAAATATCTTTATTCAGCATTTAAAATGCAATTAAACCAACCAATAATGCCAAATGCTGCACATTCAAATTAGATTTAATGTGCCAACATCTGTTCACATATATTACTACTGATCAAGCCTAATCCATCTCTGCTGATATTTTAGATCTAAACCCTCATACTTCCAATAAAAGCCAGAGTATTTCTCCCATACAGAGAATTTTAAAGGCATGTTATCTTTCCTCTTATTGGCAATAGATAAAGTCTAAAAGGTACAAGTCTTCCTTGGCAAGGTCAGCCTCTATTACAATAAATTTCCCAAAACCCAATTTTAAAGGACAGCTAGGAAGAGACTATGTACGTATAAGAGATAGCAAATAAATACCTCTGAGCAATAAGTTCACAGGCAATAATAATAATAGATCATATACAGGACAGTACCTATTTCAGGCTTAGATGACCAATATTTCTTATTATCACTTGTCAAGTTAGATATTTTCAAAGGAGTTCAGTAAGCTAAAGGAGAAATTGTACATATCTGATCTTTTTCTTTCCTTGAATCCTGCTAGACCAGTCCAGATGAGTGCGTTATTCTCCCCAGCCAGCAGGTGGAAGCAGACTTCAGCAACTTTCAGTGATGTCATCACTTAGTATATCCTCTGTTGCAGCACTGAGAGAAGCCAGTATGACTACTACTACTGCTACTACTACTAATCATTTGTATAGTGCTACAAGGCATATGCAGCGCTGACATGCAAGAGACTGTCCTTGCCACAAGGAGACTCCACAAAAGCATCTCATAGAGACTCTACAAACTCCAACGAAAATCCATGAGGACCTCAAGGACCCATTGGTCTGATATGACATGTGTCCACTCCAAGAGAAACAACCAAAGCCGCCCCCCCAAATCTGGCTGCATCTTGAAAGGGATCAGATCTCACTGCAGAGGCTTACTGGCTCTTGAGACACCACTGCCACTTCACAAGTGTGTGAACTCCCAAAGGGCTGACGTTTTTTTGGACTCATAAGAAGAGTGGGCCTTAACTGAACTCCTAGTTTTTTGAAAGAATCTCCATGCTCTAGGCTTCACGCAGGGCCCTAAGAGAGGCACCTTGGCCCTGCCTTCCAGGAGCCTCTGGGAGCAAACCTTCCCAAAGTCTTTCATTAACGTCTCTAGGTCCTCCCCAAAGGGTAACCTGCCTTTGAAGGGGAGTTTGCTCAGGCCTAATGGAGGCAGCATCAGCTGACCAACTACAGAGTCAAAGCTAGCCACTTGCCGCTACCCACTAGCCACTACCACCATTGCCATGGACTTGGAGGTGATCCTGATCAAGTCAAAAAGAAAATCAGTCACATACACAGTACCAGAATCCAACCTCATGGCCTCTGAGCCATCTGGCAGCTGCAGGATCCAGGGCAAGAGGACTCAGGCCACCAAGCCTGCACACAACACCACTTGGGATCCTAAGGAAGAAGCCATACAGACATTCTTAAGGAGGGCCTCTACCCTCCTATCAAGATACCTTAAGCACAACATCACCTTCCATTAGGATGGGCTTGCGCTTTGTCACCACTGTGATGACGGCATCCACTTGAGGGAGCCTAAAGAGCTGATCCAATTCTCCATGGGAGAGAGGGTACAGCTGAGAGAGGACCTTAAGGCCTCTAAGCCCAAGCTCAGAAGCCTCTCAATGGGAAACCATGAGCTAATGCATAGGCTCTGGTAGAGGGAAGAAACTGAAAGGATGCCAGATACACTCCAAAATAAATAAATTCTGCTTGTAAAGCTTGTACCGGGAGCAGGCTCCTCAAAATGTAGAAATACCACAGCATCCTGAATTAGAATAGGAAGGTCTACATGTGAAAAAGACAGATTACAGAGGGATCCTCATACTCCCTTCAGGGGAAGCTGTCCTTCTTCCTCAGACTCACCATCTGAAGAAAAGTCACCTTTTTTTACATCCCAAACAAACCCTGTAGATAAGGCTGGGCTTCTGAAGAAATGGACAGGTGAGATGTCAAAGCCCTCCCTTCCTACTGTCAGAATCAAACACTTGAGGATCCAAAGTCCCCTAAGGGGGAAGCCTGGGCCTCGGATCCCCATGGAATGGGCTGCAAAGCAAACAGTATGGACTGAAAATAGCCTATGAATTGTTTCAGAAGCTGCTGTTCAAATCCAGCTGAAAAGGGTCCCAGCATCCTCAGGGGCTCAAGGGGAACCACCGGCTGGAGGCTTCTGCACCACATACTCCCTTCCACTGAGACCATGCAGCCATCATGACCTGTCCCATTGGCAGGAAAACCATGGGAGACCCACAAAGGGCATTAGAATCAGCATTGGGCCCTAGGCCCCCTATGGGGTGTCCCAAAATTACTGAAAAATGATGTCAACATCATGCGCAGACCAAACAGATCCAGTCACAGAGCTAACATTAATGCCAGCCACAGCAGAGAGGCCCCGGCATTACAGCAAGACTCAATCAACAAGAAAAGGACAAAAAAAACCCAAAAAACTATGGGTAAAGGAAGTCACAGCCTCAGCAAGGTTCTACACAGCATGGGAAAAAAAGACCACCAAAAAGGAACCATCCAAAAACAAAAGCAAGGCCGCGTTAAGACTGCACAGGGTCAAAGGAAAAAAAAAGGGGGGGAAAATGCCACCGAAAAACCTGAACAAAGCAATGGCATAAAGAGAAAACCAAAATGGGAATCCTAGCACCTGCCAGGCTTCCCCCCCTCCCCCCCTCGGGAAACCAGAGGATAGCTTATCCAACTACCTCTGCAGAGGCTTGAGAGGCCTAGCTGCCAAATAAGGCTCTCTGTTTTTTGTTTTTAAATTTAGAGCTGCTTTATTGCATGCAGTAAGAGCCAAATAAAGTCCAATTGAAAACAACGGGGAAATAAAAAGACAAATCCAAACAAGCAGATAGAAGACAGCAAAAGGGAAGGGGGCCAGGGTCCGAATTACCAACCCCCATCAGGGGCCCTATGGGATCCTCCTTGCCCTCCAGCCCATCAAGCTCTAGGAACCTGTGGGTATCAGGGACAGACAAAGGGTAAGCTCTGGGCTCATGGAGACAGGGGGAGTATCTGATCTCTGAGCAAATGTTGGGTCTACTAGTCTCTGCACACAGGCCACAGGACTGCAGTCTGGGCCAGGGGAGACAGGCTTATCTGAACTGCTGCATCAGTCCGTACATCTTGCCACCTGCTGGAGGCAAACATAGTAAAATAGTATATGATGGTAGATAAAGACCAGCATGGTCCATCTAGTCTGCCCAGCAAGGTGGCAAGAGTAGGTGCGGCCACCACTCCATACAGGTCAGCCCTCCCCATGCCTTTGTTTAGGGATTCTCTCAGTGGCTTCTCTCAGTGCTGCACCAGAAGATATACCAAGTGATGAAATCACTGAAAGTTGCTCAAATCTGGCTGCACCTGATGGAAAGGGAAAACTTGGCTGGGGTGGTCTAGCAGGATGATAAGGAAAAGTAGGTTGTTTGTATGACTAAGGCCAATAAGCTGTCATTCCTAACATCAAGAGCCAGACAGTAACTTTCCAGGGAGATTCATTGTCGCCACTCATAATTATTTGTCTGATGTTAAATCCACTAAGGACCTGATATGCAATGCGATAGACGTAGTTAGCAGAGGTGCTAATTGCATTAATCACGGTGAATGGGATTATTCAGTGGCACTAACATAGTTAGTGCTGCTGAACATCCGCATCTGTCGGCTCTACACATTCTGATGCTAACCGCTTAGCATCGGGATGTGTCTGAGGCATTCCAGGGTGGCACCGCTCGCTAAGCAGGCAGCGGTGATAGTGAGCTGCTGCCCGGTTAGTGATATGTGGTGAAGGCCAGGTGCAGGAAACCCTGGCCTAACTTTCACCACATATCGCTAACTGGACAGTGGCTCAATATTGCCGCTGCCCGATTAGCAAGCAGCCTGTGCAGTGACCCCAGATATTCAATGTTGGGGCCAGATATAACCCTGGCATTGAATATTTAGGTTTAATATTCAGTGCCAGCGGATAGCCGCATTAGTAGTGCTAGCCACTGGCACTGAATATTGAGCCCTATGTACTTTCATAGATACTTTGGTCTAACTCTATGGGTTTAGCTTTAATCCTAATACCATGGACCCACAGGTAATATTCACACTTGATGTTTGTAGATGATATGTAGCTTTATAACTCTAGTGATCATCACTTAAAAGAACTTCCAGATGACATCAGGATGACCTTTGGCTTGGACAAATGTGCTAAGGCAACCCTGTTTGACCCTTTGAAGGCGTACTTTAAATTTTTAATCCAGATTCTGCAGCCGGGTTAATTTTTGCATATTTCAGGAACATTGTACCCGTCTTATTCAATATGTTCTAATAGTGATTTTCCTTCTGCTATGGTCATGTATTATATACCATTTGATAGGAATATTTAGTCAGAATTTTGGATCCCGAGAGTTTTGGGCTCGGCCTGGAAAGGGTTAAAAGGAAAGCAAAGTAAAACTGAAAATATCCTACTGACTGACTGAAGACTGCAACATAAACGAACTTGAACAGAAAAGGTAAATTTTACATACCTGATAATTTACTTTCCTCGAATCCTTCTAGACCAGTCCAGATGAGTGGGTTATGCTTTCTTGTCACAGGTGGAGGCAGATTTGAGCAACTTTCAGTGATGTCATCACTAGGAATATATGCTAGTGCAGCACTGAGAGATGCTAGTATGAAACTTCCTAAGCAGTAAGCAAGACTGAACCCCCCCCTCAAAAACTTAGAAAACTTTATTAACCACAAACAATTTAGCTGCAAATAGTGTGAGCAAGTATTTGGCCCTCTTACCACAACAAAATTGGTGTCAGACCACAGGACTGACTAGGACACTAACCACAGTGGACCCCCAAACTTGCAGAAATGAGTCTATCAGGGAGGGTTCTGGACTGGTCTAGTAGGATTCAAGGAAAGTAAATTATCAGGTAGAGTATGCACAATTTATCCTTCCTTATCATCCTGCTAGACAAGTTCAGATGAATGGGACATGCCAAAGCAGTCAGGATGATCCAGGGTGAGAGAAAGAAGGCACTCAGGACAGACTACCCCGCCAAAATGCACCATTTGTACCAACCCCCATGAACAACCTATAGGATTTCACAAAGGCACTCAAACAAGTATCAGGAAGCTGTCTAACAGATTTCCTCTGGAGACATCAGAGTGAACTCCACCCAGTAGGCCTGCACCCAGTGGAGGGAGCTCTAACCCACTGTGGCACACACTTACTAGCTAGAATATACACTGACCCAATGGCCTCCTTAAGCCAGCAAACAAGAGAGAATTTGACGTCTGCTACTTTGTTCCTTACACTGCCAAGGACAAGAGCTGCGACCAGTGGAAGGACTTAGTAATTGCCATGTATCTAAGTAACACCCTCGCACATCTCACAGATGCAGTGAGGGATTCTTCCCAAGATCCTTTTCTAAGGAGAAACAGAGAACATTCTGATCCAGATGAAAGGGGGGAGGGGGAGAAACACTGTTGAGAGGAGAATAGCATTGATCGCAAGACCACCATTCTATATAGTTCCATCTGGTACAACAATATACGTTATTGGAGGTGTTTCATCTATGACATTTTCTGCATATGGTTAGGGATAGAAGAGTAGTTGACAGATTTTATAATTTGGTTAAACACATAAGATCCCTGTCTCCAGTTCACTATGTCATGTTCTATTACACAGATTTCATTCCTGGATGTGAGAGAGTTAAATATGAAAATGGAGTTGTGATTACCAACTTATATCGAAAATCAGTAGACTAACACTTTGCTACATTTTTCATCTCATCATCCATTGAAGTTGAAGCGGGACGTGCCAATAGAACAGTTTTTAAGGCTGTGTCGCATTTTTTCAAGGGAGTATGATTTTTGCTATCGAGCTAGAGCATTAATGGAGAAATTACAGCGGGGATACCCATTAAATATTATACGAAAGGCTTATCTGTGGGCTAAATTTGCAAATCGGTCCTTATTACTTCATAAAAAAGATGTTGAAGAAATGGAGAAAAATGTGTGTGTTTGACGTTATTCAGATAGAATGCAACTTATAGCCCAAAGTATTGTTAAATATTGTCATATATTATCTATACATTCAGTGTTTCAGAGTGGCCCCTACATAGCCTTCACCCAAGCATGGAATCTAAGGGATGTTTTAGTCCATTCTGACTTCTCATTTCCATGTGCCTCAACAAATGAGCCAGGGACACAAACAAATGGAAATTACACTAACCTGGTAATTGTAGTTCCTGTAGGATCCAGTTTAGTCCTCCACAATCGGGTACTGCCCCTCTCACTGCAGCCTGTAGACTGGACCAATCAAATCTTCTGTAGTACATATCCAGCAGGAGCTCCCAGAAGCCCCCCAGTGTACTAGTAACAAAGCATACTGAACGAAGCAACACATCAGATTATTATCAGATTAACATTAAACCTTGTACTTCCCCCCCTGGAATAACCAACTCCCTCCCCAAACGAGGAAGTCAGAACACTGCACGGCGCCGGAATCGACGCCCCTAAATTGACACAGAGCTCCCCCCAGGTACTAAGGAGCTTACGGAACCCCAAAAGAAAGGGAAGAGCCATAGCTATAAGCACGACTGCCGCTAAGGTCCGAACGGGACGCAAAACTATCTTAGAATCTCCCGCTCGGGATAGCGCGCCGCAAGATCATGCAGATATTCGGGAGGGAAGGAGGACTAAACTGGATCCTACAGGAACTACAATTACCAGGTTAGTGTAATTTCCATTTCCTGTGCGGATATCCAGTTTAGTCCTCCACAATCGGGATGTAACAGAGCAGTTAAGACCGGGCGGGACCTTGTAGGCCGGCGCGCAAAACCGCCGAACCAAAACAGGAATCCCGAGCCGCTGACACATCCAAGCGATAGTGCCTGCTGAAAGCATGCAGAGACGACCAAGTGGCCGCTCTACAGATCTCCGCTGGTGGAACCAGACCATGCTCCGCCCAAGAGGCCGCCTGAGCCCTAGTAGAATGAGCCCGGAGCCCCTCCGGAACCGGCCGCCGCTGCAACAGATACGCGGAGGCGATCGCTTCTTTAAGCCATCGAGCAATGGAGGCCTTAGCCGCCGCCTCCCCTTTCCGTGCACCCCCAAAGAGCACAAAAAGCCGATCAGTCTTCCGAAATGACTCGGTAGACTGTAAATACCGACGCAGCGTGCGGCCCACATCAAGCCGGTGAAGCCCCTTGTCCACCGACTCGACCGAGTCCGCCGAAATCACTGGTAGAAATACTGCCTGATTCAGGTGAAAAGGAGACACCACCTTTGGCAGGAAGGAGGGAACCGGACGGAGCACAACCCGCTCCGCAGAAAAAGACAAGAAAGGTTCTCGGCATGACAAGGCCTGTAGATCCGAGATGCGCCGTGCCGAGCAAATGGCTACCAGAAAAACCGTCTTCAACGTGAGATCCTTCAAGGATGCCCTCCGCAAGGGCTCAAAGGGTTCCCGAGCCAGGGCCCGCAGAACTAAATTCAAATCCCACGGAGGAATCACCGCTCTGCGGGAAGGCCGCAAATGAAACACGGCGGTCAAGAAACGCCGCACATCCGCATGAGCGCCAAGAAGGCGGCCCAAAACCTTGCCTCTATAGCAAGAGAGCGCGGCCAACTGGACCTTCAGGGAACTGGCCGCGAGACCCTTCTCGAAGCCATCCTGCAGAAAGCTGAGCACGACGGGCACCGAGACCGTCGCCGCCCGAACTCCACGCCGGGAGCACCAGTCCTCAAAAATTCTCCAAATTCGAACATAAGTAAGAGAAGTGGACGACTTTCTTGCCCGCAGTAAGGTGGAAATCACCGCGGGCGAATAACCCTTCTTTTTCAGCCGAGCCCTCTCAATGGCCAAACCGTAAGCGAGAACCGAGCCACCTGGGGCATCCGCAAGGGGCCCTGAAGAAGAAGATCCGGTAGCGCCGGAAGGCGCCACGGCACGCCGTCTCGAAGCCGAACGAGGTCGGCATACCAGGGCCTCCGGGGCCAATCCGGAGCCACCAGCAGCACCCGGCCCTGATGGCCCTCGATGCGCTGGACGACCCGACCGATCAGGGCCCACGGGGGGAAAACGTACAGCATCCCGGACGTCGGCCACGGCTGAATGAGAGCGTCGAGTCCTTCGGACATCCGCTCCCGCCGTCTGCTGAAGAAGCGACTTGTCTTGGCCGACTGGAAGGTCGCCATGAGATCCATGATGGGCGGACCCCACCGCCGAACTATCTGCGCATACACCTGAGGATTTAACTCCCACTCTCCGGGGTCCACCCGCACTCTGCTGAGAAAGTCGGCCTGGACATTGTCCGCGCCTGCAATGTGCGCCGCCGAGATCGCCGGCAGCCGAGTCTGCACCCAGCTGAACAAGGCCGTCGCTTCGGTTTCCAGGGCCACACTCCCTGTGCCCCCTTGGCGATTGATGTACGCCACCGTGGTCGCATTGTCCGACCAGACTCGGACCGCCCGGCCCAGGAGCAGAGGTTCCAGGGCCATCAGGGCTAGTCGGACCGCCCGAAGCTCGAGGCGGTTGATCGACCAAGACGCTTCCTGCGAGGACCACACCCCCTGCGTGAAGCGGGTCTCGCAGTGTGCTCCCCAGCCGACTAGGCTCGCATCCGTAGTGAGGGGGACCCACAGAGGAGGCTCCAAGGGAATTCCCCGCGTCAGGTTCTCGGAGGAGAGCCACCACCGAAGCGACCGCCGCACTGCCTTCGGGCAGGGCAGTCTCTTGTGCAAGGAATCGCACTGGTTGGACCAGCGACGAAGGAGCGCCCTCTGTAGCGGGCGCATGTGGAACCGCGCCCACGGAACCACCTCTAAGGTCGCCGCCATCGTTCCGAGAAGCCGTAGGTACCACCACGCCGACGAAGCGGGCATCCCCCGAAATAGTCGGACAAGAGCCCGCAACGTCAGGACGCGGCGCTCGGGAAGGCACACCAGCCCCCGAGCAGTGTCGAAGCGCACCCCCAGATACTCCAGGTCCTGCGAGGGCCGCAGACAACTCTTTCTTTCGTTCACCACCCAGCCGAGGGATCGCAGCAGAGCTACCACCCTGCTCGTGACCCGCAGGCACTCTCGACCGGATTTTGCTCGTATCAACCAGTCGTCCAGGTAAGGATGGACCAAAATGCCCTCCTTGCGCAAGGCCGCCGCAACCACCACCATCACCTTTGTGAAAGTGCGCGGGGCCGTAGCCAAGCCGAACGGCATGGCCCGGAACTGAAAGTGGCCCCACGGGAACGCGAAGCGGAGAAACCGCTGATGGG
Organism: Ichthyophis bannanicus; assembly: GCA_033557465.1. Lineage (NCBI taxonomy): Eukaryota > Metazoa > Chordata > Amphibia > Gymnophiona > Ichthyophiidae > Ichthyophis > Ichthyophis bannanicus. The sequence continues at coordinate 259,092,259 of CM066035.1, forward strand.
CTGGGTGTATCGGAATGTGCAGATAGGCCTCGGTAAGATCGAGGGACGTCAAAAACTCCCCCTTTCGCACCGCTACAATGACTGACCGCAGGGTTTCCATGCGGAAATGCGGCACTCTGAGCGCGCGATTCACGCCTTTGAGATCCAAAATCGGACGCAGAGAGTCGTCCTTTTTGGGTACCACAAAATAGATGGAGTAGCGACCAGCGCCTCTTTCCAAGGGAGGCACTGGAACCACCGCTCCCAGCGCTAACAATCGAGCCAGGGTCACGCGGATGTCCCTCGTCTTTTGCTCGCCCCTGCTGGGAGACAGAACAAAGGAATCTGGAAGTGGGAACGCAAATTCCAGAGCGTAACCCTCCTCTATAATTTGTAGCACCCAGCGATCCGACGTTATTTGGGCCCAAGAGGAAAGAAAGTCGCGCAAGCGACCGCCGACAAGCGGTCCTCCCTCCAGAGCCTGCCTGGCGTCATTGTGGCTTGCGTCCAAAGGAAGAACCCGATGAAGAGCCGGCTGCGGAGAGAGAAGCCTCTGCCGGCTCCCCTGAAAGCCCGAAATCCTTGGCTACGGGCTCCAAAACCGGCCCCGCTGCGAGGACCACTGGCGGGAGGGCCGAAACCTGCGCTGATCCCGAAAGGATCCCCGCGCCGACGAGGTGGACCGGTTGGACCTTGGTTTATCCTCCGGAAGCCGGCCCCCTTTGGACTCACCGAGATCCTTTACCAATTTCTCGAGAGCCTCCCCAAATAATAATCTGCCCTTAAACGGCAGCTTACTGAGGCGGGCCTTAGAAGAACTGTCCGCCGCCCAGCTGCGCAACCAGAGGGACCGGCGCGCTGCTACCGCGGATGCCATACTGTTAGCCAACGCGCGGATCAAATCATAAAACAGATCCGCCAGGTAAGCCGAGCCGGACTCCAGCCGGGTCACCTCCACCAGACCCTGCTGGTCTAGTCCGGGGCTCGAGCGCAGTTGCTGTGACCACCGCAGACACGACCGAGCCACCCAAGCCCCACAGATAGAGGCCTGCAATGACACGGCATCCGTATCGAAGGTTTGCTTGAGCAAGTTATCAACCTTCTTATCCTGCCCGTCCTTGAGGGCCGCCGCCCCCTCAACCGGGATGGTGGTTTTCTTGGTCACTGCGGAGACCGCAGCATCCACCCGGGGGGACCTGAACAAGTCCCTGTCCTTGTCAGCAAGAGGATAAAGCCGATTCATGGTCCGAATCCCCTTCAAACCGGATTCCGGGTGCTCCCACTCTGCCTGGATCATCTGATCCACCACGCGGTGGACGGGAAAAACCACCTGGGCATCCCTGACTGCTTGAATCAGAGGATCCTCAAGACCCTCCTCCTCCAGGGACCGCACCGCCGAAAGGTTTAGCGCCTGAAGGGACTCCGTGACCAAAGGAACCAGCTCGTCCCTACGGAACACTCGAATGACCCGAGCCTGATCTTCCGGCCCAGGGATCTCCCCATCCTCCAAATCCTCCGCTTCAGTCTCAGGATCGCCCTCTGCCTCGGAATCCAGGAGACCCAGGGCGTCCTGCTCTTGTCCCCCCAACCGAAGCCGCTTGCCCCCGGGCGGTGAGGGACACTGAGCCGCCCCCAAGGACCCCGAGGGGAGGGAGGGGGGCCAGACAGCCGGCAACTGTCCGGACCTGCTCAGGCGAAATGCCTGATGCATGAGGAGTATAAAATCAGGGGAGAAGTCCATAGTTGAGGCAGCAACAGCCGCCTGCTGGAGCGCAGCCACTGAACCGCTGGCCGGAGGAACCGAGCCAGACTGAGGGATGCTTGGAGAAAGAACGCTGTCCCCGGAAGTAGAAGCATCCCCAGGGGTAGCCTGTTCCTGAACATTCACAGATTGCTCTAACTCAGAGGGCACTGCAGCACAGCCCCTGCAGATGCCAGAGTCAGTCCCTGCCGTCCTGCGGGACCCACAAACCACACACTGGGGCTTGGAAGCCATCCCAAGGCCACCTCTGCCCAGGGGAATAGAATAAGACAGCCACAGGAAAGCCCACACCACCTGGGCAATCCTATGCAAATCAGCCCCGATTTAAAAGTAACTTAACTTTTTTTTTTTTTTTTTTTTTTACAAGAAACAAAATATATCCCAGGATCCCTGGGGGGCCCTGAGCAAAATCGCCAGAAAGAGGAACCCCAAAAACGCTAGGGGAACCTGTGCACAGCGATCAAAAATGCCTGGAAAAGCACTTTTAAAATCCAAAATGGCCGCCGCACTTTTTCACCCGCGGTAAAAAACGGCGCGAAAATATAAAAACCACCAAATAATATAGAAAACAAATAAAACGACCCTCTAATACAGGGCACACGAGCAGATTGAATAAAAACTGCCAAATGGGCTCAGGAGAGCCTACAGAAACGCTGGCATCCCAGACAGAGCATTGCACACAAGAAAGAAAAAATGAAATGCAAACTCCTACCAGCTCAGGAACAGAAGATTCAGCCACAATCTCCCAGTACCAGGCACTGCCTTATAGGTATGGCAATTCCCCGTCCTGTCTAGGGGAAGCTCACCCAGGGCTGATAAAATGTGCTAGGCAGGCAACAGCAGCCAGCAGGTCTGACTTTCTCCTAGTCTCCTGTGGCACAGCTCCAGGGAGACAGGCTTCTTTTGTCTTTCTTATTTTTAAAGGCACAGCTAGCTACCAAAAACAAAAATAGTAGAGAAATGCCCCAAAACAAACCCTAAAAACAACTAACTAGTGTTGCTCCTGCAAAGGTCACTAAGTGTGCCCAGAGGACACACTTTTACGTCTACACACTGCAACGAGACTGGACACACTGGGGGGCTTCTGGGAGCTCCTGCTGGATATGTACTACAGAAGATTTGATTGGTCCAGTCTACAGGCTGCAGTGAGAGGGGCAGTACCCGATTGTGGAGGACTAAACTGGATATCCGCACAGAAACATGTGGTTGCTGTACAATGTGTGCAACCACTTATACTGCACAAACATGGACAGACGCAACCACAGGGATGGAGCATTCCCACAAATTAACTATGACCTGTCAGTCAATTTGGGTCATGTATCTCATTACTTGTCTCTGTTTGAAGTTGTATGTTGGACGTACCTGTCACAAAGTTAAAATCAGACTAATTGAACATCGAACACGGTTAGCTAATGACACAGTCACGACACCTATGGTGTAACATTGTCTGGACTATGGACATAATTGAGAAAATCTATGCTGGTATTCAGGATATACAGGCTGGAGATCCCGAGAAGCGACTAGCTCGTCCAGAGCAAAAGTGAAAGTTTTGCCTTAACACCGTTCAACCAATGGAACTGAATGAAGCAATAGAATGGTTTGCAGTCATTTGATCCTATTGGCTGGGATTTGCTTAAGTGTTGCCTTTTGTCTCTCTTTTATAGTCACAAGTGTTGGCTTAGCTTTAGTCTCTATGGCTCTGATATCCATCAGCTGTTCATGACAAATCCTGATGCAGCCTGCGGGATAATCAGCCAAAACTCAAGTCGACTTTTTGTCAGACAGCAAACTGGTTCCTCTGCTTTGGATTTTTTGAGTTACAGTTAAGTGTTTTTTCTTATTTTTTAAATGTATTTGAAATCTGTAAAAAACTAGTATGCTGTGGAGGGAGGCCAATGAAGAATTACATGTGTACTATATGTAAGCTTCCTGTGCTAAGCATGGTTAGCCTATAGCCTGAGTACCGAGGTCCCCTCATACTCAAATTCTCAGACAGAGGTAGTCACAATATTTGATTTGTTGTTGTGGGGGTTTCAATGTTACAACAGAGCCGAGACGCGAGTGTTTTAGGTTTAAACATCTTTTCCTTTTCTTTATTTAGTATTCAGGTGTAAGGGATGGTTGAGTATTTTGGTTTGGTTTGGTAGGTGCATTTAACTTACCAGTACTTATGCTTTTTTTCCTGTTTTCATCATTTGGCTCTTTTTTTTCATTTTCTGAAAGATTCTCTCTTAGCTAAAACAGCCTCTCTGACTTCAACTTTAAGCCATGCTGGCTGTCGTTTGGCCTTCCTTCTACCTTTTTAAAAGCATGGAGTACATCTGGTCTGGGATTCCAAAATATTATTTTTAAATAACGCCCAGGCCTGATGTAAGTTCTTAACCTTTGCAGTTGCTCCTTTTAGTTTTTTTCTTAACCACTGTGACATTACTATTCCAACTGATAAAATATTCAATGCAAGAAAACCAGACATTGTAGTAAAGGAGAAAAATACAATAACAGCCTTACTAATAAACATGTCAGCACCAAGCGATTATTCTCAAGTACCATCAAATAGGAACATAAGATTTATCATACGGGTCAGACCAAATAGCAGGCCCAGTATCCTGTTTCCAACAGTTGTTAATCCTGGCCACAAATGCCTGGCAGTATCCCAAAAGGTAGAGATTCCATGTTGCTTATCTCCAGTCCACTTTAATAATGGTTTATGGATCTTTCTTGCAGGAAAGCCTTTTATAAACCCATCTAAATTAACAGCTTTTACCACACCCTCCGGCAATGAACTACAGAGTTTAATCATACATTTAGTGTAAAATATTTTCTCCAATTAGTCTTAAATGTACAACTTAGTAACTTCACTGCATGTCCTTAAGACTTTGTGCTTTCTGAAAAAGTAAACAACTGATTTGCGTTTACCCATTCTAAGCCACTTATTATTTTATAGACCAAAATCACATCTCCCCTCAGCCATTTTTTCTCCAAACTGAAGAGCACTAAACTCTCTAGCCTTTATTCATAGGGATAGCATACCATCCCCTTTTATTGTTTTCATCACCCTTCTCTGTAGCTTTTTTTTATTTCTCTTTTTTAATGTAAAAGTAATACTGCATTGTAAAAAACATATGTAACAGTACAAAAGGCAACAAATATATCCCATCAACAACCAAAACCTGTGTGCATCTTCTCTCAGAACAAGATTCCCCACTCTTTTTAGAGACATTAGATTAGAAAAATAATCCAGAACCCCTCTCCCCCAAACACGACAGTATGCAACAAAGCAGGGATTCTCAATCCAGTTCTCAAGACACACCTAGCCAATCAGGTTTTCAGGATAACCAAAATGAATATGCATAAGAAGGTTTTGCATACAATGGAGGAAGTGCATACAAATTGCTTTAAATAATCGGGCCCATTATATTAACCGGCTCACCTTTATCCACGTTTATTCACACTTTCAAAGAAACATAGCAAATTGATGAGGTAATTTATGAATACTATATTTTTTGCCTTTATATTGTTCAGCCACTTGCTTTGCCAATCATGTTGGTTTCCCTTTCCTCTTGCTTTTATTGACTTTCCTTACAAAAAGATCAGTTGCCATATTTTAGTTCCTCTCTGTTTGGTCCATTGCCTTTCCACTTTCCTTCTCTCTTCCCATCCCGCCTGCTCCTCCTTCAGGAATTGCTCTATTTTACTCAAGTCAATGTGTCTGAAATCCAAGACTGAGTTGTGTGTGTCTGGACTCAGTTTAGCTCTTATATCAAATCATACCATGTGATGATCATTGCTGCTCATATAGGCACCCACTCGGACAGTAGACACACTGTCACTACTCTTCCCTTACAAAGGTAAGGCATCCAGATCTGAAGATCCCATCTATGTAAGGTATTAGTAACAGTCTTCACAATGACAATCACTTTTTTTTTTACTCCAGTCAAGAATGTTTTGGGGGTGAAAGGAGAAATTGGGGTGTGTACCCCAGGCTCTGCACTACCATGGTAGTCTAATCCCTGACATCTGGATTCACTGGCTGGCTCCACATCTCAAGATTTCTCTTGGCTAAATCCATGCAGTCTTTGGCCCATTAAACCACATGTCCATGCATTCAGCAATTGTATTCTTTATAATAGTTTCCACTATTTGTCCAACACCAATGTCAGTCTCACCCATCTGTAGTTTCCTGGAACCATTTTTAACAGCTGGTGTTATGTCGGTCACCCTCCAATCATCTGGAACCACAGATAATTTTAATGATAGGTTAACATTACTAATAGTAGCACTGTAATCTCATCTTTTGAGTTTTTTCAGCACTCTTGGGTATAAATCATCAGGTCCAAGTGTTTTGCTTTTCTTTAGTTTGTCAATTTGTTTTACTACATCTTCCAGGTTCACCAAGATTTGATTCAGCCCTTCTGACTCATTACAGTTAAATACCTTTTCTAGTGTGGGTAGCTTCCTCACATCTTCCTCAGTAAAGATCAAAGAAAAGAAGGAAGCAGATGGATTGGGATGGGATTTGGATTTAGCTCATGCCTTTTTTAGAAATAGCTCAAGGCGACTTATATTCATGGAAAGTAGGTATTTTCCTATCCCTTGAAGGGCTTACAAACTAAGTTTCTACTTGATGCAAAAGTGACTTGCCCAAAACTACAAGGAGAGGCAATGGGAGTTGAACCGGCTTCCTTGGTTCTCAGCCCACTGTACTAACCATTAGGTTACTCCTCCTCTTCTTCCCAGGAATGTAGAAGAGGCACTCTTTGTTCACACAGCTGCATTGCTGACTCCAGCATCTTCTGCCTGCCTGCAGAGCCAACTGTTTATGTCCTCATATGAAGAAAGGCTTAGTCTGCACCCTGGAGGAATTCTATGCAAATCTTGCATTCCACAGTTGCACAAACGTCCCACCAGGAAAAGGAAATGATCAAAAGTGTAGCAAACTGGAAAAATGCTGGGGGGGGGGAGGGTTGGGAAGAGGCTGAAATTCATCTTAGGAACTACCGAGAAAATGTTGAATTTTTAAAAAATAGTGAGACATCTCCTTTACAAAAAAAAAGTTCTACATACACATACTCGCACAAAAAAAATCAATATTTCAAGTAAAACTTAATTTTAAAAGTTCACAGTTATAGAATTTTCCCCTTGCCTTCAAAAAAACTGCTTGTCTTTTTGCAAAATCAGGTTCTTTTTGCCAAGGCAATAGAGAGAATTAAACTTCTCAAATCTAACAGCGATGGCCCTTTTATGATAGATTTAGATTATCTTAAAATGCTGATAAATCAAGTACTTTGACAGAAGAGAATGATTCATGTCAAAAAACATTCCTTATCGGCAGTAGTCAGACAGTAAAGAAATGAGTGCTCGCTTACTGTAAAGGTTTATGTGAATTTGGAGTGACCTCTTGAAAACAAGACGTGCTACAGGGCCCACAATGGAGTACAGCCAATATTTGGTTGCTAAGCTGGACTGCACGTTATAAATCACAGGACAATTTTATATGTCAGAAAATTTATAGCAAGACTTTTCGAAATTAGTAAAGGAATGCCATGCTACAACAACAAAAGCGGAACCGGTCACGAGAAAACCAATTAAACAGAGATGACGCCTTTGTAATGAAAATAAATGTTTAAAGAAATAGGCTTTCAGGAACATTATAATTGAGACATTCAAATACGTTAAAGGCATAAATAATGAGCCAGCGAAAGGGTTCCAGAGAAGAAAGGATCACAATAACAAGGTGCATACTGAGATATAACCAAGAAAAATGTCTGCACAAAAAGGGTGACGACTAAACACGACAGTTTCCCAGGGAAGGTGATGGCGGCAAGCATGGTAAAGGAGTTAAGAAAGCACCACGATAACTTCTGAGAAACGTTATCTGCAAGAAGTGAGGAGGTCCTGTGGGCTCTGTGACATTCTAATGGGAAGGAAGCATGGGAGAGGCCAGATGAGCCTCACAATTTTTATCTTCTGTTATATTATGTTCGGTATACCACCTTTTGGAAGATGACAGAGTTAGAATACAGTGAAATATTTTTTGTTGTTTCATTTATGTAATACTTACCATAGGCATAACAAAGGAGTAACAGAACATAAATGACAATGAAATCAGGAAATAAGTCAGTCTGTAAAACAGAGGTATACAAAAAAAAATCCTAACAGTAAAATGAGGAAAAACAGACAGATTCATAAAAGCAGAAAAAAACAGCATAAGAAAATTGCACAAATAATGTCCATAATGATAGCCTCTTAGCATTCAGTAGCCACTAACTAGAAGCAGATTAAAAAAAGAAGGTCAAGTGTTCCTTAAATTTCTTAGGAGAGGTTTCAGAGCAGAAGGAAGGGGAAAGAGCGTGCCAAGGTGATGCAGCAAGGAAGAAAAAAAAAGACGACAGCCTGCTAGATTTGAGGCAATAACGATTTACTGTGGAGGGAGGAGTGGTCTAGTGGTTAGGACAAGGTACTTCAGGCCGGAGGGACAGCAATCTCAGGCTGGAGGGACTGGGATTTCTAGTCCTACAGGCACCCCTTGTGGTCTTGGGCAAGCCACTTAACCCTCCATTGCCCATGTTCCCTGTAAGTATTAGCGTATGTGTCTCATATCCCCTCGTGTTAAATGTATCCCCCAATTGACCGCTTTGACCCGGTGAAAAGCGGGATATAAATACAGCTAAATAAATAAATGCCTAGAAGGACTAAGAAGGTAGACAAATAAGGCAGGTTGGTGAAATAGGCCTTGTATGTTAGAAACAGAATTCTGAACGTCATTCTATAGGAGACAGGAAACAAATGTTTGTCTGTTAGTAAAGGAGCGACACACTATGATTTTTTTTTGTAATCTTAAGGCAGGAACTCCTAATACCATTATAGACTGAACTATAGTAAGCCACACATAAGCTTACTGAAGTATAAATTAAGGTGTGGAGAACCGAGGGCTTGAAACAGTCTATTTAAGCTCCCTGATACTGCTTGAGGAACATACCTCAGTGATCACAAAACCTTTTATCTTTAAACACATCTTAACCTACTATTAATCATTTATATAGTTCTACAAGATATACGCAGTACTGTACAGATACATATAAAAGATGGTCCCTACACATCAAAGCGTACAATCTAATCAAGAGAGACAGTACAATAATTGTAAACAAGGGCACAAATAGGGAAAGGTAAGGAGAACAAGGAATCAGGATCCAAAGGTAGCCTCAAAGAGGCGAGCCTTTAGCATGGAAGGGGGGGGGGAGATGAAACCTGACATACGGTAACATAGCATATGACGGCAGATAAAGACCAGTATGGTCCATCATGCAAGTCATCCCTATTTGTTCAGATACAAGAGATACAGTAGTTATGCTTATTTTGATTTTATCTTGTTGCTATAAAGGGATCCACTGTGTATGTCCCATGCCATTTTGAATTCTGTCACTATTTGCCCCCACCACTTCTATCGGAAGGGCATTCCAAGCATTCAGGTAGTTTGTCCCAGGCATAAGGAGCAGCAAGGTGAAAGGATCGAAGTCTGGAATTGGCAGTGGAAGAAAAGGGCAAAGAGAGAAGTAAGCTAGAGAAAGAGTTGAGTTCACAAGGAGGGGTGCAGGGAGAAAGGAGAGAGGAAAGGTAGTGAGGAGCAGTAGAATGAATGAACTTAAAGGCCAGAGAGGAAATTTGTATTGGATACGGAAACAGAAAGGAAGATAATGAAGTGATTTGAGAAGAGGGGTTATTTGAGTATCTCTCGGCTGGTGAAAGATTAACCACGCAGTGGAGTTCTGAACAGATTGAAGGGGAGAGAGATGACTCAGAGGGAGACCAACAAGGCAAAGTTTACAAGAGATGAGAATTGACTAAAGAGTGGATAAGTGTTTTAATAGTCTGTTCGGAAAGGAAGGAGCAAATTTTGTTGATGCTATAGAGAAAGAAACAGCAGGTTTTAGCTATCTGCTCAATATTTGAAGAGAAGGAAAGGGAGGTGTCAAAGATGAGCTCAAGGTTACAGGCAGAGGAAACAGGAAGTATAAGAGTGTTATCAGAGATGGAGAAAGAACATATTTTCTTTGAAGCTAGCAGCTTACCCAAAAACTTAGGAGCTAGTGGCCGAAAGCTCTCTCAACATCCCCTTCATTCCCACCGTGGCAGAAGGGAAAAGTTGAAAGAGCTCCCAGTCATTGGTGCTTAAGTTTTTGGGTTGACTCTTTAGAGGTCTGCCACAGCCGTTTTAGGCTCTGTTTGCCCATGTACTGAGTGATTTCATGACAGAGCACCTATGAACATCCAAAAAGGAACCTATTTAATAACAGCAATGGAGGCAAGCAGGGCCAGCCCAACCATCAGGCAAAGGAGCAAGGAATTCAAAGCTTAACAATAGATTCCAACAGACAAGGGGTGGGGTGGGGGGGAGCATAAGGCTTAATGTTTACCTAGGGAGCAAACACCTTGAACCAACTTCTTGGGCCGACCCTGTAGGCAAGTATGTAACGTTACAAAATAGGCTCCTACACTGATCGCTAGTAGCATAAAAATTCTGCACAAATTTACACCTGCACCAAAACTAAGTGTGTGTGTACTCTGTGTGTATTCATACATATTTTATAAAATACATGCACACATCCCAACTCCACTCCAGCTCAGCTCAGCCCAGCCTATGCCCCAAAAATGTCTACAGACAGATCCTACAAATAAAAAGGGGTGTGGACTGGCAGCGTGCTTAATATGTATGCATGCATATCTGAAAGGGGAAATTCACATACTTGATAATTTTCATTCCTTGAATTCTGCTAAACCAGTCCAAAAGAGTGGTTATGCTCCCTTGCCAGTAGGTGGAGGCAGACTTGAGCAACTTTCAGTGATGCAGAACAGAGAAGCTAGTATAAAACTTTCCAAGCAGTAAGCCAAGACTGAAAAATTCAGAAAAAATTGAGAACTACAAACGTCAATAACCAGTCATAAACTGGAACAAACATTTGAAACATTTGACTCGCTTGCCATAAATGATGCTGCGCCAGACAGAAACTGACAATGCAATTTAAGAGGCAGCTGGGCTTCCAAACCTGTGGAAATAGTCTTCCAGGACAGGTCCTGGAATAATTTATCAGGATTCAAGAAAATAAAATTATCAGATATGTAAATTTCTTCTTGCTTATCATCCTACTAGACCAGTCCAGATGAGTGGAACATAACCAAGCAGTTAGAACTCAGGGTAGGAGGAAGATGATGCTCTATACAGAACTGCCCTGCCAAAGGTGCTATCTGCACCAGCTCCCACATGTAACCTGTAGTGCTTCACAAAGATGCTCAGAGATGACCTGGCAGCTTCCTTACAGATATCCTCCTGAGACACCAATGGGCAGAAAAGAAGGCCTGTGCTCTAGTGGGGCGTGCCCTGAGCCCCTCTTGTCACACAATATCCAGTTAAAAATATGCTGAACCAATAGTCTCCTTAATCCAGTAGGCAATAGAGGACTTGGCCACTGTCCAACCTTTCCTTGGACCACAGAAGAGAACAAAGATTATCTGACCGACAGAAGGAATCAGTAATCTCCAGATATTTGACTAATGTCCTCCTCATACCTCCAGTTGTAGAGAGAGGTAGGACAATGATTTGGTTAAGGTGAAAAGGAGACAGAACTTTGGGAAACAAGGATGGCACAGTCTGAAAGGAGGCAGAAACCATCAAGATGACCAAAAAAGGTTCCCTGCAGGTCAAGGCCTGTAGCTCCGACACCCTCCTGGCAGACAGAACAGCCACCAAGAAAATCACCAAGAGAATAAAAATTCTGAGAAAGGCCGCATGAATGAACTCAAAAGGGTGCCCTTTTAGCACCTTAAACACCACTGAGGGACCACCAAACGCATTGGCGGATGATCTGCTTCACTCCCTTAAGGAAATGGGAGATGTCAGTGTGCGCTGGCAAAGACATCCCTTGAATGCACCCACAGCAGCACACAAAAGCTATCTGAACCTTGAACACGTTTAGGGCTAACCCCTGGTCAAGACCAGACTGAAAAGGAAAAAAATGTCAACTACATCTGCCTTATTGGTCTCCAGGGCTCAGGAAGAGCACTATATCTTGAAAACCCTCCAAAATCACAAATAAGCCAAGGTAACAGGGCCCACCAGGTCTTGAGAAGAATATCCACTACCACCCCAGAGTGATCCTTCTTGGACAGCTTACACATCTTAAGGGCCAAGCTATAAGCAAGAAGGGAACAGGATCCTCCATCAGTAAGGGCTCTTGCTATAGGAGACCTCTCTCCTGCAGCAACAAGGGGGGACCCTGCCAACAGGCCCAACATATCCACATACTATGGTCTGTGCTGCCAGTTTGGGACTACTAGAATCACCAGGCCCAAGTGAGGCTGAATCCTCCATAGAAGACAGCTTACCAAAGGACATAGGAGGAAGACATAAAAGGAGGCCCTCCTGAGTCATTCTTGAAAAAGGGCATCCAAGTTCGCTGCCCGGGGGTTCCTCCTGCAGCTGAAAAATTGACTCTCTCAAGAGGCCATCAAGTCAAATACTGGAAGGCCCCACCTCTGCACTATGAGGTCAAAAGCATGGGGGCTTAACTCGCACACACCAGGATTCACAATTTTCTGACTCAAGTAGTAAGTCGACCTATACATTGTTGACACCTGCTATGTGGGGCAGCGGACAGGACAGTCTAATGTTCCTCCACCTGACATAACTCCACTACTTTAAAAGCTACTCCAGTCCTGCAACTTCCACCCTGTTTGCTGACATATGCCACAGCCGTAGCTTTGTTCGAGAACACATGGATGGCTCTGCCCAGCAGCAGAAGCTGGAACCTCTCCAGAGCCAGGTGGATTGACCTGGCCTCCAATTGGTTGATCGACCAGGAGGCCTTATGAAGAGACCAGAGGCCCTGAAAAGCTGACCCAGACAGTGACTCCTCCGCTTTTCAGGATGGTATCTGTGGTGACTATCACCCAACCCAGTGCTTCCAGAGGCATCTTGACCAACAGATGGCTAGTCTGCAACCATTACATTAACTGTTCCTTAATCTCCCATGGGAGTGGGAGAGTCTGGTCAAATTTCTTGGAACAGGGAGACCACAGAGACAGCAGATGACTCTGAAGGGGGCACATGTGCGCCCTGATCCAAGGGACCAACTCCCGTGTCAATGCCATGGATCACAGGAAATGAGGATAGTCTCGAGTCCAAGTTGCTAACTGAGCACAAAATGCCCTGAGTTGGCTCTACAGCTTCCAAGATCTCTCTGGCAAAAGGAAAATTGACCCAGTAGAGTGGTGAACTGAACCCCAAGGTACTACAAGTTCTGAGAGGGGATCACACTGCTCTTGGGATAGTTTATCACCAACCCCAGCCTTTCCAGCCAGTGAATCACCAAGGTTATTTTGTCCCTGGATTCTCCAGGGAGTCTGGCCAAATCAATCAGCCAGTCATCTAGATACAGATGAACCCAAATCCACCCCGACTGTGCAGAAACACTGTCACCACCACCATGACCTTCTAAAACGTGTGAGGAGCCATGGCCAAGTGAAAAGGACAGAAACGTTTTGTATTCATTCAGTTGTCTTCCCACATCGAGTCCACAAACACCCTTCATCCTCGGCAAGCTGGCTTTCGACAGGGTCACAGCACTGAGACTGTCCTCTTGGCAGTTCTAAATGAACTACACATTGCACATGATCGCGGTGATGTTACTCTGTTGGTTTCTCTTGACTTATCTGCGGCTTTTGATTTAATTGATCACACTCTTCTTCTTACCCGTCTCGCTGAGGTGGGGTTACGTGGTGCAGTTCTTCTTTGGTTTCGCTCCTCCCTCACTGCTCGCTCTTTTTCTGTTACCTTAAATGGTAAGTCATCCGGTTCTCTTCCCCTCACTTGCGGTGTCCCCCAAGGCTCTGTGTTGTCTCCTTTGCTGTTTATTTTCCTAGCCCCCTTACTTCTTTTATTACAGCAGTACCCGGTATCCTGTTATGTTTACGCGGATGATATTATTTTGCTCTATCATACCTCTCCACCTTAAACTCCTGCCTCTCTCATGTGGCCTCTTGGCTCTCTCAGCACCTTCTCCGTCTTAATCCTTCTAAGTCCACTGCTATGTGGGTATCACTGAGTGGGTCGTGTCCATCTGCTGCCCCTATGATTGATTCTATTCCCATTCCTCTGGTATCTTCTTTTCGGTATCTCGGGGTGATTCTTGACTCCTCCCTTTCCTTCCGTGATCATATCTCTTTCCTCACTAGGCGTTCTTTCGCTATCCTCCGCCGGCTTCGGGCTGTCCATTCACTTCTTCCTCTCAGTTCTCTGGTTACTCTCGTCCTTGCTCTCATCGTTATTCGTCTTGATTACTGTAATATCTTTTTGGCCAATCTTCCCAATTATCAACTTCAACGCCTTCAACTCATTCAGAATACAGCTGCTCGTATTATTACTTTTGCCCGTCGCTTCGATCACATTACCCCCATTCTCATTCGTCTTCATTGGTTGCCCCTCCGTGTTCGGTTTCACTATAAACTCCTTATCCTCACTCATCGTGCAATTTACACTAATAATCCTCTATACCTGGCTGATTTAATTTCTCTTCACACGCCCTACCGTCAGCTCCGCTCCCTTCATGCAAATCGTTTGGCTTTACCGTCCCCGTCTCATGCACATCTTGAAAAGACCCGTCACGCTGCATTTTTCTTTCTTGGTCCCTGGCTGTGGAACGCCCTGCCTCCGTCCCTTCGTTTAGAACCTTCCTACCCTCAGTTCAAAGCCTCACTCAAAACCCATTTGTTTCAGAAAGTGTTTGATCTTCCTCCTGATTTCCCTCCCTGATACCGCCCTAGGTTGCTGTCCTGTCCTAGCTCAGTTTGGTCCTGCTATCCCCCTTGTCTGTCTCTGTTGGTTGTGCTGTTTGTCTTTTGTCTGTGTTTGGTTGTTGATTATTGTTTATCGTTTATAAGGTTTTTGTGCTATTCTTTTTCTTTCTTTCCTATTATTTTTGGCGTTCTTTTTCTGTAGTTTGCAGTGCTGCCTTTTATTTTATTTGTACACCGCTTTAATTGTCCTGACAAAAGCGGTTTATCAAGTGTAAAATAAAGATAAAGATAAACCAAAAATGGAAATGGTAGTCTAGGACACAGAAGCAAAGAAATTGTTTGTGCTGCTGCTGGATGGGAATATGGAAGTATGCCTGAGTGATATCCAGGGATATGGGAAACTTCTCCTGCAGGACTGATACAATGACTGACCTTATGGTCTCCTTGTGGAAATGCAAGACTCTGAGCTTGGTATTGACTGCCTTCAGGTCCAGGATAGACCGGAAGGAACCTCCTTTCTTTGGTGCCACAAAATAGATGGAATAGCACTCCTGGCCCTGTTTTGCAGTAGGCATAGGTAGAATAGCAGTATATAAATGCTAATAAATAAATAAAAATAAAAATAGCCTGCAACTGCAAGAGGTGCTGTAGAGTTTCTTCTAACACCACCTGCTTGAGCAGGCAGCCGCAAGGAGACTCCACAAAAGTGTCCACCACAGAGGCTCTGCAAACTTGAGGATCTTGAGGACCCACTAGTCCGATATGATATAGGTCCATTTCAAGAGAAGCAGATTGAACTGTTCCCCAACTAGCTGAACCTCGGAAGGGACCCACCAGATTTCATTGTGGGGGTCTGCTGACTCCTGCACACCAAGAGCCGCACGAGACTGACTTTTTTTGGGCTTAGACCCATAAAATGAATAGGCCCTGCTCACACAAGGCTCTTCTATTCCCTCTATGCCTATCTTCTGGGAACCTTTGAGGGAGAGTATAACTCCAGTCTTTCACTAGCTTCTCTGCATCTTTCTGAAAGAGCAAACTGCCCTTACAGGGGAGTCTGCTCAGCCACAGTTTAGAACAGGGATTCTCAGCTCAGTCCTCAGGACACACCTAGCCAGCCAGATAACCAAAATGAATATGCATTAAAGAGATCTGCATACAATGGAGGCTGTGCATGTAAATCTCTCTCATGGATATTCATTGTGGTTATCTTGAAAACCTGACTGGCTAGGAGTGTCCCGAGGACTGGGTTGAGAACCACTGGCTTAGAGGGCACATCTGTTGACCAAATGCAGAGCCAAAACCAAATTCAAGGCAACTGTCTAGCCACTACAACCACTGCCATGGACTTGGAGGAAATCCCAATCAAGTCATGCAGGACAGCCGCCATATATGCAGCTCTAGCCTCCAATCTTGCAGTCTCTGGGCTATCCGGCAGCTGCTGGAACCAGAGCAAAAGGGCATGGGCCACTTGGCCTGCACCCAAAGCAGCTTGAGAGCCTAAAGCAGAGACCATAAAGGCATTCTTAAGGAGGGCCTCTACTCTCCTATCACGAGACTTCTTGAGCATAGTGCCTGCATCTACCAGGATAGTTGTGTGCTTTGTCACTGCCATAATGAGGCCATCTCCCCAAGGATGGCCAAAAAATTATCCAGCTCCACCTGGGGCAGAGGATACAATCAAAAGAGAACCTTAGGGCCCTTAAGACCCAGACTGAGGTTCTCACACCGGGAGACTACACTGCCGCATAGGCTCAGGTAAAGGAAAGAAGCCAGAACACCTGATACCCTCCAGAACCAGGTCCACTTGCAACTCTTGCATAGAGGCAGACTCTAAAATATATAAGGCAGCAATAGCATCCTGAATAAGATTAGAAAAGCCCTCTCTTTGAAATAAGGTGGATCCCAGAAGGATCCTCACCTTCCAATAGAGCAATCTCCCCTTCCTCCTCAGACTCACCATCTGCAGGAACAGATGGGTAAAGGAGCAAAGCGGGGATGCTTAACTCCCTTGCAGCCAGAGATGGGGATGCTTGAGAGCCCTGGATCCCCTATAGGGGAGACCTGGGCCTTAGACCTCTTTGAAGGAAGCTGCCAAGTATAAGGTTACCAGATTTTTGGCAGTCAAATCTGTGACCCTTGTTTTCCCAAGCCAGGGAGTGGGAGTCCCCCTTAGTTCCAGGATGGAGAATGGGGGAAGTAGCTCCTCCTCAGCAATAATATCACTTCTAAGAAGTCTAGGGAATAGTTTGACCACCTTTGTTATAAGAGATCCTCAGAAAAATTTTACCAAGCATTAAAATATGCCATGTTTTTTCCTAGGTAAAAAAAAAAAAGTGCTAGCAGTCACATGCAGCGTACAGGGGTGCCCTATGAGGGGAGGCAATTTCTTAGGGCTCTGGCCGCAGCCCCAGCAACTGACCATGAACCTATGCAGGGGCAGAATTGAAAATATCACACCAGTCCCTATAGCAGACACACCTCTTACTAGAAAACAGAATAAGTCAGACTGCTACAATTCTTAATGAGAAACTACACACCAGCAGAATCTCTCACCTCAGTCATAAGCAGTACACGGACAAACCCTTGCTAAATACTGAATAAAGGGCTATAAATTATAAATAGAAAATATGCAGACATGAAATGAACTAGAAATTCCAAGAATCCAAAATTTACATGGCATGGAACACTGGAGAAATTGTGCAAACTATAAAAATATCAGAAAGACGGCACATTCACTTCCCAAAGCTGACCTGTTCAAATTACTAAACCAAAAATAAAATATTGGGTTTTTTCTAATCTTTGTCATCTGCACATTTTGGGCCCTACCCTAACAACCTCCTCATTTCCCCAACAGCAACAATGATTGACCACCTTACCACACCAAAGAACAAAGGGGTTCAGCAACCCCAATATGAAAGTTCTCTTACCCTGGTACCAATGATGGCCTTGGGGGGTAGGGGGATGGCAAGCCAGCAAATGTCCAAGGCCTCATACTCTGGAAGACTCCAAAATTTTGCGAGTGAGGTATTTGCAAAGAGCAGCCCTCAATCATTCCACATATGCAGTTAACACTTAAGTAGTTAGCTAATTCTCTTAAAGAATATTAAAAAGATTCATACAAATTTCATTGAATATAAAACAAAGTGAAATTGTAATTAAAAATCATTCAATTTACCAACAGTATCTATCATAATATAATATTTTTCAATCAAATATTTTCAAACTTCCTTTTATTTTCCTAGTCTTCATCTTGATACCACCTCAGTTTTCTCATGATTTCTGTATGTTTATTTTTAAATTATACTTCATATTTTACAGTATATTTTTTCATCTTCTCCTCATCTATTCATTTGCTATTTTTTGCTATGACTTCTCTCCTCTAATTTCCATTTTTTCTTCACTTATCCATTATGTTTTCTTGGTCTATCTTTTAGATATTTTAATTCTCTGATCTCCCTTTCTTCTCTTATTGCTCTCAATCCCAGGTCCCATTTCTTTTCTGTCATGTTACTACGCGTAGTCCTTTCTCCCACATCCCCCCTCCTCTTTCACACAGACAGCCCTCCACAATTCTTGCTCATATCCATACTTTCATCCCTTCCTCAGCTTTCATTTCCATCCACTGCGCTCAACTGATCCTTGTTCACCCAGTCACCTCTCTTCCTTCTCTCATCCCATTGTTCTACTCCTCCTTCTTTCCCTTACCTCATCTATTTTCTTCTACTTTTCTATTTTCCACCACATACTTTAGAGAAACATAGAAACATGACGGCAGAAAAAGACGACATGGCCCATTTATTCTGCCCTTCCATATCAATTACTATAGTCCCCTTTTTTCCTTTAGAGATCTGTGTTGGAATTCAGATACTGTCCTTGTCGCCACATCCTCTACTGGGACACTATTCCACATATCTACCACTTTTTCCATAAAGAAATATTTCTGCATATTATTCCTAAGTCTATCTCCTTTCACTCTCATCCTATGTCCCCTCATAGCAGAGCTTGCTTTCAGTCGAAAAAGGCTCTCCTCTTGTGCATTTATGCCATGGAGGTATCTAAACGTCTCCATCATATCTCCTCTATTCCACCTTTCTTCTAACATATGCATATTAAGATCTTTAAGTCTGCCCTCATATGCTTTATAATTAAGACCACTAAACATTTTAGTAACAAGCCTCTGCACAAATTCTGTATTGGTTAGGAATCCTGGTTTTCACCCAGGTGGCCCAGGTTCGACTACCGATATGGGAACAACAAAATTTGTTTTTTTATTAGATTGTAAGCTCTGATGAGCAGGGACCATCTTTTACATATGTTTGTGCAGGGCTGCATACATCCTGTAGCGCTATACAAATGTTCAGTAGTAATAGTTTATCTTTTTGAAGGTGTGGTCTCCAGAACTGCACGTAATACTCCACATAAGGTTGCACCAGAGACTTATACAGAGGCACTATCACCTCCTTTTTTTCTGATGGCCATTCCTCTCTCTATGCATCCAAGCATCCTTCTGGCTTTCACAATCACCTTTTCTACCTGTTTAGCCACTTTATGATCATCCGAAACAATCACGCCCAGGTCCCGCTCTTCTTTTGTGAACAGAAGTACTTTGCCCCATACACTGTACTGCTCCCTTGAATTTTTGCAGCCCAAATGCAAAAATCTTTTTAGCATTAAGCCTCAGCTGCCAAATTCTTGACCATTCTTCAAGCTTAGCTAGATCCCTTCACATTTTATCTACTCCTTCCTAGGTGTCTACTCTATTGCAGATTTTGGTATCATCTGCAAAGAGGCAAACCTTACCAGACAGCCCTGCTGCAATATTTCTTACAAAGATGTTAAATGGAATCAAACCAAAGACAGATCCCTGCGGCACACCACTGGTAACATCCTTCTCCTCAGAGTGAGCTCCATTTACCTATACCCTTCGTTGCCTCCCACTCAACCAATTTCTAATCCAGTCAGTCACGTTAGGGTCCATTCCTAGGGTGCTCAATTTGTTTAAAAGTTGCCTGTGTGGAACGGTATCAAAGGCTTTACTGAAATCTACGTATACAACATCTCTCTCCCTCTGTCCAGCTCCCTGAACTCCCAGTCAAAGAAATCAATCAGATTTGTCTGACAAGACCTGCTTTTGGTAAACCCATGCTGCCTCGGATCCTGCAATTCATTGGACTCCAGAAACCACACTATCCTCTGTTTAGAAGCATTTCCAATAATTTACTCATCACAGAGGTTAGACTAACCAGCCTGTATTTCTCAACCTCATCATTATGTCCGCTTTTGTGTAAAAGGCCCACATGTGCCTTTCTCCAGTCCTCTGGGATCACGCCAGACTCTAAAGAAGCACTGAAAAGGTCAGTGAGTGGAGCCACTAGAACATTCTCAAGTTCCTTCAATATTGTTGGATGTATCCCATCTAGTCCCATTGCTTTGTCTACTTTTAGTTTAGCTAGTTCCTCATGAACACAGTCTTCTGAAAATCGTTCAAGATCCCCTTCACTTCTATTCCTATTTGTGAATGTTTTTTAAGGTCCTGCTCCTGGCCCTTCATCTGTGAACACAGAACAAAAATATTTGTTAAGCAATTCCGCTTTATCCTCATCCTTATCCTTATTCCTTCCCTTCACCCTTGAGTCTGACAATACCACTTTTATACTTTCTCCTCTCACTAACATATCTGAAAAATATCGTATGCTCCCATTTTATTGCATTATTTCTTCTTTTTGTATCTTTGCTTTCCTGACTACTTTCCTAGCTTCTATTTTACCAACGATTGATGCTCATCTTCCTCTCTCTGCGATCTCTTGTATTTTATGAAGGCCACCACCTTTTCAGTTACTTCTTTTGAGAGCATAGTGGCCTCCTTTTCTTTTTACATTTATTTAACTTTCTAACAAAAAGGTTTGTTGCCCTTAAAATATCCTCTTTCAGTTTTGCCCATTGTTTTTCTACATCCCCTAGCTGTTCCCATCCCATTAACAACTCCCTGAGGTATCATTCCATCTTGGCAAAGTTAGTTTTCCTAAAGTCTAAGGCCCTCGTTTTTGAATGGATTTTATAAGCCCTAGTCCTAATACTGAACCACACCATCTGGCAATCACTGGATGAAAGATGATCTCACACTATGATATCAGAAACACTTTCCCCATTGGTAAGTACCAAATCCAGTATAGCCCCTTCATGCGTAGGTTTTGTTACCAGTTGCCGGAATAGTTCTCCCTGTAGAGAATCTAGGATCTTCTTACTCCTAGATGACACCGCAGCAGGGATGTGCCCATCAACATCCAGCATATTTGAAATCACCTATCAATAGCACATCCCCTTTCCTGGCAATGCTGCATATGTCTTCTATTAAATCTCCATCTTATTCTTCTCTCTGTGAGGGAGATCTGTATATCACACCAATGCAAATGGATTTTCCTTTCCTTCTTTCTAGTTTAACACAGTGCCTTCTTGCTCCCTTTTAAGCCCTGTAATTCTATAAATTTAATATAAATTTTTTACATATATAGTGTCACTCCTCCTCCCCTTCTTCTTATCCTGTCCTTCCTAAATAAAGTAAGCCTGGTATAATTCTAATTGTCTCTTTTTCCCTCCCTCATTGGTAAAATTCACCACTCCATAACTTCTCTCTTCTCAGCCCCCCATTACCTTATCCTCTCTGCTCTCCAACTCCTCCCCTACTCAACCTTTCTTTCTTAAGTAAATTTTATTTCTCACCACTCTCTGTAGTCTGTCAATCAATCAAACAGTTGCTAATGTAGTTCATCATTTTGGGTCTTATTTTCAGGCTATTCAGTTTATTCATGAGCCTCCTATGAGGAAAAGTATCAAAGGCTTTGCTGAAATCCAAGTAGACCATGTCCAGTGCACGCCCTTGATCAAGTTCTCTGGTCACGCAGTCAAAGAAATCAATCAGATTCATCTGGCACAGTCCGCCTTTGGTAAAACCATGTTGTCTGAGGTCTTACAACACCATTGGAATGTAGACAATTAGCTATCCTTTCCTTTAGTAGCGCCTCCATTATTTTTCCAATCACTAAGGTAAGAGACCACTGGACTGCAGTTTCCTGCCTCTTCTCTATTGCCACTTTCATGGCAGCCCTTCTCCAGGCCTGAGGAACTCTCCCGTCTCTAAGGATCTAATAAACATATCCTTATGAGGGCCTGCCTTCTCCTTATAAGAAGCTTCCCCATTATCTTGAGATGTATCTAGTCTGGTCCCATGATTCTGTTTTTCCAAGTTGTTCATAGGACACTTTCTTCCATGAATGGTATGTTATTTAGTCTATTTGCATATGTATCTTTGTCAGCCATCTCCGATTCTTCTTCAGGATTTTCTTCCGTGGACACAGAACAGAAGTATTTGTTCAGCATTTCTACTTTTTTCTCGTGATGCTCCATACAGCAGTCCTCAGTATCCTTCAGTCTCACAATTCCACTTCTGGCCTTCCTCCTCTTTTCATCTTGCTTTACTTCTTTAAGAATTTTTTCTTCTGTCCGTGCATTTGCACTCTGAATTCTCTCTGAGCTTTACCCAGTATTCTCGTCTGTGTTTCTTTTCTTGTGAGCTTCCGTATTTTATGAACTCTACAATATTTTGTCTATTTTTTTAGCCTCTTCCTTGGAGAACCATATCAGTTTCTCTATTGTTTGTTTGTTTTTTTTACAAAAGATCAGTTACCATTTTTATGGCTTATTTTATTTGCCCCACTCCTTTTCCACTTCTCTTATCTCCTCCCATCCTGTCAGCTCCTCCTTCAGGTACTTCCTAATTTTACTAAAGTCAATGTGTCTGAAATCCAGGACTTTTAGTTGTGCCTCTGGATGCTATTTTAGACCTTATATCAAACCATACCACGTGATTATCACTGCTGCTCACCACCAGACAGACACACTGTCTCCATGTCATACTTCCAGAGGTAAGATGTCCAGAACGGACCATAGCAGTCTGAGTAACGTCTTACCAAGTCTGTACAACAATACAATCACCTCTTTTTTTTTGCCCTAGATAGGACTGCTCTTGTGGTGAAAGGAGAAGGCCGGAAGGTCGGGGGTTCAAATCCCACTAGAGGACAGCAACCTTGGGCCGGAAGGACTAGGGTTTCTAGTCCCACAGGTGCTCCTTGTGGTCTTGGGCAAGCCACTTAACTATTTTACAGGGAACATGGGCTATGGAGGGTTATCTCCAAGTTATAATGCCCTGTTCAATGTAATTTCAGTTTGTTCAATATAAACCGCACTGATGCAGAATACCACGGTATATAAGAGAATGTAAATAAATAAATAAATAAATAAAATCAGGGTGATTGCCATGGACCCTGCACCACCATGGTAGTCCAGTCCCCAACATCACTTCCAGAAATACAAATGATCATCAGCAGCAGCAGGGTTGATATTAGCACAAGCAATCCACCAGGCTCCTGCTGCTACTTCTGGGTTTACTGACCAATTCCACATCCCAATACAGCTGCTTCTCCCTTCCTCCCACCCACCCTTCAATTAGTCACACTCTGCAATGATGCAAACCAAATGTTATCTCTAAGTTCGTGACTGCCATCAACCTCACAATTTTGTCACTGCTGCTCTCTTCTAGCTGCCACTAGAAAAACTGCAGGGCTGACAAGGCCTCGCTGTCCTGTGGCTGCTGGCTCTTAAAAGAGGCACCCTCTCCCTAATGTAACAGGTAAAATTAAAAAAGGGCTGGCTATTGCTGTAGTCTTGGGGCTTCCAAAACGCCTAGGCCTCCTAAAGCAGCAGTATCTATGGTAGTGGCCAACAATATGAAAGATGCTCTCCTCTAGATACCGCAGTTATGTGGGCTGGTCTGCTTGGGCACATTCAGTCCAACTCCCATATGCCCTAGGGCCAAGCATTGCTATATGTCCTAATATCCCTCCAGCTCTGGCCAACATCCTATCAAACTGTTTCACTACTCTGAAATTATCCACAGCCTCTTTCCAGTTTCATGGATATCAATATCTTACCCCCTATCGTGTGCTACTCCCCTAAATTTATGTGCCCAAAATATGTAACTAAATTATTCAATGGTATTGAATATTAATTGTCAAACAGTCAAACACCATTCAAGTTTCCTTAAATTCTCAATCTATTCCCTCAGGCTTAGTGTCATCAGCAAAAAAGGATACTCCTTTTTCTGTCCCTAATATATCATTCACAAAGATAGTGAAATGAACCAGACCTATGAACAATCCCTGAGACCGTTTATCACCTTCCCTTTTCAGTGTGAACTCCATTTCTCACCACCCGTCTCATCTATCCCTCAACCAGTCTTTTATGAAAGAAACAAAGCAAGCACGAAAAACAGAAGATATACAAAAACAAAGGCTAATAAGAACAAAGAGGAAGGAAAACAAACAGGCAATTTGCTATGAGAGAAGGTGATTTTAATATGCTGGATATGGATATTTATCAGCAGTGTGCCGCAGGAATCAGTCCTTGGTACAGTTCTTTTTAACATTTTTATATAGGATATTGTGGAAGGGCTGTCGGGTAAGATTTGTTTCTTTCTGGAAAATATCAATATCTGCAATACGGCAGACAACCTAGAAAGAGGGATCTAGCAAAGCTTGGTCTAGAATTTGGCAGCTAAGATTTAAATTCTAAAATATATATGGCCACTCATTTGGGCTGCAAAAACCCAAGGGGAGAAAGTATTTCTGTGCATATCTGATGAAAGTAGGTGGCCAAACAGGTAGAAAAAGTGACAACAAAAGCTAGAAGGATGCTTGGGTGCATTGGGAGAGGAATGGCCAGCAGGAAGGAGGTGGTGACAATGCCTCTATAAGTTTCTGGTGAGACTTCATGTGTCCAATTCTGGAGACCGCAACTTCAAAAGGATATAGAGGATGGCAATGGTGCAGAGGGCAGCTACTAAAATGGTCAGTGGTCTTATCATAAAGCATATGGAAATAGAAAAAGATCTCAATGCATATACTATGGAAGAAAGGCACGAGAGGGGAGTTATAGAGATGTTTAAATACCTTAATGGTATATATGCACAGGAGGAGGGCCTCTTTCAATTAAAAGGAAGCCCTGGAACAAGGGGGCATAGGATGAAAAGTGAAACGGGATAGACTCAGGAATACTCTAGGGAAATATTTCTTTAGGTAAATAGTGGGAGATGCATGGAACAGTCTCCCAGCAGAGATGGTGGAGATTAAGGGGCTTGTTTACAAAGCCGCGGTAGCGGTTCGCGGTCGTTATCGAAGCCGCGGCCCCATTGATTACCCCTAAACTAAACTATACTCTGCCCACGAAGCTGCCTAAGCCCTCGTGGAATGCACCTGCAACCCCGCCGGAACTACTTTACCCTTCAAGATGTATGCTGATGCAATTGCCTCCCTGATCCATCGGGAAATTGAGGCCTTAGCTGTCGTCTCACCTTTGCGCGGGCTGCCAAACAGAACAGACAGACAGTCTGATCTCTAAAAGGATGATGTCCTTTTCACATACCTTCACAGGGCTCTTTTAACATCCAGGCGGCACAGCTGCGGAGTGGCATGGCCCACTTCCACACTCGCCAGAGCCGGTAAGATAATGGCCTGATTTACTTGAAATGCTGACACCACCTTGGGCAAAAGTGAAGGTACTGGGCACAGGACCACTTTCTCCTTAGAGAAGGAAAGGAATGGCTCCTGGCACGACAGGGCCTGAAGCTCCAAAATCCTGCGTGCCGAGCAAATTGCAACCAAGAATACTGTTTTCAGAATCAAATCCTTCAGGGAAGCTCGACTCAACGGCTCAAAAGGGTTCCCTAGACAGCACCATCAGCACCAGATTGAGATCCCAAGGCGATACCACCGCCCTCCTCGGCGGACGGAGGTGGGTCACCGCCCTTAGAAATCTCAGCACGTCTGGGTGTGTACCCAATGGCACCCTGTGGACTTTCCCGCGATAACAGGAAATCGCCACCAGTTGCATCCTCAAGGAACTGGCAGCTAGGTCCTTATCAAAACCGGATTGCAAGAATGTCAAGATGTCCGGGATGGAAGCAGTGGAAGGGCATGCCTGTCTTTCTCCACACCACAAGCCAAAGATGCGCCATACATGGATGTACGCCAGATTCGTAGACCTTCTCCAAGCCTGTAGCAAGGTTGCTATCACAGAATCCGAATATCCTTTCTTCTTCAACCTTGCCTTTTCCAGAGCCATGCTGTAAGTGAGAATGGATCCACCCGGTGCATGCGAAGCAGCCCCTGCATCAAGAGGTCCTGCCGAACCGGAAGCCACCACTGTCGATCCGCCAGTATCCAAATCAGGTTGGCATACCATGGGCGTCTCGGCCAGTCCGGTGCAACCAGAATTACTAATCCCTGGTGTGCCTCTATCCGTTGCACTTCCCGGCCTATGAGCACTCTCGGGGCAAAAACATAGAGAAGACCCTCTTCAGGCCACCATTGAATTAAAGCATCAAGGTCCTCTGACATCTTTTCTCAACTTATGCTGAAAAAACTGGCAGGCCTTGGCCAACTCTAACATTGCCATTAGGTCCATGACCAGTGTGCCCCATCGGTGGATGACCTGCTCGAACACCCCCTGGTTGAGCTGCCACTTCCTGGGGTCCCTGCGCACTCGGCTGAGGTAGTCTGCCATCACACTGTCGACTCCTGGTACATGCGCCACCGATAATGCCCAGAGACAACCCTCTGCCCATCCAAACAGCCTTTCGGCCACCTCCTCCAGGGCTGCACTGCCCGTGCCTCCTTGCAGGTAGATGTAAGCCACCATGGTCACATTGTCCAAGAGGACTCGGATCACCTTCCTCTGGCTCAAAACCTTTTAGTGTCAAGGTCACCGCTCACATCTCAAGCCTGTTGTTCAACCACAGGGCCTCCTATAGACTCCACTGTCCCTGAACAAAACGTCCTTCACAAAAGGCTCCCCAACCTGACAGATTGGCATCAGTTATCAGTCAAACCCACACCAGGGACTCAAGTGGCATGCCCTGTTCCAGGCTCCCCGGATGCAGCCACCACCTGAGGGCTCTCCTGGTGCTCCACAGGCAGGGGAATACTTGGGACAAGGGTCGACCCTGATGGGACCACCACAGGTGCAGAGCCCTCTGCAGCAGTTGCATGTGCGTCCTTGCCCATGGGACTAGCTCGAGAATGGCCGCCATGATCCCCAGAACATGCAGATAATGCCATGTCAATGGTCTCACCATCTTCGGGAACTGCCGCATCAACTATCGTAGCTCCTGCACCTGGCAATCCAGCAGGAAAACCCTGCCCAAGCAGGTATTGAAGCACACTCCCAAATACTCTAGCTCCTAGGCCAGCCATAATGAACTCTTGGCCAGGTTGACCACCCAACCGAGACTTTGAAGGAACTCCACCATGTGTGCTGTTGCTCTTTCACCGTCATCCCTGGACTTTGCCCGGATTAGCCAATCGTCTAGGTATGGGTGGACGAAAAACCCCTTCCTTGCAGAGAGCTGCTGCCACCACCACCAAGACCTTGGTGAAGATACAGGGGCTGGTCGCCAGACCGAAGGGCCACACTTGAAACTGGAAATGGCCCCTTGGCACCGCAAAGCAGAGAAACTGCTGATGTTCTGCATGGATGGGAATGTGCAGATATGCCTCTGTGAGGTCGAGAGACATCAAGACCTCTCCGCTCCTTACCGCCACTATTACTGATCTCAGCGTTTCCATGTGGAAATGCGGTACCTGGTGACAGCGGTTCATGCCCTTGAGGTCGAAAATCAGGCAAAAGGAAGCTTCCTTTTTGGGTACCACAAAATAAATGGAATATTGACCCCAGCCGTACAGGTCTCGCGGAAGCAGTTCCATGGCTCTTAGCTGCAGGAGATGTCAGGGTCTCCTCTACTGCCGCAGACACTGCTGCGTCCATTTTGGGTGATCAAAGGAGTTCTCGTTTTTGCTCCGGTAGCGGGTACAGGCGCATCATGGATCGCACCCCTTTAAGACCAGTCTTCGCCAGATCCCATTCATCCTGAATCATCCATCATACTACTCTATATACTGGGAAGACTTTCCACGATTTCCACATTGCCTGGAGCAGCGGATCCTCCAGCGCCACTTCCTCTGCTGGGAGATTAGCGGACATATTCAGAGCCTTGAGGGACTCCAAAATGAGCGCTGGCAGCTCCTTCCGGTGGAACACCCAAACAATCCAGGCTTGATCCTCCTGTTTGGGAACTCTCCTTCTTCCAACTCCTCCTGCAGATCTAGCTCTGTGTCAAGGTCTTCCCCATCCAGCTCCTTTGACAATGGTGATTGCTGCCACTCCTCTGAGCCTCTAGCCCGCTTAGTCACCATTGTCCCTGACTCATGTTCTTTTGCATCTGACATCCTCTTAGCCCCGCATTCTAGGGCTGAGGAGCTGCTTGCTAAGCCCTGTTGACGTATCAAAATGCTTTATGCAAAAGACAGACAAATTCCGGTGAGAACTCCTCCGGGAGTCCTAATGCTCCCTGGACTTGAGGGGTGGATGGTCCGGGCATCGTGCAGGAACCAGGGGCCAAAAACATTGAAGGTAACACAGTGCCCCCCCCCCCCCACCTCCAGGTTCTCTTGCAACCGGAAGGGACTCTCCTGTCTTGTCTCATCCTGCAGGCCTTGCTCCAATGACCTAGCCTCTTGTGTGTAATCTAGGTAGATGCCTGCCTCCGAGACCGCTCCCCGTCGGGTCCCGCATATCTTGAGGATTTTTAGATCGCGCTACCAAGTTGTACCTCAAAGATATGAAATGGACCACGCACTGATCCAATCAGACTCTGACACTTTCTCCGAGTAAAAGTTTACGTTTTTATTATAAGTAATACCAATAGCTGTAACAAGTACAGCTTCCCTTACAAGCAATATCACAAATTTAGTAGGTACAGAGTCTGGGCTAAGAGACAAAAGATAGCCATGTCAGGTTACTCACTGACCATAGAAAGATGGAAGGATTTCATTTGTCTCCTATCCACTGACTGTCTCTGCCTTTCCGGCTATATACATTTCTTGTATGCAGGTACTTCCTGTTTCACAGAACAAAACTGTGGCTACACAGCTACTCAGCACTTATTCCTGCTTATCTGTCATTTATTTCTGTCTCTGACCTTTTTGCCTGATCCTTCTCAGGAAAAAAGTCACAATATTTCAA
Organism: Ichthyophis bannanicus; assembly: GCA_033557465.1. Lineage (NCBI taxonomy): Eukaryota > Metazoa > Chordata > Amphibia > Gymnophiona > Ichthyophiidae > Ichthyophis > Ichthyophis bannanicus. The sequence goes on from CM066035.1 coordinate 259,120,925, forward strand.
CAAACTGTCACTTACATCTCTTGACCCACCTGACCAGGCACAACGACTCTCTGAAATCTGCCCAGCAACAAGACAATGGCGTATTTCGTTAGGCTTTTGCCACAAGTCATTGTGCACTGAATAGGTTTTGAGATGTATAACAAGGAATGTTTAAGGATGTGGTAAGAAATGGGATTCAACCCCTCTTGATACCCTCACATACCAGGCACTGCGGTCTGGCCAGCATGGTGGGAAGGGCTGCAGGTACTCCCCAGGAATGCCCGGGTAAGGCAGAAGGATCCCTAGCACAGTGCACCTCCACGGGCTCAGGCCCGGGTGCCCAAAACACAGTGGGGGGTTAAAACACACATGGGCCTGAAAAAGAAGACATTGTGCCTAAAAACAGTGGGGGGAGTTTCCCTCGCTGCAGCAGGCTCCCAAACACAAAACTACAGGCTGGGTTCCTGTTGTCTTCCCTCCTGCCGCTCTTACCTTGGAGCCTCCCATCAATCCACTGCTGCCCCCATGGCAGCTCCTTACCCGAAAATAGGTTTGGGAGCTGCCAGAAGTCTTGGATTGAGGAAGGCCTCCAAAGAACTACCCCCCCCCCCCCGAAATCCTACGGCGGAGGGGGGGGGGGGAGAAGGAATATCATCCCCTTAGCCCTGTTGTTCCCCAGGTTCTTTCTGATCCATATGTTTGGGGTTTTTTTCTGCCTTTAAAAACAAAGAAACCTGCATCTTAGCAGGGGAAATAAAAAAGAAGCTATCTAAACCTATTTCCTTAGTTGTCCCTTCAGTGAGTCCATCACCCTGGCTCACCACCTCCTCCAGCTGCTTGGAGACTGAGCATACATAAAAACATAAGATATGCCATACTGGGTCAGACCAAGGTCCATCAAGCCCAGTATCCTGTTTCCAACAGTGGCCAATCTAGGTCATACGTACCTAGCAGTTTCCCCAAAAGACACAGGTGTTAATGCTATATGTAGAATCTAGCCATAAACTGCATAAAAAGTCAGGTCTAGCATAGCACTCAATGTTCCAGCTGTACCATTAATTAATTTTGATATTATCATTTCCCTAAATGCTAAATGCTCCACTGTGGACAATTTAGCATTATTTTAAATCTTTGTAGCTATAATTGCTTCATGCAAGGGTATGCTGTCTGCATGCAAGGGTAATGTATAGAACAAGAGGTAGTCAATTTCCAGGCAGCATGCACTTATCCTGATAGGCCAGCCATAGGCTATCCACTGCCAATTCCACTCCTAAGAGATGCAGCAAAGGCTTCCTGATCTGCTGAGGACGGGACATTTCATTTACTGGTTTATTACTTTTAGGTAAACTAGGGTCAGGAAAACGAAGCAGAATGTCAACATTACCCAGAAAGCGTAGTTACTCACCTGTAACAGGTGATCTCCGGGAACAGCAGGAATTTAGTCTTCACATATGGGTATCGTCGGTACCGACGGAGCCTGCACGGGAACGCTCGCCAGCATCCAATAGGAACGCTTTTGGGAGCATCCCTCAGCACATGCGTGCTGCCTTCCTGCCTTTCCTGCCAATGTATCTGGTCAAGTGTTCTATTGTTTTGATGTAAACCGCGCTGATGACAAATAGCGCGGTATATAAGAAATGTTAAATAAATAAATAAATAAATTTCCAACTGTCCCTCTTCAGTTAAGTTTGTAGTTGAGTGAAAGGATAGAGGGAGAGAGGAAAGAGACAAAGAGATAGAGAGACAACTCCTAGGGGAGGTGGGTGGGTTGTGAAGACAAAATTCCTGCTGTTCCCGGAGATCACCTGTTACAGGTGAGTAACTACGCTATCTCCAGGAACAAGCAGGAATGTAGTCTTCACATATGGGGGACTCCCTAGCTGAAGATGCCAGGGAGATAGTCCCAGGATGGTGCCACCCTAGAAAGGTGGGAATCCTTCTTCCCATGGATCTCTGGCATTCCACCAGGGTTGGTGGGTAGGAGTTAAATTAGGTTTGAAAGATTTTGAAGAACAGCTTGGCCAAAGAAGGCATCCCGACGGGAGGCTTTATCCAGGCAGTAGTGGGCTGTGAAGGTGTGTACTGAAGCCCAGGTGGCTGCTTGACAAATGTCATTGATAGACACAGAGTGGAGATTAGCCATGGAAGTTGCCATGGCTCTCAAATTATGAGCTGTGACATGGCCTTGAAGAGGAAGACCCTTACTCTCATAAGCAAAGGATATGCACTGGGCAATCCATTTAGATAAAGTTCTTTTGGAGACTGGAAGTCCCAAATGAGTAGGGTCAAAAGCTATAAAAAGTTGCAAGGACTTTCTATGTTGCTGTGTTCTCTGTAGGTAAAAGGCTAAGGCTCTTTTACAATCCAAAATATGAAGGTTTCTTTCTGCATTAGAGGCGTGAGGCCTCAGAAAAAATACAGGAAGATAAATTGAATGATTTAAATGAAAAGGCGAAACCACCTTTGGCATAAAGTGTGGATGAGTTCTAAGAACAACCTTATCATGATGAAATCTAGTATAAGGAGGATCAGCCACTAAAGATTGCAGTTCACTAATGCGACATGCAGAGGTGATTGCAATTAGGAAGATGACCTTCCAGGTCAAAAACCTAAGGGTTGTAGTGGCTAAAGGCTCAAAAGGTGGCTTCATGAGCTGCCTGAGAACTAGATTTAGATCCCATGCCACTGATGGTGGCTTAATGGGAGGTTTGCTTAATAGAAGACCTCTCATAAATCTGGATATGAGTGGATGAGAAGAAATTGGTTGTCCATTCAGAGGCTAATAAGAAGCTGCAATTGCACTAAGATGGACTCTTACCGAATTGGTCTTTAGACCAGAATTCGATAAGTGAAGGAGATACTCTAGTATCAATTCTAAAGGTATGACAAGGGGGTTTAATCCCTTCTTGGAGCACCATATAGTAAAACGTTTCCACTTGAAGGCATAAGATCTTCTTGTGGAAAGTTTCCTAGAAGCCTGAAGGATATCCTTTACCTGTTGGGACGGGTTAAAATCCTGGAGGTCTAAGCCTTCAGCAACCAGACCGTGAGATCCAGGGACTGGGGATTCGGGTGCCATAGCGTCCCGTCCTCTTGGGAAAGGAGATCTGGAGCATGCCCTAACTCCAGAGGTGCAGCTTGAGAGAGATGTAGAAGCAGGGGATATCATGCTTGACGTAGCCATCGTGGAGCTATGAGAATCATGCGACCCCTGTCTCTCTGAAGCTTGAAGAGTGTTTTGGGGATGAGGGGAATGGGTGGGAAGGCATAAAGGAAGTCCTGACCCCAGTGAAGGAGGAAGGCATCCCTTGCCTGACAATTGTGAGCCGGAATCCTGGAACAGAACTGGGGAAGTTTGGCATTCAGTGGACTTGCAAAGAAGTCTATGTCTGGAGTGCCGCAGAGATGAAATATCTTTGCCACCTGGTCTAGGTAGAGGGACCACTCGTGAGGCAGCAGTACTCTACTGAGTTTGTCTGCCCAAAGGTTTTTAATGCCTGGAAGATATACCACTAGAAGGTGAATTTGATACTCTCTGGCGAGGGCCCACAGTCGTAAAGCTTCGTTGCATAACGACAGAGAGCCTGTCCCGCCCTGCTTGCTCACATAGAACATGGCTACTTGATTGTCTGTCTGGACTAGGACTGTCTTGTAGCTGAGCTGGGTGTGGAATACTCAAAGAGCTAAATAGATTGCTCTTAATTCCAGGAGGTTTATGTGTAGACCAGCCTCCTGTGGAGTCCAGGTGCCCTGGGTAGAGAGATGATTCAGGTGTGCTCCCCAACCCACCTGTGATGCATCTGTTGTTAGGGTGGCCTGAAAGAGGGGTTGATGAAAAGGAGACCCCACCGTCAGATTTTCTAATGATTGCCACCATTGGAGAGACAAAATTAGTCATTCAGAGTTTATTATTTTGTCTGATAAATGACCTGTGGCCTGTGTCCACTGTGTGGATAGGGTCCACTGAGCTGCTCGCATGTGGAGGCGAGCATATGGGACTACATGAACCGTGGATGCCATATGTCCCAGCAACTGTAGTAGCTCTCGAGCAGTTAGGGAGGATTTCCCCGCTGCTTGAGAAGCTAGTTGCATTATGTGAAGACACCGGGCCTGTGGAAGGAAAGCCTTTGCCTGTCTGGTATCTAGACAGACCCCTATGAATTCCAGGTATTGGGAAGGAATAAGTTGGGATTTTGGGAAGTTTATTACCAACCCCAAGTATTGGAGGATTCGCATTGTGCGAGACAATGCAGTGCCTGCCTCTGCAATTGTAGGGGCTCAAATGAGGAAGTCGTCTAAGTAAGGGAAGACGAATATCCCCAGGGTTCGCAGAAATGCAGCTACTACTGCAATGCATTTCATGAATACCCTTGGTGCTGAAGCCAAACCAAAGGGAAGAACCCTGTACTGGAAATGTTTTCCCCTGAAAAGGAATTGTAAGAATTTCCTGTGATCTGGATGGATCAGAATGTGAGTGTATGCATCCTTTAAGTCTAGAGAGCACAGCCAATCCTGGCTTTGAAGGTATGGCAGAAGAGTTCCTAGAGAAATCATTTTGAACTTCTCTCGAAACAGGTATTTGTTCAATTCTCTGAGGTCTAAAATGGGTCTGTGTCCTCCTGTTTTCTTTGGAATACAAAAATAGGGGGAGTAGAACCCTGCACCCCGTTGAAGAATGGGTACCTCCTCTAGTGCCCCTTGGGCAAGAAGTGTTGAGACCTCGTGATCTAGCAGATCGTCTGCGGAGGTTTGAGAATTGAATTGCTTTAGAATTGTAGGAGGGGGCATGCTATGCAAATGAAGCTTGTACCCCTCTCCTACAATGGACAAAGTTCAATCTTCTGCTGTTATCTGATGCCATCTGTTGACAAAGTGGCATAATCTGCCTGGGATATTGGGGGGTTGGGGACCCCTCAGAGGCAGGAAGGCTAAGCTCTCTAGGAAGGAGTCAAAGCCCTTGAGGGGGCTGAACCTGCGGAGCTGGTTGGGCTCTCGGGCCTTTTGGCTTCTTTTGTTGTCTAGTTTGTCCCTTTTGGGCAACCTGACCCTGAGTCTGACTCTGCTGGGTATAGGAAGGATAAAATTTCCTCCTTTAGCTGAAAGAGGTTTTTTTATAAGGCTTCTTTTTGGCTGGAGTGGCTGTAGATTTCGACAATCTATCTAGAGTAGTACTGTCAGCATCTAACTCGTTAGCCTTTTCCTGCCAGTTCTTGCCAAAGAGATTCTCTCCCGTGCAAGGAATGTTGCCTAACTTGTCCTGTACCCAAGTCTCCAAGTCTGATGCCTGAAGCCAGGCAATCCGTCGTGCGCCAATGGCAATAGCAGAGGTTCTGCTGATGCATTCAAAGCAGTCAAAGGCTGCACGATTCACAAACTTGGAAACATCTTGAGCATGCTTAACTAGAGCAAGAAAGTCCTGTCTCTTGTCATCTGGGAGAAATGGGCTCCTAAGCTCCAAGTCTCCTGTAACTTCCTTGAGGAACATACCCATATATAATATATATGAACTGATCCTAGCTGAAAGCATGGAAGCCTGAAAAGTTTGGTGCCCAAAAGCGTCCAGAGTCCTGCATTCACGACCTGGGGGATTGGATGCATGCCTCTTTGCACTTTTCATCCTAAGCATGGCTGACTCCACCGCCATTGAATGGTGTGGCAGCTGAGTCTTGACATCCAGGACATGGCAGAACTCGATACATAGTATCAAGTCTCCTAGAATGAGGAGATGTAGTCAGAGGTGTCTCCCACATTCACTAAATATTGCAGTATTAAGCTTATAGATATGCTAATTAAGGCAAGTGAAGGAATTAAAGTAACTGAATTGCATACAGTATGCAAAATTCAGATTGATGAAAGTCACATAAACTAATGTAGAAATTACCTATGCTCGAGAATGTGTTATGTTGCAACAGAGTATGGAATTTAAGTTTATAAGCTAGGAATTTACCTTACCAGAATAAATTTTGCATCAAGCATAGGGTTTGAAGTTGCCACTCAGAGGCCCTCAGGTGCAGGCACACAGGCACTGGCACTGGCACTGGCACGCCTAAAGAGTCTGAATTTATACAGTTAGGGTAGCCGGAGGTGAGGTCAGAGAGGAGCGGGGAAAGGTGCCGCAAGAGAGCAGGCTTACCTTCCCCGGCTCTGAATCAGGCTGCTGCTGCTTTCTTTGTGCTGTCCGATGTCCCACGATGTCTTTGATGTGAAGGGAAATGCCCTGTCCCTCTTTCCCTGAGGGGGCACGACTGCAAGAGGTTGGCAATAGATCTAGATAGTCTATTAAGAGTGGTGTTCTCGGATTCTAACTGAGAGGCCTTGTCCTGCCAATCCTTGCCAAAAAGGTTTTCACCGGTACCAGGGATATCACCCAGTTTATCGTGAACCCATTGTTCAAGAGCCGATGCTTAGAGCCCAGAAATCCTGCGTGCACCGATGTAGATAGATGAAGTTCTGCTGATGCACTCAAAACAGTCAAACGTTGCCCTGTTAACAAACTTTGAAACATTTTGAGCATCTGCTTTCTTGTCATCAGGGAGAAGAGAAGCCATTAGTTCCAAATCCCTAGCCACCTCTCTAAGGAACATACCCATATAGAGTATGTAGGAACTGATCCTGGCAGATAACATGGAGGCCTGAAAACAACGTCGACCAAAGGCGTTCTCGATTCCCTACCTGGAGGGTTCGAGGAATGTGTCTTAGCACTCTTTATTCAACGCATTGCCGATTCCACTACCATGGAATGGTGCGGTACTAGTGTCTTTTGAAAACCGGGACACTCTGGTATTGGGTACATGGTATCAAGTCATCAGGTATGTGGAGAGATGGTAAGGGGGTGTCATCTCCCACATACGAAGCATACAATGAACAGGGAGAGTAGCAGCTTCCTTCGGGGCTCTAGGGTATTGAAGAATTTCAAGTTCTTCAGATATAGGCTCTTTCTCAGAGGTCACCATTATGAAGAGACCCTGAGCAACATTGCGAATAAAGTCTTGGAAAGACATGTCCTCCAGAGGGGAAATGCGACATTGTGGAGACGGAGATGGATCTTCTGGGAGAATTCTTATGTCCCGAGTATCGGCCGATTCTAGATGTTGCTAGGCAGTGCCGGAACCTCGGTACCGGAAACGGATTAGAGGGCCAGCATGGGCAGTAGCGTAGTAAGCAGCAAAAAAGTCTATGCAGGCAGTGTCGGTACCAATACCGGTGCCTGGGGGATCGACTGTAAAGGCTTTACCGGTATGGAGGCCACCAAGCTACGCTCAATAGCCAGGATACATTGATCCATGGAGCTTGTTGATGCTTGGGTATCTGTATTGGCATTGTGGGCCACGATCCCTGAGCATGGCACCTGAAGCTCTCCGGAGATGGAGGCCTTGGGAGCATGCTGGGACCCCAATAAGGCTTTGGAGGTAAGGTCCCCCTACCGAGGTTGTTTGGCCGGTGTGTCCCCTTCCAGAGCAACACCCGAGGCATCTCAATGCTTAGAAGGAGATCTACCCTTGGAGGGCCGGACAGTTTTCGAAGACCACCTAGGTTTTGATACCTGAGATCCCTGGGAGGAAGATGAAGCTCTTGATGACGTTGATGCTAAAGATACTGCATCGGAGGCAAAGAGGGTGCTTAGCTTTGTAGCTTGGTTCTGAAGGTCTCTCTTTGTCATCTTCCTACAAAGAGGACATTCTGACAGTTGATGATCCGGTCCTGAGCATTTTAGGCACCAGTCTTGGGTATCTGTAGCCGAAATGGAACTGCCACATTAAGAACACTTTTTAAAACCACTGGATAGTTTTTCCATTTTGTCTGTGACAAAGGGGGAGGCCTAAGCCTAAGATGGCATTGATGCTCCTGAAGGAAGAAATAATTCCTTTCCTCAAAGAATTTTTTTTTTTTTTTAAAGTAAGCACTGATGAGGATCGGTAACAGCGTTGATGGGAAGGTAGACACGACCACAAAAAATATGAAATGACAAATTTTCTGCGGTTACAGGAATTGCTTCTTGTCGGCTCCACGGAAAATGAAGAACTGAGGATGGAGAGCTGGAAATACGGGAAGGCAGCTACGCAGGTGCAGTGGAATGCTTCCAAAAGCTTTCCTATTGGATGCTGGGGAGCGTTCCCGCATGGGCTCTGTCGGTACCAACATTATCCATATGTGAAGACTACATTCCTGCTTGTTCCTGGAGATAAAGGTGGATTTATCTTGGTAATTGTAATCATAGGCCTATCTAACTTTACTACCAAAGAAAACTAATTTATGCTATATTTGCATTATTTTTCTATCAGCAATAAAGTTTAATTTATATACAAATACAGGGTTGGTTCCTTTGTATCATGTGGTTTATTTGGCAGACAGACCTATAGAATCTTGGGAAAAGTGAGACATAGCAATTACCCCTAGATCTATCAAGTATTTATACAGTCAAACCTCTGTTTTCATTTGCCCCGGTTTTCATACGCTTCGGTTTTCAACGTCTTTTCTGACTGAGATTTTGTCCCGGTTTTCATGCATTGCTTCGGTTTTCAACGTCTTTTGACTGAGATTTTGTCACGGTAGCAGGGAAGAAAAGCTGTCAACGTAAGCAGGAGATGTTGCATGAATGTGGGAGGCAGTTCTTTCTCTTGCAGGGTACGTCTGAAGCTATATCATTAAGATTTTCTGCCATTCTGAAGCATTGAGCAGATAATGTAAAGGTATTTTAATGGACTGAATTCAATGTGATTCCAAAGAGAGCTGGGCACAGCAGCTTGTCAGGGGTGGCTAAGGCCAGATGTTAACATACTGTACTGTACAGTACTGTACTTAGCTTGCTTTCAGTGATGTTAAATGTTCATTTATCCATTTCATTAGTCATTTATATTTATTTCTCATTGTTTTCTGTATGTAAAAATATAGTTATTCTCTATAAAATGTATTTTTTGTGAATATTTTTGGGTGTCTGGAACGGATTAATTGGATTTACATTATTTCTTATGGGAAATATTGCTTCAGTTTTCATACGTTTCGGTTTTAGTCAGACTTTTTCGAACGGATTAATCATGAAAACCGAGGTTTGACTGTATATGTATTTACTTGCTACTGACAATAAAGCGTAGTTACTCACCTGTAACAGGTGATTTCTGGGAACAGCAGAAATTTAGTCCTCACATACGGGTATCGTCGGTACCGACGGAGCCTGCGCGGGAATGCTCCCCAGCGTCCAATAGGAACGCTTTTCGGAGCATCCCTCAGCACAAGCGCGCTGCCTTCCCGCATTTCCAACTGTTCCTCTTCAGTTAAGTTTGTAGCTGAGTGAAAGAATAGAGGGAGAGAGGAAAGAGACAAAGAGATAGAGAGATAGAGAGACAACTCCTAGGGGAGGTGGGTGGGTTGTGAGGACTAAATTCCTGCTGTTCCCGGAGATCACCTGTTACAGGTGAGTAACTACGCTATCTACAGGAACAAGCAGGAATGTAGTCCTCACATTTGGGGACTCCCTAGCTGAAGATGACAGGGAGATAGCCCCAGGAGGTGCCACCCTAGAAGGTGGGAATCCTTCCTCCCATGGATCTGTGGCATCCCACCAGGTTGGTGGGTAGGAGTTGGTTCAAGTTTGAAAGAGATTTTGAAGAACAGCTTGGCCAAAGAAGGCATCCCGATGGGAGGCTTTATTCAGGCAGTAGTGGGCTGTGAAGGTGTGTACCGAAGCCCAGGTAGCTGCTCGACAAATGTCATCGATAGACACAGAGTGGAGATTAGCCATAGAAGTTGCCATGGCTCTCACATTATGAGCTGTGACATGGTCCTGAAGAGGAAGACTCTTACTCTCATAAGCAAAGGATATGCATTGGGCAATCCATTTAGATAAAGTTATTTTGGAGACTGGAAGTCCCAAATGACTAGGATCAAAAACTATAAAACTATAAAACTATAAAACGTTGCGAGGACTTTCTATGTTGCTGTGTTCTTTGTATGTAAAAGGCTAAGGCCCTTTTACAATCCAAAGTATGAAGGTTTCTTTCTGCATTAGAGGCGTGAGGCCTCAGAAAAAAATACAGGAAGATAAACTGATTGATTTAAATGAAAAGGCGAAACCACTTTTGGCATAAAATGTGGATGAGTTTGAAGAACAACCTTATCATCATGAAACCTAGTATAAGGAGGATCAGCCACTAAAGCATGCAATTCACTAATGCGATGGGCAGAGGTGATTGCAATTAGGAAGATGACCTTCCAGGTCAAAAACGTAAGGGCTGTAGTGGCCAAAGGTTCAAAAGGTGGCTTCATGAGCTGCCCGAGAACTAGATTTAGATCCCATGCCACCGGTGGTGGCCTGATGGGAGGTTTAGTTAATAAAAGGCCTCTCATGAATCTTGATAGGAGTGGATGAGAGGAAATTGGTTGTCCATTTAGAGGCTTATAAGAAGCTGCAATTGCACTAAGATGGACTCTTACCGAATTGGTCTTTAGACCAGAATTCAATAAATGAAGGAGATACTCTAGTATCGATTCTAAGGGTATGACCAGGGGGTTTAATCCCTTCTTGGAGCACCAGATAGTAAAACGTTTCCACTTGAAGGCATAAGATCTTGTGGAAGGTTTCCTAGAAGCCTGAAGGATATCTTTTACCTGTTGGGACAGGTTGAAATCTTGGAGGTCTAAGCCTTCAGCAACCAGGCCGTGAGGTGCAGGGACTAGGGATTCGGGTGCCATAGCATCCCGTTCTCCTGGGAAAGGAGATCTGGAGTATGCCCTAATTCCAGAGGTGCTGCTTGAGAGAGATGCAGAAGCAGGGAATACCACTTCCTCTATTGCCCCTTAGGCAAGAAGTGTGGAGACCTTGTGATCTAGCAGATTGTCTGCAGAGGTTTGTGATCTGAATTGCTTTAGAATTGTAGGAGAGGGCATGCTGTGCAAATGAAGCTTGTACCCCTCTCCTACAATGGACAAAGTCCAATCTTCTGCTGCTATCTGATGCCATCTGTTGACAAAGTGGCATAACCTGCCCAGAATATTGGGGGGGTTGGGGACCCCTCAGAGGCAGGGAGGCAAAGCTCTCTAGGAAGGAGTCAAAGCCTTTGAGGGGGCTGAACCCGGAGAGCTGGTTGGGCTCTTGGGCCTTTTGGCTTCTTTTGCTGTCTAGTTTGTCCCTTTTGGGCAACCTGACCTGGAGTTTGACTCTGCTGGGTATAGGAAGGATAAAACTTCCTCTTTTTGCTAAAAGAGGGTTTTTTTTTATAAGGCTTCCTTTTGGCTGGAGTGGCTGTAGACTTTGACAATCTATCTAAGGTAGAATTGTCAGCATCTAACTCGTTAGCCTTTTCCTGCCAGTTCTTGCCGAAGAGATTCTCCCCCATGCAAGGAATGTTGCCTAACTTGTCCTGTACCCAAGTCTCCAAGTCTGATGCCTGTAGCCAGGCAATCCGTCGTGTGCCAATGGCAATAGCAGAGGTTCTGCTGATGCATTCGAAGCAGTCAAAGGCTGCACGATTAACAAACTTGGAGACATCCTGAGCATGCTTAACTAGAGCAAGAAAATCTTGTCTCTTGTCATCTGGGAGAAATGGGCTCATAAGTTCCAAATCTCCTGTGACTTCCTTGAGGAACATTCCCATATATAGGATATATGAACTGATCCTAGCTGAAAGCATGGAAGCTTGAAAGGTTCTGCGCCCAAAAGCATCCAGAGTCCTGCATTCACGACCTGGAGGATTGGATGCATGCCTCTTTGCACTTTTAATCCTACGCATGGCTGATTCCACTACCATTGAATGGTGTGGCAGCTGAGTTTTCTGAAATCCAGGACATGGCGGAACTCGATACATAGTATCCAGTCTCCTACAGTGAGGAGAAGTGGTCAGAGGTGTATCCCACATTCTGAGCATCAAACTATGCAGAATTTCATGGATAGGCAGAGTGGCTGCCTCCTTAGGAGCATTAGGATATTGGAGAATTTCCAATTCCTTTGCTCTGGGTTCCTCCTCAGAAGCTACTGTGATTGAAAGAACTTTGGCCATATCACGGATGAAATCCTGAAATGACATGTCTTCTGGAGGTGACATTCTGCATTGGGGAGAAAAGGGATCTTCTAAGAGAAACCCTCTAGTGCCAGCAGAATTGTCAGAGTCTTCGGAATCGGAGGAATCAAAGTACTCCTGACTCCGATGTTCCTGCAAAGCACTATCCCGGTACCGATCGAAGTTGGTACAGAGCTGACCCGGTACCGCTTTGACAATTCCAGCCAGAGATGGCATGGGAAGAGTTCCCACCAGCACCGGTACCGTCTGTACCGGTGTCGGTACCGGCATCGGTGTCAATGTCGGTACCGGTGCCCGTGGGACCACCGGTACCGCAGCTGAAAGAAGAGCTGCGATGCTGCGCTCGATAGCGAGGAACCTCTGGTCTATCGACGCTGCCGATGCTTGGGTGTCGGTACCAGTAAGAATGGCTGGAATCCCTGAGCATGGCACAGGTAGTTCTTGCGAGGTTGAGGCCTCAAGAACATCCTGAAGCCCCCTCGATGCTTTGGAAGCCGAAGCCTCCAGCCGGGGCTGTTTTGCCGGTATGGTTCCCTCAAGGGCAATGCCAATGGCCTCTCGATGCTTAGCAGGAGAGCTACCCTTTGAGGACCAGCTTTTATGTTTAGTTACCTGAGATCCACGGAAGGAAGAGGAGGCCTTTGACGATGTCGATGCAATGGATCTGGCATCTGAAGAAAAGAGGGTACCGAGCTTTGCAGCCCGGTTCTGTCTTCCTTTTTTAGTCATCCCCATACAGGAGAGACATTCAGTTGGAGAATGTTCAGGTCCTAAACATTTCAGACACCAATCATGGGTGTCAGTGACGGAAATGGTACCGCCACACTTAGTACATTTTTTAAAACCACTAGTTGGCTTTTCCATATTTTAGAAATATGGGGCCTAGTGCACAAAATGGCGCCTAGCACCAAAGAGAAAAGTTTCTGAAAAGACACAGTCTAAAGCCTAACTTTTTTTTTTTTTAAAAGAAAGAAAAGAAAAGAACCGGCAGTACCGGTAGGCGTCGTGCGATAGGCAAACACGACCACAAGAAAAAAATTTAAAGACGGAATTTTCTGCGGTGACAGGGAATAGAGACTGTCGGCTCCGCGGGAAAACGAACAATTGAAGAAGGACAGTTGGAAAGACGGGAAGGCAGCGCGCATGTGCTGAGGGATGCTCCCAAAAGCGTTCCTACTGGACGCTGGGGAGCGTTCCCACGCAGGCTCCATCGGTACCGACGAAACCCATATGTGAGGACTACATTCCTGCTTGTTTCTGGAGATACCTTACAGATTTGGTTGGCATTGTCCAAGATGAATAATCCTGAATAACTTCCTCCTACAGGGGGAGGCCCGAGCCCAACGAACCAATTGCTCTTAAAGGTCCCGTGAGGTCCACCTGTCTGCTCTCCGGCCCACCAAGCGCTAGAAGCGTGTAGGTAGCCGTAATGGACATAGAGCAAGCTATCAGCTTAAGGAGACGGGGCGTTACCTGAGCTCCAGCCAAATGTTGGACCTTCTGGTCCCATGCACACATGCCACAGGACCGTGGTCTGGAACAGGGGACACAAGTCTATCTGCACTGCTGCAGCAGTCCAGATAACTTGCCACCTACTGGATACAGACAATACTGGCTTCATTTTGTGCTGTACCAGCAGATAAAGCACAGTTACTTACCTGTAACAGGTGATCTCTGGGAACAGCAGGAATAAGTCTTCACATATGGGTACGTCGGTACCGACGGAGCCCGCGCGGGAACGCTCCCCAGCTTCCCAAAAAAGGAAAGCCTTTGGGAGCATCCCACAACGCCTGCGCGCTGCCTTCCCGCCTTTCCTAACCGCCTTTCTCCAGTTCGAGTTTTAAAGCTGAGACAAAGAGAGAAAGGAAAGGAAAGAAAGATAGAGAGATACAGCTCCTAGGGGAGGTGGGTGGGCTGTGAAGACTTATTCCTGCTGTTCCCAGAGATCACCTGTTACAGGTAAGTAACTATGCTATCTCCAGGAAGAAGCAGGAATGAGTCTTCACATATGGGGACTCCCCAGCTAGAGATGCCTGGGAGATCCCCAGGGTTGTGAGACCCTGAGAAGGGCTCTACCTCCTCCCATGGATCTCAGGCATCCAACCAGGGATGGAGGATAGGAGTTGATTAAGCATGGAACAGATGTTTGAGAACAGCCTGACCAAACAAGGCATGCCGGCAGGAGTCCTTGTCCAAACAGTAATGGGCTGTGAAGGTATGAACCGAGGCCCAGGTGGCCGCTCGACAGATCTGGTCGATGGACACAGAATTTAGATGAGCCATAGAGGTGGCCATGGCCCTCACATTATGAGCTGTGACATGGCCCTCCAGAGAAAGGTTCTTACTCTGGTAGGCGAAAGAAATACACTGAGCAATCCAATTGGACAGTGTCCTCTTGGAGACTGGAAGTCCCAAATGAGAGGGATCAAAAGCAACAAAGAGTTGAGAAGACTTTCTATGTTGCTGTGTCCTTTGTAAATAAAAAGCAAGAGCTCTCTTACAATCCAAGGTATGAAGATTCCTCTCTGCACTTGATGCATGAGGACCTGGAAAAAAGACAGGTAAATACACCTCTTGATTAAGATGAAAAGGTGAGACCACTTTAGGCATAAAGTGTGGACTGGTCCTAAGGACTACCTTATCATGATGGAACCTTGTATAAGGTGGATTAGCCACTAAGGCATGCAGTTCACTGATGCGGCGAGCTGAGGTGACTGCAATAAGAAAGATAACCTTCCAGGAAAGAAATTTCAAGGAGGTAGTGGCCAAGGGTTCAAAGGGTGGCTTCATGAGCTGACCAAGAACCAGATTCAAGTCCCATGCCACTGGAGGTGGTCTGATGGGAGGTTTAGTTAAAAGAAGGCCTCTCATGAATTTCGCAATAAGAGGATGAGAGGAGACAGGCTTGAGGGATGAGAGGCTTGAGGGATGCTGCAATAGCACTCAAATGGACCCTTACTGAATTCGTTTTGAGTCCTGCCTGGGAAAGATGCAGGAGATACTCTAGTAAAGAATTCAACGGTATTGCTAGAGGGTTAATACCCTTCTCAGCACACCAAATGGTAAACCTTTTCCATTTAAAGGCATAGGAACGTCTAGTAGAAGGCTTTCTGGAAGCATGAAGGATATCCCTTACTTGCTGAGAAAGATGCCAATCTTGAAGGTCTAAGCCTTCAGCAACCAAGCCCTGAGATGGAGAGACTGGGGGCTTGGGTGCCACAACGTTCCCCCCTCCTGAGACAGGAGATCTGGAGCAGACCCCAGGACCAGGGAGGGAGCTTGAGAGAGATGCAGAAGTAGAGGGTACCACACTTGGCGTGGCCAACGTGGAGCTATGAGAATCATAGTCCCTTGATCTCTCTGAAGCTTGAACAGGGTCTTGGGAATTAGGGGAATGGGTGGAAAGGCATACAGGAAGTCTTGACCCCAATGAAGGAGGAAGGCATCCCTGGCCTGAACGCCCTGACACGGAATTCTGGAACAGAATCGGGGAAGTTTGGCATTCCACGGACTTGCAAAGAGGTCTATGTCCGGGGTTCCCCAAATTCGAAAGATTCTGACTATCTGGTCCATATGAAGGGACCATTCGTGTGGAAGCAGAACTCGACTGAGTCTGTCTGCCCAAGAGTTTTGAACTCCAGGAAGGTATACTGCCAGAAGATGAATTTGATGCTCTCTGGCGAAGGCCCACAATCTCAGAGCTTCGTTGCAAAGCGACAGAGAGCCAGTTCCTCCCTGCTTGTTCACACAGAACATGACTACTTGGTTGTCCGTGTGAATGAGGACTGTCTTGTAGCTGCGCAGGGTATGGAAGACTCTGAGAGCCAAGAAGATTGCTCTGAGCTCTAAGAAGTTGATATGTAGGGAGGCCTCCTGTGGGGACCAAATGCCCTGGGTAGAGAGGTCTTGAAGATGAGCTCCGCAACCTTTTGGAGAGGCATCGGTTGTAAGGATTGCTTGGGGTAACAACTGTTGGAAGGGGGACCCCAGCAACAGATTTTGAGTGGACGTCCACCACTGGAGAGACCAAAAGAGGCGCCTGGAGGTTGCTATTTTGTCTGACAGACTTCCATATGCCTGGGTCCACCCACTGGGTGGACAAAGTCCATTGAGCTTCCCTCATGTGAAGGCGAGCATAAGGGACCACATGCACTGTGGATGCCATGTGGCCTAGCAGTTGTAACATCTCTCGAGCAGTTAGATGGGTTTTTAACTGAATCTGAGAGGCTAACTGCACTAAGCGTAGGCAACGGGCCTGGGGAAGATAGGCCCTTGCAGTTGTGGTATCCAGGAAGGCCCCTATGAACTCTAGAGGCTGAGTAGGGGTGAGTTGGGACTTTGGGATGTTTATAACTAATCCCAGATACTGCAGGACACGCATTGTGCAGGCTAGGGAAGTCTGGGCCTCTGACTGGGATGGAGCTCGGATGAGCCAGTCGTCCAGATATGGGAATACAAATATTCCCAGAGTGCGTAGAAATGCAGCTATTACTGCCATGCATTTTGTGAACACTCTTGGAGCAGAGGCCAGACCAAAGGGAAGCACCCTGTATTGATAGTGCTTTCCCTGATAAAGGAACCGAAGGAACCTTCTGTGTGCTGGATGGATGAGTATATGGGTATACGCATCCTTGAGATCTAGAGAACAAAGCCAATCCTGACTGAAGGAATGGAAGGAGAGTACCCAGAGAAATCATCTTGAATTTCTCCTGGTATAGAAATTTGTTCAATTCTCTGAGATCTAATATGGGTCTGAAACCCCCTGTTTTCTTTGGAATGAGAAAGTAGGGGGAGTAGCCCTGAGCCCTGTTGAAGAGGAGGTACTTCTTCTATTGCCCCTTGGGTAAGAAGGGTGGAAATCTCTTGACCCAGAAGGTCGAGGAGAGATGTTGGAGAATTGAACTGTCTCACCATGGTGTGAGGAGGAAGGTTTAAGAAATGAAGTTTGTACCCTTCCCTTATGATGGAAAGGGTCCACTGCTCTGCTGTGATTTGCTCCCATCTGGGAGCAAAGTGAGCTAACCTTCCTGGAATGGTGAGAGGTTCTGGTTCTTTTAGAGCTAGAAAGGCTAAGTTCTCTAGATGCAAGTCAAAGGCCCTGAGGAGGCTGAGGCTGTTGGGCTATAGTAGGCCTTGCAGCCTTAGACTTGGCCTGTTTAGGTTGTTGACGCTTTGCAGCAAAACGACCTGCAGAAGATGTCTGCTGACCATAAGCAGGATAATATCTTCCCTTCTTGGGAAAATATGTCTTTTTGAACAACCTCTTCTGGACAGGATTAGAGGTAGACTTTGAAAGCCTATCCAAAGCAGAATTTTCTGCATCCATTTGAGTGGCCTTTGCTTGCCAATCTTTGCCAAACAGGTTTTCACCTGTACAAGGAAGATTTCCTAATCCATCTTGGACCCAGGGTTCCAAATCAGAAGCTTGTAACCAAGCAATTCTGCGTGCACCTATGGCAATGGCCGAGGCTCTGCTGGCCCCCACAAAAGAGTCAAAGGCTGCACGGTTAGAGAATTTGGAAACATCCTGGACATGCTTAAGCCAGGTAACAAAGTCTTCCCTTTTATCTTCTGGAAGAAAAGGGAGGAAAGTTTGCAGATGATCTGTAACTTCCTTCAGAAACATCCCCATATAGAGACTATAGGAGTTGATTCTGGCAACAAGCATACTGGCTTGAAAAGGTTTCCTGCCAAAAGCATCCAAGGTTCTACATTCTCTTCCTGGAGGAGATGAGTGCCTCTTTGCACTCTAACTTTTTCATAGCAGACTCCACCACAATAGAATGGTGAGGAAGCTGAGTTTTATGAAATCCAGGACAAGGAGGGACACGATACATGGTATCCAACCTACGAGAATGAGAAGAGATGGTGAGAGGAGTCTCCCATATGCCTATCATGTGGTCATAAAGGATCTCATGAACTGGCAAAGTGGCTGCTTCTTTAGGAGCCTTAGGATATTGCAAAATATCCAATTTTTTTGGCTCTAGGCTCTGTCTCAGGGGCTACTGAGATAGAAAGCCCCTTGGCCACTTCCCTTATGAAGTCTTGAAAAGACAAGGTCTTCTGGAGGGGACATTCTTCTTTTTGGAGAAGAAGGCTCCTGAGGAAGAAGTACCGATGCTTCGACAGAGGCCTCCGATGCATCAGAGTCTTCGGAGGAATCGAAGTATCGCCTGTCTGGATGCTCTTGTAAAGCCCGATACGCATACCGTGTGGTATCGACATCGGGAGTCATCGGTACTGGATCGGTACCGATAGGCATCATCGGACAGGGTACCGCTGCAGTCGACACCGAAGCCGATGTCGATGCAACCGGTACTGGTACCGGTACCGGAACCGGAACCGATATCAGAGCCGGTGTCAGAGCCGTTACCGACAACGGAGCTTGTTGCGGTACCAGCGGCGTCGCAGCTTGTATGAATGCCGTAATAGCACGCTGCATGGTCAGAACATTCAGATCCATCGACGCCATGAATGTCTGGAGGTCGGTACCGGCGGATTCCACCGGTACCCCAGAACATTGCAACAGGTGATCGGTCGAGGCCGTGCCATCGATGTCAACCTGTGACCCCATAGGAGGAGCTTTGGAAGCCGGAGCTTCCCGCCGGGGTACTTTTGCCGGTGCAGGATCCTCGAGGGCAAGCCCGGAGGCATCTCGATGCTTAGAGGGAGATCTACCCTTCGAGGACCGGCTAGACTTATGTTTGGTTACCTGAGATCCATAGGAGGAAGAAGAAGCCCTGGAAGACGTCGATGCCACCGAAGCTGCATCAGAGGGAAACAGTGTACTGAGCTTAGCTGCTCGGTTCTGTAAACCTTTTTTAGACATCATGGAGCAGGACAGACAATCCGTGATGGAATGGTCAGGACCCAAACACTTAAGACACCAGTCATGGGTGTTGGTAACAGAGATGGTACCGCTGCACTTAGTGCATTTTTTAAACCTGGAGGCGAGCTTTTCCATGAGGAATTTTCTGTTAGGCCTAAGGCCCAACGAAGAAAAAATACACTGAAGTGGAATGGAAGTTTTCTTTTTTTTTTCTTTTAAAGAAAAGAAAGAAAAGACCGGCGGTACTGGTCCGACGTCAAAGAAGGCAGACGCGCGACCAAAGAAATAAAATAAAATAAAGAACTTTTCCGCGGAGCCAGCAGGTCGTGTTCCTGTCACCCACCGCTGAAGAAGAACTGGAGAGAGGCGGTTAGGAAAGGCGGGAAGGCAGCGCGCAGGCGCTGTGGGATGCTCCCAAAGGCTTTCCTTTTTTGGGAAGCTGGGGAGCGTTCCCGCACGGGCTCCGTCGGTACCGACGTACCCATATATGAAGACTCATTCCTGCTTGTTCCTGGAGATACTAGTGATCAGATCACTGAAAGTCGCTCAAGTCTGCCTCCACCTGTTGCCAGGGAGCAGAACCTATACATCTGGGTGAGCATATCATGATAAGCAAAGGCACCTTAATGACTCCACTGACGGCTAAATCATCTTAAGAAAACTTTGCTAGAAAATGCTGCATTAATCCTTCCTTAATAATGTCCCCAAAGATCATTTTCTGACTAAGTGCATAGCTCGCTCATGATTTTTGAGACCCTTATTATTTTAGCCTCAATGGACTTTGATGCTGTGGTACCACAGCAAAGTTTATGGTATGTGTCATAGTAAATACCTTCCTAGAGCACACAAATGAAAATTGATACTGCTCCCCATATTAAATATTTTATCTTTCTCCATCTCCTCCCACGCTCAATTTTCCTTCTGTTTATCTCTATAAGTTCTTATTTCTAAGTCTGAACCCAAGTTGTGGCAGTTCAACATACTGTTTATACAGTTGAAAACCTTTTTATTTAAAGCACCTCTTATTCCTGCTTGCCTTTGTAACAGTGCAGTGATTGCAGGAGAGTTGCCACCTGATCCCAGTTGGCCAAAGAAGCTGTTAGAGGCTTTTTTTAGCCCACTGTGTACTTGGAGAGAAGTCCTGCTTTTCTTTACAATCGCAAAAGCCTCCTTAGATTGACCGAGGTCCACTGGCAGTCCAAACTATGGGAATTATTAATGAACAGTGCATTATAGTAAAAATATCTTTAAAATGTTTGAATCTGGAAGGAGATTTTATACACACACATACCCAATAAAAGCAATTTCAAAACGTACAGCTGGGCTAGCTTAAACGCAAACCTGTGCAAGGACATATAGCCAGAAGAGGGCTTACATAAAATGAATGGCATGCATTCTCTCTCCGATGTTGCAAAAAATAGACACTAACAAAACAAGAATAGACTGAATGGCAGAAATAGCATCCCATTCATGCCCATTTCCTAGTAACTCCCAACATCAGAAATACTGAGAAAGCAATAAGAATGCACAAATTCATCATCATAAAAATATTCACAGCTTATGATGCATGCCTATGAGAAAGTAAGTTTCCAACAGTTTGTGAATAAAACAATCTGATGATAGAAAAAAAACTTACGTTAACTAAACCAAAATAGTGCTCATTGACTGGAAACTGTTCTGGCCCAATCTCTTTCTCTAAAGCAGAGGCATTGGCGCCCTAGAAAAGGAAATATAAAAATGTTTAAGTATTTATTTATAAATTTTTTTATATACCTCATTTGAGATTACACAAGCAAAACAGCTACAGTTCACTCCCATCAAGAATAAGAGTATTAAATGTTAGCAGTAAGCAGGACACTACTCTGAAGAGAATGGGCCTGATTCTGTGCCACAAATAACGGGGATGGACGTCCCAACAGGACGTCCATCTCCGCTATTCATGCCTTCCCCCATTGCATCTAACTTCCCTGCCGGTTGTGCGGGGAAGATAGATGGGGGCGGGGAAGGGGGAGTTTGGAGGCGGAGTCTGGGCGGGAGGTAGGCGGTCGCCAGCCCTGGATGTACAAGGTCGATTCTAATGTCGGCCTTGTACATCCAGGGTTGATGACATGTGCGGGGAAGTTATTCCACCTCCAAGGTGGAATAACTTCCCTGCACGTCTCTTTCGGTAGCCCAGGGCGCGGATGGGGCCTGAAGGAACTCCCTGCAGTCCAACCCTGGCCTTAGGAGACTTGATCGGGGATCAGGCTGCAGGGAATGAAACCCTGAAGTCCGGTGGCTGACATCGCAGCTCTTCAATGGAGCCATGGTGCCATGGCAACATGACGCCATGGTGCTGCGGCTCCATTGAAGAGCCTTCACTGAGTTAGCCGGGTACAGTCCTGTACATGTAGGCTGGGCTGAATCGCAGTCCCAGCCTGTACATACAGGACTGTTCGCAATTCTGATCCCGTGGGGCTAGAATGTGCCCCGGGGAATCAGAATCGCGATCCCCCTCTGTACGTCTGGTTCAGACCGGACATACAGAGGGGATCTTCATCCAGGACTGAATAAGCCTATGTGTAGAATGGAATTTATGGTTAGGGAACTTTTTTTGCTTGGTTTAAACCTATTTTCACCCACAAAATCTAAAATTGTGTTACCTACAGTAGCTGCCTTTTAAAGCTACTGTCACAGCTGTGATCACAGACACAACCATGACCCTGGCTCTAGCAAAGACTCTTACGCAGTGCTTTTCAAACTTTTATCTTGTATGACCCCATTTTAACAACTGAAAATTCACACAACCCCAGATGATGATAAAAATCAGCACAGCAGGTCTCCAGCCTCTTTCCCCCTCCCCCCTTCACTCATCTAAAGCAGGAAGGCGGCAGCGGCAGCAGCAACAGTAGTGGCAACAGCAGCGGCAACAGAAGCAGCAGAGTCCCTTGTGTCAGTGTGTAATATCTGCTTACTGACCTCGGCAAGAGTTTTTAACAGGAAGCTTACCCAGGAGGGGCAAGGGCCTATGAATGTTGTGGTGTAGAAGGTCCCTCTGATCCCTTAGAGCAGTGGTCCTCAACCCAGTCCTCTGGGGCCCACAGGCCAGTCAGGTTTTCAGGATACCCACAATGAATATGCATGAGATAGATCTGCATACAATGGAAGCAGTACATGCAGATCTATCTCATGCATATTCATTGTGGGCCCCAGAGGACTGGGTTGAGGACCACTGCCTTAGAGAGAGGAAAAACGGAAGAGTTAGCTTCAGTAGCTGACAGAAAACAAAAGCACATGGCACATGGTTTCCAGGGAAACCACAAGCAGAGTGAATCACAGGAGAGGAAAACACGCCCCTGCTGCAGTTCAGCACCACAGTCACGAGTTGAGGCAGAACACCTGCTGGGAGGAGGGGTCAGGTTAAGCCCTAGAAGGCAGAGATATAAAGAATGCTCATTAGAGAGGAAGTTAGGACAGCCTGGAGAACCAGGTGCAGAACAGCCACGAGAACAGCTGAGAGAACAGCTACGGGAACGGAGAGAAAGACCAGAGCCAGAACAGGAGTTAAGCTCAGAAACAGAGGAACTGCTTGGGAATGAGGACCCAGAGGAGATGATGGTAATATAAGATTCTCTGAGGTTTAATTCAGAGAGGGAAACCAGCAAGAGAAACAAGTGGAGAACCAGTGCCAAGAAGCCAGGTAGAAACAGCCCAGGTTTGGTGCCGTGTCTGAAAGGCAGCCAAAGGGAAAGATTACCAAGAAGGCTGACTTGGGAGCACTCACAAACTCCAAGGTTTGGATCTCTAGCTGACCCTGAAGTGCAGAGAGAATCTCCTGTAAGAAAGCCAAAAGATAGGCTGAGTGATCGGTTCAAAGACAAAACTGTTTTTAAGAAGTGGTCTTGTGTTAGCCCAGAAGGGTGGGGCTCTCCTCATAGTAAATGCTGTGGTAATTCCCAACCGTATCTAGCAGAGTGCTGCAGAGAAAAGCCTCGGGCTGAGGAATTAGGTGTGTAACCAGTTCCAAACATTCTCAGCTGATAGTCATTATGAAGCAATGGAGACAGAACCAGCTGTAGAATACATGCCTGTGGAAGAAATGGACTGTACATTATCTGTTTCTGATAATATAATACCTGTGTGCTAATACTAAGCTGTTCAGAGAGCTGCAGGAGGCAGCTGGAAGAAAAGCACAGAAGGTTTGGAGCAGAGAAATGCTTGTTTAAGTTGGATTACTGTGAAACGTAGGTGTTGCTGATATAAAAAGCTATTTTTGTTCAGTTCTTATATTATTTCCTGCCAGAAGATGTATGGCAATTTGTTCTTCATTTCCTGTATGTAAAGCCGCCCGGAGGGGAATTAAAATCCTGTTTGCCTGAAACCATTCGTGCTCAACTACTCTCTTTTATTTGGATAGTAAATACTACAACTCCCAGGAGGCAGTGCTTCCCCCAAGCTCTGTTATACTATCTAAAGAAGGGATCCGGCCGCTTAACTCTGCATGCCCAGGCTGTGGGATACTAGCGTGTTACAATGTTCACTGGCTCACACCCCACATGATGACTGGTGATTGCTACTATCTGGCATAAGTCACAGCGAAAGTCCAGAGGGAAGGACAAACAGCCATGTTTCTGTGACCCCCATCCATTGTGTGACCCCATTTGGGGTCCCGACCACAAGTTTGGGAACAACTGCTCTTACCACTTCAGCAGAGGCAGCATAGTATTTTTGGGTGGAGCAGAGACTGGGGACTTGAAGCTGTTAGGCACCCATAAATCCCTTGCGGTTCTCCAAGTGTCTAAGAGCTAGGAGAACCTGCAGGGAGCAATAGGGGGGGGGGGGCTGCGGAGGGTAGGAGAGTCAAAATCAGTGCTTAGAGAAGGGAAGCAGTGAGAGTAAACAATGGAGACCATGGATAATGGCTGCTAGCAGCATCCTGTGTGCTCACCAGAAGAAAGGAACATGTTTCTACATGCATATATCTACAAATCAACACATGCACGATCATTTGCATATGCTTGAAGTTGTAGAATGCATTCAATACATGCCTAAAGAACGAATATTTAATTTTAATATTTAATTTAATTTATATTGCATAGTGTAGTCCCCTCTACCTCATTGCTTGTAATTTAATTTATATTGCATAGCGTGTAGTCCCCTCTTAACATATATTGCATAGCATGTAGAACCCAGTACCACCTCATTACCATCCCATCACTATTAAATCTCAGATACTACATATCCTCACCATTCCTCCCATAGCCCTACATCACATTATCCTTCTTCCTACTCCCCAACTGCTTCCCCTCCTACCAGCACCCTCCTTCCTTCCACCCCTATTCCCCCTTTCCCTTCCTCACTTCTCCCTCCATTCTGTCTTCTAAACTATCATCAGCTCTCGAGCTTCACCTCACTCTAAGGCAACCCCACCCTCGGTTCCACCATACTACCTCCTCCTTACCCCACTCCCTATTACTCCTTCTTCTCTCATCAGGTAATATCAACTCCAACTGAGGTCCCCCTCAATTCCTATCCCACTCTAAGAAGAGTTCCTCATGTACCTTGTCTAACCTCATCCATATCTCTCTCCTTTCCCCTTCCACTCTCCCCCCCCCCCACGTGCCACACACTCAGAGAAATCAACCCCAACCCTGAACCCCCTCGATCCCGATCTCACTCTGAGAAGAGTTCTTCACACACCTTGTTTAACCTCATCCATATCCCTCTCCTTGCGCCCCCCCCCCACTCTCCCTCCCTCATGTGCCTTATGGAACGCACACTCATCCAATGATATCAACCCCAACCCTGCACACTTATCCAGAGATATCAACCCCAACCCTGGCCCCTCAAGATCCATGTCTTACTCTGGAAAGAGATCCTCACACAACAGCCCCCCTCGATCTCTGTCCTACTCTGGAAAGCAATCCTCACGTAACCTGTCTAATCTCATCTATATCCCTCTCCTCTCCCCTTCCACTCTCCCCTTCTCGGGTGCCTTATGGAACGCACAATCGGTCTCTAATAAACTTGCCTTTACCCATGATCTCTATCTCGAACGCTCTACATCTTCTTGCCCTAACTGAGACCTGGCTCCCCCCAGATGATACCGCATCTACTGCTGCTCTCTGTCACGGGGGCTACCAACTCTCCCATACACCTCGTTCCACTGGCCGCGGTGGTGGGCTTCTACTTTCTCCCGCTTGTCAATTCCAACCCCTCCTACTGCCTCAATCTCACTCCTTTCCCTCTTTTGAAGTCCACTCCATTCGCCTCTTCACACCACTTCCTCTCCGAGTAGCTGCTATCTATCGCCCTCCTAATAAGTCTGCTTCTACCTTCCTTACCGACTTCGACGCCTGGCTTTCCGTCTTTCTGAATTCCTCCTCCCCCTCTCTTATTCTTGGGGATTTTAACATCCACGTTGATAACCCCTCCGATCCCCATGCATTAAAACTCCTTGCCCTTACCTCCTCATTTGACCTCCAACTTTGTTCCACTGCCCCCACTCACAAGCACGACCACTGCCTTGACCTGATGCTCCTCTCTAAGTCCTCTCCATCGAACCTCCGTAACTCAATTCTTCCCATATCGGACCATCACCTGTTAAGCTTTAATCTTCAACTCCCACTGCCTCAACCTTATCCAGTCCCCTCCAAACTATTAGGAACCTTCATACTATTGACCCCTTGACTCTCTCCTCCACCATTTCTCCATCTTTCTCCCATTATTTCTTCCAAATCTGTTGAAGAGGCAGTAACCTCCTATAATACTGCACTCTCCTTGGCTCTGGATACTCTTGCCCCACCCACCCCCTCACTCTGTGAGACGTTCCACACCCCAGCCTTGGCTCTCACCCACCACCAGCTATCTACGCACCTGTACCCACTCTGCTGAACATGCTTGGCTAAAACACTGCTCCCCTGAAGACTTTCTACACTTTAAATTCATGCTTGACTCCTTTCAATCAGCCATAGCTCTTGCCAAACAAGAATACTACATCCATCTGACCAACTCTCTTGCTTCTAATCCTCACCGTCTCTTTAATACCCTCAGTTCTCTCCTCAAGGTGTCCCGCCCATGGTCCTGCCCTCCCTTCCTGCCCAAACCCTCGCCGACTACTTCCATGACAAAATCCACAAGATCACCCTCCAATTCTCCACTTCATCATCTACCTCCCCTCCTCCCCAAATCTCCCCCTCATCCCTACTACCTCCGCCACCATCTCTTCCTTCCCTGTGATCACTGAAGAGGAAACCACACTCCTTCTCTCTTCCTCCAAACCACCACCTGTTCCTCTGATCCTATCCCCACACACCTCCTAAGCCCGATCTTCCCCACCATTGTCCCTAGCCCTCTTCAAATCCAGGTTGAAAACCCACCTCTTCACTGTCGCTTTCAGATCTTGATTTCGATCTCTTGTCTACCTTGACTGTCAATGTCATGCTTGTCTGTCCTTGTATGCCTGACCGTGCCTTGTACTTCTTGCCCTGAATAGACTATTGCTTTATGTTCTGTTTGTTTTGTCTTGAGTACATTGTAAGCTCTAACGAGAGAAGGGACCGTCTCATACGTGTCTGTACAGCACTGTGTGCGACTAGTAGCACTTTATAAATGCTTAATAGTAGGCTTAGTAGTAGTAGTAGTAGTAGAATATGTGAAACCAACATGAAGAGTGCCCAAAAATCATGAAAAGACTTGTTTTAATCTAACACAAAAAACTTTTTTTTTTTTTTTTTTTTGACTGTGCACACTCCTACTAGATAACACTTTCTCTGGCTGTCAGGATCCCCTCATCCCACTTGGTGCCGCAGTTGGGAAGAAATGCTCAGTTAATAGGGTCCATAGTTAGCCAATTAAAAAGAGCCACCCATTCAGTGCATATGTTAATTATATGTTATACCAAAGAAAACAGTTAATTAAAAGGAAAATAGTACTATCTGGCCACCAAAATAAAGTCCAATATCTACTCAGAAAAAAAGGAAATAATTTCACTGGTCTACAAATTTTTAAAAGTTGTCTGCTTCAGAGACAAAATATGCCAATTCTTATGGATTCTGAAGTGCTAAATTAAAAAATAATAATTAAAATCGCTGATTAGCTACTGTTTCCAAGATACCTAAGCTTTTCCATTTTACATGTATATATAGCATATTGATAGTAGAGTTTTAATCACAAATTATAATAAACCTAGGTCTTTTCATGTGTTTATGGTTGACATTTATATGGTCTTGATAAAATTTTACCTGCTGTCTTTGTTTAAAAGTTTAAAAATCAGCCAAAGGGTTATTTAAATACAATTTATTTAAAAAATTAATATGAAACAGAAAGCAAGAAACAAATAGGAGTGTCCTACATGGAGCGGTGGGTTCACCCCTAAAAAAAGACATGGGGAGAGGAGGCCTGCACAGAGAGGCAGGTGCACCTACTCTTGCCTTCTTACTGGGCAGACTAGATGGACCATACTGGTCTTTATCTGCCGTCATTTACTATGTCACTATGTCAGACCTTATTCAGTGTCTTCTTGGCTTTTCTTGGCTTGTCTCTTGTATTCTGTAAATGTAGTATCTCTTGTCACTGTCCAGCAACAGTCTGCATGCACTGACAGGCTCCATTTCCCTTGATATCTTTTCTCCATCACTGCAATGTCCTGATGAAAATCGTTCACCATGCTCATCGCTCACTGTTTGCAGTTCGGTGGAAAAAGATCAAGATGTGAGTGCAAAAGAAATTATCTTTAGTGACATGTTGCAGCCAAGAATTTTGTATGCATTGAGGAGTTTTTCCACCAACTTTCTATAGTTGTTTGCCTTGTTGTTTCCAAGAAAACTTGTTGTCACTGAATGGAAGGCTTTCCATGCTGTCCTTTCTTTGCCACGTATTACACTGTTAAATGCATCATCCCGAAGAAGTTCCAGAATCTGAGGACCAACAAAGACACCTTCGTTTATCTCAGCTTCACACAGTCTTGGAAATTTCCCGCTGAGATACTTGAAAGCTGGTTTTGGTTTGTCCATGGCCTTGACAAAATTTTTCATTAGATCCAGCTTCATATATAAGGGTGGTAACAAAATCTTCCTTGATTCAACAAGTAGTGAATTCTGCACACTTTTCTTTCCAGGCTCCAATGACTTCCGGAGTGGCCAATCTCTCTTGATGTCGTGGAAATCTTTTGCATGACTATCCCATTCACAGAGAAACAGTACTTTGTATATTCAGTCTGCAGATTGAGCAATAACTTTCAAATCACCACAGAGCAGCCACTGATGTTGGTCATAATTTATGCATCTCAACAGCTGTTTTATATTGTCATAGGTTTCCTTCATATGGACTGCGTGATGAACTGGAATCGATGGCAAAACATTGCCACTATGCAGTAAAATAACTAAGACTCTAAGGAGTGGAGTGGCCTAGTGGATGGGGCAAGGTACTTCAGGCCGGAAGGTCGGGGGTTCAAATCCCACTAGAGGACAGCAACCTTGGGCCGGAAGGACTGGGGTTTCTAGTCCTACAGGTGCTCCTTGTGGTCTTGGGCAAGCCACTTAACCCTCCATAGCCCATGTTCCCTGTAAAATAGTTATCTCCAAGTTATAATGCCCTGTTCAATGTAATTTCAGTTTGTTCAATGTAAACCGCACTGATGCAGAATAGCGCGGTATATAAGAGAATGTAAATAAATAAATAAGACTCGTCTTCGATGAATTGATGAACAGTCTCCACTCATCTGGATGATGAATGATGTTGAAGGCTGCCATCAGACCATCGATGTTGTTGCAGGCTACATGATCACCTTCCATGAAGAAGAATGTAACAAGATGCTTTTGACATTCATGGAACATGGAAACCTTATCAACACCTGACAGGAGATTCCACTGCTGCAATCTGAAGTCCAACGGCTCTGCCTTACTCTTAGGTAGTTCCAAATCCCTGACAAGTCAATCAGTTCACCTTGTATTATGAAGTATGGTTCAGAGTAGGAGGATGGGAGAAAATCTGGGTCATATGACATTGATGGTTCGGGACCAGAAGTTTCATCCCCTTACTCTTTCTCATCTGCTTCAAGAGAGAATGATTTTAGAACATCAGGAACCAGCAGTCCTTCTCCGTGGGGTACTGAGCATATAGCTGATGGAATATTTGGATACTGCACAATCCACTTTTTCTTCTTCGACAAACCTTTCCCAACAGGAGGCACCATGCAGAAATAACAATTGCTGATTATCTGTCAGCTCTCTCTAAATCATTGGCACTGCAAAAGGCATGAATTTCCTTTTTCTATTCAACTACTGGCAAAGATTTGTTGCA
Source organism: Ichthyophis bannanicus (assembly GCA_033557465.1). Taxonomy (NCBI): domain Eukaryota; kingdom Metazoa; phylum Chordata; class Amphibia; order Gymnophiona; family Ichthyophiidae; genus Ichthyophis; species Ichthyophis bannanicus. Next base: position 259,150,028 of record CM066035.1, read on the forward strand.
CAAGTGTTGCAGCATATGTGTGAGACCCAGCTCTTGTCCTGATCTCCAATTCTGCAGTCAAAGTAAAAAGTGACAGGCTTTCTTATACTGTGTTTCTGTGATGCAAAAGTCATTTATATGCCTCAGAAAAATCAAATAAATAAATTTCACCACAAACATAGCAGAAGTGATCTGCATTGTTCAAACAATTATGAGGCAAATCTCACTTTGGCTAAATGTAAAAAATCACCGAGAAGCCTGGTCTACAGCCAAAATACTACCGACACGTCATATTCATTAAAAGAATGTTGTGCAATTTGTTCTGCAGAGTGATATAATTAAGGTGAGTTAGGATTGCAATTATCTATGGACTTCTAGGAATAACATGATGCTATTTATTTAGCTTTATTTACATAGTAATATATAGTAACATAGTATATGATGGTAGATAAAGACCAGTATGGTCTATCTAGTCTGCCCAGCAAAGCAGCAAGAGTAGGTGCACCTGCCGCTCCGTGCTGGTCACCCCTCCCCATTCCTTTGTTTAGGGGTTTAGACGCAGGTCATGCCCATTTTTATTTCTTTCTTTATTTTCTTTATTATACTTTTCTATGCCGCCCCTTCCAGAGATCAGGGGCGGTTTACAGAGAACCAAACATGTTACATAAAAGAGGAGCTAACTTTTTACATGATAACTTTAACATGAAGTATTTTCAACAGGTTAAGGTTTTCATTATAACTATGTACAAATTAACTATATACAGGTGTTCTTTGGGTTTGCGTGAGTATGATTAGGGTCTGTGTGGCCTTGAGTAGTCCTTTACCAACAGTTATGTTAGGTAATGGATTGGTGTGTCAATGGTATTTGCGAGTTTGTCTTCTTCTCCGTGGTGTGCAGTGAAGAGGTGTGTTTTAAGCTGCTTTCTGAACTCTTGGAGATCTCCGATTGCGTGGATGGATAATGATAGGGAGTTCCAGAGGCTGGGGGTCATATATGTAAATGCTCTGGAGCTGGTAATTTGTTTCATTTTGCAGAATGAATGTGGGATTGCTAGGGAGTGGAGAGTGTTCTCCCTTCGCTATCTAGTGTCTGCGGAGGTATTAAGAAGAGTTGAGGGGAAGGATGGTGCAACATTATTAATGAGTTTAAAAGTTACCACGAGTAGCTTGTTTTTTATCCGGCTTGGTATTGGGAGCCAGTGAAGGTCATGTAAGAGGGGTGTGATATAGTTGTTAGTCAGGCTTTGCAGATGATTCTGGCTGTGATGTTCTGTGCTCTTTGGAGTATGTATAGATTTTTGGTGGTAGACCCTGTAACAGGCTGTTACAGTAGTCAAAGTGGGGGGTAATGATGGCTTGAACAGACCTGAAGTTGTTTGTTTCAAGGAAGGGTCTCTCTCATGTGTTGTATGGTCTTCGGTTTGTAAAAGATTGTTCTGGCTGTTTGCTTCAGGTGGGGTAGAATGCTGAGTGATTTGTCAAGAGATATGCCCAAATATTTAACCTCTTGCTTGACTGGGAGTGTGATGTTGTTAATGGTGATGGTTTGGGGTAGGGTGATGTAGAGGGTTTCTCTCTTATTAAAATTTATGCTGAGATTGTTGGAGTTCAACCAAGATTCGCTTTCATTAATGCAGTTGGCTAGGTTATTAAAGGTAGGGTTGTTTACATCTATGGGGAGTCATCATGGTAGATATAGTATCCAATGTTGTGTTTCCTGAATATATGAGCAATGGACTGTAGGGTACAGGCTGAATAAAAGGGCGGAGAGGGCAGATCCTTGTGGTATACCTTGGTCTCATGGAAAGGTAGTTGGGGGTTCCTCCCCTATTTGAATCCATAGTCTGCTATTTGTGATGTAAGATTTAAACCATAGTAGGCCTATTCCGCCCAGGCCAAGTTGTTCCAGTCTTGAGATGAGGGTATTGTGGTTAATGCTGTCAAAGGCTGATGCTATAATCTATGAAAATTAATAGAAATGCATGGCTCAGGTTATCTATGCCTCAGATAAGGTTATCAGTTAGGGCTAGGCGTAAGGTTTCGAACCCATGAAATGGTCAAAAACCATACTGATCCACATTTAGGGGGGCATTGGTATCTAGGTAGTCTTGGAGTTGGTTTAGGACCTTTTTTTTTATTATTTTAGCAACAAATGAAATGCTTGCTATTGGTCTGTATGAGCTTGGTTCACTTCTGTTTAGTGTCTTGTTCTTTAGTATGGGGCGAATGGAGGATGTTTTTAGGTCAGTGGGTATAATACTTTGGAGTAGGGATTGGTTTATTATTTGGAGGAGGTATGGGGCGAGTTCAGTTTTTGTGGCCTTGATCTATGAGACAGGACATGGGTCTAGGGGGGAGGTAGTCGTGTTGATGTTAGACGTTATATTTAGTAGCTGCTTCTAGTTTATTGCATGGAATGATGTCCAGGCGTTAGGGTTTTTCGGGGGTTCCATTGAGGAGAGAGTGAGGTTGTGGTTTTTGGTTTTTAGCTTTTCTGCAAAGAAGTCGTCAAGGATGTGGGGTTCTATGTTGCATATGGCTGAGTCATTCTGGTTGGTTTTGGTTAGGGACCAGACAATGGCAAACAGCTCTGTTGGTCGATTAAGGGCACGATTTATGATTCTGGTGTGGTGTTCTTTTTTGACTTTGTTAATTGTGTCCTTGTAGGCAGTAAGTAGGTTAAGGTATTGAAGTTTGTTTTGTTGTGTTTTGGATATATGCCATTTCTTTTCGGGTTTTCTCAGTTGCCTCTTTAGTTTTAGGAGTTCTGGGTATACCATTTTTCTGAGCGCTGGGGGGTGGGTGCCTTGCAGGATTGTTAGGGGGAGATGCTGCTTTTTGTATAGTGTTGTACCAGGTGTTTAGATTTGCTGAGATTTAAGAGATAGTTATGTTTATTTTGATTTTATCCTGTTGCTATAAAGGGATCCACTGTATCTGTCCCATGCCATTTTGAATTCTGTCACTGTGTTTGCCCCCACCACTTCCATCGGGAGGCATTCCAAGCATCCATCACCCTTTCAGAGAAAAAGTATTTCCTGACATTGCCTTTCGGTTTACCCCCTTGCAGCTTCATGTTATGCCCTCTAGTTTACATAGAAACAATTGCAAATACATTGTAACAGTGGTGTGAAACTATATACAGCACACAAACAAGACCCCAGGGGATCTTAACTAATTCACATCATGTATGGCGCAACAGCACCTTTAAATTGCATCATTCATTGTTTTGCCTGAAAAAGGAAGTACTGTCCAAGGAAAAACATAGATTTATCACAAATCCAGTCAAAGATGTGCACATTTTAGTAATTTATGTTTTAAATTGAGATCCCGTCCCAACTAGACACCAACTCAATTACACCTCCTCCATATTTGACTACCTTTGTAAGAGAATACCCTAATCCGCAACACAATGCATACTGAACATATGTAAATAGTTCCAGTTCATATTTCCCTATGTTATCCAAGTTGCCTTTCCTGTTCTCTGTAAAACCAAACTGCTTGATGTTATGGTCCTTTGTTTTTATGTAAACCGCGCTGATGCTAAATAGTGCGGTATATAAGAGATTGTAATAAATAAAATAAATAAATTATAACTCGCATATCCTTAGCACTTACGAAGACAAGGTTGTATGTACTGATCCAGTAGTGTAAATTGAAAATTAGAGCCAACAAACAATTTTAAGCATCCTTTTTGTTTTCAGCATCTCAGACTTAGTAAATTGTGACTGAATTTATTTTGGAAGCATTTTGGCTGTAGAACAGTGTTTTTTCTATCAATTTTTTTGAGTTTTGATCTTCTTGAAATAAACACAGATAAATCCTCAGGAAAAAAAAAAAACTACCATAAAAAGCTGAAAACAAAAATCCCTATTTATAGTTGAAACCTATCTGGGTGTGTCTGACTGTGTGTATGAGCGAGACAGAACAGGTGCAGCCTGTGCAAGATGTGCAAAGACTCGTTGGGAGGTCTTGCTCTTCCTGCTAGCATTAGTACTTCCCCTGGCCCTCTCACATGTCTATAGCATCACCACATTCCCTTCTTCACCACCTCCAGCCCCTAGAAGAATCGGGCAAACCCATATTCTCATGAAGGGAGCCTCCTCAAGGCCTCTGCCTTGGCAGTAGCAGGCTGCGCCTGACCCTATGACCCTGGGACTAGCTGGCACGGAGCAGAGCGGCCTAGTGGTAAGTTACGCTACCAGAGGGCCCAGGGATAGAATTCCAATCGAGACCACCAGCCTTGGACCACAACATAAAAAACCGGGATTGCTGACCCCAGAGGTGGTCCCGCTGGCCCTTGTTAAGTGACTTAACCCCCTGTCTCAGGTACCAAAACAAATTGCGAACCCTGCAGGGACAAGGGAAATAGAAATACTGTAATCTACTGTATGCGCACCCTAACCTATAGGCAACAGTACACCCTAATGAATAACCCACTGGAAATAAGTGACCATAGGAAACAGTGGCAGCCAATAGACAACAGAACTGGTGCTGGTTCCTTGACCCACTTCTCGCCTTCCAACTCTTCCATCAGCCTTGAGAGAAAGCTGAGAAGAGAATGGCCAGAGGTCCGGAGAACTTGCATCCTGGACAACAGAAAGAAAGAGATACTAGGAACCGGAAGCAAAGCTCAAAGAGAAAGGGAAACTGATGACCGATAGCGCGACATCCTCCCAATACCGGAGAAATAAAACCCAATCTGATGAGCCAGCCTGAGCAAAGAAAGGAAGTTGCGGTCTGCAACGAATGCACCCAATCGTATGCATAAGCTATTGAGAGCACCTACAAAATGACCATTAACGTATAAGGGCAACCCAGCACCCGTCACCCAAACACAGTGCAGGGAGCACGCCTGAACAGAGGTGGAATCCTTGAAGCACACCTAGAGCATGGACTTCCTCTAGGAAACCGTCCAGTACCCCGGGGCGCTAACCTTCAGACCGTGCTACCTAGGCGTTCTTCCCTTCACCCTCAGCACGGTCCCTTTAACAAGATCGCCCAGACGGATCGCCCCTGCTAAATGCACACCACTCAGCTCGGACAGCTCAGCTCCAGAAATAGATAAAAATTACCTGAGAAGAGTATGCTAATTGGAGCTATGAAATACACAGGTAAGCCCCTGGCCCACCTGCCATCAGCGAAATCGCGGCGGGATACATTGATAACCTTGCAAGAGTAGGACTGATAGGTTGCTGCCCGCGTGAACCTGATGAGGAAAAGAAATTTGTATTCCACCACTTCACCTCTAGGGATGAGGACACTAAGCCATAAGTTATTCATGAGCAGCGTTGACATGCGGTGGTCTTTAGGGCACTAGAGCCCCCACTGCCAAACAGACATTAACAGCCTCAAATCTTGGTCTGCAGAACACTACAGTTGCCGGTTCAGACACGAACCCCGGAGTGCCCATGAGGTGGCCCTGCGGGATTTGGGTTTTTTTGGGGGGGGTTTTAATCGAAGGGTTCCTGAACCTGATTCCGCAAAACCACTGGTAGCCACTCCGAGTATCCCCGAACAATGAAACCTCACCTATCAAAAAGCGAGGACCCGAGAGAAAACCAGGCGACTGAGGGGCCGAACGATTCCTCCCCAGCGCAGACCCTGAAGGAAAGCTACCATGCCTCCTGTGTCGTTCTCGCCCCCGTCTGAAGACTTACCCCGACTCAGGCAATCTTCGAGGAACGGAAGAACCAAGACTCCTGCCGTCCGCAGCACTGCCGCCACCACAAACCGAATGTTGGGGAGGAACCGCAAGCCGCTGCGAACCCAAAGGGTAGGGGCTGGACCAGGAAATTTGGTTTATTACCCCTGTATATATTTACACTTTCTTATAGACCGCGCCAGACTGCCTCAGTGCGGTTTACATTGAACAAACTGAAATTACCGTGAACAGGGCATTAGAACTTGGAGAGAACTATTGTACCGGGAACACGGACTATGGAGGGTTAAGTGGCTCGGCCAAGACCACCAGGAAGTGCTAAACCTAAAAGGCAATGATGCACCGCTCTGAATGGGCAAGGCGCAGAGGGCAAAACTGAACAGTACAGTACAGCCTATGTGAAAATACCTGCCAATTTACTACAATGGAAGGCACGACAAAACGACTGACCCTTCAGGGACAGTGTACAGCTTTCTTAAAATGTAGGAGCGATCACGCTCTTCCGCACGTTGCTTGCCAACCTACCTGCTAAGTGAGACTGGAATGACCAGATATGGAAACTAGCAATGTTGAAGCCATACGTGATCTGCCCCACTATAAAAAGTTTATTTAACTATCCACCAAGTCGAGGCAGCTAACAGCAATATAACCCCCAGAGATTGGGAGGGGTCACGATCAACTAAGCGGGAACTAACAAGACCCTTGCCTGTGAAGCCATATGCCTTCCGAACACAGCCCTTTGCTGCAGGGAGGCGGATACCTACACAGCTGATGCCGGGACTACTTTGGGGAAATCTGCCAAACCGACCGCAATATTTTTATAAGTATTCACACTGCATGACCGCAGGGTGTAAGCTTGTGATGCAGCCCGGGCCACTCCAAGCACTTAGGGACCCCAGGAAACCTGAGGCTGAGCACCCACAGCTGTCTTGACACTTGTGCACACAATGTACAATAAAAGTGTAACAAAAGGTGGTTAATAAACACGTTTGGGCTGATTTTTTTTTTTTTTTTTGAAAAAGGAACGCATGGAAACGTATGCCCTTAAGTGGCTAATCTAAAGGGCTTAGCCACACAAGGAGTATCAACTAACCCAAGCATTTGCATAAGTCACAGCCTTCATACCCATCAATGGGGTGTGCACAGGGGGATGACTCATGATCATCACATAGATGGGGTTTCAATTGTACACATGTAATAATGTAGCATAAATGCATTTTCTGCAAATCTAGGCACAGAGTTCTACCTGCTCAGAGTTATGTTGCAACTAGGGGAGACACATCTGGACACACCTATGGGCTGATGTGTTTACTGTATAAAACAGGTCCCAAAAAACACACCCGGCAATGCTCATCGACTGTATGAGAGTTTATAAAATTACCTCATAATGTACATGTTGGGATCCTCCAATGCTGCTGTTACTGTTTAGGGCACCAAAACAAAAAACCGCTCTAAGCTTGCTCCGAAATAAACGGTGACAAGAAAAATGACCCAAAAGAAAAAAAGACAAAGTTAGCATAAACAAAAGAAAGAAAAAGCAAGCAACTAGCTAAAAATCCCAAGTAGAAGCAGCCTGCCTGTGAAAACGCTGAAATTGAACCTGAAGCACTCCCTGCTCCGGCGATCAGCGCTGCCGCCATGAAGTAAGACATCGCTGGGGAAAACCGCGTGCTCAAAATGGCCGCCGGTTCCTCACAGCATTTTGGCGGGCCGTGCCGGAAGGCCTCTCTGGGTCCCCCGTGCTGCACCCGGCTGCCAGGGAACAAATCAAGCTACCTTTGCCGAGCCACAGCTCAACCTCCGGGAACAAATAAGGCTGCCGGGAACCCCTGCACCGGCGACAAGAAGAGCCCCCGGTTCCGGCAGCTGCAGCTTAGACTGCCTGTGAGGTACAATAGGAGCTCTACCCCGTGCCTTCCAGGGGAAAAGAGATCCCATATAAAGAAATGCCAGCACTTTAACATGGCGCAGCAGATACAGAAGCTCCCCGTCAGGAAACACGGCTCTCCATGTATTTGAGCCTCTCGGTCTCTTGATAATGATTTTTTTTTTCCAAAGAAACAGCAAACAAATCCCCCCGGCCAAAGAAAGTAACTGAATCTAAACCAAACAAATTGAAAATAGAATATCCCAAAATTAACAGAAATAAATCTATACTAACTATACTAACTAGCCTGCTTCTTATCAGATTCTCCAGTGAGCCCAGCACCTAGGCTCACTACGTCCTCCTGCTGCATGGAGACTGGACACACTGGGGGGCTGATGGGAGTTCCAGCATGCTACATCCAGGGAGGTGAAGATTCTGATTGGTCCAGTCTCCAAGCTGCAGGAGGAGGTGCACTACCCAGGAGTGGAGGACTAAACTGGAGGAACGATAAGGAACAGCAAGTTACAAGCACTGCTCGCTGATTCTCCCTGACAGCAGGAGATCAGGGCACATGGGACCTCAAGGTGAGGGGGAAGAGAGGGAAGAGCTCCTCCGTATATTTATCTATATTTTGTTTCTTACTTAAAAGAAGAATTACCTAACCTTTTGTATTTTTATTGTGTGCCTAAAGCCAACATCATCCCTAATGGGGGAGGTTAGAAGAGGGAGCAGGATTCCTGGTCAGTGCAAGGCTGTGTGTAAAAAGCATTTCTGCCTAAACAAAGGACCGGCCCCTGTACAAAGAAAAAGAGATCATGAAGATATCCGAACAGGCTATGAAAATACACAGCTGCTGTGCTACAGCAGCCTGTGACATGATGAAAACATCTGCGACCGCAAGAAGAAAATGCACGATTTCAGCCTTCCATGACAGGCACTCAAACATGTTCAGGTCTAAACAAGATGCTACCTCTCCAGGATTTGGTCCATTAGCTCCAAAGCTTTTATTTTTAAGAATTCTCAATACACCAAAATGATTTTTACCCAGCTGAATGGTCATGCTTTTCAGAAGTCAGGGTAATATCTTATTTATGCACTTTCAATTTTGCATTTCTTCAATAAACCATTTCAGATAAGACCAAGATGAATAATACACCAAAGCAAAGAGAAATTATAAGGAATCCCACATTACCATCTTTCAGCAAAAAAAAGGAAAAAAAAAGACAAGGGGGGGGTGGAGGGGGAGAAAAGGAAAAAGAAAAGCAGTTGCAGGAAACCTTCAATGCATGAAGTAAATAAAAGAAAAGTAACAAACTGAAGACAATTTTTCATCACAAGATTATATTACAGATAATTGAGGATAAGTCTCTAGACTCAAAACTGCTCTTATCTTCCAAAAACTTCTTTTAACACCACTGGGTCAAAAAAAAAAAAAATCACAATTTTATTTTGGCCCATAATGCCAAAGCTACCGGTAATATAACCTCACTAACTCATGCATCACAAGTACAAAACATTGTAAATAGTTAAGTTACTTGTACATAATTAATGTGGTTTACTCCAAACCGCTTTGACCCGGTGAAAAACGGTATAATAGCACAGCAAAATAAATAAACAAATGCAGTATCCTCCAAATTCACGCAACATTTACAGAGAAACTTAAGGAAAAACATAATGCAAAGCTACCGCCTGAGATTTCAAAACCAGAAAGGCTTTCCATCTCTCCTGTGTAACCTTGAAAAAGAAAAAAAAAAAAAAAGATGCGGCATGACCTGGAAAACTGCAAAGATCATGATATTAGCCATGGCAGCCTAATAGAACAAGGAGAAATTTTAGCCGATAACTTTCTTTCCTTGAATTCTGCTGGACCAGTCCAGAGCCCACCTTAGAAGACTCCTGCTACAGGTCGGGAAACCCTGCTGCCTTTTATTGCATTGTCAGTGTCTGTTTCTGACACAGAATTAATTCTGGTAAGAGAGCCAAATGCTCACTCATTTTTGTTGCAAAGTTGAATTGTTGGTTGTTAACATTGTGTTATGAATTATTCAGAGTTTTTCAGTTGATTTTCAGTTGAATTTTTCTGAGTTTTTCAGTTGAAGTGGCTATGTAATGAATGTCTGTTCTTATATTTAGAGGTTCTCAAACCAGACTGGTGAGTTTGAAACAGCAAATTTGAATTTCTGGTGGAAAGTTTTGTTGGAGAAAAAGCAGGAGTTATGAAATTTGAATTTTGGTGGGAAGAATCTTTGGAGAAAAAACGGAAACAGTGCAAGTAGAAATCCTGGAAGGGGGGAATTTGAGTTTTAACAGGAAGATCGTTGTAACAATCTTAGATTCTGGAAGATGGAAAATATCTCTCTTCAGCCCCAGACATTTTTAGCACTAAAGAGTAGTTACTCACCTGTAACAGGCGTTCTCCAGGAGCAGCAGGAATCAGTCCTCACATATGTGTGACATCGACGTCGATGGAGCACCCGTGCGGAGCAGTTCCCCAGCTTTCTAAGAAAGCCTTTGGGAATACTGCACGCATGCGCGGTCTCCTTCCCACCTAAAGGTGCCATCTTGCTCAGTCAGATGACATAGCTAAAAAGTATAAAAATGAACTATGTACAACTGCAACTCCCAGGGGAGGAGGGAGGGTTGTGAGGACTGATTCCTGCTGCTCCTGGAGAACACCTGTTACAGGTGAGTAACTACTCTTTCTCCAGGAGCAAGCAGGAAGTCAGTCCTCACATATGGGACTCCCCAGCTTCAGGCTACCGGGGACCCAGAGCTGAAAAATGAGCTCCCTCTAGCCGCAGCACCAGAGAAAGGATTTCGCTGAAACATACCCCCATCGGTAGCCCAACCAGAGGGCTGGAGGGTAGGAGTTGCCTAAACCTCGAAGAGATTCCGGAGCACTGCCTGACCGAAAGCACTGTCCGACCGAAAGCACTGTCCCTACGGAACTCCCTCTCCAGGCAGTAATGGGCTGCAAAAGTATGGCTTGAGGACCAAGTTGCAGTCCTACAGATGTCTGCCAACGGTACAGAGCAGAGATGAGCTACTGAGGCAGCCAATGACCTGACACGGTGGGCCGTGACCCGACCCTGCAAGGGAAGGTCAGCTGCCCTGTAAGCCCAGGTGATACAGTCAGCCACCCAGATGGACAAGGTACGCTTGGAGACAGGTAACCCCAAGTTATTAGGGTCAAAAGAGACGAAGAGCTCAGTAGCCCTGCTAAGCCCCTGCGTACGTTCAAGGTAGAAGGATAAGGCCCTTCTACACTCCAGGGTATGCAGGACTGTCTCAGCCCGGCTGGCATGGGGCCTAGGGAAGAATGTTGGAAGAACCACCTCCTGACAACCTTGGGGAGGAACTTAGGATGAGTCCTAAGGACTACCCTGTTCCTATAGGAGCGAGTGTATGGCCTGTCACAGACCAGAGCTTGAAGCTCACTCACTCGCCTGGCCGAGGTCAGGGCCACTAGGAATAGAGTCTTCCAAGAAAGGAAGCGGAGAGGACATGTAGCCATCCATCGGCTCAAAAGGTAGGCGAGTCAGTTGCTGCAAGACCACATTCAGCTCCCACTCAGGGGCCGGTGGAGGGAGAGGAGGCTTGAGCATGAGCAAGCCTCTGAGGAACCTGGACACCAAGGGGTGAACTGACAAAGAGTGTCCCTCCACCAGTGAGTGGTGAGCTGCCAGAGCAGAGAGGTGGACCCGAACAGAATTGGACTTAAGGCCCTGATTGGACAAGTGCAGCAGGTACTGAAGCACTACTGGCACAGTGCAGGAGAAAGGATCTTCCTTGTGTTGCTGACACCACAAGGAGAACCTTCTCCACTTCAGGGCATAGGTTTTCCTGGTGGATTGCTTTCTAGAGGCCAAGACCACCTCTCTTGTTTTTGACTCAGGAAGCTGCATTGCATGTTGTTTGTGCCTGCAATGTGCACTGCAGATAAGGCAATTGGATGGTTCTCTGCCCTGCTATGAAACCCCCGAGAGCCACTCCAGAGGCAGTTTCTCCAAATGGGTGTGTGTTGCGCATACTGTACCATGACAGTCATGCACCTCACTTCTAAGCCAGGGTATGTGGGGTATAATCTCAACCTCTGAAATTTACTGCTAATGCTCAGTGTAGTATTTGCATCATGCCAAAAAGAGCCACCCTCTGGAGTTCATAAGATGTTATGTGTATGTGTAATTTATCAAGGTGTGCTTGGAAATTCCTCTTAATTAGGCCTGTGGCACCCAACATGATGGGAAATAATTCCATATCTTTCTGCCACATGTTCTTGGTCTCCAACTGCATTTCGGTATATTTTCTCCCTCTCAACACAATTCACAAAGTAGTCACTTGGAACTGACACCTCTATGATCAATGGTATTCTGGTGTTTTTCTCCTTTACCACTATATCCAGCTTCCTCGCATCCAACTTTTTATCTGTCGGAAGGGGAGTATCCCAGGTGATCATAACCTCCAGCACTGTAAGGTCTGCCTTGTTTGTTGACATACACCACCACTGGGGCAATGACAGAAAACAATCAGATGCTCTACTCTTTAGGAGAAGCCAGAAGCCAGAGTCCCTCTGGCCAACAAGCGGATAATTGCCTAGGCCTTCTGAGTGGATGAGAGTCCCTGGGCCCACTGGCTCAGGTAGTGTATATCCTAGTCCTTCAGGCTGACATCTGAGGTGACAAGCACCCAATCTGGTGCTTCAAACAGCAACACAGCCAACAGGTGGTGGGAGTGCATCTCCACCTCAATTGCTCTTTGATCTAACAAGGAAGGAGGTGGGTCTGGTCGACCAACAGGGAGATCAGAAGGTTAAGCAGACACCATTACAGCGGGCACGTGAGTGCCCTGGCACAATGAACTGGCTCCAAGGTGACTCTGGTGATTCTGAAGATTGCGGGACCTCTCTATAGTGAAAAAAACTCAACCAGAAGAGAACGAAACTGAGCCCTCAGGTACTCCTAGGACAGAAGCAGGCTGCTCTTGGGAAAGTTGATCACCAATCCCAGCCTCTCCAGCCAATATAATCACCAGGTCTATGTTGACTCCTCCAGTGAGTCCAACTGGATCACCAGATAACCAGGAATGGCGAATCTGGATTCTGTTCTTGCACAGAAATGTCACTACACCACTATTACTTAGAAAAGGTACAGGGAGCATTGTCTAGGCCAAAGGGCATGGACCACAACTAGAAAATGGCAGTCTAGCACACAAAAAACAGAGAAACTGCTGAAGCTGCTCCCACATGGGAATATGACAATATGTCTTGGCAAGGTCTAAGGAGGTGAGGATCTGCCTCTACCTCACTGATGCAATGACAGACTTGTTGGCCCTCGTAAGGAAAAGGGACTCAGAGTTCGACAATGGCCACCTTTAGGTTCAGGATATGTTGGAAGGAATCTCCCTTCCTAAACATTATTGTGTGGATGGAACAAAATCTCTGGCCCCACAGCAGAGGGCATGGGAAAAATAGCCTTCACTTGCAGGAGGCATTGTGGAGTGTCTTTGAATGTCACCAACATGTGGAAAGCTGCAGGGAGGACTCTACAAGGGTGTCTCATATAGACATTGCCATAATTCAAACATTTCACCTCCTAAACCCCAGAATGGCCAGTAAGTTTAAAATCAAAAGGCAGGTGTCTTGCAACAGGAGCAAATTCATCTCCAACCTTGATAGAGGACCCCAAGAAACTGTTATCTAGTGTGACATGAGTCCCCTCAGAGAAATGCAGCTGGAGCTACACCCAACTGATTGAACCTCAGGAGGAAATGCTGGAATTTATTGGGAGGGGGGGGGACTGGCTCCCAGCAGAGCTGTGGTGAAGACTTGAGCACTCGGAAAGCTCTGAAAGGACTGCCACTTCCTGGACTAAGACCACAGGACCACCAGGCTGATCCATTCTTAATTGTTCGAGGGTGCCTCCAGGCTCCATGCATGGCACTTCAAGGGTTACTTTGGAACCATCAGGCCTATCTCCCAGGAGTCGCTGTGGGCCCATGGACTACAAGGCTCATCCTGAAGAGTAACCAGCCCTTAAAGGACAGTTTGCTATGCTGAAGCTTAGAGGCATCATCCACTGACTAAGTACAGTACCAGATCCATCAACAGGCTACTACCACCACTGACATGGACTTGGAAGAGATTCTAATAAAGTCTTAGAGGGCACCAGCCACCTAGACAATTCACTGCCAACCTTGTAGCCTCTGAGTTGTCTGGCAGCAACTGGATCCATTATCAGAGGGCTTGTCTCCAGGCCTGCCTATAGCATTGCCTAAGAGCTTAAGGCAATGGCTGCAAAGGTATTCTTAAGTAGGGCCTCAAACCTTAGACTCCTTAAGAGCAGTGCCAACCTCCACAGGGATTGCTATGCACTTAGTCACAGCTGAGGTCAGATGCCCATCCCAAGGGGTCCATAAAGCCGATACTGCTCACCCTGAGACTGACAGTACAGCCAAGACAGAGCCTTAGGGCCCATTCTCAAGGTTATCTCCCTAAAAAACTAAGCAAAGGATCAGATGCAGGAATGAATACAGCAGGACACCAGAAAAGCCTCCATACAAGAGAGTAGACTCCACCATGTGCAGAGGCACATTGTGTCCTGAAAAGGCTTAAAGAGGACCCATCAGCGAAACAGGTGGATCATGGAGACCCTAGCCTTTCACCAGGAAAAAAAATCACCCCAACCTTCAACTTACCTTCCAGCAAAAATGATTTTCTCCATAGTCTCTCAAACTACCCCTGTAGGGGAAAAGGCTGGACACCCAGAGGAATGAATAAAGGCAAGAGCATGGGGAAACTTGACCCCTCTAAATGCCCATGGCAGAGGCATTCATGGACCCCAGAATCCCATAGGGGGAGGTCTGGGCCTCGTTGCCCCACAAGGGGGCTATCTAGTAGCTAGCAGAAGACCTAAGACAGCCCATGAGCTATTTCAGGAGCTGCAGCATATGCCGGTTGAAAAGGAGTCCTATGCCCCCAGGGGTCAACAAGCTTGTGGTTGGGACTAACCCACCAGGCTCCACACCTCTGCCAGATTCAAGCAGCCATCTCAAATGGCCATGGTGCCTACCAGTGAGAAAAAAAAAAGTGAAGGAGCAGCAGGAACGAAAGAAATAGCATTGGGCTCCAAGCCTCCCGAGTGTGTGGAGGGGTGAGGTCCCAAAATGCTGTTAAAATGGTGCCGAGTATTCCAGCCACCATCAGGGCAAAATGGAACATCCGTGGAAGATGATGCTGGGGGTCGTAGACTGCATTAGGCCATGCAACTGAGCACGACAGCAGCAAAGTTAAAAAAAACCAGCCCATGAAAAAAAAAAACAACTAAGAAAAGAAACACAGAAAAATGACAACAGAAAAAGGCCACATGGCCTATCTAGTCTGTCCTTCCATATCGACAACTACAACAGACCCCTGCAGTATAAAGGGAATCCCAGCACCTGTCAAGATGACTGGCAAAACCTGAGCAGGAAAGCCCCAGACGCCCACATAGGCCTGGGAGATCCAGCTGCCAAGCAAGCACTTATTTATTTTTAACCTGAAGCTGATTTATATGCAAGAAGCAAGTGAGTCAAATACAGCCCACTGAAAACAATGGGAGGAAAACAAAACAGAAAAACACGCAATCATAAAAAAGGCATACAGATTAAGGACTGCAAGAGAGAAGAGGGGCCTGGACCTGATTTATCAGCCTCCTTCAGGGGTCCTTCTGCTCCTCTCCAACCTGCCAAGCATTAAAAACCAATACGAAACAGTGCTGGGCACAGAGCAGCTGTTGTTGGCGCCAGGAGACAGGGGCGTGGCTGAGCTCAGAGAAATATTGGGCCTACAGGTCTCAATCACACAAGTCACAGCACCATGTGGGCTAGTGGAAATAGGCCTAATCTGCACCAGTCCAAATATCTTGCCACCTACTGGAAGCAAACACCGGCTTGTCTCAATGCTGTACTAATATATATACAGTCAAACCTCGGTTTTCATGATTAATCCGTTTGAAAAAGTCTGACTAAAACCGAAACGTATGAAAACTGAAGCAATATTTAGCATAAGAAATAATGTAAATCCAATTAATCCGTTCCAGACACCCAAAAATATTAACAAAAAATACATTTTATAGAGAATAACTATATTTTTACATACAGAAAACAATGAGAAATAAATATAAATGACTAATGAAATGGATAAATGAACATTTAACATCACTGAAAGCAAGCTAAGTACAGTACTGTACTGTACAGTATGTTAGCATCAGGCCTTAGTCACCCCTGACAAGCTGCTGTGCCCAGCTCTCTTCGGAATCACATTGGATTCAGCCCATTAAAATACCTTTACATTATCTGCTCAATGCTTCAGAATGGCAGAAAATCTTAATGATATAGCTTCAGACGTACCCTGCAAGAGAAAGAACTGCCTCCCACATTCATGCAACATCTCCTGCTTACGTTGACAGCTTTTCTTCCCTGCTACCTCCGAGCCTGAGGGGGTGCTCCAGAGAACGGGCAGGCGGTGGATGAGATCGGGGCCTTCCTTCTCTGCACAATCCTTGCCTCTCTAACTCTGACCAGGCTCGAGGATGTGTTTCATTTACGTGCTCAGCTGGCTTTCACTTCTCATCACGCTGGCGATCAGTGAGTCCGGGGGGCAGTGCTGCCGGGACCGGGCGGGCGTTCTGGCAGTGTATACAGACCGGTGTGCAGCGCGAGGGTGTATGTATTTACAGTACTGTACTTTACGAAAACCGAGGCGATGTACGAGAACCGGGACAAAATCTCAGTCAAAAAAGATGTTGAAAACCGAAGCGATGTATGATAACCGGGACAAAATCTCAGTCAAAAAAGACGTTGAAAACCGAAGCGTATGAAAACCGGGGCAAATGAAAACCGAGGTTTGACTGTACAAGTAATGACATCACTGAAAGCTGCTCAATTCTGTTTCCATCTGCTGGCTGGGGAGCATAATCCACTCATCTGGAGTGGTCAAGCAGAATATCGAAATCTAAATTTAAACATATATTAAAGTGCTTCACAAGGCCAGCGGTATCTGGTAAGCGGGGTAAGCACGGCAGGAGGGTGCAGGTGTTCAAGTGTGCTGTGCTGCACAGCGCAATGGTGTTCGGTACTCATGGGAACAGTCTGTCTCGCAGGCTGAAGTTAGCCGTGAGAGCAGCATATTTGTGTTCACCTCATCAGTCCGTGGGACAGGCTGTTCCCACAGGTACAAAACACCATTACGCTGCTCTCCATGATCGCTGTCTTCTCTTCTTCAGCCGATAGGGACAGGCTGCTCCTGCAGGCACTGAAGAAGGCCGCAATCACAGCCAGTAGCACACTAGTGTGCAGTGCCTGTCTGAACACTGTCCCGTGGACCGACCAGCAGAACATCAATATGCTTCTCTCCGTGATCGTGGTCTCTGTCAGTGCCCGCAGGAGCAGCCTGTCTCGCGGGCTGAACAAGAGAGGAAGGCCGTTGAAGAGTTGCTGAGGCCAGAGAGACACAGCAGGTAGGAGGGACAAATTTATAGGGACAGTGGCTTTCACAAAGAAAGATAAAGGCAAGGGAATGGAGGGCAAGAGGAAGGGAGAAAGGGATACAGGCAGGGAAGGGAACAGAGTTGGGGAAAGGCAGCAGGAGAGGGTCTGCAGGGAGAGGGTGTAAGATGGCAAGAGTTAGAGGTTGAAGAGAGTGTAAAAAAAGGGAACAATAAATATACCCAAAAAGGCAATGTACCCACCACCACCAGAAGACACCAAAGTACCCTACGCCTGCATCACATACATAGCCATCTCTTCCCCACACCACACAAACATACACACAGAGGCATGCCACCTCCCATAGCCCACACCACGCACACAAAAAGGCACTTGACACATGTAGCATGCACATACTCGGGAACCACACCCCCCTTCCACCCCACTATCCACACACAGTCAGGCATCCCACCCCCACACTGCACCACACACCCACTGTCTGAAGAGCGAGACATATATATAGACAACACTAATTATAAAAGGATTCCTCATACAGCCTCTACCACCATAACAAGACACACTTTATCAACATTTCCTCCACACACATTCACACCCTCCCATATATTTATGGTTGTGCAAATGAGGGAAGGGTAAATATATCACTTTGTGATACATTGAATGTGCTATTTCACATGTGAACACAGTCGCAGACAGATATTAACATATACAGCCTTGCCCAACATTCCTCATGGCACAAAGACATTCATGCATGCAACTCCCAACACTCTCCATGACAGAGACATGCACATAGCCCCCAACAGGCTCCATGACAACAGACATTCACACACATGTGTATGTACTGTAGCACCCAATAGTCCCCATGGCATGCGCACACACACGTATATATGTAGCCTCCAGCAGTCTCCATGACGCAGAAAAGTCAAACACATGCACCAACTGACACACAATCATGCACTGACACAAACCCACCTCCGACACTCTCTAAAACACACACAGATGAAACCCCCAAATGTCTGATCCTGTGAGTGAGGAAAACACGCCATTGTGTCACAAACTGTAAAGTGTGAACTTTTCAACTTGTTTCAGCTTAGCTGCAAGATATCAAAGATGCCGGATCTCCCTCCCTCTCTCTCATCGCATACTGCTAGGGTGAGATTTACTTTAATGTCCCAGCCCACCCGCCAGCCACAAAAAATAGAGGGCGTGGGGGGAGCTTCTGGTGCGGCAAGTTGGTCAGTCAGAGTCAGACACACATGCAACCTAGCGCAGAGCCTGAAGCCTGCCAATCCAGTACAAGGAGCACCACTGCTGGCTCTCATGGAAGGCTATGGAGTGATCTTGCTGCTTTTGTCCAGCCTGGCTACAATGGCAGCAAAATCTCTGCATGTTTCACAGTTGCAGTAACAAGCAGTGCACTCAAAGAAATCCCAAAGTCCAGCCAAGAGGTGTTTCTCACATTGATGCTGCCACAGTCGACTGTTGGGACTTGTCATGCAGCGAGGGCTGATGAGAGCCCAGTTGAAAGAAAAGAAGGTGTTTTTCACAGAGAAAAAGACTTGCAATATTCCCAGGAACCAGCTAGAGGGAGCAAGAATGTCTTCAGGAAGACTGAAAAGCCACGCCCAGCTGGTCACGAGGAAATGCTAACCAGCTTCCAATCCTCAAAGGCAGGAGGGCTTCATAAGGGGAGTGTGGAAGACTGGAAAGGAGGAAGGAGAAGAGGCAGAAGGAGCACCGGCAGCCTCGGAGATAGAAGAACCAGCAGAAGCAGCAGCCCAAGCAGAAGCAAGGGGAGAATCACTGGCAGCACAGAGAGTGAGAGGTGGAAGTGGAAACCTGACTACTCTAATGCCAGAGGATTCCCAAGAGGGAGAGGTGATTTCCCAGGAGCTGAGGAAGGACCTAAGGAGGTGTCAGCTCATGCCAAACCGAGAGCTGTTTGCCCTCAGAGGCAAAAGCACTGCTGTAACTGCAACCCTAAGCCAAACAAGAATCAGCTGGAGAAGACAAGCCACACTGAGCCAGAAAGCCAGAAGCTGGGCTTGTACAGAGGCAGGCCTTCACCAGGAGAAGGAAGTCAAAGGCTACAGGGTAAGCCTAACTTTCATAGAAAAGGAATTCACCAAGCTGCTGCCTGGGGAAAGCAGGCAGTGGAAGAAAGCCGGTTACTTGAGGACTGCTGCCATACAAGGTACGAGAAATGTATGCCTGATAAGACAGCTGTGAATGTTAAAAGCTATGATAAAGTGGCTAGAAAACCTCTAAAGAAAGAGGGTACTTTAAAGCCTGACACAGCACGTGGCCGACGCCCTAGGCTAGGCCAAAGACATTGGAAACTGCTACAGAAAATATACAAAACTCCTGAATGTGTTTTACAAGAAACCAGGGATATAGAATCAGAGTTTTCGGATAACGAGCCAATGCAAGTGGAACTGGCAGGAGCTTTATCTGACCATGAGATGGACTGTACACTTTGACAGACTGTCTTCATCAGGTCTGAGATTGAGCCTGCCTCTTAGTGCTCACTGCAGCTTCTATGTTGCTTACACCCAGGGATAGAAATGGCTTTTGCCAGGTCTGTCTTAATAACAGTCTATTGACTTTAAGCCCAGCTACACTAACTTCTTTTATCACCTTCTCCTTATTTGTCCAATTTAAAAAAAGAGCTGTGCAACCATTCATGCAGAGATAGAGCTTAGTAGCATCAGCAGGTAGGAGAAGAGAATAAATAACACATTGTGCTTGCTTCGATTGCATTAACCCATTGCTATCACAGCTTGTTTATACAATGTTAAATATTTACTCCTCAGTACTTTTTATTCCAGCTATGCATTTGCCCTTTCACAGCAATTTTCTTGTTAGAACATTTGATTATAAAGATAAATATCAGCATCATATGAACAAAGCTCACAAAGGAGTTTTGGGAAAGGAGGAATGCAAGCTAATATTAATAGTAATGAAGGAGGGGTGAACCGCTTTGACCCGGTGAAAAGCGGTATATAAATACAGCTAAATAAATAAATAAATAAATAAACCAATATCTCCAGCTTGCAGGAGGGCACCAGAGACCCTAGCACAGACTCTGGTTCTCCATCTCTTCTTACTTTCAATGAACAAAGTTTTTCTCTTTAAATCAATATCACTTTACTTGAGCTGTTGGTCCAATAATTAAATCTTCCTTCTGTACTCCACCAGAGTACTTTCCTGGACATCAAACTTGGTCTGAAGCAATTGTGAGAGTCAAAAACTTTAGCAAATTTATTTGAAAGGGAGGAATCTAAGTACTGAAGAGTATCCCAAGTGCTATCCAATGCTACTGTAGCTGTTTTTTTAAGCTTCAACAATGAACTCCCACCCTCGAAGAGCCTACTGTCCATCACTACTTGAGATCCATTGTAGGGTGGTCTTGTCTGCAGCCTTTCAAAGCCTCCTGGTGCAGACAACATCGTACAGCTGCAGAATCCCCCTAGTGAAATGAAGGCTTCACAACCAAAGCAGGAATCCTCTCAGTAACAGATGGGCTATTGGAATCGCCATGCTCAGCGCTGCAGCTGTGCTCACACTTCGGGATCTGGTGGGGGTAATAGTGCAGACAGAGTTCTCTCCATTGTTGAGGGAAAGTGTTCCATCAGAACCAAGCTCTGTTATTGGACCCAATCTTCCAGAGACAACAGGCAGCAGAACAAATTTAGCAGAGTAGTCTGGACAAAAAGCTAGAGTAAAAGTTGTCGCCAAGGGGTAAGTGCAACATTTATCTTTCCACTTTCCTATGATGATATCAAAACAGTTTGATTCCTCTAAACACCAGCTACCGTTCAGCCTGGATGTCATGTAGCGGTGATGGCACCTGCCACCATCTTACCTCCTAGGGAAGCACATCTTTTGAGATCAACAGTAGCACTAACTTACTAGTGATACCCAACAATTTAATATGAGTACATGCCCAAAACTACTATAATCACAGAGCACCAACTGAGTAGATAAAAAGCTGGCAGAATGAAAAGGTCAACTGATTTTTTTCTGCTGATTGCCCAGCTCTTTCAAATTAAGGTAGCCTATGAAGAGGCCATGCAAGCTTGCAAGTCACTTTTATCTCTTGCATTATTGTGTGTTTATTCTCAATATGGTGATGCTGGTATACGCAGCAATGCCAAAGGCTGTTCATCTCCTCTTCAAAGAGTTCAACATCAAATATTTGAGAAAGAGGTAAAGCAACTCATTAAGAGTTGGTGATCAATGTGTGAGGGAACAACATTCAAACATCCAGAAATTCACCAGTCTATGGTCTGATCAATATTATTCCAACACATAAATCATTTGTGAATAGGCACAATCTAATGATACCAGGCAAAGCACAGTTACTTACCTGTAACAGGTGATCTCTGGGAACAGCAGGAATAAGTCTTCACATATGGGTATCGTCGGTACCAATGGAGCCTGCGCGGGAACACTCCCCAGCGTCCAATAGGAAAGCTTTTGGGAGCATCCCACAGCACCTGCGTGCTGCCTTCCTGCCTTTCCCAACCGCCTCTCTCCAGTTCGAGTTTTAAAGTTGAGACAAAGAGAGAGAGAGAGAGAGGGAAGGAAAGATAGATAGAGAGATACAACTCCTAGGGGAGGTGGGTGGGTTGAGAAGACTTATTCCTGCTGTTCCCAGAGATCACCTGTTACAGGTAAGTAACTGTGCTATCTCCAGGAACAAGCAGGAATGAGTCTTCACATATGGGGACTCCCTAGCTGCAGTGCCAGGGAGAGACCCCAGAGTTGTGTGTCCTTGAAAAGGGCTCCACCTCCCCCCATGGATCTCTGGCATCCAACCAGGGTAGGTGGGTAGGAGTTGATTAGGAATGGAAGAGGTGTTTGAGAACAGCCTGACCAAACGAGGCATCCCAACGGGAGTCCTTGTCCAAACAGTAATGGGCTGTGAAGGTATGAACCGAGGCCCAGGTGGCCGCTCGACAGATTTGGTCGATGGACACAGAGTTTAGATGAACCATTGAGGCTGCCATGGCCCTCACATTGTGAGCTGTGACATGGCCTTCCAGAGAAAGGTTCCTACTCTGGTAGGCGAAAGAAATACACTGAGCAATCCAGTTGGACAGTGTTCTCTTAGAAACTGGAAGTCCTAAATGGGAAGGATCAAAAGCAACAAAGAGTTGAGAAGACTTTCTATGTTGCTGTGTTCTTTGTAAGTAAAAGGTGAGAGCTCTTTTACAATCCGAAGTATGAAGATTCCTCTCTGCACTTAATGCATGAGGTCCTGGAAAAAAGACAGGTAAGTATACCTTTTGGTTCAGATGAAAAGGCGAGACCACTTTGGGCATAAAGTGTGGATTGGTCCTGAGGACTACCTTATCATGATGGAACCTTGTATAAGGAGGATTAGCCACCAAGGCTTACAACTCACTGATGCGACGTGCTGAGGTGACTGCAATGAGAAAGATAACCTTCCAAGAAAGAAATTTCAAGGAGGTGGTGGCTAAAGGTTCAAAGGGCGGCTTCATAAGCTGGCCAAGAACCAGATTTAAGTCCCATGCCACTGGAGGTGGTCTAATGGGAGGTTTAGTTAAAAGAAGGCCTCTCATGAATCTTGCTATAAGAGGATGAGAGGAAACAGGCTGTCCATTGAGAGGCTTGAGGGATGCTGCAATAGCACTCAAATGGACTCTTACTGAATTCGTTTTGAGGCCTGCATGTGAAAGATGCAGAAGATACTCTAGTAAGGAATTCAAAGGTGTTGCTAGAGGGTTAAGACCCTTCTCTGAACACCAAATGGTAAATCTTTTCCATTTGAAAGCATAGGAACGTCTAGTGGAAGGCTTTCTAGAAGCATGAATAATATCTCTGACTTGCTGAGAGAGATGGAAAACTTGAAGGTCTAGGCCTTCAGCAACCAGGCCCTGAGATGGAGAGACTGGGGGGGTTTGGGTGCCACAACCAATGTTCCCTCTAATTTTCTGTAGGCTGTGCGCGCATAAAATATCATCTGTGCAGCTTTTGAAGGAAGGTTAAATTTTTGTGCGCTACATAATGACACTCGGAGTTATATACTTTAAAATTTGACTACACGTCAGAATACAGTATGTACACCACATTGATTGCACTAGAAAATATTGTAGAACTTGTGAAAACCGTAAATACACAACAACTTTTAAATTTTAAGACGTCTGTGTTGTTTTCTATCAGAATCAGAACCAAAATTTTTGTGCGCTCTGTTGTAAAGTATGTGCGCTTGCTCGGCGAGGTGTGCGCGTGCGCACACAGCTTAGAGGGAACAGTGGCCACAACGTTCCGTCTTCCTGGGAGAGAAGATCTGGAGCAGAGCCCAACTCCAGGGATGGAGCTTGAGAGAGATG
This sequence comes from Ichthyophis bannanicus, assembly GCA_033557465.1. Classification (NCBI taxonomy): domain Eukaryota; kingdom Metazoa; phylum Chordata; class Amphibia; order Gymnophiona; family Ichthyophiidae; genus Ichthyophis; species Ichthyophis bannanicus. The sequence goes on from CM066035.1 coordinate 259,173,375, forward strand.
CAGAAGTAGAGGGTACCACACTTGGCGTGGCCAATGTGGTGCTATGAGGATCATAGAACCTCGGTCTCTCTGAAGCTTGAACAGTGTTTTGGGAATTAGGGGAATGGGTGGAAAGGCATAAAGGAAGTCTTGACCCCAGTGAAGGAGGAAGGCATCCTTGGCCTGAACTCCCTGACACGGAATCCTGGAACAGAACCGGGGAAGTTTGGCATTCCACGGACTTGCAAATAGGTCTATGTCCGGGGTTCCCCAAATTCGAAAAATCCTGGCTATCTGGTCCCTGTGGAGGGACCATTCGTGTGGAAGCAGAACTCGACTGAGTCTGTCTGCCCAAGAGTTCTGAACGCCTGGACGATATACTGCCATAAGATGAGTTTGATGCTCTCTGGCGAAGGCCCACAGTCGCAAAGCTTCGTTGCAAAGCGACAGAGAGCCAGTCCCCCCCTGCTTGTTTACATAGAACATGGCTACTTGATTGTCCGTGTGGATGAGGACTGTCCTGTAGCTGAGCAGGGAGTGGAACACTCCGAGAGCTAAGAAAATTGCTCTGAGTTCCAAGAGATTTATGTGTAGTGAAGTCTCCTGTGGAGACCAGATGCCCTGGGTGGAGAGATCTTGCAGATGAGCTCCCCAACCCATTGGAGAGGCATCTGTTGTAAGGGTTGCTTGGGGAAGTGACTGTTGAAAAGGGGACCCCAGCAACAGGTTTTGAGAGGACTTCCACCACTGGAGAGACCAAAAAAGGCGACTGGAGTTTGCTATTTTGTCTGACAGGCAACCTGATGCCCGAGTCCATTGGGTGGACAAAGTCCATTGAGCTGCCCTCATGTGAAGGCGAGCATATGGAACCACATGCACAGTGGATGCCATGTGGTCTAAGAGTTGCAGCATTTCTCGAGCAGTTAAAAGGGGCTTTAACTGTATTTGGGAGGCTAACTGCACCAAGCATAGGCAACGGGCCTGAGGAAGATAGGCCCTTGCAGTTGTGGTATCCAACAAAGCCCCTATAAACTCGAGGGACTGAGTAGGGGTGAGAGTGGATTTTGGGATGTTTACTACTAGTCTCAAATACTGAAGGACCCGCATTGTGCATTTTAGACAAGTCTTGGCCTCTGCTTGAGATGGAGCTCGAATGAGCCAGTCGTCCAGATATGGGAAGACGAATATTCCTAGAGTACGTAGAAATGCAGCTACTACTGCCAAGCATTTCGTGAACACCCTTGGTGCAGAGGCCAGACCAAAAGGAAGCACCCTGTACTGGTAGTGCTTTCCTTGAAAAAGGAACCGAAGGAACCTTCTGTGAGTTGGATGGATGAGGACATGGGTGTACGCATCCTTGAGATCTAGAGAACAAAGCCAGTCCTGACTCTGAAGGTATGGAAGCAGAGCACTGAGAGAAATCATCTTGAATTTCTCCTTGAATAGAAATTTGTTCAATTTTCTGAGATCTAAGATGGGTCTGTAGCCCCCTGTCTTCTTTGGAATAAGAAAATAAGGGGAGTAGAACCCTGTGCCTTGTTGAAGAAGAGGTACTTCTTCTATTGCCCCTTGGGCAAGAAGGATGGCAATCTCCTGACCTAGAAGGTTGAGGAGAGATGTTGGAGAATTAAACTGTTTCAGCATGGTGTGAGGGGGAAGGCTTAAGAAATGAAGCTTGTACCCTTCCCTTATGATGGAGAGTGTCCATTGCTCTGCTGTGATTTGCTCCCATCTGGGAGCAAAGTAAGTCAACCTTCCTGGGATGGTAAGGGGCTCTGGTCCTTCCAGAGCTAGAAAGGCTAAGTTCTCTAGTTGCAAGTCAAAGGCCCTGAGGAGGCTGAGGCTGCTGGGCCGTGGAAGGTCTAGCTGCCTTTGACTTGGCCTGTTTGGGTGGTTGCTGATGCTTTGCAGCAAAACGACCTGCAGAAGATGCCTGCTGACCATAAGCAGGATAGTATCTTCCCTTTTTGGAAAAGAATGTCTTTTTAAACAAACAATCTTTTCTTAACAGGAGCAGGTAGACTTTGAAAGTTGATCCAAAGCAGAGTTTTCAGCATCCATCTGAGTGGCCTTTGCTTGCCAATCCTTACCAAAAAGGTTTTCACCTGTACAAGGGAGATTTCCCAATTGATCTTGGACCCAGATCTCCAAATCAGAAGCTTGTAGCCAAGCAATTCTGCGTGCCCCTATGGCAATAGCCGAAGCTCTGCTTACACACTCAAAAGAGTCAAAGGCTGCACGGTTGGAAAATTTGGAGACATCTTGGGCATGTTTGAGCCAAGTGAGAAACTCCTGTCTTTTATCCTCTGAAATGAAAGGGGTTAAAGTCTGCAGATGATCTGTGACTTCTTTTAGAAACATTCCTATATAGAGTCTATAGGAATTGATCCTAGCAGCTAGCATAGCAGCTTGGAAAACCCTTCGGCCAAAAGCATCCAGGGTCCTGCATTCACGCCCTGGAGGATTAGATGAGTGTCTTTTTGCACTCTTTATCCTCTTCATGGCAGACTCTACCACAATAGAGTGGTGAGGAAGCTGAGTCTTGTGGAAGCCCGGACAAGGAGGGACACGATACATGGTGTCTAACCTGCAAGAATGAGGAGAGGTGGTGAGAGGTGTCTCCCACATCCTCAACATTAGATCATACAGAATCTGATGAACAGGTAAAGTAGCTGCCTCCTTAGGAGCTTTAGGATATTGTAAAATATCCAACTCCTTGGCTCTGGGTTCTGACTCAGGGGCCACTGTGATAGAGAGGCCCCTAGCCACTTCCCTAACAAAGTCTTCTGGAGGAGACATTCTTCGTTTAGGTGAAGAAGACTCCTGAGGAAGAAGTATCGATGCTTCTACAGAACCCTCAGACTCATCAGAGTCCTCAGAGGAATTGAAGTATCGCCTGTCTGGATGCTCCTGTAAAGCCCGATAACCGTATCGAGTGGGATCGACATCGGGAGTAATCGGTACCGGTTCGGTACCAATGGGCATCATAGGACAGGGTACCGTTGCAGTCAACACCGAAGCCGATGTCGATGTCGATGCAATCGGTACCGGTACTGGGAGCGATGCCGGTACCGGAGCCGGTACCAGCAACGGGGATTGTTGCGGTACCGGAGGCATCGCAGCCTGTATGAAAGCCGTTAAGGTGCGCTGCATGGTCAGAATCTTCTGATCCATCGACGCCACCAGAGTCTGGATGTCGGTACCAGTGGGAGCCACCGGTACCCCAGAGCACGGCAACAGGTGATCTGTCGAGGCTGAGCCATCGATGTCAACCTGTGACCCCATAGATAATGCTTTGGAAGCCGGAGCTTCCCACCGGGGTAATTTTGCTGGTGCGGAATCCTCGAGGGCAAGCCCGGAGGCATCTCGATGCTTGGAGTGGAGGAGTAGTCTAGTAGTTGGGGCAAGGTACTTCAGGCTGGAAGGTCGGGGGTTCAAATCTCACTAGAGGACAGCAACCTTGGGCTGGAAGGACTGGGGTTTCTAGTCCCACAGTTGCTCCTTGTGGTCTTGGGCAAGCCACTTAACCCTCCATAGCCCATGATCCCTGTAAAATAGTTATCTCCAAGTTATAATACCCTGTTCAATGTAATTTCAGTTTGTTCAATGTAAACCGCACTGATGCAGAATAGCGCGGTATATAAGAGAATGTAAATAAATAAATAAAATAAATAAGAATCTGCCCTTCGAGGACCGGCCAGATTTATGCTTGGTTACCTGAGATCCATGGGAGGAAGAGGAGGCCCTGGAAGACGTCAATGCTACCAATGCTGCATCAGAGGGAAACAGGGTACTGAGCTTGGCTGCTCGGTTCTGCCGACCTCTCTTAGACATCATGGTACAGGACATACAATCCGTGATGGAATGGTCAGGTCCCAAACACTTTAGACACCAGTCATGGGTGTCGGTGACAGAAATAGTACCGCCACATTTTGTGCATTTTTTAAACCCAGAAGCGGGCTTCTCCCTGAGGAAAACATTTTTAGGCCTAGGGCCCAAAAACTGAAAATGCACAGTAGAGATAAAGCGTTTTTTTTTTTTTGAAAGAAAGAAAAGAAAGACCGGCGGTACCGGTCCGACGTCGAAGAAGGCAGACGCGACACAAAAGAATAAAGAAAAAAGCACGCTCTTATACGTCCCCTTCTGAAGAAACCCTCTCTGGATCCTTCCTCCCCGTCTAATTGGCGTCCTATTTCTAATCTTTCTTTCCTCTCTAAACTTCTTGAACGGGTGGTTTTCTCTCAGCTATCTTCTCACTTGGAGGATTCTTTGGTTCTTCACCCCCGTCAATCTGGTTTTCGTCCTGGGCACAGTACTGAAACTATTCTTATTTCCTTTCTCAACGAGTTACATGTTGCTCATGACCACGGTTCTATCTCTCTGGCTGTTTCACTTGATCTTTCTGCTGCTTTCGATGTTGTTGATCACCGTACTCTTCTCTCACGGCTTCGTTCTATTGGTCTTTCTGGTTCAGTTCTTCATTGGTTTCACTCCTTTCTCTCCAACCGGTCTTTCTCAGTTTTGTCAGGTACCACCTCGTCCTCTCCCTCACCCCTGCCCTGTGGTGTCCCCCAGGGTTCTGTATTGGCCCCCTTGCTGTTTAACATTTTTCTGGCCCCTCTTGCTTTACTCATCCAACAGCACGGTATTTCTGCGTATTACTACGCAGATGATATCATTCTTCTTCATCACACCTGCCCTTCTTCTCCTGATATTGGTCCCCTCAATGTCTGTCTCTCCGCTGTTTCTTCCTGGCTTTCTGAAAAATTTTTGCATGTTAACCTGTCTAAGACTTCTGCTATTTGGTTCTCTGCTGGTGCCCCTCTTCCTACACTTGCCCCTTCCTTGTCTGCTGGGTCTATTCCTCTTGTTTCTTCTATGCGTTATCTTGGTGTCACCTTGGATTCGGCTTTAACTTTCAAGGAGCACGTTTCTTCTATTGTTCAGCGTTCATTCTATACACTACGTCGACTTCGTGCCATCCGGCCTTTCCTTTCTTTCTCTTCTCTGACAACACTTCTTCTTTCTCTTGTGGTTTCTCGGTTAGACTATTGCAACGCTTCCTTGGCTGGCCTTCCTCTTTCTCAGCTTCGTCGTCTTCAACTAGTTCACCATACTGCTGCTCGTCTTCTGACCAATTCTTCCCGTTCTGCTCATATCACTCCTCTTCTTATTCGTCTACAATGGTTGCCTATTCCTTTCCGTATTCAATATAAGGTTTTGATTTTTGTTCACAGGGCTCTGCACACTGGTGTTCCTCTTTATCTTTCTGATCTGGTGCACTTTCATTGTTCCTCTAGAGCACTTTGGGCGATTCACGCTAATCGTCTTTTTCTTCTACCACCTTCTAGAGCTCATCTTGAATCAACTCGCTCTTCTGCCTTTTTCTTTCTCGGTCCCCGTCTTTGGAATTCTCTCCCTCTTGCTCTACGCCTAGAATCGTCCTTTAGTTCTTTTAAGACTTCTCTCAAAACTCACCTCTTCTGTACCGCTTTTGATCTCCCCTCCCCTCCTTCCCACAGCTGATTGGTCCCCATCTCTTTTTTTTTCCTATCCTATTCATTGCTATCTCTTTATGAATTAATTGGCGTTCCTTTCTGTTTCTTCAGTAGCCTCATTTTATTGTACACCGCTGTATGCCTTCTGGTTTAGGCGGTATAAAAAGTTTTTAATAAAGATAAAAGATAAAGATAAAGAACTTCTTCTGCGGTGACAGGAACACGACCTGCTGGCTCCGCGGAAAAGAAGAACTGGAGAGAGGCGGTTGGGAAAGGCGGGAAGGCAGCACGCGGGCGCTGTGGGATGCTCCCAAAAGCTTTCCTATTGGACGCTGGGGAGCGTTCCCGCGCAGGCTCCGTCGGTACCGACGATACCCATATGTGAAGACTCATTCCTGCTTGTTCCTGGAGATTGACAAATCCAGACCACCTTAACTATTTAAAGAACCGCAAAAGAATTAGTTCCTCTACTCATTTTTGAGTGCTACAATGACATATGTGGTGCTATACAAATATATAGAAGAGAAAGTTCCTGCTCTGTGGAGCTTACAGTCTCAGCAAGACAGATGGGGCTTTAGCTGAACATGAAATTTATCTTCCAAAATACCACCTTGGATATTATCCAATGAAGATACACTGAAAGGAACAGCATCAAAACTGTCTGCATATGGAGGTTTTTTTTAGAAGCTGTGACCTCAACCAGTTTATAATTTGAGTTTCACCATCAAACTCTTGCCTTGCATTTTTCCCCAAAACTTTAACAACCAAGACTGCATACCTCAGCTATCTGTCATACACTGCAAAGTACTATAAATTGAAACAAAGGAGAGTTGATGTGACTAGAAACAGGCTGGGAGCTAACAGCTGTACTTTTATCAAACTGCAAGAAAAGAAAAGAAGAAAATTAAGCACAGCAGCTGTGGGGATTTTTTTTTAGAACTTGAGTAACTCTATGCTGATTTTGAGAAGTAAGATATGTTGTATAAAAGAAATAAATACAAGATAGAACTAGACTTTGCCATCTGCGCTGCCCATTCAGGAAGGAGGCTATGAAAAGCTGACAAAGGAAAAGCACAACTTCTAGCAAATTTCATTGTGAAAGAATGAAAAAGAACATCTCTACATGACATTCTGATTGCTAAGGTTTTCTCTTTTACGTATAGCTGCTTCCAAGAAGCTGAAATGGGATTTTTTCCCCCACTTTTATTCTTCCTCCTCTTTCCTTCTTTGATTCCTTTCTCCCCAGACCGTATGCCTGAAATTAAAGCTTGGAGGGGAAATGGAAGGTAAAGGTACTGAATTCTGCTGCAGGCTTTGTATTGTGGTACCAGATAGTGCTGTATGCTTAGCAAAGAATGCAGTAAACTACAAGGGTCTGTCAATCAAAATGACCATCACACAGAATGCAAGTTGCCCTGTCTGGCTAGAAAGCTAGTATTGTGGGAGAGGGGAATAGACTTCCCTGCTTAAGTACAGCAAACTAGTTATGCCCACATAACAAAACAGAACATATATGAAGGAGGATAACAATCCTGGTCTCTCTATCAGGGGCACATACTGGGAGATGGATAGAAGAGCGGATCTTCCCTTGGTCTTCATTTGGAGTTCAGCTCCCGCCTTTTCAGTGATAGCTCAAGGTACTTACTGCCTTCACAGGGTTACAATCTAATGGAGCAATGCAGTAAACTGCGCAACCTTTCTATGCAGTGACTTACTCTTGATTTTCTTGCATTAATCTTACTCCCAATGCAGGAAGAAATATTAGCGTGAGAAAGTCAGTGTAAAACTACATAGCTAAAGAGTAGGGCAATGGGCATGCAAATTGCGGCATAAAAATTACTCCCACCATAAAACACTGTGCTAAAATCTAGCAGAGTTTTATACTCTTTGTAGCACTGAATCTTTACACCAACGTAAGCTGGTATGAAGAACAGGGCCGGCCCATCCATTGAGCAAGAATGTTTTTTGCACAGGGCCCTGCGTTTCAGGGGGCCCCGAGCAAAGAACATTCTGCTTTTTTAAAAATTAAATTTAAAAAAAAAAAAAAGATGGCTGCTGCCGCTGCGGCAGCAGCAGAATGGAGTGTCCCGCGGGGCCCCCTCTGCCTGGCTGAGCTCTCCCGGCCCAGCTGAGCCCCTCTGCGCCAGCTTTCAGATACGCGAAGGGAGAGTGTTTCCCTCGCGTCTCTGTTAAGCCCGCAAGGGCTGATGGGAAAACCCTGGGCCGAGGGTTTTAGCATGTTATCCACAATGATGCCTAAATCTTTTTCCTGGGTGGTGGTTCCTAATGTGGAACCTTGCAGCTTGTAACCATAGTTTCAGTTGTTCTTCCCTAGGTGCATAACTTTGCACTTGTCCACATTAAATTTCATCTGCCATTTTGATGCCCAGTCTTCCAATTTATCAAGATCCTCTTGCAATTTTCCACAATCCTCTTGGGTTTTAACATCTTTAAATAGTTTTGTGTCATCTGCAAATTTGATAACCTCACTCGTTATTCCACTATCCAGGTTATTTATGAATATGTCAAAAAGCAGCGGACCCAGCACAGATCCCTGGGGTACACCACTATTCACCTTTCTTCATTGGGAAAATTGGCCATTTAGCCCTACCCTCTTCTTTCTATCTTTTAACCAGTTCCTGATCCACAGTAGTACACTGCCTCCTATCCCATGACTCTTTAGTTTTGCCAAAAGTCTCTGATGAGGGACCTTGTCAAAGGCTTTCTGAAAGTCCAAATACACTATATCAACCGGTCTTTTTCTGCCATCATTTACTATGCTACGGCAGACTAACTCCTTGTGGTGCATCCTGATGTACTACTTGGGGATGCAGGGGTCACCATTTTACAAGATGACCACACCAAAGTCAGGAGCAATTGGGCATTGTTCCAATCTCCCATTTGCACGTGGGTGGATGTGGGTGGGGAGAGTGGGGTGGGGGGTGAATCAGGGGCTCTACTCCCTGATAAAGATATCCAGGCCACTGGTGCCCTGGAGCAGAGAGTCAGGGAGGGAGGAGGGACTGTGAGCATCAGGGAAAATGGGAGAGTTGGGGGGGGGGGACTGGGAGGTCTGTAGATGGGATCGTGGAGTCTGGGATCCACTGGATACCAGGGCATTTTTTCAGGGTAGGTCTTGGACTCATTGGGCAACCAGAGAGGTTTTGCAGGGCAGGAACAGGGGATGGGAGTCAAGGATTCCAGCCTTTTCTTCTTTTTTTTAATAATGTCTCTCTTCTTGTCTGTGGTTGAGTCAATCTCCACTCATGCACTAACAAGAAGGGAGATATTTATTCATGATGCTGAAAATGGCTGAATATTACTGCAGTAACATATGCTGGGTTTTTTTCTGGCAGTGCACACTTCTTAAACACAGAGATAATCTGCATGCCATTAGTTTATCACATCAGAAATAAAAATTTGTTTTAGTGCATGCATTAGAAAGCTGTGTGCTGAAGCTTTGCACAACACTCTAAACATAGCATTTACTCAGACCCTTCAGTTTCCATCTGAGGCAAAAAAGGGTAACATCAATAGACATACTGACAGTTTTTGACACCCTAAAATCACACCATTTTTGCTGGCAGCTTTGATATGCTAATGGATGATGGGTAGGCAAGGGGTGACAAGCAGCAGGCACTTGGAAAAAATGGACCTCTACATATGTTTTTAAATATATGTTATAATATGTCAAGTATGCCTATTTATTGTTTTGTACTGTATTTTATTTGTTGCCATTTGTCATATTTTAGTTTATCTATTTAACTTTCATGTAAACAGTTCAGGCATCCTCAATTGATGAATAGTATAGCAAACATGCACTGGGTTATGGCCTGGTATAGTAAAATGGTTTTGAATCCTTCCTGGTTGATCAAGCACAGCACCACTTCTGATGTAATAAGTAAATTATATACAAAAAACAGTTGAGTAAAACTTTATTCTAAAATGTAAGCATAAAAATAGCAGTAAACCAAAGTAATGCATTAAAAGGTAACTTCTAATTTTTCCTCCATTTTAACAATGGATGCTCTCTAGTTCAAAGACCCCCTCACCTGGCAATCCTGAACCAGGGTTCCTCTTGACTGAGGTTTTCCAAGATGGAGATGGTCCAGCTGATGATATTATCATTAACTGGACCACTGCCATTTTCAAAGATGGCAGAAGCGGAAGAGGATGATGGAGGATATTTCCCAATATTAGGTAAGTTTCACTGGTCCATTAAAGGGTTGTGGGAGGTTTTGAGGCTCTCTGGTAAAAGGCCTCTCTGCAATGGCAGCCCAGATCAGGGTGCCCAACTGGTGGATCCCATGCTAATTTATTTTTGAATGCCCATTCAAATAAAGACAAACTTAAAAACTTCATGGAGGAAGTGACAGTCCTGAATGACCGCCTGAACAGAGAGCTCTGTGTGGCCTGAGTGATAACACTGGTCAACAAATTTTTACAAAAATCATGTTACTGAAATAAAAATAGTCATTCCTTATCAATTTTTATATGCTGAATACGAATATGACAGTGAAATTGCAAAGCTGGCTCTAGTTTTTTTGTAATCTGCAAGAATTAACGTTTACATCACGAAATGCATGTCAATAGTAAATATAATAGGCCTTCGGTTAATACATGTAAAAAACCAAGTAATAGACTACTTCTTAGATTTTTTCGCCTGTCTCTTGTACAACTGTTCGTGAGCTTCTCTGGGGAGTGTCCAGCAGTAGTCAGCCAGCATTGTAGTGGACCATTTTCCCTGATATCTTTGCTCCATCATTGCAATATCCTGGTGAAAATGTTCGCCCTGTTCATCACTAACCATACCACAGTTGTCAGGAAAGAAATCGAGATGGGAATCAAGGAAATGGATCTTTAGAGACATATTGCAGCCAAGTTTCTGATACTGCATCAGCATGTCTTCTACTAGTTCCTTGTAGTTTTCTGCCCTAACATTCCCGAGAAAGTTTACTGACACTAGGCGAAAAGCATTCCATGCTTGTTTCACATCACCCTGCAGCAAGTTGTTGAACCGGTCATCTTTGAAGAGCTCTCGGAATCTGAGGACCCACAAAAACTCCCTCTTTAATCTTTGCTTCCCTGAGTCGAGGGAATTTTTCATGCAGGTATCGGAAAGCTGGCGAAGTGTGGTCCATGGCTTTCACAAAGTTTTTCATCAAACCTAGTTTGATGTGAAGGGGTGGTAGCAGGATTTTGTGAGCCTCAACCAGAGCTGGGTGCTGGATATTCTTCTCTCCGTTACATTTTGTCTGCAATTCCATTCCTTCCGCAAGTAGTGCCAATCCCTTGCTCGGCTATCCCACTCACATAAGAAACACATGCATTTTATATATCCCTGCCGCAGTCCCATTAAAAGGGCAACTACCTTCAAGTCACCACAGAGGTACCAGCTGTATTTGTTATAGTTAATGGAAGTCAGTAGATGCTTTAAGTTATCGTATGTCTTTTTCATGTGGACGGCATGCGCTACTGGAATAGATGGAAGATGGTTTCCATTGTTCAAAAGCACAGCCTTCAGACTCAGTTTCGAAGAGTCTATAAATAGTCCCCAGTCTTGTGGGTCATGAGTGATTTTTAAGGCATTCATGAGGCTTTCAAAATCAGAACAGAATACCAGATTACTTTCCTTTCCGACTGCGTATAGTACACTGCTGATGTCAGATGGCTTCAGCAGCCGTCTGGCAGTAGTATTGCATTGCATCAGAAAATGATGCAATCAACTCTGGATGATGTGTGCATGCTGGTATTATGCAATGTGATGCAATATTACATCATTCAAGGCTTATTTGGGATGTTGTTGATGTCCTACTGGATAAATTTACACTGTGAAACGTCAAAAATGAACTACATGCAATATCTTCAAAACGAGAGCCAATAAAATTTTTTTAATGTTATATTCGTGTTCAGCTCACCAAGATACTACAGATTAGGGCCTTTTAAAGTCAGTAACAATTTCAATGTTGACCAGTGTAATCTGTATACAGCTCAGCGTCCCTGGTATCCTACCCGAGGATATTCTGCATTGCTCGTAATACTGGAATTTTGGTACATCATGTGCATGAAAAAGAAATTGCACTACCTCAAAGACTTAGCCTACGGTGGTCCCAGTGCAGGATGGAGTGGACAGCATGCAGGGATTAGTCATGTGTCAAAGGAACAAGATGTATAGTTGGCAAGTAGCCTCAGCAAGAAAAATCAAAAGAGCAGGACACAAAGCACCGATGAAGCCAAATAGAGAGAGGAGATGAAGGATGGTTTCTGGAATTAAAATGGCACATTGTATCGGTGAGAGGTGAGACAGCTGAAGCCAGGGCAGAATTCAGAGATGGGATGGCTCAATTGGATTATCGGATAGAAGAAACTGAGACTAGATTCAATGAGGGCACTGGAGCAATGTGTGGAAGCAGAGAGCCATAACGCTGAGCTCCTTGGTAAAATTAAGGATATTGAAAATAGATCCTGGAAGCAGAAACTACGGCTTCATTGGATTCTAGAACATGAATATTCCCAGTTGTGAAGCCATGGTGGAAAGGTTGATTTCGGATCTTTTTATGACAGCTGAACAAGGCCTTAAGCTCCCCACTAGTAAGCTTGATCAGGCCCATTGGACATTAGGCCAATTCTATTCTTTCTAGTTGTTTGCTTCCATGACTATCAATTTAAGGAGCAGGGAGCAAAGAGGGCACAGATTCAGAGCCCACTGGTGTGGGATATTTATAATGCTGAAATATTTACAGATCTCTTCTGAATTACCTTGTGTAAATGGTGTGATTTAAGCAGGGCTGGACCAAGGGTTTCGGATATCTCAGGCAGGAGTCCTGGCTGTGCCACCCCCCCTCTCCCCCCTGCCCCGCACTAATCTGTGCCAGCTCCTGCTGCCACTGCCAATTCAGTCTTCTAGGTGGCTGGTGGCAGCAGTTTAAAAGTGGTGGCTTTGTGCTGCCACTTTGGTGCCTGCGACAGGCCATGTGTTTTGGCACACATAGCCTGCCGCTTCTGACCCCCCTCGTCCGACAGGAAGTTGCATCAGTGGGGGGTCAGAAGCAGCAGGCCATGTGTACCAATGCACATGGCCTTTTGTGGGCACTAAAGGGGCTGCAAAAAGTTGCCTGCCATGATTTGCTGCCCTAGGCGGCTGCCTACTGGATGGGCCAGCCCTAGATTTAAGAGACATCATCAGCAAGTTTCACCCTTCAGCTTAGTTATTACAATCAAGGGGAAAACGATCAAAGCATCTACCAGAGCTGAAGCAGTATGAGTCCCAAGACTGGAACAAATGACACAGGAACCAGAGGAGAAGCCAAAAGAGAGGGTCAGGTAGCAATGTGTTAATCACGGAGGCGAGAGGCTACAATGGCAATCAGGTGAACTTGCACAAAACAGAAGAGCAGAGTGTTGAAACCTGACTGGATCCAGCTTTGTGAATTGGAAGACAACTCTAGCATCCAACCTTCCTTCCCCCTCTTCGCTTGTCCAACATCTTCCCCCAGTCCTGCACCATCTTGTAGACAAAAGTTAAACTGAAACCCTAAGTCATCACACTCTGAATGCAGTGCACCACCAGAGAAATAAATTAATGCAGTTCCCCCTGTACTGTATAAAATATAAAGATGGCATATATCAAATCCAAAAACTAATATATATATAGTTGTCATTAAACTGGAAATATGTTCTTTACCTTTGCGGCTGGTTTCTTTATCTTCTGTCTTCTCTTAAATCTCTTTTCCAGAGTCTGCAGCCCCTCTGCCACTTCTCTCCCTTCCTGTCTTCTCCACTTGCTCTCCTACATCCATCTTTTCCTTTCAGCTTTCTTCCATTTATGTCTCACTCTGTCCACTCAGATTTCACTCCTCTTACTCCTTACTGTCCAGTCCCTAATTACTCACTTTTTACTGCATCCATTATAGCTCCCCAACCCTCACCTATCCTCCCATTCTCCATCTCTTTCCCCAACCTCTTATTCTCCAGACTTTTCTAACTCTCGCTCAATGTCTTCCCCTCTCTCTCCTCCTCTGCACCCTTCCCTGCCGGAAATCTTTCTCCTTCTCTCTGTCTCTCCCTATTCCCCCACATCTAACATCTCCCTTCTCTCTCTCTCCCCATAACCTTAGTATCTCTATCTCATTTGGCTCTTCTTCTCCACATCTGGCATCACCCCTCTGTCTCCTTATATCCCCCCCCCCCGTGTCAGCATCACCACTCTATCACCCACTGTCTCCCCCCCCCCCACCCAGGATCAACTCGGTCTCCCTTTACTCCCATATCTCAGATTTTCCATTTCTCTTTCTTCCCCATGCCCTGCATTGATCCGCCAATCCCCCAACATGCATACCACACATTTATCTTCATATCCAGTCCTCATCCCCAGCACCACTGGCGGCAATCAAAGATAGTTGAGGTGGAGGGTACTGTCTTTGATTGACAGTGGCAGTGGTGTAGACAAGGGCTGGATTTGAAGTGAGGTGACTGCCGATGTTTTATTTATTTATTTTATTTATTTATTTAGACAGTTTTGTATACCACCTTATCCTTCAATCAAAGTGGTCACAACACAATTGGAGGTCTACATTTAACAGGAGGGGATACAACTCACAAATGCAAATACTGTGTACTTATAAGTCTAAATGGGGATGGGTAGTTGGGGCCAAGTGGTGTAGGTAGATGTTGGACCACTTGGGTGGTATCTGGTGTTGGCAAGTTAAGGTGGTTGCTCATAGGCCTCGGTAAAGAGCAGGGTCTTGAGTGCCTTGCGAAAGTCTTTGGTGTCGTTCAGGGTCCTTAAGTCCATAGGGAAGGAGTTCCACAATGCAGGCACCAGTAGCGAGGGCGCTCTATTAGATGTTGCTTGCTTAGTCTTGTGATAACCTGCGGGTGTGCTGATCCTGTTGCCACTGTTGGTTCTTCTTGGTCTCTTGCTGGCATCTCTGGTTATTATATCCTGGAGCGCATCTGACGAGCGGTGGTGGAAGATTTTGAAGATGTTCAGGATTGTTTTGAATTTTGCCCTTGCCATTATTGGGAGCCAGTGTAGCTGTTGTAAGATGGGAGTGATGTGTTCAGATCTTGCAGTGCCCGTGATGATGCATGCTGTAGTGTTCTGCACTATTTGAAGTGGGTGAATAGTCTGCTGGTGGAGGCCTTGGTATAATGAGTTTTCATAGTCAAGCAGTGGAGTGATGACTGCTTGGCAAACTGTGTGGAAGTGGTCTTGGTTAAGGATTGGTTTGAGCTTTCTGATGATCCTCAACTGATGGTAGGCTCTTGCCGCAGTTTTGGTAATGTGAGATTTTAGGTTCAGAGCCCTGTCCAGGGTAATGCCCAGGTATCTCACTTCATCCTTGATTATGGCTTTGTTTAGAATGCTGATTGTTTGTAGCGGAATGAAAGTGGAGTCTCTAGCGATGAACATAGCCTCTGTTTTATCAAAGTTGACCGTCAGGTTGTTAGTGGAGAGCCAGGTGCTCATGTCTTCAAGGCATCTTGTCATCGTTGTCATGTCAGGTGATTGTAGGTTGATTGGGGCATATACCATGATATTGTCAGCATAGAGGTGGTAATGTAGCTTGTGGCATTTGATGACATTGCATATGGGTTGAATGTATATATTAAAGAGTATAGATGATAGTGCTGAACCTTGTGGTATCCCTTGCATGACGGTGAACTGCAGTGATTTCTTTTGAGCACATTTGACTTGCTGCATCCGGTCTTTCAAGTAGGAGGTAAACAATTTTAAGGTGTTCTTACTTATTCCGATCTGCTATAGGCGTTGCAGCACTATAGTATGGGACACTCTGTCAAAAGCCGCTGACCAGATAATGTCCTTTCCTTGAGTCCTGCTAGGTCAGTCCAGACAAGTGGGTTCTGTTCCCCTACCAAGAGATTGGTGGAGACAAAGAACCAATGAAAAGCCCAGGTTTCAATGACATCACTCCCATGCCTCTATATGCTTCAGTCACCAGAGGTCTCTTCAGTATGCATCCCAAAGCATATAGTAGAACATGGTAAACCTCACACAACCTCAACGTGGGCAAGAATGAGCAATCAAATAGTAGAGAACTATGAATAGAAAGCATAAGAGAAAACTGTTCATAGAAGATGAACCTGCAGAGCCAAATACAGAAATCATAGCGGACTCAAGGGCACCACCACAGAAGAACAGAGCAAACAATTCTAGGGGCCCTGGACTGGTCTAGCAGGACTCGAGAGGCCATTATCTGATAAGTAAATTGCCCCCTATTAGACCAATCCAGACAAGTGAGATGTACCAAAGCTCCGCTTCCACTGGGCGGGAAGAAAACAAAAGCAGCTCGAAAAATCTTAGCCAAAGGCCGTGTTCATCCAAGCTAGGTCATCCAAGTGGTAATGCTTGACAAAAATGGAAAGTGATGCTCATGTTGCTGCCCGACAAATGTCTGTAGGGACTACTAAACTCTACTGTGGCCCCAGAGGATGCTTGCGCTGAGTAGAATGGACACGCAAACCCTCCAGAACTGACTGGTTCCACAACAGGTATGCAGAGGTACAGGCCTCTTTAATTCAGTCTCCCAATGTAGACTTAGCTGCCATGTCATCCTTGCGTGGGCCAGCAAACAGCACAAAAAGATGATCAGACTTAAAGGCAACTGTAATCTCCATGTACTGAAGAAGCACCCTCCAGACACCCATGTTTATGTTTATGTCTATTAAAATACTTGATATACTGCACCTTATTAAACTAGGGTGGTTCACAACCAATAGTAAAAATAACAGCATTAGGCCAGGGAAAGAGAAGAGAACTCCATTAAATGACAAGAAAGAGAAAAAAAAAAAGGAAAAGGAGAGTAGAAAAGAATAGGAAGGAAAAGGGGATTCGGGGAAGTAGGAGATTGCAGGAATACACCATAGAGGATCTGGGTGAGAAGTTTAGATGATGGTGGATGGCAAATCAAAAGCGGACTGGGATAAATTAAATTTTTAAAAGAAACTTGCATTTCACAAAAACTGGCTCCTGCCATAGTGCATAGGGAAGAGAATTCCATAGTGAGAGTCCCAGTAAAAAGAAAGCAGAGTGCCGGTTGGACTGAAGGTGAGCACGGGAGGGAGATGGAAGCACCAGACGGTTATATGAATAGAACGAAGGCTGCAAAAGGGGATGTGAAAGTGCAATAAGTCAGCTAGATATTGTGGGGTACTGGTGTAAATGATTTGATGAGTTAACATTAGGATTTTGTATTGAAAATGATAGGCTATAGGAAGCCAATGTAGTTTAATGAGAATAGGTTTGATATGGTCTCGGTGGGAGGAGTAGGTGATGATCAAAGCAGCTGTATTTTGTATCAGTTGTAAGTGATAAAGTTGTGTCTTAGTGATACCACTGAAAGCCAGGTTACAAAAATCTAGATGAGACATCAGGCAAAGATCCTTATCCTTCCCCCTATACTGCTCCTTAGAGAAAGAGGGCAGGCAAACCACCTAGTTCATGTGAAAAGGAGACAGCACTTTACGCAAGAGGGAAGGCACAGACCGAATGGAAACAGCCTCAGTTGAAAAGGACAGATAAGGATCTCGACAAGATAGAGCCTGCAGCTCAGAAATCCACCTTGTGGAACAAATTGTGACCAAGAAGACCATCTGGAATGCCAAATCCTTCAGAGTAGTGCACTTCAACAGCTCAAAGGGCTCTGGCATCAGGGTTCTGAGCCCTAGACAGAGATCCCATGAAGGACCACAGACTGGATAGGAGGATGCAGACGCCAAACCCCCTAAAGAAAGAGTGAAATATTCAGGTGTAAAGCTAGCATCTTAACAGCCACCAGACCTCAGAAACAGCCCAAAGCTGCTACCTGAACCTTCAAGGAGCAAAGAGAAAGGCCCTTCTCCAGACCTTCCTGCAGAAAGGCCAGGTGCCTCAGAAACCAGCTACTGTGTGCTGCACCACTGCGTAAAGAGGCACCAGACCCACATGTATGCCAGGTTGGTAGACCTCCTCCAGGCTCCGAGCAGAGTGGAAGCCACTGCCAAAGAGTAGCCCGTATGTGCTAACCATCTCCTTCTAAGAGCTCAGCCGTAAGTGAGAAGGGAACCCGGTCCTCTAGTATGATCGATCCTTGATGCAATAGGCCCCAAGACAAAGGCAACCGAAGAGCGGTGCTTGCAGAAGCCACATCAGATCTCCGAATCAAGCTCTCCTTGACCAAACCGGTGCTACCAGAATAATCCTGCCTGGATGGCACTCAATACGCTAAATCATATGTCCCAAGGGCCACGGAGGAAACACATACAGTAAGCGCTGACTTGGCCAAGGCTGGGCCAGGGAAATCGATGCCCTAGGATCCCATCTCTGTTCGGCAATTGAAGAAGCAGCACACTTGGTACTGGGGTGGGTCACCATCAGATCCATTTTGGGGTGACACCCATTGGTGCAGAATCAGTGGAAATGCCTCCTGACTCAATTTCCACTCTTCTGGATCCAGATAAGTACTGGCTGCAAAAGTCCGCTTTGACACTGTCCACCCCGGCAATGTGCTGAGCCAATAAGGCTAGGGGGTTCTTCTCTGCACAGGCAAACAGAAGAGCCTTCTCCAGAGCTACCCCAGCACTCCTCATGCTGCCATACCAATTGACATAAGCCGTCAACATGACATTGTCTGAAAACACTCGAACCACCTGGCCCATCCCCAGGAGCTGGAATAGCAGTTTCCCGAGAGGCTTCTGAAAAAGAATGGGCCAGTTGAGCTAGTCATTCAGATATGGGTGCACACAGATACCTCAGCATCGTAGGGCACAGCCATCACCAACGTCTTGAAGAACATCCTTGGGGTAGTGGACAGCCAGAAAGGGAAGACGGCAAACTGATAGTGAGAGCCCAGCACAGCAAAAAACAGATACTTTTGATGATCTGCCCTTATTGGGATACATCAGAGCCCAGTACCGAGACATCTGAATCCAAGTCACAGTCCAAATCTCAAACAGATTCCAGCTGGGGGCATCCCTTGCCGGGGACGCTTAGCCAAAGGTAGTCAAACAGGGCTTCCACTCTCAGCCTGCCTCTCATGAGACTGCACCAGGGAGCATCCAGAGGCCGGATGTTCTCCTCTCGGAAATGACCCTCTAAAACCAGAGGGCACAGCCGCTACATATCCCCTAGAGGACGAGGACTGGTTCACAGCATGGTCATCAGACTCTCAAGATGGCTGGATATTCTTACCTACAGCATTATCCACCATCTCCTGCCTTGAGGTAGGCAAGGCCGGACTAACTGCATCCCCCGGTTGACAAATGGGAAGCAGACCCTCTGGGGATGTCTCAGAAGCTGCTATACAAGAACAGCAGTGTCCAGAAGCTGGAGATGAGGCACCATGCTTGGCACAGGCCAAACAACACTTTTTTAGAAGAAAAATAGTGAGTTAAGGCAAGTATAACAGTGCGCACTAAGGCTGCGGCAGCCCACAGGTGCATATTAACCGTGTTCTTGCCACAACGCGCCACATAGGCGCTAGGTTAGGAATGTTCTTTGCAGCCACTGGGGCGTAACACATGCTAGGACCGCGTGAATGCGAGGCACACAATAGAAGAAAACGCTACTAACACATGCAGAAAATGGCAGGAAACCTCCACATACTGCAGACATAGTTGCCAGCGGTCCACCCTGAATTGCTTTCCAGTCAGACAGAATCTGGAGTCCCCGACAAGAACATTGATGAGGTCAAGCCTTGGTACTCACCTCCTGAGAGTCCTAGGCAGAAAATACATGCCACGCTCAGCTCTACTCCCCTGAATCTGTTTCACAGGCTTTGCATTTAATGTGGCTGGCAGGCAGATCCCTTAGAGAACCTTCTGCAATCTTCGAGAGAGTGCGGGGGGAGGGGGACAGAGGAGGGAAGGGGCGTTGAGTTGTGCAAGGATGCTGCACTCTTCCAGATCCTTCCATATCTTTCCAATTTCTGGCTGCTCAACAGGCTCTCATCATAAGAGCATGGAGCTGAATCTAGTGGAGCCTCCTACATCATGCTCAAATGAGAGAGTCATCCTCAATGTGGTTGTTCATGAGCGTTGTTTAATCAATCTCTTTCTCTCAAATCTTCAGAATTTTCTTCAGAGAGCAGAAAATCCATCCACCATCTGAATTCAAAAAAGCATGGGACAAACACAAAGGATCTCTAAAGGAAAAAAGGGGACTATTGTAGTTGTTGATATAGAAAGATAGACTACATAGGCCATATGGTCTTTTTCTGTCGTCATTTTTCTATGGTTTCTATGCTGGAGGCAAGGAATACTGGTGGCTGAAGGTATAGAGGCATGGGAGTGATATCACTGAAACCTGGGCTTTTTTGTCTCCACCAGTCTCCTGGTAGGGGAACACAACCTACATCTGGACTGGTTTAACAGGATGATATGAACTGTATTGCCCCTAATGATAATCAGCGTAAATTGTTTGAAGAACTGGAGCATAATCTACTACAAACAGAGGCTGGAAACTGCATTACTAGAGGAGATTTTAATTTGGCCCCAGAACCAGAGCTTGATATCTCTAGGGGCACTGCCCTCGCCCCAGCAACCAGTGAGATCTGAAAGGAAATATGGAATGGGAGCAAGTACACCACAGTGTCAGAAAGTGGGATGTGGAAGGGGGTTTTCAAAGGGCTTATGGTAGATAAAGTGTCTTCTGGCTTGCAATCTTTACATGCATGGGAAGGAGTAGAAGGAAAAACTACCCATAATGTTTATATTGTTTTACAGTTAGTTTAGTTTATTAAAATTTGATATACCATCCTTCGGAACCAGCAGGGTGGTTTACAATTTAAGAACATAAGATATGCCATACTGGGTCAGAACAAGGTCCATCAAGCCCAGTATCCTGTTTCCAACAGTGGTCAATCTAGTTCACAAGTACCTAGTAGCAGTTTCTCCAAAAAGACACAGTTCCACAATGCTTATACTGGGGCAAGCATTGTGGAACCATTAAAATAATCCAAGAGTAGTCAGAAAGGAACTATATAAATTGAGAGGAAAGACAGCGAAGTCACACATACCACAACACCTGCTATTTCTATTTGGGGAGGAGCTTAATAAAATATTAAAATTTAAATATTTACTTCCCCTCCAGAGTTGAAGAAAAACCTCCAGCACTAAAGCAAAGATTCAGCACTATCGAGGATGTAGAACTGTGCTAATCATTAGCAAACTTTGCTGCATAAGTAGTAATTCTGTATCCAGCTCATTAATCGCACATTTCCATGCTAATGCTGCTAAATTAGTGCAGCAGTGTATTTCGTTTTGCATTGATTTTTTTGTGCATTAAGATAATTTGCTAACCAAAAGTAATCTTAGCACATACCAATTCAGCACTAAACTAGAAGCAAACAACTGTGTTGAAATTACTCCACTTTATTACACAGGATCCTTTGAATTGAAAAATGACTGAAGCATTTCTGATAAGCTGTTCTTTAAATTACAATTCTAGATTATCTACAAAGGAGACATTTTCCATACCTGTTAATTTCCTTCCTTTCCTTGATTCCTGCTTGACCAGTCTAGATGAGTGGGTTATGCACCCCAGCCTGCAGATTGACCAAATTTCAGTGATGCCATCACCTGTATGTGCGCTGGTGAATCACTGAGACTTGCCAGTATGACACTTCCCATGCAAAACACATGACTAAAATAAACTCATTAGTATTTATCCAGAACAACTTTGTACAAGAAATCTTTGGCTCTCTTTACCATACTCGACATTGCATAAGGCACAGACACTGAAAATAGAGGCCAAAAGCAGCAGAATTCCCCCAACCTGTAAGTGTAATTTTCCAGGGCAATTTCTCCAAATGGGTGAGTTTTGCGCATTCCATAATAGTCATGAACCTCACTTCTAAGCCAAGGTAGGTGGAGTATGATCTCAGTCTCTCAAATTTACTGCTAATGCTTGGCGTAGTACTTGCATCATACTAAAGAAAGCTTCCTTCTGGAGTTTGTAAGATGCAACATGTATGGGTAGTTCGTCAAGCTGTGCTTGGAAATTCTTCTTTATCAAGCCTGTGGCTCTCAGTAAAACTGGAGATTTTTCTGCATCTTTCTGCCACGGTCTCTGACTGTATTCTTTGGTACTTCAGGATCTTCTGCCTTTCCACACGATTCACAGAATAATCACTTGGAACAGACACCTCTATAAATCAATGCTGTTCTGGTGTTTTTATCCTTTACCACTGTCAGGTTTCATCATATCCAGTTTCTTATCCATCAGAATGGGAATGTCCCAGGTGATCATAGCCTTTCATTCTCTGTAATTCTCTTAGGTTCATGATCCCAGTGCTTTTCAGGCACAGTGATGCAATAGTGTTTACAGAGTTTCCAATGGATGAGGCGTGCTACTTTGTTGTGCCTTTATGTATAGAAATTTTCCACCATCATAACTTCACAGTCATCTATGAGGTGAGTCACCGTTTCCAGGTCTTTCTTACAGAATCAACATATGTCTGTGCTGCCAGTTTTTTCAATGCCTCTTGTCCGTAATCCGCTGTCCTGGGCTGCAACTATCAATCTCTCAGCCTCCAGTTTCAGTTCACCTCTCCTTAACCATTCATGTGTCCGTTCATGATCGACAAAGGGTTCCTAGATTAACACTTTGTATTTCCCACTGCATTTGTGCATTTGACACTTGTTTTTCCTCGTTTGCTGATCTAATTCTTTGAACAATTTTTTCTCTTGTTTTGCAAATTCTGTTGCTTTCTTCCCTGTGTATGCTTATGGATTCTCACTCATTCCCTCTAGTCATCAGAACGCTTGTCCAAGTTTGACAATGGAGACAGATTCTGGGTCCTGGATTGGTCTAGCAGAAGTCAAGGAAAGGCAATTAACAGGTATGGAAAACATCTCCTTCCTTATCCTACTAGACCAGTCCAGACCAGTGGGACATGCCCAAACAATCAGAACCCAGGGTGGGAGGAAGACAACACTCTGAACAGAACTGCTCTGCCAAAGGCACCATCCTTACCAGCTCCCATATGCAATTTGTAGTACTTTACAAAAGTATTTAAAGACAACCAGGTAACCGACTTACAGATGTCCTCCAGAGACACCAAGGCAAATTGATCCCACAAGGAGGCTTGTTCTCTGGTAGAGAGTGATCTGGCACTTGCTTTCCACACAGGATGTAGGTCAAACTAATAGCCTCCTTGATCCAGTGGACTTGACTATCGTCTGTCCTTTTCTCAGATTACTGAACAGGACATCAAGATGATCAGACCAATGGATATTATTATTTATTTATTTATCTTTCTTATATACCGCGCTCTTCTGTATCAGTGCGGTTTACATCAAAACATAACTGTCCAGCACAGGTGGTCTGCACTGGATTTACAATATAACGTGGGTATATGTACAGGTAATAACAGGGTAACTATATACAGCTATATACAGGTAACTTACAGCATACGTTTGGAAATGATTCAATTGTGTCCTATCGGCTCAGCTGCGTATTGGCTGATAGTAGGGTGATAAGAGATACTATTTGTCAGGAGTAATCTTCAGGCACTTAACCAAACCCCTTCTCATCCAACAGATGCAACAAAGGGTCTTTCTATAGTTCCTCCTCTAAGGAAGGTAGAACTACCATCTGATTAAGAGGAAAGGAAGAGAGAACTTTCAGGAGAAAGGACCAGACCATCTCTCAAGGAGACAGACACTGTCAAAATGGATAAAAAGGACCCCCTACAGAACATGGCCTGTAACTCCAACACCCATCTAGCAGATGCTATAGCCACCCAGACAACTATTTTTAGGTCAAATCCTTGAGAGAGATCCTCCTGAAAAGCTCATGGGGGGCCTTTCAGTGCCCAATACCAGAGGAAGACTCCACTGTTGAACAACTGGACAAAAAAAAGGCAGACAGACCTGCTGCACCCCTTTGAGGAAATGGGACACATCAGGGTGTGCTGCCAGGGGCAAGCCCTGGACCCTATACCAGAAACACACAATAACCGACACCTGAACCTTGAGAGAGTTCAGAGCAAAAGCCCTGCTCCAGATCAGACTGCAAGAAGGAAAAAACAGCAATTTGAGGTCCAGGATAGACCAGAAAGACCCACCTTTCAAGGGGACTATGAAGCAAATAGAATTCTGCCTCTGACCTAGCTCTGTGGAGGTCATAGGTATGATAGCTGCAACTGCAAAAGGAGTTAAAGAGTTGTTGTGACCATTGCTCCCAGAGAGGTTCCACAGACTCCAGAGCGTACCCCTCTGTCGAGGACTCAGAGGGCCCATTCATCCAAGATGATGTGGGTGCATGAAACAGCCAGAGCCACCCTCAGACCACCTCAGAAGGAACACACCGGATGTCACTGTGAGGGCTTAAACATCTCCTAAATAGGCACCAGCTGAATCTCAAGACTGCTGGGACCCCTGAAAAGATTGACCCTTCTTTGAAAGAGACCTATAGGAGGAACCAGCTATGCCAGAACTTTTTCTGGCCCTAAACCTCCTGGCATGCTCCACACTGGACCTTACAGAACCTCTGGGCCTATATTCGGGGAGCCTCTATAGCTCAGCATCTCCAAAAAGCACAGTTACTTACCTGTAACAGGTGATCTCTGGGAACAGCAGGAATAAGTCTTCACACGTGGGAGACGTCGCCGACGGAGCCCGCACGGGAAAATGCTCCCCAGCATCCAATCAGAAAGCCTTTGGGAGCATCCCCCGTGCCTGCGCGGTGGCTTCCCGCCCTTCCCACTGCCTCTCCCCAGTTGAGTTTCATAGCTGAGACGGCAGGAGAGGAGAGGAAGGAATAGAGAAAAGAGAGGTACAACTCCCAGGGGAGGTGGGCGGGTTGTGAAGACTTATTCCTGCTGTTCCCAGAGATCACCTGTTACAGGTAAGTAACTGTGCTATCTCCAGGAACAAGCAGGAATGAGTCTTCACACGTGGGGACTCCCTAGCTTAGGATGCCCGGGGAGATCCCATAAGCGCAGCCCAGACGGGATGGCATTTGCCCAGCCTGAATCCCCGGCATCCCCTGAGGGCTGGAGGGCAGGAGTTGAATAGAGGAACAGCGAATCCAAAGACTACGGAGGCAAGTCTTTAGAGTGCAGAACAGGTACCATTAGGATACAGCAAAAAAAAACCCCAGGCTACGGGAGTAGGCAGAGGGGAGCATGAAGAGAATCATTAAGCATGTAATGAGTAGATGACCTAGTACCATAACAGAGCTTACCGGCCATTAAGTTTCTACTGAAATAATGGTTTAGAGTCCTGTACTGCTTACCCACCGGGTTGTTGGAAGTAGTCCTGTGATGAAGGCACTGTAGACGCAGTAGCGAGGTCATCAAGGAAACTTCACCGCAGCGGGGAGGAAGTTCCAAATCCGGAAGGCCATGGGATCCAGGCGTCAGCTGTGTCAGGAGAAGGACGGCAGGTCTTCCAGGGGGCTCACAGCAAGCTGAGCACTCCCTTAGGAGTAGAGTCCATAACTCAGAGGACCAACAGTGGAAGACAGGCCGAACTAGAGAGCCTATCCCGGAGGTGTACCCCGGAGCAGAAGGGGTACACAGTCTGCCCTAGTGAGAGATAGGAAGACAAGGGTCCGGACCTCCGGGAGGAGGACCTAACTGAAAAGGGGGCTGTTGACTGCACAGCAGTAGGGGCCCACCAGTCCGCGGCCCGACGGGGATTAGGCAGGCGAACTGGCCGGACCCCCTGGCAAACACAGGTACTGTGGGGATCCCCCCAAGGCGCCTGCCAAGCAGGTGATATCTAGTATATCTAAGCCGGTGGGCATGGGGACGCCCCCTCCGGTTCTAACGCAGGCACGCCGGGGGGCCTGCCTCCATGAGCAGCACTCAGGTAAGGCAGATCTGCCCTCGATCCCCAGAACGTCCACCCGGAGCGGTGGCAGAAAGATCCGTCGGGGGAGGGATCTTTCCCGGAGGGCAAGGGCAGATTGGCGAGCTAAGAGCGCGGCAGCGCGGGGGAAGGAGATAGCGTCCGTCCGGTAGAATGCCGCAGGGGTTGGAGGCCCTAATGTGTCCCAGGACCTGCGCGTAGAAATTGTCCCCCACACAATCGGGGGACATGAGGGTATAGTCCCTGGAGAGTATAGGGGGACTATAGCGGCTGGAGGGTATTCCAGTATGGAAGCAATCAGCAAGAGGATACTGGCTGAGAGGGGTTCGGGGACGTACCGAAGAGTAAGCAGGGTGACCGCGGGCCAGAGGGATCACGGCGTAAGGTGGTCTCCCTTTCCCACGGAGGAGAAGACCTGAACCCCTAGATAAGTCCCCGAACATTTTCCAATCGGACGAGCCCCAGAGTAGAGCTCTAGTCTAAACTTCTGGTAAGGAGGTTAAGAGCAGACAGCTGCCCACCCGAGCCTAAAAATGCTTAGTATGAGAGTCCTGGTGCGGGCCCAGGGACATCAACCCGGGGTGAGAGGTCCCTTGCTTGGGCGCGCCTGGAGGGTGGGCGGAGGGCTGACATTTCCTCTTCCTAGGGAAGGGGGGTCTGGAGGGGCGTTTACCACCACCGGGGGGAAGCCGGGCCCTAGGCTGGCTGCTAACTCTGGGAAGGTTAGCGAAGCACTGTGCGACCTGACGTAAGGCTTCGCTATTGAAGAGGTGATCTCCGTCGCAGGGAGAATTACCCAGGATGTGCTGTGCCCGTCGACACAGCTCGGACGCCTGCAACCATGCCGTGCGGCGTGCTCTAATGGCAACAGCAGAGGCTCTGCTGACCGACCGGAAGGAGTCCAGCGAAGCACGAGAAAGGAACCCGGAGATATTCCTGCAATGATAAAGAAGCAGGGAGTATTCAAAGGCCTTGGTTGCAGATACGAAGGTGGATAGCCGAGAGAACCTCTCGGTGACCTCCAGAAGCGACAGACTCATATAAAATATATATGAAATAATTCTGGCCGCCAGCATAGACATTTGGAAGGCTTGACTCCTAGAATATCCAGCGTCTTCGAGGCGCGGCCTGGAGGGCGAGAAGTATGCCTCTCCTTGCTTCCGGCCTTCCTCAGCGCCGATTCCACCACAATGGACCGATGTGGAAGCTGGTGCTGCCGAAACCCCGGGGACGGAGGCACCCGGTACAGAGCCTGCATCGTAGTCGGCGGCGCCGGAACCCTCAAAGGCGACTGCCAAGCCCCCAGCAGGAGAACCTGCAGGGCGGGATGCAGAGGAAGCATCGCGGCTGACTGTTCCGCAGGGCCTGGGCTCGGATCCGGGATAGGGATGGCCAGCAAGTCCGCCATGTCCAGGAGGAAATCCTGAAAAGGCGGCTCTGCCGGAGCAGTTATGGCGGGAGAGGTCGCCCGGGCACTAAGAGGCCGCTCGGGCCGATGCCCGCTGGGCAGAGGAGGGGACCAACCGACCCGGCTCGGGGCAGTCAACATGGCGTCGTCGGCTCCTGGAATTGATTCCAAGCTAGGCATCGAAGAAGTAGATGGCACCGACGGCGCCGCAGGAACCGACTTCGGCCCCGAACCCGGGGGCGGCGCTTCCCCCCGTAACTGGAGCGAATCCGCGGCCGCCGGAGGGCAGGGGCCAGCGGTCTCTGCCCTGCGCTGCGGGAGAGGACAGGAGCCAATCCCGAGACGTGCCGTGGCCAGGCTTTCAAGGCTGGACGACGACTCCAGGCTGGGCATCGAACCGAGCGAGGAGATCGACTCCGTCCTTGAGGCCCCCGGCGGGAGTGATCGCGCCGGTATTGGCGGAGCGCGGATCGGACCCGCAACGACCGGTGCCGCGAACATCAAGGGCCCCCAAGGACGGTGCTCAGATGAGAGGGGACCAGCTGACGCCGGCGCCGATGTCGATCGGCGGGCACTGCCTGGTGCCAGGCTCCCTCTCGAGCCCGTCCGACCCGGAGAGGAATCCGTCCAGGGCATATGGCCCGTCCCCGATGGGGCCCCGGTCACCCGACGACGAGTCCCTGCGGGGAGGGAAGTGCAAAGCCCCTGCGCTGATGTCGGGGTACCGTAGCGGGTCGGCGCAGACCCAGAATGGGTCGAAGCGGTTGGAGACCCCGAGGCCCCTTCTCTAGGGAAGGGCGGGGCCCTTGACGGCCACGTCGAAGCCGGGGAGTCGCCCGTGCGCTGGCCAACATACCCTGAGGTTCCCGGGGAAGGTCGATGGCGACCCCTCGTGCTCGACGCCCCTGCCGTCGCCGGCGGAGCAGCACCGCTCGAACCCGGTACCACCCTTGCGCAGGGCTGGGGTACCGGCGACCCGGCGCGGGTCGAAGCGAGCGGCCCCGAGGGGAGGGAGGCCAGATGACCATCCCCGCCGCAGGGCGGAACCACCGACGCCCGCGCCCTCGAAGCGGGTACTACCCCCGCGCATGACCTAACCATAGGGCCGTCAGACAGTGTCGAGTCGATTGGCCCTCGGGGCGCCGAGGGCAGCGGCTGGCGATCCCCGGAGGGGAGCGGGTCACTCGACGTTGACGCCGACGCGTCAGCACCGCCCAAAGCGGATACCACCCCCGTAGGAACGCCATACCAGCGCGAGTCGGTCGGCCCCGGAGGCGCCGAGGACCGCAGCCGCCAATCCCTGGTGAGGAGCGGGGCGCTCGACACCGACGCCGAGGGGCCGGTACCGCCCGCGCGCATGGCAGGGCTGAAGGAACGCCAGGCTGGACTGAGCCGATCGGCCCCGGAGGCGCCGAGGACAGCAGCCGACGATCCTCGGTGAGGAGCGGAACGCTCGACACCGACGCCGATGCCCGGGGCTCAGTACCGCCCGGAGCGGTTACCACGCCCGAGCATGGCTTGGATGTAGGGAGGTCAGACCCGGTCGAGCCGATCGGCCCCGAAGGCGCCGAGGACACCGGCTGACGATCCCTGGCAAAGAGTGGAACACTCGGGGGGGCGGAGCCTGATGTCCAGCGGGTTAGACGCTTCGCGCTGAAGCTCCCGAGAGGCCTACTCAGAATCCTGACTTAATACCTACATAAACTTAATATTTTGCTCCGAACTTACCGGGGTGCCTCGGGGGGGATGGCGGCCCACAAACCAGCGCGCTTAGACTTCGGGTCTCCCTCTTCTTCACACGGAAAACGCTCCAAAACAGAGTTGTCTTCCCCGCAAAAGATGGTTCCACTTCGGGAAAACCCCGAAATGCAACAGGAGATCTTGGAGGAAATACGCGGTGTGAAGGAACTGGTACAGTCCAACGGAGAAGCGCTCCGAGCCATGCGAGAAGATTTCGGTATGCTTCAGGACCGGCTTGAAGGTCTTTCACTACGGCAGGACAACATGGCGGGGGTCCTCGACTCGCACGCGGTGCGCTTGGTGAAACTGGACAAGGCTGAGCGTCAGATACAAAATCTTCAAAAAGAGCTAGAGGATAGCAATAATCGAGCCCGTCGCAACAATGTAAGGCTCATTGGAGTACCGGAGGGGGCGGAAGCAGGAGATATAAGAGAATTCCTGGTCAAAACTCTTCCCTCCTTGCTGAAGATCACTTTTCACAGAGATCTGGAAATTGACCGAGCACATCGTGTTCCCACCAACATGGCGCTCAATCGGACGACCCCCCGGCCTATCATCTTTCGCTTACTGAGATATCAGCAAGTTGAGCAAATTCTAAATGCTGCCCGGGCGAATCATCATCTGGAGTTTGAAAGTCATAAAGTCTCCTTTTTCCCTGACCTGGCAAAGCCCACAGCTGACCGTCGGAAGAGACTCCTTGCTTTTCGACCTAGACTTCAACAGCTACAGGCTCGCTTTGGCCTATTGTATCCAGCGAAGCTCAGAGTGACTCTCCATAACCAAACTAGAACCTTCGAAGATCCTGATCTGCTAGCAACATTTTTAGATTCCAAAGAAGCAGACCAGATGCGCTAATCCAACAACTTGGATCTGTAATCCGCCGGATCTGCCCGCCATTTTGAATGGCCCGTCGCGGTGATCACAGCCTGGAACAGAGACTGCCTGGACTTTTCTTTCTTTCTATATATAACTCTCTTGGTCTCCTTTCCCTCCACGATGTGCACCTCGGTCGGATTCGGAGCACGCACAGCTATACAGGTTATATGTTTCAATATAGGCCTTCTCTGGGGTTTCTCCCCGCAGACATCTGGTCGCCAGTAATTTCTGGGGTTCTGCTTCTTCTCTAATGCACTTCGGTGCTTATTTTTTGTATATGGGGCGCTTCATTGTTTTTCATTAGCTTCTTTTCTATCATGTCATGTGTACAGCCATATACAGTTACTATGAGGGACATAGTGAAATTCTGTGCGTTATCATGTTCTTTCTCAGAATTTTTAACCCTTCTGAATGGCCTTATGCAAGATCTTATCACTGAATGTAAAAGGCATCAATAGTCCAATCAAAAGAAAGAAAATCCTTTAGCTATCTTAATCAGGAACATGCTGATTTAATGTTTCTTTAGGAAACGCATTTCAACTCCGTTGAAACATTGAAACTTAACGCTAAGCCTAACATGGTGGCTGCCTATTATACTCCTGACAGGTTAGCCAACTGGAACGCCACCCAGAGCAATAAATGCTGGACACGCCATGTGGCCATTGGTTCACTAACTCATGTTATGTATGAATGCCCCGCCTTACAGTATTACTGGAGTCGGGTCTGGGGTCGTATTCAATCTATTTTGCACTTTCAGGAGCCCCTCTCTTGGAAGATAGTGGGACTCCGCTCAGCTGCGGGGATCCCCTCTCTTCCCAAATCGGCTTACTTCCTCTTAGACTTTATGCTGGGCATAGCTATTTCCCTAATTACGAAATACTGGAAAATAGCTCCCATCTGAGCCCCAATGAATGGTGGAATCATGTCTGTCTCTACAGTAAAAATGAGCAAATACCTCGTATGTTAGCCTCTTCCGCTCAGACCCCCCACCACTTGTCTAAATGGAAGATGCTCAACGACTATGTTCAAACTGCTAAATGCTCACATCTGACTGTTTAACTCTGTGTTAATCTCTGTCACATGATCATACTGTATCGCAGATACTATTTCTGTTTGTTTTGATGTACAATTACTGTTGTTTGTAAGCGCTTATATGATGATACTTATCAGTTTAGAGAAGAAGCATAGGGGTGGGGGGTAATTGGGGTTGTTTTTTTTCCTTATAGTATGCTTGTATTTGTTTCCTTTGGTGTGTTGTTTCTTTTTGCTTGTTGTAAAATGAAAATAAAAGTTTAAAAAAAAAAAAAAGAGTGGAACACTCGACGCCGACGCCAGGGAATCGGCACCGCTCGAAGCGGGTACCTCCATCGGGCATGGCTCGAGAATGTTCTGTGAGGAGCGAACCTCAGGAACATCCTGAAACCCCGTAAATGCTTTGGAGCCCGAGGACTCCCGCCGGGGTATATCAGTCAAGGAGGACTTGAGGGGTTGGCCGGAGCCATCGCCATGCCGCGCATGAGACTCGCCCCTCAAGACTCGGCTAGTCTTAGCAGACTGTTGTGTGGTTACCTGATCCTGGAGAGAAGAACAACCCGACGACCGCGCCCTTGGCGTGAAGACGTCGTCGAGGGATACCCGAAAGAGGGAGGGTCTTCTCCCGACACTGTAGCCCGGGGAATCCGGGGAAAAAGGGCCAGGCCCCAAACAGGAGAGGCACCGGGCCTTGGAGTCCACGTGGAAACTGAAGTCCCCGCTGTGAGGCTGGGGGGAAGAAGGCTCCATGTCCCGGTCCTCAGCGCCCCAAAGGGGGCGACGAAATTTAAATGAAACAATTAAAAGAAAGAAAAGGGGTGGCACGGAGGTGCCACAGTCGGCGGGAAGCCGCGACTACAGAAAAAAGGAAAATTTTCTGCGGTGGCAGGAGGGACGTCCTGCCTGCTCCGCGGAAAACGAAAAACTGGGGAGAGGCAGTGGGAAGGGCGGGAAGCCACCGCGCAGGCGCGGGGGATGCTCCCAAAGGCTTTCTGATTGGATGCTGGGGAGCATTTTCCCGTGCGGGCTCCGTTGGCGACGTCTCACACGTGTGAAGACTCATTCCTGCTTGTTCCTGGAGATTATCTTTTACCAGCTTTTTCAGGTCCTCCCTGAAGAGCAATCAGCCCTTAAAGGGGTGTTTGCTCAGTCACAGCTTAGACATGGCATCCACAGACCAATTCAGGAGTCACAGCTATCTTCGGGTCACTACAGCAGCCACCATGGATTTAACGGAGATCCTCATTAAGTCATAAAGAGCATCTGTCACAAACAAGGCTCCAGATTCCAATCTGGCCATCTCCAAGCTGTCGGACATCTGCTGGATCCAGTGCAAAAACACTCAAGCCACCATACCTGCGCACAAAGAGCTGCCCAAGTTCCTAAGGCCACAGTCAGAAAGGTATTCTTAAAGGGCTTCCATCTTCATGGGCCTCCTTCAAAGCTGCATCCCCCTCCACCAGGATGATGGTGTGCTTTATCACCACCATGATCAGGGTGTCCACCTTAAGGACCTCAATGGCTGTACCACTTCCCTTTGGGCCTAAGATACAGCCTAACCAGGACCTCACTACCCCTCAGAACCATTTCTGGTGTCTCTCACTCAGAGACTGAGCTTGCATACGGGCTCGGGGAGGGGAAAATAAATCTGATGCAATAAAGCTACAGTGTAACCTATTTAAGACTAATAAGAGAAAATATTTTTTCACTCAACGTGTAATCAAACCTGGAATTCGTTACCGGAGGATGTAGTAAAAGCTGTTAGTGTAGCTGGGTTTAAAAAAGGTTTGGACAAGTTCCTGGAGGAAAGGTCCATAAATCATTATTAAAGGGGACCCGGGAAATCTACTGTGTACCCCACTGTGGAACCTGTGTCTTTTTGGGAAACTGCTAGGTACTTGTAACCTAGATCGGCTAATGTTGGAAACCAGATACTGGGCTTGATGGACCTTGGTCTGACCCAGTATGGTATATCTTATATTCTTATGTTCTGATGGATGCTGCAAACACTCAGCATAGAGTCCATCTGTGAAGCCTCCTAAGAAGGGGGCTTAGCAATGCAGAGAGCCTAAATGGCATCCCAAATCAGAGTGGGGAGATCCTCTCAACGAGACAAATTATGGCTGGATCCTTCTTCTCCAGCCAAGGATCCCCTTCTTCTGCTGCCTGACCTGCTGAAGACAGGGAATCCTCTTCTTTACCCCAGTCCACCCCTGGGAAGTCAAGACTGGGCTCCTGGAGCACCGGAGAGGCATAAGTGAAGACTGGGGTGCTTAACCCCCCTTGCCATCTGCAAGGGAGATTCCTGAGGGTACATGTCCTCTGAAGGGGAGGGCAGAGCCCCAAACCCCACCCCACCCCCCCCCCCCCACTTCCAGAAAGGGACTGCCAAGCAGCTACGGTGACTGAAAATAGTTCAGGAGCTGTTTCAGGAGCTGCTATTCAAGGCTTGCAGAGAACAGACCCTGGGCCATGCAGGACCCTCTGGGGCCTCATGGCTCAAGGCAGAACCTGCCTCATTATGCTCCCCCCTCAGCTGTAACCATGTAGCAATCCAAGATGGCCGCTATTCCCACTGGTGGGAGATAAGACAAAATCAGCATTGGGCCTCAGACCTCCTTACCAAAAAAGCCATGCCCCATGGCTACTCTATCGCACTCGAGGCAAAAAGAGCTAGCTACGGAGTTCACCTGAAGGGAGCTGCAAGCAGCACACTTCCGAAAACCCAGCATCGCAGGACAGCTCAACAGCAGCAAGGAGAAAAAAATGTAAATTAAAAAAAAAAACAACAAAAAAGACAAACTGCAGGGCAAACTCAAGAAGGGCCCTACCCAGCCACCCACACAGGCTTAGGAAACCAGGCTGCCCCAAAAGAAGTTTTTTATTTGAAGTTGGTTTATTAAGCAGAAGAGAAACAGAGCCACTTAAAACAATATTAAAGAAAGCAGTAAAGGAGAAAAATAAAAACAGAATAAGCAGAAGCAGAATAGAAGCCCCATGGAGTCCTCCTGACCACCTTCTGGCCCACCAACACTGGAACCCATGATAACAGCGCTAGACACTTTAAAATCAGATTTCTTCTTCAGGACTTCACAGTATATAAATCTATTTGGGCTAGTATTCAAACAGAGTAGCATGTTCACCAGCAACCGATGACACGAGTTATACATTGGATTTATTTTTATATATATATATATATATATATATATATATATATATATATATATATATATATATATATATATATATATATATATATATATATATATATATATATATATATATGGAGTGGAGGTGTGGCCTAGTGGTTGGGGCAAGGTACTTCAGGCTGGAAGGTCGGAGGTTCAAATCCCACTAGAGGACAGCAACCTTGGGCCGGAAGGACTGGGGTTTCTAGTCCCACAGGTGCTCCTTGTGGTCTTTGGCAAGCCACTTAACCCTCCATAGCCCATGTTCCCTGTAAAATAGTTATCTCCAAGTTATAATGCCCTGTTCAATGTAATTTAAGTTTGTTCAATGTAAACCGCACTGATGCAGAATAGCGCGGTATATAAGAGAATGTAAGTAAATAAATAAATAAATAAATAAATATAAATAGTGGGCTGAAACCCCCTTTAATTAACTTAAGCCAATGCTATCCATATAGTGAAAGAGCAGAGGGCTGGAAGAGCATTGGCAGTATTACAAAATTATCCAGATAGCAGTGATTTTCAGCCGCTACCGTTTATTTAAAGCCTGCCAAATAAATTTACAGCAGCAGTGGTGAGCACAGAACATATATTCAGCACCGCAGAATATACATATTAAAACACCAGTGTCAGTATCGCATTAAAATGTTCTTACTGCCACAGACATCAGAATAAGTACTATACTAAATTAAATTCTTCTACACGGCAACAAATCGATGCAAAATGTAAAAGAGATTTACACCAAATGCTAGCTGAGAACCTCCCCTCCCACATCTTCACATTAAATTCCAGGATGTTGTAGGTAAGTCTGAAGAAATATGAACCAGGTAGTCAGAAAAAGTTGCAACCTATTTCAATTAATGCAGCAATTCATTAAAAAGATGAACAAAGGCTGCCAAGCATTTGCTCAATACTGCAAGCTCAATATATTAAAAGTGAACCTGGTGCTGCTACCACTTCATAAGTAGAAACATTATAAAGTGGATCTAAACCAGGGCTGGACAAATCCCGAGCACCAGGCTGCCATGGCACCTAGAAATTTTTACCCTGGCACCCGGGATTTCCTGCCCCCAAATTGGCTGTAGCTCCTGAAAAAAAAAAAGTGGCGTTTCAGACTTCCACCACCACGATCGGCTCGCTGTATGGTTGAGCCAGGCCAGGCTGACATGTGAAGCAAAAAAAAATAGTCTCAGGTGCAGCTATAGAGTCACTGCGGGTGAAAGGAGGAAGAGGAGTGGTGCCGCGGCCTACTGTTGGCACTGTGCGGTGGCACATTAAAGGCCAGATTTATTAAGCTTTTTCCCACAGAAAATGGTAAAACAGTCTTAGTAAATCAGGCCTTAAAATGTCAAAAAAGCAACTGCGATACACCTTTTGTGGTGGTGGAGGGGGGGGGAGGGCCCACGCACTGTGACCTAGGTCTCGGCAGCCAACTCATACATTTTTAGGCTGGCTCCTAGATTCCAATAAAATTTGTCTTGGCCTGGTCTAAACAAATTTATTTCAAACTACTTCTGCACAAGCCAGACAGCAAAACATGACTTTTTTCCTAATCTGCATAGTATTTGATAGTAGCATATCCTTAAGTTCTCCTAACCTATTCCCACTTGTTGCCCCACCTAATGTCTGAAAGTCAGTCTCGTCTACGGATGTCAAAAAGTAAAGGAAATGGAAGAATATGCAGGGCTTAATTTGTAGACAAAAAAGGAAGTGGAACTGTGGAGCCAGGGGAGAGGCAGGCAGGCAAGCCAGGGACCTGAGCAACAAAAGAAGAGAGGCTAGATTAAGGAGTAGAGGGACTGTTCTGTTCTAACTCCAGGCTCACCCCTCCCCTCCTCTTCTCTGCAGACTGCCTGGAAAGGAGGGACTGGAGCACAACACCCCTACTGCTCTGGTATTTGAAAAGAAGTGGCGGAACTGTGTTCCACGTCATTCCCCCAGAAATTAAATCCTGAGAATATGCAGAGTACATTCTCGTCTTACATAGAAAATGGCACCCAAACATCACTTGGAGAAGAAAAAAAAAGCAGATTTGGTAACCAGTGGCATTGCTAGCCCCCTCAGCCCCTGGGATGGATGCCCCCACCTGGTGCTGCTCCACGGCATGATATATCACTCTCCCCTAGTGATCCTATAAACAATATCAATCCTCACAAGGAGTCCAGTAACTGTCAAAATTAAATAAACTCCTTATATGCGACAAGAAACCAACCCCCCAAAAAAAACATACAAAAAATAAAACTGATACCACAAAAAATATACAATCAAAAAAACTCAAAAGAACATCAATGACAGTCCCTTCTGTGAGAAGAAAAAGATCTCGGTATCCCTCAGAGCCACAATATGACCCTAACAGCAGAGGGCAAGCTGACCAAAATATATCAGATAAGACTGGTGAAAGCTCGATATGTTTCTAATAGCATGATGTGGGATGAAATCTTCAAACATTTTATACAATGAAGGTCCAAAACAAAAATCTTCAACAATACAAAAAAGCTTCTGCAGATATCCATAGTGTGTGCAATGAAAAATTTGAACTGTCTCATGTTCAGTGTGTGCAAAGAAAGATGCAAATACAGTCTTATGTTCACACAAAAACTTGTAGCTCATACGTTGAACAAACACAACACACAAAAAACACCTAGAACAGTCACATCCACGCTGTTAAATAAGCAGAGTGAAAACAATGCATGCAAAGTCTTCTGCAAATACTTAGCTTTAGTATGTCCAATCGCCAGCCAAACCCCAAGTCTTCAAAGGATGCACAACTTTAAATATGTCCCGTCAGAACCTCGACACCAGGTGTTTCTCCATCCCTGGCTTCATCAGGGAGCCTGATGACGTTATGACCACCAACAAAGAATTTGGGAACCCTCCCCGCCAGGCCCACATTTCCACGGCAGCACGGCAAGCCTACCTAAAAGCCGGTTGGCTTGTTATGCTGCCTCAATCCACACCCATTGGCTCTCTTTCCCAGCCAAAGTCTTGTGAAGAGAGACAGACAATGGGCCTGGATTAGAGGTGGCATGGCAAGCCACCCAGCTTTTAGGTAAGCTTGCCGTGCTGACATGAAGTGTAGGCCTGGCAGGGATGCACCCCCTTCCGGCCGGCACCCAGGATGGGCTACACCCATCGCCCCATTTTTGTATGCCACTGTTTGTAGCTACAGTTGAATACCTGGGCACTGACTGTCGTCAAGAAAGCAGTCACAGAAAACCCTAAGAGATGCTAAGTTCTGTCTTCAAAGCCACAATCAGGTCAGTTTTTCAGGATTACCTTAATGAATATACATAGATATCAGCATACAATGGGAGCAGTATGCACATGTAGTGCTCTCTCATGCATATTCATTAGAGATATCCTGAAAATCTGGCCTTCAAGGAATGAACTTGTGCTCCTCAGCCCTAGATAACTCAGATACAAAAAGACGTGTCCCCCTATGAATTAGTGCCAAAAGAATGAAAAAGACAGACCTATGCTATGAAACAAACTCAGGTCAGCTGACCAGAAAATAAAATGCTAAATAGCAGCAGCTCTACTTGCACAACACAGAAAAGGCTATAGTAAGTGCACACCTCAAAAGTAAGCTACTACAGAAAGTGACATGAAGCCATGTCACACCAAGGAATTGCACAACCCTCTCAGCCAGAGATCAATCGCTTTGTGTTAACAGCAACCATAAAGGCGCATGCAGGGGCAGGGAGAGTTAAAAGGAGGAGTGAAATCAAATTGAAGCACATTTGGCAACTAGACACATACAGTTATCTTTCAAATACGGTAGCAGAACAAAGCTTACACTCAGGTATCAAAATGCATAAGGAAGTTCAGTAAAGCAAACTAGAACAAAACGTCTGACAGTAAGCTAAGAATCATTTTCTATGTCTGCAAACAAAACTTTCAGAAGTAGAAAGACTGCATGTAAGCTGCAAAAAAATATATGTATCACACAAAGTAAAAATAGAAACTGCACCTACCATCAGGACTCTGAAACCTAAAGATTATATCACAGAAAATACTCTTGCAGCTTAAAACAGTTTCAAAACCAGGAACAAAGCCTGGCAACACTCCAGCTGATAGCCTGTCTCAGAAAGGACTCTGATTTCTGAGAGGCACATTACAGCTTATCAGAGCAACCTGCAAACTGAGGAGGAGATACCGACTCCTACTTGAAAGCCAAGAGGTCCATGCAATCCAAACTTTAACCTGATAAAAAAAAATATATCAAGCAAGACAGTGTTATCCCCAGAAACCTTTACCAGCCAGGTGGCAGTGGGTGGGGGGGAAGTAACCAGGTGTAGGCGAGGGAAGTACTGCGCAGCATAACATTTTCCATAAAGGCAACCCCCCTCTATCTTGTCCTTGTCACTGCTTCAAGTTTATCTAAGTGTCTAATTCATTCATATTATATTTACATGTGGGGTTTTTTTTTAAGTATTAATTACAAAATCGCTTAAATCATTTTTCCATTCCTGCTCATTATTTTGTCATGTCAGTTTATCAAATTAAAGTTGGCCGGGTGCTCAGTAAACTCATCAGGGTGGTGAGCCCATTCAAAAGAGAGAATACTACAAGACATAAAATCTAGGGGCCCAATATTCAAAAAGATTAATGTAGTTTAGCAGACCTGCGAACTGTGTTAGTCCCCCGGCCGGGATATTCAGCAGCACCAACACGGTCCGTGCCACTGAATATCCGCAGATGCCTCTGCAGCATGCCCCGATGTTAGCTGGCGTCTGAGGATGGCACAAGGCAGCAACCGGAGCACAGTAAAAGTCAGCTGCAGTAAAGGCTGGCCTAACTTTCACCGCTGAAGCTAACCGGACAGCAGCTAAATATCGCCACTGCCTAGTTACTTTCAGGGCAACCTGGATATGGCCCGGGCACTAAATATCTGGGTCTAAAGCTCAGCAGTGGCAACACTAGCCGCCACCACCATCACCACATACCGGGCCCTAGATGTCAGATGACAGTTTCAAAGTAGCGAAAACCACATGCTGACTAAATCCTACTCTGTGCTCTGTTGACACCATTACTGGGTAGTTTGTGATATCCATTTTGATCTTACCATTTATTTATTTGTTTTAATTTATTAAAAAGTCACCCTCTCAGCTTATGTTTTACATCATACTGAGCAACCTGTCTTCATATTTTGACCATCTAGAAAAATAGATCTCTGTAGGGTGTCAAGAGTAATGGCATTAAGAACTACTGCCTGAGATGGGCACCAACATCTGGAACAAATCTCAGTTGATCGCACAGATCTCAGTTGCATGTCTGTGGAAAAGTGCAATAGATGTCCTGTCACTTCTGATTTTAACAGGTACATTTCAGAGGAAGATCTTAGATATTGAAACCATATAAAAATTCATCTTTCCAAATAGCAGTGGAGGTTCAGTTTGGGAATTTTTTTTTCAGTTGTAGAAGGGCTCATGGCTAGAGGAAACTTGTGCATGGAGGACAATAAAACTACCAAAATGTTCTGCCTTGACAAAAAAAAAAAAGGTTATGCTTATGGTAGACCTGGGGAAAGTCATTGCTTATCCCCAACAGATACATATGTAAGGAAAGTAAATAAAAACAAGAGGAAAAGGGAACCTATTTAGTTCTCCAAAGAAGTGGCTGCATAAATAAAGGCAAAAAACAGCTTTCACAAAATTCAGAAGTTCGCAAACAAAGGAACACAGAAAGGAATACAGGATAAAGCAAAAACAGACAAAAAGAGAAATAAGGATAGCAAAATCAAAGGCAGAAGAAAAGATGGCTAAAGATCTAAAGTGTGATGATAAAACTTTTTTCAGCTATATTCGGGAGAAGAGGAAGATCAGAGGTGGAATTGCAAGACTCAAAAGTGACGAGAATGGATTCATGGAAAGTGACGTTGAAAAAGCGAAAATGCTAAACAAATACTTTTATTCTGTTTTTACTTAAGAAAATCCTGGAGAAGGACTCCTGTGATTGATAAATACACAAATGAGAATGGAGTACCATTCACAGAAGATGATGTGTCTGAACAGCTTGCAAAACTGAAAGTAGACAAGGTTATGGGTTCAGATGGGATACATCCCAGGATACTGAAAGACCTCAGAGAGGTTCTTGCAGGGCCTTTAAAGATTGTTTTTAATAGATCCATGGACACAGGAGAAGTTCCACAGGACTGGGGAAAAGTTGATACCTCTTCACAAAAGTGGTAATAGGGAAAAAGGGGCAAACTACAGGCCAGTAAGCCTTAGTGGTGGGAAAAATAATGGAGACGCTCCTCAAGGAGAGACTAGTGGACTTTCTCAAAACCATTAGATTGCATGATCCGAGGCAAGGTGGTTTTATCAAATGACAATCATGCCAAACAAATCTGATTGAGTTCTTTGACTGGATGACCAAAGAACTAGATCAAGGGCATGCGATGGATGTGATCTACCTAGATTTCAGCAAAGCCTTTGATACTATTCCTCATAGGAGGCTTATCAATAAACTGAACAGCCTGAGGATGGGTCTCAAGGTGGTGAACTGGATCAGAAATTGGTTAACTGACAGGCGACAGAAGGTGATGGTAAACGAAACTTACTCAGATGAAAGGAAGGTGATTAGTGGCGTGCCCCAGTGATTAGTCCAGGGACTGGTACTGTTCAATGTATTTGTGAGTGATATTACTGAAGGGCTGAATGGAAAAGTCTGTCTTTTTACAGATGACATGAAAATTTGCAACAGAGTGGTCTCCCCTGAAGGAGTGGATAACATGAGGAAAGATCTACAAAAGCTAGAAGAATGGTCTAATGCTTGGCAGTTAAGATTTAATGTAAGGAGGCACAGTGTTATGCACTTGGGATGCAGAAATCCAAGGGAACTGTACGTGATAGGGGGCAAAAGGTTGATGTGCATGGACCAGGAGGAGGACTCAGAAGGATTGTTTTTGAGGATCTCAAGGTGGTGAACAGTGTGACAAAGTGGTGGCCAAAGCCAGAAAGATGCTGGGTTGCATACAGAGAGGAATTACCAGCAGAAAGGAAGAGTTACTAATGTCACTGTACAAGTCACTGGTGAGACCTCATTTGGAATATTGTGTTCAGTTTTGGAGACCATATCTTGCAAAGAATGTAAAAAGACTGGAAACTGTTCAGAGGAAGGCAACCAAAATGATTTGGAGCCTGCATCAGAAGACTTATGAGAAGAGACTTGAAGACCTAAATATGTACACTCTAGAGGAGAGGAGGGACAGGGGAGATATGATACTTAGCATATTAATGAACAAACAAACCTTTTTCAAAGACAGGGAAGCTGCAAACTAGAGGGTATAACATGAAGCTACAAGGTCAACTGAAAGGCAAAGTCCAGAAATACCTTTTCACCGAAAAGGTGGTGGATGCTTGGAATGCCCTCCCAATGGAAGTAATGGGGGCAAATACAGTGACAGAATTCAAAATGGCATGGGACAGACACAGTGGATTCCTTTATAGCAACAGGATAAAATCAAAATAACCTTAACTGTCTCTGCCATCTCAACAAATAGGGTGACCTGCACAGAACAGTGGATATACCCCTAAACAAAGGCATGGGGGGGGGAGACCCGCACAGAGTGGCAGGTGTACCTACTCTTGCCACCTTATTGGGCAGACTAGGTGGACCATGATGGTCTTCATGTGCTGTCATATACTATGGGGATTCGTAGCATGGAATTCTGGGATATGTAGCATGGAATTCTGTGATCCTGCTGGGTACTTGTGGCCTGGATTGGTCACTGTTAGAAACAGGATACTGGGCTTGGATCTTTTTCTGACCCAGTATGGCAGTTCTTATGCCCCTTGTATCTATTTGGTTCAAGAAGCAGGTCATCTCCATGCAATCATAAAAATCAAACCTGCATCTGAAATCATCAAGTGAGCAAGCAACAAAGTAAAAAAATCATATCTATTACAGAAAGGATTAACTATAGCTAGACTAACATGTCTTCAATAACTCTAGTAAGACAAATCACAAGACCAAAGACAGAGTGGCTGGACATAAGATTTGAACTCGGCAAAACAAGAACAAGTTGAATTGTGTACTAATACTGGCCATTCGGTTTCAATACTGTTTGGTTAGTCGGTAGTCTAACTCCTGCACTGCCACCAAAGCAATGGATTATACAAACACAGGAGAAGTGTGGCCTTTTGTGCCTGGAGAGGCATGAGGAAAAAAATTAACACACTGATATGTTTATTATCACCGTTATTGTTCACATGATTCTGAAATACCAGTTATATAATTCATTAAATTATAAATTAGATGCGATAGCTGACAAAAGTGAATGATACAGAACTTTTATAGTTTCTGCTACATATAATGATGTAGAAACACCAACTAAAGTTCTTCACTTGATAAGGCATTAAATACACTTCCAGGAAGGGTTCTAAAGTTATTTTTGCCTGGAAAAATTGATCACTCTTCCTGCAGTGGGCATAATAATCTGCAGGGATTTTAAGGGTTATTCCAAGCCAGAAGTTCTGAGTTATGGTCCTTAAGGGCTGCAAACAGTTCTGGCTTTCAGGACAATCAGGCTTTGCCAATTAGCCTTGTTCAGGAATGGGATCATCAAGTGTGGGATGTGATTTAAGGTCTGCGGTGCTGCCAAGTACTGGCATGAAGAAACAAGGATGCCAAGCCAGCAGTCAAGATCTCTCATCTCTAATACTCCGCATCTTCTTACCCCGAGACCTGGCTTCTCCCCATAGACCCTTACTTTAGCTGCTGCCCTCTGTCAGGGGGCTACCAATTCTCCCATATGCCTCACTCCATTAGGCGTGGCAGTAGTATTAGGTTTCTACTATCCCATTTCTGCCAATTTCAACTCCTTCTGCCTCAGTCTCATTCCATCTGCCTCTTTACTCCACTACCTCTCCAGAATGCTGACATTTATCGACTCTCCTGATAAGTCCATCTCTAACTTTCTCACTGACTTTGACTCATGGCTTTCCCTCTTTATGGATGCATATTCCCCCTCACTTATTTATTTATTTTATTTATTTATTTATTTGACAAGCGCTTATATACCGCAGCTTCCAGAGATCAGCTGCGGTTCACAATTAACAACAGTCAACAAAAGCATAGTTTGTTTTACATGTAACGTCATATAACTATATACAATGTAAATTTAACAGAAAATGTTGAACAAATTGGCACATAACGGTGCAACACTTTATACATTATATATACATCTACATTTTATACACTTATCCTTGGAGATTTTAACATTCATGTTAACCCCTCTGATCTTCATGCCTTAAAGCCCACTAGAGGACAGCAACCTTGGGCCGGAAGGACTGGGGTTTCTAGTCCCACAGCTGCTCCTTGTGGTCTTGGGCAAGCCACTTAACCCTCCATAGCCCATGTTCCCTGTAAAATAGTTCTCTGTGTGCTGTGCTTTCCTGTCTAATCAATGTCTTTATACCTCAAAAATTTCCTGTCATGATTTGACAATTTCCAATCTGTAATCAAACTGCTGCTGATCGCTGGAAGTAGCGGTATACAAATATATATACTAAATAAATAAATAAATAAAAGCTCCTTTCCCTTACCACTTCATTCAATCTCCTGATATGCTCTACTGCCCCCACTCACCAATTAAGCCTCCGCCTTGACCTTTTCTTCCAACTGCTTGCCGTCAAATTTCTGCACCTCAGTTTTTCCCTTATCTGACTATCAACTGCCAAGCTGCAGTCAATATCATCCCTCACCTCACACTCACGCAATCTCTTCCAACATCTTTAGGAATTTTCACGCTATCTACTCATCAGCTCTGTCCACTGCTGTCTCATCATCTCTTTCCCCCACTATGTCATCTAAGTCTGTTGATGAGGCCGCATCTTCCTATGCTCTGGATGCTCTTGCTCCTCCCACTTCACATCCTGAGAGGAGTACTGTACACCTCAGCCCTGGCTGTCCTCTAGACCCCGCTTCCTACGTTCCTGTGCACACTCAGCTGAGTGCTTTTGGCTCAAATCCCACACCCTTGTAGACTTCCTACATTCCCAATTCATGCTAACCTCTTTCCAGTCTGCCATAGCACTTGCCATGTCCATCTTATTTATTTATTTTTATTTAACGTCTTTTTTTATACCGTCTTTCTAAACAAGATGGTTTACATAGAACACAGTGCTTTGTACTATAAACAAAAAGTAAGAGAGATGTGCATTACATTTAACAATAAGTAAGAAAGAGGGGCAGTGTGGGAAATGAGAAATGACTAGTAATGAGAATGCATAACGTGAA
The DNA here is from genome assembly GCA_033557465.1 of Ichthyophis bannanicus. Taxonomy (NCBI): domain Eukaryota; kingdom Metazoa; phylum Chordata; class Amphibia; order Gymnophiona; family Ichthyophiidae; genus Ichthyophis; species Ichthyophis bannanicus. The sequence goes on from CM066035.1 coordinate 259,217,156, forward strand.
ATATGTACAAGCGTTAATTATGCACAAAATGAGGGTTACGGATCTGACTCACTTTCTTGCCCTGATCCTGGTCATCTCTTTACAACTCTCAACTCTCTCTATTCAAAATGCCTCCACCTTCAACCCCTCCTTTCCCTTCTGCCAGATCTTGGCTGATTACTTCCATGACAAAGTCCACAAGATTACTCTTGAGCTCCTCCCAGAGTCATCTCCTTCCCCCTTTCCCTCTTCACTCTCTAAACCTCTGTTGCCCTTTCCTTCTTTTCTATGATCACTGAGGAAGAAACCACACACCATCTCTCCTCCTCTAAACTTACTACCTGCTCTGCTGATCCCATTCTAACCCATCTACTAAACTCCAACTCCTCCACTGTTGTCCCTTCCATCTGCTATATACATACTTAACCTATCGCTTTATACTGCAACTGTTCCTGCAGCCTTCAAGCATACTGTGGTTACACCTCTCCTCAAGAAACCATCCCTTGATCCTACCTGTCCTAATTCAACCCATCTCTCTCCTCCTCTTTATTTCTAAACTACTTGAACGCAGTTCACCGCTGCTGTCTTGACTTTCTCTCCTCAGTCCCTTCTGGATCTACTGCAATCTGGCTTTTGCACTCTACATTCTACTCAGAAGGCTCTTGTCCTTCACCAAATCCAAGGGCCTTTACTTGATTCTCATCCTTCTTGACCTTTCTGCAGCTTTTGATGCTATTTATCACCACCTTCTCTTCAATACCCTGTCCTCACTTGGACTTAAGGGTTCTGTCCTATCCTGGTTTTCTTCCCTTCTCTCCCATCGCACTTTTAGTGTATGTTCTCGTGTATTCTCCTCTACTGCTATCCTGCTTTCAGTTAGTGCACCCCAGGGCTCTGTCTTGGGACCTCTCCTTTCTCTCTCTATACTTGGTGTACTTATCTCTTTCCACGGTTTTTAGTAACATCTCTATATTGATAACTTTCAGATCTATGCACCTGAAATCTCTCCAGATATCCAGGCCCAGATCTCTGCCTGATTAACTGACATTAGTGCCTGGATGTCTCACCGTCATCTGAAACTGAACATGGCCAAAACTAAGCTCCTCATCTTTTCTCGTAAGCCAACCTCTTCCCCCCCCCCCCCTTTCCTCCTTTCTCTATTTCTATGGATAACACACTACATGTCTCCCCGTTTCCTCAGCTCGCAACCTTGGCATCATCTTTGACTCCAGCTCCTCCTCCACACACGTTCAACAGCTAAAACCTGTCGCTTCTTTCTCTATAACATTGGCAAAATATGGCCCTTCCTCTCTGAACATGCTACAAAGACCCTTATCCATTCTCTTATCACCTCCCGTCTAGACTATTGCAACCTCCTCTTTGCGTCTTCCTTTGCATCATTTCTTCCCACTTCAATCTGTTCAAAACTCAGCTGCACGGCTAATCTTCCACCAGTATCACTATGCTCATTTCATCCCTCTTCTCAAGTCACTTCATTGGTTCCCTATCCGTTTCCACATCCAGTTCAAACTTATACTACTGGCCTATAAGGGAACTCCGCTCTTCTGGCAGATCCCTTCTCTTCCATTGCTGACTCCAGACTTCAGTCTTTCTACCTTGCTGCTCCTTAAGCCTGTAACTACCTGAGTCAGTATGTCAGGCTCCATCTGTGGCCTCGTTCAAGAGTAAATTAGACTTACCTGCTAATTGTTGTTCCTTAAGGAACTCTAGTCCAGTCCCGGAACCATAGAGTTTAGAATCCCCTCCAGCAGCTTTGGAGACTGAAAGATATCACTGCTTTGCTGGCACCAATATATATAGGCGAGGACCACCCCCTCTCACCAGTACCTATTGACAAAGCAAACTCAGAGCAACAAATAAGTGCATAAGTGTATAACCACAACCAATTGCAACTAATGTACAAAGACCAACCCCGCATGTGAAAGCTATGATCCCCAGTGCATGCTCGTTAGAGGTAGCACAGAAGTTTTTAATACTTCATATCTACATAATTTACATTTACATTATCATGCTGAAACTGTACTGCGGAAGTGGACCCCCAAGAATTCCCACAGGAACCCCCGGAAAGCCCCCTTATCCATTAGGAACAGAGCCGCTATCCATTGCGAGGACCGGCATGCCCCCATACTTCAGGCTGCAACGACTCGAACCCAGGGCGGGATCCGGGACTGGACTAGAGTTCCTTAAGGAACAACAATTAGCAGGTAAGTCTAATTTACTCTTCCTTTGCGTCCCTCTAGTCCAGTCCCGGAACCATAGAGGATGTAACAGAGCAGTGAATATCAACGGGAGGGATCAGCAACACCAGCCTGAAGGACCGCCGCACCAAAACGACTATCACCTGCGGCCTGCACATCCAACTGATAATGCTTAGTAAAGGAATGCAACGATGACCATGTGGCCGCCCGACAAATGTCCTCCACCGGAACCAAACTGAACTCCGCCCAGGACGCCGCCTGCGCCCTAGTCGAATGGGCCCGAAGGCCCGCCGGAACCGCCCTACCACGTAAGACGTAAGACGTACGCCGACGCAATCGTTTCCTTTAACCAGCGAGAAATGGACGACTTGGCCGCCGCCTCCCCTTTCCTCGGCCCCCCAAAAGTCACAAACAAACAATCTGTCCGCCTTACAGAAGGACGCCGTCCTACGAAGGTACATCCGAAGAATGCGGCCAACATCCAACCGATGCAACTTGCCTCCGGACTCCGCGTTCTGCCTCTGCGAAAACACCGGAAGCGAAACTACCTGGTTCACATGGAAGGGGGAAACCACCTTTGGCAGGAAGGCCGGAACGGTACGTAGGACGACCTTATGCTCGAAAAAAGACAGATAAGGCTCCTTACAGGACAACGCCTGCAACTCCGAAATCCGCCACGCGGAGCAAATTGTTACCAGGAAAACGGTCTTTAGGGTGAGATCTTTCAGCGAAGCCTCGGATAAGGGCTCAAAAGGCGGACCGAGTAGAGCCCCTAACACAAGATTCAAATCCCATGCCGGAACCGAGCACCGCTGCGGAGGGCGGAGGAGCACCACCGCATGCAAAAACGTTTTCACGTCCCCGTGAGCACTCAGCAACCGTCCCTGAACCTTACCCTGGTAACAGGCAATGGCCGCCAACTGCACTCGCAAAGAACTTGCCGCCAGGCCTTTTTTCACTCCGTCCTGCAGAAAAGACAGAATCTGAGACACCGATGCACGCAAGGGACGGAGGCCGCAGTCCGCACATCAGGCCTCAAAAATGCGCCAAACTCTGATGTACGCTAAGGAAGTGGAACGCCTGCGCACCCGAAGCAACGTAGCAATGACCGCCACTGAATAACCCTTGGCCGTCATCCGAGCCCTTTCAAGAGCCAAGCCGTAAGCGAGAATCGACCCACCTGTGGCATTCGAAGAGGACCCTGGCGTAAGAGATCCACCCGCTGTGGCAATCTCCACGGACGGTCCACCAGCAGCCGCACGAGGTCTGCATACCACGGACACCGAGGCCAGTCGGGCGCAATCAGCAGCACGCGACCGCGATACCGCTCTATGCGCTGTACCACTCGACCGATGAGAGCCCATGGCGGAAACACGTAGAGAAGACCGTCCTCCGGCCACCGCTGAGCCAACGCATCGAGACCCTCTGACATCCGCTCTCTCCGCCTGCTGAAAAACCTTGCCACCTGCGCGGACTCGAAGGTCGCCATGAGATCCATTAGCGGCATCCCCCAACGCTGCACTAACAAGGCAAACACCTCCGGGTGAAGCACCCACTCCCCAGGATCCACCCTGCGGCGACTGAGGAAATCCGCCTCGACATTGTCCACCCCGGCCACATGCTGCGCCGAGAGCGCGACCAGATGCCGTTCCACCCAGCCTAACAACAGAGCCGCCTCGGCTTCCAGCGACTCGCTGCCCTGCCGCCTTGACGATTGATGTAGGCCACGGTTGTCGCATTGTCGGAAAGAATCCATACCGCGTGCTGCCGGACGCTCCTCTGAAAGGCCCGTAGCGCCAGCAACACCGCCCTCATCTCTAGCCTGTTGATGGACCAAGTCGCCTCCGCCGAGGTCCACTGTCCCTGCGCAAACTGGCCCTCTAAATGTGCCCCCCAGCCGGAGAGACTCGCATCCGTCGTTAGAAGACTCCACAGGGGAGATTCGAGCGGTACGCCTGCCGCCAAACTCTCCGGCCGCAACCACCAGAGACGCTCCCGATGGACGTCCGGAGGACAAACCAAGCGCTGGGACAACGCATCCCTCTGATGAGACCAACGACGGAGAAGCGCGCTCTGTAACATCTGCATGTGCGCCCTGGCCCACGGCACCACCTCTATCGCCGCCGCCATCGTTCCAAGCAATTGCAGGTACTGCCACGCGGACAGCACCGCCCTGGCCAAGAAACTCCGTACCAGTCCCCGCAAATGCCGGGCCCGAAGAGTCGGGAGAAACACCGCCCCCTGCTGGGTGTCGAAGCGCGCTCCCAAATACTCTAGGACCTGGGAAGGGACCAACGAACTCTTTGCCAAGTTGACCACCCAACCTAGCCGCTCTAACAACTGCACTACCCTTGCGGTCGCGGAGGCACACTCCTCCCTGGACTTTGCTCGGATTAGCCAGTCGTCGAGATACGGGTGCACCAGCACCCCCTCCTTGTGCAATGTGGTTGCTACAACCACCATGATCTTGGTGAAGGTCCGAGGGGCCGTGGCGAGCCCGAAGGGCAACGCCTGAAATTGAAAATGTCCCATGGGAAGCGCAAAGCGTAGAAACCGTTGATGCTCCTGACGCACCGGGATGTGCAGATAAGCCTCCGTAAGATCCAAGGACGTTAGAAACTCTCCCGCTCGGACTGCCGCAATCACGGACCGAAGCGTCTCCATCCGGAAATGAATGACCCGGAGACAGCGGTTCACCCTTTTTAAATCCAGAATCGGGCGATACGAGCCTTCTTTCTTGGGCACCACAAAATAGATGGAGTAACGACAGGAACCGCACTGATCTGGGGGCACGGGCACCACCGCCCTGAGCTGAAGAAGTCGCTGAAGCGTCTCCTCGACCGCTTGACGCTTCATGGGCGCCCTGCACGGAGACCGCACAAAGGAATCTAAAACGGGTCGATGAAGTTCCAGAGCATAACAGTCTCGGATAACCTCCAGAACCCACCGGTCTGACGTAACTTGGACCCAGGCCGGGTAAAAATCCTGCAAACGACCTCCCACCGGGACCACCCCGACCTGAGCCCCCCTCATCTCATTGTTGTCTCATTGAGCCCCGGACTGGAACGGGGCAAATCCCTTGCCTGCTCCCCGGAAGCCCCGACCGCGCCCCGGAAACCTGGAACGCTGAGATTGGGCAAAGCGAAAGGAACGAAACCGACGAAAGTCTCTGGGAGCCCCGCGGACTCCACCCGAAGGCCGAAGCTGCTTCGGCTTATCTTCCGGCAGCCGACCCCCCTTAGACTCACCGAGATCCTTAACCAACTTGTCCAAATCTTCACCAAACAGGAGCTTACCCCGGAAGGGCAGTTTGCTGAGGCGAGCCTTGGATGAACTGTCTGCTGACCAATTACGTAACCAGAGATATCGCCGAGCCGCCACCACAGAGGCCATGCTCTTAGCCAATCCCCGGATAAGATCATAATGAATATCCGCTAAGTATGCAGACCCAGACTCCATGCGCGCCGCAACCTGCCCGCCAGTGTCGAGCTGATCACCCTGTAAGCCCTGAGACCAGCATAAGCAGGCTCTCGCGACCCATGCCCCAGCTATCGAAGCCTGCATGGAGAGGGCGCTAACATCAAACACCTGCTTTAACAGGGTATCCAACTTCCTATCCTGAACATCCTTAAGGGCAGCCGCCCCTTCCACCGGAATAGTCGTTTTCTTAGTCACTGCCGACACCGCCGCATCAACCCTGGGCGAGCGGAAGAGCTCTCGATCCTGATCCGCCAGAGGATAAAGGCGAGCCAAAGCCCTGGACCCTCTCAGAGCCGCCTCCGGAGAATCCCATTCCTCCTGAATCATACTCCGGAACACCCTATGCACGGGAAACACCCGGTGGGATGTGCGAACTGCCTGCAACAGAGGATCTTCCAAGGCATCGCCCTCAGCAGTCTCCCCCAAGGGCATGTTAAGAGCCTTAAGTCTCCGCTATCAAGGCTGGCAGCTCTTCCTTTCGAAAAGCCCTAACGATCCTGCTCTGCTCCTCGGAATCGGGGAGTTCACCTTCCTCCAAATCAGTTTCCGAAAGCATTTCCAAGGACGCGTCCACCTCTCCGAGGTCCCCCCCGACACCTCGGGACTTCTTTACTGCGGGAGTGCCCTCCGGGGGAGGATCGAGAGCCCCCGGATGCTTCCGCGCTGGCAAGCTCACGGAGGACCCCGACAGGACCGGCTGCAGCAAGGCAAAGGCCTGCTGCAGCAGAGAAAGGAAGGTCGGAGGGACCAGCGAGGCAGAACCCCCCTGACTACCCTCCAAAGAGGTAGAGGGGCCCTCCCCCGCGGAAGACTCTGAGGGTGGAGCAAGCGGTACCAGAGAAGGAGGCAAGGACCCCCCCTCTAAAGGCACAGACTCCGAGCCCGCTAGAGACCGCTCTGCCTTATCACTGCCTAGTGCTTCCATCGTGCAGGGCTGGCAAACCCCCGAGTCCTGCACCGTGCCTCGTTTGGTCCCACACACCAGGCACCTAAGCTTTGCAGGCATGGCTCTGGAAAAAAACCTCACTGCCGCAAAACTTCCGTTAAGTTGTATTTTTTTTTTTTTTTTTTAAGAAAGGGAGGCTCCGGGCTACAGCAGGCTTGATAGGACTTACCCCCCTGCTAAACGAGGCCTCCGACGCTGATCCGACAGCTTTGAAACCGCCGAGGAGAAGCAAGCCGAGATCAAAATGGCCCCCGCCGCTTTTCCCGCGCGGTTACACGAGGTCTGCAAGACACGATCCCCCGAAGCTAACAAGGGTTCCCCAGCTCTCGGCGCAACGGGATCCCTAAAGGGCTGAGAATTTGAAAAAGGCCCTCACCAAATGTCGCCCCCAGCCAGCTTCCCTGCCAGTGATCCACCGAATAGCAGCAGCGGAAGAGCACAGCCCTTTTCGCGGCTTCAGCTCCCGCTGTCTGGACACGCAATCTTTCTCTCACGCCGTGTCCCCAGCCGTTCACCTGCTCCTCACCCTTACTTGCGGGTTCGGGAGCAGGCAGGCTACATCAAATACTTCTCCCCCTTATGCTCGTTTTAACCACGGGGAAACTGCAGGCCAGAAGGGGGGAGGGAGGTAAGAAGGAGAGAGGCAAAGAGCAGAAAAGCAGCAGACAGGCAGGGAAACCCCCCCCCCCCCCCCAGCACAGCACTGCACCTGAAAACAAAAAACAAAAACCAGCTTCAGATGAGCTGCTAAAACCAAACCACCAAATAAAATCTACAATTTGAAAATGAGTCTGCTTATTTGTCACTCTGAACCTAATCGTGAGCCCAGTCCCGGGCTCAGAATCCACACAGCTGCTTGGAGACTGAAAGTACTGGTGAGAGGGGGCGGTCCTCGCCTATATATAATGGTGCCAGCAAAGCAGTGATGTCTTTCAGTCTCCAAAGCTGCTGGAGGGGATTCTAAACTCTATGGTTCCGGGACTGGACTAGAGGGACGCAAAGGAAATTCAGGCTAAAAACTCACTTCTTTGAGACTGCTTTTTGATCCTGATCCCCCTAGCTCCTGTTCACCTCCTATGTGTTTCCTTACCATTCCCCTAGATATATCTTAGTCCTCACTTGTTGTATCTGTTTTGACTAGATTGTAAGCTCTTATGAGCAAGCGATATGTCTCTGTACAATGCTGTGTATGCCTTGCAGCGCTATACAAATAAGTAGCAATAGTAACAACAGATAAAAGCAACTCTGATAAGGAGATTAGGGACCAAGGGGCCATGTTTTCACCTGGCCAGGCTAAGTGCAGGGAAAAACTCAGAAGGGCCTATGGGAAGGGTTCTCACCAACAGGTCCTTTCACTTTATGCTAGTTAGCACAGAGGAATATCTATAAAATTTCTTTTGAACCAAAGCATACAGTAGCTTGTTGGGAATCAAATTGCACCTCTTCTAAAACTCCTTGTGACTGTGGACAGGTCACTTTATCACCCCTTGCCTCAAGTATCTATTAAGACTGTAAATACATTGGGCCAGGGACATATTGTACCTTAATACAGTAATGCTGTAAACTATCTCAAGAAGGCTAAAAATCCAAAATATTCTGTTCAAAGAGCCGGGCTTATTTCTGTGCACAAGAACATAAGAACTACCATACTAAGCAAGACCAAAGACTCATCTAGCCCAGTATCCTATGTCCAACAGTGGCCAACTCAGGTCACAAGTACCTGACAGGTTCCCAGAAAGTAGCAAGATTCCATGCTACTTGCCCCCAGAGATAAGCAATGGTTTGCCCCAAGTCTACCATAACAACAGTTTATGGACTTTTCCTCCATGAACCTGTCCAAACATTTTTGTAAACCCATCTAGACTAGCGGCTGACAACAAATTTCAGAGCTTAATCATGCATCAAGTGAGAAAAAAAAAAAGTCTTCTCCTATTTGTTTAAAATATACTATGTTGTAACTTCATGGCCTGTTCCCCAGTCTGTACTTTTTTGAAACAATAAACAATAGATTTGTATTTAACTGTTCCACTCCACTCAGGATATTTATAGATCTCTGTTGTACCTCCTTCTTCTCAGCTGTCACTTCTCCAAGCTAAAGAATTTTAACTTCTTAAAACGAATGAAATGACTTCTTTGTGAAGAAAGCTTAATCACTTTGGTCTCCTCTGTACCTTTTCTAATTCCCCTATATATATATATTTTTTAGGGACTGTGTGACCAGAATTGCACTCCAAAAAAATAAAGGTGTAACTGTACCACGGAGCGATGCAAAGCATTATGATATTTTTAATTCCTAACATTCTGTTCATTTTCTGGCCGCTGCCACACAATGAGCAGAACATTTCAACATACTGTCCACAGTGATGCCTGGATGGCGACTCCTAATGTGGAACCTAGGTCCATTACTTAGCAGTTCTCCACATTAAATTTCACTTGCCATCTTTTGTACACCGCCTTGGGTGAACCTCTTCATAAAAATGGTTGCTCAGTGTCCCAGTCTCACAAGGTCCTTACAGTTTGCTTGTGATCTAACAGCTTTGAATAATTTTGTTATCTGCAAATCTGACCACCTCACTCTTTGTCCCCATTTTTAGATCATTTATAAATATGTTTAAAAAAAAGTACTGGTTCCAGTACAGATCTTTACATACGCCACTGTCCACATTTCACCAGAGGGAAAATTGACTATTTAACCCTACTTTCTGTTTATTATAAATTTTATTTTATTTATTTATTTAACAGTTCTTCTATACCGCTCTATTTTAGATCAGAGCGGTTTACATTTAACATCAACTATACAACACAGGCACTTTGAGTTGTATTTACAATAAACAGGGAGATCAACTTGGAAATAACTGGGGGAAACTATGTATATTGTGTAATTATTAACATTGTATTACACTGGTACCTGATTTCAGGCAGAACATATCTACATCTTATTTACACTGGGAGTCTGAATTCTAGTTCAGTGAGTACTTCTTAGAGATCGGTTGGTTATCCTTTTTCATGCTGAGTCTGCTTGTTTAGTTGGGGTGAGTGATTGTCTGAGGGGCAATAAGTATGCTTACTAAGGCTGGATTCAGGGTAGTATGTGGTGAACAGGTGCTGCTTTAATGCCTTCCTGAATTGGGTTAGGTGAGTGATGTTTCGAATAGAGGTGGGGAGAGCATTCCATGCTCTGGGAGCATAGATTGTAAAGGCCCTATTTGTTGTTGCTTTTGTGCATGTCGTTGTTACTTTTGGGACCTCTAGGGTGTTTTGCATCATGGGTCTTCTGCTTCTGTTCAGTGGTACCTTATGTATCATCTTGCTGATAGTTGTGGGGGTCAAAGTGTTTAAGGCTTTGAAGGTTAAGGTTAGAACTTTATGCAGGGTTCTTGCTTGAACCGGTAACCAATGGAGGTTCATCAGTACTGGCGTTATGTGATCTCTCCGTGAGGCCCCTGTTAGTACTCTTGCAGCAGTGTTCATTGCAAGCTGGAGAGGAGCTTGCGTTGCTTGAGGGAGACCGTGAAGAATTACGTTGGCATAGTCGAAATGTGGTAATATTAATGCCTGGTAGATCGATCGGTAATCGCTGAAGTCAAGTAGCGGTCGGAGATGTTTTAAGGTCCTTATTTTCATATATACTGTTTTTACTGTGTTTTTTATGTGGGTTTTCAGATCCAGTTGTTGATCCAGTGTAACGCCAAGGTAGCGGATGGTGGGTTTGGTTTTTAGTTCTGTGTTGCCGATTTTTAAAGAGAGTGGAGGGGTGAACATAAGAACATAAGAACATAAGAACATAAGATATGCCATACTGGGTCAGACCAAGGTCCATCAAGCCCAGTATTCTGTTTCCAACAGTGGCCAATCTAGGTCATACGTACCTAGCAGTTTCCTGGTTCCTTGAGATGAAAAGGACATCTGTTTTGTTGTAGTTGATTCTCATGTTTTGTGTGCTGAACCATTCTGCTACTGCCTCAAAACATCTTGTTAGAGGGGAGAGGTCTGGTTGGTTGGTCCTGAATGGGATGTATAGAAGGATGTCGTCAGCGTAGGCTAGACAGTTGACCTTGAATGCACGTGCTAGGGCACATATGGGCTGCATGTAGATGTTAAACATCAATGCAGATAGTGACGAGCCCTGTGGTACACCCTGGTTTTGTAAAAATGGTTCCGAGGTTGTAGAGCCTGACCTTACATGTTGCCATCTATTAGTCAAGTATGACTTGCACCACTTTAGGGCTGTTCCCTGAATTCCTTTCTCGCTGAGGCGTTGTATGAGGATCTCGTGGCTAACTGAGTCGAAGGCCGCTGCTATGTCAAGGAATATGAGGGCGAATCCTTGATGAATTTTGTCGGTTCCAGAGACTAGGTGATCAAATAGGTTGGTGAGGAGGGTTTCCACCCCATGTGCTTCTCTGAACCCATGCTGGGCAGGATCGAGTGGGGCTTCAGTATCAATATGCTGTTGGATTTGGCGCTGTACTAACTTTTCGATTATTTTGGCAAGCATGGGGATACTTGAAATTGGTCTGTATGATTCCACTTTCGTTGGGTCCATCTTGTTATTTTTTAGCAGTGGTCTGATTGATGTTTGTTTCAGACTTTGTGGAAACGATCCGGTTGTAAGGGATTGGTTTATTATTTCGCTCAGATATTGGCTTAAGTCACATCGTAACTCCTTTATCCATAAAGCAGGGCATGGGTCATTGGGTGCGGTAGTGGGGTTGATAGCAGCGATAATGTCTTCAATCTCTCTGCGTGATATTTTTTCAAATTTGGATAGCGGTGATGGTTGGGGCAAGTTATGTTGAGAGCTGTTTTCAGCGGAGCTCGGAGTTGCACCAGCCTGAGTCACTTCAGGTTGTAGGTAGTTGGTTGCAGATGCAGTAGTCTGGATCATTTTTGACTGTAAGTAGTTGGAGTATGCCTGAGGGTGTGGCATCTGTGACTGGTCTGCGGGAGGTTCTCTTATGAGAGATTTCACTATATTGAAGAGGTCGTGGGGCTTGTTTAGTGACCGCTTCAAGATGTCAGAATGATATTGTTTTCGCTTTTTTGATAATTCGTCACGGTGTGCTCTTAGGTGAGCCATGTAAGTATCTTGTGCTTCAGTAGAGTGAGACCGACGCCATCTTCTCTCAAGCCTGCGCAGGCACTTGAGTGAATCTCGGAGGTCTTTGGTATACCATGGTGCGTGCACTCGTTTCTTTAAAATATCTTTTAAGCAGTTCCCAGTCCACAATAGAACACTGTTTCCTATCTCATGGCTTTTTAATTTACTCAGGAGTTTCTCATGAGGAACTCTATCAACTGCTTTCCGAGAGCCCAGATACATTGTATCAAATGGCTCAAATGTACCCAAATGTTTATTCATGCCTTCAAAAATTTGTAGCAGACTGGCCTGACAATCTACTTCTGGATGCACCTTGCCAAGAAAGCCCAGAATCATCATTGCCTTGCACTGCATTTCATTTCATTGATGAGGAAAGACTCCCTTGGCTAAATCCATGTTGGATACTGGCAATAAGTATTGACTTTGCACCATTTACCAACATCCTTCCTTCCTAGAAACTATGACGGGATATCAAAGTCTGGACCTCAAGGGCTGCAAGCCAGTTGCATTTTCAAGACATCCATAATAATTATAAGAGATCTACATGCCCACTGCCTTCACTGTTTACAATCTCTCTACCATATTCATTAGGAATATTCTGAAAACTCCAATTGGTTTGTGGCCCTCAAATACCATAAAAACATAAGAACATAAGATATGCCATACTGGGTCAGACCAAGGTCCATCAAGCCCAGTATTCTGTTTCCAACAGTGGCCAATCTAGGTCATATGTACCTAGCAGTTTCCCCAAGAGACAAGTTCCACAGTGCTTGTACTGGGTCAAGCACTGATATCTTCGGTCACTTCTTAATAATGGTTTATGGACCTTTCCTCCAGGAACTTGTCCAAACCTTTTTTAAACCCAGCTACACTAACAGCCTTTACTACATCCTCCAGTAACAAATTCCAGAGTTTGATTACACATTGAGTGAAAAAATATTTTCTTTTATTAGTCTTAAATAGTTTACCCTGTAGCTTCATTGCATGTCCCCTAGTCTTTCTATATTCTGATAAGGTAAACAATTGATCTACGTTTACCCGTTCCACTCCGTTCATTAATTTATAGACGTCTATCATATCTCCTCTCAGCCGTCTCTTTTCCAGGTTAAAGAGCCCTAACATTTTTAGCCTTTCTTCATAGGAGTATCCTTCCATCCCCTTTACCATTTTGGTGGCTCTTCTCTGTACCTTTTCTAAAATCGCTATATCCTTTTTAAGATACGGCGACCAGAACTGCACACAATATTCAAGGTGCGGTCTCACCATGGAACGATATAGAGGCATTATAATATCTTTTGTTTTATTTTCCATTCCTTTCCTTATCATACCTAGCATTCTATTTGCTCTCTTGGCCGCCGCTGCACACTGGGCCGAGGGTTTTAACATGGTATCCACAATGACGCCTAAATCTCTTTCCTGGGTGGTGGTTCCTAATGTGGAACCTTGCATCGTGTAACCATAGTTTGGGTTGTTCTTCCCTAGGTGCATAACCTTGCACTTGTCCACATTAAATTTCATCTGCCATTTTGATGCCCAGTCTTCCAATTTATCAAGATCCTCTTGCAATTTTTCACAATCCTCTTGGGTTTTAACAACTTTAAATAGTTTTTTGTCATCTGCAAATTTGATAACCTCACTCGTTATTCCACTTTCCAGGTCATTTATGAATATGTCAAAAAGCAGCGGACCCAGCACAGATCCCTGGGGTACACCACTATTCACCTTTCTCCATTGGGAAAATTGGCCATTTAGCCCTACCCTCTGCTTTCTATCTTTTAACCAGTTCCTGATCCACAATAGTACACTGCCTCCTATCCCATGACTCTTTAGTTTTGCCAAAAGTCTCTGATGAGGGACCTTGTCAAAGGCTTTCTGAAAGTCCAGATACACAATATCAACCGACTCACCTTTGTCCACCTGTTTATTCACTCCTTCAAAAAAACATAACAGATTAGTAAGACAAGATCTTCCTTGTCTAAAGCCATGTTGGCTGTCTCCCATTAGGTTGTGACTATCTACATGCTGAGTAATTTTATTCTTTATGATGGTTTCTACCATTTTTCCCGGTACTGACGTCAGGCTCACCGGTCTGTAGTTTCCCGGATCACCCCTGGAACCCTTTTTAAAAATTGGTGTTACATTGGCGATCCTCCAATCTTCAGGTATTAGAGATGATTTTAATGATTGCAGAACTCTCATATTTCAGTTCTTTCAACACCCTTGGATGTATGCCATCCGGCCCAGGTGATTTGCTACTCTTCAGTTTATCTAATAGTTGTAAGACATCTTCCCGATGTATCGATATTTCCTTCAATTCTTCCGCACCTTTAAATACCACTTCAGTCATGGGTAACATCCTTACATCTTCCTCAGTAAAGACCGAAGCAAAGAATTCAGAGTTTGAGGCCCCTGGGTTATTGTCAGGGTTTTCCCCACAGTGATTTAGGGCACAGGGGCTCAAGCTTACTATCCTCCATATAATTTATGCAGCCTGCATTTTCCATTGCTATTCACTGTTAACTTTGGTAAGTCATTCTGGAGGAAATCATAGATAATAGATAACGACATCGGCCCCCTGGGTTAGACCCAGTCACCACAAGCTGCCAGTAGCTACCAACTACCAAACTGGAAGAAACCCCTCTGTGGCACCAGAACAGCAGCTAAGCCCTTAGCAATACTTCAGTCTGTCTTTATTTCCATTTTTTTTAAAATTCTAGCTCAGGGAACCCCAGTAAAGCCAGGCTACCAAGGGTTCTGTCCCCCCGCTGCTGGAGACCGAGGATACTGGCTTGGTGGGAGGAGCACCCGCTCCTTACAGTGTGACATCACCAAAAGCCAGAATACTCAGTCTCCATCTGCTGGAATAGGGACACAACCCAGGATTCTGGAGTGCACTGTAGGGATGTTATGGAATAGATTTTAACTGATGTCACAAAGGCACTGTGACAGATACAAATCAGCACAAAACAGTGGCAGCACTACATAATCCAATATCTTTTAACATCCATAAATGAGTAGTCTCGGTTGGCTAGACCTCTGTTTTCTTGCCTCAATCAAAGCAATCAGCTGCACAGGCAGAGCATCTGAATTCTCAATAGAAGTCTCTCAATTGCTCTTTTAGATCCTCTTTTCCTTGCTAGTGTGGCAGGTGAAGGCCTGTGATCCACAGTGTCTGACATAAGCAGACAGGCCCAACTAGCTTGACCTGTAAATGAAGTCTGTGGAGAGGCTAAAAGGAATTGCACATCCCCCAACATGCTGCTATTGTAGAATTAGAACTCAGTAAAAGTATTGAATTAGCTTAGACAAGCAGAACTGAAAGTTGGAAAAATACAGAAAAATATGTTTGAAAGCCACTGATAAGAAAATACAGCTGTAAGGGATTTAAATAAAACTGCTGACAGAAAGGTTACAGAGCCCTGCTTCCCTACACGTACTAACTAGCCCAATGGCCTTGGAAGTAGGAAAGTAACAAGTTGGTGAACTGGCCATTGTAATTGGGACTAGAAGGGGGGTGAGAAGGTGCTGAGCCCACTCAAAGAACATAATTGGATAATCATATCAGTACCGGGACCAATAGAAGAGGTACAGGAGGTACGGGAGGTTACCGGGACCAATGAAATGTTTTTCTATACCTAGAATGGAGCAAAAATCTATAAAAGTTGTTGTATTGCCAGAGAACATCGCTCAGCCATTTTGAATTTGATTCTGCTTGAGACTTGTGCACAAATAAATGATTTGGACCTTCTGAACAGACTCCTGGTATTATTGGTTTGTTTGCGCTCTGCTGCTACATATTCTTGGTGCGTTGGCCGGGAAGGTGTGGTATTAGAGGGTATATAGGGCAATATACCACGACTTTCCGCCTCTACAGGATTGGTCCTGCCGGGATCGCGCCCTTCCGACGGGGGCTCGCTCCCTGGCGCCACCGGTCCCTTGCATCGGAGGGAGCTAGTCGGACCTCGGCGGGTGCCGGGCCCGGCTGAGCCAACACCTCGAACCCGAGTGAGGGGAGTCCGAGGTCCAACTCATGCGCTTGCTTGGGAACTTTGAGGACCGGATCCGGTGAGTAGAGTTTTGATTTTAGCATGTGTCTAGACAGATAAGAAAGAGCAGTATTGCCAATCTTGCATGAACTTGGCATGAATTTAGCACTTGCATGAAAGAGAGCTTGATCACCTCTCAAAGACGGGCCGACTACCCCTGCGTAAGTAAAGCAGGGTGAAACCCCCGTCTTCTAGCATTTGGAACTTGCATGAGACTAGTCAGAATAGATAGAAATGAATGCATTCTGGGATACGTTGCTAGCATGATTGTGTGAATGAAGGGTGAATGAGAGGTCTGGCAGCACGGACCAAGCGAAGGCGGACCCCTGAGTAACGCAGTTCCTGACCGGGCGACCGCGTTCAGGTCGTAAAAAGGGGGAAGCGATTGTCGTCTTGTCTTGTTATTTGTTTCCCTTATATGTTTCTAGGGCCGTGAGGACCCCTTACCCACGGTCCGCCCTCCATTTCCCTTCTGTCTGTTGCGCGCACACATCGAAATGGGAGGGGCGGGGTCTACTAGGAACACTCCATTAGAATGTATGATCGCACATTTTAGAGAAGGATATTCCGGAGATTATGGTATTAAAATGACTGCATCCCGATTACAGATTTTGTGTACTAGGGAGTGGCCCGATCTAGACCCTACCTGGCCCCGAGAGGGAACCTTTAATGTAGGAATTATTCAGTTAGTTCACCATAGAGTGCGAATAGCGCACCCCGATCAGTACCCCTATATAGATTCCTGGTTAAGTATTTGTGAAGATCCGCCCCCTTGGGCGAAGCGCTGTTATGAAGAGCAGTGCAGAATAATGCTAGCAAAGACAGATCATAGTCAGAAAATAGAAATAGAACAGCCTAGCAAGAAAGAGAAAGGTGAGAAGTCCAGACAGAAACCCGTTCTGGTAGATCCTGATTCCCCAGAAGTGATTACCCGACAGCCCCAAACCCCGCCCCGCGTCCTGCCCCAGAGCCCTGGAGACAGCGGGAACAGGACCCAACCCCTGAGCCATCACCCGAAGAGCAGGTAGATAAGCTCCCTTTAATTGAAGAAGATGATTCTACCGAGACAGAAAAAGGAGAATCAGATACAGAAACAGAGAAGGAAGAAACTGAAAATTCCCCGAGTGATACTGACAGTGTAAAAGTGGCTGCCAGTGTTAGCTCGCCAGTAAAAAGTAAATCTAAAGTAAAGCATGTAGAGAAGAAGAAAATAACCCCTGACAGGAAAGTTACGAAAATATCTCTCAGATCCCAAAAGACATCTACTGCCAAGATGATGCCTTTACGGCAAGTCCCGGGAATACCCGTAAGAAATGAAGATAATGAGGTGGTGGCGGGACCCCTAAGCTATGTGTATGTCCCCTTCTCTACCACTGATTTGTTAAATTGGAGGACACATTATGCCTCCTATACCAATAAACCCCAAGAGCTTACAGAATTAGTGAATACTATTATGGAAACTCACCAACCAACATGGGCAGATTGCCGCCAGCTTCTGTCCACCTTATTTACTACAGAGGAGCGGACACGAATTAGAAAAGCAGTTATAGACTGGCTGGCAGATAACCCTGTAGCTCCAGGAGAAAGGGGGGAGGAAAGAATAGATAATCGGGAAGCGGCCCAGAGAGAATTCCCGAATGAAGACCCCCGATGGGATCCAAATACAGAAAGAGGATCCAGAGCCCTAGCCCGTTTTCGCCAAGGCTTTATACAAGGCCTGAAGAGGGGGGGCCAGAAAGCTATGAACCTTTCCAAAGTTACTGAAGTTACCCAAGGTATAGATGAGAGCCCAGCAGTGTTTTATGAAAGATTAACTGAAGCATATAGAATGTATACTCCCTATGATCCCGATGCACCAGGAAGTTTATGCATGGTGAATTCTGCTTTTGTAAATCAGTCTCAACCAGACATTAGACGTAAATTACAGAAATTAGAAGGGTTTGCGGGCATGAATGCAACTCAGTTATTGGAAGTTGCTCATAAAGTGTATGTGAATCATGATAATGAAAGGCAGAGAGAATGTGATCGAAAGATGAAGAAGAAAGCTGATTTTTTGGCTGCGGCCATAGTTGAACAGAAAAGGGGAGGTATCCCTAGTCGACGGAGCAGAGGAAGGGGGCGGGGCCGAGGCGGAAGCCAGCCCCAGCTAGGCATAAACCAATGTGCCCACTGCAGGGAGGAAGGACATTGGAGAGATGCATGCCCGCAACTCAAAGACGCCCACCAAGATGACAAAAACAATCATCAATGGAGAGAAGAAAAACGAGGCCGTCCCCGAAACCGCGGAGGAGCCAATCGAGAACAATACCAGCGAGAAAGAGGAGAAGCTGTACAAGCATTGGCTGCAACAGCCCATGATGAAGATGACGTGGATTAGGACAGACCGGGCTCCGAATTTGCTTTAGGTCTCCAGGAGCCTATGGTCGGAATACAAATAGGAGACCAAGTTATGAACTTTATGGTTGATACTGGAGCAGAACATTCAGTAGTAGACAAAAAGATAGCCCCATTTTCTACAAAAGCAGTCACAATTGTAGGAGCAACTGGTGCCAAAGCTACAAAACCTTTTCTTCAGAATCGCATATGCAGTCTAGGAGGACAACAAATAACTCATCAATTCCTTTACATGCCTGAATGTCCAGTGCCACTACTGGGACGAGATATGCTAGCCAAGCTACAAGCCCAAATATCCTTTACTGAAAAAGGAGAAATGCAAATGACAGTAAATTCTCAAGCCGGGCCAGCAGGAATAATGCTGCTTACAGTTCCCCGAGAAGAAGAATGGAGATATTACAGTGATGAATCTGCCCAAGACACCTATTTTGAACAAACTTTGAAAAGCATTGATGCGCCACCTGGAGTATGGGCAGAAGGCAGTCCTCCAGGCCTAGCCAAGCATATAGCTCCAATAATTGTAACCCTCAAGCCTAGTGCTACACCAGTACATGTCAAGCAGTACCCTCTCCCAAGAGCTGCAATTGAAGGCATCCACCGCCACTTGCAAAGATTACTAGAACATGGCTTACTAAAAGTATGTCAATCCCCATGGAACACTCCACTTTTGCCAGTGAAAAAGCCTGGAACAGATGACTACCGCCCAGTGCAAGATCTAAGAAGAGTGAATGAAGCAGTTGAGACCATATATCCAGTTGTACCCAATCCTTACACTCTTCTAGGACTGATACCTGCTGAAGCTACCCACTTTACTGTACTAGATTTAAAAGATGCATTCTTTTGCATAAGATTAGCCCCCATAAGTCAGATATTATTTGCATTTGAATGGCAGGACCCTATCTCTGGAAGAGTGGGCCAACTTACTTGGACACGATTACCCCAAGGATTCAAGAATTCGCCTACCATCTTTAGCGCTGCACTAAATCAAGACCTTTCAAGCTATCCAGTGGCCCCGGGGAAGAGAGTGCTTCTCCAATACGTGGACGATCTGCTGATAGCTGCTGTATCAGAAAATGAGTGTATACAATCCACCAAAGACCTCTTGCAGCTACTAGATGAAGCTGGATACAAAGTTTCCAGAGCAAAAGCACAACTATGCCAAAAAGAAGTGAAATACTTGGGCTTTCGCATAACCAAAGGAAGCCGAAAGTTAGGCAGAGAAAGAAAAGAAGCAGTATGCAGAATTCCAACCCCAACTACCAGAAAGCAAGTCAGAGCCTTTCTGGGAGCAGCAGGATATTGCCGAATCTGGATTCCCAACTTTGCTCAAATCGCCAAACCACTGTATGAAGCCACAAAAGGAGAAGAAAAGTCACCATTGGAGTGGGGACCTGAGCAGGATACAGCCTTCAAGACGTTAAAGGAAGAATTGATGTCATCACCAGCACTTGGACTACCAGATGTTCACAAGCCTTTCCACTTGTTTGTACATGAAGCACAAGGAAATGCCTTAGGCATGTTGACCCAGAAATTGGGAAATTGGGAGCGACCTGTAGCATACCTATCGAAACAATTGGACACTGTGGCCAAAGGATGGCCACCTTGCCTGAGAGCAGTTGCAGCTACAGCATTGTTAGTGAGTGAAGCAGATAAGCTCACACTAGGACAGAATCTACGAGTCATTGTGCCACATGCAGTCCTTGCCCTTATGGAACAGAAAGCAAATCATTGGCTCACTAATTCCCGAATGTTGAAATATCAGAGCATGTTATGTGAAAACCCACAGATACAACTGGAAGTGAGCCATGCCTTGAATCCAGCCACATTGATACCTATTAGTGAAGAACTCCCAGAGCATGACTGTATAGAAGTCATGGACACTGTATTCTCAAGCCGACCTGACCTGACAGATGTGCCCATAGACAATTCTGACCAAATTTATTACGTAGATGGAAGCAGTCTCATCATCAATGGACAACGCTGCGCCGGATATGCAGTAGTCACTCAACATGAAGTTGTTGAGTCATCAGCTCTAGCCTCAGGCACATCAGCCTAGAAAGCAGAATTAATAGCACTTACTCGAGCACTACTGCTAGGTGAAAAACTTGTGTTAAATGTATATACAGACTCTAAGTATGCCTTCACTACCCTACATGCTCATGGAGCTCTCTATAAAGAACGAGGGCTCATCACGTCCGGAGGAAAATCAGTCAAGTATGGCTCAGAGATACTGATGTTACTTGATGCAGTATGGGCCCCAACTTGTGTAGCTGTCATGCATTGCAGAGGACACCAAGCAGGAAAAGGAGAAGTTGCTCGAGGAAATAGGTTTGCAGATGCCTCAGCACGACAAGCAGCCATGACAGGACAAATTTCGCCACAAGCCATGCCGATGCAGGCAGCATTGTTTCCAGTACCCTTGAACTTATGGACACCACGATATACCACCAAAGAATTAGATTACTACTGTAATAAGGAAGATGGAGTACTGAAAGATGGGTGGATTGAGCTGCCACCAGCAGAGGGCAGTCAACCCCCAGGACGAATAGTAATTCCCAAATTGTTAGGTCCAGCCTTTGTCAAAGCCTTCCACGAAGCCACCCACTATGGAAAAAGTGCTATGGAGAAAGCACTCAGACCACATTTCTGCATTACCATGTTAGCAACCCTATCAGCTTCAGTGGCACGCCAGTGTCTAATTTGTGCCAAAAATAATGCCAAGCAAGGTCCCACACCAGCACCCCGAGTTCAGTCAGGAGGTGTAACCCCCATGCACCACCTGCAAATTGATTTTACTGAAATGCCAAAAGCCAATGGATACCACTACTTATTAGTATTAGTTTGTACTTTCTCTGGGTGGGTAGAAGCCTTCCCAACCAGAACTGAAAAAGCTCGAGAAGTCACCAAAGTTTTACTGAGAGAGATTGTCCCTAGATTTGGAATTCCAGCAGTAATAGGGTCAGACAATGGGCCCTCATTTGTTTCTCAGATTACTCAACAGTTAGCAAAAGCCTTGCAGATACAATGGAAGCTTCACACTGCATACAGACCCCAGAGTTCAGGGAAAGTTGAGCGAATGAATCGTACCTTAAAAGCCCAAATGTCTAAGCTTTGTCAGGAGACACGCCTGAAGTGGCCCCAAGTACTCCCGATAGCTTTACTCAGAATACGCTCAGCTCCTGTGAAGTCAACAGGATTTTCCCCTTTTGAAGTTCTGTATGGTAAACCCCCACCAATAGTGCAGGGAATTAAAGGAAGTCTAGCCCAAATTGGTTCAGAAATAACCAGGCAAGAACTCCTAGCTCTTAGTTTTGTTCTGCAGACTCTCCATGCGTGGATCCAAGACCAGTTGCCTATCAACTTGACGGAACCCCTGCATCCCTACCAGCCTGGTACCTCGGTGTGGATCAAAGATTGGAAGAAGACACCGCTGGAACCCCATTGGAAGGGACCATACACCGTCATCCTGTCTACCCCAACTGCAGTAAAGGTAGCAGAAATCGATTCCTGGATCCACCACAGCAGAGTCAAGCCCGCAGCTGATCCAGAACCTGAGCAGTGGACAGCAGAGCAGCATCCTGATGCACCTTTGCGAGTTACTCTGAGACGGCAACCAGCAGCTTAGACACTTTATCACAGTGCCCTGCAGTAGCCAAGACATAATATGCATCACAGAGACATGGCTCAACCCTACCGACAGTGTACTACTCAACCAACTAGTACCGAACAACTACTCAGCATACAACTGCCCACGCATCCACAAGCGTGGAGGAGGAGTCCTAATAATAGCAAAAACAGAACTCAAGTTCAAGACACTGAATCTCACAGATACAAAGCAGTGTAACACAATTAGCATCAAGAACAAGAATATTGCAATCTGCCTAACCTACAGAGCACCCCGTGCTCCACCCGACGAACTAGCCTTCATACTCGAAGAAGCCTGTGCCATAACGTCAAACAACAAACCAGCACTACTAATCGGAGACTTCAACCTCAAGTCCGCCAATACAAAAGATGCAGAGGCCTTCCTTCAGGCAATGTCATCACTTCAATTCACACAGATAGTCAATGCACCAACACACAGACTAGGATCATACCCAGACCTCATCTTCGCATCAAACTACCTAACTTCAAGAGACCTAATCTCTACACCCACCATCACCCCAGTACCATGGTCTGACCATTACTTAATCGAGACAAATCTGCAATCACAAGAAGACTGGACAAGCGAAAGAGCGAACTTCCCACACACACAAAGACGATTCAAGTCCTTTGACAAGGACGAATTCATCCAGGACACAATACAACACTTGAACATTGACTCAGAGGACCTGGAGGAACAAGTTTCCAACTGGAACAATGTCCTAGCTAACGCCGCCAAACCATCCGTTGACAGGACCAAGAAACAACACCACAACAAGAGACAAAACAAACCATGGTACTCAGCAAAAATACGACAGGAAAAGAGGGAGCTCAGGAAAATTGAACGGAGATGGAGAAAAAACAAAACTACTTCCGACCAACATCTTTACCTAACAAAGCAAAAACAATACAATGAACACATCAACCAATCAAAGAGAGAATTCCACACAAACCTGATAAATTCTTCCATCAACAAACCCAGAGAACTTTTCGAAATAGTAAAAACCCTGACAAAAGAGCAAGCAGCAGAAAGAGAAATACAAGTGGATCCACAGATATTCGCCGACCACATCAAAGACAAATTTCACTCCACAGAGCGCACAACACCCAGTAGAACCAACAGAACGAACGTCCACCCCAAAACCTGGGGCACATTCCACTCACCCTCAAAAGAGCAGATATCAGACATCATCTCCACAATCAACACAAGCACTGCTCCTACAGACCCTTGCCCAGTGTCATGGGTCAAAGCCACCAAAGCAAGCCTCATACCAAACATTCATAAAATGGTACACAACTCACTCACTCAAGGACTCATGCCACAGCAATTAAAGCTTGCCTCAGTAAGACCAATCACAAAGAAAACTTCTCTCGACAAAAAGGACCCAGCAGCATACCGACCAATCTCCAGCATACCCTTCCTCGCAAAAATAATCGAAAAGACGGTTCAACTACAACTTCAGGAACACATTGACGAACACGGAACTCTCGACGACAACCAACACGGATTTCGTCCCAACCATGGAGTCGAAACTCTCCTGATCTACCTCTTCGACAGCATCATAAGAATAATTGACGACATCAGGAATGGAATTATAATGATCTTCATCGACATCTCCTCCGCGTTCGACACAGTTGATCACAATATACTCCTGGAGAGACTGAAGAACACTGGTATACACGGTACCACTCTAAAATGGTTCCACTCGTACCTAACAGAAAGACAGCTACAGGTCAAGGTGGGACAGGACACCTCCCGGCCCATAAACGTCCAACAAGGAGTACTACAAGGATCCGCACTCTCAGCACTCCTTTTTAACATCTACATCCAACCAATATGCAACATTATGAAAGAGAACAACATCCAATACACAATATACGCAGACGATATAATGGTATACTCCCCGATATCAATCGAAAACCCGGACTTCTCTAAGATAGCAGACTGCCTTACCCAAATGGCGAAGTGGTGCCAAAACAACAATCTAGCTATAAACTACAACAAGACTGAAGCTTTAATCATCACTCGAAACCAAAGCTTCACACACCCAACAAACATAAAGATACAAAGCACCACGATACCGATAAGATCGGAGGTGAGATACCTTGGGGTTACTCTGGACAGTAAACTCAACCTCAAACCACACATAGACAAAACAATCCAAAAAGCATATTACAGGATGCGAATCATCAGGAGACTGAAACCACTCCTCGCTCCAGAACACTTCCGTACAGTCTGTCAAGCACTGATAACCCCAATACTGGACTTCTGCAATCCGATATACCTCGGACTACCAAAACAAGCTCTCAAACCACTACAGCTGGCACAAAACACTGCAGCTCGAATCATATCCGGAGCCGCAAGGCAGGAGCACATCACACCTACACTAAAGGACTTACACTGGCTCCCAATCATTGCTCGCATCAGATACAAGACTATCATAAACCTATTTAAGATAAAAGAACACACATCAGCCAACAGCCTCCACCTGCTCATACAACCGGAAACCAGCGCACGTCCCAGAAGAAGTCAAACACGCAACCGAGTCAGCACCCCAAATGAGTACAAGCACACACGCAAGGACACAACAGACAGAGCTCTCTCCATGGCTGCTCCAACAATATGGAACAATCTACCGGACGATCTAAGGGCAACTCCAGACCTCAAAGACTTCAGAAAACAACTGAAAACCATGCTGTTCATAGAGCACTATGGTCACATCACATAACCTAAGAGAATGGATAACAGCACTCCAATCCTCCCAAACAACTGAATATATATAAAATATGATTCTAGCACCACTGTAAATAGCCCACCCTGTATATAGCTCAAACAAATCAAGCACCCAACACATCCCTCACACAACTAAGTTTTATCCTCACTGCATGTACAACACACACACTTTACCTGATTGCTTGCTGTGATACCACCTTGATTATTAAGATAAGGCGGTTTAGAAATACTGTTAAATAAATAAATAAATAAATAAGTCTTTCGAAGAGGATTGCTGTTTTCCATACAGCAAGAGTTTGTTTCAACGAACCTCATGTGTGTGATTTTACACACTACTTTGATGCTACATTGATTAACAATATTTAGAACCAACTAAAGTTGATAAGTTGGTTAATGTGTGATGAACAACTTGAGGATCTTCAATCAACACTCAGCGCCCGTTGAATTGCTTCATTAGCAAACGGGACAAAGAAAAAGAACGTCGTGGTCACGATTTTCAAGCTGAGGATTCAGAAGAACTCCAATCAACATGTATCCTTATCTTTGCTTTGCCCTGGTTGCCTGTTTTGGAGGCTTTGAACTGACTCATGCCTTGCCTCCATGCACTGCTTGCATTACTTCTACTCGGACTGGACTGAAAGTAACTCAGACTTTGATTTATCACTCTTACTATTCCTGCACTGGTAAAGTGACTCGGTGTATTTATAACACCACTGAACTGAATGTTTATACCAAGGGTAAATCTAAAGTATGTTTTAATCCGCATCAGAATCCATCCTATTACACCTTGGAAATGCGATGGAAAGATGCAGATGGACCTTTGATCAATGCCACACGCCCACTCACAGATCCTAGTAAATATGCTATTTTGTATTTTGATGCTTGTGAAGTAATCAACAGAGATAGTCGTTCTAAGTGTGGTAATTGGGAAAAAACATACTCATGGAATGACAAATATATGTGTCCAGAAGGGATCATGCACAGGAAAGAAAGTCTCAGCCGATGTATATAGTACAGCCCCAGAGTCAGATTACTTCTGCCCAAGATGGGAATGTGTCTTTTATGCCACCTGGATTGGTATGGTAGAGAATACCAAAGATAATCGAATGGCTGCATTGCGGAGGCCATATGTCAAAGACCTAGACAAATGCAAGAAAAATGCTTGCAATCCCTTAGAGTTGGTTGTTCTGAGACCTGAAAATTGGAAACGAGGATTCCGATTTGGTCTACGAATTGCGGGGTCTGGATCAGATCCAGGAACCATAATATATAAAATTAAATACCCAAGCCCATAAATCATCTAAGTACCATATCCACGACACATTCTATGAAGCCATGCATGTAAATAAGTTTGAAATTCCCCATCCCTCTCAGAACTTATTTTTAGAATTAGCTGGAGCAGTAGTATCCAGTCTAAAAATCTCAGATTGTTACTTTTGTGGGGGGACACAAATGGGTGACCAGTGGCCATGGGAAGCCCAAGAATTGAATTATTCTATGACTTACAATCAAACTGAACTACATAAGACTACCAGCGAATGGGTGTTAGCACACTCAATAGTTGGACGTCTTTGCTATGCACGAACTGGACCCCAGTTCAAACAACAGGTAGGACAGCTGGTCTGTCTTAGCCAGAAATTCTACAATGACACCACCAAAAAGACGTCTTGGTGGTCAGGAATTAAAGAACCTGAACCACCTAACCCATTAGCCAGATTTCCTGAGCTCTCTCATTTATGGACTAATCTTGCCAAGCCTCATGCCTGGTAAGCCCCACCTGGCCTATACTGGATCTGTGGAAACCGAGCATATGCCCGACTCCCTACACACTGGGGAGGGGCGTGTGTCTTAGGGACCATCAGACCTTCTTTCTTTCTTCTAAACACGGAACATGGAGAACAATTAGGATACCCAGTGTACACAACTAATCACAGATACAAAAGAGCACTGAGACAGAAGAGAGCACCCCTCCAGGTGGGCAAGTGGGAGAAATGGAAGGGTGATGATTGGCCACCAGAAAGAATCATTGAATATTATGGGCCTGCCACCTGGAATGATGATGGTATGTGGGGCTATCGAACCCCAATCTATATGATTAATCGTATTATCCACTTACAAGCAGTAGTTGAAATAATAACCAATGAGACTAGCCAAGCTCTTACACTTTTAGCTAGACAGAGTACCCAAATGCGCACTGCTATATATCAAAACCGCTTAGCACTTGATTATTTGTTGGCAGCTGAAGGATGAGTATGTGGTAAGCTGAATTTAACTAATTGTTGTTTGAAAATAGATGACAAAGGTCAAGTGGTTGAAGAAATTGCTGAAACTATGCGAAAACAAGCTTATGTGCCAGTACAAACTTGGCATTCACTAAAGTTTCCTAACTGGTTTGCTAATCTTTTCGCATGGCTAGGAGGACTTAAGACTTTCCTTATACTAGTACTAATAGTTGTTGCTGTGATTTTCTTATTGCCATGCATAATCCCATGTTGTATGCGCTCTATTCATAGTGCTATTGAAAGTACAGTTGAGCGGAAGACCGCAACTAAGATTATGGCCTTATACCAACCAAAACCTCCTGCATATAGTCGGAATCCTCCGGCCATGGTGTAACCAAAGATAAGTGATTTAACTCTCACACCTTATTAAGTAATAGGGTGAGATTAATCAAAGGGGGGAATGTGGCAGGTGAAGGCCTGTGATCCACAGTGTCTGACATAAGCAGACAGGCCCAACTAGCTTGACCTGTAAATGAAGTCTGTGGAGAGGCTAAAAGGAATTGCACATCCCCCAACATGCTGCTATTGTAGAATTAGAACTCAGTAAAAGTATTGAATTAGCTTAGACAAGCAGAACTGAAAGTTGGAAAAATACAGAAAAATATGTTTGAAAGCCACTGATAAGAAAATACAGCTGTAAGGGATTTAATTAAAACTGCTGACAGAAAGGTTACAGAGCCCTGCTTCCCTACACGTACTAACTAGCCCAATGGCCTTGGAAGTAGGAAAGTAACAAGTTGGTGAACTGGCCATTGTAATTGGGACTAGAAGAGGGGTGAGCAGGTGCTGAGCCCACTCAAAGAACATAATTGGATAATCATATCAGTACCGGGACCAATAGAAGAGGTACAGGAGGTACGGGAGGTTACCGGGACCAATGAAATGTTTTTCTATACCTAGAATGGAGCAAAAATCTATAAAAGTTGTTGTATTGCCAGAGAACATCGCTCAGCCATTTTGAATTTGATTCTGCTTGAGACTTGTGCACAAATAAATGATTTGGACCTTCTGAACAGACTCCTGGTATTATTGGTTTGTCTGCGCTCTGCTGCTACACTAGGACAAGAAGATGGATTTAGATATTGAAGGAAGACTGATTAATATGGAGAACAAACTTCCTTTGGAATAAAACTTGGAGTAATAACGCAACAGTTTATCTAGGAAAAAAAATAAAAGTTCCTCGTCTGGCCACCGCAACAATGGCTGTGAGGCCAAGAGCCATGCTCCAGGCCTTCTTCTGGAACCCAACATCACACAGTCAACAAGGTGTTGTTCGTAATGCTTACTATATGACTACCCCCTCTCCTAACCTAGGGGCTTCCATGACATCTCCAGGTCCACTCGGCTCAGAGGCCTATGTACTAATCCATGCAATAGAGCCATATGCCAAAGATCAAATGCACCCTAATGTACATGTAAAGTAAATTTTTAAATGCCCAATGCTGCAACCAAATTGTATGCACATAATTTGCACGCATAAAATGTGATCAAACAAGCGAACATACTGGTCACATGGAAACATGCACACAGAGGCATGCGCTAGCAGCAGAATCAGGTATTTTGTGCCCAAATTTTATCACCACCTGGAGGAACTGTATGCACATACATAAGGCACATGTGCATAACTGCAATGTGCATGTGCTATTCCACATATAAAGTGAAAAACAAAACAAGCAGCTGACCCACCAAATCACAAGAATCAACACACAAAATAACGAGCAAAAGAGAAACAACCCTTATAAATTTCTAAAGTTATAAAGTTAAGTGGAGTCATCAATGGGTTAAGACTAAACAGTGATACCTCAAAGCCGCAATTCATCACTTGACTCCATCTTCCCCTCAAAACATTCAAAACGGTCATTTTGAATGCTTTGAGGTAGACTCCTCTTTCCTTTTCATAACTATGCATTGTTTTGATGAGACAATTTTAAATTAAATAAAAAAAATTGGATATAAAAATAAAATTGAGTTAATAAAAACAAGTGCACAAATATTATGTAATGGTGAGGGGAAGGTGAAGCCACGTGATGAAATGTTGCTTTGAGGTATCGCTGTTTTCGTGTTTTAGCCTTAGCCATAACCTGTTGATGCCACCACTTAATCCCTTATAAATTTTAATGTTATAAAGCTTGTTTCTTTTGACCCTTATTTTGTGTGTTGATTCTTATTCCACATACAAATGTATTGTGTACATTTCTGTGGTCTAGCATTTTACTCCCTTTAGTTCACAGCCCCCTCACTTGGTTTGCAGCTTGTCGTGTTGTGAGGGCTTGTGTGCATCAGTGATGCTGAGAGCTAAACTATCGGTAGTTTAACTACTGGCAGGGTCTCCCAAGATGGACAGGTCTCAGCTGAGGTGCCAGACCAAGACAAAACCACCCATCTGGGCAGCAGCAGAATGGGATAGTGTTGACGGCGGAGAATCACATTTCTGTGACAACTACTTCTACTTCTGTATCTTGCCATGAAAACCCAATGGATACTTACAACAAAACAAATTGTGCTGTAGTGCTGGAAGATGAGACCCCCATGTCGGAAGGCACTCAATTAGCTACTGGGGAAGAGCTGAAGACTTTTCAGAGTAAAGCCAGCAATTATGATGTGGTTGGATCAAAGCTCTCGTGACGTCTGACTGCTGATGTAGCTGCCATGAAATGAGAGTCAGGAGCTGTAAACATGTCTTACACATTGGAACATGGAATGTACGAAGCATTGGTACATGGAATGTACAAAGCATTGGTCAAGAATGAAATGGAAAGTGTACAACTTGATCTGTCGGGTGTCAGCGAACTGAAATGGACTGGCATCGGACACTTTGCATCAGATGATCACATGGTCTACTATGCTGGAAATGAAAGACAAAGAAGAAATGGTGTTGCATTTATAATAAAGAAGAAACTTGCAAGAACTGTAATGAAATACAATGCAGTCAGCGAACGCTTAAACTCTATTCGTCTACGAGGAATGCCTATCAGCACAACTATAATTCAAGTATATGCCCCAACAACAGCTGCAGAAGAGAATGAAATTGAAGAGTTCTATGAACAAGTACAAGCTTAAATTGACAGAACATGAAACAGGATATCCTGATAGTCATGGGTGACTGGAATGCAAAAGTTGGCAACAAAGAAGAAGGCAAAGTAGTTGGAAAATATGGACTTGGCAACAGAAATGAAGCTGGAGAAAGACTGATAGAATTCTGCAAGACCAACGATCTATTCATCTCAAACACCTTCTTCCAGCAACACAAGCGGCGACTGTACACATGGACTTCACCCAATGGATTGTACAAAAATCAAATTGACAACATCTGTGGAAGTCAACGATAGAAAAGCTCTATAACATCAACAAAGACAAAACCTGGAGCTGACTGTGGTACAGATCATCAACTACTAGTATGCAAACTCAAGCTAAAGTTGAAAAACAGCAAACCACTCATGAATGCAGCAAAATATGACCTTGAGAATATACCACTGGAATTTAAAGACTGCCTGCAAAATCGATTTGCTGCTTTAGATACAAATGACAGAGCTCCAATAGAGTTATGGAATGACATCAAGAAGGTTGTGTTGGAAGAAAGTGAGAAGTCTCTACAAAAGGTGAAAAAGAAGAAAACGGCCAAAATGGATGACGGAAGAAACTCTGAAAATTGCCCAGAAACGCAGAGAAGCTAAAGCCAAAGGAGAAAGAAAGACAATAACAGAACTCAGAGATTTCTAAGTGCAGCAAGACAGGACAAGGAAAAGTACTACAATGACGCATGCAAGGAAATAGAAGCAGAAACTATTAGAGGAAGAACAAGATCGGCTTTCCTAAAGCTACGAGTGTTAAAGAAAAAGTTCCAGCCTCGAAATGGAATGTTACAAGATGCTCAAGGTTCTATGTTGAATGATGCTGAGAAGATCAAGAAAAGATGGAAGAAATATACAGAGTTTTTATATGATAAAGATCAAGTGGACCAACAGCTGTTTCAACCTGTACCTTATGATAGGGAACCATTGGTGATGAAAGAAGAAGTTGAAGCAGCATTGAAAGCCTTATCAAAGAACAAAGCACCAGGCATCGATAGCATTCCCATAGAAGTATTACAGCAATCTGATGCAGCTGTTACCATACTTACAAAGCTCTGCCAAGAAATATGGAAGACAACATCATGGCCAACTGACTGGAAAAGATCTGTGTTTATACCAATACTAAAGAAAGGTGATCCAACTGACTGTGGAAATTATCGCACAATCGCTCTGATCCCACATGCCAGCAAGATTCTACTAAAGATTATTCAAAAGAGACTACAACCATATCTGGAACAAGAACTACCTGAAGTGCAAGCAGGGTTCAGGAATGGGCGAGGAATGAGAGACATCACTGCAGATGTGAGATGGATCCTTGAAAAGACTAAAGAATACCAAAAGGATATCTATTTGTGCGTTATCGACTATAGCAAAGCTTTTGACTGTGTAAACCATGAGAAATTCTGGGCCACATTAAGAAGCATGGGTATACCAGAACACCTGATCGTACTCTTGCACAATCTGTACATTGATCAAGAAGCAACAGTTCAAACGGAACAAGGAGAAACAGACTGGTTTAAAACAAGCAAAGGTGTAAGACAAGGCTGCATACTTTCTCCAAGGACAAGCAGGATGAGTCAGCCACACCTGGTGACGTCATCCGACGGCGCCGAGACGGAAGTACTCTCCATAGCTCAGAAGGGCTTTTTGCCCTTCTGAGCATGGGCCAACTGGCCCTGCCCCCCGGCCCGCCCCTAGCTAGCCAGTTTCACTTCTTCCGCCTGCCAGCAAGACGGATTTTTCTACTCTCCACCAAATCTAACAATTAAGAAATTCTCTTAGCAGTTTTACTTGCCATTAATTTTCCAAATTTCTTTTCACAGCTGTCCCAGCGGACCTGCTCCAGTCAGCAGTTTTCCCAGGAAGGAAATAAGGCTAGAAAGAAGCAAGAAGTTCCCAGCTACTCAATGCAGCCCAGGACGTGCCCCTTGGGCCTCCGTTCCCGGCTAGCACTCTACCTCACTCTTTCCGATGACAGAAGGACCCCAGAGCGAAGGGACG
This sequence comes from Ichthyophis bannanicus, assembly GCA_033557465.1. Classification (NCBI taxonomy): domain Eukaryota; kingdom Metazoa; phylum Chordata; class Amphibia; order Gymnophiona; family Ichthyophiidae; genus Ichthyophis; species Ichthyophis bannanicus. The sequence goes on from CM066035.1 coordinate 259,249,051, forward strand.
AATCTCGCGGAGGATATCTTCCTAGGAGGGATGGCTGGCTCCCCTGCCTTCCAGCAAGCGCTTGCAGCCTAGAATGAGTGGCTCTGCAGAGTCTTACCTGGTAGCTCTGAGTTGGAAGTGCTGCTCCTTGGTGGGACGAAAAGCTTGTGCGGTTGCGGAACTCTCCTGCTGCAGCCTCTGCCTGGGATGTGCCTCTCAGGCCTCCATCCCCGGCCATGCTGCATGTTCTCCCCCTTCTGAAGTCTTCTGTCCAGATAGGCAGACCAATCACGGAGGCTCTTGCTCGCGCGGCATCGGATGCCGCTTTTCCCCAGGTTTTTTCCCTGCTGCAAGATCTCCTCCGTCTGCCGGCCACGCCCGACAACTCCGGTCTGACCGGCCATGAGGTGCCAGGATGGCCATGAGGATCCCAGGACGGCGGTCATCTTGCCAATTACATCACGGCTCCGGACTCCCCCCCCCCTGCGGTGCCATTGGCCGGCGCCAACCCAATCGGAATGGCCTGCTTACAGTGGCTCCTCCCCTGCAGCGCCATTGGTCGGCACCGATCGAGATGGCACTCCCCCATCGGCGCCGATGCTCTGTCCAAGGCAGAGGCGGCCCACAGCCCCCCCCCTGCATCAGCACGGTTCCAAGCAGCAGGAGGAGAGGCCGATCTATGGTTGGGAGCCGAGGGCCCGATGACTTCGCGGCCCCCCCCCCCCGCAGCGTCATTGGACAGCGCCGAACACACTGAGGCCTGCTCGACCTAGCTTCTCCTGCTTCGGCGCCGAGATAGCTTGCCCTGCTTCGGCGCCGAGATGCCATTGGCTCCCCCCCCCCCCCTCGACACCACTGCCTCCCTCTGGCTCCGCCCCCTCGGCGCCATTGGCTGGCTCCATGACATCGGGGGCATCTAGGGCCGGTACTGTGTCTTACTGCCATCCAGGGCAAACCTTCAAGAATAAGCTGTCTGAAGATGGGGCGGCACGGCTGAATACGATGGTGCCGATACCAAGCCAACTCCACCCCTTGCCTTAGACAGCAGTGGAGCAATTTGCAGCAGAGCTAACTGAGGAGGTAGCAGCTGCACCCCCCAGTTTCAGGAACAGTTTAAAAGGCAGATTGGTTCGCTGCCCTCCCCAGACTTGGAGGAGTGCAACGGCGCCCTGAGCCCAGCACCGCCGAGGGCGCCCCTCCCCCCCTCCCTCCTGGCGGTCAGGCTCCAAGGCCAACATCCATCACGGTGGGGAACTCATTGTCCATGTGCGGAGAGGCGGCAGGGAAGCCCTGCTGCTCACCAGAACCCTAACATTTGGAGCCCGTCTTGGTCTCTCCCTTGCAAAAAAAAAGGACAACCCTCTTGACGACCTTCCGCATGGACCTTCGGCCCTGACAAAGATCCTCGCCGGCAGCTCGAGGCATCAATTCTTGCCACATAAGTGGTAACACGGTGGTGCAGTGCACATAGACAGTGTTCAGAAGCAGAAGGTCACAGGTTCAAGTCCCAGCCGTGGCTCCTGCCAACCCAATCCCCATTTTGCAGCACTGGGTCTGCGTGGATTGATCTACAGCCGTGTTAGGGAGACACACCCCTCCCTCGGGCGTCAGGATCACTCCCAGGCCTGATGAGGAAGGATCGGATGGCTTAGCCAGTGGAAGGTACTTTGACACTCACTGCCCAGTGGAAGGTACTTGTCTCTTTCACACTTGCTGCCCCACGGGCAGGGCAATATCCAGGAGACCCTCCTGATATCGGCACCTTAACCTCCGCATCAGCTTACCCCTACTCTGAGCCTACACCGAACTCTAAGCCTAGTATTTCGGCACTGTTCCTCATGGAGGTGTAGCTCAGGCACTGCTCCTATGCAGGGAACAAGGATTTCATTCCTACCATTCTTCCCTCCTATAGGTAGGAGTCTGGCCACTTAATGATGCAAGCCTTCAGCTAGAGTCACACTCTTGCTTCAGCTAACAAGGTTTGGGACCTGATCATGGGTCTTCGGCTAACAACCACTGAGCCCCGGCCAGCGCCGCCCTTCAAACTGGCGGCAGTTGGGTGCAGTACATACAGTCAGTGTGTTCAGGGGTGGAAGGTCACAGGTTTGGGTCCCAGCGGTGGCTCCTGCAGACCATGTTCCTATATTTAGTGATAGATCAAGGACTACCAATGCGACATCTTACAGCTGGAGCTGTAAACATGAGCAGACCCCTTGCCCCCTCCAGCTTCCACTGCGTCTTGCCAGAACCAGGTTGTAGCAGATTGGCAAACAGATCGGGCACCTGCCCCATTCCCTCGCACCCGGCAGCACCGTTAGCTCAACAGACTTGGCCCTACTGCCAGGCCTATCGATTCTATACGTCGGGCGGCACATTGCGTCCCCGGCACATCCTCGCTTACAGCTCAGGAATGGTCAGAGGTCCATGCCGCATACCTCACAACAAGTGGTTGCAGCAGACTCTGGTGACAGCTATTGGTGTCTCACCATCTTGAAAAGGAACCGACCTCTGCCTTGCCTCCTTGAGGCCAATCCAGTAAAATATGCCTATCCGTAAACGCCCAGAAGCCTCGCATCAGCTGGGCGCTGTGGGAGCGCACATCAGAACCAACTGGGTGCTGTTGACGTGAACAGTGAGCATCAGCACCATCTGGGTGCTGTTGGACCGCGGCACCTGAGACATCTTCTTGACTCATGGCGCCTCCCAGAACCTAAGGGGCACAGTGCGGGACACTACCACCCACTGTATCTTAACATGAACAAGCGACAGGATGCGCTATCCTCGCCCTTGAACTTCAGTTCTTAATCAACTGCCCAAGGTCCCCTCTCCAGCAAACCCGAAACATGGCGTTCGCAAAGGGCAGCTGGACACCATCAAGGCCGAGGCTTCTTACACGAGGCAGAGCCCTGCATCTCCAAACACTTGCAGAGTGCTCTCCAGGCACTTGCATGGGCACTGTCGCCCTGCATCTGCCTAACACATGCTCTTTCTACTGGGACATATGGCATCAATGGTAGACATCACCCCGGACTCTGCCTATGTGAGTAGTCCAGTGGGTGCTCTGCTCTCAGTGGTCCCAGACCATAGGGTCTCAGCTAGACAGGGTGATAGTCACCAGCCTACCTACGGCCTGGAACCCCCTTCAAACCCCTACACCGTAAGGGATCCTCGCAACGACCGCCTCCACATCGGGTGGGGGAGCTCACTGTGGTGACCTCTGCACCAGGACAGTGGAGCACCAGCGAAGAATGTCCAAAAAAAAAAAAACCCTTTAACCCTCTAGAGCTCCAGGCTATGGCTGCAGTCCTCTGGGCTGCTTCTTGCCACCACCTGCTTCCCTTGCAGAGAGAAGCCTACACTACACAGGCCCCACCAGCGGAATCTGTGGCCTGAACACAAGAGTCCTACAGCACCAGACCCAGCTTACTGTGGCCCTTAGTGCATGGCGACAGAGTCCTGCGGCACTAGACCCAGGTTTCGGTGGGCATGAGTGCAAGGTGGTGAGGTCGCGGCTGGTCATGGGATCCCCATTGTATAAACGCTCACATATTCAACACCGGACTGCAGGCCCGATTGGGGATGCAAGCACACGACCACAGCATAGCTATGACTCCACATCTAGGACCACACACGCACATAGGCTGCCATGCCGCCGCAGTCCGGCTCCTTCACAGAAGGAAAGCAGGTTCCCTCTTCCCTGCGAGGACTCAAATCCCATCCATCCAGGTGGGCTCCCGACTCGACTGCAGGAGTGGAGGAGTAGCCTAGTAGTTGGATACCAAAGGTCCAATTCCCACTAATTCCTTCTCCTATCGGCGGCCTGACTGCAAGCGCCCTGCCCACCTTGCGGAGAGCAGGAATGGTAACTGTTTCAGACAGTCAGGGCCAGGCCATCAGCACCAGCGCGTTTTTCCCTAACTATGGCCCTAGGACCCCTGGGTACCTCTTCCCCCCCACCAAGTGCGGGTGGGCACGGAGTTACTCCAGAGGCTGACATGGTTGGCAACTGCCAAGACTCGTCGTCCCCTTCTCTGATACGAATGGAATTCAATCCTGCGAGGCTTACACAAGCCTCTTGGCCCAGCCGGGGCGGTCGCGCTTACACAAGCCTCTGGAACCAGACAGGACGGTCGTGGCCCCGATGACTGCGCCAGCATCCTTGATGACTGCGCACAACCTCCTTACGGCCACATGGCGTACCTACCACACGTAATTCCGCCTTTTCCCCAGCCTGAAGCATCATCACACCCCTACTCAGCTTGCCCAGAAACATCAAGGGGACACAACAAGGGGACCCAACTTTCATCGCAGGTGACCTCAATAATCCTAGCAACCGGTCATGGCGTCCTCCACCTCTAGAACTTCCGCATTGCTCCACTGTAGGATGGAACGGCATGGGCACACACAGGGGCTCAAACCATGCAACTGGGCAGGGACACCTGCAAAATAATGGCATACCGCCTGGATAAATGCATCGCCTAGCAGTCTTATGCTCTAGGCTGCTACCTCCAGCCCGGACGCTCCTAACCAAGTCATGGAATTGTCATGTCTCATGCCCTGGACGGTGTTAATACTCTAATTGAATCTCTCTGGCAGTACTGAACTCTGTTAGCACAGTTGGGATTGCTGCTGGTCCTAGCCCGGACCGCAGCAACCTCCTCACTGCCGTAGCTGCATCAAGGCATCAGTCTCCCGCCACTCTCGCCGCGCTTCCAGCGTTACTATCGTGTTTTATTCCCGCTCGAAGTGGGTAACTCAGCATTCGAGGGCGCCCGCTGCTGCTGCATCTCGGCCATTAGACCTTCTCAGCAGGTGCCCGTTGATGACCATTGTCCCTCACAACCACTGCTGCCGCGTAGGCACGAATTGGGACTACACGTCCACACGTTCAGTATTACTACTGGCTCACTTCTATTGGACGCACACCCATTAGCGCTGCACGTTGTTCTGTGTGCGTATTGCACATGGCGCACTGACGCCGCCACCAGGTATCCCGGGCACATCTTGCAACATCCAGCCCTAATATCCATGTCCGCACGTCATGCATTGCTACTTGCCCCACACCCATTGGCACTGCACATTGTCCTGTGTGCTCATTACAGGTTGACACTTGGCGAACTGACGCCGCCACCAGGTATCCAGGGCACATCTTGGACATCCAGCCCTGATATCATGTCTTCTGAACCTGATCTTGGCCTTCCCCTTTCCACCGCATCACATTACAGCTTGGGAGGCACCAGGTGTGGCTGACTCATCCTGCTTGTCCTTGGAGAAAATGGAGTTACTTACCTGTAACAGGAGTTCTCCGAGGACAGCAGGATAAGTCAGCCACACATACCCGCCCTCCTTCCCTGGAAAAGGTCTCGGCCTCTGACCAGTGCCCGCCTCCTAGTGGCTAAGGCTCAGCTAGTGACGAACTGGCTAGCTAGGGGCGGGCCAGGGGGCAGGGCCAGTTGGCCCATGCTCAGAAGGGCAAAAAGCCCTTCTGAGCTATGGAGAGTACTTCCGTCTCGGCGCCGTCAGATGACGTCACCAGGTGTGGCTGACTTATCCTGCTGTCCTCGGAGAACTCCTGTTACAGGTAAGTAACTCCGTTTTCCCCCCTACCTGTTTAATTTATATGCAGAACAAATCATCAGAGAAGCAGGATTGTATGAAGACAACAGAGGTGTGAAGATAGGTGGAAGACTCATTAACAACCTTCGCTATGCTGATACCACATTACTGGCTGAAAGTGAAGATGATCTGAAACATTTGCTTCTCATAATCAAAGATCATAGTCTCAAAATGAGCCTGCACCTTAATGTAAAGAAGACAAAGATCATGACAACTGGCATAATCAACAGGTTCATCGTTGAAGGAGAAGAAATTGAAATCGTGAACAACTTTAACCTACTTGGATCAACTATCAATAAAGAAGCAACAAGCAGTCAAGAAATCAGACGACGCATTGCTTTTGGCAGAATGGCTATGAAAGACCTAGATAAGATTCTCAAGAGCAGAGATGTCTCTCTCCATACAAAGATTCGACTTGTTCAAGCCATGGTATTTTCAATATCATCATATGGATGTGAAAGCTGGACAGTGAAAAAGATAGACCGGAAGAAAATTGATGCCTTTGAATTATGGTGCTGGCGGCGAATACTGTGTATACCATGGACTGCCCGAAGAACAAACCAGTCGGTACTAGAGATCATCAAACCTAAGCTTTCTTTAGAAGCTCAGATGACAAGACTTCGACTTTCATACTTTGGACACATCATGCGAAGAGAGAGATCATTAGAGAAATACATCATGCTTGGCAAGATAGAAGGTCAACGCAAAAGAGGAAGGCCAGCAATGAGATGGATCGATACAATTACAGCAGCTATGGGTACCAGTCTGTCAACAATGAGCCGCCTGACTGAAGAGCGAACACAATTTAGGATAGCTATCCAGAGGGTCACCATGAGTCGACTCAGACTCAACGGCACTTAACAACAACAGTTCACAGCCGCGGCACCTCCCCATTAACCCTGCATTCAGCAATGCAACCACCTCAGCTCCTCATCCCCCTGCCATTGTTTTAATTTGTCAACCCATCTCCTTCACTAAAGCAAAAAAAAAAAAAAAAAAAGATGCAAGTAGATCATATTGGCACAAGAAAAAAAAATGCCACTCACTAATGCCAGCCACAGAAAAGCAGCTAACCTTTTACTCTATCCTCAGACTATGCGACAAAAATCCCAAGAGTTAGAAAATCAGGCATTAAGCCTTCTGGTTAGGTGTGCACTTCTTTGCATCAGTATTTAATAAGCTAATGTCTTCATTACTATTGGATTTAAATGAAGCAGTGTGCTGATGTCTATAGCACAAGAGAAAAGTGCACACAAAAGATTGCAAACTCCTTTGAGAAGAGTACGGGTGCAATAGCACAGGGAATTGTTAAGTTGTGCAAAAGGCCCCCCACAAATTATTATAGCAGGTCTCTCATAGAATGCCCCATCCATTGTTCAAACCAAGGTCCCTTCACACAGCAGTGCTTAGCACTGCCACTGAGCCCTCAGGCCAGCCCAATGCTTATTTTTCTAGTCAGATATCAGGCGTTTGATTTATTGATTTATTTATATCATGCCTTTACAGAGCTTCTTTATCATGCAAATATAAAAGGCAAATAACATTCTGCTAAAAGTATTTAAGCTATACATTTCCTAAGGAAGGGAGGAGATTAAGTTATATATTTTATTTGCTAATCGCTAAACCGCACATTAAGCTTTGGCAAATCAATGAAACATCTTGTCACATTCTCTTTTAATTGATTTATATTTCAAGCAGAGTTCAGGTTAAATGATGTTGTATTGCATCTATAATCTCACAGCTGATCTAATGGAGGGCTCAACAAATCATAAGTAACAGTTCACTATAGTGTCTAGCAATTACACTGTGGCGCCTGGGATTTTCTTGCCCCGAATGACTTATTTATTGCAGCTACAAGCACACGCCCTTGAAAGTGCCTTGTTACCATTCAGGCATCACAAGCCTCTCAGCGAGTTTGAGCTGCGCAGTAAAGAAATGCCATGCAGATCTCAGGCTCATGAAAACAGCACAGGATTTCAGGGAGACACAAGGTTTCTGAGTGAAAAAAAAGCCACGGTGATCAGGAGACTGCAGGACTATCTTTTTTTGAGGAGGGGGGGAGATGGGGGGAGGGGAGGGGAGACTGGGGAGGGGCAGGTGAACCTAGGACACAAATTAATAGCATGCTGCAGGAATGGGGGAGAACATATGAAAATGGCAGCATACAATAGAGTTCCTGAGCAAAGGCATCTAAGCTGAGCTGCAGTGGATTAGAGAGGCAGCTAGGGAAGAGGACAACAGCTGATTGGGAGGTAGAGGCTGAGACAGGTGAGGGCAAGGGCAGAGATTCGAGCGAGAGGGGGAGAATGATGGGGATAGGATGGCTTGAAAGAAAGAACGGTAGGAACTCAGGTCACAGCAACAGCCCGTTTACTAAGCTTTTTTCCCCTCTATGAACACAGGCCCCTAAAGGCTCTAGCAGATCTCAGAGGGGAACCCAGTGCTGGAAATGAGATCCTTCTCTCCCCTTCAGTGGGAATGATGGAGAGAATTCTCAGTGGCCAGGCTCCTAGATGCCAGGCAACTTAGTCAAAGCCTGATCTAGTGCACTGATGGGTCAAGCTGATTTGCAATGGATTTCCTTTTTCTCTCTGCTGATAAGGGTAAGCTAGTAAAAGCAAGAAGGGAAAAGTGTATCTGGAGCCATTGACCTTTGAGTTAGAAGGCAGGCATCTTACATCTCCAATCTCTGCAATCATAGTATCTGCAAATATCTAATACTGCACAAACTGGAGTGTAATCAGTTTTCACTCACTGCAATTTCCCAACACCGACTAATGCCCTTAAGTCTTGTTTTCATGTGTCTTGCATGGAAAAGCTCATTTCACAGGGTTGGGCTCAATGTGCAATACCATGCTGAGAACACATGGGAAGAGGATGGAAATTATGACATTATAGCACAAGAGTAAGGTTTCAAAATAATTACTAAGCTATTAGACCAACAAGCAATAAGTGGAATGCAATTCGATGGTTGTCATCAGGAGTAAACACATGAGGCAAACGTTTGTGGCAAAAAGGGGGAAAAAAACTAGGTGTCAAGGTAAGTTACTAGCAGTACATGTAGAAGCTGTGCTATAAGGCAGGTGTCAACCAATTTTCTTAGGATCTAGGAGCCAGACCTACGAATGAATGTCAATAATTTTTATGTGCACCATAGCAGCCTTAGCTTCTGGCCATCGCTTGACTACCCACATACCTCAATTGTATCAATACAGAACCAAAATCTTTTATTGTCCCTTATGGTTATTCTAAAACATATATCTTCGTTCTTATTTTCGTTGAAGGTCTCAGACTTTTTTTGGCACTCTTTTTCAGACTTATAACATGTCTAATGTTAGTGCCTATTAGCATCAACGACCTTCAGTGAACATTTTCACTTGAATCTACTTTTTTTTGTTACTAATTTTTGTCGGATCATTCGCCATGAGAAGGAACTTTCCCTCTCTCGTAGCAAACCCTCCTTTTACTCTTTTTTTTTTTGAAAAGAGTGCACTCACCCTTTTACCAACATACCGAGGCAAAATTATTAAATTATCCTCAGTTTTTCAAAAAGAATAGAGTCAAAGCAAGAAAGTACTTAGCTTAAAAGTCTGCTCTAGCAGCAGCCCAAAAAGATCCTCAAACTAGATGGCGAAGGTATATTTCATTCCCTCCGCTTATGCCTTCACCATCTGGTTTGAGGATCTTTTTGGGCTGCTGCTAGAGCAGACTTTAAGCTAAGTACTTTGCTTTGACTCTATTCTTTTTTATTATCTCCCCTCAGCCATCTCTTTTCCAGGTTAAAGAGCCCTAACCTTTTTAGCCTTTCTTCATAGGAGTATCCTTCCATCCCCTTTACCATTTTGATGGCTCTTCTCTGAACCTTTTCTAATAACGCTATATCCTTTTTAAGATACGGCGACCAGAATTGCACACAATACTCAAGGTGCGGTCACTGGAGACTTTGGCAAGAGCCGTTTCAGTATAGTGTAAGGGACGAAAGCCAGACTGTAAGGGATCCAGGAGGGCATGAGAGGAGAGGAAGTCGAGGCAGAGGTGGTGAACCACATGTTCAAGTAGTTTAGAAATGAAGGGAAGGGGAGAGATAGGTCAATGATTAGAAGGACAGGTGGGATCAAGTGAGGGTTTCTTGAGGAGAGGTGTGACCACAGCATGCTTGAAGTCTGAAGGGACTGTTGCAGTGGAGAGCGATAGGTTGAGAATATGAGAGATGGAAAGGACAACAGTGGAGGAGATGGGGCTTAGGAGACGGGTGGTGATAGGATCAGAGGAGCAGGTGGTGAGTTTGGAGGAAGAAAAAAGGTGTGGAGTTTCATCTTCAGAGATCACAGGAAAGGAGGAGAGGGTAGCAGAGGTAGGGGGAGGGGGGGAAGTGGCTGACTTTGTGGGGAATTGGAGAGTGATCTTGTGGATTTTGTCATGGAAATAGTCAGCCAGGGTTACATTCATTCCCTGTTCCATTTTCACAATGGTGAAGACAAGAGAACTGCCTGAGACCATCAAAAAACCCATTATCACCAAAAAAACAAAGGAACTTTAAAATCAGCAGCATGCCAGCAACCTCTCTCTTCTCCCAATCAATCATCGCTCTCAAGGGAAACTAGCCCCAGGTGAGCTCATCCTGCTCCCAGACCAACGGGCCAATCTCAGCTGCACAGTTACAAAGGAACTTTAAAATCCGCAGCATGGCCTAGGTGCACCCGTGCCTGGTGGGCCCGTGCCAGAGGGCCCTTAGTCGTGGCTCTTGAGCGGGCACTTGAGCTGGGCACTATAGTTTAGCCGAACAAGAATACAAAGAAGCACAGATAGAGAAGATCAACATCTCCTCAAAGCCAGCACACCACAAAGAACTGCAAAGATCACAAAAACTAAGTAGAAACAAAAGGGATGGTGTACCTAGAAACAAAAGCAATACCATTATCCTCCCAACTCACCTTCCAGTTTCCCAAACCACACCCTATGGCTGAAAAGAAAAACAAACCAAACACCCTAAATATATATACCACCTTACTGATCCTGATTCTCCTTCTCCACCTCACAAAAGCTTTCCACACTATCACCACAACACCAACAGCCAGTATCCACTCACCAATATTCCTGCTACAACAACCCACATGGCACAATACCTTTCGTCACTCAAACAAAAGAAATACCTGAGTTATAATACAACCAGCACCATACACCACAAACAGCCCATACAGAGCCCCCCGATCAGCAAAGTACTCATTAACACCAGATCTATACATAACAAAACCAACACAATTATAGACTATCTCCAATCACACCAAGCAGACATCCTCTGCTTCACTGAAACCTGGCTGAAAAACACTGACCAGATCATCATAAACCAAGTCACACCTAGCACCCCCACATCATTCAACTGACCCAGGATAAACAAAAGAGGTGGAGAGATACTAATACTAGCAAGATCTGCTCTAAACCTCCAAATCGATAAGCACAGATCACTGCAATATATTAACCATAGAAAATAGGCACCTTTCCATTTGCCTTACATACAGGGTCCCCAAGGTCACTGACGAGGAATTATCCATCATACTGGAAACAGTGTGTGCAAACAACTCCGCTCACAAACCGGTCATACTATTAGGGGATCTGAACCTCAGCTCGGTACACAACAAAGACTCAACAGCTTTCCTCAAAGCAATGGAAGCTCTGCAATTCACACTGCTACACACGGGTCCCTCTCACCGACTAGGCACCACCCTAGACCGCATATTTGTGCCAAAAAACGTCCTTGAAGATAACGTAATGCCCCCCCTCCCCCCAGTCATACCAATATCCTGGTCGGACCATCATGCTATTCACTTCAAACTGCATACCCCACTCCAAAGAACACCACAAAATACACCTCAAGCAGAAAGAAGATTCAAAGGTTTTGATAAAGAAGAGTTCCTGAAAGCAACCCTCCAGAAACTACCACAAGATTTCACCAATTTAGAAGAGGCTATTAAAACATGGAACACCACCATTGCTGCAGTGGCTAGAGCTCCCCCATGAACCAACAACTATCGCACAACATCAAGAACCTCATCAGCTCCCTGGTATTCTGTGGATATAAGGGAAGTGAAAAAAGCTCTACAAAAGCTGGAAAGGCATTGGAGACAAAACAAAACAGCAACCACATTAAAACAATATCAAATAAAACAGGAATACAACATAATACTACCCTCATATTAAGGTCAAACAAACCCAGAGAACTCTTTGAGATTGTACACATACTGACAAAGGATCCATCCCAGAATACAGAAGACACAATCCACCCTCGCCAGGCTCAAGCCCCCCACCTAAAGGGCTTACCACAACTGGACCAATCAGAGCACCCATTATCCTCCCCCACACACAAATGGGGCAAGTTTCACATACCCACAACTATTCAAGTCGCACGCACCATCTCTGATCTAAAAGCCTGTACAGCACCCACTTATCCATGCCCAATAAGATGGATCAAATAAGCCAAAGATGAGCTTCTCCAATTTATCCACAAGATAATAAGCTCCTCCCTAACACAAGGATATATGCCCCTCGCACTGAAGCAGGCAACCATCCAACCAACCCAACCAATCCTCAAAAACAAAGCAGCAGACAATACAGACCCTGCATCTTACCGCCCAATATCCAGCCTACCGTTCTTAACAAAAATCATTGAAAAGACAGTACAGTGTCAATTACAGGACCACAATGACTCTCACGTCCTGCTCGATCCCCACCAGCATAGATTTCGACCCAACCTCAGCGTTGCTCACGCAACTATTTGACAACTTAATCAGAGTGATTGACGATATAAAGAAAGGTGTACTCCTCATCTTCATCGACATACTGTATCAAAAGCGGCAGAGATCACAGCATCCTTCTAGACAGACTCAAAGCCACTGGGCTCCATGGCACAACTCTCAAGTGGCTCCAGTCATACCTCAGTGACCGCCACCAACAAGTCAAAGTAGGAACAAACAACTCAACCCTATTCATTACAGAGCAAGGAGTCCCACAAGGGTCCTCACTGTCCGCCCTACTCTTCAATCTATATGTTCAACCCATCTGCAGAATCTTCAACAAGCATAACACCCAATATACCATTTATGCAGATGACATAATGGTATACACCCAATCCACTTTGACCTACCAAACTATATTAACATGACAACATGCATACACAAAATGAACTGGCTATCAAATAACCTTGACATCAACTTTAAGAAGACTGAAGCCTTAATCATCACAAGGAACACTTCCTTTATACCTCCAGAATCAATCACCCTTGGCAAATGTTTCCATCCCTGTAAAAGAAGAAGTGAGGTGCCTAGGAATCATCCTAGACACAAACCTAATCGCGCACATCAACAAAATCACTAGAAATGCTTATTACAAAATGGCTACTATCCGCAGACTCAAACCTCTTCTCAGCCAGGACCACTTATGCACAATGTTTCAAAGCAATAATTTTCCCATTACTTGACTACTGCAACTTTATCCTCAATGGTCTCCCAAAACAAACTATCAAGCCATTACAATTGGCACAAAATATGTCTGCCTGAAACATTGCCGGCTCTACAAAATCTGACCATATAACACCTATCTTACACCAGCTCCTCTGGCTCCCAATCACCTCATGGATCAGATTCAAAACACTGCTGACCATCTTAAAAATCAAACAAAACCTCTCAGCGCTCACGCTCCAGGAACTAATCAGCATCCAACCCAACAGACCACAAAGATAACATCCAAACACCCAGCGTATTCACCACAGCAAACAACTCCATGACCAAAAGAGCCTTATCATTAGCAGCACCTGCCATCTGGAACTCCTTTCCTGAAGCACTGAGATCTACCATGGACTTAAAAGACATCTGAAAAAAAGCTAAAAACATTCCTCTTCATAGAACATTTCAATGACTTAACACTGCAATCCACTCCCCAAAATATCTGACAAGCCTAAACATCGCCCCCCAACGCTTTGATCAATCAATGCAGAAATGTTAAAATGTATATAAGTTATGCTTCCGAGCACGTCCCGCATGCCACCCCTACCTATTCCATGAGTTCTCTGTAAAATTGTTGAGTTCTTCTGTAAACCGCTTTTTTATGATAAGGCAGTATAAAAAAAACTCGTTAAATAAATAAATAAAACTTTGAAGGGGTACAAGGCCATCTCCAAAGACCTTGGGATTCATGTGAATACAGTTTACAATGTTCTTAAGAAATTTTCTGCTCATGGAACTGTCAAGAACCTCCCAAGATGTGGTGGGATGAGGAAAATTAACCTAAGAAGTTTTCAAAGGTTAGTGCGAACTCTTGGAAAAACACTACTTACACAACATCCAAAGAGCTTAAGGCTGACCTGAAGCAATTCGGAGTGGTGGTTTCAATCTGCACCTTATGCTACCACTAAACAAAGGAGGACTTCATGGGCGAAGGCCAAGGAGGACCCCACTGCTCAAAGACAGACATAAAAAAGGCACACCTGATCTTTGCCCAAATCCACCTTGAAAAATCACAATGCTTCTGGGAAAATGTTCTGTGGACAGATGTAACTAAACTTGAGCTCTTTGACAATGCAGGCCAGCAATACATTTATAGCAAAGAAATGACGCTTATAAAGAAAAAAATACCCTTCCTACAGTTAAATATGTTGTGGGGCTGTTCTGCTGCCTTAGGAACTGAAGGCCTGGAACATATTAAAGGAATCATGAAGTCAGAGAACTACCAAGGTATTTTGGAGCAAAATGTGCTACCTAGTGTCAGAAAGCTAGATCTGGATCAAAGGTCATGGGTCCTCCAGCAGAACAATAACCCAAAACATACATCTAGAAATACAAAAGAATGGTTAAAAAGGAAAAAAATAGACTGTTTTAAACTGGCCAGCAATGAGTCCCGATCTCAATCCAATTGAGAACCTTTAGAAAGAGCTGAAATCTGCCACTGGTAAAATGAATCCTGGAAACATTCATGAGCTGGAACAAATCGCAGTTGAAGAGTAGGAAAAACTACCCAGCAGACAGAGGAATGAAACATATATGGCTAAAGGAAACGTTTGGAGGCTGTCATCACTGCCAAGAGTTGTGCAACCAAAATATTAGTAAAGGGTGCCATTAATCCTGTCCAGGTCATAATTTGTTCTTTTCTCAGAAATTATTATGTCTACATTGTAGAGACATCTTGTTTCAGTTATATACCTTTGAACATACTATTAAAATATTATGACAACATATAGATGGAATATTTCCAATTATTTCTCAAGATATTGTACACAACATATCTAAAATGCAAGGGTGCCAATAATGTTGACCACAACTGTACATAGGTACCTATCTATCTTTATAAAATAGCCAAAAAGTACATGCCTTCCTGCCCCATTAGCCTAAGCTCCCTGTTAGAAAATTACCCCCAAAATACAACCTGTCTCCTGTTCTTAAGCAAGCACTAGAAATAGAGCTGCCCTGTTAATCCACTTGAATATGTAGAAACTGTATAGAGCACACTGAACATAGGTCATTAAGCAACATCTTTTGTGTCCTTTCAATTTGCAGCCTGGTACCTAGCCAGGTGAGAATGTGAATCTCCCTGCATGACCCTTCAAACTGATGTAGGCCAGGGATGTTGAGGACCACCTGACCGAAAAGGATGTCAGCAACCGCTTCAGAGTATCCTGTCTTAGAGACAGTATGCTTTTCAAAGGCCAGGCCATAAGTGAGAAGGGAGCAGGATCCTCCAAGACCAGAGACCCTGTTGCAGAAGACTCCTCTCCTGTGGCAGTAATACAGGGGGACCCGCCAACAGGTTCAATAGATACATGTAGCACAGCCTGTGTGGCCAGTCTGGTGCTACCAGAATTAACAAGCCTGGGTGAGATCAGATTCTGCAGAGAAGATAGCTCATTAAGGGCCATGGGGAAAAGGCAAACAGAAGCCCCTTCTGTTGCCAAGTCTGCAGAAGGGCATCCAAGCCCATTGCTTGTGGATTCTACCTGAGATTGAAAAAGTTCCTCATCTTGGCATTCTCCTGAATGGCCATCAGGTTGTACATTTTCAGGAGCAACAGAATTTTTTTCCTTACCTTTCAGGATTTCTACTTGTCTTTTGGATTTTTGTCCACTCAAGTTGTACTTTTTGTGAGGGGTGGATAGGGTATGTTGTATGCATCTCCCTCTTCCTCGCTTTATACTTTCAACCTTGGTCTCCCCCAATCTCTTTCTACCTGCTGTAGAACCTCTCCTGAGGTCAGGCCACAGTGACTCTTCTCAAGCAAGCACTAAGCATTGAAATGTAGGCTCCCAGGCAACTTTGTGCTCAGGGTTCTTCCAGTGCGGACCCTAAATGTAGCTTTATAGGCATAAACTAGGAAAATTATTATAGCATTCATCCACAGAATGTCCAAAACAAGTCCAAGAATTTCTACTTCAAGGCAGCATACTGCAGTATTATGCAAAGGAGAGTGAGCTAACCTCACATTTTGTTTCACTAACTTTTCTTTAGGGATACATCTTTTAATATCCTGAGCACCGTCTGTGCTGATGCTCCAGGGGACAATTTGCTGCAGTCTAAAGAACCCCGAGGACTGTCAGTTTTATAATCTATGTACTGCTCTCTAGGAAGCTGCTCTGCATACTTATCACCAAGTAGTACCAGACTTTCATGCAAATGATATGCTTGTATAAAAACTTACTGTGGCAGTAGCTATATCTATCCCTTTTACCCGGGGATGTTGAACTGTTCTGGGTGAGCAGTTTCGCAGAATACCAATATCAAGGGCTGCTGCAAGGTTTTCTGAACCCTCTGGTCTATGCTATGCAGGGGCCTGATGCAATAACTGAGCACACGGGTAACAGACACCATTATCTATGAATAGAGAGTGCCACTTTAGGAGCTAAAGTCGAAAATCCCAACACACATCATTTTATCCACTGAACCCTTAGGTTTATCTTGGCAACAGAAAATCCCTATTGGCAAAAAAAAAAAGCTCCAAGGTAAACTGTATGGATAGAGGACCAAGGATAGCCCCTTCCTCAAAGTCTGCAAAGTCTGTCAGATTTAGGGGTTCAGCATGACTCCCAGATGCTGTTATATGCTCGTGTATCCACTATAGCGAAAGGGATATACGTCGTGACTTGGCATATGAGATAGTTGCACCCTTATATTTTAGAATATCTTGCACATAGGTAACTACAGCTCTAGTGCTTTTACGGTTAGATTATTGCAATGCTTGGTGTTAGGACTGCCATCTAGGAAACTGCAGTGCCTGCAAATAGCACAAAACACCGTGGCTTACCTTGTTAAGAGGACTTCATAAAGAAGAAATTAGGCCTTACCTGCTAATTGTCTTTCCTTGAGTTCTCTCCGGGCCAGTCCAGGCAAGTGAGGGTTGTCAACCTTCTCTAGCAGCTGAGGACTGAAAAAAACTGAAGTTTTGCTGAGGCAGTAACTGGCTCCCCCTGCTGGCCAAACCTCAGTCGAAAACTTACAAAGCAGCAGAATGACCAGCAACAGAGAAGAAAAAGAAAGGAGGATACCGCATATTTCTATTCATTAGTTTATATAATTAACTTATTATTAATCTTTTTTTTTTTTTCTTATCGTACACGATTGGAATGCAGTGTTCATCGTGTACCGGCGCAGACGACACCGCCTCCGGAACCGAACAAAAAGTCCCGCCAAAAACAAAAACGAGGGAGCCCCACAGACCATAGTAAGGCCTAATAAGCCGCGGAAGTGCAAAATGAACTCCTTGAAACAACTCCCGCGCAGTCCGACCACACCATGGAGCCCCACGGAGGCTCGCCGAAACCACTGGGTGGGGCCTGGACTGGCCCGGAGAGAACTCAAGGAAAGACAATTAGCAGGTAAGGCCTAATTTCTTCTTCCATATCGTCTCTCCGGGCCAGTCCAGGCAAGTGAGGGAAGTACCAAAGCAGTAACTATCCCAGGCAGGGACCGGCGAGACCCGCAATGACTGCGGACGCACCCACTTTGGCGTCCCACGCGGCTTGTACGTCCAACCGATAATGTTTGGAAAAGGTGTGCAACGATGACCACATTGCCGCCCTACAGATATCCACGGGTGGAACGAGAGCCAGTTCAGCCCAGGACGTAGCCTGGCTCCTAGTCGAATGAGCTCTGAAAAGCGCCAGCGGCTTCTGGCCAGCCGCTTGATATGCCGCCGACACTGCACATTTAACCCAGCGCGCTATGGAGGCCTTAGAGGCAGCTTCCCCCTTTTTTGGACCTCCAAACAAAACGAACAGCCTGTCCGATTTGCGAAAGGGTTGTGACAGCCGAAGATAGCGTTTAAGCACTCTACCTAAATCCAACTTCCGGAGAACCGAATCGATGGGCATCCCCTCACGATCCGGAAAGGTCGGCAGGGAAATCGACTGGTTCACATGGAAACGAGAAATCACCTTTGGAAGAAAGGAAGGCACGGGACGCAACGTCACCTTCTCGCGAGTGAAGTGCAAAAACGGCTCCCGGCAAGAAAGAGCCTGAAGATCCGATATCCGCCTGGCCGAACAGAGTGCCACCAAGAAGGCAGTCTTCCAGGAAAGGTGCTTAAAGGACGCGGCCTGAGCGGGTTCAAAGGGAGGCCGCGCGAGAGCCTCCAAGACCAGATTAAGATCCCACGCGGGAACGATGGAACGAACCGGAGGACGCAAGTTCTGGACCGCCCGCAAGAACCGCCAGACATCTGGATGATGAGAAAGGAGTATCCCGTTGATCCTGCCCCGAAAACACGCTAGTGCAGCGACCTGAACTTTGAGCGTAGTGAGAGCCAAGCCCTTCTCAAAACCCCCTTGCAGAAAAGACAAGATGTCTGGCAACAGGGAGGAGGCCGGCCGAAGGCCGCGCTCCCCACACCAGCGATCAAACACCCGCCAAACGCGAGCATACGCTAGGGAAGTGGATGAACGCCTGG
Organism: Ichthyophis bannanicus; assembly: GCA_033557465.1. NCBI lineage: Eukaryota > Metazoa > Chordata > Amphibia > Gymnophiona > Ichthyophiidae > Ichthyophis > Ichthyophis bannanicus. Next base: position 259,267,570 of record CM066035.1, read on the forward strand.
CACGAAGGAGAGTATCAATGACCGACGGCGCATAACCCCTACGCCTCAACCTCTCCCGCTCAAGAGCCAAGCCGTAAGCGAGAAGCGTTCCACGTCTGGCATGAGAAGCGGACCCTGAGACAAGAGATTCTCCCGCGCCGGGAGCCTCCAAGGACGGTCGACCAGCAGGCGGACCAAATTCGCATACCACGGGCGTCGCGGCCCATCCGGGGCAACGAGAATTACGCGCCCGGTGTGACGCTCTATCCTCCGGAGAACACGGCCTATCAGAGCCCACGGTGGGAACACAGAGGAGCTCCACCGACGGCCATGGCTGCGCTAGGGCATCCAGGCCCTCGGACATACATTCCCGACGCCTGCTGAAGAACCGACTCGCCTTCGCATTGTTGAAGGTAGCCATCAAATCCATTGACGGCTGTCCCCAATGGAGAACGAGGTCGTGAAACACTGCGGCGTTCAACTCCCACGCTCCGGGATCCACAGCGTGCCGGCTGAGGTAGTCCGCCTGCACGTTGTCGCGGCCCGCCACGTGTGCCGCCGAAAGCGCTATCAGGTGGGCTTCCGCCCATTCCATCAACCGCTGACTCTCGAGTAAGAGAGGCACGCTGCCTGTACCGCCCTGTTTGTTGATGTAAGAGACCGCTACCGAGTTGTCGGAGAAAATGGAAATTACACTAACCTGGTAATTGTAGTTCCTGGAGGGTCCAGTTTAGTCCTCCACAATCGGGTAGTGCCCCTCCTCCTGCAGCCGGGAGACTGGACCAATCAAATCTTCTGTAGTATATATGCAGACGGAGCTCCCAGAAGCCCCCAGTGTACTAGTAACAAAGCATACTTAACGAAGCAACACATTAGATTAATATACAAAATGACATAATTAAAGAACAATTTGTTCCCCCCAAGAAATATCCAACCCCCTCCCCAAACGAGGAAGTCAGAACACTGCATTGCGCCGGTACCGACGCCCCAGAAATCAAAACACCGCTCCCCACCAGAATCTCAGGAGCTGCCTGACCCCCCGAGACAGGGAAGAGCCTTAGCAAAAAACGCGGCTGCAACAGAGGGACCGAACGGCAAGAGGAACCGTCTTATGAGCAACCGTTCGGAAAGCGCGCCGCATAATCATATCAGACCGTCGGGAGGGAAGAAGGACTAAACTGGACCCTCCAGGAACTACAATTACCAGGTTAGTGTAATTTCCATTTCCTGTTCGGTAATCCAGTTTAGTCCTCCACAATCGGGATGTAACAGAGCAGTTAAGACCGGGCGGGACCTTGCCATCCGGCGCGCAGAACCGCCGAACCAAAACAGGAATCCCGAGCCGCTGACACATCTAAGCGATAGTGTCTACTGAAAGCATGCAGAGACGACCAAGTGGCCGCCCTACAGATATCTGCCGGCGGAACCAGGCTATACTCCGCCCAAGAGGTCGCCTGAGCCCTAGTGGAATGAGCCCTCAGACCCTCCGGAATAGACCGCTGTTGCAACAGATACGCGGACGCGATCGCCTCTTTGAGCCATCTAGCAATGGAGGCTTTAGCCGCCGCTTCCCCTTTACGCGCACCCCCGAAGAGCACGAAAAGCCGGTCAGATTTCCGAAAAGACTCGGTAACCTTTAAATAACGATGGAGCGTACGACCCACATCGAGCCGGAGAAGACCTTTGTCCGTTGACCTGACAGATTGCGAAGAAAGCACTGGAAGAAACACTGCCTGATTCATGTGAAAGGGAGACACCACCTTTGGCAGAAAGGAAGGAACCGGACGGAGAACGATCCGATCCGCGGAAAAAGACAAGAAAGGCTCTCGACAGGACAATGCATGCAGATCCGAAATGCGCCGTGCCGAACAGATGGCTACAAGAAAAACCGCCTTCAGCGTGAGATCTTTCAGAGACGCCCTGCGCAGGGGCTCAAAAGGTTCACGAACCAGGGCCCTCAGAACTAAATTCAAGTCCCAAGGAGGAACGAAAACTCTGCGGGAGGGCCGCAAATGAAAAACAGCCGTAAGAAATCGGCGTACATCCGGATGAGCCCCGAGCAGACGACCCAAAACCTTGCCGCGATAACACGAGATAGCCGCCAACTGGACTTTTAGGGAACTAGCCGCAAGGCCCTTATCGAAACCATCCTGAAGAAAACTTAAAACGACGGGCACGGAAACCGTCGCCGCCCGGACTCCCCGCAGGGAGCACCAGTCTTCAAAAATCCTCCAAATCCGAACGTAAGTAAGAGAAGTGGACGTTTTCCTCGCCCGCAGAACGGTAGAAATCACCGCGGGGGAGTAGCCCTTCCTTTTCAGCCGAGCCCTCTCAATGGCCAAACCGTAAGCGAGAATCGATCCACTTGGGGCATCCGCAAGGGACCCTGAAGAAGAAGATCCGGTAGCGCGGGCAGGAGCCAAGGAACGCCGTCGCGCAGCCGGACCAGATCGGCATACCAGGGCCTCCGGGGCCAATCCGGGGCCACCAGTAACACACGACCCCGATGGCTCTCGATACGTTGCACGACCCGACCGATCAGAGCCCACGGAGGAAAGACATAAAGAAGACCGGACGTTGGCCACGGCTGAATGAGAGCGTCGAGCCCCTCGGACATACGCTCCCTTCGCCTGCTGAAGAAGCACCCTGTCTTGGCTGATTGAAAGGTCGCCATGAGATCCATGATGGGTGGACCCCACCGCCGGGCGATTTGCGCGTAAACCTGTGGGTTTAGCTCCCATTCTCCGGGGTCCACCCGCACTCTGCTGAGAAAATCGGCCTGGACATTGTCTATGCCTGCAATGTGTGCCGCCGAGATTGCCGGAAGGCGAGTTTGCACCCAATTGAACAAGGCCGCCGCTTCTGCCTCCAGGGTCACGCTGCCGGTACCCCCTTGGCGATTGATGTAAGCTACGGTGGACGCATTGTCCGACAGGACTCGCACCGGCCGGCCGAGAACCAGGGTCTCCAGGGCCACCAGGGCTAGCCGGACTGCCCGCAATTCGAGACGGTTGATCGACCAAGAGGCCTCCAGGGGAGACCATTCCCCCTGTGCAAAGCGGGACTCGCAGTGAGCCCCCCAGCCGGTTAAGCTCGCATCCGTCGTGGACGGAACCCACAGTGAAGGCTCCAAGGGAATCCCCCGCGTCAGGTTCTCGGCGGAGAGCCACCACCGGAGGGATCGGCGAACCGTCTTTGGGCAAGGCAATCTCTTGTTCAACGAGTCGAACTGGTTGGACCAACGTCGCAGAAGAGCACTCTGCAGCGGACGCATGTGGAAGCGCACCCAAGGCACCACCTCCAAAGTCGCCGCCATCGTTCCGAGGAGCCGCAGGTACCACCACGCCGACGGAGCTGGCATCCCCCGGAAGAGACGGACCAGAGCCCGCAACGCCAGCACGCGTCGCTCCGGAAGGCACACCAAGCCCCGTGCTGTGTCGAAGCGAACTCCCAGATACTCAAGATCCTGTGTCGGAGACAGACAACTCTTGCATTCGTTCACCACCCATCCGAGGGACCGAAGGAGATCCACCACCCTGCTCGTGACTTGCACACACTCCCGACTGGACTTTGCTCGAATCAACCAGTCATCGAGATACGGATGGACCAGGATGCCCTCCTTGCGCAACGCCGCCGCGACTACAACCATCACCTTTGTGAAGGTGCGGGGAGCCGTGGCGAGTCCGAACAGCATGGCCCGGAATTGGAAATGGCCCCACGGAAGCGCAAAGCGGAGAAACCGTTGATGGGAGGGCCGGATGGGAATGTGTAAATAGGCCTCGGTAAGATCGAGGGACGTTAAAAATTCCCCTTGATGCACCGCTACGATGACTGACCGCAGGGTCTCCATGCGGAAGTGCGGCACCCTGAGAGCGCGATTCACGCCTTTGAGATCCAAGATCGGACGAAGAGAACCGCCCTTTTTGGGAACCACAAAATAGATGGAGTAGCGACCTGCGCCTCTTTCCAAAGGCGGGACCGGAACCACGGCCCCCAGAGAGAGCAGCCGATCCAGGGTCACGCGGATGTCCCGCGCCTTTTGAGCTCCCTTGCTGGGAGACAGAACAAACGAATCAGGAAGTGGGTGCGCAAACTCCAGGGCATAACCTTCTTCTATAATCTGCAGCACCCACCGATCTGACGTAATTTGGGCCCAAGAAGGAAGAAAGTCGCGCAAACGACCCCCGATAACCGGGTCTCCCTCTAGAGCCCGCCTCGTTTCATTGCGGCTTGCGATTAAAGGAAGAGGCCGAGGAAGAGGCGGCTCCGGAGAAGCCCCTTCCCGCTCCTCTGAAACCACGAAACCCTTGATGACGGGTTCCAAAACGACCGCGCTGCGATGTCCACAGCCGGGAAGAACGAAATCTGCGAACATCCCGAAACTGGCTGCGCGCTGAGGTGGATGACTATTAAGCTTAGGCTTATCCTCCGGAAGTCGACCACCCTTAGACTCACCGAGATCCTTCACCAACTTATCCAGAGCCTCACCAAATAACAACCTGCCCTTAAAGGGCAGTTTACTGAGGCGAGACTTGGAAGAACCGTCGGACGCCCAGTTGCGCAACCAGATGGACCGTCGTGCCGCTACCATGGAGGCCATACTATTAGCTAGGGAGCGGATTAAATCATAAAACAGATCCGCCAAGTAGGCTGATCCCGACTCCACGCGGGTAACGTCCAACAGCCCCTGTTGGTCCATACCGGACCCCGAGCGCAGGTGCTGCGACCACCGCAAACAAGCCCGAGCTACCCACGCCCCACATATAGAAGCTTGCAACGATAAGGCGTTGGTCTCGAAAGCTTGCTTCAACAAATTATCAACCTTTTTGTCCTGAACATCCTTCAGGGCCGCGGCCCCTTCAACCGGGATGGTGGTTTTCTTGGTCACTGCCGAAACGGCAGCATCCACCCGTGGAGACTTAAACAAGTCCCTGTCCTTGTCGGCAAGGGGGTAAAGACGATTCATGGTCCGAATCCCTTTCAAACCGGATTCCGGTTGCTCCCATTCCGCATGGATCATCTGCTCAACCACGCGGTGCACAGGAAAAACTACCTGGGCATCCCTGACCGCCTGAATGAGAGGATCCTCGAGACCCTCCTCCTCCAGCGGCCGCACCGCAGAGAGGTTAAGCGCTTGGAGAGACTCCGTGACCAAAGGGACCAGCTCGTCCCTTCGAAACACCCGAATGATTCGAGCCTGATCTTCCGGCTCCGGGAGCTCCCCGTCTTCTAACTCCTCCGCCTCAGTCTCAGGATCCCCCTCAGCCTCGGAATCCGGAAGACAAAGGGCGTCCTGATCCTGGTCCCCCAACCTGGGCCGCTTGACAGCGGGTTGGGAAGACCGCTGAACCCCCCCTGCGGATCCTGGGGGGAGAGAGGCGGGCCAAGCCTCCGGCAAGTGACCGGACCGGCTTAAGCGGAAGGCCTGATGCATGAGAAGAACAAAATCTGGGGAAAAGTCTATAGGCGACGCTACTACAGCCGCCTGCTGGAGCTCAGGGACCGACGTATTAGACGCCGGGCCCAAACCAGAAGGGAGGATGCTCGGTGAAGGGACACTGTCCCCCGAAAGAGAAGGTTCCCCGGGCACATGCTGTTCCTTAACTTCAATAGGAAGCTCCAGGTCTGAAGAAACTGCAGCACAGCTCTTGCAGATTCCAGAGTCAGTCATTGTACCTCTGCGGGACCCACAAATTACACACTGAGGTTTGGCAGCCATGCTAAGGCAACCTGCTCTCAGGGAGAAAGAAGGCAACAGGAACAGGGAAGCCCACACCAAGGGGACTAACCTTATTCAAATCAGTACAGCTTTAAATTTAAAATTTTTTTTTTGTTTTACAGAAAACAAAACACTCCCCAGTATCCTAGGGGTGCCCTGAGCAAAATCGCCAGGAAAATAAACCCCAAAAACACCAGGGGAACCCGTGCACAAGTGTTAAAAAGTGCCCTTAAAAAGCACACTTTAGAAATCCAAAATGGCCGCCGCACTTTTTCACCCGCGGTAAAAAACGGCGCGAAAATACAAAGGTAACCAAATAATATAGAAAAGAAAGAAAACGACCCTCTAATACAGGGCAAGCGAAAAAAAAATCAGGAAAAAGTGCAATTTGGAAGCCAGGGGAGCCGACAGAGCCTCTGACAATGCACAGAACAGAGAGCTGAAAAGTTAAAGCAAGGAAAATTCCTACCAGCTCAGGGAACAGCAAGGAACTCAGCCCACTTCTCCAAGTGACAGGCAATGTTGCAGCCGGTATGGCTCTTCCCCGTACAGCCTTGGGGAGAGCTCAACCCAGGCTTCAGAGATTCCCAGGCAGGAAGGCAGGAGCCCAAGGCAGGTCTGGCTTCCCCCAAGATGTCCCCTGTGGCTTTTTTTTTTTTTTTTTAAGATACAGCTACCTAGCAAAGAAATAGAAAATAAAGGACCAGAAAGAAACCCCAAAAGAACTAACTAACTAGTGTTGCTCCTTCAAGTGTCACTTAGCGTGCCCAGAAAGGGCACAGAAGTCCTCCAGTTGCAAGGAGACTGGACACACTGGGGGCTTCTGGGAGCTCCGTCTGCATATATACTACAGAAGATTTGATTGGTCCAGTCTCCCGGCTGCAGGAGGAGGGGCACTACCCGATTGTGGAGGACTAAACTGGATTACCGAACAGGAAGCACAGTTACTTACCTGTAACAGGTGATCTCTGGGAACAGCATGAATTAGTCTTCACATATGGGTACGTCGGTACCGACGGAGCCTGCACGGGAATGCTGCCCAGCTTCCAATCAGAAAGCTTTTGGCAGCATCCCTCGCGCCTGCGCACTGACTTCCCGCCTTCTCCAGAGCCTCTCTTCAGTTGAGTTTCAAAGCTGAGACAAAAGGCGAGGAGAGAAAAGGAAGAAGGTAAAAGAGATGCAACTCCCAGGGGAGGTGGGAGAGTTGTGAAGACTAATTCCTGCTGTTCCCAGAGATCACCTGTTACAGGTAAGTAACTGTGCTATCTCCAGGAACAAGCAGAAATGAGTCTTCACATATGGGGACTCCCTAGCTAGAGATGCCAGGGGGAGATCCCATAAAAATGCAGGAGCCTGGACCTGGGGTGCATTTTGTCTCCAGGAGTTCCCGGCATCCTTCGTGGGATGGAGGGTAGGAGTTGACAATAAATGAGCTGTGAGTATGGAAACAGCATGGCCAAGGACTATAGGGGAGAAGTCCTTGGTATGTATGATAAGTAACATTAAACACATTTAATGTACACTTAAAATATGTAGCTTACCTACTGAATTGTAGGAAGTAGAGAGCATGATGGAGTCTACTGGATAAGCAGTGGCGGAATCTTCAAGGTGACCTCACAGCAGTGAGGATGAAGGTCCAGACCTGGAGGTAGTAGACAATCCAGGTGTCAACTGGGTAGGATTAAACGTCAGGTCTTCAATGGAAAGCTTTATGGGAAAAAGCTGAAAACTCCTTTAGGCATAAAGTCATTAACAATGAGGGCTAAAGGAAGAAGACTGACGGAGTTAGAGCACTAGCCCAGTTCTGGCGGGAAGAGGGGAGTGGAAAAAAACCCTATTCCCAAGGAGAACAGTTGTGTACTCAAAGATGAAGATGTACACTATTTTTCCTAGCTGGTGAGAGATAGGAAAAAATATTGAAGCTTGATGCTTCAAAGACTTAAAGAAAAAATGGAAGATGTTAGCACCACGGTAGTTATTGGTGCATAACAGTTTCTGCATCAAAATATGGTATGCAAGTAGGGCGATAGACTGTCTAAACCCTGTAGAAGGTAAAACATTTAGTATAGACAGTAAGGGTATGGAGTGTAAGACATACCAACCCTTGAGAAGCCCCCCCCCCCAACAGACACATATATATATGCAGATAGATATATATGTGGATGGAATGTATATATATATGTATAGATATACATATGTCCATATGTGTATATTGGGATATGGGTGGAGAAATGTATCAAATATATAGATATATAGATATATATAGATATAGATATGATATACCGAAAAATATATACGGTGGTGGGGCAGGGGATTGCATCACCAGAGTAATGATATAGGTATGCAGACATATACGAAGATGCTACATACAAGACAGAGGTTGAAGATACATATCTACCACCCAGCCCCATAGTTGTATATGGGGAATAAAAAAGAAAAGATTCTCTGCTCCACAAGAGGGTGAACCCCCTTGGAATATGTATAGAGAATCTATTTCCAGAGATTGAGGGATGCAGAAAGGCAATCCAGAAAAATAACTTGATGTTTGCGTGAGAACAGATGATGATATCAGTCTGTAAGGAACAAGGCGGGAGTTGTAAAGAACACTGACATGGCAGATGTTCAGCAATGCAAAGAAGATACCAGAGGGACCTGCTGGAGGGACCCAGAGGGAGCATGCGTAAACCTCAGCCTTGGATCTTCACGCAGAAGAAGAACTTATATATTATACCAATAGCCCAGGCCAGAGGGTTTGGAGAACCCTCATAGGCATGGGAAGGAATTAAAGCTTTCCCCCACTGATAGAGACGCTTCAGAGATAAGGTCAATGCTCTAAAGCAAGGCCCTCATAGTAGAAAGCTTCTCTGAGAGTGCAGAGAGCATTGTGCAGGAGAAAGAGGAGAGAAACTGACTGAAGTCAGTGGTATTGCCATATCCTAAGAGAGGAGATGGAGGAAGATTGTGAAAAAGCCAAAAAGTAGGAGGATCCAAGATAGCAGAGGAGCAGCTTGGAATCACTACTGAGGCTAGACAAATTTTGGAACAAGGGACTGGAACTAGAAAGTACCACAATCATTGTAACTCCTGCAGGCACAGCTGGTGAGAAAAATCAACAGAGAGATTGTACTGTGCCCATTGAAGAATAAGAGACAAGGAAGGAGAGGAGGCATCTCCTGTCTCTTTCTGAGGAATAAGCGTGCTAATAAGCTTCTCAGTATAGTACCCCTCAACTAGGAAGAGTCCTGTAGAGAGGGTAGGCAGTAAGTGGAGGGTGACGTGCCCTCAGGGCAAGTGCAACTTGAAGGAAAAAAATGTTCAAAGTGGCACAGAACTATCAGAGGATAGTAGTAACTGCTCCTCTAGAGAGTAGAGGAGGAGAAGGTTGTAGTCCCTGAACAAGAATGTTCCGACATCTTACTATACTGAGAAAGAAAAGCACAGTGAAACAACTTCTAATAGGTAGAAGTGAACTGTAGAGTAGAATTCGCAGCCCCTATGGTTGTTGGGGATGCTGAGAGTGACCTGAGCTGGAGGACTTCAGACTAGGCTGAGGTGTCCCTTGCTTAGGTACCTCTGAATGATGGGCAGGAGAAGAAAGAAACTTTCTTTTCTTAGGGAAAGAAGGTTTGGTAGGACATTTCCTACTCTTTGAAGAAGGAGGTGGCTTAGAATGGTCTTTAGTGGAAGGAGAGTCAGTGGAGCATTGAGCAACCTGACGTAAAGCCTCCTTATTGAAGAGACCTTCTCCTATACAAGGAGAATGAGCCAGTATAGTTTGTGCCCATCTGTTCAAGTCTGAAGTTTCAAGCCAGGCTCTGCGACGTGCTGCAATGGCAATAGCAGAGGATCTGCTAACGGACTCAAAAGAGTCTATAGAAGCACGAGACAGGAACCAAGATATATTCCTGCTGTGATTGATAAGCAAGGAATAATCAGTAGCCTTGGGCTCTGGTAAAAAAGGGGTCAAAAGAGACAATTTCTCTGTGACTTCCTGGAGTGTTAGACTCATGTGAAAAATATATGAAAGAACTCTAGAGGCCAGCATAGAGTTTTGGAAGGCCTGACGACCAAAAGCATCGAGTGTTCTTGAAGAACGACCGGGCGGATAAGAAGAATGCTTCTTCTTGCTCTTAACTTTTCTCAGTGCCGATTCCACTACAAGGGAACGATGAGAAATTTGAGGCTTTTGGAACCCTGGAGAGGGTGGCACCTGGTACCGAACCTGAATGTCTGTAGAAACTGGAGGAAGTCGTAAGGGTGATTTCCAGACCCTGAGAAGAAGATCCTGCAGAGCAGGATGTAAAGGAAACTTTATATTTTCCATTTGTGCCGGTGAGCCATGAATAGGATCACAACCAGGGATAGACATATTAAGAAAGGTTGCCATATCCCAGAGAAAAGCCTGAAAAGACTGATCTCCTATGGGAACCATCCCTGGTGAGGCTAGAGAAAGAGCCTGAGCACTAGAAGAGGTACAGGGTACTGCACCAATGCCAGGTATCGGTTCCAAAGGAGGCATCGGTGCAAGAATAGGCATCGATACTGATACAGGACTAGCAGATGAAGTAGCCATCGGGAACTGCTGCAGTGGTACCGAGATCATGAGGGAGTTATGGCTATGATCTTCGGAACTGCCTATCTGGAAACAACAGGAGTCGGTTCCGGGACGCGTCGGTACGCAGTCCTCGAGAATAGATATCGATTCAAGACTCAGCATCGAAGGAAGCGAGTGTATCGATGCATGTCTCGAGGGTACCGACGGCGGTGGTAGTATCGGCGATGCCGATACCGTTAAAGCAGTCTGGGTTACATCGATCGGTCCCAAAGGTACCGAGGATACCTGATGACAACCTCTCGCTGGGAGTCCGGTACTCCACACCGGTGCCGATGCCGGGGTATCGGAACCGATCGAAGTCGGTGCCGTCCCGGAGCATGGCCGAGATATGGAGAAGTCCATCGGTATCGCATCGATCGGTCCCGAAGGTACCGAGGATGCCCGATGACGATCCTTGGTGAAGAGTGGAACACTCGACACCGAAGCCGATGCCGGGGTATCGGTACCGCTCAAAGCGGATACCTGCACCGTACATGGCTGGGATCGAGGGAAGTCAATCTGCGGCGTATCGATCGGACCCGAAGGTACCGAGGACGCCAGATGACGATCCCTGGTGAAGAGTGGGATGCTCGACACCGATGCCGATGTCGGAGGCACGGTACCGCTCGAAGCGGATACCACCCCCGAGCATGGCTCAGGTATGTTCTGTGAGGGGTGAGCCCCAGGAACATCCTGAAACCCCTTTAACGCTTTGGAGCCCAAAGACTCCCGCAGGGGTAATGCCAATAAATTCTTGAGGGTAAAGCCGGAGCTGTCACCATGCTGGGCATGGGACATACCACTCAAGCATTGACTAGTCTTAACAGACTGTTTTTGGGTTACCTGATCCTGTGAAGTAGAGAAACCGGGTACCCTCACTGCCGAGGAAAAAACGGTATCGAGGGAAATTCTAAATACTGAAGGTTTCCTCACAAAATTATCCCCTGACAAGTCAGGGGAAAAAGGGACAGGACCCACACAGTTAAGGCACCAATTATTGGTGTCTAAAAAGAAACATGTGTTTCCACATCTAAGGCACTTCTTTGGAAAAGAAGGCTCCATAATGAAGAGGCCTTGTAGGCCCCACAAGTGAAACACAAAAAACTGAAGAAAAGGTTTTTAGAATCTAGTCAAAAAATCCACCGGAGCACCGGTGGCGGCGGGAAATACAGCCGTGACCACAATAAAACAAACAAAGTAAGTACTTTAAGTAAAAGAAAGAAAATGTTTCTGCGGTGACAGGAGGACGTCCTGTTGGCTCCGCGGAAAAACGAAAACTGAAGAGAGGCTCTGGAGAAGGCGGGAAGTCAGTGCGCAGGCGCGAGGGATGCTGCCAAAAGCTTTCTGATTGGAAGCTGGGCAGCATTCCCGTGCAGGCTCCGTCGGTACCGACGTACCCATATGTGAAGACTCATTCCTGCTTGTTCCTGGAGATAACTCTCACCGCCTTGCCCTCGACGAGCCAGCGAAAATCTAGCAGCGCCAACCGCACCGTTCGAAACTCCAGCAGGTTTATCGACGAGGTCGACTCCTCCCGGGTCCACCTCCCTTGAGCTATGTGAGATTGGCAGTGAGCCCCCCAGCCCGCGAGACTGGCATCGGTCGTGAGCAGCACCCAGTCCGGGGGCTGCAAGGGCATGCCCGCCCGGAGATGAGAGGGATCCAACCACCAGAGCAGGCTGCCGCGCACAGGCGGGGCGAGAGGCAAGCGGCGGGACCGGGGGTGCAGCTGGGGAGACCACCTCGAGAGTAACGCCTGTTGCAGGGATCGCATATGCGCCCGAGCCCAGGGAACCAGGTCCAGCGTCGCCGCCATGGACCCGAGCAGTTGCAAGTAACGCCAAGCTGTGGGAGCTTGCAAGCGCAGAAACGCCTGCACCTGTCCCAAGAATTTCTTGATCCGGGGCTCGGGCAAGAAAACTGCCCCTACGCTCGTGTCGAACAGCGCTCCAAGATACAGAAGCTTCTGAGTCGGTTGCAAGTGGCTCTTGGACCGATTTATTACCCAGCCCAGCCGTTCGAGCAGGGCTACCACTCGAGCTGTGGCCTGCTCAGACTCCGCGACCGACGGCGCCCGAATCAACCAATCGTCGAGGTAAGGGTGCACCAGCACGCCCTCCCAACGCAACGCCGCCGCCACCACCACCATCACCTTCGTGAAGGTCCGCAGAGCCGTGGCTAGCCCAAATGGCAAGGCCTGGAACTGAAAGTGACCCATGGGCACCGCAAAGCGCAGAAACCGCTGATGCTCTGGGCGCACTGGGATATGGAGGTAGGCTTCCGTCAGATCTATGGAGGTGAGGACCTCCTTGGGCTGTACGGAGCAAATCACGGACCGGAGGGTCTCCATGCGAAAATGCGGAATACGTAAGCAGCGGTTCACATGCTTGAGATCCAAGATAGGACGGAAGGACCCTTCCTTCTTGGGAACCACGAAATAAATGGAGTACCGACCGGACCCGAACTGGTCGAGGGGGACCGGCACCACTGCCCCTAGACGCAGCAAGCGCTGAAGGGTCACGTACACCGCCGCTGACTTTTCCACAGAACCGCAAGGAGACGCCACGAAAGCGTCCCGTAACGGACGTGCAAACTCGAGGGCATACCCGTCGCGAATAATTTCGAGCACCCAAAGATCGCTCGTTATGGTGGCCCAGACAGAAAGGAACCGCTGCAGGCGTCCCCCCACCGGGACTTCCTGCTGGGCCAACCTCACTTCATAGGGGCTTTTTGGCGGGGGTCTGCTGGGAGTTGAAGTACCCTCTGCCGAAACCCCGAGCTCCACGAAAGGACTGACCCCTCTGAACAGAGCGCCCTCTCTGATAGGGGGCAAACCGAGAACCGCGAAACTTGCGAGGCTCTCGCCCCACAAACCGGGGTCCCCCAGTCGGCCGCGGACCCTTTGGCCGGTCTTCTGGGAGGCGACCCCCTTTGGAGTCACCCAGATCCTTCACAATCTTCTCTAAGGCCTCACCAAAAAGCAAGGTGCCCTTGTAGGGTAGCTTAGTTAGACGGGTCTTTGAAGACACGTCCGCTGACCAATGGCGTAACCAAAGGAATCTCCGAGATGCGATTACCGACGCCATAGACTTTGCCGAAGTTCGGACGAGGTCATAGAAAGCATCCGCGAGGTAGGCCGCTGCGGATTCGAGCTTCGCGCCGTCCTCCGCGTTGCTGTCGCTCTGGGCCCCTTGAATCCACCTAATGGACGCCCTGGACACATATGCTCCACAGAACGCCGCTCGAAGCGACAGAGAGCAAGTCTCAAAGGTCTGCTTAAGCAGAGCCTCAAGCTTCCGATCCTGTAAGTCCTTGAGAGCCGCTCCGCCCTCCACAGGAATGGTGGTTTTCTTGGTAACCGCCGACACTAAAGCGTCCACCTTTGGCAAGCGAAGCAACTCAAGCTCCTCCTGCGGCAATGGATATAAGCGGGCGATAGTCCGCGCTCCCCGCAGCGTTGCTTCAGGACATTCCCATTCTGATTCCACCATTTGCTTCATAACGCGGTGAACCGGGAAACACTTCTGCTCCGTTTTAAAGCCTTGGAGAAGCGGGTCTTCTAATGGCTGATCCGGAGCCGGAGGCAGCACAATATTCAAAGTCGCCAGTGTTTGTGATATAAGTGCCCCCAATTCCTCCTTACGAAAAACTCTGAAAAAACTAGGATCATCAGCGCCCCCCCAACTCCCCCTCCTCTAGATCCACCCAGTTCTCCAGGGCAGAGTCCAACAAAAGCTCCCCTTCTTCCAGACAGGGAAGCTCTGGACCGAGAGACCCGAAGCTATCGGTAGTCCCCTGCGGGCCCTTGACAAGACCGGAGGAGCCTTCCCCAGTCCCCTGCGGGCCCTTGACAAGACCGGAGGAGCCTTCCCCCAGGTCTAATAAAGAAGGAGCTGCATCCAGATGTGGGGGGAGGAGAGGGGGCGAGCTCTTGACTTGAGCCTGGTGCCACTTTAAGCAATAGGCTTGATGCATAGCCAGGATAAAGGCTGCAGAAAAAGTATTTTCCAAAGTATCCCCCAAAGGAATATCCAAAGCCTGCTGATCCATAGGCAAAGATAGTGAAGGAGCTTCCTCCACCTGGACCTGCTTTTTTGTCTTAGCCTTTCTTTTAGAGCAGCTTTTATGAGCGGGAGGCAGGGAAGCAGATGGCGCCGACATGGCTGCCTTTCCCGCCAAGTCTGAGGCTGATGATAAACTGCCGGTGAGCTCCTGCACCTCCGAGCGCGGGTCCATGCCGGCGAAGAAAAAAAACGCGGCAGAAAAAAGACGCCTAACCGCCCGATTGAATGGCCCCGAGCAAACCACGAAAAGAAAGAAAACAAAAAGAACTTCCCCGCGCTAAGCGCGCCAACTTTCCCGCCGGCCTAAAATCCGGTGACATGACTGACCTGAGGGATGGAAGCCCAAGAAGGATGCGCCGACCACGGGAGCCCTGTTGCAAGGCAGCTGACCCCCCGCTGCTAACGGCGGCATGCCCGCGGCTCCGAAGGCTGAAGTATGGTGTCTTGGGCTCCCAGAACCTTAACTGATGTCCCCTCTGGGCCCGGAGCAGAAAAACGAGGCAGGCTCTGCCGCTAGCTCTGTGAAGCACCGCAATCCAGTCTCAGGACAGACCGAAGCCGAAGGGGAGAGCCCTGCTAGAACCCTTCACCCCCAACGACCCAAAGAAGCAGAGAAAAGTAATAAAATAAAACCAAGGCAAACCAAAAAGGAAAAAGCTACAGGGAGCCAGATAAGAGACGTTGTCTTCAGCTGCTGAGGACTGAAAGACTGAGGTTTGGCCAGCAGGGGGAGCCAGATATTGCCTCAGCAAAACTTCAGTTTTTTTCAGTCCTCAGCTGCTAGAGAAGGTTGACAACCCTCACTTGCCTGGACTGGCCCGGAGAGACGATATGGAATGTGAACATGTTTCTCCAGCACTTTGAAAACTGTACTGGCTCAACAAAGTGTGCAATGTAAAAGTTCTGTTGCTATTAATGTACTATATGGGATAGCGTCACCTTATCCGACATCTCGTTTGGAACTTTATACATCTAGATGGTGACTGCATTCTGAGGTAAGTCGTTTACTAGTAGTACCAAGTGTTCAACTTTCGAGGAGAGAGGGACTTCATTCTCAAGCCTATTCTGTACATGCATCTTTATTAAGGAGTTCCTTAGCCCCCAGTTACAATGTAATGATGAACTCGCGGATTTTTGATGTGGTCTTAAAACATATTTATTTCATGCAGTCTTTGGTGTGAATGAGTGATCCAATTTATTGGTATTGTGAGCGAGGGTATTTTGAGAGGGATATTGTAACTATATAGTTTTATTTTTAGTGCTTTGTTCTGAATTTCAGGAGGATTTTTTAGTTCCTTTTGTTGTTTGTTTATTTTATGGATTCTGTACACCACTTCGAGCATTTTCATGCAGTGAAATGTGAATGAATAAATAAATATCTAATTTGTATATCAAATTCTCTCCAACTAGAACCTATATGGTCTAACCTAAAATACTGCGCACTAGGCAAAGCCATTCTCAATTTCTTTAGATCACGGCTACCAAGCAGTGGTGGGATTTGGCCGGTTTGTGCAAAATGATTCCTGCCACGGGCACATTCGCCGAACTGGACTGAAAACGACATCCTGATGCTGGTGCTGCACTGGCAGAAATCCAATGGTGGGGGGAAATCAGGCCGCTGGGCCACCAGGGAGTTGGTGCTCTGTGACTGCCAGCAGCAGGCCAAACATGCAGCACGAGCAATGCAAATGCATGCCGTGCTGCCACCCGCTCGGTTCCGGCAATGGCAGTTCCTGTTCGGATCGAATCCCGCCACTGCTACCAAACCCTAACAAGTTGTTGCATTCAATGGATTTGCAATAAATCATAAACGTGCCTTTTCATTCTTTATAAATATAAAATGCCCATGACAGCTATTCTTTGAAGATCTCACACCACAGATAATTTGAGATGCTAATCAAGAGAATTTAACCATATTTATTTATTTTAGTTTTTAGTATTTAGCTCACGTCTTTCCAGAATATCAAGGTGAGTTATATTCAGGTATAGTATGCATTTCCCTGTCCCCAAAGGGTTTACAATCTAAGTATGTACCTGAGGCAAAGGAGGATTATGTGGCTTGCCCAAAGGCCACAAGAAATGGCAGTGAGATTTGAACCCTAGTCTTTCTGGCTCTAGACAACAGCCCTAACCACTAGGCTATTTATCCACTATAACAAAACTTCTGTGGTTAGTAAATTATTGGAAAGGCTGCTAAAAAAAAGAACATATTGAGGTTTCTGGAGTCCAATGGATTGCAGGATCCGAGGCAGCATGGATTCACCAGAGGCAGGTCTTGTCAGACAAATCTGATTGATTTCTTTGACTAGCTAACCAGGGAGTTGGACCAAGGGAGAGCCCTAGATGTGGTGTATTTAGATTTCAGTAAAGCCTTTGACACTGTTCCTCACAGGTGACTTATAAACAAACTGAACACCCTAGGGATGGACCCTAAACTTACTGACTGGGTTAGAAATTGATTGAGTGGGAGGTGACAAAGGGTATAAGTAAATGGAGCTCACTCTGAGGAGGAGGTGGTCACCAGTGGTGTGCCACAGGAATCTGTTCTTGGTCTGATTCTTTTTAATATCTTTATTAGTAATATTGCGGAAGGGCTGTCGGATAAGGTTTGCTTGTTTGTGGATGATACCAAAACCTGCAATAGAGTAGACACCCAGAAAGGTGTAGATAACACAAGGAGGGATCTCGCTAAGCTTGAAGAATGGTCTAGAATTTGGCAGCTGGGATTTAATGTTAAAAAATGCAGAGTCATGCATTTGGGCTGCAAAAGTCCAAAGGAGCAGTACAGTATAGAGGGCGAGGTACTTCTGTCCACAAAAGAAGAGCGGGACCTGGATGTAATTGTGTCTGACTATCTTAAAGTAGCTGAACAGATAGAAAAGGTGACTGCGAAAGCCAGAAGGATGCTTGGGAGTATAGGAAGAGGAATGACCAGCAGAAAAAAAAGAGGTGATAATGCTTCTGTATAAGTCTCTGGTGCGACCTCATTTCGAGTATTGTGTGCTATTCTGGAGACCGTACCTTGGAGATGGAGCTGTTTGCTTATTTCTGGATGACCTAGAGTAGATAAGAATACGTATGAGAAGAGACTTGAAGACTTAGATATGTATAACCTAGAGGAGAGGAGGAGTAGTCTAGTAGTTAGAGCAACAGCCTAGCACCCAGGAGATGTGGTTTGATTCCCACTGGCACTCCTTGTGACCTTAGGCAAGTCACTTTACCCTCCATTGCCTCAGAAAAGAAGGCCTGGCAATCTACTTCTGGCATATGCCACAGAAAGACAGACCACACCTACGCCTCTGGGGGCTCAAGAGGGTCCACCCAACCTCAGACACTGGCTCTACCTGAGGACCTCTACTGTCCCAAATTCTTGCACAGGCTCACAGCGCAGCTCAATATCACGCCGCAGGACTCTAGCAAGCAGAAGACTGGGGTCTCAAGTACCTTGATGTGCCCAAGGCCCTCACCCTCCTGCCAGTCCACCAATGCCTGTTAGAGAACATGGCTGAGTTCTGGCTCATACCACTTCCAACTCCGCTTGTTCCTGCAAGCTGGACTCAATACCAGGTTCAGCCAGCTCCAGGCTTTTCAAAACCACAGTTGCCACACCAGTCTTTTGTGGTCGAATCTACCCTGAAGCGAGCACGCTCATCCTGCAGCCAGACCAATGTCCCACCGCAAGGACCACAAGCTCCTCAACTACATTGAGAAGGTCTTTCAAGGCTCCATGCTCCAATTTCAATGTGCCCTGTTCCAGACGATTGGTTCCTAGTGGCACTGTCATCATGAGAGGCACAAGTGTCAGTGAAATGGACTATTTCCCTCCTGTCTCTTGGGTTCCTGGTGAACTTCCAGAAATCTCGTCTGTTCCACTCCCAGCATTCTGGAATTCATCAGAGCAGACATTTGACACCTTGACCACCAGGACATACCTTCCTGTGCACAGGAAGAGCACCATTGCCGCCCTGGCCCTCAAGACCTCACTTATCTACCTGAGCCACCACCTGCTCCCTCCTCCGTCTCCTCCGTCTCCGTGGGCCAAATAAAGGCCACCACTCAGGTGCTGCCTCTCGCCAGGCTCCACATGAATAAACCGTATTCCTGCTATGGTTGTCGTTGCGTCTTCCATTTTCTCTGCCTCCCTCATCTACCACAGCAGGCACATGCGCCACAGCTCGGAAGGCACTAGGTGTGGCTGACGCATCCTGCTTGTCCAAGGACAAAGTGAGGTTACTTTCCTGTAATGGGGTACTCCGTGGACAGCAGGCTAAGTCAGCCCACGTACCCACCCACTGCCCCTAGATGAGGTCAGCCTCATGTCTTCACATCTAGGTGCCCACCTACCTAGCAACAAGACTCAGCTGGGGACAACCTGAGCTACATAGGGGCGGGCCAATTGGCATATGCCCAAAAAGGTTTAGATCATACCTTTCTTGGCCACAGAAAGGCAAAAAGCACAGCTTTCACAAAATTCAGAAGATCACAAAAAAAGGAACACAGAAAAGAATACAGGATAAAGCTAAAAGAGAAATAAAGATAGCAAAATCAAAGGCAGAAGAAAAGATGGCTAAAGATCTAAAGCATAATGGCAAAACTTTTTTCAGGTATATTCAGGAGAAAAGGAAGATCAGAGGTGGAATTGCAAGACTCAAAATTGCCAAGAACGGATTTGTGGAAAGTGACATTGAAAAAGCAATGATGCTAAACAAATACTTTTTGTTTTTACTGAAGAAACTCCTGGAGAAAGACCACCTGTGATTGACAAATATACAAATGGGAATGGAGTAGATACTATACCATTCACGGAAGATGATGTGTTCGAACAGTTTGTAAAACTGAAAGTGGAGATGGCCATGGGTCTGGATGGGATACATCCCAGGATACTGAAAGACCTCAGAGAGGTTCTTGCAGGGCCTTTAAAGGATCTTTTTAATAGATCCTTTGAGACAAGAGAAGTTCCACAGGACTGGATAAGGGCTGATATGGTACCTCTTCACAAAAGTGGTAATAGGGAAGAAATGGCAAACTACAGGCCAGTAAGCCTTATTTTGGTGGTGGGAAAAGTAATGGACGAAACAGGATTTGAACACTGGTTTCTGTCTAGTTAGCTTATTGCTCTAATCATTAGGACATGCCTTCTCTGTATAAAAACTAAGCACCCATATTCCAAATGCAATGTTACCAGATGTCTCTGATTTTCTCCGATTGTCCCTGATTTTTGAACTATGGGGTATGTTTGCAAAGCAGCGGTAGCAGCTTCCGTGCGATATCAGAGCCGCGGCCTCATTGAAGTCAATGGAGCCGCGGCTCTGATATCGCACGGAGGCTGCTACCGCTGCTTTGTAAACATATCCCTGTGTCTCCAACTCCCACCTGTTCAGCTTATCCCCAATTCCAGCAATGGGGACTGTGTGTGTGCACGCCGTCAAGTCAGTGCTGACTCCTGGCGACCCAGGAGCTCTTGGGTTTTCTTGGCAATGGGGGTGACTGGAAGAAGATTGCCAGGCCTTTCTTCCAAGGCCATGGAAGGCAAATTGACTTGCCCAAGGCCACAAGGAATGCCAGTGGGAACTGAAACTTTGGTCACCAGGCCACTGCTCTAACCACTAGGATACTCCTCCACTCAAATGGGGACAAAGGAGAGAGAAAAAAATATATTTTTTCAACTTAATGATTTGAATGTGTGGTTTTTAGAATTTACATCCATTATCTTTATATTTTGCACAGTTTTTAGGGTAAATGCAGCATTGTTTCTATTTATCTATATCTCTGTCGATTTGTCTGTTTGGAAGTGATATTGTTGCTATCATGGGAACGGGGGGGGGGGGGGCACGGCTAAGTAATGACACCTCTTCCCTCCTCCATGCCTTGATGCTCAAACCTGGAAGTAAAAGTATCCCGCCCCCTCCCCACACAAAGAAAATCTGGTAACCTTATCCAAATGGGACTTGACAAGAAGCATTTCAATGCTTAGCAACATATCCTTATCTCTGGCTACTGCTCCAGAGACTCTGTATACCCATTCCCAATTTAATAAGCAAGTATTATACCCAGGTCGTTTTCTTACTATCAGCAGTTATTACTATGTTCCAAAGTATACCGCATCTGTTTATTCTTTTGCCTGAGGGACTTTGTGCTAAACTTCCTATGTCACTGCTCTGCCCTCTATTAAATCCTTCTGTAACATCAATGAGTCTTATAGTGCATATTACTCATCTGCAGAAATTATTTTTGAATCCCCCCTCCAGGTGATGCATGAAAATTGTAAATAACAGTAGTCCAAACAAACATCAAACCCTATGCAATCAATTTATCACCTAATCCCTCTTACTAGATAGATAAAAAAAGTACATTGATCAGTATGTCTTAGGAGGGAGAATTTTAGCCTTAGCAAAAATTTATTATGCAATTATCTAAAAATAAATAGCTTGTATCACTAAAAACAAGAACTTCAGGAAGCACATACCTGTTGGATAGAAAAACAAAACAAATATATTTATTACAAGGAAATGGGCAACTATTTCTTCTTTGATTAGCTCCTCATATATTCATTCATGCTCAGTCTTGAGAGTTTACCCAAGTTTAGCAAGAGTCAAATATTTCCTACACTTTATAAAAAAGCAGGCCTATTTGCATATAACAAGGACAGTACAGGAAAATCTCTCATGTGCATAGTCATTCTGAATAAACTTAAAAACAGACCTATCTGTGGCTCTTGAGGATCTGAATTGGCCACCCATGATTTCAGTTTATCAACTTCCCTTTTACACTGTGCTGTTTTGTTTTTGTTTTGTTCTTATCCCTAAGAATACAGACCCTTTTTATCCCCCATTCTTTGACATATGGGGGGAGTCGTCATTTTATAAAGAATCACCAAAAGGCATAAATTCAGGAATTTTACGCGCATAAATGGACCCTTATAAAATACCAACTAACAAGAAAAGTATGGAGAAATTTTCCATACCTGCTAATTTATTTTCCTTGAGTCCTGCTAGATTAGGCCAGACGAGTGGGGATTATGCTCCCCAGACAGCAGATAGTGGCAAACTACAGCAGCTTTCAATGATAACATTACTAGTATATATTCTGGTGCAGCACCGACAAAAGCCATTATGACACATCCCAAGCAGAATTCAAGACTAGAAAATTCTGAAAAAGTCATAGAAAGTATTAATCAACCAGGTACAGCACTTTTGGCTCTCTTTATTTATTTTATTTACTTATTTCTTCTATACCGCCCCTTCCAGTGATCAAGGGCGGTTTACATGGAACAATTTAACAAATTATGTATACTACTGTATACTTTACATTGAACAGAGAACTTTTTAACTTTTTACATGGAATAGATATACATTACATTGAAACAGAGAAACTTTCTAAGTTTTTACAAATAATGACAGATGTAAAAATCTGTCCAAACTATTTACATAGGTTATTTACAAATGATTCTATACAGGGGTTTTCAGAATAATCGTGCATCATGTGTATGTGGTGGAATTTATTTCCATTTTTTCAAGAATTTTTGTGTGGGGGGGGGGGAGGCTGTGTGGGGTTGTCTAGTTGTGGTTTAGGGAGTTCTGAGTTGGTGTGTGGATGGTGTGGGATAGGGCTTGGGGGTACAGAGCTTGGGGGGTACAGAGCTTGGGGGGTACAGAGCTTGGGGGTACAGAGCTTGGGGGGGGGGGGGTAGGGGATTTGGAAATGTTCAGAGAATAGGTAAGTTTTGAGTTCTTTCCGAAATTGGGTGAGGTCTTTTATGGTGCGGAGGTCTAGTGGGAGATCATTCCAGAGTATAGGGGCAGTGAATGTGAATGCTCTGTCACTTGTGGATTTTTTAGTCTTCTTGAATGATTTTGGTAGATCAAGTGAGTGGGCTGCATTTTGTCTGCGAGCTCTTGATTCAGATGGGGTCTGTAGTAATGTTGATAGATGTGATGGGGCGATGTCATTTAGGAGTTTGAAAGTTGTTAGGAGAATTTTGTATCTAATACGGCTGTTTATGGGGAGCCAATGTAGTTCTAGGAGTATAGGAGTCACGTGGTCTGTTAGACGAGCTTTGGTAGTTACTTTTGCACAGATGTTCTGGGCTCTTTGTAATAGGTATGTGTTTTTCTGTGGTAGGCCAATCAGGAGACTGTTGCAATAATCGAAATGGGGTGTGATGAGTGTATTGACAACCGATCTAAAGTCATGTGTATCCAAGAGGGGCCTTAGGTGTTGTATGGTTTTGAGTTTAAGGAATATGGTTCTTACTGTCTTCTTTATGTGAGGTAGCATGGTGAGAGTATGATCTATTATTACACCTAAGTATTTTACCTCTTTTTTAACGGGTATAGAGGTATTATTGATTGAGATCGTTGTTGGAAAAGTGTCCTCAGTCACAGGTGTTCTTGTAACGAACATTGCTTCCGTTTTTTTGAGATTAATGCTGAGGTGATTGATTTCCATCCAAGAGGTGGTCTCAGCCATGCACTCAGCTAGGTTGTCATAAGAGTGGTTTTTTTGTGGTTATGGGGATAGCGAGCATGATATCGTCGGCATATATAAAGTGATTAATCTTGTGTTTTCTAAATATGTTTGTGATAGGTTGCAGGTATAAGTTGAATAAGAGGGCAGAAAGGGCTGATCCCTGAGGTATACCTTGTCCTTGGGGGAAGGTTTCTGATGTTTCTTGATCTATTTGGACACGTATTAGTCTATGTGTGATGTATGACTTGAACCATTTGAGAACAGTACCGCCTATTCCTAAGTTTTCTAGTCTGTTGATCAAGGTAGGGTGGTTGATGTTATCGAAGGCGGCCGAGATATCAATAAAGAGTAGTAGGAAACCTTGATTGTTGACATCTGTACCTTTGATGAGATAGTCAATCAATGTAATCAGGAGGGTTTCCACTCCGTGGAAAGGGCGAAAACCGAATTGGTGTGTGTCAAGGGGTTTATGTTCATCAATATGCTCTTGTAATTGTAATTGAATTGATTTTTCTATTATTTTAGCGATAAAAGGAATGCTAGCTATCGGTCTGTATGAATTGGGGTCTTTTGAGTCAAGTTTGTTGTTTTTTATTATTGGGCGAAGCGTTGTGAGCTTTAGAGCATCAGGCATGACGCCCTGTGAAAGGGACAGGTTCACCATGTATTGAATGTTTTCAGCAAGTTCTTCTTTTGTACATTTAATCCAAGACACAGGGCAAGGATCGAGTGGGGAGGTTGTAGTATTGATCATTGTTATGATTTTAATGAGCTGCTTTCGGTCAATTGTGTGGAAAGTTGTCCAATTGTTATTGATTTTGGTGCTTGTAGTCAGTATTGGTGTTAGAGTATTGGGTTTAGATTTTAGTTTTTCTGCAAAGTGAGTTGCTAAAGTTTGAATGCTTATTGTTGGTAGCTTTGGCTCGGAGTTTTTAGTTTTAGTTAGTGTTTTTACAATTGTAAATAGTTCTCTAGGTCGGTTGATGGCTAGATTTATTACTTTAGAGTGGTAATCCCTTTTCGAGTTGTTTATTGCGTTTTTGTATTCGTTAAGTGTGTTCATATATTGTGATTTATTTTCATCTGTTTTAGTTTTCCTCCATCTCTTTTCCTGTTTTCTCAGTTGCTTTTTTAGTTTTGCTAGTTCTTTGGTGAACCATTTTTCTGACTTCTTTGTTTGTTTATGCCTATTACGTGTGGGGATAGCTGCTTCATGTATAGTTAGGTTCCAGTGATCTACAGTGGAACCTAACATTCGACTCTGCATCAGGCAAAACATACTAATAATGCAGTTAAAAGGCAGCAAACCTGTAGGAGTAGTCTTCCCAGGGCAGGTCCTGGGTTGGTCTAGAATATATCAAAGAAAGGAAATTAGAATGTATGTGAAATTTCTCCTTATCTATCTGCTACACCAGTCCAGACACCCAGAATGTACCCAAGCAGTCAGGACCCAGGGTAGGAAGAAAACAACGCTTCAGTCAAAATTGCTCTGCTGAAGGCACCATCTGTTCCAGCTCTTACATGCAACCTATAATGCTTCATTTACAAAGATGCTCCAGGACAACCAAGCAGCCTCCCTACCGATATCTTTCGGAAACTCCAAGGTGGACTCAGCCTATGACAAGGCTTGTGCCAGCATGCATTTTCCACACAGCAGGTGGCTGAACTAAATGCCTCCTTAAGTCAGCAGGAAATTGAGGACTTGGCAACCAGCTGCCCTTTCCTCTGACCACTGGAAGAAATTAGTGGTCTCCAGATACTTCACCAATGCCCCCCTCAAATCTAACAAACAAAGCAAGGGGTCTGACCAAAGGTCAAGAAAGAGACCAAGATCACAGACTGATTAAGAAGAAAGGGAGATAGCACTTTCAGGAAAAAAAGGATGGCACCACCTTCAGGAAGACAGATGACAAGATGACCAGATAGAGCTCCCTAGAGGACAAGGCTCTGACACTCACCTGGTAGACACAATAACCACCAGGAATACCATCTTCAGAAAGACCTTCCAAAGGGGCACCTTTCAGCGCCTTCAACACCAGAGAAAGCCTCCACTGTGACACCATTTTTTGCACAGATGAACAGATCTACTTCACCACCTTGAGGAAATGGGACACATCAGGGTGTGTCGCCAAAGACACTCCCTGAACATGACCCCCACAGCATGCAAACGCCACTACCTGTACCCTGAGAGAATTTGCCACTCTTTTTCCTGTTTACGGCAGATTCGTGTCGTATGTCTTTTTCTTCCCATCTCTTCTTTGACTGCATTCCTTCTCTTCCTGGTCATGAGTCAAATAGATTACTTTAATGCCACCCTTGCCGACCTCCCCCAAATACCAACTTCACAGATTGCAACTTTTACAGAACACAGCTGCTCATATTCTCATCCATGCCACCCACTCGGATCATATCACCCCACTACTCATACGTCTCCACTGGTTTCCTATTAAATACCGAATGCAGTACAAGATCCTTATTCTAGTCCACAGATAACTTCATACCAACACGCCGCAATACCTTTCTGATCTGGTTCATCTCCACACCTCTCATCATTCACCCCAATCGCCTGTTTCTCCAATCATAGGTTCACCTAGAGACCAACCGCCATTCTGCTTTCTTTTTTCTCGGCCCTCTCCTATGTAACCCCCTCCCATCAGACCTCCGCTTAGAACTTTCCTTCTGTAGATTTAAGTGTATGCTAAAAAACAAATTATTCTGCACTGCTTTTGACCTCCTCCCCTCTTGACCCAGCTCCCCTCCCTCTCTGTCAGGTTCAATCTGGTCCTGCCAGGTACTACCACCACCACCTCTTTTTTCTCTCCCTCTCAATTAGCTTGTCTTTCTTAGTGCCTCTCTGTTTGTTTTCTTTCCTTTCCTGTCCAATTAATGCCATTCCTTTCTGATTTCCACAATAGCACTTGATTTATTGTAAACCACTCTGATGCCCAAACGTGAGCGGTATATTAAATGTTGAATAAAGATTGAAGATAGAGCCAAACCTTGATCCATACCAGACTATAAGAAAGACAATATGACCTCTTGGCATCCAGAGCTTGAGAGGAGCACCACCTCTCGAAAACCCTCCAGATTCTAACATAAGCCAAGGATATAAAGGTCCCTTGGGCCTTAAGGGTGGCAACTACCACCCCAGAGTATCCTCTCTTAGGTAACTTGTGCCTCTCAAGCACCAGAAAATGGCTCACCAATGGCCATGGGGAAAAGACATAGGAGCACTTTCTGGGGCCATGCCTGCAGAAGGGCAACCAAGCTTACTGTCTACAGATCCTTCCTGCAGTTGAAAAAAGAAAAAATGTTCACCTTGGCATTTTCCTGTATGGCCATTATAATAAATCCCCATCAGACCCGATGAGGTTGAACACGTGAGGCCTTAATTTCCACTTGATAGGCTCCATTGTGTTGTGGCTCACGAAGTCAGCCTGCACACCATCAGCAAAACATCAGCCTGCACTCTTGCAATATGTACTGCCAGAGCCATTAGATGAGCTTCTGCCCACCGACAGAATTCCACCACCTCTGTAGCCACTGCAGCGCTGCAAGTTCCACCTTGCTTGCTGACATACGCCACTGCCAAGGCATTGTCTGAGAACACTCTAATTACCTTGTCCTCCGGAGGGTCCAGAATCTCTCCAGAGCTAGGTAAATTGCTCTGGCCTCTAGCCTGTTGACCAACCAGGATACTTCCTGAGGGGACCAGCACCCCTGGAAAAAATGATTCACACAATGAGCTCTCCAGCCCAAAAGGCTGTCATCTGTGGTGACTATCGCCTAATCCTGCAGCATCCAGAGGCATTCTGTCCAGAGAGTGAGTCTGCAGCTACCAGGCCAGCTCCCTTGTAACAGTGCCTTCCTCTTCCCTGGAAGATCAAACAACTGAGAGCAAGGAGATCATTAAGTCAAAAGGCGCCCCTGCAGGGGACGCTTACAGTATGTACATTCTGGCCTAAGGCACTAGCTCTAGACTCAACACCATCAACCCCAGGAGTTGCAGGTAGTCTCATGCCCCGCAAGCTGCCTGAGTGCAAATTTATTTATTTATTTATTTATTTATTTAATACACACTTATATACCGCTGCTTCCAGCGATCAGCAGCGGTTCGATTCTTCTTTTGGGGGGTGTCAAATCAGGACTGGGAGGGTACAGTAAATACCTAGATCTGATGGGAGGTCACAGCACACAGGGTTAGTGTCTTGGGGGAAGAATTATACATATTTACATTTATATATACATATTTACACATTTCTGGCTGACAATTGTACATTTACACCTTTTTGGATTACACATTTTTACATATTTACATATTTGGATTACACATTTTTGGACTACACATTTTTACATATTCATAGTCATGGCTGATTGTAGTAGCATTTGAAAAGGTGGGTTTTTATCTCTTTCCTGAAGATTGTAATGTCCGTGATTAAACGCAGCTCAGAAGGGAGTTGATTCCATATAGTTGGTGCAGAGAATGAAAAGGCTCTGCGAGATGTACTTGTTTTCACAGTTCTGATGGTGGTGGGGACCTGTAGGGTGCCCAAGTTGGTAGCTCTTCTGTCCCTATTTGCAGGTTGTGTGCTGATAAGTGAGGCCAGGAAAGAGGGGGCTATGTTGTTGATAAGTTTGAATGTGGTTACTAGCATCTTGTACTGTATCCTAGCTGCAATTGGAAGCCAATGTAGGTCGATTAATATTGGGGTGATGTGTTCTGAAATGCTTGTACCCATTATGATCCTGGCGGTAACGTGTTGGGCCATCTGAAGGATATTTAGTGATTTCTTGGGCAGACCTTGTAAGCTGAGCTGCATCTACAGTTTGACCAATCTCTCCAAAAGGTGAGAAATATTTTGCCCACATGAATGTTGAAGCGGGCACCCAAATACTCCAAGAGGGAGTTAAACTGCTTTGGGATAGTTGACTACCTAACCCAGTTTTTCCAGCCATAGAATCGCCTGAGATATGTCCACCATAGACTTCTTCTTGGACCGAACTAGTCCGTCATCTAGGTATAGATGAACTTGGAACCTATGCTTGTACAGGAAGGCCCTCACCACCACCATGACCTTCGAGAGAAAGTGTGACGGGTCATGACAAGGCCAAAGTACTGGGCCTGAAAACGGAAGTGGCGGCCCAAAATGCAAAAGCAGAGAAACAGCAGCTGATTTTGCTCCCTGATAAGAATATGGGGTTATGACTCAGAAAAGTCCAAGGAGATTTGAAAGTCCCCTTGCTGGACCAACACAATGACCGACCTGAGGGTCTCCATGAGGAAGCGGAGCACTCTGTGCTCGGTGCTGACCACCTTCAAATCCAGAATGGGATGAAATGAACCAACTTTCTTCAGCACCATGGAGTGAATGAATACCTCCCTGACCTTATTCTGCAGAAGGCACGGATTCGATAGCCTGCAACTGCAGGAGGTGCTGAAGAGTTTCTTCAATCGCCGCTCTTGGCTAAAGAGCCACAAACATACTCCAGATCAGTGTTCTATAGAAGCTCTGCAACTCCAGTGTGCAGGCCTTTTCGAAGACCTCTAGGACCTGTTGGTCTGACATGAGGTGGGCCCATTCCAAGCCAAACAGTTGGAGACTCACCCCAATCACCTGTCTCTCGGAACAGTCCCACTAGATATCAATGATGGGGGGCTTACCAGCTTCCAAGGAGACTCCTGCTGAGTCCTATGAGTACTAAGATCCACAAAAAGACTGACTCCAATTTAGACCCACAGGAGGAATAGGCCAGGCCGGAGCTCTTTCTTGCTCTCAAAAGCCCCGATGCTTCCCACTGAGCCCTATAAAAGGAATCCTTGAAACTTCTGGGCCTATCTTCTGGAAGCCTCTGTGGGCGAGCTTCTTCCATGTCCTTCACCAGCTTTTCCAGGTCTTCAAACAGCAACCTGCCCTTAAAGGGCAGCTTGCTCAGCTGCAGCTTGGATGCAGCATCAACAGATCAATTCTGGAGCCATAGTCACCTATAGGCTACCATAGCTGCCACCATGGCCTTAGAAGAGATTCTGATCAAGTCATAAAAGGCATCTACTATGACATTCCAGACCCTAATCTCACAACCTCCAGGCTGTTCAGTTAACTGCTGGATCAAGTGCAAGAATGCTCAGGCCACCATACCCGCATAAAGCGCCACTTGAGTACCCAAAGCTGAAGCCATAAAGGCATTCTTTTGGAAAGGGCTTTCACCCTCCAGTTGTGGGTCTCCTTCAGTGCAGCACCACCTTCTACCAGAATAGTTGTGTGCTTTGTCACCACCATAACCAGGACCTTAGGGACTCCAAAATGTTGTTTCATTTCCCCTTGCACCAGAGGATACAAATGAGCCAGGACCTTAGTCCCAGCTCAACTGCCTCCCACTGAGAGGGCATGAGGTTTTGCAAGGGGTCAGGACAGGGAAGAAAAATAGAAGGTCACTGCAACCGCTCCATGATAGGGTCCACAATGCACAAGGTTGCCATGGCATCCTGAATAAGAGTAGCTAGGACCTCCCTATGACGAGGGCAATCACTGATGGATCTTCACACTCCACCAGAGAATGCTCCCCCCTCCTCCACGGACTCATACATTGGAGACAGGAAATCCTCATCTTCTCCCCAGAGTCAGCCTGTAGTGGATAAGGCTGAGCTCCCGGATGAAAAGACAGGCTAAAATGAAGAAAAGGGATGCTTACTGCCAGAGGGAGAGACCTTAGAGGACCCTGAGTTCTTTGTAAGGGAGGTGAGGGCCTCAGACCCTCAATGAGGAGGGCTGCCAGGCAGCTACTAAAGACTGAAAAAAGCTTAGAGATGTTTCAGAAGCTGCTGCTCAATGCTGTCTGAAACAAGGTCCTAAGATGCCAAAGGACCTAAAGAGGCCCACCAGTTCAGGTTGCAGCCTCCTCACCATTCTCCCCTTCAGCAAGGACCACATGGTCATCCAAGATGGCCATCATTACCGCCGGTGGCAAAATTGTAAGACTCAGCAGAGACAGCAAAATCAGCATCAGAAATCCAGATATCACCCCAAAACAATGTGCCCCGAGGCTTCTCCATTGCACTCATAGCAAAAGGAGCCAGCTGTGGAGTCCACATTGGGTGAACTCCATACTGGTCATGGCTTGCAGGCTCAAAAGCAGTAAAAGAAAAACAACCTGACAAAAAAGAAACTCCAATTACTAAGAGAATTCTCTCAACTTCAGGCCAACTAGAGAAACCCAAGAAGGGCTACCCCAACTGCTCACACAGGCCTGGGAAAACTTGGCTGCTAAAAAGGTTTTTTGTTTTGTTTTTTTTGCATTTCAAGTGGCTTTATTCAAGGAACAATAACAGAGAGCCAATTAAAACAACTGAAAAAAAAACCACAGGATAAAAAGACACAGCATGCAGAAATAGCAGTGAGAAGGGGCCCAGATCCCAGACTTACCAACCTCCCTTAATGGCCCTGTGGAGTCCTCCTGTCCTCTCTCTGGCCCACCATAGCTGAAGCCCATGGATAAGAGCACTGGACACAGGGCAGCTGTCAGCTCGAGGAAACAATGGGTGTACCCAAGCTCCAAGCAAACGCTGGGCCAATCGTCTCAGTCACACAAGCTACTAGATCATGATTTGGGCCAGAGGAAACAGGCCTATCTGTACTGCTGTACCAGTCTGCACACTTTGCCACCTGCTGGAGGCAGACAATACTGGCTTCTCTCAGTGCTGCATCAGAGTACATGCTAGTGATGTCATCAATGAAGCTGTTCTAGTCAACCTCCAACTGCTGGCTGAGGAACATAACCCAATCATCTGGACTGGTCTAGCTGGATAATGAAATCCATAGTTTGCATCGCACACACTTCCATTCCGGGCATGCACAGGGGTGATGTTTGGATGGAGCACAACGTTACATGCATAAAACAGTATAATTTACACACATTTTTAAGAAATTTAGGCACAGCCATTTACTCTAGCTCTAGGGATCATGCCTTAACGAGTTTTCAACCATTTATAATAGTATTTTATAAAGCAAAAGTGGATGCCGACTATTTTATAAACTAGCACATAAGTTGGCATGTACTTTCAGACTTAAAGTAGAAGCCCTCCTTATAAAATTACCCTCATGATACATTCCCAAGCAATTCTGACTTGTACCTGCCGCGTTCTGGACAGGAGGGCAATGGAGAAATTTCACTTACCGTTAATTTCCTTTCATGGAATCCTGCTAGACCAGTCCAGACAAGCGGGTTGTGTCCCCCTTCCAGCAGATGTTGGAGACAGAGAAAAAAGCTTCCAGAGCTCTGATTGGTTGAGCTCTGGCTAGTACTGGCATACCCCTAGGGGTCCTCCTCAGTATACTCTGCTTAGCAAAAAATGTTACTACGAAAACTGGCTAATAAGGCCAACAAAGTTCATTTGAGAATAATGGCTCAACTATATACATAAGAAGAGATGCCCAAAGGCTTCTCTAGGACATCCAACTGTATTAAATTTTCTTTAGGACGTCCATAAATAAGGGTCTTCGGCTCCACTGCACCAGAAATACTGCAACTGACAGCTGGGTGGGAGCTGGACTGGTCTAGCAGGATTCCAGGAAAGAAAATTAACGGTAAGTGAAATTTCTCCTTCCATTTCATCCTGCTAGACCAGTCCAGACAAGCGGGAAGTACCCAAGCTAACGACCTCTAGGATGGGCAAAGAGAGTCGTGGAAAGCACCCCTGCTCCAAACTGACTGTCTTCTCGTGCCTGGATGTCTAGTCGGTAATGTCTAATGAAGGTTGACGACGACGACGACGACGACCAGGTTGCCGCGCGATAGATAGAGAGAAGCGACATGAGAACGTTCGGCCCATGAAGCTGCCTGGGCACAAGTGGAGTGCACCCAGATACCCATAGGTACCGGTCTTCCCTGGCCAATATAGGCCGCCTCAATGGCCTGTCGTAGCCATCGAGCAATAGTGGACTTAGACTGTATAAAGCTTTCTGCATTATTCTTTATTTTTTTTAGTACACAGAACCTTTTTTTTTTTTACCATTCACAAAACAAGATGACAACTCAAAAGGAATTAGAATTTTAGAATAATTCAGTGGATTAACACAGGGGCCATTTTAGAGAAGAAAATGTCTTTCCTTTAAGGAAGGTACAACCAAGGATCCCTTTTTTCAAATATTCCTCAGAAACAGCAGTAACTACGGAGGAGCTGATATAATAGGCTGTGCTATCTTTTTTAATGCAGCAATCTACTCTGGACTTTCCCCACACTAATCTGCACACGATATAGTAACAATTTTTTCTGCATGGAAAAATCAAAAGTAAAATCATTACGCTAAAGGATAGTGCAGCAGGCATGCAAAAGGCCGAATCCGTAATTCTTTTGGTGTGCAAAGCCACACCAAATTTTGGCATGGTTGTTTACTCCAAACCTGAGCTGCAGTAAGATTCAGCACCATAGAGGGAGTAAATATGCAGTGTGGGAGTAACACACCATCTGAGGTGAAGTGCAAAACTTCACCTCAAATGACCCTGTTTGGCTTGTACCTCCTGACCCTGGTGATCCAAGTGGAATTAAAAAAAAAAAACAAAAAAAACGGACACCCTCCCAGGGCTACCTGGTCCAGGGTACCTGGCACAGTGAAGCTCTCAACCAGAGAGCCTCTGATGCTTCAGTACCCAGACCTCTGTAGAACAATACTACCTAACTGGTCTTGGGGAGGCATCCAGTGGTGGCATCCTTGTCTTAACACCATCTTCTAAAATGATGGCACCTAACCCCTACCAATATGTTAAGACACACCGCTAGGAGTCAGACTTCCAAATAAGGGACGTGCTCCCTTGTTTGGCAGACTAACAACTACCAGTCCATTGACATGCATCATTAGGAGCCAAGCGCTGTCATTTTGGTAGATGGTGGACAAAGATGCCACTGGATGTTTTTCCCAGACCAATTGTTCTATGAGGGTCTGAGTGCCAAACAAATAAAA
Source organism: Ichthyophis bannanicus (assembly GCA_033557465.1). NCBI lineage: Eukaryota > Metazoa > Chordata > Amphibia > Gymnophiona > Ichthyophiidae > Ichthyophis > Ichthyophis bannanicus. Next base: position 259,300,351 of record CM066035.1, read on the forward strand.
CAAAGGCTCTCTGGTTGAAGGTCTCCCTAACCTAGGGTGTCCGAGCCAAGGAATGTTTCTGGGCTGGGTGTTGGAAGCCCAGAGCACACTGGGCCATCAATATGGTTTTTTTTTAACTAGGCTTTTTTTGTTTTTTGGCTTCCTTTCTATTGAACCAATCCTTATTCAAGCACTAACAGGAAAGGAGACAAAATCCTGATGCAGGAACTATGTACAAATTGCCAGGGTAATGTGTGCTGTTTTCCCTTTTCTCTATCAGCACTTTTTTTTTTTTTTTAAACATCGCAGTAATTTCCATGCCATTAGTTTACTGCATCAGGAGTAAACGTTTTTCAGCATGTACGCTGAAGCTCCGTACACCGTTCTAATGCACAGATTACTGCACTGGTGCCAGAATGCTAAACAGCCTGACAGTGGACTTACAATAATTTGCTGCTAGAGGGAGCTCAAGAACATACTGAAGGCCAGAGGTGAAATTAGCTAATCATTAAAAGATGTAGAATGCAAGTATTCTGAGCTAGCAAGAAGCACGTTTATATTTGAGTAAAACTTCCTGGGAAGTGTAGTTCTCAGATAATGAGCTGAGAATTCAATTAATCAACAGGCACCCACAAATTATTTGCAGAGGGAAGGATCATTTGTATACCTTCTCAGTCTGACCCCAACGCTCACCATTCCCTATTTCTACTGCTGTCACCATGTCCCTCCAGTCAACATAAGACCATTCATCCATCACAGTTGTTTATTGAATCAGCTGGCCCATACAGGCTCAGCTGTCAATTCTCCCCTGGAAGCCAATAAAGAAGCCTTCTTCCATCTTGTGCACCAGAGGAAAAAGACAGGCATTTATATATACACTCTACTGGTTGTCAATAGCTAGATCCCAGCGAGATTGGTCACTTAAAATTAATTGGTGAAGCTTTAACTAGAGGAAAAGGCCAAACTGCTTATGGGGGTTGGAGGGAAGGGAGGAGAAACTGTAAGAAAGAGTCCTAAGTCATCAAGAAGGCTGAAATTCTGGTTAGGGCTATGAGACAGGTTGGGAACTCTGTTCTCTTCAATATCAGCAAACAGTCTGAGATTAGAAGTCTGGGCATCTAAATGGCAGATGAAATTTAATGTGTACAAGTGGACACCATCCAAGAAAAAGATTTGAGTCCGTATGGAGAATAAGTTGAAATTTTCAGCCCAGTGTGCTGTGGTTGGGAGTGGAGGAGTAGCCCAGAGGTTAGAACACTGTAACCAAGCAACCAGGGTTCGATTCCCACTAGCTCTCCCTGTGGCCTTGGGCAAGTCACTTAACCCTCCATTGCCTCGAAAGAAAGGCCTGGCAATCTACTTCTGGTCACACTGCCAAGAAAACCCAGGAGCTTCTGGGTCGCCAGGAGGCAGCATTGACTCGAAGGCACACATTGCATTACATTTTTGTGCTGTGGCTGACAAAAAAGCAAATAGAATGTTAGGAACTATTTGAAAAGGAATGGAGAACATCAGTTTGCCATGGTGTGGCCACAACTTTGGAACTATGTGCAGTTTTGATCGGCCCATCTCAATAGATACAGTAGAATTAGAAAGGTTACATAGGTTAGGGCTCACAGTTTGGGAAAGAGACAGAGAAAACATAGTATATGTAGGGTTGCCAACTGCTCCCAACAAGCTTGATCCAGTCCTGGGTTCACCCCATTGCATGTAGGGATATGTAGTTCTGAGTTCTCTATTGCACTCCATAAGAAAAGCAAAACTACAAGTCTCTGAATGCAATGGGGTAAACATAGGACTGGATCAAGACTGTCAGGTGCATCTGGAGCCAGTTGACAACCCTAAGTATATGACGGCAGATAAAAACCAGTATGGTCTATCTTAAAGTAAACAAAGCGATGGGACCGGATGGGATACACCCTAGAATATTGAGGGAACTTGGGGATGTTCTAGCAGCTCCACTGACTGACCAATGCCTCGGACTGGAGAGAAGCTCATGTGCTCCCTTTACACAAAAGCAGAAGTAAGGATGTGGTGGAAAACTACAGGCCGGTTAATTTAACTTCAGTGGTGAGTAAATTATTGGAAACGCTGCTGAAAGAGAAAATAGTGAAGTTTCTGGAGTCCAGCGAATTACAGGATCTGAGGCAGCATGGATTCACCAGAGGCAGGTCTTGTCAGACAAATCTGATTGAATTCTTTGACTGGGTTACCAGGGAGTTGGACCCAGGGAGGAGGGCCCTAGATGTGGCATATTTAGATTTCAGTAACGCCTTTGACACCGTTCCTTACAGGCGACTTATAAACAAAACTGAACATTCTAGGGATGGACCCTAAAGTTACTGCTTAGGTTAGAAATTGGTTGAGTGGGAGGCGACAAAGGGTACAGGTAAATGGAGCTCACTCTGAGGAGAAAGAGGTTACCAGTGGTGTGCCCCAGGGATCTGTCCTTGGTATGATTCTTTTTAACATCAGCGGAAGGGCTGTTGGATAAGGTTTGTCTCTATGCGGATGATACCAAAATCTGCAATAGAGTAGACACTCAGGAAGGTGTAGATAACATGAGGAGGGATCTAGTTAAGCTTGAAGAATGGTCTAGAATTTGGCAGCTGAGATTTAATGTTACAAAATGTAAGGTCATGCGTTTGGGCTGCAGCAATCTAAGGGAGCAATATACTATAAGGGTTGAAGTACTTTTGTCCAGTAAAGAAGAGCGGGACCTAGGCGTGATTGTGTCTGATGATCTTAAAGTAGCTAAACAGGTAGAAAAGGTGATGGCAAAAGCTAGAAGGATGCTTGGGTGCATACAGAGAGGAATGGCTAGCAGAAGAAAGGAGGTGACAGTGCCTCTGTATAAGTTTTTGGTGCGACCTCATTTGGAGTATTGTGTGCAATTATGGAGACCACACATTCAAAAGGATATAAACAGGCTGGAGTTAGTACAGAGGGTTAAAATGGTTAGTGGTCTTTATTATAAAGCATATGAGAACAGACTTAAGGATCTTAATATGTACACCTTAGAGGAAAGGCGGGATAGAGGTAATATGATTGAGAGGTTTAAATACCTCCGTGGCATAAATGCACAAGAGGAGAGCCTCTTTCGATTGAAGGCAAGCTCTGCTATGAGGGGACATGGGATGAAGGTGAAAGGGAATAGATTCAGGAGTGATATGTGGAAATATTTCTTTACGAAAAGAGTGGTGGATCCGTGGAATAGGCTCCCAGTGGAGGTGGTAGAGATGAGGACAGTATCTGAATCCCACTAGAGGACAGCAACCTTGGGCCGGAAGGACTGGGGTTTCTAGTCCCACAGGTGCTCCTTGTGGTCTTGGGCAAGCCACTTAACCCTCCATAGCCCATGTTCCCTGTAAAATAGTTCTCTGTGTGCTGTGCTTTCCTGTCTAATCAATGTGTTTATACCTAAAAAAATAAAAAATTTCCTGTCATGATTTGACAATTTCCAATCTGTAATCAAACCGCTGCTGATCGCTGGAAGTAGCGGTATACAAATGTATACTAAATAAATAAATAAAGAAGCATGGGACAAACACAGAGGATCTCTAAAGGGAAAAAGGGGACTGTTGTAGTGGTTGATATGGAAGGACAGACTAGATAGGCCATGTGGCCTTTTTCTGTCATCATGTTTCTATGTTTCTATCTAGTCTGCCCAGCAACGCGGCAACAGTAGGGGCACCTGCCGCTCCGTGCAGGTCACCCCTCCCCTTTGTTTAGAGGTGTACCCACCACTCCGTGTATGTCCCCCCTATTTGTTGAGATTGTTTATTTTGATTTTATCCTGTTGCTATAAAAGGGATCCACTGTGTCTGACAGACATTTGTAAAATCATGAGTGAGTGGAACAATGATATAGAAACAATTGCTTCATCTTTTTAATAGCACTAAACGAGAAGCCATTCCAAGAAAGCAACAACTAGCAGACCAAAGACATCTTAGGAAGCTTTTTTCACACAGTGCTTAATTTGATTGTGGAATTTGTCGCCAAACGCCAAACGATGTAGTCAAAGCGACTAACAAAGCACGGTTCTAAAAGAGATTTGGACATGTTCCTGGAGAAAAAGTCTATAAAGCTTTAGCAGGCAGGTAGAGTTGGAAAGTCAGTTCATTTCAAGGGATAGTCACTATGAGAAACTAGACCTGGACTGGACACTGTCACAGACGGGATGCCAGGCTCTACGCATATGCATGTTCATGAAATATTTGGTTATTCATTTTTTTCATAAATTTCTCCCAGTTTTCAATTTGATTTGATGGGAATTTTTAGTGCATGCTAAGCTAAAACTGATTTAATGTGCACTACTACTATTAGTCATTTATATAGCACTACAAGGCATAGGCAGCGCTGTACAGATACATATAAAGAAGGTCCCCCTGGGTTCCAAGATGGCGGATGAGTAGATGCTGGCTGTTTGAGTGCGGAGAGGCTGCGAGTTGGTTGCCGCGCCAATGGGGAAGAAGAGGAAGCAAACTACACCGAAGCCCCCGGTAACCTCGACACCCTCGGGTGGCTCGGCGCAACCCTCGATAGTACCCTTTTGCACCCTGCGACCGGCTGACATGGCTACAGCGGCTCTTCCGGGTGGTTTGGAGGAGCTGAGCAGTGATGGAGTGGATCTCAGTCCAGTCCAGCTGTGGCCGCCGCAACCCTGTGGAGGTCGGGAGGAGGGAGCAGACGCGGGAGTACCTCCGGGTCAGGAGGTTGAGGCCGTGCTTGGGGGCTCCTCCTCTCCGATGGCGTCGCGCTCTGGTGATGTTAACGCTGGAGTGGTGGAGAAGGGGTACTCCAGCGCGGACGTTTCAGGAGGTGCCCGACGGAAAATCCCTTTACCAGGAGCGAGTGAGACGCGGGTGGTTTGCGGATTGAAGAAACCAGCGAAGGTGACTTTGGACTGCTTATGGGAGGCGATTTCATCTCTCCATGCAACCTTTGCTCCTGTGGTGGGTGCTTTAACACAAGAATTTCCGTTGGTTAAAGGACGCTGTGCTGCTGTGGAAGCAAAGTGCGCAGAGCAGGCGGAAAAGTTGGTAGTTCTGGAGACTAAAGTGGAACAATTGTGTTCTGTGGGTGAGGTAGTTTCCAAGGAACGTTTAATTGCATTAAGGAGGTTAGAATATATGGACAATTCAATACGGAGGAATAATTTGCGCTTTTTAAATTTTCCTAGGTCACCGTTGCTGGAACCCCTGGTTCTTATTCGTAAATACCTCACTGAGGTTCTCCTAATGCCATCAGATAATTTACCACCTATTGTTAGGGTTCAGTATGTTGCTGTTGTTTCTGATACTGTGGCTGAAGGGGGCCCAGGGGGGAGGGACGGACAGGGACAGTTGGAATTGTCTGAATTTTTAGAGTCTTCTTTGGAAGTTGTGACCTCCAGGGCAACTTTGCTGGTCAGCTTTGCTTTTGAATCCGATCGCAATACGGTCCTTAGGCTTTATTTCCGCAGATTATCTTTTTCCTTGTTTATGGGTTCAAAAATTTTAGTATTTCCTGACTTGTCGAGGGACACCCAGAAGAGGTGGAAAGAATTTCTGGCTTTACGCCAGAGAGTCACTGCCCTGGGTGCCCAATTTAAATTGAGGTATCCATGTAAGTGTGCTCTGTTATATCAAACTAAACATTTTTTGTTTTTTGAACCTGTGCAACTGTTGAAATTTCTTCAGGCAAAGGAAGTGGGGGGTGAGGGTTAACTCCCGTATTGGCTGCCATGTATATTATTCTTTGCTCATAAGATGATTCAGGTTATCCTGTTTGCTTTAGTCTATATTTCTTTGTTGGAACCTTATTGAGGTTGTCCTATGGGGGACTAGATGTTTAATAGGGGATATGGTTTTGTAAATGTTTGAGATTTTCTTCCTTTTTTTTCTATTTCCTTCTTTGATTATGTTTGGATTTCTTGTCATTTCCCCTGTTATGTATTTGCATGGAATTGCATATATTTGCTTTGTGAATATTATGTAAATGGTATAAAATATATATATTTTTTTTTTTTTTAAATTTAAAAAGAAGGTCCCTGCTTGTCAGATGAATTAAGGTACGCTAAGCCTAGTTAGGGGTGTGCATTCATTAGTGCACCCTACTAGGCTCCATATACACTGATCTGACTCAGCGTGGCTTTTCTTATGTTTCCAGCTGTTGGGAAGCTAGCAAGGGACTGTTTAAAGTGTAGAAGCCAAGTTCTAGAGTGTAAGTTGTCCGTCTAGCCTAGAACTATTAAACTTCCTATTTCAGTGCCCTGCAGCGTTAAACCATGAACAGGGTCTGAAACTGGCAAACAAAAATTCCAAATGGCAGCAAGTTTTAAAGTATACACTTGTAAATGTAAATAAAGCACACAGAAGAGTAAGTGAACATCTTGCCCCATTTCTGGGAAGGGGCAAAAAATACTGTGTTACTATCCAAAAGAGCTAACTTAGGGAGATAGTTCTTAATCTGTTGTTGCAAGACAATCTGTGGCATGGCCACCATATAACTTTAACATATAATGTATACAAAAGATCAATGCCGCTGAATATTGCCCTCTATAAAAGATATAGTTCAAGTTATACCTATTTTAGTGGCTAAAACATAAGTACCACCACTGAAAATCCATAAATAACTTTAAACCAATTTCTTATCTGTTTAAAATAGTGCATCAGCACTTATATTTAGCAGCTGAATTTTGTCATTCAATGCACAAAACTTTTGCCTACCCTCATTCTGCCCCAGTCCTCTCTTCTACATCTACTACTTTGGTTGTTATATATGTAGGATGTCCCATGTTTTCAAAAAGTGAACACTTGTTTTAGACAGAAAAGGAAACAGAAGAGTGTGCGCGTACATGTGAACACATGCAGGAAAAGCCTGTTGAAAATCAGAACACTGCGAGCACTAATGGCATCTCCAGCGCAATCTTAGCTCCCATCCATTTGTGCATCTTCCTTCGTATCCATATTTAAATTCTCTATTTAAAAAAAAAAACACACAACCTATTCTACATCCACTCACCACATGCTTAAAATGAGAGCCTTAGGCTGGTAAAATGTTCTAGGAACACTAGGCTTCAGGTTTTGAAAGAGCACAGTATGGAACCCGATTGTCAATGGGGAAGGAGAGAGTCCTGGGAGGTGTAGGGGATACAATGATTTTCAGCAGGGGCTACCACATATTCTCACATCAACCAAACCCTTGCTATAATTATGAGGTGTGCGTGAGAATAACATTTTGTAATCGAGTCACCTTTTATAAGAAGTTCTATGTGACATCTGTGAATGGGCAAGCAGCTAAGGGTTGAAGCCTTGATGACTAGCGCTACCGTTGACATGTTTTCCAACTTGTGTTAACAGCAAGAGCAAGTTACCACTCATCATGGAAATATTTATATTTTTATTATTTCACTGTTTCACAGTTCCTGACTGTGTTATAATAATCATCTCAGAGGAGCATCTGCTCAAGCATTATGAGCATACACAAAAAATACAAGAGCAACTGTCGCACAAAACACTAGCATACACTCTGTGAAACCTGCTGACAGGAGGACGCCAGCCTGTTTAAAATGTTTGGCCCATTTCACAGATTCACCCCAGTCTGCTATGGAGAAATTTTAATCAGACCTGATCATTTCCTTTCCTTGAATCCTGCAAGACCAGTCCAGTCCAGTCCAGATGAGTGGTTATGAAGGGGGAGGCGGACTTCAGTATCTTTCAATGTCATCATCAGAAGGTATATCTGGTGATGCAGCACCAAGAGAAGCCAGTATGATATGTCCCAAGCACTAAGCAAGACTGAAAAAGTCTCAGAAAACTCAGAAACTATGAACATTAATAACCACTGGAACAAGTATTTGGTTCTCTTACCATAACCAAATCTGCACCAGGCACTGAAACCAAGAATCAAATCAAAGGCAGCAGGCCTTCCCTGCCTGTAGGAAGTCTGCCAGGGTGGGTTCAGGACTGGTCTACCAGGAGTCAAGAAAAGGAAATCATCAAGTATGATTAAAATGTCTTCTTCCTTATCTTTCTAGACCAGTCTAGATGAGTGGGACATACCCAAGCAGCAGTGATTCAGGGTGGGAGGAAGGCGATGCTGTGGTCAAGACAGTCTTGCCAAAGAAGTGCCATCAGCTCCAGCTCCCACATACAACCTGTAGTACATCAAAAAGGTATTCAGCTGCCTTCCAGATGTCTTCTGGTGACACCAAAGTGAAGTGAGCTCTGACTCCCTCTGGCATGTGCTTTCCAACAATAGATATGCTGAATCAATGGCTCCCTTAATTCAGCAGGAAACAGAGAACTCAGCTGCTGCCTGTCCCTTCCTTGGGCCACCAAAGAGAACAAAAAGATGGTCTACCAATGAAAGGAGTCGGTAACCTCCATGTATCTGAGCAACACCCTCCTCACATCCACCAGACGCAGAAAGGGGTCCAATTGAAGATCCTCCTCCGAGAAGGACAGTACGACAGCCTGACTGAGGTGAAAAAGGGACAGCACCTTCAGAAGAAAAGACTGCACAGTTCAGGAGGAGAGAGAAGGCTCCTGGTAGGACTAACTCCAACACACCTCTGGTAGACACATTAGCCACCAGGAAAACCACATTAAGGGTCAAATTCTTGACAGAAGACCTATGATTTATCTCAAAAGGGAGATCCTTTCAGCACCTTATGCCTCTCAAAGGCCAGGCTATAAGCGAGAAGAAAAAGGGATTCTACATTACCAGGAACCCTTAATGAAGCAGATCCCTCTCCTGAGGCATAAAGAGTGGTGGCCCTATGAGTAGACTCATGAGATCTGTATACCATGGCCTGCATGGCGAATCTGGAACCAGAATCATTAAGACCAAATCCTGCATAGGAGATAGCTCACCAAGGGGCCCACAAGGAAAGATATACAGAAGCCCCTTCCTGGGACCCACATCTTAAGGAAGGTATCCAAACCTGCTGCCTGCAGGTACCTCCTGTGACTAAAAAGGTTCTCCACTTGAGCATTCTCCCATATGGCCATCATATCATTCACTGGACTTAACTCCCAATTTCCAGCATTCACAGTGTTCCAGTTCAAGAAATCAGACTGAAAGTTGGTTGACACATGCTATGTAGGCTGCTGACAGAATGACCAAAATGTACCTCTGCCCAACTGCACAGTGCATCTACCTTAAGCACCATCCTAGAGCTGAAAGTCCCTCCTTGCTTGACAACATACACAACTGCCCTGGCACTGTCCACCTTGCCTTCTAACAAGGCTTGAAAGTTCACTTGGGCCAGAAGAATTGCTCTGGACTCCTGAAGGGACCAAAGACCCTGAATCAACTAGCCAAGAGAATGAGCCACCCAAGCCCTTTAAGCTGACATTTGTGCTAATTATCCAATCTTGGGCTTCCAGGGGCAGGCCGCACATCAGATGGTAAGGTTGAAACCACCACTCCAACTGCTCCCTGACCTACTAGGGGAAGGAAAGGAGCTGGTCGACAGCTGAGAACAAGAGGATCAGAAAGACAACAGGTGTCTCTGTAGCAGACGCATATGCACCCTGGCCCAAAGGACCAGCTCCAACATTGAAGCCATGGAAACCAGGAGCTATAGGTAGTCCCAGACTCAAGGAGTCGGTTACACCCAAAACTTCCTGAATAGGCTCTGCGGTTTGAGCATCCTCTCCATAGTGAGAAAGACCTGACTCTGAGATATTCCAGATCCTGGGAGGGGATCAGACTGCTTTTGGGATACATGATCACCAATTCCAGCCATTCTATCCCGAGAATCACCAGGGTTGTGTCCTCCTTCAACGCCTGCAGGGAATGTGACCAGATCAGCCAGTTGTCCAGATATGGATGAACCCGGATCCCTTGTGTGCGCAGGAATGCCACTACCACAAAAATCATTCTGGCTGAACAACAAAGCCCAGAAATGAAAGAGGCAGCATAGGATGCAGAAAAGAAGACTATGAAAACATGCTTTGGCCAGATCCAGAGAGGTCCAGAACTGACAAAATGATTGATCTGATGGTCTCCATTCATAAATAGGGGACCTTGAAGGACTAGAAAGGGGACTGTTACTTCTGGAGAGAAATCTGCAATTGTGAGTATATACTTCTGGGAATTTTCTGAAAGGAATTCTTTGTATTAAAGCTAATTAATCTGTGAACCCACTGTTTTTGTTAAATCAGTCAGGGCCTAGTAGCAGCAGTTTAAGTTTAAATTTAAAACACAGAAGAGAGCTTTCTGGTTAAATTTAGAACCCAGCAGAGAGCTTGCAGTTTAAATTTAATAGTTACTCAGGGCCTAGCATCAGCAAAGTACTTTTAGTTTAAATTTAAAACACAGAAGAGAGCTTTCTGGTTAAATTTGGAACCCGGCAGAGAGCTTGTAGTTTAAATTTCATAATAAGTCAGAGCCTAGCAGCAGCAAAGAGCTATAATTTAAATCAAATCAGAATATAGCTTACCTCAGCAGCACAGGACAGGGTACTGTGTAGCAGCCCTCTTTTAATAAGTGTTATTATAAGATCATAAGATATGCCATACTGGATCAGACCAAGGTCCATCAAGCCCAGTATCCTGTTTCCAACCGTGGCCAATCTAGGTCATACGTACCTAGCAGTTTCCCCAAAAGACACAGGTTCCACAATGCATGTACTGGGTCAAGCATTGATATCCTGGGTCCCTTCTTAATAATGGTTTATGGACCTTTCCTCCAGGAACTTGTCCAAACCTTTTTTTTAAATCCAGCTACACTAACAGCCTTTACTACATCCTCCGGTAACAAATTCCAGAGTTTGATTACACGTTGAGTGAAATAATATTTTCTTTTGTTAGTCTTAAATAGTTTACCCTGTAGCTTCATTGCATGTCCCCTAGTCTTTCTATATTCTGATAACGTAAACAATCGATCTATGTTTACCCGTTCCACTCCGTTCATTAATTTATAGACTTCTATCATATCTCCCCTCAGCCGTCTCTTTTCCAGGTTAAAGAGCCCTAACCTTTTTAGCCTTTCTTCATAGGAGTATCCTTCCATCCCCTTTACCATTTTGGTGGCTCTTCTCTGAACCTTTTCTAATAACGCTATATCCTTTTTAAGATACGGCGACCAGAATTGCACACAATATTCAAGGTGTGGTCTCACCATGGAACGATATAGAGGCATTATAATATATTTTGTTTTATTTTCCACCTTTCAGCCCTACCCTCTTGCTTTCTATCTTTTAACCAGTTCCTGATCCACAATAGTACACTGCCTCCAATCCCATGACTTTAGTTTTGCCAAAAGTCTCTGATGAGGGACCTTGTCAAAGGCTTTCTGAAAGTCCAGATACACTATATCAACCGACTCACCTTTGTCCACCTGTTTATTCACTCCTTCAGAAAAACATAACAGATTAGTAAGACAAGATCTTCCTTGTCTAAAGCCATATTGGCTGTCTCCCATTAGGCCATAACTATCTACATGCTGAGTAATTTTGTTCTTTATGACGGTTTCTACCATTTTTCCCAGTACTGACGTCAGGCTCACCGGTCTGTAGTTTCCCGAATCACCCCTGGAACCCTTTTTAAAAATTGGCGTTACATTGGCGATCCTCCAATCTTCAGGTATTAGAGATGATTTTAATGAAAGTTCACAAATTACTAATAGCAGGTCTGCAATCTCATATTTCAGTTCTTTAAACACCCTTGGATGTATACCATCCAACCCAGGTGATTTGCTACGCTTCAGTTTATCTAATAGTGGCAATACATCTTCCCGATGTATCGATATTTCCTTCTATTCTTCCGCACCTTTAAATACCACTTCAGTAAATGGGTAACATCCCTACATCTTCCTCAGTATAGACCGAAGCAAAGAATTCATTCAGTCTCTCCGCTGTCGCCTTGTCGCCTCTCAGTGCCCCTTTAACCCCTCTATCATCTAATGGACCAGCTGACTTTCTCACAGGTTTTTTGCTACGAATGTACTTGAAAAAGTCTTTATTTCGCGTTTTTGCTTCCGCAGCAAGCTTCTTCTCAAATTCTCCCTTTGCCTGCCTTATCAATACCTTGCATTTCACTTGCCAGTGCTTGTGTTGTTTCCAGGTTTCGTCGTTTGGCTCTTTTTTCCATTTCCTGAAAGATGCTTTTTTGGCAACAGCCTCTCTGACCTTACCTTTAAACCATGCTGGCAGTTGTTTTGACTTCCTTCCACTTTTCTTAAAGCGCGGAATACAGCTGGTCTGGGCTTCCAAGATAGTATTTTTCAACACCACCCAAGCTTGATGTAAGTCTTAAACCGTTGCAACTGCTCCTTTTAGTTTTTTAACTATTTTCCTCATTTTATCATAGTCTCCCTTTCGAAAGTTAAAAAGTAGTACTGTGGATTTCTGTACTCTCTCTCCTCCATTAATTAAATCAAATGCGATCATGCTATGATCACTATTGCCAAGTGGCCCCAACACCCTTATCTCTTGCACTAGATCTGGTGTTCCACTAAGGACTAGGTCCAATATGGCTTCCCCTCTGGTCGGTTCATGAACCAGCTGCTCCAAGAAGCAGTCATTTATTTCATCTAGGAACTTTATCTCCCTAGCATGTCCTGCTGTGACACTGACCCAGCCGATACCGGGGTAATTGAAATCACCCATTATTATTACTGCGCTGTAACTTTTGTTAGCTTCCTTGATTTCTTTGAGCATTTCATCATCCATTTGTTCATTCTGGCCAGGTGGTCGATAGCACACCCCCACTGCCATCGCCTTCCCCTTTTTACATGGGATTTCAATCCATAGAGATTCTACAACAAAGTTTGTTTCCTGCAAAACTTTAATCCTTTCTGACTCAACGCCCTCTCTAATCAGCTCTATGGTGGAGGGGTTGCGCTCTATCATTACGATATAGTTTATACCCAGGTATCAGTGTCCCACTGGTTGTCCTCCTTCCACCATGTCTCTGAGTCCAATCATATCTAACCTCTCATTTAGTGCTATAAATTCTAACTCTCCCATCTTATTTTTTAGACTTCTAGCATTTGCATACAAGCATTTTAGAGACTGTATTTTATTCATATTAATCTGGCTATTGGTAAGCATGGGTAATTGGGGATCTTTAAGCTCTAAGCTTTAAGCTACTTTACTCTTTTTTTGGAACACCTCTGCTTTTGGTAGTATCCTTCAAAGATACATTCTTCTGAACCATGCGCTTTTGGGCAACTGTCGGCTTTCCCCTATTATCTAGTTTAAAAGCCACTCTCTCTCCTTTTTAAAGGTTAATTCCAACAGCCTGGTTGCATCCCGGTTAAGGTGAAGCCCATCCCTTCGGAAGAGCCCTTCCTTTCCCCAGAATGTTCCCCAGTTCCTAACAAATCCAAACCCCTCATCCTTGCACCATCGTCTCATCCACGCATCGAGACTCCGGAGCTCTGCCTGCCTTTTGGGTCCTGCGCGTGGAATGGGAAGCATTTTGAAGAATACTACCCTGGAAGTTCTGGATTTCAACTTCCTACCTAAACGCCTAAATTTAGCCTCCAGAACCTCCCTAACGCATTTTCCTATGTCATTGGTACTGACATGTACCAAGACAGCAGACTCCTCCCCAGCACTATCTATTTTTATTTATTTATTTATTTAACTGCATTTATATCCCGCTTTTCACCGGGTCAAAGCGGTGGAACACGTAACATAGGACGGGGTAATTTTTTGGGTGGGGCCATCACCAAGGTCAACAATTAATGATTTGGGTAGACATAGACATAATTTACTCCTGTTGAATCTAAGTATTAGGTGGCGCGTGAGGTCCGCTACCTTCACACCAGGCAGGCATGTTACCAGGCAATCCTCATGTCCACCAGCCACCCAGCTATCTACATGCCTAATGATCGAATCACCAACTATAACGGCTGTCCTAACCCTTCCCTCATGGGCACATGGCCCTGGAGAAACCTCCTCGGTGCGAGAGTGTTTTACATCACCTGGAGGACAGGTCCTAGTTACATGATCACTTCCTGACACACCAGGGTGATGCTCTCCTGTCACGTGACCTCTCTCCTCCATGGCATCAGGGATGCTGCCAGATTGGAGATGGGATTTCAGGACTATATCCCTGTAAGTCTTGTCTATGTACCTCTCCGTCTTTCTTATGTTTTCCAAGTCTGCTACTCTAGCCTCTAGGGAACAGACTCGTTCCCTGAGAGCAAAGAGCTCCTTGCACCTAGTGCACAGGTAAGACCTCTCACCAATTGGGAGAAAATCATACATGTGACACTCAATGCAAAAGACTGGAAAGCCCCCATCTTGCTGCTGGACTGCTGTCTGCATCTTAGTTTTAAGCTTGTGTTAAGATCTTTAAGTTCTTTACTTATTATGGGTTGCTAATAGAACTGTACCTAATATGTTTAATATACCTTGTTCACCTGAAGCTTAATTAATCTCAGGTCCTTAGTGTATGACTGATTTGGATAACGAGCTTCACCTGAGAGCACCTCCTTTCCTTTAAGATGTGTAAGTTCCTATAAAGCTACGATTATCCCAGGGGTGGGTGGGTGTTCGGGAGGGAGGGAGGAAAATAACACCTATTAAAAGAGGGCTGCTACACAGTACCCTGTCCTGTGCTGCTGAGGTAAGCTGTGACCAACTTCCTGGGTGATTAACAGTCCTTGCTTGGATAGGAGTCTTTCAAAATGGCCTTTTGACCTGCCACCCTGGTGTTAACACCTATTGAAAACGTTTCACAGGTCTCTTGCCCCCTAGGTAGATGGCCTCTTTGTAAAGGTCTCTAGAAGACTTTATTTGTTGCTCAAATAGTACTGACCCTGTTTTGCCTTTTATGCTAAGTTATATTCTGATGTGATTTAAATTACAGCTCTTTGCTGCTGCTAGGCTCTGACTTATTATGAAATTTAAACTACAAGCTTTCTGCTGAGTTCTAAATTTAACCAGAAAGCTCTCTTCTGTGTTTTAAATTTAAACTGAAAGTACTTAGTTGATACTAGGCCCTGAGTGACTAGTAAATTTAAACTACAAGCTCTCTGCTGGGTATGAAATGTAACCAGAAAGCTCTCTTCTGTGTTTTAGATTTAAACTTAAACTGCTGCTACTAGGCCCTGACAGATTTAACAAAAACACTGGGTTCACAGATTAATTAGCTTTAATACAAAGAAGTCCTTTCAGAAAATTCCCAATAGTATATACTCACAATTGCAGATCTCTCTCCAGAAGTAGCAGTCCTTTTTTCTAGTCCTTCAAGACTGAGGATCACAGAGCTCTGGTGGGTAGGAAAGGATTTAAAACTTGGGGAGGGACAAGGAGGGAGGAGTAGCCTAGTGGTTGGGGCAATGTACTTCAGGCCGGAAGGTCGGGGGTTCAAATCCCACTAGAGGACAGCAACCTTGGGCCGGAAGGACTGGGGTTTCTAGTCCCACAGATGCTCCTTGTGGTCTTGGGCAAGCCACTTAACCCTCCATAGCCCATGTTCCCTGTAAGTATTAGTGTATGTGTCTCATATCCCCATGTGTTAAATGTATCCCCCAATTGTGTTGTGACCGCTTTGATTGAAGGATAAGGCGGTATACAAAACTGTCTAAATAAAATAAATAAATAAATAAATAAATAACTAGGCAATTGCAAATGAAGGCACACATGTAATGTGACCAGATATATTATCTCTCTGCACGCTATGCCCTTTTAACTACTATGCAAAATGATTTTATTTTTTGAGTAGAAAAAATCCTAGAAGCACAAATGCCTGAGCAACAGACATACATTAAGCTCTGAATTAATATAAAGTAGCAGAGATCCATACAGCAGTTGTAATCCAGATAAGAACACAAGATTTGCCATACTGGTTCATACCAAGGTCCGTCAAGCCCAGTATCCCATTTCCAACAGTGGCCAGTCCAGGTCACAAGTACCTGGCATATTCCAAAAGTAGCTAGATACCATGCTACGTATGGTTTATTTGAACTTGAGATACTGCTTTTCAAAACAATCAAAGCAGTTTACATGTAGAATAATGGAAGACAGAAAAGAAATCCATTATGATGACAGAAAAGAAATCTCAGTCGTACAGGGAGGGGGAGGAAGTTTAGGAGTAGTGTAGTACAGGCAAGGCTATCTGCAGATGTTAATCTTGTGACAGTTCAAACACCTTCTGAAAAAGGTGAGTTTTTAGAACGGATTTAAAAACGAGCAAAGATGGGTTCCAGGCGGAGATCAGGAGGTAGGTTATTCCAAAATTATGGGGCACAAAAGTAGAAGGCTGATGCTCTAGTTAAATGATATTTTGCCTGGGATGCAGAGGGAAGGTAGAGGTGGCGAGCATGAATGTTATGGAGGGGGGATAAATAGAGAAGAGAGGTAAGATGGTAAACCAGAGTGCCGCGTTCTATGGACAAGAGTCAATTTTGAAGTGTACTGTACATGAAAAGGAACTGGTAACCGGTGATATTGGAGGCACAGAGGGGGATGTGATGAAACGTTTTTGCATGTACTAGTAATCATACAGCTGTATTCTGTACAGTTTGCAGTTATCTGAGTTCATATTAAGAGAGGCTGGAGTAAATAACATTTCAACAAGGTGGCTAATGATTAAATTCAGAATCAGTGCAGTGAGCGCTGGGGGGAGTAAACAAAAGAGCGAATTGAACGAATTTGGCATGGAGCATAGAAGGACCTCTTAACAATAGAACTAATCTGGTCGTGAAAGTTGAGATGGGAATCAAGGATAACCCAGAGATATTTAGGTGTAGCAGTTATTTATTTATTTTTATTTTGTAATTCTTCTATAACCGCACTATTTATCATCAGCGCGGTTTACAAATAACCAGAATTGTGCAATGTAGAAACAGTCTAACATTGACATTTACAAAGAACAGGGAAAATTAACAAGGTGAACTATATACACTATGTACAAATTAGCATAATGGTCGACATGTTTGTCTTGTTAGGGACAGGTTGACGTGGGGGGTAGTTTAAAATGTACTGATTGTAGTCTAGGTTACGTTACTCTGTGGGAGCTGCTATGGGTCAGGATAAGGAAGGCTAAGTGATGTTGTCAGGAATGGAGAAGTGTTGTAGGAAGAGATAATGTTTGATTGCCTTCCTGAACTGGGGGAGGTCGCTTATGGCTCGGACATCTGCCGGGAGGGCATTCCAGCAAGAAGGTGCGTAAAGAGCAAAAGCACGCTTTCTCGTAGTCTTTGAACATTTGGTGATGGCTTTTGATAGGAGTAAGGTGTTGCAGGCTATTGATCTTCTTGCTCTGTTGAGGGGGGTAGGGTGTACAAGGTCTGAAAGGGAGGTGGATGTGCATTTGTTAATTGCCTTGAATGTCACTGTTAGTACCTTGAAGGAGATCCTGCAGTGGACAGGGAGCCAGTGCAGATATTTCAAGATGGGGGTAATATGGTCTTCTCTTGACGCTCCGCAGAGGGTTCTGGCTGCGGTATTCATCGCGAGCTGCAGGGCTTTTAGCGAGCTTTTTGGGAGGCTGAGCAGAATGGAGTTGGCATAATCAAAATGAGGCAGTATTAGGGCTTGAAAGACAGTTCTGAAGTCATTTGGTTCCAGAATCCGTTTCATGTGTCGTAGAATCTGAACTTTGTGGTAGATTGCCCTAACGGTATTAGGGACAGGAGAACAGCATCAAGTATTGGTACACACGAAGGAGTTGAAGAATAATTAGCGAACCAAACAGCGACCATTTTTTGCGAGTTAAGGTTAAGTAGATTGGTCTTCAACCAGGATGCTACCCGAGTTAAATAGTTGTTGATGGACGAAAGGTCAGGGTGGGTGGGATAAGTGTGCCAAGAACATCATCACTGGCATAATAAGCAGTCATGCTGGCATCTTGGACTATTGTAGCAAGCAAGGCAAGAACTGAATAGCAATGGGGCAAGTACAGAACCTCGGAGGACACCACATGTGAAGAGTAGATGCCTGAAAGCAGGCAAGAGTGAGAAACCTGGAAAGACTGGTCGGTAAGAAAGGAGTAGAACAAATGCAACACTGATCCCACGGAGACCAATATCGTTGAGATATGTATAGCGAAGGGAATGATCTATGAGATCAAAGGTCAAGGAGAGATAAAATGAAATAGCCAGGGTAATATTGCCCTGGTCAACGAGTGATGTATTTCATTGAGCAGGGAGGCCATGATGGGTTCAGTACTATGAAGTGGGTAAAAACTTCATTGCTTTGGATGGAGCATGTTAGTCTTGTTAAGATAGTCACTTAATTGGGAAAAGAAGAGCTTCTCAGGAACTTTGGAGACTGGACAGTAGTTGACTGTTAAGGTTTTACCAAGAGAGCGTTTCTTCCGGGGCAATTTTTCCAAATGGATGAGTTTTGCATATACCATGATATAAGAACATAAGCTATGCCATACTGGGTCAGACCAAGGTCCATCAAGCCCAGTATCCTGTTTCCAACAGTGGCCAATCCAAGTCACAAGTGCCTAGCAGTTTCCCAAAAAAAAACCCACACAGGTTCCACAATGCTTGCATCAGGGCAAGCAGTGAATTTCCCCATGACCTCTTTAATAATGGTTTATGGACCTTTCCTCCAGGAAGTTTCCAAACTTTTTTTAAAATCCAGCTACACTAACAGCTTTTACTACATCCTCCGGTAATAAATTCCAGAGTTCCATTACATATTGAGTGAAAAAAATATTCTCTCGTTAGTCTTAAATAGATTACACTGTAGCTTCATTGCATGTCCCCTAATTTTTCTACTTTTTGATGGCATAAAACAATCAATCTACATTTATGCATTCCACTCCATTCATTAATTTATAGACTTCTATCATATCTCACCTCAGCCATCTTATTTCCAGCTTGAAAAGTCTAACATTTTTAGCCTCTCCTCATATCTAGTGCCCCATCCCCTTTACCATTTTGGTGGCTCTTCTCTGTACCTTTTTTTAAAATTCTGCTATATCCCTTTAAGATAAGGCAACCAGAATTGCAAACAATATTCAAGGTGCGGTCGCATCATGGAAAGATACAGAGTCATATCATGCTTGGTTTTATTCTCCATTCCTTTCCTTATGATTCCTACATTCTATTTGCTTTCTTGGCCGCCACTGCACATTGGGCAGAGAGTTTCAATGTGTTATCCTCAATGACGCCTAAATCTTTTTCCTAGGTGGTGGTTCCTAATGTGGAACCTTGCATCATATAACCATATAGTTTGGGTTGTTCTTTCTTAGGTGCATAACTTTGCACTTGCCCACATTAAATTTTATCTGCTATTTGAACATCCAGACTTCCAATTTATCAAGGTCCTCTTGCAATTTTTCACAATCCTCTTGAGTTTTAACAATGAATAATTTTGTGTCACCTGCAAATTTGATTAGTTCACTCATTATGTCCATTTGCAGGTCATTCATGAATATGTTAAAAAGCAATGAACTCTGCACAGATCCCTGCGGTACTCCACTGGGAAAATTGATCATTTAGCTCTACCCTCTGCTTTCTTTTAACCAGTTCCTGATCCACAATAGTACACGGCAGTCATAAACCTCACTTCTAAGCCAGGGTATGTGGAGTATAATCTCAGTCTCTCAAATTTACTGCTAATGCTTGGCATAGTACTTGTATTGTGCCAAAGACAGTTTCCCTCTGGAGTTCGTAAGATGTCAGGTGTATGGGTAATTTATCAAGTGTGCTTGGAAATTCCTCTTAATTAAGCCTGTGGCACCCAATATGTTGCCACATTTTCTTGGTCTTCAACTACATTGCTTAGTACTTGAAGATTTTCTCCCTCTCATCACAATTCACATAGTCGTCGCTTGGAACCAACACCTCTATATCAATGTCGTCCTGATGCTTTTCCTCATCATTATATCTGGCTTCTCCGCATCCAGATTTTTATCGGTCGGAATGGGAGTATCGCAAGCGATCATAACCTTTTCATTCTCTAATTCTTTTAGGGCCATAATCCCAGTGCTTTTCAGGCCCAGTGATGATGTAGTGTTTACAGAGTTTCCAATGGATAAGGCGTGCTACTTTATTGTGTGTTTCTGTATAGACATTTTCTGCCATCAGAACTTCAGAGCCAGCTATGAGGTGAGTCACCGTTTCCAGCTCTTTCCCACAGAATCAACATATGCCTGTTTTGCCAGTTTTTTCAATGCTCACTGTAAACCATCTTGTCTGTATTCCACTGTACTGGGCTACAACTATCAACATCTCATCCTTCGGTGTCAGTTCACCACTCCTTAACCATTCATGTGTCCATTCTTGATTGACAAAGGGTTCCTGGAGTAACACTCTATTTCCCCACTAAATTTGTGCATTTACCACTTGTTTTTCCTTATGTGTTGATCTAATTCTTTGAAAAGTTTGTTCTCTTGATTGCAAATTCTGTTACTTCCTTCCCTGTGTATGCTTGTGGATTCTCACTTATTCCTTCTACTCGTCGGAATGCCTATCCAAGTTTGATGATGGAAACAGATTCTGGACATTTATTTTCATATTTCAGCAGTTTTTGCATATTTGGATCTGATGATGCTGTTAGGTAGAGGCCTGGAGACCTATGATAATAGCTGTGTGTGTGTAAATCAATCTCTATGAAGCCTAGCTCTCCTTCAGCTCAAGGGATGTACAGTCTTGGTATACACAAATGCTTGTAAATTACTTCATAGGTATGGAGGAGTTTTCTTGCTCGCATATCCAATTTTTCAAGATCTTTAAGAGGTCACTCCACAATCCCAAAGCTGTATGAGAGTACAGGAATTGCCAGCTGATTGATGGCTTGTATCTTATTCCATAATGTTAAAGCACTTTTCAATAACAATTTTAATTTCCTGTAGTATTCTTTAGTGATCTTTTCTCTCAGTAATTTCTGCTTGAGTGTTGTTCCTTCCTCTACTCTGAGATACTTACATACACCTTCCAGTTCAAGGTCCTCTATGTCACAGCCCTCAGACAGAGAGATTTTTCCGTTTGCTCAATTTTCCTCTTAAAAAGTTGCCTTAGCTCACCTGTCAAGGCCACAAGTCATCCTGATGTCATCTGAAAAGTTTTTCGCCACACAGCGTTGCTCTGCTAATTGTTGGTCACTAGAGCTTCAGATTGTCTACAAATAGTAAATGGAATGTTGCTTCTGGGTTGTTTCCTTCTTTAGGATTCAGGCTAAATCTGTATCCTAAAGAGCTGATGAGAGTACACATTAGATAAAGCAGCACACAAAACAAAAATGGCGACAGAGAATCTCCCTGAAATATTCCTTGCTGGATCTTAATGTTAAGAATGATGTGCTAACCATCTTCCTACTTTATTTTTAAAACCTAGCTACACTAACTGCTTTTACCACATCTTTCAACAAGTAGTTCAAAACTTTAACTCTGCACTGAACAGAAAAATATTTTCCTCTATTTGTTTTAAATGTACTACCTTATAAAAAACTTTATGGAGGTCCCCAAGTCTTCATACGTTTTGAAAAAATAAACAATCTATTCATGTTTACACATTCATATTTACCCATCCCACTCCATTCAGGATTTTACAGAACGCTATCATATCTTCCCTCTCTTTTCCAAGTTGAAGAGCTCTAGCCTCTTTAGCCTTTCCTCATAAGAGAGAGTCATTCCATCTCCTTTATCATTTTCGTCACACCTCTCTGCAGCTTTTCGGATTCTGCGACCAGAATTGTACACAATACTCAAGGTAGGCTGCACCATGGAACAATAAAGAGGCATTATGATATTTGTTTTAGTCTCTAATCCTTCCTAATAATTCCTTACATTCTATTTGTTTTTTGGGCTGCCACCGCACACTAAACAGAAGATGTAAATGTATTGTCCACAATGATGCCTAGATCCTTTCCCTGGGTGGCGACTCCTAATGTGGAACCTAGCATCGTGTAATTCTTTCCTATGTGCAACACTCCTAACTTCTCCACATTAAATTTCATCTACCATTTGGATGTGTCAACACTCAAGATCCTCCTGCAATTTATCCAATCCACATGCTATTTAAGAACTTTAAATAATTTTATGTCATATACAAAATGTTATGACTTTACTCGTTGTTTCCATTTTCAGATCATGTATAAAAATATGGTAAAAAGTAATGGCCCCAGTAAAGTGACTTGGGGCATCCACCTGTTCATAAGAACATAAGAAATGCCATACTGGGTCAGATCAAGGTCCATCAAGCCCAGTATCCTGTTTCCAAAAGTGGCCAATCACATGTACCTGGCAGGTTCCCAAAAATGGTACATGCTTGTCTCCGGCAGTAAACAGTGAATTTCCTGGGTCTTCTTTAAGAATGGTGTATGGACCTTCCTCCAGGAGCACGTCTAAACCTTTTTTAAACCCAGCTAAACTAACAGCTTTTACTACATCCTCTGGTAATGAATTCCAGAGTTTGATTATGGAGTGAGTGAAAAAAATAGTTCCCTTATTAATCTTAAATGAGTCACAGTGTAGCTTCATTGCATGTCCCCTAGTCTTACTACTTTTTGATGGCATAAAACAACAGATTGTGTACCTTTTCCACGCCATTCATTAATTTTTAGACCTCCATCATATCTCCCCTCAGCCGTCTTTTTTGCAAGTTGAAGAGCCCTAACCTTTTTAGCCTTTCTTCATAGGGGTATCCTTCCATCCTCTCTACCCTTTTGGTGGCTCTTATCTGTACCTTTTCTAATTCTACCACATCCTTGCTAAGATATAGCGACCAGAACAGCACACAATATTCAAGGTGCAGTTGCACCATGGACGATACAAAGATATTATAATATCTTGTCGGAGGGGGCCGGAAATACAGCCCAGAAATGTTGGATTCTTGGTTTTTAATGTTGGTTTCTTATTCTTACTGCTGCTGACTTTCATGGTGAGCACTCTTAATCAGCTGGCCAAGGGCTCTGAATATCAGCCCCTGTGTTTAACCAGTTCCCAATCCATAACAGTACACTGCCTCTTATCCCATAACTTTTTAATTTTCTCAGTACTCTCTCATGAGGAACTTTGTCAAACACTTTCTAAAAATCCAGCTCACCTTTATCCACACCTTGAAAAACACTTAGAAAATTGGTAATACAAGACTCCCTTGGCTAAATCCATGTTGACTTTGTCCCATTAAACTATTTCTATGTGCTTAATTCTTTTGTTCTGTAAAATAATTTCTACATTTTGCTTGACAACAATGTCAGGCTCACCGAAACACCTCAGGAACCTTTTTTAGAAATTAGCATTATGTTCATTTCTGGCATGCATCTATCCCTTACATCTTCCTCAGTAAAGACTGTAGTAAAGAATTCATTTTGTCTCTGCTATGGCCTCATCCTCCCTAAAGGCCCTTTTCAGCCCATGATCATCTAATGGTCTAACTGATTCCCTTCATAAGCTTCTTGATTTGAACGTACCTGGAAAACATTTTCCTTATGAGTTTTTGCCTCCATGGCAAGATTCTTTTCAAATTCCCTTTCTGCCCTCCCTATCAATGCCTTCCACCTAATTTACCAGTACTTATGCTGTTTCCTCATTTCTTCATTTGGATCCTTTATCCATTTTTGAAGGATGTTCATTTGGTTTTCCTTTTTCACATCACCTCTGAATCTTTCCAGCTGTCATTTGACATTCATTCCGCCTTTTCTTAATACCTGGGATACACCTGATCTGGGCTTCCAAGAAGATAATTCCTTAAGTCATGTTTACTAAATGTTAGTGTGCACTATCTGCTGCAGCATCCATGTTATTTTTATGGGCATCGTGGTAGATAGCATGCCGTAAAATTTGCCAACACAGACCCTTAATCTTTGTAACTGCTCTTTTTAGGTTTTTTTTTTATAACCATTTTCCTCATTTTATCATAGCATTTAGCTTTCAAAAGGGAGGCTAACACTGTAGATTTCCTTAGTATCCTCACTCTAGTTAAGTCAAATGTGATCATGTTATGATCACTATTGCTAAGTGGCCCCAGCACTGTTGCCTCTTCCACCATTCTGCGTTCCACTCAGGGCCGGCCAAAGGGTTTCTGCCACCCTAGGCAGAAACCCCGGCCTCGCTGACCCCCCCCCCCCCAACGCTGATGGAGCTGCCACCCTCCCCCAGCTGCTGCCGATTCCGTCTTGGGAGGGTGAGGCGGGCAGCGGCAGCATTTTCAAAAGCGGCGGCTTTTTACCACCATTTTTGGAAATAACGTCACCCCCCAAACAGAATTGGTGGCAGTTGGTGGGGGGGGGGCAGCACAGCTGCCATGTATGCCGCTGTTGCTGCCCACCCAGGCCAGCCACCTAGCTTGCCTAGTGGACGGGTCAGCCCTGGTTCCACTAAAGACTAAGTGTAAAATAGCATCCCCTTGCATCTGTTCCTGTACTCAATGATAAAGTTTCTAGATGAAATAAATAACTGCATCTCCATAGTATGTCTTAATGTGACATTTATCCAATCAATATTGTGGTAACTGAAGTCATCCTACGTTAACAAAATTAGGGAAATTTGGTAACATTTCATCATCCACCTGCTCATCTGGACAGGTGGACAATAGTATACCTCTACCAGTAGTCTCTTTCCCTTCACACAGGGAATTTTTATCCATAAAGAATGCACTATGGAATCTGCTTCCTGCCAAATTTTTATTTTGACTCAATGTCCTCTTTAACATATAGCATCCCCAACAATCTGATCTACCCTATCATTGCTATATAATGTGTACCCTAGGATCAAAGCATCCCATTGGTTAGCCTCTTTCCACCAGGCCCATTATATCTATCCTTTCATTTAGTGCTATATATTCTAACTCTCCCATCTTATTTTTTAGGTTTGCAGCATTTGTATAAACATTTCAAGGTATGTTTATGGCCTTCTTAGCAGTTGACAATGGAAATCAGCAATTTTTCAACTGTTTGTGTTTATTACAGAATTTTAACATACCACCATTTGCTGTCACAGCATAGTGGTTCACAAATAATTAGTTTGTTCTGTCTGCTCTTTACTTAAGGGCACATGGGCTACTTTTGCTTTTACTGCAACCTCTCTATTAGGATGCTTTAACTTTTCTGCTTTGATAGTATCCTTTAAAAGATACTTGACACCGAACAATGGGCTCTTGAACGACTGGTGGCTTTCCTCCCGGTTGTAAAATGTTAGCACCAGTAGCTTGATTCCACCCTGGTTAAAGTGACACCCATCTTTCTGGAATAGGCTCCCCCATCCCCAGAATGTTGCCCAGTGCCCAACAAAATCGAAATCCTTCTCCCTGTATTATCCATGCACTGGGACTCTAGAGCTCTGTCTGCTCTTAAGTCCTGCATCTGCTACGGCCAGCATTTCTGAAATACTACTCTGGAAGTTCTAGATTTCAACTGCCTGCCTGCCTAAAAAGCTATACTTGGTTTCTATAACCTCCTTCCAGCATTTTCCTAGGACATGTACCAAGTCAGCCAGCTCTTCCTCAGCACTGTCTGCAATCATATCTAGATGATGCCTGAGATCCACCATCTTCTTAATTACACTGGTCAACAATGAAATCGTTACCGACTTTAAAAGGCCCTAATCTGTAGTATCTTGGTGAGCTGAACACAAATATAACATTAAAAAAAATTATTGGCTCTCGTTTTGAAGATATTGCATGTAGTTCATTTTTGACGTTTCACTGTGTAAATTTACCCAGTAGGACAATCAACAACATCCCAAATAAGCCTTGAATGATGTAATACTGCATCACATTGCATAATACCAGCATGCACACATCATCCAGAGTTGATTGCATCGTTTTCTGATGCAATGCAATACTACTGCCAGACGGCTGCTGAAGCAGTCAGAAAGGCTGAGCATTTAAAATATTTCAGACTGTGTGCGAGACAGTTTAAGCTACTGTTACATGTAACTTTTATCAGTCATATAATTTTAGTCATTTAGGTACAATACAGAACAGTAATGCCGCGAAAGTGCGTTAATACCGTTGACAATTTCTGCTACATTTGTGGGGAAGTGACATTTGCCAACCAGAAGAAAAGTATCACTTCTCAACTGAAGAAGGCATATCATCTTTACTTCGTATGCAAGATTGATGACCATATATGCTGCGCTACATGTACAACACAGCTTTCAGTGTGGTTGAATTGCAAAAGATCATCAATGCCGTTTGCAGTCCCCATGGTGTGGAGAGAGCCAAGCAACCACATAAATGACTGTTACTTCTGCTTGGTTCCTCCTCTTTCTAGTGGAATAACGAAGCAAAAGAAGAAGTCGAGCATAGTCTACCCAAACATTCTGTCTGCATTGAGACCAGTTCCACATGGTGAGGGACTTCCTATTCCAGAACCTCCATCAGAATATTCTCTTGATTCATCTGATGAGGACAAGGGTGAGCCAACCTGTTCTTCTCCTGGTCCGTCAGCATGCAGTGACCCAGATTTGCACTGGGATGCATTATCAACTCCACACAGAACAACACAGGAAGAACTAAATGATCTGGTTTGTGATTTGGACTTATCCAAGAACAAGGCAGAATTGCTAGGATCAAGACTCCAACAATAGAATCTTCTAGAAGAAGATGTCAACATTACTCCATATCGAAAGTGCCACCAGCAGTTGGAGCCTTTCTTCAGAAAGGAAAGTAATCTGGTATTCTGTTCCGATATTGAAAGCCTCATGAATGCCTTAAAATCACTCATGACCCACAAAACTGGAGACTATTTATAGACTCTTCGAAACTGAGTCTGAAGGCTGTGCTTTTGAACAATGGAAACCATCTTCTATCTATTCCAGTAGTGCATGCCATCCACATGAAAGACAATCAAATCCAAAAACCCCCAAACGGTAATCAAATGTATTGTACAGATATACCAACAAGATACCGTGAAGACCCTCAGTAACACTTTTTTTAGTATTTTTTGTCGGACATAAATTGTGAAGGAAAGGTACTTCAAACCATCCCCAAATCACAATACATATCCCTTTTATTCAACCAATAAGGTTAAAAGCAGACTCAAAAAACAAAATTATTTCATAAATAGTTGCAAACAGCACTTATCTGATAACACGCGCGACATGCACGTTTCGGGGAAAGAGCCCCTGTATCAAGCGCTCCCAACTCAACTTCGACATAACCCAGTCCACCTTGTAACTGGCAAAAAACGCCGAACTCCAGGCTGTTGAAAACGAGGATACCAACTCAAGATTGGCTAGCTTGAAGCTGCCCATCATCCTTAAACACCAATCACAAGAAGGGAATCCCACACATCAGGGAACCCCCTACGGTAAAAGGTTATATGTCAACTAGCTCCCAACCAATCGATGTCACGGTTGAGTCCAGTGGGGGAGACAGCTTGTAAAAGAAAAATCCAACGCTGTTCAAGCTTACGTAATTTAAAAACACAATCCCCCCCTCGAGGATCTTCTGGGACGTGATCAATTATAGTCCACTTCAAATGTTGAAAATCATGCTGGAATTGTAAGCAGTGTTGAACCATCGGGGCCGTCAATAGCGATTGTCGAAGGCGAGAAGCATGATCCCCCACTGGGGATGGTTTGAAGTACCTTTCCTTTACAATTTATGTCCGACTAAAATTACTAAAAAAAGTGTTACTGAGGGTCTTCACGGTATCTTGTTGGTATATCAGTCCACATGAAAGAGACATACGATAACTTAAAGCATCTACTGGACTTCCATTAACTATAACAAGTACAGCTGGCACCTCTGTGGTGACTTGAAGGTAGTTGCCCTTTTAATGGGACTGCAGCAGGGATATATAAAATACATGTGTTTCTTATGTGAGTGGGATACTTGAGCAAGGGATTGGCACTACTTGCGGAAGGAATGGAATCGCAGACAAAATGTAACAGTTGGAGAGAAGAATATCCAGCACCCAGCTCTGGTTGAGGCTCACAAAATCCTGCTACCACCCCTTCACATCAAACTAGGTTTGATGAAAAACTTTGTGAAAGCCATGGAGCACACTTCGCCAGCTTTCTGATACCTGCATGAAAAATTCCCTCGACTCAGCGAAGCAAAGATTAAAGAGGGAGTTTTTATGGGTCCTCAGATTTGAGAGCTCTTCAAAGATGACCGGTTCAACAACTTGCTGCAGGGTGATGCGAAACAAGCATGGAATGCTTTTCGCCTAGTGTCAAACTTTCTCGGGAATGTTAGGGCAGAAAACTACAAGGAACTAGTAGAAGACATGCTGATGCAGTGTCAGAAACTTGGCTGCAATATGTCTCTAAAGATCCATTTCCCTGATTCCCATCTCGATTTCTTTCTTGACAACTGTGGTATGGTTAGTGATGAACAGGACGAACGTTTTCACCAGGATATCGCAACGATGGAGCAAAGATACCAGGGAAAATGGTCCACTACAATGCTGGCTGACTACTGCTGGACACTTCCCAGAGAAGCTCCCGAACAGCTGTACAAGAGACAGGCGAAAAAAATCTAAGTAATCGTCTATGACTTGTTTTTTTACAGGTATTAACTGAAGGCCTATTATATTTACTATTGACATGCATTTCATGATGTAAACATTAATTCTTGTAGATTACAAAATAAACTAGAGCCAGCTTTGCAATTTCACTGTCATATTCGTGTTCAGCACATAAAAATTGATAAGAAATGACTATTTCTATTTCAGTAACATGACTTTTGGAAGGTAAGGTCTTGCCCTCCCCTCTTCTCCAGTTCTATGCCACCCCCCAACCTCTCTTCCTTACAACCGCCATACTTGTATTCTCTTATAGGAGAACCATGCCAAATACACATCTACCTTCATATTAGTTGCCCCTCTTACACATACACAAAGTCAGTCCCTTCTCACATTACCCCAGCAGCTCGTTCTCTCTCATCCTCCCCTCCTCCAAATCGAACCCTTCTATCACCGCCAGCCTTCATCCCCATTTTTCCTTCAGCCGATCTTCTCACACCTCTCCCAACAAATGCTGACTTCTCTTTGATCCCCTTCAGTGCTTCCCTCCTGTGCCCAGCACCCACAGACTATGCAGTGCCAAGAACAATCGCCATCACAACCACTGAACACCAGCTGTACCCCTACATTGCTAACGAAGAAGTGTAGCCAGTCAGTCCCCACTGCCACTGTCAGCAAACCTTATTCAGCTTTATATATAAACACACACACCACATATATATATATATTTATTTAACTAGTTTTATATCCCGCCTTTTCTTTCAATCAAAGCGGTTACAATACATTACGAGGTTACAAAGGCAAGGAAAACATACACTACTTTATCATTACATCAAAGCAGTGAAAAATGGGAAAACAAACAGAGGGAAATACGGTACATACAATACATTACATTTAATAGGCATCCCGGCAAACAAAATACATCCATGGAGCAGCCGCTTCCTTAGTCCCGCACGTTCCTACGCCTAAGGGCCACGCCAAAGGGCCCTCTGGCGCAGGCCCACTCCTGTGCTGGCAGTTAGAGGCAGTTCTTTCACAGCTGATTGGCTATCTCTGGTGGTGAGGAGGGGCACAGAATCAGCTTCCCTCATGGTTGCTGCTGATCTCCCTTCTCCCGGGCGCGCTCCTGTGCTGGCAGTTAGAGGCAATTCTTTCACAGCTGATTGGCTATCTCACCAAAACATCACAGAACTTCATATATACACAATACAAAGTTTTAAGTATAATGCCCAGTCATGCAGTTTTACAACTGCTCCGGAATGATAAGTGTTGGGATGATCATGATAGTTACAATGTAACTTATCCAAATCTCAGGGAGGGAGAGGAGGGAGGCCCAGGAGCCTGAAAGTTAATAGGGAAGCACAAGGATGAAGACTTGCCTAGGGTACTAATATCGCTGCACTGGCCCTGTTTGCATATTTCTTAGCAGGTTCTGCACACTGTTGTAAATCATTATGCAAATTAAATACTCCACATCATTAATAAGGTATGTGCCAAAAAAAATCCATATCTTGGCTCATGATCCCAAAACCCTGCCCAAAGTCCAGGTACTTCCCATCAGGCAGGGCTGCTTAACCTGATCCTGAGACAGTACTGAAAAACAATCCAGTAAAAAAGTCAACTTGCAAATAAAAGCTGTGATTATGGAATTTTTAATATTCATTTTACTGATTTGCTTCTATCTGATCATTATCGTGCTAATGCTCCAGAGTGAGAGCTCCCTAGACTGTGGATAAGGTTTGGGGTTACAATCCAAGAAAGCAATTTTCTGGCTCATCTCCAGTTGTTTCTCATCAAAATGAATAGAACAGAGCAACACTTGCAGCTCACTTCAAAACTTCAGAGGACAGCGCAGCTAATCCTCCTTGTTCTTTAGTCAAAATGCTGGGAACGACCTTGCAACTGAGCAATGATAGATGCAGCCTGCCCTCTGGGTTTATTTATTTTCAGATCTTTCTAAATTGGTTACCATCAAGAAGCAGCCACTATGGGCTAGAGCTCACCAAAACATCACAGAACTTCATAGAGAACCCTATTCCACGAGGGCTCTGTTCTGACCTTTTGTCAGAAAGGACCAAAGGCTTTATGTGCCGAGTGGAAAGATCTGAATCAGTAGCAAAAGGCTCCTTCTTAGTTTGTACCCATTTATTCTCAGATATAATCCAGCGATAAATATGAAGAGGAAAACACACAGCAAGCTGTGAACAGCTGGCTATTAAAGTGATCGGTCCTGAGGAGATGGAAGGCTGGGAGGATCGGCAAAGAGTCCTGCCTTCGTTTGGGCACAGTTCAAATCTGCTCTGGTCACTGCCGTCCTAGAACTCCCGAACGACCCTCTGAAATGACTGGAGGTGGCGAATCTGCTGCTGCTTCCCATCCTGTGCCTACCCGCTCAATGAATGCACTTATTCAGGTTTTCAGTACTTTCAATTGAGCATTTCATGTGCAAAATTGCATTTCCCGACTCGATTGCTGTATTCTGACAACTTTGTAGCATTAGTAATTGTTTTGCTTAGCTCCATAGCTGTGCTATTAAAAATATGGAAGTACGGTGCTATAATCATGTTTAAGTCAGGCTTTTTCCTGGCTTTTGCGAGTTAGGTCTTTCTAAAAGCTTGGCTGTAGATCTTTTAAACTTGAATGGATCAACATTCAGCCACAGCAGTCAGCATGATTTCTTAGCTGCAGCAGCTGGCATTTAAAGAACAGAAATCTGGATATTCAGTGCCAGTATCCAGATAGAGACTGGTAGTGAATATCTGGATCACAGTAATATTCATTGCTGTTATTCAAAGAGCCATCTGTATAAGTTAGGAGCGGGGCCGGTCTGTCCTCTATGTGAAGTAGGCAGTCGCCTAGGGCGGCAGACCCTGCTGGAAGGCATCGCTAACCCCCTCCCCCTCCCGAGCAGCAGCAGCTGAAATGCTGCTTCAGCACCACAGCACGCTTTAAAAACATGTGTGCGCAGTTCTGGCCTGCCGCTCCTGTCCCCTTCAAGAAAGTTGCATTGGAGGGGGCAGAGGTAGCAGGCCATGAGCATGTGTAAATGAGCACTTTAAGGCCCGACGCAACGCTGAAGTGGCAGTTCAGCCGCCACTACTTCAGCGCAAGGAGGAGAGGCATGGCAAGTCAGACAGCAGCAGAGTCTGGGGAGAAGGGAGGGATGGCAGCACGGAGGATCTGCCTATGGTGACGGAAACCCTCAGGCCACCACTGGTGAGGAGAGAAAAAAGGCTGTCTTGAGGTTGTCATCTGGATAATTCACAGCTCTGCCCATGGCTCATCCTAGCACTATGTGGATTATGCGATGTAATGGTAGTCATTCGCACTATCCATATAATGCTTCTAAATATCACAGTCAGCAGTACTTATCCAGTTAAAAGGTGTTGCTAATTGGGTAAGGGCCAGCGAATATCAACCTGTAAATGTTTCCAGCTTTGACTTCATATTAATCTTCTGGTTCTTAGTTAAAGAACAGGATCCTTTTCTTTGACTGACCCACCACATTAAATTAAAATACACAGATGATACATAAACATGCCTACAATAAGCACATTTTCTCTTTATAAACCTCCTGCTTGTCTTGTCTGTATCTCAACTAGATTGTAACCTCTTAAGAGCAGGGACCCTCATGTTTATCTTAACAAGCGCTACAGAAATGCTAAACAGTATTAGTATAACTACAATGTACAACATGAAACAAACACAGGCTTCTCCAAATTAAGATCATCTGCATTTCCTTAAGTTAGTGTAGGCTGAAGAAGTATAAATGAAAAACTTGTACTTCAAGAGCAAAGGCATAAGTTAGAAAGAATGCAGCAACAGTAATACCCACTCACAAAAAGATTGGGCAGTTCTTCTTCCATACATAAGTAAACAAGCGTCTACTAGTTTGGAGGTTCCCAACTTTTTGGTGGTGTGGACTCCTTATTAATCTTCAAAGAGTTCAAGGACTTCCAGTTCATCCCATCACTCTTTCCAGAACCCTTTCCCTCTGGGCCAAGCCTGTCCTCCACACCCCCATCGAGGACCCACTGGTCTGAAGTTATTTGGGTCCACTCTAAAAGAAACAGTTGGAGCCACCCCTAACTGGCGGTATCTCAAAAAGGGACCTGTCATATCTCACTGCTGGGGTTTACTGGCTCCCCCATTCACAGAATGTTACCCAGTGCCTAAAAATCGAAATCCTTCTCCTTGTATGCTGCATAATTGTATTATCCATGCACTGAGACTCTGGCAGGAGCCGTGACTTTGTCTCAAGAGCTCCGACAGCTCTGAAGGGGTTGAACCTTCTTAGACCTAGTACAATAGGCAGAAGAGGCCCTACCTAGACTCTCAGCAGTCCAAGGGAATCTCCAGGTTCCACGTAAGGTCCTATATAGTGCATTCCTTCCATCTCTAGGCCCGTCTTCAATGAATCTTTAAGATCTTTCACTAATTTCTCAGTTTGCTCAGATGTATCCTGAAGGCAGGATCAGCAGACCAACTGCAGAGCCCAAAGCCATCTCTGAGCCACAACAACCGCTGCCAAGGACTTGGAGGTCCTAATCAAGTCGTACAGAGCATTTGCCATATATGCAGTGCTCAACTTGAGCCTCACAGCCTCTGGGCTGTCCAGCAATTGCTGGATTCACAGCATGAGATCACCAGACCCGCACACAGTGCTGCCGGCAAGCCCAAAGCAAAGCCACAAAGGCATACTTAAGGAAGATCTCTGTCCTATCATGAAGATTCCTTGAGCACAGCACAGCACTCCCTACCACTGGTATGGATGACCGCTTTGTTTCCACTGTGACCAGGACATCCACCCAAGAAAGCCCAAAATGTTGATATGGCTTGCCCTGAGGCAGAGAGTATAACCAAGATAGGAGCTTAGGACCCCCTAGGCCCAGCTCAGGAGTCTCCCACTGGGAGACTAGGAGCAGACACTGGCTCAGGTAGAGGAAACAATCCAGGACAACACCAGATGTCCTCCAGAATGGGACCCACTTATAAAACTTGATCAGGAGCAGGCTCAGGGATATGCAGGGCCCCCATTGCATTCTGGATCAGCACAGAGAGGTCCTCCCTATGAAATAGGCAGATCACAGATGGATCATCACCTTCCATGTGGGGCCTCTCCCCTTCTTCCTTCTGTAGAGAAGGATTTCTCTTCACCATCCCGGATAACCCCTGTGGGAGGCAAGACTGGTCTCCTAGAGGAATGGGTGGGTGAAGGGGTGATATAGAGGCATTTAGTCCTGTAGGGCTGGTACCTGTTCAGAAACTAATGCCTGAACCACTAGCATGGCTTCCTTACAAGATGGGGCCTGCTCCAAACCAAAGCTGAACCATGGGGCCTGCGCTGAACCAAAGACCGAATTAAACAAGATGGATTCCTGTTTTGTTATAACTCAGCATTAAAACTTGCAGATCAAGTAATTCTACCAGTTTAGAAGTATTTTTCCAGCTGACAATGTGCAGAGAAGATGGCTTGGATCTTCATTGTGCTAACACTTGCAACAATGTATGAAACGGCACCTCAGCAACTTTAGCACGATGGACCTTTGTTTGCAGAAGGACCACCTATTAGCTGTTATCAGATTTGCTGAGGATGACATACAGGATTTGAGTCCAGCCAATCACCAGGTCTTCAGGACAAAGAATTATACGGCTGTACAATGGAACTTGGATGCAGAACCCAAAGGGCAGAAAGAAAGAACTCAGAAAAAGAAAGATCTCAGAGAGAAAAAGGAAGAACAAGAGAAGGGACATGCTGATACAGACTGTTAGCTTGCTTTTTCTCTCTGGCTGGAAACTCAGTGTTCAAGGCCAAAGCCTCAAGGTGGAGTGAATTTCTCTCAGACCAGCAGCTCAGTGTGTGACCACAGAGTTCATTTCAGCTGACGTTGGATCTCTGCCATACCTTAACTTCGTTCCGTTCCTGAGACCAGAACATAGCCACAGGTGTTTTGGCAAGAGCTAAGGTACTGGTCTTTGATTTCCTGGAGGTTGAGGCTAGCTTAGACAGACAGATAATCTACTGCATGTTAGAGTGCATGCAAATCAGTGACAATGGTTTCTAAAACAGAGATTAGATCTCTTGGTAATTGTAACATAGAGCTGAATAACATCCTACCTCAGAAAGCTAATTTATTCTAATAGTTCCTCTATTTTTTCTATCAAAAATAAAGTCTAATTTTCATGCAAACAGGGCTGGTTCTTGTTTTGTTCGTGATTTGTTTGTCAGGTGGTCCTATGGAATCCTGGGAAAGGAGTGTAGCAGTTTTTTTCCCTAGACAGACTAAGTATTTAAACAGGTGTATTTGTCTGCTACTAATAATATCTCCTACAGTCCCTTTATTGTCAGTGAAAGAAACACTTGAGAGCCCCAAATCCCCTGAAGGGGAGGCCTGGGCCTTGGCAGCTGGCAATGTCTGAAAGCAGACAGCGAGCTGCTTCACTGGCTTTGATTAGCAGCTTGTGAAAAAGGATCATGAGGTTCTGGGGGGGGGGGGAGGGAAGAAGGTGGGGGGGGAGGGAGCCCCAAGAGGGACTGCTGGCTAGAGCCTGTGGCATTCTCAACATGCTCCTCCTCTGGAGAGACCATGTGGGCATTCAAAATGGTAACAGGTCTCGTAGGCAGGAAAACCGTGGGGACATCAAAAATTGCAATGGGCCCCAGGCTCCCCAAGGAGTTCCTGAAAATTCTGAAATTAAATTGAGGTGTCCCCATCACACACAGGGTAAAAAGATCCTGCCATGGAGCAGACCTGATGGGAATCAATAGGGTCACAGCGGTGGGCATACGGCATCACAGCAGAGCTCCACACAGCAAAAAGAAAAAAAAACTGTGAAGGAAAAAGCCCACTTAAAATACATAGCCATGGTGAAAAGGGAGATTCCCAGCACCTGCAAGGTTGGCCTCCTTTGCAGGCCTGAAGCCCAGCTGCTAACAAAAATACAATTATTGTTTTTATACTGCTTTATTAAGGCAGTATTGAGAAAGCCAAGTAGAGCCAACAGGACTGAACAGGTACTTAGAAAAAAATAGCTCAGCAAAGCAGAAAGAATGGACTAGGGCCCAAAGTTACTAGCCCTTCAAGGGCTTGTGGGATTCTCCTGTTGGCTCTCTGGTCCACCAAGCGCTAGGAACCTGTGGATGGCAGCGCTGGATATGGGGCAAGTTGCCAACTCTAGGGGATGAGTGTACCAAAGTTCTGAGCAATGTTGGTCCTACAGGTTTCAGTCACACTGGCTACAAGACTATAGTCAGGGCCAGGAGAGACAGGCCTATTGGCAGTGCTACACCAGTAGATACAGAGTAAAACCTCACTGAAAATTGTTAAAGTCTGCCTTCATCTGCTGGCAAAGGAGCTTGACCAACTCATCTGGACTGGTCTACTAGGATAAGGAAAGTGCAAGACTAACCGCTCACATGCCTGTTCATGAAGATATGTGCATATTTCCTTCTGCTTCATCTCTTTGGTTAAATACTTACTCCACAATCCCCTCACCCCTTAAGAAAGGGCTTCAAACCACTGCTCTACATTCAAACTATACCACACATACCATTCTTTTCCCTTCTGAAAATATCACCTCCAATGCCCTTAGTTTTACTTTCATTCAAAAATAAACAAAATTGCTCTTACACTAACAGAAAGTGCCCAGCACTGGATAATGGGAAACATGTAGGAGTCCGTGTGCTGGTGGGACCCGATCGCCCGATTCTGCTGTGCTCAGCCTCTCTCTCAGTTCAGGCCTGTCAGCTGCTTTTACACTGACTGCCACACTCAGACACATCAGAGACAGATAAACATGACCCAAATAAAATACGTCTGTCTTTTAAATACAGGGAAGGATAGCACATTACATGCAACTTTTATTAACAACATACGGTTCTACAAATGGCCGGAAAAAGAACCTACTGTGGTCAAACGCTTG
This sequence comes from Ichthyophis bannanicus, assembly GCA_033557465.1. Lineage (NCBI taxonomy): Eukaryota > Metazoa > Chordata > Amphibia > Gymnophiona > Ichthyophiidae > Ichthyophis > Ichthyophis bannanicus. The sequence continues at coordinate 259,336,574 of CM066035.1, forward strand.
CTTACAAGCATAAACCATTAGTCACCAATGCAAAAGATTAGTTCTAGCCCTGACCAGAAAACAGCAAATGCTAACAGAGTTTACCATCTATTTAAATGCCATTATGTCCCAGTGTGGCTAAATAAGGTTTGAAATGCTTTGTTTGTTACAAGGTATGTTGCCAGCTGCCAAATTTCATATGCAATTAAAAAGAGACAGTGAAAAATACCGTAGAGTGTATCATAATTCCACTTAGAGTTGCATATGTGCATTTTCTTGAGTCAGCCAAAATGGCTACATGAAGTCATTTTATAGGTGGCTGAATTCCATTAATTGCAAAAGCAAAATGTAGGACCCAGAAAGTTAAAAATCACCCTGCAATTTGTTTCTTTTCAGCCTGTTACTACATAGTTTCTTCTTAATGCTGTAGATGAGTACATACGGAACAACAGACCCGTACACGCATCTACCCTGTTGTCTTCCTCTTTGGTTGTCTCATATTTTAAATAAACGTACATATAAATTTCCATGCTGAGGCCAACCATTTATGTTTTTACTCACTTCCTGTGCAACCTATATCCCAGTACTGATCCTGGGCGCCTACCTGGGGAAGGGAGGATGCAAATCTACTTCCTATGGTGCTGACCTCTTTCTCTGTCCTGTCACCATGGCCTTCTCTCAGTCAGGCAGTGAAGAGCAGCACCTGATGGTAGCAGTTTAACGGTATGAAGTGCTAACATTAGGGCAACACCAAAATGCAATGCAATGTGTGCTGGCGAGTCAGTGCTAACTCCTGGCAACACAGCCCCTGAGTTTTCTCAGCAAGCTGCGACCAGAAGTAGATTGCCAGGCCTTTCTTCTGCACAGTGAGTTTACAGCCCCTGGTATTCCAAGGTGGTCTCACATCCAAGTAGTATGCCAGGCCCGACCCTGCTTAGCTTCAGAGATCCACTGAGACAGCTGAAAACTCTGGGCAACACCAGAGATGGAACCGGCTGGGCACAACAGAGTGGGGAGATTGGGTTTCACCAGCACACAGACCCCTACATGTTTCCAGTGATGGGCACGTTCTGTTAGTGTAAGTGGTTTTTTCTCATCTGAAAAACATTTCTTAGGCTGATTTCTCAAAAGGGGAAGGAAATGGGCTGTGTTTTCTTTTCCATTTGGCTAGCTCAACAGATCTGCATTTGAGGTACGCCTCAGGGACACTAAGAATGCATTTACTATTTCAGGCAGACCACAGAAGGTGCCAAGCATTCTACAGCCGAGCCTTTTGACCTGGGCTGAATTTGAGAAAAGCTGACAGAGAGCAATTGAGTACATTCAGGCTGGCCAGAGCTTTCATCTCCCAGCATTGTGAGAACAGTATGGATAGCAGGCCTTCCGTATTCACCAGTCTTACAACTTATCTGTTAAGGTGAAAATGATGACTGCTCCGATACTTGACTACTGGCTCTGCTCAGAGAGTCGCAGAAAATACAACTGCCATCAGTCTGGCTTCTATGTACACATGTTCTTATTCCTGTCAGGCCATGCTGCCCAGATGACTTCAGGGACAGAGAGCTCCCTAATGCACCTGAACTGTAACTCAACTTGAGCAATGGTTTGGAAATGCAATTAAATCCATCATCTAAATCCAGTATCACTTTACTGAGCAGAAGCAGGGAAGTGCAAACGAGATTCTACAAGGACAGCTTATGTCCTAAATGCAAGACAGGTAATAATTATTACATTTGTGAATAAATCCACTAGCTCTCTCCTGGACAGTCTCAGATCTCTAGACTTGAGTTTCGCCAGCCTGCTACATTTGTTAAATAGCCTTAATATTTATTTATTGCAATCAGTAACAATATATAGATGGAAAAGATGAAATATGCGTCCCATGCAAAGCATTGCAAATTTACGTGGAACCATATAAAACAACATTTCCTCATTCCTCATCTTCTCGTGGCCTCCTCCCTTTCAGTCATACAGTCCCCACTCACACAACATTTGCTCTACATTCATTCAAACTCTGTACTGTGGTACCAACTCCTAGTTTCTGTTCTATTCACTTTCTTTGAAATCTTAAATTGGATGCTAGATCCTAAATTTGCTTCATCAGCTGCATTTCCAGCTGTCACTTGAGGGTTCTGTAACTTCCCCCCCAGAATTTATGTATAGCTGTTTTTTTAACAAACAACAATGATGTATCAAATATAAAACTAAGGACAAAAATTAATTAAGTGCAACATCTCATAATCTGTACAAATCACTCTCGGTCGGTAATCTGCCCAAAAATCCTGTAATCTTGGATAGTCTAAAAAAAGAACGGGGGGAGGGGGGCACAGAAGCAATGATCTTACAACAGTTTTGCATTCTAAAATGTTTGCTGGATTTCCAATTTCCTTACTGTCCCCCTTTCTATGGTAATGTGCATTCTATGCAACAATTTGTAGTGTAGCTGTTTGCTAGTAAAAGATAAGGGAGAGGAGTCATTCATATTTCTAGCAAGGTAGTACCATTTGACTTTTTTTTTTTTATTTATAAATTTTTGAAAGAAAACTAGAATAATACATATACAAAAGTCAAGTCCACATCAAGGAGAGAATTCCATACCCCAAAATCAGTGTCACTACTCATCTCTGGAAATTACATACAAAAGCCTCTTAATCTAAATCATGAACAAAAAGAAAAAAATTCTAAACAGAAATCTTTCCCTTGCAGAAAATCTTCCACTTGATCAGCCTCAAAAAACACATGCCTCTTACCCCGAAAAGGTTTCCCTGAAAGTGCCATATTCTCTAAGTAAAACGAAGCACCAAGAGCCAAAACTCTAGATCTAATCTCCAAAAACTCCTTCCGACGCGTCTGGGTAACTCTATAAATGTCTGAGAAAATTTGGATAGACTGACCACAGAGTTTTTCAGCTTTATTTGAAAAATATAATTTCAAAACTCTATCTTTATCCATTTCAGAAACAAAAGTTGCCAACAACATGGCTCTCGAGGCAATATCCTCCTGCAAGGACTCTAGGCAAAGTGGGTGCCAATAATTGCTCATAATCCTACTCCCTCCTCCCCCCACATTACCTCCCACAACCTTCCCCTTAGGCACATAATAGATTCTAGACAGCCTAATGGATTCAACATCCGAGATCAATAAAACTTCCTTAAGATATTTATAAAAAAGAATCCCAGGAGATAAGTAGTGGGTTTGCAGAAAATTTAACAATCGTAAATTCTTAGAACAAAGAATTTTCCAAAAATTCATCCTGCCGATGAAGCAGAAGAGAGTCCTGAACAAAGCTGCTTGAGAAACAAATTTGGGATTCAGATTTAATACACTTCTTTTCCAGCTTTCAAGCATCCTTCTGATCTGAAAATGTATCCACTACTCCCCTTGAAAAAGATAAGATCTTTTGAAGGCAAGCTTGAAGAACCGTCTCAGTACAAGAAACAATTTCCCAAATATCCTTTAATGAAACATCTTCAGGAGAAGTCTTTTCCTTCCCCATAGATTTAAAAACAATTACTGAAGGTAGGAAAGAAGTTGTGTGTCCACTAGGAGAGTCCAAAATCAAGAAGGTATCTGAAAGGGAAACAAACGCTGGGGAATCCGATCCCATCTTCAAAGGCGAGGAGGCTGCTCCAGGGATATCCATTGCTTGACTGGGCGGGGCTGAATTACCCTGAAAATCAGCAGGACATTAAAAAAAAAAAAAAAAAAGAGACATCGTACTTACAGTTGGATGTTTCTTCAAGACTCAGAGAAGAAGGCTGAGCCAAAGATACCATTTTCCACAGCTCTAAAATGGGCATGTATAGGGCCCACCACTTTTACAGCCTTCATTCTGGGGGTAAGCACATTTCTCGTTTTCCTTTTCCCCGTTACACGGAAACATTACTCCTACGCTGACGTGTGCCGAAGGGGCGGCAATGGGGCAGAGTCTGCCCCTTTGGACACATCCCTTAGAGCACGCACCTATAGGCTCGTGTCCGCCACCCGCAGTGAGGCTAGGTGTTAAACAGTCCTTTCAAATACGCCAGTCAACCAGTGCAGAGTCACACGGGTCCAGAGACCAATAGGCAGCCAGGAAGGAAATCAAAGAACACCTCCCATTTGACTATTTCATAAACATTTTTCAGTAGTGGATACAAATTCCTCATATATGTTTGTAAGTGCCACTGAGGCAAAATCTAAGGCTTTCGGTGACGTGCAGAAAACAGCTTGAAGACAGGCCATCATGTATGTTTCAGAGATTCCAGTTATATTTTAATTGCATAAAGGATAGAAATACCATGGCTCACAGTTTCAAAAGAGTTGTCATGATTTTTGCATCCCTATACTGCCAGATTTGACAGAATTACAAATACCAGGGGTTGGGGGGGACAGCCAATATTGACTATTAATGTACAAGATATATTGATTTTCTTTCTGTCCTAAGTACCACCACTTGTTCCAGGCTATGAACAATGATTTTAGGGGAATTATAGAAACCAACCAAAGAGCACTCACATCAAACATTGCCAGCCCAAGCTGATTAGTCCTTAATAGACTTTAGCTTGAAACATAGGTATCATTGTAAATAAACTGTAGAAAAGTTACCCCAGTTAAATCCAAGTTTTAATTCCTGGTTCACTGTAAATACCATGCGGACCCACTGCACGGTATTTTGTTTCTGTTGAATGTACACCGCACTGATATGAATAGCGCGGTATAAGAGAAGTTAAATAAATTAATTAAATTAAAATTCCATAGTGTTGACTGACAGTACTTGTGACCTGGACTGGCCCACTGATGGAAACAGAATACCGAGTTTGATGGACCTTTGATCTGACCCAGTACAGAGTTCGTTATGAATGATGGAATAAAAGCTGTTAGTGTAGCTGGGTTTAAAAAAGGTTTGGACAAATTCCTGGAGGAAAGGTCCATAAACCATTATTAAACAGGACCCGGGAAATCCACTGCTTGCCCCAATACAAGCATTGTGGAACACGTGTCTCTTTTTGGGAAACTGCTAGGTACTTGTGACCTGGATTGGCCACTGTTGGAAACAGGATACTGGGCTTGATGGACCTTGGTCTGACCCAGCATGGCAAGTTCTTATCTTATGTTTGTACCATAAAACAAAAAGTGTTAAAAAGGAGTATGGATTATACATATCCCAGAAGTCTATATGTGAAAACTTTACATCTCTGGTATAAGTATTCTATACCCATCTAAGTATAGCTGTTATGTTGCAGAATCTCAACAAGAAAAGAGAGGTGCTCCCTCTCATCAATCCTGTGAAGCTGCATGTGGGTCCTCCACCTGTGGTGCTGCACGGTGGGGGAGATGCTATGATATCATGTTTTCAGCTGTGAAAAAAAAAGGAACCCGAATGGTAAGGTAATCGCTGCACTTGTCAGGCCGGCTAGAAAAACCCAAGAAAGGACATCCCAGCTGTCCTCACAAAAGCCCAGCTGCCTTAGAGGTTTTAAGTTTGAAGATGCTTTTTTTCAGGCAGCACAGAAGAGAGCCAATTAAAAAAATAGGACTGAATTAAAAATGTAACAAAAAATAGAATATAAGCAGAACAAGCAGAAAGAGTACAGGGAAGGAGGGTTTGGGCCAGACTCAGCAATTCCTCTTAGGGGCCCCACTGGGTACTTCTACTCTCTCACCAATTCTGGAAGCCATGTGTAGCACTGGACACAGAGCTCGAGAAGACAATGGGCATACCCAAGATCCGAGCAGATGCTGGAAAATACAGGTCACAAGGTCATGATCTGGCCAAAGGAGCCAGGCCTATCTGCATTGCTGCACCAGTCTACATACTTTGCCACCTACTAGAGACAGATAATACTTGCTGCAACAGTGTGCTTACTAGCTTGGTATGGTTGGAAAAAGGATACTGGGCTTGATGGACCTTTGGTCTGACCCAGTATGGCAATTCTTGCGTACTCCATGGAATATCCTCTGGTATAGCACAGAGAGGCCAGTATGAAACTTCCCAAGCAGTAAGCCAGATTGAAGAATTCAGAAAAAAAAATCCCTCAGAGATGCATATCATTATTAACCAACAAAACAACTCTTCAATAACTTGAACAAGTATTTGGCTCTCTTACCACAATGAAATCTGGGTCAGACCATGGTACTAACTAGGCATTTTCTACAGCAGCCAGACTTTCAAACCTGCAGGAGTAAAAAAAAAAAAGAATTGTCTTCCAGGACCAGTCCATATGTGAGTGATGTACCCAAGCAGTCAGGACAGACTATCCTGCCAAAGGCGCCATCTATACCAACCTCCATGAGCAACCTTTAGTGTTTCACAAAGATACTCAATGAACACCAGGTAGCCACCTTACAAATGTCCTCTGAAAACACTAAGCAGACTCTGCCCAGTATGAACGCTGACTCACTCCAGCACACACTTACAGCCAGAATGTACACTGACTCAATGGCCTCCTTAAACAAGCGGGTAATACAGGATTTGATCACTGCCAGTCCTGTCCTCAAAATTGCCAAGGAAGAGGAGAAAAAAAAAAAAAAGAAAGAGGCTCTTACCAGTGGAAGGAATTAGTAACTGTCATGTATCTGATTACCGCCCTCTGCGCATCCCACAGATGGAGCAAGGGGTCCTTTCCAAGATCCTTCTCTGAGAAGGCAGGCAGTCTGGTCAAGATGAAAAGAGGACAGCACCTTTGAGAGGATGGCATAGACTGCCAGAAAACAGAAGCCACAGAGATGAACAAGAAAGGTAAAAAGGGGACTGTTGTAGTTGTTGATATAGATGTACAGACTAGATAGGCCATGTGGTCTTTTTCTGTCATCATATTTCTATGTTTCTACGTTTCTAAATGTTCCCTGCAAGACAAGGCCTGCAGCTCAGACCCTCATCTGGGGGACTCTATAGCTCCCAGTAAATCTACCTTAAGGATCAAATCCTCAAAGGAGGCCTTATGGATGGGCACAAATAGGAACCCTTTCAATGTCTTCACCATCAGAGAGATACTACACTGAGGCAAAGCAAGGCACACAGGTGGACAGAACTGCTTCATTCTCCTGAGGAAGCATTAGGGTATACTGCTAATGAAATCCCCTAAATGAAACACCTGCAGCACATCAAGACCGCCATCCGAACCTTGAGAGTTCCGTGCCAAGTCCTAGTCCAGGATGGACAGCCAAAAGAGATCTCACATAAGCCAAAGATGTAGAGACCCTCTAGACCATAAACAGGAGAGAGGGATATATTCAGCATCAGTGGCTAGCCATCACCGCTGAAAACTAACCCAGGATATTCAATGCCAGGGCTATATCTGGCCACTGGCATTAAATATCTAGGTCACCGCAGATCCCAGAAGCTAACTGGGCAGCAGTGATATTGAGCCACTCTTCAGTTGGCCTCCATGGGTAAAGTTAAACCAGCCTTTGCTGTGCCTTACTCTACCCATAGGTCACTAACTAGGCCGCAGCTCAATATCACCGCTTCCAGGTTAGCAATGGGTACTGCCTCCGCTCCGCCCCAAAATGCCCCAATGCTAACTGCATAGTATCAGGACATGTCATGGCAGCACCCACTGATATCCAGCGCCACTAATACCTCTCTTAGTGGCATTTACATGGTTTGCAGGTCTGCAAACTGTGTAAATGTCTTTGAATATCCCACCCAAGGGTGTCTACTATGGCTCCAGAGTAGTCCTTCCTGGAAAGCTTACACCCTTCAAAGGCCAGACCATAATGGAGGTTCCCGTGCCTTCTCGCTTATCAAGAGTCCCCACTACAGTAGGCCCTTCTCTTGAGATAGGAAGAGAAGGGGCCACATCCACTGGATCAAGAAATCCACATACCATGGCCTGCAGGGCCAGTCTGGGGCCACTAGGATCACTAGGTCCAGAGGGGCACAAAACCTGTAGAAAGAATGGTTCATCGGGGCCAGGAAGGGAAACATATAGCATCCCTTCTGAGACTACTCCTGAAATAGGTCATCCAAGCCCACCATCTGTAGAGTCTTTCTGCAGCTGAAATAGCTCCTCACATTGGAATTCTCTTGAGTGGCTATTAAGCGGAACACTGGAAGGCCCTGCCTTCACACTGAGGTCGCATGCATGAGGGTTGAACTCTCACTTGCCTGGATCCATGGAGCTCGGACTCAGGAAAAATCAGCCTGCATGTTTTAATGCTTTCAATATGTGCTCCAGACAGGGCAAGCATATGCTCCTCTGCCCAACAATACAGCTCCATGACATCAAGATCTACTCCAGCATTGCAAGCTCCACCTTGTTTGCAGACATAAGCCACTGCCATGGCACTGTCCAAGAACACCCAGACTGCTTTGCCCACTAGAAGAGGCCTGAATCCCTCCAGGGCCAGTCAAATTACTCTTGCCTCCAGATGGATGATCACCCAAGAGGCCTGAAGGAGACCAGAGTCTCTACGCAAACTGGTACAGTCATTATGCACCCCAGCCCTTCAGGCTGGCATCTGAGGGGATAATCACTCAATCGGGTGCTTCTAATTGCACCCGAGCTATCAGACTGCAGAACCACAATCACCACTCGACTACTCCTTGATCTCCCAGGAGAGCCAAAATGGCTGGGAACAGGGAAACCAGATTATCAATGCCTTCACAGCAGGTGCATATGTACTCTGGTCCACTGAACTGGCTCCAAGGTTGATGCCATGGACCTTGAAGTAGTCCCTGGCCCAAGGAACTAACTGAGCAATAAATACCCTCAGTCGACTCCGAAACTTGGGCCTCTCTGTCATAAGGAAACCCAGCCCAGGAGAGCATGAAACCATATCCCCAGGTACCCTGCATGGGAAAAGGACAGGGATCCCAGAAAAACAGATGAGCACAGGAGCCCCTCCAGCTGCTCAGGACAAAAAGGTGCTCCTGAGCTCCAGGACCCGATAGGGAAGGTCAGGGCCTCAGACCCTCCCCAAAGGGAGCTGCCAAGCAGTCAAAAAGACTGAAAAGAGCCTATGAGCCGTTTCAGGTACTGCACCACAAGCCAGTTGAAAAAAGGGCCCCCGGGCGCCAACAAGTTGCAGCTAGTGCCATCCCATCAGACTCCACTAATGGCCGAAGTGCCCACCAGTGAGAAAAATATAGTAAAAGGGCTAGTAGGGACCTCAGAAATGGCACTGGGTCCTTGAACCCCAACATGGGGGGGGGGGTCCCAAAATGCCAAAAAAAAAGTGTCCTGGTCTTAACAGCCAAAATGGCAGCAATAAGAAGCAGCCACAGAAAAATACCACCACTGGAGGTTGCAGGTTGCATCAGGTAGTGCAGCTAAGCACTACAATGGCAAAAAAAAAAAAAAAGAGGAAGCAGGGCCAAGAGGAAAAGGGAGTTCCAAAAAGGGAATGCCAGCACCTATTGGGTTGACCAGGAAAACCCTAGCAGGGAAGCTCCAGATGTCCACACAGGTCTGGTAGGCCCAACTGCCGAACTAAGGCCTTTTTTTCTTTTTAAATTTAGAGCTTCCTTATTGAAAGCAGCAGAGAGCCAAATTCTGCCCACTGAATTGAAAGGGAGAAAATAAAAAAAGCTGAAAAAAGAAATCAAGAATGCAGATAGGAAAGAAAGAGGGAAGGGAGGGAGGCCTAGGCTCAATCTACTCCGCTACTCCTCCCCTTCAGGCCCATGAAGTGCCAGGAACCCATAGGTAGCACCGCTGGACTCAGGGCAAGCTGTCTAATCTAAGAGACGGGGGCAAACATTGGACCTACATGTCTCAGTCACACAGGCCACAAGACTGTGGCCTGGGCCAGGGAAAACATACCTACCTGAACCGCTGCACTAGTGCAAACCCTTGCCACCTGCTTGAGGAAGAGAGAGACGACTGTCTTCTTTCAGTGCTACACCACTGGATATACTAAGGGATGACATCTCTGAAAGTTGCTCAAGTCTGCCTCTACCTACTGGTAGGGGAGCATAACCCACACGTCTGGACTGGCCTAGCAGGATAAGAAAAAACAATTTAAAGCTGCCTGAATTGAACTTCCTAGCCCTGCTGCAGACATGCCAGTGAATTCATATTAAATTTACACTTGCAATTCAAGATCCGTTTTTAGGACCGTAAAGCCTTTAGAAACCAAAGTCTTTATCTGTTAAATAGGTTTATGTACCTTCACGCCCAGCAACACTGACATTCAAACCAACCTTTATGGAAGTTAGGAAAGTCAGGTTAAGGGCCAGAATAGTTGCAGAGATTGACCCTATGTTATAGAAAAAATTCGCAACAGACATGAAGCTGAAGCAAAAGCTACCCTAGTTTTTGGAAAAAAGTTAAGGTATGGCTCTTTGAGAGCCTTAAGTGGTGGAGTAATGACTTACAATCACCTTCTCTCTCTAATTGCTCATTTCAGTATGGTAAAATTAGACTTACCTGCTAATTATGATTCCTTTAGGAACTCCAGTCTAGTCCCAGACAATTGGGTTTAAGCACCTCCTCCCGCAGCTTTGGAGACTGAGCACGTCACAACTTTCTGTGGCTCCAGCATAAATACACTAGGGACCGCCTTCCCTTTCCAGTAACCTACTGACAAAGCAGACTCACCAGAGCAATAAGCAAGAATGAACTCTTCAAAAAGAACGTTTACCTACAAAATTATGTAACTTTAAGAAAGGCATATAAACTGGTAACAAACCTTAAGCACCTGGTCGATGACCAGACTGATACAGAAGGACATCCTCTCGCAGATACATAGAGCAGACAAGCCCAACACCGCTCCCCCACCATAAACAGAGGCCTACCGACCCTCAGCCATACTGAGCGTCAACCAATGCGTTACTTCAGGCTACCGTCTATCAACTGGAACTCGGGAGGGATATGGAACTAGACTGGAGTTCCTAAAGGAATCATAATTAGCAGATAAGTCTAATTTACCTTCCTTGTCGGCCCTCCAGTCTAGTCCCAGACAATTGGGCATGTACCAGAGCAGTAATCCAATTCAATGGGAGGGACGCCCCAGACCAGCCTGAAGAACCGCCGATCCAAACCTCGCATCCCCCTCCGCTTGTACATCGATCCTGTAATGCTTCATAAAGGACGCCAGAGACGACTAATTAGCCGCCCGACAAATGTCTACAGCCGGTACCAAACTACATTCTGCCCAAGAAGCTGCCTGCGCCCTAGTGGAATGAGCTCTCAGACCCCTCAGCGCCACCTTGCCCTTCAAAAGATAGGCTGACTCAATTGTTCCCTTAATCCACCTCGCAATAGAGGCCTTAGAAGCCGCTTCACCTCGCCGTGGTCCTCCGAACAAGATAAACAGCCTGTCCGACTTTCTCAACGAGGCTGTCCTTCTTACATACCGCCTTAGAGCCCGACTGACGTCCAGCCGATGAAGCCGCCTCTTGCCTGTATCCTTGCCTCCCCTCTCGAAGGCTGGCAAGGAAACCACCTGATTCACATGAAACATGGACACGATCTTTGGCAAAAAGGATGGTATAGTATGCAAAACTACCTTATTATCATAGAAAGACAAAAAGGGCTCCTTACAGGACAGAGCCTGCAACTCTGAAATGCCTCTTGCAGACGAGATGGCCACCAAGAACACTACCTTGAGCGTAAGATCCTTCAAGGTAGCCCTAGCCAACGGCTCGAAGGGCGCTCCTATTAAAGCATCTAACACTATGTTGAGATCCCACGCCGGGACCGGACTCCTACAGGGTGGCCGCAAGAGCATGGTGGCCCTCAAAAACCTCCTGACATCCAGATGGTTCCCCAACACCATTCCGTGGACCTTTCCGTGGTAACAGGAAAGCGCCGCCAACTGTACTCGAAGAGACGCCGCCGCTAGTCCCTTATCGAAGCCGTCCTGCAAGAATGCCAGAACTTGAGAGACCGACGCCCTTAATGCCAGCACTTGTCGCTCCGCGCACCAGGCCTCAAAAATGCGCCATATACTGATATAGGCTAATGACGTCGACCGACGTCTAGACTTTAATAAATTCGATACCACCGCTGCTATGTAACCCTTGGCCGTCAACCGAGCCCTCTCAAGAGCCAGGCGTAAGCGAGAATCGATCCACCTGAGGCATCAGTAGAGGACCCTGTTGCAGGAGATCGTCCCTGACCGGAAGCCTCCACGGAGGCTCCACGAGAAGGCGCACCAGGTCTGCATACCACGGTCTTCTCGGCCAATCTGGGGCAATGATAATCACCAACCCGTTGTGCCTCTCTGTGAGTTGCACCACTCGACCGATTAGCGCCCATAGTGGAAACACAGAGGAGCTGACATTCTGGCCACCTCTGAATCAGCGCGTCAAGGCCCTCGGACATCTTTTCCCTTCGCCTGCTGAAAAACCTTCCAGCCTTTGCCGAGTTGAACGTCGCCATCAGGTCCATCACCAGATGCCCCCAACGCTGCACTAACAGATCGAAGACCTCCTGGTGTAGAACCCACTCTCCGGGATCCACCTTGACTCTGCTCAAAAAAAAAAAAAAATAATAATAATAATAATAATCGGCTGCCACGTTGTCGATCCAGGCCACATGCGCAGCCGATAACGCTTACAGATGTGCCTCTGCCCATCCGAGGAGCTCCTCTGCCTCTTCCTTGAGAGCCACACTGGTTGTGCCACCTTGTCGATTGATATATGCCACTGCTGTGGCATTGTCGGACAGCACCCGAATCGCTCTTCCTTGCACCCGATTCTGGAATGCTCTTAACGCCAGCGTCACCACCCTCAGCTCGAGCCTGTTCATTGACCATGTTCTTTCCAGGTCGGACCACTGTCCCTGGGCAAACTGCCTGTCGAAGGCGCTCCCCAGCTGAATAGGCTGGCATCCGTCGTCAGGGGCCTCCATTCCGGTGACTCCAAAGGCATGCCCTTCTCCAGATGCCCCGGAGTCAGCCACCACTCCAAGGCCCGCTTTGTGTCCTTCAGGCAAACCAGTCTCAGACAGCTGATCCGACTGATGCGACCACCTCCGGAGAAGCGCTCTCGCCCATGGGACCACCTCCAGCGTCGCCGCCATCGTGCCCAAGAGCTGCAGGTAGTGCCACGCCGATGGGGCCCCTGATTTCAGAAATGCCCGCACCAGTTGCCGCAGCCGCAAAGCACGAGAGTGCGGAAGAAAGACTCTGCCGGTCCTCATGTCGAAACTTGCTCCCAAGTACTCCAACTTCTGAGAGGACTCTAACTTGCTCTTTGCTGTATTCACTACCCAGCCTAGGCTCTCCAGAAACTGGACCACCCGGCGGGTTGCTGCCACACTTTCGACCTTTGACTTCGCCCGAATCAGCCAGTTGTCTAGATAAGGATGTACCAAGATTCCTTCTCTTCGCAACGCCACCGCCACCACCACCATTACCTTTGTAAAGGTGCACGGCGCCATCGCCAAGTCGAAGGGCAATGCCTGGAACTGAAAATGCCCCAAGGGGACGGCAAAACGAAGATACCTCTGATGCTCTGCTCGAATTGGGATATGCAAATACGCCTCCGAGAGATCCAGAGAAGTGAGAAACTCTCCTTGCCGTACCGCTACGATAACTGACCTTAGCATTTCCATCCAAAAATGCGAAACCCTGAGGCACCGGTTGACTCCCTTGAGGTCCAGGATGGACCTCCAGGTCCCTTCCTTTTTGGGAACCACGAAATATATGGAGTATCGACCGGAACCGCATTGTTCCTCCGGGATGGGCACCACCGTCTTGAGAGCCAACAAGTTTTCTACCGTCCCCTGTATGGCTTCTAGTTTTGCCCTCGTCCGGCAAGGGGGGGGGGGAGAAAAAAGGCCTCCCGTACCGGGCAAAGAAACTCCAGAGTGTAGCCCTTTCGAATAACCTCCAACACCCAGAGATCTTATTTATTTATTTTATTATTTATTTTATTTACATTCTCATATACCGCGCTATTCTGCATCAGTGCGGTTTACATTGAACAAACTGAAATTACATTGAACAGGGCATTATAACTTGGAGATAACTATTTTACAGGGAACATGGGCTATGGAGGGTTAAGTGGCTTGCCCAAGACCACAAGGAGCACCTGTGGGACTAGAAACCTCAGTCCTTCCGGCCCAAGGTTGCTGTCCTCTAGTGGGATTTGAACCCCCGACCTTCCGGCCTGAAGTACCTTGCCCCAACCACTAGGCCACTCCTCCACTCCAATCTGTCGTGATTTGGGCCCAGGCCAGGTAAAAATCCCGCAGCCGCCCTCCCACGGGTAATACCCCTGCCTGAGCCCCCTGGCATCATTGGGACTTCTTGAGATTCGGGGAAGGTGAGACTCCAAACCCCCTCCCTGCTCCCCTGAAACCGCGAAACCCCTGAGAGCGATACTGGAAACGTCCCCTCTGGAACTGACCAAACCTGGTCTGCCGAAACCTCAGAAACTCCCTCTGCTGACTTCTAGAAGGCGCCTGAGGACGGCTCTGCTTTTGCTTATCCTCGGGTAACCGTCCCCCCTTAGACTCACCAAGATCCTTAACCAGCTTATCCAAGTCCTCCCCAAAGAGGAGTTTCCTCCGAAAGGGGAGTTTCGCTAGTCTCGCCTTGGACGCTCCATCTGCTGCCCAGTTGCGCAGCCAAAGATATCTACGCGCTGCTACTACTGACGCCATACTCTTGGAGAGGCCTCGAATGAGATCATACTGTGAATCGGCGAGGTACGCTGTCCCCGACTCCAAGCAGGCCGCTTCCTCATTCGCCTCTGTGTCCTGGCCCCCTTTCAACCTCTGGGACCAGCGCAAGCATGCCCTAGCCACCCACGCCTCACAAATAGAGGCCTGCATGGCCAGGGCACTGACTTCAAAAACCTGCTTCAACAAGGTATCGAGACGCCTATCCTGAGCATCCTTCAGGGCCGAACTGCCTTCCACCGGGATTGTGGTCTTTTTAGTGACCGCCGAAACCGCTGCATCCACCCTTGGGGGATTTAAAGAGGTCTTTATCCAGCTCCTGTAGGGGATAGAGCCGCGACATTACTCTTGCCCCCTTCAGTCCTGCCCCATTCCTCCTGAATCATCTCCTTAAAAACTCTATGGATCGGGAAGGCCCTCTGAGACTTCCGTACCGCCTGCAACAGCGGGTCCTCCAGGGACAGATCCACCGTCTGCTCCATTGACAGCATATTGAGAGCCTTCAGCGTCTCTGATATGAGCGCCGGCAGCTCCTCCCGTCGAAAGACCCGAACG
Source organism: Ichthyophis bannanicus (assembly GCA_033557465.1). Lineage (NCBI taxonomy): Eukaryota > Metazoa > Chordata > Amphibia > Gymnophiona > Ichthyophiidae > Ichthyophis > Ichthyophis bannanicus. The sequence continues at coordinate 259,351,666 of CM066035.1, forward strand.
ACCCGTGCCTGATCCTCGGCGTCCGCAATTTCGCCTTCCTCCAGATCCAAATCCACATCCGAATCATCCACGTTCTCCGATAGGAAATCTGACCCCTCTGCCGGATCCACCTTGTCCGCTACTTTCGCCCTCTTACGCGAAACAGCCTCCGTGCCCCCCTCCACGAGGCCGCCCGCGCGTTTGCGCACTGTGTCCTCTTCAACCTCCCCCCCCAGCCTGCTTCCCCAGAGCTTGGCTGAGAAGGGCAATAAAATCCTTGGAAAAAACAGCTGCCAGCCCCCCCCCCGCTAGCACTGGATGCGAGCTGGCCGCCTCCGCCGCCCCAGAAGGTCCTGGTGTGGGCTCTAATGCCCGCCCGACCAAGGAAGGGGACCCCGGAGACCCCAAAACTTCTCCGGGCACTAGAGGAGACTCCATCTCTCCTTCCCCCGCTACCTTCTCCTGTGAGCACTCTCGGCACACTCCATCTGCCGAGACCAAGCCTCTCCTAACTCCACACAACATGCATTGAGGCTTGGACGGCATAGTTGAGCACTAATGCGCTGCCGGCTCTTCCCCCGCTGGCACAACCGCTGCCCAAAACACGAGAGACTCCCAAACTGTGCTAGTCACAGCCGGGACCTCCCCGCTAATTAGAAATCCTTTTTTTTTTTACTTATTACCGAACCAGAAGTACTGCCTACGAGGCCTAAGACACAGACCTGCACTCTTTCCCATGCTCTGCGCACATGCGGAGGGCCTGCCGACAACTAAACGTCAGCCCTGCTGTATAGCAACGCTCCTCTCAGCACCGACACGTGGCCTGTGCCGCGCCTGTCAGAGGCCTTGTACGACGCTGACGCTACCGGCTCCTCCGCCCAGCTCCCTGCCCGGCTCACCTCCGAAAGGGCTGTCCCCCGTGGGAGCCCGCTCCTCTGTCCTGCGCCTCTCGCAAAGCAGACCGGCCCGCTGCTGCCACCAGGCACACGGTGCCAGAGAAAACACGCTCGCGTTGTACGCCCCTCCTCTATGGCTCCTCACCCGATCCTTGGGTTCGGGAGCCGGAGGCCCCAGCACACACTCCCACACTCACCCGGAGCCAAGCACAATGCCCAGGAGGGGGGAGAGAGGGGGAGAGCTCGTCTGTCCGCACTCGAGGAGCCTGCTAAACGCCGGGCCAGCTTCCAGTACTATAAGGTGAGTTACACCAGAACAGCCAGGCAGAAAGAAAACCATCAAAGAGTTCGCCTTTACTTCTTTGCTTTCCTTCTCTCTTATATTTTTTTTTTTTTGCAAAGCTACAGTATTGCTCCAGTGAGCCCGCCTAGGCTCACACCTCCTCCAGCTGCAATGGAGACTGAGACTACTGGAAAGGGAAGGCGGTCCCTAGTGTATTTATGCTGAAGCCACAGAAAGTTGTGACGTGCTCAGTCTCCAAAGCTGCGGGAGGAGGTGCTTAAACCCAATTGTCTGGGACTAGACTGGAGGGCAGAAAAGGAATTATAATTTTTATGGGGTTTTTTCAAGATGTTAGGCGTATTATTTTTTTTTCTTTGGAGGAGCTGGGTTTTTTTAGTTATACTGTTTATTGAATACAAACATTCTTGGGACGTGAGGGTTACTTATGCACCTACAGGATACCAAAAAACAGCATCAATAGACTATACAACATTCTTTTTTGTTCCCCCTTTATACATCCCCAATTCTTATGGATCTAAGCAATAATAAACTCATTCACTTTTTTAATCACAACTAGAGAGGATCGAGAGTGAAGCACCTCAAAACTAGCTCCTACAGAGATGTTTTTATATTGTTTTATGTTTGACATGTATTGTATGTTCACAATTTGCACACCACTTTGAGCATACTGTTAAGGTTGGGAGGGCAGTTTAGAAATCATGGATATTTGGGCTTCCCTCTTGTCAAACGTCATGTACAATTATGTTAAGACCAACTATTAATCAAAAAATAAACTCACTGACCAAATGCAATTACAAAACAGAATACTGACCATTGCACAATGAACTGTAGTTCCAGTTGTTCACAATTCTTATACATGCAAATCGATTCAGGTTTACAGCAGAAAGGCTTATTCAGATTAATACTTGCGAAAATACTGATTTTGCAAAATCCTTTGACATCCTCCCCAACCACTTAAGAAAGAACAGTCTGGTTTTTAAAACGGGTGACTGAATATTAATGATTTTTTTTTCAAAGGGTAAAAGGTATCTCAAAAACAGGGAGGAATATTTGAAAAAACTGAGAACCAGGGAAGGCAGTCAGGACGACAAAGGACTAACTATAAGAGAAGATAACTAAGGAAGCAAAACAATTTGGCATGAATTTTAGGTATGTTGGTCAGAGGAAGCTCACAGGTGAAATCGTAAGCCAGAGGACAAGAGAAGAATTTGCACATGGTGACAAAATGAAAAAACAAAAACAATGAACACTTCTACTTCGCATTTTTGGAAGGAAGGCCACATATAATAGTGAGAATAGATAGTCCACCAGTTACAGAAGAGTAGGTCTGAACCAGAAAAAACCTGAATGTGGATAAAGCTATGGGGCCAGACGGAACGCATCCCACAATATCAAGGGAGCTGCATTGACAAATCCATTCAGCTGATCTTTAGAAAAGAGAGTTTTTCTGCAGACAGGGAAGGGCAGACAGACATTAGCCCTCTTCAAAAAACAAAAGTGGAAGAGAGCAAAAGATGGGAATCGCAGGTAGTTTTACTTTGGGTGGTGGGTTAAATGAATAAAAACTCTATTAAAGAAAAACTAAGGAAGTTATTTATTCTTTACTTCATTTGATATACCACTCTCACAATAGCATTTAGGCAGTTTACAATAAAATGAGCTGTGGGAAAAGGAAAGGAACGCCATTACATGACAGGATGGCAGAATTTAATCCAATCAAGTTGTAAGACCTGAGGCGTCTTTGTTTTACAAACGAAGGGTCTGCCATACCAATATGATGACTTTCTTTGATTGAATGCCCACAGAATTAGATGAGGGACATGCATAGAAAGTAGAATATCTTTTGATACTGTCCAGCACAGGGGAAGGCCCCGATTGGCTCTGTCACTAGGCAGACTAGACATCAGCCTAGGGCAGCAGATTTGGGGAGCGGCAGCACAGCTCCCTCATAGCACGAGTGTAGCACTTTAATGCTGTTCTCAGTGTGGTGTGGGCCCATGCACAACTACTGCCACATCCTGTCCCCTTCCGAAAGGAAGTTTGTGGCAGGACACAGCAATGCTTGAGCGCAGGCATGCATTCAAGGCTCTGTGCAGCCCTGCCTTTTGGTACCTGATGGGGGGAGATAAGACCACAGCAGCAGATGCAAGGGGAAGGGAAAAGGAGATGCTGGATTATTAGGGTGGGGGGGGGGAGCACAGTAAGGAAGATGGACTGGAGAGGGTAGGAGAACATGGCTGAAGGCTTCTCTAGGGTGCGAGATGTCCTGAGCCCCAAGGTGGCTAACTGGATTATCAACTAGTGAATCACAGACAGAGTAGTAGCAAACGGAGTTCACTTTGACAAAAGAGTGATCTGAAGAATACCTCCAAGATATGTCACAGACTGATTCTATTCAATATTATTATGACTGATACTGCAGAGGGTTAGTAGGAAGAATTTATCTTTATGCAGATGGTGTAAGAACTGCAACAGAGGGACTTTTCTGAAGGAGCAGACAGAATGAGGAGTGATCAGAGGAAACTCAGGAAGTGATCTAGTGCTTGGAACGTAGGTTTCAATGCAGAAAAAAGTGCAAAGATATGCACTCAGGGTGTAGAAAACTAAGGCAATGTGGGGTAAGCAGACACCTCAGACGAGCTCATTGTAGCAAAACAGTGCAACAACGGAGTAACCAGTTAGAGTGGCTACTAGGGTGCATAAGGAGAGCCATAAGCACATCAAAAAATGGAGAGGATAAGACCTCAGCTGGAATATTACATCTCCCAAAGGATATAAAGAAGAACAAAAGAAGAACTAAAATGGTGCAGAATGTGCAACGAAAGCCCCCCAACAGTGGTTCCCAAACCTGTCCTGCAGTCTGGTTTTCAGGACAGTCACTCTGCCCAGGAAGAGGCCTACACCTTAGTGTAGTGAGCTCTGACTCCCTTACCAGCTGAAATGTATGCTAACCAATGGCTTCCTCAATCCAGAAAACAAGAAGACATGGCTGCTGTCAGTCTCTTCCTCAGACTGCCAAGGAGGTCAAATAGATGACCTCCTTAGCAGTCTGACTGGCCGAAAGAATTGGTAATTCACAAGTATCTGATCAACACAGTCTGCACGTCTACCAGACACAGCAAGGGCTCCTTTTTAAAATCATCTTCTGAGAAGAAGGGAAAAACATGATGAAGAGGATTGCAATTCAGAGAAGAATGGCACAGTCCAATAGGAGACAGAAGCCATGCAGAATTTGGTTGAATTTTAAAATAGTGCATGCAGAATTTTCAACATTTTTGTGCAGAATTCCCCCCAGATGTAGACGTTGTTAACACATCTTTTTCACAGTGCACAAGGCAAGAAATTGATCATGCAGATCAAAAATTGGAAGAGCGGGATGATCTTGGAGGCCTCAAGGGTGGCCAAATATTTTGGTGAAGTTTACCAATCATTGTATACTAGGTTGGAAAGAGGATGTAATCCATAGAGCAGATTTTTTCAGGATATGCAGCTCCCTAAATTGACAGGCGTTTCGCAGTATTAATAGGCTGTTAACAATAGCGAAGATTACAGGAGTTATCAAGAAGCTCAAACTGGCAAAAAGCCCAGGGCCTGATGGGTTCGTGCGGAGCTTTCTAAAAATCATGCTAGATTTCGTGGGAGGGTCCCTCAGAGATATGTTTAGGGATATCTTTAGAGAAGGGAAACTTAGATGTGATCAAAACCAGGCTCACATAGTGGTGCTTCCCAAACCTGGGAAAGACTCAAAGGTGAGGTCATATAGACCAATCTCGCTGTTTAATCAGGATATGAAAATATTGACCACAGTCCTAACCAAGAGGCTGCAGACATATTCCCCACAGTTGATACATGATGATCAAGTGGGATTTGTGCAGGGAAGAAGAGCCTCGGCCAACATCAAAGCCCTGATGGCAATAGAGGCTGGGAAAAGCTTGGGTAAGGAGGCAGCAATAGTGAGCCTAGATGCTGAAAGCGCTTTTGATAACGTTCTTTGGCCCTACTTATTTTGGGTATTGAGAAGGTATGGTATTAGTGGAGCTTTTTTTTTTACAATGGGTTGAGATCCTATATGATTCCCCTATTGCACAGATTATTATCAATGGAAAACGTTCAAAGGAGTTTGCACTCTTGAGGGGTACAAGGCAAGGTTGTCCCCTTGTCATCTCTACTTTTCATATTGTCTTTGGAACCCCTAGCAGCAAAACTCTCCATCAATGAGGGTATCTCTCTGCATTAATATGTTTGTAGCTGACCTGTTCCTATTTTTGGGTAATGGCAGGAAGGACATCCATAGGGTGATTGATCTGATGGGGCAATTTGGGTTCTTTGCGGGCTTGAAAATACATTTTGGGAAATCAGAGGCACTGCCAATAGGAGATCTGGGTGTGCCCGGAAAGGGGGGGGGGGGGAACGTTCTGCTGCAATGGTCCAAACAGAAGTTTGCGAATTTAGCTTAGTGCTAATTCGGAAGCTGTGTGAAAGATGGAAACATCTTCCTCTCTCATTATTGGGAAGGACTGCGCTGGTGTATTGTATAGTCCTGTATTGGGTGATATATATATTTGATATATAGTCCAACAAAAATATAATTTTTCGCTGTTTTCTGGGGGATTTTGGTTGGATTTAGTGATTGTTTAACTTGCCAATAGTGGAAATATTAGGTATTGCCCATTTCTCCTGCACCTCTGAAAACTCAAATGCTATGTTCCTGCTCCCTCGCCCCACTCCCTCCAGACGTTGTCCTATTTGGTAACACCCCATCTTGGCCCATTTTTGGAAAATGGTGTATGCAATCCCTGCCAAGAAATCTAGATTCCAATACAAATCCAAATAAGGGGATACTGTTACGGACACCTGTCCTAGAGTTCGCCACCACTTCCACACCTTTCTAAAAGCAATCGATATGCCCTGTTCCTGCCCCTCCAGGCCTTTCTTAGCTCTCAGGTCGTTCATTAACTTCCTAAATTTATACAGAGGATGTAATTCATCCAGTAAGTTCTCAGGGACATATTGCACGCTTCCCATGCACAGCTTAAATACCAGGAAAACGGTAAATAGTTTGCTATTATTGTTCAATACTCACTATTATATATAAAACCTGTTATATTATACAAAGTTTAACCTTGTTCGATGTAATGTTCAATGTAAACTGCCTTGATTGCCAGATAAGGCGGTATAAAAGAATGTGAAATAAATAAATAGCTGCGTCATTATATAATCGCAGCTCTGGCAGGCCTATGCCCCCTCTATTTGCGTTGCTTTCTCAGGCCCCCCTTTCCCTGCCAAATAAACTGTTGTATTACTTCTCTAAATAGCTTCTCCTCCCTAGGTCGAAACCACAGGGGGGGGTCATTTGTAGGATATAAAGCACTTTTGGCAGCATCACCACCAGCGCAGTCCTTCCCAATAATGAGAGAGGAAGATGTTTCCATCTTTCACACAGCTTGAATTGAAGAACCATTATGCAGCCCTGGAAGTGGAGGAGGTGAAAGCATCCCTGGAAAGGGAAGAACCAGAGTTCAAGTACCCCATAGTTGCGGAATCAGTGACCAGAAGGAAACGAAGGGTAGTGGTGGTTGGAGACTCTCTTCTGAGGGGTACTGAGGCATCCATCTGCCGACCAGACTTGATGTCCAGAGAGGTATGCTGTCTGCCTGGTGCCAAGATCCAAAATGTTACGGAGAGTTTGCCGAGACTCATCAAGCCCACTGACTATTACCCAATATTGCTAATCCATGTTGGAACAAATGATACTGCCAGGTATACCTCGGAACGTATCAAAAGTGACTTCATGGCTCTGGGACAGAGGGTGAAGCAGGTAGGTGCACAGGTGGTGTTCTCTTCAATCCTCCCTGTTGAGAGTAAAGGCCAAGGCAGAGAGGCTCGCATCCTGGAGATTAATACATGGTTGCGTGGATGGTGTCTTCGAGAGCGTTTTGGTTTCCTAGACCATGGGATGCTGCTCCAAGGGTTGCAGAGCAGAGATGGCATCCATCTGTCCAAGAAAGGTCAACACATCTTTGGTAGTAGACTGGCTAATCTACTGAAGAGGGCTTTAAACTAGATTCGTTGGGGATGGGTGAAGAAAGCCCCCAGGTAAGTGATACATTAAATACCTTTATGGAAATGGGTAACAGGGGTAACATATGGAAAGCAGTGTGTATTAATGACCGTAGCATGGGAAATAAGATCTCTGAAGTTGAAGCTTTGGTGGGAGTGGCTGACTTAGATTTAGTGGCAGTTACAGAAACATGGTTCACAGAAAACCATGACTGGGATGTAACTATACCTGGCTATACTTTATTCAGAAAGGACAGGGTAGGAAGAAGGGGAGGAGGAGTAGCACTATATGTAAAAACTACTATTAAAGCTTTGGAATTACAGAGCTTAAAAGGGAGAGAGGAGGCATTGTGGGTTAAACTAGAAAGAGGGAAAGAGAAATCTATTTGCATTGGTGTGATATACAGACCTCCCTCACAAGAGGAAGAGGTGGACAGAGAGTTAATTGAAGACATACGCAGCATTGCTAGGAAAGGGGAAGTGCTACTGCTAGGAGATTTCAATATGCCAGATGTTGATTGGCACATTCCTGCTGCAGTATCATCTAGGAGTAAGGAGATCCTGGATTCTCTACAGGGAGAACTATTCAGGCAATTGGTAACAGACCCCACACGTGAAGGGGCCATACTGGACTTGGTGCTTACCAATGGTGAAAGTGTTTCCGATGTTGTAGTGGGAGATCATTTTGCATCCAGTGATCACCAGATGGTGTGGTTCAGTATTAGGACTAGGGCTGTTAGAATCCATTCCAAGGTGAAGATCTTAGACTTTAGGAAGACTAACTTTGCGAAGATGGGCCAATACCTCAGGGAGTCATTAGTGGGATGGGAACAGCTGGGGGATGTAGAACAACAGTGGACAAAACTGAAAGGGGGTATTTTAAAGGCAACCAACCTTTTTGTTAAAATGGTAAATAAAGGCAAAAGGAACAGGAGACCGCTATGGTTTTCGAAGGAAGTAGCTGAAAAAGTGAAGAAAAAGAGGGAGGCCTTCATGAAATACAAGAGATCACAGAGAGAGGAAGACAGGCATCTGTATTTGGAAAAACTTAGAGAAGCTAGCAAAGTAGTCAAGAAGGCAAAGATTCAAAAGGAGGAGGAAATAGCCAATGCAATAAAATGGGGGGATGAGACATTTTTCAGATATATTAGTGAGAAGAGGAAGGGCAAAAGTGGTATTGTCAGACTCAAGGGTACAGGGGGGGAATATGTAGAAGCTGATAAGGATAAAGCGGAATTGCTTAACAAATATTTTTGTTCTGTATTCACAGATGAAGAACCAGGAGCAGGACCTCAGAAAACACCCACAAATAAGAACAGAAGCGAGGGACATCTTGAACAATTTTCAGAAGACTGTGTTCGTGAGAAACTAGCTCAACTTAAAGTAGACAAAGCGATGGGACCGGATGGGATACACCCTAGAATACTGAGGGAACTTGGGGACGTTCTAGCAACTCCACTGACTGACCTTTTCAATGCCTCGTTGGAGTCGGGAGTGGTGCCAAAGGACTGGAGAGAGGCTCATGTGGTGCCTTTACACAAAAGCGGAAGTAAGGATGTGGCTGAAAACTACAGGCCGGTTAGTTTAACTTCAGTGGTGAGTAAATTAATGGAAACGCTGTTGAAAGAGAAAATAGTGAGGTTTCTGGAGTCCAGCGGATTACAGGATCCGAGGCAGCATGGATTCACCAGAGGCAGGTCTTGTCAGACAAATCTGATTGATTTCTTTGACTGGGTGACCAGGGAGTTGGACCGAGGGAGAGCTCTAGATGTGGTGTATTTAGATTTCAGTAAAGCCTTTGACACTGTTCCTCACAGGCGACTTATAAACAAACTGAGCACCCTAGGGATGGACCCTAAAGTTACTGCTTGGGTTAGAAATTGGTTGGGTGGGAGGCGACAAAGAGTACAAGTAAATGGAGCTCACTCTGAGGAGAAGGATGTTACCAGTGGTGTGCCCCAGGGATCTGTCCTTGGTCCGATTCTTTTTAACATCTTTGTTAGTGATATAGCGGAAGGGCTGTCGGGTAAGGTTTGCCTCTTTGCGGATGATACCAAAATCTGCAATAAAGTAGACACCCAGGAAGGTGTAGATAACATGAGGAGTGATCTGGCTAAGCTTGAAGAATGGTCTAGAATTTGGCAACTGGGATTTAATGTTAAAAAATGTAAGGTCATGCATTTGGGCTGCAGCAATCCAAGGGAGCAATACAGTATAGGAGGTGAAGTACTTTTGTTCACTAAAGAAGAGCGTGACCTAGGCGTAGTTGTGTCTGATGATCTTAAAGTAGCTAAACAGGTAGAAAAGGCGACGGCAAAAGCTAGAAGGATGCTTGGGTGCATACGGAGAGGAATGGCTAGCAGAAAAAAGGAGGTGATAATGCCTCTGTATAAGTCTTTGGTGCGACCTCATTTGGAGTATGGTGTGCAATTCTGGAGACCGCACCTTCAAAAGGATGTGAACAGGATGGAGTCGGTGCAGAGGGTTGCTACTAAGATGATTAGTGGTCTTCATTATAAAGCATATGAGGACAGACTTAAGGATCTTAATATGTACACCTTAGAGGAAAGGCGGGATAGAGGTGATATGATTGAGATGTTTAAATACCTCCGTGGCATAAATGTTCAGGGAGAGAGCCTCTTTCAATTGAAAGCAAGTTCTGCGACGAGGGGACATGGGATGAGGGTGAAAGGAGATAGATTCAGGAGTGATATGCGGAAATATTTCTTTACGGAAAGAGTAGTGGATCCGTGGAATAGTCTCCCAGTGGAGGTGGTAGAGATGAGGACAGTAACTGAATTCAAAAAAGCATGGGACCAACACAGAGGATCTCTAAAGGTAAAAAGTGGACTGTTGTAGTTGTTATGGAAGGACAGACTAGATGGGCCTTGTGGTCTTTTTCTGTCATCATGTTTCTATGTTTCTATGTTTCTATATATCAAATATATGTATCACCCAATACAGGACTGACCATTTGATAATATAGCCCAAAAAAGATATGTTTTCTCACTCTGTTTTGTGGGGATCTTGGTGGATTTAGTGTATTTTTTGATCCCTCATTGGTCCTTTGTTTGATATAGGTTAAACATTACTGCCAGTGTCTGTGAGGGGCCTATGGATAGGGCCTTTCAGGCCTTGCTGCCTTTGTTAAATAAGTTCTCTCGATGGTACAAAGCCTGTAGGGAAGCTAAGCAATGCCCCTGGGTCCAGCCACTGGCACAGGTGTGTGAGGGATGCAGTGTAAAATTGGGGGAGAAGGAGCTGAAAGCATAGTTACTCACCTGTAACAGGTGATCTCCGGGAACAGCAGGAATTTAGTCCTCACATATGGGTATCGTTGGTACCGATGGAGCCTGCGCGGGAACACTCCCCCAGCGTCCAATTAAAAAGCTTTTGGGAGCATCCCACAGCGCCTGCATGCTGCCTTCCCGCCTTTCCCAACTGCCTCTCTCCAGTTGAGTTTTAAAGCTGAGACAAAGAGAGAGAGAGGGAAAGGAAAGAGATAGAGATACAACCCACCCACCTCCCCTAGGAGTTGTAAGGACTAAATTCCTGCTGTTCCCGGAGATCACCTGTTACAGGTGAGTAACTATGCTATCTCCAGCAACAAGCAGGAATGTAGTCCTCACATATGGGGACTCCCTAGCTTTAGGTGCCAGGGAGAGACCCCAGAAGTTGTGTGTCCCTGTAAAAGGGCTCCACTTCCCCCATGGATCTCTGGTATCCTATCAGGGATGGCGGGAAGGAGTTGATTAGGTATGGAACAGGTGTTGGAGAACAGCCTGACCAAACAAGGCATCCCGGCGGGAGTCCTTGTCCAAGCAGTAATGGGCTGTGAAGGTATGAACCGAGGCCCAAGTGGCTGCTCGACAGATGTCGTCGATAGACACAGAGTGCAGATGAGCCATTGAGGCTGCCATGGCTCTCACATTGTGAGCTGTGACATGACCCTCCAGAGGAAGGTTCTTACTCTGATAGGCGAAGGAAATACACTGAGCAATCCAGTTAGACAGTGTTCTCTTGGAGACTGGAAGTCCCAAATGAGAAGGATCAAAAGCAATAAAGAGTTGAGAAGACTTTCTATGTTGCTGTGTTCTTTGTAAGTAAAAGGCTAAAGCTCTTTTACAGTCCAAGGTATGAAGATTTCTCTCTGCATTTGATGCATGAGGCCTTGGAAAAAACACAGGTAGGTAGACCACTTGGTTCAGATGAAAAGGCGAGACCACCTTTGGCATAAAGCATGGATGAGTCCTAAGGACTACCTTGTCATGATGGAACCTTGTATAAGGTGGATCAGCTACTAGCGCTTGCAACTCACTAATGCGGCATGCTGATGTGATTGCAATGAGAAAGATAACCTTCCAAGAAAGGAATTTCAAGGAGGTAGCTAAAGGTTCGAAAGGTGGCTTCATGAGCTGTCCAAGAACCAGGTTTATGTCCCATGCCACCGGTGGTAGCCTAATGGGAGGCTTAGTTAGAAGAAGGCCTCTCATAAGTCTTGCTATAAGAGGATGAGAGGAAATAGGCTGTCCATTTAGAGGCTTAAAAGGAAGCTGCAATAGCACTCAAATGGACTCTTACTGAGTTAGTCTTCAGTCCTGCATTGGATAAATGAAGGAGATACTCCAGCAATGATTCCAGAGGTATCGCAAGGGGGTTAAGACCCTTCCGCGAACACCATATGGTAAACCTTTTCCACTTAAAAGCATAAGAGCGTCTTGTGGAAGGTTTCCTGGAAGCAAAAAGAATATCTTTTACTTGCCGAGGAAGATTAAGATCTTGGAGATCTAGGCCTTCAGCAACCAAGCCCTGAGATGCAGAGACTGGGGATTGGGATGCCATAACATTCCGTCCTCCTGAGATAGGAGATCTGGAGCAGACCCTAACTCCAGGGAGGGAGCTTGAGAGAGATGTAGAAGCAGAGGGTACCACATTTGCCATGGCCAATGTGGAGCTATGAGAATCATATGGCTTCTGTCTCTCTGAAGCTTGAACAGGGTTTTGGGAATTAGGGGAATGGGTGGAAAGGCATACAGGAAGTCTTGACCACAATGAAGGAGGAAAGCACCCCTGGCCTGAGCCTTCTGAGCCGGAATTCTGGAACAGAACCGGGGAAGTTTGGCATTCCACGGACTTGCAAAGAGGTCTATGTCCGGGGTTCCCCAAATTTGAAAAATCTTGGTTACCTGGTCTGCATGCAGAAACCATTCGTGTGGAAGCAGAACTCGACTGAGTCTGTCTGCCCAAGAGTTTTGTATGCCTGGAAGATACACTGCCAGGAGATGAATCTGATGCTCTCTGGCGAGGGCCCATAGTCGCAAGCTTCGTTGCAAAGCGACAGAGAGCCTGTTCCCCCCTGCTTGTTCACAAAGAACATGGCTACTTGATTGTTCGTATGAATGAGGACTGTCGTGTAGCTGAGCAGGGTGTGGAATACTTGCAGAGCAAGGAAGATTGCTCTGAGCTCCAAGAGATTGATATGTAGATGACTCTCCTGTGGAGACCAGGTGCCTTGGGTGGAGAGGTCTTGGAGATGAGCTCCCCAACCCATTGGAGAAGCATCTGTTGTGAGAGTTGCTTGGGGCAGAGGTTGTTGAAAAGGGGACCCCAGCAACAGGTTTTGAGTGGACTTCCACCACTGGAGGGACAAAATAAGGCGACTTGTGTTTGCTATTTTGTCTGACAGGCATCCTGATGCCTGGGTCCACTGGGTGGATAAAGTCCACTGAGCTGTCCTCATATGGAGGCGAGCATAGGGAACCACATGCACAGAAGATGCCATGTGGCCTAGTAGTTGTAACATTTCTCGAGCAGTTAGATGAGACCTTAGTACTGCTTGAGAAGCTAACTGCACCATGCGAAGGCAACGAGCCTGGGGGAGATAGGCCCTTGTCTTTCTGGTATCCAGCAAAGCTCCTATGAACTCTAAAGACTGAGTGGGAGTTAGACTGGATTTTGGGATGTTTATTACCAGCCCTAAATACTGAAGGATATGCATCGTGCAGGATGGAGAAGTCCTGGCCTCTGACTCTGTTGGTGCTCGAATGAGCCAGTCGTCTAAGTAAGGGAAGACGAATATTCCTAGAATGTGTAGAAATGCTGCTACTACAGCCATGCATTTCGGAACACCCTTGGTGCTGAGGCCAGGCCAAAAGGAAGCACCCTGTATTGGTAGTGCTTCTGCTGAAAAAGGAACCTTCTGTGGGTTGGTTGGATGGATGAGGACATGAGTGTACGCATCCTTGAGATCTAGAGAACAAAGCCAATCCTGACTCTGACGGTATGGCAGCAGAGATCCGAGAGAAATCATCTTGAATTTCTCCTTGACAAGGAATTTGTTCAATTCTCTGAGGTCTAAGATAGGTCTGTAACCCCCTGTTTTCTTTGGGATAAGAAAATAAGGGGAATAGAACCCTGTACCCTGCTGATGAATGGGTACTTCTTCTATTGCCCCTTGGGCAAGAAGGATGGTGACCTCCTGACCTAACAGGTTGATGAGAGAGGTCGGAGAATTTAACTGCTTTACCATTGTGTGAGGGGGCATGCTTGAAAAATGAAGCTTGTACCCCTCCTTTATGATGGAGAGTGTCCAATGCTCTGCTGTTATTTGCCCCCATCTGGGGGCAAAATGATATAACCTTCCTGGAATGGTGGAAGACTCCGGTCCCTCGAGAGCCAGGAAGGCTAAGTTCTCTAGTTGAGAGTCAAAGGCCCTGTGGAGGCTGAGCCTGCTGAGGCCTAGCAGTCTTTGCTTTTTTCTGTTTGGGTGGTTGCTGACTTTTCCTGGCAAGCTGACCTGCAGAACGTCCCTGCTGAACATAAGCAGGATAAAATCTTTTCTTTTTAGAAAAGAATGATTTTTTGAACAATTTCTTTCTAGCAGGATCAGCAGTGGACTTGGATAATCTATCCAAGGTGGAATTTTCAGCATCCATTTCATTGGCCTTTTCTTGCCAATCCTTACCAAACAGGTTCTCACCAGTACAAGGGATATTTCCCAATTTGTCTTGTACCCAGAGCTCTAGATCAGATGCCTGGAGCCAAGCAATTCTATGTGCCCCTATGGCAATAGCCGAGGTTCTGCTTATGCACTCAAAGCAGTCAAAGGCTGCACGGTTGGAAAATTTTGAAACATCTTGGGCATGTTTGACCAGAGTGAGAAAATCCTGCCTTCTATCTTCAGGAAGAAAAGGACTTAAAGCCTCTAAATCATCTGTGACCTCCTTCAGGAACATTCCCATGTAGAGACTATAGGAACTGATCCTGGCAGAAAGCATGGAAGCTTGGAAGACCCGACGTCCAAAAGCATCCAGGGTTCTGCACTCACGTCCTGGAGGATTAGAGGCATGTCTCTTTGCACTCTTGATACTTCTCATAGCTGATTCCACTACAATAGAGTGGTGAGGAAGCTGAGTCTTATGGAAACCAGGACAAGGAGGGACTCGATACACAGTATCCAGTCTGCGAGAATGAGGAGAGGTGGTAAGAGGTGTCTCCCACATCCTTAACATGAGATCATTTAATATCTCATGAATGGGCAAGGTAGCTGCCTCCTTAGGAGTTTTGGGATATTGTAGAATTTCCAACTCCTTGGCCCTTGGCTCTGTTTCAGGGGCCACAGTAATGGACAGGCCCCGAGCCACCTCACTGATAAAATCTTGGAAGGAAGGAAATATCCTCTGGAGGAGACATCCTGCGTTTGGGGGAGGAGGGCTCCTCTGGGAGAAGCATCGCTGCATCGACAGAACTGTCAATCCTCAGATTCTTCTGAGGACTCAAAGTACCGTCTGTCCGGATGCTCTTGAAGAGCCCGATACCCGTACCGACCGAGGTCGGTACCGGGAGTAACCGGTACCGGAGGTCATCGGATAACTGGGTACCGGCAAAGCAGACACCAATGCCGATGTCGATGCTATCGGTATCGGTACCGATGCCAGAGCCGGTGGGATTGTCTGTCGCGGTTCCGAGGGCGTCTATGCCGCAAGGAGAGCCGCCAGACTGTGCTCAATAGCCAGGACTCTCTGGTCTATTGACGCTGCCAATGCCTGGATGTCGGTACCGGAGGAGACCGCCGGTACCCCCAGAGCATGGCACCAGTAGTTTTGCCGAGGTCGAGGCCTCGAGAACATCTTGGAACCACGATAATGCTTTGGAAGCTGAAGCCTCCCGCCGGGGCAATTTTGCCGGTGCAGAATCCTCAAGGGCAACACCAGAGGCATCTCGATGCTTAAAAGGAGATCTACCCTTTGAGGACCGGCTGGACTTATGTTTAGTTACCTGAGATCCACGGGAGGAAGCAGCAGCCCTGGAAGACGTTGATGCCACCGAAGCTGCATCAGAGGGAAACAGGGTACTGAGCTTAGCAGCTCGGTTCTGCCAACCTCTTTTAGACATCATGGTGCAGGGACATACATTCCGTGATGGAGTGGTCAGGACCTAAACATTTTAGACACCATTCATGGGTGCCGGTGACGGAAATGGTACCGCCACACTTGGTGCACTTTTTGAAACCTGAAGCAGGTTTCTCCATGGTAAGGAAAAACATTTTGGGGCCTAAGGCCCAAAAAGGCGCGTGCACCTGAAGAAAAAGAAAAAAAGAATATATATTTATTTATTTTTCTTTTTTTAAAGACAGAAATAAGAAGAAAAAAACACCGGCGGTACTGATATAGCGCCCACAAAAAAGAAATAAATAAAAAAAGAATTCTTCTGCGGTGACAGGAACACGACCTGCTGGCTCCGCGGAAAAAGAAGAACTGGAGAGAGGCAGTTGGGAAAGGTGGGAAGGCAGCACTCAGGCGCTGTGGGATGCTCCCAAAAGCTTTCTAATTGGACGCTGGGGAGCGTTCCCGCGCAGGCTCCGTCGGTACCGACGATACCCATATGTGATGACTACATTCCTGCTTGTTCCTGGAGATTGAGCTATTAGGTACTGTCTACAAGTACTTATCAAATGCTTCCCACCAGAAAACAATTCCAGCTACTACACAGAACATGTATTACAAGAGAGGGGCACGCATGCGATTTTGGCCTGACAGCATGTGTGGAAAGTGTAAAGGGGCTACAAGAAGCTTTACTACACTCCTTTCTTGATACATCCAATTGAGGGATCTCTGGGAGCAGGCCCTACAGAGCTATGCCAGATAGTGGGAGGGGCAGTAGAGTGGACCTGTGATCTGCTACTGCTAGGGAATGTAGAGGGCCTGGACAGATAGAGGCTTTCCCATACCCAAAAGAAATTCCTCTATAATGGGATTTCTTTTACTGCCAAAGGTGATCCTTTGTTCCTGGGTGAAGGAGAGGAGCCCAAGTTTACACCAATGGAGATGAATGATGGAGATGTGGCTAAAAACGACTTAGAATGGAAAGGATACTGTCGTTTGTGGCATAATTTCCATGATGATCTGGAACTGTTGGGAACCCAAAATGCAGGACTGGAGGGAGGGATTAGAAAGAATGAGAGTGGCATGTATAGGAGCATGTCTGTTGAAGGAGGTGGAAAAGAAGGGCAGAATGTAGAGTGAATGCATTAGAATGGGAGATGTATGAGTGGGAGATGCAAGGGGAAAAGGAAATTGTTGATAAAATGACAGGCACTATGGTGATATGGCGGTTACGTTTGAAAAAATGTAGCATTAAGAGCAACTGTAGCAATGTCATCGCCCCTGTATTATTGTTAATCTAATACAATGTACACTTTTCTGGCTTCTATGGATCAACAGGAACACCAACTCTCCAGATTTTCACATAAGTTAAAGACAAAGGCCCTCTAGACCTTAAGCAGGGAACGTACAACAGTTCCAGAATAGTCTTTGTAAGAGAGCCTACGCCTTGCCAGGGCCCAGCTGTAGCAAGAAGGGGCCCGTATCATCCATTAGCAAAGCCCCCGACACAGAACACCCTTCTCTTGACAGAGCAAGAGAGAGGTGGGGGGGGGCCAACCTACAGCTTCAAGAGAATCACGTACCAAGGCCTGAGGCGCCAGTCTGGGCTGATGGGCTCATCTAGACCTGCTGATCCTAAATCCTTCCTGAGTTGTAACTCTGTGGATCTGAGTGAGGGGGAGTTCAGCCCTCACACGTGAAACATCATAATATAGAGATGTGGCCTTCCAGGGTTTATAGCCACTGGAAGGTTGGTGGATAGTGGGTTTGAATGCCCTACTTCAGTGGGGTCTTAAAAGGGGTTTCTGTAGGTCTCTCTTCCTGGTCCCTGGTGATCCCTTTTAAGGCCCCTCTGAAGTAGGGCATCCAAACCCACTATCAACCAACCTTCCAGTCGCTTTGAACCCTGGAAGGCCCCATCTCTATATCATGATGTTATACGCGTGAGGGCTGAATTCCCCGTCGCTCAATCCACAGAGTTACAACTCAGGAAGGCCTGCATGTTGCCTATGCCTGCAAACTGCTGTGAATAGGGTAATAAGATCCTCCTCTGCCCAGCAATGCAGCTTTGAGACCTCAAGAGCCATTCCAGTCCTGCATGTTTCACTAAGTTAACATAAGAACATAAGATATGCCATACTGGGTCAAACCAAGGTCCATCAAGCCCAGTATTCTGTTTCCAACAGTGGCCAATCTAGGTCATATGTACCTAGCAGTTTCCCCAAGAGACAAGTTCCACAATGCTTGTACTGGGTCAAGCATTGATATCTTCGGCCACTTCTTAATAATGGTTTATGGACCTTTCCTCCTGGAACTTGTCCAAACCTTTTTTAAACCCAGCTACACTAACAGCCTTTACTATATCCTCCGGTAACAAATTCCAGAGTTTGATTACACGTTGAGTGAAAAAATATTTTATTTTATTAGTCTTAAATAGTTTACCCTGTAGCTTCATTGTATGTCCCCTAGTCTTTCTATATTCTGATAACGTAAACAATCGATTTACGTTTACCCGTTCCACTCCGTTCATTAATTTATAGACTTCTATCATATCTCCCCTCAGCCGTCTCTTTTCCAGGTTAAAGAGCCCTAACCTTTTTAGCCTTTCTTCATAGGAGTATCCTTCCATCCCCTTTGTTGACTTATGTCACTACTGTGGCTTCGTCCATAAATACAGGAAACTCCTAAAAACACATCTGTTTCAAATGCACTTTCAGAGCGTAACATAAGCAAACAGCATAACTAAATGTACTCAAAAGGCACTTCTACACCACAATCATACCTTCACTCCTCAACAATGGCAGGAAAATATCAAAAACACAAAAATATCTTTTTGGTATTTTGTTACTATTTTGGATTATTTACTAGTATTTTGTTAAATATTAGCAATGTTTTGGATTATTTACTGGTTCCTGCAAAGTTATATGGATTTCTTATATGTGGTTCAATGTTCTTTGTAATGTCAACATGTTCCATGTAAAGTTATGTTCGGTTATATGTAAACCGTATTGAACACTGGAAAAGCGGTATATAAATTTTTCATATAAATAAAATAAAAATAAATACCTGGACCCCTCCATGGGCCAGCAGATTGCTCTAGCCTCTAGGTGTAGGAATGCCCAGGAGGCCTCTCAAGGGCAGGCAATGCACACCCCAGCTTGTTATGCTGTCAAATCACCCAATCTCATGCTTCCGATGGCAGGACTGCAACCATAACCTCAACTGTTTCTTGATCTCCCAGGGAAGAGAAAGGGTATGGTTGAACAACTCGGAACATGGAGACCAGAGAGTTAGCAGAGATGGTGTCTGTGGTGGGCAAGGAGTGCCCTGGCCCATGGAATCAGCTCCACAGTCGAAGTCATGGACCTGAGGATCTGGAAGTAGTCTGAGGCCCACAGAACTGACCCAAGTACAAAATGTCCTATGTGGGCTCTGAAGAATGAAGAACCTCTCCATCATGATGAAACTCAATCCTGGAAGAGTGTGGAAACAAGCCCCTGGGTACTCCAAAACCTGGGACAGAAGCAGGCTGCTCTTGGGATAACTGAACATCAACCTTCCTGGCCAGTAAATCAAGGGCCGGCCAGAGGTGGTTCAAAGTATTGGTGCCCTAGGCAAACCTTAAGTCTTACACTCCTCTTGGCTATCCAAATCTATTATTTAGCTTTGAATGCCCTGATTTTTGCCATACACACACCCAGAGGTTGCCACCCTAGGTGACTACCTGATGGTTGGGCCAGCCCCGAGTACGTCACCATGCCAACGTCACCATGCCAACTATAGATTTCTTCAAGGAGTCTGAGAAATCAGTCAAACATCCAAGCATGAAAGAACCCAGATCCCCTGCTTGCACAGAAAGCCACAACCACCACCTTTACTTTGAAAAAGGTATGGGGAATCGTGGTTAAGCCAAAGGGTAGGGCTCAAACTGGAAATAGTAGCCCAGAATACAATGGCAGAGAAACCATCAAAGCTGCTCCCATACAGGGATATGAAAATACACCCTGACAAGGTCTAGGGAGGTGAAGGACTCCCCCTGCCTAATCAAACCGATAAACAGACCCGAAGGTCCTCATAAAGAAATGAGGGACTTGAAGGTTGGCAACAACTGACTCCAGGTCCAAGATAAGCCAGAAGGATCCACCCCCTTCTTGGGCACCACTATGGCAATGGAACAACATTCTTGGCCAAGCTCCATGGAGCAAAAAGGAGCAAGTATCACGACATACCGTAGAAACCAAACTGTAAATCTTTATGTGTGTCCAATGAGACTTACTCGTCTCCGTCGGATTCAGAACACTGCTGCGTGTCTGGTCACCTGCTCCTCTCCCCGGGATCACATCACTCCTCTGCTCTTTCACCTTCATTGTTTGCCCATCCCTTTTCGGTCCACCTACAAGCTCCTGGTATTGACTCACAAAGCTTTCCATGCTAGCACTCCCCAATATTTAACAGATCTCCTTTTCTTCCACTCTCCCAGACACACCCCCCGCTCCTTCCACCTCAACCGTCTTACCCTTCCCCCGCCCTCTCGTGCTCACTTGCAATCTACCCGCTCCTCTGCCTTCTTTTTTGCTGCCCCCGCCCTCTGGAATGCCCTCCCCCCTGCCCTCCGTCTTGATCCACAGTTCCCCAGTTTCAAGCAACAGTTAAAGACCGATTTGTTCTCCTTAGCGTTCAATGTTCCCTCCCCTTTTGTATGATTACCCTCTGCCCCCTTCTTCCTTTTTCCCACCTACTCCCTGTTATGTCTTGTCCTGTCTTTCTTGATTTCTTGATTTCAGCTGTCCTGTCAACCATTGTATATTTCCTTTCCTTTCGTTGGCTTCGGCCTTCTTTTATTGAATTTTAATTGTACACCGCTTTGTTTTTAATGAAAGACGGTTTTTATCAAAATCAAATAAACATAAACATGAGGTCAAACCCTACACATGTTTCAACTTAAAGCCGTCTGAGGCTTGAGACCTCCATACAAAACATAAAAGACAATAAATTATGACACAATATTTAAAAAAAAAAGGGAAAAATACTCTTAGAGAGGACTAAATGCATCTAAACATTGTCTGTTAAATATTAAACATGGACAATATGCCAAGTAAAAAATAAACGATAATTCAGTTTGTTACTATTTATGATAAGTGAGTTATATTTGTTCTTATTTGTTTATTATTTTGTAGTATACTTCATTTCGATATTTTTATTGATTAAAACATTGATAATACAAAAACAGACATGTATATATTAAAACCATGTTCCAGTCATAAATATCAGCTTTAGTGCATTCAGGTAATATAAATAAGCACGGAAACAAAACAGGGATACAAAAACAACATATAAAAACCATTAAGTAATAAAAACAAAATAAAAGAGATATGAACAAATGTTATATTCCAAGAAACAAATCTGATGTGCCTTACTAATCTGTTATGTTTTTTTGAAGGTATGAATAAATAGAAAAAAGTGAGTCGGTTGATATAGTGTATCTGGATTTTCAGAAAGCCTTTGACAAGGTCCCTCATGAAAGACTTTTGGCAAAATTAAAGAGTCATGGGATAGGAGGCAGTATACTATTGTGGATCAGGAACTGGTTAAAAGATAGAAAGCAGAGGGTAGGGCTACATGGACAATTTTCCCAATGGAGAAAGGTGAATATTGGAGTATCCCAGGGATCTGTGCTGGGTCTGCTGCTTTTTACATATTCGTAAATGATCTGGAAATGGGAATAATGAGTGAGGTAATCAAATTTGCAGATAACAAAACTATTCAAAGTTGTTAAAACCCCGTGAAGATTGTGGAAGATTGCAAGAGGACCTTGGTAAATTGGAAGATTGGGCATCCAGATGAAATTTATCAGACCACTCCTAAAAACAGCAAGTTGGACCCTTCGAAGATGGATTCCTACAGGCCAATCTCTAGCATCCCTCTGCTAGCAAAAATCATTGAAAAGATTGCTCAACGCCAATTACAACACCACATTGAGACCAATGCACCCCTCGACCCCTGCCAGTATGGATTCTGAGAAGCACACGGCGTTGAGACACTGCTGACCACATTATTCAACACATTAATCATAGGACTGGACAACATTAAACATGGCTTTGCCCTAATCTTCATGGACATTGCTGCTGCCTTCGACTCCTTAAACCATGAAATACTCCTCTCACGCCTAAGAGAGAAGGGAGTACATGGCACAGCATTATCATGGTGCACATCATACCTTACAGACAGATGGCAGCATGTCCGTTCTGGTCCCTCCGCTTCTGACCCCTTCCCTCAAACAAAAGGCGTGCCACAAGGATCTTCACTTTCCGCCTTACTGTTCAATGTCTATATGCAACCCATCTGCGACCTTATCCATTCCTTCAACATCAACTGCCTGGTCTATGCTGATGATGTTTTGATGTACATGCCAATCTCGACAGAACACCCAAACCTCTCTCCACTGGCCTCTTGTTTCGACGCAGTCACAGATTGGCTAAACACACAGATGCTCAACAAACTTCAAAAAGACTGAGGTCCTCTTCATCACCAGGAACCCCACATTCACCCCACCCCCTTCACTCAAGGTGCATAACGCAGAGCTCCTCAGCAAGACCACAATATGGTACACCTAGGAGTTACGATGGACCAACAGCTCAACATGAAGGCCCATATAGGCAATATGGTAAAAGCAATCTCTCTCAAAATCCGGACCCTCCGACATCTGCGTCAGCTACTAGAGCCTGAAGACTTCCGATCAGTCTATCAGGCACTAGTAATGCCATACCTTGACTACGCCAATTCAATATTGCACGGCCTCCCGAAAAGCACGATTAACCCCCTACAGCTTGCAATGAATGCTTCATGGGACATCCAGTTCACATCACTCCAGTTTTGAAACAGCTGCACAGGCTACCAGTACAATGTAGGATCTCCTTTAAGATCCTAACTATGACCCATAAAGCCATCAACAAGTACTCCGCTTCCACCATCACCGACCTAGTCATGATCACCCCCCCCCCCAACAGAGTAAGGAGATCAACTGCCCCCAATACTCTCTTACTCCCGAAGGCGATCACAAAATGCTCTCAATCCACGAGAAGCAGAGCCTTCGCCTTCTATGCGCCCTCCTGTTGGAACGCCCTGCCAATGGCCATCTGAACCTCTCCCAGTTCAGAAAGGCACTGAAGCATCATCTATTTCTCCAATACTATGCTGATCCAGATACCTCCTCACACCCAGTCACAATCATGCCTCAGGTCAGCACCCCCAGCACAGACAATTCATACTATCAGATGGAATGTCCATAGTCACACATCAAACTAACTACCGTCAGGTTTAATGTATATAGTTCCAATGTAACCCTGTAGATAAGACTGCCTAAAACAGCAAA
The DNA here is from genome assembly GCA_033557465.1 of Ichthyophis bannanicus. NCBI lineage: Eukaryota > Metazoa > Chordata > Amphibia > Gymnophiona > Ichthyophiidae > Ichthyophis > Ichthyophis bannanicus. The sequence continues at coordinate 259,374,661 of CM066035.1, forward strand.
GTGTACATAGCTACCATGTTATCCCTGTTTAAAGAACCTTGTTGTAATGTAAATCCTTTGCAGTTTTGCCTGCACTGGACAAATGTTATATGTAAACCGCACTGATTGCAAATAGCGCGGTATAAAAGAAACATCAAATAGATAAATAAATAAAATAAATAAATGTGGACAAGTGCAAAGTTATGCACTTAGGAAAGAGCAACCCAAACTATGGTTACACGATGCAAGGTTCCACGTTAGGAACCACCACCTAGGAAAAAGATTTAGGCGTCATTGTGGATAACATGTTAAAACCCTCCGCCCAGTGTGCAGCAGCCAAGAGAGCAAATAGAATGCTAGGTATCATAAGGAAAAGGAATGGAGAATAAAAAGGATATTATAATGCCTCTGGATTGTTCCATGGTGCGACTGCACCTTGAATATTGTGTGCAATTCTGGTCGCTGTATCTTAAAAAGGATATAGTGTTATTAGAAAAGGTACTGAGAAGAGCCACCAATATGGTAAAGGGGATGGAAGAATACCCTTATGAAGAGAGGCTAAAAAGGTAAGGGCTTTTCAACCTGGAAAAGAGACGGCTAAGGGGAGACATGATAGAGGTCTATAAATTAATGGAGTGGAACGGGTAAATATAGATCGATTGTTTATACCATCAAAATATAGAAAAAGACTAGGGGATATGAAATGAAGCTACAGGCTAACCTATTTAAGGCTAATAAGAGAAAATATTTTTTCACTCAATGTGTAATTAAACTCTGGAATTTGTTACAGGAGTTAATAGTAAAAGCTGTTAGTGTAGCTGGTTTTAAAAAAGGTTTGGACAAGTTCCTGGAGGAAAGGTCCATAAACCATTATTAAAAGGTGACCCAGGATATCCACTGTTTGACCCAATACAAGCATTGTGGAACCTGTGTCTTTTGGAGAAAACTGCTAAGTACTTGTGACCTAGATTGGCTACTGTTGGAAACAGAATACTGGGCTTGATGGACCTTGGTCTAACCCAGTATGACATATTTTATGTTCTTAATATAAGCTACTCACCTAGTTAGGAAGGCCAGAAACCCAACACTAAGAAACCAAATGCTAAAAAGAATGGACACATATGAAGACCAGAAAAATTAATGTAATGTATACAGGATAGCTAGCAGGACTGAAGAACAGGGATAGCTCCCAAAGGGAAAACAAAATGACAGCTATAGGTCTACTTGAGTCATATCTAAAGCGTAGCCCAAAGAACTATTGAGATATTGCCCCCAAACAGAAGCAAAAGCTCAGGAATTCCAGAGGAGATAAAACAAAGATAAAAACCCTTTTTAAAAAACACCCAGTGGTGTGTGAAACTTGTGAGTGAAAAGAATTTTTCTTTATATGTAAAAAAGCAGCAACTTATGTTAGGAACAATCTGCACAGAGAACACACTGTTAGCTAATAAAAGTAAAGAATATCAACCCGTTAAAGTCTAGAAAGCAATCAAGGCAGCTAAATCTACTTGTAATCCAAACGAAACACCTCTGTGGAATGCATTGTGTACTGTGATAACGTTTGAAAATAAAAACATTAATAAGAAGAGAAGGACCAACCTTAGGCATCCACCATGAAACAAGTGGCGTTTCAGAAAACCACTGAGAAAACTGGGCTACTGTTCATCGCCATTTAAAGCTGACTTCCTCCCACCAAAACTGCTTTAGCGTAGCATCGCCATTGCAACAGTAGCCAACCCATGGGATGCTATCCAATTCAAAGCATAAATAATATAGCTTCTGCTTTTGATAATATTAGCTACAAGATCCTCCTGTCAAGGCTCCAGCAAATTGGTCTGCACGGTAATGTCCTAAGATGGTTTGAGTCATATCTTACGGACCATACTCAACAAGTTAGGATAGGTCAACAAATGTCTAATTCTTACAAACAAGAACAGGGTATACCCCAGGATATCTCCCTTTCTGCTTTACTTTTTTAATATTCATCTTCAACCAATTTGCTCCATCCTCAAGAAATTTCATCTACACTATCACATCTACGCAGACAATATTATGATTTATCTGCCCGTAGACATTATCAACCCCGACTATCATCAATTAGATGCATGCCTGACTGAAATAACAAAATGGATTACATTATACAACCTGAAGATTAATTATAACAAAACTGAGGTCTTATTCATATCAAGGAACCAAACCTTCATACCTCCCCCAAAAATTACATTACAACAGATCGACTTAATAGTGAAGCAAGAAGTGAGATACCTTGGGGTGACCCTTGATCAGACCCTCAGTATGCTCACCCATATAAAGAACATCACCAAATCAGTCTACTATAAACTAAGACTCCTACAACACCTTAGAGCACTACTATCCAACTTTGGCTTTCGTTCAGTTTTACAAGCCATGATCCTCCCACATTTTGATTTCTCTAATAGCATCTTACAAGGCCTCCCCAAACGGACACTGAAACCCTTGCAGTCAGCTCAAAATGTTGCTAGCCACTTGATAAACAAGACAAATAGGGCAGAAAATATCACTCCTATACTATATGAGCTACATTGGCTTCCTATTATAAGCCAAATAAAATATAAAATACTAATGACCACTTCTAAAACTCTGAAGAACATTTCCCCAACACATCTTAATACCCTCATAAATATCTCCCCTGTTGAGCGAACAAGAAGAATATGTACTCAAAATATTGCAGTCCCCACCCAATAGAGATATACAAACCGATCCACGAGCAATAGAGCATTTTCATACTTCGCCCCAATCTTATGGAATGCTCTCCTGGATAAACTGAGAGCTATTAATGACCTCCAACTGTTTTGTAAAGAAATTAAGACTGTTATTCAATGAACATTTTGGAGATAATCACAACCATGAACAGCTCTACCCAACATAATTTCTGATCCACACTTCCTAACCCCAACCCCTTACTCCTCCTCCTATAACTATAGCTACCCATACTTAATCTCAGACGCATAAAGAACAGCCTTCTGTTCTCCCACCCAATACTACTTTTAATTTAAGTATGTAATGTAAAATAGTTCCTTGTAAATATGTTGATTTTAAAAATATTAGTGGAACATGTTTACAAAGTTTAATGTAACTGTTCTGTTCTTTGTAAACCGCCCTTGATCAATAAATAAATAAGGCCAGGATATAGCATAGTCCTTCAAGGGACTATGAAGTAACATGATTAAAAGTAAGCACCAATTATAGAAAATGAAGGAAAAAAAAAAAAGACAAAAAACCCAGTACAAAAGAAGGACAGTGCAGGTCCAAGCAGATGCACAGAAAGCATAAAAGAGTATTGATAACAGTGCTCTAAAAGTATCAAAAACCGTAAATAAAACTGAATTTAAAAACCCCTAAAAAAATCAGAAAGGCATCAGCAGTATTGCACGTAACAAACATCAAAACAGATAGACCATATGAAGAAAACAAAGAATCAAGCATATCTAATACTAACATTTAAGATGCTGTAAGACTACCGTGTCACACATGGGAAAACATTAATTGTTTAATGTAAATAGTTCAAAAACTGTTATCTGTTCAATGTAAAAGGTTGCTACTATACCATTCTATGTAAACCTTTGTTATGTTACATTGTAAACAGCTTTGATAAAACTGAAAAGCGGTATATAAAAGATGTTAAATAAATCACACTAAAAAGGTATGTGGGATCAAGACACAGGGGAAAGCCAAGGTTAAGAATTATTTTGAAAAGAAAGATAAAAAACGTGATAAAGATAAACATAAAATATTAAAATATACACGAGAGGCTAAAAACAGGAGCAATTCATCAGATGAACAATAGCATATTGTCAGGTCTGATGGCTGTGTATGCAAAATTCTTGAGGCAGGGAACTCAGTCATACAAAAATACTCACAGAGGTTGTGATACGAACTATCAAGAAGAGAAGAAATGTCACATCGAAACAGATAAGGACTATGTTTCTTAAGGGTAAGTCACAACAACAAATTAAAAATACTGATAAATAAAAACAGAGCCATAAAGGGCAAATATAAAAACACAAATAAAAGCAAAATTAAAAACAAAAAGCAAAACACAGACCGCTAAAAACATCAAAGGGAGGAATCCTAAAAGGGGCATATTGGAAAATTTTGTCAAAGAGGCAACATTAAGATGACCACCAATAAAAAAAATTAAAAGAATCAAAAAGGTATAATATGCAAATATATGTATAAAAACAGACTGATCAAACCAAAAAGGGGAGGGAGGGAGAACGTCGGAGGGGGATAAAACTAAAAAATTAAAAATAAAAAAGTAAATGAATAAAAATATAATACATACATATAAAAGTGTGCAAATGCAATGTGTGCCTTCAAGTCAGTCCTGACTCCTGGCGACCCAGAAGCTCCTGGGTTTTCTTGGCATTGTCACCGGAAGTAGACTGCCAGGCCTTTCTTCCGAGGCAATGGAGGGTTAAGTGACTTGTCCAAGGCCACAAGGAGTGCTTAGTGGGAATCGAACCCTGGTTGCTTGGTTACCAAGCCACTGTTGTAACCACTAGGCTACTTTCACTCCATTAAAAAGTGTAATTGAGAATAAAAAATTATAGATAAAAATAGCAATCATACAAAAAACTATAAAAACATAAAAACAAGGAATGTGTGATAAAAAACACTGGAGAAACACTAAAGGGGACCCGCACATCACGAGGTCTAAAGTAAAACTGAAAGATCTATGTCGATTCAGCCCAGAGGGTGTAACGTCTTCATCTGGAAGATAAATTTCTGCTCAAGTAACAATAGTGTAGTCTCTAGGTCCCTGGCTCTCCAGTGTACTTCCTTTAGGACAACAAACTTTAAATTGGGGAGAATATGTGCATTCTCCTGTTAGTGAGTAGCTAGACGTGTTTTTTCAGGACCTCTTTTCAAACAACTATGATGCTCCACATTTGGATCCAGATACTAGGTTTGGTTTTGCCAATAAGCTGGCATGGACAAACAGCATAGATAACATGTTCAATGTTACAGTTAGTAAAAGCCCATAAGAGGGAATCGGGCTTGAGTCTGTGGATGGAGAAAACAGCCCATGGTCACCACTGCATGCGTACAGAAAGAGCAGTGACAGCACTTGAAACGTCCCACCACTTTGGGTTTGAGATGAGGCACCAGTAGAGCTGAAGGAACCAAAAAATTAGACAGATTCGGATTCTTCTTGTGTGCAATAGTAATCTCTTGTGTGGAGAAGACAGGGACCATCTGCAGGATGTACCACTCCTCTCTAATAATTCTGATAAGTTCAAAAAAAGGAGTGGACAAATGATTGTTATTTTGGCGTCTCTCCGACTTAAAGAGTAAGGACCCATGCTCTGTATTGGCTGCCCTCTTGTATGCTTTCTGTACACATGCATGTGGATAGCCCTTCTTTCCAAAATCTGTCACACAAATCTCTGGCATTCCTTTCAAAATCTTTGGGGTCCAAACAGATGCGTTTGACCTTTAGGAACTAACTGGTCGGAAGGTTATTCTTGAGGGAACTATTATGAAGCTTTCATAATGTAAAAGTTGGTTCTGATCTGTTGGCCTGCGATAAAGATATATGTGATGAAACCATCTCTTCCGGACTGTATCTGAAATTGTAAGTTGTTGTCTATAGTATTAAGCCAGCTTAAAAAATCATCCAGCAAGTTCTGGTCACCACCCTGAATAAAAAGTATATCATTGATGTATCAATTCCAGAGTTTCACTCATTCCTTAAAGGGGTGATCTGTCAAAAAGATTGTCTCAAAATGAGCCACCTATAAGGTGGCAACGGGTGCCATGGCCGACCCCATGGCCACCCCCTTTATCCGTCTGTAAAACAGCCCACGAAAACAAAAAAAAAAATTCTCAGTAAGGGCCAACCTTGCCAACTGCATCAAATAGCCCATGGGGAACCTCGGAGTGTGGTCTAGGAGGCGGCGCTAATATATCACCAACCTGGACTTAGGATTCCAAGGACCCACTGGCTTCAAAGAGGAACAGTTGGAGCCAGAATCCAACTGTCTGTGCCTCATAGAAGGCTGCCAAAAATAGTAATTAGATCTTACCTGCTAATTAGTGTTCCTGAAGGAACGACAGTCCAGTCCCTTTACTTCTGGGTTACGCAACCCTTCCAGCAGCTTGGAGGCTGAGCCCAACCTTTTTGGGGATGGAGCGGTATAAATACCACTGGGACCACCCCCCAACTCCAGTATTCGAATGAAAAAGCAGATATAACGAACTTCCGTCAACAACCTACATAACATAATACCTCAAAGGAATATCAAACAATCAACTTATTGAAATTTTTTTTTTTTTGGATGGCCTAGGAAAAGGATAGGAGGAACGGCTACGGGCGGAGGGGTTACCAGAGCCTGCCCGGGCTTGCTTTCTCCTGCACTCCGTCATGCCGAACCGGTCCTACGCTCGGTCCGATGCTCTTCTATAAACAATAGTCCTTAACGTTCGCCGGAACCGGGTGGGATCAGGGACTGGACCGTCGTTCCTTCAGGAACACTAATTAGCAGGTAAGATCTAATTACTATTTCCTTATCGTCACTCCAGTCCAGTCCCTTTACTTCTGGGATGTACCAGAGCAGTTCAATCCTGGGTGGGGTCCGGCATACCGGAATGAAGAACCGCCAGACCAAAACCGAGCGTCCGCTGAACTCTGAACGTCCAGCCTGTAGTGCTTGGTGAAGGTATGCAGAGAGGACCAAGTCGCTGCCCTACAAATATCCAGCGGGGGAACTAGACTGAATTCCGCCCAAGAGGCAGCCTGAGCCCGAGTGGAGTGCGCACGCAGGCCCACTGGAACCTGCTTCCCTTTCAGGATGTAGGCGGAAGCAATCGCCTCTCTGATCCACCTGGAGATAGAGGCCTTGGCCGCCGCCTCCCCTTTGTGCGGTCCTCCGAACTGAATGAATAGTCGGTTGGACTTCCGGAAGGGCGCTGTGCGAGAGAGGTATCGCTTCAGAGTTCTCCGGACGCCTAAGAGTCGAAGTTTGCTATACCTACCTTCATGCCCCTCGGCCGAGAAGGCCGGGAGGGTAACTGCCTGGTTCACATGAAAGGGAGAGATAACTTTGGGCAAGAAGGAAGGAACCGTGCACAGAACTACTTTGTCCTTGAGAAAGGACAGAAAGGGGGGCTGAGATGACAGCGCCTGTAATTCCGAGACCCTCCTGGCCGAACAGATGGCGACCAGAAAAACTGTCTTTAAGGTTAAATCCTTTAAGGAGGCCCTCTTTAATGGCTCAAAGGGATCTCCGATCAAGGCATTTAGCACTAGGTTAAGATCCCAAGGGGGGATGATCGACCTCCGTTGAGGGCGTAGCCGTCTAACCGCCCTTAGGAACCTGGAGACGTCCGCGTGGGCCCCTAGGGGTTTGCCACGGGCCTTGCCTCTATAGCAAGCGATGGCAGCCAGCTGCACCCGTAAGGAGCTGTGTGCCAGACCCTTGTCAAATCCTGCTTGCAGGAATTCCAGAACCTCCGGGACTGAGGCCGAAAGGGGTTTCCGTCGGTGCTCCGCACACCAGGATTCGAAGATGCGCCAAACTCTTACATAGGCCCAGCTCCACGATTCCTCTCCGTTGGCTCAACACGTGGTAGGCCGCGACCACGTGGAGTCCGGAACAGAAAATCGCGTGTCTGCCCTCTGCACTGTTTTAACCGCGCTGCCGCCACGGGAAAAGGGGCTGTAATCCGCGTCGCGATCAGCGAGGGACGCCGCCGCTTTTGAAAGCGCTGAGTTCGCGGCTCTGGATCTCGCCTCCGCACCCCACTGCTCCGGGGGGGGGGGGGGGAAGGGAGGCGTATAGATCACACTCGCGGCGTTGCCTCCAGCGCTCAGACACCTCGGGGGCTTCGGCGCGAGGCAGGGCAGGTCCTCGTAGATGGCTGGACGGTGCAGTCAAAACCGGCAGCGAAAGGAGTACTGTCTGTTCCTCCTCGCTGCAGCAGGCAACCAAGGCATCCCCTCCGGTCCCCAGCCCGGCAAAGATGGGGAGGGGGGGGAGGAGGGAGGAAGGAGAGACTGCAGGGAAATTAAAGATACAGAAGGGAGAAATAAAAAAACACAAGGCAAGTCAGATCCCTTAACCAAATTAAAAAGGTAAAAGCTAAAATTAGTCAATTTAGGAGACGGTAGGACTCCAGTAAGCCCTAGGCTTACGGAACCCTCCAGCTGCTTGGAGGCTGAGAATACTGGAGTTGGGGGGTGGTCCCAGTGGTATTTATACCGCTCCATCCCCAAAAAGGTTGGGCTCAGCCTCCAAGCTGCTGGAAGGGTTGCGTAACCCAGAAGTAAAGGGACTGGACTGGAGTGACGATAAGGAACTAATTGAGGGGGATTACTGACCCTCAAAGGAGACATGGAGGAAAGACGATGACCAGGCCGTGTCTGGACTCATAGGTGCTGAAGGGCAACGCCAGGCTATATGTACCCTCCACAAAAGAGAGATACCCTTGGCACCTCTAGGACTTTTTTCCAAGAATCTGTGTGTGGGCCTCACCATGTCACCAGGCCCACTCTGAAGGATAACTGGTCCTTAAAGGGAATTTTTCTCAGCCACAGCTTAGAGGCAGCATCTGTCAACTAATCATGGAGCCAGGGCTCCCAACTGGGTACCACCACCATGGACTTGGAAGAGATTGGGCTTGATCGGGGGACCGGCCAGCTAGATGTTCCACTTTCATCTTCATAGACTCCAGGCTATATAGCAACAGCTGGATCCAGCATAGAAGGGTTTAGCACCATTCCTCCACACAGAGCCTAAAGTGACAGCTACTAAAGCATTAAGGAAAGCTTCGACCCTCCAAACCCAAGGCTCCTCGAGCGCAACACCTCCTCCCAGGGAAGAGCATGCACTTTGCCACAGTTGTGACGAGTGCTTTCACTCTAGGAAGCTCATAGGCTGATTCACCTCACCCTAGGGCCAAGGATACAGTCAAAGCAGAATCTTAGGGTTGCTAGGGCCCAGGTCAAGGGTTTTCGTCTTGCTACCCTACACACTGCTGTATAGGATCAGGAGGAGAAATGAATGCAACTGGGATGCCAGGCAAGTTCCAGAAAAGGAAAGGGGGGGAGGGAGGGAATCTGCTAACATTGTCCAAGAGCAGACTCTATTATATGCCAAGTCACCATAGAGTCCTGAGAGGGCAGAAAAGGGATCCTTCTCAAAAAGGCAGATCATGGAGATCCTAGCCTACCATCAGCCTCCTTAGCCTTACCTTCTGAAGAAAGGATTTCCCTTGAGCCTCTTCGCAATTGCGGCAAATGCAAGAGCAACATGGGGGGCCTTGACCCCTCAGCTGCACATATACATTCCTATATATTCATCTCTTCACCCTCCAACAGCTTGAACTATTCCCTCCCTCCCCACCCCCCCACACTCCTGCTGTCCTCCCCCATCTCTCATCTCTATTTACCTTCCTCTTGCACTTATCTCCTTCCCTCAAACTCCCCCTCCCTTTTTATATTAAAAAAAAAAAAACCTGCTGCCCCATTACATTTCTTCACCTCTAACTTTTTTTTTCTGCAGGCCCTGCCAACACGTTTGCTGCGATTGTGGCTTTTCTGCCCACGGGAGATATGGGCCGGCATGGCCTGCTGGTGGGGATCCTATGTGCTCTGAGCCCCAAGCACCAGGTTTGTTTTCAATCGCCACGGATACGTGGCACCTGGGGCTCGTCAAGCCCTGGGATAGAAAACATTTCTTCACAAAAGGGTAGTGAATGCATACATCAGCAGCTTCTCAATGGAGGTGGCAGAGACAAAAATAGCAGCGGAAATCAAGAAGATAAAGAAGACACAGGTAGTGAAAAAATGAAAAGAAAGCCACAGATTAGCAGCACCATGGAATAGTTTAAAGAAAAAAAAACCTCACAGCAGATCAGATCAACCAGATGGTCCTTATCTGCTATCATGATTTCTGTTTGTTTACCACTACTATTGATCATTTATATAGCACTGTATGGTGTACACAGCGCTGCATAGGTACATGTTAAAAACAGTTCCTGCTCGTCAGAGCTTACAATCTAGTCAAGACAGATAACATAACAGCTGAGGACAAGGATACATCCAGGGAATGTTAAGGAGACACATGTATGCAAGAACTTCCACGACGATGATGGAAGAACCAGAGGCTAAAAACCACCCAGAATTGGTTCTTTGAAAAAGCATCAATTCCGTTACTTTAATGAGACAGTGTGCTTTTACTGAAGACCAGCTGTATTAAGAGGGTTTGTCATTTTGTGTTTGTGGGGAAAGTGTTTTCTAACACATAGCCATTAACTAGAACTACATGCCTAATAATACGAACACACTAGAAGAGTGTTAAAAAACGAACACACACGCATTAAGTGCATTTCTGACTCCTTCAGAAATGAAACAACAGAAGGAGGAGAGACGGGATGTTGGAGGAAAGACATAGAAAACACCATTTATTTTGGCAACGTAAAAAGAGTTGATCACCTCAGTTCAGTAGCCGATGGAGAAGATGGCACAACATTTAAATAAATAAATAAACAAACAAACACCTCCTCAATGATGGTAGTAATTAGCCCTAGTGTTGACACTTTCAAGAGACATATCAACTTGACAGTCTAAGGAGGGGGGGGGGTGGGGTGGTCAAAAACTGCACAGACAGGAAGCCTGAATTCCCCTCATCCATCTTGAGATGGTCACTCCACAGTAGGGTTGAGGCCATGTGGATCGCTATTTTACAGTACACTAATACTTGCGTTATTCCTTTTCTGTAGATAAATGCAAGATATTTGTTTCTAGAGTTCTCAATCACACACCTTTTAAGACAACAAGATATAAAGGGCAAAAATGAAATAATTGAAATATGCCAGTTGCCTTTCTTATTTTTTTGAGGACTAAACTAGAAATGGTACTAATTTACAGAACAGAAGATATGCCATACTTGGTCAGAACAAAAGATCCATCAAGCCTAGTATCCTGTTTCCAACAGTGGCCAATCCAGGTCACAAGTACCTGTCAGGTTCCCAAAAGGTACACAGATTGCATGCTGCTTGTCCAATGGGTAAGCAGTGGATTTTCCCAGACCTCTTTAATAGCTGTTTATGGATTTTTCCTCCAGGAACTTGTCCAAACCTCTTAAATCCAGCTACACAAACAGCTTTTACTACTCCTCTGGTAACAAATTCCAGAGTTTGATTAAAATTGACAGAAAAAATATTTTCTCCGATTAGTCTTTAAATGTGCTATATGGTAGCTTCATTGCTTATCTCCTAGTCTTTTACTTTTTGAAGGAGTAACCAACATATTCACTCCACTCGTTTTATTGACCTCTAATATGAGATGTGGTGACCAGAATTACACACAATACTCAAAGTGTGGTTGCAGCATGGAGCAATACAGAGGCATTAAGATATGCTCGGTTTTATTCTCCATTCCTTTCCCTATAAATTTCTAGAATTCTATTTGCTTTCTTGGTCACTGCCTAGCAGAAGATTTCAACATATTATCTATGACCACACCTAGATCTTTTTCCTAGGTGGTGACTCCTAATGTGGAACTTTGCATCTTCTGGCTATATGTGGGTTGTTCTTCCCTATCTGCATTAAATTTCATTTGCCAGTCTCCAATCTCCCAGTGTCTCAAGATCCTTTTGCAATTTCTCACAATCCTCTTGTGATTTAACAACATTGAATAATTTTGTGTCATCTCCAGATTAGATCACTACACTTGTTCCCATTTCCAGGTCATTTATAAATATATGTTAAAAGGCAACGGGCACGCTGCTATTCACCTTTCTCCACTGAGAAAGAAAACAGAGTAGAGCTTAAAATGGTTACCTATCTTTTGACCAGTTCCTGCCTCCAATCCCATGCCTTTATAATTTCTCGAATCTCTCATGAGACTTTGTCAAAAGCTGAGAATCCAGATATACTATAATCAACCAGTTCTCCTTTACCTACGTGTTTATTCTCACCTTCAAAACAAATGTAGCAGATTGGTGAGGCAAAACTTCACTTGGCTAAATCTATGTTGGATTTCTCTCAGTAAATCATGACTATCTATATGTTCAGTAATTTTGTTCTTTATTCAAAAAAAAAAAAAAGTGTTTCTACCATTTTGCCCACCATTGTTGCCTGAAGTTTCCTGGATCACCCCAGGAACCTTTTCTAAAAAAATCATCATTATGTTGGCCACCTTCCAATCTTTGTATACTGTAGATTTAACACAGCAGCATAGTATATGAAGGCAGATAATGACCAGTATGGCCCATCTAGTCTGCCCAGTAAGGTAGCTAGAGTAGTTGTACCCACCACTCCGTGCAGGTCACCCTGCTGTATACCAGATTTAACGCCATTGCTTTCCCACAAAAATTACTGGAGTCTCACTGTTTCTTTCTACCCATTTTCATTCTTTATAAATTACCAAGTTTGAAAGAGATGCTTTTATGATGCTATCATTCTATCAAACCAAATATACCATTATTTTAAATCTCTCAGACTCCCTTTCATTGGCTTTAGTGTTCACATAATTTTCCTATGTGTTTGTACCAACAGAATTACTTTAACATGTCATGCATTGTAAAACAATAATCAGAGAACAAGTTGCAAATATTTAACTAACCACACATTTAAAATCATAGAGATTTTTGGATCAGTCAAATTAACAACTGTTGTGACCAGCAGTGGTTATGGAAATCATATCATACTAGTCCTAAAACAAAGCCGACAAGGTGATATATCCTCAAAACTACATTACTGCTTTTTAGCAGATGCAAAATCTCAAGTGTCTATATTACATGCAAAGGAGCTAATTGTAAGTACCATCAAGTAGAAACAGAATAAAATAACATTCATCAACTCCTAAATATGTATGAAAAACTCGATAAACCTTGCCAGCCCCCCAAAATAGACATTTAAAAGCAACACTTCTGCATTCCAGATGCATTATCACCTACACTGCCACACACAGTCCCCTTCTGCTATAAACAGATTACACCGGCTGTCCTATGGTTTGTCAGGACACCCAAGAGTGCAGCATGGTTGCTATACTGACAATGGGAAGCTCGCAGCCATGGTAAAGATTTAAGCATCAACCTCAGTTTTGCTGGAAACTCATTTGCAGCCTTTACAGTGAAAGAATATTTACACTTCGCTTTTTTATTAGCTCAGGTCAAAATTACTGTAATCAGCCTGCACGCCCAGCACTGCAATGAAGAGAAAACGGTGTTTGCTGACCAGCCGCCGGCAGCCAGGGAGGGAAGGGAGGGGAGGAAAGGAAAGGCAGGTGATCGGAGGTGGCTGGTTGGGTAGTGCTAGGCCTTACTACATCCAGGGAGTGAGCGACCGCAACCCGAAGCCTGCAGCCGCCGAGCACTCAGCAGCTCCAGCTTCTCCCGCGCCCTAGAGCCGCCGCTGCACCTACCATGGTACAAACAGAAGCGATTCTGGAGACTGTCATTAGGATTTCCATCCGCCCAGCGCCATCTTCCACCCAATCACAGCGAAGGAAAGCAAAAAGCAGAGCCGCACGCACGCTCCCACTCACCGACTGCGGAACAGCGCGAGCTCCCGGGATAGAGAGAGCGCGAGAATCACCAACGCCTCCTCCTGGGTCCTAAAGCACAAAATACACGGACCCGCCGGTTCCTCCTAGGTCCTAATGCCTACCTCTACCCAGCTGGAAGGGTAATCTTTCCTTTATGATATCTGAAATGCAAGGATTCTATCTACTGTAAAACTCAGTAGGCTTTGCGAGAACTGTGTTGTCCGATCTCTCCTTTTCTGCTACTGTTAGCAGTGGATTGAAGAGCAGAGCTGTTCCCTTCCCCTTGAAGAGGGAGAAGACACAGCCAATGAGAGAAGAGAAGGACCTTTCTAGGGGTGCTGGAGATAAAAGAAACTGCAATAGACACATGTTTTTTTTAAATTGATTACTTTATTGTGTACTTAGGAAGTGCCAGCCCATAACCATCCTTAAATAAAGAATAAACTAGTCAATTAAAATGAACACATCAGAACCAGGGACGCCCCAAGGGGGGTGCGGGGCCATGCGCGGAGACTCGTTGCAGGGCCTCATTTGCATATATATTTGCATGATATTAATGTGCACTAACTTTAAACATGCCCCCCAGATTTCGATATTACTATACTCCAGTGCCAACCGCCAGGCACATTTAGAACCCATACCAAACCCACCGTATCATAACAGCACTACTGGGACTCGCAAAACATCAAAAGGCAACACTGCAAATATTAAACCAATACGTCTCATAGAATACCAATACTGTACATCTTCTACTGGGGAAAGAGAACAAGTGGCACTGTCAAATAGAAACTACATGAACAGGATACCTCAGCTCGCTTACACATGCAGAACATAGATTGTCAGCAAACAAAGAACAAGGGATCACAATTTAGAAATAGAAAGACAATAATTAAACTGGGAACCCCAAAAACCAAACTTGGAATCTAAAACAACACTGGAGAAATTAATTTCCTCTTGTACTAAACAAAACTCAAAAATATTAGCGATGCATATTTCTCAGAGTTGACGTATTCCAGTTAATAAATTCAAAATAAAAAAGTATTTTTCTACCTTTTGTTGTCTGGGCATTTTATTTTTCACTTGCTTTGTTCCAGTCACTTTCCTCTGTTTCTTCATGTCTTATGCTAGCTCTTCATTGTCTGCTGTCCATTTGTTCTTTCTTCTCTCCTAGTTTTTTTTTCCCCATTTTCTCTCTACATCTGCTTTAACATAACTTTTGCTCTTTCCTCCATTTCTTTCTTTATTCCTTTTACATCCACTCATATTTCACCCTTTCATTCTCAATCCCCTCTCCCAATAACAGGCCCATCATAGATTTTTCTTCCCTCCCACAGAAAATATCTTTTCCCCTCTCCATCCTCACTCCCCCAGCCCCATTCTCTCCTAGTCCTCCCTCTATATCAGCTTCCTTCTAGTTCCAGCCCTATCCAGCACCACTCCCTTTTAGTCCCATTCTCCCATCCACCAATATCAGCCCATTTCCACTCCTAGCCCCCATCAGCCATTTCCAGTCCTATCCTAGCCTCTCATCAGCCCATTTCCAGTCCAAGCCCCCCCCCCCATCAGCCTATTTCCAATCCTAGCCCACTATTAGCTATTTCCAGTCCTATCCTAGCCCCCCATCAGCCCATTTCCAATCCAAGTCCCCCCATCAGCCCATTTCTAGTCCAAGCCCTCCCCAATCAGTCCATTTCCAGGCCAAGACCCCCCATCAGCCCATTACCAGTCCTAGCCCCCCATCAGCCATTTCCAGTCTTATCCTAGCCCCCCATCAGCCCATATCCAGTCCAAGCCCCCCATCAGCCATTTCTAGTCCTATACTAACCCCCATCAGCACATTTCCAGTCCATGCCCCCCAATCAGCCCATTTCCAGTCCTAGCCCACCATCAGCCATTCCAGTCCTATCCTATTCCCCCATCAGCCCAGTTCCAGCCCATGCCCCCCAAAGTTCATTTCCAATCCTAGTCCCCTATCAGCCATTTCCAGTCCTCTCCTAACCCCCCATCACCCATTTCCAATCCTAGCCTCCATCAGCCATTTTCAGTCCTATCCAATTCCCCCATCAGCCCAGTTCCAGTCCAAGCCCACTCCAATGAGTCCATTTACAATCCTGGTCCCCCATCAGACCATTTTCAGTCCATGCCCCCCATCAGACCATTTTCAGTCCATGCCCCCCATCAGACCATTTCCAGTCCTATCCTAGCCCTCCATCAGTCCATTTCCAGTCCTATCCTATGCCCCCATCAGCCCAGCTCCAGTCCAAGACCACCCCAATGAGTCCATTTGCAATCCTAGTCCCCCATCAGCCCATTTCCAGTCCATGCCCCCATCAGCCCATTTCCAGTCCTAGCCTCCATCAGCCAGTTTCAGTCCTATCCTAGCCCCCATCAGTCCATTTCCAGTCCAAGACCCCCTAATCAGCCCATTTCAAGTCCTAGCCCCACATCAGTCATTTCCAGTCCTATCCTATTCCCCCATCAGCCTAGTTCCAGTCTAAGCCCACACCAATGAGTCCATTTGCAATCCTAGTCCCCTATCAGCCCAGTTCCAGTCCAGGCCCCCCATCAGCCCATTTCCAGTCCTAGCCCCCAATCAGCCATTTCCAGTCCTATCCTATTCCCCCTTCAGCCCAGTTCCTGTCCAAGCCCAACCCAATGAGTCCTTTTGCAATCCTAGTCCCCTATCAGCCCAGTTCCATTCCATGCCCCCCCAATCAGTTCATTTCCAGTCCTAGCCCCCCATTAGCCATTTCTAGTCCTATCCTAACCCACATCAGCACATTTCCAGTCCATGCCCCCCAATCAGCCCATTTCCAGTCCTAGCCCCCCAATCAGTTCATTTCCAGTCCTATCCTATTCCCCCATCAGCTCAGTTCCAGTCCAAGCCCCCCATCAGCCCATTTCCAATCCTAACCCCCCTATCAGTCATTTCCAGCCCTCTCCTAACCCACCATCGCCCATTTCCAATCCTAGCCCCCTTCAGCCATTTCCAGTCCTATCCTAGCCCCCCTTCAGTCCATTTCCAGTCCAAGTCCCCCTAATCAGCCCATTTCAAGTCCTAGCCCCCCATCAGCCATTTCAAGTCCTATCCTATTCCCCATCAGCCCAGTTCCAGTCCAAGCCACCCCAATGAGTCCATTTGCAATCCTAGTCTCCCATTAGCCCATTTCCAGTCCTATCCTAGCCCCCCATCAGTCCATTTCCAGTCCTATCCTATGCCCCCATCAGCCCAGTTCCAGTCCAAGCCCCCCCCATTAGCCCATTTCTAGTCCTAGCCCCCCATCATGACCTTTCCTGTCCAATACCCCCCAATCATGCCACTTCCATTCCAAGCCCACCCCAATGAGTCCATTTGCAATCCTAGTCCCCCATCAGCCCATTTCCAGTTCATGCCCCCCATCAATCCATTTCCAGTCCTTGTCCACCATCAGCCATTTCCAGTCCTATCCTATGCCCCCATCAGCCCAGTTCCAGCCCAGGCCCACCCAAATGAGTCCATTAGCAATCCTAGTCCCCCATCAGCCCATTTCCAGTTCATGCCCCCCATCAATCCATTTCCAGTCCTTGCCCCCCATCAGCCATCAGCCCAGTTCCAGTCCATGCCCCCCAATCAGTTCATTTCCAATCATAGCCCCCCATCAGCCATTTCTAGTCCTATCCTAACCCCCCATCAGCACATTTTCAGTCCATGCCCCAATCAGCCTATTTCCAGTCCTAGCCCCCCCCCCCCATCAGCCATTTCCAGCCCTATCCTATTCCCCCCATCAGCCCAGTTCCAGTCCAAGCCCCCCCCCCATCAATCCATTTCCAATCCCAGCCCCCTATCAGACATTTCCAGCTCTCTCCTATCCCATCATTGCCCATTTCCAATCCTAGCCCCATCAGCCATTTCCAGTCCAATCCTATTCCCCCATCAGCCCATTTCCAGTCCAAGCCCACACCAATGAGTCCATTTGCAATCCTAGTCCCCCATCAGCCCATTTCCAGTCCATGCCCCCATCAACCCATTTCCAGTCCTAGCCCCCCATCAACCATTTCCAGTCTTATCCTATTCCTCCATCAGCACAGTTCCAGTCCATGCCCCCCAATCAGTTCATTTGCAATCCTAGCCCCCATTATCCATTTCTAGTCCTATCCTAACCCCCCATCAGCACATTTCCAGTCCATGCCCCCAATCAGCCCATTTCCAGTCCTAGCCCCCCATCAGCCATTTCGAGTCCTATCCTATTCCCCCATCAGCTCAGTTCCAGTCCAAGCCCCCCATCAGCCCATTTCCAATCCTAACCCCCCATCAGCCATTTCCAGCCCTCTCCTAACCCACTATCGCCCATTTCCAATCTTAGCCCCCATCAGCCATTTCCAGTCCTATCCTAGCCCCCCATCAGTCCATTTCCAGTCCAAGCCCCCCTAATCAGCCCATTTCCAGTCCTAGCCCCCCATCAGCCATTCCCAGTCCTATCCTATTCCCCATCAGCCCAGTTCCAGTCCAAGCCCACCCCAATGAGTCCATTTGCAATCCTAGTCCCCCATTAGCCCATTTCCAGTCCATGCCTCCCATCAGCCTTTTCCAGTCCTATCCTATTCCCCCCCATCAGCCCAGTTCCAGTCCAAGCCCACCCCAATGAGTCCATTTGCAATCCTAGTCCCCCATCAGCCCAGTTCCAGTCCATGGCCTCCATCAGCCCATTTCAAGTTCATGCCCCCCCCCATCAGCCCATTTCTAATCCTAGCCCCACCATCAGTCATTTTCAGTCCTATCCTAGCCCCCCATCAGCCCATTTTCAGTCCGATCCCCATCAGCCCATTTCCAGCCCAGGCCCCACCAATCAGCCCATTCCCAATGCTAGTCGCCCCCATCAGCCATTTCCAGGCCTATCCTAGCCTCCCATCAGCCCATTTCCAGTCCAAGCCCCCTCATTAGCCCATTTCCAATTCTAGCCCCCCATCAGCCATTTCCAGTCCTATCCTATTCCCCCATCAGCCCAATTCCAGTCCAAGCCCACCTCAATGAGTCCATTTGCAATCCTAGTCCCCCACCAGCCCAGTTCCAGTCCATGCCCTCCATCAGCCCATTTCCAGTCCTAGCCCCCCATCAGCCATTTCCAGTCCTATCCTATTCCCCATCAGCCCAGTTCCAGTCCAAGCACACCCCAATGAGTCCATTTTCAATCCTAGTCCCTCATCAGCCCATTTCCAGTCCATGCCCCCATCATCCCATTTCCAGTCCTAGCCCCATCAGCCATTTCCAGTCCTATCCTATTCCCCCATCAGCCCAGTTCCAGTCCATGCCCCCCAATCAGTTCATTTCCAATCCTAGCCCCCATCAGCCATTTCTAGTCCTATCCTAACTCCCCATCAGCCCATTTCCAGTCCATGCCCCCCATCAGTACATTTCCAATCCTATCCTAGCCTCCCATCAGCCCATTTCCAGTCCAAGCCCACCCCAATCAGTCCGTTTCCAGTCTTAGTCCCCCATCAGCCCATTTCCAGTCCTATTCTAGCCCCTCTCCTGCCTGTCTGACCATCTTCAGAGGGAGCCGGGGTGGCCCAAAGTCCCGGCTCACCTCTGCACAGTCACCAGAGTGAAGTGTGGTGTGTTCTTTCACTCTGGCAGCTGTATTCTCATGAAGCCCGCTGGCGCCGAAGGTTAAAGGGCATTTCCTGTTTCCCAGCACTCAGCGCACTTCACAAAAACACAGCTGCCAGACTGAAGGAACATGATGCTCTTCACTCTGGCAGTTGTGCAGAGGTGAGCCGAGGCCTCAGGCCTCCCTGGCTCCCTCTGAAGCCGGCCTTGCAAACTGACCATGTGCGGCATGAAGTTGGCATGGGGCCCTGTGTGAACAGCATTCTTGCACAATGAATTTGCTGGCCCTGATCAGAACACATAACATCAGGATGGCCCAAGGGTGATGCGGGGCCATGTGCAGAGACTTATTGCGGGGCCTCATTTGCATAGCCACTGGACCTCATTTGCTTAAAGTTAATTTATTCTATTTTAAAATGTATATGTTGCACATCTAAAATTTAAGGCAGTATTCAAAGGAGCTGTTCACAAGCCTCTTTTTTGTCCTGGCAATGACTTAGGGGCATGTGTACTAAGTATTAATGTGCGTTAAGTACCACTGTGCCAATAGAAATAAATAGGTGCTGCTGCACTTAGCACACATTAATATTTGTGAATGCGCATTGTTTTAGTAAACCCGCCTCTCAATGAGTGTCTCAATACCATTTGCATGGGCCGTGAGAATAAAGAGACTATCAGATTTCTACATTACTATACTCCAGTATCAACTGACAGACATATAAGGAAGTCATTTTTTATTTTATTTGGCTGTTTTTTTATACCGCTTTTCACTGGGGCGAAGCGGTATACATTACAACAAGTTGTTATACATGAACTATGGAACTTATTTACAGAGTAGTTAATGTATGCTATCGATATTACATAGAACAGTGAAACATATATGCATTATACTACCTTAGTGGTATAACTTATATACTTTAAAGTTCTTGACACAAGTGGTAAATACGTTGCAAACAAGTCGACTGTTTATTATGGACAGGTGCTGAGAGAGGGGGGGTTATGTGATGTGACCAAAATGTTCATTAAATAGGTGCATTTTGAGTAATTTTGTGAATGTGTATAGGTCATTTGTTGGGCAGAGGGTTCCAGGGAGGGAGTTTCAGAGGGATGGCGCATATAGTTCATATGCTCTGTTACAGGAGAACTGGGTGATTTTGGTTTTTTCTTGTGACATTTGTAGCATGTTTGTGTTGTTTTGCCTCTTTGATCTGGACGAGTTGGTGGTCTTCAGGAGGGATTGTAGGTAGTGAGATGATTGGTTATTGATGATCTTAAATGTTAGGAATAGGACTTTGAGGAGTATGTGGTTTTGTAGTGGCAACCAATGGAGTTGTTTGAGGATAGGAGTTATGTGCTCATACTTTGATGCACCTTGAATTGTGCATGCAGCGGTGTGCAATGCAGTGATGAGGGGGAGCAGAGTGGATTTTAGTAGTCCTTGGTAAATTAAATTGCAGTAGTCGAAGCGTGGAGTTATTATAGCCTGGAAGCTATGCGGAAGTATTAGACACTCTGCTCATTTAGAATCCATAGAACACCTGCCGTATCATAACAGCACTATCAGGACTCACAAAGCACCAAACCCTATCTATCCAAAGGCAACACTGCAAATATTAAACCAGTACATCTCAGGGAATACCAATACATCTCCTACTGGGGAAAGAGAACAAGTGGGACAAGAGAACATAGAAACTACATGAACAGAATATTACAGCTCGGTTACACATGCAAAGCATAGTCCATCATCAAACATAGAACAAGGAATCACAATTTAGAAATAAGAAGACAATAATTAAACTGGAAACCCCAAAAGTCAAACTTGGATTGTACAAGAACACTGGAAAAATAAAACTATAAATTAATTTCCATTTCTACTAAACAAAATGCAAAGAATTTGTTATGCACATTTCCCAGAGCTGACAAATTCCAGTTAATAAATTCAAAATAAAAGTTTTTTCTACCTTTTGTTGTTTGGGTATTTTATTTTTCAGTTGCAATTGCCCCAGTCACTTTCTTCTGGTCTTCTGCTAACTCTCCATCGTCCTTTCTTCTCTCTTCTATTTTTTTCCATTCTCTCTGCATCTGCCTCTAACATACTGATCTTTCTCCTTTTGCTCTTTCCTTCATTGCTTTCTTTATTCCTTTTTCATCCACTCAAATTTCACCCCTCCATCCTCAATTCCCACTTACTCTACCAATATTCAGCCAATCATAGATTTTTCTTCCCTCCCACACAAAATATCTGTTCCTCTCTCTATCCTCACCCTCCAGCTTCGTTTTTGTCCTGTAGTCCCAGCCCTACCCCCTTCTGGTCCTCCCCCAGCAGTTCCCTTCTAGTTCCAGCTCCTCCCAGCATCCACTTTCTTCCAGTCCCATTCACCCATCTCCCCACATTAGCCCATTTCCAGTCCTAACCCCCAGTATCAGTCCTCCTCCAGTCCCTCCCAGTATAAGTTCCCTTCCAGTTTCCCAGCATCAGCCCATTTCCAGTCCTAACCCCCCAATGTCAATTCCCTTTCAGTCTCAGTCGCCCATCCCCAACCCATTTCCATTCCTAACCCCCCAATATCAGTTCTCTTCCAGCCCCTCCCAGTATCAGCTCCCTTCCAGTCCCAGTCCCCCATCTCCTAACATCAGCCCATTTCCAGTCCTGCCCCCCCCCCCCCGTTCCCGTTCTAGCCCCTAGTCCCCCTCATTCCATTCTAGCACCCCATTCCCGTTCCAGCCCCCAGTCCCCCCCATTCCTGTTCACATTTTATCCCCCAGTCCCTCCTCCCCCAGCCACACACCAAAAGGGGGCCCTGTGCCTGATCAGCTTCAGAGGGAGCTTGGGAGGCCCGAAGCCCTGTCTGACCTCTGAACAGCCGTGGGATTAAACAGTGCACATTTAAGCCCCCAGCACTCAGCGCGCCGGTGGTCTCCTTTTTATCACAGCCGTGGGAGAGAAGGCAAAGGCCGCTCTTTACTCCCGCAGCTGTTCAGAGGTTAGCTGGGGCTTCGGGCCTCCCTGGCTCTCTCTGCAGCCAGTCAGGTGTGGGGCCCCCTAGGTGTGGGGCCATGTGCGGGTAACATTCTCGCACAATGGATGGGCCAGCCCTGCATAACATTACATATCTGCTGTCCCAAATGAACCTGCACTTTGTTGATCTCTGAAGCTAAGTAGCAGTGTGTGGCTAGTAAGTGGATGGGTGCCACCTTTGGAATAGCAGGGGCTGTAAACCCACTGTGTGGAAGAAATGCCTGGTATTCTACTTCTGCTTGCACCCAGCCAAGAAAACCCAGGAGAAGGATTGCCAGGAGTCAATCACACAAATTGCATTTACATGGCCTGGCATTATTTGCCAGAAGCAGAAAAGCTCAAAGCTGTGTAGGAGGGTGGTTCGTTTGGAGTCTCTATAGAAGAGGTCCCTCCACTAGACAGAGAAATCTGTGGTGGGAGGGGGGAGGTACACTCCTGGGAAGGCCAACTAATATCAGGTCAGTCTAGATTAGAAAAAACATTTGTCCTCAGGGGTAGTCAGTGGTATCCACCAATGCCTACCACAGTGTTCTCCCTAGAAATTTTTGACAGCTGGGCGGCATGAAGGAGTAGTTGGGTGGGACGCACTATAAACCCGCTGGCAGCAGACAACGTAACTAGTCATCTTTCAAGAACTTCCAGATTCAATGCGCTTATTTGTCACAGTTTCAAATTCATTTAAGTGTTTAATTCATTCATATTCTATTTACGTATACTGTTACATTTTTTAAGTATTAATTACAATATCACTTAAATCATTTTTCCATTCCTGCTCATTATTTTGGTATGTTAATTCATCAGATTAAGTTAGCTAGGCAGTCGGCAAAATCAGCAGGGTAGTACCAGTGGCATACCAAGGGAGGGGCAGTGGGTGTGGCCTGCTCCAGGTGCCAGACAGGAGGGGAGTGTATCCCTACCGGGCCCACATGTTGGAGCCAACATGGCAATCTTAACGTCATGGGTGGTTTGCTGCCCTGCATCCACTCCAGGCCCAGCGGCTGTTCTCACCCAGCCAAACTCTTAAGACTTTGGCCCAAGAGAGAACAACTGCCGGGCCTGGAGTGGAGGAAGCATGGCAAGTCACCCACAAATTTAAGTTATTTATTTAGCATTTCTTATATACAGCCTTTCAGTGTTATCAAGGCAGTTTACATTGAATACAACAATTTTACCTGGAACAGTTAACGTTATAACTATATACACATAAGTTAAACTGTGTAACATTTCAACAATAACTATTTACATTTGTAGTATAGGAAACTCAGTTTAGGTTAGCATACAATATGTAAGAGGGGTGATTGGCAGAAGTTTTGAGTGTTAAGGATGTGTGCCTAGTGGAGTGTCAAAGTATTAAGTGAACAGGTAAGTTTTTAGATTTTTTTCGAAAGTCGGAGGTATCTATAGTTGATCTAAATTTATATGGAAGCAAGTTCCAGAGGGAATGACCGAAGTATTCGAACGCTCTTTGGAGTGTTGTTTGGGAGGTACTGGTCTTGATGTTTGAGGTCAACAGGGTGTTTTGATGTTGCTTTCTCCTTGATCAAGTATTTGGTACCATCTAGATTAGCTGTTTTAAGCAGTCAGCAGACTGGTTGTGTAAGGTCTTGAATGCCATCATTATTGATTTGTATTTTATTCGGGATCATATGGGTAGCTAATGAAGGGATTTTAAGACTGGAGTGATGTGCTCTTGCCTTTTTGATCCGGTGATTAGCCTGACTGTGGTATTTTGTGCTATTTGCAAGGTTTGAATTGTGCTTTTGGGTAAGCCTTGGAGTATCAGGTTGCAATAATCTAGATGTGGCGTGCTTATTTATTTATTTAACAAGTCTTGTATCTCGCTTTTTCCTTCAATCAAAGCGGTCACAAAACAATACATCACACAGGGAAAACATGACGTGAAAACACATTACATAAATTACATTACATTTAAACTACAATAAACATTCCGGTAAACAGAACAAACCATATAATAGCCATTTCCTGGTCCCGCACAGTCCTACGACTAAGGGCTCTGGCGAGGCCCTCAGGCGCGGGCGTGCTCCAGTGTCAGCGGTTTGAGACAGTTCGTCTCCCGCTGATTGGCCAGTTCCGCTGTTGAGGAGGGACACCAAATCAAGACCTCTGATGGCTGCTGCCATTCACCCTTCTCCCAGGCGCCTGACATACTGTGCGGGAGTGGTTATGGTCAAGTAAAGGCCGTAGGTTTTGTAGGGTCCTCATTTTATAGTAGGCTGTGGATGTAATCTTCTTGATGTGTGGTTGAAAGTTTAGCCTTTGGTTAGGGTTACACCTACATATTTCACTTTCTTCTTCACAGGAATTAGGTGATTTCCTATTAGAAGATTGTCTGGTGGAGTACAGGCAGTGTCTCTTGTAACTGTGAGCACTTCTAATTTGTTATAGTTGATTGTGAGAGTTATGCATGAAGTTATGGTAATCAGGTTTTATGGTGTCAAATGGAGCATAAATCATCAGGTCATCCATGTAAAAGTGGTAGTATATATTCTGTTCATTATAATTTTACAGACTGGTTGTACATATATGTTGAATAGAAGGGCAGATAGTGCAGAGCCCTGTGGTATTTCTTGGTCCAATGCAAAAGGTTTGGAAGTTCTATTCTTGATCTTAATTTGAGAACCATGACAACAGAGTGCACTGATTACTATCTCCATCAGTCTGTCTAGGAATATGGAATGGTTTATTGAGTCAAAGGAAGATGTTATGTCTATGAAGATGAGTACGTATCCTCATTTGACGTTTTCAATTCCTTGAAGTACTGTGTTCGTTAGGGAGGTTAAAAATGTTTCTACCCTATGATATTGTCAGAACCCATGTTGTTGTGAATGTAGTGGAGTGGATGAGTCAATGTGATCTTGCAATTGTCTTGTACTATTTTTTCTATTATCTTTGCTAGGAGGGATATGCTGGAGATAGGTCAGTATACGGATGGTGAGTTGGGTTCAGATGCATTGCTTTTTAAGTAGGATCTTATAGAAGAGGTTTTTAGCTGGGGTGGCATGAATCCTTGTGATAGGGAGAGATTTACTATTTTGCAGAGCACAGGTGCTAGTTCTTGTGTGGTCATCTTTATCCAGGAGGTTGGGCATGGGTCGAGTGGAGATGTGGTTGTGTTCAATGTTTTCAGGAGTTTACTTCAATGCTCTTCAGTGATCAGATAGAAGGAGGATCAGCTGTTTGGGTTGGCCGAGTCTGTCCTAGATGCATGGGCTGGGGTTGTTGTGTAGTTTACGCAGTTAAGTTTGTTCTGGAGATGAGATGCAAATGCCTCTGGTGTTACTGCATCAATGAACTGGTTCTGCGGAGACCTAGCGAGAGCTTTTACTATCTCAAATAGCTCTCTAGGGCGGTTTAAGGATTCCATGATGATATTTGTGTGGTATTGTTTCTTGTGATTTAGGGTGAGCTCATTGTATTTCCTCTGTTTTACCATGTATTCTTGGAGATGTATTTGATTTTTAGTTCTTCGCCAGTGTCTTTCTAGTTTTCTTAGCATGGGCTTAGCTTGTCTTATGTCTGATGAGTACCAAGATGCCTTGTTTGATCTTTGCAATGTCTTTTTCTGTGGTGCAAGGGCAATGATGGTGCCATTCTAATTTGTTAATAGTGATGTAAGGTCCATGACATTGATGTTGTCTGTGTAGCATGAATTCAAGTATAGTGTCTGTCAAAATCTCTATAGCGAAGCTCGTTCACTGTGTATTGTTGTCTGGCCATTGGGAGTTGTACTGGGAGTTCGAATGAGATCATGTGGTGATCAGACTAGGGCACTGGGGTGACCTGGTAGGGGATGCAAGTTGTGTTGGAGTGGAGGTTGGAGGGTACAAATATCAGATCAAGTGTGTTTCCCCCAGTGTGTGTTTGAGCTTCTATGATGTGTGTGAGGTCCATTGATTTTAAAGCATCAAGGAAGGCTGAGGCTTGTGCTAAAAGGGTTGAATTCAAGTTGAAGTCACCTAGCATAAGAAGAGATTTTCTTTCATTGGAGTATGCACATGCTAGTTCTATTATAGTTGAAAGGTCGTCTGGATCAGAGTTCAGGGTTCTATATATCAGACATAGTGTAATTTGTTTGTTCTCCAGTATTATGGTATTTAGTGTTGGGATTGATAAAGCACTTATGGGCTTAAGATTTAGTCACTTGTTTGATAGAATGAGTATTCCTCTACCCCTGTGTTGAAGTCTGGGACAGTTGTGAATGTCCATGTTTGAGGAGGTAAGATGATTTATTAGGACATTGTCTGTATCAGTCAGCCATGATTCTGTGATGCACATAATCTCAACTTTCTGGTCTTGTATGTAATCTGATATGGTGTGGATTTTACTATGGATGGAGCATGCATTTATTAGTGAGCATTTGATTATTTGAGGGTGCTGTACAGTTGTTTGGTGCACTTGTATGTATTCCTTTGTGTATATTGAGATAAGGTGTTGTGGTCTCCTCTGTGGGTGAAGGTGGAGTGGTAGTATTTGTAATCTTCTGAATATGTAATCTTCTGGTCTGTAATCTTCTGATCTACTCTCCGTTTGGTCCTGGGTTCATTTCACAGAGACAGTAGGGTAAGCAGCACAAATAAGACAACCAACCAGGTGTGGCTTGGAAACAGGTCTTTATGTAGAAATAGGCTTATTACATAGGTACAGAACAGAGTTATATAGTGGTTGTTAAAAAGCTGCTTCAGTGTACATCAATGAATCTGTGTGTGTGTGTGCATATGTGAAGTGTGAGAGAGAATAGAGCATATGAAAGACTCTATGTGTGTGCATGTGTGTGTGAGAGAGATCAGAGAGAGAGAGAGAGGGGGGAGGGGTGAAGAGAATTGATTATCAGAGCCTCCTGTCCTTTATGTCCGATGAATAGAGGAAGAGAGAGAGCAAGAGGAAGTATTTCTGTCCTTTATAGTGAATTTTCTCTAGCACCTCCCTTTGAGGTCTGCTATTGTTTCTAGCACCTCCCTTTGAGGTCTGCTATTCTTGATTTAGCAAGGAGGGGCTGCAGACCAATCTCATCGGGCCCGGAGACTGACATCACCAGGGGGTCAGAGTTAATCTCATCTTGTAAACTACCCTCATTAACTTTGGAGACTGATATCACCAGAGTAACAAAGCTGCATGAAATCCAAGGTCTGGGGAAAAAGCCATGACACCTATGCATGCTGATGTATGCTGACATCTCCCACACCTTTTTTATTTTTATTTATTTGTGCCTGGAAATGGTGGAAGCAAACCTGTGGTACCTGTCCCAGCTGCCATTACATGATAGTAGGTAGCTTGTCTAATACCTCCTTATTAAATACCTTGCTATGTCTAGCAGGTCCCCTGTCCTGCACAGTACTGTCTCTAGTGTTCTAGAGATAAACAAGTCCCCTTATGAGTCCAGGTAGGGCAGCCACTACTGGGGGGGAACCCAATATGCTACCTCCGTGCCCGTCTTAGAGAGAGTGAACAGTGCATAAGGGCTGCAGGAGGTTTTGAGGAGGTTAAAGCCAAAAGGTACCAGGATGCTGTGAGTGAGGATAGGAAGCAATACTAGACTGCAGCTGACTCTGGTGTAATAGGAAATGCCAAATTAGCAGGCCAAATGAGCCTGGATGTAGAGGTAGGTGCTGGAGAAATTCCGTGTAACTACCTTAAAATGTTGTTGTTCTGTAGGACATGCGCTGCAAGGACATGTACATGTGTTTCATTTTACAACACAGGAAAATTATGATAATGCATAGCAATATTTGTACAGCAGTTAAATAATAATAGGGTGAATAAAAACATTTTTTATTTTATTTATTTATTTATTTGCAAAACTTTTATATACCGTCAATTCCCAAGATCAGTGGCGGTTTACATCAAAACAACATTGAAATACATGGAACAAAGGTAGCGATATTTAAACTGGTACATTGAACTGCAATCAAACTATATACAGGTAGCATAACAGAGTTTAGAACTATTTACAAGTTAATTACATAGTTTTTACATATATACATATTAATGGTTCATCGAAAGTTCTGCTATGGGAGTTGTAGTGAAAGTATTGGAGCTGGTATATTCGTTAATGAGTTACGAGGGTTGGGAGGTCTTATCTAAGTCATTATCTATGATAGAGTAGTATTGTGAGAACAGGTATGTTTTTAAGTCTTTTTGGAATTTTTGTAAATCTTTTGTTTCCCTTAATTGATCTGGGAGGTTATTCCATAATGATGGTGCTACGAATGAGAAGGCGCTGGTACTTGTTATTTGTTTTGTTTTTCTTATTGAGTCAGGTACTAGGATGGTATTAAGGTTCCTTCTTCGTCTTATTCTATTTTCTGTAGGACTATGAATCAGTGTGGATAGGTATGATGGGGCAATCTGATTAATTAATTTGAAGGTGGTCAATATGATTTTATATTGAATTCTACTGGGTATAGGTAACCAATGTAGAGAAAAGAGAATCGGGATAATGTGGTCAGTTAACTTGGCTTTGGAAATTATTCTCGCGGTAACATTTTGGGCCATTTGTAGAATTTTAAAGTTCTTTTTAGATACTCCTAGTAGTATTCCATTACAAAAGTCAAAGTGGGGAGTTATTAATGCTTGTGTGATAGTTCTAAAATCATCATTTTCTAAAAGAGGCCTTAGTTGTTGAATGGAGCGAAGCTTGTAATAGATTGTTTTGGTTATTTTCTTAATGTGGTTAGTAAAACTAAGGGTCTTGTCAAGGGTGACTCCTAAATATTTGATTTCTTCCTTGACGGGTAGGGTAAAGTTAAGGATTTTGATATCAGTTGGTGGTGTGTAATTCGTGTTTCTTGATGTGATTAATACCTCAGTTTTTTTTAAATTAATTTTCAGATTGTTTGAACACAGCCATTTTTCAGCTTCCATGAGGCAGGTTGTTATTTTGTCATAGTTAGGATCATGTATGTTGAATGCGGAGAACAACATAATGTCATCCGCATATATATGGTAATTCATCTTATATTTTTGGAAAATGGTGCAAATTGGTTGAAGGTAAAGGTTGAATAGCAGAGCAGATAATGCAGAGCCCTGAGGTATTCCTTGTTCTTGAGGAAAAGGGAGTGATGAAGTCTGGTTAACTTGTACAAATTGTGAGCGGTCAGATATGTATGATTTAAACCATTCTAGGGTAGTTTTTCTTAATCCTATCTGACTGAGTCTTGATATGAGTATTTTGTGGTTTACGCTGTCAAAAGCAGCGGATATATCAAGGAATACCAGTATGAATGCTTGTTTTGTGTTTTAACTTTCAAAAGGGAGACTATGATAGAATGAGGAATATAGTTAGGAAAAAACTAAAAGGAGCGGTTCCAAAGGTTAAAGACTTACAGCAAGCTTGGGCGTTATTTAAAACTACTATCCTCGAAGCCCAGACCAGCTGTATTCCACGCATTAAGAAGAGTGGGAGAAAGTCCAAAAAACTGCCAGCATGGTTTAAAGGTGAGGTCAGAGAGGCTGTTGCTGCCAAAAAAGCAACCTTCAGGAAATGGAAAAAAGAGCCAAATGATGAAAACTGGAAACAGCACAAGCACTGGCAAGTTAAATGCAAAGCATTGATAAGGCAGGCAAAGCGGGAATTTGAAAAGAAACTTGCTGCGGAAGCAAAAACACGAAATAAAGACTTTTTCAAGTACATTCGTAGCAAAAGGCCTGTGAGAGAGTCAATTGGACCGTTAGATGATAGAGGGGTAAAAGGGGCAGTAAGAGGAGACAAGGCTATAGCGGAGAGACTGAATGAATTCTTTGCTTCGGTCTTTACTGAGGAAGATGTAGGGATGTTACCCAAGACTGAAGTGGTATTTAAAGGTGATACTGCAGAGGAATTGAGAGAAATATCGCTACACCGGAAAGATATATTACAACTATTTGATAAACTGAATAGTAGCAAATCACCTGGACCGGATGGTATACATCCCAGAGTGTTGAAAGAACTGAAATATGAGATTGCAGACCTGCTATTGGTAATCTGTGAACTTTCATTAAAATCATCTGTAATACCTGAAGATTGGAGGGTCGCCAACGTAACACCAATTTTTAAAAAGGGTTCCAGGGGTGACCTGGGAAATTACAGACCGGTGAGCCTGACGTCAGTACCAGGGAAAATGGTAGAAACCATCATAAAGAACAAAATTACGCAGCATGTAGATAGTCATGGCCTAATGGGAGACAGCCAACATGGCTTTAGACAAGGAAGATCTTGTCTTACTAATCTGATATGTTTTTTTGAAGGTGTGCATAAACAGGTAGACAAAGGTGAGTCGGTTGATATAGTGTATCTGGATTTTCAGAAAGCTTTTGACAAGGTCCCCCATCAGAGACTTTTGGCAAAGCTAAAAAGTCATGGGATAGGAGGCAGTGTACTATTGTGGATCGGGAACTGGTTAAAAGATAGAAAGCAGAGAGTAGGGCTAAATGGCCAATATTCCCAATGGAAAAAGGTGAATAGTGGAGTACCCCAGGGATCTGTACTGGGTCCGCTGCTTTTTGACATATTCATAAATGACCTGGAAAAGGGAATAACGAGTGAGGTTATCAAATTTGCAGATGACACAAAACTGTTTAAAGCTGTTAAAACCCAAGAGGAAAGTGGAAAACTGCAGGAGGACCTGGATAAATTGGAAGACTGGGCATCCAAATGGCAAATGAAATTTAATGTGGACAAGTGCAAAGTCATGCACCTAGGAAAGAACAACCCACACTATAGTTACTCGATGCAAGGCTCCACATTAGAAGCCACCACCCAGGAAAAAGATTTAGGAGTCATCGTGGATAACATGTTAAAACCCTCCACCCAGTGTGCAGCGGCGGCCAAGAAAGCAAACAGAATGCTAAGTATCATAAGGAAAGGGATGGAGAATAAAACAAAGGATATTATAATGCCTCTGTATCGCTCCATGGTACGACCGCACCTTGAATATTGTGTGCAATTCTGGTCACCGTATCTTAAAAAGGACATAGCGTTATTAGAAAAAGTACAGAGAAGAGCCACCAAATTGGTGAAGGGGATGGAAGGCTACTCCTATGAAGAGAGGCTAAAAAGGTTAGGGCTCTTTAGCCTGGAAAAGAGACGGCTGAGGGGAGATATGATAGAGGTCTATAAATTAATGAATGGAGTGGAACAGATAAACGTGGATCAATTGTTTACGCTATCAGAATATAGAAAGACTAGGGGACATGTAATGAAGCTACAGGGTAAACTATTTAAGACAAATAAGAGAAAATATTTTTTCACTCAACGTGTAATCAAACTCTGGAATCTGTTACCGGAGGATGTGGTAAGGGCTGATAGTATAGCTGGGTTTAAAAAAGGTTTGGACAAGTTCCTGGAGGAAAGGTCCATAAACCACTATTAAAAAGGGACCCAGGATATCAATGCTTGACCCAGTACAAGCATTGTGGAACTTGTGTCTTTTGGGGAAACTGCTAGGTACGTATGACCTAGATTGGCCACTGTTGGAAACAGGATACTGGGCTTGATGGACCTCGGTCTGACCCAGTATGGCATGTCTTATGTTCTTATGTGTTATCTAAACCCTTAATGAGGGTATCAAGGAGGGCAAGAAGGAGGGTTTCTACGCCGTGAAAAGGTCGGAATCCGTATTGGTGATCATCAAGGGGTGCAGTTGTGTCCTGCCACCCACCCACTCCCTGGACCTTGAGGGTTTCAGGAGGGGCTGGCCTTGGTTGCCCTTGAGGGTTAAGGTTGTAGTTGTGTAGGTGCTCAAGTAGTAAGGCAAGGCAAAGAAAATTTCTTTTGTGAGGTTTATTTCTCCCGCTCTGGAGTTCAAATGCAGCAGATGTAAATGAAATAATGTAGCACCAAAAACAAGGCTGAGAAACTTAACTAAACAAGGCTTTTTACTGCTAGGTTAAATGTCCATTCTGGATCACATTCATTTGTCATGTGACCTCTTTTCAATAACGTAACAGAAACTCTGGTAACAGCAATGCTCCTGAATTGCACACAATATGCTTTCACTTATTCTTTCCACATAAGCTTCTTTAGCACAGCAATCAGTGAGGTAACTTTGCTATATTCTTTCATAAAACATTGGCAAGCATATCACTTACATGTCCTTCTGAATTATACAAGTAGAGCAGTCCATCGGGACTTCCTGCTCTGTAGATGGCAGAGAAATTAAAGGCATTTCTTCCTCACAGCTGCCTGTAGACTTTGCTACATCATGAGGAGAAACTGCTCTGCTTTTAAGGAACTCCCTGAATTCAGTGAGAAGTAATTCAGCCTGTGTATTTTCTGAGCTAGGCTGAGAATATCCTCCTTCACGTAAGTGCTTGTTTACAGTTCTTGTCTCTTGGCAATTATCAGTGCTTTTACTTGGACAACAGTTCAGCGTGTAAGCATTTCCCTTCCCCCACCTATCTCCAAATGAAAGTGCAGGGTAAAACGTTTCAGCTGTGCTTGGAGAGTCTCTCAGAGTGTTAAAAGGAAAACATTCAGGCTTCTCTTGGCTTAACCAATTACTACCAAACTTTCTGCCTTTGTCCTGTCTTTCACAATTAAAGTTCACTCTTTCTGGCTTCCCACTGTTAAGCTTGTTAGCCGTTCCAAACCCACCAGATACCTTGTGCTGGGGCTTCTTCCAGGGTAATTCTTTATCCTTCTGCCTCCTGTTCCAAGGTTCTGCTTGGTCCTTTAAACTCCTGAGCTGTAGCCTTGGGTCTCTCAGTGCCTTTGAATTCTTCTGCTTACAGAAGTCTTTCTCTGCCCCTGAGTCTCCCAGGTCCTGCCTGCTCCTTCGTGGATCACAGCTGCTCAGTGGTTCTCTCTCCAACAGTTCCTGTTCCTGGTCATCTGACCTATCCTCATCCAGGTGCTTGTGTCCTGACTCCTCCTCTTCGTCTTCCTCTTGCTGATCATCTTCAAACTGTTTCTGGGTTCTTAACAAGCTGCCTGAGTACTGCACTGCCCGCCTCCTGCTTGGGCGTGCCCAATCAGGGACTTGGCTTCTCTCCTGCCTTGAAGTGAGGTGTGGTTCCTGATTAGCTCTGTGTTTTTTTCTCTCAGAAGAGAAAATCCTGCATTCCCTTGCAGTACCGGTTCTCTCCACCGGATCACTATCAGTTTCCATTGCTTCATAAGAGTCTCCTACATCACAGTCTATATCAGGGGTCTCAAACACGCGGCACGCGGGCCGCATGCGGCCCGCGAGACAACTTTGTGCGGCCCGCGACGGCGGAAAACCAAAAATCCCCCAAAACCCTGGCTTCTGCTGCTGCCGTTGCCGCCGTGGCAGCAGCAGAATCAATTGTCAAATTAAAAAAAAAAAACTGACTTCTGCTGCTCAAGCAGCTGTCCTGCGGCCCCTTTCCCTCTGCCCGGAGATCCGACTCTGCTCTCAGCGGCGTGCTTTTCAAGCCGCGAAGAGAGTATTCCCCTCTCGCGCGGCTTGAAAAACCGCGCGAGAGGGGAATACTCTCGTCGCGGCTTGAAAAGCACGCCGCTGATAGAGCAGAGTCGGATCTCCGGGCAGAGGGAAAGGGGCCGCAGGACAGCTGCGTGAGCAGCAGAAGTCAGTTTTTTTTTTTAAAATTTGACAATTGATTCTGCTGCTGCCACGGCGGCAACGGCAGCAGCAGAAGCCAGGGTTTTGGGGGTTTTTTGTTGGCCGGTAATGAGCTATGGAGGGGCTGACTGAACTGGAAGTGGGCTATTGGCAGAGGAGGGAGGGGGGGGGGTTATGACTGGTAATGGGCTGGGGGGGGGTTATAACTGGTAATGGGCTATGGTGGGGGCTAGGACTGGAAATGGGCAGATGGGGTTAGGACTGGAAGTGGGCTATTGGCAGGGGGGGTTATGACTGGTAATGGGCTGGGGGGGTTATAACTAGTAATGGGCTATGGTGGGGGCTAGGACTGGAAATGGGCAGATGGGGGTTAGGACTGGAAGTGGGCTATTGGCAGGGGGGGTTATGACAGGTAATTGGCGGTGGTGGTTATAACTAGTAATGTGCTCTGGTGGCGGCTAGTACTGGAAATGGTCAGATGGGGGTTAGGACTGGAAGTGGGCTATTGGCAGGGGGGGGGTTATGACTGGTAATGGGCTATCGCGGGGGCTAGGACTGGAAATGGGCAGATGGGGGTTAGGACTGGAAGTGGGCTATTGGCAGGGGGGGGTTATGACTGGTAATGGGCTATGGTGGGGGCTAGGACTGGAAATGGGCAGATGGTGGTTAGGACTGGAAGTGGGCTATCGGCAGGGGGGGGTGATGACTGGTAATGGGCTATGGTGGGGGCTAGGACTGGAAATGGGCAGATGGGGTTAGGACTGGAAGTGGGCTATTGGCAGGGGGGGGGGTTATGACTGGTAATGGGCTATGGTGGGGGCTAGGACTGAAAATGGGGTGATGGGGGTTAGGTGGGCTGATTGGGGGGTTAGGACTGGTAATGGCCTATGAGGGGAGGTAAGACTGAAAATGGGGTGATGGGGAAACGACTGCAAGTGGGCTATGGGGGGGACTAGGACTGGTAATGGGCTATGGGGGGGTAAGACTGAAAATGGGGTGATGGGGGGGTAAGACTGGAAGTGCGCTATGGGGAGGTTAGGACTGGTTATGGGCTATGGGGGGTCTAGGACTGGTAATGGGCTGGGGGGGTTGCTAGGACTGGAAATGGGCTGAGTGGAAGGGGGGCTTGAACTGCAAATGGCTGATGGGGAGGGGGGCTTGGAATGGAAATGGGCTGTGAGGGGAGGGAGCTAGGATTGGAAATGGGCTGATGGGGGGCTAGGATTGGAAATGGGCTGATGGTGAGGCTAGGATAGGACTGGAAATGGACTGATGCAGGGACTAGAAAGGAGCAGATGCTGGGTGGGGCTGGAACTAGAAGGGAGCTGATGTTTGGGGAGGATTAGAATGGGATGGAGCTGGGAAAGTGAAATGGAGAGGGGAAAAATATTTTGTCTGGAAGAGAAGACAAATCTACAATTGGCCAGGTATTGGGAGAGTAAGTGGGGATTGAGGATGGAGGGGTAAAATTTGAGTGGATGAAATAGGAATGAGGAAAGAGCAAAAGGAGAAAGATTAGTTTGTTAAAGCAGATGTAGAGAGAGAGAATGGAAAAAAACTAGAAGAGAGAAGAAAGGACAAATGGACAGCAGACGATGGAGATAGCAGAAGACACGAAGAAACCAGAAGTGGCTGGAGCAATTGCAACTGAAAAAAAATGCACAAAAGGTAGAAAAATATCTCTTTATTTTGAATTTATTAACTGGAATATGTCAGCTCTGGGAAATGTGCATCATTAATGTCTGTGCTTTGGTACAAGAAATTATTTATAGTTTTATTTCTACAGTGCTGAGGTATTCTGTGTAATTCCTATTTGACATTGCTACTTGTTCTCTTTTCCCAGTAGGTCATGTATTGTTCTCTGAAATGTATTGATTTAATATTTGCAGTGTTGCCTTTTGATAGGTAGGGTCTGGTGCTTTGTGAGTCCTGGTAGTGCTGTTATGATACGGGGGGTTTGCTATGGGTTCTAAATGGGCAGTGTTAGTAGTAGTTCCTAATGTGCCTGGCGGTTGGCACTGGATTATAGTAATATAGAAATTTTCTAGTCTTTCTTTATCCATGCACTCATTATGCAACATTATGCAAATATTTATGCAAATGAGGCCCCTTATGCAAATGAGGCCCGTGTCTTATGCGGCCCCCGGGTTACTTTACAAGTCCTCATT
The DNA here is from genome assembly GCA_033557465.1 of Ichthyophis bannanicus. Lineage (NCBI taxonomy): Eukaryota > Metazoa > Chordata > Amphibia > Gymnophiona > Ichthyophiidae > Ichthyophis > Ichthyophis bannanicus. The sequence continues at coordinate 259,410,488 of CM066035.1, forward strand.
TGGCCCTCAAAGCAATTTGAGTTTGAGACCCCTGGTCTATATAATCTTGGAGTTGCAGTTGCACAACTTTTTCAATGATTTTGGTCAGGAACGGAATACTGGCAATCGGGCGATATGAAGATGGATCATTTTCATTTAGCGTCTTATTCTTTAAAATCGGGCGGATTGCAGAGTTTTTGAGTTCCTTGGGTAATATCCCTTGTTGAAGAGAATTGTTAACTATATTTAAAATAATAGGGGCCAGTTCTTGTTTTGTTGTCTTAATCCAAGTAACTGGGCAGGGATCAAGGATGGATGTTGTAGTGTTAATTTTCGATATTATACTTAGTAGTTGTTTTTTATCAATCAGCTGAAAGGAGTTCCATGTATTGTTGTTGTTTATTGATATAATGGAATCAGGTATTGGTATTAAGGGTAGTTTAAGTTTACTAGCAAAATAATTTGCTAGATCTGGTAAGTTGATAGGGACATGTTGATAATTAGTAGTGGGTGCTTTTGATAAAGATTTTACAATTTCAAATAGTTCCCTCGGACGGTTAATAGCTTTAGACAGAATTGAGGTATGATGTTGTTTTTTGGCGTTATTAGTTGCTGCTCTGTATTTGTTAAGAGTTGAGAAGTATAGATCCCGGAACTCAGGTGTTTTTTTGTTCGCCATTTATTTTCTATTTTTCGTAGGGTTTTTTTGAAAGATGCTAGTTCGTGTGTGTACCATTTTTCTGAGGTTCTTTTATAGAACTTGTTAGGTTTGATAGGTAAAGACATGATCAGCAGTAGGTGAGTAACCAAATAACAATTCCCACATAGACACATGAGCATCTTGTAGCAAGTGTCCAACAATTTGTTGAATGTGTCCATTCTCATAAGCGATGGTGTGATTCATTTCAGTGGATGTTGTTTTAAGGTAATCAATATAGGCATGGAGTTCTGTAAAGTTGAGCAGTTTATGTAGTGTCTCTTCTTCCATGCCAAGTGGTAATGGATGCAAAGCATATGAGATAAAGTCTGGAATGTCCATAGAGTCATTGGTAACCAGCGGTGTGGAATAAGTTGTCCCGTTAATGGTGATGGAGACCAGTGGTGTATGACTGCACCAGGTATTGTTTGGTAAATAGTTTGAACTGTACAACAAAGTGTTCTTGGGAAGGCGAATGTCATGCATTCTGGGAGCAATCAAAAAAGAAACATTCTGGGGAAAGAACAGATGAAAACAAAAGTGTCCAGCTCCAAGGTAATACAAACTGTGTAAGGTAGTCAGGGAATATGAGAGCTTAACAGTAAGGGAGCAAGAGGAGGAATTGTTCCAGCAGGAGGTGTCAGCCTCTTTAAACTGGTGAGGTTGACACTTGAACTGAAATGTAGTCTGCTCACACAAACTGGGGTCCATCGGCTTGAATGAAGTCCAGGTGTCGTCCAGTGGCTGCACCCATGTGAGATGGTCCACAGGATACATAAGCATATTATCAAACTGCACCCCAATATTAACAATAGGATAAATAACTGTGTGTTGTCCTGACCATGGGATCAAAGTACAGATAGAGCAGCCTTGTGGTGAACAAATGGGAACACTAACTGTCCACCAATCAAGGTGAGCTATAGCAAATTCAGGTATTTTGGTACTAGCCATATGGATGAGAGATGGTGGCCAGTGTCCTAACTTAGCCGTGATCAGAATTTCCTTTAGTATAGTAATAAGCTCGATCTGTACTTGATCACAGGCAAGAGCCCAGGAAATATTCTTTCCCAATCTATATTCTGCATGTGCTAAGGTAACAATTTTCTGTTCTATAATGGGAGATATAAGAGCAAAGGTATCTAACAACTACATTGGACAGTTTAGAGGAAGCTTCATTAATAATACGTTGTGAGGTAAAACCATCAGCAGCATGCTGAGCAGTGGATCCCATTTTATTACGGAGCACCTCTATATCAATTATATTAAGGGCACCCAGTGCAGTCCCTGTGCCACCTAAAATTGTATCAATTAATTCACACTTGTGTCAAAATTGCTTGGCTCGGGGTGTTACTGACTGCATATCAAACCAAGTATTGAGCATTTGTATGTGGTTGGCAACAGACTGAGAGCAATTTGGATATTTGTGAGTAACTAGAAACAATTTGGGAAATAGATGCCAAGTAAGAAAATGGTATTCCACATCATATAAAACATCATGTGGTGCATCATATTTAATCTGAAAGGGATGTCCTTCCTAAAATGGGTGGATATCAGAAAGGTAGAGTACAGGAGGAGCAGAAGTGATGGGAGGGGTGGGATGAGGGGTGGTAGGTAAACAAGATACATCCAAAAGGAATGAAGTCTCAGTGATGTGCGGTTGATCACTCACAACCCATGTATAAGTTATTTTCCAGGTACCTCTGTCCTGACAGGAAATATAGCGTAGTTACTCACCTGTAACAGGTGTTCTCCAGGAGCAGCAGGAATCAGTCCTCACATATGGGTGACGTCGGCGCCGACGGAGCCCTCGCGGAGCAATTTTCCCCAGCTTTCACAGAAAGCCTTTGGGAATTGCAGCGCGCATGCGCGGTCGCCTTCCCGCCCAAGGGTGCCATCTTAGCCAGTCTGATGACATAGCTAAAAGACAGCATAAAAATTTGCAAAAAAACTTAAGCAGATGATTGCAACTCCACGGGGAGGAGGGAGGGTTGTGAGGACTGATTCCTGCTGCTCCTGGAGAACACCTGTTACAGGTGAGTAACTACGCTTTCTCCAGGACCAAGCAGGAAGTCAGTCCTCACATATGGGACTCCCAAGCTTAAGGCTACCGGAGACCCTAAGCACAAAAATGAGCTCCCTCTAGCTCAGCAGTACAGAAGGAAGGAATCTTCGCTGAATTATTACCCACCGGTAGCCCCCATCCGGGATGGAGGGTAGGAGTTGCTCAAACCTCGAAGAGATTTCGGAGGACTGCCTGTCCGAAAGCACTGTCCCTGCGGGACTCCCTCTCGAGACAGTAATGGACCGCAAAAGTCTGGCTCGAAGACCAAGTAGCGGCCCGGCAGATGTCTGCCAGCGGAACAGAGCGGAGGTAAGCCACTGACGTAGCCTTCGCCCGAACACAATGAGCCGTGACTCGACTTTCTAAGGAGAGTCCGGCTGCCCCATAAGCCCAAGCGATACAGTCAGCAACCCAGATGGACAGGGTACGCTTGGAGACCGGGAGCCCCAATTTATTGGGGGTCAAAAGACACAAAAAGCTGAGCAGCTTTACGGTGCTCCCGCGTACGGTCAAGGTAAAAGTTCAATGCCCTTCTACAGTCCAGGGTATGCAGGACTCGTTCAGCTCGGCTGGAGTGAGGCCTGGGAAAGAAGGTTGGAAGTACCACCTCCTGATTGATGTGAAAAGGGGAGACAACTTTTGGAAGAAATTTTGGGTGAGTCCGTAGGACTACCCTATTTTTGTAGAACCGAGTGTAAGGGGGATCAGACACGAGGGCCTGCAATTCACTTACGCGTCTAGCGGAAGTGAGGGCTATCAGGAATAAGGTTTTCCACGAAAGAAAACGCAGAGAACAGGTAGCCATCGGTTCAAAAGGCGGACAGGTGATCCGCTGTAAAACCACATTCAGATCCCAGTCAGGTGCTGGCGGGCGTAGAGGTGGTTTTAGTAGAAGGAGACCTCGGAGAAACCGTGCTACAAGAGGGTCGCTGGAAAGAGGTCTGCCGTCCACCGGCACATGGTGAGCTGAAAGAGCACTGAGGTGGACTTTGACGGAGTTGGACTTAAGTCCCAGATTGGAGAGGTAGAGCAGGTACTGCAAGATCACCGATACCGAGCAGGTGAAGGGATCCTGAGACTGCTGTACACACCAAACGGAAAAGCGATGCCATTTAAGGGCGTAGCATTTGCGGGTAGAAGGTCGCCGAGAAGCTAGGATGACCTCTTCCACCTCTGCCGGCAGGAGAAGGGGAGCAAGGACTACCCTTTCAGCCGCCAGGCCATTAGATTGAGCGATCTGAGGTTGGGGTGTAGCAGAGACCCCTGATCCTGTGTTAGGAGATCCGGGTGAAACCCAGAGGGAACGGATCCTCTACCGCTAATTGCAACAGCAGTGGAAACCAAGGCTGTCTGGGCCAGCGAGGAGCCACCAGGATCATGGACGCTTTGTCCCGGAGAACCTTGAACAGAGTTCGGGAGACTAGCGGGATGGGAGGAAAAGCATAGAGAAGGTTTTCCGACCATGAGAGCAGAAAGGCATCTGCCGCTACCCGAAGGGGATGTGGCTGACGCGAGCAGAAGCGAGGAAGTTGCCGGTTGAGAGGACTGGCAAAGAGATCCATCGTGGGGAGGCCCCACTTCAGAAAGAGTTTCTGGACTACCAAGGGATCCAGACGCCACTCGTGCGGCTGGAGTATCCTGCTGAGTTTGTCTGCCAGGCAATTCTCCTGGCCTGGGAGATAAACTGCTTTGAGAAGAATGCCGTGACTGACGGCCCAAGAGCAGAGCTTTTGAGCTTCTCGGCAGAGAAGGAAGGAGCCCGTGCCGCCCTGCTTGTTCACGTAGAACATGGCAACTTGATTGTCCGTCTGGACAAGGACGGACTGGTGAGAAGTCAGGTGGGAGAAAGCCTTGAGCGCCAGACGAATAGCTCTGAGCTCCAGGAAGTTGATCTGTTGAGCAGATTCCTACGCGGTCCAGAGACCTTGAGTACATGCCCCCTGGCAATGAGCTCCCCAGCCCAGGAGGGAAGCATCGGTCGTCAGCACTTGAGTCGGCTGAGGCGACTGAAAAGGCATTCCGAGCACCAGGTTCGGCCGATGAAGCCACCACTGTAGGGAAGAGGCCAGCGGTCTGGAGAGGCGCACTAAGTCGGCTAGCCCGCCGGTGGCTTGTTGCCACTGCTTGCGAAGGCACCATTGAGCCGGCCGCATATGCAGGCGAGCATTGGGGGTCACGTGGACGGTGGAAGCCATATGGCCGAGTAGTCTCAGGAAGCGCCTGGCGGAGACCAGGGACTGGCTGCGAAAACGGCCGGCTAGGTCCATGAGCCGTTGAGCCCTGTCGAGAGGCAGGAAAGCTCGAGCCTGAGGAGTGTGCAGTCTTGCGCCGATGAACTCGAGATCCTGTGAGGGGAGCAAAGTGGACTTTGCGAAGTTTATGACAAAGACCAAGTACTGCAGAAGAGTCACCGTGCGGTGTGTGGCATTGGTGACTGCCGGAGGGGACGACGCTCTGATGAGCCAGTCGTCGAGGTACGGAAAGACATAGAGGCCGTGAAGCCTGAGATAGGCCGCCACCACCGCGAGACATTTTGTGAAGACTCGCGGTGCGGAGGACAGGCCAAAGGGCAGTACTCTGTACTGGTAGTGATTTCCGGCCACCACAAACCTTAGGTATTGGCGGTGGCTTGGGTGGATGAGGATGTGCGTGTAGGCATCCTTTAGATCCAAGGAGCATAGCCAATCTCCCTGCTGGAGGTAGGGCAGAAGGATTCCAAGGGTAAGCATCTTGAACTTTTCCCGCACAAGGAACTTGTTGAGGTTGCGCAAGTCCAGGATGGGTCTTAGGCCTCCTGTCCTTTTTGGTATTAGGAAATACCTGGAATAAAAGCCTTGACCTCTCAGGTGGTGGGGCACCGGTTCCACAGCCTGGTCCTGAAGAAGACTTGCTAACTCCTGAAGGAGTAAGTCCCTGTGCAGAGGGAGTCGCGGAGGTTCTCCCGGAAAATAAGAGGGAGGGACCTGATGGAAGTGGAGAAGATATCCTTCTCGCACGACTTGAAGCACCCAGGCATCTGAAGTGATGTTGGACCACCTGTGGGCGAAGTGAACCAGCCGGCCTCCGGTGCTGGGAGGGACCAGCTGAGGGGGAGAGGCTATGCTGAGGAAGTCAAAAACCCCCACCCTGCTGAGCAGGGGCTGGTGGTGCAGGCTTGGGGGCTTGCTGCCTACGGGACCCGTTACCCGTCCCTTGGCCTGCTGACCCTGTTGGGGAGCTGGAGGGGCCTGATATTGGGGGTAGTGTTTATAGGCAGCCGCCTTTCTCGGGTAAAAGGACTTCTTTCCCGAGCCCTTCTTTTTCTGGGAAGGGGCGGAGGTCTTCCTAGAAAGCCTAGTCCTGGTGAGAGTCTCCGTCTCGATTTGTGCAGCCTTTTCAGCCATGGGCTTGCCAAAGAGGTTTTCACCCAAGGCTCAAGGTCAGACGACTGAAGCCAAGCCTGTCGGCGGGCACCGATGCCGGCTGCGGCCACACGAGCCGATGCTTCAAAGCCATCATAGGCTGCTCGGGACATGAATTTGGAGCATTCCCGAATACCAGATGTTAAGGCTAGGAACCTCCGCAAAGGTTCCTCGGACAGTCCAGCAGAGAATCCGGCTAGCTCTTTAGCCAGGTCTCGGAGATACATGCCCATGTATAGCTGGTAGGTCTGGACACGACAAGCCAGCATAGAGCCCTGGAAACACTTCTTACCAAGGCCATCCAGGTTACGGGCCTCCCTGCCAGGGGGCACCGAGGAGTGCATCTTCTGGCTCTTAAGCCTATGCATGGCCGATTCCACTACCATGGAATGGTGTGGTAGCTGTGCTTTTTGGAAGCCAGGACTCTTGCGGACTCGATAGATGGAATCGACCCGCTTGCTCAATACCGGCGACGAGGCCGGACTCTCCCACATGCGGAAGAGTAGTCGTTCCAGCATGGGAGGCACCGGTACAGTAAAGTGCTCCCGGGCGGGAGAGTCGTACTGAAGGGCGTTGAGCTCTTCGGCTCGAGGCTCCTCCTCGGGATCCGCCGGGAAGGCCAAAGCCTTGGCCATATCCCTGACGAAGTCCGAGAACCGGGCATCCTCCGGAGGGGACTGTTTCCGAGGTTCGGACTCAGGTGAGTCCGAGGGGACACACCGAGTCCGAAAGGAATCAGGTGACTCCTCCTCTTCAGACTCCCAGACCGACTCCGAGGAGGAATCAGTGGGGTCGGCTCGGGCAGGCGGAGGCGTCGGCCGCCCCGACACCAAGGGAGTCGGCGGCGACGACCTCGGTCCCGAACGGGAGGCCGAGGGTGACCTCGACCGAGGATCGACTCGAGTTCGCATGGACTCGAGGATCGGCTCGGTCTCCGGGGTCGACTTAGACGTCGACGTCCCGGCGGTCGGGGCAGCGGCGCCAGCGAGGCTAGCGATCAGTGCCCGCTGCTGGTCCATGAAGGCAGATAGTCTGCTCTCCAAGGCCGTCAACCTGAGTCCGACCTCAGGTGACCCAGCAGTCCCCGACTCGGGCCCCGACGGTGTCGGGCCCGACGTCGGACCTCTCGGAGGCGAGTCCAGAAGGACCACAGGACTTACCCGAGCAGGCAACTCCGACTCCAGGCGAGGTCGCTTCGGGAGGTGCTCCTTCTCCAAAGACCCGGGACGGCTGTCGGGGCTATGCGACCTGGCCCTCGCGGAGCCAGGAGCGTCCACCGACGCCGCCCTCGCGGGTTTTGTCTTCCGTCGATGGTCTCCGGAGGGAGAACCCCTGTTGGAGGAGCTTCGGCGATGTTCAGAGCTGGAGCCTCTGGATGCCGAGGCCTCCGACGAGGTCCGGGTATGGCTGGGGTCAGCGAAGATTCTATCCCGCTGATGCCGCCGACTCCTCAACGCTTTGGAGGACATTTTGCCACAGGCTCCACAGATCATTTCTTCATGATCCGGGCCCAGGCAGCGGAGGCAATTATCGTGTGTGTCAGTGAGTGACATATTTCTGTCACACTGACCACACCGCTTGAAACCACTGGCAGCCATCGGGGGAAAAAGGGCCCCTGCAAGGTCAAAGGACCGGGCTGCCAGTGAAAAACCGAAAACGAAACTGATCAAAAATCAGAAAAACCGAAAAATAAGGGAAGGACTCGCAACGGCGTCGCGAGTCCGGGCAGGAAAACGACCGGCGTCGAACCGAATTGAAAAACGAGTAAAACTCACGAAAATCAACTTTTTTAGCAGGGACACGACGGGTACGTCTGTAGGGCTCCGCGGAAAAAAGAAGACTGGCTAAGATGGCACCCTTGGGCGGGAAGGTGACCGTGCATGCGCGCTGCAATTCCCAAAGGCTTTCTGTGAAAGCTGGGGAAAATTGCTCCGCGAGGGCTCCATCGGCGCCGACGTCACCCATATGTGAGGACTGACTTCCTGCTTGGTCCTGGAGAATGTACAAAATCAAAGCAGGAGGACCTAGAAAGTAATGTTCTGGAGGTGCCCTCAATTCTTGTGTCCTTTCTAGAGAAGTGGAAACTGGTGGCTCCCATTGTACTTGAGTGATGTTTAATGAATAGAACACTGGCTTGTCCTGTACGGAACAGAAACTCAGGATGACCAGATCCTTTCCTTCCGGGAAAGGTGGGGGTATTTCTTGATAACGATATACCCCACCTGTGGAGTTAGCCCAGCCAATCGTGCATATTCGGATGATAGTTCCTGTAATGAGACTGGGGTAGACGAGAGCAGATACCAGAACAACAGGAAACCGAGACATAATAAAAGCTAACTTGCTTCACTCTTCTAGGGAGTAAACTAATGCTCCCCCACTTATACTATGTAACAACAAAAAAGAATGTTTACTACTTATTTACATAACTATTAAACACATGCCCATTATATAGGACACATCAACTATACAGCAGAAGTAAATAGTTACCGTCCTCAAGCGACTTTTGTTCAGAAAGCAGCTGTCCGTGCTGTCTTCAGAAAGCAGCTGTCCGTGCTGTCTTCAGGTGGTATCTGAAAGCAAAGACTGATAAAACACATATTACCCATATGGTTTCAACTGGGTGATGTGTTTCCAATACTGCTGGTTGTCAGGCATTAGGATTTGGTATATGCTTGGGCCTAAGGTATCAGTAACTAAGTATGGTCCTTCCCACTTTGCAGTTCCAAAAGGGAGGTTTGGTCTAGGTCTCAGAATCATCACTTTACTCCCAACCTTGAGGGGTCTTAAATCAGAACCTTTTGCATGTATCTCCTGCAAATAATCTCTAGCTTTTTCTGTGTTATCTAGCACAGTGGTCTGAATTTCTTTTAGATGTTCTTGCAGGGATTTCATCCACTCATTGGTGAGAATTACGGTTTGGTCCTCTGGAAGAAAAGGACTCAGCATATTTTCGCACCGTTGCATTGGCCTTCCCATTAAGGCTTCATAGGGTGCAAAACCTGTGGATTTACAGACATTAGCTCTGATACGCATAAGGACTAAAGGGAGCACCAAATCCCAATTTTTCCCAGTCAGATTAAGCATAGGGCTGAGGTGGGCCTTAATTGTTTGATTCATTCTTTCTACCTGCCCTGCTGCCTGTGGATGGTACGGAATGTGGAGTTGTTGTTCTATGCCTAGAAAATCAAACAATTCCTTGATGAGCTGAGAAACAAATGCAGGACCATTATCAGAATCAATAGTCTTGGGAATGCCCCAGCGTGTAAAAAATTGCATAGTTAGGATTTCTGCAGTGGTTCGAGCAGTTTGATCTGGGACAGGGAATGCTTCTACCCAATGAGAAAAGGAATCAACAACAGTGAGCAAAAATCTATTTTTCCTAGCTGTTAACGGAAGAGGGCCCACATGATCTATTTGCAATTTCTCAAATGGGCCATGAGGAGGTGCTCTCATTAACTGTCCCCTTCTCTTTTTAGGTTGCCTCCCAAATGAAGCACAGATTACACAGGAGGAAACATGATCCTGTATATCATGTTTCATTTCTGGCCACCATACCAACCTATTGAGGATAGTCTGCATTTCTTCTGCTTTAGGGTGTCCCATAGGACCTGCACCATGAACCCAATGCATCCACTCTTTACCTCGAGCTCTAGGGATAGCTATAACCAAGCCTTCCTCTCTTTTTGCACATAGAATGTCTTTCTCTATAGCGAGTGTGAGAAAGGGTGTGTGCTGATATAGGTTATCTGGGGCGTCCTGCACAAGCTTCCTCAAATTGGAAAGCTCAGGGTCCTTTGTCTGCAGTGCTACGAAGTAATCTGGTGGTATTATCTGATCATAATCTGTGGAACGTGTAACAATAGCAACCATGCATGTCTGCTCATACCAGGGCCATATGAGGCCTACATGGTATGCTTCCTTGGCTAGTGAGTCTGCTAATGTGTTTCCTTTCACTAAAGGGCCTTTCTTCCTATGTGCCTTTACTTTAACTAAATGTACTCTCTGAAACTTCTCACTCAGTTCTTGTGCCATAGTCCACAGTGATGAATTTTTCACTGTAGACCCATCTGTAGATTTAAATTTATTTGCCAGCCACCAGGGTAACAGGGCAATGGCATTTTTAAAGACATAATCAAAATCCTGATATTGTTGCATACAAGCCACAAAAGCAGCCAGCTCACAGTACTGTGCTGACGCTGACCCACAGGAATACTGTCTCTGCAGTACCACTTGGTTATTTGGGTCCAATTGTACAATTGCAAAACCTGCTTGTCGCCTGCCTCCTTCACATTGGCTACTACCATCAATATATACTGTAGGAAGAAAAGGTGAAATTTTGTCTAGTCCCAGTTCCCCAAAGATCATGTGATTAGGGGCACTGGATGAGGACTGACAGTCATGAGGTTGCCCCTCCAACAACATTCCAGCCACTTGCACGTTAGGTTCTTTCAACAATTCAAACTTTACATTCTGTGCTTGCAACATGAGAGTCCACTGGACTATTCTCTCAGTCCTAATCTTACTACATGCTAACTTTCCCTCTACAATTTAATTTAATTTAATTTAAATTAACAGTTTCTTATATACCGCATCTTCCAAAGATCAAATGCGGTTTACATGGAACAAAACATCATAACAGACAGGCGTCTGTTTTTACAGTGAACAACTTAAAACCATAACAACTATGTTACATTACATGGAACATGCAAGAACTATTTACAGGGAACAAAATGAGTAATAAATACAGTGTTGTATGTGACATTTAAGGATAATAAGCATTTGGAGTTTCACATCATATGTCAAATCAATCCAGTTTGGTTTATGGGAAACTGACATGGTATTATCCATTTTCTAGCTGGGGAGGTGTGTTTGGCAAAGATCCGTAGTGTGATGTGAACAGGTGCATTTTAATTTTTTTGCGGAATTCTTTGATCTCTAAAAGTGATCTCATTTCATCTGGAAGGGCGTTCCATAGAATGGGGGCAGCATGTGAAAATGCCTTTTTGTTTGTTATCTTTCTGGCTTTTATAAATTCTTTCGGAGTTCTTAATTTGTTTGTATGATCTCTCCTGTGTAAGTTTTTAGCAGGTTCTTTAGTGATGAGGTTGGATAGGGTGGGTGGTGCCATGTTGTTTAGAGTTTTGAAGGTAGTTGTTAGAGTTTTATATACTATTCGGCTTTGTATCGGTAGCCAGTGTAAGTTCTCCAGTATCGGAGTGATATGTTGAAATGGGGGGACCTTCATAATGGTCCTGGCTGCTGCATTTTGTGCAATTTGAAGTCTTTTCAAGTTTTGTTTTGTTGTGCCTAGAAGTATTAGGTTTGCAAAGTCGAAGTGGGGCGTAATTATGGCTTGTATTATTTGCTGGAAGTCTTGTAGGTGCATTAGTGGGCGTAGCTGCTTTAGGATTTTAAGTTTGAAGTATACTTTCTTCGTTGTATTTCTTATATGTGTTTCCATGTTGAGATGTGTGTCAAGTATTACATCTAGATATCGTACTTCATATTTTAGTTTGATTTCTTGGTTTTGCAGAGTGATGTGTGTAGGGGGTGAATATGAAAGGTTTTTTGTTACAATTAGGGCTTCTGTTTTTGATTGATGTAGAGGTTATTTTCATTTAGCCAGGTAGTTAGTTCATTAAAACACTCTATGAGTAATTGGATTGGTATATTGGGGATTGTAAATGGGATATACATCATTATATCGTCTGCATATAAGTGATAGTAAACGTTGAATTTTTTAAATATATTACAGACATGCTTTATGTAGATATTAAATAGGAGGGCTGACAGTGCCGATCCCTGAGGGAGACCTAATTCCTGGTTGTATGTTTTGGATGTAAGGTTACCGATTTGTACTGTTTGTGTTCTATTGCTTAGATAAGAGGTGAACCAATTAAGTACAGTTGATTTTATTCCTATTTGTTTGAGTTTCTTGAGCATTAAAGAATGGCTTACGCTGTCAAATGCTGCAGATATATAGATGAATAGGAGTAAAAAGGCTTGCTTGGGATTGTCTATTCCTTTTACAAGTGTGTCGATGAGTACTGTTAAGAGTGTCTCGACACCATGGCGTGGGCGAAACCCATATTGTTGTTCATCTAGAGGGGCTGAAGTGTCTATGTGTTCTTGAGTCTGAATTTGTACAACTTTCTCTATTAGTTTTGCCATGAAAGGAATACTAGAAATAGGTCTGTAGGAATTAGGCAATGTTTTGTCAAGGGTGGCATTTTTGCGTATTGGGTGGATCAGGGCATGTTTTAGTGAAGGGGGTAAATATCCAGTTTTAAGGGACAAATTGACTATAGGGAGTATGAAGGAAGATAAAATTGGGAGAGTGTTCTTTAGCCAGGATACTGGGCATGGATCTAGGTTGGATGTTGTTGTGTTTAGATTTAAAACAGTGTTCTTGAGTATATCCTTGGTTATGGGGTTGAATTCAGACCATTCGGTTATATAGAGGTTTTGATATGTTTGTGTGGAGTTAGGTAAAAGTGGGTGGAGCTTAGTTTTATTTATGTAGTAATTAGCTAGGATCTGTGGAGAGATTTCAGTAATATCATTGCTGGTGTTGTTAGCGTTACTCGTTAGTTTTTGTACAATTGAAAATAATTTTCTTGGTCTGTTTAATGAGTTTGTTAGGATAGATGCATGGTAGTTTTTCTTAGCATTGTCTATTGCTTCCTTATAATTTTTAAGTTGATTGTGGTATATCTCATTATTAATGGTGTTTTTGCATTTACGCCACTTAACTTCTGCTTTTCTTAGTGCTTTTTTCATTTGTTTTAGAGTATTATTAAACCAAGGGGCATTACCAACTCTGGTATGTATGTTCTTTCTGTTGACATATTTATTAGTAGCTGCATTACTTACAATTTTATGCCAGTTCGCTACCGTTTCGTCCAGGTCAAGTGGTGAAGTATCTAGGTGGGGGATTTTTAAATCCAGAAACTCTTCTTCATTAAATTTTTTGAATCTTGGGGTTGGGACCTGTGTTGGTCTACTTTTGTCTGTTGTGATGTTGGTTGTAATGTTAAAGTTAATAAGATGATGGTCTGACCATGGTATTGGAGTGCATTTGAGTGAGTTAGGATTAAATGAATTGTAGATTGCTTCAGGGAGGAGGACAAGGTCGAGTATATTTCCTTTGTTATGTGTTTTAGTGTTAATTATTTGGTGAAAATCCATGTCTATTATTGATTCTAAGAAGAAGGTGGAATATGAAGCTGGCAGAGAGGGGAGGTTAAAGTCACCAAGCGTTATTATTGGATTTTTGTCAGTGGAGGAGCTTAGGAATTCGATTAAGGTATCTAGGTTTTCTGATTGTTGATCAGGTGGTCTGTAAATTAAACAAATTCTAAGATGGCCTATTTTCATAATGATAGTGTCTATGTTTGTAGATAAGTTAGATGACTGTTGTCTAGCTTTTAAAGTGTTTTTTGTCATCATTAGAACACCACCTCCTTTTTTGTGATTTCTATGTGTATATGCAATATCGTAGTCATTGTTATTTAGCTGGTTTATGAAGACATTATCAGCATCTGTTAACCATGTCTCCGTGACACACAGTATATCTGGTTTTAGGTCAGTTAGAATGTCTGTGAATATAGGAAGTTTATTTTTCATTGATCTAGCATTTATTAATATAATCGATAATGGTTTTGAGTTTTTGATGACATTATGGTTATTTAATTGGTGAGGTAAGGTATAGTTTATGTGGATTAGTCTGTGCGAGTTCACTTTGGGATGGTAGTGATTCCATGGAGAGGGGTTAAATCTTGGTGTTTTATGTATGATTGGGATGTTATTAACGTTATTGCTATTTAGGCTGTGGGTCAGGATGATTAAGGTTGTTATAGTGATGGTAATGAAAAGAAGTCTTAGTATAGGGTAATTTGTAAGAGCCATTTTGGGGTTGAGGCTTTTGGAGAGATAACTGTGCGGAGTATGAATATCTATCGAGGCAAAAGGTAAAGTGGTGTGAGCTAGAATGGAATATCTTAATTCAGTACGTTAAGCTAGAACATATTGCAAGTAGCAGGAAACCGTGGGTTGAATTAGTGAATTATGTTACCTCTGTCACTAGCTTTAAGTAGTTAACAATATTGTCTCAGGCAGATGCTAGCAGTTGTGAACAGTGTTACCTCAGGCAGTAGTTAAATGTTGAATACGTTACCTCAGACTGAAGATATACAGTGTTACCTCATACGGTAGCTAGATGTTGATTACAATGTTACCTCAGACAGTAGCTAGATTTAGAAAACAATGTTACCAGCATGAGCAGTATCTGTGGGCCGAGAGAATTTCGGCTAAGCAGGAGGTCAGCTTTGGTAATTAGGTAAACAGGGAAGCTAGAGCTAGAGTGGGATAATAAAAGATATAGCATGAAAATCTAACACACATTGCTGTTAATAGGTGACATGTTACCTGACAGGTTATGGTAGGCCGGAATAATATAAATTCAGTTTGCTTTATTTAGACACATTGCATATCATTATAAGACAGAGAAACAGAATAAAGACTTAAAGTTACCGGGATTATTCCTGAGTCGTAGATTATCTTGCAACACGATTAGTTTGTTTGAGTATATAGTCGAGAGATTGATGAGGTCGTGGAGCAGAGACTTTGGTAGCAGCTGTTTTGAAATTTGATGGGAGAAACTTGAATAGAGTTAGAAGAAGACCAAAGGTCGTAGAAGATCGTGTTGCAGTTGTGGCGTAGGGCAAGTCTATCTGCGAAGAGCTGGGTGGGAATAGCTTGAGCGTATTTTATTTGGAGACGTTGGTTGCTGCGTGAGTCAGCCTCCGAGGAAGCCTCCGCCTAAGGGCCACGCCAAAGGGCCCTCAGGCGTGGGCCCGACAGGGGCGGGTGCCTGAACAGCGCTCGCCTTTGAAGAGCTCCGGCTGACCCGATTGGTCAGCACGTGCACCAGGGGTGGACCGATGCTCCGGCGGGCTCAATCCACACTGAATTTGAGGGGGGTGTGATGGCTGCATATGTATGTGGTTTGAGCACCAATGATGTATGTAAATTTCTGCATAGCCGCATAGGAAGCCAGTACATGTTTTTCACAGTTTCCCATTTTGAGTTCAGGAGAACTCTGAAACAGAAGGCAATAGGTCGATCTACTCCTCCTAAGCGTTGAGTTACAGCTGCACCTATACTGTTCTCTCCAACTACAGGGTACAGGAAAAAATGTTGTGTGTGATCTGGGTGTGCAAGAACAGGAGCAGAAGTCAGAATGTGCTTTAATTTAGTTACAGCTTCTGTATGTTCTTCCTCCCAAACATAACTTTTACTTTTTAGCAGGGAGTAAAGTGGAGCTGCCACTTCAGCATAATTGTGCATGAAGTCACGACAGAAACCAGTGAGCCCTAGAAATGACTGGAGTGATTTCTGATCTGTAGGAAGTGGAAGTTTCTGTATCAGCTCTATCCTCTGAGAATCTACAGATTTACCATCCTGGCCAATAGTAACCCCTAAAAAGGAAACCTGTGATTTGCACAGTTGAGCCTTGGCAGGATTAACTTTAAGACCAGCTTGTAAGAGGGCTTTTAAAACTTCTCTTACATGATTCCAGTGTACAGCTTCATTCTCAGACTGAATCAGAATGTCATCTACATACTGAATTATATTATCTCTGCAAGACAATAGTGACAGGGCTTCCTGCATGTATTTATGAAATATTAAGGGGGAATCCTTATAGCCCTGTGGAAGCACAGTCCATGCATATTGTTTATTCAGCCACTGAAAGGCTGTTTTGTACTGGCATTCAAGGGCCAGGGGCAGACTCCAAAACCCATTGGATATGTCTAAAACAGAGAAAAATTTACATTTGGGGTTCAGTTTAGAGATCATTTCAGGGTATGAGGCTACCACGGGCACTACAGATTTTGACACTTGATTCAGGGCACGGAAGTCCATAGTGAGCCTGAAGGAACCCACCGGTTTAACTATCAGCCAGGCTGGTGAATTGCATGTGGAAGAAATAGGTCTAATTAGACTCCTCTCCTCCAGTATCTTCACAATTTTAGTCACTGGTTCTATAGCCTGATGAGGTACTGGGTATTGTTTCTCTATGGTGTAGGATCCTCTCCTTCCAACAGTATTTCTGTGAGCATTTTCCCACAATCTAACTTGTCTTGAGCCCAGACTGGAATGTCAGCCACCTCTGAAGGGATTACACACAGATCATACTGCTGAGCTGCCTTGGTGCACTGAGTTGCTAACTGCATGGGAATGACTTCATGCACTAAAGTTTTAGAAGCACTTGAAGTTCCTGAATACTGCCACAATTTAAGATTAGCCATATCCACCACCAAATTTAACTGGTTGAGAATGTCAATTCCAATTATTTCTTTTGGTGTGTTCACTATAGTGGAGGCAGTGGTTTCTAACATTTCCTTGTTTTGTTCACTGTGCACAGGGATACCCCATTTAACTGGGATAGCCACACATTTGGAAGCTGTGTCATTAATTCCTTGAATTTCATAAATTTCCATATTTTTCTGATCTGCAGTGGGAGAAGCTCTGTTTGTAAAACTAATTCCAGCCCCTGTGTCAATCAAAGCTAGTTTATCCTGACCCCCTATTCTACTGATAACATTGGGGCGTCCACAAGAGTCCAGTACCAAGGATGTTACAAGCCTTAAACTGTATTCTGGGCCTGTATCTGTTTCATCATCCAGAGGCTCTGGAATTGAGTCCTCTGCTGAGAGAACGGAGGCAGGCTGGGCTATGAAGGCTTGAGACATTTTAATATCTGATCTCAAGAGGTCAGGACATCCCTATGCACTAGCCTTGTGTTTGTCCTGAGCTGCTTGTAAATCCTGTTTTAATTTATCTAGTTCTACTTGCAGTATGTGTTTGTCCTGTTCCCATTTAATTTTCTCCTTTTCTAATCCATCTCTCTGTGCTTTGAGCTCTTGAAAGGGGATGTAACCTGAGGAATTTCTAAAAGTACCTCTGCTTTGTCCTCTCCAAGGTGTCTGTCCCCTGTATCCTTTGTCTGTGTTTTTTGTGTGTTGGGAGGATCCCTCAGCTTGCCACTTCCGTGCTTCTGATACTGTTATGACCTGCGAGGGCTGGGTCTTCCAAACAGACCCAATTCTGAGCATTAAAGTATCAAAAGGGGTTGCTTTAGGGTCTTCAGAAAATAACAGAAGGTGTTTTGTAATCTCAGGGGATAGCAATTCAAATAAAAATGCCTTATGCATGCTCTCCCCATAATCTTCTGCATTGGGCCAGGACTCCTGCTCATTAAGAACTGCTTTTAAAATCCAGGCTCTATATGCAAACTCTTCCAGTGTATCATTTGGTAGAGGTGAAATAATTTTAAATACTTGCAATGGGGAACAGTGAAATAGTTTCTCAATGCCCCTTTTAACCAAATGGTATGGGTGAGTGAGAGAGCCAACTTTATAATAGTGTGGCCCCAGAGCCAGATGCATAAGTCTATCAAAGTCTGATTATTTTCTGTATTTCCCTAGACCCCAGTGAATCAGAATATCAGTGGCCCATTTGCACCAATCATTTACATTATAAGGCATAGGGCCAATTTTCTCAACTATTCTTTCCATGTCTCTGACTTTTAAATTGTCCTGCAGCATCACTTTAACTGGTGCTCTGAGTTCAGTACTGGGTGCCCTGTCTAAGTCATCTGAATTATCCTCCTGACAAAGATCCTGATTATTGCTCTGTTCTGGCTGAGATAAACTATCAGGATTTTCTTCCTCTGATTCAGCTTTATTTTTTCCATTCCTAAGTCCAGCTATGCATACTTTAGTATTCTTTTGTTTCTCAATAGCTTGTATGCATGGCTGATAGGGTGTGTCATAGGCATAAGGGCTGAGGGAGAAATGGGCGTATATTTCTTTTGTCCTTCAGAGGCCAATTGATCCTTAACGTGCCTCAATTCAAGTTTAAGTGCTTCTAATTGCTCACTAACAGTTATAAAATAATTTGTGGCTTGGATCACTTGAGTCCTTTGCATAGAGATGCAAATTTGTGCCTCCTCAAGGTCTTTGGTTAGTTTCGTACAATGAGAAGTCAGTTCAGTATTGTCCTGTTTTCATGCTAATGAGCCCCTGCACATGCCTTGGATAAAAAGGCATTTTCTTTTATTTGTTTTCTTTTTGAATTCTTGATAATGGTTTAACATTTGTCTTTGAATATTATACCATGATGACTCAGGGAATTCACCTTCATAGGGACCACCTTTCCTCTTACAGTATGCAACTACAATTTCTTTAAGTTCTTTAAAATCAAAGGCTTCCATATTTGAGACTGCAGAAGGCTGTAGCTGGACTATCTCAAATATGCAACCTTGGAAGGAGGAATGCTCACTTTTATGAAGAAGTGAGACTTAGAATTATAGTTGGAATGGCATAAATTTTATGGGTGTTCAGTAAAGAATACTGGCATAAAGATCACGCCTTAAAATTATACCTGAATAAAAAGTGCTTATCAGCTTTTAACAGGGTGGAAGTTTAGGATGAAATTATAGTAAGAAGGGTGTTAGATTAACAGAATTGTCAATTATACCTGACAGGAGACTGAGAAATAAAAGGCAAAAGGGACAGGAGGTAATAGCTTTATCAGGAAAGATGTATATTGTATTAAATGAGGGACTGTTTTACTTGTGTAACTCTGTCTTTTCTTAGCAGCTCAAATACTATAGAAAAATCTGTAGCAAGCCTATACATAAAAATAAGACAATTGCAAGCCACCCTATGTAATGTCCCTAGGTGTAGGTAATAATTAAAATTCTGGATTGTTACAGAGCCTTTTGACAATAAAAATCTCACCTTGTCTAGCCCACAAAACAAAGTTATCACTGGAACTTTTCACTAAATCCAGCCTGTAACCAAAATTGTAAATTGTAAATGGTCACAAGGGCTTTTGATTTTCCTGTCGCACCCTGTCTTGGTTTGCAGCTTGTCATGCTGTGAGGGCTTGTGTGCATCAGTGATGCTGAGAGCTAAACTATCGGTAGTTTAACTACTGGCAGGGTCTCCCAAGATGGACATGTCTCAGCTGAGATGCCAGACCAAGACAAACCACCCATCTGGGCAGCAGCAGAATGGGATAGTGTTGATGGCGGAGGATCACATTTCTGTGACAACGGCAACAACACCAAACTTAAACTGTGCGGAAGAAAGGCCCGGCAATCTACTTCTGTATCTTGCCATGAAAACCCAATGGATAGTTACAACAAAACAAATTGTGCTGTAGTGCTGGAAGATGAGACCCCCAGGTTGGAAGGCACTCAACTAGCTACTGGGGAAGAGCTGAAGAATTTTCAGAGTAAAGCCAGCATTTATGATGTGGTTGGATCAAAGCCCTCGGGACGTCTGACTGCTGATGTAGCTGTGCATGAAATGAGAGTCAGAAGCTGTAAAGATGTCTTACACATTGGAACATGGAACGTACGAAGCATGAACCAAGGGAAGTTGGAGGTGGTCAAGAATGAAATGGAACGTGTACAACTTGATCTGTTGGGTGTCAGCGAACTGAAATGGACTGGCATCGGGCACTTTGCATCAGATGATCACATGGTCTACTATGCTGGAAATGAAAGACAAAAAAGAAATGGTGTTGCATTTATAATAAAGAAGAAACTTGCAAGAACTGTAATGAAATACAATGCAGTCAGCGAACGCTTAATCTCTATTCGTCTACGAGGAATGCCTATCAACACAACTATAATTCAAGTATATGCCCCAACAACAGCTGCAGAAGAGAATGAAATTGAAGAGTTCTATGAACAAGTACAAGCTGAAATTGACAGAACATGCAAACAGGATATCCTGATAGTCATGGGTGATTGGAACGCAAAGGTTGGCAACAAAGAAGACAAAGTAGTTGGAAAATATGGACTTGGCAACAGAAATGAAGCTGGAGAAAGACTGATAGAATTCTGCAAGACCAACGATCTATTCATCTCGAACACCTTCTTCCAGCAACACAAGCGGCGACTGTACACATGGACTTCACCCAATGGATTGTATAAAAATCAAATTGATTACATCTGTGGAAGTCAACGATGGAAAAGCTCTATAACATCAACAAAGACAAAACCTGGAGCTGACTGTGGTACAGATCATCAACTACTAGTATGCAAACTCAAACTAAAGCTGAAAAAGAGCAAACCACTCATGAATGCAGCAAAATATGACCTTGAGAATATACCACTGGAATTTAAAGACTGCCTGCAAAATCGATTTGCTGCTTTAGATACAAATGATAGAGTTCCAGAAGAGTTATGGAATGACATCAAGAAGGTTGTGTTGGAAGAAAGCGAGAAGTCTCTACAAAAGGTAAAAAAGAAAAAACGGCCAAAATGGATGACGGAAGAAACTCTGAAAATTGCCCAGAAACACAGAGAAGCTAAAGCCAGAGGAGAAAGAAAGACAATCACAGAACTCAACAGAGATTTCCAACGTGCAGCAAGACAGGACAAGGAAAAGTACTACAATGACGCATGCAAGGAAATAGAAGCAGAAACTATTAGAGGAAGAACAAGATCAGCTTTCCTAAAGCTACGAGAGTTAAAGAAAAAGTTCCAGCCTCGAATTGGAATGTTACAAGATGCTCAAGGTTCTATGTTGAATGATGCTGAGAAGATCAAGAAAAGATGGAAGGAATATACAGAGTTTTTATATGATAAAGATCAAGTGGACCAACAGCCGTTTCAACCTGTACCTTATGATCTGGATCCATTGGTGATGAAAGAAGAAGTTGAAGCAGCATTGAAAGCCTTATCAAAGAACAAAGCACCAGGCATTGATTGCATTCCCATAGAAGTATTACAGCAATCTGATGCAGCTGTTACCGTACTTACAAGGCTCTGCCAAGAAATATGGAAGACAGCATCATGGCCAACTGACTGGAAAAGATCTGTGTTTATACCAATACTAAAGAAAGGTGATCCAACCGACTGTGGAAATTATCGGACAATCGCTCTGATCCCACATGCCAGCAAGATTCTACTGAAGATTATTCAAAAGAGACTACAATCATACCTGGAACAAGAACTACCTGAAGTGCAAGCAGGGTTCAGAAAAGGGCGAGGAACGAGAGACATCATTGCGGATGTGAGATGGATCCTTGAAAAGACTAAAGAATACCAAAAGGATATCTATTTGTGCTTTATCGACTATAGCAAAGCTTTTGACTGTGTAAACCATGAGAAACTCTGGGCCACATTAAGAAGTATGGGTATACCAGAACACCTGATCGTTCTCTTGCACAATCTGTACATTGATCAAGAAGCAACAGTTCGAACGGAACAAGGAGAAACAGAATGGTTTAAAATTAGCAAAGGTGTAAGACAAGGCTGCATACTTTCCCCCTTCCTGTTTAATTTATATGCAGAACAAATCATCAGAGAAGCAGGATTGTATGAAGACAACAGAGGTGTGAAGATTGGTGGAAGACTCATCAACAACCTTCGCTATGCTGATGATACCACATTACTGGCGGAAAGTGAAGATGATCTGAAACATTTGCGTCTCACAATCAAAGAATATAGTCTCAAAATGGGCCTGCACCTTAATGTAAAGAAGACAAAGATCATGACAACTGGCATAATCAACAGGTTCATCGTCGAAGGAGAAGAAATTGAAATCGTGAATAACTTTAACCTACTTGGATCAACTATCAACAAAGAAGCAACAAGCAGTCAAGAAATCAGACGACGCATTGCTCTTGGCAGAATGGCTATGAAAGACCTAGATAAGATTCTCAAGAGCAAAGATGTCTCTCTCCATACAAAGATTCAACTTGTTCAAGCCATGGTATTTTCAATAACATCATATGGATGTGAAAGCTGGACAGTGAAAAAGATAGACAGGAAGAAAATTGATGCCTTTGAATTATGGTGCTGGCGGCGAATACTGTGTATACCATAGACTGCCCGAAGAACAAACCAGTCTGTACTAGAGGAGATCAAACCTAAGCTTTCTTTAGAAGCTCAGATGACAAGACTTCGACTTTCTTTTTTTTTTTTAAACTTTTATTTTCATTTTGCAACAAACAAAAGAAACAACACACCAAAGGAGACAAAACAAGTATACAATAAAGAAAAGTAAACCCAATTACCCCCCACCCCCACGCTTCTTCTCTAGCTGATTATGTCAGCATGTGAACGCTTCCAAACAACAGTGATTATACATCAAAACAATCAAAAGAGTATCTGTGATACAGAATAATCATGGGACAAAGATATATACAAATTTAGACAGTCAGATGAGAGCATTGAGCAGAATGTACATAGTCATTGAGCATCTTCCATTTAGACCGATGATGAGGAGTCTGAATGGGGGAAGCAAACATACGAGGTATTTGTTCATATTACTGTAGAGACAGACATGATTCCACCATTCATTGGGGCTCAGATGAGAGCTATTTTTCCAGTATTTCGTAATTAGGGAAATAGCAATGCCAAGCATAAAGTCCAAAAGGAAGTAAGCCGTTTTTGGAAGAGAGGGGATCCCCGCAGCTGAGCGAAGTCCCACTATCCTCCAAGAAAGGGGCTCTTGAAAGTGCAAAATAGACTGGATACGACCCCAGACCCGACGCCTGTAATACTGTAGTGCGGGACATTCATACATAACATGAGGTAGTGAACCAATGGCCGCATGACATGTCCAACAACTATTGCCCTGAGTAGTGTTCCATTTGGCTAATCTGTCAGGAGTGTAAAAACACCGGTGGGCTAGAAAGAAGAGTGTCTGAGTGAGTGAGGCGGATCGGGAGACCCGTGTCACTCTACTCCAGACAAGGCTCCATTGCTCCGGGGTCAAAGTCACATGCAATTCTCTCTCCCATGCTTTCTGCGCTATAGGGGTATCTCTAGTTATAGCATTACATAAGGTTTTGTAAAAATTGGATGCTACACCCGGTGAACTACCGATAGATCGGATAGTCTCCAACCAACCTTGTGTAGGGGAGGCCGATGGCGGGAGCACCTTAGCACTCCGAAGGCAATGCTGAAGTTGCACCAACTGAAAGTAGTGTTTCGCTGGGAGACCAAATTCAATTTGCAATTCCCTAAAAGTTTTCCAGCGACCTTCATGGAACAACTGACTAGGAATCCAAATGCCCCTAGTGTACCAGGGGCTCCACGCCATCGGCTTATTTTGTATTCGAAATCGAGTATTGTACCAAAGTGGGAGCTTGTCTAACGGACAGAGTCGGGAGTCTAAAGATTGCATAAGATTATTAAAGGCACTTAAGGTGTCTAAAAGCATTGGTGGAAAGTGGGAGTCTGATGGGAGAGTCATACCAGGGAGAAAAGTAAGAGGAATCGGTTTGCAAAGGTCCTCTTCTATGTCTAGCCACACAGGTCTACTCGGTACTGGATCTTCCAGCCAACGAGCGCCTTGTTTGAGAAGAAAAGATTGATGATACTTCAGGAAATCAGGGAATCTGACACCCCCATTTTCCTTATCTGCTTGCAGCTTATGTTTCGCTATCCTAGGTGTCTTGTTTTGCCACAAGTATCTAGTCAGAAGGCCCTCTAAATCTTTATATATACGTCGAGGTAAGAGACAGGGCAACATTTCTAAGATATAATTCACTTTCGGAACAATCATCATTTTTATGGTTTCTAATCGACCCCACCAGGTAAGTGTTAAAGGAGTCCAGCGGTGAGTAAGCGCCCGGACTTTAGAGGTTAAGTCTTTGGCATTGAAGGAGATAGTGTCTTCCAAAGGAGAACAATAGTGAACCCCAAGGTATTTGACCATGCGAGGTTGCCATAAAAAGGGGAAGGGTTGCATATCTGCCTGATGAAGCAAAGGATTTAATGGAAAGGCTACCGACTTGGTCCAATTTATCTTATAACCGGACAGTTGTGAGTATTTACCAATTTGCTCTAGGACAGCCGGTACTGAGTCTATAGAGACAAAAAGCATAAGGTCATCAGCATACGCTGAAATTTTGATTTCCCTATGGGTGAAGGGGACTCCATGAATCTCCTCCGATTGCCGGATTAGTAAAGCCAAGGGTTCGAGTGCAAGATCGAAGAGAAGTGGAGACAGTGGGCATCCCTGGCGAGTGCCGCGTTGAAGGGGAAAAGGCTGAGACTTTAAAGCATTGGCACATATACTGGCTGTAGGCTGTGCGTACATGGTGCGAAGACAACGGAGAAAACCTTCCCCGAATCCGTACCAGCGGAGGACTGCAAACAGGAAGGGCCACTCTAAGCGATCAAAGGCCTTCTCAGCATCAAGTGAGAGACCAACAAATGGGCGATCAAGATTAACTGCGGTAGTCAGTACATGGCATAGAGTCCGAGCATTGTCAGCAGTTGATCTACCAGGAATGAAACCGCATTGATCTGGGTGTATTAAGGTAGGCATCCTATCAGAGAGCCGGGTAGAGAGAATGGTGGCAAATATTTTATAGTCCGCGTTTAGGAGGGAAATTGGACGATAATTAGCTGTTAGTTGCGGGTCTCTCCCCTCTTTCTCAAAAACTACTACATTTGCCATTGAAAAGGACCCAGAAGGAGAACCCTCCTCGGCCAGAGCAGAAAAATAAAGTTTCAAAGCTGGAGCTAAGTCAGCGTGAAAGGTTTTGTAGAATTCAGCAGGGAGACCGTCTGGGCCTGCGGCTCGACCTGAGGCACATTTCTTGATAGCAGAATGAATTTCTGAGACAGTAAAGGGTGTGTCCAAGGCCACTCTATCTTCGTCAGATAGGGTCGGTCTTTGTACCCCTGAAAGTAAGCGTTCAAATACATCTGGCTCAAAATCACATTCAGATTGATAAAGCCGAGTATAAAAATCACGAAAGAGTTCTAAGATTTCGGTATCTTTAGTGACCAAGCCCCCCCCCGACGGATTACGGAGGGCGGTAACACGCTTGGCTTCTTTTTGACCTTTTAGGGCATTTGCTAATAATTTGCCAGCACGATTATTTTCCCGATAATATAGCCCTTGTTGTGATTCAATATTTTTGACAGCAGCAGTGTACAAAAGCTGATTGTATTGAAAACGCAAGCGTTGTAAACGGAGTAAAATACATGGGTCAGTACGGGACGTGAGAAGACGCTCCCCAGCTTGTATCTGCTGCTCTAGAATCAGTAAATGCTGCTTTCTTTGTTTCCCCTGCCGAATTTGATAGCTAGTTATAGTTGCGCGGATAGATGCTTTAAAACCCTCCCACCAAGCCCAGCTCGCTGTGTCATGGGGTGAGTTAAAATGAAAATAATCTTGGATAGCGGCCTTTATATCAACCTGAAAATCTTTTTGACCCAGTAAGGATCTATCAAAAAACCAAGCTCGGGGAGGATCGTCCCGCGCAGTGACATGTAATGATAAAGATATGGCAGCATGATCTGAAATATGGAGAGGATGAATCCTAGTCGTGTCTACTTGAGAAATCATTGCTTTGGAAATGAGAAAGAAATCTATTCTAGATTGGGAGTGATGGGGGGCAGAAAAGAAAGTGAACTCTAAGTCAGAGGGGTGAAGCAGCCTCCATATATCTACCAGCGCAAGATCTTGCATCAGAGCTGTTAGGGTAGCAAGACTCTTGGGTGGACTACTCGTTCTAGGCAGCTGTCTATCTATCAGAGGGTCTAACACTTGATTAAAATCACCACCAAGTATTAATGGAGTATTGGCAGAGGCCTGTGCCAACTGCGCAATACTTGCATAGTAAGCAGGGTTGTCCACATTCGGGGCATAAATGCAAATACATGTAAATTCACTATCTCCCACCTTAAGATGTACTCGGGCCCATCTACCCTCCTTGTCAGCGCTAGTATCAATTACAGTAGCTTGCAAAGATTTCTTAACCAGAATGGCTACCCCGCACCGTTTGGAAACGGCGGGAGAATAGGCAGCCACCATGTAAGGCTTAACATTGAGTTTCAGTGTTTCAGCAGAGTTTAAGTGCGTTTCCTGAAGAAACGCTAAATCAGCATGCTCATGGCTAAGATAGCTAAGGATTTTCTTTCTTTTGATTGGACTATTAATGCCCTTTACGTTGAGTGATAAGATTTTACATAAGGCCATTCAGACAAGTTAAAAATTCTGAGCATGATAGCGCACACAATTTCACAATGTCCCTCATATTGACTGTATCTGGCTGTACATATGGCATAAAAGAAAATAAGCTTAGATAATACAATGAAGCGCCCCACATTAAAAAAGAAAAACCGCAGCGCGGTAGAGAAGAAGCAGAACCCCAAAAATTACTGGCGACCATGTGTCTGCGGGGAGAAGCCCCAGAGAAGGCCGAAATTGAAAAAACACATAACCTGTAGGACTGTGCGTGCTCCGAATCCGACCGAGGCACACATCATGGAGGGATAGGAGACCAAAAAACAAAAAAGTCATAGAAAGAAAGAAAGAAAGTCCAGGTAGTCTCTATGCTTGACTATGACCGCCGCATCGGGCCCTTCAAAATGGCGGACAGAGCCGGCAAATAAAAGTCCAAGTCGTTGGATTAGCGCATCTGCTCTGCTTCTTTGGAGTCTAAAAATGCTGATAGTAGATCAGGATCTTCGAATGTCCTGGTTTGGTTGTGGAGAGTCACTCGGAGCTTCGCGGGATACAACAGGCCAAAGCGAGCCTGTAACTGTTGAAGTCGAGGGCGAAAAGCAAGGAGTTTCTTCCGTCGGTCAACGGTAGGCTTTGCCAAATCAGGGAAGAAGGAGACTTTGTGACCTTCAAATTCCAAATGATGGTTCGCCCGAGCAGCATTTAAAATTTGTTCCACTTGTTGATATCGTAGCAAGCGAAAGATAATAGGCCGGGGGGCCGTTCGGTTGAGCGCCATGTGGGTAGGAACACGGTGTGCACGATCGATTTCCAGTTCTTTATGAAAGGTGATCTTCAGCAAGGAGGGAAGAGTTTTGAGCAGGAATTCTCTCATATCTCCCGCTTCCACCCCCTCCGGTATTCCAATGAGCCTCACATTGTTGCGACGGGCTCGATTATTGCTATCTTCTAACTCCTTTTGAAGATTCTGTATCTGGCGCTCAGCCTTGTCCAGTGTGCCCAAGCGCACCGCGTGCGAGTCGAGGACCCCCGCCATATTGTCCTGCCGTAATGAGAGACTTTCAAGTCGGTCCTGGAGCACTCCAAAGTCTTCTCGCATGGCTCTAAGCGCTTCTCCATTGGACTGCACCAATTCCTTCAAGCCGCGTATTTCCTCTAAAATCTCCAGGTGCATTTCGGGGTTTTCTCGAAATGGAGCCATCTTCTGTGGGGAGGACACCTCTGTTTTGGAGCGTTTTCCGTGAGAAGAAGAAGGAGACCCGAAGTCCAAGCGCGCTGGTTTATGGGCCGCCATCCCCCCCGAGGTACCCCGGTCAGCCCGGAGCGAAATAGTAAGTTTGTATAGGTATTAAGTCAGGATTCTAAGTAGGCCTCTCGGGAGCTTCAGCGCGAAGCGTCTTACCCGCTGGACATCAGGCTCCGCCCCCCCAAGACTTCGACTTTCATACTTTGGACACATCATGCAGAGAGAGAGATCATTAGAGAAAGACATCATGCTTGGCAAGATAGAAGGTCAACACAAAAGAGGAAGGCCAGCAATGAGATGGATCGATACAGTAACAGCAGCTACGGGTACCAGTCTGTCAACAATGAGCCGCCTGACTGAAGACCGAACACAATTTAGGATAGCTATCCAGAGGGTCGCCATGAGTCGACTCCGACTCGACGGCACTTAACAACAACAACCCTGTCTGAAATCCACTTTAATGTATCAAACAAAATTATTACTTCCCCAACTGGAGATCTGCTGTGAAGTCTGAGACGGTCCCCAAAATGTAATCTTCTGAAATGTAATCTTCTGAATTGTAATCTTCTGGTCTACTCTCCGTTTGGTCCTGGGTTCATTTCACAGAGACAGTAGGGTAAGCAGCACAAATAAGACAACCAACCAGGTGTGGCTTGGAAACAGGTCTTTATGTAGAAAAAGGCTTATTACATAGGTACAGAACAGAGTTATATAGTGGTTGTTAAAAAGCTGCTTCAGTGTACATCAATGAATCTGTGTGTGTGTGCATGTGTGAAGTGTGAGAGAGAATAGAGTATATGAAAGACTCTATGTGTGTGCATGTGTGTGTGAGAGAGATCAGAGAGAGAGAGAGGGGGGGGGAGGGGTGAAGAGAATTGATTATTAGAGCCTCCTGTCCTTCATGTCCAATGAAAAGAGGAAGAGAGAGAGCAAGAGGAAGTATTTCTGTCCTTTATAGTGAATTTTCTCTAGCACCTCCCTTTGAGGTCTGCTATTGTTTCTAGCACCTCCCTTTGAGGTCTGCTATTCTTGATTTAGCAAGGAGGGGTTGAAGACCAATCTCATCGGCCCGGAGACTGACATCACCAGGGGGTCAGAGTTAATCTCATCTTGTAAACTACCCTCATTAACTTTGGAGACTGATATCACCAGAGTAACAAAGCTGCATGAAATCCAAGGTCTGGGGAAAAAGCCATGACATCTATGCCATGCTGATGTATGCTGACAGTATTGCTATTTGATGCCTCTCTCGGTATAAAATTGGAATCAGGCTATTCCATATTTGTGTGGTTCTGGATGGCCCTTATTAGGATTATTCGGAGGATGAGAAGTGAACTAGTATTAATCCATTTCATGTTTCCTGCGGTTGTGTTAATAGTACTTCAATGTCTAGTTAAAGAACTCTTTTAAGCAGAATGCAATAATTATGTGGTATTGTGCAGTAGGCAATATTTACCATCCAATCCTTTGTAAGCAGAATGCAATTCTTATGTGGGTATACTGCAACAATCGTATTTACCATTCAGTTTACAGTCTCTGA
This sequence comes from Ichthyophis bannanicus, assembly GCA_033557465.1. NCBI lineage: Eukaryota > Metazoa > Chordata > Amphibia > Gymnophiona > Ichthyophiidae > Ichthyophis > Ichthyophis bannanicus. The sequence goes on from CM066035.1 coordinate 259,439,428, forward strand.
TGTTAGACTACCTGGTTAGTGTAGACTTACAGTTTGTTAATGTGGCGTCCATTGAGCTGGGGAGAGTTGGGTTGTCCCTCGAGTGTTGATCGGTGATCTTTTGACATTTGTGTTGTGATCAATGCTGATTCTGAGCTGACCTGGTGCCTGGTTCATGCCTAAGGGCCATGCCAAAGGGTCCTCTAGCAAGGCCCTCAGGTGCGGGCCCGCCATGCGCGGGAATGCCTGAGTGCACCAGCATTTAAAGCTGTTCTTGGCTGTGGTGATATAAGACCCAATTCGCCTTGTCGGAGGGAAGCAGGGAGGGGCTCACCTGCCTGCTCTCCCTCAATGCCACCAATCAGGCTGGTGGAAAGACAGACTCTTGAGCACACCGGCTTTTAAAGCTGTTCTTGGCTGTGGTGATCTTTGGCTCGATTGGCCCAAAATTAAGATTGCTGTGCTAGCTCTACTGTGTAGGCCTGGCAGGGGGAGGGGTGCCCCACACCACAAAGAGGGTCCGGCCATGGGGGGGGGGCACACTAGCCCTGGTGCCCATGGGGCTTGAAATGCTACTGGGAGGCACACCCACTTAAAAGGTCCTGGGCAGAACATCGCTAATGGTACCTGTGCCTGAGCACTGCTATAAGCAGATCACTGTGCTGGGGTACTGCCTGCTGAACAGAGCTCACACCTCAGAGCCATGACAGTGCATCACAGAGGAATGAAATGTTCATACTTTCTGGAGAACTAAGATCAAAATTGCATCTGTGTGATGCCTAAGAAACTCTTATCCTTTAATTTCTCAGTCTGTCAGCTAGCAGCAGAAGGTTGAAGGTAAAAAAAAAGGAATCAGAGTTCAGAACTGGACAGTGGCTTAGCTGTCATTGAACAAGCCTAACAAAGAGTTGAAGGCCACCAACTGATGGGGCCACCTGCAGCTGACAGGAACTTGTGGAATAAAAATTTGAAGGGTGGTAGCAGTGTGCTGGAAAGTCATCATGGCAGACAGAGTACTTCCAGGAGTGTTACCATGCTGCTTTCAATTAATTAATTAATTTATGTATTTTCTTTCAGGAATTACTATACCACCACTTAAGCAGAAAAGCTCTCATAGGTGATTTACAAAACAAAATATAATAAACAAAACAGAAAGCACAATCAGGACAAGCCACCAAACAATCCTAACTGTTGCAAACACCCCAGTATCCCCTACCCCTCCTGAGAAAGGACCTGCTGAAAGCTTTCAGAGATTTCCTGATGTAGGTATAAAGGGAGAGTGTTCCAAAGAGCAGGGGTCAAATATGCAAAAACAGAAAGTTGGGAGTATTCTGGTCTCAGCCAAGACAGAGGGGAAGATGAAGTCATGAGGCCTGAGAAGGACAAAGTATTCAGGTGGAGGTACAAGGGATAAAGCAGTCTGCCAGATAAAGGGATTGTTTTAAATGTAAAGCTTTATGGGATATTGTGAGAATTTTAAATATGTATCGGTATGAGATAGGGAGCTGGATTGAGATAATAGTAGCCGTGGGACATGATCAAAGTACTTTGCCCCCATCAAAAAAGTAATAGCCAAATTTCATAAGAGCTGAAGGCACTTTATAAGAGTGATGAGGCCATTATAGATAGCATTGCAGTAGTCTAATTTAGGAAGAACCAGAACATGGAGAAGCAGTAGCCAGTTAGCTAATTTTTCAAGGTCTTTTTCTGCAGAGCTGCAAATGAGGAACGAACTACAGGGACAATCTGGGGTTTAAAAGAGCAAACAGTCTAGTAGAACCCCTGAGACATGCATAAACTCTCAGAAGCAGAGGCACCTGCACACCAACTCATTGGCAGCAGATAGAATTGCACTTATCTGATACTAGAGAGATTATTGGAGACCGAGATCGATATTGGTTGATATAGGGGCTTCAGGATTGGGCGGATAGGAAGCAGCAGGAGAAGCAGCGGGATGTCTACCACACTGACCTCCTCCCAGTGCCACAGAAAGGCTTTATTTGCTGAGGGGGGAGGGGATGGCTGTTCCTCTGAACATGCCACTGCACCCAATTCCCACCTCTGATACCCGCCCATCTGCACCGCTACTCCAGACCCCAACCTAGATCAGGCCCCCTCACTCACACCCTCACTGTAGACCCAATACCCCTCTCTCTGGTCTTCACAAACACAAATCCCCCTCCTGCAGACACTCCCACTGTAGCACTGCAGATATACCACCACCACCAACTGCCATCCCCCATGTACTGCACTCCCACTTATAATACCTCCACCTCAGAGTCTCACCCACAACAGATAATTCTCCCCCCCACGCAAACAAATTACTGTTGCAGACATCAGTATAATTTGCCTTCTTACTTGGTGGGGGGGAGGGCAATGGATAAAGAAGTCATATTGACAGTGGGGGCAGGGGCTCCAGATCACCATTAATGCCTGCAACATTTGGGGAGAAGCTACTGCCCCCCATGTATCCCCAAACTACACCTATGGTTGCAGATACTTCTACACATCCCAATGTACCCCACCCCCCAAACACACACACCTTAAACACCATACTCCAGCCCTCCACAGACATGTTCCTGGCCCAGACACCCACTCACACACCATCCCTGCCACTAATACTCATCCATGCACACCAGCAGCTCCAGACACTCCTTCAATTTCCATCCCTCACACCACCTCCCCTACTTTCAGAGGGAGCACCCAAGCGCCCTCTACCTTGAGCAAAATGGGCCATTTTAAGTTCATCAGCACATGCCCATTCAGTCCTAGCTGTGCCACTGTAGCTGAATGTCATGCTGTCAATACTTGAATATTTAAGATATAGTTTTATTTAAAAACATTGCATGATAGAAAAGGTTTCTGTGTGATTTAAAGAGGAAAACAACATTTGGTGATGAGGATCACCATTTCTCCTAAACATGGCTGAATTTATTGCTCCTAGTCTACCATTTGACTGTGCAGATTCTCCCAATTCTGCTGTACTGTGGAAGAAATGGATTGGATACTTCAAACACTTCCTTAAAGGTATGTCTATTGAAGAGAATAAAACGTGAAAGGCTCATCTCTTACATGAGACTGGTGTTCTGGCTTATTATATATATGATGAGTTCTCAGATGTTGAAATTCCACATCAGTCCACAACAATAGAGGAAATCCACCACAAGGGTACAAAATACAAAGAAAAAAGTAGTAGTCAGAAAAACGACAGGTAAAAGGATAGGCAAAAACTTAAAACTCTAATAATAAATATATAAAAGCATATAAAAGTATAAATAGCATAAATTACCATACATAAATGATTCACCAGAGGGAGGTCTTGTCAGACAAATCTGATTGATTTCTTTGACTGAGTGACCAGGGAGTTGGACTGAGGGAGAGCCCTAGATGTGGTGTATTTAGATTTCAGTAAAGCCTTTGACACTGTTCCTAACAGGCGACTTATAAACAAACTGAGCACCCTAGGGATGGACCCTAAAGTTACTGCTTGGGTTAGAAATTGGTTGGGTGGGAGGCGACAAAGAGTACAAGTAAATGGAGCTCACTCTGAGGAGAAGGATGTTATCAGTGGTGTGCCCCAGGGATCTATCCTTGGTCCGATTCTTTTTAACATCTTTGTTAGTGATATAGCGGAAGGGCTTTCAGGTAAGGTTTGCCTCTTTGCGGATGATACCAAAATCTGCAATAGAGTAGACACCTAGGAAGGGGTAGATAACATGAGGAGGGATCTAGCTAAGCTTGAAGAATGGTCTAGAATTTGGCAGCTGGGATTTAATGTTAAAAAATGTAAGGTCATGCATTTGGGCTGCAGCAATCCAAGGGAGCAATATAGTGTAGGGGTGAAGTACTTTTGTCCACTAAAGAAGAGCGGGACCTAGGCGTGGTTGTGTCTGATGATCTTAAGGTAGCTGAACAGGTAGAAAAGGTGACGGCAAAAGCTAGAAGGATGCTTGGGTGCATACGGAGAGGAATGGCTAGCAGAAAAAAGGAGGTGATAATGCCTCTGTATAAGTCTTTGGTGCGACCTCATTTGGAGTATAGTGTGCAGTTCTGGAGACCGCACCTTCAAAAGGATGTGAACAGGATGGAGTCGGTACAGAGGGTGGCTACTAAAATGATTAGTGGTCTTCATTATAAAGCATATGAGGACAGACTGAAGGATCTTAATATGTACACCTTAGAGGAAAGGCGGGATAGAGGTGATATGATTGAGATGTTTAAATACCTCCGTGGCATAAATGTTCAGGGAGAGAGCCTCTTTCAATTGAAAGCAAGTTCTGCTACGAGGGGACATGGGATGAAGGTGAAGGGAGATAGATTCAGGAGTGATATGCGGAAATATTTCTTTACGGAAAGAGTAGTGGATCCATGGAATAGTCTCCCAGTGGAGGTGGTAGAGATGAGGACAGTAACTGAATTCAAAAAAGAATGGGACAAACACAGAGGATCTCTAAAGGTAAAAAGGGGACTATTGTAGTTGTTAAGGAAGGACAGACTAGATAGGCCATGTGGTCTTTTTCTGTCGTCATATTTCTATGTTTCTATAAATAAGACTATATAAATACATAAAGATTGCCTCAACCATAAAAGCCATACATATATATAAATGAATCATAAAATGCCCGACATGTTTTGGCAATTTGCCTGTGTCAGGGGCATATAATTCTACCAGGCAATACCGATATGGCTCACAATAAAAAGAAGTATGGTTCAAAAAAGAACCATCTGAGAAGGGTAGACACCCTGGGGAGAAAACAGGGAGATGAAGAGGAGATCCATAGGGCAAAAGCAGAAAGATGACTGTCATCTGGATCAGACAGCAAACACGACGCTCGGGCAGCGGGCTGCCTTTTGAGCTGGTTTCTGCGATAGAAGGATGACTGACAGCATGCTGAAAATGAGGCTGAAAAAACCCTGATCAGGTAAAAAAAGACAAACACCTTACATGATCGGGGGTTTTCAGCACACCGTCAGACATCCCTCTATCGCAGGAAAGCCAGCTCAAAAGACAGCCCACTGCCTGAGCAGTGTGTTTGCTGTCTGGTCCAGATGACAGAGAGAGCTCAGGTAAGCATTCTGGAATTTTTTGGGACCTTTTTTTGGCAGTGTGTTTTAAGTGCATTTTTGTTTGGGGGTGTTAAGGGCTGTCTCCCCTCCTCACTCATTAGTGTACTGGGTTTTGCAGGCTTTCTGTGTTCACACATTTTTCTCTTTTTGGCCTCATTTTGATGAATAGAAGGTGTAAGATTTGGGGCACATATGTGGTTTTTTTGTGGTTTGTGATGTTTTGTTTATCTGTTCCTCACATTCTTTGATATCTTGGAAGTGCTATGTATTCATGGCATTTTTGTTTCCGGTGTACTGTAGTTATATGGGCTGAATTCGAAGAGCTTGTGTGACCGACCCTGTGTTTTGATGTTGAAGACTTTTTGCACTTTCTGGTGGATGCTTGTGAGTATATACCCTTAGTGTATGTTGCCTGTGGAGTTGTTTTTTTGTATTAGCTTTTAGAATACAGTTTTTGTTTATGTTTTTAGATTTATAGTGTGTTGGGATAGATCTATCCCTGCAAGTGCAGAGCTCCTCTGTATTAAGGTTTGTGTTTTAATTTTATTTTTCTGTGTGTATTTTTTAAGTGTTTTAGGTGGTCCTATTTAAGAGGTTTTAAGTTTGCCTCATGGGTCGTCTCTTTGTTTTCTCTCCAGGGTGTCTACTCTCCTGGGATGGTTCTTTTTCTTTATGTATTTATATGGTCTTATTTACTGTATGTATGGTGATTTATGCTATTTATACTTTTATATGTTTATTATTAAATACAGTTTTAAGTTATTGCCTGTCCTTTTATCTGTTATTTTTGTGACTTTTTTCTTTGGATTTTGAAAATCCACTTATGCCACACGTAAAGAAGCTTTAACAAAATACTTCTCAATTGACATCAGTGTCATGTAAAGACAGTTCATTTTCTGCCTTGGTCAAATAATCTTCTATGCATGCCTGTGTAACTAGATTATGCACGCTAGCTCACACCTGCAGCTTCACTAGACTTATAACATAAAAACATAAATTTCTATGAGTGGCACATACTCGCAGCTCAGAAGAAAGCTTCCTTGGACTGAAATGACTAAGTAAAATTCTTCAATGTGCCATGAACTTTGAGATGAGAAATACAAAGACGTGATATTGAAACCAGCATGAGTCAACCGCAGATATGTTATAACATTGCTGAAGCTGTTACAGTCCACTTGCAGCTTGATGGTGCTCAACCTTCTCAGACAACTTTGCATTCCCCACCTATGCTGTCTAATGTCTCAGCTTCCTTTCTTAGCAGAAACAAGGGGAATGATAGAGGGTTGGCAACTAAGCCATAGACAGGCCACTATGCTTCCTGGCTGTTTTGTAAGAGATGGTGGGATGAACATGGCTAAAGCAGTGAAGGATGAGGACTTTCATAGTATCAGATACTTTGCACAGTTGCTGTATCTGTTTATAAGAGACTCCTGGGCTGAGGCTTATGGGAAGGAGCAGCCCTGATCTGGTCAGAACTAGTCACTAAGTGCTGAAAAATAGCAGTGTTTTCTCCAGAATGTGAAGGGTGGGTATGAGCTGTATAAGAAACAAGAAGCAACAGGAGTATCTGGACACAAACTCATTTAGGATGTTGGCACCACTTATCTGATGCTGGAGAAGGTAGTGGAAACTGAGATTAGTACTGAAACTCCCTGGACGTCACAACTGGACAAATATGATGCATGTCATAGAAGCCCTGAAGCTCTTCAAGGATAAGTGGAGAAAATGAGTTCCAAAAAAGCTCCTTGAGCCTTGCCATCTGAATAACAATTATTCCAGAGGGAAAGTTAGAGGATTTGTCAGTGACTGGGTTTGACAATGGAGGTTTTGGTGTAGGTGGACTTCTCGCATGCTCAAGTGGATAAGAGGTTGTAATCCATTACAAAATACTTATATGCTAGGTACTCTCTATGACCCATAGGTGAAAGAAAAGATTGTTCTGCATTGTCGGACTGATTTACTAGAAGGAGAAGCTGCTGATTGAAGTAGAGGAAAGGGAGCGACACAATCAGGTGGGCAGTAGTGATGCAGAAGGGGAAAGAATAGGCATGTTGGCAAACAGTAGTGGTAGCATGAGCAGCAGCCTCTCAGCTTTCGCTTAACCCCACCACCGTTTTGCATCAGTACCCAGGAAATCCAGCACAGGAAGATATTTGGTGACAGAAGCCCTACATACAGTGATATGCAGCAGAGGCCAGTCCGTCACACAGGAGATCCCTGCATGACACACTGTTTTTGAGAGCCCAACAAAGCCATGGCCACAGACTCCTTAGTGTACTGAGTGCATAAGCTGGTAGTCTGGACAAACCTGGTCAAGGTTGCCCAGCAGTCTGCCCGCCATCCAGCATGCCCAGTGAATGTATATTCTCCATGGCAGGAAATATTGTGGGTCCATATTATTCACAGTTAGCACCAGAGTTGGGGAAAAAGCTAGTGGGCTCAAAATTCAAAGGATTTATGCTCCTAACTTTGAGAGTTATGCTCCTAAATTGGCCTCTTTGAAAATGTACTAGGGCTAAGCATGTAAATCTTTTCTTAAAATTTCACTAAACATAGTCTTAAAATGGGCCTGCACCCTAATATAAAGAAGACAAAGATCCTGACAACTGGCAAAATCAATAAGTTCATTGTTGATGGAGAAGAAATTTAAATAGTGGACAACTTTAACCTAGTTGGATCAACTATCAATAAAGAAACAACAAGCAGTCAAAAAATCAGATGACACATTGCTCTTGGCAGAATGTATGTGAAGGATCTAGACAAGATTCTCAAGAGCAGAGATGTCTCTTTCCATACAAAGATTTTACTCATTCAAACCATAGTATTTTCAGTAACTTCATATGGATGCGAAAGTTGGATAGTGAAAAAGATAGATGGGAAGAAAATTGATGCCTTTGAATTATGGTGCTGGTAAAGAACAAACCAGTCAGTACTAGAGGAGATCAAACCTAAGCTTTCTTTAGAAGTTCAGATGACAAGACTTTGACTTTCACATTTTGGGCACATCATGCAAAGATAGAGATCATTAAAGAAAGCACAGTTACTTACCTGTAACAGGTGATCTCTGGGAACAGCAGGAATTAGTCCTCACATATGGGTACGTCGGTACCGACGGAGCCTGCGCGGGAAAGCTCCCCAGCTTCCTAGAATGGAAGCTTTTGGGACCTCCCACTGCACATGCGCACTGCCTTCCCGCCTTCCTGAACAGCTCTCCTCAGTTTCGAGTTTATAGCTGAGTCAATAGAGAGAGGACAGGAAGATAGATAGATAAAAGATACAACTCCTAGGGGAGGTGGGTGGGTTGTGAGGACTAATTCCTGCTGTTCCCAGAGATCACCTGTTACAGGTAAGTAACTGTGCTATCTCCAGGAACAAGCAGGAATAAGTCCTCACATATGGGGACTCCCTAGCTTAGATGCGTGGGATCCCCTGTCAAGGTTCGCCATCTTCGTATGGATCTCAGGCATCCATCCTGGGAAGGTGGGCAGGAGTTGTCTAAGAATGGAACAGGTGTTTGAGGACAGCCTGGCCAAACAAGGCATCCCGGCGGGAGTCTTTGTCCAAACAGTAATGGGTGTGAAGGTATGAACCGAGGCCCAGGTAGCGGCTCGACAGATCTGATCAATGGAAACAGAGTGCAGATGAGCCATAGAAGTTGCCATGGCTCTCACATTGTGAGCTGTGACATGGCCTTCCAGAGAAATGTTTTTACTCTGGTAAGCAAAGGAAATACACTGAGCAATCCAATTGGAAAGTGTACGCTTGGAGACTGGAAGTCCCAAATGTGAAGGATCAAAAGCCACGAAAAGTTGAGAAGACTTTCGATGTGGCTGAGTCCTATTAAGGTAAAAGGCTAGAGCTCTTTTACAATCCAGAGTATGAAGGTTCCTCTCTGCACTGGAGGCATGAGGAGCCGGAAAAAATACAGGTAGATATACCTCTTGATTAAGATGAAAAGGCGAGACCACTTTAGGCATAAAGTGGGGATTCGTCCTAAGGACCACCTTGTCATGATGAAATCTTGTATAAGGTGGATTAGCCACTAGAGCCTGCAGTTCGCTGATGCGACGAGCGGAAGTGACTGCAATTAGGAATAATACCTTCCAGGAAAGAAATTTCAAGGAGGTAGAAAATAACGGCTCAAAAGGTGGCTTCATAAGCTGACCAAGCACTAGATTCAAATCCCATGCGACCGGGGGGGGTCTGATGGGAGGTTTAGTGAGGGTCAGGCCTCTCATGAATCTTGCAACAAGAGGATGAGAGGAGATAGGTTGTCCATTTACAGGTTTCAGGGATGCTGAAATAGCACTTAAATGGACTCTTACAGAATTCGTCTTAAGGCCTGCATTGGAAAGATGCAGGAGATAGTCTAAGAGGGAATTCAAAGGAAGTGCCAGAGGGTCAAGGCCCTGCTGAGCACACCAAATGGAAAAACGTTTCCATTTGAAAGCATAAGACCGCCTCGTGGAAGGTTTCCTAGAGGCATGAAGGATATCTTTCACAGGTTGAGAAAGATTAAAGTCTTGAAGACTTAAGCCTTCAGTAACCAAGCTCGGAGATGTAGGGATTTGGGGTTTGGGTGCCACAAAGTCCCGTCCTCCTGAGAAAGAAGGTCTGGTGCAGCTCCTAAGTCCAGGGAGGATCCCTGGGAGAGCTGTAGAAGCAGAGGGAACCACACTTGGCGTGGCCAGCGTGGAGCTATGAGGATCATAGAGCCGTGATCTCTCTGGAGTTTGAACAGAGTCTTGGGAATCAGCGGAATGGGTGGAAAGGCATATAGGAACGCCTGACCCCAATGGAGGAGAAAGGCGTCCGTGGCCTGAGCTTCCTGACATGGAGTCCTGGAACAGAACCGGGGAAGTTTGGCATTCCACGGACTTGCAAAGAGGTCTATGTCCGGGGTCCCCCATTCCTGAAAGATTCTGGTTATCTGGTCCACGTGTAGGGACCACTCGTGTGGCAGCAGAACTCGACTGAGCCTGTCTGCTCGAGAGTTTTGAACTCCTGGAAGGTACACTGCTAGCAGATGAATTTGGTGCTCTCTGGCGAAGGCCCATAATCTGAGAGCTTCGTTGCAAAGCGACAGAGAGCCCGTTCCTCCTTGTTTGTTTATGTAAAACATGGCCACCTGATTGTCTGTCTGAACCAGGACAGTCAGGTTGGCAAGGAGGGTATGGAAGACCTTGAGGGCAAGGTAAATTGCTCGCAGTTCCAGGAGGTTGATATGAAGGGTGGCCTCCTGTGGAGACCAAGTGCCCTGAGTGGAGAGAGTTAGCAGATGGGCTCCCCACCCCAATTGGGAGGCATCTGTTGTGAGGGTTGCTTGGGGTAGCAAGGGCTGAAAGGGAGCCCCCAACAACAGATTCTTGGTGGATATCCACCAATGGAGGGACCAAGACAGACGGTTTGAGGTTTGTATTTGGTCTGAGAGTGCTCCCGACGCCTGAGTCCACTGGGTGGCCAGGGTCCATTGAGCTGCTCTCATATGAAGACGAGCATAGGGCACCACATGTACTGTGGAGGCCATATGGCCCAGGAGGCGTAGCATTTCCCTGGCTGTCAAGTGAGTACTGGACTGGGCTTGGGAGGCCAAGCTCAGCAGACGCTGACCCCGAACCAGTGGAAGGTAGGCTCTTGCAGTGGTGGTGTCCAACCGGGCCCCTATGAATTCTAGAGACTGAGTAGGGCTGAGTTGAGACTTGGGAAGGTTTACCACCAGTCCCAGATACTGCAGAAGGTTCCTTGTGCGGTCTAGGGAAATCTGGGCCTGCGACTGAGTTGGAGCTCGAATGAGCCAGTCGTCCAGATATGGGAATACGAAAATCCCCATGCTTCTGAGAAATGCGGCTACGACTGCCATGCATTTGGTAAAGACTCTTGGGGCAGAGGCGAGACCGAAGGGAAGTACTCTGTATTGGTAATGACTTCCCCTGAACAGAAAGCGAAGATATTTTCTGTGGGAGGGATGGATGAGTAGATGTGTATACGCATCCTGCAGGTCTAGAGAACAAAGCCAGTCCTGACTCTGAAGGTATGGAAGGAGAATGCCCAAAGAGAGCATTTTGAATTTCTCCTTGTACAGAAATTTGTTCAATTCTCTCAGATCTAGGATTGGTCTGAATCCCCCTGTCTTCTTTGGAATGAGAAAATAGGGGGAGTAGAAACCTGACCCCTGTTGATGAAGAGGAACCTCTTCTATGGCCCCTTGGGCAAGCAGAGAAGAGATCTCCTGATCCAACAGGGCTAGGAGAGGAGATGGAGAATTGAAGGGTCTCACCATGTGATGAGGAGGAAGGCTGGAGAAATGAAGTTTGTAACCCTCTCGGATGATAGAGAGGGTCCATTGCTCTGTTGTGATCTGTTCCCATCTGGGAGCAAAGTGAGCTAACCTTCCAGGTATGGTGAGAGGTTCTGGTTGGTCCAGAACCAGGAATGGCAAGTTCTCTAGAGGCAAGTCAAAACCCCTGAGGGGGTGGAGCCTGTTGAGCTGCAGTAGCTGCTGCAGGCTTTGCTCTTGCTTGTTTCGTTTGCTGACGTTTAGCCGCAAAACGAGGTTGAGAAGATTGCTGGCCAGTATTGGAAGCATATCTGGCCTTCTTATAATAAGGCCTCTTGAAAGACTTCTTCTTAGTGGGAGTAGAAGTGGACTTAGAAAGTCTCTCTAAGGTGGCATTTTCAGCGTCCATTTGAGTGGCCTTAACCTGCCACTCTGCACCGAATAAGTTCTCACCTGTACAGGGCAGATTCCGTAAGCCATCTAGAACCCAGGGTTCCAGATCAGAAGCCTGGAGCCAGGCCAGACGTCTGGCTGCGATAGCAATGCCAGAAGCTCTGCTGGCTCCTTCGAAGGAATCAAAGGCAGCTCTGTTGGAGAACTTAGAAACATCTAAAAGTTGTTTCACAACAGAAAGGAAGTCCTCCTGTTTATCCTCAGGGATAAGGGAGGCAAAATGCCGTACTTTCTTGGCAAGTTCCCCTAGGAACATGCCCATATAGAGGCTGTAGGAATTAATCCTGGCTATAAGCATACTAGCCTGGAAGATTTTCCTACCAAAAGAGTCCAGTGTCTTACATTCCCTTCCTGGAGGTGTAGAAGAGTGCCTTTTAGTACTCTTGATCTTTTTCATTGCAGACTTTACCACAATGGAGTGGTGAGGCAATTGAGTTTTCTGAAAACCAGGAGAAGGAGGGACCCGATACATGGTGTCCAACCTACGGGAATAAGGAGACAGAGTTAAAGGGTTCTCCCAGAAATCCATCAATTGTTCCTGAAGGATTTCATGGATAGGCAGAGTAACTGCTTCTTTAGGAGACTTAGAGTATCCTAAAATATCCAATCTTTTTGACCTTGGTTCCCTTTCAGAGGAGGTAGTGATAGAAAGGCCTTTAGCCATTTCTAAAATAAAGTCCTGAAAGGACAAATCCTCTGGAGGAGACATTCTCCTTTTTGGAGAAGAAGGTTCCTCAGGAAGGTCAAGGGAGAGCTCTGCAGACTCATCAGAGGAGACAAAATCCTCAGAAGAATCGGTGTATTCTCTAGTTTCCTCCAACGCACGATACGCATACCGATCGGTATCGACATCGGGCGTACCGGGTATGGAAGCGGTATGGAGCGAAAGCCCATACGGTACCGATTTGCGTTTAGAAGAGGAAGGCCTGGGTTCCGGCATGGCAGACGATACCGGAACCGGGCCCGGAACCGCTGGAAGCGGTACCGATGGCGTTGCAGCTTTAATGAAAGCCATGACGGCCTGCTGCATGGATTGGACAGTATTGCCCATAGACGCCACGGCTGCCTGGATGTCGGTACCGGTATGGGCCGGTACCCCAGAGCAGTCCAACAGGTGATCTGTCGAGGCCGTGCCATCGATGTCAACCTGTAGCCCCTGTATTGGCGTTTTGGAAGGTAGGGCTTCCCGCCGGGGCTGTTTGGCTGGGGCAGGGTCCTCAAAACTAAGAGCCTCTCGATGCTTTGAAGGAGATTTGCTCTTTGAGGACTTGCCCACAGAAGGTTTGGTTACCTGAGATCCATCCGGGGATGATGACCTGGATGACTGTGATGTTGGATTCTCTGAAGCAAACAGCACATGGAATTTGTTGGCCCGGTTCTGCAGCCCACGCTTAGACATTTGGGAGCAGGAAGGGCAGTCCGGAATGGAGTGGTCAGGCCCCAAACATTTAAGACACCATTCATGGGTGTCTGTGACTGATATTACAGCAGTACACTTGGTACACTTCTTAAATCCAGGGGCTGGCTTCTCCATGTGGAGAATTAAAGTAGGCCTGAAGGCCTAACTGAAGTGACCAAGTGCTGAAAAAATAATAAAAGAAAATAATTTTTTAAGAAAGAAAAAGGAAGACCGGCGATACCGGTATCGGTATGGGAAGGCAGGTACGCGGTCTAAAGAAACAAAACAAAAAACTACAATTTCTTCAGCGGTGACAGGATACACGACCTGCTGGCTCCGCGGAAAAAGAGAAACTGAGGAGAGAGCTGTTCAGGAAGGCGGGAAGGCAGTGCGCATGTGCAGTGGGAGGTCCCAAAAGCTTCCATTCTAGGAAGCTGGGGAGCTTTCCCGCGCAGGCTCCGTCGGTACCGACGTACCCATATGTGAGGACTTATTCCTGCTTGTTCCTGGAGATAGACATCATGCTTGGTAAGATAGAAGGTCAACGCAAAAGAGGAAGGCCAGCACTGAGATGAATTGATACAATAACAGCAGCTATGGAGCCACTCTGTCAACAATGAGCCACCTGACTGAACACCGAACACGTTTAGGACAACTATCCAGAGGGTTGCCATGAGTCGACACCAACTCGACGGCACTAAACAACAAACTCCTAAATTTAGGAGCCTAAAAAGTGGGTGGCAACAGTGGTGGATTTAGGGTTGGGAAAAGAAGTTAGAAGCTTAGCACTGTTTTTCAGCACTAAGCACCTAAACAGATTCATAAATCTAGGCAAATAAGTGACAGACCTAACACTAGGTCAACAACTAAAGACCCCAAAAAAGAAGAAGAAATATAAATAAATGCTCCAAAATGTCCTCTTCCGGTATTATATTTGAAAGGGTCACTTACCAGCCCTCAGCATGCATGACCACAACATATAAAGAGTTAAAAATTGAAAAAGTGTAAAGAACCATCAGCATGGTGACCTCAGGGAAAAACTCAATGCAGTTATGTTTTGCACATGTTCCCCTGTACGCTCTCCTTATCAGTCATCAGTTCTTCTCACACTCAACCTTTAGTTAATTCTAGCACTCTCATTATCTTTTTTTCTTTTATGATAAAACATCCATAACTTTTAACTGCGACGACTCTGTGGACTTTAAATCTTGCCACCTTCAAAAGTCATCCATCAAAATCACATTGTACTTATATACCTTATACACTGCTCATTCATAAGATTGTTGGTTATTGGTGGTTTGCCATCATTGTGTTTTGCCGCTAAAGCCTTAGATTCACCGTGCCTTCAAGGCGCCTCCTCTCACCTGATCTGTTTGCAGGTCCTAAAGTAGGATGAATTTTAAGCTGAAAACATGAAGGGGAATTTTACAAGGAAAGTTCCAGTGTAATTTGGGACATCCAAGCCAGAATGTCTGAAAAAAAATGCAAAGCTAATAAAGGGTCACGTCCTGAGTGAAATGCAATACTGCTGAAAATAAACAAAAAATCACTCCATAGAATAAAAAATTTCTCAATAGCTTAATCAAAATAAATGTATAAACAAACAGAAAATGAAAAATGAGGAGTAAAAGGCCTCAGAATCACTGGGGTCCAGAGCAAAACAAATAGGCATAACCGCCCAAGCTCCCCCAAAAAACATCAACGGCCAGAAAAAACTCCTCACTTATCAAAAACACCAGTACTTTGTTCTCTTCTAGAGCATATCATAAATAGTCCAAAACATATCAGAGACTCAAAGGGAAACTGCACTTATCTTAACAGCTCCTTCACAGCCCATACTGACTGCAACAACTGTAGACACCATCAATGATGCCAGCCAGGCATTTCACCATGCGCTTTCTCAAGGAGAAATCCGTTCAACCATGAATTCAAAATGCCGCGCATGTGCAATGTCCTAAGTAGCCGTTAACATCTCCCAAGACACGCCCACATGTCTACGTATGAGTTCAGCTGCTGGTCCCAGACACATCCAGGTGCAGACATGATTTTACAAACATGAATGTGCCCGATATGGGCATTTGCGGGGGACGTCTACACAGACATCCCCAGAATCGTATTTCAGAACCTGGACATCTAGGATAAACTAATGATTAGAGTAGTGGGCTAGGAACAGGGCAGCCAGGGTTCTAAGCCCACCACTGCTATCATTGACATTGTGCTGAATACTGGGAATGATGGAGTGCCTTCTTTTCTACACCCTCTGGATATTTTTCAGCCAAAACGAGCACTTTTCAGATGCCTGTTTGTGCCTGGACATGATGCTGGACGTCAATGATGTTTCTGAGATCAAGCAGAGACATCCAGATTCCTGAGAATGCCCCGCCACACTTCCTGTTCAGACTTCAACGTCCCAGAACTGGCTTCTAAAATGGCTCTGGAGACGTCTCTGTGCTTTGGACGTCTCTATGCCTGTTTTTGGACATCCAAAGCACGAATAGGGCTTCCAAAGCGGCCCCCTTAGGTTCCTAAGTGTTTCAGAAAATAGCACCCAAATTTAGGCACTCGTCTTTTTTTGAATATTGGTCCCATAATTTATTTCTCTTCCCTTCCCCCCTCTGCCCCCCCCCTCTTAAGTGGATTGGAATTGGACGGGGAGTGACAGGGCTTGTTCTTTTTCTTTTCATTTCCTTTATATTGTTTCTTGATGCCCATATGATGCCCTTAGATTTACGAGCATGTTTGTAAATTTGATGAAAATTATAATAATATTACAGCACAACAGCAGTTTCTTGGTGTTGGCTGGCTTAAACATCATACCACCATTGAACTGTTGTGCCCTGGCTTGCTAAGCCAGTGAAAAGCCATGGACAGGAGGTGGCCTTTGGGCAAAGGAGATTAAGGATTCTCCTGATCTGTAAGAGAAGTCAGAAGATTCAGAGGATGAGACCACAGAAGATGGATCCTGGAAGGCCAAGGTTCTATGGAAGAGGTCCCTGCTAGTTGAAGTTTTGTCCAGTTTTCAACAACTTAAAGGTAATGTAATTTCCCTTTACTTGGGCAGAATTGCAGTCAGTAGAGAAGAGGAGTTTCTCAGCCTACGGATGGAGAAAAGGGTAAACTGAATGTGACTTTCACAAGTTTATACTCTGAAACCTATTATCAATTTCCACTTATTTAAACTATTTAAAGCAAGTTTAGAAGCAAACTTGGACTGAACTATATGTTTTTGGAAGCTGAAGTGAGTGACCTCAGAGGCCAACAGCCTCCCAGCTCTTGCTGGTCCTGATCCTGAATCCTGTATCTCAAGACAAGAGTAACGTTCCCTGAACTATGTACCCAAGGTCTCCCCATAGAGCATACTGGCTCAGTGAGGGACTACAGACCTGAAGGGCTACACACTGATATGCAACTGACCATTTGTGGCTAGAAACAAATATTTTCCTGCATGTCTGACCCTGTATGTTTGATCTGAATGGGATGCTATGAGTACTTATCATTACTGGAGTAGGCTTCCCTGCCTTGATTTCATATTACTCTCAGTTTCATGGCTTCTAAACAAAATAATTTGTATAATGTTAAGAGTCTCAAGGCACCCTCTTAATGTTTTTGATAATTCCGTTTTTAAAAGCATAATCTTTGCAAATGACATTTTAGTATTTAACTTTGTTGACTTTCAGAGATGAAACATAGATAGATTATTTTAGATCTGTTCATGATTTGCACATCTGAAAATACCAATCACAGCCCCATCCCAAGAGCTATTTTAGAAAGCCCCGAACTTACACATGTCCGGTGTGATCATGTCTATACTGCATGGGAACATGGTGGAAGCATGCCTGAAGTGTTCTGAAAAAGATACACATATGCAGGCCCGTACCTAGCCCTGTGCAAGCGGTGCGGCCGCACAGGGATCAAAGGCTTAAGGGGCGCATTTTAGCTGTCTGCCGTTGCCTGCCGCCGCCACTTTTTCTTCTCTCAGCGGTGGCAGGCAACGGCAGACAGCTAAAATACGCCCCTTAAGCCTTCTCGCATGCCGGTGACTTGCACATCGGGCGTGCCTCTTCTTTCCTGCAGCGGGGGGGGCGCCCGATGTGCAAGTCGCACAGGGTGCGATTTACACTCGGTATGTCCCTGCACATGTGCACCTGATTTTAGAACAGCACTGCACGTCTCAACTACGGACGAACACATTTATGTCTATACCTGCTCCTAAGAATGAATAGTCATCTAAAAAGGGCTTGTTTTGGTAAACTAACACTGTACAGAGAAGAGAATACCCTCTCACTCCCCCAATAATTTCTGTTCCTTCAAAAAAGCATGCCAGTAAATAAAGGGGCCCTTTTCTTAGTTGTTGTGCCACTGGATGCAAAGTGGCAGGCCGGGACGAGTATGTGGTGAGAGATACCTGGGCACATTTTGAAATAGTGTCACGGACATGTCTATGTTCCTGGACCTGCCCCTATCCATATCTGATGTGCAAGTTTTCAAAACTCGGTTGGAAACCTGCACACATCTGCCTCATTATTCTGCATGTCTCCATTTCTTTTCCTCTTGTTGAAAGGTATTTACAGTATCTTTCAAGGTGGAAACAGATCAATTTTAGATAGCACTTACAGGTGCCCACCTTCTCTGCTGCCCTCCCCCCTATGGAATTTTGGATATTCTGATTTGGATGTCCCAGATTGCATCTAAACGGCCTTTCTAAAATGTGCCTTATAATGAATAGGTCAATAGAAAATGTTACAGCAAAACAGCTAATAAAAATTCTTATAATGTCATTCTTTTTGGGGGGATTTTCGCCCAGCAATTTCCTCCTTCTTATCTGAGCTATGTATAATTAGGACCAATTATTACAAACGTAATTACCATTAGGGTTTTTTTTGGCTCATTGCCCCGACCTCTTCAAGATGGGCACATTGTGCCGATTTTCAACTGCCTGCAGTGTGAAAGGACTATGTGCCTGGTCAGTGCATAGCCCTCCCCGCCGACCTCTAAACTGGATATTCAATGTCATGGCGATGGTACTGAATATTCGGCGATCGCCACAGGGACAGGAAGCTGCCGAGGCTAACCGGGCAGCAGCGATATTGGCTGCTGCCTGGTTAACGATCAGCACCTTAAAGATAGGCGAGGGTTTTCCTTGCCTATCTTTAATGCACCAATCGCTAACTAGGCAGCATGCAATACTATTGCTGCATGTTTAGCGACATTCCCTGCCTCCGTTTTGCCCTGGAATGCCCCAACATGCCCTGATGCTAACTGGATAGCATGAGGGTGCGTAGGGGACTTAGACAGGGATATTCAATGGCACTAACTATGTAGGTGCCATTGACCATCCCTATCTAAGGCATTTACATGGTTTACTAGGCTGCAAACCATGTAAATGCCCTTCAAATACTGGGCCCGTTATTAATGGAAGAAATAAATCAATAAATCTTGTCTTTACTGAGCTATAGTGCCATGGATTGGATAAGATTTAGCGTAGTCCTTTCTCTGAAGTTCAAGGTGCATTGCATTCAGGAACTGCAGGTATTTTTCCTGTCCCCAGAAGTTTTACAGTCTAACTTTGCACATGGCTTTGTGTCACTTCATGTTTGCTTGTGTGTTATGAATGCTTGGATGTATACATCTGTAGGTGTGTGTAGACATGTTAGTATATGTGTCTGTGATAGGGAGAGGAAATAATGAGAGGGGAAAACTGTTTGGCAGGTGCAATTCCATGTTGCTACGTCACTGTGAATCAGCGTTTGTATAGTGCAGCTGTTGAAACTCTTTTTCCTATAGAAATGCACTGAGGTATATTTTAGGGGGTGGGACTCTGGCTTCATTTCTCTTCCATCTCCCATCATACACAGAAATTCAACTTGTACAACACAGGAATTTCTCCCAGCTCACCTCTTCCCTTTCTGTAACAGAGGAGACACATAACCATCACAACTCAATATTGCGTCCATCATTCCTAAGATCAAAATAAGAATCATAAAACATTTCTTTTCTATTCGTACAAAGCCTTTGGTTTCCCATTGGTTGTCAGCTGTACATATTATCAATGATCTCTGCTTTTATGTCATCGAGGCCAGTAGAGCGACATGGTATGGCAATCTAGCACAATGGCTGCTATGAGGAAAGCAATCGTATATTTTCAAATGGAACACTTTAGTCCCATTTAGACAAAATTCTGAGCTGGAATAGAGATGCTTTTTATGATTCAGTTAATTTTTAACTTGTTTTAATATGAGGTGTGATCAAAAAGTATCAAGACTTGTTGTCCAGCTATATAACAATATGTCGCACTATGATGCTATTATGCATGCAGTAACCTAGTTATGTGCTCTGCATGTGCAGAGTGTAACATGGCTGCAGCACACTTGTCCTTTTTTTAATTATGTGATGTTCGGTAACATGTAAAAGCAGTTCATCAGATTTATGATGAGTGTAAAAACTGAACAACAAATTTGCATTAAATTCTGCTAGAATCTTGGAGATTCATGGAAAGAGACTTTTGACAAGTTACAAGTTACTGATGATGAATGGATGAGTCATGCTCGAGTTTATGACTGGTACAAAGGTTTCCAAGAGGGCCGCCAATGATGAATGTGTTGGAAGGCCACCCATGAGCAGGAATGAAGACAAAGTTGAAGCAGTGTGTGCCGCAATGCACTCAAATCGTCGATTAACTATCAGGGAGTTTGCTGAGGATATGGACATCAGTTTTGGATCAGTACAGTTCATTCTTACTATCAATTTGGGAATGAGACGTGTATCTGTAAAACTTGTGTTGAAACTCCTGTCCCCTGACCAAAAAAAAGATTGACTGTCTGGAGCCAGGGAGTTGTTGAAATGCATTGAAAATGACTCAGATTTCATCAAAAAGATTATTACTGTTGGTGAATCATGAGTTTATGGTTATGACTTGGAAACTAAGGCTCAATCCTCACAATGGAAGACACCATAGTAACAGAGTAAATGACGGCAGATAAAGACCAGTATGGTCCATCTAGTCTGCCCAGTAAGATGGCAAGAGTAGGTGCACCTGCCGCTCTGTGCAGGCCACCCCTCCCCATGTCTTTGTTTAGGGGTGAACCCACCACTCCATGTAGGACACCCTTATTTGTTGAGAAGTTAGATGGTTCATTTTGTTTTTATCCTGTTGCTGTAAAGGGATCCACTGTGTCTGTCCCACTCCAGACTCTCCCAGACCCAAAGAAAGCCCCTCAGGTGAAGAACAATGTCAAGGTCATGCTCACGGTTTTCTTTGATTACCAGGCTATTGTTCATCATGAGTATGCTCCAAAAGGTCAAACCATCAATAAGGAGTACTATGTCCAAGTTGTGGCTCATTTGAGAGATGCAGTACATTGTAAGAGGCAGAGTTTCACAGGAATGGTGAATGGTTGCTTCATCACGATAATGCCCCAGCTCATGCATCACATCTTGTCCAGCAGTTCTTGGCCAAATACCAAATCAAGCAAGTCCGTCAGCCTCCATACTCACCTGAACTCACACCCTGGGACCTTTTTCTTGTTTCCAAAACTGAAATTACCACTGAAAGGAAGGAGATTCGATGACTTGGAGATCATTAAGCAAAATTCGACACAGCAGCTTCACAGCATAATGAAAGAGGCATTTCAAAATTGTTTCCAGCAGTGACAGGAACGCTGGAGGAAGTGTGTTTTATCGGAAGGGGACTACTTTGAAGAAGATTGAGTACACTAACTGTCAGTGTTATTTTATTTTTTATGTTATTGTACAAGTCTCGCTACGTTTTGATCATACCTCATATATTTTCAATTTTTGATAATGGTTCAAGGAGGGGGTTAGCCCTTTATTTAGGGCTCATGCACTGGCATCTTTGATTGTTGCTTAGATACCATGATGATCAGAGTGCAGCAAGTGTCAGACCTGCATTGCTATTTTTTACTTTAATCAGTGGAATAAAAAATGTACCTTGTTCGGTGTCTGGAGTCTGCAGGCATCCAGGAGTTGCTGTCTGCTGCTGTGGTTTTGTTGGTAGGGCTGCAGAGCACCCTGAGTTGATGAGGAAAGGGAGGGGGCCCTTGGAATAGGGTCCTTTGAGAAGAGAGGGACTAAAATAAGTCCTGTTGAGAAGGGCTGAGGCTGAAAAGATTAAAAAATGAAAAAAAAAATAAAGAAGAGTAAGGGAATGAAAGAAAAAAAATTGTTTAATGAGTTTGAAGGCTTCAAATAATTGAAAAGGGGCACAAGAAAGCCCGAAGAGAGTGCAGGCAGACCAGAGGGGTGTCCTGCAAGATATGGAAGGGTACAGGAGCTCTAAAGGGATTTAGATTTGTAAAAAAACAACCAAGATTAGAAAATGAACATTAAAAGTTTTAATGTGGCAGAAATAAAAGCAAATGGAATGGTGAGTTGGTCAAAGTGATTTTTTAAAGTGTTTTATAGTTTCAATGTTAAACGGAGCTCATTAAAGTTTAGGGGGCGGGGCCTATACCTATTTTTTTTAAAGTATTTTTTAAAGTGCTATAAGTTGTAAAGTAAATAATAGAGGTCCTTAGGGTCCAGGGACCTAGAAAATATGCTTGGTTTACAATATTAAGTATTTAAAAACTCATGATTTAAGAAAGTTGTGTAGAGAAATAAAGGGTGGTTTAAAACGTCCAAAAAAGACTTAATTCAGGTGCTAGGACTGTAGAGACTTAAGTTCTTTATAAAAAGTTTATTTGAAATATTTAATATTTAATAAAAATGGAGTTTTGTGTGTAAAAATGCCAGGATGTAAGGAGGGGGTGGAGTGATATGCAAGAGATACTAAAGGGTATGTTTACTAATCAGTGGTAGCGGCATCCGTGTGATATCGGAGCTGCTGTCCCAAGGGGATGCAGCTCTGATATCGCACAGAAGCTGCTACCACTATTTAGTAAACATACCCCTAAATAGCTAACAGGCTCAGGTGATTTGAAAAGGGACTGACACAGTTAGCAGAAAACTGACCCTTCAAGATCAGCCCTGATAGAAATACCTTGATAAATATCTCTTAGGACTAGAAAGTATAGATATGGGATTGATTTGGGGAAGTAGGGAAAATGAGAGATTTTATTTAATTCAGAATGGGATTATTTAGCGAGGTCAGAGGGTAGAAGAGCGTGATGGAACCTAGACTGGAATACTGGTGTGTTGGTGGAAACTAGTCAGTTGATGCTTGGAAGGAAGAGAATGTGGATGCATGTGGAGCTGTCTGAGTGCAGGGCCCTGAATGAGTGGATTTTTGTGGGATGTCTGAAGTTTAATTGAGGAAATGAGTGATGTTATATGTGGCATGAATAAAATTATGTGGTTTTAATTTCTTTTTCCTGATTTTGTGAGAAAAGGAAGAGTGAGAGTGAGAGCTAAGACAGAAGAACAGTAAAGAGGAGTAGGAAGGTAGAATAATGGGAAGGTTTTGAGGGAGGAAAGTATATAATTTAGTGGGATTTTAATTTTTTTCTTTAAATGAGGAAATCATAGGAAAAAGAGGAAATTCTTAGTGCTAGATAAGGAAAACAGTGAGAATCTGAGTTATAGGATACATAGAAAGAGGAGTATAGGAGAAGAGAAAAATTGAGTTTTGGAATGGAAAATTTGAGTTTAGGGTGTAAAAGAGGGGTTAGCTATAGGGGGAGAGAGAGAGAGAGTGAAAAGTGGGATGATTGTATGAGCCGAGAGAAAGATAAAAATAAAAAGGGTCAGTAAAGTGAGTGATAAGTTGAGAATACCTAAAAACAAGATTGAAGTAAAGAAAAAAGTGTGCACCGAGAGCATGGTAAACAGGGGGAGAGAATGAAAAAGAGAGGGTAGATAGAAATAAAAAGAGTGTTAGAGTACATAAGTCAATTTATTTATTTATTTGAAACGTTTTTCTATATCACCCCTTCCAGAGATCGGGGCAGTTTACATTGAACAATGATTTTACATGGAACAGAATTCAAACGATTAACTATTTACATTGAACTATGTACATATAGTATTACATGGATTTACCTTAGACAATGTAAGATTTTGTTTACAATGTAGTTCTGTTAGCGAAGATACAGCGGGGTGGGAGCAAGTTCTAAGTGGGGAGAAGGGGTTGAGGGGGTAAGAATAGGAGGTTCAATGTCTGGGATGGTCAGGGGCTAGAGTTGAAGGGATTTTGGTTGTTATAGTATTCAATGAATAGGAATGTTTTTAAGTCTTTACGGAACGTCTGAAGGCCTTTTGTTGTTCTTAATCTGTCTGGGAGGGCGTTCCAAATCATGGGTGCTGTGTATGTAAAGGCCCTGTTACTGGTGAATTGTTTGGTCTTGCGAAATGAGGAGTTTACTGCTAGGGAGTTAAGATTTGTTCTTCTACTAGGTCTGGTGTCTGCTTGGAGATGGATCAATGTATTAAGATAGGAGGGAGCAATATTGTTGATTAGTTTAAAAATTATCATTATGGTTTTATATTTTACTCTGCTAACAATAGGAAGCCAGTGGAGTTGGTACATTATGGTGGTGATGTGGTCAGAGTTTTTATGCAAATGGGTATGCTCAAATTTTATGCCTCAGGTCATATTAAACCATGCATAAAACTATTCAATCACGCAATATTTTATTAGGAACAAAAAGTTCTGTGATATGTTCACCTGCAGAACCGATAAAAGAACTTGAAGTAAGAGTTTAGTAAAATTTGCTTAATTTATCGTACGCTTGAAAAGTAGCGTTTTTTTCGACAAGAACGCAATCAGTCATTCTCTCAAATAAGCTTTATTTTTGATTAATATATTGTTTTTAATCAAATATATTTGAATATAGAATTTACAGTGATTTCGTTCTGAGAACGATACAAATTTCTGCAGTCCCCATTATGGGGACGCTATGCATGAATGGATAGGGCATTTGCGATGAGCGATAATATGAGTAATTAAGTGTAACAGAGCATGTGCAGTATGCAATTATTCCAAAAACCGTGCTATTTGGTGTTTTTGTGTTGTCTGTTTATGATTTTTCACATTTTTCAACTTTAGAATGTCAAGGCATTACAAATTACATGAAGTTATGTCAATGCTGGAGGATGATGATGAATGGATAGCAGCCGACATATACATTACTTTGCATGACTGCCTGAGTCATATGCCCATACCACTCAATGCACATGTCAGCACCTGGGGAGGGGCTGCGGTATGTGCAGCAGCTGCCACTGGCCTGTGCATGTCCACACCATGTGTGGCTAGCCCGTGCCTCTGTGCATCATGCACATTGCCTGCCTGGGACATTGGTCACAGCAGTGTTCCATCGTGGGCTGCTGGTATGGGGACTGCCTCTGGGTCCGGGGGTTCAAGGCCCACTCCGCCAATATTTTTGCTGAGATATGCCAAGGGTGCAGTGTCACCTGCCCATTGCATGATGCCAGTGCCGCACACATAGTGGCTGTGATGGGAGGCGGGACATGTGCATGGTGTGTTGCATACACATGGTACCCCCAGCACATCACTGTCTAGCTGCACAGGGCAAGCATGTCAGCGATCGGGCACTGCAGATGTGGTCCCAGGCCTGTTTCTGTCATCATGGGGTGGTAAGGCTGCCGCACAGGTGGCCCCATGCATAGGACAGGTGTCTGTGGCAGCATGTGGCCCCTTCCTCCAGCCCACCCACCCTGCCATGGGTCCCTCCACATCCCTTCTTGGGCATACCCACACATCTGGGCCACCCACTTGACTTGAGTCTGCCACAGCCATAGCCTACTCTGGGCTATTCCCTTCTCCTGGGCTATTCCCTTCTCTTTTGGATTTAATTACAGCTGTACACTATATTCTCTGCTCTGTTAGTTGTTTTATACAAACAGTCAATCATTATTGTATTGTAGATAGTTACCCTTGTTGACCAAGTTTTCTGCCCTGTTATCTGTAACTCATACGTATTTCAAATGTACTGAGATTGTTCTGTTCTATGTAAACCGCGCTGATGATAAATAGCGCGGTATATAAGAGACTTTAAATAAATAAATAAATAATTCTCCATATCCTGCCCCCCGTACATGCCACGCACCACTGTCATATGCGATGTGGCTGGCTACACAATTTTGATACATAAAGATCATTTCCACATAATACTAATTACATTTCATTTATAATAAGTTTTGGAAATGTATTTGCAGTTGTTTTGTTTTATATAACAGCCATTTCACCCACCCTTTCATCCATAGCGTCCCCGAAATGGGGACGCTGAAATATTGTGCAAAATAGCAGTCAAAATATTTGTTTTGACCAAAATTATCACTTGAAGCGTTACTAGTTTGGTATTGACTAACATATTATGGAGTTTCATGTGAAAACAAAAATTCATGCATTAATTGTTTTAACCGTGAAGAGCTTTGAGCTCAGAAGGAATAATAGTTGAAGTCCTAAATAGCGTTGGCAGCTAATGAAAAATGATGAGTGTTGGTACTTTGCCTTTGAGTTTTATATTGTATTATAATTGGCAAAGTCCAAATAAAGAGGCAGTAGCTTCAATTCTTTGTAATTAGCTCTGGTTTTGATAGTGACATTTTTGACTAAATACACAGGGTCTGATATTCAGCGGTAGCAGAAGGAAAGCTGCCACCGCTGAGCATTAGACTCAGATATTCAATGCCAGGCCTATCTGTGGGTCCCAGCACTGAATATCCGGATTGCCAGGAAGCTAATCAGGCCGTGGTGGTATTCAGCTGCTGCCCAGTTAGCTTCCGCAGCAAAAGTTAGGCCAGCCTTTACTACACCTGACTTTCACCACTTTGCCATCACCCTGCCCCTGGAATGCCCCGATACTAACCGGTTAAGCCTGCCTACCGGTTAACGCAGTTAGTAGGTCTGTTAACCATGTTAATCTCTTTGAATATCGGACCCATAGTATGACAGAGAAAATCTGATGTAAGAAAATGACAAAATAAGGCTTGGTATATGTGAGCTCTATTCTACAGAAAGCTAACTTGGATCGTAAGTAATTTATGTTATTATGTTCACCAGTTGCTATCCTTTCATATGCAATGTTTATGATTTTGTCATAGTATAGGAATTGCATACGTACTATTATCCTATAACACTGAAAGGCATAATGTGTGCAACACAGATTTTGCTTTTATTTTTAGATGAAGAAAGGCAGTTTGATTGGACTTTGTGAAGAAGAGTGAAGCTGATGTTCTTTTGTTCTGGAACCAGCTTGCACAAATAACACTGCCATAATAAAGATTAGATTGGCTTGCAAATAAGCTCTCTGTTTTTCTTTCCTTACAGAAAATATATTTTAAACTTGTTCTCTCTATTTCTTCTTGTCTATGCTATGGTCAGTAAACTACATAAAGGCTCACTTAGATAACATATAATAAATTTGTAATCAGTTTTTATAGAGCATCAGACCTGCAGTACTCTTTTTCCACAAAGAGAGAGAGGACAACTGAGAAAAAGAATAAGCAGGGAAGTCATAACATCTATTAATAGTAAAACCAATCAGTTAAAATGACCCATTACAGCCATGTTTTGGCTACTGCCAACATCAGGGATCCATAAATTCCAACACAACCGTAACAAGCCTACGAGGAAAACCAATTGACACATTACAAAATTACATATCAGGATGAATATATCATGCATACACACCTATGAGAGATGTGAAAAATAGCTCACCTCATAAATTTTTTTTTTTTACTAGATAGATCCTGGTTAAGGAGGCTATTATAGCAGCTCTGTTCATGAATTGGAGGTTTAAAAAATGGACACATAGATTTACAAATCATATATATATCCTGGAGCCAATTTAGTTGGGTATATAGACATCCCTGGTGCGAGAACATTCATGTAAAATGGGGACATGATGGAGGTGCACATCATAGTGCAATTTCAGAATGGCACAAGCCCGTCTGGCCCCAGTTGTTGAGGTGCCCATGCTTATACCTGCTCCTGATCACTAATAAGGTGCAAAAAAGAGCTATTTTCATGTAAATACATACTCCACACGTATTACAGGCCCACTGCCACACATCTGTGTATCTGAAATGGCAGGCCAGGACATGCTAGTCTCAGAACATAGTTGTCCCCCTTCTGAAATATCCCAGTCAGAACATCCAAGTACCTGGGTTCTGTGGGCATGCAATTCAGGAACATCCACCTTTGTGCATGTGTCCAGCCTTCATCTCCAAGAACAAGCAGGAATGTAGTCTTCACATATGGGTGACGTCGGCAACGACAGAGCCCATGCAGAAACGCTCTCCAGCGTCCTATAGGAAAACTTTTGGGAGCATCCCACTGCACCTGCGTAGCTGCCTTCCCACCTTTCCAGCTCTCCCTCCTCAGTTCTTCATTTTCCAGGAGCCGACAGGGAGCAATTCCTGTCACCGTGGAAAATTTAATTCTTTTTTTGTGCTCGCATCTGCCTTCCCGTCGACACTAGTACCGACATCGTCGGGTTTTTTTCCTAATTTCTTCTTTCTTTATTTAAAAAAAACCCTTTGTTATTTTCTGAGGGCTCTTGACGTGCTTTGGCACTATTTTGGGCTTAGGCCCCTTTTTCCTTTCCAAAATGGATAAACCAGCTAGTGGTTTTAAAAAATGTTCCAAATGTGGCAGTACTGTTTCAGCCACCGACACCCATGACTGGTGTCTAAAATGTTTGGGACCGGATCATCAACCGTCAGAATGCCCTTTCTGTAGGAAGATAACAAAGAGGGGCCTGCAGAATAGAGCTGCGAAACTCAGCACCCTCTTTACCACCGATGCAATGTCCGCTGCATCAACGTCATTGAGAGCTTCATCTTCCTCTTACGGATCTCAGGTATCGAAACCCAGGTCCTCCTCAAAGGCTGTCCGGTCTTCCAAGGGTAGATCTCTTTTCAAGCATCGAGATGCCTCAGGTGTTGCCCTGGAAGGGAACACACCGGCCAAACAACCCCGGCGGGAGGTCCTTACCTCCAAAGCTTTAATGGGGTCCCAAGATTCTTCCGAGGCCTTCACCTCTGGAGAGCTCTTGGTGCCATGCTCAGGGATCGTGGCCTGCAGTTCAGGTACCGATACCCAAGCATTGGTTGGCTCCATGGATCAACATATCCTAGCCACTGCAGTCAGTCCCACCGGCATCGGTACCGAATGTATCTGCATCGACCTTTCTGCCGCTCTCCATGCTACCACCCATGCCGGCCCTACAGTCGGTGTCCAGCATTGAGGGTCCAGTACCAAAGCATTCTGATGCAGACTTTGACCGATCACGCAGACGGGCTGAGCACAAGCACCCTGCCCATTGGTACTTTGAAACTTCTGATTCAGAATCCTTGGATGATTTATTATTTATTTATTTACATTCTCTTATATACCGTGCTATTCTGCATCAGTGCGGTTTACATTGAACAAACTGAAATTACATTGAACAGGGCATTATAACTTGGAGATAACTATTTTAGGGGGAACATGGGCTATGGAGGGTTAAGTGGCTTGCCCAAGACCACAAGGAGCACCTGTGGGACTAGAAACCCCAGTCCTTCCGGCCCATGGTTGCTGTCCTCTAGTGGGATTTGAACCCCTGACCTTCCGGCCTGAAGTACCTTGCCCCAACCACTAGGCCAACTCCTCCACTCCAAGTCGGCCAGTACCCGAGAAATGAGGACTCTCCCGGAGGATCCTTCTCCTTCTCCACAACGTTGTATGTCCCCTCTGGAGGGTGTGTCTTTTCAAGACTTTATCCGCAACGTTGCTCGAGGTCTCTCCATTACGGTCACCTCGGAGAAGGAACCAAGAGCTGAGGAACTTGAAATTCTTCAATATCCTGCAGCCTCGAAGGAAGCTGCTACCCTTCCTATTCACCCAATTCTTCATGACCTTATGCTCAGAATGTGGGAGACACCTTTAACTATCTCTCCACATTCTTGGAGGCTCAATTCTATGTACCGGGTACCTGAGTACCCCAGTTTTCAGAAGACACAGTTACCACACCATTCCATGGTGGTGGAATCCACAATGTGTTGAATCAAAAGTACCAAAACACATTCATCGAAGCCTCTGGGCAGGGAATCGAGACTTTCAGTCGTCGATGCTTTCAGGCCTCCACGTTATCGGCCAGAATCAGTTCTTACATACTCTACATGGGTATATTCCTTAGAGAGGTAACTAAGGATTTAGAATTAATGGCTCCTCTTCTCCCAGATGACAAGAGGGCTGATTACCTCACCCTTGTAAAGCATGCCCAAAACGTTTCCAAATTTGTGCTTTGACTGCTTTGAATGTATTAGCAGAACTTCTGCTATATGCATTGGTGCAAGTACTGTAGGATTGTTTGGTTACAAGCATCTGATCTAGAACAGTGGGTTCAAGATAAGCTGGGGAATATTCCTTGCACAGGAGAAAACCTTTTTGGCAAGGACTGGCAGGACAAAGCTTCTCAGCTGGAATCCGAGAATTCCACTCTCAATAGGCTTTCTAGAACCACTGTCAACCCAGCTAAGAAAAGGACTACAAAGAAGCCTTTTTTCAACAAGATAAAGAAGTACTACCCTTCTTATACCCATACTGTGCACTGTCCGGTCCATGCTCCCCAAAAGGGGCAGCAGCAACCAAAGCAAAAGAGAAAGGCTCAGACTCCCAGATCTCAGCCAACGCAACAGACCCAATCTCCTCAGGGTCTTTGACTTCTTTCTAGGGAACTTAGCCATCCTGCCTCTGAAGATCCCAGATCCCATCAACATTCCAGGCACACTACGTCACTTCGCCCACAGGTGGCACCTGATAACATCAGAGCATTGGACTCTCTCTATAGTAAGAGAGGGGTACAAACTTCACTTCCAAAGTATGCCCCCCAATCTACTCCAAGAGAGTTCAGTTCTCGACCTCCTCTCACCACACTTGTTACAGAAGGTTACCTTCCTTCTCACGCAGGGTGCAATAGAGGAAGTGCCACTCTATCAGCAGGGCCTGGGCTTCTACTCTCCTTAATTCCTTATCCCGAAGAAAACAGGATAAGGCCCATCCTGGACCTCAGAGAACTGAACAGGTATCTGTTTCTGGAGAAATTCAAGATGATCTCCCTGGGCACTCCTCTCCCTTATCTCCAGAGTCAGGACTGGCTCTGTTCTCTAGATCTAAAGGACGCATATACCCACAACCTTATTCACGCAGAACACAGGAGGTTCCTGCGATTCCTCTTCCAGGGAAAACATTTTCAATACAAAGTCCTTCCTTTCGGCCTGGCCTCTGCCCCAAGAGTCTTTATAAAATGCATGGCAGTGGTGGCTGCATTCCTAAGAACTCTGGGGATTTTTTTTCCCCCTACTTAGATGACTGGCTAATCCGAGCAACAACAGCTCTAGATGCCAGTTCTTCTCTCTCGCGCACCATACAGGTGCTTCAACACTTGGGATTTGTAATGAATTTTCCAAAATCCCAACTCACCCCTTCTCAGACCCTAGAGTTTATAGGGGCTCTCCTAGACACTCAACAGTCAAGGGCTTTTCTACCCAAGCCCGCTGTGCTCGAATCACTCAGCTAGCATCTCAAGCATGTTTGAAATCTTCCCTCACTGCTCGAGAAATGCTTCAACTGCTGGGCCAAATGGCATCCGCTGTACATGTGGTTCCTTATGCTCATCTGCATATGCATGCAGCTCAATGGACCCTAGCTTCGCAGTGGGCTCAAGCATCCAGTCATCTGGGAGACAAAATCATGATCTCTGCACGTCTCATCTTGTCTCTCCAATGGTGGAAATCTCCACAAAAACTTCTCGTAGGGTCACCTTTTCAGATGCCACCATATCAATCTACCCTAACGACGGATGCATCCAAATTGGGCTGGGGAGCTCATGTGGACAATCTCTCCACTCAGGGTGTTTGGACTCAACAAGAGGCACGACTTCATATAAATCTATTGGAATTCAGAGCCATACACAATGCTCTCAGGGTGTTCCACGACCACCTTCACTTCCAGTTCTAGTCCAGACAGACAATCAAGTAGCTATGTTCTACATGAACAAGCAAGGTGGAATAGGTTCTCGGGAATTGTGCAACAAAGCCCTGTGCCTATGGTCTTTCACCATACAGCATCAGATTCACCTTCTAGCAGTGTATCTCCCTGGCAAACAGAATCTCCTGGCAGATGGTTGTTTTATTTCACGATGATATGCAGGGTTCATTAGTCTTTCTTTTGAATTTCATTCTTAAAGCATTGCAAAGAGTGGGTTTTTTTGGAACGAAAGGTGCAAGAGCACGTTATGAATATTATGTATAGGTATATTGGACATAGCGGTTTTGTTTTTGTTTTTTTAACGGGCTTTATATATTAAGCTTACAGTAGAATGTTCAGCATTCATGATTTTAAATGTGTGCACTGATATTCAGGATATCTACGACGTGTTTATCTTCATTTAAATTTGATCTATGGTGCCAATTTATTTAGTTGAGGTTAGGAGCATTCTTTAATGTACTGCTGGTTTAGTATACTATTCTGTTTATATTATCAATCCATTATACTTGATCATTCTGTTTGGATAGAAAATAAAATATATGTTAAGACGTTCGGATTCAGGGCTTATTTGACACACCGGTATTGCCGATTTCCTTAACTTTTAACGAATTGCTGTCTTGATACAATATTTTTTATAACATAAAATTCTTATAGATGGAATGCTATGTTGTCATTGCAGTATAGATAAAAATAAACTTAAATTCTATAATAATTAATTATTAACCTCTGCACATCTAGGGATAGTTATCTCCACATATCTTTTGGAGCTTCTATAAATTGGTAGGACATTGTCCATCGATCTTGCCAACATACTTAGTTTTGATACAATGTCCTTTTTTAACTTTTGTATATCTAGGGATAGTTATTTTCGCATATCCTTTGGAGCTTCTATGAATTGGCAGGACATTGCCCATTGATCTTGTCAACGTACTCAGTTTTGTTTCAATGTTTTTTTTTCTTGAAGAACACCTAGGGCATTGTTCCCTACTGATTGGGGTTATTACAGTACTCCTCCTTTACCGTGGCTTCACATAAAAAGTTTTTTGTTATTATTCTTTTATAAAGGTACCTCACATTGTGGTTCTTTCTCCTCTGGAATTGTCTAATATATTTTAATAGGTTTGTACATATTGTATTTTTTTCATTATTTTTTGCTGTTTGCATGATTCAAACATTAGTTTTAAGCACATTATCACATTATTTATGGTTTTAGGTGTTTATTATTTATCAGATACTCATTTTTTAAGTATGCTTTATTTCTTTATTTTTTAAAGCAGATTATTTATTATTGATCTTATTTGATATTAATATTGTTCATCAATTTTCTGTATTATTTTACCTGTGTATAATTTATTATTTATTGGTTTTTTATTCCTTTTTTTAGTGACATATGTTCTCTATTTAACAGAAGTCCTATACAAAAAAGGTATCAGTAGACATATTTATGTTTTTAGTTATGTCCTCCTCATCTCATTTTCTGTCTTTTTTAAAAAAAAATGTTTACTTGTTTATTTACTTTTTTACTGTAGATATAATTATAGTACATTACATATATCTGTATTTTTACTTCTGCGATTATTATTTGGTGATTACAGATGTTAGTGGTTTGGTTTTCCAGCTACTATGTTATTCATTTTGTTTTTATACCTTTTAATGATTTTAATCATTTATTTGATGTGTTTTAATTATTATTGTTTGTTTCTTTGAGGTTTGCACCCTATAATATCCCCCTGAAGAAGGCCGTAAGGCCAAAATGCGTAGGGGCAATAAAGAAAGGGTTTTTTTCAAACCTGAAAACTCTGCCAGTCTGGGTATCTGTTCTCTTTGTCCGCAATAGTCTTGGGTACATTGGTAGTTTATTTTGTATAACATTTCTGTACCTAATGTCTTACGATCACAAATTTTTCAGATATTCTAGAAAAAATTTTATTTTGATCATGATCTCATCATGGCAGGTGATTTTTTTTTTTATTTTAATATTTATAAAGTTTAATACAATTTAACATCCATACAATATCCATGAATGAAAATGGAAAAATGGAAAAACAAAATATACATCCAACATTAGGTAATAATTACAGCCATCCCACACTCATTTTCCCTCCGTCAGTCCACAAAAATTAGGAAATAGGGGAGTACTAAGAAATAAGCAAACAGATATAATGATACAGTAACATATCCAACACTTACCTGACAGCAATTGATCCTAGATATACCCTCCAGGAATTGACCCAATTTAGTTAGAAAAGACCTACATGCATTATCTGACTTTTATCTATCCTTCCAATGTAAATAGATTATGTATATAGTTGACCCTGTTTTCCATGTTTATACTCCTGTTCGATGTAAACCTGACAGCTTGTTGTTATGGTCGTTAAGTTATAATGTAAACCGCACTGATGCTAAATAGCGCGGTATATAAGAAACTGTAATAAATAAATAAATAAAATAAATATCAATTAATCACACGAATATTATAACAGGCGAATGGGAGACTCACACGTCAGCTGTATGAGAAGTTATAACATCCTCGACATCACTCACTTCCCTAGACTCCAAGAAGGCTAACAACTGCTTGGGCTCAAAAAACAAAAACATTTTTTGCTTAAAATTAACATAACATTTCACAGGAAATTTAAGTTGGAAGGAAGCGCCCAGGGCCAAAGTCCTAGGGCGAAGAGCCAAAAACTCCTTCCTTCTCAATTGGGAAATTCGTGCTAAATCAGGAAATACTCTTACTCTCGAGCCCATGAAAGCTTCATTAGCTTTCCTAAAATACATTTTGAGAATAAACATTTTATCAGTCTCCAAAGCGAAAGTAGCAAGGAGGGTAGTTCTTTCTATAACAATCTCCAGAGAACTCTCAAGGAGACCTGTGAGATCCCCCAACCCCGGATAAGAGGGGGGGGCCCCGCCTGCTCCACCTCTACCACCCAAGGATAGATACTGAACCCTGGTTAAGGGGGGAAACTGCTCCGAGGGGATTTTTAACACCTCCCCAAAATACTTCCGCAGCATCTCAGCCGCAGACAATATTGGGGACCTAGGAAATCCCAGGAACCGTAGATTACAACGCCGGGCCTGGTTTTCCAGGTACTCCATCTTCCTAGCAGTTACGTTACTATCCTTAAGATGAGTATGGACCAGACCCCGCAACTCCCCCATCTCCTTCTCCAGGGTGGCAACCCTACCAACTTGCCCTTCATGAGCTTTAGACAGAGAATCACAAGAGTCTCTAACCACATTAAGTTCCTTTTGAAACGTCCCACAAAGTCTGTTCATAGAATGATTCAGAGATGCCATGCCTTCCCATAGCGTTTCCATATTAATTACCGCGGGTCTCACCAAAGCTGGAACCTCAGGAAGTTCTTCCATCCTCGTCAAGAGTGCAGACGCTGAGTGCTCCGCTGACACCCCCATCTCACAGCTCCGGCCCCGGCCTGCATTCACCAAAGAGAAAGACACTGCTGCAGCTGCACCTCCTATGGCCTCAAGAGTCGGCGTGCTTGCTGCAACCAGCTCCGGGGTCAAAGCAGCTCCAGAGAATATACTTCCGGGACGCGGCGGCGGTGTCCGCTCCTCAGAAGAGAGCCAGACACCCGACACGCTCTGGGGCGACACTCCTCCCTCTGCCCCAGCCAAAGACGCCGCTCCAATGCGGGGCTCAAAGCCGCACTGCCCCAGAGTTCGTTGGCCCGCAGAGCTCGATGGTTTCTCACCCGGAGGTAAGGCGAGTTGCTTCCGCTTCCTCCGTCCCATCTCACGGTCGCCGCTCCACAGACTAAGACAACTGGTAGCAGGCACTCACCGCTCCGCGCTAACATCCGCCATCTTGGTTACTCCCCTATGTGATCATGGCAGGTGATTTTAACATGGTCACTAGTCCTTTACTGGGATGCAAACCACAAAAGATTGCTAAATAATGGTATACATTTTCATTGTCGGAATTGAATCTCACAGACCTTGCACCCTGAAAAATCAGATTATACTTTTTTCCCATGATCTCTACTTACGTTTAGACTGTATTGTCATTGCAGTCCTGTTGCCACAACCTCTGTTGAAGCCAATGTACTTTCCATTTATTCTACAGTTTCTTAGGAACGAAAGTACAGGTTGGTGAAAAATAAAAAAGAAGAAATGGAAAATTAACCTACATTTATATTACAACCCAAATTTAAGGACTTCCTGTATACTGCTGGAGGAAATTATTGTAATTATAAAACTCCTTGGGTCTGGACAGCAAGGACACTGAATATAATAATTAGTAGGCAGCAGTTATCCAGATAGTAGCAATAGTCAATCCACTGTCTAGATAACATTTTTGCTGTCCTAAAATTATTCAGTTATCCAGATGGCACAATGAATTTTATCACACTTTAGATAATTTGGCACTCCACTTACGCAGCAATCCAGCACCATCCAGAAAATACTGAGGTCTGTAAGGATTTTCAGTGGCATCATCTGTTTGTTGTTGTTAAGAGCCGTCAAGTCAAAGTTTGGCTTCTGGCAACCCTGTGGATAGTTGTCGATGTCATGACTATCCCCTGGGTTTTCTTGACAAGTTGTGACTGGAATCTGCCTCTTTTGGCAAGGTTAGTAGAGAAGGAAGCTGCGGCGCAGATAGGGGGATTTCTGGAAGATCATGCACTTCTGGATGTGGGCCGAGGGGGTTCGTTTAAGTAATGGAGTGGAGACCTTGTTGTTGGCCATGCTTGACCAGGTTCATGTGTGGCTGGACCAAAGCCTCTTGGTGCTGTTGGTATCATTGGATTTGTCGGTGGCATTCGACTTGATCGAACATTGGCTCCTTCTGGAACATTGTAGTGCATTGGGACTAGGTGGGTTGGTGCTCACATGAATGGACTCATTCATGTCTGATAGGTGCTTCAGGGTCAGGGACCTGGTGGGCCATTCATCCCTATATGCTTGGGGGCGGTACCATAGGGTTCTCTCTTGTTCCTTTTGTTGTTCAATATTTACTTGCAGCCCCTGGGTGCAGTTATATGTGCGGTCTTTCCTTTTATGCTTATGCTGACCAACTCCAGATTCTGGTTCCTTTGAGTGGGGGCTTGGAGGCAGCCATGGGGTGACTGAATGATTGCCTAGCACAAGTCCATAACTGGCTGTCAGACAGTGGCCTGGTGCTCAATGTTGATAAAACCATGTGCCTGTACTTTGGATAGTTATGTGGTTGGACTTTCATTGGTTGCTCGCTATTTCAGGATTTGAGGTTCCCTGGGTGTCATACTAGAAAGCACTGGGATTGGAGAGACGCAACTTGATTGTGTGGTTAAGTTGACTTTCGTCTGGCCCGGTAGCTGTTGATGTTGATTAGCAGAGCAGCATACAATAAAATATTTTAAAAGGGAGGAAAAAACTCCATAAAATTATAGGACAGAGAGGCACAATCATATATAGGAGTGGGGAAAGAAGAAAGGCCAGGGAGGAGCAGGTGTTAACAGCAGGGGACCCAACATATCACTCAGCTCATCCTGAGCTCTTTTCAGTTTGGGTTTAAGCTATATCATAGCATGGAAACTTTACTACTATCTCTCAATGGAACATTTCCTCCGACATTTTGAACAAGGCAAATCTTTCTTTTTGGTATTATTGGATATCTCTGCTGCATTTAATACAATTAATTATGCAATCATATTTCAACAGTTGTATGATATGGGCATACTGTATCTGGTTCTGTATATAATTAGTTTCATTTGTTTTGACTAATTAAAAAAATTTAGGCTAGGATAGCAAATTTGGTTTTCTTAGCTGCGGCCATACCTGAAAATGTCGGCCTTGAGGCTTGTTGTTCAGACCCTGGTGCACGTTACACTTAATTATTGTAACATCTTGTATGTTGGTTTGCCAGTTAGGGCCCTCTGGCACTTACAAACTGTGCAAAATGCAGTCGTGTGGCTCCCAACAGGAAAGAGTAGTTACTCACCTGTAACAGGTGTTCTCCAGGAGCAGCAGGAATCAGTCCTCACATATGGGTGACATCGACGTCGATGGAGCCCCCTGCGGAGCATTTCCCCAGCTTTCTAAGAAAGCCTTTGGGAATACAGGCACTCATGCACGGTCCCCTTCCTGCCTAAAGGTGCCATCTTTGCCAGTCAAATGACATAGCTAAGAACAGCACTTAAAAAGCCAAACAACTGCAACTCCAAGGGGAGGAGGGAGGGTTGTGAGGACTGATTCCTGCTGCTCCTGGGGAACACCCGTTACAGGTGAGTAACTACTCTTTCTCCAGGACCAAGCAGGAAGTCAGTCCTCACATATGGGACTCCCCAGCTTCAGGATACCGGGGACCACAGAGCTGAAAATGAGCTCCCTCTAGCTACAGCATCAGAGAAAAGGATTTCCCTGGACTACACCTCCACCGGTAGCCCAACCGGAGGGCTGGAGGGTAGGAGTTACCTAAACCTCGAAGAGATTCTGGAGCACTGCCTGACTGAAAGCACTGTCCCT
The DNA here is from genome assembly GCA_033557465.1 of Ichthyophis bannanicus. Taxonomy (NCBI): domain Eukaryota; kingdom Metazoa; phylum Chordata; class Amphibia; order Gymnophiona; family Ichthyophiidae; genus Ichthyophis; species Ichthyophis bannanicus. The sequence goes on from CM066035.1 coordinate 259,477,021, forward strand.
ACGGGACTCCCTCTCCAGGCAGTAATGAGCTGCAAAAGTCTGGCTTGAGGACCAAGTTGCAGCCCTGCAGATGTCTGCCAACGGTACAGAGAAGAGATGAGCTACTGAGGCAGCCATTGCCCTGACACGGTGGGCCGTGACCCGACCCTGCAAAGAAAGGTCAGCTGCCCTGAAAGCCCAGGTGATACAGTCAGCCACCCAGATGGACAAGGTATGCTTGGACACAGGCACCCCCAAGTTATTGGGGTCAAAAGATACGAAGAGCTGAGTAGCCCTCCTATGTCCCTGCGTACGCTCAAGGTAGAAGGATAAGGCCCTCCTACAGTCCAGGGAATGCAGGATTGTCTCAGCCCGGCTAGCATGGGGCCTAGGGAAGAATGTTGGAAGAACCACCTCCTGGTTGAGATGGAAGGAGGAGACAACCTTAGGGAGGAACTTAGGATGAATCCTAAGGACTACCCTATTCCTATAGAAGGGAGTGTAAGGCCTATCACATACTAAGGCCTGAAGTTCACTTACTCGCCTGGCCGAGGTTAAGGCAACTAGAAAGAGTCTTCCAAGAAAGGAAGCGAAGATGACATGTAGCCATCGGTTCAAAAGGTGGGCGAGTTAATTGCTGCAAAACCACATTCAACTCCCACTCAGGGGCTGGTGGACGGATAGGAGGCTTGAGCAGAAGCAAGCCTCTGAGGAACCTGGACACCAATGGGTGAACCGACAAGGAGTGTCCCTCCACCAGTGAGTGGTGAGCTGCTAGAGCAGAGAGGTGTACCCGAACAGAATTAGACTTAAGGCCCTGATTGGACAAATGCAAGAGATATTGAAGCACCACTGGTACAGTGCAGGAGAATGGATCTGCCTGGTGTTCGACACCACAAGAAGAATCTCTTCCATTTCAGGGCATAGGTTTTCCTGGTGGATTGCTTTCTAGAGGCTAATACCACCTCTTCCACTTCCTGAGGCAGGCCCCAGGGAACTAATACTACCCTTGCAGCCTCCAGGCCATCAAATTGAGAGATTTGAAATTGGGGTGTAGAAGGAAAACCTGATCCTGAGATAGGAAATCGGGCTGTAACCCCAGAGGCAGTGGGGTGTCCGCTGCCAGTTGAAGCAGAAGGGGGAACCAGGGTTGCCTTGGCCATCTGGGAGCTACCAGAAGCACCGAGGCCTTGTCCCTTACAATCTTGAACAAAGTTCGGGCCACCAAAGGCGTGGGAGGAAACACATAGAGAAGGCCCTGGTTCCAGGAAATGAGAAAGGCATCTGCTGCTACTCTTAGGGGATGCGGTTGCCTGGAACAGAACCTGGGTAACTGGTGGTTCAGGGGACTGGCAAAGAGATCTATGGTTGGAAGTCCCCATTTCAGAAAAATTTGTTGAAGCACTAATGGGTGCAGCTGCCACTCGTGGGGCTGCAGAATCCTGCTCAAACTGTCTGCTAGGAAGTTCTCTTGACCTGGCAGGTAGACCGCCTTGAGCACCATGCTGTGTTTGAGTGCAAAAGAGCAAAGGGCCTGTGCTTCCTGACACAGGAGTCTGGATCCAGTGCCCCCTTGTTTGTTCACATAAAACATGGCCACCTGATTGTCCGTCTGTACCAGAACAGACTGGTGAGCCAAGGTGTGAGAGAAGGCCTTGAGGGCTAAGCGAATGGCTCGTAGCTCTAATAGGTTGATCTGCTGCGTGGCCTCTGCAGGAGACCACAGGCCCTGGGTGCACTTGTCTGCACAATGAGCACCCCAGCCCTGCAGAGAGGCATCCGTGGTCAACACCACAGTGGGGACAGGAACTTGAAAGGACACCCCCTGTAGTAAGTTGGGGGGGGTGTAGCCACCACTGAAGGGAGTCCAGGAATGGCTTGGACACCCGCACTCTGTCCGTGAGGTGTCCTGTGGCCTGCTGCCACTGAGTCCTGAGGTACCACTGGGCCGGCCGCATATAAAGATGAGCATTGGGGGGTCACATGCACTGTTGATGCCATGTGGCCCAGAAGCTGTAGGCAATGCTTGGCAGACACCCTTGGCCCAGTGAGAAATTGGTGTGCCAAGGTGATGAGCCTCTGTGCTCTGTCCTCTGGCAAGAAGGCCTTCGCCTCCTTGGAGTCCAGCCTTGCTCCTATGAACTCTAGGTTCTGGGAGGGGAGCAAAGTGGACTTTGCAAAGTTTATGACAAAGCCGAGGTGTTGCAGGAGGGACACCACTCTGGAGGTGGCCTGTCTGGCTTCCTGGTAAGTCTGACCCCTGATAAGCCAGTCGTCCAGGTAGGGGAAGACAAATACCCCCTGATTCCTGAGGTAGGCTGCTACTACAGCCAGGCACTTTGTGAAGACTCTTGGTGCGGAGGTGAGGCCAAAGGGCAGTACCCTATACTGGTAATGGTTTCCTCCCACAATGAACCTGAGATACTTTCTGTGGTCTGGATGAATGAGGATGTGAGTGTACGCATCCTTTAGATCCAAAGAGCATAGCCAATCTCCCTGCTGGAGGTAGGGCAGAAGTGTTCCAAGAGTAAGCATCTTGAACTTTTCTTTCACTAAGAACTTGTTGAGGTTCCTGAGGTCGAGAATGGGCCGGAGGCCCCCTGTTCTCTTTGGTACCAGGAAGTACCTGGAGTAGAACCCTTGCCCTTTCAGGTGTGGAGGGACAGGTTCCACCGCCTTGACCAGAAGCAGGCCTTGAAGCTCCTGAAGGAGAAGGTCTGTGTGTAAGGGAGGCCTTGGAGGCTCTCCTGGGAAGTAAGCAGGAGGAAACTGTTGGAAATGGAGCATATAGCCCTTGTGGACTATGCTCAAAACCCATGCATCTCCTGTTACTGGTGGCCACCTGTGGGCAAACAGGGCCAGACGACCTCCTGTGCAGAGAAGGGACAGCAAAGGAGGAAAGGCTATGCTTAGGGAGTCAAAAACCTCCTCCCTGCTGTGTAGGAGCAGGAGCCGGAGGCTTGGGGGTTGGCTGCCTACGGGGCCCACGTCCCTGCCCCTTGGCCTGCTGCCCCTGTTGGGGAGCTGGGGAGGCCTGGTAATGAGGGAAAGGTTTGTAGGCAGCCGCCTTCCTTGGGTAAAAGGACTTCTTACCCGAGCCCTTCTTTTTCTGAGAAGGGGCAGAGGTCTTTCTGGACAGTCTGGTCCGAGTAAGGTGCTCGGTCTCGAGCTCAGCAGCCTTCTCGGCCATGGGTTTGCCAAAAAGGTTCTCACTTCGGCAAGGGACATTGACCAACTTGTCCTGAACCCAAGGCTCGAGGTCTGATGACTGCAGCCATGCCTGGCGTCGGGCGGCGATGCCGGCTGCCGCTGCTCGGGCCGAAGCCTCGAAGCCATCATAGGCCGCTCGAGACATGAACTTAGAGCAGTCCCGGATACTCGTAGACAATGACTGGAACCTCTGCAAAGGTTCCCCGGAGAGGCCAGCCGCGAACCTGGACATTTCCTTGGCCAGGTCCCGAAGGTACATGCCCATGTACAGCTGGTAAGACTGGACACGGCAAGCAAGCATCGAGCCCTGGAAGCACTTTCTGCCAAAAGCATCCAGGTTCCGGGCCTCCCTGCTGGGAGGCACCACAGAATGCATCTTCTGGCTTTTCAGACGATGCATGGCCGATTCCACCACCATGGAATGGTGCGGCAGCTGCGCCTTCTGGAATCCAGGGCTCTTTCTGAGTCGAAAGACGGAATTGACCCTCTTGCTCAAAACCGGCGCCGAGGCCGGTGCCTCCCACATCCTGAAGAGGAGCCGTTCCAGCATCGGAGGAACCGGCACAGTAAAAGCCTCCTTCGGAGGAGAGTCATACTGGAGGGCCTCGAGCTCTTCGGCTCGAGGCTCCTCCTCGGGGTCCGCGGGAATGGCCAAGGCCTTAGCCGTATCCCTGACGAACTCCGAGAACTGGTTATCCTCCAGAGGGGACTTACTCCAGGGTTCGGACTGCGGTGAGTCCGATGGGACACACTGAGTCCGGAAGGTATCGGGGGACTCCTCGTCCTCCGTCTCCCAAGCAGACTCATCCGAGGAGAAGTCGGGGGACTCCGAACGCGTGGGTCTCGGTGGCACCTGCCCCGACGCCGAAGGCACCGGCGTCGACGCCCTCGGTTCCGAAAGGGAGGTCGAGGGTGACCGCGACCGAGGACGACCTCGAGCCTTTATGGTCTCGAGTATCGGCTCGGTCTCCGGGGTCGACTTCGACATCGATGTCCCGGTGGTCGGGGCAGATGCACCAGCGAGGCTGGTCATCAGTACCCGCTGCTGCTCCATGAAGGCAGACAATCTGCACTCCAAGGTTGTCAGCCTGAGTCCCAGCTCAGGAGACGCAGCAGCCCCCGACTCGGGCCCCGGTGGTGCTGGGCCCGACGTCGGCTCCCTCGGAGGAGAGTCCATGAGGACTACAGGACTTACGTGTCCGATGGACTCCGGCTCCACATGAGGCATTTTGGTTGGCTTCTCCGGCTCCAAAGGCCTGGGGCGGCGGTCAGGGGTCTGAGACCTGGCCCTCGAGGAGCCAGGGACCTCTTTCGACGCCACCCTCGCGAGCCGATTCTTCCTCTTGCGTTCCCGGTCGGGGGACCCCCTGTCCGAGGAACCCCGGCGATACTCGGGATCCGACTCCCGAGACATCGAGGCCTCAGATGAGGACCGGGCCCGGCCAGAGGCAGAGTCCGAAAAAATCCTTTCCTTTTGATGCTGTCGGCTGCATAGTGCCTTGGTAGACATTTTACCACATGAGCCACAGGACTGAGGATCGTGGTCTGGGCCCAGGCACCGAAGGCAGCAGTCGTGTGTGTCAGTGAGAGACATGAGTTTCTTACACCGATCACACTTTTTGAAACCACTGGAAGCCATCGGGGAAAAAAGGGCCCCCGCGAGGTCAAAGGACCAGCTATCCAGGGAAACAGAAAAAAAGGCACGAACGCCAGCCACGAAGGGCAAAAACCGAAAAATAGAAAACGGGCTCGATACCGGTGTACCGAACCCGGCGGGAAGGGGAACCGGCATCGAACCGGGGAAAAAAACCCCGAAGAATCGCTGAAGAAGAGTGAACTTTTCCGGGCGACTAGGACAAGCGTCCGACAGGCTCCACGGAAAAAGAGAGACTGGCAAAGATGGCACCTTTAGGCGGGAAGGGGACCGCGCATGCGTGCCTGCATTCCCAAAGGCTTTCTTAGAAAGCTGGGGAAATGCTCCGCAGGGGGCTCCATCGACGTCGATGTCACCCATATGTGAGGACTGACTTCCTGCTTGGTCCTGGAGAAAGTGCGTGACCCTCCCTGGTTCAGCTGCATTGGCTGCTGGTGCAGCAGCATGAGTTGTTATTGGTGCTTGTTTTTCGGGTCCTCCAAGATGCACGGCCCAGCTTTCTGTGAGTGTTGTTGGATTGGTATAATCCCTCTCAGTCACTGCGGTCATCCCAGGTACTGTTGTTGGAGGTGCCAGGACTAGAGGTAGTTTGGAGGGCCTCTATTCAGGAGAAGGCCTTCAGGATAATGGCTTGTGAGCAATGGAATGCTCTCCCTTTGGAGTTCTGTGCTCAGACTTCCCTGTTGGCTTTCCACAAGTTGCTGAAGATCTGGTTGTTTTCTGGGGGTTGAGGGGAGTGAAGTGGACAAGTGAACTGTTCGGAGTGGTGGGGGGGGGGGGGGTAAATGTTTACATGTTTTGAAATCTTGACTGTGTTGTAGATTTTGTAGGCTCCTGCCATTGTTGTACACTCCCTTGATTGAGCTCTTTTGTTCAGAAAGGTGGTTAAAACTTTTGTAAATAAATAAATAGGTTGCCAGGCCTTTTTTCCATGCAATAAGGAGGTCATTCTGTCCCGCGAATAGGGGGGATGGACATCCATCCCCGCTATTCGTCCCTCAACTGGCCCCATTAATACTCTCCCCGTACGTACAGCAGGTTTGTACAGGGAGGCCTAGACAGGGGCGAGAGGGGGCATTCCAGAGGTGGAGTGAGGGTGGGCATAAGTGGGCTGTGATCCTGGATGTACAGGGTTGATTCAGAGGTCAGCCCTGTATGTCCAGGGCCTCAAATCTAGACAGGGGACTTATTCCACCTCAAAGGTGGAATGTCCCCCTAAATGGAAGGGGATCACAGCACAGGACCCAGGGACACAGGTGAGGGGGCACAAGGGATTTCCTGCAGCCCGACTTAGGCCTTGGAAGGCTGGATTGGAGGTCTGGCTGTGAGGGAAACAGGCATTTGGGTTCAGTGGGCCAGGATCACAGGTCGTGAATGGAGCTGGCGATGCCATGGCATCACGGCTCCATTCACAGGACCAGCTAAGTTAACCAGGTAGTTACTGGGATGTAGGGCCAGACAGAATTGGGTCCAAGCCTGCACGACCAGGCGCTAGACCCAATTCTGATCCTGTGGGGCTGCAGGATCAGAATTGAGTCTAACTTTGCACGCCCGATTCTGCCCGGCCATACTGAGGGCAAGACGTGCATGAATAGAATTGGCCTCTTAGCTTACAACATCTGATATTACAAGGTGGCAGGGCTGGTGCAAGGATATGAAGTACCCTAGACAAAGTGAATTCCTGCTGCTCTTGCCCCTACCCGCCCATTGCTACACCTCTCCAGGATCTGCACCGGCAGGAACACCTTTAAACAGCAATGCACGGCATACCATATCCTCAGCACTGCAAGCTGCTTCTGCTCCCTCTGATTCCATTTCCTTTTGCATGCAAACAGGAAGTCTTCATCAGAAGGGGTAGAAGCAGGAATAGCATGCAGCACCAGAGGTTATGGTAAACGCTGCATTGCTGTTGCTACTGCACGTCCCAGAGAGGGGTGGGTAGTGGGCTGCCTGCTAACCATTTGTGCTCTAGGCAAGCGCCTAGTTTACCTAATGGTACTGCCAGCCCTGCAAGATGGTCTCCAATCCAAGTACTAACCAGACCTGACTCTGCTTAGCTTTTGAGACTGGGCATACTCAATGTGGCATGACCATAGTACTAATCTGCATAGTATCAGTGAAAATAGATAGATAGTGCTACCTAAGAGCATTATCTAGATAGTTGCCTTTGAATATCAACCCGGCTGTGTTCTACGAAGCTGTTCTTAGAGGTCCAATTATTGGTGGGAGAGATCATCTTTGTTACCTGGGAGCTGCCGCGGGTGTTTCTACTGCCACGGAGCAGTGTAGCAGGTGGGAGCCAGATGCCTGCTGCACCAGCTGCAGGCATTGGGAGGCCGTCCTAGGTGCTGAGGACCCCCCCCCCCCCCCGAGCCCTACAAAGACCAGCAGGAGCTACACGCGGCTGCGTGTTCGCAGCCTGCGTGGACATGTCCTAAAGGGCGTGTCACAAGGGGTTAGACACGCTCCTTCTGTGCTCCTTTAGTGCTCCTGAGTTGCTCTCGGAGCGTCGGAAGATTGAGTGTAGTTTTTCGATGGGGAAGCGGAAGGCAAAGGTGGTAGTCAAGGCTACATCTGGAGAAGGTCATGAAGGTAAGGTAACTGGCCCCATGGATAAACACATTACTCCCCTGTTACCTGTCAATCAATCTCCAGATGGGGCTTCTTTGAGCCCTGAGATTCGGACGCCACCTCCTTTTCCCCACCTTCCACATTCCTCTACTCCTTCAGATTCGTCTCTCCATGTTGCTGCTCCGGTACTCTCTCCAATGGTCCCGGCTGTGTTTGAAGAAGTGATTACTCCCTTGTCTCGGGAGGTGACTCTTTCAGACATTTGGTCTGCACTTCAAAGGACTGATACACGATTATCTACGACTGTCTCCTCTCTTTGCAAGTTTACACAATCTGTGGTGGATAAAGTACAAGTTATTGATAATCAAATGATTGCTACTACTAAGTCTCTTGCCCGTGTTGATTCGCTGCTCCAGACATGCAGGGATACTCATGTTACGTTAATTAAGGATTCTTTATCTTTTGCTTGCCATTTGGAATCCCTTGAGAACAATGTTTCCTCTAATTTTCTGTAGGCTGTGTGCGCATAAAATATCAGCTGTGTGCAGCTTTTGAAGGAAGGTTAAATTTTTGTGTGCCACATAACGACACTCGGAGTTATATACTTTAAAATTTGACTACACGTCAGAATACAGTATGTACACCACATTGATTTTAATCAAATTAAATGAAAATAGACGATTACTAAATGAAGCAGGAAATTTCTAGTAATTACAATCATAACTTTTAAATTTTAAGACGTCTGTGTTGTTTTCTATCAGAATCAGAGCCGTAATTTTTGTGTGCTCTGTTGTAAAGTATGTGCGCTTGCTCGGCGAGGTGTGTGCGCATGCACACGCACACAGCTTAGAGGGAACAGTGCTTGAGAGTCAACATCAGGCAAAAAACTTACATTTCCTTAATTTTCCACAAACTCATTTGCTTTCTTTTGAAATATTGTTGAAAAAATATTTCTCTGAGATTTTGCAATTCAGGGAGACTTTAGATATTGTGCAAATGTATTGTATTTCTGCTTTAGCTCTGGGCTCTCCGACTGCAGAGGGGATCCCCCCCCCCCCCTTCTGATATCCCCCTCCCCCTTCTGATAGTTCGGTAGCTCAGGATTTAACCGCTTTTTTGGAGGATTCGCTGGACGTCATCCCCAACCGTTGTACCTTGGTGGTGACTTTTGGGTCTGAATCCCTCAAACAACGGGTGTTGCGTGCATACTTTAAACACAAAGATGCCTTATTCTGTGGTTTCAAGCTTCAAGTGTTTCCAGATGTGAGTCGGTGTACCCAGGTTCGGAGTAGGCAGTTCCTGGAGTTAAAACCAAGGGTTGTAGCATTAGGAGCTTAGTTCTTTCTTCAATTTCCTTGTCGTCGTCGTCTTATTACCTTGGAGGGGCAGAATTATGTTTATACTGATGTAGCTCAACTACATCAGTTGTTAGCTGATAAGGAAATAGTGGGGGACTGAAGAGGTGGTTTTGTATTCTGAGCTCCCTTGTTGTTGTTGTTAAATGCCGTCGAGTCGAAGTCGACTCATGGCGACCCTCTGGATAGCTATCCTAAATTGTGTTCGGTCTTCAGTCAGGCGGCTCATTGTTGACAGACTGGTACCCGTAGCTGCTGTTATTGTATCAATCCATCTCATTGCTGGCCTTCCTGTTTTGCATTGACCTTCTATCTTGCCAAACATGATGTCTTTCTCTAGTGATCTCTCTCTTCGCATGACGTGTCCAAAGTATGAAAGTCGAAATCTTGTCATCTGAGCTTCTAAAGAAAGCTTAGGTTTGATCTCCTCTAGTACCAACTGGTTTGTTCTTCGGGCAGTCCATGGTATACACAGTATTCGCCGCCAGCACCATAATTCAAAGGCATCAATTTTCTTCCTGTCTGTCTTTTTCACTGTCCAGCTTTCACATCCATATGATGTTATTGAAAATACCATGGCTTGAACAAGTTGAATCTTTGTATGGAGAGAGAATTCTCTGCTCTTGAGAATCTTATCTAGGTCTTTCATAGCCATTCTGCCAAGAGCAATGCGTCATCTGATTTCTTGACTGCTTGTTGCTTCTTTATTGATAGTTGATCCAAGTAGGTTAAAGTTGTTCACAATTTCAATTTCTTCTCCTTCAACGATGAACCTGTTGATTATGCCAGTTGTCATGATCTTTGTCTTCTTTACATTAAGGTGCAGGCCCATTTTGAGACTATGTTCTTTGATTGTGAGAAGCAAATGTTTCAGATCATCTTCACTTTCAGCCACTAATGTAGTATCATCAGCATAGCGAAGGTTGCTGATGAGTCTTCCACCAATCTTCACACCTCTGTTGTCTTCATACAATCCTGCTTCTCTGATTTGTTCTGCATATAAATTAAATAGGTAGGGGGAAAGTATGCAGCCTTGTCTTACACCTTTGCTTATTTTAAACCATTCTGTTTCTCCTTGTTCTGTTCGAACTGTTGCTTCTTGATCAATGTACAGACTGCGCAAGAGAACGAGCAGGTGTTCTGGTATACCCATGCTTCTTAATGTGGTCCATAGTTTCTCATGGTTTATACAGTCAAAAGCCTTGCTATAGTCGATAAAGCACAAATAGATATCCTTTTGGTATTCTTTAGTCTTTTCAAGGATCCATCTCACATCTGCAATGATGTCTCTCGTTCCTCGCCCTTTCCTGAACCCTGCTTGCACTTCAGGTAGTTCTTGTTCCAGGTATGGTTGTAGTCTCTTTTGAATAATCTTCAGTAGAATCTTGCTGGCATGTGGGATCAGAGCGATTGTTCGATAATTTCCACAGTCAGTTGGATCACCTTTCTTTAGTATTGGTATAAACACAGATCTTTTCCAGTCAGTTGGCCATGATGTTGTCTTCCATATTTCTTGGCAGAGCCTTGTAAGTATGGTAACAGCTGCATCAGATTGTTGCAATACTTCTATAGGAATGCTATCGATGCCTGGTGCTTTGTTCTTTGATAAGGCTTTCAATTCTGCTTCAACTTCTTCTTTCATCACCAATGGTTCCCGATCATAAGGTACAGGTTGAAACGGCTGTTGGTCCACTTGATCTTTATCATATAAAAACTCTGTATATTCCTTCCACCTTATCTTGATCTTCTCAGCATCATTCAACATAGAACCTTGAGCATCTTGTAACATTCCAATTCGAGGCTGGAACTTTTTCTTTAACTCTCGTAGCTTTAGGAAAGCTGATCTTATTCTTCCTCTAATAGTTTCTGCTTCTATTTCCTTGCAAGTGTCATTGTACTACTTTTCCTTGTCCTGTCTTGCTGCACGTTGGAAATCTCTGTTTAGTTCTGCGATTATCTTTCTTTCTCCTCTGGCTTTAGCTTCTCTGCGTTTCTGGGCAATTTTCAGAGTTCCTTCCGTCATCCATTTTGGCCATTTTTGCTTTTTCACCTTTTGTAGAGGCTTCTCGCTTTCTTCCAACACAACCTTCTTGATGTCATTCCATAACTCTTCCGGAGCTCTGTCATTTGTATCTAAAGGAGCAAATCGATTTTGCAGGCAGTCTTTAAATTCCAGTGGTATATTCTCAAAGTCATATTTTGCTGCATTCATGAGTGGTTTGCTCTTTTTCAACTTTAGCTTGAGTTTGCATACTAGCAGTTGATGATCTGTACCACAGTCAGCTCCAGGTTTTGTCTTTGTTGATGTTATAGAACTTTTCCATCGTTGACTTCCACAGATGTAGTCAATTTGATTTTTATACAGTCCATTGGGTGAAGTCCATGTGTACAGTCGCCACTTGTGTTGCTGGAAGAAGGTGTTTGAGATGAATAGATCATTGGTCTTGCAGAATTCTATCAGTCTTTCTCCAGCTTCATTTCTGTTGCCAAGTCCATATTTTCCAACTACTTTGTCTTCTTCTTTGTTGCCAACTTTTGCGTTCCAGTCACCCATGACTATCAGGATATCCTGTTTGCATGTCCTGTCAATTTCAGCTTGTACTTCTTCATAGAACTCTTCAATTTCATTCTCTTCTGCAGCTGTTGTTGGGGCATATACTTGAATTATAGTTGTGTTGATAGGCATTCCTCATAGACGAATAGAGATTAAGCGTTCGCTGACTGCATTGTATTTCATTACAGTTCTTGCAAGTTTCTTCTTTATTATAAATGCAACACCATTTCTTCTTTGTCTTTCATTTCCAGCATAGTAGACCATGTGATCATCTGATGCAAAGTGCCCGATGCCAGTCCATTTCAGTTCGCTGACACCCAACAGATCAAGTTGTACACGTTCTATTTCATTCTTGACCACCTCCAACTTCCCTTGGTTCATGCTTCATACATTCCATGTTCCAATGTGTAAGACATCTTTACAGCTTCTGACTCTCATTTCATGCGCAGCTACATCAGCAGTCAGACATCCCGAGGGCTTTGAACCAACCATATCATAAATGCTGGCTTTACTCTGAAAAGTCTTCAGCTCTTCCCCAGTAGCTAATTGAGTGCCTTCCAACCTGGGGGTCTCATCTTCTAGCACCATAGCACAATTTGTTTTGTTGTAACTATCCATTGGGTTTTCATGGCAAGATACAGAAGTAGATTGCCGGGCCTTTCTTCCGTGCAGTTTAAGTTTGGTGTTGTTGCCATTGTCACAAAAATGTGCTCCTCCGCCGTCAACACTATCCCATTCTGCTGCTGCCCAGATGGGTGGTTTGTCTTGGTCTGGCACCTCAGCTGAGACCTGTCCATCTTGGGAGGCCCTGCCAGTAGTTAAACTACCGATAATTTAGCTCTCAGCATCACTGATGCACGCAAGCCCTCACAGCACGACAAGCTGCAAACCAAGTGAGGGCTTTTGCCTTTTTGTTTTCCTTTTCCCTGTTTAGGGTTAAGAATGATCTCTCCTCTTGATGTGTTTTCTTTTTGATGTTCTCATATATTTTGTTCTTGAATTTATTAGGATGTTATGTGTACATTAGTTTATCTGTTCTTATATTCAAGAAAAACTTAAATAAAAGGAAGAAAAAAAAAAGAGGTCCAATTATTGAATATATTACTGCTTTTGACCTAATTGATCTCACTTGAGAAATACCAGGCTCTAAGTGTGATGGCCAGAGCCTTGCAATGGATTATCTCTTTTCTTTCAGAGAGATTCTTTTTTATTTAGCTCATATGTTTTTAGTAGAAGTTCAAGGCGAGTTGCATTCAGGTACAGTAGGTACTTCCCTGCCTCCAGAAAGCTTACAATGTAATGGAATGGAGGGCTAAGTAACATGTCCAAGATTACAAGGAGCAGCAGTAGGATTTGAAGGCTTGCAGGCCACTGCTCTAAACATGAGGCTACTCCTCCACTCTATCAGCTTTGGGTTCTGTTTACAATATGATATGTTCTTAAATTTAATACACAGGGTTCGTCCCTATTTCATGCATTTTTTAGTATATTTCTACAGCTATCTGGACAATTGATATGTTCCCTAAATTTCCAAGGCCACATCTGCAATGCTGTGCAGCTGACTTTGTCTTTGGACTCATATGAGTCCATAATAGGGAATCAATGTTTAATGACCCTCAGTAACAGGCTCTTGATTGTAGACTTACATGTATACACCCTATATGAAATGGGAGATAAACATGTAGATTTTCGTCTCTCCTAGGGCAAACCCCTGACATGCCCCCATCTACTTTGGATGTGGTATGGTCATCCACATATAAATTTCACTTTTTCTAAACTGGTCATTTGCATGTGTATTTGGCTACTTATAAACATGGGGAAGGAGTGGCCTAGTGGTTGAAGCAAGTTACCTCAGGCTGGAGTTTCAAAATCCCATTGGAGGACAGCAACTTTGGGCCAAAAGGACTGGAGTTTCTAGTCCCACAGGCACTCCTTGTGGCCTTGGGAAAGCCACTTAATCCCTCGCTGCCTCAGGTACAAAATGTAGATTGTGAGCCCTTTAGGGACAAGGGAAATATATACAGTATCTGAATGTACACCACATAGAATACATTAAGCACTTGGTGGTATATAAATACCAAAAATTAAATCATAATTAGAGCTTCCAAAAAAAAACCACCTTAATAAGATTTTTTTTAAAGCAAGAGGCTTTGCCTTTACTGACTACTAGTTAAAATACCTGATACTAGTAGGAAAGAGATTGCCGACTACCTGAAAAAAACCTCCTATTTTTAAGAAAAAAATGTTCTGACTTATGACAAAAAAGTTTATTTAAAAGAAAATTGTTCTAAAGAAATTTGCACACTTTTCTGAGAAATTAAAGCCGATTCGGGAAAGGAAGCTTAAAAGAATTACATAATTTTCCAGTTGCTGTCAATTTGCACAATAGTGTACTCTCTTTCACAACAGTGTGCATGCACTGTTATGCAATAGCATGCACTCACTATTCACGCATGCATGAATAGCTAGTACTCTTGAATAAGAGTACACTCTATTAGGGCACGCTACTGTGGCAAAATGATATGAGACAAAAATGAATGAAAACTGGAAACTAAACGAAGCAAAGGTTTTTGACCTGCACAGCCCTAGTGTTCTTCATTCAACACATTTATAGAATTTAATCCTGATTTTAAACAAAAATTATTAAAGCTTCAGATCTTCAATTATTTATAATTGTAAACTATTTATTTCAAATAAACATAATATCTAATTTCAGTTGTCAGTAATTTTATTGTTGAGTAAATAACATCCTGACTCACATTTATATCTTATTACTATTTGTAACACCACTTTGATCTCAAACTTAAGCAATATAAGTTAGATTTATTTCCTCTTGCCAGTAGCTGAGTCACCTTATTCTGTACAGATGAGGTCAGTGCTTTAAAGTGGGAACCTGGGTACTGGAAGTTTCTTGTTTGAGGTTACAACACTTGACTGCATGACTACAAAAGATTAATTGTAGAACAGGAATCTTTCTTCAACACCATGGGTTACAGTACTCTTCGCCCCTCTTCTGGTGCCTCTGGAGGGGGGAGGGTGGGGTTGTTCCATTTTTGATGGCTTGTAATGCGGTTACAGATGTCTGTCATCCAGTTTTAAACAGGTTTGATTGAAAATAGATAGCAAACCTGACTGCTGCATTGCAAAATAGCTTTCCCTACAGACTTTAATGGGGATGAGTAAACATATGCTTCACTTTTTGAGTGGGTGTATTCCGACAAACAAAAACGAGCTCAAAATGTTTTGGCATACAGATGCCTACTATTTAGTAACTACATTTTTCCACTGAACCGATAACGTTAAAATATCGTCCCTAGCCTGCTCCAAACCATGCCCTGTTTTAAAATAGATAGCTTTGGCCATTTGGCAGTTTAAAAGTGGGATTTTTAGAAGGGACATCTAGAGCAGTATGTGCAAAAAGCCAAGGAACTGTCAGCAGTGAAGGGAGGCATATAGAAGTGCCTTCAGAAATCATTACATCTCCACCTCGAAAAATGAACCATCCAGTAAATAGTTCTGAAAATAGGCCCTGCACAAATAGCAAGGACAGGTATGTGCATGGGTGTAGGTCATTTTACAAATGCAGAAGCCCCCAAATCGCATGGCCTCAGAACTATAAGACTTGCAGGGTCTGGTCTGCCATTTCAGATACTCAGATGTGCAGCACTGGCCAGTAATATGTTTGGGGTACGTATTTAATCCCTACTTGTATGTTTAGCACTCACCAATGGACATAGCATGTGGGACCCATTTGAGCAGCAGTGATCATCACACAGAGTGGTTTTAGGTAAAAGTCAAGGCAGAGTCCAATCGTAGCAAACTCAAAGTCCTAAACTTCAAAAATGCTGACTTCAGTAAAATGGGAAAGTATCTGAAATACAAGTTAGCAGGGTGGGAAGAGATAAAGGAAGTGGAATCCAGTGGGCTAAATTAAAAGAGGCAATAAAAGGGGCAACGGATATATATATACAGGGTGGCCCAAAAAAGTGAGAACACCTCGTAAATTAAAAGCTTAAATAGTTTACTTATTTACCTTTTTTTAGCTATATAACATCTTTATTTCGACAATTTCCAGTCACCATCCTTTTTTTAAAATTTGTCAATCGTTTACATCTGTCTTTGAAGTTTTAAATAACTTATATGCTAAGAGATGTTCTCACTTTTTTGGGCCACCCTGTGTGTGTGTGTGTATATATATATATATGTGTGTGTGTGTGTGTGTGTGTGTGTGTGTGTATATATATATGTGTGTGTGTGTGTGTGTGTGTGTATATATATATGTGTGTGTGTGTGTGTGTGTGTGTGTGTATATATGTGTGTGTGTGTGTGTATATATGTGTGTGTGTGTGTGTGTGTGTGTGTGTATATATGTGTGTGTGTGTGTGTGTGTGTGTGTGTGTGTGTGTGTGTGTGTGTGTGTGTGTAAGGAAAGTAAATAAAAACAAGAGTAAAAGGAAACCTATATGGTTCACCAAAGAAGTGGCTGCACAAATAAAAACAAAAACACAGCTTTCTCAAAATTCAGAGGATCACAAAGAGAGGAATACAGAAAAGAATACAGGATAAAGCTAAAAGAGATGAAGAAAAATAAGGGGAGCAAAAGCAAAGGTAGAAAAAAAGATCGCTAAAGATGTGAAGCGTGGAGAGAAAATCTTTTTCAGGTATAGTCAGAAGAGTAAGATAGAGGTGGAATTGCAAAACTGAAAAGTGCCGAGGACAGACTTGTAGAAAGTGACACTGAAAATGTGAAAATGCTAAACAAATACTTCTGTATTCACAATAGAAAATTCTGGAGAAGGACCACATAAGATGGACAAATATACAAATGGGAATGGAGTAGATACCACACCATTCTCAGAAGATGATGTGTTACAACAGCTTGCAAAACTGAACATGGACAAGGGTATGGAACCGGATCAGATACATCCAAGGATACTGAAAGAGCTCAGAGAGGTTCTGGCAGGGCCTTTAAAAGATGTTTTTAATAGATTCTTGGAGACAGGAGAGGTTCCGTATGACTGGAGAAGGGCTGATGTGGCACCTCTTCACAAAAGTGGCGATAGAGAAGAGGTGACAAATCATAGGCCGGTAAGCCTTACCTCTGTGGTGGGAAAAGTAATGGAGGCACTCTTGAAAGAAAGAATAGTGGACTTCTGAAAAACAATAGATTACATGATCTGAGGCAACATGATTTTACCAGGGGAAGATCATGCTAAATAAATACTATAGAGTTCTTTGTCTGGGTGACCAGAGAACTAGATCAAGGGCATGCGATGGATGTGATATACCTAGATTTCAGCAAAGCCTTTGATACTGTTCCTAACAGGAGGCTTATCAAAAAACTGAGCCACCTGGGGATGGGTCCCAAGGTGGTGATCAGAAACTGGTTGTCTGACAGATGACAGAAGGTGGTGGTAAATGGAACTCACTTGGAAGAAAGGAAGGTGCATAGTGGCGTGCCACAGGGATCAGTCCTGGGACTAATACTGTTTAATGTATTTGTGAGTGATACTGCAGAGGGACTGAATGGAAAAGTCTGCCTTTTTGCAGATGACATGAAAATGTGCAACACAGTGAACACTTCTGAGGGGCTGGATGACATGAGAAATTATCTAAAAATACTGGAAGAATGGTCTAATGCTTGGCAGTTGAGATTTAATGTGAAGAAGTGCAGAGTTATGCACCTGGGATGCAGAAATCCAAAGGAATCATGATAAGGGGAGAGATACTGGTATGCACAGACCAGGAAAGGAACCTTGGAGTATTAGTGTCCGAGGATCTCAAGGTGGTGAAAGCACAGTTACTTACCTGTAACAGGTGATCTCTGGGAACAGCAGGAATTAGTCCTCACATATGGGTACGTCGGTACCGATGGAGCCTGCGCGGGAAAGCTTCTCAGCTTCCCAGAAAGAAAGCTTTTGGGAGCCTCCCATAGCGCCTGCGCGCTGCCTTCCCGCCTTTCCTAACCAACTCTCCTCAGTTCAAGTTTAAAGCTGAGACAATAGAGAGAGAGAGGAAAGGAAAGATAGAGAGAGAGAGAGATACAACTCCTAGGGGAGGTGGGAGGGCTGTGAGGACTAATTCCTGCTGTTCCCAGAGATCACCTGTTACAGGTAAGTAACTGTGCTATCTCCAGGAACAAGCAGGAATGAGTCCTCACATACGGGGACTCCATAGCTAAGATGCCTGGGAGATCCCCAAGGATATGAGACCCTGAAGGGTTCCTAGTCTTCCTATGGATCTCAGGCATCCATTAAGGGACGGAGGGCAGGAGTTGTTTAAGAATGGAACAGGTGTCTGAGGACAGCCTGACCAAACAAGGCATCCCGGCGGGAGTCCTTGTCCAAACAGTAATGGGCTGTGAAGGTATGAACCGAGGCCCAGGTGGCTGCTCGACAGATCTGGTCGATGGACACAGAATGAAGATGAGCCATAGAGGTGGCCATGGCCCTCACATTGTGAGCTGTGACATGACCTTCCAGAGAAAGGTTCTTACTCTGGTAAGCAAAAGAAATACACTGAGCAATCCAATTGGACAGTGTTCTTTTAGAGACTGGAAGTCCTAAATGAGAAGGATCAAAAGCAACAAAAAGCTGGGAAGACTTTCTATGTTGCTGTGTCCTGTGTAAGTAAAAAGCAAGAGCTCTTTTACAATCGAAGGTTCCTCTCTGCACTAGATGCATGAGGAGCTGGAAAAAAGACAGGCAAATATACCTCTTGATTAAGATGAAAAGGTGAGACCACTTTAGGCATAAAGTGAGGATTTGTCCTAAGGACTACCTTATCATGATGGAACCTTGTATAAGGTGGATTAACCACTAAGGCCTGCAGTTCACTGATGCGGCGAGCAGAAGTGATTGCAATAAGGAAAATAACCTTCCAGGAAAGAAACTTCAAGGAGGTAGTGGCTAAGGGTTCAAAAGGTGGCTTCATAAGCTGACCAAGAACCAAGTTTAAGTCCCATGCCACCGGAGGAGGTCGAATGGGAGGTTTAATTAAAGTTATGAATCCTGCAATAAGAGGATGAGAGGAAATAGGTTGTCCATTGAGAGGCTTAAGGGACGCTGCAATAGCACTCAAATGGACCCTCACTGAATTCGTTTTAAGGCCTGCATTGGATAGATGCAGGAGATATTCCAATAGAGAATTCACAGGAAGTGCCAGAGGGTCAAGACCCTTTTGAGCACACCAAATGGAAAATCTTTTCCACTTAAAAGCATAGGAACGCCTAGTGGAAGGTTTTCTGGAAGCATGGAGGATGTCCTTCACTTGCTGAGAAAGATTGAAGTCTTGAAGGTCTAGGCCTTCAGTAACCAAGCTCTGAGGTGAAGAGACTTGGGGTTTGGATGCCACAAAGTCCCTTCCTCCTGGGACAGAAGGTCTGGCGCAGCTCCCAAGTCCAGGGAGGGGGCTTGGGAGAGATGCAGAAGTAGAGGGTACCATACTTGGCGTGGCCAGCGTGGAGCTATGAGGATCATAGATCCTTGATCCCTCTGGAGTTTGAACAGAGTCTTGGGAATCAAAGGAATGGGTGGAAAGGCATACAGGAAGCCCTGACCCCAATGAAGGAGGAAGGCATCCTTGGCCTGAACTCCCTGACACGGAATTCTGGAACAGAATCGGGGAAGTTTGGCATTCCACGGACTTGCAAAGAGGTCTATGTCCGGGGTTCCCCATTCTTGGAAGATTCTGAGTACCTGATCCATGTGCAGGGACCATTCGTGTGGAAGCAGAACTCGACTGAGTCTGTCTGCCCAAGAGTTTTGGATTCCTGGGAGGTATACTGCCAGGAGATGGATTTGATGCTCTCTGGCAAAGGCCCATAATCTTAGAGCTTCATTGCAAAGCGACAGAGAGCCAGTTCCTCCTTGCTTGTTTATGTAAAACATGGCTACTTGATTGTCCATATGAATGAGGACTGTCTTGTAGCTGAGGAGGGTATGAAAGACCTTGAGAGCTAGGAACACTGCTCGAAGTTCCAAGTGGTTGATATGAAGAGAGGTCTTCTGTGGGGACCAAGTGCCTTGGGTGGAGAGGTCTTGTAGATGAGCTCCCCAACCTGTTTGGGAGGCATCTGTTGTGAGGGTTGCTTGGGGTAACAAAGGTTGGAAGGGGGACCCCAGCAACAGATTTTGAGTGGACATCCACCATTGGAGAGACCAAAAGAGACGTTTGGAGGTTGCTATTTGGTCTGAGAGAGCTCCTGAAGCTTGAGTCCACTGGGTGGACAAAGTCCATTGAGCTGCTCTCTTGTGTAGGCGAGCATAGGGTACCACATGTACTGTGGAAGCCATATGGCCTAGCAGCTGTAGCATCTCCCTGGCAGTTAAGTGGCTCTTTGACTGAATCTGGGAGGCTAACTGCACTAGACGTTGACAACGGGCCTGAGGAAGGTAGGCCCTTGCAGAAGTGGTGTCCAACCAGGCCCCTATGAATTCCAAGGACTGAGTAGGGGTGAGCTGGGACTTTGGGAGGTTTACCACAAGTCCCAGGTATTGCAGAATGCGCCTGGTGCGGTTCAGGGAGATCTGAGCCTCTGACTGGGTTGGAGCTCGGAAGAGCCAGTCGTCCAGGTATGGGAAGACAAATATTCCCAGAGTGCGTAGAAATGCAGCAACTATTGCCATGCATTTGGTGAACACTCTTGGAGCAGAGGCTAGACCGAAAGGAAGCACTCTGTATTGGTAATGTTTTCCCTGCAACAGAAAACGTAGGAATTTTCTGTGAGATGGATGGATGAGGACATGAGTGTACGCATCCTTTAGATCTAGAGAACAAAGCCAATCCTGACTCTGCAGGTATGGAAGGAGAGTGCCTAGAGAAAGCATCTTGAACTTCTCCTTGCATAGGAATTTGTTCAGTTCTCTGAGATCTAGAATGGGTCTGTATCTCCCTGTTTTCTTTGGAATGAGAAAATAGGGGGAGTAAAACCCTGACCCCTGTTGAAGAAGAGGAACTTCTTCTATGGCCCCCTGGGCCAGAAGGGTAGTCACCTCCTGATCCAGAAGGTTGAGGAGAGATGTGGGAGAATTGAAGTGTCTCACCATGGTATAGGGAGGAAGGTCTGAGAAATGAAGTTTGTAGCCCTCTCTTATGATGGAGAGGGTCCACTGCTCTGATGTGATTTGCTCCCATCTGGGAGCAAAATGAGCTAACCTTCCTGGAATGGTGAGAGGTTCTGGCTGTTGTAGAGCCAGAAAGGTTAAGTTCTCTAGTATCAAGTCAAAAACCCTGAGGGGGTTGGGACTGCTGGGTTGTAGCAGTCCCTGCAGGTTTAGGCCTGGCCTGTTTAGGTTGCTGACGCTTAGTAGCAAAGCGACCTGTAGAAGATTGTTGGCCAGAAGTGGAAGGAAATCTGCTCCTTTTGTAAAAAGGCTTTTTGAAAGTTTTTTTCTTGGCTGGAATGGAGGTTGACTTGGAACGTCTATCCAGAGCAGAATTTTATGCATCCATTTGAGTGGCCTTTATTTGCCACTCTTTGCCAAAGAGATTTTCACCCGTACAGGGCAGATTTCCTAAACCATCCTGAACCCAGGGCTCTATATCAGAAGCCTGGAGCCAAGCAATTCTGCGAGCAGCTATGGCAATGCCTGAGGCTCTGCTGGCACCTTCAAAGGAGTCAAAGGCTGCCCTGTTGGAAAACTTTGAAATGTCTTGAGTATGCTTAAGCCAAAGGAGGAACTCATCCCTTTTATCCTCTGGAAGAAAAGGGAGAAAGTTGTGCAGCTTTTGTGCAACTTTCTTTAGAAACATACCCATATAAAGTCTATATGAGTTGATTCTGGCAATAAGCATGCTGGCTTGGAAGATTTTCCTACCAAAAGCATCCAAGGTCCTGCATTCTCTTCCTGGAGGAGCAGAAGAGTATCTTTTGGTACTCTTTATCCTTTTCATAGCTGACTGCACCACAATGGAGTGGTGAGGAAGTTGAGTTTTCTGAAATCCAGGACAAGGAGGGACACGGTACATAGTGTCCAATCTACGAGAATGAGGAGAAAGGGTGAGAGGAGTCTCCCATAAGTCAATCATATGTTCATGAAGAATTTCATGAATTGGCAAGGTGACTGCCTCTCTGGGAGACTTAGAGTATCCTAAAATATCAATTTTTTTTGCTCTAGGCTCTGTTTCAGAGGTTACTGAAATAGAGAGTCCTTTAGCCACTTCTATTATGAAGTCTTGAAAGGACAAATCCTCTGGAGGAGACATTCTCCTTTTTGGAGAAGCAGGTTCCTCAGGAAGGGTAATGGATACTTCAGGAGACTCATCCGATGAATCAGAATCATCAGAGGAATCGAAGTATCGTCTGTCCCCTTCCAACGATCGATACGCGTATCGATCGGTACCGACATCGGGCGTTCCCAGTACCGGATCGGTACCGAGAAATAGCCCTGGACAAGGAACCGAAGTCGGTATCCTGGCCGATGTCGATGCAGTTGGTACCGGTATCGGCGCCGGTACCGACAACGGAACTCGTTGCGGTACCGTTGGCGTCGCAGCATTAATAAAAGCCATTATAGCCTGTTGCATGGATTGAACAGTGTGATCCATGGACGCCACGACTGCCTGGATGTCGGTACCAGGAGAAGGTGCCGGTACCCCAGAGCAGTCTAACAGGTGATCGGTCGAGGCCATGCCATCGATGTCAACCTGTAACCCCATAGGAGGAGCTTTGGAAGCCGGAGCTTCCCGCCGGGGTTGTTTGGCTGGGGCAGGATCCTCGAAGGCAAGCCCGGAGGCATCTCGAAGCTGAGAGGGAGATTTGCCCTTCAAGGACCTGCTAGGTTTATGTTTGGTTACCTGAGACCCATCAGGAGAGGAAGACCTGGAAGATGTCGATGCCACCGCCGGTGCATCCGTGGGAAACAGCACATGGAGCTTGGCTGCTCGGTTCTGTAACCCTCGTTTAGACATTAGAGAGCAGGACTGGCAATCCGGAATGGAGTGTTCAGGACCCAAACATTTAAGACACCATTCATGGGTATCTGTAACAGAAATTGTACCGCTACACTTAGTGCATTTTTTGAACCTGGAGGCTGTTTTTTCCATGAGGGAAAATTTTCTTGTGGGCCTGTAGGCCTAAGAAGAAAAATACACCAAGTGAGGAAAAAATATATATATATATTTTTTTTTAGAAAGAAAAGACTGGCGGTACCGGTCCGGCATCGGGGAAGGCAGACACGCGACCAAAGAAATAAATTAAAATAAACAACTTCTTCAGCGGTGACAGGAACACGACCTGCTGGCTCCGCGGAAAAGGTTAGGAAAGGCGGGAAGGCAGCGCACAGGTGCTGTGGGAGGCTCCCAAAAGCTTTCTTTCTGGGAAGCTGGGGAGCTTTCCCGCACAGGCTCCGTCGGTACCGACGTACCCATATGTGAGGACTCATTCCTGCTTGTTCCTGGAGATACAATGCGACAAGATGATAGCCAAAGCCAGAAGGATGCTGGGTTGCATACAGAGAGAAATAACCACCAGAAATGAGGAGGAGATATTAATGCCCCATACAAGTCGTTGGTGAGGCCTCACTTGGAGTATTGTGTTCAGTTTTGAAGACCATATCTCACAAAGGAAATAAAAAAACAAAGTGGTGCAAAGGAAGGCAACCAAAATGATTTGGAGCCTGCACCAGAAGATGTGACTTGAAGTGACTAGGAGTGACTTGAAGACCTACTGTAAATATGTATACCCTAGAAGAGAGGAGTGACAGGGGAAATATGATACAGACCTTTAAATACCTAAAGGGTATAGTTGAACAAACAAACCTTTTTCAAAGAAGAGAAAGCTGTAAAACTAGACAGCATATAATGGAGGAAGGAGTGGCCTAGTGGTTGGCACACAGTACCTCAGGCCGAAGGGCCAGGGGTTCAGTTCCCACCTGGGGACAGCAATCTCAGGCCAGAGGGACTGAGGTTTCTAGTCCTCCAGGCACTCCTTATGGCCTTGGACAAGCCACTTAACCCTCTGTTGCCTCAGGTACACATAGATTGTGAGCCCTTTGGGGACAAGGGAATTTATCTACTAGCTGTTTGTAGTAAATACAGAATGTAAACCACTTTGATTGAAGGATAAGGCAGTATAGAAAACTGGTTAAATAAATAATGAAGCTGCAAGGGGGTAAAATGAAAGGCAATGTCAGGAAAACCTGTTTCACTGAAAGGGTGGCGGATGCTTGGAATGTTCTCCCAATGGAGGTGGTGGGGGAAAATACAGTGACAGAATTCAAGATGGCATGGGACAGACACAGTGGATCCCTTTATAGCAAGAGGATGATATCAAAGCAAACTTAAGTATCTTCTATACTCAATAGAGGGGGGCTGAATTGCACGGAGCAGCAGGTACAACTCTAAACACAAGCATAGAGGGAGGTGACCTGCACTGAGCTGCAATAACGATCACTCTAGCCACGTTACTGGGCAGACCAGATGGACCACAGTGGTCTTTATCTGCCATCATATAGAGTGGTTACTCACCTGTAACAGGTGTTCTCCAGGAGCAGCAGGAATCAGTCCTCACATATGGGCGACATCGATGCCGATGGAGCCCCCGCGGAGCATTTCCCCAGCTTTCTATGAAAGCCTTTGGGAATACTGCACGCATGCGCGGTCCCCTTCCCGCCTAAAGGTGCCATCTTGCTCAGTCTCTCTTTTTCCGTGGAGCCCGTCGGACGTTTGTCCTAGTTCACCCGGAAAATAATTAGATTTTTCTTCGAATTCCTGCGATTCCTTTGCGTTTTTTTTATCCGGTTCGACGCCGGTTCCCCTTCTCGCTGGGTTCGGTACACCGGTATCGAGCCTGATCTTATTTTTTCTGTTTTTGCCCTTCGTGGCTGGCGTTTGCACCCTTTTTTCTTTTTCCCTGGAAGGCCGGTCCTTTGACCTCACGGGGGCTCTTTTTTCCCCCGATGACCTCCAGTGGTTTTAAGAAGTGTGATCGGTGCAAGAAACTAATGTCTCTCACCGACACACACAACTGCTGCCTTCGGTGCCTCGGTCCTGATCATGATCCTAAGGTCTGTGGACCGTGTGGAAAAATGTCCACTAAGGCACTTCGAAGTCGTCAGCACCAAAAGGAAAGGCTTTTCTCTGATTCGGCCTCCGGCCGGGCCCGGACCTCATCTGAGACCTCGATGTCTCGGGAGTCTGACCCTGAGCATCGTCAGGGTTCCTCGGACAGGGGGTCCCCCGAGCGGGAGCGAAAGAGGAAGAAGCGGCTTGCGAAGGCGGCGTCGGAGGTCCTTGGCTCCTCGAGGGCTAGGTCTCGGACCCCCGACCGCCGTCCCGGGCCCTTGGAACAGGAGAAGCCGTCAAAAGTACCTCATGTGGAGCCGGAGTCTGCTGGACACGTAAGTCCTGTTGTCCTCGAGGACTCTCCTCCCAGGGAATCGACGTTGGGCCTGGCGCTGCCGGGGCCCGAGTCGGTGGCTACTGAGTCTCCTGAGCTGGGTCTCAGGCTGACAGCCTTGCAGTGCAGACTGTCTTGCCTTCATGGATCAGCAGCGGGTGCTGATGGCCAGCCTCGCTGGCGCATCTGCCCCGACCACCGGGACATCGACGTCGAAGTCGACCCCGGAGACCGAGCCGATACTCGAGACCATGAAGGCTCGAGGTCGTCCTCGGTCGCGGTCACCCTCGACCTCCCGTTCGGGACCGAGGGCGTCGATGCAGGTGCCTTCGGCGTCGGGGCGGGTGCTGCCGGGCCCCGCGCGGTCGGAGCCCGACTCTTCTTTGGATGAGTTCGCCTGGGAGACGGAGGACGAGGAGTCCCCCGATACCTTCAAGACTCGGTGCGTCCCGTCGGACTCACCGCAGTCTGAGCCCCGGAGTAGATACCCCTCTGGAGGATACCCGGTTCTCAGAGTTTGTTCGGGATATGGTCACTGCTTTGGCAATCCTGGCGGACCCCGAGGAGGAGCCTCGAGCCAAAGAGCTCGAGGCCCTCCAGTATGACTCTCCTCCGAAGGAGGCCTTTACTGTGCCGGTTCCTCCGATGCTGGAACGGTTCCTCTTCCGGATGTGGGAGGCACCGGCCTCGGCGCCGGTTCTAAGCAAGCGGGTCGATTCCATTTATCGACTCCGTAAGAGCCCTGGTTTTCAGAAGGCGCAGCTACCGCACCATTCATGGTGGTGGAATCGGCCATGCATCGTCTGAAAAGCCAAAAGATGCACTCTGCGGTGCCTCCCAGCAGGGAGGCCCAGAACCTGGATGCGTTTGGTAGAAAGTGCTTCCAGGGCTCAATGCTTGCTTGCCGTGTCCAGTCTTACCAGCTGTACATGGGCATGTACTTGCGGGACCTGGCAAAGGAGCTTGCCGGGTTCTCTGCTGGCCTCTCCGGGGAACCTTTGCAGAGGTTCAAGTCCTTGTCTTCGGGGATCCGGGAATGCTCTAAGTTTATGTCCCAAGTAGCCTTCGATGGCTTCGAGGCTTCGGCCCATGTTGCAGCAGCCGGCATCGCGGCTCGACGCCAGGCATGGCTGCAGTCATCGGACCTCGAGCCATGGGTACAAGACAAGTTGGTCGATGTCCCTTGCCGAGGTGAGAACCTTTTTGGCAAGCCCATGGCCGAGAAGGCTGCTGAGCTCGAGACCGAGCACCTTACGAGGACAAGGTTGTCTAGAAAGACTTCTGCCCCTTCACACAAGAAGGGCTCGGGTAAAAAGCCCTTTTACCCGAGGAAGGTGACTGCCTACAAACAGTTCCCAACTTACCAGGCCTCCCCCGCTCCCCCACAGAGTCAGCAGGCCAAGAGGCAGGGACATGGGTCCCGTAGGCAGAAGGCCCCCAAGCCTCCGGCTCCTGCTCCCACTCAGCAGGGTGGGGGTTTTTGACTGTCAAGGCATAGCCTCTCCGTCTCTGCTGTCCCATCCCTGTACAGGAGGTCGACTAGCCCTGTTTGCCCACCGGTGGCCACCCATTACAGGAGACAATTAGGTCCTAAGCATAGTCTACAAGGGCTACATGCTTCAGCATGGATTCACCAGAGGCAGGTCTTGTCAGACAAATCTGATTGATTTCTTTGACTGGGTGACCAGGGAGTTGGACCGAGGGAGAGCCCTAGATGTGGTGTATTTAGATTTCAGTAAAGACTTTGACACTGTTCCTCACAGGCGACTTATAAACAAACTGAGCACCCTAGGGATGGACCATAAAGTTACTGCTTGGGTTAGAAATTGGTTGGGTGGAAGGCGACAAAGAGTACAAGTAAATGGAGCTCATTCTGAGGAGAAGGATGTTATCAGTGGTGTGCCCCAGGGATCTGTCCTTGGTCCGATTCTTTTCAACATCTTTGTTAGTGATATAGCGGAAGGGCTTTCAGGTAAGGTTTGCCTCTTTGCGGATGATACCAAAATCTGCAATAGAGTAGACACCCAGGAAGGGGTAGATAACATGAGGAGGGATCTAGCTAAGCTTGAAGAATGGTCTAGAATTTGGCAGCTGGGATTTAATGTTAAAAAATGTAAGGTCATGCATTTGGGCTGCAGCAATCCAAGGGAGCAATATAGTATAGGGGGTGAAGTACTTTTGTCCATTAAAGAAGAGCGGGACCTAGGCGTGGTTGTGTCTGATGATCTTAAAGTAGCTAAACAGGTAGAAAAGGCGACGGCAAAAGCTAGAAGGATGCTTGGGTGCATACAGAGAGGAATGGCTAGCAGAAAAAAGGAGGTGATAATGCCTCTGTATAAGTCTTTGGTGCGACCTCTTTTGGAGTACAGTGTGCAATTCTGGAGACCGCACCTTCAAAAGGATGTGAACAGGATGGAGTCGGTGCAGAGGATGGCTACTAAAGTGATTAGTGGTCTTCATTATAAAGCATATGAGGACAGACTGAAGGATCTTAATATGTACACCTTAGAGGAAAGGCGGGATAGAGGTGATATGATTGAGGTGTTTAAATACCTCCTTGGCATAAATGTTCATGGAGAGAGCCTCTTTCAATTGAAAGCAAGTTCTGCTACGAGGGGACATGGGATGAGGGTGAAGGGAGATAGATTCAGGAGTGATATGCGGAAATATTTCTTTACGGAAAGAGTAGTGGATCCGTGGAATAGTCTCCCAGTGGAGGTGGTAGAGATGAGGACAGTAACTGAATTCAAAAAAGCATGAGACAAACACAGAGGATCTCTAAAGGTAAAAAGGGGACTGTTGTAGTTGTTATGGAAGGACAGACTAGATAGGCCATGTGGTCTTTTTCTGTCGTCATATTTCTATGTTTCATTTTCATCAGTTGCCTCCTCCCTACTTTCCAGGAGAGCCTCCATGGCCTCCTCTCCATACAGCCCTCCTCCTGCAGGAGCTTCAGGGTCTGTTGCGAGACAAGGCGGTGGAGCCTGTGCCTCGCCACCTTCAAGGTCACGGTTTCTACTCCAGGTACTTCCTGGTACCAAAGAGAACCGGAGGCCTCAGGCCTATTCTTGACCTCAGAAATCTAAACAAGTACTTGGAGAAAGAAAAGTTCAAGATGCTTACTCTTAGAACATTACTGCCCTACCTCCAGCAGGGAGATTGGCTATGCTCCTTGGATCTAAAGGATGCGTACACTCACATCCTCATCCATCCAGACCACAGAAAGTACCTCAGGTTCCTTGTGGGAGGAAACCATTATCAGTACAGGGTGCTGCCCTTTGGCCTCACCTCCGCCCCCAGAGTCTTTACAAAGTGTCTGGCAGTGGTGGCGGCCTACTTAAGAAATCGAGGTATCTTTGTCTTCCCCTACCTAGACAACTGGCTCATCAGTGGTCAGACGTGTCAGGAGGCCAGACAAGCCACCCTCCGAACTATCTCTCTACTTCAACGCCTAGGGTTTGTCATAAACTTCGCAAAGTCCACTTTGCTCCCCTCCCAGAACCTAGAGTTCATAGGAGCGAGGCTGGACACTCTGCAAGCAAAGGCTTACTTGCCAGAGGACAGAGCCCAAAGACTGATGGACTTGGCAAACCAGTGTCTCAGCATGCCACTGGTTTCCGCCAGACTCTGTCTGAGACTCCTGGGCCACATGGCATCGACAGTGCATGTGACTCCAAATGCCCGACTCCACATGAGGCCTGCCCAGTGGTGCCTCAGAACAGAGACAGAGTACGGGTGTCCAAATCATTCCTGAACTCCCTACGGTGGTGGCTGCACCCCCCCCAACTTACTACAAGGGGTGCCTTTTCAGATACCTGTGTTCACAGTGGTGTTAACCACTGATCCTTCCTTGCAGGGTTGGGGGGGGCACATTGTATGGACAAGTGCACCCAGGGCCTGTGGTTTCCATGGAAGCCACACAACAGATCAACCTCCTGGAACTCAGGGCTATTCGCTTAGCCCTCAAGGCCTTCTCTCGAACCCTGACTCACCAGTCTGTCTTAGTGCAGACCGACAACCAAGTCGCCATGTTCTATGTGAACAAACAGGGCGGCACTGGGTCCAGGCTCCTGTGTCAGGAGGCACAGGCCCTCTGTGTGTTTGCACTCAAGCACAACATGTTTCTCAAGGCTGTTTATCTCCCTGGCCAGGAGAACTTCCTGGCAGACAGATTAAGCAGGGTTCTGCAGCCCCACGAGTGTCAGCTACACCCATTAGTAGTTTAGAAAATTTTCCTGAAATGGGGATTTCCATCAGTAGACCTCTTTGCCAGTCCCCTGAACCGGCAGCTGCCCAGGTTCTGTTCCAGGCAACCGCATCCCATGAGGTTGGCGGCAGATGCCTTCCTGATTTCCTGGTCCCAGGGCCTCCTGTATGCGTTTCCTCCCACGCTTCTGGTGGCCCGAACCTTGTTCAAAATTCTGAGGGACAAGGCCTCTGTTCTTCTAGTAGCTCCCAGGTAGCCGAGGCAGCCTTGGTTTCCGCTTCTGCTTCAACTGGCAGTGGATGGCCCTCTACCTCTAGGGGTGCAACCCGATCTTCTCTCTCAAAATCAGGGTTCCCTTCTGCACCCCAACCTCAAATCTCTCAATTTGATGGCCTGGAGGCTGCAAGGGTAGTCTTAGCTCCCTGGGGCCTGCCTCAGGAGGTGGAGGACGTGGTCTTGGCCTCTAGAAAGCAATCCACCAGGAAAACTTATGCCCTGAAATGGAGAAGGTTCTCTTTGTGGTGTCAGCAGCACACAGCAGATCCTTTCTCCTGCTCTGTGCCAGTAGTACTTCAGTACCTGCTGCATTTATCCAATCAGGATCTCAAGTCCAATTCTGTTCGGGTCCACCTCTCA
This sequence comes from Ichthyophis bannanicus, assembly GCA_033557465.1. Lineage (NCBI taxonomy): Eukaryota > Metazoa > Chordata > Amphibia > Gymnophiona > Ichthyophiidae > Ichthyophis > Ichthyophis bannanicus. The sequence continues at coordinate 259,506,526 of CM066035.1, forward strand.
GCTATGGCAGCTCACCACTCACTGGTGGATGGACACTCTTTGTCGGCGCACCTTTTGGTGTCCCGGTTCCTCAGAGGTTTGCTCTTGCTTAAGCCTCCTATCCGTCCTCCGGCGCCAGAGTGGGAGTTGAATGTGGTCTTGCAGCAACTGACTCGCCCACCCTTTGAGCTGATGGCTACTTGTCCTCTCTGCTTCCTTTCCTGGAAGACTCTCTTCCTGATAGCCTTAACCTCGGCCAGGCGAGTGAGTGAGCTACAGGCCTTGGTCTGTGACAGGCCCTACACTTGCTTCTATAGGAACAGGGTAGTCCTTAGGACTCATCCTAAGTTCCTTCCTAAAGTTGTCTCCTCTTTCCACCTCAACCAGGAGGTGGTTCTAACGACATTCTTCCCTAGGCCTCATGCAAGCCAGGCTGAAGCAGTCCTCCATGGGGGCTCCATCAGCGTCGATTTATTTATTTAGTGTACATTTGTATACCACTACTTCCAGCGATCAGCAGCGGTTTACTTTACATAACAGGGTTGGCTGTACAGGACAGAAATCAACAAAATATACATTTTGATTAAGAGGATAAACACACAACACAGCAGCTGGGTTACTAAATTTACACTTGATTGAAAGGGGGTGTCTTTACATATATACATATTAACAGGTCAGCGGTTGTAATTTCTCTTGTCCTGTTGTCGGGGCAGTGAATCCATTTTGGCTAGGTGAGCGAGTAGGAATAGGGCTCGCTGACTAAGGTAGGTTGCAATGAGTCTGGAATAGGTGAGTCGAGCTTTTTTCTGAAGTCTTTCAAGTCGCTGCTTAAACGTAGCTCGAAAGGCAGCTGGTTCCAGAGAAGTGGAGCTGCGTATGAGTATGCTCTGTTGCTCGTATATGCTTTGACAGTTCTAATGCTATTTGGGACGCAGAGGGTATTGAGGTTTGTGGTTCTTCTGTTTCTGTTGAGTGGTTGTGTGGTGATTAGGTTGGTGAGGTATGAAGGTGCTATGTTGTGTATGAGTTTGAATGTGGTTACTAGTGTTTTGTATTTGATGCGGGCAGTAATGGGGAGCCAATGTAGCTCAATTAGTACTGGTGTGATGTGCTCGGCGAAGCCTTTTTTCATGATGATTCTGGCAGCAACGTTTTGTGCCATTTGCAGGATGTTTAGGGTTTTCTTTGGTAATCCTTGTAGTATGGCGTTGCAGTAGTCCAGGTGGGGGGTGATGAGAGCTTGGGCCACTGTTCTGAAAATTATGAAGATGGATCTTTTTAAAGAGCAGTAGGGACTAATCTTCAGTGCGGTTTCATATGAAGATTCAAGTGCAAACAATTAAAAAATATACTATTTTTCACAACCTTTATGACCGCTCTTATTATTTTTTAAACTCTGATGCTGCTCAATACAGCAGCAGGATTAGGAAACAATTATAGATGGTTGCTTAAAGGACAAAGAATAGAGAGAAAATGGTATGGAAATGGGAGAGTAAAATGTGAAGTATATATCAAGAACTAAACATATGAAGATAGATGGGAGGTAAGTGTACGTATGCGTTTTAACCGCCTCCTCAGTATGTGACCTCATACAACCACCCACACCCAACAGGATAAGAAGAACCACCGCAGCCAACATGCTAGCAATACCAAAAGCCATGACAAGATGCTCCATATCAACTTCAAATAGAGCCTTCAGTCTGAGCGCCCCAAGCCTATGGAACTCCCTACCACCACATCAGAGCTATCCCCAACTTGAGCCAGTTCAGGAAGGCCTTAAAACAACTCCTCTTTATTAGATACCTTATAGACTCCCCCGAACCACAGCCACCAGGTATGACCAACTCACAATAACTCCATCCCACATGCATACAGTTACCTATTTCAATGTTTCACACATGTAGATAGTTTTCCCCTGTTATCCAAGTTGATTGCTCCTGTTTATTGTAATGACCTGACTCTTGTTTATTGTCGGATACTGTTTGTTTTATGTAAACCGCGCTGATCGCAAATAGTGCGGTATATAAGAAATGTAAATAAATAAATAAAAAAAAACTGTGGCACAACAGCGTAACATAGCAGGATTCATTAGCAGGGCCAACCCAACCAGTAGGCAAAACTCGGTGGTCACCTAATGTGGCAACTTCGATGGAGGGGGAGGGAGCAGGACATTCAAAAATAAATAGAGATTGACAACTGGAGGGGGGGGGGGCGTAAAGCGTAAGGTCTCCCTATGGCACCAACAGCTTGAACAGGGCCAGCCCCAGAGTTGGTTCATTAGACATTCTTTTTATTAAGGTATCCAAATAAAAACAAGTGGCATAATGCTCTATACAGTCTTGACTTCAGTCCCATGCATCTTTGCAAAATGTGCCAACTTTGTATTCTTTGTTTCCCGCCCCCTCCCCCCACCACAAATCACTCCAACTCTGGAAAGTAGAAAAGCTTAATATCCCTCTAACGCAAGGGCATCAAGCTCACCTGAAACATTTAGAAAAAAATGTATTTTGAGAAAGTACTCTGATATAATGGCCAAAGGAGGGAAGGACACATACACAGATTTGTGTATTAATTTTTTTTTTTAAAGTAAAATACAAATTTATATAGTTTTTCCTGTCATTCCGTGTGCCAGTTAATCCTTTGATCCTATTTTGGGATGAAGGAATCACAGCGATTAATACCGAGAATGGACATAAATAACAGAGAAAGTAAGGAGGAAGGGCACCTGCAATCTCTTCACTCACTCCTCTCTCCCACAACCCCCTCAAATCCTTCAGTACCTCTGATCCTCACTCTCTCCCCTCTCCCACAGTCTCTCTGATCTTCTCCACTATTGCCCCCTATTCCATCCCTCAAACTCTTACCCTTTCTTCTAATCACCTCAGACATGCACCCATTTGTTGGCTGTTTAGCACCTCTAATTGCACTCGCCTTCTCTTCTAGCTGGGGTCACTGTTGCGCTTTGAACAGCTGGGAACACTGAAGTGCTGTAGTTCCAAGCATGATATTCCAGCCCAGCAACAGAGGATACAGCACTGTCGCTGCCGTCCTCCTCCTAATAAGCAGTATCTGTGTGGGCGGAAAGGGACACCTTGCTTTTTTGACAATCTGGGCCTGAACAGTAGGATATGACTCAAGGTCTGCCTTGCTACTGTTCTCTTCCTCCTAAACCAGGCCGCAAACCAGTCAGGTTTTCAGGATATCCATAATGCATATGAACATGCATGAGATAGATTTGAATACAATGGGGACAGTGCACACAAATATGCATATTCATTAGGGACAGCCTGAAAACCTGACGGGTTTGCAGCCCTCCAGGACTGGAATTGGAGACTCCTGTCCTAACCAATGAGTTCAGGATAGGGTGGGAGGACTCCAGATCTGGTGCAAGAGATAAGGGTGTTATGGCCACTTGGCAGCAGTGATCATAGCATGATCATATTTTTTTTAATTAATGGAGGAGGGATAGTAAGGAAATCCATAGTACTACCTTTTAACTTTCAAAAGGGAGACTATGATAAAATGAGGAAAATAGTTAAGAAAAAACTAAAAGGAGCAGTTGCAAATTTAAAGACTTGCATCAAGCTTAGGTGCTGTTTTAAAGTACTATCCTGGAAGCCCAGACCAGCTGTATTCCACACTTTAAGAAAAGTGGAAGTCAGTCCAAAAACTGCCAGCATTGTTTAAAGGTGAGGTCAGAGAGGCTGTTGCCAAAAAAGCATCTTTCAGGAATGGAAAAAAGAGCCAAATGATGAAAATTGGAAACAGCACAAGCACTGGGACCTTAAATGCAAGGCATTAATAAGGCAGGCAAAGAGAGAATTTGAGAAGAAGCTTGCTGTGGAACCAAAACTTGTAATAAAGACGTTTTCAAGTACATTCATAGCAAAAAAACCTGTGAGTTAGTTGTACCGATAGAGGGGTAAAAGGGGCACTAAGAGGGAACAAGGCCATAGCGGAGAGACTGAATGAATTCTTTGCTTCGGTCTTTACTGAGGAAGATGTAGGGATGTTACCCATGACTTAAGTGGTATTTAAAGGTGATACTGCTGAAGAATTGAAAGAAATAGATACACTGGGAAGATGTATCACAACTATTTGATAAACTGAAGAGTAGCAAATCACCTGGACCGGAATACATCCAAGGGTGTTGAAAGAACTGAAATATGAGATTGCAGACCTGCTATTAGTAATCTGTGAACTATCATTAAAATCATCTGTAATACCTGAGGATTGGAGGATGGCCAATGTAACGCCAATTTTTAAAAAGGGTTCCAGGGATGATCCAGGAAACTACAGACCAGTGAGCCTGACGTCAGTACCAGGAAAAATGGTAGAAACCATAATAAAGAACAAAATTACTGAATGTGTAGATAGTCATGGCTTAATGGGAGACAGCCAACATGGCTTTAGACAAGGAAGATCTTGTCTTACTAATCTGTTATGTTTTTTGAAGGTGTGAATAAACAGATACACTAAATCAACCAACTCACCTTTGTCTATCTGGACTTTCAGAAAGCCTTTAACAAGGTCCCTCATCAGAGACTTTTGGCAAAATTAAAAAGTCATGGAATAGGAGGCAGTGTACTCGTGGTTCAATAGAACAGAGAAACTTATGATCTCATACTGAATGTCACTGTGTGAATATGTCCCTCTTATAACTCTAGCTTCACCAAATTTTGTGAGAAGTTAAGTCCTTGGAGCTGGGGTGTGAAAACATAAGGCCTGCAGGTTGCTTCTGATCCAACCATTCCCTTCATTCAACCTGCATACTTGGAACTTTGGGTCACAGATCAGGAGACTGGAGCAGCAGCGTTGGCAAATGCCAAATAAAAGCTGATGGTGTGGATCTCAGAGTTCAGACACTCATATCTTCCATTGCCCAGTGTCACGTGACTCCTGATTTAAAAATGTATAGCCCACCAAACAACAAATCTTCTTGGCAGGTAAACAACCAAACATCAGAAATAATAAATTAAACAAATAAGACATCAAACAAAACAAACACTAACAACAGACTGAAACACTAAGGGGGTCACATTCTGTCCTGCATATAGTGGGGGTGGACGTCCCATTCGGACATCCATTCCTGTTATTCGCTCCCCTGCTGGCCCCAGCAAAAGCCTCCCCATATGAACAACACGTTTGTATGGGGAGGCCTAGATGGGGCAGGAAGGGATGTTCCGGAGGCGGAGCAAGGGCAGGGCACGTGTGTGCCACGACCCCAGATGTAAAGGGCTGATTCAGAGGTTGGTCCTGTACTTCTGGGGACTCGGATGTAGACGGGGGACCTATTCCATCTCAGAGGTGGAATGGGTCCCCCTGGATGTGGCATTTTGGTGGTGGCCTGTGGAGACAGGTGAGGCAAGGGTGCAGAAGTTCCCCGCAGTTGGACCCTGGCCATGGGAGGCCAGATTGAGGATCTGGCTGTGGGAAAAGAAAGATTTTAGCAACGGCCAGCATTCGCAGCTCTTGAATGGAGCTATGGTGCCATGGCAACGGGATGCCATAGCTCTGTGGCTCCATTCAGGAACCTGACTGAGATAGTTGGGTTGTGGCTGGGCATGCAGGCTGATCAGAATTGGGGCCCAGCCTGCACATCCAGGTCGTAGACCAGATTTTGATCCCTCGGGCATGTCTAGCCCCCGCGGAATCAGAATCAGGTCTACCTCTGTGCGTCCTGCTTCTGAGTGGCGGCACAGGGGGCTGGATGGCCTGATTGGAATGTGCCTCCATGGGGAGTATTATAGAAGCTTTATTGGCTAGTTGGACAGCTGAAAATGAGCACAGACGTATAAATAGAAACACAGAAACATGTCAGAAGAAAAAGACCATATGGCCTATCTAGTCTGCCCTTCCATATCAAATGCTATAGTCCCTTTCTTTTCTTTAGAGATCTTCTGTGTTTCTCTCACAGCCATGTCCTCTCTCAGAAACAAGCAAGAAGAGGAACCACTCATTTAACTCCTCACGATCTCCAAAGCAGTCTGTCAAATAAAAGGTTTACCTAGTAAGAGTGTATTAACCCCATTGCTCTTTTTTTTTTTGTAAAGCTGGCAAAAATCAGAACACAAAACACAAGACTCGGAACACCGAGGACAACTGGGCAGACGCCCCTGAAACCAAATACATGCTGTCCCAAACTCGCCAGCTCAAATCTAATTATGCAAGAGTAAAATTCAAGACAGGACCTTGCAGAAAAACACTTCCCAGGTATGTCCTAGACTGGACTGAGGGGCTCCAGGAAAGAAGATTAGTAGTCCAGTCCAGATGAGTGGGACACTGGAAAGCAGTACTGACAACGGGTGGAGACCAAGAGACATAGAAAACATGGAGGCATCCCCAGAGCCAGGTAGAACAGGGGCGTATTGGAGACATGCTCTCGATGGAGCAAGGACACTGCATGTTGTGTCATGGTGCGATCTCAGAACCGTGAAACACATCAGCTCCTGGTGCCTATACTTACTCCTGACCATGAATAAGGTGCAAAAAAGTGCTTGTTTCATTGCTGCAACACTTCCAGTGGGAAGTGGAGTGGAGGAGTAGCCTAATGGTTAAGGGTTCCATTCCCACTAGCACTCCTTGTGGCCTTGGGCAAGTCACTTAACCCTCCACTGCCTCAGAAAAATCCAAATTATCAATGTCCCTGTTTAATGTACATTACCAAGTTTAAGTTTCAATGTAAACCGTTTTGATTGAAATGATAAAGCGGTATATAAAACCTGTTAAATAAATAAATAAAATAAATAAAGAGCAAAATACTATTACATTGCAGCAGTTAATACTTCCTGGGTGAAGAAACCAGCCTCTAAATACATACTGGAAACATATTATTGTCTCACCACTGCACATCTGAATATCTGAAATGGCAGGACAGGATGTACTAGTCTCATAACATAGATTCCCCCCATTCTGACCTACCCAGGCTGGGTAATAAAAGGAATGCAAAACACTAAACAGGGCTATCTACTGATCTTCCTGGATATCTCTGCAGCCTTTGATACAATCAACCACAACATCCTCCTCCACCTAAAATCAAATGGAATCCAAGATACAGTCCTCAAATGGTTCACACATCCTACCTGACGGACAGACAACAGATAAAAATTGGACCATACACTTCTACCACCTACAGTCAAACACAAGGGGGGTAATCCCAGGGTTCTACACTCTTTGCTTTACTCTTCAACATCTACCTGCGACCACTCTGCTCAATCACCAAAGCTCACGGCCTCAACTTCTACATTTACTCAGATATCATCATGTTATATGGAACCTTTGACATGAACCATCCATCCTATGCCACCCACCAAAACTGCTTCGCCGAAGTCTCCAACTGGCTGAAAGACAACAACTTGGAGATCAATTACAAAAAAAACTGAAGCCCTTTTCATAACCAAAGACAACACATTCTCCCCTTCAATCACAATAACACTGAACAACACAAACGTAAGGGTGCAGAACAAGCTAAAATACCTTGGCATCACTCTAGACCAGTGATGGCTAACCTTTTTGAGCCCGAGTGCCCAAACTGCCGCACAAAACCAAAGAATTTCCTCAAAGTGCCAGCACGTCAATTAAAGCTCCATTTGCATAAGGTGCTTCATTTGCATAAATATTTGCATAATGTTACCATACACTAACTTTTAGTAAACATGCCTCTTAATGAGTATATGGATAAAGAAAGACTAAAAGGTTTCTACATTACTATAATCCAGTACCAACCGCCAGGCACATTAGGAACTACTACAAACGCTGCCCATTTAGAACCCATAGCAAACCCGCCGTATCCTAACAGCACTACCAGGACTCACAAAGCACCATACTCTACCTATCAAAAGGCAACACTGCAAATATTAAACCAATACATCTCAGAGAACAACAATACATGACCTACTGGGGAAAGAACAAGTGGCAATGTCAAATAGGAATTATATAAACAGAATACCTCAGCTCAGTTACACATGCAGAACAGACCATTACCAAACAAGGAATCACAATTTAGAAACAGGAAGACAATAATTAAACTGGGAACCCCAAAAGCCAAACTTGGAATATACAACAACACTGTAGAAATAAAACTATATATTAATTTCCTCTTGTACTAAACAAAGCGCAAAAATTAATGATGCACATTTCCCAGAGCTGACATATTCCAATTAATAAATTCAAATAAAGAGATATTTTTCTACCTTTTTGTGCATTTTTTTCAGTTGCAATTGTTCCAGCCACTTTCTTCTGGTTTCTTCATGTCTTCTGCTAACTCTCCATCTGCTGTCCATTTGTCCTTTCTTCTGTCTTCTTGGGTTTTTTTTTCCATTCTCTCTCTACATCTGCTTTAACATACTAATCTTTCTCCTTTTGCTCTTTCCTCATTCCTATTTCATCTACTCAAAATTTACCCCTCCATCCTCAATCCCCACTTACTCTCCCAATACCCGGCCAATTGTAGATTTTTTATCCCTCCCACACAAAATATTTTTCCCCTCTCCATTTTACTCTCCCAGCCCCATCCCATTCTAATCCTCCCCCAACACCAGCTCCCTTCTAGTTCCAGCCTCACCCAGCATCCATTCCCTTCTAGTCCCTGCATCAGCCCATTTCCAGTCCTAGCAGCCCCCAACCCATTTCCAGTCCTAGCAACCCCCCAACCCAATACCAGTCCTATCCCCCCCTCATCAACCCACTTCCAGTCCTAACCCCCCATCACCCCATTTTCAGTTTAAGCCCCCCCCCTATAACCCATTACCAGTCCTAACCCCCCATCAGCCCACTTCCAGTCCTAACCCCCCATCAGCCCACTTCCAGTCAGCCCCCCATAGCCATTGCCAGTCCTTACCCCCCCATCAGCCCACAGTCCATTACCAGTCCTACCCCCATCAGCCCACCTCAAGTCCTAACCCCTCCCCATCAGCCCATTTCTTGTCACAGCCCCCCATAGCCCATTATCAGTCCTAAACCCCCCCATAGCCCATTACCAGTCCTAACCCCATCAGACCACCTCCAGTGTTAACCCCCCATCAGCCCATTTCCAGTCCTAACCCCACCCAACAGCCCACCTCAATTCCTAACCCCTCCCCATCAGCAGTCCTAAACCCCCCTTGCCCATTAGCATTCCTTACCCCCCCCTCTATAGCCCATTAGCAGTCCTAACCCCCCCCCCATAGCCCATTACCAGTCCTAACCCCCCATCACCCCCATTTCCAGACAGCCCCCATCAGCCCACAGCCCATTAGCAGTCCTACCCCCCCAGCCCATTAGCAGTCCTAACCCCCCCCTAGCCCATTAGCAGTCCTAACCCCCCCCCTAGCCCATTAGCAGTCCTAAACCCCCCCCCTATCCCATTAGCAGTCCTAACCCCCCCCCCTAGCCCATTAGCAGCCCTAACCCACCCCCTATGGCAAATTTAAAAAAAAAAAAAAGCCGCTGGCTCGGGCGTCTGCCGCGGCAGCGGCAGAATGCAATGGCCCGTGGGGCCCCCTCCGCCCGCTACGCCCCTCTGCAAGGGCTTTCAGATTCGCGAGGGAGAGCGTCTCCCTCGCGTCTCTGTTAAGCCCGCAGGGGCTAATGGGAAATTTCCCATCAGTCCCTCGCGTCTAAAGGGGCTGATGGGAAATTTCCCATTAGCCCCTGCGGGCTTAACAGAGACGCGAGGGAGACGCTGTCTCCCTCGCGAATCTGAAAGCCCTTGCAGAGGGGCTTAGCGGGCGGAGGGGGCCCCGCGGGACACAGCATGCTGCCGCGGCCGCGGCAGCAGCCAGAGCCCGCTTTTTCTTTTTCTGCGGACCTTCACGCGTGCCAGCTGCAAGGCCTTCGCGTGCCACAGCTGGCACGCGTGCCATAGGTTCGCCATCGCTGCTCTAGACCAACAACTCTCCTTCATCGCTCACATAAAAAAAACCCCACCAAGGCAATATACTACAAAATAAAAACACTGCAATGTCTCCGCCCTCTCCTTGAGCCAACACACTTCCACTCTGCATGCCAAGCCATGGTGCTTCCGCACATTGACTATTGCAACTTGATCTACCAGGGCCTTCAACAAGCTACACTACACCTACTAAAGACCACGCTCCACACAGCAGCTCAAATCTTTCAAGGAGCAAGCAGACAGGACCACATCACCCCCATCCTCAAATACCTCCACTGGCTACCACTCCCCAGTCGAATAAAATACAAAACCCTACTGCTGACCCACAAGATCATACATGCTGACCCCCCCCCCCCCCCCAAGTTTCAACTCCCTGCTTCAAGCACCCCACCTGGACAGATCAAGACACACTTCTACAACACCCCCCTTGTCATCCCACATGCCAGAAATAAATTCAAGCAGGCCTGTACCCGTGCATTCCAACTCTATGCACCTTCAATTTGGAACTCTTTGCCTGACCCGATAAACACCACTGACATCCGCACCTTCAGAGGGCACCTAAAGACTCACCTCTTCTTCGAGCATTTCAGCCCCACCCAGGGCCGGATTTACCTTGAGTGAGGCCCTATGCCAACAAAAATTGTGGGCCCCCAGCAGGGGCGGCCCAAGGAGGGTGTGGGCCTCATTTGCATAAGGGGCCTCATTTGCATAAATATTTGCATAATGTTACCATATACAGTCAAACCTCGGTTTTAATGATTAATCCGTTCTAAGCAGTCTGACTAAAACCGAAACGTACGAAAACCGAAGCAATATTTCCCATAGGAAATAATGTAAATTCAATGTAATCCGTTCCAGACACCCAGCTCCTGTCACTTCTCTCACCTGCCCGATCGTCCACAGGACAGCAAACACACAGATATTGTACTGTACGGCACTGTAATCTGATCGCTGCCTCCCACATCCATGCAACATCTCCTGCTTACATTGACAGCTACCCTGCTACCTCCGAGCCTGAGGGGGCGCTCCAGAGAACAGGCAGGCGGTGGAGAGATCGGGGCCTTCCTCTCTGTGCAATCCTTGCATCTCTGGCTCGAGGATGTTGCTCAGCTGACAATGGCTTCTCAACACGCGATCGGGTGAGTCCGGGGGGGGGGTAGTGCTGCCGGGACTGGGCGGGCAGACCAGCGCGAGGGTGTAGATTTTCAGATCTGGCAGCACTGGTTCCTGACGAAAACCGAGGCGAAAACCGATAACCGAGACAAGATCTCAGTTAGAAAAGACGTCGAAAACCGAAACCAACGAAAACCGGGGCACACGAAAACCGAGGTTTGACTGTACTAACTTTTAGTAAACGTGCCTCTTAATGAGTGTATGGATAAAGAAAGACTAAAAGATTTCTACATTACTATAATCCAGTGCCAACTGCCAGACACATTAGGAACTACTACAAACACTGCCCATTTAGAACCCATAGCAAACCCGCCGTATCCTAACAGCACTACCAGGACTCACAAAGCACCATACTCTACCAATCAAAAGGCAACACTGCAAATATTAAACCAATACATTTCAGAGAACAACAATACATGACCTACTGGGGAAAGAGAACAAGTGGCAATGTCAAATAGGAATTATATAAACAGAACACCTCAGCTCAGTTACACATGCAGAACATAGAACATCACCAAACAAGTAATCACATTTTAGAAACAGGAAGACAATAATTAAACTGGGAATCCCAAAAGCCAATCTTGGAATGTACAACACTGTAGAAATAAAACTATACATTAATTTGCTCTTGTACTAAACAAAGCGCAGACGTTAATGATGCACATTTACCAGAGCTGACATATTCCAATTAATAAATTCAAAATAAAGAGATATTTTTCTACCTTTTGTGCATTTTTTTCAGCTGCAATTGCTCCAGCCACTTTCTTCTGGTTTCTTCATGTCTTCTGCTAACTCTCCATCGTCTGCTGTCCATTTGTCCTTTCTTCTCTCTTCTAGTTTTTTTCCATTCTCTCTCTACATCTGCTTTAACATACTAATCTTTCTCCTTTTGCTCTTTCCTCATTCCTATTTCATCCACTCAAATTTTACCCCTCCATCCTCAATCCCCACTTACTCTCCCAATACCCGGCCAATTGTAGATTTTTTTATCCCTCCCACACAAAATATTTTTCCCTTCTCCATTTTACTCTTCCAGCCCCATCCCATTCTAATCCTCCCCCAACATCAGCTCCCTTCTAGTTCCAGCCTCACCCAGCATCCATTCCCTTCTAGTCCCTGCATCAGCCCATTTCCAGTCCTAGCCACCCATCAGCCCATTTCCAGTCCTAGCAACCCCCCAACCCAATACCAGTCCTAACCCCCATCACCCCATTTTCAGTTTAAGCCCCCCCTATAACCCATTACCAGTCCTAACCCCCATCAGCCCACTTCCAGTCCTAACCCCATCAACCCATTTCCAGTCAGCCCCCCATAGCCCATTGCCAGTCCTAACCCCCCCCCATCAGCCCATAGTCCATTACCAGTCCTAACCCCATCAGCCCACCTCCAGTCTTAACCCCCCCAGCCCATTTCCAGTCCTAACCCCCCCCCATAGCCCATTACCAGACAGCCCCCATCAGCCCACAGCCCATTACCAGTCTTAACCCCCCCAAGCCCATTACCAGTTCTAAACCCCCCCACCAGCCCATTATCAGTCCTAACCCCCTCAGCCCACCTCCAGTCTTAACACACCAGCCCTTTTCAAATCGTAGCCCCCCCATAGCCCATTACCAGACAGCCCCCATCAGCCCACAGCCCATTACCAGTCTAAACCCCCAAAAAGCATTTTCCAGTTATAAACCCCCCGCCAACTTCCCATTACCAGTCCTAACCCCATCAGCCCACCTCCAGTCTTAACCCCCCCAGCCCATTTCCAGTCCTAGCCCCCCCCATAGCCCATTACCAGACAGCCCCCATCAGCCCACAGCCCATTACCAGTCTTAACCCCCCCAAAGCCCATTACCAGTTCTAACCCCCCCCCCAACAGCCCACAGCCCATTACCAGTCCTAACCTCATCAGCCCACCTCCAGCCTTAATCCCCCCAACCCATTTCCAGTCCCAGTCCCAGCCCATTTCCAGTCCCAGTCCCAACCCATTTCCAGCCCCAGTCCCAGCCCCCCCAATTACCAGTCCTACCCCCTCCCCCTCCCCCGGCCTAAAGTAAAATTTAATTTTAAAAAAAAAACCTGCTGGCTGCCGCCGCGGGGCCCCCTCTGCTGCCGCGGCAGCATGGACTGACCCGCGGGGGCCCCCTCTGTAAGCTCGGTCCCTCCCTCCGTGCCTCCGTGTCTCCCTCCGTGCAGGCTGTTAGAGACGCGAAGGCAGACTGTCTCCTTCTGCCTTCCCGTCTCTGTTAAGCCCGCAGGGGCTGATGGGAAATTTCCCATCAGCCCCTGCGGGCTTAACAGAGACGCGAAGGAGACAGTCTGCCTTCGCGTCTCTCACAGCCTGCACGGAGGGAGACACGGAGGCACGGAGGGAGGGACCGAGCTTACAGAGGGGGCCCCCGCGTGTCAGTCCATGCTGCCGCGGCAGCAGAGGGGGCCCCGCGGCGGCAGCCAGCAGGTTTTTTTTTATTTTATTAAAAAAAAAAAGCCTAACTAGTTCAATTTTTGTGGGCCCTTTGCAGCTGTGGGCCCTACGCCATGGCGTACATGGCGTATAGCTAAATCCGGCCCTGGCCCCACCACATAACCCTCCAGAACCTCCAACAACTGAAGCAGACAATTTATCGATCCCCCCGCACCCCGGATATAACTAAACCATGAATTGTAAATTATGTACATAGTTAAGTAACACCATATATATATATATATACTGCATGCTGTATATAGTTCCAGTTATACTGTAAAATGTTAATACCCTCGTTCAATGTAAACTGCTTTGACCTGGAGAAAAGCGATATATAGTATACGTGCAGCTAAATAAATAAATAAAACAGCAGAGAAATTTTATCTGATAATTTTCTTCCCTTGAAACCTGCTAGACTAGTCCAAACAAGCGGGTTATACTCCTTTGCCAGCAGGTGGAGGCAAACTTGAGCAACTTTCAGTTATGTCATCACTAGGTATATATGCTGATGGGAGAAGCCAGTATGACACTTCCCAAGCAGTAAACTGAAAAACTCATAAAGCATAACATGTTAACATCTTTGTTAGTGATATAGCGGAAGGGCTGTCGGGTAAGGTTTGCTTCTTTGCAGATGATACCAAAATCTGCAATAGACACCCAGGAAGGTGTAGATAACATGAGGAGGGATCTAGCTAAGCTTGAAGAATGGTCTAGAATTTGGCAGCTGGGATTTAATGTTAAAAAAATGTAAGGTGATGCATTTGGGCTGCAGCAATCCAAGGGAGCAATACAGTATAGGAGGTGAAGTACTTTTGTCCACTAAAGAAGAGCGGGACCTAGGCGTGGTTGTGTCTGATGATCTTAAAGTAGCTAAACAGGTAGAAAAGGCGACGGCAAAAGCTAGAAGGATGCTTGGGTGCATACGGAGAGGAATGGCTAGCAGAAAAAAGGAGGTGATAATGCCTCTGTATAAGTCTTTGGTGCGACCTCATTTGGAGTATAGTGTGCAATTCTGGAGACCGCACCTTCAAAAGGATGTGAACAGGATGGAGTCGGTGCAGAGGGTGGCTACTAAAATGATTAGTGGGCTTCATTATAAAGCATATGAGGACAGACTTAAGGATCTTAATATGTAGAGGAAAGGCGGGATAGAGGTGATATGATTGAGATGTTTAAATACCTCCGTGGCATAAATGTTCAGGGAGAGAGCCTCTTTCAATTGAAAGCAAGTTCTGCTACGAGGGGACATGGGATGAGGGTGAAGGGAGATAGAGTCAGGAGTGATATGCGGAAATATTTCTTTACGGAAAGAGTAGTGGATCCGTGGAATAGTCTCCCAGTGGAGGTGGTAGAGATGAGGACAGTAACTGAATTCAAAAAAGCATGGGACCAACACAGAGGATCTCTAAAGGTAAAAAGTGGACTGTTGTAGTTGTTGATATGGAAGGACAGACTAGATAGGCCATGTGGTCTTTTTCTGTCATCATGTTTCTATGTTAATAATCAAGAATTCAACTTTGCAACAAATAATATGAGCAAGTATTTGGCTCACTTATCAAAATTAACTCAGCGTCAGACACTGATACAGACAATGCAATCAAAAAAAGTCTTCCAGGGCGGGCTAAGGACCAGTCTTACAGGATTCAAGGAAAGAAAATTATCAGGTAAATTTTTTCCTTCCTTATCATCCTACTAGACTAGTCCAAATGAGTGAGATGTACCCAAGAAGTCAGGACCCAGAGTTGGAGGAAGATGACACTCCAGTCAGGACTGCCCTGCAAAAGATACCATCCGCTCTGACTCCCACATAGATCCTGTAGTGCTTTACAAAGGTGCTCGGACAACTAGGTGCCGCTTTCCAGATGTCCTGTGGAGACCTCAAGGCAGACTCTGCCTAGAAGGAGGCGTGTGTCCTAATGTAGTGAGCTTTGACGCCATTCAGCACCTGCTTACCAGCTAGAGTACACCGACCCAATGTCCTCCTGAATCCAGTGGACAATAGAGGACTGCCAGTCTGCCAGTCCCTTCCTCAGGCTGCCGAGGACAGCACAAAGAGAAACTGACTGGAAGAAGGAATTAGTAATCTCCAGGTACCTGGATCAACACCTTTCACACATACATCAGATGCAGTAAGGGGTCCTTCTAAAGATCCTCTTCCAAGAAGGAGAGCAAATGACAGTCTCGTTAAGATGAAAGGACAGCAGCACTTATGGAAGAAAGGACAGCGCCATCTACAAGGAGACAGAAGTAGTCGAGATGACCAAAAGAGGCTCCTTGCAAGACCAGGCCTGCAGCTCAGGCACTTACCTGGTGGACGCTATAGAAACCCAGAAGACCACCATAAAGGCATATCCTTGTGAGAGACCTAATGAACAGGCTCAAAAGTGCCATCAACACCAGAGAGAGACTCTAGTGAGGCAAAGCTGGGCACATAGGCAGATGGAACTACTTCCCTCTCTTGAGGAAGCAGGAGACATTGGGAAGTGCTGCCAATGAAATCCCTTGCATGTGACCCTTGTAGCATACTGGGGCCACCACCTGAACCTTCTGAGTTCAGGACCAGACTGCAAGAAGGACAAAATACCAATAATGCACTCCCTTCCATGGACTGACAGGTACACCATCTCTTGAAAACTCTTCAGACTCGCACATAAGATAAGGACGTAGAAGCCCAAAAGTCCTTGAGCAGGGTGTTTAATAATGCTTTCAAGTAACCGTCCTTGGAGAGACTATGCCTTTTCAAGGACTAGACTATAATCCACAAGGAACTAGGATCCTCTATTACCAGGAGCCCATGCAACACAAGGCCCTTATCTTCAGGTAGCAAGAGAGGGGATGAGCTCCCGGTCAACCAGATCGATAGAGTTCTGACTCAGGAAGCTAGGAGGGCACATTGTCTCTGTCTACAATAGGCACTGTGGACAGGGCAATTAAATGCTCCTCTTCCCAAAACGACAGCTCTGCGACCCCAAGAGCCACTCAGGCACTGCAAGTTCTGCCTCGTTTGTTAACATATGCCACCTCCGTGGCAATGTCATAGAACATCTGGATGCTTTGCCCATTAGAAGCAGCCAGAACCTCTCCAGGTCCAGAGAGATTGCTCTGGCTTCCAGAATAATTACCCAAACCTCCTGAGGGAAACAGAACCCTGGGTCAACTGGTCCAGGCAGTACGCACCCCAGCCCTTCAGGTTGGTGTCCAGGGTGACAAATAACCCTGTCGGATGCCTTCAGCAACATCCCGGCAATCAGATGGCAGGACTGCAACCACAACTGCTCCTTGACCTGGAGAGGAAGGGTCAAGCAACTGAGAACCGGGAAACCAGAGGGCCAGTAGGTTCCTCTGAAGAGGATGCATGTATGCTCTGGCTCACAGAACCAGTTCCAAGATCGATGCCATGGACCTGAGAAACTGGAGATAGTCCCAGGCCCATGGGGATTGACTGACCACAAAAAGCTCTGAGTTGGCTCTAAAACTTGAGGGGCCTTGCTGTCATGAAGAAACTTGACTCAGAAGAGAATGGAATTGAGCCCCCAGATACGCCATGACCTGGGATAAGGAACAGGCTGTTCCTGAGATAATTTTTCACCAACCCCAGTCCCCAGTCTCAGTCTAGGGGGAGGTAGTCCCTTCCAGAGTTTTCAGCATGCTCAAGTCTTCACCAAAGCTCCGTTGGGAGCCAGCCATCCCCCTCAATGATATCTGGTGGTCCCACCCAATGTTCATCTGGTTTGCGTGTAGCTCCAGTAGCTCTTCTCTGAAGGGACCTGTACCATGTCAGACCAGTGGGTCTTGGGGTCCTTAGTCAAGATTAGAGATGTATTACCTCCTCCCCAAGGTGCCTGTCTTCTAACACTAAGCTCACTAGTTCTGGCCAGCCCAGGGTTTATGATGCAAAATATTTGAATTATGGCAATGGCTATACAGGATGCCCTTGTAGAGTCTCCCTACAGCTCTCTGCATAAGGGTGGTGATTAAGGAAACTCTACTACAGCTCCTGCAATTGCAAGCTGTTTTCCTATGCTCTCTGCTGTGGGATCAGGGACATTATTTCATGCACATGATGCCCAGGAAGAGAGGTTCCTTCTGGCATATCCTAGAGCTAAAGGCAGTCATTGTCTAATTCTGAGTCCCTCATTTCTGTATGGGGCTCATAAGATCTCTCATTGCATTGGTTAGGCTGGGGTCTTCCTCACCTCCCTAGGCCTCGCCAAGCCATTTCTCATATGGGAGCAGCATCAGTGATTTCTCCAGAAACAAGCAGGAAGTCAGTCCTCACATATGGGTGACGTCAGTGCTGACGGAGCCCATGCGGAGCATTTCCCCAGCTTTCAAAGAAACCCTCTGGGTCATGCTACCACACATGTGTGGTCCCCTTCCCGCCCAAGGGTGCCATCTTGCTCAGTCTCCTTTTTTCCCCACGGAGCCCAATGGACATCAGTCCTGTTTCCCTGGAAAAAATCCTTGCTAATATCCTTAAAGTTAGCTTCTCCCGGTTTGCATACCGGTTTCTCTTCCCGCCTCTAGCCAGCGCCGAACCCAGTGCTAGTCTCAGCTCCTTTTACCTTTTTTGATTGAGGCTTGCCTCAACTGGCGTTTGAGCCTTTCTTCACCCGGAGGTTGTCACCCCGACCAGGTGCTCTCCACCATGTCCCCCGGTGGGTTCAAAAAATGTGACCACTGCAGTCAAACTATGTCAGTGACCAACACCCATGACTGCTGCCTATGCTGCCTGGGACCGGACCATGACAGCACCTCCTGCGACCTGTGTCAGGCCATGAAGCCGAAGAGTGACAAGAAGAGGTCCAAGTTGCAGGAAAGCCTAGTTACTCACCTGCAACAGGTTTTCTCCAGGGACAGCAGGAATCAGTCCTAACTTATGGGTGACATCGGCACCGACGGAGCCCGCGTGGAGCAATTCCCCAGCTTTCAAAGAAAGCCTTTGAGCTTGCTGCCATGCATGCGTGGTCCTCTACCCGCCCAAGGGTGCCATCTTTCTCAGTTAGGTCCCTTAGCTCGAGCCCTATGAAGAAGATGGCAAGAGAAGGGACAAAAATCCAGCAATTCATCAGGGGAGGTGGGAGGGTAGTGAGGACTGATTCTTGCTGTTCCTGGAGAACACTTGTTACAGATGAGTAACTACACTTTCTCCAGGAATAAGCAGGAAGTCAGTCCTCACTTATGGGACTCCCCAACTGCAGGCTACCAACCTGTAACCAAAAACGCCTCCGTGAGGCCGTGAGCAGAAGCCGATGCCCGAAGGAGCCCTAGTCCTCAGGGCGAAGCCCTCGATAGCCATGAAGAAGGGTTGGAGGGCAAGAGTTGCTTATACCCCGAAGAGATTACGGAGTACAGCCTGCCCGAAGGCACTGTCCCAGCAGGACTCCCTCTCCGGGCAGTAGTGTGCAGCAAAGGTATTCGTGGAAGACCAGGCTGCTGCCCAGCAGATGTCCATCAGGGGTACGGAGCGCAGCGAGGCCACCAAGACCGCCTTGGCCCGAACCCCGTGTGCGGTGACTTGATGATCTAACGAGGCACCTGCCTTCGTATGAGCGAAAGCGATGCAGTCCGCTACCCAAACCGAGAGGGTGCATTCGGTAACTGCCTGTTCTGACTGGGATCGTAGGTCAAAGAGTCAGCAAGACCTGCAATGAGTCTGCGTGCACTGCAAGTAGAAGGCGAGGGCCCTTCTGCAGTCGAGGGTGTGGAGAGCTGCCGACGCCTGGTCGGCGTAGGGCCTCGGGAAGAAAGTCAGCAGGGCTATCTCCTGGTTATGATGGAAACCCGAGATGACTTTAGGCAGGAATTTAGGTGGGTACAGAGGAACACCCTATTCTGATAGAACCTGGCATAAGGGGTGTCAGCCATGAGAGCTTGGAGCTCACTGACTCGGCGGGCCGAGGTCAGCGCCACCAGGAAGGCCACCTTCCAGGACAGGTGCTGGAGCGAGCACGTCGCCATTGGCTCGAAGGGTGGACGGGTGAGATGCATGAGCACCACATTCAGGTCCCATTCTGCCGGTAGAGGTCAGATGGGCAGCATGGAAAGCAGAAGACCCCGCATAAAGTGGGAGACTAACGGCTGCCCCAACAGGGGCTTTCCCTTGATGGGGAGATGGTTCACCGAGATGGCGCTCGAGTGTACCCTGACAGAGTTCGACTTCAGACCTTCCTTTGAGAGATGGAGGAGGTACTGGAGGATCCATCGAATGGGGCACGAGAACGTGTTGATCTGGAGCACCGAGCACCAGACCGAGAAGCGTCTCCACTTGAAGGCATAGGCTCGTCTAGTGGAGTCCTTTCTCGAAGCGAGGAGAACCCTCCTGACCTTCTCCAGAAGAACCAGTGAGGCTAGGGAAACCAGTTCAGCCGCCAGGCCGTGAGGAATAAAGGAGGCTAGGTTTGGGTGCTGCACCCGCCCCTCCTCCTGTGTTAGCAGGCCTGGGGCAGAGCCCAGAGGAACAGGAGGCTCCGTCAAAAGCCAGAGCAGAAGCAGGAACCAAGGCTGCCAAGGCCACAAGGAGGCTATGAGGATCAACGATGCCCGATCCTGCTGAGCCTTGAAAAGGGTTCCCACAATGAGAGGGAAGGGAGGAAATGCATAGAGCAGGCTGGATATCAGTCCAGGAGGAATGCATCCAGACTCTCCCTGCTTGGGAGTTGCGCGTTCTAGGGACTGGCAAAGAGGTCTATCGCCGGCGTCCCGCAGCGAAGAAACAGCCAGTCTGCTACCCCTGGATCCAGCCACCATTCATGGAGGTGAAGGATCCTGCTGAGCCTGTCCGCCAGAACATTCTCCTGACCCAGAAGATAGGCAGCATTGAGGGACATCTTCTGTTGGACAGCGAAGGAGCAAAGGAGGACCGCTTCCCAGCAGAGGGAGCGTGATCCACTGCCTCCCTCCTTGTTGACGTAGATCACCACCACATGGTTGTCAGTCTGCACGAGAACAAACCTCCCCTTGAGGTGGTCCTCTAAGGCCCTCAGGCCACTGAATCGCTCGGAGTTCGAGCAAGTTTATTTGCTGCTGAGACTCCTCGGGCGACCACTGCCCCTGTGTGCACAGCGGCCCCTAGTGGGCTCCCCACCCTAACAGGGAAGCATCTATAGTCAGCACCGTGACGTGCTGTGGGGCCTGGAAGGGCAACCCCCGGAGGAGGTTGCAGGGGTTTTGCCATCAGCTCAGGGACAAGCGGAAATCAGGAAGGACCTTGATGGGGTCCCTGAGGTGACTGAGGGATGGGCTCCATTGGGTGCTGAGGCACAACTGAGCTGTCCGCATGTGCAGGCGGGCATGGGGGACAACATGCACGGTAGAGGCCATGTGGCCCAGGAGTTGTAGCATGGTCTGAGCTGTGACCCGGGGAGTGCGTTGGACCCGAGCCGCCAGAGCTTGGAGGAGGTCAGCGTGATCCACTGGTAAGAATGCGGTCACCCATTGAGTATCGAGGCGTGCAACAATGAACTTGAGGGTCTGCACCTGCTCGAGGTGAGACTCTGGGTAGTTGACCAAGAACCCCAAGCCTTCCAACAGGATTGTGCGTGACGTTGCTCGCTGGGTTTCCTCGACTGAGGATCCTGCGACGAGCCAGTCGTCAAGGTAGGGAAAGACCATTACGCCCCGACGTCTGAGACGGGCAGTACCATGACGAGGCATTTCGTGAAGACTCGTGGGGCAGATGCGAGTCCGAAGGGGAGCACCCTGTACTGGAAGTGCTCTCCCTGCACCCTGAAGCGCAGGTACTGCCTGTGCTGGGGATGGATTAAGATGTGGTCATAATTGTCCTTTAGGTCCAAGGAGCATAGCCAGTCACCCTGCCAGAGGAAGGGCAGCAGAATGCCAAGGGATAACATCTTGAACTTCTCCCGCACCAAGAACTTGTTCAACTTTCTGAGGTCGAGGAAGTACTGGGAATAGAAGCCCCGACCTTGAAGGTGCGGAGGGACCTTCTCGACTGCCCACTGGGCAAGGAGAGAGACTACTTCCCGCTGCAGTAAAACCTGGTGTGCGGGGAGTCGAGGAGACTCTGCCGGGGAGAAGGGAGGCGGGAGCCTGTTGAAGTGAAGGCGATAGCCATCTCGGATGACCTGAGAACCCAGGTGTCCGAGGTGATGGAAGCCCACAAAGGGGCAAAAGAAGACAGGCGTCCCCCCACTGGCTAATGTGTCGCCGGAGAGCAAGGGGCTATGCCAATGGCGTCAAAACCCGTGTGGGTTGTGGTGGCGCCAGGGTTTGGGCTTTTGGCCCTTTCGGCTTGCGATGCCCTTGGCTGGACTTACCCTGCACCGAGGTGGTCGGCGTGTGGGTAGTCAGGTATGATGGATAGCCACAGTACTGAAGGTCCTTCCTCGGAAAGAAAGGCTTTTTGGCCTGTTGCTTTTTCCGGGGCAGAGTGGAGGTCTTGCGCTTGAGACGGGTCCTGGTGATGAACTCCGTCTGAATCTCTGCGGCCTTATCCTCCATCAGCTTGCCGAAGAGCTGCTCGCCGAGGCAGGGGACATCCAGGAGCTTTTCCTGCACCCACTGCTCCAAATCTGACTACTGGAGCCATGCCTGGCGGCGGGCCCCGATGGCCGTGGCCGCGGCCGCACCCAAGCCGATGACTCAAATCCATCATAGGCGGCTCGGGAGAGGTATTTTGAGTAGTCTGCGATGGACCTCAACAAAGCACTACACCTATTGAGGGACTCGCCCTCAAGGCCCGCAGAGAACCCTCTGAACTCCTTGGCTAAGTCGCGCAAGAACATACCCATGTATAGTTGGTATGCTTGAATGCGACAAGAGAGCATGGAGCCTTGGTAGGTCTTGCAGTCCAGGGCATCAAGGGCTCTCAACTCTTGGCCCGGAGGGTCCGACGAGTGTGATTTCGGGCTCTTCTGTTTCCTCATGGCCGACTCCACCACCATAGAGAGGTGTGAGGAAGTTGGGTCTTCCTGAACCCCGGGCCAAGCTGTACCTTGTACATAGTATCAAGGTGCTTGCTCATGATGGGGACCGAGGCGGATGCCTCCCACATGTGGAGCAGCAGCCGAGACAGAATAGGAGGGACCGGCACAGTGAGAGATTCCCTAGGCGAGGACTCATACTGCAGAATATCAAGTTCTTCAGCACGAGGATCCTCCTTGGCCTGAGTGGCCAGGTTAAGAGCCCGTACCATATCCCAAACGAACACTAGGAAGGAGGTGTCCTCGGGTGGCGCGCGCCGTTGGAACGCGTTAGGGGAGGGGTCCAACAGAAGGTCCCGGTGAGTATGGTTTCTGGGAAGGTGTACCCATCGGACTCCCAATCCGAGAACTCAGTCGAGGAGACCGAGCCGGGCAGATCTCGCTGTCTAGTGGCCGGGGCCCATTTGGAGCCAGAGGCCCTGGAAGATCTCACTTCCGAGGAACAGGAGGGCTAGCGAGACCGACGTCGAGGTCCCTCACAAGGCCAACGGCTCTCGGGGGTTTCTTGGACAGATTTTGGTGTCCCACGCAAGGGACCCACGATCTCTGGGCATAAGTCAGTGAAGCTAGCTGTGAGTGCCTGCTGGAAAGCGATGAAGAAATGCTTTGTTCTAGTGCCAGCATGCGGGACTCCCACAAGGGCGTAGGGCCTTGTGATGCCGACCCTGGAGTCACCGGGTCGGGGGTCGAGGAGGAGAGGGGGTGCTCACTGGGAAGGCCCTCAGGAGACCGAGTGCCTTTGCCAGAGGCCTCCGTATCCATGCGGAGTACCTTGCAGGGACACTCCTTATCCAACTCTTGGGAACGCCGAAGGGCGCCGAGTGATCGAGCGCGGGAGCGCTCGCGCTTATTGGGAGTCCCTGACAACAACTTCGAGGCCTTCTTCTTCTTGCGCTGCTCCACCTCAGGGGATCCCTGGTCAGAGTGCTGCCGAGAGCGCAGGGCTGAAGAGGGGGACCCCACTGGGGGAGAGATGACAGAGGGCACCACCGGGGATTCCAAGGTGGATTTTCGAAAAATGTCTTTGGACTTCTGCTTACGACTGAGCAGGGCCTTAGAGGACATTTTCTTACAGAGCGAACAGAGCTTCGGATCATGATCAGTTCCGAGGCACCACAGACAACAGTCGTGAGTGTCCGCAAACGACATATTCCTAGAGCATCTATAGCATTTTTTTAAGCCGGTGGCCATAGGGGCAAAAATGGCCACCGCGAGGTTGAAGACCCACGTGGCCAGCAGTTAGGGAAAGAAAAAAGGGCGCGAAGTCTGTTGGCAAAAAAGGTGAAGAAAACTGTCCCCAAACAGCTCTAAGAAGGGGACAGAATGGGTAGAGGACCGGTGCAACCAGAAAACAGAAGGCCAGTAGGCCAAACACAAAGTCTTTTTCTGAGGGACGAGGACATGCGTCCAAAGGGCTCCGCAGAAAAAGGGAGACTGAGCAAGATGGCACCCTTGGGCGGGAAGAGGACCACGCATGCGTGGCAGCAATCTTAAAGGCTCTCTTTGAAAGCTAGGGAATTGCTCCGTGCGGACTCCATCGGTGCCGACGTCACCCATAAGTGAGGACTGACTTCCTGCTTGTTTCTGGAGAAACACTGTTCCCCGGGTCTGACTTGGTCCCCGCCTCCACGATGCAGAGTTCCAAGGGTCCTTGGAGTCCCGTGGCGGTGGCTGTTCCAAGACGACCTTGGGATCCCAAGAGAAAGAAGAAAAAGGCCTCAAAGTCCACTGAGGTTGCACCGGAGAAATCCAGTAAAGCTGCCAGGAGGGACACGGGTGGCTTCGAGAAGCGCCTTACCAAGGTCCTCAAAAAGGATTCCGTCGCGGTTCCTTGAGGCTGTAGTCCTCATCGAGGACGCACTCGCGAGAGTGCTGGTGCTGGGCCAGAGATCCTCATGCCCATGCCGAAAGCTGTGGAGCCTTCTGGCTTGGAAACCAGAATGGCCGACCTGGAGCAGAACATCACTACTATCCTGGCCTTGTAGCAGGCAATGGCTGGTTCATCTGCCTCAGTGACCGGGCCCCCGACTGCAGAGTCCCCAGTCGTCGAGCCGAGCTCCAAGTGCCACCGGCCTCTGGTAAGCCCTCGGCATTGGTCGAGGTCCTGATCCTCTGGCATCTAGTCCTCTCCGGTTAGTTTCCGTGATTCAGACTGTAGGTCCTTCAGCGGCTACCAACTGCTCCTCTCTGGCCCACTAAGTACTAGAAGCACATGGGAAATAGTGCTGGACACAGGGTAGCTGTCAGCTCCAGGAGACAGGGACATATCCAAACTCTAAGCAACATTGGGCCTACCAGTCTCAGTTACGAAGGCCAGAGGAACACAAATCTATCTGTAGTGCTGCATCAGTCTAAACACCTTGCTATCTCTGCTGGAGGTAGACAAATACTGGCTTCTCTCATTGTTGCAGCAAAGGATATACCAAGGATGACATCAGAGTTGTTTAAGTCTGCCTCCACCTGCTGGCAAGGGAGTATAATCCATTCATCTGGACTGGACTAGGATAAGGAAGACACAGTCTGAAGCTACCAGAAATCTTGTAGCAGCTATGCAATTCCATATGTTGCTGATATCACTGCTGAGGCATTGATGTATTTCTGTGCTGTCAATATTTTCATAGACAGGTACCCTTATACTGGCATACCACTGTATAATAATTATTTAATTTTATTTCGAGAACCTGATATACTGCTTTTTTAGCAACAGCTCAAAGTGAGTTAAGTACATACTGTGGGCATTTCCTCATCTCCAGAGAACTTATAATCTAAAGGGTCAATATTAAAAAGGTTTTATCCTGGTGAATGGAGGAGTAGCCTAGTGGTTAGAGCAACTGCCTAATAACCAGAAGATCAAGGGTTCGATTCCCACTGGCACTCCTTGTGACTTTGGGCAAGTCACTTTACCCGCCATTGCCTCGGAAGAAAAGGCTGGCAATCTACTTCTGGTGATACATTGCCAAGAAAACCCAGAGGTAGCTGGGTCACTATGAGTCAACACTGACTTGATAGCACAAAAAATAATCCTGGTGAAAGGGATACACAACAGCACTATCCATCTCTGATCGTCTATGGGTGGAGCTGCCAGTTATCTGAATAGCAGAAAATTTTCAGCGGTGACACCTGGATAGCAATCCACATAATTTAAGGCAGGAAAAAAGCTGCCCCGGGTGCAAGGTAGATTGCCTATCCAGATAGAGGCTGAATACTACCACTGTCTGGATAGTGCCAGTGCCAGTGCTAACTGCTAAATCTGGATATTCATTTCATTTCCATTTATTCAAGATTTGATACACTGCTAAATGTGGGTACAGCAAAGCAGTTTTAAATCAAATACAATAAAAACTGAAGCAGGAAAATGAAAAGAACGTCAATATGTATTGGACAGATGGGAAAATGAGACGTGACAAGGCAGAGCTGCAGGAGGGTGTTGAGAGAGGAGGTGGTGAACGGGTAGGAAACATAAGGAAGTCAACTGAGGGAGTCCAGTGGGAGGTCAAAAATTGTGCAGAAAAGGTGGGATTTAAGTTGGGCTTTGAACTTTGTAAAAGAAGATTGTAGCCAGAGATGTGGAGGAAGATTACTCCAAAGGGAAGAACCAAGGAAATAAAATGCTGAATGGAGAATAGATTCAAGATGCGCCAGAGAGGGAGAGGCTAAGAGAAGATGGCTCAAATGAATTGCACGGAGAGTGCGTTGTGGGGTAAGTGGAATAAGGGAGGATGATAAGTAACCCGGGGAACCAGTGTGACGTGATTTGTGGACCTGGATAAGAATCTTGTAATGATACAAGATGGTACAGGAAGCCAGTGTAAATGGATGAGGAGGGTGGGGGGGTGAACAAATATGGATGCAAGAAAAATTAATCTGGCTGCAGTGTGCTGAATAAGTTGAAGGTGCTGGACTCTAGCCACTGGTGTTGAATACCTGGATTTTTTTAGCCATGGCAGCTGGCATCTACAAAAAAATGCTGACCATTGTGGACTGAATATCACACTCCGAAGTCTGTACTTGAGGCAGTGGAGGGTTAAGTGACGCCCAAGCTCACAGGGAGCAGCAGTGGGATTTGAATCCTGGCTTTCCTGATTTTTAGCATGATGCTTTAACCATTAGGATACGCCTGTATGAATATAATATTCCTCTGTAAATAGATCTGTAGAATGTTGTCTGACTTCTTATTTGTTACTTTTGTATTGATTACATTGTAACCTGCCTTGAGAACTTGATTGTGAGGTATGAAATAAATGAAGTAAAATAAAATAAATCTGAAGAATGACAATTTAGCAAACTAAAAAAGGCAAGCTGTTTTCATAAGTGTCATTATAATACAGTTTTTATAAATCTTGGAAACAATTTTTTCAAACTAGCTGTAACCCACAAAAGATCTCTAGGCAAATTCTTATTTCCAGTGCAATTCTCCTCCCCCTACCCTTCTCCCATTACCCACCTCACTACTACTGCAAGCATGGTCAGTTTTCTCTGCCGCTGCAGCCCTGGGTTGTAGTGCTTTTGTAGTGCTTGTAGTGCTTTTGCATGCGCTTGCTTTGCCATCTTTCTTGCCACAACTATGAGCTGTGCTGCCACTGGGGCCCACATCATCATCATACTGTATCTCTGTCAAATGATGTTACAGTATCTTTGTGCAGTCAATAGGAGAGACCAATTTAGTCATTGTCAAGTCAGCAGCTATGCATGGGACTGGCAGCACTGGGCAACATAACAAATGCTACGTTGTCTGTATAAACCCACAAGGCAGTGCATGGCAGCTCTGCATGCCACTGGACCCACAAGTTCCACTACCACTTCTTCTGATGGTGTGCCCAATGCCACTGCTCCCATATCTGTAAGCACCAATGCAGCTGAAAAGTTATGTAAACTTTCTTTTCTGTGATCCATTCTCCAGTTTTTGGGATCAATGCAGCCCAAACAATGTCCTGATGGCAATCTTGCTGCATTGTGGTCCTGCTTCTCCAGAGCCCTATGTTAATAGGTGCCAAACTCACTATCCACGTTTCACTGAATAACATTAGGCACTACAAATGATAATGTAATTTTAAGAATTCATAGATTTTTATTAAAAAAGTTTTTTTTTATTAAGGCTTGTCAATGGCTGACTTAATGGCTTGGTGCACTAGCCCAGGAGTATTGAATGATTCTCTCTAGGTTGGCAAATCAAATTTGGCTTTGGTTAGAAGTCACCAAACCTTGTCATTATCTAATAACACTGGTCAACATTGAAATCATTACTGACTTTAAAAGGCCCTAATCTGTAGTATCTTGGTGAGCTGAACACAAATATAACATTAAAAAAAATTATTGGCTCTCGTTTTGAAGATATTGCATGTGGTTCATTTTTGACGTTTCACCATGTACATTTATCCAGTAGGACATCAACATCCCAAATAAGCCTTGAATGATGTAATATTGCATCACATTGCATAATACCAGCATGCACACATCATCCAGAGTTGATTGCATCATTTTCTGATGCAATGCAATACTACTGCCAGGCAGCTGCTGAAGCCATCTGACGTCAGCAGTGTACTATATGCAGTCGGAAAGGAAAGTAATCTGGTATTCTGTTCCAATATTGAAAGCCTCATGAATGCCTTAAAAATTACTCATGACCCATAAGACTGGAGACTATTTATAGACTCTTTCGAAACTGAGTCTGTAGGCTGTGCTTTTGAACAATGGAAACCGTCTTCCATCTATTCCAGTAGCGCATGCCGTCCACATGAAAGAGACATACGATAACTTAAAGCTTCTACTGACTTCCATTAACTATAACAAGTACAGCTGGCACCTCTGTGGTGACTTGAAGGTAGTTGCCCTTTTAATGGGACTGCAGCAGGGATATATAAAATACATGTGTTTCTTATGTGAATGGGATAGCCGAGCAAGGGATTGGCACTACTTGCGGAAGGAATGGAATCACAGACAAAATGTAACAGTTGGAGAGAAGAATATCCAGCACCCAGCTCTGGTTGAGGCTCACAAAATCCTGCTACCACCAGTTCACATCAAACTCGGTTTGATGAAAGACTTTGTGAAAGCCATGGACCGCACTTCGCCAGCTTTCCGATACCTGCATGAAAAATTCCCTTGACTCAGCGAAGCAAAGATTAAAGAGGGAGTTTTTGTGGGTCCTCAGATTCGAGAGCTCTTCAAAGATGACCGGTTCAACAACTTGCTGCAGGGTGATGCGAAACAAGTATGGAATGCTTTTCACCTAGTGTCAACAAACTTTCTCGGGAATGTTAGGGCAGAAAACTACAAGGAACTAGTAGACATGCTGATGCAGTATCAGAAACTTGGCTGCAATATGTCTCTAAAAATCCATTTCCTTGATTCCCATTTCGATTTCTTTCCTGACAACTGTGGTATGGTTAGTGATGAACAGGGTGAACGTTTTCACCAGGATATCTCAACGATGGAGCAAAGATACCAGGGAAAATGGTCCACTACAATGCTGGCTGACTACTGCTGGACACTCCCCAGAGAAGCTCCCGAACAGCTGTACAAGAGACAGGCGAAAAAAATCTAAGTAGTCTGACTTGGTTTTTTACAGGTATTAACCGAAGGCCTATTATATATTTACTATTGACATGCATTTCGTGATGTAAACATTAATTCTTGTAGATTACAAAAAAACTAGAGCCAACTTTGCAATTTCACTGTCATATTCGTGTTCAGCATATAAAAACTGATAAGAAATGACTATTTTTATTTCAGTAACATGACTTTTGTAAATATTTGTTGACCAGTGTAACTGTTTAGGAGTCTTTGTACAATTAATCAGTGGCCTTGATTTTGTTTCCACAGGTTTGAACCTCCTTAAAATTATCACAACTTGCACCAAGACTTGCAGTCTCAGCAGGGAGTCCATAACCCAATGGTAATGGAGACAAGACTGGTGCAGGAGTATTCGGCTACTAGGCAGACCCAAATTAACTGTCAAATCCCTGACACCCCCCCCCCCCAAATAATCACCCATCCCAGAACAACCCTGCACAAATGGACATCATACCTTATTTTGTATATATTTATATGAGGACAATTTCCAAAAGCTCCGTTTATCCAAGTTAAAGAGCTATTTGAAAATTACTCATAGTTCCTAACAGAAAAAAGGAACTATTTTCTTGCTTTGAATTTAGCAGCTCTTTGTTGCCCCCCACTCCTCTAAAAGAAGCTGCCATCCTAGGCGACCACCTAGTTCACCTAATGGTTAAGCCAATCCTGGATGGCGGCTGCAACATCCTATCATCCTGAGAGAAGATCCTTTTGGAACAGGATCATGGCTTATTAATCAGGCAGTGTGGGAATGGCTAATATACTAGCACCTTTCACAGACACTAAATTTATTATCAGGGTTCTAAAGTTCACATTAAAACAATGTTTCTCTTGTCCCCATACTGTGAAAACAACTAAAACATTAACAGGTACTCACTATTTCATTCAGAAAAAAATTATTTA
Source organism: Ichthyophis bannanicus (assembly GCA_033557465.1). Lineage (NCBI taxonomy): Eukaryota > Metazoa > Chordata > Amphibia > Gymnophiona > Ichthyophiidae > Ichthyophis > Ichthyophis bannanicus. Next base: position 259,536,419 of record CM066035.1, read on the forward strand.
AGAGGTTAAGCTGTTCCACAATTTTCTCTTCCTAATGAAGGGAGAGATTTGCATTTCGGAAATGCTGTGTCATCCATCCTTTGTAGGGCACCTTCCATCAAGTGGGCACCTGTGCAAACACTTATGGGATTAAAAAAAAAAGTATTTCTTCTGATGTCTGCAGTCTTTTTACATGAGAGGGCAGCAATCACCCATCCTTAGTATTTCTATACTTCTATTTACTTCAGACTATTCTTTTATCAGGTAACTGTTTTTGCATGTGCATTCCTTTCCTGCATATTAACTCTGATCACTGGCAGCACTAACTGAACTTGTGATGTTGAAGAAACACAGCAATTTAGTTCACTTCCTCTCCTTTCTTAAGCATCTTGGACAAAGCAGCTTCAGCAATTCCACCTTCCTCTTTAAGCGATTCCCTCTTCTTCAGTCTGTATTCATGCAGTTCTTTCTCGGAGAGGTGCCTCAGGACACACATTGCAGCTTTCCCCTCTTTAATCAGCTTTGGCTTGAAAACAAAGGTAGCCTTTTCAGGTATAGAATCAACAATTTGGTCCAGAATTTGCTGTTTAGAAAGAGAGAACACACAGCACTTAATTGTTACTCCCACTCTTGATTACACAGAAACATGATGGCAGAAAAAGACCATATAGCCTATCTACTCTGCCCTTCCATATCAACTACTATAGTCCTTTTTTTTTCCCCCTTTAGAGATCTTCTGCGTTTGTCCCATGCTTTCTTGAATTCAGATACTGTCCTCATCTCTACTACCTCCACTGGGAGACTATTCCATACATCTACCACTCTTTCCATAAAGCATAGTTACTCACCTGTACCAGGTGTTCTCCAGGGACAGCAGGAATCAGTCCTCACATATGGGTGACATCAGCACCAATGCAGCCCTCACGGAAGCATCTCCACAGCTTTCAAAGAAAGCCTTTGGGAGATGCCACCACACATGCATGGTCCCCTTCCCACCCAAGGGTGCCATCTTACTCAGTCAGATGACATAGCTAGCCGACAAAAGAAGATGGCAAAAATAGATATACAGCAACTCCAAGGGGAGGAGAAAGGGTTGTGAGGGCTGATTCCTGCTATCCCCAGAGAACACCCATTACAGATGAGTAATTACTCACCTGTAACGGGTGTTCTCCGGGAACAAGAAGGAAGTCAGTTCTCACATATGGGACTCCCTCTCCAGTCAGTAGTGAGTTGCAAAGATGTGGACTGAAGACCATGTGGCAGCCGCCAGATGACCAACAAAGGGATGGAGTGCAGATTTGCCAAAGAGGCTGCCATGGCCTTGACATTGTGAGCCGTGACCTGGCCATTCAGTGTGAGCCCAGCCTGCTCATTGGCGAGGGTGATGCAGTCCGCCACCCAGGTGGACAATGTTCCCTTGGTTACTGCTTCCCCCAGCTGACTGGGGTGGTAGGAAACAAAAAGCTGAGAACTTTGCAGTGGCCCTGCAAACATAGAATATAGAAGAAGGCCCTCTTACAATCGAAGGTGTGAAAAGCGGACTCCACACTGCTGGAGTGAGGTATGGGAAAGAAGGTGGGGAGCACCACCTCCTGGTTGAAGTGAAAGGAAGACAGTACCCTTTTGAAGGAATTTGGGATGCATGCGTAGCATGACTGTTCTTGTAGAAGCTGGTGTATAGCGCCTCTGCCACTAGGGCTTGGAGCTCACTGACCCTGCAAGTGGAGATGAGTGCCACCAGGATCATGAGTTTCCATGAGAGATACCTGAGGTGCCAGGTGGCCAGGAGCTCGAAGGGTGGGCGGGTTAACTGTGACAGCACCACGTTGAGATCCCACTCTGCCCCTGGGGGTAGACGGGAGGATTTAGACAACAGGAGCCCCCTCAGAAAACAGGTCACCAGAGGCTGAGTCGAGAGGGGCTTGCCTTCAACAGTGGTGATGTGCTGCCAGGGCACTGAGGTGCACTCGAGTTGAGCCTGGATTGAGAAAGATGGAGAAGGTACTGCAGCACCAGCTGCACCGGGTAGGAGAACAAGTTCACCCTCTTCTCCGCACACCACACTGAGAACCTTTGCAATTTGAAGGCATAGGTTCTCCTGGTGGAAGCCCTATGGGAGGCCAATAGGATCTCCCCCACTTCCTCTGAGAGGTTGAAGGAGGCTAAGGCTACCCTTTCAGCTGCCACACTGTCAGCGATAGGGACCCCAGATTGGGGTGCAGGAGAGAGCCCTCCTCCTGAGACAAGAGTCCAGGGGCATTTCCGGGGGGGGGGGGGGGGAGGGGTGTCGGGTCGGTGCCTCCACCGACAACCAAAGGAGCAGTGGGAACCATGGCTTTCTGGGCCAACAGGAGGCCACCAGGATCAGCGATGCTCTGTCATGCAGGACCTTGAAAATGGTCTTGGAAATCAGCAGAGTGGGTACAAAGGCATACAAGAGGCCTTCCAACTACGAGATGAGAAACGCATCCGCTGCTACCCGGCCCAGGTAGGACGGGGGGGGGGGGGGGCGGAGCAGAAGCAGAGCAACTGGTAGTTGTCCGGGCTGGTGAAGAGATCCACCTGCGGGGTCCCCCAGAGTCGGAAGAGCCGGGTGGCCACTCTGGGATCCAACTGCCATTCGTGCAGTTGAAGGACCCTACTCAGTTTGTACGCCAGGGCATTGTCCTGGCCTAGTAGATACACCGACCTAGAAGCATTCCTTAATGGAGCACGTAGGAGCAGAGTATCATCACCTCTTGACAAAGGATGCGAGATCCCGTGCCCCCTTGTTAGTTCACATAGAACATTGCCATTTGGTTGTTTGTTTGGATCAGCACTGGCTGGTGGCTCAGACAGTGGTGTAGAGCTCGTAGGGCTAGGTATATGGCCCAGAGCTCCAGGAGGTTGATTTGCCGGTTGCCCTCGGCTAGTTACCAGCTGCCCTGGCTGCGAAGCCACTCGCAATGGGCCCCCCCATCCCAGCAGGGAGGTGTCCATCGTGAGGGTCCTTCAGGGGCTCAGGGCTTGGAAGGGCACCCCTGCCAGGAGGTGCTGCAGGTCCTGCCACCACGTCAGGGAGTCCGCTAGCTGGTGGGTCACTCGGATTTGGTCTTGGAGTCAAATCAGTGGCCTGTGTCCACTGGTCCTGAAGACACCATTGGACCAGCCTCATATGCCGGTGGGCGTCCGGGGTGACAAGGACTGTATAGGCCATATGGCTGAAATAGGCACAGCAGGAGCCGGGCAGACATCGAGGAACAGTGTTGCATGTCTGCGGCTAATGCTCTGAGATGGTCGGTCCAGTCCAGGGGGAGGAAGGCCTTTCCCTGGACTGTGTCCAGTTTTGCCCCTATAAGCTCCAGGCTTTGTGTTGGGAGGAGATGGGACTTGGGGTACTTTATGACGAACCCCAGATGTTCCGTGTGGATGATGCGAGCCATAGCTTGCTGCATCTCGGTGGCTGTGCTTCCTTTTATGAGCCAGTCGTCCAGGGAGGGAAAGACTAATACCGCTTGGAGACGGAGGTAAGCAGCCACCAATGCCAGGTGAAGACCCTTGGGGTGGATGCCAGGCCAAAGGGTAGTACCCTGTATTGGTAGTGACCTTCCCCCCACCATGAAGTGCAGATACTGCCTGTGGTTGAGGTGAATGAGGATGCGAGCATAAGCATCCTTTAGATCCAAGGAGCATAGGCAGTCTCCCTGCTGGAGGTAAGGCAGCAATGTTCCAAGGGAGAGCATCTTGAACTTCTCCCTCACCAGGTTTCACAAGTCCAGGATGGGCCTTAGGCTCCCTGTCCTTTTTGGCACAAGAAAATACCAGGAGTAGAACTCTTTGCCCTCTGAGATGTTGGGGTACTGGTTCCACCGCCCTGTCCTCAAGGAGGCATGCAAGTTCTTGTAGCAGAATATCCCAGTGAAGGGGAGACCTGGGGGGCTCTCCTGGGAAGAAAGGGGGAGGTGTCTGTGCCAGGTGGAGAAGGTAGCCCTCCCACACCACTTGGAGTGCCCAGGAATCAGTGGTGATGGTTGGCCACCTATGGGCATAGTGAATCAGACATCCCTCTGTGGGATGCTGTCCTCTTGGGGAAGAGAGGCTATGCCCAAGGAGTCAAAAGCTCTCCACAAGCTGGGCCGGAGCCAGCACCTGGGGCTTGGGAGCTTTCTGCTTACATGGGGCATGTCCCTGTCCCTTAGCCTGCTGACTCTGCTGGGAAGGCTTGGAAATGGGGGTAGTTTTTGTAAGCAGCCCCTTTCCTCGGGCAAAAGTGCTTTTTGCCTGAGCCCTTCCATTGGGAAAGGGTAGCAGTCTTCTTGGAGAGTCTGGTCCTCGTCACAAATTCGGTCTCCAACTCGGCATCCTTCTCAGTCATGGGATGGCCAAAGAGGTTCTCCCCTTGGCATGGGACATAGACTAGTTTTTCTTGAACCCAATGCTTGAGGTCGGAAGACTGTAGCCAAGCTTGGCATCGGTCACCGATGCCCACCACGGCTACTCGAGTGACCGACTCAAAGCTGTCATAGACTGTTCAAGTCAAACTTGGAGTATTCACTAACAGCTTTGGACAGGTTCCTGAACCATTGCAAGGGTTCTTCGGAGAGACCAGCCAAGAACCCGGCGAGTTCCTTCGCCAGGTCCCTCATATACATTCTCATGTACAGCTGGTAGGTCTGGATCCGGCCAATGAGCATTAAGCCCTGGTAGCACTTTCTGCCAAGGGCATCCAAGGTGTGGGCCTCCTACCCGGGAGCACAGAGGAGTGCGTCTTCTGGCTGACTCACCACCATGGAGTTTTCCAAAAGGCACAGCTGTTGCATGACAGAGCTCTGGCAGACCCGATATAATCGAGCCGAGCAGCTTACTCATGATGGACACAGATGCCAGTATCTCCCACATGCAGAGCCTGAACTGTTTCAGGATGGGCGGGATGGGGACCGTCAACTATTTCCTCGGTGGAGTCTCATATTTGAAGATTTCTAACTCCTCCGTACGAGGGTCCTCCTTCGATTCCGTGGGGAATGCCAAAGCCTTTGACATGTCCCTCACGAAGTCAAGGAACACCATGTCCTTGGGCAGGGACTGACACCGAGAATCGGAGAGGGACGGGTTCAGGGGAATGTCGCGGTGACGACAGGTATCAGGAGATTCCTTGTCCTCTGTGTCTGATTCCAAGTAATCGGTGGAAGACAAGCCCAAGCCCAAGCCCAAGCCCGAGCCCGAGCCAAACCCCTTGGAGGCTCTGCAGCTGGTGATGTGCAAGCTCGCCAGGGAAGACCTCGGTCCCATTGAGTGGGTCCTAGATCGAGACCTCAGCAGAGGATCGACTTGGGGCCGTATGGCCTTGATGATCGGTTTGGCCTCCAGGGATGTCCTTGATGTTGAGGGCCCGGTGGTTTGGGCAGAGGAACCGGTTGTGCTGGACATCAACACCCGCTGCTGGTCCATGAAAGCAGACCTGCTGTGCTCCAAGGCTGCTAATCTGGACTCCAGCCAAGATAGCTCCACAGCTCTTGGCATGGGCACTGAAGAACTCTGGCCCAGTGCCGATTCCCCCTAAGGGGAGTCCTCAATGAGAATCGGCTTCGGGTGTCCAGGGCAGATCTCCAGTCGATTCCTTCCAGGTGACCTTAGTAGGCTGCTCCTGCTCCGAGCCTTCAGACAAGCGGCATGGACTGCGGGACCTGACTTGGGACTTACTGGGCCTGTTGGACCTATCCAGGGATGCTGCCTTCGAGGGTTTCTTCTTCTTCTAATGTTCCCTTGAGGGAGACCCCCTTTCTGAAGACACACAGTGTCGACCAAGCTCCGCGGGGGAGCAATGGGAGTCCGAGACTTCAGACGGGGCCTTGGGCCTTCAGGAGCATTGGGAACTCCGGGGAAAAACTCGTCATGCTGCTGCTGCTGCTGGCAGCTCGAGGGCATCTTTTTGCCAAGACCAAAGGTTGCGGGGTCATGGGCTGGTCCAAGGCAGCGTAGATAAGAATCGTGAGTATCAGTGAGACACATGATTTTTGTACACCAATCACTTTTTAAACCCACTTGTAGCCATGGGTGAAAAAATTACCCCGGCGATGTCGAAGACCCGCAGTGCTGCCAGTTGGGTAAAAGGCATGAAGGCGCCAAAGGCAAAAAAAGAAAATGGAAACAGACCCGAGACTCACGGTCAGAGAGTATGAAACTCAGAGAGCAAAAATCAACTTTTTCCAGGGGAAGACAGACATCTTAAGGGCTCAGCAGAAAAAAGGAGACTGAGTAAAATGGCATTCTTAGGCGGGAAGGGGACCACGCATGAGTGGTTGCATCTTCTAAAGGCTTTCTTTGAAAGCTGGGGAGATGCTTCTGCTAGGATTCTGTCAGTGCCAACGTCACCCATATGTGAGAACTGATTTCCTGCTTGTTCCCGAAGAAATATTTCCACATATTACTCCTGAGTCTATCCCTTTTCATCCTCATCCTATGTCCCATCGTTGTAGAATTTATTTTCAATTGAAAGAGGCTCTCCAAGTAGTTCTCTGCAAGAACTACTTTTTATGGGCAATGTTTATCTATTAGCAAGTGCTGACAATATGCCAGGCAGAGATAGCATAGTTACTCACCTGTAACCACGCTATCTCATCTGCCCGAGGGCCCTCCTCGAACTCCACAGGGAACGCCAGGGCCTTTGACATATCCTTGATGAAATCAAGGAAGACCATATCCTCCGTCAAGGCTCTGAGACGGGAGATTCAGATGGGACATCATGGTGGCGACGGGTATCGGGGGACTCCTTGTCCTCCATTTCCCGCTCGGAATAGTCCGTCAAGGTTCCACGACCAGTGCCCAGCATACTTGCCAGGGATGACTGCAGTTTCGTCGAGCGGGACTCGGATCACGACTTTGACTGAGGATCGACTCGAGGTCAAAGGGACCTCTAGGATTGACTTGGCCTCCGGGGACGTCTTGGACATCGAGGGCCCGGTGGTCGGGCAGATGAACTGGTCGTGCCAGACAATCATGCCTGTTGCTGGTCTACAAAGGCAAACAAACTGCGCTCCAGACCAGAAGGCTCCACAGACTTTGGTGCAGGCACTATGGGACTCGGGCCCAACACCGGCTCCCTGGAAGGGAAATCCTTGACAAGGATGGTGTCTGGGGAACGAGGCCAATCCGCGGTCGAATCCTTTCGGAGGACCTTTGTAGGCCGCTCCTTCTCCAAAGCCTTGAACAAGCATCTCGGACTGCGGGTCCGGGGGACACCCAGCAGGTCAGAACCATTAAAGACGCCACCTTTGAGGGTTTCTTCTTCTTCCTGGGTCCTCTCGAGGGAGACCCCCTTTCTGAAGACCCACGAAGGGGCTCGGGTTCAGGAGGTTCTGCCTGAGACGTTGAGGCCTCAGACGAGGCCCTGGCCTTCAGAGGCACTGGGGACTTGGGGGAAAACTTATTGTGCTGCTGCTGGTGGCTACTGAGGGCCTTACTGGACATCCGCTTGCAGAGACCGCAGGCTACCCGGTTGTGGTCTGGCCCCATGCAGCGGAGACAGCAGGCGTGCGTGTTGGTCAAAGACATAATTTTAGAGCACCGATCACGCTTCTTAAAGCCACTGGTAGCCATGGGGGAAAGTACCCCTGCAAAGTCGAAGATTCTCCGGACTGCCAGATAGAAAAAAGGTGCAAAGATGCCAGGAAGAGAAAGAATGAAAATTACAAAAATAGACCCAAACTGGAAGCCGGGGCAACAAGGTTGGGTGGTGGGAAGAGTACTGATGCGATACTGGAGGCAAGTATGAAACTCAGAGAGAAAAATCAACTTTTTCCAGGGACAAGCTAGACAAATGTCTGAAAGGCTCTGTGGAAAAAAGGAGACTGAGCAAGGATGGCACCCTTGAGCGGGAAGGGGACCACGCATGCGTGGTGGCATCTCCCAAAGGCTTTCTTTGAAAGCTGGAGGGATGGCTGCCGCGAGGGCTCCGTTGGTGCATATGTTACCCCTATGTGAGGACTGACTTCCTGCTTGTTCCGGAGAATAGACATTAGTCATGTTCAAATCATGCAAGCAAGAAAGGTTTGCTGCACATCTAGAAGTTCTAACTAGCCATTCCTGATATGGACAAATTGCTTTTTCGTGCCACAGACATAGGAAGGATGCTTGCCCTGCCTCTGTGCAACTACTGTTAGAGTTGATTTCTTGCTATCCTAGGAAAACATGTGTGTTATTTGGCAAAGCCGGAACCTGTAAACTCACTGTGTGGGAGAAAGGTATGGCAATTTACTTCCAGTCATATCTTGCCAAGAAAATCCAGGAGCTAGGTTGCCAGGAGTCAGCATTGACTCGATGGCACACATTGCACTGAACCTATATTAGGGAGCCTGGGGCGATGTTTTTCAAGCCATCTTGTTTGTCAGGATAATCATAATGAATATGCATTAAAGAGATCTCCACACAATGGAGGCAGTGTTTGCAAATCTCTCATGCATATTTATTGTCGATATCCTGAAAACCAGACTGACTAGGGGGTAATTCCAGGATCATATTGAAACCTCGGAGCACACATTTGGTCAGGTTTTCAGAATATCCACACTGAATATGCATGATTTGAATACCAAGGAAGCAGTGAATGCAAATCTGTTTCATGCATACTTACTGTGGATATCCTGAAAACCTGATTGGATGAGTGTGCCCCAAAAACTGGGTTGAGAACCACTTCTTTAGGGAACCTTCCTCAACACTTCAGCTAATTTATTAAATGTACGTACCAGTTTTGACTGAAAAATTGACATGTATTAACATGGTTATTAGAATTCCAGTGGTCCTCGAGAGGGGCTGCGATTACTCAATCTTTATTTTTTTTGACTCATAGAGCCCATATTACCCCGGTAAAACTATCTAAATGGGATACGAAAACAAAGAACGCTTGTTGGACGTGTAATAAAATACCAGGTACATTAAAACATATGTTTGATTGCCCTCATGTTCAATTTTTTTGGATCAGAGTATGGGACAAGATTCAACAAATTCTACGATTTCAGGATCAACTAAAATGGCAAACAGTTAAGATGCTATCTCTAACTAAAGATAAAATGCAGCTATTTAATTTTATGATGGCAATAGCTTTAAAATTGATTTTCATTTGTTGGAAGGATTCATCCAAGCTGGATGACCAGCACTGGTGGAATTTATTATGTATGAATATAAGTTTTGAGAAAGAGCAAGATAAATGTAGTTTTTTAAGAGCTAATAAACGTGCTCGAGTTGAGCCAGTGAAGCAGTGTCTAATAGGAAAGCCAGGGATAAACAAATGGCGATACCTGGAAGAATTTGTTGCAAGAGCAAAATAAATGGGCATTTTTAAGTTGACAAGGGTTACAGTGTTTATTTTTCCTTTATTTTCTCTTTTTGAAAGGAACAGGTGATAAGGAAGCCACAAGGAGACCAGGGGTAGGGAAGGGAAGAGGGGTAAGGATAAGAAGGGATTAGTAGTATAAGATTGTAGGAATGTATTGTTTTTACTGTACTGTTGTGTGGAAAATGGAAAATAAACTAAAGAAAAAAAAAAGAATTCCAGTGGTCCATTTCAATTAGCACTATACTATTGAACACAAGAATGAACATAAGAATCACCACACTGCAGTGTTTCTCAAGCCTGTCTTGGTGCACCCCTAGTCATCCACGATGAATACACATGAAACAGATTTGCATGCCATGGAGGCAATGCATGTAAATCTCTCATATACATATTTCACTGTGGGTATCCTGAAAACCAGACTGGCTAGAGAAACAATGCCATACCAGGTCAGACTGATAGTCCATCAAGCCCAGTATCGCATTTCCAATAGTAGCAAATCCAGTTCACGAATACCTGGTAGGCTTCCACAAAATAGCTACATCACAATGAAAAAAATGAACATTTTAACCCTACTCTGTTTCTTTTAACCAGTTCCCAATCCACAGTACGACATTGGCTACTATGCCATGACTTTTAAATTTACTCAGGAGTCTCTCATGCTTGTCTTTGTCAAAGGTTTTCTGAAATTCAAAATACAATGTATCTAGTAGTGGCTTCTCCTTTATCTATGTTTATTCATGTCTTCAAAGATAAGACTTCCCTTAACTAAATTCATGTTGACTTTGGCCCATTAAATCAAGTCTATGTGTTCAGTAATTTTGTACATCATATATCAATTTCTACCATATTTCCTGGTACAGATGTCAGGCTCACCAGGCTGTAGTTTCCTAGATTACCCTGGAGCTTTTTTTAACTGGCATTATGTTGGCCATCCTCCTATCATGTATTAGAAATAGTAGCCCTGAAATTTCATCTTCAAGTTCTCTCAGCACTCTTGGGTATATACCCTCCGGTCCAAATGATTTGCTAGTTTGTCAATTTGTTCTACTACATCTTCCAGGGTCACTAAAATTTGTTTCAGCTCTTCAGACTCATCACCATTAAATACCATTTCTGGCATGGGTAATTCCTCTCACATCTTCCTCAGTAAATACTGAAGCGTTTCTCAGCTATGGTCTTGTCCTCCCTGAGTGCCCCTTTTACTCTTTGATCATCTAATGGTCCAAGAGACTCCCCTTCACAGTTTTCTTGCTTCAAATGTACCTGAAAAAAAGTTTGGTTTTTTTTATTATGAGTTTTTGTCTCTATAGCAAGCTTCTTCTCAAATTCTTTTTGCCTTCCTTATTGGTACCTTGCATCTAACTTGCCAGTGCTTATGCTGTTTCCTATTTTCTTCATTTAGTTTCTTTTTCCATTTTTTGAAATATGTCCTTTTGGCTCTAATAGCTTCTTTCACCTCATTTTTTAACCATGACAGCTATATTTTAGCTTTCCTTCTGCCTTTTATAAAATGTGAAATGCCAAGATACTATTTTTGAACAACATCTATTGCTAATGTAAACTCTTAACCTTCGAAGTTGCTCATTTTAGTTTTTTTTCCCCAACCTTTTTATCATAGTCTCTTCTTTAAAAGATAAATGCTAACATTGTAGATTTCCTTTGTGAACTTACTTCAGTTATTAAGTCTAATTGGTTCATGTAATGGTCACTACTGCCAAGTGGTCCCAGCATGATTAGTGCTTGCAACAAATCCAGCATTCCACCAAGGATTAGGTCTAAATAATTCCTCTTCTAGTTTGCTCCATGAAGAAATCACTTATTTACTTTAGGAACTTTACCTCCCTTGCAAGTCCTGACATGACATTTATCCAGTCATTACTGGGATAACCGTGTTGCTGAATTTGATAGCTTCTCTAAACTCTGTTAATATTTCATTATCTGTCTAATCATTCTGGCCAAAAATGGATTTTCTATCCATAAAGATTCATAGTAACATAGTATATGACGGCAGATAAAGACCAGCATGGTCCATCTAGTCTGCCCAGCAAGGTGGCAAGGGTAGGTGCACCTGCCACTCCGTGAAGGTCACCCCTCCCCATGCCTTTGTTTAGGGGTGCACCCACCGCTCCGTGCAGGTCACCTCGACTTGTTAAGATATCATAGGTGCATTCAAAACCTCACAAGCCCATTCTTCAAGAGTCTCGACTCTGGAAAGCTCCCATACCAATTCAATGGTACATTTTGTTTCCCATAGAACCTCTCTTCTATTTGACCCAATGCTCTCTTTAAACATATGAAGCAAAAAAATACCTCATTCAACTTTTCACCAAAAGCCATCAGATTCAGTAATGCTTAAATTTGTCACAACATAGCCTCAGAAACAACCATAGGCACTAATAAACTCTGGGCTGATTCTGTTCTACACCCAGGCATGTGCCGGTTTAACATCAATGGCTTTGTGTTGTGCAAAGCCATTGATGGGGGATGTTGATGCACAACACAAAGCCATTGATGTTAAACCGGCACATGCCTGGGTGTAGAACAGAATCAGCCCAGAGTTTATTAGTGCCTATGGTTGCTTCTGAGGCTATGTTGTGACAAATTTAAGCATTACTGAATCTGATAGCTTTTGGTGAAAAGTTGAATGAGGTATTTTTTTGCTTCATAGTGATCATTCACAAAGAAAGACCATTTTTTTGTTTAGAGACTCTTTAAACATATAACACCACCTCTCCACTATTTTGATCCACCTTATTATGATATAATTTGTAGCCTGGTATCAGTGTCCCACTGGTTATCCTTCCACCAGGTCTCCAAGATGCCTATTATATATCTCTCTCTTCATTTATTGCTACATCAGTATACACTAACTGTCCCATCTTAATTTTTAGGCTTCTAGTATTTGCATAGAGGGCATTTCAAGGCAATTTTTAAAAAAAATGTATAACCTTCTTAGGAGTTGACAGGAATAATTTTCAATCTTTCATCCATTTCTGCTCTTTGGTTAAAGGCATTTGGGCTACCTTAGCTTTTATTACAACCTCTCTATCAGGATGCCCTAACTTCCCTGTTTTGATAGTGGGGTTGTTAGTTATTAACTGCTTTAATCTCTTGTTTATGAAAGTAATTTAGCAAAAATATATTACGAAAGTTGATGCCACATGGAAAACGCTGCCATTAGCTATATAGGAGAAAGACTTCTCAGGAGAAAATAAGCAATTCGTTTTTGCAATCTTTCCATCTCTCATTTCCCTTCATAACTTTCTTGTTTCCATTTTTAGCTCATGTTACAAAATTTATCATTCCTCTCTCTTCCTCTACCAATTTTTTGTTTTTCATCCTTTCCTCCACTAATCCCGTTTTCCCTCCTTTCCTCCCTTTACACACTCCTCATTCCATATTCCCTTTCCTTCCTCTTTCGACAATCTCCTTCCCTCATGCCAAACGTTTCATTCTTTTCCTCCCTGTACAAGAGGTTCATTGACTTTTTTCTTTTATTTCCTTCTCTCTACTACTCTCTACCTTTCAACTCATCGTCAGTTAGCTCAAGTATGCCTCATCTTTTTTTCTTTTGCAGGTCTCAAGGCCAAGTTACCTGGGCCTGGAATTGCTGCTCCTCTTCTCTTAAGCTGTGAGAAATTAATTTCTGACCCATACTGGCTTCTCCTGCAGTGTGTGTGTGTGTGTGTGAATATTGAACCTATGATGGCTGTCTATGTCTTTCTCCATCAAAACGTGAGGAGATCCGTGGCCAATGCTGCTGCTCACCATCTCCAGTCTCTTTATGGAGAGACACTGGAAAGAAATCCCCAGTCCAAGTTTTGATGGTTCTCTTCCCAGGGCTGACATTAGGGGGTGATAACCAGGGCAAGTGGGCCCCCAAGCTTAACTAAAGCTGAAATAGTTATAGCCTGCAAGTGGGCTTTGGAGCCCCCTCCTCAGATTCTTGCCCCGAGCTCTAGCATATTTAACACCAGCCTTGCTTCTTTCTTTAGCACTATCTATTTAATCTTCCAAAACTAGGATTCTAATAGATACTTTCAAAGAGCAATGGTTCCAGATGCAAATGTAATGTCAACAAGCAACACTTGTTCTTAGTCAGTAGCGAATTAGTGTCCCAGCATGTGCTGAAGCACCCCGTACTACTGGCAGTGCTCCCTAGCAGAAGTGTTAAACCGAGTTTCTATTCACTATATGAATCTCATGGTGATTTTCTGAGGAGGGGATGCTAATCTTAGTGTTGCAACTTAAATACAGTTTGTGGCATCCAGCTTGCTCACATTCCTTCCTCTGTAAAAAGCACCCATAATCCTGTCATATTTACTAATGCATGCATCTCTTATAATACTATATAGGACTTTATACACAAATATACAACTGTCTTCCAGTAAAATCATCTGATCCTCATGCCAACCCTATAAGACAAACATGACAAAAAGCAGGTCAGAACTATTAAATGGATTTGTAGTATTAATTATGTAGAACAGTCCTGGATTCTTTAATTGGCTACTTGCAGTTGCCATACTGAGTCAAACCAAGGGTCCATCCATCAGGCCTAGTATTCTGTCTCCAAAATTTGAGTTGCCCCTTGTGTTCCCGGGGGAGTCCTTGATCTCCATCTGAGATTCTACTGCGGAGGAAAGAGAAGCACAGCCGCGGCATATACCTGACTGAGCCACTGTGCCTCTCCGCGTGCCGCAAACTACACACTGCGGCCGACATGCCATAATTCTGCCAGAGATACTGTTCTCTCTTCACTGCAACCAATGGTCTTGGTTCTTTTGCTTTTTTTTTTTTTTTTTTTTTTTTTTTTTTAAAACGTGGAGGGAAGAAACCTCCAGCCTTGTGCTTAAAGCCTTAGTGCTAACCCACTGAATGCCAAGAAACCCTAAACCAACTGATGACCCAGCAGGAACCTCCCCCCTCCCCTATTAGGGGATTCCCCGCCAAAAATCAACAAAAAAATAAACAAAGGAACCAAACGCAATTAACTAAAGGAAAGAGCCACCGTCAGCCGCCCAGACCCAAACAGTAAGAAACAAACAAATCAGCAAAGTAAAGCTTCACAAGTTCCCCTCCTGCACGGCAGCCACGCGGTCCCTCTGAAGATGGCCACCACCTGCTCTGGAGAGGTAGAAAAAAAAAAGGCACCAAACAGCTTTGCTACCCTTCCTGCTATGTGCCCTGCTTACCCGTACAGTGTCCGGTGTACCAGCAGCCTGAACCCGGTTCACTGCCTACCGGTCAGGACTGTGGAATGGCACCTGAAATCTCCCGGTGATCCAACACTCACCCCTACAGCAAAGAGCCGTTCTCCAAGCGCTGAGCAACGACGTCGACGATCACCACCCGACTCACTGCAGCTGCGAGTCCCTCTAGCAGTGCAGAGCCGGCGTGATGGGATCACTAGCCAGGAGGTTCTCCCCCGGAATGTCTGGGAGGAGAGAGACCCGGTTCCGGACCAAACAGCTTAAGAGAAAGCAGGAAGGAGGCAAGAAGGTTTTCCGTATTGACCTTGTTCTCCTTTTCTTTCTTTCTTTTTGTTTTTTTTTTTAAAGGCACAGTACACAATTTCTCATCTTTGTGCCCAAAATAACCCAAAATCGATTAAATCAAATTAAAACTAATCTATCCTACAGATGCCTTATCTGTTCCCCAAGTGAGCCTCAACCTGGGCTCACAACGTCCTCCTGCTGCATGGAGACTGGTCACACTGGGGCTGATGGGAGTTTCCAGCAGGCTATATGCAGTGATGTCAGAGTTCTGACATACCAGTATCCAAGCTGCAGGAGGAGGTTGACAACCCAGAGGTAGAGGACTGAACTGGAGGAACAATAAGGAACAATTAGTTTCATGGAATTTACACTACTCCTGGTATTACTGAGAAAAATAACCATTCTCTATTAAACTGTTACACACCACTCATAATTTTATAAACCTGTACGATATCATTCACAGTAGATCATTTATCTATATTATATCTTACAAGCTTCTCTGTTCCATCATCAGCATTTCCTTTCTGTACAGTAATACGAACATGATGTTTCTTCTCAATCCACTGCTGAATCTGCTTTCTTTTGGTTTCTAAATCATGCTTAGCAATAGCTGCAGAAAAGGTCAGCTCTTTTATCTGGACATTACCTGCTGAAAAAAATAATAAATGGTTTAATAAACTAAAAGTTAGCTAAACGATTCAGAAAATAATGTTAAACGTGGTAAAAAAAAACCCAAACAAACCCCCCACAAAAAGCTGAGTGTGATGCAAGGGCTCTATTGGGGCAGGGAAAGGAGGATAAGTGAAAGACAAAACTTTTGCCCTCTCCTTAAAATTTAACCCTAGAAAAGAATGTTTTTTTGCACAAGCCTTCCCTCGCATAATCATTTCTTTCCCTTCCAAAAGCTGCAGAAAATGAAAGCCTTGGCCAAAAACATACACCAATTCAAACTTGTGAAGCACATGGACTGGCAGGCTTTCTGCACATTATACTTCTGCCCAGTGCATTTTTCCTAGCAAAAAGAAGTGCCAGTACTCATATGCAGGGCTCTTTCATTTATACTTAAAGAAAAAGGGTCAATTTTAGCAGGCAATGAAGAAGATGCCTGTCCTCAGTACCACTGTGTGTCCTCTCAGAAAAAGCCCTGCTTCTGCTTGACTTTTAAATCTAACCCTTAAAGTGCCAAAATAGTACAAGAATCAGCAATCACACCTGAAGCAAATAACACATTTTCAAAATTCAGTTTATTAGATTATATTTGAGCTGCTGGTAAATTGTACTATATATATCCCCTACAGCTGCAGGTAAGTTTGTAGAGCTGGACACGCATAGGTTGCATCCTCACAAATTTAAAATTCCCCTAAGGAAGATGTTAATGTTAAAGAGAAACTATGAAGAGGTCTACAGGTATTTTCTAAAATAGAGAATTGCAAAAAAAAAAAAATGCAATGTCTGCTTTTGAGTCAGTGCTAACTCCTGGCAACCCAGCAGCTCCTGGGTTTTCTTGGCAGTGTGACTAGAAGTAGACTGCCAGGCCCAAGGCCAAAAGGAGTACTAGTAGGAATAGAATCCTGGTCACTTGGTTACCAAACCAGTGCGTTAATAATCACTAGGTTACACCTCCACTCGCAATAGAGAATTATTTGGTTTATTTAAAACATACATGCTACCGATCCATTCTCTAGTGGTACATGGGTGAAATGTCTTTCACTATTTGCCTTTAAATAAGAAAGTTACATTCTGTATGTTTAGGAGTTCTCTGGGATTTATGCCCATTTCTTCAGGCGGTTCCCTAGTGACCCATTTACTTATATTGCTATTTTGGTCGACAATAAATGACATAGAACACATGCCAAGAAAGCTCAGCTTGCACCCTGTGAAAAGCAGGAATGCAAAATAGGTAGAGAAAGCATGATTGCTTACCTGTAACAAGTGTTTCCTGTAGACAGCAGGCACACACAAGTAGGTGATATTGTCGCAGTCCTTTTTGTGCACAGTGGTTTCCTCAGCTTCTCAGTTTTGTTTTTTTTCCACCCTGCAAAATGGACGTGAAACAAAGCAATCCTGATTTTATATAAATGATCTTTCTTTTAATGTTGTTGCTTGACATTTCTTTTTCTTCTATTTCTTGTAAAGTTGACGGACTCCCTAGTTCATTCCTTTCTTGAGTGTGCAAGATCCTTCCAGAAAGCAAACCTTCATCCAGTCTTCTGATTTTTGAATGTTGAACACGATCCAGACTGCTGTATCTTCTGCACGTTACTCTGCTCTTATAACAAGAATACTGGCTCCATGTACACTACTGTATTAATTACAGAATCCTCACTTTACTTATCCTCTATGATTTCTTTCCATGCTCCTGCTACAGCCCTCCGTTCCCTTCATGACAACCACCTAGATATTCCCCCAGTCTGTCATGCTAGACTGGAGAGTATTAGACAGGTATTTTTCTTTGTGGCTCCTCACCTTATGGAATGCCCTCTAGCTTGCCCTCCATAATGAATCATCAAATAACATTAAAAATGCTTCTCTAATCAGGCATTTCACGATGGACTCTAAACAATATGACACAGATAGCATCTGCAACCTGAAACCTGCAATCTATGTTCTATAAATTGCAATCTATATTATTCTCTCTGTAGTCTTTACTTCTTTTTTCCCGTCTCTATCCTTTAATGATTTGTAGTTCCTTTCTATCTTTGATTTATTATAACTTGCTATTGTAAACCGCCTTGTAATTCATTTGAACGGCAGTATATTAAAATCCAATAAACCATAAATCTTCAAAACAATCAAACCTTTCCCATGCAGATAACTGCACTGAACTATTAACACAGTTATACTGTTGCGATGTAGACAGCCATATCCAAGAATGTCCACTGCAGACCAGAGTGCAGCCTGTGCTGTGACACCTATGCAGTTTCCTTTATATGAAAGCATCACTTCAGCTGGGCAGTGCAGAGATCTGTATCTTGATCCAGTGCATACGAGTGGACTGTTCCAGCGGGAGGTTCCCTTCTGTCACAGACCACTCTGGCGAGTATTTTTTGCCTTGCAGTGGTTCCTGTTGACTATTTCTTTAACATGTGCTTTTCATCACAATTCTCATACAGAATTGCCCGGGATCCACTGGCCCTATAACTGGGCAATGTCTGGAGCAGTCAAACAATCATTCCAGTCCTACAGTCTTGTTCTTAGAAAAGATGATAAAACGTTTTGGGAAAGGTTGGGTTAAAGGCAGACTTACTTACAATTATAATCTCTCTAGATGTGCCCTCTTAAGCTAGGTAGGTCTCTTTGCATGAACAAAATTATTTAAAAACAAAACAAAACCCAGTGGCGGAAGTAGAAGGATTATCATACCTCAAAATTAAAACCCTACTTTAGATTATCAGATAATCCAGATCAACATACTAGTACAGATACTGGATTTACTTTAGGCCAGTTTTTCTGCATTACAGTGGCCACTTTAAAAATTTTACTTAAAGCTCACACCTTTTTGGATCGATCAAGCCTGATGAACTGTGTAATCTATCTTTATGTGATTCAGCCTGTGCATACCATTTTCCAAAAGAGTGCTGATCTTCATCTCAAGCACAGCTGCAGCTCACAGCAGCTTACCAAAACCTGATGAGTTGGAAATCCATCTTCTGCAAATGGTGTAAGATACCTGTGATACGTTCTGCATCTCGCCTTCTGCCATTGTGTCTTAGGCCTATGAGGACATTTACACTAAACTAGTGGATGCTCTATGAACTTTACATCAAGGTTTGTCTCGCGCACTAATATGTCCCTAAACTGCTGTTATTACTATTAGCATGAAAGAACCTTCTTCCCATTTAGAGATGGCTACAATAAGCACATCACCCTGTTTTGCTGCTAGATCTTGTCAACAGGATAGAAGTCAGTTAAAGCAGACCACTTCTGCTTAACTGAAACAACTGGTCAAAGCTAGTGCTACTTTGAACTGCGCACCCTTCCTTACCTGTACAGAGTTGCATTTTACATCTTCCTGCGCAAATGGGAACAGATTACTATGGACTCCTGGGTACTCAGATTAATAAAGATAAGCTCCCAACTAAGATTTCTCACACCATCCAACTGTTTTAAAAATAGTCTCATCTCCTTAAAGCTCAGACCAATCTATTGCAAAAAGTAAGTAAATAAGTCAATCATCTTTTACAGTGCAGTGCTTTACTACCAGTTCCTTGCCGGGAAAGGACCCAAGCCTTCTACTCCAGCTACTTCATAATTCCCCACAAAATAGAAAGTCTATACCTAATTCTACATCAGAGATCTCTTCAAAGAGATTCTAAATAACACTCTTCCTTCCATTCTATCATTCATAAAGGAAGGGGACTGGCTGTGTACACTGAATCTCAAGTAAACTTACCTGCATATTCCAATCCATCCTGGCTACAGTATTTCCCTTTCCACTTTCAATATAAGGTCCTTCCTTTCAGCTTATCTTAAAACCACAACATTATTCATAACAACTCTCCTGATGGTAATGCCTCCCATCTCCACAAGCAAGGTCAACTATTCTTCCCATACTTCAACTGGCTTCTAGCCACTTCTTAGGAAAATCTTGCTCTAGCTCTCAGGAACGGGATAAGACACCTAACTCCAGAGTTTGAGTTTTATCATTATCTTCAACTTTCAGAAATCAACCTTGTGCACTATGAAAAGTATTGCCTTTATGGCCTATAAATCGGACACAGTTCAGGCAAAGGGTTTTCTGCCAGATGACTGATTAGAGTCCCTGATTACATATGCCCACAACATACATAAACATTACCTATGGTCTTGACCAAGGCTTACTTTCAAAAGGTTAGGCTACACGCATACAACCATCCATGTAGTCCCCTTTGCATGATTAAGAATGAGATGACATAATGGGATCTTAAGTTCCCATGAAACCAGCATACTCAACCTCTTTTGATTATCTTTTGTCCCTGGGTTCAATTTTGAATTATGCTGCAGTGGTGGACATCCAAGGCTAATCTCGCAGTAGGTAATACCTTTGCTCCACTGAAATACTGACTTGTTCTAAACACAGATGCATCTAACGCTGCATCAGGAGCTCATATTCATTCATATCATATGCAAGGATCATGGTTGAAGTCCGAGAAGCTTCTCCACATCAATCGCTTGGAGTTCCAAGCCATGCACTATTCCCCCTTTGAGTCTTTCTTCATCTGCTCCAGGACACATTAGTTTGAGTTAAGACAGATGGCCAAGAGGCTAGGCTTTATGTCAACAAGCAAAAGGGAAAGGGCTCCCCCCTCCACCTCTGCCAAGATGCTACAAACATTTGAGACACTGTCATAGCCAACTGCATCCAAATAAGGCGGCATATATTGCTGGAGTTCAGAACCATATAGTCAATTGTTCAGCTGTGTTATGCAGATACACAAGTGATTCCTAGATGTAGATTACCTTCCAAAATTGGGGGAAGCTACCTTCCTTTTGCTAAATACATGTTGGATCTGTCCCATTAAACCATGACTATCTATATGTTCCGTAGTTTTGCTCTTTATAATAGCTGCTTCCATTTTGTTTGGCACCGATGTCAGGCTCATCCTGGAACCCTTTTCAAAGATTGGTGATTGGCCAGTGTAATGCCAATCTTCAGGTGCTAGAGACAGTTTTAATAATGGTTACAAATTACTAACAGTAACATAGTAACTGACAGCAGATAAAGACCAGTATTATCCTTCTAGTCTGCCCAGTAAGATGGCAGGAGTAGGTGCACCTGCCACTCTGTGCAGGCCACCCCTCCCCATGTCTTTGTTTAGGGGAGAACCCACTGCTACATGTAGGACACCCCTATTTGTTGAGAAATTAGATGGTTCAGTTTATTTTGATTTTATCCTGTTGCTGTAAAGGGATCCACTGTGTCTTTCCCATGCCAGTAGGTCTGCAAGTTCATATTTGAGTTCTTACAGCACCCTAGGATGTATGCCATCTGGCCCAGGTGATTAATTTGCTTTGTCAAACTTCCCTATTGCATCTTCCAGGTTCACCAAGATTTGTTTCAAGTCTTCCAATTCATTATCTTTAAGTATCATTTATGGCAAGGGTATCTCCCCTACATCTTCTTCAGTAAAGACAAAAGCGAAGAATTCATTTAGTCTCTCTGCTATGACGTTGTCCTCCATTAGTTCCCCTTTTACTCCTCTATTATCTAATGGTCCAACTGACTCTCTCACAGGCTTCTGGCTTCGAATATACCCAAAAAGGTTTTTATTATGAGTCTTTGCTTCCATGGCAAGCTTCTTTTTAAATACTCTCTTTGCCTGCCTTATGAAGACTTTACCATTAAACTTGCAAGTGCTTATGCTGCTTCCTGTTTTCTTGGCTATAACAGCCTCTCTCACCTCACCTTTAAGCCAGGTTTGCAGTCATTTGACCTTCTACCTTTTTTAAAGTGCAGAATACATCTGGGATGGGCTTCCAGGATGGCATTTTTAAGCAATACCTAAACCTAATGTAAACTTTTAACCTTTGCAGCTACTCAACCATTTTCCTCATTTTTTTTTTTAGTTTCTCATTTGAAAGATAAATGCTAGCACAGTAGATTTCCTTGGTGTTTCTCCTTCCATTTATTAAATTAAATTTTATCATGTTATGATCACTATTGCCAAATTAACCCAACACTGTCACCTCTTGTACCAGATCCTGTGTTCCACTAAGGATTGGGTTCAAAATAGCATGTTCTGATGTAACATTCACCAAGTTGATACGGGGGTAATTGAAATCACTTATTATTACTGTGTTGCCAATTCTGTTAGCTTCTCTAATCACTACTAATCATTTGTGCACCACATCATAAGCAGCGCAGTACAGACACATGTAAGAGACAGTCCCTGCTCATCAGAGCTTACAGTCTAGTCAAGACAGACAACGTAACATTTGTGGAATAGAAGATGTCTGTTAGCATTTCATCATCTGCCTGTTCATTTTAGCCAAGTGGACGATAGTATACTCGCACTGCTATCCCCTTCCCATTCTCCCATGGAATTTCTACAGTGAATTTTGTTTCCTGCAAAAAACTTTTATCCTGTTTGATTCAATGCCCTCTTTAACATATAGCACCACTCTCCTTCACCAATTTGATATACCCTATCATTGTTATAATTTTTACCCTGGTATCAGAATGTCCCATTGGTTATCTTCCTTCCACAGTTCTCTAAGATACCAATTAAAACTACCTCTTTGTTCAATGTCATATATTCTCCCATCTTATTTTTTAGACTCCTAGTCTCTGTATAAAGGCATTTCAAAGTATGATTTTTGTTCATATTGACAACCTGTTTGTCAGTCGACAGGGGTAATATAGAATCGTTCAGTACTAAACCCAGATACAGACACCCTGTTAAATGGAGCCAGTTAAGCCAGGCATGCTATGGTGACATACTCAGGAGTACAGAGGAAGAGAACGTAACTTACTACAGGGCTAGTCCTTACTGCATGGTGCTTGCATGGAGGATAAAGCATAGTTACTCACCTGTAACAGGTGATCTCTGGGAACAGCAGGAATTCAGTCTTCACATATGGGTATCGTTGGTACCGACAGAGCCTGTGCGGGAACGCTCCCCAGCGTCCAATTAGAAAGCTTTTGGGAGCATCCCACAGCGCCTGCATGCTGCCTTCCCGCCTTTCCCAACTGCCTCTCTCCAGTTGAGTTTAAAGCTGGGACAAAGAGAGAGAGAGGGAAAGAGAAAGATAGATAGAGAGATACAACTCCTAGGGGAGGTGGGTGGGTTGTGAAGACTAAATTCCTGCTGTTCCCGGAGATCACCTGTTACAGGTGAGTAACCATGCTATCTCCAGGAACAAGCAGGAATGTAGTCTTCACATATGGGGACTCCCTAGCTTTAGATGCCAAGGAGAGAACCCAGAGGTTGTGTCCCTGTGAAAGAGCTCCACTTCCCCCCATGGATCTCTGGCATTCAACCAGGGATGGCGGGTAGGAGTTCATTAGGTATGGAACAGGTGTTGGAGAACAGCCTGACCAAACAAGGCATCCCGGCGGGAGTCCTTGTCCAAGCAGTAATGGGCTGTGAAGGTATGAACCGAGGCCCAAGTGGCTGCTCGACATTGAAGCTGCCATAGCTTTCACATTGTGAGCTGTGACATGGCCCTCCAGAGGAAGATTCTTACTCTAATAGGCAAAGGAAATACACTGTGCAATCCAGCTGGACAGTGTTCTCCTGGAGACTGGAAGTCCCAAATGAGAAGGATCAAAAGCAACAAAGAGCTGAGAGGACTTTCTATGTTGCTGTGTTCTTTGCAAGTAAAAGGCTAAAGCTCTTTTACAGTCCAAAGTATGAAGATTCCTTTCTGCATTTGATGCATGAGGCCTTGGAAAGAACACAGGCAGGTAGACCGCTTGGTTAAGATGAAAAGGTGAGATCACCTTTGGCATAAAGTGTGGATGAGTCCTAAGGACTACCTTGTCATGATGGAACCTTGTATAAGGTGAATCAGCCACTAGTGCCTAGTGCCACTAGTGCAACTCACTGATGCGACGTGCTGATGTGATTGCAATGAGAAAGATAACTTTCCAAGAAAGGAATTTCAAGGAGGTAGTAGCTAAGGGTTCGAAAGGTGGCTTCATGAACTGACCAAGAATCAGGTTTAAGTCCCATGCCACCGGTGGTGGCTTAATGGGAGGCTTAGTAAGAAGGCGGCCTCTCATAAATCTTGCTATAAGAGGATGGGAGGAAATAGGTTGTCCATTTAGAGGCTTGAAAGAAGCTGCAATAGCACTCAAATGGACTCTTACTGAGTTAGTCTTAAGTCCTGCATTGGATAAATGAAGGAGATACTCCAGTAATGATTCCAGAGGTATCGCAAGGGGGTTAAGACCCTTCTGCCAGCACCATATGGTAAACCTCTTCCACTTAAAAGCATAAGAACATCTTGTGGAAGGCTTCCTGGAAGCATAAAGGACATCCTTTACTTGCTGAGAGAGGTTAAGATCATGAAGATCTAGGCCTTCAGCAACCAAGCTCTGAGATGCAGAGACTGGGGATTGGGATGCCATAACATTCCGTCCTCCTGTGACAGGAGATCTGGAGCAGATCCTAACTCCAGAGAGGGAGCTTGAGAGAGATGTAGAAGCAGAGGGTACCACACTTGCTGCGGCCAATGTGGAGCTATGAGAATCATATACCCTCTGTCTCTCTGAAGCTTGAACACGGTTTTGGAAATTAGGGAATGGGTGGAAAGGCATAAAGGAAGTCTTGCCCCCAGTGAAGGAGGAAAGCATCCCTGGCCTGAGAGCCCTGAGCCGGAATTCTGGAACAGAACCGGGGAAGTTTGGCATTCAGCGGACTTGCAAAGAGGTCTATGTCCGGGGTTCCCCAAATTTGAAAAATCCTGGCCACCTGGTCTGCATGTAGAGACCATTCGTGTGGAAGCAGAATTCAACTGAGTCTGTCTGCCCAAGAGTTTTGTATGCCTGGAAGATACACTGCCAGAAGATGAATCTGATGCTCTCTGGCGAGGGCCCATAGTCGCAAAGCTTTGTTGCAAAGCGACAGAGAGCCTGTTCCCTCTGCTTGTTCACGTAGAACATGGCTACTTATTTGTCCATATGAATGAGGACTGTCTTGTAGCTGAGCAGGGTGTGGAACACTCGAAGAGCAAGGAAGATTGCTCTGAGCTCTAAGAGATTGACATGTAGATGAGTCTCCTGGGGAGTCCAAGTGCCTTGGGTGGAGAGGTCTTGCAGATGAGCTCCCCAACCCATTGGTGAAGCATCTGTTGTGAGAGTTGCCTGGGGTAAAGGTTGTTGAAATGGGGACCCCAGCAACAGGTTCTGAGTGGACTGCCACCATTGGAGAGACAAAATAAGGCAATTTGTGTTTGCTATTTTGTCTGACAGGCACCCTGATGCCTGGGTCCATTGAGTGGATAAAGTCCACTGGGCTGCTCTCATATGGAGGCGAGCATAAAGAACCACATGCACTGTAGATGCCATGCAGCCTAATAGTTGTAACATTTCTCGGGCAGTGAGATGAGGTTTTAGCACTGCTTGAGAAGCTAACTGCACCATGCGAAGGCAATGGGCCTGGGGAAGATAGGCCCTTGCTTTTTTGGTATCCAGCAAAGCTCCTATGAACTCTAGAGACTGAGTGGGAGTTAGACTAGATTTTGGGATGTTTATGACCAGACCCAAATACTGAAGGATACGCATTGTGCAAGAAAGGGAAGTCCTGGCCTCTGACTCTGATGGGGCTCGAATGAGTCAGTCATCTAAGTAGGGGAAGACGAATATCCCTAGAGTGCGGAGAAATGCTGCTACCACAGCCATGCATTTCGTGAACACTCTTGGTGCTGAGGCCAGGCCAAAAGGAAGCACCCTGTATTGGTAGTGCTTTCCTTGAAAAAGGAACCAAAGGAACTTTCTGTGAGTTGAATGGATGAGAACCTGAGTGTATGCATCGTTGAGATCTAGAGAACAAAGCCAATCCTGACTCTGAAGGTATGGCAGCAGTGTTCCCAGAGAAATCATCTTGAATTTCTCTTTGAAGAGGAATTTGTTCAAGTCTCTGAGGTCTAAAATAGGTCTGTGTCCCCCTGTTTTCTTTGGGATAAGGAAATAGGGGGAGTAAAACCCCGTACCCTGTTGATGAACGGGTACTTCTTCTATTGCCCCTTGGGCAAGAAGCATAGTGACCTCTTGATCTAACAGGTTGATGAGAGAGGTTTGAGAATTAAACTGTCTTACCATTGTGGGAGGGGGCATGCACAGAAAGTGAAGCTTGTACCCCTCTTTTATAATGGAGAGAGTCCAATGCTCTGCTGTTATTTGCCCCCACCTGGGGGCAAAGTGACACAACCTTCCTGGAATGGTGGAAGGCTCTGGTCCATTGAGGGCCAGGAAGGCTAAGTTCTCTAGATGAAAGTCAAAGGCCTTGTGGAGGCTGAGACTGCTGAGACGGTTGAGGCTTAGCAGTCTTTTCTTTCCTTTGTTTAGGTGGTTGCTAACCTTTCCAGGCAGGCTGGCCTGCAGAACGTCCCTGCTGAGAATAAGAGGGATAAAACCTTTTCTTTTTTGAGAAGAATGGTTTCTTGAAAGATTTCTTTCTTGCAGGATCAGCTGTGGCTTTGGATAACCTATCCAAAGTGGAGTTGTCAGCATCCAACTCATTGGCTTTTTCTTACCAATTTTTGCCGAATAGGTTCTCACCTGTACAAGGGATATTACCCAGTTTGTCCTGCACCCAGAGCTCCAAATCAGATGCCTGGAGCCAGGCAATTCTACATGCACCTATGGCAATGGCAGAGGTTCTGCTTATGCACTCAAAACAGTCAAAAGCTGTGTTGGAGTTGTCTCCGGAGTTTGTCCCACCTATGCCACAACCTGTTTTACCAGGAAGTACAGAGGGGGCTGCCAAGAGTCCAGGTTCCGGTGAGGTAACTCTAAAGGATATTTGGACTGCTATCTATAATATGGATATGTGTCTTACTACCACCGTGTCTTCCCTTTGTCAATTTACTTCTGATGCTGTCAGTAAAATGCAAAGTACTGATAAACAACTGGTTACAATTGTTAAGTCATTGGCTAAGACAGATTCTCAGCTCCAATCTTGTTCGGATAATAATATTGCCCTAATTCGGGATTTTTCTTCTCTTACTTTTCGTTTGCAGATGCTTGAGAACCAGTCTAGAGCCAAGAACTTACGTTTCCTAAATTTTCCTGTTACCCATTTGTTGTCTCCTGATATTTTACTTAAAAAATATTTTACTGAAGTGTTAAAATTGGATGGGAATGTAGAGGTTGTGCATATGTATTACTTGTCTTTGAGACCTTCCCTTCCTTTAGTTAAGGATGAGGAAGATGCTCCGCTTTTAGATTTAACGGTGGGTCAGGACCTTACTGCTTTTTTGGAAGACTCCGCAGATATTATACCCAAACGTAACACCTTAGTGGCTACTTTTGGTTCTGAATCTATCAAAGTAATTGTTCTTCGTGCTTACTTTAAGTATCGGGAGTCTCTTTTTTGTGGCCAAAAGCTACAAGTCTTCCCGGATGTAAGCAGGGCTACCCAGGTCTGGCGCAAGCAGTTCCTGGCATTAAAATCTCGAGTGTTGGCTATAGGGGCCTCCTTTTATTTAAAATTTCCTTGTCGTTGTGTAATTACTTTTGAGGGTCAATCTTATATATATGTTGATGTGATCCAACTACAGTCATTTTTGAATCAAAAGGAGGTTGTTAAGGGTTTGGGTGGTGAGATTACTGTTCCCCAAAGTGGAGTTTAAAATGCTTCTGTTTTCTTTACTTTTGTTTTTGTATTCAGTGTATGCTCTCCCTTGATGTGGTATTTTTTTTCTTTGTGATGTATATTTTACTTGGATATTCTCAGGATGTGGTTATTTTTTATTGCTTAAATTTGTTTTGTTATTCAAGAAAAAACTTAAATTAAAAAAAAAAAAAAAAAAAAAAAAAAGCTGCACGATTGACAAACTTAGAAACATCCTGAGCATGTTTAACCAGTGTGAGAAAGTCCTGCCTCTTGTCATCAGGAAGGAGAAGGCTTAAAATCACCAAGTCTCCTGTGACTTCTTTAAGGAACATTCCCATATATAAAAAAAATATAGGAACTGATCCTGGCAGAAAGCATGGAAGCCTGGAAAGTACGACGTCCAAAGGCATCCAAAGTTCTACACTCACGTCCTGGAGGATTACAGGCATGCCTCTTTGCACTCCCTATCCTTCTCATAGCTGATTCCACTACAATAGAGAGGTGAGGAAGCTGAATTTTCTGGCAACCAGGACAAGGAGGGACTCGATACATGGTATCCAGTCTGCGAGAGTGAGGAGAGGTGGTAAGAGGTGTCTCCCACATTCTCAACATGAGATCATGTAAGATCTCATGGATAGGCAGAGTAGCTGCCACCTTAGGAGCTTTGGGATATTGTAAAATCTCCAACTCCTCAGCCCTGGGCTCCATTTCAGGAGCCACAGTAATGGACAGACCTCGAGCCACCTCTCTGATAAAATCCTGAAAGGAGATATCTTCTGGAGGAGACATCCTACATTTAGGGGAGGAAGGCTCCTCCGGGAGAAGTATCCCGGTACCGGCAGAGCTGTCAGAATCCTCAGAGTCCTCCGAGGATTCGAAGTACCTTCTGTCCGGATGCTCTTGAAGAGCCCGATACCCGTACCGACCGAAGTCGGTACCGGGGGGAATCGGTACCAGTGTAATCGGCACCGGAAGGCATCGCATGACTGGGTGCCGGCAAAGCAGACACCGATGTCAATGTCAATGCTATCGGTACCGGTACAACTGTCTGAAGCGGTTCCGAGGGTGTCGATGCCGCAAGGAGAGCCGCCAGACTGCGTTCAATAGCCAGGAACCTCTGGTCTATCGACGCTGCCGATGCCTGGGTATCGGTACCGGAAGCAGCCAGTACCCCAGAGCATGGCACCAGTAGTTCTGCCGCGGTTGAGGCCTCGAGAACATCCTGGAGCCACGATAATGTTTTGGAAGCCAAAGCCTCCCGCTGGGGCAATTTTGCCAGTACAGAACCCTCAAGGGCAACGCCAGAGGCATCTCGATGCTTGGAAGGAGATCTACCCTTTGAGGACCGGCTAGACTTATGTTTAGTTACCTGAGATCCATGGGAGGAAGACGAAGCCCTGGAAGACGTCGATGCCACAGAAGCTGCATCGGAGGGAAAAAGGGTGCTGAGCTTAGCAGCTCGATTCTGTTGACCCCTCTTGGACATCATGGCACAAGCCATACACTCGGAGATGGAGTGGTCAGGACCTAAACATTTAAGACACCACTCATGGGTGTCGGTGACGGAGATGGTACCGCCACACTTGGTGCACTTTTTGAAACCCGAAGCGGGTTTTTCCCATAGTGGAGGAAATTTTGGGCCTAAGGCCCAAAATGGCACGTGCACCTGGGAAGAAAAATTTGGGAAAAAAACAGAATATATATTATTTTTATTTTATTTATTTTTTTTAACGAAAGAAAGAAAGAAAAGAGAACCGGCGGTACCAGTATAGCATCGGGGAAGGCAGAAGCGACCACAAAAAAGAAGGAATAAGGAAAATCTTTTCTGCGGTGACAGGAACAACGACCAGCTGGCTCCACGGAAAACGAAGAACTGGAGAGAGGCAGTTGGGAAAGGCGGGAAGGCAGCACGCAGGCGCTGTGGGATGCTCCCAAAAGCTTTCTAATTGGACGCTGGGGAGCGTTCCCGCGCAGGCTCTGTCGGTACCGACGATACCCATATGTGAAGACTACATTCCTGCTGTTCCTGGAGATTACCCCTTCACCCTAGGACCAGTAAAAGGGATCTGACTGTGTGGACATGGCTGTCCAGTGAGGGCCAAGACCAAGAGAGAATATTAAGGACAAAAACTGGGGTGGCTCCCATATCTCTCTGTCCTAAATAAAATTAAAAAAAAATTGGCTTAACAACTGTTGAAGAAGCTTACACCACTAATTCAAAATGCCCATTCAGGAATCCCATCACAAACAACCACTATAAAGATATTTTAAAAAAATGCCTACCAGTTTTAGACTTGGCTTTTTGCATCTCTCTGCGTTTTATTTGCTCCTCATGGATTTGCTTGCCAGTCAGCAGCTGGTACACTGGTGGGTCAGCATTCTCCCTCACAGGAACTAGCTTTAGGCCATGCTCGTCCATTAATCGAATGACATTTGCTCTGTGCATCGTACCCAGATCTTCCCCACTCTCACTTATCACATGAATAAGCCGATAAGGAATTTTTCTGCCAACATTCCCAAAAGTTGGTCTTTCATGTGGATTGGCTTTCTTCTTTTTCCTCTCAGTTATCTCTTCTTCTTCCGCCTCTTCTCCAGAAGAAAACACTCTCATATGTACAGTTGTTGGTACTCTCGTGGCAAAGCTAATCATTCTTATTTGAGGTAAAGTAGCTTTTTTCATTGCCTGAGCCAACAGAAGACCAAAATATCTGCTCAGACAGCTCATTTCATTCTTTGTAGCTTGGCAAATTAGTTTCCTGTAGCAAAAAGTAGACATTCTGCCAATGAAGAAGATGACAACTATTCAAATCCAATTCTGATGAACTTGAGGCATGTCAAAAATCAGCATGTTTCTTATTAATGCAATAAATACATGTAAGATATTGTAAACAAAATGTTAAAACTTATTTTGCAATCATATAAGAACTGAAAAAGAATATAAAATTTTGGCAGCACCATCGTGGTCCAACAGGTGATGCCATTAACCACTCTATCTAGAATTATGTGCCAATAATTTTTATGCAAATAAACAGGCTTCCTGTGCAAACAACTGTGTATCTATATATTCAAACCAAATAAATTATTGTACAGTCATTTGTGTAAACAGTCATTTATTTGTCTTAACTTTCGGCTTTGCTCAAAAATGATCACAGCAACTCCAGATTTTTCTAGATAGTACACCCAATGTCATCAATATTAGCATAGTCCAATAGTTCTCAATCCAGTTCTTGGAGCACACCAAGCCAGTAGGGTTTTTAGGATAACTATAAATGAATGTGTATAGATAGACTTACATAAAATGGAAGCAGTGCATGCAAATTTCTCTCATACATATTCATTGTGGTTATCCTAACCACCCAATTGGCTGGGTGTGTCCTGATAAGGCTGCATTGAGAACCACTGGCTTAGTTGATCATGAACAATGCCCCTTGTACAAGGTTTTTAAACCCTGTAGATTTAACAAGCCAACCAATCACCAAGCATTTCAGAAATATGTAACATTTGTGACGGCTAATGAGAAACGTTTATCTAGTGGCAGGATGTTTGTAAATCACTCTCTTCTAAATCAAAGTATCTATGACTTCGCCAGTGAACCATCAGTACGACTGACAGATGGCAAAATTGGAGGACCAAAATCATAGCCTCTATGTATCAATCAATGGGCAATAAGGTGACATTTTACTTACCAGTTAATATCCTTTCCTTGAGTCCTGCTAGGCCAACCTAGACAAGTGGGTTGTGTTCCCCTCCCAGCAGATTGGTGGAGACAAAGAACCAATGAAAAAGCCCAGGTTTCAATGATATCACTCCTGTGCCTCTATCCGCTTCAGCCACCAGAGGTCCCTTCAGTATTTGTCCCAAATTGCCTCACACAACCTCAAACATGGGCAGCAATGAGTTATCTACTGTTGATAACTATATACAGAAAGGTAGAAATAGAAGGCTGTCCATAGAAGATGACCTGCAGAGTCAAGTATAAAACTCATGGTGGACCCAGGATACTGAAGCAAAAGAACAGAGTAATATAGTTTGAAGGGCGGGCCCTGAACTGGTCTAGCAGGACTCAAGGAAAGAACATTAACTGCTAAGTAAAATGTCACCTTCCATATCATCCTGCTAGACCAGTCTAGACAAGTGGGATGTACCAAAGTTACATCATCAATGCATGGGAAGAAGACATAGCAGCTCGCAAAACTCTTGAGCTAAGGTTGTATCCACCCATACGTGGACATCCAAGAGATAATGCTCGACAAAAGTGAAAAGTGATGCCCACGTTGCTGCCTGACAAACATCTGCAGGGGCTACCGAGCTCCATTCTGCCCATGAGGACACTTATGCTCGGGTAGAATGGGCGCACAAACCCTCCAGAACCAGCCAGTTCAGTAAAAGATATGCTGAGGCAATATCCTCCTTAATCCAGCGCCCCAAAGTCAACTTGGCCGCTGCTTCACCTTTGTGAGGACCAGCAAACAGCACAAGAAGATGGTCTGACTTCCGAAAGGAATTCGTAACCTCGAAGTACCAGAGAAGCACCCTCCGGACATCCACAATGCATAGATCCTTATCCTTCCACCCAACTGCTCCTCAGAGAAGGAGGACAGGCAAACCACCCAGTTCACATCAAAGGGAAACAGCACTTTAGGAAGAAAGGCACAGGCATAAATGGAAATGGCCTCAGTCGAAAGGGACAGATAAGGATCTCGACAAGACAGAGCCTGCAGCTCAGAGATCTGCTTGGCAGAACTAATCGCGAACAAGATGACAGTGTTGAGCGTCAAATACTTCAAGGTAGCATACTTCAACAGCTCAAGGGGGGCTGCCATCAGAGCCCTGAGCACTAGAGAGATCCCAGGAAGGGATCACAGACCGAACAGGAGGACACAGACGTCGACCCCTTGGAGAAAAAGTGAGATGTCCGGGTATAAGGCTAAGGATTTGCCCACCACTGGACCATGGAAACAGGCCAAAGCTGCCACCTGAACCTTCAGGGAGCTAAATGAGAGGCCCTTCTCTAGGCCATCCTGCAGAAAGGCCAACAGGGAGAACACCTTGGCTGCCTCAGGAGCACCATATCCATACATATGCTAGCTTAGTAGACCTCCTCCAGACACAAAGTATGGTAGAGATTATTGCTAGAGAGTAGCCCTTATGAGCTAACAGTCTCCTTTCAAGAGCCATGCCATAAGCAAGAACGGAGTTGGATCCTCCAGAACGATTGGTCCCTCTTGTAATAACTCCGAAAAAGAGGCCGCTGAAGGAGGCACTTGAAGGAGCTGCATCTGGTCTCCGAACCATGCTGTTCATGGCCAATCCGGCACTATGAGAACAATCCTGCCTGGGAGGTACTCTGACTTTCTTCTCTGGCAGGAAAACTCTGCCACTCGAGTGTCAAAACATGCTTCCAGAAACTCCAAGGACGGGAAGGCAAAAGCTGGTTCTTTTCCTGATTGACCACACAGCAGAGGCTTTCCAAAAAGGACACCACTCGGGACATCACCAGAGACACTTCTGACAGGCAACAGTTTTGGATGGCCAAGTCTAGATAGGGATGGACACAGATCCATTGGCGCCGCAGCCACCACCACCACCACCATGACCTTTGAGAATGTCTTTGGGGCAGTGGAGAGCCTGAAAGGAAGGGCGGTGAACTGACAGTGAGAACCAAGCATGGCAAAATGCAGATACTACTGTTGATCCGCCCCTATCGGGATACGAAAACACGCACTGGCCAGATCCAGATAAGCCAAGAATTCTCCTCAGCGCACTGCTTGATTCATGGAGAGTAAGATTTCCATCCAAAAGTGCAAGATGCCCAAGTGCTCATTGACTCCTTTGAGATTCAGAATGGGCCGGAAGGAACTGTCCTTCTACGACCCTATGAAGCAGATGGAGTATCTGCCCTTGCCCCACTTGCCCGAATGGGGGGAAGGGCACCACTATCTTTAGGTGAAGCAACTTGTCCAAGGTGGTCCGCACCATGGCACCTATGATCGCAGACCCACCAGGGGAAATGATGACTGCCTTCAGGCATCGGGAATCTGCTGCTTGCATTTCAGGACATAGCTAAATTGAACGGTAACTAGCACCAGTGACCCTTGGTAACCCAGGCTCATTCCTGAAAGAAGAAGCAAAGCCTGCCGCCCACCAGAGGCACCAGGTAATTGGCCACCAAACCTTCATTACTTAGCCCAGGAGGATCCTCTTCAGGAGGGGACCGAGTCCCTGTATCCCCGTGCTCCATGAAAGGACTGAGAAAGGTTTTTTAGGTCGGTAGGACGATAGTCCTGAAACCCCCAGGAATCAGACCAGCACGCCCTAGGTGGTTGGGCGGAGGTCGATGTGAAAGGAGCACTAGCCCATTTTACAGACGCCCCTGGATCTGTCTTCTGGAAGGCAGGCAGTAAGATTTGTATTGCCTAGGTCCTTCACCAGCTTCTACAAATTGGTTCCAAACAGGAGCATCTCCTTAAAGGCCAGTTGAGCCATCCGGACTTTGGAGGATGTGTCTGCCGCCAAGTGCAGGAGCCAAATCCAATGTTATGACACATTCGTTAGGGCACCATACCTAGCTGCCAAACATACCAGGTCATATATAGCATCATAAAGGAAGGCTGTAGCAGACTCCAGGAGAGAAGTAGTATCATCAGGTGGAAGAGACTGAATCCACTACAGCATGGCTCAAGACATCAAGCTGGTACATGCTCCCAGCTGTAGAATAGCCGCCGCCATGGCACACGGACTCTTCAGCATGGAATCAACTTTGTGGTCCAGAATATCCTTTAAAGCTGATCCTCCATCCACAGGAATGGTGGTCCATGTGGTAACTGCCATGACCTGTGCATCCACCTTGGGAATGTCAAACCACTCACTGGGCTCCTCTCCCCCAGGAGAGCGCAGATCTTCTTACAGACCCTTAACTCTTTAGGGCAGGGAGTCTGGTGAGTCCCACTCGGACAGGATCACCTCCGGGAATGGGAGGACAGTAGTATATTTCCGCACCCATTGAAGAAGCGGGTGTACTTTTGATTTCTGCTCCGTGCTGGAAGTATCTGTCAAGTTCAAGGCAGATGAGATCCTGGAAATCAATGCCGCCCACTCCTCCTTCCAGAACAAGTGGATCATGCCAGCCTCTGCATAATCTTCTAAAAGTGAGAGTAGGTTCTCATCCACATCAGAGCCCAATACCAATTCATCAGGATCTGAGACACAGTCAACATCTCGGATAGCTACCAACCATTCCTCATCTTCAGGAAGTGTCCTATGTCAGGGATGCTTAGCCAAAGGTAATTGAACAGGGCTTCTACTCCCAGCCTGCCCAGCATGAGACTGCATCCGGGGGCAGCTAGAGGCCACAGGGTCTCAATTTCCTCGCCAGAAGGACCAGGCCTGTTGCAAAAGAGAAAAGAATTTCGAGCAAGACAATCCAGATTCCATACGATCTCCTCTTGGAAAAGGCCACCACCATAGGCCCCTTAGAGGATGAAGAGCAGCTCACAGCAAGGTCGTCGGAGCCTCTGGCCGGCTAAGCATCCTTACACTTAACGCCATCCTGCACCTCCTGCCCTGAGGCAGATGAGAGCAAACTAACTGTATCCCCAGGCTGAGAGGTGGAAAAGCATGCCCTCCAGGGGTGACAGAAGCTGCCATATAGGAAAAACAGAGTCCAAAATCCAAGGATGAAGCTCCTCGCTTGCCACACGTCATCAATGTTTCCTGTAAGAAACAGCGTTAGAGTAAGTATCAAAGAGCGCATACTAAGGCTGCCTTGGCCCACAAGCGTGCGTTAACTGCACTTTTACATAACGTGCATTAAAAGTGCCAGGGAAGGAACATGTATTGGGGCAGCTTGGACAGAATGTGCATTAGGACTGTGCAATACCCAGGCAAACAATAGACACATGCAGAAAACGACAGGAAACTCCCACACAGGGCCAATGGTTGCTAGCAGTCCACCCCAAATTTTGTCCCTCAGAGCTGAATCGGGAGCCCCCAACAAGGAGAATGACAAGATCAAGCCTTAGTACTCATCTCCTGAGAGCCCCAGGCATAGGATCCATGCAGGGCTCAGCTCTACTCCTTTGAAACTGCTTCACAGGCTGGGTTAACTTTTAACAGCACTGTGTGAAAGGTGGCTGGCAGACAAATCGCTATGAGAGCCTTCTGCTATCTTCGGGAGTGAGCAGGGGAAGAGGAGAAAGGAGGGAGCACCGAGGTTGTGTGAGGCTGCTGAAATCTTCCAGATCCTTCCAATTTGTGCCTGCATTATCATAAGGGCATGGAAGAGAACCAATTTTCCCTCCTTCTTTGGCTACCGAAAAGACCGCAGTCTAGTGGAGCCTCCCATGTCGCGCTCAAGTGACAGACACCTTTTTATGGCTTAAGGTGGTCATTCACAAGCGTTTAATCAATCTTTTCTTCTCAGTCCTGAGAAAATCCATCCACCATCTGCTGGAGACAAAGAAATACTGAAGGGACCTCTAGTGGCTGAGATGGATAGAGGCAAAGGAGTGATGTCATTGAAACCTGGGCTTTTCAGTAGCTCTTTGTCTTCACCAATCTGCTGGTAGGAGAACACAACGCACTTGCATGGACTGGTCTAGGACAACAATATGGAAACACTACTATTACCTGTAAATCTTGAATAAAAACAATCCATTTCCAATTCAAAATTTAACCTATACTGGCTACAGTATGTGGATGAAAAATTCACCTTTTGATTACAATGCAACAAAGTCAAACGATTAATGACAGTAAATTTAAATTGTTCAAATTCATGATGTATTAGCATACAAAATGCAACTAGAAGTGCCACCATTTGATTACTGCGTATAAAACTCATATGTCCTATTATCTCTGTATGACTCACCTTTTGTGGTTCGATCTATGTAGGAAAAGTGAAGAGACAAACCGTGGCATATATTACCATTGTAGTGGTACAAATCACTTGTACATTTTTAATATTAGTTTATTCCAGAATAATGTAGTTTCCCCACTCACTGACAACAGACAAAGTATCGACCACATAGGAAATGTCACAATGGATGTATAAAAGCATTTGGAGAATAAGTTTATAAGGCATGCTTAGATTAACGTGCATTCTTCTGTGCATATTTCATGTCCATTTTATAAATGAACATAAGCGTGTGTACTTTACTTTATAAAAAACAAGTGTGTAAATGATCAAAATGCTAATTTAAGCTGGAAGCACTTATGCCAGCCCTATGACTGATGTAATGCTCGCACCTAGATTTTTCAAGAACACATGTACATTATAGTATTTTACAACTTTACACACCTAACTGCAGTCCATCCAATCTCTATCCCTGAACACATGCACAGTGAAGTCTGTGCAACTAGCCCGATATGCATACTTTCAGAATAGCAAATGTGTCAAATACATACATAAATGTCCATTTACGTATGTAAAGGACTAAAATACCTAGATTTGTGTGTTTGGACGTAAATCTAGATAGCTTTTTATACAATTACTCCTCTGGTGTTTGTGTGTGGTTTGGTCTTTCAGTTAGCTCCATAGCTCAAGAAAGACTGCAACTCTTAAGGAGGCAGAGAGGATTATGTGCCCAATCAATTCTACTCTCTACACAAAACACCTGTTACAGGTAAGCAACACAGATTTTTTTTTCTGTTCACAAAAAGTACTAGTAAATGTATAATGTACAGAAGAAATCAGACATTTTCTGCAGTTGGGATGAATTGAAATGTTTGGCTGTGCTTGCTGGGATACATATACAATCTCCTTCTTCCTACTCCCCTACTCAAAGTCGAGGTTCTTAAGGTCTACAAAAGGGTGTAACCTTCCTGCCTTTTTCAGAAATCAGGAAATATCTGAAACAGAAGCCCCGATTTGTTTCCTTTCCTCAAGTGGAACAGCTTTTATGGCATTTGCCTGTACAAGGGGTATAACATTTTGCTAAGCAGGTGACATGGGTTTGAGGCTGTTGAGATCAGGATAAGGGTCTTTCTGGTGGAAGTGAAATCTTAGTGCTGTAGACCAATTTTGACAATGCCAAGAACCCAGGAATTGGTTGTGATTTTCTTCCATTCCTAGTAAAAGAAAGGAGTACCTGACCCTCTGAAGGTGTATTCTGTAAAGAAACTGGCTGTGATCAGAGAGAACAATCAAAAAGAAAGTATCTCCATAGGCTGTGGCCTGCTTCACATGCCCTCCTTCTTGCTGGCAAGGCTTAGCAAAAGATCAATACTTGGCTTGCCTTGCTTATCAGGAGAAGGGTACAAAACTTCAACAGCAGAGCCTTCTACAATAATGGGCTGTGCTTGTTTGTCTAAAGGCTGATGTAGATTGTGAAGTTGCTGCAGAGAGCTGCTTTAAAGTAGAATAATAATCCTTGATGGTATCTATGGTCTCTTTAACCTTATTGCTAAATGGTGAATTACCGGTGTAAGGTATATCGCCTAATCTAATAGAAACATCTTCACAAAGCCCGAAGCATGCAGCTAAGCAAGTCATCTGGTGGTGATGACAGAAAGCTGAGATTTTCATAGATATATTGAGCAAGTCATACACTGTACATACAATGTGTTTCATTCTCCTGTCACAAGAACTGCTGTTAGTTGTGACTTGTAAGGGAGAAAAGCTGGTTGAAAAGGACCAGCAGGAAGATGGTGTGCATATACTGAATCATATACAGCTGATGGGCTGAAATCTCTGTAAAAAACGTTGCACCCTGA
This sequence comes from Ichthyophis bannanicus, assembly GCA_033557465.1. Classification (NCBI taxonomy): domain Eukaryota; kingdom Metazoa; phylum Chordata; class Amphibia; order Gymnophiona; family Ichthyophiidae; genus Ichthyophis; species Ichthyophis bannanicus. Next base: position 259,574,170 of record CM066035.1, read on the forward strand.
CATACCTTTTTCCTTATATGGTTCTAAATGCCAGGTGGCATTTAGAAAATTCTCTGCATTTCTTCACCTCCTTTGTTTACAGATTCAGCTACTACTGAAGAATGAGAAATCTGGACTGTGAGCCCAGATGTTGGTTGTACTTTTTAAGATATTGGCTGAATTGTTAGTTGGGCTTGCCATAAACACAGCTGTTGCTCATGTATTGTATAAAAAGAAGTTTGTGAGAGGCAGTATTCATGGTTGATTAAGCTAATATTGTCTCTACTCACCAAAGAGGAATTACTTCTGAGGCAGACTGCTGAATTGAAATACTGACAGTATTGGTTTACCATCTAGAAATGTTCTGAATTTGTATGCTCATTATTTTTGAGCCTTACCATGTGTTTGTGCCGTGGATCTTCCGATCTGGGCCTCAGGGGGGCCTCAGGAGGTAGCGTGCAGCAGTGGCTGTGAGGAGGCACCACCAATGGCTCAGCTGCAGATAATGTATTTATTTATTTTATTTTATTTAACATTTCTTTTATACACCCTTTTCATGGTTATCAAAGCATTTTACATTTAACTTGAACAATATACATGGAACAGGTGAATAATAACAATAACATGATACATAATGACTATAATGCAATGAACTGTGTCAACTATTTACAGAAGAGGTTATAACCGTTATGAGTGTGATCAGTACAGCATAACTGTGGTATATAGTATACTAAATGAATACCAAGAGATTTATGTTGGCGATAATGGAATAATGATGGATTGAGGATGTTCGCCGATTTACTGCCAGTGCTGTGGAATGTAGCAATTGGACAGTGGATGGGTCGGTACTAGATGGTTGGACCATAATGTTCAAGAAAAAGCTAAAAACCCACCTATTCAGTGAATTCTGAGATATCAGCCATTGATCATATTTCAAGGGGAAAAGCATTGCAGTTTGTGGGAGCGAATGTTTTCAAGGCTCTCTGGCAGGTCATTTGGAGCTTCTTGTCTTGTATTTTGGTATAGCACGAATGTTTTAGTGCAAACATCTTCTTATTCTAGTGTCTGGAACCTTTTGGATCATTGGTTGCAGGCTTTCAGCTGATTGACTGTGAATAACTTTAAATGTCGTCATTATCGCTTTATATCTGATGCATGATTGAATAGGCAGTGCAGGGCTTTAAGTATTGGTGTAATAAGCTTTTGACATGGCATTTGTGTGATCAACCGGGCTGCAATATTTTGTGCTAGTTCTAAGGTTTGGATGATGTTCTTGTGGGGGCCATGCAATATTATGTTGCCATGGTCCAGGTGAGGGGTGATTATGGCCTGGCGTACTTTGCGGTAGTGGTGATGGTCTAGTAGAGGGCAAGATTCTTCAGAATCTTCATTTTATGGTAGGATGAGGATATCATCATCTTGATGTGAGATTGTAGGTTGAGTCTGTGATCTACAGTCACTCCGAGGTATTTGACTTCCTTTTTAACTGGGATGGCAAACTCATCTATTTTTATCTCTTCTTATGGGGAATAGGTGGTGCCTCTTGTTATGGTAAGGACATCTGATTTATTATGATGTTGTAGCCAGTTTATGACGGATCTCATGCAGGAGATTTATGGGTGAGTAATTTGGTCTTGTAGTTTCGAATAGACCGTAGATCATCAAGCCGTCAGCATAAAGGTGGTAATGTAAATTATATGCTTGTATGATTTTGCATACTGGTTGAATATATATATATGTTAAATAGAAGGATTGAGAGTGAGGATCCTTGGGGTATGCCTTGTAGTAGTTTAATTAGCCTTGAGGTACTGTTCTCCAACTTGACTTGGCATGAGCAGAACCATGAGAAGAGGGTGTCTCTGATTCCAATCTCCGTCAGTCTGGTTAAGGATGGTATGACCTACTGAGTCGAATGTGGCAGATATGACTATGAAGATGAAGCCTTATTTTAGATTCTCAATTCCTTTGATTAAGATGTTGATTAGTGTGGTGAGTAGAGTTTGTGTTCCATGATTTTGCCAAAACCATGTTGTTGTAGGTCTAGTGGAGCAACAAGATCAATGTGGTCTTGTAATTGTAATTGTACAGCTTTTTCGATTAGCTTGGCAAGGAGGGGAATGCTGGATATAGGTCTGAAGAAGGATGGTGAACTGGGGTCTGTTGTGTTGCTTTTTAGTTGAGGTCTGATCAATATGGTTTTTAGGATTGATGGCATGGTATCCTGTGAGAGAGATAGGTTTATTATTTTTTGTAGTGTGAGTGCGAGTTCTTCACTAGACAGCTTTATCAAGGAGATGGGGCATGGGTCATGTGGGGAGGTTGTGGTGTTTAACCGCTTTAAGATTTGTCTGCATTGATCTTCTGTTATCAGGTGCAATGAGGACCAGGTGTTAAAGTCCTTTGATTTATTCATAGGTGGAGGATCAATTGTCATGTTATCCTCTTTAGAAGCAAGTTTATTCTGCAGATACTATGCATGAGCTTCTGGATGTAGTGTAGTGTTATCTGCAGCCATGCTATTGGAAATTTGGGCAGCCAGCGTATGACGACTGCTCGCACAATAGCTGCCTCCTATCGCCATGCCTTCTCCCCAACCCGATCCCATTTCCTCCCTAATCGACCTGCATTTCACCTGTTTGCTGTCATCATGGCAAGACAGCCCAGGCTGACAGCCAACACAGTTTAGTAAACAGGCTCCTTTATATGAAGAACAAGAAAGGGCTTTATTATGAAAAAAGCATGGGAGCTCAGAAAGAGAGGGAAAATGGAAGGAAGCGCGCCTCATTTTTTTGAAATTTCTTTCCCCCTCATCAAATGTCTATGTTGCACGGGGGCTCTGAGAATGGTCAGTAACGCAACCTCTCTCAATTTAGCCATTCCCATGACAAAGTCAAGTAAACAGGAGCAGTTTTCAGAAACACTGAACAGTAATCTCTGCTCAGGAAAATGAAATGAAAAATGAAACAGACTCCTTGTTCAGTTTAAATTAGCCTCTGTTTTTTTTTCATAATGAACTAAGTCTTACTTTATATTTTATACCCCTGATGCAAGTGTAAGTTGAAGCATGATCATTTTGGGATTTGTTGTTGTTTATAATTATACCGTCAGACTTCAGGAAATCCAGAAAGTTAACAAGCAACATTTTGTCGCCCCAAGCCTTTGGAATGCCCTACCAGACAACCTCAGAGAACTAAATGATCTCCAAACGTTCCACAAAAAACTAAAAACCCACCTATTTTTCATCCATTCTGGCACACAAGCAGAATGCAATACCTCTGACACAACACCCTCTTCCTTCTAAATCCTACCAAGAGAAACACCACTCTACACTCAGTCCAGAGCTGTAAATAGTTATATTAAGAATTCGTAACCATGCTTATGTATATAGTTTAATTTTTCTTCATCTATGTATATAGTTCCACATCGTTCTATGTAATTGAATATGTACATTGTTACTTGTACGATTCAAAATGTTGTTAATTGTAAACCGTGATTAATCTTTTTGGAAAACGCTATATAAAAATTTTAATAAATAAATCAATCAATTTTGTCTTTGTGTGATTTATCATATTAAATTTATATTAACAAAAATAGGAATTACACTTACCTAGTAATTGTGGTTCCTTGAGTGACTCCAGTTTAGTCCTCAACCTCTGGGTAGTGAACCTCCTCCTGCAGCTTGGAGACTGGGCATGTCAAAAACTCATGACTTCACTGGATATAGCCTGCTGGTCTCTCCCATCAGCCCCAGTGAACTATTGACAAAGCAGACTCAAAGGAGCAAAAAATCAGTAATTTGTTTTTAAACTTAACATTATATTCAAGGGCACGCAGAACATATAACCTATCTACCTACTTACTCCCCTTCCAGAAGGAAAGGGACTGCTTCCTGCATGCTCTCCTTTCCGTCGAATGCCTAGCCCTAAACAATCCAGAGCAATATATATAACAAAATCATAATAATATAATATAACAATGTAGCGCAAAACAAATGGAAGCATCAAAACGACTGAACACCGGTGAAGGCCTATATCCACTTTTAACCTTGCACTTCCACCAACAGAAAAAAACACTGCTAAGACCCCATCCCCGGGCGGGAATGAAGACTAAACTGGAGTCACTCAAGGAACCACAATTACCAGGTAAGTGTAATTCCTATTTCCTTATCGTTCCTCCAGTTTAGTCCTCAACCTCTGGGATGTATCAGAGCAGTAATCATTGGGAGGGACCTTTCCAGCCAGATCTCAACACCGCCTCCCTAAAAACGGCATCCTTAGCCGCCAGAACATCTAGGCGGTAGTGCTTACTGAAAGTATGGAGAGATAACCAAGAGGCCTCCCTACAGATGTCCACTGGTGGAAACAAACTGTGCTCCGTACAAGAAGATGCTTGCACTCTGGTAGAGTGATGTCGTAAGCTCCCTGGGACTATACGGTCCTGTAGAAGATAAGCCGACGCACTCGCCGCTCCAATCCATCCAGAAATGGACTCCTTCGCTGCCGTTTCCCTTTGCGGGGCCCTCCGAACACCCCGAAGAGAGACGATCTGCCTTGCGAAAGTTTCTGAAACCTTTAAACACTGCCGCAGGGCTCTCTTGATGTCCAAACAGTGCAAGCTATGGTTCAATACGCTCCCTTCCGCCGCACCTAGCGCTGGAAGAGAGACCATTTTAGTTAGGTGAACACAGAAACCACCTTTGGCAACAACGACGGAACCAGCCACCAGGCCACCTACTGTCTGGAGACAGACAAAAAAACTATGCCCGACACGTCAATGCCTGCAACTCCAAAAATTACCTCGCCGAACAGATGACCATCAAACATACCGTCTTCAAGGCAAAATCCTTAAACTATGCCTGTTTTTTGGGGTTTTTTTTGCGGCAAGGTGGCAAAGACTGCTATCAAGCAACTCTTTTTCCTTAAGCTTGCCCTTTCAATGGCCACCCCATAAACAAAAATGGATGCACCTGAGACATTTGAAGGGAACTTCATAGCAACAGAATCTCCAATGTCGGAAACCTCCATGGATGCCCGTCGAGCAACCGTATGAGGCAGGCATACCACGGGCGCCTCGGCCAGCCCGAGGCCCCCAACCACACGTTTCCCCAAAGCGCTTCGATACACAGAACCACTCGACCTATGAGTGCCCCCGGTGGAAAGACACAGAAGACCGAACAACGGCCACTGTTGAAACAGTGCGCCGATGCCTTCCGACCTCTTTTCATGTCGTCTGCTGAAGAAGCAACCCGTTTACGCAGAGTGAGACGCCGCCATGAGGTCCATTACTGGCTGTCCCCATATGCGACCGACCTGTGCGAACACATCCGGATGCCACTTCCATTCTCTAGCATCTACTCGGACCCAGCTGAGGAAATACGCCGTCACAATGTCCTTACCCGCAACATGTGCCACCGAAAATGCTGGCAGCCAAAGCTCTATCCACACACACAGACCCTCTGCTGCAGCCTCTATGGCCACACTTCTGGTTTCTGCCCTGCCGATTGATGTAGGCCACCGCCGTGGAGTTGTCAGACAGTACTCGCACCGCTCGACCTGTCACCGTAGCTTTGAACGCCTGCAACACCCGGCGTTATCGCTCCCATTTCCAGTCGGTTTATTGACCACTGGGTCTCCTGTGTACTCCAAGAGCCTTGCGCCAAACGATCTCCGAACGTAGCGGAGTTTAACAACGTTTTTGGCCAAGCTCCTGGAGGAAAGGCCCATAGCCTTTAATTAGAGAGAAGCTGGAAAATTATAATTTTTTTTATACCAACTTTCACCAATTCAAGATGTTCTACAAGGCACACAACCCAACAGAGCGTCACATCTGTTGTACATGCAACAGAACCCTTAAAATATGCGTATACATGAATCCACCGTTTGCCCCGATACAAACATTGAGTAGCCTATTCGTCTTTTTGGAAACCAGCCAGGTCCTTAAGACCAGGACTGGCTACCCTAGGAAACAGGATACTGGACCTGAAAGAGCTTGGTCTGACCCAGTATGGCATTTCTCGTATCCTTATGAACGGAACCGCGCCCAAGGTCTCTGCCTTGGAAATAACAGGCTGCGCCTGGCCTTATGGCCCTGTGGCTAGTTCACACAGAGCAGTGCGGCCTAGTGGTTGAGGCAAGTTGCCAGAGGACCAAGGGTTTGAATACCAACCTTGGGCCATAAAAACTGGGATTTCTGGTCCCACAGGTGGTCCTTCTGGCCTTCGTTAAGCGACTTAACCCTCTGCCTCAGGAACCAAAACATAAATTGTGAGCCCTTCAGGGACAAGGGAAATAGAAATACCGTAATCGACTGCATGCCACTCAGACCTGTAGGCAATCAGTATACTCAAATAAATAACTGACTGGGAATATGTGACCTAGCAAACGCAGTGGAGAGACATCAGAGCTGGTGCTGGTTCCTGGTCTTCCTTTCTCGCTCTCCCAATCCTTCTGCCAGCTTTGAGAAAAGGCTGAGAATAGATTTCCCAGTGGGCCGGGGACCTTGCGTCCTGGACATCACAGAGAAAGAGGGGCTAGAATCTGGGAGCAAAGCCCAAAGAGAAAGGGAAACTGGTGACTGTGACACTGTAGCTCCTTCAGACGGCTCACTCCACAGCAGATCCCACGACTGCATCTCCAACCCCATGTAACACCATGAGGACCTCACGCACTTTATTACAATTGACATCCCCCCATTACTGGAGAAATTACCTTAGTCTGATAATACAGTCTGAGCAAAGAAATGCAGTCTCACTCTGCAAAGAGTGCACCCAAAAATCATGCCTAAGCAATTGTAAGCACATACAAAATGCACATCTACATATACGGGTGACCCAGCACCTGTCACCCAAACACAGTGCAGTGAGCACGCTTGAACATAGGCTGAATGCATGGAGCATACACAGAGTATTGACTTCCTCTATGAAACCTTCCAGTGCCCTGGAGCGCTAAGCCCCAGACTGTGCTACCTAGACATTCTACTCTTCACCCTCAGCACAGGCCCTTTAACAAGATGGCACCAACGGGTCAGTGCCCCTGCTAAGTGCTTAAAGCCCTGCTCTGACAGCACAGGCTCTAGAAATAGATGAGAATTTCCTGGGAAAGGCATGCTAAGTGGAGCTATGAAACACACAGGCAACACCCCCCCCCCCCCCGGCCTTCCTGCAGTCAGAGAAATAGCAGTGGGATACACCGACAACCTTGCAAGTGGAGGTCTTAAGAGGTTGCTGCCTGTGTGAACCTGATGAGGAATACGATTTCGTATTTTACCACCCCCCAGGGATGGGGGCACTGAATACTATATGTGATTCATGAGCAGCGCTGCCATCCGGTGGCTTTTAGGGCACCAGAGCCCGACAAACGATACAGAAGTTAAGAGCTTTAAATCTTGGTCATATAATCTTGATTTGCAGAACATTACAGTTGCTTGTTTAGTCACTAACCCCTGAGTGCCCATGAGGTGGCCCTGTGGTTATTTCTTCCCTGACTTGCAGAGATCAATCTGATGATGGCTGCATACACACGGTCACAGAAAGGCACTATTTAGTGTACCAGCTGCTCCCTGGTGGCCATAGACCGTAGCACAGGCACTTCTTGGTTGACAGTTTAACTGTCATTATTATTATATATTTTTTTATATCCTAAGGTTTCCTAAACCTGTCCCTGTGAAACCACAGGCGTTTGGGCAACTTTCACTACAGAATACATAAAAGTACACTTCCATCCTGTCCCTCCTTCCACCTACAAGTTAGGGCTCTGCTCTTGAAGAACCTAAAAGCTGGCAATTTGCCTAATATCCCGGGACTTAACCGATGCTCCTCAGAGACATGATTAGGGGGGAAAGAACATGTGGCATCAGAGATCAATGCCAAAACTGCTGTCCTATAAAACTAAGAATAAACTTAAAAATAAAGAGGACCGACAACAGCCCCCTTAAGGCTGAGGAACCCCCTCCCCCCCGAGCCTCAAAAAACCTACAAACAAAAGAAAGAAACACTAGACCTAAAAATCTAGCTATTCTGCCTGTTGTCTTCCTCACACAGGCAGCTCACTGCAACTCTCGCCATGCGGTCCAAATACCTAGAGAGAAAATGGCCGCCCCTTTGTCAACGAATTTTGGCACCAAGAACAACAGCCGCTGCAAAAAGGAGGCCTCAGCAGACCGACAGATCCCGAAGGCCTTACCTGCAGGGCCGAAAGCCACGCAGCCTGCTCCTACCGCCTTGAATTCATCCGATCCTCAAGCCGCGCTGCTGCGCCTGGCAGCCACGGCAAGGACTGCTCAGCCGGTTCCACAGAGTAAAATTAAAATCCCGCAGCAACGGAGAGGCTCCATCTCACACAGCTTCAGTGTGGCTGTACGGGTCCTGGAGCTCTCTCCCGTACCGTCAAGGGAGAGAGATCCGCACCGGCAAATGCCTGCAGCAAGTGAAAATAACTAACAAGGAAGGAAGGCGAGAGCTGCTACTAATTTAAAGAGCCAGGCTCAAATTTAAAATTACTGTAAATATAAGGAAATTTGCTCCTAACAACTAAAGGGAACTAATCCCTGATTGCCAATTAACCAAAGGTAATTGAATTAAAAGTAGAATTAAAAGTAAAATTAAAGGTAAAAATCAAAAGTAAAATCAGAATAGAATTTGTCACACTAAATGCTCCTTATCTGTTCCCCCAAGTGAGCCCAGAAGCTAGGCTCACTACGTCCTCCTGCTGCATGGAGACTGGACACGCTGGGGGCTGATGGGAGAGACCAGCAGGCTATATATCCAGTGATGTCATGAGTTTTTGACATGCCCAGTCTCCAAGCTGCAGGAGGAGGTTCACTACCCAGAGGTTGAGGACTAAACTAGAGGAATGATAAGGAAACTGTAATTTCTATTATATATTTATCTGTCTTAATAATTTAATTTGTATGTATTTTCTTATTTTTACTATCAATTTCTTATCTGACTTTACTTCCATTTTGAAAAAGTATCACACTCTTCCCTTGGGATCCCCCTTTACCTATAAAAGAAAAGGAGTGGAGACATCTATATAAAGTACTCAAAAAAGGATTTTAACTACCTTCCAATAGATTTTAGTGTTGTGTTCTAGTTTTATACTGCTTCTGGTGAGGACGTCATTCAACCAAGAATAGGATTCCTCTTCTGCTCTTGAGCAGTGGTCTGCTTACAACCCACCCACAGAGTGATATGGGAATTAGAATCAACCCAGCAGCCTTCTGATGTGCCTTCCCATCTTATGAGCCACAAGAACACTTCCCCCTTCTAGTGATTTCTAAACCATCAGCAACAAGCAGAAGTGCTGTGTGGCACTTTAAGTACTAACTGACCGACTAGAGAGAATATATCTGCTCTCATATTCTGTTAACACTTATGCATAAATTGCCCTTTTTTGGGTCATTCACCATCCACCCTTTAGTTTTTTCTTTTAAAAGGAGCTGGGGGGACATTATAAAGATGAAAGGTATCATCTTTTAACACCTACAATATCAGCAAAATCTGTCTGCAGGGATCCCATCACCTGTAGGCAGAAAGGCTGCGAGACCGGTGGAGTCTGCCCACGGGAGTTGGGAACTCTGCGGACAGACAGCCTGATCTTGGTCGCAATCATGACCTTTTTCAGCCCTTCTGCCTGTGGGACAAGGAATCCCCCAGGGGCAGAAGATCTGCCGAGATCAGCAGAGTCTGCTCATGGGGATCCCATCTCGCACGGGCAGAAGGCTACTGATTGCGGCCAAGATCGACAGAGTCTGCCCGTAGGGATCCCATCTCCCATGGGCAGACTTCACCAGTCTCGGCTGCGATCAACACCCTTCTGTCCATGGAAAATGGGATCCCGGTGGGCAGGAGGGCTGAAAAAGGTTGAGGTGCTGCTGGACCCTGCAAAAAAAAAAAAAGGAATAGGGGCAGGGATTTTGCTGCACAGACAGCTAAAAGATTTTTAAACGGGCAGTGGGTTGTTTAAAAACAAAAACAAAAAAAAGTATTCAAAGGCATTTACACAGTTTGCAGACTTGTTATAAGGGAATTGGGCTTTTTTTAAATTGCTAGTCAGTACCAGCATGTTAAACAGAATAAAACTTAGAAAAGGGTAATCAGGAAAAGATCAAAGGGAGGCTTTAATCAGGTGCAATTCAATGCAAAATTTGACACAGCGAATATAGAATGGCCATCATCATTATAAAACATACAGAGTACTGTAGAGTCTAGGCAAGTTCTCTTTCCTGGCCACATGATCAGTGGTCAGACTCCTGGGCACTACATATACCAGTCCTCCCTACCAAGCACTCCTCTGCCTTTCTCAATGCAATGTATGCTCTCGACTACCATCAACTTATACATACACCTACTCACTCAGCAGGCAACATCCTTGACCTCATCTTTGCTCCCTTATCCCTCCACAGTCTGACCAGCCAGGACCTTCCACTGATCCTCCCGGTCTGATCATAACGCCATACTTTTCCGTTTGCCCACAATCCCTGGAGTTGACCAGCCTCCATCCAGCTCTAATTCCTCAGCCTCCAGATGTCGCTTCAGACCTTTTGACAAGGAATCATTCATTATGAATGTCCTCGATGACCTCAACCATGACACAAATGATCTGGCTGAACTAGTAGACACTTGGAACAGCACCCTAACTAAAGCCTCACTCCTTCTGTGATAGGTGATGTAGCAGAGCTAGGTCTGAAGCCCTTTTTCTCCTGCTTTAAAAATGTTATTGCTGATTTTGAAAAAAAATACAGAATGCTGTTAGCTGTTAGAAATAAATTCCGTTCTATTCTGGTTTGATAACGTGTTCTGCTCTCCTGGAGATAAGAGAATTAAAACTTTTACTGTTTATTGTTTAGGTAAGCCAGATGTCTGCTTTAGTAGGAATGTCCTCCACTGTATCTTTGCTAGATATGCACTGACCTCGTAATTAGGATGAAAATATAGCAGAGAAGCCGAACAGTGTAAGAATGTTTTGTCTAGCATTATGAAGATTGTTTAGTGTTTTGAGCCAGGGCTAGAGATACGCCTTAGCCTTGCTTTGTTTGGCCTCGCTTTGTTTTGCTTTTGATGAGAATGCTTCTGATATGCCTTCCACTATCTTTGTGGCTAACTGACCTTGCAAGAATAGCAAAATATACTGTATACTTTAGCGGAAGTATTATGTCTAGTGTTATGTCTAATTGATGACCTGTGGCTAGTGTGACCCAAGCAGGGGGAGCGAGTCCTGGGCCCGGTCAGAGATGTCTATTGGATGAGAGTAAGTGGGCCACTGTGGCCAATGAGGAGTTTTGCCTGTATTAGACTGGAGAAGAAAAGTATATAAACTGTCATTTTTCTGAGCTCTGGGCTCAGACATTTTGTATGCCAGTGCTGAGACTGTATATACAATAAAAGGGAGTTGAATCCTCGTCCATTGACTCCGGGTATTATTGGGGTTGCGGGCCCTTCGCTATTACACTTCTACCTTCCACTAAACCCACCAGGAGGAAATACTCAGCGAGATGGTTCACCAAAGAACTTCGAGAATCATTATTACTCCTCAGAAAACTTGAGCGACGCTGGAGGCACTCTAGGCATGACGTCGACCACATTGCCTACCTGGCTAAACTACATGAGCACTGAAGAGCAGTCAACCTCAAGAGAAGGGAATACCATATCAACACCCTTATGCGTTCCCTTAATAAGCCCCGTGAGCTCTTCAGTATTGTTAGATCCCTTACAAGTGATCCTCTCAAGAACATAGCAGCAATTGCCCCTAACCTGGACAATTTTGCCTCTTATTTCCAGAGCAAGACAAATCCGACTATACAGCTCCCTGATAAGGCTGATGACCGACATACCTCACAAGAATCCCCATCTACCGCTGACGCACTGATTCCCACTCTTGATTCTTTCTACCCATACTCAGCTGAACAAATAGAAAACATCATCGGCACAATCAACTCCTCAACTTCCCCAGCTGACCCTTGCCCAGCTTTCTGGATTAAGCAAACAAGGTCCAACCTGAGTGAAGCTATCTCAAAAATAATACACCTCTAGTTTTCCAAAGGCACTCTTCCAGTGTCCCTCAAATCTACCTCCATCAGACCTCTGCTAAAAAACAACAAATCAAACCCATCAGACATCAGCTCTTACAGATCGATTTCCAGCCTACCCTTCCTGTCCAAGATCTTAGAAAAGATTGTCCAGCAACAGGTCCAGGACCACATCGACTCCCATGCCCCCCTTGACCCACAGCAACATGGATTCCGCCAGCAGCATGGGGTCGAAACTCTGCTTGTAACCCTCCTTGATAAGCTCTGTACTGGCTTAGACAAGAAGAGGCAAGGTTTCATCTTGATCTTCATGGACATCGCCTCTGCCTTTGATTCCGTCAGCCACAGCCTTCTCCTTAGCCGCCTACAACAAAGGGCATACAGAACTCTGCCCTCAACTGGTTTAGGTCATACTTAACGGGTCGCCAGCAACAGGTCCGATTGGGAACACAGTCTTCAAGCACCTTCCAGCAAATGCAAGGAGTTCCTCAAGGCTCATCGCTCTCAGCCTTGCTTTTCAACATCTACATACAGCCAATCTGTACAATAATCAGGTCGTTCAACATACTATAATCACTTTTATGCAGACGATGTCCTACTCTACACCCCATTCTCTTGACCCCGACTTCTCAATCATCACAGAATGCTTCAATGCTGTCACCGATTGGCTTGCTACATAACTTAAAGATTAAGTTCAAGAAGACAGAGGTCTTATTCATAACCAAAGACCAATCTTTTATCCCACCATCCTCTCTGTGGGTGAGAGATGTCGAACTCATGACCAAGCCAGAGGTTCGCTACCTGGGAGTAACGTTAGACCAACATTTGTCCATGGCTGCACATATCCATAGTGTTATCAAAGCCGTCTACCAGAAGATAAGGACTCTCCATCATATATGCCCACTCCTCAACCCTTCGGATTTTCGCTCGGTATTCCAAGCTCTCATCCTCCCACACTTTGACTACGCAAATACTATTCTACATAGCATCCCGAAACACATCCTTCAACCTCTCCAACTGGCCATGAATACAACTGCCCGGTCACTACAAGGTGTCTCCAGGTATGAACATCTCTCACCCATCCTGAGGCAACTACACTGGCTCCCCATATCTAGCCGTCTGACTAAAGCTCTCCTTTTCACATTCAAGATTATTGACAACACATCTGCATCCTCCCTGTCAACTATTGTTCAACTTACCCCAGACAACAGAGCAAGAAGATCCATCATGGTAAACACCCTGACCACTCCCTCAACAATAAGGACTTGCACTAAAGCCGTCAGAAACTGCGCCTTCCCCTTATACGCACCTACTCTCTGGAACGCCCTTCCTGCTTCTGTCTGAGTCATTATGGATCAATCTACGTTCAGAAAGGCTTTAAAGACTCACCTCTTCCAGCTGGTTTATAACCACATAACCTAAGAACGACCCTATTACACCCGTCTCTGAACTTACACAGACTACCTGCATTATGTTATTTAGTTTTGCTGTCTATACCTGTTTGATTTAAAGTTGATTGAGTTGCCCGTTCTGATGTTTTATGACTATTTATGCCTATTCTATGTAATGTTACTTGACTGTTCATGTTTCCTGTAAACCGCTCTGATACCAAATAGTGCGGTATATAAAAGCTAATAAATAAATAAATATACAAAGGTTAAAAGGGGCAAAAGTCCGTAAGAAAATACAGGTAAGAATAAAGGAATCTAATAGCGATGGGAGGAATATTGCAGTTCTTGGATTTATATGAGGACTAAAAACAATGCCCTTATCTCCAAAATAATAGCAGTTGCTTGTGCCTCTAGAATGATTGAAAAATTACTCGTGTAAACAGAGAACAGAAAATAACCTATACAGCAATTGTACGCAATAGTGAGTGGAGCAGGGATGATAGCTAAAGTACTGTAAGTACTAAAACACATTGAGATTATATATCTATATATATATAAATAAACACAAACCTTATGAAGATAAGTACAGGCCTAGTGTTCTATGATTTCCAGACCTTCATGAGTTTGGTAAGCCAGCCTGAAGCACGAGGAAGAGACCCACTGCAGGAAGGCTTCAGTATCAGGTGCTCAGCTTTCTAACAAGAGAAGGGTTTTCATTTCGTTACATGTATTAACTTGACATACCACCTACTACAGGTTAAATAGCTTATTAGAAACAAAAAATGATGGAGTGATAGTCCACATTCATTACCAATAGCATGCTACTCAAGCCTCCCCCATTTTATAGTGGAGGAGTGGAGTGGATGGAGTGGCTAATGGTTACAGCACTGGCTTGGGAACCCAGAGACCAGGGTTTGATTCCCACTAGCATTCCTTGTGGCCTTGGGCAAGTCACTTAACCCTCCATTGCCTCAGAAAAATCCAAGTTATCAATATCCCTGTTTAATGTACATTACCAAGTTTAAGTTACAATGTAAACCGCTTTGATTGAAATAAAAAAGCGGTATATAAAACCTGTTAAATAAATAAATAATCCCGCTCTCATCTTTACCTTGTCTGGCACCGGACCACCGTCAGTCATCCAAAGAAAACTCCATGCAGGGTGCAAGTAGACTGAAGCAAAAAGCAGCCAGCAGCCAGCTAAGAGGCCACAAAGAATAATAAATCAGAAATGTGTTGGTCATAAATATAAGAACTGAAAAATGTGTAGATATGTGGTGGAAGGGTGAGAGTCATTTAACCAAATCTGTAAGCCACTTTCCCAGTATAAAATGGGGGAGGCTTGAGTAGCATGCTATTGGTAATGAAAGCATAGCTACTCACCTGTAACAGGTGTTCTCCACGGAAAGCAGGAATCAGTCCACACATATGGGTGACGTCGGTGCCGATGGAGCCTCATGGATGCATCTCACCAGCTTTCAAAGAAAGCCTTTTGGAGATGCCACCATGCATTCATGGTCCCCTTCCTACCTAAGGGTGCCATCTTACTCAGTCAGAAGACATAGCTAGAGCCGACAAAAGAAGATGGCAAAACTTATACAGCAACTCCAAGGGGAGGAGGGAGGGTTGTGAGGACCAATACCTGCTGTCCCTGGAGAACACCTGTTACAGGTGAGTAAGTACACTTTCTCCAGGAACAAGCAGGAAGTCAGTCCTCACATATGGGACTCCCTAGCTAGAGGCTACCAAAAACTGTAGAAAACACAGCCCAGACGTGAGCAGCCACAAGAGAGTCTGAGGAGAGGATCTAAGGACCCCAGTGTCCAGGGAGGACCATCGCTTTGGTAGCTTGAACAAGAAGGGTCAGAGAGTAGGAGTTGCCTAAACTCCAAACAGATTACGGAGTACGGCCTGGCTGAAGGCGTTATCCAGTTGGCTCTCCCTCTCTAGGCTGTAGTGAGCTGCAAAGGTGTGGACTGAGGACCATGTGGCAGCCCAGCAGATGTCTGCCATGGGGTCAGAGCGTAAGCTTGCAACCGAGGTCACCATAGCAGTCACATTTTGTGCCATGATCCAGTGCTCCAACAAGAACCCATTCTGATCGTGGGCGAAGGTGATGCAGTCCACCACCCAGGTGGACAGGGTCCACTTGGTAACACAGCCTGGCCCAGGCCACTGGGGTCGTAGGAAACGAAAAGCTGTGAGGCTTTGTGGTGGCCCTGTGTACGCTGCAGATTGAAGGACAAGGCCTTCTTACAATAAAAGGTATGGAGAACAGCCGCCGCCTTGTTAGCATGGAGCCGTGGAAAGAAGGTGGGGAGCAACACCTCTTGGTTGAGGTGGAACGTGGACACCACCTTCGGAAGGAATTTAGGGTGGGTGCAAAGCACGACCCTGTTCTTGTAGAACCTGGTGTAGGGTGGCTCAGCCCCAGGGCATGAAGCTCGCTGACTCTGCGGGGAGAGCTGAGCGCCACCAGGAAGACAACCTTTCAGAAAAGGTAACGCAAATGGCAGGTAGCCAGGGGTTCAAAGCGTGGCTTTCTGAGCTGCGCTAAAACCAGATTGAGGTCCCATTCCACCAGGGGCGGGCAAATGGGAGGCTTAGAGAGCAGAAGGTCCTGCATAAAATCGAGTAATGTGGGGCTGTGCAGAAAGTGGTTTGCCCTCTACAGAATGATGGTGCACTGACAGCGCGCTCAGGTGTACTCTGATGGAGTTGAACTTGAGTCCAGTTTGCGAAAGGTGAAGCAAGTATTGCTGCACCATATGCACTTGGCAAGAGAA
Organism: Ichthyophis bannanicus; assembly: GCA_033557465.1. Taxonomy (NCBI): domain Eukaryota; kingdom Metazoa; phylum Chordata; class Amphibia; order Gymnophiona; family Ichthyophiidae; genus Ichthyophis; species Ichthyophis bannanicus. Next base: position 259,590,350 of record CM066035.1, read on the forward strand.
CAGGTCAACCAGTTGCTCTACACACCACACTGATAATCTGCACGAAGACGTAGGACCATCTCGTGGAGTTCTTAGGCCAGGACGACTTCCTCCACCTCCCTTGGAAGGTTGAAGGGAGCCAAGGCTACCCTTTCAGCAGCCATGCTGTTAACATCAGGGACCCCCAGGTTAGGGTGGAGCCCTCCTCCTGGGTCAGTAGTCCTGAGGCATTCCCCAGAGAGCAGGGAGCTCTGTCGAGAGGCGGAGCAACAGGGGAAACCAAGGCTTCCTGGGCCACCACAGGGCCACCAGGATCATGGAAGCCTTGTCTTGCCGGACCTTGAAGATGGTTCAGGCGATCAGTGGTGTGGGAGGGAAGACATACTGGAGGCCCTTCAACCACAAGATGAGGAAGGCATCCGCTGATACCCTGGATGGATGCAGATGGGGACAGCAGAAGTGGGGCAGCTGAACACTGATCGGGCTGGTGAAGAGGTTCAGACTTGAGGTGCCCCAGAGTCAGAAAAGCCGCTATGCCTTCTGGGGTCTAATTGCCATTCGTACAGTTGGAGGACCCTGCTCAGTCTGTCCGCTCGGGAATTGTCCGGGCCCGGAAGGTATACTACCCTGAGGAGCATTCCCTGACTGATCACGTACGAGCAGAGGTGGCGAGATCCCATGCACCTCTGCTTGTTCAGGTAGAACATCATGACCTGGTTGTCAGTTTGGACTAGCACAGACTAGTTCTGCAGGTGGTGGTGGAAGGTCTTGATCGCCAGAAAAATTGCCCTGAGCTCCAGCAGGTTGATCTGCTGCTGGCTCTCCACCAGGGACCAGTTGCCCTGGTGCGGAATTCCTCACAATGGGCACCCCAGCTCAGTAGGGAGGCGTCCGTGGTGAGGACCCTTCTGGGGATTTTGGGACTGGAAGTGCATGCTCTCCTGCAGGTGCAGTGTAGTCTGCCACCAGTCGAGTGACTCCGCTAGCTGATGGGACACTAAGACTTGTGTCCCAGAGCCTTCCTGTGACTTGTGTCCACTGTGAGAAGAAACACCACTGAGCTGCCCGCATATGGAAGCAGGCATTGGGAATCACATGAACTGTGGATGCCATGTGGCCCAGAAGGTAGAGCATGGACCGCGCCGACATTGCATGATGGCGTTGCACCTCGTTAGCTAGAGCCCTGAGGTGACCTGCCCTGTCCAAGGGAAAGAAGGCCCTGACTGGAAAAGTGTCCAGTCGAGCCCCTATGAACTCCAAGTCTGCGAGTTTCTGCAGTAGCAGGGCCTGGTGCAGGGGAGTCCAAGGGGGCTCTCCTGGAAAGAAAGGGAAAGGCATCTAGTCCAAGTGAAGGAGGTAGCCTTCTTTGACCACTTGGAGTGCCCAGGTGTCAGTGGTGAAGGCAGGCCACCAATGGGTGAAATGAATCAGACGCCCCCCTGTTGGCAGCTGCTCCCCCATGGGTGGAAAGGCTATACTCAGGAGTCAAAACCCCAACCCAGTCTGGACAGGAGCCAGCATCTGGGGCTTAGAGCCCTTAGGCTTGTGCAGGCCTCGGCCTGCTCCCTTGCCCTGGTGACCCTGTAGTGGGGTCTGGGGGACATGGCATGGGGGAAGCCTCGATGAAGCTGACCCTTTCTCTGAAAAGGGGGCTTTCCCCAATGGTTTCTTCTTAGGAAGGGTGGAGGTCTTCCCGGAGGGCAGAGTCTTCGTGAGGAACTCTGTCTCAGTCTCTGCCACCTTTTCCTTCATCAGTTTTCTGAAGAGGTTTTCCCCGAGGCAGGGGATGCCAAGTTTCTCTTGGACCCACTGCTCAGGGTCCAATGCCTGGAGCCAGGCCTGGCAATGAGCGCTGATGCCTGTGGCAGCCATCCTCACATTGGACTCAAAGCAGTCATATGTGGCCCGGGGCATGTACTTCGAGCACTCCCCGACGTACTTTTGGAGGGTCTGGAATTGCTGCAGGTGATCTCCACTGAGACCCGGCGAGAAACCTGCGAGTTCCTTTGCCAGGTCTCAGAGATACTTATTTAAACTGGTTTTAATATACCGTTTTCCTACTAGGCAACACAGTTTACATGGAACATAAGGAAAGGTTCACATTGACCAATTGAATATGTAGTTATACAGGAAACTTAATGTTATATTGTTCCTGCATTCAGTAACAATATAACACTGAACTGAACGTGCAGTTATACAGAAAATTTAATAAATGCAGGAACAATATAAAACATTCGAACCTATGTTACAAAGATCTTAAGAAACAGTGGGGGCCATGAGGTATGATAGGCTTATGTTTATTTTATTTAATTAGGCTTATATACGCTTTTCTGAGTCAAAGTAGTGTACATTCAGATACTGTATATATTTTTTTCCCTTCTCCACGAGGGACTCATAATCTATGTTTTTGTACCTGATGCAACGGAGGGTTAAGTGGCTTGCCCAAGGCCACAAGGAGCACCTGCAGGACTAGAAACCTTAGTCCTTTTGGCCCAAGGTTGCTGTCCCCTAGCAGGATTCAAACCCCTGGCCCTCCAGCCTGAGGTAACTTGTCCCAACCACTAGGTCACTCCCAACCATGTTGTATAGGTATTTTTACAGATGGGCTTGTGATGAGGTGAAGATGATGTGTATTGAATAGTAATGAGATGGAAGTCAATGAAGTGTTTAAGGGGGAGGGGGGGATGGGGAAGATCTGTGGGATACATGCCGATATACAGCTGGTTGGATTGGATTCGGCAATCCAGCATGGAGCCCTGGTAGCATTTGCGTCCGAGGGCATGGGACTCCCTGCCTGGGGGTACAGAGGTATGGTCTTTGGGCTTTTCTGCTGGTGCATGGGTTGACTCTACCACCATAGAGATGTGTGAGAGTTGTTCCTTCTGGAAGCTGGGGCCCCGTTGGACCCAGTACATAGTGTTGAGGCATCAGACACTGGAGTGACTAGGTCCTGCATCAGCAAGGAGACAGAATCCTTGATGGGACAGGCCTAGAGGGTCCGGGACCCATCGCCGGAGGCCTCAGCATCTGTTCTGGGAATCTTTGCTGGCTGCTACTGCTCCGACTCCTCGGATACCCTCCATGGGCTGTGGGACCTGGCATGGGACTTGTCCTGTGTGTCCGAGTAACAGGAAGAGGTTCTCGAGAATTTCTTCTTCTTCTTGCGCTCCTGCTCCAGGGAACCTTTGTTGGAGTGTCCGCGGACCCGAGTGGGCACCGCAAGGGCTTTATGCAACTCCGAGGGCCTTACAGCATGAGGCTACCGGGGATATCGGGGCAGAATCTGAACTGCGGAAGATGTCGTCTTGCTTTTGCTGATGACGCCAGATGGCCTTCGTGGACATCGTTTTGCACAGGGCATAAACCTCTGGGTCATGGTCGGCACCTAGACACTGAGGCAGCAGTTGTGTGTGTCGGTGAGGGACATGATTTTGGCGCACCGATCACACTCTTTAAACCCACTGGCCGCTGGGGCTAAAAAGGACCCTGGTAATGTCAAAGACCCTCAATGAGCCAGCAGATAGAAAAAGCACAGTTACTTACCTGTAACATGTGATCTCTGGGAACAGCAGGAATAAGTCTTCAAATATGGGTATCGTCGGTAACGACGGAGCCTGCGCGGGAACGCTCCCCAGCGTCCAAAAGGAAAGCATTTGGGAGCATCCCACAGCGCCTGCGCGCTGCCTTCCCGCCTTTCCTAACCGCCTCTCTCCAGTTCGAGTTTTAAAGCTGAGACAAAGAGAGAGTAAGGAAAGGAAAGAAAGATAGAGAGATACAACTCCTAGGGGAAGTGGGTGGGTTGTGAAGACTTATTCCTGCTGTTCCCAGAGATCACCTGTTATAGGTAAGTAACTGTGCTATCTCCAGGAACAAGCAGGAATGAGTCTTCACATATGGGGACTCCCCAGCTAGAGATGCCTGGGAGATCACCCAGGTTGTGAGTCCCTGGGAAGGGCTCTACCTCCACCCATGAATCTCAGGCATCCAGGCAGGGATGGAGGGTAGGAGTTGGTTAGGTATGGAACAGGTGTTTGAGAACAGCCTGACCAAACAAGGCATCCCAGCGGGAGTCCTTGTCCAAGCAGTAATGGGCTGTGAAGGTATGAACCGAGGCCCAGGTGGCCGCTCGACAGATCTGGTCAATGGACACAGAATTTAGATGAGCCATAGAGGCTGCCATGGCCCTCACATTGTGAGCTGTGACATGGCCCTCCAGAGAAAGGTTCTTACTCTGGTAGGCGAAAGAAATACACTGAGCAATCCAATTGGACAGAGTTCTCTTAGAGACTGGAAGTCCTAAATGAGAGGGATCAAAAGCAACAAAGAGTTGAGAGGACTTTCTATGTTGCTGTATCCTTTGCAAGTAAAAAGCAAGAGCTCTTTTACAATCCAGGGTATGAAGATTCCTCTCTGCACTTGAAGCATGAGGTCCTGGAAAAAAGACAGGTAAATAAACCTCCTGGTTCAGATGAAAAGGTGAGACCACTTTAGGCATAAAGTGTGGATTAGTCCTGAGGACTACCTTGTCATGATGGAACCTTGTATAAGGAGGATTAGCCACCAAGGCTTGCAGCTCAATGATGCAGCGAGCTGAAGTGACTGCAATAAGAAAAATAACCTTCCAGGAAAGAAATTTCAAGGAGGTAGTGGCTAAGGGTTCAAAAGGTGGCTGCATAAGCTGGCCAAGAACCAGATTTAAGTCCCATGCCACTGGAGGTGGTCTGATGGGAGGTTTAGTCAAAAGAAGGCCTCTCATGAATCTTGCTATAAGAGGATGAGAGGAAATAGGCTGTCCATTGAGAGGTTTAAGGGATGCTGCAATAGCACTCAAATGGACTCTTACTGAATTCGTTTTAAGGCCTGCATGGGATAAATGCAGCAAATACTCTAGTAAAGAATTCAGAGGTATTGCAAGAGGGTTAAGACCCTTCTCTGCACACCAAATGGTAAACTTTTTCCATTTAAAAGCATAGGAACGTCTAGTGGAAGGCTTTCTGGAAGCATGAAGGCTATCCTTCACTTGCTGAGAAAGATGCAAATCTTGAAGGTCTAGGCCTTCAGCAGCCAGGCTCTGAGGTGAAGAGACTGGGGATTTGCCACAACGTTCCCTCCTCCTGGGACAGGAGGTCTGGAGCAGATCCCAAGTCCAGGGAGGGAGCTTGGGAGAGATGCAGAAGTAGAGGGTACCACACTTGGCGTGGCCAATGTGGTGCTATGAGGATCATAGACCCCCTTGCCTCTCTGAAGTTTGAAGAGTGTCTTGGGAATTAGGGGAATGGGTGGAAAGGCATAGAGGAAGTCTTGCCCCCAATGAAGGAGGAAAGCATCCCTGGCCTGAACTCCCTGACACGGAATCCTTGAACAGAACCGGGGAAGTTTGGCATTCCACGGACTTGCAAAGAGGTCTATGTCCGGGGTTCCCCAAATTCGGAAGATCCTGGCTATCTGGTCCCCATGGAGGGACCATTCGTGTGGAAGCAGAACTCGACTGAGTCTGTCTGCCCAAGAGTTTTGAACCCCTGGAAGATACACTGCCATGAGATGAATTTGATGCTCTCTGGCGAAGGCCCACAATCTTAGAGCTTCGTTACAAAGTGACAGAGAGCCAGTCCCGCCCTGCTTGTTCACGTAGAACATGGCTACTTGGTTGTCCGTGTGGATGAGGACTGTTTTGTAGCTGAGCAGGGTGTGGAAGACTCTGAGAGCTAGAAAAATTGCTCTGAGCTCTAAGAGGTTGATATGTAGAGATGTCTCTTCTAGGGACCAAGATGCCTTGAGTGGAGAGATCTTGAAGATGAGCTCCCCAACCTCTTGGAGAGGCATCTGTTGTAAGGGTTGCTTGGGGTAACACCTGTTGCAAGGGGGACCCCAGCAACAGATTTTGAGTGGACTTCCACCAGTGGAGGGAGCATAAGAGGCGACTGGAGGTTGCTATTTTGTCTGACAGGCAACCTGATGCCTGGGTCCATTGGGTGGACAGAGTCCACCAAGCTGCCCTCATGTGAAGGCAAGCGTAAGGAACCACATGCACAGTGGATGCCATGTGGCCTAACAGTTGTAACATCTCTCGAGCAGTTAAATGGGATTTTAACTGAACTTGTGAGGCTAACTGCACCAAGCGTAGGCAACGGGCCTGGGGAAGATAGGCCCTTGCAGTTGTGGTATCCAGCAAGGCCCCTATGAACTCTAGAGACTGAGTAGGGGTGAGATGGGATTTTGGAAAGTTTATTACAAGTCCCAGATAATGAAGGATACGGCTTGTGCAGGTTAGAGAAGTCTGGGCCTCTGACTGGGATGGAGCTCGGATGAGCCAGTCGTCCAGATATGGGAATACGAATATCCCTAGAGTGCGTAGAAATGCAGTTACTACTGCCATGCATTTTGTGAACACCCTTGGTGCAGAGGCCAGACCGAAAGGAAGCACTCTGTACTGATAGTGCTTCCCTTGATAAAGGAACCGAAGGAACCTTCTGTGTGTTGGATGGATGAGGACATGGGTGTACGCATCCTTGAGGTCTAGAGAGCAAAGCCAATCCTGATTCTGAATGTATGGAAGGAGAGTACCGAGAGAAATCATCTTGAATTTCTCCTTGCATAGAAACTTGTTCAATTCTCCGAGATCTAATATGGGTCTGTAGCCCCCTGTTTTCTTTGGGATAAGAAAGTAGGGGGGAGTAGAACCCTGAGCCCTGTTGAAGAAGGGGTACTTCTTCTATTGCCCCTTGGGCAAGAAGGGTAGTAATTTCCTGACCCAGAAGGTCGAGGAGAGATGTCTGAGAATTGAACTGTCTCACCATTGTGTGAGGAGGAAGGTTTAAGAAATGCAGCTTGTATCCCTCCCTTATGATGGAGAGGGTCCATTGCTCTGCTGTGATTTGTTCCCACCTGTTATATTTTTTTGAAGGTGTGAATAAACAGGTAGACAAAGGTGAGCCGGTTGATACAGCGTACCTGGATTTTCAGAAAACCTTTCACAAGGACTCTCATGAGAGACTCTAGACAAAATTTAAAAGTCACAGAATTGGAGGCAGTGTAGTATTGTAGATCAGGAAATGGTTAAAAGACAAAGCAGAGAATAGGGCTAAATGGCCAACTTTCTCAATGGAGAAAGGTGAATAGTGGAGTACCCCAGGGATCTGTGCTGGGCCCGCTGCTTTAACATATTCATAAATGACCTGGAAATGGGAATAACGAGCGAGGTGATCAAATTTGCAGATGACACAAAATTATTCAAAGTTGTTAAAACATAAGAGGATTGTGAAAAATTGCAAGAGAACTTTGATAAATTGGAAAAGTGGACATCCAAATGGCAGATGAAATTTAATGGAGACAAGTGCAAAGTTATGTACCTGGAAAGAACAATCCAAACTTTGTTAACACGATGCAAGGTACCACCTTAGAAACCACCAGCCAGGAAAAAGATATGACCAAAAACCAAAATGGCAAATATACTAATCAAAACAAAATGTTACCAGAAAACAACTAAGTGGGTATATCATTATGTTATGTCAGAACAGTCAAAAAGAAGGGGGCAGAAAAAAAAACCCTCCCACCCACATAAGGCCTTCCCTTTTAATCATTTTTAGTAACAATCTTGAGAGAGTGCTTAATAGGACCTCAGATGGCAAAGGAATCCCCATATACGACATGTCACGTTTCGGGCCAAATATCCACGGCCCTGCATCAGATTTTGCCAGAGAATCCACTGGTTCATAACAAAGCAAATGCGCTTATAAAACAAATTCATCCATCCACCAGTTTAAAAGAAAGACAGTGTCTGACGTCATTACAACAAAAAGCACTGAATGAACCATTCCCATAAGAGGGGAAACCCATCAAAAAGGAATTCCCTCCCTGATTGGCAGAAATCAGAGAAGACTTGACCAATCAATTTTGAGCTTCAAACCTGATGGAAAAACCGAACGTAAGCAATAAATCCATTATTGTTCCAGCCACTACGATTGCCACCCCAAGGATTTGGCGGCATATGATCTATAATCCACCACTGAAGATGGTGAAATTTATTTATTTATTTATTTATTTATTTAATAGTATTTCTAAACCGCCTTATCATAATAATCAAGGTGGTATCACAGCAAACAATCTGGTAGTGTGAGTGTGTTATACATGCAGTGAGGGTGAAAATTTAGTTGGGTGCGTGTTGTATTGTGTGCTAGATTGGTTTGAGCTATGTACAATGTGGGCTATATACAGTGGTGCTAAAAACATTTTATATACATACAGTGTTAGGCGGTAACGTGTGCTGCTATACAGTCACTTAGGTTATGTGATGTGTCCATAGTGTTCTATGAACAGCATGGTTTTCAGCTGTTTTCTAAAGTCCTTGAGGTCTGTAGTTGCCCTCAAATCGTCCGGTAGTTTGTTCCATATTGTTGGAGCAGCCATGGAGAGTGCTCTGTCTGTTGTGTCCTTGCGTGTGTGTTTGTATTCACTTGGGGTGCTGACTCGGTTGTGTGTTTGTTTTCTTCTAGGACGTGTGCTGGTGTCTGGCTGTATGAGGGTGTGCAGGCTGTTGGCTGATGTGTGCTGTTTTATCTTAAATAGGTTTATGATAGTTTTGTATCTGATGCGTGCGCCGATCGGAAGCCAGTGTAAGTCCTTTAAGGTAGGTGTCTTGCAGTTCCGGATATGATTCGTGCTGCGGTGTTTTGTGCCAGTTGGAGTGGTTTGATGGCTTGTTTCAGTAGTCCAAGCTATATCGGATTGCAGAAGTCCAGTAGTGGGGTTATCAGTGCTTGACAGACGGTACGGAAGTGTTCTGGGGCGAGGAGTGGTTTCAGTCTCCTGATGATTCGCATCTTGTAGTAGGCTTTTTGTATTGTTTTGTCTATGTGTGGCTTGAGATTGAGCTTATTGTCCAGCGTAACCCCGAGGTATCTCACTTCTGACCTTATTGGTATAGTAGTGTTTTGTATCTTTAAATTTGGTGGGTGTATGAAGCTTTGGTTCCGAGTGATGATTAAAGCTTCAGTCTTGTTGTAGTTTATTGCGAGGTTGTTGTCTTGACACCAACTGGTCATTTGTGTAAGGCAGTCTGTTATCTTAGAGAAGTCCGGGTTGTCGATTGATATCGGGGTGTATATCATGATGTCGTCCGCATAGATTGTGTATTGAATGTTGTTCTCTTTCATGATGTTGCAAAATTGGTTGGATGTAGATGTTAAATAGGAGTGCTGAGAGCGCAGATCCTTGAGGTACTCCTTGACGGACTTTGATGGGTCGGGAGGTGATGTGTCCCACCTTGACCTGTAGCTGTCTTTCGGTTAGGTACGAGTGGAACCATTTCAGTGTGATACCGTGTATACCAGTGTTCTTTAGTCTTTCCAGGAGCGTGTTGTGGTCCACTGTGTCGAAGGCTGAGGAGATGTCGATGAAGATCATTATGATTCCATTCCTGGTGTTGTCAATTATTCTTAGGATGCTGTCGAAGAGGTAGATCAGTAGCGTTTCGACACCGTGGTTGGGACGAAATCCGTGTTGGTTGTCGTCGAGTGTTTCGTGTTTGTCGATGTGATCCTGAAGTTGTAGTTGAACCGTTTTTTCGATGACTTTTGCGAGGAAGGGTATGCTGGAGATTGGTCGGTATGCTGCTGGATCTTTTTTGTCGAGAGTTGTTTTCTTTGTGATTGGTCTTACTGAGGCAAGTTTTAGTTGCTTTGGCATGAGTCCTTGAGTGAGTGAGTTGTGTACCATTTTATGTATGGTGGGGATGAGGCTTGATTTGGTGGCTTTGACCCATGACACTGGGCATGGGTCTGTAGGAGCGGTGCTTGTGTTGATTGTAGAGATGATGTGGGATATCTGTTCTGTTGAGGGTGAGGAGAATGTGCCCCAGGTTTGGAGTGTACGTCCGTCCTTGTGGTCCTACTAGGCGTTGTTTGTTCTGTGGAGTGAAATTTGTCTTTGATGTGGTCGGCGAATTTCTGTGGATCAACTTGTGCTTCCCCTTCTGTTTGCTCTTTTGTGAGGATTTTTACTATTTCGAAAAGCTCTCTGGGTTTGTTGATGGAAATATTTATCATGTTTGTGTGGAATTCCCTCTTTGATTGGTTGATGTGTTCATTGTATTGCCTTTGCTTCGTTAGATAAAGATGCTGGTCGGCAGTTGTTTTGTTTTTTCTCCATCTCCGTTCAATCTTCCTGAGTTCCCTCTTTTCCTGTCGTATTTTTGCTGAGTACCATGGTTTGTTTTGTCTCTTGTTGTGGTGTTGTTTCTCGGTCCCGCCATCGGATGGTTTGGCGGCGTTGGCTAAAATGCTGTTCCAGCTGGAAACTTGTTCCTCCAGGTCGTCTGTAGTAATGTTCAGGTGTTGTATTGTGTCCTGTATGAATTCGTCCTTGTCGAAACACTTGAATCGTCTTTGTGTGTGAGATGTTTGCTCTTTCGTTTGTCTGGTCCTCTTGTGACCGCAGCCTTGTCTCGATTAAGTAGTGGTCAGACCATGGCACTGGGGTAATGGTGGGTGGAGAAATCAGGTCTCTTGATGTTAGGTAATTGGATGCGAATATGAGGTCTGGAGATGATCCATGTCTGTGTGTTGGTGCATTGATTATTTGTGTGAATTGAAGTGAGGACATTATGGTTTAGGCATTTGATATGCTTGAAGGAAGGCCTCTGCGTCTTTGAGATTGGTGGACTTTAGGTTGAAGTCTCCAATCAGCAGCGCTGGTTTGTTGTTTGTTGTTATGGCACAGGCTTCTTCGAGTGTGAAGGCCAGTTCGTCGGGTGGAGCTCTGGGTGCTCTGTATGTTAGGCAGATTGCAATGCTCTTGTTCTTGATGGTAATTGTGTTACATTGCTGTGTATCGGTGAGGCTCTGTGTCTTGAACTTTAGTATTGTTTTCGCTATTATCAGGACTCCTCCTCCACGCTTGTGGGTGCATGGGCAGTTGTACGCTGAGTAGTTGTTTGGTACTAGTTGGTTGAGTAGTACATTGTCAGTCGGGTTGAGCCATGTCTCTGTGATGCATATTATGTCGGGCTGTCGCTCTTCAATGTGGTCTACAAGCGTGTGTATCTTGTTGCAGACGGATCTGGCATTTATGAGCTCGATCGTTGTTGTCTTTGTTGAGGAGGTTGCTGTTACATGTGCTTCCTTTGTGCAGGTGTGGGAGTTTGATTTGTGTCTGTTTGGTCGCTTTGCCTGGGAGGTTCTGAGTGTCTCTTTGTATGTGTGCTGTGGTTCTAAATATGGCAATACAGTTGGTGGGTGCCATGTTGTGTTTGCTTGTGGGTGGTGGAGGTGTGTGGTTGGTGGGAGGAGTTGTGTGACGAGTAGGTAGAGTGGGAGGAAGTATGTGGCGTGCATGTTGGTTTTTTGTGATGTTCTGTTAAGGTGATGCCTGTTTTCTTAAGTCTTCGTCTGTTGGCTGTTTGGAGAGAGCTGCATATGGTGCGATAGCCTGTCTCGTGGAGGGAGAGCCGGATCTGTGTAGGGCGTCTTGGTGCGGGAGCCTGTCCCGTGGAGGGCGAGCCAGATCTGCGTAGGGCGTCTTGATGAGGGAGCCTGTCCCGTGGAGGGAGCCTGTCCCGTGGAGGGCGCCTTGGAATTTGTCCCGTGGAGGGCGAGCCGGATCTGTGTAGGGTGTCTTGGTGCGGGAGCTTGTCCCGTGGAGGGCGAGCCGGATCTGCGTGATGTGTATGTTCCAAGCAATGTTCCACCGTTGGAGCTGATACTGTTGCTGTCTGCAAACTTGACGCATCTTCATGGGGTGAGTGATACAGTCAACGTAAAACATATCACAGGGGCAAACAATTAGGTATACTGTACTACAAATGATGAAACACAAGTAGTATGCCAATGAGAACGTAATGATAAACCACGTTGTTCATGATGCCACGAATCACCCGAAAGAGTTGAGTCACAAAATTGGCAAATGCCACATGCATAATGCCCTGGATTTTCATGGGAGAACGGGGACAATCAACTCCTTGTGCAGAGTGAAACAACCGATCACATAAATTCACACCCCTGGAGTAAGTTACCATAAATTGCCCACCAAAACAAGGGTACACAAACCCAGAATCGGCCAATGCTTTTGCAATACCTCAGTTACCCCTTGTATATCACGCATAAAGGGCAAAACCCCTGTGATCCGGTCATCAGCCTGAGACTGATCATTCATAGGTGTCATTAGCCATTCTCTATGGGAAAACCAAGCCCGTCTATATGCCTGTACCACCATATTATTTTCACTCAATGTGTAATCAAACTCTGGAATTCATTACTAGAGAATGTAGTAAAAGCTGTTAGTGTTGTTGTTAAGTGCCGTTGAGTCGGTGTCGACTTATGGCAACCCTCTGGATAGTTGACCTAAACTGTGTTCAGTCTTTAGTCAGACGGCTCATTGCTGATAGAGTGGCACCCATAGCTGCTGTTATTCTATTGATCCATCTCATGTAAATGGGTTTAAAAGAGGTTTGGACAAGTTCCTGGAGGAAATGTCCATTAACCACTGTTAAAAAGGACTCGAGGAATCCACTGCTTACCCCGGGATGAGTATTGTGGAACTTGTGTGCCTTTTTGGGAACCTGCCAGGTACTTGCGACCTGGATTGGCCACTGCTGAAAACAGGATACTGGGCTTGATGGACCTTGGTCTGACCCAGTATGGCATTTCTTATGTTCAACTGTTCTCTCCTGTCAACCCATTCCTATCTCTCACTCTTTCCAAAGCCTTCTCTTTCTTTCTTTCACTCCCTCCCCAGTTCAAATATACCATCTTCTGCCTTTCAGCCTCATCTCCTTTGTCACCCTTCCCTTTCCTGACCTCCAGCCCTTTTGTGTCTCTTATCCCATACTCAACTCAGCTTCCCATACTCCCTTTTACCAGCTACCCCATTTCCAGCTTCTCACATCCCCTTCAAGACTTGTCCCTTTCCTGTCTCCCACCTCAACATTTTCACACTATTTTTCTACCCACCCCCTTTCTACACCCTGGCTTACATACCCATTTAACACATAGCCCCATTCGACTGCCTAGTCCTCACTATCACCAAAGTCCCCGCTCTCAAATCAAATCCCTTAGTTTCCATCAACTCCCCCAGTCCCTGTTCTCAATCCCACAAGCTCTTTTGTGTGGAGTGGCCAGCCCTGTCTCCAGCTCTTTTTCCCTTAAGATGGCAGCGCTGGTCTTTTGCCTTTTAAAGATGATTAGAGATATCTTCTATATACTTTGTGCATATGAATCAATTGGAATTGTATTGTATCATTCCCTCATTCTGGGTCCTAATTTGTAGGCCCATAAGGTAGTTTCTTTGTTGCAAGTTCATTGAAAGATTGTGTGAATATCCATTTTGTTATGTTTTTACACATGAGAATAAATAATTATAAATTTATTATATGAGGGTTGATTTATGTGCTTTAAACCAGCAGTTGCCATAGCAAGACACATTAAGAACCAAGAGATGCATCACCAAAAATTTGACCTAGTCAGCAAAGCTGGACATTGGATACTTCACCATTCCCTCTCCCCCCCCCCTCCTGGTGATCAGAGTCACACAGTCAGCCTGAGCTAGAAATGTTGCAGGTCTGTTGTTCCACTTGAGCAATCACCTCCACCATGTCCTGCAACCATTTGAGGCACTTCCCATAATCAGTGCCACTACTAGCTTGGGATGTGCCCTCTCCCTCATAGCAACTGTCACCATCATGCCCCCAAAATATGGGATACTGCTCCCTCCTCTGTGACTACATCACTGTCATTGCTAATTATAAAGGCTGGGGAGTTCTTCTGAGGTATCCCCTCCTCTCCTCCTCCTGCCGGTTCTGATCATTGGGTGAACAGAGTGAACTTTAAAAGGTCTAGCAGGAGGAATGAAGGCTCAAAGAAAAAAGAGAGGGGGAAAACATTTTAAATGGTGAGCCGGGGGGGGGGGGGGGGGAGAGAGGTAAAAAGCTTGGTACAGTGCTCCTCCACACAAAAGATAGCTTGCGGGATTGAGAACAGGAACTGGGGGAGTTGATGGAAACTAACAGATTTGATTTGAGAGTGGGGACTTTGTTGATAGTGAGGACTAGACAGTTGGATGGGGCTATATGTTAAATGGGCATGTAAGCTAGAGTGTAGAGGGGTGGGGTGGGAGACAGAGAAAAGGGACAATGTAGGTGGGAGACAGAGAAAAGGGACAGGTCTTGAAGAGGATGCGAGAAGCTGGAAATGGGGGAGCAGGTAAAAGGGAGTATGGGAAGCTGAGCAGAGTATGGAATAAAAGAGACAAAAGGGCTGGAGGCCAGGAAGGGGAGGGATGACAAGGAAGGAGATGAATAGCAACCTTGCAAAGCAAAAAAAAAAATTCAAGAACTGCCTTTTTTCACCTCAAGATATGCAGTAGTCAGCACTGGAATCCATTCCCTTTCTGCTGTAAAGCAGATATAACCATTCTTCATGGGGGACAGTCCTGAGACGTTTTAAGATTATTTTAATATGGAGTCCATAAATTGGTGTGAGAGATCATAGGAGAAAGCACTCAAAGCAGTGTGTGATCAGATCCTTTCTGTGGCAGCCCTGTTCTCTTAGTTAAGGCCTTAAACAATGGTGGAATCAGGGCCAGTCCAACCATTAGCTAGGTGGTCACCTAGGGTGGCAGCTTCTTGGATGGGGGAGGTGAGGTCAATGGCAAAGCACAGAGCATTCAAAGCTAAACAATACATTCTGACAGCCAAGGGGGGGGGGGGGGGGGGGGAGGGCGCATAAGGCTTAAGGTTTGCCTAGGGTGCCAACACCTCAAACTAACTTTGGGGTTGGCACTGGGTGGAATAATCCAGAAGTTGCATTCCAAAACTGGTCTGATTATTTACAGGAAATAGCTATATATAAGCTGCTCCACCGGCAAAATTTAATTTAAACAGGTCTCAGCTAGCTGGGCTTAACAAAAAGGCATAGGGTTCAAAAATGCAACTGAGAGATCCCTGGAACTTTTGTACTATTTCACACATCACGCTCTCAAGAGAAGACAATAATTTTAAGGCATGGTCTCTATTCTTAGCCTCTCAGACAAATTTGCATTGGACTTCCAATTTCCTTAAGCTGTCAGCATGCTCACAAAACTCTGGAGCAAGTGTTCCCAAACCTGTCCTAGGGCCTCCACAGCCAGTCAGGTTTCTGGATTCCACAATGAATATGTATGAGAGATTTGTATACAATGGAGGCAGTGCATGCAAATTTCTCTCATGTTTATTCAATGTGGATATCCTGAAAACCGTTCTGGAGCAATAGCACTAGGGGCTTAAAATGTAGGAGGTTCACAGTAACGTTACCAAATGGCTCCAGATGTGCCCAACAAGCTGATTCAGGTACGACTTACCCCACTACAGTGAGCTGTAACTGATTTTACTATTACATAAGAAAATTTAGGCTACCGGTCCTTGCAGTGAAGGAAACCCAGGATTGCATCGACCTGCTAGGGAGAAAAAGTGTTTCTTACAACAGCCAAACAACCAGTATATATGCTGTAGTATCAATGAAAAGACTGTGGCCACGGAGAAGATTTTAAGCATGGATTAATCACACTATTGCTAAAAACTCATTTTCAAACCTTAAGAGTGAAAGAATGTTTACTAATGGCCACATTCTGAGTTTTCGCCCATAACTGCTCTGGATTGCATCAATAATGTATTACACCAACCCCATAATTACACTTCGTTTTTTTTATTCTCCAGGTCAAATTACTGTAATCAACCTCCACGCGCAGCATTTCAATGAAGAGAACGATGTTTGCTGACCAGCTGCCGACAGCCAAGGAAGGCAGGGGGATTGGAAGTGGCTGGTTAAACAGCGCTAGGCCTTACTACATCCAGGGAGTGAGACAGCGCAGCTCGAAGCCTGCACGCACCAGCTCCGGCTTCTCCAGCGCCCTAAAACCTACCGTGGTACAAACAGAAACGATTCTGGAGACTGTCATTAGGATTTCCATCCTCCCAGCGCCATCTTCCACCCAATCACAGCGAAGGAAAGCAGAGAGCAGAGCCGCACGCACGCTCCCACTCACCACCGACTGCGGAACAGCGCATGTGCAATAGACGCCTAAACCTTACGTCATACCGAAAGCATCGGCTGGCTCCTCCTGGGTCTTAAACTGAAAGAAATGCAGAGATTGAACAGCTCTTTACTGGTCCGAAATGCACATGAAAAGAGAGCTTTCCTAATACTCATAATTCTAGGAGAAAGACGTTTGGAAACGTGGTGTATTCAGGGACTGCCCAAGGGTGATGAGGGGCCATGTGCGGAGCCGGAGACTCATTTTGGGGCCATATTTGCATAGCCCCTGGACTTAGTAATTTATGTAAACTTAATTTATTTTATTTTAAAATGTTTATGTTGCCCATCTTTTAAGCGGCTTTCAAAGGAGCCCTTCACAGGCGACTTTATTGTCCTGGCAGTGACTTAGGGGCATGTTTATTAAATATTAATGTGCGTTAAATGGCAATAGAAATAAATGGGTGTTGCTGCACTTAGCACACATTAACATTTCTGAATGTTCATTAACTTCAATTTTGATTAAACTCAACAATTGTGATCATCCCAAGGCCACCCCTCCCACCATAATCCTATAAAAATACATAATTGGACATCATACTTCTATTAAAGGTTGCTTTGCATGGTTGAATGCTCTCTTAGGCTTCCACGGTTAATATTTTATTATTTATCGACCTGATAAGTCTGCTTCTACCTTTCTCACTGACTTCGACTCTTGGCTCTCCTGCTTTCTGGATTCCTCTTCCCCCACTCTTATTCTCAGGGACTTTAACATTCATGTCGATAACCCCACTGATCCTCATGCTTCAAAGCTCCTCTCCCTCACCTCCTCCTTTGACCTCCAACTTTGTTCCACCGCCCCCACTCATCAGCATGGCCACTGCCTAGACCTGATATTTTCCTCCAGTTCCTTACCCTCAAATTTCCACAGCTCAGTTCTTCCATTATCTGACCATCACTTTTTAAGCTTTAATCTTCATCTCCCACTGTCTCAGCCTTGTCCTGTCTCCTCCTCCGACCTATTTAGAAACCTTCATACCATTGATCACTTGGCTCTCTCTGCCACCATTTGTCAATCCCTTTCTTCCACTTTGTCATCCAAATCTGTTGACGAGGCAGTAACCTATAATGCTGCACTCTCCTCAGCCCTGGATGCTCTCGCCCCACCCACCCCACGTGCTGAGCGACGCTCTGCACCACAGCCCTGGCTTTCATCCACTACCCGCTATCTACGCTCCTGTGCCCGTTCTGCTGAACGTGCTTGGCTCAAATCCCGATTCCCAGAAGACTTTCTACACTTCAAATTCATGCTTGGCTCTTTCCAGTCAGCCATAGCTCTTGCCAAACAAGACTACTATGTCCATCTGACTAACTCTCTTGCCTCTGATCCTCACCGTCTCTTTAATACCCTCAGTTCTCTCCTCAAAATGCCTCCATCCCCAGTCCCTCCCTCCCTTCCTGCCCAAACCCTGGCCGACTACTTCCATGACAAAATCCACAAGATCACCCTCCAATTCCCCACTTCTCCTTCAACTACTTCCCCTCCTCCTTCCCAATTCTCCCCTCCCACCCTCCCTTCCCTGTGATCTCTGAAGAGGAAACCACACTCCTTCTTTCTTCTTCCAAACCCACCATCTGTTCCTCTGGCAAGTTAAGGGCCTGATTTATTAGCTTTCTTTTCCCAGAAAATGGGGAAGTAAGGTCCTTAAAAATGGCTGTGATACAACTTTTTGGGGTTGGGAGAGGGGCACTGTGACCAAGGTCTCAGTGGCTGCTTCCTAAATGTTTAAATTGGCTCTTAGATTAAGAACATAAGAATTTAAGAAATGCCTGACTGGGTCAGACAAAGGTCCATCAAGCCCAGTATCCTGCTTCCAACAGTGACCAATCCAGGGCACAAGTACCTGGCAGGTTCCCAAAGAGGCACACAGGTTCCACAATGCTTGTCCCAGGGCAAGCAGTAGGTTTCCTGGCTCCTCCTTAATAATGGTTTAAGAACCTTTCCTCTAGGAATTTGTCCAAACTTTTTAAACCCAGCTATACTAACAGCTTTTACTACAACCTCCGGTAACAAATTCCAGAGTTTCATTACGTGTTGAGTAAAAAAAAATATTTTCTCTTATTAGTCCTAAATAGGTTGTATTGTAGCTTCAATGCCTGTCCTCTAGTCTTTCTACTTTTGGATGGTGTAAACAACTGATTTACATTTACCCATTCTACTTCATTCATTAATTTATAGACCTCTATCATATACTCCCTCAGCCGTTTCTTTTCCAGGTTGAAGAGCCCCAACCTTTTAAGCTTCTCCTTATAGGGGTATTCTTCCATTCCTTTTACCATTATTTGTCGCTCTTCTTTGTACCTTTTCTAATTCAGCTATATCCTTTTTAAGATATGGCGACCATAATTGCACACAATATCCAAGGTGCGGTCGCACCATGGAATGATACAGAGGCATTATAATATCCTTTGTTTTATTCTCCATTCCTTTCCTTATGATTCCTAGCATTCTATTTGCTTTCTTGGCTGCTGCTGCACACTGGGCGGAGGCTTTCAACGTATTATTCAATGATGATGTCTAAATCTTTTTCCTGGGTGGTGGTTTTGAAGGTGGTACCTTGTATTGTGTAGCCATAGTGTGGGTTATTCTTTCCTAGGTGCATAACTTTGCACTTGTCCACATTAAATTTCATCTGCCATTTGGACGTCCAGTCTTTATTTATGTATTTATATATTTGTGTGTTTTTTTTATACCGCCCCTTCCAGAGATCAGGAGCGGTTTACAGAGAACATGTCAAAAATTAACATTAACATTACATGGAACATTAACAGTGGAAAATTAGTTACATAGGAACCTAAAAATATAATTGTAAACGTATTAACTACTTACATTGGTTGAGAGAGATTAATCATACTGATGTATGTAATTCAATGACAGCCATAGAGATTATCTGCATTAATTGTTTACAATTGATTGAGAGAAATTAATCATACTGAAGTATGTAATTCAACAGCAAAGAGATTATTTACAACAGTCATACTAGGATTGACTAACATTCAGTATGAGTAACAAATGAGAAAGTGTGTTTTGGGTTAGGTTGGGTATGCTTGTGATATTAGAGTTGCATAATCTTGTGCCTTTTGTTCGAGTGTAGGTTGTAAGTCATGAAAGTGTTGGGTGAACAAGTGTATTTTTAGTTCCTTCCTGAAAGAACAAAGGTCTTTAATCTCTCTCAGATTGCAGGGTAATTTGTTCCATTGACTGGGGGCGTAGAAAGAAAAGACAGTATTAGTTGTTATCTGTTTAAGCTTTTTCATAGAGTCGGGAATTAGCAATGTATTGAAGTTTGCTCTTCTTCTTAGTCTAGTTTCTGAGGGGGACTTAATTAATGTTGATAGATGTGAAGGGGCTATACCATTGACGAGCTTAAAAATGGTGACTAGTGTTTTGTATTGAATCCTGCTAAGGATAGGTAGCCAGTGGAGGGCGTATAAAATTGGAGAGATGTGGTCAGATAATTTGGCTTTAAAAATCCGGGCAGTAACATTCTGGGCCCTTTGAAGGATGAGTAGATTCTTCTTGAGTAGAGTAGAGTCTTCCAATTTTTCAAGGTCCTCTTGCAATTTTTCACAATCCTCTTGTGTTTTAACTACTTTAAATAATTTTATGTCATCTGCCAATTTTATCATTCCACTATTCATCTTTCTCCATTGAGAAAATTGACCAGTAAGCCCTACTCTCTGCTTTCTATCTTTTAACCAGTTCCTGATCCACAATAGTACACTGTCTCCTATTCCATGACTTTTTAATTTTGCCAAAAGTCTATCATGAGGGACCTTGTCAAAGGCTTTCTGAAAATCCAGATACACTATACCAACTGGCTCACTTTTGTCTACCTGTTTATTCACACTTAAAAAAATATATAACAGATTAGTAAGACAAGACTTTCCTTGGCTAAATCCATGTTCGCTTTCTATCAAACCATGGCAATCTACATGTTCAGTAATTTTATTCTTTATAATGGTTTCTACCATTTTGCTTGGTACTAATGTCAGGCTCACTGGTTTGTAGTTTTCCTGATCACCCCTGGAACCCTTTTTAAAAATTGAAGTTACATTGGCCACTCTCCAATCTTCAGGTACTTCAGATTATTTTAATGATAGTTCACAGATTACTAATAGTAGGTCTGCAATCTCATATTTCAGTTCTTTCAACACCCTTGGATGTATACCACCCAGTCCAGGTGATTTGATACTCTTCAGTTTATCAAACAGTTGTAATACATCCTCCAGGTTTATCGATATCTCTTTCAATTCTTCCACTACATCACCTTTATATATCATTTCAGGCACAAGGAACTTCCCTACATGTTATTCAGTAAAAACTGAAGCAAAGAATTCATTCAGTCTCTCCACTATGGCCTTGTCCTCCCTTAGTGCCCCTTTTACCCCTCTATCATCCAATGGTCCAACTGACTCAGAGTTTTTTTGCAATGAATGTACTTGCAAAAGTTCTTATTATGCATTTTTGCTTCCACAGCAAGTTTCTTTTCAAATTCTCTCTTTGCCTGCCTTATCAATGCCTTGCATCTAACTTGCCAATGCTTATGTTGTTTCCGGTGTATGTCATTAGGCTCCTTCTTCCATTTCCTGAAGGATGCTTTTTTTGTAACAACAGCCTCTCTCACTTCGTCTTTAAACCATGCTGGCAGTTTTTTGGCCTTCCACTTTTCTTAAAGCGTGGAATACATCTGATCTGTGCTTCCAAGATAGTACTTTTAAACAACACACATGCTTGATGTAAATCTTTAACCTTTTCAGCTGCTCCTTTTAATTTTTTCTTAACTATTTTCCTCATTTTATCATAGTTTCTCTTTTGAAAGTTAAAAGGTAGTACTGTGGATTTCGTTGCCGTCTTTCTTCCATTATTAAATCAAATGTGATCATGCTATGATCACTATTGCCAAGTGGCCCCAAAACCCTTATTTCTTGCACCAGATCCTGTATGCCATTAAGGACTAGATCCAGAATATTATTATTATTATTATTAAGCATTTATATAGCGCTGCAACATACGAAGTGCTGTACAAACATATAAGAGAGACAGTCCCTGCTCATCAGAGCTCACAATCTAGTCAAGACAAAATACGAAATTAATTACATAATACAAATAACAATTCAAGAAGACGAAGTAAACAAATGCTGTTGGAGAGATCAAGATAGGGCGAATCAGGAACGAAAAGCAATAGCGAAGAGGTGGGATTTCAATCTGGATTTGAAGATGGCCAGAGAGGACGCCTGGCGCACAGAGACAGGTAGACTATTCCAGGCGAAGGGTGCAGCCAGTTGAAAGGAGCAAAATCTAGAATTGGCAGTACGAGTGAAAGGCATAGATAATCGAAGACTATTAGAAGAGCGAAGTAACCGAGAGGGGGTGTAAGGAGAGATAAGAAACGAAAGGTACTGGGGGGCAGAAGAGTGAATACATTTATAGGTTAGCAGGAAGAGTTTGAATTGGATACAGAGACGGATGGGGAGCCAGTGAAGCGACATGAGGAGAGGAGTGATGTGGGAAAAACGAGACTGGCAGAAAATCAGTCGAGCAGCAGAATGTTAAAGGGGAAAGAGGTGGTTTGCAGGGAGGTCAGTAAGAAGAAGGTTACAGTAATCAAGGCGGGAGGTGATTAAGGAGTGGACAATCATTTTAGTAGTGTTAACAGAAAGGAAGGGGCAAATTTTGCAGATATTGTATTGAAAGAAATGGCATGTTTTAGCAATAAGTTGGATATGTGAAGAGAAAGAGAGGAGTCAAAGATAACACCAAGGTTACAAAGAAACAGGAAGGATTACAGAGTTATTTACAGAGAGTGAGAAAGGGGAAAGAGGGGAGGCATGCGGGGGGAAAGATAAGGAGTTCAGTCTTGGCCATGTTCAATTTCAAGCGGCGGTGGGACATCCAAGTAGCAATGTCAGAGAGGCAGACCGTGATCTTAGCCTGGATTTCAGGAGTGATAACAGGTGTAGAAAGGTAGCTTCCCCTCTTGTCGGTTCATGAACCAGTTGCTCCAAGAAGCAGTCATTTATTGAATCTAGAAACTTCATCACTCTAGCATGTCTTGCTGTGACACTGACCCAGTTGATACCGGGGTAATTGAAATCACCTATTACTGTACTATAACTTTTGTTAGCTTCCTTTCAGTATTTCATCATCCATCTGTTCACTCTGGCCAGGTGTTCAGTAGTACACCCCCACTGCCGTTGCCTTCCGCTTTTTACATGGAACTTCTATCCATAGAGATTCTACAGTGTATTTTGTTTCCTGCAAAACTTTAATCCTGTAACTCAATGCCCTCTCTAACATAGAGCGCAACCTCTCCAACAATTTGATCTATCATTGCCATATAGTTTGTACCCAGGTATCATAGTGTCCCATTGGTTGTCCTTCTTCCACCATGTCTCTGAGATGCCAATCATATCTATCCTTCATTTAGTGCTATATAGTCTAGCTCTCCCATCTTATTTTTTAGACTTCTAGCATTTGCATACAGGCATTTTAGAGGTTGTATTTCATTCATATTCATCTGGTTATAAGTTTGATAGGTGCAATTTGGAATTTGGCTCTGTACTGACGGGCATCTGTGTTACTTTTATCTTTGTTGGAACCTCTCTGTCGGGATGACCTAACTTCCCTCTTTTGCTAGTGTCCTTCAAAGATCCATCCTTCCAAACCATGCACTCTTGACCACAGTTAATATCTTTACTCTTCTTTTCTGTCCTTCGACTAACCTTCCTCAACTAGCTCGTATCCTTTTCTTTTAATTTTTTTCTTTGTTTTTAATTATATTTTATAAACAGCCTTGACGTGTCAGCTGAAGGCAGTATATCAATAAACCATAACTCCTTCCGCTATCGCTGTTTCCCTACGCCCTTTCTCTGAAACGTCATCACGCTTCACAGGACCACATTTAGGATGCCGTTTCCTATCGCCAGCTCCGCATTTTTTTTATCTTCACGAAAGAACGTATTTTGTTAGAATCCCTCATAAATTCCAGTCTGAAATTTATTGCATGGGAATGTGCTTTTTTTTTTTTCCTTCCCTCGGTTTCGGTGTCTCTTTCGAAGTTTTCAGTCAGGTACTTAGTTTGACAGCTCTTCTTGTGCCAAGCAAGATCGGGTGGGGGGCCTGCATGCTTCCTTTCTCAGGGACCCGCCATCTTGAAGGTAATGCAGCGGAAGCCTGTGCTCTGGCCAAAGGTGATAGTTAAGGGAAAAGAAACTGCTTTTAGCTCTTTAATACCGGCAGGGCGGTCGGGGGAGGCGTGCGGGGACCGGATGGTGTGCTGGAACGTGGGTTGAAGTTAACAGCAAAGCCGGTGGTGTGCGTCAATGCCGAGGCAACGTGGACCGGAGAGACAGTGCGAGAAAAATAGAGGGAGCCCAATCTTTAGGTCTGCACAGTTTCCCTTGCTCCCTTTTCCCTCGGTTCCTTGGATTGGCCTTAACCTGCTTAATGCTTTTCGTCCACATGAAGGAGGACAATTCAGTTCTCTGTAAGGAAATATCTATAGTCCCTGCTATAATATCACTGCCCTTTACCACGTATATGATGAATTAAGCTCCCCGGGATCAGGGGCATATATACTTTGGCTTGCTTTTTCAGCTGCGACTGAAAAAGGTGTGGATTAAATCTAAATAAACAGCCATTAATCCTGGAGGCAACATCCTCTGCTTGTGATTGGTGCAACTTGGTGCAGATCATACCCTTGTTACAGTCATGAAGCAAAAAAGGTCTATCAGCAGCATTATCTACAAATGGGTTATTTTTGTGTATAGGGTCTGCCCTTACACTAGGCGACTGCCTAGTGTGCCGGAAGTCACGGGTTGGTGCCAAATCCTTCCTCTCTACTTTTTGCTACTGCTGCTCTACTTCAGTTGTTATCTGGACCCATGGCTGCATGTACATTCAGCATGGTAGTGGGCCTCCTTCCACTTGGGTGTGTGTGCTCTAGGTTGGCCCCGTCCTGCTTCCTCGGTATTGGAGGGGGCAGAATGGGGCCAGCCTAGTTGAGTGAGAGTGGAAGAAGGCCCGCCACCATGCTGAATGTACTTGCAGCCATGGCTCCTGATAACCACTAAGTGCATCAGGAAGGGGAGAGAGGACAGATTGAAGACTATTTGAGGAGGATCGGGGAAGGTAAGGTTTGATGCTGGACTACCGGGGGGGGGGGGAGGGGAGGGGAGAGTGTATCCAATGGCAGAGCATGAACACACTCGCATTCAGTAAGCATCAGTCAAAGAGCAAGGTGTATAAACATCTTAGTTTTATTGCAGAGGCAGTGGCCCCAGTAATCCTCTGCAATAAAAATAAGATGTTTATACACCTCGCTCTTTGACTGGTGCTACCTGGGTTGGGGGGGGGGGGTCAGAGAAGGCAAGAGAGGAGCTGGACCCTTGTGGAAGGGGGTTGAGGGAGGGAAAGAATTGTTGGACTCTTAGGGAAGGAAAGACAACAGGAGACACTGGGGCCATGAAGGGGGAGATGTTGCTGGGGGGAGGGGACACATAACTGAAGGTTTACCTAGGGTGTCAGATTTGGCTTGGCTCTGATTATGTGGTGTATGATCTCAGTTTCTCTGGCTTTGTGGATGATTTGTATGTTCTTATGTACAGGAATCTTGATTACAGTCTGAGGACCAGATTGGAATTTAACCCAATAAATTCTCTAAAAACATATTTAGCTGACCTCAGTACTGAAGACATTCTTAAGTGTACAGTATATTTAATGGAGTTTTAACAGGCATAAGCAGCATGATGATGGTAGTTTCAAATAAGAGCAGTTTGCATGCTTCAGTGCGGCATCTAAGTTTGAAGCTATTTTTATTACTGGCATAGATAAATTCTATTAATAAATTCTACTAACAGAGCTTTTGTGTCTTATGCTCCCAAATGCTGGAACAAACTCCCCCCCCCCACATCATTCAATTTAGAAAGGCCATTAAGCACCATTTATTCACTTTGCACTTCAACCTACCTTACCTACCTTAGCATTGCCTTCTGCCTGACCACCCTTAATTGCCTCTCACACAGCTATAACCCAGAACAGAGATAATAGAACTGCAGAAAGTGCTGCTTTTCTGTAAATATCAAGACACAATGTTACCTGTTTAAATGTATATAGTTTTCCCCTGTTCATACCCAGTTTATATTCCCTGTTATCTGTAAACCTATGTCAGTTTTATTTTGTCTAGGTAGTATGTTGTTTAATGTAAACTGCACTGATGATGAATAGTGGGGTATATAAAAACTGTTAAATATTAAGTAAAATAATAGATATTTCATATCAGGGGCATATTGTAAAACATTTGCAGCTATATTATATAATCATGATTATCAGTTTTTAAATTAAATGCATGGGATTACAGTTTATAACAATTTACTACAGATGCCATAGTAAATTATGAGCTATAATCGCTTGAATGACTTTAAGGGATTACAGTAAACGTCTCTGTAACAAGACTTTAGCCAACATGTAGGTGTGCAGTAGCTGAGGGTGCAGAATCAAAAGGCAGACTTGAAATAGAATTACTATCGTAAGCATTAGCAGTGTGATTCAGGACTGCTTCTGTTAGAATACTTACCAAGCCTTAATGATGATTGACTGATGGAAACGTTTGGGTTCATAAAATTGGTTACAATAATTATTCCAAAGATACCATCAAATGGCAAAGGAACCTGAAATAGAGACATATCTCAGAAGGCTGAATATAGTGGAGAGATATTTAATCAAAATGTGTATATAGAACTAATAAGAAAATCCATCAATTGACAAGGAAAATGGAGAGAACAACTCACTCCCTTCATTCCCTATTTGTACCATACGATACCACATCCTTTCCCTCTCTACCCCCTTGTCGTCTTCCCCTTCCTAGTCTTTATTTTCTCTCCACCTCCTTAACAATTCCTGCCTTGGCCACTGGCAAGTCTCTTTGGCTCCCTCCCATCCCAGGCAGCATTTTCCATGTCGCTCTAGTTTTGACTGCTAGGGGCTGATCTCCTTGCTAGTTGTGCTGCTTGCTTCCATCCTATCAACTTAACAATACTCACTTTGGCCACCTGCTTGACTGGGGGAACATGAATGCTCCATGAGCTATGCTGTTCAGGTCCATCTGCACCATTGTGTTACCATCTGGCAGGTTGTGGTCTTCCCAGCAGCTATGCCATTCAACTGCATCAACACTATTGATGTCCGGTGGCACTGTGCAGCTTCTCCAGCATTTCTGCACTAGTGGAATGGATATCATCAAACTGTGCAGACCACCACATGTGGTACACCTGTGCATATGCAGATTACCTACTGAAACTGACAAACCATGCTAACACAGCTGTTTTTTCAATATAAACTATTATAGATAATAGTGCCTAAAGAAGCATGGTTGCTTCTGCCATCAGGATACAATCCTTGGTCTTTTATGGTTTATTAAAACTTACTAAACCGCCCTTTGTAACATAAGAACATAAGATATGCCATTCTGCTTCAGACCTAGGTCCATCAAGCCCAGTATTCTGTTTCCAATAGTGGCCAATCCAGGTCAGAAGTACCTAGCAGTTTCCCAAAAAGACACACATGCTTGTTTTGGGGGGAAAGCAGTAGATTTCCTGGGTCCTCTTTAATGATTTATGGATCTTTCCTCCAGGAACTTGTCCAAACCTATTTTAAACCCAGCTATACTAACAGCTTTTACTACATCCTCTGGTAACGAATTCCAGAACTTGATTACACATTGTGTGAAAAAATTCTCTTATTAGTCTTAAACAGGTTACACTAGCTTCATTGCATGTCCCCCTAGTCTTTCTACTTTTTGATGGCATAAATGATCGATCTACGTTTACCCGTTCGACTCGATTCATTAATTTATAGACCTCTATCATATCTCCACTCAGCAGTCTCTTTTCTAGATTAAAGAATCCTTACCTTTTAAGTCCCTCCTCATAGAGGTATCCTTCCCATCCCCTTTAGCATTTTGGTGGTTGTTCTCTGTACCTGTTCTAATTCCACTATATCCTTTTTAAGATACGATGACCAGAATTGCACACAATATTCAAGATGCGATCACACCATGGAACGATACAGAGGCATTATAATATCCTTTGTTTTATTCTCCATTCCTTTTTTATGATTTTTAGCATTCTATTTGCCTTCTTGGCTGCCGCTGCACACCAAGCAGAGGGTTTGAACGTACTATCCACGATGATACCTAAATCTTTTTCCTTGGTAGTGGTCCCTAATGTGGAACCTTGCATCGTGTAACCATAGTTTGGGTTGTTCTTTCCTAGGTGCATAACTTTGCACTTGTCCACATTAAATTTCATCTGCCATGTGAATGTCCAGTCTTCCAGTTTATCAAAGTCCTCTTGCAATTTTTCACAATCCTCTTGGGTTTTAACAACTTTGAATAATTTTGTGTCATTTGCAAACTTGACTACCTCACTTGTTCCCATTTCCAGGTCATTAACGAATATGTTAAAAAGCAGACCCAGCACAGATCACTGGGGTACTCCACTATTCACCTTTCTCCATTGGGAAAATTGGCCGTTTAGCTCTACTCTCTGCTTTCTTTAACCGGTGATCCACAGTAGTAAATTGCCTCCTATCTCATGACTTCTTAATTTTGCCAAGAGACTCTCATGAGGGTCCTTGTCAAAGGCTTTCTGAAAATACAGATACGTTATATTGACCTGCTCAATTTTGACTACTTGTTTATTCAGACCTTCAAAAAACTAACAGAGCGGTGTACATAAAAACATTTCTGATGTTGGAAGCACTTAATGCCTTTTAATATTGTAAAACTGTACATCACATCTCACATTACCACCATGATTTTGTGGGACATATAATTTGTGTTTAGCTTAAACACTTGACATTAGGTTGGATGTTTACGCTAAACATGTCAGCATATAAAAAAACAGTTTCCTTGTGAAGTGGGAAAACGGTTTTGATCCATTTAAGAGTTGATCTTGATGCATTATTTTAAAAACTCCCTTTTTTTTAAAATAGTAAGTCGCCAACATGACGAACACAAAGGGAAAAAGGAGAGGAACTCGTTATATGTTTTCCAGACCCTTTCGCAGACATGGTAAGTACTGCTTACATATGTTTTGTAGCTCTTGCCCTTTCTTTAAAGGGCAGCTGTAATGTTCATCTGTGTGCAAACTGAGCTGTTCTCAGTATAACAAGTCTGCAAGTAACCAGTTTAGTGTCTGTTTCTTTGCTGCTAGGTGGATCTTATTTTTTTTTTAATTTGCAGCAGGAGCAGTTCATGGTATCGGCCAGTGCACATGCTAATTATACTGAAGAGCATGAATGAACATATACCACTGCTTCTGCAGCTAGACACCATATGAACATGCCATTTTCACTTGTTGAGTGCATGCAAGTCTATTTACTGACCAGTTAATTTCTTTCTTCTTTAAAGGAAGAAGCTGAAATGGCATTTATTCAGAAGGGCTTTTAATATGATTTTATATTAACTTTTTATTGTATTAAATATTGTTTGTAATGTCTTGTGATGCTTGTAATATTATGTGTGTTTTTAGTGTGAACCACTTAAATGTTTAATGATAGGTGGTCTACAAGCTTAATAATTGAAATGAAACAAATGCATCCATCCAATAAGGTACATGTGTGGGGCTGCCGGTTATAGTCGACTGTGTAGGCAGCATGAGAGATTGCCTTTTATTATTCCAGTTACGTGATATTCAGGGACTTACAGTTAGAGTTTCTGATCTTAAGGGTTTATCATTTGAAAATTCTAGGTTTTATTTTTCTGGCAATTTGTTGCTTTGACAGGCTAAAAAATGAGTTACAGGTCTATGGCGTTTGAAATTCTGTGTGTTATTTTAGGAAACTTAGGACTACACTTCCAAGAAAAAAACAAGGTAACTAACAAAGGAAGGCTAGAACCATTGGCCCTCTCCACACAATTTAATTGGTGGGGATTGGAAAAAACAGTGGCAACTAGGGAGATTTGTGGTGATGACACAGGAGTGGGCAGATAGTCTGACATGCCTAAATTTCCCTTCTTTGTTTTATTTTGCTTGACTCTTTACTCTCCTATTATGTATTGGAGTTCTTTTCTGTTTTCATGTTTTATGGTTGTAAACCGCTTTGCAATATTGGGAAAAGTGTGCACGGATCAGGCGAAGGACCTTGGAGTGATTGTTTCTGAGGATCTCAAGGTGGCGAAACAGCGTGACAAGGCAGTGGCAAAGGTCAGAAGGATGCTAGGTTGCATACAGAGATGAATTACCAGCAGAAAGGAAGAGGTACTAATGCCACTGTACACACTGGTGAGGCCTCACTTGGAATATTGTGTTCAGTTTTAGAGACCATATCTTGCAAAGGATATAAAAAGACAGTCAACAGTTCAGAGAAAGGCGACCAAAATGATTTGGAGCCTCTGTCATAAAACTTACGAGAAGAGATTTGTAGACCTAAATATGTACACTCTGGAGGAGAAGAGGGACAGGGGAGATATGATTCAGACCTTTAGTTGGTTTAACTCTTATTTAACAAACAGGCAGTTTCAGGTTAAAATTGGAAACAACACTTCACAGCCTACAAATATCAAGCAAGGAGTACCTCAGGGATCTGCGCTTTCTTCCCTTCTATTCAACATTTTTATTCAGCCAATTTGTCAAATTATGGCAGCCCATCAAATAAGTTATACGATTTATGCAGATGACATCATGATTTATACACCGATTGATCTCATTAACCCCGACTACAGCAAGATCACAAATTGCCTTGACATGTCTTCCTGGCTCACATGCAATAACCTTGCCTTAAACTACAATAAAACAGAGGCGCTTATTGTCACTCGAAACACCGACTTCAACCCCCCACCTTTCATTAAATACAACAACATTACAATACCAGTTAAGGATGAAGTTAGATATCTTGGAATTACCCTCGATAAAGGTCTAACCCTCCAGTCACACATCAGAAAAACTGTGAGGTCTGCATACTACAGAATGAAAGTGATTAGACGCCTCAAGCCCTTACTCTCATATGACCACTTCCGGTCTGTCTGCCAAGCCTTAATAACTCCTATTCTGGACTTTTGTAATCCTATCTACTACGGTCTTTCAAAACACTCACTTAAACCTCTTCAGATGGCTCAGAACACGGCAGCCAGAATTATTGCTGGCTCAGCATCTCAAGATCACATTACCCCTACTCTCAAAGAGCTCCACTGGCTTCCAATAAGCCAGCGCGTCAAATACAAGATGGTAATTAATATATTCAAGATCAGACATAAATGCTCTGCTTTTAGCCTTCATAACCTCTTACTCCAGAATAACAACAGGCCAAGACGAATAACTACATCAAACACCCTCAGCACCCCAAGTAGTTTCAGAAAAGCGTGTAAATGTACTACACAAAGGGCAATTTCCTTATCGGCCCCACTTATATGGAACTCTCTCCCTCCCGATGTGCGATCCATGGATGATTTAAAGGAGTTCAGAAAACAACTGAAATTTGTACTCTTCACTGAGTACTATGGCACAGACATCTAACAGTCTCTATTATTATAGCCTGCATATAACTTGTTTTACTGTAACGGTTCCTTGATGTTGCATATCCCAATTTTACCTTCACTCTTTAGTTTAGTCAGTGTATGCCCCCCTGTCTCTGTTCTCCCTTCTTGTGTCTGGTAACCGCTTTGATTTAAGGAAAAGGCGGTATAGAAAACCTGTTAAATAAATAAATAAATAAAATAAAGAGTATTAATGAACAAATAAGCCTCTTCCAAAGACGGGGAAACTTTAAAACTAGAGGGCATAACATGAAGCTGCAAAGGGGTAAACTGTAAGGCAATGTCAGGAAATACTTTTTCATTGAAAGGGTGGTGGATGCTTGGAATGCCCTCCCGATGGAAGTGGTGGGGGCAAATACAGTGTCAGAATTCAAAATGGCATGGGACAGACTGGATCCCTTTTATAGCAATATGATAAAATCAAAATAAACATAACTATCTTATCTCAACAAATAGGGGTGACCTGCACGGAGCGGTGGGTACACCCCTAAACAAAGGCATGAGGAGGGGTGACCTGCACGGAGTGACAGGTGCAGCTACTCTTGCCTCTTTGCTGTGCAGACTATAGATGGACTATACTGGTCTTTAGCTGCTGTCATATACTATGTTACTAATAAATTATAAATCATGCTAGCTGGGGGAAGTAAGAGAGTCGGGGGACACATATTTGGGTGAGGTGCAGGGACTAGGAAATTTAGTGGTAAAACAGGAATTGGGAGATTGGATGGGGAAATCAGTGGGAACTCAGGCAAAGAAAAGAATCCAAGTTGCTGCTTTTCTCTCTTTTGGGGGTGGGGGGGGGGGTTAATAGAGCCTAAGAGATGGGTTGGGGAGAAATATATGCCAAGGGAAGTTGGGGATAAAAGCAAGAACTCGGGAAGTGAGAGTAATGGTTAGTGCAGTAGGGTGAAAAATCAGAGAAGCCTGTTTTGAATCCCACTGCCATTTCATGTGATTCTCAATAAGTCACTTAACCCTTCACTGCCTCATGTACACACTTAGATTGTAAGCCCTCCAAGAAATAGGAAAATACCTACTTTACCTGAACGTAACTCGCCTTTGAGCTACTTCTGAAAAAGGCATGGGCTAAATCCAAAATGGGAGGTTGGAGAGACTGGAAAAAGGGACTCGTTGGGTTGGGGAAGTATGGGGATTTTAGGTGAAGACTAGAGAGGAAGAGTGACTCAAGATAGAGGATGGGGAAAATGGAGATTGCCAGGAGAAAGAGGCCTGGGAATAGGAGAGTGGGGATTGAGTATGAGGGGATTTGGGGATTGAGTATTAGAGCAGGAACATGGAGACTGAGGGGGAAATATGATGGGAGGAAGAAAGATGCCTGGGGAGACTTGAATTGAGTTTGAGAGGGTGAGTGAGGACTACGGTACTTAGTGTGAAAATAAGAACTTCAGTGGGGGGGGGGGGGGCGGGCAGGGAATAAAATTGGAGGGGAATTGGGAACATATACATGTGATTGATGAAGAGCAAGCTTGAAAGTGCATGCTGGGGGTGATGAAGAAGGTAAGAAAACATTTTGTGTTATTTAATGGAATCTACAATCTAATCCCTGCACCTCACCCAAATATGTGTGCTATTTTTGCAACACAGATGCACCAATAAAACCTTTCTTTCTGTTCCTGCATATTCATCATTCTCTTCCCCCCCCCCTTTTTTTTTTTTTTTCTTTTTTCCTCTTTCCTCTCTCCTCTCTCCCATCAGCCTGGGCCTTTTACCTTCTGAAACAAGCAGCGGAAGCTGCTGCTACATTCCCTCTGCTTGCACATTTTCATGCTCAAAATTAGAAGCAAATACATAAACAAACCCAGGTGCTTAGAAACCCATTCTTCAAAATCATTTCAAGTAACCAATTTTTTGTCGGAGAGGCCAACCAAGCTGAGGATCATGCCTCATGCCGTCGTGGCCCGTCCATTTTATTTAATTAAAAAGAGAACACTTATAAACCACTTTGGAAACAGCATCAAAACGTGTTACTTAGCTGAATCCTTTGCATGTAGAAGGCTGTATAATAATGCCGCAGTCAGCGGAAAGACGACGTGACACGTTTCGGGGTATATAAGATAATCCCCTGCTTCAGGTCAAAGCTGCCGCGCAGTAACTTCTCAGCCATTCAAACTTTTTAAAACCGAAAAACGACGGTTTTTATATACCTTGCTCTCATGACGTTTGCTCAATCGCACCAAATCACGCCAATCAGAGTGGTTGTGGGGAGGGATCATTATAACAAGCTCCACCCCCAAAAAGAAACCCAAATGAGGGAATAGGAAACTCTAATCAATAGAACGTATGCCAGTCTATTTGCATATTCATGCCATATGGTTATACTGAGTTTAAACGAAAAATCCATCTCTGCTCTAAATTTTGAAGCTGCTGGAGACTATCACCGCCTCTAGGGTGTTTAGGTACATAGTCCAACACTCGCCATCTGAGATCTTCAAATTTATGTGATAGTTGCTGGCAATGTTCAACCATAGGGGCCGATAAGGTTCCCGTCCGCAATCTGGAAGCATGTTCAGCCAATCGTACCTTTTAAAAAACGTGACGTACGGCCAATGTAATAGAAACCACAAGGGCATATAATTAAATACACCACAAAGGAGGATATACAATCCATATGCCAACAAGATGAGTATGTAATCTGAGTATGGCCATCCACCCAACTAGGTCCAGAGATGGTATTGAAGCAATAATGACAGGAGCCACAAATAAAATCACCAGCAGATTCATGAGATGTGAGAGGGCAATCAATTACTGCAGCAGGGCGCACCAATCGATCCTTCAAGTTTGCCAGACGTGAATATGCTATCCGAAGTGGGTTTCGAAAACAGTCATGTAAACCTAATACTGACCAAAATTTATGCAAAATTTTCATAACAGCTGCTGACCCCTTCATATATGGGAAAATACCCGTTATTTTATTCTGAGGCTGTGAAGGAGCTGGATGTTCTAAAAGCCATTCGCGATGGTAATAGCGAGCCCGTTTGTAGGCCCTGTGTATCTCAGTTCGAGGATATCCTCGCAAAAGCAGACGCTGGCTCAGTTCCTTCGCATGTATCTGAAAATCCATCAAAGTTGTACAATTACGACGTAAACGTAAAAATTGGCCAAAAGGTAATCCTCTTTTTAATGCCGGTGGATGGAAACTATCATACCTTAACAAGGTATTTCGCTGAACCGGTTTTCGAAAAAGAGAGGTGGTAAAACCTGCTGAAGACAATGTAACAGTGATATCTAAAGACTGGATCGCTCGTGTTTCAATCTGGGCCATAAACTGTATATTCTGCTTAAAGGTGTTCAAACTATACAAAAAAGAATCCAACTCAATTCTAGTGCCAGTCCACAAGAAAAAAATATCATCCAGAAACCTGCGCCAAAAAGGAATCTTGCCATAATGAGGGCGTGTATACACATAGCTCTCCTCAAACCAGGCCATATAAATAGTGGCTATGGAAGGCGCCACTGTTGCCCCCATGGCAATGCCAAAGGTTTGAAGATAATTAGAAGCAAGCAGAAAGAGAAGGTTGCAGCAGCTTTGCCAGTGGCATGACCTCCCCCGGCTGAAGACAGTGTGACTTCATTGGACTGCAGCAGCAAGGGTGCTTTTTCAAGGTTTTCTGGTTATAACTGAAAAACTTATCTTCCTCTTCAGGGCCATTTTAATCAGGGTTTTCTGATTCTAACCAGAAATTAAAAGCCCTACTTAAGACAAGGCCCACCATCTGCAGCTTCCTGAAAGTACATTTTTTGGCACTGCAAGAATCGTGCAATTTAAACTTATATTTTGGAGGTTAGCGATGAGCTGGTAGTTCTCTGGGTCCTGACAGCATAGGAACTGAAACTTGTGAGGCCTGGCAATCCAAGATGGTGGCTAGTGAATGAAGCTCTGCATGCTTCACTTTTGCCTGATGCTACTATTTCCTAAATAATCGGCAAATGCAAAAAGAAGACTATCATTATTCCTTCTTAGGGCAATCCTTTACCTGTTTCTGGTTCCATAAATACCTTTTGTGAGTCAGGCAGGGGCTCAAGCAAAGCCTCTGTAGAGAGACCATGGCAGCCAGCATGGGAGTCAGATGACCCAATGCTGGTTCTGGGCAGAATACCTCATTGAGCCTGGAAGTCAGAGAACCCCCACTTTAGTCATGCACAGTTAGTCCTCTGAGGATCTTGTCTGAGCAGTCTCCACCCAAAGCTGAGGGAAGGTGGGACTCAGATGATTGCGTTAGCATTGGCAAGGCTCTGCAGTCAGTGGAGGCTGTAAGTTGGCTGAGGGGGACTGATGGGCATCACTTGGACATTCTGCCTACTGTGAAGCAGCCTGACACCAAAACAAGTGAATTGGAGGAAAGAAATGTATTTCTGTCTTCCTTTGTTCTGCGGTTATAACATTAGAAATTATATGGCAAGCAATAGTGGATTTGGGCAGTGCTATTGTTCACATGTGAATAGCTTTAGGACAGAAGGTGCAGCATTTGGAGTCAAGGTTGAATATGCTGATTAGGCTTCTTAATTGTCATCCATCTACCGTGAGGGACTTGGAAGAAAATAATACTGGCATCCAGGTTGTGCAAGCTATATTTAAGGACACAACTAATTTAAGATTTAAGGTAGAAGCTTTGGAGAACCTTTCGAGGAAATGTAATTGTGTTTTTTAAATTTTCCTTGGTTATTTACGGTTTACATAGTAACATAGTAAATGACGGCAGATAAAGACCAGTACAGTTCATCTAGTCTACCCAGCACGATGTCAAGAGTAGGTACACCTGTTGCTCTGTGCAGGCCCCCCTTCCCCATGTCTGTTTAGGAGTGATCCCACCACGCCATGTAGGACACCCCTATTTGGAGCCCGCCATGTAGGACACCCCTATAAGGAGCCCGCCAGCAGGTACAGAGTCCTTTACTCCCCCGCGTGCTCTCCCAGCAGGGATCGAGCTCCGCCGAGACCGGGACGCCTCCAGCTCTTCAGCTGCCCAATCGGGGCAGTGCGGCACATTCAAAAGGAGCCCGCCAGCAGGTGCACCCGCGCCTTGCGGGCCCGCGCCTGAGGGCCTCGCCAGAGGGCCCTATGGCTCGGCCCTTAGGCTTCGGCCCTTTTCAAGAACAGACCCACAACAATTACATCTATCTTCAGAGGATCACCTTTCCCTTCTACGTACACCTCACATAACTGATATACGAAGTCCCAAGCAGCGAAGACAAACAGCGGGCATCACAACATCTTAAGCACACTCAGCACAATAGGAACACGCTGCAGGCGTAACTTCTCCTGGCTTGGCCCATGCCCGAGGGCCTTTGGTGTGACTCTTAAGTTTGGCAGAATATCAGTATCAAGCCAATAAGGTACGACCTACCCTTATGCAAATCTATAACACTCAATAGTTTAAATAAAACTGTTCAATTCCTCATATTTCCATTGTTTAATATATGATATAATTTGCTACCATTGTAGTAACTAAACTGTATTGATATAATTTGTTATCGTAGTAACTAAACTATTTCTCTCCCACTTGTAAGCTTTACCCACTAGCTATAATACTGCCGTATTTATTTATGTCCAAGACTGTAACATTGTAACATTATTATCTAGCAACAAGCTTTCCAGTATCTATGGAATTTTCGGCTTCATTGTAACAATATTACCTTGCAACAAGCTTTTCTGGTAACAATTGATTTTTCATCCTCGCTATCCTTCTCTCTAATCAGTTTTACTGACTCCAAACCTATCCCTCAATAAACTACAAATTGCAGCATTGATATTTCTAATTTCCTCTTTTGTCCTTAGCATTGCTAGACACACTTTCCCTCTCCTTACTGAATTATTATACAGTACTATTATCAACAATAAACTTAATCCTAACCCAATTCAAAATAAAGCTAATCAGCATTATGATGCACTTCCTATACTCCCTAGGTATTATTATGTCCCTGCTATGTCTTTCCAGCTTAGGCCTACAAACACCATATCCATCTCTAAACCACATTGGAATGGCTCACATACATATTATCCCCTACCAACATAGACATAAATATCACAATCATTTCAACTCATACTCCTCTACATATAGGAACCTCCCCCCTAGATCCTCCCCAACACGTTCAAACAGATTAATCCACATAAGTTTAAAACCAGAAAATGAAATCAAAGAAATTAGTGTCTCAAACACTAAAAATCATCCTTATCAATGTAAGATCTATTAGAAACAAAATCCCACTGATAACAGACCTCATCACTGATGAAAATCCAGATTATCTTTGCCTAACTGAAACATGGCTAACCAACCAAGACAGTCCTATTGAACCAAATAAAAATAAAAGGATACACCTTATATAATTGTAACCGCAATCAAAAAAAAGGAGGTGGCGTACTCATACTAGCAAAAACAAATCTAGACTCTTCTTCCACATTCTGTGAAACCAAAGAAAATATAGATATCCTAAAGAGAGAGAATAAAAACATAACCATTTGTCTCTTCTATAGGCCCCCTTCATCTGATGACCAAAACATAACAACCATCCTAGAAACAACCTGTAAAGCTTCAATGATTAAACCCCATATCATTCTGGGTGACTTTAATCTAGCAACCCTCAATAACACACAAACCTCGGCTTTCTTAGAATTGATGGCTGACATGGGCTTTAAACAGACAATCAGCACCCTACACACATCAAAGGAAACACCCTTGATCTAGTATTCATTCCTGAACACTTGATCGAATTACCCCAATATACCCCTCCCACTATAACTCAGATTCCATGGACTGACCACTTTGATACAATTTTCTATCAATATACCATGCAAAACTAATCCTCACCAAGCTAAATCATACCAAGGGCCACGATTTCATCCATTTAAACCAGAAGAATTCCTTGGAACAATTGTCCCCCAGCTAGATATAGAAAACAGTCTAGGCAAAGCTATTACAAATTGGAACAATGTAATAAAAGCAGCATCCAAACCACTTTCTAGCAAAGCTAATAGACTATATAAAAGATCATCTAAAAAATGGTACACGCATGAACTAACTTTAATTAAAATAAAACTTAGAAAATTAGAAACCAAATGGAGAATAAACACCTGAACTCCGTGAACTATATTTTTCAACTCTTAATAACTATAGGTCAGCCACAAACAATGCCAAAAAACAATATCACACAAGTATCCTATCAAAAGCTATCAACCGCCCTAGGGAATTATTTGAAATTGTAAAATCATTAACTAAAACCCCAACTGCTAAATCAAGCAGGGCACCTATCAACCCACAAGAACTAGCAAACTATTTTGCTAATAAACTTAAGCTGATATCTATACCGATACCCAACCCCCCCCACAAATACAGCCAACAATGGAAATGTTTGGGACTCTTTCCATCTTATCGACAAAAAGCAACTACTTAATATAATCTCTAAAATTAACACAACCACATCCATCCTAGATCCTTGCCCGGTATCCTGGATTAAGACATCTAAAACTGGTACTAGCCTCCTTTATATTAGACATATAGTAAACAAATCTCTTCAACAAGGACTATTACCTAAGGAACGCAAAATAAGTGCAATCCGCCCCATTCTTAAGAACAAAACACTAAATGACAATGATCCTTCATCATATCGTCCGATTGCAAGTATTCCCTTCCTAGCTAAAATTATTGAAAAAGTTGTCCAACTACAACTGCAGGATTATATAGATACATCTGCCCCCCTTGATGATCATCAATATGGGTTTCGCCCCTTCCACGGTGTAGAAACCTTACTTCTTGCCCTTCTAGACACTGTCATTAAAGGTCTAGACAACACGAAGCAAGCCTTCATCCTGGTATTCCTTGACATATCCGCTACATTTGATAGTGTAAACCATAATATGCTCATATCAAGACTCAGCTAGGATTGCAGAAACTAACTCTTAAATGGTTTTAAGTCATATATCTTGGACCGTTTACAATATGTGCAAGTTGACCAAATGACATCACCAACATTTCCCCAAGAACAAGGAATACCACAGGGCTCTGCTCTATCTGCCCTCCTATTCAATCTTTACCTACAACCGATATGCACCATTTTCCAAAAATATAAGTTGAATTATCATATTTATGCGGACGACATTATGTTGTTCTCCCCATTTAAACATACTTGATCCCAAATACGATAATTTAGCATCATGCCTCACTGAAGCTGAACTCTGGCTTCGATCAGATAATATGAACTTAAACTTCAAAAAAACAGAAGTACTATTTACCACAAAAAAACACGAATTTCACCCCGCCTTCAAAAATCAAACTCCTGAATTTTACCCTTCCAGTTAAAGACGAAATCAAATATCTTGGAGTCACCCTTGACAAAACCCTTAGCTTTACATCTCACATTAAGAAAATATCCAAAACAATTTATTATAAGCTCAGATCGATCCAACAACTAAGACCACTACTAGATAACAATGATTTTAGATCTATTACTCAAGCCTTAATAACCCCCCACCTTGATTACTGTAATGGTATTTTGCAAGGAGTAACAAAGAAACATTTAAAAATCCTTCAAATGGCCCAGAATGTTACGGCACGAGTAATAACTAAAGCCAAACTTACTGATCACATTACTCCAATTTTATATGCACTTCATTGGTTACCCATATCGAGTAGGATCCAATATAAAATTATATTGACCACATTCAAATTAATTTATAAGATTGCCCCATCATAACTATCCACATTGATTCATAACCCACCTGATAACAGAACTAGAAGAAGAAGGAATCTCAATACCATCCTAGTCCCTGACTCAATAAGGAAAACTAAACCAACAACAAGCAGCAGCGCCTTCTCATATATTGCACCAACTTTGTGGAATAACCTCCCTACTCAGCTTAGGGAGATAAAAGACCTACAAATGTTTCGTCAAGAACTAAAAACTCACCTCTTCACACAACATTATTCCAATATCGATTGTGGTATGGATACGACTTCCCATCCTCCATAATATAGTCTGTATCTAGTATTCTATTCAATTTACTACTACCCACATTACTACCTAAGCTGATATCCAAAACCTGTATATATGTAAATTATGTCAAAACTGTAAATAGTTCTGAACTTTCATAACTGTACAAAGTTGCTTAGAGTTACAAGTATTTGTTGATAGCACAGGTACACTACCAAAAAACTGCCTCCAGTTTTGCAACTGATTCCTATCGATTTTGGGGTGCTGAATCCAGGAAAAATAGCCAAAATGTTCCATCACGTCACGTTTTCTTGCAAAATTAGATTTCTTACCCATATAAGGAATGTTCACATAATTTCTTTTTAGCCGACTGCAGTTTATTTTCTTGGCCCAAAATAGAGGTTGTAATGGTTAACTAACTAGAAACACTCCCTCATGATATTTTAGAGTGTTTTGTATTCATTTTATACATTAACAGGACAATTGGGAGGCGGGGGGCTAAATCCAGTACTCGCGCTGGCGCATGTTCTTTCCTGTTCGCCTCGTTCGCTCGCTCGCTCAAACACGGTGGTTGCGACATGAACGTTCCTGTCAAATTTCAGTTTCTTGCAAGTTCATTATTACCTTTTGTTTGCTCAGTCATAATCCAGCTTTATTCCGAAGTGGTTCACTACAGTTGTAGTTTGCAGTGCTGTGTATTTGTGATGGCTCACAGAGCCAGAGGTTGCGTCAACTCTCCGGACAGTTTTTGTTTTATTTGTGGGGAATATACCGTGAAAAAGCGGCAGAGGAACATTTCTGCATTTATTAAAGTATATTTCGCCTATTTCGGTTTGAAGTTAGGCGATCAAGACAAACCGTGGGCTCCTCACAAAGTGTGCAAGACATGTGAGGAAGATCTACGCTTATGGATGAAAGGTAAAAACAAGCATTTCGTTTCGGAATACCTATGATGTGGCGTGAACAAAGAGACCACAGCAGTGACTGCTATTTTTGCTCTTGGATTGTGAAGGGATACAACTTAAAAAATAAGAACGTAATAAGTTACCCCAACCTTCCCTCAGCAATTAGGCCTATGCCTCATAGCAACGAAGTACCTGTGCCTGAACCACCAAAATCTTTGGATCATATTTGTGTGGACGGTTCTGATCATGATGAGACTCATCAGATGGCTTTTCCCGATGAGTCCAGTACTTCCGAGTTTGAAACTGAACCAGATCCGAAACCTGAACTTTTCTCTCAAGCTGAATTGAATGATTTAGTCCGGGATTTAGGACTCCCAAAAGATGCTGCCCAACTGCTAGGTTCTCGGCTTAAACAGAAAAATCTATTGTCACCAGGAACAACTTTTTATTGGTACCGCAACCGCGAGACACAATTTTTGAAGTATTTCAGCAAAGAGGAAGATTTGGTATTTTGCAACGATATATACGGAGTGATGGAAAAGTTTAAACTCAAGTATGATCCTGCTGAATGGCGGCTGTTCATTGATCCGTCAAAAGACAGCATAAAAGGTGTTCTTCTTCATAATGGCAGCACATTCGCTTCAGTTCCTATTGCTCACTCTGTTATTCTCCAAGAAAAATACGAGAATTTGGCCCTGATTCTTCAGAAGATTCGTTATGATGAGCATAAGTGGATGATTTGTGGAGACTTTAAAATTCTATCCATGCTATTAGGGCAGCAATCCGGTTTCACCAAATATCCCTGCTTCCTTTGCTTGTGGGATAGCCGGGCCCGCGACCTACACTGGGGGAAAAAAGACTGGCCAATTCGGGAGTATTTGAGACCCGGTGAGAAAAATGTTCTTCATGAGAGCTTGGTACCTCGTGATAAAATTCTATTACCACCTCTCCACATTAAGTTGGGTCTCATTAAGCAATTCATCAAGTCCCTTCCAAAAGATGGTGAGTGCTTCAGTACCTTTGCTCAAAGTTCCCCCGACTTTCTGAAGCAAAGCTAAAGGAAGGAGTGTTTGTTGGCCCTGATATAAGGAAACTCATTTCAGATGGAACATTCGCTGAAACGATGTCTGAGAAGGAAAAAGAAGCCTGGGATTCCTTCAAGGAGGATGTTCTCAAATTCATGGGGAACAGGCGGGATGAGAACTATAAGGATATTGTTGCCAGGATGCTCAATGCCTTCAAAGAACAAGGCTGTAACATGAGCCTGAAAGTCCATTTCTTGCACTCCCATGTGAACTACTTTCCCGAAAACTTGGGGGCGTACAGTGAAGAACAAGGTGAAAGGTTTCACCAGGACATCAAGGACGCAGAGAGAAGGTACCAAGGAAGATGGAACACCACTATGATGGCTGATTTCTGCTGGTTGCTGCTGCGGGAAACCCCAGATGAAAAATACGCCAAGCAGCGCACCAAGAGAAGCATTCGGGGGAAGAAGAAACGGGCCCACCAGGAGATTGATTGACCCAAGAATGACTTTAAAATCTAAACTGTGTTGACAAATATCGTGTTTTTACTAAACTTTGAAATAAAAATTTGCTAGTTATTACCACAGTGTCGGATCTCATTTATTAGAATTTTATTTTCACACCATCGGGCGTTTGTCTTCATGTATTGCAATGGTGCGGTTTGCGTTTTCTATTCTTACATACATACCTTTACAACATTTTTTGCACATTTCTTTGCTTTGCTTTGTGTCTAACCTCGCTCTTATATGCTCAATGTTTGTGCACATGTATGTGGCTGTTTTAAGTGCAGACAATTTTGCTACCATCACAGTGTGTTTTGTTGACATTACTCTATTCTTATGTGCTGCCTTGTTACAATTTTCTTTATTCTTATTTGAATAACTACTAAACAATTAGTATAAAGAATTCATCCAAGAAACTTTTATCTCGATCGCACTCAATCCGAAACGTTCATCTCAAACTGCTAACCCAATGTAGCAAAAAATCTGTACGTGATGGAGCAAATTGGTTACCAGATTTGGATTCAGCGCACCAAAAAACGTAAAAATCAATCGAAACATTAGAGGCAGTTTTAAAAAAAATTTTTTTAGTGTACCTGTGTAGTTATTATCGTTTCTCTGTATTCTCACATTGTTCTCTGTATTTTGACTTATGTTCAATGTAAACCGCCACTGATCTTGGGAAATAGCGGTATATAAAAACGTTGCAAATAAATAAGGAATTAGATGGTTCAGATTATTTTGATATTTTCTTGTTGCTGTAAAGGGATCCATTGTGTCTGTCCCATGCCCTTTTGAACTCCGTCACCGAATTTGCCCCCACCACTTCCATCGGGAGCGCATTCCAAGCATCCACCACCCTTTCAGTGAAAAAGTATTTCCTGACATTGCCTTTCAATTTACCACCTTGTAGCTTCATGTTATGCTCTCTAGTTTTGCAGCTACTCCGTCTTTGGAAGAGGTTTGTTTGTTCATTATTTCTCGGAATTATTTAAAGGTCTAAATCATATCTCCCTGTGCCTCCTCTCCTCCAAAGTGTACATGTTTAGGTCTTCAAGTCCCTTCTCATAAGGCTTCTGACGCAGGCTCCAAATCATTTTTGTTTGTCTTCCCCCCCCCCCCCCCCCCAGGAAATGTTTAGAAAATATTTAACCAGAGCTTTGGGAGTTTCTGTAGATATATTGTCAAAAATCCGTTCATATTATTTGCTAACAGTGAAGTGAAAGGACTGTCAATTACAAGATATATCATCGGTGACTTGCGATGCGTTAGATGCTTCATTGATTTCATTGTTATTTAAGGACTGAGACGAGTAGCTAGATCAGCTGCTATATTGGTCACTTTTGTTCTGATTACAGAAAGAAATTGGCTCCTTAAATTGCTCTTTGTGAAGATGTAAAATTTATGGTTAATGTGATAACTTTTTTTTCTGATTTACCTAAAGAGATGCAGAGGAGAAGGACGTAGTTTCTTACGTTATGCCCTGCATGATGCAGTTTGGTGCTATGGTGTTTTTGTATGTTCTTTTTTAATTCCCTTGCAAATATGTTGTGAAATATCAATCTGTGAAATGCTTTTTTATGACCTTGGACACTTGACAGAATTTATTGTGGCTAAGCGATTCTCTGGGTCTATTTCTCCTTCTCCCCTGGTAGTTAGATAGTTAAGCTTTTTCGTGAAAAATGTGACTTGAACTAGAACCGCTCGCTTGTTTTCTTTTTTCCTTAAAATTAGTTTGTTTTCCTTTTGGATCTTCTGTTATTGGATTGTCTCAATATTGAGGATTTGTGCTTTCAGTGTATAATACTGGGCGTTTTTTTAATATATTTTTTTATTTAATTTTCAATTATATTATTGATTTCCTTCACTAAAACAACTTTTATGTATAAATTTACTTAGTTCATCAAGGAGAAGAGGTCACGGTATAACTCTGTAGGGAAAAGAAGGTATGGAGAAACGGAGATGATGCTTTGCGGGGGTAGTTAATGCCACTGCTTCTGCTGACAGGCCATTCCAGGCAACCAGAATTTAAAAATAATAGCGATAGGTAGAGAACATTATGGTGAAATACCAGGCGTTACAGAAATGGAAAAAGAGGAATGTATGAGGGATAATTGTGAAGGTCAGAATAGTTGGAAGATATGGGGAGGGAGCTGGTGTTGGTTCAAATAATGGGAGTTTGTGCACATCTAACCAAATGGTAGAAAAGTAAAGACTGAGTCTGTCTGGGCAGACTGGTTGAGCTATTTGGTCATTATCCTATGTCATTTACTACATATGAACGAAGAGTTGTTTATAGATTATTTATTCTGGGAAGGTCATTGCTATTTTGGTAGTAGAAGAAAGTTGCTTAAGATACTAATCGAGGAGGAACTATCAAAAGTAGTGGGTAAATTTAGAGGGAGGGGTGGCCTAGTGGTTGGAGCAAGGTACCTCAGGCCGGAAGGTCAGGGGTTCAAACCCCACTAGAGGACAGCAACCTTGGGCCGGAAGGACTGGGATTTCTAGTCCCACAGGTGCTCCTTGTGGTCTTGGGCAAGCCACTTTAACTATTTTACAGGGAACATGGGCAGTGGAAGGTTATCTCCAAG
The DNA here is from genome assembly GCA_033557465.1 of Ichthyophis bannanicus. Taxonomy (NCBI): domain Eukaryota; kingdom Metazoa; phylum Chordata; class Amphibia; order Gymnophiona; family Ichthyophiidae; genus Ichthyophis; species Ichthyophis bannanicus. The sequence continues at coordinate 259,634,891 of CM066035.1, forward strand.
TTATAATGCCCTGTTCAATGTAAACCACCTTGATATCATGAAAGGCAGTATATAAGAAATAAATAAAAAAATAAATATTTGAAACGTTTCATATGTCATCTTTCTACAATTCAAGACAGTGTACATGGAACGTAACATAACATTGTGGGTACAGCTGTTTTACAGATAACAAAAACTTCTTGAGATAAAACAGGAATATTAAACAGTCAGTTTAACTTTTTATATATTTACAGAAGGGTAGGCCAGCAAAGGCAACCAATTATAAGGGGGAACATATGGGAGGGAGGGGAATAAAGTGGGAGAGGTGGAGGAATGATTGAGGAAGGGGGAGGTCAGGGTAGAATGACTTCCGTTTTAAGGGGTCTTGTTATGTTTGGTTGGTTGTGGTTTAGGGGGGTAGTGCAAAGTATTCCTGGAAGAGGAAGGTTTTTAGCCTTTTACGGAATTCAGTATGGTCGGAGCAGCCTCGTAAGTCGAATGGGAGGGCCTTCCATTTGGAGGGGGCATAGAGGAAGAAGGCTCGGTTGCAAATAGAATGCTCCTTTTCTTTTGTGCTGGGATGTTTAGGGTGTTTTCAGAGTTGCGTCTACGTGATCTAATATTATTAGGCAGAGAGGAGGGAGAGAAGACAGGGCAGATTTGTTGTGTGTGACTTTGTGAGTCAGTGTGAGGGTTTTACATTTTATTCTAGCCAGCATAGAGAGCCAGTGGAGGTCTTGGAGGATGGGGATGATGTGGGCTCGTCTGGGTGTATTAGTGATTGGCGTGCTATAGTATTCTGGGCTATTTGGAGAGGATGGGAGAAAGTGATATATGAGGTTGCAATAGTCAAGGGATAGGGTGGTTAAGGCTTAACAGATGGTCTGGAAGGAATCTGGGTTTAATAAGGGGCAGGGGTTTCTCAGAGTTCTGATATTAGTGTAAATTGCCTTGGTTGTTCTTATCTGTTCCTAGAAGGTGAGGTTCTGGTCAATTATTATGTCGTGATATTTGACTTCATTCTTCACAGAGACAATGTAATCACCGAGGACAAGTGATGTCGAGGGAGAATAGAATGGACTGGAAAAAATATGAAGTGCTTCAGTTTTAGCTTGGTTAATAAGGTTGTGTTGGTGGAGCCAATGACTTATCTTAGTAAAACAGTTGCTAACATTAGTGAAATTTGGCATTGTTAAATTAAAGGGAGTGAAGAACATAATGTCATCTGCATATAGTTGATATTGGATATTGTGGTCTTGAAAGATTTTGCATTATTGGTTGGAGAAAGATGTTGAAGAGGAATGCAGATAAGCTGGAACCTTGCGGAACACCTTGTGTTGGTGAAAAAACCCTTCCAGCCATTCACACTAATTCTTATCCGTTGAGTTCTGTGTTCAAGGTAGGAACGGAACCAGTTTAGTATCTCTTAAGGCCGATTGTAATGTAGTCTCTCCAGGAGTAGGTCATGGGGAAGGGAGTCAAAAGTGGAAGATATATCTAGGAAGATTAATAGATGACTTTGGGTAGGCGTTTGGGTGTAGGAGATCACTGAGTCTAGAAGGGATGTAATTAAGGTTTCCACACCATGGTTCCTTTTAAAACCCATGTTGGAAGGGATCAAGGGGGGGGGGGGGGCATGGTCGTCACTGTAGGTCTGCAGTTGAATTTGAACAATCTTTTCAGTTGTTTTTGCCTGGAGGGGGATATTTGATATCAGTCTGTAGGATGTGGGTAAGGTGGGATCAAGCTTGTTGCCTTTTAGGATGGGGCGAATTGAGCTCTTTTTTTTTTTTTTTCAGGGGTGCTGGCATGATGCTGGTGTGGAGAGAGGCTTTTACTATGGATAGGATGTAGGTGCTAAGAATTTCCTTGGTGCTTTTTATCCATGTGACTGGACATAGATTTAGGGCGGAGGTAGATGCATTGAGGTTTTTGATGACGGTTATTATGTTGCCCAGAGATGGGGGTCAAACTCGATCCAGGTTGCTATAGGAGTTGCATTGGGGGTAGGGGACTCTGACTAGAGGGTTAATCGAGGTAGAGAAGAGCAGTGTTTGGGGCAAAGATGATCTGATATGGTCTGTGGGGATATTTTAGTATCAATCTCCTGTTTTGATGGTTCATTTAATAGAGATTTAGTGATGGAGAATAATTCCCTGGGTTTGTTTATAAAGTGCATGATTACATTTTCATTGTATTCTCTCTTCCGTCTTAGGGGTATGTTTACTAAACCGTCTTAAGTGTTACCGGCATTATTTTCATTCTTACTGTGACGAATGCCATATAAGGTAGTGGGCGTTCCGGTCTTAAGGTAGCATTTTGGGTTATCGCGTGATAAAGTCCATGGAGGGAGCCATGGCATGTTAACACGCATTAGCCTTAAGTAGGCGTGCTGACTTGCAAACACAGCAACAGAGGTGTAGCACAATGGTTAATACATTGACTGCTGATCCAGTGGTCATGAGTTTGATCCCCCAGTGGGCTCAGTTAAAAGACTGTCTGAGGCAGTCCCTTTTCCTGCTTGTACACATCCCAACAATTTGCACTGCCAGCCAAAAAAGCCTCACCCCAGTGCCGCAACCTAATGCACCTTTTAGGGTGCACCATAAGGCACATCATAAAGCACCACGTCATCCAAGGCAGGTCATAATGTGCCCCAGAGGGCGGCAGGAAAGATTGGCACCCTCCAAGGCAGCATATAAGGCGCCCCATAAGCTGGCCAAACCTAAGGTGCCGCGAAAGATGCCCCAGGGATGCCAAAGTGACACAGGAGATGGTGCCCAGGGGCACAAAGGTGCCCCAAAGTCACAAGCATGAAATCTATGACTCAAACACAGATGTAACCATAACACTGCACAGAGCACCAAGGAAAGGCAATGAACAAGTGATGGAAGGAAGTAGATGACGGAGCTTATGGACCAGCCAAATCTGTGCAGCCCATGTGGCAGCAGGTAAAGTGGACAAACATATCGGGGGCAGCTGTACCGATGTACAGGGTAATGGTAATGTACAGTGCAACAATGACAGTGTGTGGCAGAGGATGGGCATACGTGTCCACCAGAGGAGGTAGAGGTGGCAGGATAAGTGCAATGACAGGAGGACAGAGGAGAACAGTGCCATGCAGAGCAGACACAGGAGAGGCAAGCATGAAGCGTCGCAATGCAGAAAAGTGTGCCAGTGCAGGACATGGGGTAGCAGCCTGCACATTAGGGCAGGACGACACACAGCTGGCACACACACATAGACAGACAGAAGGATGGATGGCAACAGTGATGAGGGCATAATGTGGCGGCAGCACAGATCTGCACAGATATGACTGTTATACGAATGAAACGTAGTTGTGTAGGACAGCCATAAAAAAAAAGGGGAACAGAGGAATCAAACCCATGACCTCTGCTACTGAAGTCATTGCATTAACCATTGTGCTACATCACTATGGGAGTTATCACACCAATGGCTGGCTACAGAAACAGTGCATGTCACCATAAAACTGTCTGCTGTGGCTACTAGTATAGGATAGAACCAACAGTACCCATAATGCAATTCACATGCAGAACAGCAGTCTACATCTGCTCACCAGATGGAGTATGCACCTCTACAGCACGTCAGCTTGGTAGGGGGGAATGACCGTGCGTATTACTGGCACAGAGTACCCACAGGCCATGCCAATGTGTGTGTTCTGTGCTCACCCTGAGGGTGAAGTGAAGTGGCCAGCACCAGGTCCGCAGTACCCGGGTTGGTTGAGGTGGGCTGTGCTGCAGGTCTCCATCAGTGCCAGTGTGTGACAGGTATTTGTTGCAGACACCTTTAGGAGGTCTCTGTGTCCATTTTTAATTGCCAGTCATGTCTGGCCGTTGTGGACTATGATGCACACAACATAGTGCATATACACTGTGCTTGCTATGGTCACCTGTTTAGGGAGCAGGGGTGTGTCAGGGCTCACATGGTGACAATGTACTTGGCAAACCGCCCTCTCTGGGTCAGGGTGGGGGACATGATCTGCCCCAACAGACCCGCACTCTCACCCTTTGCGAGGGGGGCAGTGGAGGTACATGAGGACAGGCTGTGGGACCAGCAACCCCAGTCCTGGTGGGGTCCCCAGTCCTGCACTTGGGACAGGGCCACTGGCAGATAGGTAGTGGGCACAGTCGGCTCAGCTGCCCCCCACTACGATCTGACATTCACCAGCAGAGGGCAGTCAGTGTGCACCTGCTGCACCCTGCAAGGTGGTGTAGCCATACAGATGCTAACTGCAGACAGTCTGCTAGCTAGTACATAGTGCATGTTCCTGGAGGAACTGTGTGCACCCAAAACTGGTATGTCAGTGATTGGGCCCCAGAAAAAAGAACCCATAAATATCACTTGAGAGAAATACTGTATAGCACTATGGGGGAACCTAGCCATGTCATGGTCACTGCTCAGTCAGGGTGAGAGCGACCTCCCAGCATGACATGCTGTGGCCACCCTGTCGGTGCAAGTGGTGGTCGGGCACTACAATGTCCCAGCTATTGCCCTATACCTTGTGCAAATGCATCCTGCCCATTCCACCCTATCCGGGCAATACCCACAGTACCTTGCTCCTCATTATGCACATTGCTTGCACTGTTTCCAGTGTTAGCCTGCCAATGTGGGCTCAGTAAGGGGTAGGCAGCCACAACACACTGGATGGACAGACACACACTCCCACACCTATGCCAGCATTGTGCAAATATAGAGGTTTGTGGCAACCCTGGCCGCCACACCAGTCCTGGGCACAGTGTGGGCATTGCTATGGTACTCACTACTGTTAGGGTCACTCCCCGGGGTGGTAAACACTGTCAGAATCAATAACTGAAACACACTCCACAGATACCAGAAAGGTTGCTATGATGAATCTCTATCAACAAATTGTGTTTAACTTAGGATTTATTAGCTGACATTAATCATAGCAACCTTTTGATATATGCGGAACGTGTTCCCAAGTTTAGGACGGCATTGCTAAGGTATGCAGGTGCCAGTATTGGGAGATGCTACTCTGCGCAGGGCCCATCAGCCTGACTCTCCATGAGGCTTTGGATAGTGGAGCCTGTGGGTGTGGGTGTTTATGCCCCTGTTGGCCGCTGCTCTAGGGCAGAGGTTCCCAACTCCGGTCCTGGTGGGCCAAACACTGTTCAGGTTTTCATGCTGTCCCTAATGAATATGGATGAGATACATTTGCATATAATGGGGGTGGCGCATACAAATGCAGCACAGGCATATTTATTAGGGTCAGCATGAAACCTGAATGGTGTTTGGCCCTCCAGGACTGCAGTTGGGGAAACTCTGATCTAGGGATTGCACATGTTTATGGTGTCAGTGCTCTGTAGGGTAAAATATAGGCGTTTGAGGCATGTTTGTTATCTGCAATAAAGGTTCCGTCTTTATTACCACGGTTTAATACTGGGTCAAATATGGGGGACAGGGTTGGCAGGAGCCACAGCTGGGACTTGAACTTGTGACCTTCTGCTCCTGAACACACTGGCTGTGTGTACTGCACCACACTGTTGCCACAGGGACAGATCATTCCCTGGGGATACCATGGCTGTTCGTCAGACAGACCCTGTCTGTTGCAGTGCACGGCACCCACCTAAATGGGGCTAGGCCATGGTCTGCTTTGGGCAGATGCCACTGCCCCCTCTGCAACCAGCATCCCTCCGCCACCATGCTGCCATGCCATTATGCTGATGGTGCGCAGTCCCAGGCCATCCAGTGTGCCGGTAGGCAGCTGCCTATGGTGTGGGTTCTCGGGTAGGGGTGCCTACATGGACATGTGCGCTTTCCCCCGGCACTGCCTGCCAATGTTCTGTGCCCTGCGATTGGGGAAAACAGGAGAGCATCAGCTGTTTAGCTTTAAAGTGTATTGCACAGCAGAATCCAGGCTGCCAATCAGAGCCCTGCTTAACACTGAAAAAACTGCCACTACTGAGGCGCGCCCGCGCCTGAGGGCCTCGCAAGAGGGCCCTTTGGCGTGGCCCTTAGGAGGGGCACGAAAGAAGGATATACTATCAGACCGGAATAACCGAAACAGATAAAGTGAGTAAAGTTACTATTTAGAACATTCCTGTACAGCGAACTTTGCTCTAGCAGAGAAATCACACATGATGTGCACATGAAGTAGCTAGATTCGTATTGCCTTCTTTTAAGAATTGGTTATGTTGTTATTACTCATCCTACTGTAGATATCCTGTTAAAGTTAGCACACACAGACATTAAGTGCTAAAGATTTATTCCTTTTATCCTTAACTACTATGGCTACTCCAGCCTACCATCCTGTCTTTCTTTTACCCACTCAACATTACATTCTTCAAAGTGGAGATCCTTTTTTACAACCCCTTTATATTTGGTTACCTACTCTCATGCCAATATACCATATATTCCTCAACTCACTAAGTTCACATATAACATCAATATACAAATACAACGACTTTAATCAACACCAGCAAACAAATCCAAAGATTCATCACAAGAGGTATTATACTCCAAATACAATTTCTATCGAACTAATGAACACAAGGTCAGTAAGAAACAAAATTCACACAATCAGAGACCATATCAGTGACCAACAGCCAGATATCCTATGTATCACTGAATCCTGGCTAACTCCCACTGACAGCGTCCTCCTCAACCAACTGGTCCCACCTTCATATTCTGCCTTTAACAACCCTCGCACTCAGAGAAGAGGAGGCGGAGTTTTGATCATCGCAAAAAAATCTTTACATCTTCAAAATATAGCCTCTAATTCCTCTGACGAATCCAGCACTATCACAGTGGGTAACAAACACCTAGCCATCAGCCTACTATATAGAGCACCTCATGCCCCAGCTGAAGAGCTAACCTCCATTTTAGAAACCGTCTGTGCAGTCAACTCTCACCATAAACCTCTAATTTTACTAGGAGACTTCAACCTCAACTCCTCTTCCAATATAGATAAGGAAACCTTCTTGCAAGCTATGGACTCCTTACAATATACCCAATTAATAAACGCTCCCACGCACAAATACGGATCCATGCCAGATCTCATCTTTGCCCCCAACCACATCATAAATAATGGCAACTTCTCATCACCCATAATTACCCCAGTTCCATGGTCAGATCACCATAGAATTAAAATAGAATTCAAAAGCACGTTTGACAAGCTCGATAAAATAAAAGCTACTACGTTTACCCCAAGAAGGTTCAAAGCCTTCAATAGAGATCAATTCTTACTAGACACAATACCTCACCTTAACTCAGCTGAACTTGATTTGAACAAACAAGTAAACAATTGGTATGACACCATCAGCACTGCAGCCAAGGCTATAACAGACTCAAAAAAGATCAAAAGGAAACATCACGCACCATGGTATTCAAATAACATACGCGATGCTAAGAGAGAATTAAGGAAGTTAGAACGCCAATGGAGACGATCCAAATCTACCACCTCTCAGGATTTATATTTAATTCAGCAAAAGAATTATAACGATCTCATCAACAAATCAAAAAAAGAATACCACACAAACACTATCCAGAAAGCTTATAACAAACCTAGAGGAAGTAAGGATGTGGTTGAAAACTACAAGCCGGTTAGTTTAACTTCAGTGGTGAGTAAATTATTGGAAACGCTGCTGAAAGAGAAAATAGTGAGGTTTCTGGAGTCCGGCGGATTACAGGATCTGAGGCAGCATGGATTCACCAGAGGCAGGTCTTGTCAGACAAATCTGATCGATTTCTTTGACTGGGTGACCAGGGAGTTGGACCGAGGGAGAGCTCTAGATGTGGTGTATTTAGATTTCAGTAAAGCCTTTGACACTGTTCCTCACAGGCGACTTATAAACAAACTGAGCACCCTAGGGATGGACCCTAAAGTTACTGCTTGGGTTAGAAATTGGTTGGGTGGGAGGCGACAAAGAGTGCAAGTAAATGGAGCTCACTCTGAGGAGAAGGATGTTACCAGTGGTGTGCCCCAGGGATCTGTCCTTGGTCCGATTCTTTTTAACATCTTTGTTAGTGATATAGCGGAAGGGCTGTCGGGTAAGGTTTGCCTCTTTGCGGATGATACCAAAATCTGTAATAGAGTAGACACCCAAGAAGGTGTAGATAACATGAGGAGGGATCTAGCTAAGCTTGAAGAATGGTCTAGAATTTGGCAGCTGGGATTTAATGTTAAAAAATGTAAGGTCATGCATTTGGGCTGCAGCAATCCAAGGGAGCAATACAGTATAGGAGGTGAAGTACTTTTGTCCACTAAAGAAGAGCGGGACCTAGGCGTGGTTGTGTCTGATGATCTTAAAGTAGCTAAACAGGTAGAAAAGGTGACGGCAAAAGCTAGAAGGATGCTTGGGTGCATAGGGAGAGGAATGGCTAGCAGAAAAAAGGAGGTGATAATACCTCTGTATAAGTCTTTGGTGCAACCTCATTTGGAGTATGGTGTGCATTTCTGGAGACCGCACCTTCAAAAGGATGTGAACAGGATGGAGTCGGTGCAGAGGGTTGCTACTAAAATGATTAATGGGCTTCATTATAAAGCATATGAGGACAGACTTAAGGATCTTAATATGTACACCTTAGAGGAAAGGCGGGATAGAGGTGATATGATTGAGATGTTTAAATACCTCCGTGGCATAAATGTTCAGGGAGAGAGCCTCTTTCAATTGAAAGCAAGTTCTGCTACGAGGGGACATGGGATGAGGGTGAAGGGAGATAGATTCAGGAGTGATATGCGGAAATATTTCTTTACGGAAAGAGTAGTGGATCCGTGGAATAGTCTCCCAGTGGAGGTGGTAGAGATGAGGACAGTAACTGAATTCAAAAAAGCATGGGACCAACACAGAGGATCTCTAAAGGTAGAAAGTGGACTGTTGTAGTTGTTGTTATGGAAGGACAGACTAGATGGGCCTTGTGGTCTTTTTCTGTCATCATGTTTCTATGTTTCTAGAGAACCTTTTGAGATAGTAAAATACCTAGTTAATGAACCTTGTTCTGATAAAGACATCCTGATCAATCCTGAAGTGTTTGCGGATTATCTTCGAGAAAAAATAGGCCAGACTCCACCTTTAAAACAATCTGAAAAAAACAATCTTATTTTACCAAGTACAATTTGGAACAAGTTTCATATTCCCTCAACTAAGCAGCTTTCAGACATCATTGCTGCACTTAACACAAGTACCGCACCCACAGATCCTTGCCCAGTACCTTGGGTCAAAGCTACTAAGTCAAACTTCATTAATTTTATACACCACCTCGTAACCAACTCCCTAAATCAAGGAATCATGCCAGAACAGCTGAAATTAGCCACAATAAGGCCTATCCTTAAGAAAACCAACCTTGAAAAAAACAATCCAGCTGCATATAGACCAATTTCCAGCTTACCACTCCTGGCAAAAATTATCGAGAAGGTAGTACAACTACAGCTCCAAGACCATATTGATGAGCATGCGCCACTTGACATACATCAGCATGGCTTCCACCCGAACCATGGAGTTGAGACGCTGCTACTTTATTTATTTAATGATATCACTCAAACCATAGACAACTATAATAGAGGAACCTTAATGATTTTCTTAGATATTTCAGCGGCCTTTGATTCAGTGGACCATTCAATACTATTAGCCAGACTAAAGAACACCGGTCTAACTGGCACCGTCCTAAACTGGTTTGAGTCCTACCTAATTGGTAGACAGTTCCAAGTTAAAGTCGGTCTAAACACTTCACATCATACAGTTATCAAACAAGGCGTACCGCAGGGATCTGCACTCTCATCACTTCTTTTTAACCTCTTTATCCAACCAATATGTCACATAATATCAACTCATCATATAGACTATACAATTTATGCAGATGATATTATGATCTACACTCAGATTGATATCAACTGCCCAAACTACAACAAGATTTCAAACTGCATTACCAGCATTTCCATTTGGCTGTCAAATAACAACCTTGCAATAAACTTGAAGAAGACTGAAGCACTTATTGTCACTAGAAACACCAACTTTAATCCCCCACCATACATCACATGCAACAGTACTGAGATTCCAATTAAGGATGAGGTAAGATACCTCGGGGTAACCCTCGATAAGAAGCTAGACCTACGATCTCACATAAAGAAAACTGTTAAAAGCGCTTATTACCGAATGAAAATAATTAGACGCCTCAAGCCTCTTATCTCTTATGAACACTTTCGTACAGTCTGCCAGGCACTTATTACCCCCATTCTGGATTTTGGCAACCCTATCTACAATGGGCTGTCAAAACATGCTCTCAAACCTCTTCAAATGGCACAGAATACAGCAGCCAGAATAATTAACGGTTCCACAAATCATGACCACATTACCCCCATCCTTAAAGATCTCCACTGGCTCCCGATAACCCTTCGCATAAAGTATAAGTTAATCATAAACATCTTCAAAATGAAGCACAACAGTTCTGCAACCAGCCTCCATGCCCTCTTATCCCGTGATACCAGCAACAGACCTAGAAGATTATCCACCTCAAACACCCTCAATACCCCAAGAAACTTCGCTAAATCACGCAAATGTACATTACAACGAGCAATTTCTTTGGCTGCCCCTTTGATTTGGAACTCTCTCCCTCCTGATTTACGTGCAATTGATGTTTTAAGTGACTTTCGTAAGCAATTAAAAACTTTACTTTTCATTGAGCACTATGGATCAACAAATGACTAAGATATCATCTATTGTATATACTTTATAAATAATCCACTATATTGTTAACCCTTGTTATTTTTCCTACATTACCATATGTTGTCATGTCTATACTGTTTGTTTCCCTTGTTTATACCTTGTATTTCTTGTGACCGCTTTGATTGAAGGAAAAGGCGGTATAAAAAAACTTGTTAAATAAATAAATGAAACCTGAATGGTGTTTGGCCCTCCAGGACTGCAGTTGGGGAAATTCTGATCTAGGGATTGCACATGTTTATGGTGTCAGTGCTCTGTAGGGTAAAATATAGGCGTTTGAGGCATGTTTATCTGCAATAAAGGTTCTGTCTTTATTACCACGGTTTAGTACTGGGTCAAATATGGGGGACAGGGTTGGCAGGAGCCACAGCTGGGACTTGAACTTGTGACCTTCTGCTCCTGAACACACTGGCTGTGTGTACTGCACCACACTGTTGCCACAGGGACAGATCATTCCCTGGGGATACCATGGCTGTTCGTCAGACAGACCCTGTCTGTTGCAGTGCACGGCACCCACCTAAACGGGGCTAGGCCATGGTCTGCTTTGGGCAGATGCCACTGCCCCCTCTGCAACCAGCATCCCTCCGCCACCATGCTGCCATGCCATTATGCTGATGGTGCGCAGTCCCAGGCCATCCAGTGTGCCGGTAGGCAGCTGCCTATGGTGTGGGTTCTCGGGTAGGGGTGCCTACATGGACATGTGCGCTTTCCCCCGGCACTGCCTGCCAATGTTCTGTGCCCTTGGGGGTACCTGCTGGGTAATATCCCCTGTGACACTGTGGGACACACACTCGTGCCCATGTTGGACCCTCGTCAGTTGCTGTCTTGCTGCTTTACAGTTGCGGCATTCCTATGTGCCACCTAGGCATCTGCCTAGTCCGCACTGTGCCCCAGCTGGACCATAGCATGTGCTGCCTGCAGCCCCCTGATCCCATTTATAGCATCAGTACAGTTGCCCTTTCCTACGTGCCCACTCTGCTGTTGCTGCACATGTGCACGCCATAACAAACCTGCCCAATCTCAATGACAGAAACCCTGATCAGTGCTATTTCAGTTTGGGATCATTCACTTTTTAGGGGGACAGATCATAGACCCTTCCAAACATGATATCTTACGTTTTATGCTTTGTCAGTAGTGTTGCTTTATGTTTCTCATTAATATCACTATTGGCCAGCTTTGTTGTTGGGATTTTAAATGTGTTTCTGGTCATTTTATATGTTTATTTGCCTTTTTGGTTCCTGCACATGTATCACAACTATCACTTTTCTGGGTTTCCCTGCCTTTGCTGCACATTGCTGACTTAAATGATTTCTCTTTCCTACAAATGTGCCTAACATGAGGGTTTCACTGGCATTAGTGTTCAGACCTGGATTTCACAGTGTTAGTGTGCCTGGAGCCTCTCCCCGCCCACTCTCCGCCCATTGACCCCTTCTCTCCGCCCTCTGGGAAGCCTTACTCCACCCTTCAGACCCGGATTTCACAGCGTTAGCGTGCCTGGAGCCTCTCCCCACCCACTCTCCGCCCTTTGACCCCTTCTCTCCGCCCTTTGGGAAGCCTTACTCCACCCTTCAGACCCGGATTTCACAGCGCTAGGGTGCCTTAACGCCGTTGCCACGTTATAGCGTGATAATACCACCGCTGCGACGTTAAGACGGTTTAGTAAACATACCCCTTTGTGTTTTGGCACAGTAGGAGCAGAGCTTTTATGCATAGATGGTATAGGTGGAGGCATCACGGGAACGTTGCCAGTGGTTTTCCAACTGTCTAAGATCTTTCTTTATCTCGTGTAGAGAACTAGAGAACCAGGGGGCCCTTTTGAGGTGTTTGTGTGGAGATGGTCTGGGAGTGCTTGGGCTGCAGAGGTCATAATATTCCATCCTTCAATTTGGGATACTAAGTTAGAATTGTTGTTGTTAAGGATTTCTAGTTGAGGTGTAACCTGTTTTAGGAATAGGTTGATATCAAATTGTTTGAATTTACGGGTCAGTGGAGATGAGGTAGGTAAGGGTTTTTTGGTGGTGATGGGAAGGAAATAAGAATCGTATCAAAGAGTGATCTGACCACGGTACGGGGTGGATGGCGTGTGAGATTTGTGCATTGGCTAATATTGTTTGTGGCATATAGATCAGTTCGAGGATATTACCTTTATTGTGGGTTAGGGATTTGAGGATCTGAGAGAAGTGTCGAGTTTCCATAGCGTCTAGGAAGGAAGCAGCCTGTTGCTGTGAGTTTGAGGAAAGGTTAAGATTGCCTAAGTTTATGAAAGGGTGTGTAGAGGTTTGGGGGGCACAAGCTGATTCAAGTATTTTGGAAAGGTCAAGAGTATTGGTTTCGGGTGCTCTGTATAAGAGAGACAGGGTGAGTGTACTGTTGGAGACTTTGATAATATCCATACCTGGAGTGGTGGTTGAGTCAATGGAGGTGAAGTTTAATTCTTTCCTTAAAATTACGGAGACTCCTCTGCCTCTATTGGTTGTCCGGTTGCAGTTGTGGATTGAGTAAGTAGGGGGGCAGAGCTGGTTTTATAAGAACCATGTCTCGGTGAGACAGAGTATGTCTAGATTATGGTTGGTTATTAAGTCAGCTATTAGTGGTATCTTATTTCTGGCGGAACGTACGTTGATCAGTGCACATTGAAGTGGGTGGGTAGGTAGGTAGGTTTCAATGAAGGTGTGGGAATAGTAAGAGGGTTGGTGATATTAGCAAGTCTGCATTTACAAGGAGTTTGGTATGTATAAGGATAGGGCAGAAGATTGGTGGAGAGTGGGGTCTGTATGAATGTAGAGTTTGATTATTGCCTCCTTACTATGGGTAAAATTGGTCAGGAAACATTTGCATGGTGGTTGCTTTTTCAGGTCCAATAAAAAAAATTATAGGGAAAAAAACCTATTATATAGTTTATATTCAGTAAACCAACAGTATTTTTTAAAGTATTGTTATTTTCCTTTTCTTTTTAATAATCTTATATATTTTATAGTTTTATTGTAAACCGCCTTGATGTAATGGGGGGCGGTATATCAAGTGCTTATAAACAATAAACAGTTACTTGCAATTTTCACCTCAGACATGTGGAAGTAATATAAATGCATAAAATAGTAGGCGGATAAGGAGAGAGCTTATAAAAACTGGGGTATAGATCTCTGCATACATATGGAGTAAGTTGATGTATGAATATAGGGTTTATGTGTGGAGATCTTGTACCCCAATTTTTTATGAGGTGTCTCCTTATCCTTTTATTTTATGCATTAATTAACAGCATTAGCACACTTACAAGCCTGAAAATAGAAATAGGAAAAACAAATTAAAATGAAGTATTAAGACTGTTCAGTAAGAGTGCTGAAACATTATTACACAAATGTTACAAAATCAAAACAAATTGCTTTTCTTGAGGATTGGAGAGTACTTTGAAAACGAGGGTCAGAAGCAGATGCAAAAATTTACATACCAGAAAATTTACATATGGTGGTCAGAAAATACACAGAGATTGAATAAATACACAGTATTGTTTTTAGTTATAAATCAGAATATATAATCCAATAAAATAAAATGTATAGGAAGAAACTGGAAATGCATAATAAAACTCATCCAAATTACCACTTCTTAATTCACTATTCCAAGGTGAAAATAGTAATACAAATTAGTTACCATTTGTTCAGAGAAAATAAAAGGAAGTTGTTTCTTAAATGCATTCATGACTACTAACCTAACCACTATGGTGTCTTTACCCACCTCTATTGTTTTTGTTAGTTTCTGCAAAGGAAAACGTTTATGAATGATTCTCAGACTTTGATTTTTTAAATATCAGTGTTAAGGAGGAAGAAAGAAAAGGAAAATTAAACCAAAGGAAGTAGAAAGCAAAGAGAAAAAAGATTGCAAGCAAAATTGGCATAAATGTGAACAGAGAGAAAATAGCCAAAGTTAACAATGCTTGATTGTTACCAAAGTTTCTATATATTTCCATCTTTGCCAGAGATTTTTATATTTTAGTCCCTGTTTTGTAGCATTGACTTAGAACAAACGAGTGAGTAATTATGTAAAGGGTGGAATAAGTTGATTTAAAAAAAATGTATAAATATCAACCGGCATTACAAATGGACATTTTACAACAAATCCTGTTTTTTCTTAATTAGCAAACTTTTATGTGCTATTCAGTGATATTGCATTTTTTGTTGTAGGAGTTGTTTCTCTGTCAACCTACATGCGCATCTACAAGAAAGGTGATATTGTGGACATAAAGGTACGTTCAAATTTACATTTTCTTATTGTAATACCAAATAATGGTGACTCTTTTATAGTGAACACTTGTTTTGCTTGTTCCAGGAAGCTAATAACCAGGGCTTTCAGCCAGTCAAGTTACTTTTCAAAAGTTCACTTAAATAGGGTTTAATTTAATTTTATATACTAACGTATACAGTTGTGGTCAAAATTGACACCCTTGCAGTTCAACCCCTTGATGTCCAATGTCTCCTAAAAAACAAACAAAAAAAAAACAAAACAGTGGTCAGTGAAATGGCTTTGGACTATATTTGCACACCTATTTGAGACACAAAAGAATCAAATAAACCAAGACCAATTAAAAAAGGAAATAGTATAAAAACTGGGACATTGTCAGGACATGATTATTAATAAAATTTGTCTAAACCCGTGCAGGATAACAATACCTCACATATCAAAAATAATACCACACCTATAAATGCTCACTAAATACAATTGTGTATGTCGGACTATGTTCATCAAAGCCACTATCTCCAGCTGCTTCTAGCTTAATAGTAACTTTTTATTTTTTTTTTTTATCAAGTTCTTGATTTTGGTCAATTATAACTTCCTTAATTTTGTTAAGTTTGTTTTTAAAAGCTCAGTCTCTTTAGTAGAACAAGCAGGCAACTTCACTACAACACAAAATTCAGGCTTCAGTCATTCAAGAAATCATTTATCATCTTTGAAAATGGCTGTATTTTCACTGACCACAACCAACCACAAAGAGCTTAAGGGTGACGTGGAGCAATCTGGAGTGGTAGTTTCAGCCCATACCATACGCCGCCCACTAAACAAAGAAGGACTTCATGGGCAAACACCAAAGAGGGACCCTGCTGCTCAAAGGCAGACATAAAAAGGCATGCATGAACTTTGCCAAAACCCACCTTGAGAAACCACAAGCCTTCTGGGGAAGTATTCTATGGACAGATGAAACAAAACTTGAGCACTTTGGCAATGCAGACCAGTGATACATTTACAGGCAAAGAAATGAAGCTTATAAGGAAAAAAAACCCCTTCCTATAGTTAAATATGGTGAAGGTTCCATAATGTTGTGGAGCTGTTTTGCTGCCTCAGGAAATGGAAGCCTAGAAGGTGTTAAAGGAACCATGAAGCCAGAGAACTACCAAGGTACTTTGGAACAAAATGTGTTACTTAGTGCTAGGTCTGGGTTGAAGGTCAAGGATCCTCCAGCAGGGAAATGACCCAAAACACATCCAAAAGTACAAAATAATAGTTAAAAAGGAAACAATGGTCTGTTTTAAACAGGCCGGCAATGAGTCCTGATCTCAATCCAATCGAGAACCTTTGGAAAGAGCTGAAATCTGCCACTGTTAAAAAGAATCCTGAAAGCATTCCTGAGCTGGAACAAATTACAGTTGAAGAGTAGATGTACAGATAGATGTACAGAACTTACAGATGGCTACAAGAAACGTTTGGAGGCTGTCATCACTGCCAAGAGTTGTGCAACTAAATATTATTGAAGGGTGCCATTAATCCTGTCCGTCATATTTTGTTTTTTTTTCCTCAGAAATTTCTATGTCTAAGTGTACAGACATCATTTTTTTTTGTTGTATACTTTTGAACACTATTAAATATTATGATGACTTAACAGTTGGAATATTTCCAATTATTTCTCAAGATATTGTACACAACATACCTAAATGCAAAGGTGCCAATAGTGTTGATCATAACTGTATTATGCTACCTTTCGATTTCTATGAATTGTACAGAACAGATTACAGTGGTCAAGATTCAATCAGTGCAACATAACAAAATAGAAACATCTGTCAGACAGCAAACATCCATCAAATAGCACAAACATAAACTCTAAAAGATTAAAATGCCCTCCTCAGTAGTCCCAAAAAATACCTAGCCTTCATCAGAGAGTAACCTCTGCTATCCCCGATAATCCTCTAACTCAATTTAACAATCAAAATACTTTTAAATAACCAAGTTTATAAATATTTTCTAAAATCCAGTTAGTCCTCCATGCTTTCTCTGTCAGTTTATCCCACTGCCCAAGAGTCTCCCCTGAAAACAACTAACATGGGCTTTTGACAATCTGATCTCCTTAACTGGGTTTGTGTTTTGATAACTGCTAGAAAGTATTCTATACTATGCCGTTTGTCATATGAAAAACAATTGAGCAGAAACACTTGTGTCTTGCTTGGGGGTGTCCAGCATTGCATATCAAAGCAGAGGAATAGCCTAATTGTCATTTAACCCTCCATTGCCTCAGAAAAATCCAGGTTACCAATGTCCCTGTTTAATGTACATTACCAAGTTTAAGTTACAGTAAACCACTTTGACTGAAATGATAAAGCAGTATAAAAAACCTGTGAAATAAAATAAATGTCCTATTTTTGAATAATTAGAATATTTTGATTTTTTTAAAGGAAGAAATGGCATGTTATTTCAAGAATTGGTTCTTTTTAGCAAAGGGCTGCTGTCAGCCAGAAAGAACTTCGCATGTTCATTGAGGGCAGGAGGAGCTTCCTGTCTTTGGAACAGTCCTCCCTCATGTTGAAAAAGATCTATTATAACCAGCCATTGTTTCTTGACAGTTTTGCAGCTCTGTGATGACTTTATCTTATGATTCTGTTCTGAAGAATCAACGTGGGCAAATTATTTCACCGGCACACAAGCTACTGCTGCTGTTAACTTTGCAGGGCTGTGGGTTTTTTCTTTTGTCTTTCAGCTTATTGGTAGTACAAGATATGCTTGTAAGTTGTTGCAAAATTAAGGTTTGGTGCTGTGGTACAAGTCTTTAATGTTTTGCTTTCTCTCCTTTTGTTTCTAATATTGATTCTGTGTATGAAACCATACACAGTCTACTGCCTGTAGCTAAATATTCAAACAGGGCTTTCAGCCCATGACTTGAGCTGAATAAATTCAGATTCTTTATAAGTCTGAATCTCCATGTTGCAAGTTCTATAAAATCTTGATGAATTGCTGTTTATATTGAAACATATTTTGGGGGAGGGGGATGTGTAGGCTGGTATTCAAGCACCAAATCATAATTTTGATGGCCTCTTGGGAATTCCCTCTGCCAATAATACAGTGACATATGAAGTCAGTTGCTTTTATATGTAGTAAGTAATCATTTTGTGTAGTGCATGTCATATGTACAAAATGCTGTACAGAGATGCATAATAGATACTTCCTACCCTATTGCACTTACAAGCATGACTGATATAGACAAAATACATAAGAAAATACATATCAAAGACTTTGAGTTAGAGCAGTGCAAAGGGCAGAAGTACTGAAGGTAGGGGTGGTAATATATAGTAATAAGGAAATATAGAAATTTACTACAGATTAAGTGGGATAATAGCAAGAGAGGAAAGGTTGGTAGGGTGTTGTAAATGGCCAGGGGGTACAGTGTATTGTTCTGAAAACAAAAAAGTTCATATTTAATATGCAGATCTTCTCACTTCAGTGCTCATAAGAGTTAATGTGGGCATCAGACTCACAGGATGCTTTTAATGGGTAGAAATCAAAACTCTACTGAATAACGGAGTTCTCTAAATTGGACAGAAATGGCAGATTATTGAATATCACATGCAATAACAGATTCTAGGTTGTGCAATAAAATCTTATTTTTACCAGCACTTTATAGAGGGTAATGGTGTTAAGCTCGTTCTTGATTGAAGAAATCAAGAATTCAGTTAGTCTAGCAGCAGAAATAAATTAAGTGTTCTTGCCCTTTAAATATATCACTTGTAAGAGACAAAGGGGTAGTTTACTAAGCAGCGCTAGCAGTGCATGGGTGGTTTGTGCATTAAGATCCCATTGAATATCACATACAATAACAGATTGAATAACAGAAATGGCAGATTATTGAATATAATCTGACCTCAGTGGACATATAAGAACATAAGAGATGCCATACTGGGTCAGACCAAGGTCCATCAAGCCCAGTATTCTGTTTCCAACAGTGGCCAATCTAGGTCATATGTACCTAGCAGTTTCCCCAAGGGACACAGGTTCCACAATGCTTGTATTGGTTCAAGCATTGATATCCTGGGTCCCTTCTTAATAATGGCTTATGGACCTTTCCTCCAGGAACTTGTCCAAACCTTTTTTAAACCCAGCTACACTAACAGCCTTTACTACATCCTCCGGTAACAAATTCCAGAGTTTGATTACACGTTGAATGAAAAAATATTGTATTTTATTAGTCTTAAATAGTTTACCCTGTAGCTTCATTGCATGTCCCCTAGTCTTTCTATATTCTGATAAGGTAAAAAATCGATCTAAGTTTACACGTTCCACTCCTCTCAGTCTTTTATAGAATTCTATCATATCTCCCCTCAGCCGTCTCTTTTCCAGGTTAAAGAGCCCTAACCTTTTTAGCCTTTCTTCATAGGAGTATCCTTCCATCCCCTTTACCATTTTGGTGGCTCTTCTCTGAACCTTTTCTAATAACTCTATATCCTTTTTAAGATACGGCGACCAGAATTGCACACAATATTCAAGGTGCGGTCTCACCATGGAACGATATAGAGGCATTATAATATCCTTTGTTTTATTTTCCATTCCTTTCCTTATCATACCTAGCATTCTATTTGCTCTCTTGGCCGCCGCTGCACACTGGGCCGAGGGTTTTAACATGGTATCCACAATGACGCCTAAATCTTTTTCATGGGTGGTGGTTCCTAATGTGGAACCTTGCATCGTGTAACCATAGTTTTGGGTTGTTCTTCCCTAGGTGCATAACCTTGCACTTGTCCACATTAAATTTCATCTGCCATTTTGATGCCCAGTCTTCCAATTTATCAAGATCCTCTTGCAATTTTCCACAATCCTCTTGGGTTTTAACAACTTTAAATAGTCTGGTGTCATCTGCAAATTTGATAACCTCACTCGTTATTCCACTTTCCAGGTCATTTATGAATATGTCAAAAAGCAGCGGACCCAGCACAGATCCCTGGGGTACACCACTATTCACTTTTCTCCATTGGGAAAATTGGCCATTTAGCCCTACCCTCTGCTTTCTATCCTTTAACTAGTTCCTGATCCACAATAGTACACTGCCTCCTATCCCATGACTCTTTAGTTTTGCCAAAAGTCTCTCATGAGGGACCTTGTCAAAGGCTTTCTGAAAGTCCAGATACACAATATCAACCGACTCACCTTTGTCCACCTGATTATTCACTCCTTCAAAAAAACATAACAGATTAGTAAGACAAGATCTTCCTTGTCTAAAGCCATGTTGGCTGTCTCCCATTAGGTCATGACTATCTACATGCTGAGTAATTTTATTCTTTATGATGGTTTCTATCATTTTTCCCGGTATTGACGTCAGGCTCACCGGTCTGTAGTTTCCCGGATCACCCCTGGAACCCTTTTTAAAAATTGGTGTTACATTGGCGATCCTCCAATCTTCAGGTATTAGAGATGATTTTAATGATAGTTCACAGATTACTAATAGCAGGTCTGCAATCTCATATTTCAGTTCTTTCAATACCCTTGGATGTATACCATCCGGCCCAGGTGATTTGCTACTCTTCAGCTTATCTAATAGTTGTAATACATCTTCTCGATGTATCGATATTTCCTTCAATTCTTCTGCACCTTTAAATACCACTTCAGTCATGGGTAACATCCCTACATTTTCCTCAGTAAAGACTGAAGCAAAGAATTCGTTCAGTCTCTCCGCTATCGCCTTGTCTCCTCTTAGTGCTCCTTTAACCCCTTTATCATCTAATGGACCAACTGACTCTCTCACAGGTTTTTTGCTACGAATGTACTTGAAAAGGTCTTTACTTCGCGTTTTTGCTTCTGCAGCAAGCTTCTTCTCAAATTCTCCCTTTGCCTGCCTTATCAATGCCTTGCATTTGACTTGCCAGTGCTTGTGCTGTTTCCAGGTTTCGTCGTTTTGGCTCTTTTTTCCATTTCCTGAAAGTTGCTTTTTTGGCAACAACAGCCTCTCTGACCTCAACTTTAAACCATGCTGGCAGTTTTTTGGACTTCTTTCCACTTTTCTTAAAGCGTGGAATACAGCTGGTCTGGGCTTCCAAGCCGCTAGCACCGCTTAGTAAACCTACCCCAAAGCTTAGTACAGTTATTCAGCAATTGAAATGCAAAAATATCAAATAGAAGAAGCACAATAACATATTTCAGGAGATAACTAGAAAAGATTTTCTAATTAACTGCAAAACGTATGGGTCCAGCAGGATCTCCAGAAGCCAGAGAGATGATGTGTAGAGATCAGAGATTTATCCTAGATTCTAAACAAGTGCTTTTGCTACCACAGATAATCCATTCACAGGTAAGCAAACTTAAGTTTAGAAAAAGATCGCTAAATTTCCCTGCCCATCAGACTGTCACCTGAAAGAGGTCAGGCTTAGTCCAGTCTAGAAGTACTTGATAGGTGAGATATAAATGCCAGTAATGATAATCATATTAGTCAACCCTCCAAATGCTGAACATATCATGAAAACTGTTTTTCCTTCAACCTCATGGAAGCTAGTATGTAGCCACAGAAATTAAAATTGTGCTACCAGGCTTCCTAGTGTAGAGGGATTGCATATGTGCTTCTGAAATGTTAAACTTGACTTTGACCTGCTCCATTATCTTGACATGGCTGAAAGAATTCTATTTTGATTTTTCATATGCTAAAATGGTAGTATTTGTGTGCAAAAATTTCATCCTTTTCTAAAACTGGCTTTAGTAAAGATGGTTGGTTTTTTTTTTTTTTTTCCCCCTTCAAAATTACATTATCGTTTTCCAATAGATAATGGAGTAGATAAAAATATAACAAGATTTTATAAAGCTTGCATTCTATTTTTTTTCATTGTTGTAAACATGAAGATTCAATTACATACAAAATTTTTTAATTTATACTGCTTTCTAAAATTCTGGATGTGAAAGTCTAGGTTTGAATACTTTACCAGAGACAATAGATCATAAGTTAGTCTTGCTCTAAATCGCTGGATAATGTGGTATTGTTGCTGTTAACTGTTGACCTGAAATAAGAAAAATATCTAGTTTTGTCAACAAGCAGGATTGATCGGCACACAAGTGGATAACATCATTCGATGGTATAAGGAATGAAGCAAATCTCCTACACCACAAAACTGTGTAAAGTTCAGAATATGCATGGCCCTTCCCGCATTCAGAAGTTGTCTTAGTTTTTTTTCTAGTTCAGCCAAATGGATGTGAAACACAACTCCCTGAAAAATTGTTTTATATCTTTTTTTTTTTTTTTTTTTCAGTGTTATTTCATCCATTCCTTTTATTTAAACAAAAACAAAATTATGTGGGTTTGGAGGCTCACTTCTGCTCAGTGTGCCAAATCATTCCAGAATGCAGATCCAGTCTGCCTCCAATGCTTGGGTGTGTAAGGGCATGACACCCAACATGGGAGAGTTTTGAATATATAGCACTGAAAGAAGAGAGAGATATAATTGGTATCACAGAGAACTGGTGGAAGAAGGATAACCAGTGGGACACACTGATATCAGGATATAAATTTACATCGTAAAGATATAGTGTAGGTCATATTGGTGGAGGGGTGGCACTATTATGTTAAAGAGAGCATAGAGTCAAACAGGATAAAAGTTTTGTAGGAAATGAAATACACTGTAGAAGCTTGCCATGGGAATAAAAACTCATAATTTTGTTTTTGAGGTAAGCTTCTTTTCAAATTCTTTGCCTACCTTTATCAATGCTTTACATCTAACTTGCTAGTGCTATGCAGTTTCCTGTTTTCTTCATTTGGATACTTTTTCCTATTTTTTGAAAGATGTTTTATTGGCTATAACAACTTCTCTCATCTGGTCTGTAAACCATGCCAGCAGTCGTTTGACCTTCCACTTTTTTTAAAGCATTGAATACAGCTGGTTTGGGCAATATATAACTTTTTCAGGTACATTTGAAGCAAAATGCCTGGGAGGAAATCAATTGGACTATTAGAGGATAAAGGAGTAAAAAGGGGGGGCACTAAGGGAGGACAAAGCAATAGCGGAGAGACTAAATAAATTCTTTGATTTGGTTTTTACTGAAAAAGATGTAGGGGAGATTACCTTTTAAATATAATTTCTGACATGGTTATGAATCAGAGGAATTAGAACAAATTTCTGAGAACCTGAAAGATGTAATAGGGCAGTTTGACAAACTAAAGAGTAGCAAGTTACATGGACTGGATAGCATACATCCCAGTGTGCCGAAAGAACTCAAAAATTAAATTTCAGACCTACTACAGTCAAACCTCGGTTTTCGTTTGCCCCGGTTTTCATACGCTTCGGTTTTCAACGTCTTTTTTGACTGAGATTTTGTCCCAGTTCTCGTACATCGCCTCGGTTTTCGTAAAGTACAGTACTGTAAATACATACACCCTCGCGCTGCACACCGGTCTGTATACACTGCCGGAACGCCTGCCCGGTCTCGGCAGCTCTGCCCCCTGGACTCACCGATCTCCAGCGTGATGAGAAGCGAAAGCCAGCTGAGCACGTAAATGAAACACATCCTCGAGCCTGGTCAGAGTCAGAGAGGCAAGGATTGCGCAGAGAGGAAGGCCCCGATCTTGTCCACCACCTGCCTGTTCTCTGGAGTGCCCCCTCAGGCTCGGAGGTAGCAGGGAAGAAAAGCTGTCAACGTAAGCAGGAGATGTTGCATGAATGTGGGAGGCAGTTCTTTCTCTTGCAGGGTATGTCTGAAGCTATATCATTAAGATTTTCTGCCATTCTGAAGCATTGAGCAGATAATGTAAAGGTATTTTAATGGGCTGAATCCAATGTGATTCCGAAGAGAGCTGGGCACAGCAGCTTGTCAGGGGTGGCTAAGGCCAGATGTTAACATACTGTACAGTACTGTACTTAGCTTGCTTTCAGTGATGTTAAATGTTCATTTATCCATTTCATTAGTCATTTATATTTTCCTCATTGTTTTCTGTATGTAAAAATATAGTTATTCTCTATAAAATGTATTTTTTTGTGAATATTTTTGGGTGTCTGGAACGGATTAATTGGATTTACATTATTTCTTATGGGAAATATTGCTTCAGTTTTCATACGTTTTGGTTTTAGTCAGACTTTTTCAAATGGATTAATCATGAAAACCGAGGTTTGACTGTATTAGTAAGTTATAAGCTATCATTAATATCATTTATAGTACCTGACGATTGGAGAATGGTCAAGAAAATGCCAATTTTTAGAAAGGGCTCCAGGGGTGATTTGGCAAACTGCAGACCAGTAAGCCTGACATCTGTTCTGGGCAAAATGATTGATAGAAACCATTATAAACAACAAAATTATTTAATATATAGATGGTCGTGGTTTACTGGGACAAAGCCAGTATGGATTTAGCCAAGAGAAATCTTGCCTCACTATGAATAAACAAGTAGGTACAGTATATCCGCCAGTTCATCTTTATCTGGATTTTTTGAAAGCCTTCATGAGAGACTTGAGGAAATTTTAAAAAAAGTCATGGGATAGGAGGTAATCTCCTATTGATGGATTTGGGAACTGCTTAAAAGACAGAAAACAGCGTAGGATAGATGGTCAGTTTTCTCAGTGGAGAAAAATAAATAGTGGAGTACCCCAGGTATCTCTGCTGGGCCCCTTACTTTTTAACATATTTATAAATGATCTGGAAATGGGAACAATGCGTGAGATGTTCAAATTTGCAGCCACAAAATTATTCAAAGCTGTTTAAATCACAAGTGGATTCTGAAAAATTGTAAGAGGACCTTAAGAAATTGGGATACTGGGCATCCAAATGGAAGATGAAATTTAATGTGGACAAGTGGGTTTGATTCCCTACTAGCACTCCTTGTGGCCTTGGGCAAGTCACTTTAACCCTCCATTGCCTCAGACAAATCCAAGTTATCAATGTCCCTGTTTAATGTACATTACCAAGTTTAAGTTACAATGTAAACCGTTTTGACTAAAATGATAAAGCAGTATTAAAAAAACAAACTTGTTAACTTTGCACTTATTCATTTTATTTATATATTCGGGGAAGATCTATCCAAACTGTAACTACATGATGCAAGCTTCCACATTAGGAGCTGGCATCCAGTAAAAGGGTCTAAGCATCATTGAGGATAATATATTGACATCCTCTGCTCTATTTGCTGTGACAGCCATGAAAGCTGGTAGAAAGCTAAGAATTTTAAGGAAAGGAACGGAGAATAAGACAAGGATATCATAATGGCTTGTTGCTCTATGGCACAACCATACTTTTGAGTATTCTGTGCAGTTCTGGTTGCCGCATCTAAAATAAGATATAGTGAAATTGAAAATGTACAGAGAAGGGCAACCAAAATGATAAAGGGCATGGAAGGCTGCTCTTATGAGGAAAGGCCTAAAAGGTTAGGTTTAGGGCTTTTCAGCTTGGAGAAGACAGCCGAGGAGAGAGATGATAGAGCTCTATAAAATGAATGGAGTGCAACGAGTAAAGACGAATAGGTTGTGTATTCCTTAAAAAAAAGTACAAAGGCTAGGGGGCATTGGTAAAAATATTTTTTACACTGTGCATAATTAAGTTCTGGAATTCGTTGCCAGGGGATCTAGTGAAAACTGTTAGCGTAGTTGGGTTAAAAAAACATTTGGACAAGGTCTTGGAGGAAAAGTCCATAAAGCATTATTAAAGTGGACTGGGGAAATCCACTGGGTTAGCCACTGTTGGTAGCAAGATACTGGGCTTGATGGATCATTTGGTCTGATCCTGTATGGCAAATCCTATGTTCTTATGACCCCCAGATCATTGCTCCTGCTCTATGTCCCTTAGCCTCCAGAGGAACCATCTCCTTCAGTGCTAATGTCAGTTCAGTGAATCTGCCTGCCACGAAAGTGAGCTCCATTACCGGCTGTTGAAATCATTGCTCTGTGCCTGGGGGAGATTTAAATTAGCACTTGGTATAGGCTTGCTGTCAAAGCAGCACGCCTCAAGTTGTGTGAACATTTTTTTATTTAGTTAGTTATTTATTAGCATGTAGCTCATCCTTATCTGTGATGCTGAGTATTTAATTACTCATGTTAGTATGCTTTAGGGATTTAAGTATATGGAAACTAATTACAGGAATTGTAGGATAAGCATATTCAGTAATTATTGCTTGGGGTAAAGAGTTCTGTTAATGTAAAGCATTTTTATCATACTTCTTACTGCCATTTATGGCCTTAAAGCAGGTCTTGACGAACCCCAGGAGTGAATCTGACCCAACAAACCTTTTTTCAGGGGTCTGAGTAAAACCCGGATCATCCAGATCTAGGGAATGCCACCTTAAATTGGATCCCTGTAGGATCTGGCTTTTAACCTACTTGCCGGCAGGGATTTAAACATACCCTGGCGCAAGTATGCAGCGCTGGTTTTGTTTCTATGTCTGAAGTGACAGCCTCAAGTTAGATCTGGCAGATCCAGAGCCAGATCTAACTTGATTCTTTTTCAATACTGAATAGAAACATGACCGGCAGTGCACACTAGCACCACCATAGTTTTTAGACCATTCTCGCCACTATTGAGATTTAGAGGATCCTGATCCATAATCTTCATCATCTGGTTGCAGGTCCAGATGCTCCAGCTACTGGAGTGAGAAAGGAAACAGAGTCAATTCTCTGCAGCTGAAAAAAAAATCCTTCCTCAACATAATGCTATGTTTCAGATACAGTACTTATCCAGTATTCATAAGTTTATCGGCTGATCCAAAAGACATTAGAGAAAACGGAATTAATTACCTGTAACAGGAGTTCTCCGTGGACAGCAGGATAAGTCAGCCACACTTGGTGACATCATCCGACGGCGCCAAGACAGAAGTACTCTCTATAGCTCAGAAGGGCTTTTCGCCCTTCTGAGCATGGGTCAACTGGCCCCACCCCCTGCCCGCCCCCAGCTAGCCAGTACGTCACTAGCTGAGCCTTTTGCCGCTAGGAGGCAGGCACCAGGACGGAGGCTGACCCCTTCCCAGCGGAGATGGGCGGGTATGTGTGGCTGACTTATCTTGCTGTCCATGGAGAACTCCTGTTAGAGGTAAGTAACTTCGTTTTCTCCTAGGACAAGCAGGATGAGTCAGCCACACTTGGTGCCTCCCAAGCTGCTATGCGCTGTGGTGGATGGGGGAAGGCCGAGACAATTCTTTAGGGCTAGCATGCGCCCTTGTGGTACCGCATGTTGCAACCAGAGCCTGTAGGCATGAACCTGTATGCCTGTGGTGGCGATGCACACATGTGCAGTAGCAGTGTTGTGAGGGGTGCAGCTATCAGGCACTGTACGATGGCTGGCAGTCACGATGCACGCATGTGTAGAGGGTGTAGTTGTAGGGCACACCTGTGCGGTAACAGAGATGTAGGCACATCGAGTAGTGCGTGAGTCACTGCAATGAAGGAGTGATGGCAGCCATAACGCTGACCACGAGAGTGGTGCAAATATTGCATCACTAATAAGAGAGGTGCTTCTCTCTCTTTTTTTTGAATAACAAAGTGTAGTCAACTCTGGGACTTGTTACCGGATGAGGTTGTAAAAGCCTTTAGCGTAGCAAGGATTAGGAAATCGCTGCTTGGCCCAATACGAGCATTGGGGAACCTGTGTCTTTGAGGAGACATGACCTAGGTTGGCCATTGTTGGAAGCAGAAATACTGGGCTTGATGGGCCTGGTTCTGACCCAGCTTTGCATATCTTACGGCATATGGTAACAGCGAGGTGATTGCTATGCGCAGGGATAGCGAGGCAGCATCGGCTGTGCTACAAGAGTGGTATAAGGTTGATCCTTAGGGCCGCAGAGTCCATAAGTCAGTCCCGGGCCCGGCGGCCTGCGGAGGTGGCAGTCAGATTGTTGGGGTTTCCTGGTCGACAAGGCATAAAGAGAGAGACATGGAGTCCTCCATGACTTATATTTATGAGTCTGGTATTGTTTGAAGTTAATGTCCCCAATTACAAACAACTAAAGCAGTGCAGAAGAAGTTTGTCTGCTTAAAGAATTCTGGGGCATGGTCTGTTTGGTCGAATCCAGCATGGAGGGCTGGCAGACAACCAGGCATTTCTTTATGCCTGGTCGCCAAGATCTCCCGACCTTTATGCTTCTCGATACGGTAACAGCATGAGGTGCATGACTACCGCTGGTGTTCTTGGACGTTGTTTACTGGAGCCCAGGTGATGTGATAGTCCCTGTTGCGAGGCCTTGCAGACGTGTGCTACATGGGCAGGACGCTCTGCTTGTATCTGGGCAGATGGAGATGCAGGCGGAGTCCCCAGGGGTGTATCCTCTTGGACTGGGCAGCCAGGCTCATGCACTGTGCAGTGTATGTCCTGGGCATACAGTAGCGCAGGGTCGTGAAGCTTCCCAGAGCATATACGTGAAAACTTCCCTGGAGATCTATTTCAGATCATTAAGTCATCGCCGGCAGCAGGCTGCCGAGAGCAATGGCCTCGAGGCGGTTCCCACTCAATGTTGGGGGCTGCGTGCTGGAATATAGGGACATGGTCTGCAGGAGCCACAGCTGGGACATGAACCTGTGACCACCTGCCCCTGAACACACTGGCTGTGTGTCCTGCACAAAACTGTTGCCACTGGGAGCCACAGCAGCCATTCAGTTGTGGTGTATAGGTGGGTAGAAGACCGCAGGGCCAAGTTTGGATCACAACCTGTCGAAAGGGTCAGGCTCTTGGGGGAGGAAGGCACTGGTATGGGTACCGGACTTTGAGCGTGCTGAGGGGCATTGTCCATTTTAATAATCACACTTCCTGTCTCCCCCCCTCCCCCCCCTGTGGTGAGCAGATCAATTTGTGGTGCCTAAGGGTTGAACTCCTACATGATTCCGAGAGGAGGGAATGCCTGGACCATCCGTAATTCCCTGATATGACTCTCAGCCAAGTTTTGAACCTGTGACCCGTAGGTCGGATGAGTGTTGCCTTCAAGTTGATCATAAGGACGGTCCAGACTGGAGGTCCCAGGCTGGCCATGGGCCTGTCACTCTGCCTCCATGCACCCCGTGACGTTAGGATTGGTGCCACAGAGCTTGCTGGAGCCGGGTGCTCTCTGCAGGGCGAAGAAGACGACCCACGTCATGAAGATGACAGCTACGGGGATGGCCTGGGCATTGAGATGGTTCACCAGAAGGCTGAAGGGTAATGGGCGGGCATGGTTTGCTTGGATCACGGCAGGGCTCCGGAAATGGCCAGGCAGAGGTGGGTAGAGGGGGCTCGTCTACAAGGTGAGAGAAGACCGATGCCCTTTCCACCGAGGTGAGCTGTCGTCACATGGTTTTGCGGGCACGGCATGGACCCCTCTGCCCAGATGGAGTCTGGAAGGGGGGATCTCGTGGTTTTTCAAGAGTGCACAGGTGCAGATGTCGTGAATTGTCATGCCTGCAGGTGATGCGTGGTTATTAATCTCCTAGGCTGAAAGTAGGGACATGTGCTGCAGGATCCACAACTGGGATTTGAATCTGTGACCACCTGCTCGAGGACAATTGACTATTTATACTGCACCCCACTGTTGCTGCTGCAGCCGGTGATGAAGAGGGCACATTGACTATTTATGCTGCACCACACTATTGCTACTGCACACGGTGGTGGATTGTCAGGGCTTACTTTGGCCATGAAGGGTGCGTCTCATCCACATCTGGTGGACTGCCTAGTCTTCCATTGTAGGCAGTTCTTTAGAGGCTACAAAGGGGAGCGGCTCCTTCACGCCTCTTGGTAGGGAGTTGACCCCTTGGTCCTTGGACTAATCTTCGGGCAGGCACCGAAGTGCTGCATTGGACCGAGTGACCTTTGCATTCTTGTTACAGGCGTGAAGCCTCCCTCCTTTTCTGGATAGTAATATTCCACGCAGGCTCTGAACCGATATGTGCACGATATCCATATGGGGTATGACCTGGGGTACTGCCCCTTTGTTTGTTGAGGCTACGGTCAACTTTGCATTAGTGAGTGGAGATCCAAGCATGTGGCTGGATGTGCCTGCCTTTAGGGGCAGGTAGGGGTCGGGTGCATATGAGGCGCTGGCGAGCTACTGTCATGCTGTAGCTTTGTGTCGGGACACTCCCTCGGGGCTGGTTGTGGCCCTTGCTTCTGTCCTGGATCCCTAGGTAGACCAGAACCATGTCCGAAGGGGAGCTGTATGCGGGAGCAGGTTGTGACGTGAAAGCGCAGAGGCATCAAGCGGTTACAGGCTGAAGCGTCAGGCGGTTGCAGGCTGTACTGTAGTAAGTACATTTGTCGCGGTCGGAGCCATGTGGCTGGAGATGGAAGACACGCTTTCCTTGGAGGCCACTAGGAGTGCTGGGATCGAACTGGTGCACTGAAGGGCCCAGGCACAGCTCGTTGACACCACTACCAAACCACTGGGCCAACTGCCCACTGTTTTAGGGATCATGCGCTTGGATACCAGGGCAGTGCCTCAATCGGATAGGCACAGAAGCGCCATATGTGCCAGCGTCAGGGGGAGTCTGAACGCTGCTTTCCCTGATACTAGTTCACTGCTCTAACCATTAGGTTAGAGTCTTTGGAGTCCTTAGGAGGAGTCACAGGGCAGCTATTCATGCGGTGTATCCTGTCCGTGAAGTTGGATGCAGACGTCCCTCCCTGCTCATGGTCATCTTGGTCCCGCTGTAAC
Source organism: Ichthyophis bannanicus (assembly GCA_033557465.1). NCBI lineage: Eukaryota > Metazoa > Chordata > Amphibia > Gymnophiona > Ichthyophiidae > Ichthyophis > Ichthyophis bannanicus. The sequence continues at coordinate 259,665,380 of CM066035.1, forward strand.
CCAGGCATCCGCCTTAGAAGTCTAAAGGAACTCCTCCTCTGCTTTGGGAATCAGGCGCAGGTCGTCATCCAACGGACAATATGAGATCAATATCACCACGCCATTGTGAGGCTGTGGAGGGCTGATGGGAAGTAGATTTCCAGACCATTAGATTCCCAGGCTGCTGTTTTAGGCAATTATCAGGTTCTCGTGCCCTTCCCGCATGTCCCTGGTGACAGAAGATCAGAGCCGGTACCATCTCTATTAGCCAGTGCTGGAGGCTGTGTAAGATGCACTGGACAGACTCCCTATGGCTGATGGGGCCCGTCAGTGGGGAAGCTGCACACAGCTGCAAGCCGTGTGACAGCGTGGAGGTGCTAAGCCTCGGGTGGTGCCAGTGCCAGGGAAGAAAGAATGGACAGCCCGATGCTTCCTTGGGCGGCGCAGAGAGCAAGTCTGCCCTTGGTTCAAAGCCAGTCACGATGGGGGTGAAAGGCTGACATTTTTCGTCTGGGCACCGAATGCGCCGATCTGTGCCGAGACATCGATCCGTGTCAAGCAGGTCGCGATCTGTCTAGCAGCGTGGAGAGCAAGCCTACTCTTACTGTTGCTGGCTATCCAATAGTCACGATCCTCTTGGGGTCGGCGCTGACCAAGCGTATCATCAGTCTTACATGGCATCAATGCGTCTCCCAGAAGCTGCCTCCGGATCATGGTGCAGAAGAACGGCTTACCCCAGTTGATTCAGGTGCTGGGTGAAGAAGTTCTGCGCCGATGGAGGCCCACAGATCGGCGCGGCACTGTCCCTGGACTCCCCCGTTGTCATGGCACCAGCCAATGGTGCCGTGGGGGTGGAGTCCAACCAGAAGAATCCCCGTCGATTGGGCTGCTCCTCTTCATAGAGCTGATGGTGCCGTTCGTCATGGCACCAGCCAATGGGGTTGTGTTGGGGCGGGGCCCGATCTGCAGCATCCCCGTCGCCATGGAGCCCTTCGTCGTAGCCAACCAATGGGGCCAAGGGAGTGGAGCCCGATCTGCAGACCTCATCTTCAACATGGCGGCGATCTACTGACCCCACTTCCTGGGCAGGAGCATCGGGGTCGCTGTGGGTCCTTGAGGCTTTTGCTGCTGGGGATGTAGGCCCCGAGGTACATCCCGAGCAGCGGCGAATGATGAATCCCGTAGGTCGGGCGGCCGCAGCCCACAGGACAGCAATCAGGGCGCTCACCACAAGGCCAGCGGGGGCTGGATTGACCATGGGAGCTTGCCACTGGGGATGGAGGCACTGAAGCACATCCCGAGCAGCAGTGGCTATTGCTGTGGCGGAGTCCAAGATCCCACGTGGCAGCATGCTCCCGATGGCCCCAGGGGGAGCAGGGACCACTCAAAACTCAGGGAGGATCTCCAATGCTGCAGTTGCGAGCACATGGCCAGGAAGCGAGTACCGGAACAGACCTGTAAAAACAGTAAGCCTTGGAGAGGCATCAGAAACACATGAAATAAGTAAGGAGGAATTTGTGTCTAAATAAATCAGCATCAATATAATTTCAATTCGGAGACCCAGGGAGGTTCTTCAACACTGCAGCCGCGAGCACATGGCCGGGAAGCGAGTGCTTCAAGCCCAGCAGTACCGGAACAGGCCTGTAAAAAAAAAAAAGCAAGCCTCGGAGAGGCGTCAAACACATGAAAGTGGTAAGTAAGGAGGAAATTGTCTTCAAATAAATCAGAATTAATGTAATTTCAGTTCGGAGAGTAGAGGGGTTCATCTTGCTGGCAAGGCGGAAGAACTAAAACTGGCTAGCTAGGGGCGGGCAGGGGGTGGGGCCAGTTGGCCCGCTATAGAGAGTACTTCCGTCTCAGCGCCGTCGGATGACATCACCAAGTGTGGCTGACTCATCCTGCTTGTCCTAGGAGAAAACATGATTCTTTAGAAGTAGACCATGAGGTCCTATAAGGATCAAGGGAATGATTGAGATAATGGACTACTCCTAAAGAATCGTGTTTTCTTTGGGTGTCTTTCAGATCAGCCAATAAACTTACAGAGATTGGATAAGTACTATACCTCTGAAGAAAGGCAGCTTTTTCAATTAATTATGTTTGGACTGCCCGAAACCATCCTTCATATTTTTTACATTTCGCTACTGTTTTGGGCCAAGCAACAATGAAAGCCAGTGCTTTTATTTAAACTATGCTGCCAACCTTGTCTGTGTCATGTTGTAACTTGCCCCTTTTCTGGTAGGGGTTGAATGGGATAAATACTGTTCAGTATGGATTGCTCTTCCACAGCAGACAATATGTAAAAATGTGAGCAGACCTAAAGGTTGAGTCACTTATGTGCCTGACTCAATCCTGCTGTCTATGGAAAAAGTATTGCTACTTAGCTATAAGGAGTGTTTTCCATAAACAGCGGGATTTATCAGGTCCACTATCCCTCGCATCTCCCTGAGAATTGCCCTAGTTCTTGAGCTTTGAAACTAACTGAAAAGTTGAGGAGAGTGCTGCTTGTGGGACGGGCCATGCATACTCAGAACTTCACACTTAGTTCTGAGTTCTGGAAGGGTTGATTCTGGTACCATCAGATGTCACCCACTTACGTGCCTGCTTAAACCTCTCTACAGAAACACCTGTTACAGGTGAGCAATAATGCTTTATTAATGCTTTTTTTCTCTTACAATGTTTTCCAGGGTACGGGTACAATTCAAAAAGGTATGCCCCACAAATGTTACCATGGCAAGACTGGCAGGGTCTATAATGTTACGCAACATGCTGTGGGCATCATTGTAAACAAACAGGTTAAGTAAGTACCAATGAATATTTAACACTTGAAGAGCCTGATTTAGAGATTTTAATATCAGAACCCCTGACACTTTGCCATTTAGACAGTTTTAATGTCTATGGTGGCCATTCCAGTGGGGAATAAAAATCATCCTTTTAAAACCCAAGCAAATACAATTTATATTTGACTTGTGTCCTGTCTGGGAAAACAGTATGGTTAAGAACATCTGAAGACCCTTAATAATTTTGATGCTCTCTTCATATAATGGTATATTTGGGGATTGTGTGTTTGGAGGTCCTGCAAAAATACTAGATCGATTCTGACTTCAGAGGGAAAACGTTTGCTACAAGGTGTCGCACAGTATTTGAACATTGTTTCATATTTTTTTTTCTTTTTCTCCACAAGTTCCATCGGTTTTTTCAGTGTTTATTCAGGTTTTTAGAAGAGTGCCTAACATCATATCTCCAGGAACAAGCAGGAATGAGTCCTCACATATGGGTACGTCGGTACCGACGGAGCCTGCGCGGGAATGCTTCCCCAGCTTCCCAAAAAGGAAAGCTTTTGGGCACATCCCACCGCGCCTGCACGCTGCCTTCCCGCCTTTCCTAACTGACTCTCCTCAGTTTCTTCTTTTCCGCGGAGCCAGCAGGTCGAGCCCTGTCACCGCTGAAGAAGTTTCTTATATTAGTTTGTTTCTTTGGTCGCGTGTCTGCCTCCCCGACACCGGACCGGTACCACCGGTCTTTTCTTTCTTCTTTTACAAAAAAAAACAACAAAACTTTATCTTTTTTCTTCACTTAGTATTATTTCTTCTGCAGGCCTTAGGGCCTACAAAAAGATTTTCCCTCATGGAAAAACAAGCCTCAGGTTTTAAAAAATGTACTAAGTGTAGCGGTACTATTTCTATTACAGATACCCATGAATGGTGTCTCAAATGTTTGGGCCCTGACCATTCCGTTCCGGATTGTTCATCCTGCTCCATGATGCCTAAACGTGGGTTACAGAATCGAGCAGCTAAGCTCCATATGCTGTTTCCCACAGAGGCACCACCGGTAGCATCGACATCTTCTAGATCATCGTCTCCTGATGGATCTCGGGTAACCAAACATAAACCAAACAGGTCCTCAAAGGGTAAATCTCCCTCTAAGCATCGAGATGCCCCCGGGCTTACCCTTGAGGATCCTGCACCAGCCAAACAACCCCGGCGGGAAGCTCCGGCTTCCAAAGCTCCTCCTATGGGGTTACAGGTTGATATCGATGGCACGGCCTCGACCGATCACCTGTTAGACTGCTCTGGGGTACCGGCACATTCTCCCGGTACCGACATCCAGGCAGTCGTGGCGTCTATGGATCATACTGTCCAATCCATGCAGCAAGCTATCATGGCTTTCATTCAGGCTGCGACGCCAGCAGTACCGCATCGAATATCGATGTCAGTACCGCCGCCGGCAACGGTACCGGGCTCGATGCCGGTACCGCTTGCTTCGACATTGACCAGGATACCGACTCCGGTTCCTGGATCCGGGCGCTTCCCCGATACCGATCCGGTTCCGGGGACGCCCGATGTCGATACCGATCGATACGCGTATCGATCGTTGGAATCGGACAGACGATACTTCGATTCCTCTGATTCCGATTCATCAGAAGAATCTCCTGAAGTGTCTATTACTCTCCCTGAGGAACCTTCTTCTCCAAAGAGGAGAATGTCTCCTCCAGAAGATTTGTCCCTTCAAGACTTCATTTCAGAAGTGGCTAAAGGACTTGCCATTTCAGTATCCTCTGAAATAGAGCCTAGAGCTAAAAAGCTTGACATTTTAGGTTACTCTAAGGCTCCCAGAGAGGCAGTCACCTTACCAATTCATGAAATTCTTCATGAACACATGCTTGATTTATGGGAGACTCCTCTCACCCTTTCTTCTCATTCTCGTAGGTTGGACACTATGTACCGTGTCCCCCCTTGTCCTGGTTTTCAAAAAACCCAGCTTCCTCACCATTCCATTGTGGTGTAGTCAGCTATGAAAAGAATAAAGAGTACTAAAAGACATTCTTCTACTCCTCCAGGAAGAGAATGCAGGACCTTGGATGCTTTTGGTAGAAAAATCTTCCAAGCCAGTATGCTAATTGCTAGAATCAACTCATATAGTCTTTATATGGGTATGTTTCTCAAGGAAATTGCACTGAAGTTGCATACCTTTCTCCCTGTTATCCCAGAAGACAGAAAGGATGAATTCCTCCTTTGGCTTAAGCATACTCAAGATGTTTCCAAGTTTTCCAATAGGGCAGCCTTTGACTCCTTTGAGGGTGCTAGCAGAGCCTCAGGCATTGCCATTGCTGCTCGGAGACTTGCTTGGCTCCAGGCTTCTGATCTAGAGCCTTGGGTCCAGGATGGTCTGGTAAATCTGCCCTGTACAGCTGAGAATCTCTTTGGCAGAGAGTGGCAAATCAAAGCCACTCAAATGGATGCAGAGAATTCTGCTCTGGATAGACTTTCCAAGTCTACCTCCATGCCATTCAAGAAAACGTCTTTCAAGAAACCTTATTTCAAGAAGACCAGATTCCCTTCCAACTCTGGGCAGCAATCTGCTGCTGGTCGTTTTCCAACTAAGCGACAGCAACCTAGGCAGGCCAGGCCCAAACCTGCCGCAACTCCTGCAACTCAACAGTCTCAACCCCCTCAGGGTTTTTGACTGCATTCTAGAGAACTTAACCTTTCTGGCTCTACCCCAGCCAGAACGTCTCCCCATTCCAGGAAGGTTGGCTCATTTTGCTCCCAGGTGGGAGCAAATAACATCAGAACAGTGGACCCTCTCCGTCATAAGAGAGGGTTACAAACTTCATTTCTCAGACCTTCCTCCACACACCATGGTGAGACATTTCAACTCTCCCACACCTCTCCTCGACCTTCTGGGTCAGGAAGTGTCTACCCTGCTTGCCCAAGGGGCGATAGAAGAGGTTCCCCTTCTTCAGCAGGGCTCAGGGTTCTATTCCCCCTATTTTCTCATCCCCAAGAAAACAGGGGGTTACAGACCCATTTTAGATCTCAGGGAATTGAACAAATTCCTATGCAAGGAAAAGTTCAAAATGCTTTCTCTAGGCATTCTTCTTCCCTACCTAAAGAGCCAAGATTGGCTTTGTTCTCTAGATCTCAAGGATGCGTACACCCATGTCCTCATCCATCCATCCCACAGAAAATACCTACGATTTCTGTTCCAGGGACAACATTATCTGTACAGAGTGCTTCCTTTTGGCCTAGCCTCTGCCCCCAGAGTGTTCACCAAATGCATGGCAGTCGTTGTAGCATTTCTACGCACCCTAGGGATTTTTGTTTTCCCATATCTCGACGATTGGCTCATCCGAGCACCAACTCAGTCAGAAGCTCAGAATGCTCTAAACCGCACAAGACGCATTCTGCAATATCTGGGACTGGTGGTAAACCTCCCAAAGTCCCAGCTTTCTCCCACTCAGTCCCTAGAGTTCATAGGGGCCTGGTTGGATACCACCACTGCAAGGGCCTACCTTCCTCAGGCCCGTTGCCATCGTCTACTGCAGTTAGCCTCCCAGGCACAGTCAAAGAGTCACTTGACTGCCAGGGAGATGCTTCAACTGCTAGGCCACATGGCTTCCACAGTACATGTGGTACCCTATGCTCGCCTTCACATGAGAGCAGCTCAGTGGACTTTGTCCACCCAGTGGACTCAAGCTTCAGGAGCTCTCTCCGACCAAATAGCAACCTCCAAACGTCTCTTTTGGTCTCTCCAATGGTGGATGTCCACTCAAAATCTGTTGCTGGGATCCCCCTTCCAACAGTCGTTGCCCCAAGCAACCCTGACTACAGATGCCTCCCAAACAGGTTGGGGAGCTCATCTAGAGGACCTCTCCACCCAAGGCACTTGGTCTCTACAGGAGACCTCCCTTCATATCAATCATTTGGAGCTTCGAGCAGTTTTCCTAGCTCTCCAGGTCTTTCATACCCTCCTTGGCTACAAGACAGTCCTCGTTCACACAGACAATCAAGTAGCCATGTTTTACATAAACAAGAAGGAACTGGCTCTCTGTCGCTTTGCAACGAAGCTCTGACTATGGGCCTTCGCCAGAGAGCATCAGATCCATCTCCTAGCAGTATACCTCCCAGGAATCCAAAACTCTTGGGCAGACAGACTCAGTCAAGTTCTGCTTCCACACGAGTGGTCCCTGCATATGGATCAGGTACTCAGAATCTTTCAGGAATGGGGAACCCCGGACATAGGCCTCTTTGCAAGTCCGTGGAATGCCAAACTTCCCCGATTCTGCTCCAGAATTCCGTGTCAGGGAGTTCAGGCCAGGGATGCCTTCCTCCTTCATTGGGGTCAGGACTTCCTGTACGCCTTTCCACCCATTCCCTTGATTCCCAAGACTCTGTTCAAACTCCAGAGGGATCAAGGATCTATGATCCTCATAGCTCCACGCTGGCCACGCCAAGTGTGGTACCCTCTACTTCTGCATCTCTCCCAAGCCCCCTCCCTGGACTTGGGAGCTGCTCCAGACCTTCTGTCCCAGGAGGAGGGGACTTTGTGGCACCCAAACCCCAGGGCCTGGTTACTGAAGGCCTAGATCTTCAGGATTTAAATCTTTCTCAACAGGTGAAGGATATCCTTCATGCTTCCAGGAAACCTTCCACCAGGCGTTCCTACGCCTTTAAATGGAAAAGATTTTCCATTTGGTGTGCTGACAGAGGTCTAGACCCTTTCGCACTTCCTTTAGCTTCTCTGTTGGACTATCTCCTGCATCTCTCCAATGCAGGACTTAGCACTCAAATGGACTCTCACTGAATTAGTTTTATTTCAGCATCCCTTAAGCCCATCAATGGGCAACAAGTCTCCTCTCATCCTCTTATCTCAAGATTCATGAGAGGCCTCACTTTAACTAAACCTCCCATTAAGCCTCCTCCGGTGGCATGGGATTTGAATTTGGTTCTTGGTCAGCTCATGAAGCCACCATTTGAACCCTTATCTTCTACCTCCCTGAAATTTCTTTCCTGGAAGGTTGTCTTCCTTATTGCAGTCACTTCTGCTCGCCGCATTAGTGAACTACAGGCCTTAGTGGCAAATCCACCTTATACAAGATTCCATCATGACAAGGTGGTCCTCAGGACTAATCCACGCTTTATGCCTAAAGTGGTCTCGCCTTTTCATCTCAATCAAGAGGTGTATTTGCCAGTCTTTTTTCCAGCTCCTCATGCATCTAGTGCAGAGAGGAACCTTCATACTCTGGATTGTAAAAGGGCTCTTGCCTTTTACTTACATAGGACCCAGCAACATAGAAAGTCTTCTCAGCTTTTTGTTGCTTTTGACCCTTCTCATTTGGGACTTCCAGTCTCTAAAAGAACACTGTCCAATTGGATTGCTCAGTGTATTTCTTTTGCCTACCAGAGCAAGAACCTTACTCTGGAGGGCCATGTCACAGCTCATAATGTGAGGGCCATGGCCACCTCTATGGCTCATCTACATTCTGTGTCCATAGACCAGATCTGTCGAGCAGCCACCTGGGCCTCGGTTCATACCTTCACAGCCCATTACTGCTTGGACAAGGATTCCCGCCGGGATGCCTTGTTTGGTCAGGCTGTTCTCAAACACCTGTTCCATTCTTAATCAACTCCTACCCTCCTTCCCTGGATGGATGCCTGAGATCCATAGGAGGACATGGGACCCTATCCAGGGTCTAAATCCTAGGGGATCTCCCAGGCATCTTAGCTAGGGAGTCCCCATATGTGAGGACTCATTCCTGCTTGTTCCTGGAGATAGCACAGTTACTTACCTGTAACAGGTGATCTCTGGGAACAGCAGGAATTAGTCCTCACAACCCACCCACCTCCCCTAGGAGTTGTATCTTTCTGGTCTTTCCTTTCCTTTCTCTCTATTGTCTCAGCTATAAACTTGAACTGAGGAGAGTCAGTTAGGAAAGGCGGGAAGGCAGCGCGCAGGCGCGGTGGGATGTGCCCAAAAGCTTTCCTTCTTGGGAAGCTGGGGAAGCATTCCCACGCAGGCTCCGTCGGTACCGACGTACCCATATGTGAGGACTAATTCCTGCTGTTCCCAGAGATCACCTGTTACAGGTAAGTAACTGTGCTTTCCTGACTCAATTACAAATTTTACTGCAAAGACATTGGTAATGACATTTTACTCGCTGCAGCAACGTGCTTTCCTTGGAGTGGTCCGCAGGGAGACTGAAAAAATAAACACCCTACACCTGTGGTAACTAAGCTAATACTCTATCTTGGTGTTTTGAAATAAAGTCCCCATGAGATGATCACATGTGTTTAGTACGCTGAGACCACTGATACATATTGTCACTTCTTACTAATGGTAAGCAGTTGAACATGGATCCTAGGATTCCCGTGCTTACCTTCTGCACAATAATTCTCTTTAAGGAGGCTCACCACACCTGATATACCAATCCATATCAGTAATTCAGGTGTTCAGACATAAACTTCCTCGACATTTCAATCATCAGCAAAAGTATAGGAGAGATAATAAATTAATACAAGTTAACCTGTCTCCAATATATCACAACCAGTAATCAAATTCGCAACATCTCTCTATTACAAAATGCACCCTAATCAACTCTGATCTGTTCGGAATAAATTCAGCATCATTACCACATTGAGGAAAATAGTATGGACATAATGGCCCCGATTCTATAACGTGGAAAGCAGGGCTGCACGCCCCACTGGGACGTGCAGCACCATTATCCGCCTTTGCCGTATTCTGCCTTCCGCCCCTCTCCCCCCTGCATGCACAGAACCGCTGTGCGTACTAAGGGGACAGAGAGTGGGTGGGGTATGGGCAGGACTGGCAACCGGACGTACAGGGCCAATTCCGCTCATGACCCTATTTGCCCTAGGAGCACTGGAGGAGATGGACAGAGTGTTCCGCCTAGGAGGTGGAAATGAGCACTGGCTGCCCCCCTTGCTGAATCAGCTGGCCAGGCCCCCTAAGGCAATGGAGGCATGAAAGAGGGGTCCCCACTGCCCACTCAAGGCCCTGGCTGCCCCTTGCAGGGGGGGGGGGGGGAATCGGAGGTCGCAGCGGGCTGGTTGTGCTGCGGGGAAGACATCCCCATGGCAATGCAAGGGTAGCTGGGCTGTCTGCCAGGACCCGCTCCTGCACCCATTCTGTGCAGGAGCGGGTCCTAATGGGCCCATCCTGGTCGGGGCCGTCCAGGCAGCCCAGACGTGCCCCTTCTAGGATTGGGCACAAGTGTGGCTCACTCACACAGATCAAGTAATAATAAACAGATTGCATCTCACAGACACACCATCCACAACTGCCCAAGATCTACAGGAAGAGATGGTGGTGCCCTTATCTCAAGAAAGCTCCTAAAGTTCCACACACTCTTCTCTCGTACCATGGGGGCTGCAGCATTATTATTATCTTAAATAAGCACATATCAATATGCCTCGCATATAGAGCTCCAGGCACTAAAGATGAAGACCTTTCACTCATACTAGAACAAGTGTGCAAATACGCAGCACCACAAAAACACCTCCTAATCTAGGAGACCTCAACATTCCATCCATCCATCCATATCAAATAAAGATGCACAAGCATTCATGCAGGCCATGGAGGGACCCGCATTACACACAAATGATGAGCATCCCAGATCATAATAGAGGAATCCTGGACCTCATTTTTGTCCCTAACAATCTATTAAACCAAAACCTCCCACATCTACCAACTTTGACACCTGTTCCCTGGTCAGATCATCACATGCTCAACTTTATGTTAAGAATCCTAACAACGAGAGGTACAAATGATAGGACACTAAAGGAGCATAGAAGATTTACTCGTTTTAACAGTGACATGTTCATGGAGCATTTTCTTCCAAACCTACAAAGTAGCGTCAAATTTTGAGGAGACAATTGAATTGGAACTTCACTCTGAAGAATGCAGCAACTGCGCTCCTATCAAGAACCTGAACAGTAGCAGAAAGCATACAACACTGAGCTAAGGGGTTCAGTGGCACGAAAAGATCTCTGCATAAAATGGAACGTAGATAGAGAAAAATAAAGAACCAATATGACCTTCATGCATACATTTCAAAATTTCAAGAATATCATCTCCAAATTAACTCTTGTAAGAAGGAATATGATACTAATCTCATTATGAGATCCCTCAATAAACCAAGAGAGCTGCTTGATGTAGCACAATCCTTGACTAAAGAAACCCCTGAATGAGATTTTAAGGATTATAAGATTGAGTATAGAATTTATGCTGATATCATGATTTTCACTCCTATCATCATTGCCCAACCTGATTATTCTCTGACCTTTTTCCAGGCTGAAAACGTACCTCTTCGCTGCCACTTTCAGATCTTGATTCACTTGATCTTCATGTTGCCTTGCCATTCCCCCTAGATGTATCCTATGTCTGCAGCTACTGTGTTGTCTGTCTTGACTAGATTGTAAGCTCTAATGAACAGGAACTGTCTTTTATGTGTCTGTGCAGCGCTATGTACGTCTTGTAGTACTGTACAAATATTCAATAGAAGGATGATAATATGCCTCCAGCTATGATAAGCTGGTTATCTAACTAAAACCTCTGTATAAACTGGACTACTCTAATGCAATCTATCAAGGCCTTCCAAAACATACCATATATCCACTGCAATTAGTACAGAACACAACAGCACAAATAATCTCTGGTACGACAAGAAACACCCATGTAACCCTAATCTTGAAACATCTGCACTGGTTGCCAGTACTAGAAAGATTCAAATCATTGATCATCATTTTTAAAATAATTCACCATCTAGCCCCAGTCACCCAGAAATCAGAATCAGATGAACATCAAGCAAAAACTTACTACTCATTCCAAGGCCAAAACAAAATCCAAACAGCTTACATGCAATAGACATTCTCTCTATATGCTCCAACACTGTAAAACTCCCTGCAAGACCTGCAAGATTTCAGAAAAGCTATAAAGACATTCCTCTTCTTGGAACACACTGTGTCACAACTATATGACTTGTAGACCCTGCCCTTTATAATTTCTCATGGCTTTTAAAACTTACTCCTTGTGCCGCCTTATATTTCCTATTATCACAATGTACCCACTAAATGTTCCTCAATACCCTTTATCGATTATTGTTGCATCATATTACCTAAGTTCTAAAATATTCTATGTTCAAACCTCCAAGTTCTTTGTCCCTGTTCATTGTAAAGTGTTTTTGTTATAATGTAAACCGCCTTGAATTTAAGATAAGGCGTTATAGAAAACCTGTTAAATAAAATAATACATACATTTTTAAACCAGTTTTTTTGCAGTTCCCTAAACACCTGAAAGTAGTCATATTTGAAACCTTTTCACAAATAGCTCATGCAGTGTTTGTGTTGTCATATGCGATGACAGTATGGGCCAGTCAAGTCAAGTGGGTGATTATTTGCCCAAACGATCTTATAAATTACTAATGTGCTCTCCAATCCCTTTTAAGTACAATATTACAAATTTAAACTGTCCCATTTTTTTGGAAATTGTATGTTCTTATATCCCCAGATAGTAATTTTATATTAACTTTGGGTAGTTTTATAAGTTTGTTTTGTTTATATTTCTTAAATTTTGGATAAAGGTTACTGCTGGTCAGCAGGATATATATACTAAAATGTCTGCCTGTGCTCCCTTTGATCTTTTTATGCTGCCAAAAAATGGAGATGTTCAACTATGGAGGCAGACGTGGGTGACCTGAGTGACTTCGGGTGTCGATTACATTACAATAGCTAAAGCTGCATGGGCATATATATATATTTTTAATTCCTTATGTTTGCAATTGCATTATTTCAACAAAATAAGCTTGCCACAGTAGCCATAAGCATGTATAGTACAATAGAATTCTACAGACAAAATAAACTTTAAGAACCTTGAACCTTTGGGTTATTTTGGAAAAGTTGCTTGTTCAGAGGCAGGTCTTGTCAGACAAATCTGATTGATTTCTTTGACTGGGTGACCAGGGAGTTGGACCGAGGGAGAGCCCTAGATGTGTTGTATTTAGATTTCAGTAAAGCCTTTGACACTGTTCCTCACAGGTGACTTATAAACAAACTGAGCACCCTAGGGATGGACCCTAAAGTTACTGCTTGTGTTAGAAATTGGTTGGGTGGGAGGTGACAAAGAGTACAGGTAAATGGAGCTCACTCTGAGGAGAAGGAGGTTACCAGTGTAGTGCCCCAGGGCTCTGTCCTTGGTCCGATTCTTTTTAACATCTTTGTTAGTGATATAGCGGAAGGGCTGTCGGGTAAGGTTTGCTTCTTTGCGTATGATACCAAAATCTGCAATAGAGTAGACACCCAGGAAGGTGTAGTTAACATGAGGAGGGATCTAGCTAAGCTTGAAGAATGGTCTAGAATTTGGCAGCTGGGATTTAATGTTAAAAAATGTAAGATCATGCATTTGGGCTGCAGCAATCCAAGGGAGCAATATAGTATAGTGGGTGAAGTACTTTTGTCTACTAAAGAAGAGCGGGATCTAGGCGTGGTTGTGTCTGATGATCTCAAAGTAGCTAAACAGGTAGAAAAGGCGGTGGCAAAAGCTAGAAGGATGCTTGGGTGCATACGGAGAGGAATAGCTAGCAGAAAAAAGGAGGTGATAGTGCCTCTGTATAAGTCTTTGGTGCGACCTCATTTGGAGTATAGTGTGCAATTCTGGAGACCGCACCTTCAAAGGATATAAACAGGATGGAGTCAGTACAGAGGGTGGCTACTAAAATGGTTAGTGGTCTTCATTATAAAGCATATGAGGACAGACTTAAGGATCTTAATATGTACACCTTAGAGGAAAGGCGGGATAGAGGTGATATGATTGAGATGTTTAAATACCTCCGTGGCATAAATGTACAGGGGGAGAGCCTCTTTCAAGTGAAAGCAAGTTCTGCTAGGAGGGGACATGGGATGAGGGTGAAGGGGGATAGATTGAGGAGTGATATGCGGAAATATTTCTTTAAGGAAAGAGTGGTGGATCCGTGGAATAGTCTCCCAGTGGAGGTGGTAGAGATGAGGACAGTAACTGAATTCAAAAAAGCATGGGACAAACACAGAGGATCTCTAAAGGAGACTGTTGTAGTTGTTGATATGGAAGGACAGACTAGATAGGCCATGTGGTCTTTTTCTGTCATATTTCTGTTTCTGTACTTGAGGAAACATTACAGCAGTAGCTGTAACAGTGTAGTAGACATGAATGAGAATTTTTTTTTATAAATATTCATTTTATAGGCATATGCGTTATACAAGGTAAAGGTATAACATTTTACATTTTGTTAAAAATAGATGTATGATGCATTTTAATTGTTCTAGAGGAATTTTCAAGGGGGGAGAGGCATTAAAAGAGGGTCGGGGTCTTCATTAAGCAGTTGAGACAATGTGCATTTTTATGCATCTAATAGAAGCCATATTTATCTGTCTCTTTATATGACAGCTTTTCTACATGTATATCTAACTATCTGGAGGACTCAAATAATTGTTTTTCTTGCAGAGGCAAGATTCTTGCAAAAAGAATTAATGTGCGTATTGAGCATATTAAGCACTCAAAGAGCAGGCACAGCTTCTTGAAGCGTGTGAAGGAGAACGAGAAAAAGAAAAAGGAGGCCAAAGAGAAGGGCACCTGGGTTGAACTTAAACGACAGGTAAACATTTTCCTGCCTTTGAGCAACTAAATAATGTTTTATCTTATCCAAAAAGAGACAGAATTGCAAATCATAGGTACATGGTTTAGTGTTTATCCTTTTGTAACCTCTGATTTTTAGGACAGTAAAATAGTAAACATGGGGGATTATTTACTAAGTTAGCATGATTAGCTGCTGCAGGGCCTTTAGGAATGAATGGGTTCAGAGGCAGATAGTGCACACTAACACCAGTAGCAAGCGCTAACAGTTAAAAAATGAGACCTTATATTTATGATTCCATTTGGGTTGCTATTCAGTAAACATTTTAAAAAGCATATAGGAACTGGTTAGTTTAAAAGCTGTTGTAAAGTTATGAATAAAGAATGCTCAGTGATGAACTTCTCCTAAGATTACTTCACAAGAAGTTAAGATGATTTATATTATTTCACCGGTTCTGAGAGCAAAAACAAATTAGTTTTAAAATACAGTAATAAATCATAACACTTTGATCAATCCAAGTTCATAATTTTTTCAGTGTATTTCATTGTATATTGGTGATTAGCCAAAATTTGTCCTTTTCTTTTCCTTGTAGCCTGCAGAGCCCAGAGGAGCCCACTTCGTGAGAACACAGGGCAAAGAGCCAGAACTGCTGGAGCCAATTCCTTATGAATTTATGGCATAGGGCACGTTATAGAATAAAGACAATTATTATCAGAAAACAGTCTGTGGTGGTCTAAATCGAACTCATTAGTTTTACAAAATGAGTGATCATGAGTTCTGCCTTAAATATTGAAATTCGTTTTCCACCTTTTCAGTCAGGGAAAAAGTACAAAGTAAACCACAAACAAAAGCAATAAAAATAACAATAAAGACTTAAGATAATACATTCATATAAATACATGACACTAAGGTGGCCCGAAAACAAAACTTTCTCAAAAATCTGAATTCATTTTTCTAAAATTTGCATTTTAAGGTCAGTTAGTGAGCCCTTTCAAATAACCAGGTTTTCAGTTTACACCTGAATAATCCCAAATCTCCCTTCCAGATCATCCTGCTAGACCAGCCCAGACAAATGGGGTGAGAAAAGGATCTGCTCCCAGTCAGAATTTTTAGACTGGTTAAGCTGTCAGTATTCAGTTGGGTCTCACCCCATTTGTCTGGACCTTAATTCCATAGACAAATCATTTCTGAAAATGAACAAGCCTGTTCTTTCCAGCTTACAAGATTTAACCAGAGGTAGGAGCATATTTTGAAATCCTATCACTCAAATATTCAAGATCCCCCCCTTCATAAATAGAACGGTGGACCAAACAAAGCAGCTTAAACCAGATTAAATCCTGCAACAGCACCCAATGTAGTAACCCTCTCCTAACAAGACTTATGCATTAAAAACCCCTGCCACAGCATTCTGAGTTGTTTGAAGTCTATTCAGCAGTTCTTTTGGAAGACTCACATACATAGCATAATATTCTAGTAAACTCTGTTCCCTGTGCCATTGCTATAAATTCCCATGAATGTAAATACAGCAGAGAAGTTTAACTATTTTAAATAAATCAAAGTCTTTGGCTTAGTGGGGCTCAGTTGAAAGTGAAGAGTCCTAAGTAATCCATGGACTTTTTATTTGAAGAGTGTGGAAAATTAATTTTGTTAGACAGTTCCTATCTCTAGGAACAAGCAGGAATGTAGTCTTCACATATGGGTATCGTTGGCACCGACGGAGCCTGCGTGGGAACGCTCCCCAGCGTCTAATAGGAAAGCTTTTGGGAGCATCCCACAGCTCCTGCGTGCTGTCTTCCCGCCTTTCCCAACTGTCCCTCTCCAGTTTTTCATTTTCCGCGGAGCCGACAGGTCACACATCCTGTCACCGTAGAAAATTCCATTCTTATACTACTTTTTTGTGGTTGCGTCTGCCTTCCCTTGATGCTATACTGGTACTGCCGGTGGTTCTTTTCTTTCTTTAAAAAAAAAAAATTTAGTTTCTGGAGTCTTTCCTTCAGTAACTTCCTTCTGTGGTGCTAGGTGCCATTTTGGGCACTAGGTCCAATTTTTTCCTTAAACATGGAAAAACCTGCTTTGGGTTTAAAAAAAAAAAAAAAAATTAAGTGTGGCGGTATCATCTCCATCACCGACACCCATGAGAGGTGCCTCAGATATTTAGGTCCTGACCACTCTATTTCAGAGTGCCTCATCTGTGGAATGATGTCTAAAAGGGGCTGGCAAAACTGGGCTGCTAAACTTAGCACCCTTTTTTTCCTCCGATACGGCATCTGTGGCATCGACATCCTCCAGGGCTTCATCTTCCTCCCATGGATCTCAGGTAACTAAACATAAATCTAGCCGGTCCTCAAAGGGTAGATCTCCTTCTAAGCATCGAGATGCCTCTGGCGTTGCCCTTGAGGGATCTTCACCTGCAAAATTGCCCCGGCAGGAGGCTTCGGCTTCCAAAGCACTAACGGGGCTCCAGGATGTTCTCGAGGCCTCAACCTCGACAGAACTACTGGTGCCATGTTCTGGGGTTCCGGCCGCTTCAACCGGCACCAATACCCAAGCATCGGCAGCATCAATAGACCAGAGATTCTTGTCTATTGAACGCAGTCTGGCGGCTCTTCTCACGGCCTCAATGTCCCTGAAACCGCTTCAGACACTTCAACCGGTATCGGCACTGAGTCATGCATCTCTATCCAGCATCTACAAGTCGGTACCGGACCACTTCAATACCGACTTAGATCGGTACTGGTACCGTGCCTTGCACGGTCACTGGGATCGGAGATACTTTGAATCCTCGGATGAGTCTGAAGACTCCGAGGACTCTGCTGATACCAGAATACTTCTTCCCGAGGATTCCTCTTCTCCTCAGCATAGGATGCCTCCGTCAGAGGATTTAATCCTTTCAGGATTTTATCCGAGATGTGGCCCGAGGTCTTTCCATCACAGAGGCTCCTGAAAAAGAGCCTAGAGCAAAGGAATTAGAAATCCTTCAGTACCCTAAAGCTCCCAAGGAGGCAGCTACCTTACCTGTTCATGAGATCTTGCATGATCTTATGTTAAGGATGTGGGAAACACCTCTAATCACATCTCCTCATTCCCGAAGACTTGACACCATGTATCGAGTTCCTCCTTGTCCTGGGTTTCAAAAGACTCAATTACCACACCATTCCATGGTGGTGGAATCAGCCATGAGATGGATCAAGAGTGCAAAAAGGCATGCTTCTAATCCTCCAGGACGTGAGTGTAGAACTCTTGACGCCTTTGGGCGTCGATCCTTCCAGGCTTCCATGCTTTCTGCTAGGATCAGTTCCTATATCTTGTATATGGGGATGTTCCTTAAGGAAGTCACAGGAGACTTAGAGCTTACGAGCCCTCTTCTTCCTGATGATAAAAGGCAAGATTATCTTGCTCTTGTTAAACATGCTCAGGATGTTTCCAAGTTTGTGAATCGTGCAGCCTTTGACTGCTTTGAATGCATAAGCAGAACCTCTGCTATTGCCATAGGTGCACGTAGGATTGCCTGGCTCCTGGCATCTGACTTGGAAATCTGGGTACAGGACAAATTGGGAAACATACCTTGCACAGGAGAGAATCTCTTTGGCAAGAATTGGCTGGAAAAAGCTAATGAGATAGATGCTAACAATATCACTTTGGATAGATTGTCCAAATCCACAGCTGATCCTTCAAGGAAAAAATCCTCTTAAGAAACCGTTGTTCAGCAAGAAAATAAGTTTTATCCCTCCTTTACCCAGCAGGGACATCGTCCAGGTCAGTCTGCCCAAAAGGGACGGCAACAGCAACCTAGACAACAAAGGAAGCCAAAAACTGCTAAGCCTCAATCGGCTCAGCAGACTCAGCCTCCACAGGGGCTTTGACTCCTGTCTAGAAAACTTTGCCTTCCTGGCCCTGAACGGACCAGAACCCTCCACCATCCTGGGAAGATTGTCATTTTGCCCCCAGATGGTGTCAGGTAACAGCAGAAAATTGGACTCTGTCCATTGTACGAGAGAGGTACAAGCTTCATTTCCTCAACATGCCCTACAATAGTAAGACAGTTCAATTCTCAGACCTTTCTCAACGACGGGTTAGGTCAAGAAGTCATAATGCTCCTTGCTTAAGGAGCAATAGAAGAGGTACCCATTCCCCAACGGGGTACAGGGTTCTACTCCCCCTATTTCCTTATTCCAAAGAAAACAGGAGGACACAGACCCATTCTAGACCTCAGAGAATTGAACAAATTCCTGTTCAGAGAGAAGTTCAAAATGATTTCTTTAGGAACTCGGCTGCCATACCTTCGGGGTCAGGATTGGCTTTGTTCTCTAGATCTCAAGGATGTGTACACTCATGTTCTCATCCATCCAAGTCACAGGAAGTTCCTTCGATTCCTGTTTCAAGGAAAGCACTACCAATACAGGGTTCTTCCTTTTGGCCTGGATTCTGCATCAAGAGTGTTCACAAAATGCATGGCTTTGGTAGCAGCATTTCTCTGCACCCTGGGAATATTCGTCTTCCCTTACTTAGACGACTGGCTCATTCGAGTCCATTCAGGGCCAGAAGCCAGTTTTGCTCTGTCTCGCACAATGCGCATCCTTCAGTATTTGGGACTTGTCATAAACTTCCCAAAATCCAACCTTGTTCCCACTCAATCCTTAGAATTTATAGGAGTTCATCTGGATACCAGACAGACAAGGGCCTTCCTTCCACAGCCCCACTGTCTTCGCATTGTACAGTTAGCTTCCCAAGCAGTGCTGAAACCTCATCTCACTGCTTGGGAAATGTTACAGTTGCTAGGCCACATGGCATCCACCGTGCATGTGGTTCCTTATGCTCGTCTCCATATGAGGGCAGCCCAGTGGACCTTATCCACTCAGTGGACTCAGGTATCAGGTTGCCTGTCAGACAAAATAGCAAATTTAGATCGTCTTATTTTGTCCCTCCAATGGTGGCAGTCACCCAGAAACCTTCTGGTGGGGTTTCCTTTCCAGCAACCCCTACCCCAAGCCACTCTAACAGATGCTTCACAGGTGGATTGGGGAGCCCACCTGCACGACCTCTCTACCCAGGGTACCTAGACTCCACAGGAGGCCTGTCTTCATATCAACCTCCTGGAGCTCAGAGCAATCTTCCTTGCTCTTCGAGTGTTTCACATCCAGCTCAGCTACAAGACAGTCCTAGTTCAAACGGATAATCAGGTAGCCATGTTCTATGTGAACAAGCAGGGCGGAACAGGCTCTCTGTCACTATGCAACAAAGCTTTGCGACTATGGGCCTTCGCCAGAGAGCATCAGATTCATCTCCTTGCGGTGTATCTTCCAGGCATTCACAACTCTTGGGCAGACAAACTCAGTTGAGTTCTGCTTCCACACAAATGGTCTCTCCATGCAGACCAAGTGGCCAAATTTTTCAAATTTGGGGAGCCCCGGACATAGACCTTTTTGCAAGTCCACTGAATGCCAAACTTCCCCAGTTCTGTTCCAGAATTCTGGCTCGAGGTTCTTAGGCCAGGGATGCTTTCTTCCTTCACTCGGATCAGGACTTCCTGTATGCCTTCCCACCCATTCCCCTAACTTCCAAAACCCTATTCAAGCTTCAGAGAGACAAAGGTCATATGATTCTCATAGTTCCACGTTGGCCACAGCAACCGTGGTACCCTCTTCTCCTATATCTCTCTCAAGCTCTGCCTCTGGAGTTCGGATGTGCTCCAGATCTTCCCTCACAAGACGATGGGATGCTTTGGCATCCCAGTCCCCAGTCTCTGCATCTCAGGGCCTGGTTGCTGAAAGCCTAGAACTTCAGGACCTTAACCTTTCCCAGCAGGTAAAGGATATCCTTCATACTTCCAGGAAACCCCCCACAAGACGCTCTTATGCATTTAAGTGGAAGATGTTTACCATATGGTGCTCGCAGAAGGGTCTTAACCCTCTTGCGATACCTCTAGAATCATTACTGGAGTATCTCCTTCATTTGTCAAAAGCAGGGCTTAAGACCAATTCAGTGAGAGTCCATTTGGGTGCTATTGCCGCTTCTTTCAAGCCTCTAAATGGACAGCCTATTTGCTCTCATCCTCTTATAGCGAGTTTTATGAGAGGCCTTCTTCTAACAAAGCCTCCCATTAAGCCACCACCGGTGGCATGGGACTTGAATCTGGTACTTGGGCAGCTCATGAAACCGCCCTTTGAACCATTAGCCACTACCTCTTTGAAATTCCTTTCCTGGAAGGTTATCTTCCTCATTGCAATCACATCAGCACGTCACATCAGTGAATTGCAAGTGTTGGTGGCTGATCCTCCTTATACAAGGTTCCACCATGATAAGGTAGTTCTTAGGACTCATCCACACTTAATGCCAAAGGTGGTTTCGCCTTTTCATTTAAACCAAGTGGTTTACCTTCCTGTATTCTTTCCGAGGCCTAATGCCTCCAGTGCAGAAAGGAACCTTCATACTTTGGCCTTTTATTTGCAAAGGACAAAGCAACATAGAAAATCCTCTCAACTCTTTGTTGCTTTTGATCCTAGTCATTTGAGACTTCCAGTCTCCAAAAGGACACTGTCCAACTGGATTGCACAGTGTATATCTTTTACCTGTGAGAGTAAGAACCTTCCTCTTGAAGGCCATGTCAATGGCTCATCTTCACTCTGTGTCTATCGACGACATCTGTCGAGCAGCTACTTGGGCTTTGGTACATACCTTCACAGCCCATTACTGCTTAGACAAGGACTCCTGCCGGGATACCTTGTTTGGTCAGGCTGTTCTTCAACACCTGTTCCAGACTTAATCAACTCCTACCCACCATTCCTGGTAGGATGCCAGAGATCCATGGGGGGAAGTGGAGCCCTTTCACAAGGGCACACAACTTTCTGGGGCCATCTCCCTGGCATCTGCAGCTAGGGAGTCCCCATATTTGAAGACTACATTCCTGCTTGTTCCTGGAGATAGCATAGATCTTCAGGAACAAGCAGGAATGTAGTCTTCACAGATGGGTATCGTCGGTTCCGACGGTGCCTGCGCGGGAACGCTCCCCAGCGTCCAATAGGAACACTTTTGGGAGTATCCCTCAGCACATGCGTGCTGCCTTCCCGCCTTTCCAACTGTCCCCTCTTCAGTTCTTCGTTTTCCGCGTGAGCCAACAGAAAATTCACCCTGTCACCACAGAAAATTCCGTCTTTAAAATTGTTTTCTTGTGGTTGCGTTTGCCTCCGCGTGACGCTTACCGGTACCGCTGGTTCTTTTCCAAAAAAAACCCCCCTTATACTTTGAACTGTTTCTCTTCAGAAACCTTTCTTTTTTGGTGCTAGGCACTATTTTGGGCACTAGGCCCCACATTCCTAAAACATGGAAAAACCAACTAGTGGTTTTAAAAAATGTACTAAGTGTGGCGGTACTATTTCCGTCACTGACACCCATGATTGGTGTCTTAAATGTTTAGGGGCTGAACATTCTCCATATGAATGTCTCTCCTGTATGGGGATGACTAAAAGAGGAAGACAGAACCGGGCTGCAAAGCTCGGTACCCTCTTTTCTTTGGATGCCAGATTCATTGCATCGACATCTTCAAGGGCCTCCTCTTCCTCCCATGGATCTCAGGTAACTAAACATAAAAGCCGGTCCTCAAAGGGTAGCTCTCCTGCTAAGCATCGAGAGGCCATTGGCATTGCCCTTGAGGGAACCACACCGGCAAAGTAGCCCCGGCGGGAGGCTTCGGCTTCCAAAGCATCAATGGGGCTCCAGGATGTTCTCGAGGCCTCGACCTCGCAAGAACTACCTGTGCCATGCTCAGGGGTTCCGGCCATTTTCACCGGTACCGACACCCAGGCATCGGCCGCGTCGATAGACCAGAGGTTCCTCGCTATCGAACGCAGCATCGCAGCTCTTCTCTCAGTTGTGGTACCGTTGGTCCAATGGGCACCGGTACCGACATCGACACCGATGCGGTACCTACACTGGTACAGACACCGGTGACGGTACCGGCCCCGGTAGGAATTCTTCCCACGCCATCTTTGGCTGGAATAGACAGGTCGGTACCGTGTCAACTCGGTACTGACTTCAATCGATACCGGGACCGTGCTTTGTATGAGCATCATGGTCAGGAATACTTTGAATTCTCCGATTCCGAAGACTGACAATTCTGCTGGTACTAGAGGGTTTTTCCCAGAAGATCCCTCTTCTCCCCAATGCAGAATGTCACCTCCAGAAGGCATGGCTTTTCAGGATTTTATTTGTGATATGGCCAAGGGCCTTTCAATCACGGTGGCTCCTGAAGAGGAACCCAGAGCAAAGGAATTGGAGATTCTCCAATATCCTAAAGTTCCAAAGGGAGGCAGCCATTCTGCCCATCCATGAAATTCTGCATAACTTGATGCTCAGAATGTGGGAGACACCTCTGACTACATCTCCTCACTCTAGGAGACTTGATGTATCGAGTTTCGCCATGTCCTGGATTTCAAAAGACTCAGCTGCCACACCATTCAATGTTGGTGGAGTCAGCCATGCGTAGGATGAAAAGTGCAAAGAGGCATGCATCCAATCCTCCAGGTCGTGAATGCAGGACTCTGGACGCTTTTGGACACTGAACTTTTCAGGCTTCCATGCTTTCAGCTAGGATCAGTTCATATATACTATATATGGGAATGTTCCTCAAGGAAGTTTCAGGAGACTTGGAGCTTATGAGCCCATTTCTCCCAGATGACAAGAGACAAGACTTTCTTGCTCTAATTAAGCATGCTCAAGATGTCTCCAAGTTTGTAAATCGTGCAGCCTTTGACTGCTTTGAATGCCTCAGCAGAACCTCTGCTATTGCCATTGGCGCACGACGGATTGCCTGGCTTCAGGCATCAGACTTGGGTACAGGACAAGTTAGGCAACATTTCTTGCACGGGAGAGAATTTCTTTGGCAAGAACTGGCAGGAAAAGACTAACGAGTTAGATGCTGACAATACTACTCTAGATAGACTGTCGAAATCTACAGCCACTCCAGCTAAAAAGAAGCCTTATAAAAACCCTCTTTCAGCAAAAAGAGGAAATTTTATCCTTCCTATACCCAGAAGAGTCAAACTCGGGGTCAGGTTGCCCAAAAGGGACAAACTAGACAACAGAAGAAGCCAAAAGGCCTGCGAGCCCAACCAGCTCCGCAGGTTCAGCCCCCTCAAGGGCTTTGACTCCTTCCTGGAGAGTTTAGCCTTCCTGCCTCTGAGGGGTCCCCAACCCCCCAGTATCCCAGGCAGGTTATGCCACTTTGCCAACAGATGGCATCAGATAACAGCAGAAGATTGGACTTTGTCCATTGTAGGAGAAGGGTACAAGCTTCATTTTCACAGCATGCCCCCTCCTACAATTCTAAACAATTCAATTCTCAAACCTCTGCAGATCTGCTAGATCACGAGGTCTCAACACTTCTTGCCCAAGGGGCAATAGAGGAGGTACCCATTCTTCAACGGGGTGCAAGGTTCTACTCCCCCTATTTTCCAAAGAAAACAGGAGGACACGGACCCATTTTAGACCTCAGAGAATTGAACAAATACCTGTTTCGAGAGAAGTTCAAAATGATTTCTCTAGGAACTCTTCTGCCATACCTTCAAAGCCAGGATTGGCTTTGCTCTCTAGACTTAAAGGATGCATACACTCACATTCTGATCCATCCAGATCACAGGAAATTCTTACGATTCCTTTTCAGGGGAAGACATTTCCAGTATAGGGTTCTTCCCTTTGGTCTGGCTTCAGCACCAAGGGTATTCACGAAATGCATGGCAGTAGTAGCTGCATTTCTGCGAACCCTGGGGATATTCGTCTTCCTTTACTTAGACGACTGGCTCATTCGAGCCCCTACAGTTGCAGAGGCCAGCACTACACTACACTACACTACACAGCACAATGCGAATCCTCCAATACTTGGGGTAGGTAATAAACTTCCCAAAATCCCAACTTGTTCCTTCCCAATGCCTGGAATTCATAGGGGCCTGTCTAGATACCAGACAGGCAAAGGCTTTCCTTCCACAGGCCCAGTGTCTTCGCATAATGCAACTAGCTTCTCAAGCAGCGGGGAAATCCTCCCTAACTGCTCGAGAGCTACTACAGTTGCTGGGACATATGGCATCCACAGTTCATGTAGTCCCATATGCTCGCCTCCACATGCGAGCAGCTCAGTGGACCTTATCCACACAGTGGACACAGGCCACAGGTCATATATTCAGACAAAATAATAAACTCTCAACTACTAATTTTGTCCCTCCAATGGTGGCAATCACTAGAAAATCTGACATTGGGGTCTCCTTTTCATCAATCCCTCTTTCAGGCCACCCTAACGACAGATGCATCAAAGGTGGGTTGGGGAGCACACCTGAATCATTTCTCTACACAGGACACCTGGACTTCACAGGAGGCTGGTCTACACATAAACCTCC
Source organism: Ichthyophis bannanicus (assembly GCA_033557465.1). NCBI lineage: Eukaryota > Metazoa > Chordata > Amphibia > Gymnophiona > Ichthyophiidae > Ichthyophis > Ichthyophis bannanicus. The sequence goes on from CM066035.1 coordinate 259,690,148, forward strand.
TGGAATTAAGAGCAATTTATTTAGCTCTTTGAGTATTCCACGCCCAGCTCAGCTACAAGACAGTCCTAGTTCAGACGGACAATCAAGTAGCCATGTTCTATGTGAACAAGCAGGGCGGGACAGCCTCTGTCGTTATGCAACAAAGCTTTACGACTGTGGGCCCTCGCCAGAGAGTATCAAATTCACCTTCTAGTGGTATACCAGGCATTCAAAACCTTTGGGCAGACAAACTCAGTCGAGTACTGCTGCCTCACGAGTGGTCCTTCCACCTAGACCAGGTGGCAAGGATATTTAATCTCTGGGGCACTTCAGATATAGATCTCTTTGCAAGTCCACTGAATGCCAAACTTCCCCGGTTCTATTCCAGGATTCCGGCTCACAATTGTCAGGCAAGGGATGCTTTCTTTCTTCACTGGGGTCAGGACTTCCTTTATGCCTTCCCACCCATTCCCCTCATCCCCAAAACACTCTTCAAGCTTCAGAGAGACAGGGGTCGCATGATTCTCATAGCGCCATGATGGCCACGCCAAGCGTGGTATCCCCTGCTTCTACATCTCTCTCAAGCTGCACCTCTGGAGTTAGGACATACTCCAGATCTCCTTTCTCAAGAGGATGGGACGCTATGGCACCCGAATCCCCAGTCCCTGCATCTCACAGCCTGGTTGCTGAAGGCTTAGACCTCCAGGATTTCAACCTGTCCCAACAGGTAAGGGATATCCTTCAGGCTTCTAGGAAACGTTCCACAAGAAGATCTTATGCCTTCAAGTGGAAACGTTTTACTACATGGTGCTCCAAGAAGGGATTAAACCCCCTTGTCATACCTTTAGAATTGATACTAGAGTATCTCCTTCACTTATCGAATTCTGGTCTAAAGACCAATTCGGTAAGAGTCCATCTTAGTGCAATTGCTGCTTCTTATAAGCCTCTGAATGAACAACCAATTTCCTCTCATCCACTCATATCCAGATTTATGAGAGGTCTTCTATTAACCATACCTCTCATTAAGCCACCATCGGGTGGCATGGGATCTAAATCTAGTTCTCGGGCAGCTCATGAAGCCGCCTTTTGAGCCTTTAGCCACTACAACCCTTACGTTTTTGACCTGGAAGGTCATCTTCCTAATTTCAATCGCCTCTGTATGTCGTATTAGTGAACTGCAAGCTTTAGTGGCTGATCCTCCTTATACTAGGTTTCATCATGATAAGGTTGTTCTTAGGTTGTTTTTGGCATACACTTTATGCCAAAGGTGGTTTCGCCTTTTCATTTAAATCAATCAATTTATCTTCCTGTATTTATCTTCCTGTATGTTTTCCGAGGCCTCACGCCTCTAATGCAGAAAGAAACCTTCATACTTTGGATTGTAAAAGAGCCTTAGCTTTTTACCTACAGAGAACACAGCAACATAGAAAGTCCTTGCCACTTTTTATAGCTTTTGACTCTAGTCATTTGGGACTTCTAGTCTCCAAAAGAACTTTATTTACAGAACTTTATCTACATAGTTTTCCCCAGTTAACGCCATGTTATATCCCTGTTTTATGTAAACGTAGGACAAAATGTATGTCCAAGTGTTCAATGTTCAATGTAAACCGTACTGATGATAAATAGAGCGGTATATAAGAAGTGTTAAATAAAAATAAATAAATAAATCTAAATGGATTGCCCAATGCATATCCTTTGCTTATGAGAGTAAGGGTCTTCCTCTTCATGGCCATGTCACAGCTCATAACGTGAGAGCCATGGAACTTCCATGGCTAATCTCCACTCTGTGTCTATCGACATTTGTCGAGCAGCCACCTGGGCTTCGGTACACACCTTCACAGCCCACTACTGCCTGGATAAAGCCTCCCGTCGGGATGCTGCCTTTGGCCAAGCTGTTCTTCAAAATCTCTTTCAGACCTAATTCAACTCCTACCCACCAACCCTGGTGGAATGCCAGAGATCCATGGGAGGAAGGATTCCCACCTTTCTAGGGTGGTACCTTCCTGGGGCTATCTCCCTGGCATCTTCAGCTAGGGAGTCCCCATATGTGAAGGCTACATTCCTGCTGGTTCCTGGAGATAGCGTAGTTACCTGTAACAGGTGATCTCCGGGAACAGCAGGCATTTAGTGTTCACAACCCGCCCACCTCCCCTAGGAGTTGTATATCTCTCTCTTTCTCTCTTTCCCTCTCTCTCTTGTCTTGGCTATAAACTCAACTGGAGAGGGACAGTTGGGAAAGGCAGCACACAGGCGCTGTGAGATGCTCCCAAAAGCTTTCCTATTGGACGCTGGAGAGCGTTCCCGCACAGGCTCCGTCGGTGCCGACGATACCCATATGTGAAGACTAAATTCCTGCTGTTCCCGGAGATCACCTATGCTTTACATCCTCTGGGCATTCACCCAGAGAATTTCCATTTTCTCTCTGTTTAAATAAAAATCATTTTATCCAGTTCTGAGCAGCATTAAAACATGTAAAAAATAATTGCAGTATTAGTGCCAGATTCACCATGCAGCGGAGCAAAACCTTTGTCATCTGCATATAAATATACTTTAAACATCAACGCTTATAAGCCCCAAGGGAATACAAATATTAAATAAGGAATAATAAAGCCTGTGGCAGCGGTCTAGTATTCAAGGATTTGTCGCTTTCTGCTTTCACCATTGCTTGTGATAGCCCAGAAAGATACAAAGAAAACCAACACTTCTCTCTCCCCTCCCCCCCCCAACCATCCGTAATCCCTGCATACGATTTAGGAAGATTTCATTATTTACTCAATCAAAGGCAACAGAGAGATTGAGGGGAACCAGGAATCCTGATTCCCTTTGGTTCGGCAGTCCCCCTCCAGTCATCCGGCAACAAGACATGTGTCTGTGCTGAAACCTCTTTTGGAGAAGATTATAGATACTGATCTAAAGTTACTTAGATATCCAGGCCTTGGTTATTAGGGATGAGATGGCATTGGTTAGTTATCAATTGGTCCTTTACCCATAGAAAGATGGCTAGCATAGTTTTACGAGTATAGTAGTATTCTTGAGCCATCCTTTGAATGTTTGCTGATGCTCAATGATGATTATCCTCCTCTGATGAGCCATGATGAAATAAAATCTAGATATTTCACCGGCGAACTGAGAGCATACAGCAAGTTTTTGATGAGTAGCACAATTAAATAGCAATTTCAAATTTCAGGTATAATTGATTTAATTTCCACTAGTTTAAAATAAAACTCATTAATTTGACAAAATTCTTATAGGGATGGACTTTGGATTTAGCTTGCGCCTTTTTCAGAAGTAGCTCAAGATGAGTTTTACTTATGGTACAGTAGGCATGTTCCTGAAGAGCTTAAAATCTAAGTTTGTACCTGAGGCAATGGAGGGTTATGTGACTTTTGCAAGATCACAAGAGTGATGGTAGGATTTAAACCTGGCTTCCATGGCTCCTCAGCCCACTGCTCTAACCATTAGGCAGCTATTTCTTTAAAATGGTTCTAATTGGCCTAGCCTCATAGATCAACTGCAGTGTTGGGTGCCCCCATGCAAAAGGCCTAGACTCAGCTTCTACTTTATGTTTTGGACTTGGGATGCTCTTTTGAAGGGGGGGGGTGCTTAGCCACTGTTCAATGATGGCACCTATTGACAAGATTCTGTGTATGCGTACTGTGTTGCAGAGGGAGCTGTGGTTTGGATCTTGATTGAAGACTGTTACTGAAATGACTGGGCTAGGTGGTAAGTTAACAAAATAAAGCAAAACCCCTGGGTAGTTCTGAATGAAGGCTTGTGATATCTAAGCCCTTAGAAGCAAGTTTGTTTAACAAACTGTCAGTCCAAAGGACCAGGAAGAAAAATGCAGAACCAAAAATATGGAGCTCTTATTAGCATCCTTGCTGTGCTTGAATTAGTTCAACCCTCTGCCCACCCCCCCCCCCCCCCTTTTGCTGGTTTATCTCCATCCCCTGCTTTCTTACCTAGTACTTTATGGAAAAAGCCAAAGTCTGTTATATCTTTGTCTTTACATGTTGTATATATTTTACTTTGCTTAAACCAATCCCATGTTTTTATGTTTCAACATAAAATATAGTACAGATTAGTCCAGCGTATCTCAATAACACAGGTACACTAAAAAATTTTTTTTTAAACTGCCTCTAATGTTTCGATTGATTTTTACGTTTTTTTGGTGCGCTGAATCCAAATCTGGTAACCAATTTGCTCCATCACGTACAGATTTTTTGCTACATTGGGTTAGCAGTTTGAGGTGAACGTTTCAGATTGAGTGCGATCGAGATAAAAGTTTCTTGGATGAATTCTTTATACTAATTGTTTAGTAGTTATTCAAATAAGAATAAAGAAAATTGTAACAAGGCAACACAAGAATAGAGTAATGTCAACAAAACACACTGTGATGGTAGCAAAATTGTCTGCACTTAAAACAGCCACATACATGTGCACAAACATTGAGCATATAAGAGCGAGGTTAGACACAAAGCAAAGCAAAGAAATGTGCAAAAAATGTTGTACAGATATGTATGTAAGAATAGAAAACGCCAACCGCACCATTGCAATGCATGAAGACAAACACCCGATGGTGTGAAAATAAAATTCTAATAAATGAGATCCGACACTGTGGTAATAACTAGCAAATTTTTATTTCAAAGTTTAGTAAAAACACGATATTTGTCAACACAGTTTAGATTTTAAAGTCATTCTTGGGTCAATCAATCTCCTGGTGGGCCCGTTTCTTCTTCCCCTGAATGCTTCTCTTGGTGCGCTGCTTGGCGTATTTTTCATCTGGGGTTTCCCGCAGCAGCAACCAGCAGAAATCAGCCATCATAGTGGTGTTCCATCTTCCTTGGTACCTTCTCTCTGCGTCCTTGATGTCCTGGTGAAACCTTTCACCTTGTTCTTCACTGTACGCCCCCAAGTTTTCGGGAAAGTAGTTCACATGGGAGTGCAAGAAATGGACTTTCAGGCTCATGTTACAGCCTTGTTCTTTGAAGGCATTGAGCATCCTGGCAACAATATCCTTATAGTTCTCATCCCGCCTGTTCCCCAAGAATTTGAGAACAACATCCTTGAAGGAATCCCAGGCTTCTTTTTCCTTCTCAGACATCGTTTCAGCGAATGCTCCATCTGAAATGAGTTTCCTTATATCAGGGCCAACAAACACTCCTTCCTTTAGCTTTGCTTCAGAAAGTCGGGGGAACTTTGAGCAAAGGTACCGAAAGCACTCACTATCTTTTGGAAGGGACTTGATGAATTGCTTAATGAGACCCAACTTAATGTGGAGAGGTGGTAATATAATTTTATCACGAGGTACCAAGCTCTCATGAAGAACATTTTTCTCACCGGGTCTCAAATACTCCCGAATTGGCCAGTCTTTTTTTCCCCAGTGTAGGTCGCGGGCCCGGCTATCCCACAAGCAAAGGAAGCAGGGATATTTGGTGAAACCGGATTGCTGCCCTAATAGCATGGATAGAATTTTAAAGTCTCCACAAATCATCCACTTATGCTCATCATAACGAATCTTCTGAAGAATCAGGGCCAAATTCTCGTATTTTTCTTGGAGAATAACAGAGTGAGCAATAGGAACTGAAGCGAATGTGTTGCCATTATGAAGAAGAACACCTTTTATGCTGTCTTTTGACGAATCAATGAACAGCCGCCATTCAGCAGGATCATACTTGAGTTTAAACTTTTCCATCATTCCGTATATATCGTTGCAAAATACCAAATCTTCCTCTTTGCTGAAATACTTCAAAAATTGTGTCTCGCGGTTGCGGTACCAATAAAAAGTTGTTCCTGGTGACAATAGATTTTTCTGTTTAAGCCGAGAACCTAGCAGTTGGGCAGCATCTTTTGGGAGTCCTAAATCCCGGACTAAATCATTCAATTCAGCTTGAGAGAAAAGTTCAGGTTTCGGATATGGTTCAGTTTCAAACTCGGAAGTACTGGACTCATCGGGAAAAGCCATCTGATGAGTCTCATCATGATCAGAACCGTCCACACAAATATGATCCAAAGATTTTGGTGGTTCAGGCACAGGTACTTCGTTGCTATGAGGCATAGGCCTAATTGCTGAGGGAAGGTTGGGGTAACTTATTACGTTCTTATTTTTTAAGTTGTATCCCTTCACAATGCAAGAGCAAAAATAGCAGTCACTGCTGTGGTCTCTTTGTTCACGCCACATCATAGGTATTCCGAAACGAAATGCTTGTTTTTTACCTTTCATCCATAAGCGTAGATCTTCCTCACATGTCTTGCACACTTTGTGAGGAGCCCATGGTTTGTCTTGATCGCTTAACTTCAAACCGAAATAGGCGAAATATACTTTTTAAATAAATGCAGAAATGTTCCTCTGCCGCTTTTTCACGGTATATTCCCCACAAATAAAACAGAAACTGTCCGGAGAGTTGACGCAACCTCTGGCTCTGTGAGCCATCACAAATACACAGCACTGCAAACTACAACTGTAGTGAACCACTTCGGAATAAAGCTGGATTACGACTGAGCAAACAAAAGGTAATAATGAACTTGCAAGAAACTGAAATTTGACAGGAACGTTCATGTCGCAACCACCGTGTTTGAGCGAGCGAACGAGGCGAGGCGAACAGGAAAGAATATGCGCCAGCGCGAGTACTGGATTTAGCCTCCCCGCCTCCCAATTGTCCTGTTAATGTATAAAATGAATACAAAACACTCTAAAATATCATGAGGGAGTGTTTCTAGTTAGTTAACCATTACAACCTCTATTTTGGGCCAAGAAAATAAACTGCAGTCGGCTAAAGAAATTATGTGAACATTCCTTATATGGGTAAGAAATCTAATTTTGCAAGAAAACGTGACGTGATGGAACATTTTGGCTATTTTTCCTGGATTCAGCACCCCAAAATCTATAGGAATCAGTTGCAAAACTGGAGGCAGTTTTTTGGTAGTGTACCTGTGTAATTTATAAAATGGAAAATTCATTAATGTATACTTAAATTCTGGACATTAATATTTATTTACCAAGATTGTGGTTGCTAAGCTCTGTGTTACTTTAAAGCTTTTCCTCAGGATGTGCAGGGTTCTGTGTTAGCAATCTGCGATCTTTTGGATTCCTGCCAGCTGGATACATGGTATCTGTTAGAAATAGGATACAGTGCTTGATGGACTTCGGTCTGACCTAGTATGGCAAATTTTACGTTCTTAATGTTGGGGGGGAGGGAGGGGGAAGGCAGGGGCAGTGTGTTAGACTTTTGATGAGACCAGACTTACATAGAGTAAATGGCCTCTGGTTGCCCGCAGTACCTTTACATTTTCTGTCTTTTTTTTCTCCCCCAACCTTTCCTAGAATCCCTATCTGTGAGATGGTACAGCCCCCTCTAGTGCTTTTCCCTAGCCTTTCTGCTTTTCCCTCTTTATCTGTCTTTTTTTTTCTCTGACTGCTTTTGTTTTTTCCCTGAGCCTTTTCGAGTCAACCTTATTTTTAACGTTTGTGTGTGTGTATGTATGCACATGAACATACACCCACATTCGCTCTCTACAAAGTGCTGGAAATTTGTTGACTTTCATAATAGGGTGTATATAGTATGGCCCCAATATTCAAAAGGCATTTTACATGGTTTACAGACCTGTATACCATGTAAATGCCTCTAACCGGGATATTGAACAGTACCTGGTTAGTGCTGCTGAATATCCACAATCTTCTCTCCTTCATGCCTTGATGATAACCATTTGGCATCGGTTTGTGTCATGGGCGTTTGAGGAGGAGTGGAAGCGGCAACAATCAATAATTGGACACCAGCGCTAATTGCATTCCGCCTGTTAGCAATCTGCAGATAAAGTGAGCTTCACCTATCTTTTATCTTTTAGCCGCAGGAGCTAACCGGGCAGCATGCATTATCGCCGTTGCCCGGTTAGCTACTGTGGTTGGGGGGCTGTGCGGCAAACACAGATATTCAATGCTGGGGCCGCATATGACCTTGGCATTGAATATCGGGGGTTAAGGGCCATGTGCCACAGTGGTGCATAGCCGACCTAGATGAATATCTTACCCAATATATTTAAAAGAAATACTTTGTATGTGAAGGCAAATTTTAGATAGCACGTGAAGATTGGAATTGAAACGTTGAGGTTGCGATGTACACAGTTCTATGGTATTTTAGAAAAGGCTCTAGCAAACTTGGAGCCTTTTTTGAAATAATGCAGGAGTGCACATGTATTTTGTGACGTCCAACCAAGAAACGCAACACTCACAGGAAAATACACCACCAGTCTAGAGTGAAGTGTGACTAAACACAATAGATTATAGCATACAATGGCAAGTTTCGAATTCATGCTGAAAGTGTAAAATTTAAATTCCAATTCATTCTGCTAGACCAGTCCAGACTAGTGCGTTGTGTCCCCCTGCCAGCAGATGTTGAAGACAGAGAAAATACCAGAAGGTTCAGCGACCCGGTCATGGCATATATAGAAGCTCCCTTAAGGGTCGCCTTCAGTATTTTTGTTTCCAGCAGATGATGGTTCTCTTTCTGCTCCTGCCTGTTTACTTTGAGGGTTTGCTGTCAGTAAGGCTTTGGTGAATTTTGGATGGTGGATGACTTCAGAGAGCACAAGAGGTGTTTCCTGGGGAGTTTCCCACACTTAGATACCCCTTTTATTCTAGTTAGAGCTCCTGATCACAAGGATCAGCGTAGCTCCCAATCTTGGTGGCAGACTCCAGGTCGGAAGGACCTTTGCAGTCTATGGAGAGGGCAGCTGTCTTCAGTGTCTCCTGGCAGCGGAGTGAACAGACTTTATTTAAAAAAAAAAAAAAAAAAAGAAAGGCAGACGCCTTCAAAATGTTTTCTTTAGAGGGCTCTCCAGTAAGTTCTCTCCCCCCCCCCTTCACCGGGATCACCACAAATGGGACATCTCCTTCGCTCCCTCCCTCCCCCCCCCCCCCTGCCGTCACCACCACTTTACTGCCACTCTGTGGGAATTGCAGCTGCAGCAAAATTGGCAGCTGCATCAGGGGACACCGCTACCATTTCTACCTCCGAATTCCCACCATTTTTGGCTAACAACGGCCCTGCCTCGCTCCATGCCTTGCCTTGTGGTGACCATTTTGAAGATCTCCCCTTGCCTTTTTACACTGCTGCCAGCGGTTTCAAAAGGCTCTTTCTTGGCGGACAGATATGCCTTACATGTTGTTGCGCTGCCTGGCTTGCGGCCAGAAGCACAGTCGATCAACTTTGTGCGGCCTGTTCCTCTGACCTCGGGGCGACCTCTGGTGCACTTCAGAACCCCCCCCCCCCCCCCCGATGGAAACTCTCCGATGCAGGCAACTCAACAAGCTTTTTCAGCTGTCGGTCACACAGTCACCATTGAAGCAGCCATTTCAGCTCCTATGGCATATGCCCCCTCCCCACCCTTCCTGCTATCTGATCAGTTGGGGATTTGGGAGCAGGGCCCAGCCAGCCCCCAGGCAAGAATCGGAGCATTTTATGGTGCTTTATCGCCGAGCTTGGGATCTCTGGAGGATACAGCCTGCCTCCTTGCAGATCACGGCCTCCTTCTCTCCACATACGTCCTCGGGCCAGGATTGTGCATCCAGGAAACGCACCAGGGACCCTCTGGCATGTGCAGACAAAGATGAAGAGACCAAAACAGTCTCCTGGCTCTCTGGGGAGCGGAATGCCATGATGGATGGGCGTGATCCCCTCTGACAGCAACAGTCAGAGCAGCATGTCCGATAGGGAAGATGGGGATTGGTCCCCTCCTGAAGATCAGGGGAATGGTCAAGATGAGGCTCAGGATGTCAGTCTATTTCATAAGGATGAGCTCCTGGTGCTGATTGGGCTCATCGTTGTAGCACTGTGCCTTTCCAACGCTCCTGACCAGCCACACTCTAGTTAGCCAAACCCCTTCTCAGGCTGATCCTATCCTAGAAGGCATAAAAAAAGCCTCCTAAGTCCTTTCCTTTTTATCCCTTAAACTTCAACAAATGGTCTCTCTCAACTGGTATTGCCCGAAAGCATCCCTATGCTCAGCCAAGCGTTTAGGCCACTATTATCTCTGGTCCCCTACAGACCTGAACAGGAGTCTACGCTTCCCTAAGGTAGACGCCATTGTTACGACCATCACAAAGCACACCACCATTCCTGTGGAAGGAGGAGAGGCACTGCGGGATCAGAATGACCACAAGGTGGAGGGACTGATGAAGACAGACTTTTCCTCTACCTTGCTCGCCCTCCAGGCATCCGCCTGTGGGGATTAGCAGCATGTGTCCTACTCTGCTGGATCCAATTATTTTGCCCAAGGATTCTGCCTCGGCACAACTGGAATAGGTCACTGCCTTTTTGGCTGACGCCCTCTATGATCTCCTTCGCCTTGCTGCTTGCTCAGTCACATTAGCCATGATAGCTGCTCTTTGGCGAGGACTTTGAAAAGCTTGTGAAGGATTTGGGGGAAGTTAAGCCTCAGCGCCACCCTAAGGATAAGCCCAAAGCAGCCTCCCAACCTTCCGGGCTGCCTGCTTCCTACTCTTCCACCCCTCGGTCTCGTTTTCAGGGACTCTAGGCATTATCAGCCTGGTAAGCCCTCCTCTTCCTCCTCCTTCATACCTGCCCCAAATCGCTGTCCTTTTCGTGAGTTCCGCAAGTTTAGGGCCTTCTCGGCGGGGAGGTTCTCCAGCCTGCGCCGATGGTCAACCCACATAACAACCGATCACTGGGTCTTGGACATTATTCGTCATGGATATGTCCTCAAGTGCGCCCGACCCATCAAAGACGCCTTGTAATAGCCCCTTGTGACTCTCCCCAAAAACAGGTGACTCTGCAGGCTACACTTCAGCGTCTGCTCCATCTCCAGGAATCTGCCCAGTACACCCCTGTGAAAGAGGCTCAGGCCGCTGCTCCATCTATTTTGTGGTACCAAAAAAGGATGGTTTCTATCAGCCCATTCTAGATCTCAAGGGTGTTAATCATTCCCTTCGGATACCTCGGTTCCGCATGGAAACGCTTCACTTGGTGATGCAAGCCGTCGGGAGTGGAGAGTTCCTCGCTTCCCTGGATTTGGCGGAGGCCTACTTTCACATTCCAATTTGCACAGATCAGCAGTGTCTTCTACGATTTGCCGTGCTCGGCCACCACTATGAGTGCCAGGCACTGCCCTTCGGGTTGGCAACAGCACCACACACCTTCTCTATCACAAGCAATGATCGTCATCGCCGCAGCCTTGCGGTGATGGGGAATTTGCGTCCACTCTTAACTGGACAATTGGCTCATGAGAGCCAAGTCATATTTTGTGGCTCTAGAGGCAGTCTCAAACGTAGTGACCTTCCTCGAGAGCCTCAGGTGGGTAATCAGTCATGGCAAAAGCCATCTGGTTCCATCTCAATTCCTAGAATTCCTCGGAGCCAGGTTTGACACCTGCCTTGTGGGAGGGTTTTCCTGACACAGGAACACTGCATCGCATTCTCCAACCAGCTACGGGCCTTTTTCTTGTCTTTTTGACCTCGAGTATGGGACTTTCTACGAGTTCTAGGCCTCATGGCGGCCACGATCGATGTGGTACCCTGGGCTCGGGCGCACATGCATCTTCTGCAGCGGGTGCTCCTTTGTCACTGGTCTCGCCTCCACAGACTACAGCATCCGACTCTCTCTTCCCCGACCATTGCACAGCAACTTATGATGGTGGATTGCTCCATCCAAACTGCTTCTCCGGGGTTCCCCTAGAGAATCCGCAATGGATTGTATTTGCTATCGGTCTGGAGAGCCCATTGTCATGGAATAATGACACAGGGCTCCTAGACTGCTCAGGAAGCCACATGGTCCATCAATTGTCTCAAGGCATGAGTGGACTATCTTGCTCTCCTGGCCTTTCAGCCACAACTCCGCGAACAGGCAGTCAGAGTTCTCTGCAACAACGCAACGACTGTGTCTTATCTCAACCAGCAGAGTGGCACCAAATGTTCAGGGGTGGCCAAGGAGATGGCCCTTCTTTTCACGTGGACGGAGATGACCCTGTGACCACTATCGGCTCAGCATATCACAGGGGTAGACAACATTCAGGTCGACTTTCTCAGCCACCATGCCCTTGACCCCAATGAATGGGAGCTCATTCCCTGGGTGTTCGAGTGGATAGTCCGCACGTGGGGACGTCCCAGACCGCACAGAATGCCAAGGTCTCAGCCACCTTCAGTCGTCAGAGGGAACACAGGTCCCAGGGCCTCTCTGTCCTGACCCTGCCCTGTCCAACGTGTACTCTCCTTTACCTCTTTCTCCCTTGGCCATTAATCGCTTGGGCCCTCCGTTGCATCGAGTCTCACCCTGGACGGATGGTTCTTGTGACTTCGCCATCCATGGTATGCGGCTCTGGAGTGCAATTTGCCTTCATGGACCAGCAGCGGGCACTGTTGTCCAGCACGACTGGTTCATCTGCCCCGACCACTGGGCCCTCGACGTCCAAGACATCCCTGGAGGCCGAGCCGATCCTCGGCCGAGGTCGCGATCTGAGTCCCGTTCGACGGGACCGCTGTCATCCCCGGCAACTTTGCCGGGCACTGGCCGCAGGGCCTTGGGGGCCCCAAGGCCTGCAGAGCAGCCCTTCTACGAGTCCTCGACGGATTACTCTGAGTGGGAGATGGAGGATGAGTAGTCCACCGATACCCATCGCCACTGCGACTTCCCATCTGACTCTCCCATCTCAGAGCCTCAACAGCGGTCTCCACCCAAGGATATGGGCTTCCTTGATTTGTCAAGGACGAGTCTAAGGTCCTGGCATTCCCGACAGAGTCGGAGGAGGAACCTCAGTGGAATGTTGAAAATCCTCCAGTACGAGGCCCCTCCGTGGGAATCGCTCACAGTGCCTATCCCTCCCATCCTGGACCAGCTAATGCTCCGAATGGGGGAGACACTGGGCTTCCAAAAGTCACAGCTGCCGCATAACTCCATGGTGGTGGAGTCGGCCATGCATAGGCTGAAAAGCCAGAAGACACACTCCTTGGTGCCCCCGGGCAGGGAGGTCTGCACCCTGGGCGCCCTCTGCAGAAAGTGCTACCAGGGCTCAATGCTCATCGGCTGCATCCAGGCCTACCAGTTGTACATGGGCAGGTACCTGAGAGACCTGGCATAGGAACTCGCTGGGTTCTCTGTTTGTTCTCTCTGAGGAACCCTTGCAGCGGTTCAAGAACCTGGCCAAAACAGTCCGTGAATGCTCCAAATTCATGTCTCGAGCAGCCTATGACTGGTTCGAGTTGGTGGCCTGAAGAGTGGCGGCTGGCATTGGTGTACGCCGCCAAGCTTGGCTAAAGTCGTCCGACCTTGAGCAGTGTATTCAGGACAAATTGGTCGATGTCCCCTGCCAAGGAGAGAACCTCTTTGGCAAACTCATGACCAACAAGGCTGCTGAGCTGGAGACTGAGTTCATGACGAGGACCAGGCTCTCCAAAAAGACCGCTGCCCCTCCCTGATGGAAGAGCTCAGGCAAAAGTCCTTTTACCCGAGGAAGGGCACTGCTTTCTGAAACTACCCACCTTATCAGGCCTCCCCAGCTCCCCAACAGGGTCAGCAGGCCAAGGGACATGGGCATGGCCCACGTAAGCAGAAGGCTCCAAAACCCCAGGCTCCGGCTCAGCTAGGGGGGAGTTTTTGACTTCTTGAGCATAGCCTGACTACCCCAAGGAGATCAGCAGCCCACAGGGGGACGTGTGGTTCTCTGCCCACAGGTGAATGTCCATCACCACCGATTCCTGGGCACTCCGGGTAGTCAGGGAGGGTTACCTCTTCCACCTGACTCTGACACCTCCCCCTTATTTCCTGGGAGAGCCCCCCAGGTCCTCCCCTCCACCAGGACCTTCTGAAGGAGTTGGCAGGTCTTCTCGAGGACAAAGCGGTGGAACCGGTGCCCCACCATCTCAAGGGCAAGGGGTTCTACTCCAGGTACTTCCTCATGCCAAAAAGGACAGGGGGGCCTAAAGCCCACCCTTGACCTGCGCAACCTCAACAAATTTCTGGTGAGGGAGAGGTTCAAGATGCTCTCCCTTGGAACATTGCTGCTATACCTCCAGCAGGGAGACTGGGTATGCTTCTTAGACCTCAAGGATGCTTATACCCACATCCTCATCCACCCCAACCACAGGCAGGCCCTTTGAATACAGGGTGCTCCCCTTTGACTTAGCCTCTGCCCCAAGAGTTTTCACAAAATGCCTGGCAGTTGTAGCTGCCTTCCTCTGGCACCAGGGGGTCTTCATCTTTCCCTACCTGGATGATTGGCTCATAAAGGGAGGCACAGCCTCAGTGGTGCAGCAGGCCACCGCACGTACCGTCCAGGTTCTGCAACACTTGGGTTTTGTCATAAACTACCTCAGAGTCTAACCACCACCCGACACAGTGTCTGGAGCTCATTGGGGCAAAGATCGATACTCTCCAGTCAAAGACTTTCTTCCCCAGGGATCGAGCCAATCATCTCAAGACTCTGGCTCGGGATGTACAGTACCGTCCCTTGGTGCCCGCTTGGCTCCTCCTGCACTTCCTTGGGCATATGGCCTCAATGGTCCACATCACTCCTGACGCTCACCTTCCACATGAGAGTGGCGCAGTGGTGTCTCCGGGGCCAGTGGTCTCAGGCCACAGGCCGCCTCTGAGACAGTTTCTGTAGCCTGCCTATTGGCGAATTCTCTGGTCTGTTGGCAGCCTCCCAGCATCTTGAGGCGGGCATGCCTTTTCGGGCCCAAAGCCCCTCAAGGGTCCTCTCCACGGATGCCTCCCTGCACTCAGGGTAACTGGTCACCAGACGAGAGCACCCAGCAGATCAACCTCCTTGAACTCTGAGCCATACACCTAGCCCTGAGGTCTTCTGTCACCACCTTCATCACCAGCCAGTGCTGATCCAGACGAACAGTCAGGTGGCGATGTTCTACGTGAACAAACAAGGGGGCATGGGGTCTCATACCCTTTGTCAGGAGGCACTGGTCCTCTGCTCATATGCAGTCTATCAGGGTATCCTCCTGCGGGCAGTGTACTTGCCAGGTCAGGGCATCCTGCTGGCTGACAGGCTCAGCAGAGTTCTCCAGTCGCTTGAGAGGTAGCTGGACCCCAGGGTAGCCAGTCGGCTTTTCCAGCTCTGAGGGGGAGCCTGTGATTAACCTGTTGCCAGCCCAGACAACTTTCATTTGCCCCGCTTCTGCTCCTGGCAGGTCCACCCCTCCAGGGTGGCAGTGGACCGCACCTGATCTGTGGAAGGTAGCGGTATATAAGCAACTGTTAAATAAATAAATAAATAAAATAAAATAAAATTCCTGGTCTCATGTTTGGAAGGCCACATGTACACCTTCCCTCCTATGCCGCTAATTGCCAAGACCTTGTTCAGGACTCTCTGTGATAGCGCCTCATTCATCCCGATAGTTCTTCAGTGGCCTAGACAACCGTGGTTCCTGCTACTTCTATATTGATGGTAGAGACCCCCATCCCCTTGGAGACCCCCCCTCCAGGACGCCTATCTCAGGAGGGGGTCCCTGTCGCTATCAACGTGGCTGCTGAGAGGGTGACTCTGGCCCCTTTCAGCCTTCCTGCTGAGGTGGAAGACATTCTACTGGCCTCTTACAAGGCCTCTACTAGTAAGCTTACGCCCTTAAATGGCATAGGTTCTCTGTTTGGTGTGCCGAACACGGGGCTGACCCTTTCTCCTGCCCGGTAGCTCTGGTGTTACAGTATCTTCTCCACCTCTCTCGGTCCGGGCTCAAGTCTAACTCCATCCAAGTGCACCTTAGTGCCCTGGCAGCGCACCACCATCTGATGGATGGCAAGCCCCCCTTGGTGCATTCGTTGGGGATCTGTTTCCTTCGGGGCCTGCTCTTATCGAAGCCCCCAGTTCGTCCTCCGGCAACTGAATGGGACCTCAACATAGTGTTGGGGCAGCTCACTTACCCGCCCTTCAAACCTCTGGATACCTGCCACTTTTGCTACCTCTCTTGGAAGCTGGCTTTCCTGGTCATGCTTACCTCCGCTAGCAGAGTTGGTGAGCTCCAGGCCCTTGTGGCAGAGGCACCCTATACTAGGTTCTACAAGAACAGAGTGGTGCTTCGCATGCACCCCAAATTCCTGCCGAAGGTGGTGTCGCCCTTTCATCTCAAGCAGGAAGTAGTGCTCCCTACCTTCTTTCCAAGACCTCACTCCAGTCGGACAGAGACGGTCCTTCTGTATCCTATGTACTCAGGGCCACCGCAAAGCTGCTCAGCTTTTCATCTCCTACAACCCAGTAGGCTGGGGGAGGCGGTGACCAAGTGTACACTGTCCACATGGGTGGCGGACTATATCGCCATCGCTTATGAGCAGGTGATGCTCCCACTGGAAGGCCGCATCATGGCGCACCATGTCAGGGCCATGGTGGCCTCGATGGCAAACTTGTGCTCTGTCCCGATGGTGGACATCTGCCGGGCTGCCACCTGGTCTACTGTCCATACCTTCACAGCCCATTACAGCCTGTAAAAGAGAGTTTTGACAGGACAGTGCCTTTGGCCAGGCTGTACTCCATAACCTTTTCAGGATTTAGGCAACTCCTACCCTCCGGCCCTTCTGTATTCAGGCTACTGGAGTGCTGGTTTCATCGGACACAGGTCCTACTGTGGTCTGTAGACACGGCCTAAATTGCTGCTGCTTGCGGCTCCCCGTGAGGGAGCCCCTATTTTGCTATGGACGTTCGGTAGCCTGTAGCTGGGGAGTCCCATACGTGTGGACTGACTTCTTGCTTGTTCCTGGAGAAAGCATAGTTACTCACCTGTAACAGGTGTTCTCCGGAGACAGCAGGAATCAGTCTTCACAACCCTCCCTCCTCCCCTTGGAGTTGCTCCTTTACCATCTTTTATTTTTGCTGTCTTTTAGCGATTTCATTTGACTGAGCAAGATGGCACCCTTGGGCGGGAAGGGGACCGCGCATTCGTGGTGGTATCTCCCAAAGGCTTTCTTTGAAAGCGGGGGGGATGCTTCTGCAAGGGCTCCATTGGTGCCGATGTCACCCATATGTGAGGACTGATTCCTGCTGTCTCCGGAGAACACCTGTTACAGGTTAGTAACTACGTTTTCATCTTGACCAGATCATTTCTCTCCCATCCTTTCCTCAGGAGGACTGCTCGGCCAGCAACAGAACGCTCCGGGTGATCGATGTCAGTAGAGTACTCCGCCGTTACCTTAAAGTAACAAATTTGTTTCGGAAAACTGACCATCTTTTTGCCTATTTGAAGGGCTTCGCGGTTTCAAAAACGACTATGCTCGCTGGATGAAGCGCATCATCGAATCCACTTACATTTTGCAGGTTGAACCTGTGCCCCTCTGGCTTTGGGCTCGCTCCAGCGTGCACAGTCAAATTCATGGGCAGAACAGTCACACGTTAATCTCCTCTACATCTGTCAAGCGGCATCCTAGTCCTCTCTACTGTTGCTCGCCATTACCACCTCTATCTACACGCGGGAGATTCTGTGAATTTCGGGGCCAGTGTAATGTTGGCAGCTGTCTCTTCCCGCCCTGAGGTGGTGTAGCTTTGGTACTTCCCACTAGTCTGGACTGGTCTAGCAGGATGAATTGGAAGGAGAAATTTCACTTACCGTTAAGCTTCCAGGAAAGGAAATTGCTAGACCAGTCCAGGACCCACCTGCATTTTCTGGGGCAGCAGAGCCTACACTTCTTCAGCTGATCTGATTGCCTACTGGCGCTCTTCTCTCTGGATGCCCTTACAAGCTTTATGTATATACTGTAGTTGCACCATTGTGCTTCTTTTTAGTTCAGAATCTGTTATGCTTATTGCCATTGGCACCGTCTCGTTCCTCTGCTTTTCCATGGGTATACTGAAGGCAACCCCTAAGGGAGCTATTATATATGCCAGGACTGAATCGCTGAACCTTCTGGTATTTTTTCTGTCTCCAACATCTACTGGCAGGGGGACACAACCCACTAGATTGAACTGGTCTAGCAGGCTTCCAGGAAAGGAAATTAAAGGTAAGTGAAATTTCTCCGTCTTATCTACGATCTTATAAATAATAGGGTCCTTACCTCTTTGACAGTGTATTGAGTTTATATGTCATTTATATTCTTTTATCCAGACCATGTGTTACTTCCTTTTTAGGTTTCTTTTCTAGGTTTGGTTTAATATTAAATCTCACCTATTCCTGTCCTGCACATATAAATATTTTGTGAAATTGTTATACCAGCAAAGTTTTTTTATTACATTAATACATGATTGTATGTTTCATTATTTATATTTATTAATTTGTTGCACCTATTGAGGTTTTTCACTTCACTTGCACCAATAGTTTATTATGCTCTATGATCCTCTTTTATTATTTTATTGTTTCTTAAACATTTTTTATCTTAATGTATTAATATGATTTTAATATGTTTTTATCTTTTGTTTAGGCCAATCCCCTGACGAAGGCAGTGCCGAAACACGGCCATGTCGGGTGGCCTCTTGCAGATCCCGCTAGTGGTGGATGAACAAATAAATTGTGTTTAGTCACACTCCCCTCTATACTGATCATGTATTTTGTGATACATGAAGCCATAGGAGCCAATTTATAAGTATATACTTGTGAAAAATCAGTGGCAGAAACTCAGTAACTTACACATGTAAGTTGTGGCCCTTACTCATGAAAGTTGGTATTTCACAACTTACGCATGAAAGTGCCAGCACTTTTACATGTGAATTGGCCATTTTGTGAACTGCATATATAAATGCTGCCAAGAAAATAGAGATGCTGCTATCTTTATTTAATTTCAATTTGGAGGGGAAATAAAGAATGTGGGATTAAGGAGGGTAGCTCCCTTAAATCATTTCTGTAACAGGCTGGCCAATTAAGGGCACTTCTTCAAACCCGTTATGTGCCAGGAAGCAGCAGTAAATCTCAATGTAGACAATCTTGATCATATATGTGCATTCCCTATGTAAAATGGGAAATAAAAGTTTAGATTTTTAACCTGTTGAGGCAATGCCCTAAGCATACCCCCTTGAAATTTCTATGTATTATGGACATCCATGTATAAATTTAGCCCTTTCTAAAATTATTTCCACAGGGCTTTTGAAATAACCCCAATAATATGTAGGCATTGAATGTATGCACTGAAATGAGTGCAGTCATATATTGGATGTACAAAAAATATGTAGCTTCTCTGGGAACAAGCAGGAAGTCAGTCCTCACATATGGGTGACCTCTGTGCTGACGGAGCCTGCATGGAAGCTTCTTACCATCTTTCAAAGAAAGCCTTTGGGAGATGAACCATGCATGCGTGGTCCCCTTCCCACCCAAGGGTGCCATCTTGCCTCAGTCTCCTTTTTTTCCACGGAGTCCATCAGACATCTGTCTGCTTTCCCCAGAAAAAGTGTTTATTTTCTGTTAAATCTTTCCCCGGTTGCATACCAGTTCCTTCCGCCCTTGAGCCTGCCTGCCTTGGTGTTGCATCTTTGGGTTTTTTTTTCCTTTTTTTTTGAGTTTTCTCGACCAGTGCATTTCATGTCCTTTTTTCTCTGTCTGGGCCTAGGATCTTCGATCTTGCTGGGGTCCTTTTCCCCATGGCCTGTGTCAGTGGTTTTAAGCGCTGTGATTGGTGCATTCGTACCATGTCCCTCACCGATCCCCATGACTGCTGCCTCCGTTGCCTTGGGCCGGACCATGACCCCTTGGACTGTGGCCTCTATATGAAGATGTCCTCCAAGGCCATCAAGAGTTGTCAACAGCAGCAGGAAAAAATTTTCCAGAGGTCTGACTCTGCCCTGGAGTCGCCAGTGACACTGTGCTCCTAAGCTCCCTCTGGAACCCCGAAGTGACCTCTACAATGCGGGTCCTCCAAACGGAGCACTCCGAAGGTGAAACTTAAGAAGAAACCCTCGAGGACCACCTTGGCAGATGGTTTGGGGAAGATGGGTAAGTCCCACTCCCGGCCCCACAGCCCACGCCTTGAGTGGCTGATCAAGGTGACCTGAAAGGAATCGTCAGATGCCCAAGGCTATCCTAGTCGAGGCCTCTCCCTTGTTGGAGCTGGTACCGAGCCCGAAACCCTCAGTGCCCATGCCCGAGGGACTTAAGTCTGGGACCCGACCCTGGGGCCTGGACCGCCCTCGACATCTCCACAGACTATGAGTTGGACTTGGCGACTGAGGATGAGGAGTCCCTAGATACCTGACACCACTGTGATGTGCCTTCTGATCCGTCTCCCACCGAGACCTGTCGCCGGTCCCTTCTGAGGATATGGCCTCCTTGACTTTGTGCAGGACATGGCGAAGGCACTGGCATTTGACACAGAGTTAGAGGAGGACCCTTGCATGGAGGAAATCGAGATCCTCCAGTACAAGGCCCCTCGAAAGGAGACAATCACATTGCCCATCCCTCAAATCCTCGAATGGCTACTCCTTCCGCATGTGGGAGACATCCACATCAGTACCCATCATGAGCTGATTGCTGTGTCAAGTCTGCCGGAGCCCAGGGTTCTAGAAGGCACAGCTGCCATATAATTCCTTGGTAGTGGAGTTGGCCATGCGTTGGCTAAAGAGCCAAAAGACAAACTCCTTGGTTGCTCCCGGGGCAGAAAGTGCTATGAGGGCTCGATGCTTATCGGCTGGATCCAGGTATACCAGCAGGACATGGGCATGTACCTGAGGGACCTGGCGAAGGAGCCACCGGATTACATAGAAACATGATGACAGAAAAAGACCACATGGCCTATATAATCTGTCCTTCCATATCAACCACTATAAAAGTCCCCTTTTTTGCTTTAGAGATCCTTCATGTTTGTCCCATGCTTCTTGCTGGTCTCTCCGAGAAACCCCTCCAGTGGCTCCGGATGCTGGCCTCTGGTGTCAGAGAATGCTTCAAATTTATGACTCAGGTAGCCTGACGATTCAAGTTGGTGCCTAGAGTAGTTGTGGTGGGCATCAGCGCCCAACACCAGGCCTGGTTACAGTCTTCCGACCTGGAGCAATATGTTCAGGACAAATTGGTCGATGTCCCTTGCCAGAGAGAATCTCTTCGGCAAGCCCATGACCAATAAGGCTGCAGAGTTGGAGACCGGGTTCCTGACGAGGACCAGGTTCTCCAAGAAGACAGCTACTCTTTCCCGACGGAAGCCCTCGAGTAGAAAGCCCCTTTACTCGAGCAAGGGCAAGGCTTACAGAAACTACCCTAAGTATCAGGCCTTCCCAGCTTCCCAACAGGGTCAGCAGGCCAAGGATGCCCAAGCCTGGTGGGAGCTTTTGATTCCTGGGGCATAGCCTCCTAGGAGGCCCACCCCAGCAGCCTACAGGGGGACGTCTAGTCTTGTTTGCCCACAGGTGGCCATTCATCACCACAGATGCCTGGGCACTGAAGGTGGTCAGGGAGTGTTACCTTCTCTACTTGCTGCAGTTGCCCCCTCCATTCTTCCCGGGAGAGCCCCCTAGGACTCCCCTCCACCAGACCCTGCTACTGCAGAAACGTACAGGTCTTCTAGAGGATAGTGCAGTGAAACCAGTGCCTCCACATCTTTGGGCAAAGAATTCTACTTCTGGTACTTCCTCGTACCCATCCTAGACCTGCAGGACCCAAACAGGTCCCTGATGAGGAAGACGTTCAAGATGTTCTCCCTTGGACCACTACTGCTGTCTCAATCAGGGAGACTGGCTATGCACCTTGGACTTAAAGGATGCATACACTCACATCCTCATCCATCCCAGCCATAGGCAGTACCTCGGGTTCATGGTGGGATGTGGCCACTACCAGTACAGGGTACTACCCTTCGGCCTAGCTTCCACCCCCAGAGTCTTCACCAAGTGCCTAGCAGTGGTTGCGTCCCACCTTCGTCTTCCCCTACCTGGACGACTGTCTCATAAGAGGGGCTTCGCTGCCAGGGTGCTGCAAGCCACAGCCCACACCATCCACATCCTCCTTTATCTTGGGGTCATCATAAACCACCCCGAATCCCATTGCCTCCTGACACAGGGTCTGGAGTTCATAGGAGCAGGGCTGGACACCGTTCAGGCCAGAGGCTTCCTGCCTCTGAACAGAGTCGACTGCCTCAGGATGTTGGTCGCAGACGTGCAGCACTGATGCTTGGTGTCCGCTCGTCTTCTGCTCCAACCTTTGGGCCACATGGCATCAACAATCCATGTTACCTCAGATGTCCACCTTCACATGAGTGCAGCCCAGTGGTGCCTCTGCTCCCAGTAGACTCAGGCCACAGGCCAGCTATGTGAGACAGAGTGATGACCCGCTGGCTGGCGGACTCTGGCTGGTGACAAGTGCCTCAGCATCTTCAGGATGGGATGCTGTTTCGGGCCGCTGCCCCCCAGAGAGTCCTCACTACAGATGCCTCCCTTCTGGGTCGGGGGAATCATTGTGAGGACCTCTGCGCTCGGGGCAGTTGGTTGCAAGCGGAAAACAAACATCAGCTCAACCTCCTAGAGCTTTGGGCCATATCCCTGGCTCTCTGAGCCTTTCGCCACCGTCTACAACACCAATTGGTGCTAATCCAAATGAACAACCAGGTTGCAATGTTCTGCGTCGTCAAGCAGGGGGACACAGGGTCGTACACCCTCTGCCAGGAGGCAGTTTCCCTCTGCTTGTATACGAATCACAATGGGATTCTTCTGCAGGTGGTATATCTGTTGGAGCAGAACATTGCTTTGGCAGACAGGCTGAGCAGGGTACTCCAGCCACACAAGTGGCAGCTGGACCCCAGAGTGGCCTCTCGGCTCTTCCAGCTCTGGGGGAACTCCGCAGCTGGATCTCTTTGCCAGCCTGGCCAACTCTGTTGCCCCGCCTTTGCTCCCAGACAGCCACTACCATCCTGGGTGACAGCAGATGCCTTCCACATCCCGTGGACGGAGGTCCGCCTTTATGCCTTCCCACCCATGCTGCTGATAGCCAAGACTCTCTTAAAGGCTCAGCGGGATGGGGTGTCGCTGATATTGGTGGATGCCCAGTGGTCCAGGCAACCGTGGTTCTCCAGGACCAAGCAGGAAGTCAGTCCTCACTTATGGGTGACGTCGGCGCCGACGGAGCCATCGCGGAGCAATTTTCCCCAGCTTTCAAAGAAAGCCTTTGGGAATTGCAGCGCGCATGCGCGGTCCTCTTCCCGCCCAAAGGTGCCATCTTAGCCAGTCGTCTTTTTTCCGCGGAGCCCTACAGACGTCCCCGTCTTGTCCCCGCGAAAACGTCGATATTTCTTCATTATTTTATTCTTTTTCCTTCGGTTCGACGCCGGTCTTTTTCCCGCCCGGACTCGCGATGCCGGTCACGAGTCCTCTTCCTTTTTTTCGGTTTTTCTGACTTAGTCAGCTTTTGTTTTCGATTTTTCCCTGGCAGCCCGGTCCTTTGACCTCGCAGGGGCCCTTTTTCCCCCGATGGCTGCCAGTGGTTTTAAGCGGTGTGGTCAGTGTGACCGAAATATGTCACTAACTGACACACACGACTTTTGCCTCCGCTGCCTGGGCCCAGATCATGAGGAACTGATCTGTGGGCCCTGCGGCAAAATGTCCTCCAAAGCGTTGAGAAGTCGGCGGCATCAGCGTGATAGAATCTTCGCTGACCCCAGCCGTACCCGGACCTCGTCGGAGGCCTCCGCGTCCAAAGGCTCCAGCTCGGACCGTCGCCGGAGTTCCTCCGACAGGGGTTCTCCCTCCGGGGACCATCGTCGGAAGGTGAAACCCACGAGGGCGGCGTCGGTGGACGCTCCTGGCTCCGCGAGGGCCAGGTCGCATAGCCCCGACAGCCGCCCCGGGTCCTTGGAGAAGGAGCACCTCACGAAGCGACCTCGCCTGGAGTCGGAGATGCCTGCTCGGGTAAGTCCTGTAGTCCTTCTGGACTCGCCTCCGCGACAGCCGACGTCGGGCCCGACGCCGTCGGGGCCCGAGTCGGGGGCTGCTGGGTCACCTGAGCTCGGACTCAGGTTGACGGCCTTGGAGAGCAGACTGTCTGCCTTCATGGACCAGCAGCGGGCACTGCTCGCTGGCGCCGCTGCCCCGACGCCGGGACGTCGACGTCCAAGTCGACCCCGGAGACCGAGCCGATCCTCGAGTCGATGCGAACTCGAGTCGATCCTCGGTCGAGGTCACCCTCGGCCTCCTCCCGTTCGGGACCGAGGTCGCCGACGCCGACTCCCTTGGCGTCGGGGCGGCAGGCGCCGCGCCCTGCCCGGGCCGACCCCACCGAGTCCTCGTCGGAGTCGGTCTGGGAGTCTGAGGAGGAAGAGTCACCTGATTCTTTCCGGACTCGGTGTGTCCCCTCGGACTCACTGGAGTCCGAGCCTCGGAAGCAGTCCCCCCCGGAGGATGCCCGGTTCTCGGACTTCGTCAGGGATATGGCCAAGGCTTTGGCCTTCCCTGCGGACCCCGAGGAGGAGCCTCGAGCCGAAGAGCTCGACGCCCTCCAGTATGACTCTCCCGCAAGGGAACACTTTACTGTACCGGTTCCTCCTATGCTGGAACGACTACTCTTCCGCATGTGGGAGAGTCCGGCCTCCTCGCCGGTCCTGAGCAAGCGGGTCGATTCTATCTATCGAGTCCGCAAGAGCCCTGGCTTTCAAAAGGCACAGCTACCACACCATTCCATGGTAGTGGAATCGGCCATGCATCGTCTTAAGAGCCAGAAGATGCACTCCTCGGTGCCTCCTGGCAGGGAGGCCCGTAACCTGGATGGCCTTGGTAAGAAGTGTTTCCAGGGCTCTATGCTCGCATGTCGTGTCCAGACCTACCAGCTATACATGGGCATGTATCTCCGAGATCTGGCTAAAGAGCTAGCCGGATTCTCCGCTGGTTTGTCCGAGGAACCCTTGCGGAGGTTCCTGGCCTTGTCCACTGGCATTCGGGAATGCTCTAAGTTCATGTCCCGAGCAGCCTATGATGGCTTTGAAGCATCGGCTCGAGTGGCCGCAGCCGGCATCGGTGCCCGCCGACAGGCTTGGCTTCAGTCGTCAGACCTTGAGCCCTGGGTGCAGGACAAGTTGGTCGATGTCCCCTGCCGAGGCGAAAACCTCTTTGGCAAGCCCATGGCTGAAAAGGCTGCACAAATTGAGACTGAGACTCTCACCAGGACCAGGCTTTCTAGGAAGACCTCTGCCCCTTCCCAGAAAAAGAAGGGCTCGGGAAAAAAGTCCTTTTACCCGAGGAAGGCGGCTGCCTACAAACAATACCCCCATTATCAGGCCCCTGCGGCTCCCCAACAGGGCCAGCAGGCCAAGGGACGGGGTAACGGGTCCCGTAGGCAGCAAGCCCCCAAGCCTGCACCACCAGCCCCTGCTCAGCAGGGTGGGGGTTTTTGACTCACTAAGCATAGCCTCCCCCCCCCCGCTGGTTCCTCCCAGCACCGGATGCCGGCTGGTTCACTTTGCCCACAGGTGGTCCAGCATCACCGCAGATGCCTGGGTGCTTCAAGTCGTGCGAGAAGGCTATCTTCTCCACTTCCACCAGGTCCCTCCCTCCTATTTTCCGGGAGATCCTCCACGACCCCCTCTGCACAGGGAATTACTCCTTCAGGAGTTAGCAGGTCTTCTGCAGGAACAGGCGGTGGAACCGGTGCCACACCACCTGAGAGGTCAGGGCTTTTATTCCAGGTATTTTCTAATACCAAAGAGAACAGGAGGCCTCAGACCCATCCTGGACTTGCGCAACCTCAACAAGTTCCTTGTGTGGGAGAAGTTCAAAATGCTTACCCTTGGAATCCTTCTGCCCTACCTCCAGCAGGGAGATTGGCTATGCTCCTTGGATCTAAAGGATGCCTACACGCACATCCTCATCCACCCAAGCCACCGCCAATACCTAAGGTTTGTGGTGGCAGGAAATCATTACCAGTACAGAGTACTGCCCTTTGGCCTGTCCTCCGCACCGCGAGTCTTCACAAAATGTCTCGCGGTGGTGGCGGCCCATCTCCGGCTTCACGGCCTCTATGTCTTTCCGTACCTCGACGACTGGCTCATCAGAGCGGCGTCCGCTCCGGAGGTCACCAGCGCCACACGCCGCACGGTGACTCTTCTGCAGTACTTGGGCTTTGTTATAAATTTCGCAAAGTCCACTTTGCTCCCCTCACAGGATCTCGAGTTCATCGGCGCAAGGCTCCACACTCCTCAGGCACGAGCGTACCTACCGCTCGACAGGGCTCAACGGCTCATGGACCTAGCCGACCGTTTTCGCAGCCAGCCCCTGGTCTCCGCCAGGCGCTTCCTGAGACTGCTCGGCCATATGGCTTCCACCGTCCATGTGACCCCCAATGCCCGCCTGAATATGCGGCCTGCTCAATGGTGTCTCCGCCAACAGTGGCGACAAGCCACAGGCGGCCTAGCAGACCTAGTGCGCGTCTCCGAGCCGCTGATCTCGTCTCTCCGGTGGTGGCTTCGGCAGCCGAACCTGATATTCGGAATGCCTTTCCAGTCACCTCAGCCGACCCGGGTGCTGACCACGGATGCATCCCTCCTGGGCTGGGGAGCACATTGCCAAGGGGCACGTACTCAGGGCCTCTGGACCACGTGGGAGTCTGCTCAGCAGATCAACTTCCTGGAGCTCAGGGCGATCCGCCTGGCTCTCAAGGCTTTCTCCCACCTGACTTCCCACCAGTCCGTCCTTGTCCAGACGGACAATCAAGTTGCCATGTTCTACGTGAACAAGCAGGGGGGCACGGGCTCCTTTCTCCTCTGCCGGGAGGCACAGAAGCTCTGCTCTTGGGCCGTCAGTCACGGCATTCTCCTCAAGGCAGTTTATCTCCCGGGCCCAGAGAATTGCCTGGCGGACAAACTCAGCAGGATCCTCCAGCCGCACGAGTGGCGTCTGGATCCCTTGGTAGTTCAGAAGCTCTTCCTAAAGTGGGGCCTCCCCACGGTGGATCTCTTTGCCAGTCCTCACAACCGGCAGCTTCCTCGCTTCTGCTCTCGTCAGCCACACCCCCTTCGGGTTGCGGCGGACGCTTTTCTAATTTCATGGTCGGGGAGCCTTCTGTACGCTTTCCCTCCCATCCCGCTAGTCTCTCGGACTCTTTTCAAGGTTCTCCGAGACAAAGCCTTCATGATCCTGGTGGCCCCTCGCTGGCCCAGACAGCCGTGGTTTCCGCTCCTACTGCAATTAGCGGTGGAGGATCCATTCCCTCTGGGGGTACAACCGGATCTCCTCACTCAGGATCAGGGGTCTCTACTACACCCCAACCTCAGGTCTCTCAACCTCATGGCCTGGCTGCTGAGAGGGTAGTCCTTGCTCCCCTTCTCCTGCCGGCAGAGGTGGAGGAGGTCGTCTTGGCTTCGCGACGGCCTTCTACCCGCAAATGCTACGCCCTTAAATGGCGTCGCTTTGCCGTCTGGTGTACCCAACAGTCTCAGGATCCCTTCTCCTGCCCGGTGTCGGTGATCTTGCAGTACTTGCTACACCTCTCTAATCTGGGACTTAAGTCCAACTCCGTCAAAGTTCACCTCAGTGCTCTTTCGGCACATCATGTGCCGGTGGACGGTAGACCTCTCTCCAGCGACCCTCTCGTAGCGAGGTTTCTCCGAGGTCTCCTTCTACTTAAACCACCTCTGCGCCCGCCAGCGCCTGACTGGGACCTGAATGTGGTTTTGCAGCGGATCACCTGTCCGCCTTTTGAACCTATGGCTACCTGTTCTCTCCGTTTTCTGTCTTGGAAAACGCTGTTCTTGATAGCCCTCACTTCCGCTAGACGCGTAAGTGAATTGCAGGCCCTCGTGTCTGATCCCCCTTACACTCGGTTCTACAAAAATAGGGTAGTCCTACGGACTCACCCAAAATTTCTTCCAAAAGTGGTCTCCCCTTTTCACATCAATCAGGAGGTGGTACTTCCAACCTTCTTTCCCAGACCACACTCCAGCCGAGCTGAAACGGTCCTCCATACCCTGGACTGTAGAAGGGCTTTGAACTTCTACCTTGACCGTACGCGGGAGCACCGTAAAGCTGCTCAGCTTTTTGTGTCTTTTGACCCCAATAAATTGGGGCTCCCGGTCTCCAAGCGTACTCTGTCCATCTGGGTTGCGGACTGTATCTCTTGGGCTTATGGGGCAGCCGGACTCTCCTTAGAAAGTCGAGTCACGGCTCATTGCGTTCGGGCAAAGGCTATGTCAGTGGCTTACCTCCGCTCTGTTCCGCTGGCAGACATCTGCCGGGCCGCTACTTGGTCTTCGAGCCAGACTTTTGCGGTCCATTACTGTCTCGAGAGGGAGTCCCGCAGGGACAGTGCTTTCGGACAGGCAGTCCTCCGTAATCTCTTTGAGGTCTGAGCAACTCCTACCCTCCATCCCGGATGTGGGCTACCGGTGGGTGATAATTCAGCGAAGATTCTTTCCTTCTGTGCTGCTGAGCTAGAGGGAGCTCATTTTTGTGCTTAGGGTCTCCGGTAGCCTTGAGCTTGGGAGTCCCATAAGTGAGGACTGACTTCCTGCTTGGTCCTGGAGAAAGCGTAGTTACTCACCTGTAACAGGTGTTCTCCAGGAGCAGCAGGAATCAGTCCTCACTACCCTCCTTCCTCCCCTTGGAGTTGCAATCGTCTGCTTCTGTTCTTTTGCAAATTTTTTATGCTGTCTTTTTTTAGCTATGTCATCTGACTGGCTAAGATGGCACCTTTGGGCGGGAAGAGGACCGCGCATGCGCGCTGCAATTCCCAAAGGCTTTCTTTGAAAGCTGGGGAAAATTGCTCCGCGAGGGCTCCGTCGGCGCCGACGTCACCCATAAGTGAGGACTGATTCCTGCTGCTCCTGGAGAACACCTGTTACAGGTGAGTAACTACGCTTTCCCACTGCTCCTTCGCATGTCCATAGTGCCCTCATTCCGTCTGGGGAGCGACCTGGGACTTACTTTCGCAGGAGGAGAGGGCTTCCTCCTACACCCCAATCTGGAGTCTCTGGCGCCAATGGCTTGGCTGCTGAAAGGGTAGCCTTGGCCCCTTTTAACCTTTCAGGGGAGGTGGAGGAGGTCCTCCTGGCCTCTTGCAAAATCTCCATGAGATGGGCTTATGCCTTCAAATGGTGCAGATTCTCAGTTTGGTGCACGAATGACAGGTTAACCCGTTCTCGTGTTCTATGTAGCTTGTGCTGCAATATTTGCATCACCTGTCCCAGGCAGGACTGAAGTCCAACTTGGTGAGGGTTCACCTGAGTGGTCTCGCGGCACACCACCACCTCATCGAGGGCAAACCTCTCTCTGTTCATCCACTCGTAACTCACTTCCTGTGGGGCTTCCTGTTATCCAAACCCCCATCTATCAACCAGCGGTGAAGTGGGACCTCAATGTGGTGCTTTCAAGGCTCACCAGACCATTGTTTGAGCCCCTGGCTATCTGCCACCTTTCATGGAAGGTTGTCTTTCTGGTGGCGCTTGCAGGGTCAGCGAGCTTCAGGCTTTGGCAGCGGATCTGCCTTATATGAGGTTCTATAAGAACAGGTTCATGCTCTGCATGCACCCCAAGTTCCTTCCCAAAGTGGTGTACCTATTCCATCTCGATCAAGAGGTGGTGCCCCCTATCTTCTTTCTGGGACCTCACGTGAGTAAGGCGGAGGCTGCCCTCCATACTCTGGACTGTAAGCGGGCTCTGTCCTCCTACCCCCAATGTACCAAGGGCCACCACAAAGCTTCACAGCTTTTTGTGTCCTATGACCCCAGCCAGCTGTGGGAGGCAGTGATCATGTGTACTTTGTCCACGTAGGTGGTGAACTGCATTGCCCTTGCCTACAAGTAGTCTGGGCTCTTGCTGGGGTGCTGGATCACAGCATATAGCATCAGGGCCTTGGCGGCCTCTGTGGCAAATCTGCATTCTGTCCCTGTGATGAAAATCTGCTGGGCAGCCACCAGGTCCTCTGTCTATACCATTGCAACTTATTACTGCCTGGGTCAGTGCCTTCGGCCAGGCCATACTATGTCATCTGTTCGGAGTGTAGGCAACTCCTGCCCTCTGACCTTTCTGTGTTCTGGCTACCGGAGTGCGGGTTGCTCGAGAGTCTGTTGGCTTAGGATGTTGCTGTTGCTCAAGGCTCACCTTTTTTCTGGTTGCCTGTGGCGATTTGTAAGTTTTTAGTAGCCTGTAGCTAGGGAGACCTATATGTGAGGACTGACTTTCTGCTTGTTCTCGGAGAAAGCGTAGTTACAGGTGAGTAACAGGTTTTTGCCAGGGACAGCAAGAATCAATCCTCCCAACCCTCCCTCCTTCCCATAGTAACATAGTATATGATGGCAGATAAAGACCAATATGATACATCTAGTCTGCCCTGCAAGGCGGTAAGAGTAGGTGCCTCTGCTGCTCCGTGGAGGTCACCCCTTCCCATGCCTTTATTTAGGGGTTGGAGTTGCTTCTTTGTCACTTTTTTGCCATCTTTAGCTATGTCATTTGACTGAGGCAAGATGACATCTTTGGACAGGAAGGGGATCACGCATGCATGGTGTATCTCTCAAAGGTTTTCTTTGAAAGCGGGTGAGAAGCTTCCACGTGGGCTCTGTTTGGTGCTGATGTTATATGTGAGGACTGATTCCTGCTGTCCTTGGAGAACACTTGTTACAGGTGAGTAACTTTTAGAGAAGATCAGCATTGCTGCATTTAGTTATTGAGGTGTGAAATGGAATTTTGAAATATCCTTGAATGAGGAAGGTAAATTTTTTTTCACATCACATTTGATCTTATAATTAGTTGCTGACTTTGTTCTCTGTTTTAAGCTATTTGTTGGTGTGGCTGTTTGTTAGATCCTACTGCCATACAGGCACATTTTACAATGGGATGTCCAAGTACAATCTAGGACATCAAAGCCTGATGATTAAAAAAAAAAAAAAAAGGCACATGCAAGTTCAGGTGCAATTTCAGAAACATGGACGTGCCTGATATGGATGTCTACATAGACATCCCGTGAATAACTTCTCAGAGCATGGATGCCTAATAGCATAATGGTTAAAGTAGTGGGTTAGGAGCAGGGTGGTCAAGGTTCAAATCCCAGTATGGGTTTTTGTGATCTTAGTCACTTAACTCTCTATCTTCTCTACACTAGCTGGGTGTTTTAAGGCCAAAAAAGCACTTTCCTGATGCCTGTTTGTGCCTGCAGTAAGGCTAAATGTGGATGTGCCTGCACATCTCCCAGCTGTTCCTTAAGTCAAACGAAGATGTGTAAGTCCATTGCACCTCCCCAGGCACATCTCCACTACACCACCTTGCCTGCCTGTACATCCCTGCACCGAAGACATCTGTAAACGTCATTTGTGGAATTGCTTCGGAGACATCTCTGTGATTTCAACGTCCACATGCACGTCTTAAGATGTCTTAAATCACAACCAAGCCTTT
Organism: Ichthyophis bannanicus; assembly: GCA_033557465.1. Classification (NCBI taxonomy): domain Eukaryota; kingdom Metazoa; phylum Chordata; class Amphibia; order Gymnophiona; family Ichthyophiidae; genus Ichthyophis; species Ichthyophis bannanicus. The sequence continues at coordinate 259,721,345 of CM066035.1, forward strand.
TAAAATGACTTCCATAGTGTTTAATTTGTGTACTAGGAGTTTAAAAAGAATTTTTCTTTTTTTGTTTTTGAAGATGAAATATAACAAAAAGACGTATGGGTTACTTGGTGCATTGAATCTTCCTTTTTCTCTGCCCAGTTTTGACCTCCATCTTTATCCTTACATTATCTCTTATATGTATCTCTAATAGGCGTTGGTAGGCAGATCTTAAGTTTTCATTTCATAGAGCTTAGAGTGCAGAACTAACAGAGCCCTCTTAATAACTTGCCTCTTCTCTGTTCTTTTCATGTGTACTTTAGAACAAACCACCCAATTATCCAGATGTCTCACTAGTGATGGATAGAGGCATCCTTTTTGTTGTGCTAGTTTTACCTTTCCCTGCATTCTTCTGCCTTGCTTCAGTTTTGATGTCCTTTTGATAGAAATGTATCTGATCCTTTCCATTTTGGTGAGCCACAGTAATTCACCTTCCTTTTATGTACTGTGGCTTTCTATTGATATACCCCTTACACAAGATTATTTTTTTTCTTTTTATGTTACATTATCTGATCTCCTCTGTTCTTGGCACTTTCTTAAAGCCCTGGTTTTCTTTTTAGTGTCAGCTGTAGCAAAATGTACCATCTGCTACAGTGTTTATTATGAAGACATTAAATAGAACTGAATCCAGACTCATTCCCTGTGGCATGTCTTCTGGTGTGATTTATCAGTGCCACTGTATCATTCTCACCCAGTTTGCCTTCTTAGGATTTGTCCTCATGGGTCTCTAGTATAGAATAGTGTTTGAAGATATTCTTACATCTACACTGACAACCTCCCTTGCAGTCCTGTTCACTGATCACCCCCATCAGTTTTTAATTTGACAACCATCTCACCATTGTGAATCCATACTGCCTTGCATCCTGTTAATTGATGACTTCATGATTATTAGACATTGCTGGTCCTTTTTAATCAAAATTAATATTTATCCCCTGTTATCAATTAACATAACCCCTTCCTTCAGTGTTATTTATTCTTGTTGGATTTGGTTTGAAAGGTGGTACCATAATTAGAAATTATTAAAGTTTGTAAACATACCCTTTTCTATGTGCGTGCTGCTCTTCAGCTTTCTTTGACTTGGTATTTATTTTTAAAATTGTATATACTATTGTAAAATTCTAAATGGCTTACAATAAGACATAGGCATCATATATATAATAACAATCTCATTGCACATGTTCTAATATAACCAGCAAAGCTTCAAGTTGTACAACTTAAGGAATTTAGAGATCTTCATTGATGACCTGGCTCATTCATCAGTATATGCTTCATTAAATAATCATGTTTTAGGATTTTTCTGATAATCTTTAACATCTGTTAGAAGTCTTAGTCTGAGGTAGTGTATTTCAGAGCCTGGGACTAGTTATGGAAAAAGCATAGCAGTGTTCACAATTGCTCTTCAATAGAAACAGTTTTTAGAAGCTTAAAATATATGCTTAGCAGGAAGTATTCCCACCCCCCTGTGTGGCATGGACCGACTCTGGCTGCTCAAGGGGATCTCATCACCTGTAGCCAGAAGTGGCTGTACTGGCTCTGCCTGCCCATGGGGATCTGATCTCCCATGGGCAGAAGAGAAGGAGATAGCAGTGTTCATGGCACAGGTGCAAGCTGTCTGTGAAAGATTGGATCCCTGTGGGCAGAAGCTTGCATCTGGATTGTGATCACTACCTGGAGGGCAGTAGGCTGCCTGCAAGGATCCTATCCTCTGTGGGCATAAGAGGAGAGCAGGTCAGGGCCTGCACTTTAGGGGGCGGAAGGGAGCTGGGAAGGAGCTACAGAATCTTAAAGGAAGAAAAAAGTAAAGAGGATAAGGGGAAGTGAGTCTGGAAGAGGAACAGAAGAGTCGGGAGGGGGAGGGAAGCATGCAGGATTAAAGGTATGAATACATAGGTGCATTCCCCTCCCCCAGGAGCACATACACACAGGCGCTCCAGCTCCACCCTACATTCACACGTTCACCTGCAGGAACCTCTCCTCCACATAGTACACACAGAAGCTCCCCAGCTCTGCAGCACACACACATGCAAAGGTACACACCACCAAATTCCATGCACAGACTGGCACACTACTGTTGCACCACACGCCCACACAGGCTCTTGCTGTCTGAAGCTATAGTTGGTATCTAAAGAAGATGCATAGTGTAAGAACTCTGGTGCTAATCTCATGAGACTTGAGAACTTGGGTAGGGGAAGGGGTGTGAGGAGGTCATAAGCACTGGCTAAGATTTTGGCCAGGCTCCTAAATCTGCATAAAATTTGTCAAGGCCTGACTTAAATAGATATTAAAGCTCTTGATTAGGCGCTTTGTATAGTGCTAGAGGTGGCTAAAGTGAAAGATGTTTATTTTTTTGTATGAAAGATTACATATAACTGACTAATGACTGCTTTATTACTGCATCAGTTTATTTCCTAGTTTTCTGAAAAGTAAAGCCGTGCAACAAATCCCCACCACAAGCTAATAAAATGCAACTCCTTTGGGGATGATATTTTTGTTGGCCATTTTTGATTAGGTAAGATATGTTTGCTTGTCTTCCTGGTGTAAAGGTGGTGGACCTCATTCATCACCTAGATAAAATTTTAGACAGTGCTGGGGAAAAGCCAGTGGTTTTGGTACAAGTGGGTACAAGACAGAGAGGTACATAGACGAGACCTACAGGGATATAGTCCTGGAGTCCCACCTCCAGTCTAGCAGCGTCCCTGTTGCCATGGAGGAGAGAGGTCGCGTGACAGGAGAGCATCAACCTGGTAGCAGGAAGTGATCCTGTAACTGGGACCTGTTCTCCAGGTGATGTAAAACCCTATCGCACCAAGGAGGTTTCTCCAGGGCCATGTGCCTATGAGGGAAGGGTTAGGACAGCTGTTATAGTTGGTGATTTGATCATTAGGCATGTAGATAGCTGAGTGGCTGGTGGACACGAGGATTGCCTGGTAACATGCCTGCCTGGTGCGAAGGTAGTGGACCTCACGTGCCACCTAGATAAGGTCTTAAATAGTGCTGGGGAGGAGTCTGCTGTCTTGGTACATGTCGGTACCAGTGACAGGAAAATGTAGTAGGGAGGTTCTGGAGGCTACGCGCAGGACCCAAAAGACAGGCAGAGCTCCAGAGTCTCAATGTGTGGATGAGACAGTAGTGCAGAGATGAGGGTTTTGGATTTGTTAGGAACTGGGGAACATTCTGTGGAAAGGAGGGGCTCTTCCGAAGGATGGGCTTCACCTTAACTGGGATGGAATCAGGCTGCTGGCATTAACCTTTGGAAAGGAGATAGAGCAGCTTTTAAACTAGATAATAAGGGAAAGCCGACAGTCGCCCAAGAGCGGATGGTTCGGAAGAATGTATCCTTGAAGGATACTACCAAAAGCAGAGAGGTTCCAAAAAAGAGTAAAGTAGCCCAAATGCCCTCGAGTATGGAGCAGACAGAGCTTAAAGATCCCAAATTACCCATGTCTACCAATAACCAGATTAATATGAATAAAATACAGTCTCTAAAATGCTTGTATGTAAATGCTAGAATTCTAAAAAATAAGATGGGAGAGTTAAAATATATAGCACTAAATAAGAGGTTAGATATGATTGGAATCTGACACATGGTGGAAGGAGGACAACCAGTGGGACACTGTGATGCCTGGGTACAAACTATATCGTAATGATAGAGCTGATCAAATTGGTGGAGGGGTTGCGCTCTATGTTGGAGAAGTGATTGAGTCAGAAAGGATTAAAGTTTTGCAGGAAACAAAATTTGCTGTAGAATCTCTATGGATTGAAATTCCATGTAAAAAGGGGAAGGCAATGGCAGTGGGGGGTGTACTATCGCCTGGCCAGAATGAACAAATGGATGATGAAATGCTCAAAGAAATCAAGGAAGCTAACAAAAGTTACAGCGCAGTAATAATAATGGGTAATTTCAGTTACCCCAGTATCGACTGGGTCAGTGTCACGGCAGGACATGCTAGGGAGAGAAAGTTCCTAGATGAAATAAATGACTGCTTCTTGGAGCAGCTGGTTCATGTAATCAAACTCTGGAATTTGTTACCGGAGGATGTAGTAAAGGCTGTTAGTGTAGCTGGGTTTAAAAAAGGTTTGGACAAGTTCCTGGAGGAAAGGTCCATAAACCATTATTAAGAAGGGACCTAGGATATCAATGCTTGACAGAGTACAGGCATTGTGGAACCTGTCTTTTGGGGAAACTGCTAGGTACGTATGACCTAGATTGGCCACTGTTGGAAACAGGATACTGGGCTTGATGGACCTTGGTCTGACCCAGTATGGCATATATTATGTTCTTATTATAAGTGACATAGAAAGTATAGGAGGGAGGTTCAGAAAGCTAAATTTAGGCTCTTACATAGTTGAAATCCAAAACCTCCAGGGTGTCTCCCTCTGAAATAATTCTTGTTCCCTGTGCAGGACCCAAGAGACAGGCAGGATGGTGTCTCAATCTGTGGATGCAAGTGGAGGAATTTAATATGTTTAGCCACTGGGCATCACTCTGGGTAAAGCTGAGCCTATTCTGAAAAGATGGGTGCCACTTTAACCAAGATGGAACCAGACTGCTGGCACCAATATTTAAAAATAGAGAACTGCTTTTAAACTAGACCCTGGGAGAAAACTAAGCTGCTCAGGAGCGTATGATTCAGAATAAGGTATCTTTCGAAAGATACTTTCAAAACAGGGAAGTTAGGCCATCCTAATAGAGATGTTGTAATAAAGGTGTAAGGAGCCCAGGTGCTATAAGTGAAGAGCAGGCAGAGTTGAAGGATTGCAAATTATCCTTTTCAACTGCCTAATAATGTTGTAGATACAAACAAAAACATATTTAAAACACAAAGGCTAAGTCTAAAATATAAAATGGGAGAGCTAGAATGATATAGCACTGAATAACGGCAGATTTAATGGGCATCTCCAGGAACAAGCAGGAATGAGTCTTCACATATGGGGTATCGTCGGTACCGATGGAGCCTGCGCGGGTACGCTCCCCAGCGTCCAGTAAGAAAGCTTTTGGGAGCATCCCACAGCACCTGCGCGCTGCCTTCCTGCCTTTCCCAACCGCCTCTCTCCAGTTCTTTTCCGCGGAGCCAGCAGGTCGTGTTCCTGTCACCGCAGAAGAATTCTTTATTTTTTTCTTTATTTTTCTGTGTCGCGTCTGCCTTCTTCGACGTCAAACCGGTACCGCCGGTCTTTTCTTTTCTTTCTTTAAAAAACAAAACAAAACACTTTTCTTTCTTCAACTGTGCATTTTCGGGTTGGGCCTTAGGCCTCAACATCTTTTCTCCTCATGGAGAAGCCCGCTTCCGGGTTCAAAAAGTGCACGAAGTGTGGCGGTACTATTTCTGTCACCGACACCCATGACTGGTGTCTAAAATGTTTGGGTCCTGACCATTCCATCACGGATTGTGTGTCCTGTACCATGATGTCTAAAAGAGGTCGGCAGAACCGAGCAGCCAAGCTCAGTACCCTGTTTCCCTCTGATGCAGCCTCGGTGGCATCGATGTCTTCCAGGGCTGCTTCTTCCTCCCATGGATCTCAGGTAACCAAACATAAATCTAGACGGTCCAAGAAGGGCAAATCTCCCTCTAAGCATCGAGATGCCTCTGGGCTTGTCATCGAGGATTCCGCACCGGCAAAATTACCCCGGCGGGAAGTTCCGGCTTCCAAAGCATTGTCTATGGGGTCACAGGTTGACATCGATGGCTCGGCCTCGACCGATCACCTGTTGCCGTGTTCTGGGGTACCGGTGGCCTCCACTGGTACCGACATCCAGACTCTGGTTGCGTCGATGGATCAGAAGATTCTGTCCATGCAGCGCACCCTAACGGCGTTTATGCAGGCTTCGACGCCTCCGGTACTGCAACAGTCTCCGTTGCCGGTACCGACTCCGGCACCGGCATCGTTCCCGGTGCCGGTACCGATTGCATCGACATCGGCTTCGGTGTCGACTGCAACGGTACTCTGTCCTATGATGCCCATCGGTACCGAACCGGTACCGCTTACTCCCGATGTCGATCCCACTCGGTACGCGTATCGGGCTTTATAGGAGCATCCAGACAGGCGATACTTTGATTCCTCCGAAGACTGATGAGTCGGAGGTTTCTGTCGATGCACCGGTACTTCTTCCTCAGGAGTCTGATTCTCCAAAACAAAGAATGTCTCCTCCAGAAGACTTGTCTTTTCAGGACTTCATTAGGGAAGTGGCTAGGGGCCTCTCCATTACAGTGGCCCCTGAGTCAGAGCCTAGAGCCAAGCAACTAGATATTTTGCAATACCCTAAGGCTCCTAAAGAAGCAGCTACTTTACCTATTCATGAGATTCTCTATGATCTCATGTTGAGCATGTGGGAGACTCCTCTTACCACCTCTCCTCATTCTCGTAGATTAGACACCATGTACCGTGTCCCTCCTTGTCCTGGCTTTCATAAGTCTCAGCTTCCTCACCACTCTATTGTGGTAGAGTCTGCCATGAGGAAAATAAAGAGTGCAAAGAGACACTCATCTAATCCTCCAGGACGTGAATGCAGGACCCTTGATGCTTTTGGCCGAAGGGTTTTCCAAGCTAATATGCTTGCTACCAGAATCAACTCCTATAGTCTCTATATGGGGATGTTTCTAAAAGAAGTCACAGATCATCTGCAGACTTTAGCCCCTTTTATTTCAGAAGATAAAAGGCAGGAATTTCTCACTTGGCTTAAACATGCCCAAGATGTTTCCAAATTTTCCAACCGTGCAGCCTTTGACTCTTTTGAGTGTGTAAGCAGATAGAAGGTCAACGCAAAAGAGGAAGGCCAGCAATGAGATGGATCGCTACAATAACAGCAGCTACGGGTACCAGTCTGTCAACAATGAGCCGCCTGACTGAAGACCGAACACAATTTAGGATAGCTATCCAGAGGGTCGCCATGAGTCGACTCCGACTCGACGGCACTTAACAACAACAACAAGCAGAGCCTCGGTTATTTCCATAGGTGCACGCAGAATTGCTTGGTTACAAGCCTCTGATTTGGAACTTTGGGTCCAAGATGAACTGGGAAATCTTCCTTGTACAGGTGAAAACCTTTTTGGCAGGGATTGGAAAGCAAAGGCCACTCAGATGGATGCTGAGAACTCTGCTTTGGATCGACTTTCAAAGTCTAGCTCTGCTCCTGCTAAGAAAAGGTTGTTCAAAAAGACAACTTTTTCTAAAAAGGGAAGATACTATCCTGCTTATGGTCAGCAGGCATCTTCTGCAGGTCGTTTTGCTGCAAAGCGTCAGCAACCACCTAAACAGGCCAAGTCAAAGGCTGCCAGGCCTCCCACGGCTCAGCAGCCTCAGCCTCCTCAGGGCCTTTGACTTGCAACTAGAGAACTTAGCCTTTCTGGCTCTGGAAGAACCAGAGCCCCTCACCATTCCAGGAAGGTTGGCTTACTTTGCTCCCAGATGGGAGCAAAGTACAGCAGAGCAGTGGACCCTCTCCATTGTAAGGGAAGGGTACAAGCTTTATTTCTTAAACCTTCCTCCCCACACCATGGTGAGGCAGTTCAATTCTCCAACATCTTTCCTCAACCTTCTGGGTCAGGAGATTGCTACCCTTCTTGCCCAAGGGGCAATAGAAGAAGTACCCCTTCTTCAACAGGGCTCGGGGTTCTACTCCCCTTATTTTCTTATTCCAAAGAAAACAGGGGGCTACAGACCCATATTAGATCTCAGAGAATTGAACAAGTTTCTATTCAAAGAGAAATTCAAGATGATTTCTCTAGGTACTCTGCTGCCATACCTTCAGAGTCAGGACTGGCTTTGTTCTCTAGATCTCAAGGATGCGTACACCCATGTCCTCATCCATCCAACACACAGAAGGTTCCTTCGGTTCCTTTTTCAAGGAAAGCACTACCAATACAGGGTGCTTCCTTTCGGTCTGGCCTCTGCACCAAGGGTGTTCACGAAATGCATGGCAGTAGTAGCTGCATTTCTACGTACTCTAGGAATATTCGTTTTCCCATATCTGGACAACTGGCTCATTCGAGCTCCATCCCAGTCAGAGGCTCAGATTTCTCTAACCTGCACAATGCGTGTCCTTCAGTATTTGGGACTCACCCCTGCTCAGTCTCTGGAGTTTATAGGGGCCTTGCTGGACACCACAACTGCAAGGGCCTATCTTCCTCAGGCCCGTTGCCTATGCTTGGTGCAGTTAGCCTCCCAGATACAGTTAAAGTCCCATTTAACTGCTCGAGAGATGTTACAACTATTAGGCCACATGGCATCCACCGTGCATGTGGTTCCATATGCTCGCCTTCACATGAGGGCAGCTCAATGGACTTTGTCCACCCAATGGACTCAGGCATCAGGTTGCCTGTCAGACAAAATAGCAAACTCCATTCGCCTATTTTGGTCTCTCCAGTGGTGGAAGTTCCCTCCAAATCTGTTGCTGGGGTCCCCTTTTCAGCAGTCGCTTCCCCAAGCAACTCTGACATCAGATGCTTCTCCAGTGGGTTGGGGAGCTCATCTGCAGGATCTCTCCACCCAGGGCATCTGATCTCCACAGGAGACGTCTCTGCATATCAATCTCTTGGAACTCAGAGCAATATTTTTAGCTCTGAGTGTTCCATTCCCTGCTCAGCTACAGGACAGTCCACATCCATATGGACAACCAAGTAGCCATGTTCTATGTAAACAAGCAGGGCGGGACTGGCTCTCTGTCGCTTTGCAACGAAGCTTTGCGACTGTGGGCCTTCGCCAGAGAGAGCATCACAGCCATCTTCTGGCAGTATATCTTCCAGGCGTTCAAAACTCTTGGGCGGACAGACTCAGTCGAGCTCTGCTTCCACACGAGTGGTCCCTCCACATGGACCAGGTAGCCAGGATATTTCGAATTTGGGGAACCCCGGACATAGACCTCTTTGCAAGTCCGTGGAATGCCAAACTTCCCCGGTTCTTTTCCAGAATTCCGTGTCAGGGAGTTCAGGCCAAAGATGCCTTCCTCCTTCACTGGGGTCAAGACTTCCTTTATGCCTTTCCACCAATTCCCCTAATTCCCAAGACACTATTCAAGCTTCAGAGAGATCAAGGGACCATGATCCTCATAGCACCACATTGGCCACGCCAAGTGTAGTACCCTCTACTTCTGCATCTCTCTCAAGCTCCTTCCCTGGATTTGGGCTCTGCACCAGACCTTCTGTCCCAGGAAGAGAGAACTTTGTGGCACCCAAACCCCCAGTCGCTCCATCTCAGGGCTTGGTTGCTGAGGGCCTAGACCTTCAAGATTTTCATCTCAGCAAGTCAGAGATGTTATTCATGCTTCTAGAAAGCCTTCTACTAGACGTTCCTATGCTTTCAAATGTAAAAGATTTACGATTTGGTGTTCAGGGAAAGGTCTAAACCCTCTTGCAATACCTCTGAATTCTCTACTAGAGTATCTCTTGCATCTATCCCATGCAGGTCTGAAAACAAATTCAGTAAGAGTCCATTTGAGTGCTATTGCAGCGTCCCTCAAGCCTCTCAATGGACAACCTATTTCCTCTCATCCTCTTATAGCAAGATTCATGAGAGACCTTCTTTTAACTAAACCTCCCATTAGACCACCTCCAGTGGCATGGGACTTAAACCTGGTTCTTGGCAAACTTATGAAGCCACCCTTGGAACCTTTAGCCACCACCTCCTTGAAATTCCTTTCTTGGAAAGTTATTTTTCTCATTGCAGTCACCTCAGCACGCTGCATCAGTGAGTTGCAAGCTTTGGTGGCTAATCCTCCTTATACAAGGTTCCATCATGATAAGGTAGTCCTCAGGACCAATCCACACTTTATGCCTAAAGTGGTCTCACCTTTTCATCTGAACCAAGAGGTATATTTACCTGTCTTTTTTCCAGGACCTCATGCATCAAATGCAGAGAGGAATCTTCATACCTTGGATTGTAAGAGAGCTCTCGCTTTTTACTTACAAAGAACACAGCAACATAGAAAGTCTTCTCAACTCTTTGTTGCTTTTGATCCTTCTCATTTAGGACTTCCAGTCTCTAAGAGAACACTGTCCAACTGGATTGCTCAGTGTATTTCTTTCGCCTACCAGAGTAGGAACATTTCTCTGGAGGGCAATGTCACAGCTCACAATGTGAGAGCCATGGCAGCCTCAATGGCTCATCTAAACTCTGTGTCCATCGACCAAATCTATCGAGCGGCCACCTGAGCCTCGGTTCATACCTTCACAGCCCATTACTGTTTGGACAAGGACTCCCACCGGGATGCCTCGTTTGGTCAGGCTGTTCTCAAACACCTGTTCCATTCCTAATCAGCTCCTACCCACCTACCCTGGTCGAATGCCAGAGATCCATGGGGGGGAGGTAGAGTCATTTTCAAGGACACACAACCTGGGGTTTCTCCCTGGCATCTGCAGCTTGGGAGTCCCCATATGTGAAGACTCATTCCTGCTTGTTCCTGGAGATAGCACAGTTACTTACCTGTAACAGGTGATCTCTGGGAACAGCAGGGAATAAGTCTTCACAACCCACCCACCTCCCCTAGGAGTTGTATCTCTCTATCTTTCCTTTCCTCTCTCTCTCTCTCTTTGTCTCAGCTTTAAAACTCAAACTGGAGAGAGGGGGTTGGGGAAGGCAGCGCGCAGGCGCTGTGGGATGCTCCCAAAAGCTTTCTTACTGGACGCTGGGGAGCGTTCCCGCGCAGGCTCCGTTGGGACTGACGATACCCCATATGTGAAGACTTATTCCTGCTGTTCCCAGAGATCACCTATTACAGGTAAGTAACTGTGCTATCTCTGAGACCTAATGGAAGGCTGCCCAATGGGACACTGATACCAAGGTTATGCAATACAAGGTTTCACATTAGGAACCACCACCCAGGAAAAAGATTTAGGTGTCATCGTGGAATACATTTGAATTCTTTGCCCAGTGTGCAGCTGCGGCCAAGAAAACAAATAGAATGTAGGAATCATAAGGAAAGGAATGGAGAATAAAACCAAGGATATTATAATGCCTCTGCATTGTTTCATGGTGCAACCATACCTTGAATATTGTGTGTAATTCTGGTCGCCATATCTTAAAAAGGATATAGTAGAATTAGAAAGGTACAGAGAAGAGCCACCAAAATGGTAAAAGGGATGGAAGGATACCCCTATGAGGAAAGGCTTAAAAGGTTAGGGCTCTTCAACTTGGGAAAAAAGATGGCTGAGAGGAGATATAGTAGAGGTCTATAAATTTATGAATGGAGTAGAGCGGGTAAATGTAGATTCTCCAGGAACAAGCAGGAAGTCTGTCCTCACATATGGGTGACGCCGATGGAGCCCTCGCAGAAGCATCTCCCAGCTTTCAAAGAAAGCATTTGGGAGATGCCACTACACATGCGTGGTCCCCTTCCTGCCCAAGGGTGCCATCTTGGTCAGTCTCCCTTTTTCTGCGGAGTCCTACAGATGTCAGTTTTGTTTCCCCCAGAAAAAAGTTGATTTCTCGTACACTGTTGTACACCTATCCAGTTTGCGCCAGTTCCTTTCCCACCTTCGAGGCCCGCTGCCCCGGCATTGGGTCTCGAAACGTAGTTTTATTTCTGTTAGGTTCCTCCAGTGCTTTCACGCCTTTTTTAACAGCTGGCTGTGCCGAGAGTCTTTGACCTTGCTAGGGTCCTCTTTGCCCCAGTGGCCACCGGTTTTAAGAAATGTGATCAGTGCTCTAAAAACATGTCTCTCACCGTGGCCTCTGGTGTCTGGGCGCCGACCATGACCTGGAGGAATGCCCCCTGTGCAAAAAGACGGCCACCAAGCAATCCAGAGCCACCAGCTAAAGCAAGATGACATCTTCCACAGGGCAGACTCGACCCTGGTTTCCCTGGTAGGCTCATGCTCAAAGGCCCCGCATGGATCCTCAGAGTTGCGTAAGGCCGCCGCAGTTCCAGTGCGGGCTTGCAAACATTCTGAGCAAGGGTCCCTGGAGCAAGTGCGTAAGAAGAAGACCTCGAGGACCTTATTTTGGGAGGCAGACATGGATGGGAAATCCTGTGCGTAGTCCCTCAGCCCCCGATGGTCCTCGGAAGGTACCCAGGACCGAAGTTGAGGCTTCCAGTGATGAACCCCGGTCTCCCGAGGGCCGTCCCATCAAGGACCCCCTTTCCTCCTCGACACCAGACCCAGTAACCCTGGTGTCTGTGTCAATGGCAGCCACCCCAGAATGGGAAGTTCGTATGCTGGTGCTTGAACACAGCGTTTCTGCATTCATCCCAACAGGCGCCAATGCCCAGCCCTACCAGTGCTTGTGCTGAGACTGCAGGGACCTCGGATCTGGGCTTCCAAAATGATCCCTGTGAGCCGGACGCCTCGGGTAGGTACTCAGCGAGGGTCTCAATCTCGCTCCCTCTCCTCAGGGGCAATGTCTTTGCAGGCGAGTGCCTCTGATTCCGGCCATGCCTCGGCCTCAAAACACAGAAGACCGGAGTCAACGACACTCCTGGAGCCGTCGGGCCTTGTGTCTTCCTCGGACAATTCGGTTTGGAGTCTGGCATCGAGATGTCTCTGGAATCTCAGGCCCACTGAGACTTCCCCTCAAATCATTTTCCACCAGCCACTCGGTGTTGCCCCACCCAAGGACACCTCGTTCCTCATGTTCGTCCGGGACACAGTGTGGGCCCTCTTCTTTACTATGGAATCTGAGGAGAATCCCTGTATGGAGGAGCTGGAAATCCTCTAGTACAAGGCACCACGTAAAGAGACACTGATGGTCCCGGTCCCCTCCATCCTTATCTGGCCCCTTCTCTGGATGTGGGAAGCCCCGGCATCAGTGTCAATTGTTAGCCGATGCCTGGATACCATGTATCGGGTCCAGCGCGGGCCGGGTTTCTGGAAGCCCCAACTCCCTCACACCTCCATAGTGGTGGAGTTGGCCATGCACCAACAGAAGAGCCCGAAGAAGCACTCATTGGTGTCCCAGACAGGGAGTCCAGTGCCCTTGACACCCTCGGGCGTAAATGCTACCAGGGCTTGATGCTAGCATGTTGCATTCAAACTTACTAACTTTATATCGGCATGTTCCTTTGAGACCTGGCGACGGAGCTTGGAGGCTTTGCGGCTGGCCTCGATGGAGACCACCTCTGGTGCTTCCAGACACTTACAAAGTTCATCGGAGAGTGCTCCAACTATTTATCTCGAGCTGCCTACGACTGCTTCAAATCCAGCGTGAGGATGGCTTCAGAATCCGACCTCAAGCAATGGATGCAGTAGAAGCTCCGTGATGTCCCATACCTCAGGGAGCAGCTCTTTGGAAAGCCCATGGAAGATAAGGCTACCAAGATCAAAACAGAGTACGTGACTCAGACTTGACTCTCGAGGAAGACTTCTACTCTTCCGAGAAAGAAGCCTCCTTTCCATAGCCTCGATAGGGCTGGCCCTTCCTATTTTCCATACCCAGCCACCCAGACTCCTCAGCAGGGTCACCAGGGCAAGGGAGCGGGACAAGGGCTCCAAGCCCCAAACTCCAGTCACAGCCCAGCCTGGGTCGGGGTTTTGACACCCCCAGCATAGCCTCTCTCTCTCTCTCTCTCTCTCTCTCTCTCTCTCTCTCTAGAGGATCAGCTGCCAACAGGGGGGCACCTGGTCCATTTTGCCCACAGGTGGGCTTCCATCACCACTGACTCCAACCTTCTTTCCTGGGGAGCCTCCTTGGTCTCCCCTGCACCAGGCTCTGCTAATGCAAGAACTTGCAGGCCAGCACCACATCATCTGAAAGGAAAGTATTCCAGGTACTTTCTGAACAGGAGGACTACGGCCCATCCTGGACCTGAGAAACCTGAACAAATTCCTATGCAGGAGAAGGGCAAGATGCTCTCCCTTGGAATATTGCTGCCCTACCTCCAGCTGGGAGATTGACTATGCTCCTTAGACCTAAAGGATGCTTATACCCACATCCTTATCCATCCCATTCACAGGCAGTACCTAAGCTTCATGGTCGGGAGTGACCATTTCCAGTACAGGATACTTCCCTTTGGCCTTGCCTCCACACCAAGGGTCTTCACCAAATGCCTGGCAGTGGTGGCTGCCTGTTTTTGTCTCCAAGGGGCCTTCATCTTCCCTTATCTAGACGGCTGGCTCATAAAAGGAGAGACGGCCTCAGAGATGCTACAGGCCGCACCATCAAACTCCTCCAACATCTGGGATTCATGATAAATCACCCAAAATTCCATCTCACTCCAACTCAAGTCTTGGTTTGTAAGGGCTTGCCTGGACACCCTCCAAACCATGGCTATCCTCCCTCTGGACAGGGCAGATCTCCTCATGGCCCTGGCAACCGAAGTGCAACGCTTTGCCTCCACGGTCATGTGGTCCCCAACGTCTGCCTCCACATGTGGGCAGCTCAGTGGTATCTCTGCTCACAGTGGACCCAGACCACAGGCAAGCTCTGGGACAGAGTCTTGGTGTCCCATTAGCTGGTGGAGTCCTTCCGTTGTTGGCAGGATCCACAAAACCTCCAGAAGGGCATGCCATTCCAACATCCAAGCCCTCAAAGGGTCCTCACGACAGATGATTTCCTGCTGGGCTGGGGTGCCCATTGTGAGGAATTCCGCATCCAGGGCGTCTGGTCCTTCGAGGAGAGCCAGCAGCAGATCAACTTGCTGGAGCTCAGGGCCGTCTTCCTTGCGCTCAAGGCTTTCCAGCATCTCCTGCAGCATCAGTTAGTGCTCATCCAGACGGACAACCAGGTCATGATGCTCTACCTAAACAAGAAGGGCGGCACAGGCTCCTACCGCCTCTGCTCATTCGCCGCCAGACAGTGTGGTATACCTCCTGGCCCAGACAATGCTCTGGCAGACAGGCTGAGCAGGGTCCTCCAACCACATGAGTGGTGCCTGGTCCCTGGGGTGGCACAGCGGCTCTTCAGATTGTGGGGCACCTCAAACCTCAACCTCTTTGCCAGCCCGGCCAGTGCTCAGCTACCACGTTTCTGCTGCCTACAGCCACATCCAGCTTGGGTAGCAGCGGATGCCTTCCTCATCTCGTGGCCAGAGAGTCTGTTGTATGCCTTCCCTCCCACACCACTGATAGCGTGGACCTTGGGTCCAGCGAGGCAAGGCTTCCCTGATTCTAGTGGTCCTGAGGTGGCCCAGTCAGCCTTGGTTTCCTGTACTGCTTTGTCTCTTGATGGAGTCCCCGGTCCCTCTCGGGAGCTCACCAGGATTTCTGACCCAGGAGGGGGGCTCGATTCTCCACCCCAACCTGGGATCCTTATGCCTCACATCTTGGCTGCTGAACAGGTTGCTTTAGTACCCCTCAACTTCCCCAAGGAGGTGGAGGAGGTCCTCTTGGCCTTTCACAAGGACTCTGATATGGGCCTATGCTGTTAAGTGGTGCATGTTCTCCTTATGGTGCACGGAGCAATGAGTAAACCTGTTGTCCTGCCTGGTACAGCAGTACTTGCTCCACCTTTCACTGTCCGGACTTAAGTCCAACTTTGTCAGGGTGCACCTGAGCGCACTCTCCACGAACCGTCACTCCTAGAGGGGCAAGCCTCTTTCTGTGCAGCCCCTCATTATCCGATTCATGTGGGGCTTTCTGCTCTTGAAGGCTCCCATCCATCCGCCCACAGCGGAATGAGATCTCTGTGATCCTGGCACAGCTTACCAAGCTGCCCTTCGAACCCTTGACTACTTGCCACCTGCGATATCTGTCCTGGAAGGTGGCCTTCCTAGTGGCACTCACCTCTGCACGCAGAGCATGTAGTAAAGGTTGTTGGTTTAGCTGGGTTTAAAAAAGGTTTGGACAAGTTCCTGGAGGAAAGGTCCATAAACCATTATTAAAGAGGACCTGGGAAATCCTCTGCTTACCCTGGGACAAGCATTGTAAGAACATAAGATATGCCATACTGAGTCAGACCAAGGTCCATCAAGCCCAGTATTCTGTTTCCAACAGTGGCCAATCTAGGTCATATGTACCTAGCAGTTTCCCCAAGGGACACAGGTTCCACAATGCTTGTATTGGTTCAAGCATTGATATCCTGGGTCCCTTCTTAATAATGGTTTATGGACCTTTCCTCCAGGAACTTGTCCAAACCTTTTTTAAACCCAGCTACACTAACAGCCTTTACTACATCCTCCGGTAACAAATTCCAGAGTTTGATTACACGTTGAGTGAAAAAATATTTTCTTTTATTAGTCTTAAATAGTTTACCCTGTAGCTTCATTGCATGTCCCCTAGTCTTTCTATATTCTGATAAGGTAAACAATCGATCTAAGTTTACCCGTTCCACTCCGTTCATTAATTTATAGACTTCTATCATATCTCCCCTCAGCCGTCTCTTTTCCAGGTTAAAGAGCCCTAACCTTTTTAGCCTTTCTTCATAGGAGTATCCTTCCATCCCCTGTACCATTTTGGTGGCTCTTCTCTGAACCTTTTCTAAAATCGCTATATCCTTTTTAAGATACGGCGACCAGAATTGCACACAATATTCAAGGTGCGGTCTCACCATGGAACGATATAGAGGCATTATAATATCTTTTGTTTTATTTTCCATTCCTTTCCTTATCATACCTAGCATTCTATTTGCTCTCTTGGCTGCTGCTGCACACTGGGCCAAAGGTTTTAACATGGTATCCACAATGATGCCTAAATCTTTTTCCTGGGTGGTAGTTCCTAATGTGGAACCTTGCATCGTGTAACCATAGTTTGGGTTGTTCTTCCCTAGGTGCATAACCTTGCATTTGTCCACATTAAATTTCATCTGCCATTTTGATGCCCAGTCTTCCAATTTATCAAGATCCTCTTGCAATTTTCCACAATCCTCTTGGGTTTTAACAACTTTAAATAGTTTTGTGTCATCTGCAAATTTGATAACCTCACTTGTTATTCCACTTTCCAGGTCATTTATGAATATGTCAAAAAGCAGCGGACCCAGCACAGATCCCTGGGGTACACCACTATTCACCTTTCTCCATTGGGAAAATTGGCCATTTAGCCCTACCCTCTGCTCTCTATCTTTTAACCAGTTCCTGATCCACAATAGTACACTGCCTCCTATCACATGACTCTTTAGTTTTGCCAAAAGTCTCTCATGAGGGACCTTGTCAAAGGCTTTCTGAAAGTCCAGATACACAATATCAACTGACTCACCTTTGTCCACCTGATTATTCACTCCTGCAAAAAAACATAACAGATTAGTAAGACAAGATCTTCCTTGTCTAAAGCCATGTTGGCTGTCTCCCATTAGGTCATGACTATCTACATGCTGAGTAATTTTATTCTTTATGATGGTTTTCTCCCGTCAGGCTCATCGGTCTGTAGTTTCCCGGATCACCCCTGGAACCCTTTTTAAAAATTGGTGTTACATTGGCGATCCTCCAATCTTCAGGTATTAGAGATGATTTTAATGATAGTTCACAGATTACTAATAGCAGGTCTGCAATCTCATATTTCAGTTCTTTCAACACCCTTGGATGTATACCATCCGGCCCAGGTGATTTGCTACTCTTCAGTTTATCTAATAGTTGTAATACATCTTCCCGATCTATAGATATTTCCTTCAATTCTTCCGCACCTTTAAATACCACGTCAGTCATGGGTAACATCCCTACATCTTCCTCAGTAAAGACCGAAGCAAAGAATTCATTCAGTCTCTCTGCTATCGCCTTGTCGCCTCTTAGTGCTCCTTTAACCCCTTTATCATCTAATGGGCCAACTGACTCTCTCACAGGTTTTTTGCTACGAATGTACTTGAAAAGGTCTTTACTTCGCGTTTTTGCTTCCGCAGCAAGCTTCTTCTCAAATTCTCCCTTTGCCTGCTTTATCAATGCCTTGCATTTGACTTGCCAGTGCTTGTGCTGTTTCCAGGTTTCGTCGTTTGGCTCTTTTTTCCATTTCCTGAAAGATGCCTTTTTGGCAACAACAGCCTCTCTGAACTCACCTTTAAACCATGCTGGCAGTTTTTTGGACTTCCTTCCACTTTTCTTAAAGCGTGGAATACAGCTGGTCTGGGCTTCCAAGATAGTATTTTTCAACAACAGCCAAGCCTGATGTACGTCTTTAACCTTTGCAACTGCTCCTTTTAGTTTTTTCTTAACTGTTTTCCTCATTTTATCATAGTCTCCCTTTCGAAAGTTAAAAGGTAGTACTGTGGATTTCCTTACTATCCCTCCTCCACTAATTAAATCAAAGGCAATCATGCTATGATCACTATTGCCAAGTGGCCCCAACAACCTTATCTCTTGCACTAGATCTGGTGTTCCACTAAGGACTAGGTCTAATATGGCTTCCCCTCTGGTCGGTTCATGAACCAGCTGCTCCAAGAAGCAGTCTTTTTTTTTTTTTGAAAACTCTTTATTAAAGTCCACATAGTACAAATCATACAAACACTATACAAACCAGGAACCTCAACAGATCAATTACACAAATACAGCATTCTCAATTTTCCCCCCACCTCCCCCCCCCCCCCCACCAATCCCCTAACTCCCGCAGCCTCTCTCTTTGGCATCAGACCCCCCTCAGTGAACATACATAATGATTACAACACCCTTCTTGTTCCAAACGTATCCCACTCCTCCTATCCCTTTCCCAACCCAGTTGAAGCACTTCATTCCGGAAACGGGGCCTCAATAACTGAATATATGGCTCCCATATCAGCAGGAATACGGCCCAGCGTTGAGTACTTCCTTTAACCCCCTTCCTCTCCATGAGCATCAGCTGGTGAAAGCTGTTACGCCATTCCCAAAAGGTGGGACCAGTCGTTTCCCTCCATCTATGAAGTATCGGTCCCTTACCTACCAGACATGCCTTTCTGACTAAGAGGCGTTCCCATTTCCTTTTCGGGTGGAGTGGTCCAAGCTGATCTAACACCACAAGCACTGCCGTGCAACAAATCTGTTGCAATATAACTCTACTCATAAAATCACCTATCCTCCTCCAGTACAAGCGAACTACCGGACATCCCCACCACATATGTCCTAAATCTGCCAAGGGACAGGGGCATTTTGGGCATTTACCCATCTCTGTGAGATGAGATCATAATGCCCGTCTCGGAGAAAAGTGTGCCCGTAGGAGGCATTTAAACTGTATCTCCCGCCAACGGGCTCCCCCCACCAGACCTGCAATCCTACACAAGGTCCGAAGGAGTGAACCCAGAGGCACCAACACATTCAACTCTCGGGCCCACAAAGCCTCTTCCACTCCATAATCAGGCAATCTACTATAGCCATCCAACCTTCTTTTCAGCTGTGCGATTGTGGGCGGTAACTCCTCACTCAATGCAAAAAACTCTAATATCTGTGCCGACCTTTCCACTCGTAGCACAGTGGGAGGGAAGACACGTAATGAGCAAGCTGAATGTAAGCGTAATAATGCCGACTAACCCATACTCCTTACGCAAAACCTCCCAAGACTTGCACTGCCCCATTTGATCTACAACATGTCCAATATTCCTTATGCCCTGTCTCCTCCATTGTGCAAACGCCAGCGTTTCTGAACCTGGAGTAAACCTATCATTTCCCTGTATTGGTTGCCAGCTCGAAACCCCTGGTGGTTCCCCCCAGAGCCTATTCAAATGTTGCCACGTCCGCCGTGCCGGGCAAATAAGTCCACTACTAAGCACTCTACTAGGCAAGACTTGCACTGCCCCATTTGATCTACAACATGTCCAATATTCCTTATGCCCTGTCTCCTCCATTGTGCAAACGCCAGCGTTTCTGAACCTGGAGTAAACCTATCATTTCCCTGTATTGGTTGCCAGCTCGAAACCCCTGATGGTTCCCCCCAGAGCCTATTCAAATGTTGCCACGTCCGCTGTGCTGGGCAAATAAGTCCACTACTAAGCACTCTACTAGGCAAGAGCCTACCTTCCTGGTGCAGCACTGCCAAAAGGGGCTGCGTAGCCACAAGGGCCTCCTCCAGTGCTCTTGGGGTATACACCTCCGTATTCCCTAACCAGTCTCCAATATGCCGCGCTTGGCATGCCAGGGCATAAGTCTTTAGGTCTGGGATTCCAGTCCCCCCATTCCTCCAGCTCCTTCTCAATCTATGCAGCGGAATGCGAGCTCTTGCCCCTCTCCAAAGGAAACTCCTAATTTCGCGGTCTATAGCATTTAAGTCACGCTTCAATAACCACACTGGGAGAGTCTGCAGCCAGTAAAGCACCCGAGGCAAAATCATCATCCCCAACGCCGCCGCCCTGCCCAACAGTGGAGTCCACATCTGGAGTTGTGACCTAATTTTTGCAAGGATTCTTTCCACGTTTTTTCTATACAACTCCTGCGGCTCTCTAGTCAAGCGAATCCCCAAATACACAAATGAATCACCTGCCCACTTAAGCGGAAAACTCCCTCCCCAATGTCCTCTTATTGTACCCGCCACATCCATGGCCTCTGACTTATCCATATTAATACGAAGGCCAGCAAAGTTACCATAATAAGAGAATTCCTTTAATAAACTGGGCAATGACGTCCGAGGAGATAGGTGAACCAGTATATCGTCCGCGAACGCTGCCAGTTTAAACTTTTGTCGCCCTATACTTATTCCCTGTATTTCATTAGAATCCTCTATTCGTCGTATCAGGGGGTCTAGGGACAATACAAAAAACAACGGTGAGAGCGGGCATCCCTGTCTCGTTCCTCTCTCCAGAGTAAAATCATCTGACAGCACTCCATTACATAACACTCCTGCTGTGGGCCTCGTATATAGAAGCTCTACCATATTGCAAAAATAAGCTCCAAGTCCATACTGTGGCAAAAGAAATCTGATGTAATCCCAATTCACTTGATCAAAGGCTTTTTCTGCATCAAAGCTAATCAAAAGCGACTGTTGTTTCCTTCTCCGTACCCACTCCAGCGAAGCCACAATTTTACGTAGGTTCTGCACCGCGTAGCGCCCTTTTACAAAACCTACTTGAGAATCATGCAGTAACTCCCCTAACACCTGGGCCAATCTGTCCGCCAGTACTTTAGCCAGAATTTTCACGTCAAAATTCAGCAAGGAGATAGGCCGATGGGAGGCAGCTTTTAAAGGATCCTTCCCTGACTTATGTATCAGAATAATGTGCGCCTGATTCTCTCCCCACGTGAACCCCCCCTAATCTACCCTTCTATGATACATCACCATCAGGTAGGGGGCCAACTCCTCTCTCAGCAACTTATAAAATTCCACCCCAAACCCATCCTGGCCTGGCGTTTTGTGACAACTCGCCCTCAATATAATCCGTTGGACCTCCTCCTCAGACACTGGAACATCCAACAGTGATTGTTGAACCATCGTTAGTCTGGGCAGTTTTACTGAGATGGTTGAATATTTGAAGCAAGAAGCAGTCATTTATTTCATCTAGGAACTTTATCTCCCTAGCATGTCCTGACGTGACACTGACCCAGTCGATACCGGGGTAGTTGAAATCACCCATTATTATTACTGTGCTGTAACTTTTGTTAGCTTCCTTGATTTCTTTGAACATTTCATCATCCATTTGGTCATTCTGGCCAGGTGGTCGATAGTACACCCCCACTGCCATCGCCTTCCCCCTTTTAAATGGAATTTCAATCCATATAGATTCTACAGCAGATTTTGTTTCCTGCAAAACTTTAATCCTTTCTGACTCAATGCCCTCTCTAACATAGAGCAACCCCTCCACCAATTTGATCAGCTCTATCATTACGATATAGTTTGTACCCAGGTATCACAGTGTCCCACTGGTTGTCCTCCTTCCACCATGTCTCTGATATTCCAATCATATCTAACCTTTCATTTATTGCTATATATTCTAACTCTCCCATCTTATTTTTTAGACTTCTAGCATTTGCATACAAGCATTTTAGAGAATGTATTTTATTCATATTAATTTGGCTATTGTTAGACATGGGTAATTTGGGATCTTTAAGCTCTGTCTGCTCCATACTTGAGGGCATTTGGGCTAGTTTACTCTTTTGTGAAACCTCTCTGCTTTTGGTAGTATCTTTCAAAGATACATTCTTCCGAACCATCCCCTCTTGGGCGACTGTCGGCTTTCCCCTAATATCTAGTTTAAAAGCTGCTCTATCTCCTTTTTAAAGGTTAATGCCAGCAGCCTGGTTCCATCCCGGTTAAGGTGAAGCCCATCCCTTCGGAAGAGCCCCTCCTTTCCCCAGAATGTTCCCCAGTTCCTAACAAATCCAAAACCCTCGTCTCTGCACTATTGTCTCATCCACACATTGAGACTCCGGAGCTCTGCCTGCCTTTTGGGTCCTGCGCGTGGAACAGGAAGCATTTCGGAGAACGCTACCCTGGAAGTTCTGAATTTCAACTTCCTACCTAAAAGCCTAAATTTAGCCTCCAGAACCTCCCTACCACATTTTCCTATGTCATTGGTACCGACATGTACCAAGACAGCAGACTCCTCCCCAGCACTATCTAAGACCTTATCTAAGTGGCGCGTGAGGTCTGCTACCTTCGCACCAGGCAGGCATGTTACCAGGCGATCCTCACATCCACCAGCCACCCAGCTATCTACATGCCTAATGATCGAATCACCAACTATCATTGTGTAACCTTTGTACCTTTTTGAGAACCTGCCAGATACTTGTGACCTGATTGGCAAAATTTGCATATGCCACAAAACTATTCAGTTGTTAAAACACAAGAGGATTATGAAAAACTGGTAGACTAGGCATCCAAATGGCAGGTGCAACTTAATGTGGACAAGTGCAAAGTTATGCACTTAGGGAAGAACAACCCAAACTATTGATACACACTGCAAGGTTCCACATTAGGAACCACCACCCAGGAAAAATATCTAGGTATCACCGTCGACAATATGTTGCAATCATCTGCCCAGTGTGCATCAGCAACCAAGAAAGGAAAAAGTGTTAGGAATCATAAGAAAAGAAATGGAGAATAAAACCAAGGATATTATTATGTCTCTGTATCGTTCCATGGTGCACCCGCACCTTCAATATTGTGTGCAGTTCTGGTTGCCATGTTTTAAAAAGGATATAACAGAATTAGAAAAGGTACAGAGATGCCATTCTGGTATTTTTCTCTTTTTCCACTATATCTGGCTTCCTCGCATCCATCTTTATATTGGTCGGAATGGGATTATTCCAGGTGATCTTCACCTCTTCATTCTCTTGTCTCACCTGTGGCTTATTTGGTGACTTTTTAGATTTGAAAGCTGAGTGAAGCTTTTGTTAGACTCAGTACATGTACATGGTTTGTCTCTGGGCAGTTTCTCCATGTGCATTAGTTTTGTGCATACTATGACAATTGTAAACCTCACTTCTAAGCCAGGGTACAGAGAAGAGCCACCACAATGATAAAGGGGATGGAAGGACACCCCTATGAGGAAAGACTTAAAAGGTTAGGGCTGTTCAACTTGGAAGATAGATGGTTATGATAGAGTTCTATAAAATAATGAATGGCGTGGAACTGGTAAATGTAGATCAGTTGTTTACTCTTTCAAAAAGTAGAAAGACTAGGGAATACACAATGAAACTATTATGTAGTACATTTAAGACTAATCAGAGAAATATTTTTTTCATTCAGCACATAAAGTCTAGAATTCATTATCAGAAGATGTAGGAAAAGCTTTTACAGGCTCATTCTGTCCTGGACGTAGATCCCCTCTGTATATCCGATCTGAGCTGGACAGCGGGGTAAAGGGGGCACTAAGGGTGGGCATGCTAGGGAGATAAAGTTTCTAGATGAAATAAATGACTGCTTCCTATAGCAGCTGGTTCATGAACCGACATGAGGAGAAGCTATTTTGGACCTAGTCGTTAGTGGAACACAGGATCTGGTGCAAGAGATAAGGGTGTTGGGGCCACTTGGCAATAGTCATCATAGCATGATCGCATTTAATTTAATAAATGAAGATGGGGTGGTAAAGAAATCCACAGTATTATCTTTTCACCCTTCAAAAGGGAGACTGATAAAATGAGGAAATTAGTTAAAAACAGGATCAGCTGCAAAGGTTAAAGATTTATATCAAGTATGGATGTTCCTTATTGTTCCTCCAGTCCAGTCCCGCACCTCTGGATAGTGTACCTCTTCCAGCAGCTTGGAGACTGAGCATGTCATATTTTTGATGACACTAGTATACATATGCAGCTGGCACCGCCTACCAGCCCCAGTATTCTCAGTCTCCAAGCAGCTGGGGGAGGTAGTAAGCCATGGTGCTGGACTCACTGAAGAGACAACTAAGGAGATAGGTTCCTGGAGAGTGCCCCCAGCCCTTCCTACCATGCCGGCCAGATCGCAGTGTCTGGTATAGGATGGTATCAAGAAGGATGAACCCCACAATCCTTAAGCATTCCTTGTGTTATACAGCTCAAAACGTATTCAGTGCACAATGACTGGATGCAGACCTGTGGGAAAAGCCTAACTAGATATGCAGGACAGATTTCAGAGTGCTGCTGTGCCTGGTCAGGTAATGTAAGTGACAGTTGATTGAGACATTGTGACTTTCTCCTGAGAAGGGTCAGCTAAAATGTCAGACAGAAATAAATGAAAGATAAGTGGGGGAAAAGAGCTGCATATAGGTTTGTAGCAGGTACAGTTCTGTGGAAAACAGGAAGTACCTACATACAAGAAATGTATGTAATTTGAAAGATAGTCACAGCCGGTGCATAGAAGGCAAAGGAAATCCATCTGTCTATGGTCAGTGAGTAACCTGACATGATCATTCCTTGTCTCTTAGCCCAGATTATGTACCTACTAAATTTGTAATATTGCTTGTAAGGGAAGCTGTACTCCCTTATAACTATTTGTAGTACTTAGAATAAAAACGTAAACTTTACTCGGAGAAAGTGTCAGTTTGATTGGATCAGTGCAAGGTCCATTTCATTTCTTTAAGGTACAACACGGCACAATCTAAAAATCCTCAAAATATGTGGTCCCCGATGGGGTGTGGC
Source organism: Ichthyophis bannanicus (assembly GCA_033557465.1). Classification (NCBI taxonomy): domain Eukaryota; kingdom Metazoa; phylum Chordata; class Amphibia; order Gymnophiona; family Ichthyophiidae; genus Ichthyophis; species Ichthyophis bannanicus. Next base: position 259,746,186 of record CM066035.1, read on the forward strand.
CTTGGAGGCAGGCATCTGCCTAGACTGCACACAAGAGGCTAAGTCATTGGAGCAGGGCCTGCAGAATAAGACAAGGCAGGAGAGTCTCACCCAGTTACAAGAGACCCTTGAGGTGGGGGGTGCCATGTTACCTTCAACGGATCCGGCCCCTGGTCCCTGCACGATGCCCGGACCATCCACCCCTCAAGCCCAGGGAGCAATAGGGCTCCCGGGAGAGTTCTCACCGGAGTTTGTCTTACTTTTGCATAAGGCATTTTGCCTATGTCACAGAAAGTTTTCCCGGTACATGGAGTAGTAGGACAGATGATCAAGGATGAGTGGGACCCTCTGCTTCTGAATACACTGGTTTTGTGCACTGCACCACCTTGTTGCCACAGAGTACATTCCTTGGTGATACCATGACTGTTCGTCAGACAGGGCCCATCTGTTGCAGTACACGGCACCCACCTACACAGGGCTAGGCCACGGTCTGCTCTGGGCAGCTGCCACTGCCCCCTCCACCACCAGTATCCCTCAGCCACCATGCTGACATGCCCTTCTGCTGGTGGTGCGCAGTCTCAGGCCATCCAGTGTGCAGGTAGGCGGCTGCCTATGGTGCGGGTTCTGGGGTAGGGGTGCCTGCATAGACGTCCACGCTCCCCCCCAGCCCCGCCTGCCAATGTTCCGTGCCCTTGGGGTTTGCTGTTGGGTACTATCCCCTGTGACACTTTGGGAAACACACTTGTGCCCATTTTGGGCCTTCAGCAGTTGCTGTCTGGCTGCTCCACTGTTTCAGCATTCGTATGGGCCACCTAGGCATCACCCTAGTCCGCACTGTGGCCCAGCTCCACCACAGCATGTGCCGCCTGCGGCCCTCTGTATCCCCTTCTCCGGCATCTGTCCAGTTGCCGTTCCGGCATGCCCGCCCTGATGTTGCGGGACATGTGCATGCCATAGGAACCCTGTCCGATGGTGGGGAAAACCCCTAGTAGCGCTATTTCACTGTGGGCCCATTCACCTTGTATGGGGACGGAGTATAGACCCTTTCATGATTTATTATCTGTTCTATGGAGCTTACTCGGGGGGGGAGGGGTTGATGTTTCTCATTGATACCACTATTGGCCAGCTTGGTTATTGTTTTTTTTCCAGTTTGTTGGGGTCATTTTCAGTGTTTCTGTGCCCTTTTGTTCTGTGCACATGTATCACACTTATCACTTTGTTTTGGTTTCCCTGCCTGGGCTGTACACTGCTGACACTGAAATGGTTTCTCTCCCCTGTAATGTGCATTTAACGGCAGGTTTTCATTCACGTTGGAATTCAGCTCTGAAAATCAGTGCGTTAGTGTGAAGGGAGCCTCTCCCCACCCACTCTCCGCCCATTGACCTCTCCGCCCTCTCTCCACCTTCTGCGGTGTTTTACCGCGTCGAGGGGCATTACGATCGTTAGCGCATCATAATGCGCGTTATGTAACATTAATGATCGTTATAACGATTGTTAACTTTACATAACACGCGTTATTCACGATTACCGCAGTTTAGTAAACATACCCCTAAAATTACTGAACATGTAGATAGATAGTCGTGGTTTAATGGAAGAAAGCCAACATGGATTTAGCCAAGGAAAGACTTGTTTTACTAATCTGTTATATTTTTTTTTTGAAAGTGTGACTAAACAGATAGACAAAGGTAAGATGGTCAATTAAACTGTATCTGGATTTTCAGAAAGCCTTTGACAAGTTCCTTTATGAGAGACTCTTGGCAAAATTAAAAAGCCATGGGATAGGAGGCAGTGTACTGTTGTGGATTAGAAACTGGTTAAAAGACAGAAAACTGAGAGTAGAGCTATATGGCCATTTTCTCAATGGAGAAAGGTAAACAGTGGATTACCCGAGGGATCTGTGCTCTGCCCGCTGCTTTTTTACATATTCATAAATGACCTGGAAATGGGAATAACAAGTAAGGTGATCAAATTTACAGATGACACAAAATTATTCAAAGTTGTAAAAACACAAGAAGATTGTGAAAAATTGCAAGAGGACCTTGATAAATTGGAAAACTGGACGTCCAAATGGCAAATGCAATTTAATGTGAAGAAGTGCAAAGTTATGCACCTAATAAAGAACAACCCAAACTGTGAATACACAATGCAAGGTTCTACATTAGAAACCATCACTCAGGAAAAAGATGTAGGCGTCATCGTGGATAATATGTTGAAACCCTCCGCATAGTGTGCAGTGGTGGCCAAGAAAGCAAATAGAATGCTAGGAATCATAAAGAAAGGCATGGAGAATAAAACCAAGGATATTATAATGCATTTGTATCATTCTATGATGTGACCACTCCTTCAATATTGTGTGTAATTCTTGTCATATCTTAAAAAGGATATAGCAGAATTAAAAAAGGTACAGAGAAGGGCCACCAAAATGGTAAAGAGGATGGGAGGATTACCCCTATGAGGAAAGGCTTAAAAGGTTAGGGCTCTTCAACTTGGAAAAGAGATGGCTGAGGGGAGATACGATAGAGGTCTATAAATTAATGAATGGAGTAGAACAGGTAAACATAAATAGGTAATTTACTCCATCAAAAAGTAGAAAGACTAGGGGACACACAACCCATTTAAGAGGAATAAGAGAAAATATTTTTTCACACCACATAATCAAACTCTGGAATTTGTTACTGGAGGATGTAGTAAAAGCTGTAAGTGTAGCTGGGTTTAAAAAAGGTTTGTACAAGTTCTTGGAGGAAAGGTCCATAAATGTTTATTAAAAAGGACCTGGGAAATCCACTGGACAAGCACTGTGGAAACTGTGTACCTTTTGGGGAACCTGCTAAGTACTTGTGACCTGGATTAGCCACTATTGGAAACAGGATACTGGGCTTGATGGACCGTGATCTGACCAAGTATAGCATTTCTTATGTACAATATAGTAATACACTATCCCTAATCTGGACTACACTTACATTTTGCACTTCTCCAATTCGGGACTCCAAGTTCAGTAGCATGTTGGCAGGGCCGTACCGAGTGCAAATCGTTTCTGGTGCGCCCGATGTGCAAGTCGCCGGCATGCTAAGCAGGTCTCTCCCTCCCTGCAAGAGCAGGGAGGGACAGATCTGCTTAGCATGCCAGCGAGAAAGCTTAAGGGGCGCATTTTAACTGTCTGTCATTGCCTGCCGCCGCTGAGAGAAGGAAAAGCGGTGGCAGGCAACGGCAGACAGCTAAAATGCGCCCCTTAAGCCTTTGCGCCCTGTGCGGCCGCACCGCTCGCACAGGGCTAGGTACGGTCCTGCATGTTGGTCTAGCACCTCAGCCTGATCATCAACTGATCTAGAAATAATACCAAAGTCATTCTTAAATTTCTCAACACTTAATAATGAGGACGAGTCCAAACCTTGGATTGCAGGATTCTTGAAAACTTGTAACCCTGTCATAGACGAGCTGTCCTCTTCTGGGAGCACACTTGCAGCAACATGGTCTTACTGCACTCTCCTACAGTCACACTAAAGGCAACTTACTACTTTTAAAATGGAATAGCATAGCTGATTCCCCTAATCGGATGATTTTGTTTTTTAATTCTCCACTTATGAATTGATGGCAGCTCTAGGTCATGCCTAGTCTGGGAGTGCAAAGCTTGAGCAGCTATATGAAAGCTCAGTGTAGGTGTCAAATAAGTCATGCCCATCCCTTGCTGAATTTTATAAGTTAACGTTAGTGCCTTAAACCAAGTTTCATGATTCAGTTTGAAATCAGTGAAGGTTGACCAAAGTTAGGGAAATATCTCCCCAGCCAAGTAGAAGATTTGTTATAGTAGCAGGAGCTCTATTTCATGAACAACCTGTTTTTTGTAATGCATACTGTAAAGATGACTTCTGTTCTGTGTCCCCTACAGTACCAAATATGCATGACTATTTTTCCCTCCACATCTGGAGTGAAGGAGACCGGTTTTACCAAATTGTGTTGCATCTATGGGGAGGGTATTTTACATAATAAAAGACAACACATGGGATTGTAATCCATTTGGAAGAAAAACCAAGTATAACCTTTTTTAATATTTAGGACAAAGCAGTGCAGAATATATGCAAACAGGTAATGAACCAAATAATACTATTTTGGAAGCTCGTGAATATTCTATGCATTAAAAAAAGTCAACAAGGCATTTCTGACTGCTGATGTAGCTGCGCATGAAATGAGAGTCAGAAACTGTAAAGATATCTTATACACTGGAACATGGAACGTACGAAGCATGAATCAAGGGAAGTTGGAGGTGGTCAAGAATGAAATGGAACGTGTACAACTTGATCTGTTGGGTGTCAGCGAACTGAAATAGACTGGCATTGGGCACTTTGCATCAGATGATCACATGGTATACTCTGCTGGAAATGAAAGAAAGAAGAAATGGTGTTGCATTTATAATAATAAGAAACTTGGAAATACAATGCAGTCAGCGAATGCTTATTCTCTATTTGTCTATGAGGAATGCCTATCAACACAACTATAATTCAAGTATATGCCCCAACAACAGCTGCAGAAGAGAATGAAATTGAAGAGTTCTATGAACAAGTACAAGCTGAAATTGACAGAACATGCAAACAGGATATCCTGATAGTCATGGGTGACTGGAACGCAAAAGTTGGCAACAAAGAAGAAGGCAAAGTAGCTAGAAAATATGGACTTGGCAACAGAAATGAAGCTGGAGAAAGACTGATAGAATTCTGCAAGACCAACGATCTATTCATCTCAAACACCTTCTTCCAGCAACACAAGCGGCGACTGTACACATGGACTTCACCCAATGGATTGTATAAAAATCAAATTGACTACATCTGTGGAAGTCAACAATGGGAAAGCTCTATAACATCAACAAAGACAAAACCTGGAGCTGACTGTGGTACAGATCATCAACTACTAGTATGCAAACTCAAGCTAAAGTTGAAAAAGAGCAAACCACTCATGAATATAGCAAAATATGACCTTGAGAATATACCACTAGAATTTAAAGACTGCCTGCAAAATCGATTTGCTGCTTTAGATACAAATGACAGAGCTCCAGAAGAGTTATGGAATGACATCAAGAAGGTTGTGTTGGAAGAAAGCAAGAACTCTCTACAAAAGGTGAAAAAGAAAAAATGGCCAAAATGGATGATGGAAGAAACTCTGAAAATTGCCCAGAAATGCAGAGAAGCTAAAGCCAGAGGAGAAAGAAAGACAATCACAGAACTCAAGAGATTTCCAATGTGCAGCAAGACAGGACAAGGAAAAGTACTACAATGATGCATGCAAGGAAATAGAAGCAGAAACTTATTAGAGGAAGAACAAGATCGGCTTTCCTAAAGCTACGAGAGTTAAAGAAAAAGTTCCAGCCTCGAATTGGAATGTTACAAGATGCTCAAGGTTCTATGTTGACTGATGCTGAGAAGATCAAGAAAAGGTGGAAGGAATATACAGAGTTTTTATATGATAAAGATCAAGTGGACCAACAGCCGTTTCAACCTGTACCTTATGATCGGGAAGCATTGGTGATGAAAGAAGACGTTGAAGCAGCATTGAAAGCCTTATCAAAGAACAAAGCACCAGACATTGATAGCATTCCTATCAAAATATTACAGCAATCTAATGCAGCTGTTACCGTACTTAGAAGGCTCTGCCAAGAAATATGGAAGACAACATCATGGCCAACTGACTGGAAAAGATCTGTGTTTATACCAATACTAAAGAAAGGTGATCCAACTGACTGTGGAAATTATCGCACAATCGCTCTGATCCCACATGCCAGCAAGATTCTACTGAAGATTATTCAAAAGAGACTATACCATACCTGGAACAAGAACTACCTGAAGTGCAAGCAGGGTTCAGGAAAGGGCTAGGAACAAGAGCCATCATTGCGGATGTGAGATGGATCCTTGAAAAGACTAAAGAATACCAAAAGGATATCTATTTGTACTTTATCGACTATAAACCATGAGAAACTCTGGGCCACATTAAGAAGCATGGGTATACCAGAACACCTGCTCGTACTCTTGCACAATCTGTACATTGATCAAGAAGCAACAGTTTGAATGGAACAAGGAGAAACAGAATGGTTTAAAATAAGCAAAGGTGTAAGACAAGGCTGCATACTTTCCCACTACCTGTTTAATTTATATGAAGAACAAATCATCAGAGAAGCAGGATTGTATGAAGACAACAGAGTTGTGAAGATTGGTGGAAGACTCATCAACAATCTTTGCTATGCTAATGATACCACATTACTGGCTAAAAGTGAAGGTGATCTGAAACATTTGCTTCTCACAATCAAAGAACATAGTCTCAAAATGGGCCTGCACCTTAATATAATGAAGACAAAGATCATGACAACTGGCATAATCAACAGGTTCATCGTTGAAGGAGAAGAAATTGAAATCGTGAACAACTTTAACCTATTTGGATCAACTATCAATAAAGAAGCAACAAGCAGTCAAGAAATCAGACAATGTATTGCTCTTGGCAGAATGGCTATGAAAGACCTAGATAAGATTCTCAAGAGCAGAGATTTTATTTATTTAGACAGTTTTGTATACTGCCTTATCCTTCAATCAAAGTGGTCACAACACAATTGGGGGATATATTTAACACACAGGGATATGAGACACATACACTAATACTTACAGGGAACATGGGCAATGGAGGGTTAAGTGGCTTGCCCAAGACCACAAGGAGCATCTGTGGGACTAGAAACCCCAGTCCTTCTGGCCCAAGGTTGCTGTCCTCTAGTGGGATTTGAACCCCTGACCTTCTGGCCTGAAGTACCTTGCCCCAACCACTAGGCTACTCCTCCCTCCTACTGTCTCTCTCCATACAAAGATTTGACTTGCTAAGCCATGGTATTTTCAATAACATCATATGGATATGAAAGCTAGACAGTGAAAAAGACAGGAAGAAAATTGATGCCTTTGAATTATGGTGCTGGCGGCGAATACTGTGTATACCATGGACTGCCCGAAGAACAAACCAGTCGGTACTAGAGGAGATCAAACCTAAGCTTTCTTTAGAAGCTCAGATGAAAAGACTTCGACTTTCATACTTTGGACACATCATGCGAAGAGAGAGATCATTAGAGAAAGACATCATGCTTGGCAAGATAGAAGGTCAATGCAAAAGAGGAAGGCCAGCAATGAGATGGATCGATACAATAACAGCAGCTACGGGTACCAGTCTGTCAACAACGAGCCGCCTGACTGAAGACTGAACACAATTTAGGATAGCTATCCAGAGGGTCGCCATGAGTCGACTCAGACTCAATGGCACTTAACAATAACAATCAGCCATTTCCAGTCCTTGCCTAACCCCCCATCGCCCATTTCCAATCCTAGCCTCCATCAGCCATTTTCAGTCCTATCCTATTCCCCCATCAGCCCAGTTCCAGTCCTAGGCCACCCCAATGAGTCCATTTGCAATCCTAGCCCCCCATCAGTCCATTTCCAGCCCAAGACCCCCTAATCAGCCCATTTCAAGTCCTAGCCCTCCATCAGCCATTTCCAGTCCTATCCTATTCCCCCATCAGCCCAGTTCCAGTCCTAGGCCACCCCAATGAGTCCATTTGCAATCCTAGTCCCCCATCAGCCTATTTCCAGTCCCAGCCCCCATCAGCTATTTCCAGTCCTATCCTAGCCCCCCCCATCAGTTCATTTCCAGTCCAAGCCCCCCTAATCAACCCATTTCAAGTCCTAGCCCCCCATCAGCCATTTCCAGTCCTATCCTATGCCCCCATCAACCCAGTTGCAGTCCAAGCCCACCCCAATGAGTCCATTTCCAGTTCATGCCCCCATCAACCCTTTTCCCGGCCTCGCCCCCCCCCCCCCCCATCAGCCATTTCCAGTCCTATCCTATTCCCCCATCAGCCCAGTTCCAGTCCATGGCCCCCAATCAGTTCATTTCATTTGGAGTTCATTTCAGTTCATTTGGAGTGGAGGAGTAGCCTAGTGGTTGGGGCAAGGTATTTCAGGCCGGAAGGTCGGGGGTTCAAATCCCACTAGAGGACAGCAACCTTGGGCTGGAAGGACTGGGGTTTCTAGTCCCACAGGTGCTCCTTGTGGTCTTGGGCAAGCCACTTAACCCTCCATAGCCCATGTTCCCTGTAAAATAGTTATCTCCAAGTTATAAATGCCCTGTTCAATGTAATTTCAGTTTGTTCAATGTAAAACCGCACTGATGCAGAAAAGCACGGTATATAAGAGAATGTAAATAAATAAATTTCCAATCCTTTTCCCCCATCAACCCAGTTCCAGTCCAAGCCCCCCCCCCCATCAGCCCATTTCCAATCCTAGCCCCCTATCAGACATTTCCAGCCCTCTCCAGATAAGAATAGTTTTGACTGATTGGGATATGAGGTAGTGGGAACTTCCAGATTTAGAAAAACAGGAGAGTGTATCACAACTGTAAAAAATTTGATGGACTCTCTAATAGTAGATGTTAATTATGACTATGATAAGTTACTGTAACAGAGGAACCCAGTGGAGGAATGGACTAGTGGTTAGAGCAACAACTGAACCAAGAAAGCAAGGATTCAAATCCCATTGTTGCCCCTTGTGATCTAGGGTAACATTTAATTTAAAAACATTTATATACTGCACTTATGAACCAGCATTCAAGGTGGAGTAAGTTCCCTGTTCAGTCTGCCAGCCCTGGACATACAGGGCCAACCTCAGATTCGGCCCTCTACGTCTAGGGCCATGGATCACCCACTGCCCGCCCTAACTCTCCCTCCGCACTGCCCCTTTCCCACCCCCATCTAGCCTCCCCTTACAAACTCCTTGTTCATACGGGGAGGCTTCGTCAGGGACAGGAAAGGGGACAATAGTGGAGATGGACATCCCAACATCCCGCTATTCATGTTAAAGAATAAACCCCATAGTGTAAAGCTAGAACTTGTGGGTTTATAGCTATATTACTTAATTTTTGATTAGGTATATGAGTGAGGGATTTGACAATTTTAAATAATTCTCTAGTACAACTGAGAGATTTTGTGAGGATCTTAGTATGATATTCTTTCTTAGCATTATTTATAGCAACTTTGTACATCTGAGGTGTGTTCATGTAAATTAGTCTGTCATCTATGGATTTTGTAGCCCTCCATTTATGTTCAAGCCTCCTCAATTTTTGTTTTAGATTTCTTAGTTCACGAGTATACTATTTTTATGATTTATTTTGTCTATTTCTGTGGTGTGGTTTAGGTGCAGTGGCGGCAGCATTTATTGAGGTATTTCACTTAGCCAACATGTCATCTAAATTTATTAGAGGGAGATCTATCTGTGGTATGACTTCATTCAGAAAGTTATCCTTTTAAATGTTCCGAATTGTTTTGTCTGAGATTCCTTATGACTTGGTAGTGTTATTGATGGTATATATGGTAATGTGAATTCAATTAGGTAGTGGTCGGTCCATGGAACTTGCAATGTTTGTGGAGGTGAGAAAAGGTAGTGTTGAGTGATATTGATGGGTAAGGTGTTGCCTTTGTTGTGTGTAAGCATATGGACCACCTGTTGAAATCCCATATCAGTCATAGAATTGAGAAAACTCATGGAATGTGAGTTGTGAAGGGAGGGAAGATTAAAGTCACCCAGGAACATTAGTGTTTTTTTTAATGATGGTGTGCATACTGTTTCTATAATTGATACAATACTGTCTGGACTGGAATTTGGTGGCCTATATAGTAGACATATTGATAGACATTTATTCTCTACATAAAGAATGTCCATGCTATCTATATTTTTAGTCAGGTGAAGTGATGCTTTAAATTCCTGTTTTATTATTAAGAGGACATGATTGAAATTTATAAAATCATGGAGGGATGAAATATATAAATGGCCAGTTTAATCTTTCAAACAATGCTAAAACAAGAGGACATGACATGAGATGACCATCAGATTACAAATAAATGATAAAAAGTACGTTTTCATGCAATATACAGTTAAGCCATGGTATGTGTTGTCAGAGGATTTGGTCAGGGTGGCTTATAGAATGGGATCAAAAGAAGCTTTGATAAGTTCCTGGAGGAAAAGTCCATTAAGGTAGATTTGAAAGCTATTGCTTAACCCTGGAGATGATCTCCAAGATATTGATAAATCTTTTTGGATTTTTTGGGTGTGTGTGACTTGGAATGGCCACTGTTGGAGACAAGATGCTGGACTCTATGGACCTTGATCTGACTGAGCATGGTTTTTAACTATGCAAATCAGCTTATTACGCATAAATGAATCAGTATCTATTAAAATAGCAATCCTCAAAAAATCAGGCAGAAGTAGTCTAGTGGCTAGGGCAGCAACCTGGGATTAATAAAACCAGGGTTCAAATCCCACTACTAATCTTTCTCCATTGAGGAAATTATCCATTTAGCCCTACTCTTTGTTTTCTAACTTTTAACCAGTTCACAATCTACAATAGTACACTGCCTCCTATCCCATGACTTTTTAATTCCCCGAAGAGTCTCTCATGAGGGATCTTGTCAAAGGCTTTCTGAAAATCCAGATACACTATATGGTATCAACCGGCTCACTTTTATTTACCTGTTTACACCTTCAAAAAATATAACAGATTAGTTAGAGAAGACTTTCTTTGGCTATATCAATGTTGGCTTTTCCCCATTAAACCATGACTATCTACATGTTCAGTAATTTTATTCTTTATAATGGTTTCTACCATTTTGCCTGGTATTGACATCACGCTCGCCAGTCTGTAGTTTCCTAGATAACCCCTAGAACCCTTTTAAAAAATTGGCATTGCATTTGCAATGCTCCAATCTTCAGGTACTACAGATGATTTTAATGATAGTTCACAGATTACTAATAGTAGGTCTGCAATTAGTAATCTGTGGGGCAGAAGCTGGACCTGCCCTCTGCATTTATCACACAGGTTTTGCCTTTATCACACTTTAGTAAACATGCCACTTAGATTGTAAACCCTCTGTAGTTTTCTGGATCATCTCTGGAACCCTTTTTCAAAATTGGCCACTCTGAAGACTGGCCAATGTAATGCCATTTTTTTTTAAATTTAAGGATTTCCATTATATATTTATTTATCAGGTTTTATATACCACTTTATCATTTCAATCAAGGCAGTTTACATTGAAACTCAAACTTCACAATGTACATTAAACAGGGACATTGATAACTTGGATTTTTCTGAGGCAATGGAGGGTTAAGTGACTTGCCCAAGGCCACAAGGAGTGCTAGTGGGAATCAAACCCTGGTCTCTGGGTTCCTAAGCCAGTGCTCTAGCCATTAGGCTACTTCCTCCACTCCTATGTATAACTGAAAAAGAAACCAGCAATAACAGATGCAAACACATCTACCATGGGAAACAAAATACATATAAAACTTAGTTCGCCATTAGACTCCATCTAGGAGAAAAGAGTATACAAATCCCAAAAGCCCTTTTCAAACTTAATATGCAGATCCCAACCCACTTGAAAATATTTTAGAAACACATTGTCTCATATATAACTATCGACAGTGCTGGGGACCAAACCTTCCCGAGTCCTGATAAATTCCTCAAGCTGCAGGGGGTCCGTATAAATATAACAGAGTCCTTGGAGTTGAACCAAACATTTACATCGGAAACGCAAAAAGAATGTAGCTCCCAACACTAAAACCCTAGGCTTAAGTAAAAGGAAATCTTTACGCCTTAATTGGGTGACCTTTGGCAATATCTGGGAAAATTCAAACCCTTTGTCCACAAAAGGGAATTAACTTATTTTTGAAATACAATTTCATAACCAAAGATTTATCTACTTCAGCAGCAGCAGCTAACAACTTTAAAATAAACCCAGATAAAACAGAAACATTGTTCATTTTTAATAATCAGAACTTAATAACTCCTAAAGAAATCAATATACTAAACAAACCCATAAAGGTCAGTGAGGAAGTAAAATACCTTGGTATAATCATAGATAAACATATTAACTTAAAATCCCATATAAATAAAATTACAGCTAGAGTATTATATCGTTTAAAGATCATTAGGAACCTCAAGCAATTTTACAACTAAATCACTTTCGAACGGTATGTCAAGCAGTTATAACGCCACTCCTCGACTTTGGAAATATCCTTTATCAAGGTCTTCCAAAACATACTACCCATACCCTCCAATTGGCACAAAATACAACCGCAAGAACTATAAAATATAGGCCGCGTGGTGGAATCCATGACGGCCGTGGATAACTGCGTGGCGTGGCGTGGCACGCGACGAAAGCGTGCAGGGGGGGGGAGGGGGTTGCCAGGGGAACGAGCCTGCATCCTCCGAACTCATTGGCTCCTATACCACGGGGACACGGGAAGCCAATGAGAGGCGCGAGGGAAGGCTTGAAGACAGTTGAGTCTGGGGCCTTGGACGAGGAGAGCGGCGACGGAATTTTGTGGAGGAGAGCGGATTTTCGTGGAGGAGAGCGGATTTCGTGGAGGAGAGCAGCGACGGATTTTCGGGGAGTAGAGCGGCGAGACGGTGTTGGCGGGATTCGAGCGGTGCCGGGACCGTTTGTCTCTGGCGGTGCTTGAGCATGTCGGGACCTTGGATTGCAGAGGAAGGACTTCCTTGGTGTCGCAGCGGCTCCATGAGCAGGCGTGCGGGTGGCTGCAGGGCACAGTGTGTGGTTCCTAGTGTTCGGTGGCAAGGCGTGCAGGCAAGTGTGCTTTCAGGTGCTGTGGCAGGCGGGCGGACGGCGGCGGCCGCAATGCCGGCTCGAGGGTCGCAGCAGGGCAAAGGGCCTGGGAGGTCTAGAGGCTTGTCTGGCAGGCAGGTGAGGCAATCAGGGAGGGGGTCTATGGGTGTAAGGGCGGGGGGGGGGGAAAGGCCTGCCCGGGGTGGATCTGCGATGGGGGATCGGGGGGCGCGGGTGAGAGGTGGCAGAGCAGGATGGAGCGCCAGAGCTTCCCTGGGGGGGGCGGCTTGGGCCCGGAGCGCGCCCTGCCTCCTCGGGGACCGGGGGCGGGGATTTGACAGCGAGAGTGGATGAGAGTGTGGGTGAATCGGCAAGGGGGTCCCGTTTGCGGGTGACGAAGCGGGGGCGGGGCGGGGTGGTAAGGCTCCGAGGGCACGGAGGGGTGGGGTGAGGGGGGTCGAAGCTGGTCCTGGAGAGTGGAGGGGAGACAGGGGCCGGGGGGTTCCTATGGGCGCTGGGGGACTGGGGAGTGGGGGTCTACCGGGGGCCGGTTATGCCAGTGGGGTGGGGTTTGGCCCACCCATGCCATATACGGGGAGCAGGGGGGGTATGGCCCACAGGGGGCTTCAGTGCTTGGGATCATTGGGCCAGGGGGGGCAGGGGTCCTCAGGCTCTGAGTGGCTCGGGACTTGGTGGCCAGCATGGCCTGCGCTGGTTCCCCCCCCTGTATTTCCTGCTTTGTCTTCGCAGATGCAGACGCCGGGAGCAAGCTCGGCAGTGCTGGGCTCAACGGGCTGCAGAGATGCTGTTCAAGCCGAGGCTTATCCGGAGCAGTGCGGAGCGGGAGCCAGCTTGCAACCTCCTGAGCAGCAGACGATGGCGGGAGAGAGCAGCATCCTGGCGGATGAGGCAGCGGTGGGTGTGGCCGGGCATGCTGACCCAGGTGAATCCTCCACAGCACGAGAGATTGCATCGGGGGTGGGAGAGGGGTCTTCAAAGCGTACAGGCAAGCGGCGTCGGAAACATAGAAAGGGAGGAAGGCGGCGTCGTGGATCGGATTCGTCCTCATCCTCTTCCAGCTGGTCATCGTCCTCTTCTTCGAGTGCAGTTGACGCGGGGCCGGCGGTTGTTGGCAGCGGTGGGGGGCTGGATACGCAGGTAGGGGGTTCCCCTTCTTTAGCGGCCTATGCGGAATTATGGGAAGGGGTTCCCAAGAAATTACGTAGGAAGTTTAGGAAGAGTCGATATATTGACATTTTTCGCCTGTTGGAAGGGAGGAGGTGTTCGGGGGATAGTAAGAGGAAGAGGAGGGAGGATGAAAAGGCGGGTAGAGTGAAGAAGGTCTCCCGGAATGTGGTGAATTGGACGTGCTCTTTTTTGCGTTTGGCGAGCATGTGCGGACACTATCACCCGGAGCAATCACCCTTCTTTTTGCACCGCATTCCTTCCGCATAGGTGCAGCAACTAGTGCGGCTGCGGCGGGTTTGTCGAGTCACGAGGTGCAGAGCATAGGGAGATGGCGCTCCAAGACTTTTCGGGGTTATGTTCGGTTCTAATGGGGCAAGTTCTGGGTGGGGGGGTGACTAATTATGTGTTTCTTTTGCAGACCAAGAGTGGACTTCGCATAGCGGCTGGCTGATCGGCCACTCTTTTGTGTTCTGGGCGGGACGGCGTGCAGCTGTGCGCCCTTTGGGGTCGAATTTGGGTCTCGATCCGGCAGTGGTGACCGTTTTATGGCTGGGCGAGCGAGGCCTGCGATGGCCGCAATTGCTCCCTTTGCTTCAGCACCATGCGAGACTACGGGGTGTTCCACGCTTGATCTTACTGCATTTGGGAGGCAATGACTTGTCCGCCTGGACTTGCAAGCAGCTGATCCGCGCGGTGAAGAAGGATTTGGGATGTGTCTTGCGCTTATTCCCGGGACTTATATTATTGTGGTCGGACATTATCCCTCGACCGATTTGTCGGGACCAGCGGGGCCTCACAAAGATCAACCGGCAAATCGGTCGTTGGGTTTGTGAACATGGGGGATACCAAATCTTGCATCCTTGGGTGGAGGTCAGTTGTGAAGGGTTGTATGGACGGGACGGGGTACATTTATCCCCGGTGGGGTTAGATTTATTATTAAATGACTGGCAGGAGGCTATAGAGTGGGTTGTTTTGCGTGACACTCACTGGTTGCAGCTTTGTCCTGGGGGGGCGGCGCAGTGACGTGCAGGACGTCTGCGCCGGTGGCGGGATCCCGGAGGTTTTCGGGGTCCAGACGATTAGGATAAGCTTGGGACGGGGGTTGGTACCCCCGACCCGGACAACCCCCTGGCTGGGCTTTTGCTAATGACATGGCGAAGCCGGGGGCTAAGGGGGTGGAAAGTTGGGAAAAGCGGAGGCACTATCACCTTGCTAGTGATATGGCTGGTGATGGGATTAGTCCGCTCAGTTTGGCTATGTGATGTTATAATTTATGCATTAAACTTAATAAAGCTGTGACTAGTTTGTTGACCAAAAATTGCCAGTCTGTTGTTATTTTTTGTACCTGTGGGGGAGGGGGTCGGAGGGGTGGGGGGTAAGGTCCCAAGCAGAAGGGGAAAAGTGAATGGCCAAGTGTGGAATTTGAGGAGCGCACAGTCCGCGCTCCTGCGGTTATGAATTCTCCAAAATTTGATCATATAATTCCCTTGCTTCAAGAATTGCACTGGCTTCCAATCATTATGAGATCGAAATACAAGAACCTCATGAATATTTTCAAAATTTTACATGAGTCATCAGCAAACGTTCTAACAACTATTATTTCTAAGGACATAGGCTCAAGGCCCAGACACTCACAGTCTTCTAACAGACTTAATTCCCACTTGAAGTTTAATAGATCCAAACAAATGACATCTAATAGGGCTTTCTCCTTTATGGCACCACAACTATGGAATTCTATTCCTAGTGATTTAAGAAATGAGTATGATATCAAAGATTTTCGAAAGTCCCTTAAAACGTACCTATTTATTGAAGCATATGGCAATTAATCTAATTCCAATGGAACAAAATGTTTTAACCCTTCGAATTTCAATTTTCCTATAATGTTTAAATTATTTTGTAAGATTGCAGTTATTTGTTTAATGTAATTGTAATGAATTATGAAATGTAATTTTGCTGTAGTTTATGTATAATTTAACGTAATGTACTGTAGTTTACTGTAATGTACTATCTTGTTGTCTCCCCCCCCACCTCAATGTAGTCCCTCTGTTGTCTTGTTGACCACTTTGATTGAAGGATAAGGTGGTATATAAAACTGATTAAATAAATAAATGACACAACTAACATAGCCTTACTAGAAATTATTTCAACAGATTGCTAAAAAAAAACTTGGATAAATCAAGAGAATCTTGGGTAGGCTTAGCAGCCTCAGAAGGCTGCAACCTTCCAGGTAAATAATATACACTTGCAATTTGTATCCCATCTGCATCTTCTAATTTCAAAACTTCTTTAAAATATTTCCTCAACAAAGTTAAAGGAGAAAGATAATGAGTTTTAGGAAAATTTAGGAAACGCAAGTTCTTACTATGTGCAGAATTCTCCAGTTGCTCAAGCTGACTATGGAGCGACAGGCTATCACGAATGCCTGCTGCACCAGCAGCTTGAAGACCAGAGAATTGATGCTCCATTTTAGCCACCCCTGAACCCAACTTAACTAATACAGGATCATGCTGCTCGAACTTAGCTCCACCTCCCTAGAGAATGAGGTAGTCTGCTCAATAATAGACTTCAGGTACAAATTTGTCTGCGCTACCATTTTCCAAACATCCATCAATGTAACAGAATCAGGTATTGACCCCAGCAAAGGCTGGGACGCTATAATAGGTACAGAAAATTGAAAACATTTCGGCATTGGAACACCAGGGCTACCAAAGGAGGAGTCCACAGTACTCACAGTTTTTACAACTCCCACTGTTCCTTGTCCTTGTCCCTTGTTTTTCCTCTTACGGGGCATTATACCACCAAATTTCCAAAGGCACCGAATTGGCAATGAAGGGGCAACAAAGGGGACACGCCAATTTGTTCCGTACGCCATTGTTCAGTGCCTGTGGCTGCGCGTCCGTAGCCACACAGGGAAACCCCTGTGTTTTAAATGTGAGTCGCACTGATGACCCGGCAGTGTAGGCAGAGCCAAACCCCCGAGTAGATCACCACTCTCCCAGATCACACCCGGGGTTCCACACTGCGCAGCAACTCTCCGTCTGGCTCCAGGCAAGTATCTCCGCTCCCTTGTAATGCCAATTTTGAAAAAGGGTTCCAGGGGTGATCCAGGAAACTACAGTGGGCTTACAATCTAAGTGGCATGTTTACTAAAGTGCTGTACGTGTTTGCACTTACCATACCTTAACTGGCAAAGTTAAGGGGCGGTAAAGGCAAAACCTGGGTGATAAATGAAGATAGCTTGCTCGGTATCTGCCCCACAGTTAGTGCACAGTCAAAATTCCTGACCCTTCCATGATGCTCCCCCCACCCTTGCTCAGACCCTCCCCCACAAGGCCCATATCCCAACCCTCTCTCAACACCCCTGTTCTTACCTGGGCATCCTGGGTATGGGGCAGGAACAGTCTCCCTCTGCTTCTTCCCTGTCTGTGGCAGCTGACAAAATGGCACTGGTATCACTATGGGTCAAAGCTGCCATTTTGTCAGCTGCCGGTGCAGGAGCGGAGGGAGGCTGCTCCTACCCCCTACCCATTTAGACTGTCGGGAAGCTCCAAGTAAGACCAGGTGAGAGGGTCAGGATTGTTGACTCTATCAGGGAGATTGTTTATGAAGCGAGAGGCTTAGGGGAAGGATTTGATCAGTGTTGGGTTGGATTGGGTGTTGGAGAAGAGGGCACTGATAGCGCCAGTGCAAGGATGGGAAGTGTCTCTTCCGCTCCACCACCCCTTGCATCAGAGAGGGACAGAAGAGTGGTAGAACTTGGATTTTTCTGAAATCAAAACTGCAAAACTTTGCTAGCCTCTTTACTAGATTTATTTCTGGGGTTAGAATCATAGCAACTGTTATTTCTTGATCTATCCACAGCACTTGATTCTGTAAATCATGAGATTTTGCTGCAACAATTGTTATCTATAGGGATCTCTAGTAGCCCCAGAGAGGGGTGTCAATGGACACCCCTAGAGCGCCTGTGCTCTAGGCTACTGCCTAATTTATCTGATGGTATCACAGACTCTGGGCGCTGATATGGCATGCAATGAGAGTTGTTTTGTATGGACAGTGGCCATACTATTGGACTGCTGGTGCATGGTGCCATCCTGCACGCTAGCTGTCACTGGTCTACACACCCAGTTCCTGCCTTGCCATGTGCTAAGCAGTTAGCATGGGATATTTATAACCCTGACTGATTTTAATATGCGATAAGCATCTACCGTGGGCCTGCACGGCAACCATTACCATATGCCCCTAAGTTTAATACAAGGATCCTAGCTTTGGTTCTGACAGAGATGGAGACCCAAAGAAATAAGACGAAATTGCCAAGTCCAAATTATAAAGAAAAAAAAATGGTTTACTGGTTAACACAGTTCTTTAATTTATGTGCTTTCAAAGTTTTAGAAAAATCCTTTTCTGCCTAACTACTCCTATCCTTATGGGCAGGTCAGGGCATTGCTGTGGTTTACTCTGTGCAGGTATCACATTGCTATGTGAACCACAAATATGCCATGAGCAGTTGAAGAATTTACTTGAAAGGATGTTTTTAAAAACAGCATGACCATAATAAATGATGCACAAAGTATGTGACTGAAAAAGAAAAGACAAACAAATACAATTAAAAAAGGAGGCAGTAGAGCTAAGAAATAGGTAGATTATGTTGCAATTATAGTATGTTTGCATATTAAATAAAGTATATTCTATTTAACTTCAAAAAAATAAACATTTTTTGACTTTGTGTCTGTTTTATTGTTTTTGGGGTGGGAGAAAAGGAGTGCAGGATTAGTTTGTGTATGGGGAGGAGGAGAAGAGATCGTAGAGGGGTCGAATTGGATTAGAAATGGGGAATCCAAGGACGAGATGGACGGACTGTCCTTGCAATTTGCAGAATGGGTATGCCTTCCATCTCTCCACTTTCTGATTCTCATTGTCCTCAAGCCAAGCTCAGGCTGTTTAGTCAGGCTGAAATGCATATCTAGTGTCCAGTCCTATTAATGACTTGTGATTCTTTCTTGGCTGTGGTTTCCAAATCTGTCCTTGTGGACCCACAACCAGTGAGATTTTCAGGATATCCACAATGAATGTACATGAGATTCATATTCATGCAACTGTATTAAAAATATTATCTTTTGCATACTCGTAGTGGATATCCTGAAAACTCCACCAGCTCAGCTTCCCTGAGGACAGGTTTTCTAATCACTTCTGTAGGTCACAGTCAAGATTTCAAAGTCTTTCCTTACTATTAAATTATAAGCAAAAAGGGTAGCAGCAGGAGATGTGTGAAAACTTTGTTGACCTCAGCCTAACCTCATGGTGAACTGGAAAGGGGGTGGGGGAAGCTGGATTGCAGGTTTCACAAGCCAGGACAAAATGTAAATGTATCTGCTGGATAGATGGAGCATGTCCATTATCCAGCCATAGAGAACAATGTGTTCACTGTGGGGAATTTGGTCATTATTTGTGAGTAAAAAAGACAATAAAAAAATCTGGGTCAAAATATAGCTAGAACTGAAAAAAAATGAATTGCTGATAAAGTAGGTTATAGAGTGCTTATACCACAATTTTGATGCTTTGTCCTTATTTGATAGCTGAAATTCTTCATTTCCAAAAGGCTTTTCTATGCATGCAGAATTTTAGTTGTTGATATAGGTTATCGGAAATAGTTTCAGGTAATGAGGAGTAGCATCTCCAGTAGAAATCCAATTTTCTATGGCGTTTTTTAAAATGTTTTGAGCTGAATGGACATCAATGCCTATGGTATAGAGATGCCAACAATGCTTTAATCTGGTTGTTAACTCTATCTATAAATTCAGGGGCATGTTTACTAAAGTTAACATGCATTAATGAAGTTAATGCACGTTGACACTGTGCCCATAGAAATATAAAGGCTCTGGGACACTTAACACACATAAAATCCATTAGTAAACATGTCTCTCAGTATCCAGTTTATAATGAAGAATTTAGGTCTGCAGAATTCATTTAAATTGACCTATTAGTAAATTATATACAGTAGCATTTGCATTTTCTGCTGCCACATGGTAGACTTTCCTCTATTCTTTAGTTTCTACCTGAAAACATTTCTTTGCATTATTTTATTTATTTTTTTCACACTTGATACACTACCTAATCAAAAAAAACAAAACTTTTTAGCAGTTCACAATAACAATTATAAACAAAATATAGCATAGAAAATACCCTTATAAAATAAGATACAAAGAAAAAGTGATAAAATCTAAGCAAAATAGAACTATAAAAAACCCTCCCTGTAATATCTAAAAATGGCCAATCACTGCTCAGACCTTTTCATTCATTCATTTATAAAACAGCATCCCACAAATTCCACAATTCCACTAAAAGGCTGAATAAACATTCCCATTGCCATGGCCTCTATAAGTGACTATAGTATCATTCCTGCAGCTGCTGTTTGTAAATTATTCTACTTTATTACTACTGTTACATATAAGGGCATGTTTACTAATGGTTACTGTGTGTAACCACCATACTAAGTGGTTAGCGTGTGATATTTATAAGTGCATCTAATAGAATAGTGGCTAGAGTAGTGGGTTAGGAGCAGGGTGACCAGAATTCAAATCCCAGTGTGGGCCCTTGTGATCATAAAAATATACCATAAGAAGTGCCATACTGGGTCAGACCAAGGTCTATCAAGCACAGTATCCAATTTCCAACAGTGGCCAATTCAGGTCACAAGTACCTATATCAGGTTCCCATAAAGATTCCATAGTGCTTGTCCCAGGGTAAGCAGTGGATTTCCCTGATCCTCTTTAATAATGGTTTATGGACTTTTCCTCCAGGAACTTGTCCAAACCCTTTTTAAACCCAGCTACACCAACAGCTTTTACTACATCCTCCCATAAAACATTCCAGAGTTTGATTACTCATTGAGTGAAAAAACATTTTCTCTTACTAATCCCAAAAGGGGGCTACATTGTAGCTTCATTGAATGTCCCCTAGTCTTTCTACTTTTTGAAAGAGTAAACCAACTCATCTAGGTTTATGCATTCCACTCCATTTATTAATTTATAGACCTCTATCATATCTCCCCTCAGCCGTGTCTTTTCCAAGGAGAACCCTAACCTTTTAAGCCTTTCTTTATAGGGGTGTCCTTCCATCCCCTTTATCATTTTGGTGGTTCTTCTCTGTACCTTTTCTAATTCTGCTATATCCTTTTATAATATGGCGACCAGAATTGCACACAATATTCAAGGTGCGGTCGCACCAAGGAACAATTCAGAGGCATTATAATATCCTTGATTTTGTTCTTTTCTTTCCTTATGATTCCTAGCATTCTATTTGTTTTCTTGGCCGCCAAAGCACAATGGGCAGAGGGTTTCAATGTATTATCCACAATGATGCCTAAATCCTTTTCTTAGGGAGTGGTTCCTAATGTGGAACCTTGCATTATATAGTTTGGGTAGTTTTAACTGCATAACTTTGCACTTGTCCACATTAAATTTCATCTGCCATTTGGATGTCCAGTTGTCCAATTTATCAAATTCCTCTTGCAATTTTTCACAATCCTCTTGTGTTTTAACAACTTTGAATAATTTTGTGTCCATCTGCAAATTTGATCACCTCACTTGTTATTCTCATTTACAGGCCATTTATGAAGATGTTAAAAAGCAGCAGGCCCAGCAGAGATCCCTGGAGTACTCCACTTTTCACCTTTCTCCATTAAGAAAATTGGCCATGTAGCCCTACTCTCTGCTTTCTATCTTTTAACCAGTTCCTGATCCACAATAGTACACTGCCTCCTATTCCATGACTTTTTAATCTCATCAAGAGTCTCTCAACGGACTTTGTGAAAGGCTTTCTGAAAATCCAGATGTACTATATCACTGGCTTACCCTGATCTACCTGTTTATTCACACCTTCAAAAAAATATAACAGATTAGTAAGACAGGACTTCCCTTGGCTATATCCATGTTGACTTTCTCCCATTAAACCATGACTATATCGTAATGACAGAGCTGATCAAATTGGTAGAGGGGTTGCGCTCTATGTTAGAGAGGACATTGAGTCAGAAAGGATTAAAGTTTTGCAGGAAACAAAATTTGCTGTAGAATCTCTATGGATTGAAATTCCATTTAAAAAGGGGAAGGCGATGGCAGTGGGGGTGTACTATTGACCACCTGGACAGAATGAACAAATAGATGATGAAATGCTCAAAGAAATCAAGGAAGCTAACAAAAGTTACAGCACAGTAATAAAAATGGGTGATTTCAATTACCTTGGTATCGACAGGGTCAGTGTCACGGCAGATAAAGTTCCTAGATGAAATAAATGACTGCTTCTTGGAGCAGCTGGTTCATGAACCGACCAGAGGGGAAGCCATATTGGACCTAGTCCTTAGTGGAACACCAGATCTGGTGCAAGAGATAAGGGTGTTTATTTATTTAATTTATTTATTTATTTAAACAGATTTCTAGACCGCCTTATCCTACAATCAAGGTGATCTGAACAGCAAACAATCGATAAAGTACTGTGTCTAGTGTGCACATGCAGTGGGCAGTGTATGCATGTGAGTGTGTCAGGTCATTGATTCTTGGTGCGCTATTTACAATGTGTTGGGGCCACTTGGCAATAGTGATCATAGCATGATCGCGTTTAATTTAATTATTGAAGGAGGGATGGTAAGGAAATCCACAATACTACATTTTAACTTTCAAAAGGGAGACTATGATAAAATGAGGAAAATAGTTAAGAAAAAAGTAAAAGGAGCAGTTGCAAAGGTTAAAGACTTACATCAAGCTTGGGTGTTGTTGAAAAATACTATCTTGGAAGCCCAGACCAGCTGTATTCCACACTTTAAGAAAAGTGGAAGGAAGTCCAAAAAACTGCCAGCAGAGGTCAGAGAGGCTGTTGTTGCCAAAAGAGCATCTTTCAGGAAATGGAAAAAAGAGCCAAATGACGAAAACTGGAAACAGCACAAGCACTGGCAAGTTAAATGCAAGGCATTGATAAGGCAGGCAAAGGGAGAATTTGAGAAGAAGCTTGCTGCGGAAGCAAAAACGCATAATAAAGACTTTTTCAAGTACATTCGTAGCAAAAAACCCGTGAGAGAGTCAGTTGGTCCATTAGATGATTGAGGGATTAAAGGGACACTAAGAGGCGACAAGGCGATAGCGGAGAGACTGAATGAATTCTTTGCTTCGGTCTATACTGAGGAAGATGTAGGGATGTTACCCATGACTGAAGTGGTATTTAAAGGTGGGGAAGAATTGAAGGAAATATCGATATATCGGGAAGATGTATTGCAACCAACATGGCTTTAGACAAGGACAATCTTGTCTTACTAATCTGTTATGTTTTTTTGAAGGTGTGAATAAACAGGTAGACAAAGGTGAGTCGGTTGATATGGTGTATTTGGACTTTCAGAAAGTCTTTGACAAGGTCTCTCATCAGAGATCTTTGGCAAAACTAAAGATGCATGGGATAGGAGGCAGTGTACTATTGTGGATCAGGAACTGGTTAAAAGATAGAAAGCAGAGGGTAGGGCTAAATGGCCAATTTTCCCAATGGAGAAAGGTGAATAGTGGTGTACCCCAGGGATCTGTGCTGGGTCCGCTGCTTTTTGACATATTCATAAATGACTTGGAAAGGGGAATATCGAGTGAGGTTAACAAATTTGCAGATGACACAAAACTATTTAAAGTTGTTAAAACCCATGAGGACTGTGGAACATTGCAAGAGGATCTTGATAAATTGGAAGACTGAGCATCAAAATGGCAGATGAAATTTAATGTGGACAAGTGCAAAGTTATGCACCTAGGGAAGAACAACCCAAACTATGGTTACACGATGCAAGGTTCCACATTAGGAACCACCACCCAGGAAAAAAGATTTAGGCGTCATTGTGGATACCATGTTAAAACCCTCCGCCCAGTGTGCAGCAGCAGCCAAGAGAGCAAATAGAATGCTAGGTATCATAAGGAAAGGAATGGAAAATAAAACAAATTATATTATAATGACTCTGTATCGTTCCATGGTGCGACCGCACCTTGAGTATTGTGTGCAATTCTGGTCGCCGTATCTTAAAAAGGATATAGCGTTATTAGAAAGGTTCCAGAGAAGAGCCATCAAAATGGTAAAGGGGATGGAAGGATACCCCTATGAAGAAAGGCTTAAAAGGTTAGGGCTCTTTAACCTGGAAAAGAGATGGCTGAGGGGAGATATGATAGAAGTCTATAAATTAATAAACGGAGTGGAATGGGTAAACATAGATCGATTTTTACATTATCAGAATATAGAAAGACTAGGGGATATGCATTGAAGCTACAGGGTAACCTATTTAAGACAAACAAGAGAAAATATTTTTTCACTCAACGTGTAATCAAGATCTGGAATTTGTTACCGGAGGATGTAGAAAAGGCTGTTAGTGTATCTGGGTTTAAAAAAGGTGTGGACAAGTTCCTGGAGGAAAGGTCCATAAACCATTATTAAAAAGGGACTCAGGATATCAATGCTTAACCCAATACAAGCATTGTGGAACCTGTGTCTTTTGGGGAAACTGCTAGGTACGTATGACCTAGATTGGCCACTGTTGGAAACAGGATACTGGGCTTGAAGGACCTTGGTCTGACCCAGTATGGCATATCTTTTGTTCTTATGTACTATTTTGCCCAGTACTGATGTCAGGCTTACTGGTCTGTAGTTTTCCAGATCACCCCTGGAACCCTTTTTTAAAAAATGGAGTTATATTGGTCAATCTTCAGGTACTATAGGTGATTCTAATGATAGTTCACAGATTACTAATAGTAGGTCTGAAATCTCATATTTCAATTCTTTCAACACCCTCAGATGTGTACCATCTGGTCCTGGTGATTGTCTACTCTTCAGTTTATCAAATAGTGTATTGATACATCACCTTTAAATACCATTTCAGTCATGGGTAACCTCCCTACATCTTCTTCAGTAAAGACCGAAGCAAAGAATTCATTCAGTCTCTCCACTATGGCCTTGTCCTCCCTTAGTGCCCCTTTTTACTTCTCTGTCATCTAATGGTCCAACTGACTCTCTCACAGTTTTTTTTCCTATGAATGTACTTGAAAAACGTTTTTATTATGCGCTTTTGTTTCCACAGCAAGCTGTTTTGCAAATTCTCTCTTTCCTGCCTTATCAATGCCTTGCATCTAGCTTGCCAGTGTTTGTTGTTTCCCATTTTTGTCATTTGGCTCCTTTTTCCATTTCCTGAAAGATGCGTTTTCGACCACACCAGCCTCTCTGACCTCACCTTTAAACCATGCTGGCAGTTTTTTTACCTTCCTTCCACTAGTCACTTAACTTTCTATCTTTTCTACCCTCTCTGGATGTTTTAAGACCAAAAGAAGCAATTTCATGATGCCTATTCATGCTTGCAATTACTGATTAGAAAAACTCCATGTAACTCTTAGGTGTATGTTTACTAAACCGTCTTAACGTCGCAGCGGTGGTATTATCACATGATAAGTGACGTTATCGCACGATAAGGTTACATTATCGCACGATAACGCGGCTGCGGCGTTAAGGCACCCTAACGCTGTGAAATCCGGCTCTGAAGGGTGGCATAAGGCTTCCCAGAGGGCAGAGAGAAGGGGTCAATGGGCAGAGAGTGACTCCTTGCACACTAACGCTGTGAAATGAAGGGCAGAAAATTAGCACGAGTGAAACCCTCGCGCTAGGCACATTTGCAGGAAAGGGAAACCATTTCAGTCAGCAATGTACAGCAAAGCCAGGGAAACTCAAAAACGTGATAGTAGTGATACATGTGCACAGAACAAAAAGGCAAATAAACATAGAAAATGACCTGAACCACATTTAAAATCCCAATAACCAAGCTGGCCAATAGTGATATTAATGAGAAACATAAAGAAACACTACTGAGAAAGCATAAAAAAGAAGATATCATGTTTGAAAAGGTCTATGCTCTGTCCCCCTACAAGGTGAATGATCCCACATTGAAATAGCGCTGATCAGGGTTTTCCCTTTATATTGGGCAGGTTTGTTATGGCGTGCACATTGTCATGAGGTAGACAGCACAGACCCTGAAATATTAAGAAATAATATGAAAGAAGAGCTTACCTTGCAGCCACATGTGCAGTTGCAGCATTCACAGTGCAGAGAGGCAGGGAAAACAAAAACAAACTTTCCACATGGTTTTAGTGACGCAGTAAGAATTGAGGGTTCCAATCAGGCTCACCTGGACCCAGACTCACGTTCTACGTTAGTTGAGCAGAGAGATAAAAACAGGTGGGAAATCCCACAGAGACAGAAGTGGAAGGAGAAAGGGAAGGAGGAGGAGAGAGAAAGGAAGCTGGAGCCTGGATTAGGGCTGGAGCAGGAGTTTGATTCTGAGGAGGAAAGCAGAGACCAAAGGAAGTCTGACTGCAGTTCCAGGCAGGCTTGGAGAGAAGGTGAGAACAGAACTCCCAAGCAGTTACAGAAAGAGACGTTGCCTTGGAGAACCAGGGCTGCAGAAAGGCAGGCTGATAAACCCAGGAGAGCTAAGAAAGGCAGTAGCAAAGTCTTCCCAGCCAGAGGGGTCCTCATACCGAGGCAAACAGCCCAGCCAACAGAAGGCAGAGGTCACATCCAGGGAAGCTCACTGAAAGCAGGAAGTGAGTTTCCTTCAGCCAAGCACAGTAACCGGTGTTCCCAAAGAAGAGCAGGCTGCAAGGCAGAGAGAAAGCCTTGGCTAAAAGCAGAGGAGTGTGAAACCATCTTCTCCACAGGAAAAGATAAGTACCCTATCTTTTGTGAAGGGAGAGAAGGGGGTCTCCGTGGGAAAAGCCAGGCTTATAACAAGCTAGTGAACTCTTATTGGCCTAAGCCGTGGGAAGAAATACCCAGCACAGCTCCTCCTATCTGGGACCTACAAAAGCAACTCCAACTTGCAGCAACTGAGGGTTCCCCAGGGCAAGGCTCGGAGAGTAACTTCACAGGGGCTCAGTGTCCATACACAGGACCAGGTCCTGGCCCTATGCAGTGGGAGAGCTATAGCACAGAAAACATCCCTGAGCCCATGGAATGTGCTTTATGTGTGGCTGATAACATAGAGTCTCTCTGTTAAAGAAAAGAGCAAGAAAGAAAGTGTATTTTCACATTGGAAATGTGTTGGACTATTGTTTGCTGGAAAGAAGCATAATTATTGTTCTGTTAAGCATCCTCTACATCGGTGAAGCAACCGTTCTTTTCTGTTGTCCTTATTCTATGACATCCTCAAGGGAAGGGGAATAAAACCCAACCTTAATTTCACTCTGGTCACGACTACAGTGTCCGTTATTTCCACAACTCAAGGCTATACCCGGGTCTAGGCAACCGCCTAGGACTGGCATGGTCTCACAACATGTGCCGCAACAGCAGGGTGGGCATGTAGGAAAGGGCCATTGTACAGATGCTCGAAATGGGATACAGAGGGCTGCAGGCGGCGCATGCTGTGGTGCAGCTGGGTCACAGTGCGGACTAGGCAGATGCCTAGGTGTCACATAGGAATGCCGAAACTGTAAAGCAGCAAGACAGCAGCTGACGAGGGTCCAACATGGGCACAAGTGTGTGTCCCACAGTGTCACAGGGGATATTACTCATCAGGTACCCCCAAGGGCACATAACATTGGCAGGTGGTGCCAGGGGGAAGCGCGCATGTCCATGTAGGCACCCCTATCCGAGAACCCACACCATAGGCAGCTGCCTACTGGCATACTGGATGGCTTGGGACTGCGCACCACCAGCACCACTGGCATAATAGCATGGCAGCATGGTGGCAGAGGTGTGCTGGTGGCGGAGGGGGCAGTGACATCTGCCCACAGCAGACCATGGCCTAGCCCCGTTTAGGTGGGTGCCGTGCAATGCAACAGACAGGGAATGAACTGTCTGTGTGGTGCAGTACATACAGCCAGTATATTCAGAAGCAGAAGGTCACAAGTTCAAGTCCCAGCTGTGGCTACTGCCAACCCTTTCCCCATATTTTACCCAGTACTAAACCATGGTAATAAAGATGGAACCTTTATTGCAGATAAAATAAACATGCCTAAAATGCCTATATTTTACCCTACAGAGCACAGACACCATAAACATGTGCAATCCCTAGAGCAGAGTTTCCCAACTGCAGTCCTGGAGGGCCAAACACCATTCAGGTTTCATGCTGTCCCTAATAACTATGCCTGTGCTGCATTAGTATGCGCTGCCCCATTGTATGCAAATGTATCTCATGCATCTCCCAATACTAGCACCTGCATACCTTAGCAATGCCGCCCTAAACTTGGGAATACGTTGCACATATATCAAAAGGTTGCTATGAGTAATGGCAGATAACAATTCCTAAGTTAAGCACAATTTGCTGATAGCTGCATAATAGCAACCTTTCTGATATCTGTGGAGTGTGTTTCAGTTTTGGTTTCTGACAGTGTTTACCACCCCGGGGAGTGACCCTAACAGTATTGAGTACCATAGCAATGCCCGCACTGTGCCCAGGACTGGTGTGGCGGCCAGGGCTGCCAACCACCTCTATCTGTGCACAATGCTGGCATAGGTGTGGGAGTGTGTGTCTGTCTATCCAGTGTGTTGTGGCTGCCTACACCTTACTGAGCCCACACTGATTGCACTGTTTCCAGTGTTAGCCTGCCAATGTGCATAATGAGGAGCAAGGTACTGTGGGTATAGCCTGGACAGGGTGGCCTGGGCAGGATGCATCTGCACAGGGCATTGGGTAATGGCTGGGACATTGTAGTGCCCGGCCACCACCTGCACGGACAGGGTGGCCACAGCATGTCCTGCTGGGAGGTCACTCTCACCCTGACTGAGCAGTGACCACGGCATGGCTAGGTTCCCCCATATAGTATTCCTCTCAAGTGATATTTATGGGTTCACTTTTCTAGGGCCCAATCACTGATTTGTCTGTTTGGTGGGTGTGCTCACATCCCAATTTTGGGTGCACACATTTCCTCCAGGAACATGCACCATGGACTAGCTAGCAGACTGTCTGCAGTGGTATGTGTATGGCTGGAACACCTTGCAGGGTGCAGTGGCTGGAGACTGTCAGATAGTGGTGGGGGGCAGCTGAGCATTTCCAGGCCTACTGTCTGTCTGCCATTGCTTTAGGGATGCACACAGATCTGCATTGACTGCCCTGTAGGGTGCCTGTTCCCCAGCAGGACTGGGGAAGATGGTCCCCTCTACTGCCACCATTGCAGGGATGTAGAATGTGGATCTGTTGGTGGGAGATCCTGTCCCCCACCCTGAGCCCCAGAGGGCGGGTTGGGTGGTGCTACATAATCTGTCTATGGGTCCAAACACCCCCTTCACTTAAATCATGTGACCATGGCACCCACACAGGATATGCACTATTCTGGGTGCATCATAGTCCACAAGGGCTAGACGTGACTGGAAAATACGGATGGACACAGGTGTATCCTAGATGTGCCTGAAAGGACTACCTATCACACACTGGCACTGATGGCGACCTACAGCAAAGCCTATCTCAGCTAAGCCAGGTGCTGCGGACCTGGTGCTGGGCGCCCCACCTCGCCATCAGGGTGAGCACAGTACCCCCACAAGTCTGTAGCTACTCTATGCCAGTGCCACACATGGTCAGTTCCCCCTACCAGGCCGAGGTGCTGTGGGGGTGCATACCCCATCTTATGATCATCTGTAGACTGCTGATCTGCATGTGCATCATGGGTATGGGTGGGTTAACCCTATCCTGGTAACCACAGCAAACAATTTGTGTGGTGACCTGCAGTCCTTCTGTAGCCAGCCAGGGGTTTGTTAGTAGTTATAGAGATGTAGCCCACTACTTATTTCACTGACTGTGGAGGCAGAGGTCATGGGTTTGATCCCACAGTGGTGCTATTTGATAGGGCTGTCTGAGGCATTTCCTTTTTTTTTTTTTTTAAACTTTTATTTTCATTTTGCAACAAACAAAAGAAACAACACACCAAAAGAGACAAAACAAGTATACAATAAGGAAAAGTAAACCCATTACCCCCCACCCCGATGCTTCTTCTCTACCCGATTATATCAGCATGTGAGCGCTTCCAATTAACAGTGATTATACATCAAACGATCAACAGAGTATCTACAATACAGCATGATCATGGGACAGAGATATATACAAAGTTAGACAGTCAGATGAGAGCATTTAGCAAAATGTACATAGTCATTGAGCATCTTCCATTGAGACCAATGAGAAGGAGTCTGAACAGAGGAAGCAAACAGACGAGGTATTTGTTCATATTTACTGTAAAGACAGGCATGATTCCACCAGTCATTGGGGCTCAGATGGGAACTAATTTTCCAGTATTACTTAATTAGGGAAATAGTAATGCCAAGCATAAAGTTCGAAAGGAGATAAGCCAGTTTTGGGAGAGAGGGGATCCCCGCAACTGGGCGAAGTCCCACTATCCTCCAAGAAAGGGGCTCCTGAGAGTGCGAGATAGACTAAATACGACCCCAGACCCGACGCCAGTAATACTGTGGTGCGGGATATGCGTGCATAACATGAGGCAATGAACCAATGGCCGCAGGACGTGTCCAGCAACCATTGCCCTGAGTAGTGTTCCGTTTGTCTAATCTGTGAGAAGTGTAAAAACCCCGGTGGGCTAGAAAGAAGAGGGCCTGAGTAAGTAAGGCGGATCGGGAACCCTTGTCCCTCTACTCCAGATAAGGCTCCATTGCTCCAAGGTCAAAGTCACATGCAATTCTCTCTCCCATACTTTCTGCACTATAGGGGTAGCTCTAGTTATAACATTACATAAGGTTTAGCAAAATTGGATGCTACCCCCGGTGAACTACCGAGAGATCGGAGAGTCTCCAATCAACCTTATGTAAAGAATGCCGATGGCGGGAGTACTCTAGTGCTCCGAAGGCGATGCTAAAGTCGCATTGACCAAAGTCGGGAGTCTAAAGATTGCATAAGGGTATGAAGGCACCTAAAGTGTCTAAAAGCATTGGTGGATAGTGGGAGTCTGATGGGAGAGTCATACCAGGGAGAAAGGTAAAAGGAATCGGTTTGTAAAGGCCCGCTTCTATATCTAGCCACACAGGTCTACTCGGTACTGGATCTTCCAACCAACAAGCACCTTATTTGAGAAGAAAAGATTGAGGGAACACTTGAGTAAAATCGCCACCAAGTATTAATGGAGCATTGGCAGAGGCCAAGGCCAACTGCGCAATACTTGCATAGTAAGTAGGGTTGTCCACATTCGGGGCATAATGCAAATACACGTGAATTCACTATCTCCAACCTCAAAGTGTACACGGGCCCATCTACCCTCCTTGTCAGCGCTAATATCAGGTACAGTAACGTACAAAGACTTCTTAACCAGAATGGCTATCCCGTACCATTTGGGGACGGCGGGAGAATAGGCAACTACCATGTGAGGCTTAGCATTGAGTTTCAGTGTTTCAGCAGAGGTTAAATACGTTTCCTGAAGAAACACTAAATCAACATGTGCATGGCTAAGATAGCTAAGGATTTTCTTTCCTTTGAGTGGACCATTAATGCCTTTAACGGTGAATGATAAGATTGTACATAAGGCCATTCAGAAAAGTTAAAAGTTCTGAGCATGATAACACACATAATTTCACTATGTCCCCCAAGCTGACTGTATCTGGCTGTACACATGACATAGGAGAATAAGCTAATATAATACAATGAAGCGCCCCACATTAACAAAGAAAACCGCAGTACGGTAGAGGAGAAGCAAAACCCCAAAATTACTGGCGACCATGTGTCTGCGGGGAGAAACCCCCGAGAAGGCCGAAATTGAAAAAACACATAACCTGTAGGACTGTGCATGCTCCGAATCCGACCGAGGCACACATCATGAAGGGATAGGAGACCAAAAAACAAAAGTCATATAGAGAGAGAAAGAGAGTCCGGGCTATTTCTATGCTTGGCTATGACCGCCGCATCGGGCCCTTCAAAATGGCGGACAGAGCCGGCAGATAAGAGTCCAAGATTTGGGATTAGCGCATCTGCTCTGCTTCTTTGGAGTCTATAAATGTTGATAGTAGATCAGGATCTTCGAACGTCCTGGTTTGGTTGTGGAGAGTCACTCGAAGCTTCGCTGGATACAACAGGCCAAAGCGAGCCTGTAGCTGTTGAAGTCGAGGGCGAAAAGCAAGGAGTTTCTTCCGACGGTCAACGGTAGGCTTTGCCAAATCAGGAAAGAAGGAGACCTTACGACCTTCAAATTCCAAATGATGATTCGCTCGGGCAGCATGTAAAATTTGTTCCACTTGTTGATATCGTAACAAGCTAAAGATAATAGGCCGGGGGGTCGTGCGGTTGAGCGCCATGTGGGCAGGAACACGGTGTGCTCGATCGATTTCCAGTTCTCTGTGAAAAGTGATCTTCAGCAAGGAGGGAAGAGTTTTAAGCAAGAATTCTCTTATATCTCCTGCTTCCACCCCCTCCGGCATTCCGAGGAGCCTCACATTGTTGCGACGGGCTCGATTATTGCTATCTTCTAACTCCTTTTGAAGATTCTGTATCTGGCGCTCAGCCTTGTCCAGTTTGCCCAAGCGCACCTCGTGCGAGTCGAGGACCCCCGCCATGTTGTCCTGCCGTAATGAAAGATTTTCAAGTCGGTCCTGGAGCACTCCAAAGTCTTCTCGCATGGCTCGAAGCGCCTCTCCATTGGACTGCACCAATTCCTTCACGCCGCGGATTTCCTCCAAAATCTCCAGGTGCATTTCGGGGTTTTCACGAAATGGAACCATCTTCTGTGGGGAAGACACCTCTGTTTTGGAGCGTTTTCCGTGAGAAGAAGAAGGAGACCCGAAGTCCAAGCGCGCTGGTTTATGGGCCGCCATCCCCCCCGAGGTGCCCCGGTCAGCTCGGAGCGAAATAGTAAATTTGTATAGGTATTAAGTCAGGATTCTAAGTAGGCCTCTCGGGAGCTTCAACGCAAAGCGTCCTACCCGCTGGACATCAGGCTCCGCCCCCCGGCATTTCCTTTTTTAATTTAAATTAGTGCTGCCAGCAAAAACACCCTCACAGTGCTGTAACCTTAAGGTGCCTCATAAGGCGCCCTATAAAGCGCTCTCTAAGGCGCCCTATAAAGCGCTCTCTAAGGCGCCCTATAAAGCGCCCTATAAGGCAACATAAGGCGCCCTTTAGGGAACATATAAGGTGCCTTGGCAGACAGTGCACTATATAATGTGTCCTCTGGAGTGTCTTATAGGGTGCCTTATGCGGCATCTTAGGTTACGGCACTGTGAGGGTATGTTTGCTGGCAGCACTAATTTAAATTAAAAAAGAAAATGCCTCAGACAGCCTTACTCATTAAGCCCACTGGGGGATTGAACTCATGATCCCTGTTTCAGGGGTCATTGTATTAACCAGGGTGCTACACCTCAGTTGCTGTGTTTGTAGGTTAGCATGCCTAATTAAGGCTAACACGCGTTAACGTGCCACGGCTCCCTCTATCGCTCGATAATGGACTTTATCGCATGATAACCCGAAATGCTACCTTAAGACCAGAACGCCCACTACCTTATATGGCATTCGTCACAGTAAAACTGCAACTAACGCCGGTAACATTAAGACGGTTTAGTAAACATACCCCTCAGTGGTATGTTTACTAAACCGTCTTAACGTAGCAGCGGCGACGTTATCGCGCGATACGTAATGTTATCACATGGAAACGTAACATTATTGCGTGATAACGTCTCTGGCGGCGGTGAGGTGCACAGAGGGAGGAGAAAGGCACCCCAGAGGGTGGCGTAAGTATCCCCAGGGGCGTAGAGAAGGGGTCAATGGGCGGAGAGTGGGTGGGGTGTGGATCCATGCACACTAATGCCGTGAAATAAAGCTCTAAATTAGCACCAGTGAAAACCTCACGCTAGGCACATTTGCAGGACAGAGAAACCATTTCAGTCAGAAATGTACAGCAAAGGCAGGGAAACCCAGAAAAGTGATAGTAGTGATGCATGTGCAGGAACCAAAAAGGCAAATAAACATATACAATGACCAGAACCACATTTGAAATCCCAATAACCAAGTTGGCCAATAGTGATATTAATGATAAACATAACCAACACTACTGACAAAGCGTAAAAAGGAAGATATCATGTTTGGAAGGGTCTATGCTCTGTCCTCCTACAAAGTGAATGATCCCACATTAAAATAGCAGTGATCAGGGTTGTTGTCGTTTATATTGGGCAGGTTTGTTACGGTGTGCACATGTGCAGCAACAGCAGATTGGGCATGTAGGAAAGGGCAACTGTACTGATGCTGTAAATGGGACACAGGGGGCTACAGGTGGCACATGCTGTGGTCCAGGTGGGGCACAGTGCGAACTAGGCAGATGCCTAGGTGGCACCTAGGAATGCCGAAACTGTAAAGCAGCAAGACAGCAACTGACGAGGGTCCAACATGGGCACAAGTGTGTGTCCTACAGTGTCAGAGGGGATATTACCCATCAGGTACCCCCAAGGGCACATAACATTGGCAGGCGGTGCCGGGGGGAAGTGTGCATGTCCATGTAGGCACCCCTACCCGACAACCCACACCATAGGCAGCTCCTACCGGCACACTGGATGGCCTGGGACTGTGCACCACCAGTACCACCGGCATAAGGGCATGTCAGCATGGTGGCGGAGGGGTGCTGGTGGTGGAGGGGGCAGTGGCATCTGCCCACACCAGACCACGGCCAAGCCCCATTTAGGTGGGTGCCGTGCACTGCAACAGACAAGATCTGCCTGACGAACAATCATGGTATCCCCAGGGAATGATCTGTCCCTGTGGCAACAGTTTGGTGCAGTACGCACAGCCAGTGTGTTCAGGGGCCAAAGGTCACAAGTTCAAGTCTCAGCTGTGGCTCCTGCCAACCTTGTCATAATATTTTACCCAGTACTAAACCATGGTAATAAAGATGGAACCTTTATTGCAAATAAAATAAACATGCCTGAAATGCTTATATTTTACCCTACAGAGCACAGACACCATAAACATGTGCAATCCCTAAGAGCAGAGTTTCCCAACTCCAGTCCTGGAGGGCCAAACACAATTCAGGTGTCATGCTGTCCCTAATAAATATGCCTGTGCTTCATTTGTATGCACCGCCCCCATTGTATGCAAATGTATCTCATGCATATTCATTAGGGACAGCATGAAAACCTGAACAGTGTTTGGCCCACCAGGACCGGAGTTGGGAGCATCTGCCCTAGAGCAGCGGCCAACAGGGGCACACACACCCACACCCACAGGCTCCACTATCCAATGCCTAATGGAGAGTCAGGCTGTTGGGCCCTGCGCAGATCAGCATCTCCCAATACTAGCACCTGTATACCTTAGCAATGCCATCCTAAACTTGGGAACACGTTTCACATATATCAAAAGGTTACTATGATTAATGTCAGATAACAAATCCTAAGTTAAACATGATTTGTTGATAGAGATTCATCATAGCAAATGTTCTGATATCTGTGGAGTGTGTTTCAGTTATTGCCTCTGACAGATTTTACCACCCCGGGGAGTGACAGTATTGCATACCATAGCAATGCCCGCACTGTGCCCAGGACTGGTGTGGCGGCCAGGCCTGCCAAAATCCTCTATATTTGCACAATGCTGGCATAGGTGTGGGAGTGTGTGTATGTCTATCCAGTGTGTTGTGACTGCCTACACCTTACTGAACCCACACTGCTTGCACTGTTTCCAGTGTTAGCCTGCCAATGTGCATAATGAGGAGCAAGGTACTGTGGGTATGGCCCGGACAGGGTGGTCTGGGCAGGATGCATCTGCACAGGGTATAGGGCAATGGCTGGGATATTGTAGTGCGCATCCATCACCTGCAAGGACGCAGTGGCCACAGCATGTCATGCTGGGAGGTCAGTTCCACTCTGACTGAGTAGTGAACACAGCATGTCCAGGTTCCCACATAATGCTATGCACAGTTTCTGTAAGTGACATTTCTGGATTCTCATTTCTGGGGTCCAATCACTGATGAGACTGCTTGGTGTATGTGCCAGATCCCACGCCTGGGTGCACAGTGTTCCTTTTAGAACATGCACTATGTATGTGCTAGTAGTCTGTCTGCAGTTAGTATGTGTATGAGTGCAACACCTTCCAGGATGCATCAGGTGCACACTGACTGCTCTCTGCTGGTGCATGTCAGAATGTAGTGGGGGCAGCTGAGCTGACCAGGCACCCTGCCAGTGGTCCAGTTCCATGTGCAGATCTGCATCAGCTCTCTGTTTGCCAGTTGGCTGGGGGTTGCTGGGTTCCACAGTCTGTCATCATGTACCTCAACTGGCCCTATTGCAAACAGTGATAGTGTGTGTCTATTGTTTACAGATCATGTTCCCTACCCTGACCCACAGAGGAGAGGGGGGCTTGCTACGTATATCTTTGTCATGTTCCAAAAACAGGTGTCCATGGCAACCCCACCAAACATACATTATGTTGCAAGCATCATGGTCCACATGGACCACACATTACTGGCAAATGGAAATGGACATAGAAAACATCCAAGGCTATCAGCAAAGAATACCCCACACACTGGCAGTGATGGTAAACTGCAGCAAAACCCACCACAAACAACCCAGGTACTGTGGACCTGATACTGTCCACACGACTTTACCTTCAGGGTGAGCACAGAACATGCACAATGGCAAGGTCAGTAGACACACTGTGCCAGTAACATGCACGGTCAGTCCCCCTACCCAGTTGACGTGCTGCAGAAGTGCAAACCCCATCTGGTTGAGCAGATGTAGCCTGCTGTTCTGCATGTGAATTGCATTGTGGGTATTCATGGTGCTAACCTATCCTGGTAGCCACACCAGACAGTGTGTCTGGTGACCTGCACTGGTTCAGTAGCTAGCCATAGTTTACCTACAGCCAATATTGATGTAGGACAGTGGTTAATATAATGACCTCTGTGGGAGAGGTCATGGGTTCAATACCCCAGTGTGCCTGTATGTTGATGTATCTGGATGGATATGATATACCGTATTATCATTACATCAGAGCCTTTTACCATGCAAAAAAGTTTCTCAAAATGTGGCCAGTCGCATGCAGTGGGTATGTTGGAAGAGTGGTGTGGGCTTCAGGTTGCTAGATTAGCTGGTGAGCTATATACAAAGTGCGTCCATCAGTAAAACTGTTCGAGGCTACGGGCGTTAATGCCTGTAACAGTCTGACATAGATCTGAAATCAGTGTGCACACCCCAAAGCACCCTCAGCTCAGTTGCCCAAACTAAGGTGCCCTGTAAAGTGCCCTAGTTGTGTCCTTATACTATCCCGGTAAGCAGAGCAGAAAGTGTGTGCAGATGAGCTGGTGTAGCTGTGCAGTCAGCCATTGCAATGTCAAAGGCATAGCATACTGGTTAATACAATGCCTTCACAGCCAGTACTGATGGGTTCAAGACCCCAGTGTATCAACATCAAGATAAATGCCTAAGACATATATCGTGGTAAGAAGAGTCAGACACATCTCTGCAATGTCTGTCTGCAGCATAAATCTTTTCACCGTAGTCGTGTACCCTAAGGTGCCCCACAGCATGGCATGGCAGGAAGTGCATCATAAGGCGCCCTATGAAGCGGCCTGGATAAAGGGCAGAAAGTCTGCAGTGCCAAGTATCTTGGCGGCGCCACCATTGGCCATGGCATGGGCACATAGCTAGCACACCATAGTGATGCACGGCAGCACACGTTGATGCATGGCAGTGCATATGTGACATGTGTGCATGCATCAGCAAGGCATTGGAGAAAATGGCAACGAGCTCAAGGAAGCCTGCCTTCACCCGTTGGGAGCTGCGACACCTTACAGGGCTAATCTGTGCTAGGCAGCATAAATTATTCCCTGGCTCCTCCAAACGCCAGGACCTCTGCTGCATTAGGAGGGCATGGGAGCACATCACGAGGCGGTACAATCGTCTTGCTGACTACCCACGTGAGGTAAGTGTATGGGGACAGGTCACACAATGCAAGTTTTGCAACACATTATCCAGCAATGAACACACATCATACATGTACAACATGGTATAGACACCAGTCTTTGGGCCATCCAGT
Source organism: Ichthyophis bannanicus (assembly GCA_033557465.1). Taxonomy (NCBI): domain Eukaryota; kingdom Metazoa; phylum Chordata; class Amphibia; order Gymnophiona; family Ichthyophiidae; genus Ichthyophis; species Ichthyophis bannanicus. Next base: position 259,783,976 of record CM066035.1, read on the forward strand.
GCTGAATGTAGCTGCGTATGCTGCTGTGTGTAGGTATACCCTATCCCCAGGAGTCTAAGGACCTGATCACAGAGGTCCAGTTGTCAGCTGGTGTTATGGTACCTGCTGCTGTTGATGTGTTAAAATCCACCCTAATCCCAGGAGCACGTAGATCTGCCTAAAGAAGTCTGGTAAACAGCATGCTGACATGGTAGGTTCTGCAGTTGCAGATTCACAGATCTGCCCTACCCCCAGGAGTCCTGAGACCTGATTACACAGGTGTGTAATAAATCCAGATATTGTGGTAGTTTATGCAGGGTCAGGTCACACATCTGCCCTACCCCCAGGAGATCCAAACCTGATTACACAGGTTTGTAATACATCCTGTGAGTATGGTAGTGTATGCAGTTGCAGGTTCACACATCTGCCCACCCCCAGAAGTCCTGAGACCTGATCAAAGTGGTCTGTCAGTCACCCTGGTGTTATGGTATGTGCTGCTGTTGATATGTTCTGATCCACCCTACCCCCAGGAGTCCTGAGACCTGATCAAAGTGGTCTGTTATCCATCCTGGTAGAATGGTCGTTTATGCATTTGCAGGTTAAAACATCTGCCCTACCCCCAGGGGGCCTGAGACCTGATCAAAGTGGTCTGCCAGTCACCCTGGTGTTATGGTATGTGCTGCTGTTGATATGTTCTGATCCACCCTACCCCCAGGAGTCCTGAGACCTGATCAAAGTGATCTGTCAGTCACCCTGGTGTTATGGTATGTGCTGCTGTTGATATATTCTGATCCACCCTACCCCCAGGAGTCCTGAGACCTGCTCAAAGTGATCTGTCAGTCACCCTGGTGTTATGGTATATGTTGCTGTTGATGTGTTCTGATCCACCCTACCCCCAGGAGACCTGATTACAAAGCCAGATATTGTGGTATGTTATGCAGGGTCAGGTCACACATCTGCCGTATTCCCAGGGGGCTCATACCTGATCGCAGAGGACCATTATAGATGCTGGTGTTAGGGTACCTGCACCTGTTGGGGTTTCACAGCTCTGCCCTAACTCCAGGAGGGCCCAGACCAGATCATAGATGTTACTAGCTCATCTAGGTGTGGTGGGCCATGCTCCTGTTGCAGTTGCCCACAACTGCCATATTCACAGGAGGCCTTAGTCGTGACCACAGAAGTATAGTACAAAGCCTAGTGTCATGGTAGTGGTGCCTGGCGATGTGTTCAGGGCCACCCACCTCCTCTATCTCAGAACACATCACCCATCACCCATGTGTTGTATGGATAGCATGGTGCCATGGCGGGTGTGTCAGATGCTGTGTGTAGGTCAGGCAACCACACAGGTGTGTGCCGGACCACACAGGGAGTTAGGGAACACCTCCCCTGGTCACCAGCATGGCCAAACCACACATGGCATGGTGCTGTCATGTCATGCAAGGAGAGTGTAGGAACAGGGTATGGGGGGTCTGGAGGGTTACGCACAGTACACATAGGTGGCACCTCACACATGCCCAGACCCACAGCCACACATGCAGGGTGTGCAGGCAACAGGTAGGAGAGGACACACTGGCCAGAGCAGCAGCAGCAGCAGCACGCTGCTGCTCACAGAGATGTGTGATATATGGTGGGCACCCCACCAGAGATATCTGGCCCCTAATGCTCCCACCCATTGCTTTCCCCCCCAGGTAGAGGATCTATGGAAAAAGGGTCGGGAGCTGCGGCTGCACTGCCCGGAGGTCCTTGCCCGCCTCCAAAGGAGGGCGCTGGAGCAAAGTGGCGGTGAGTGTTGTGGCCTCTGCAGCGCAGTACAGCATGTTACAGTGGCCCAACAGCCTGTGGGAGGCAAAACTATGTACATGTGGTATGTGACTCACATGGTGGTGTGCTAATGACTGTCTCCCCCCACAGAGGATGCTGCTGCTGGTGAGGGCCCATCTACATCGGGGACCCCCAGAACATGCCCCACAGTGCCAGTCCAGCCAAAGAAGGAGGAGGATGTGGCAGAGGGTGAAGAGGAAGAGGACAGCATGGAGGGGGCGGAGGGTGAGGTGGGGTGGGGCGGGAGGGAGGGGAGGGGGAGGGCGAGTTGTATGCGGCAGGGGGTGAGGAGGGTGAGTGTGAGGTGGAGGAGGCAGCGGAGGAGGAGAGTGGAGAGGGGAGCGAGAGAGAGGGTGGGTGGGAGGGGTCAGGGTGAGAGGAGGGGGGTGTGGAGAGGATGGCTCTGTGAGTGGGAGGGGACACAGGACAGCACAGGGCAGTGTGGGTCGCTGGCAGCTGCTACATGTGTGCGGCGATGGTGTCTGCCTGGGAGTAGCATCCCCACCCATTCCCACAGACAGGACCCACGCTCATGCCACCACACAAACACTGGGCACCTGGCGTGGATGTGGTGGCAGGTGTGTGTGGGACCTGTATGTGGCAGTGGGTGGTGTGCTGCAATGCCAGCGGACCCAGGACTGCACCATCTGGTGGCTGGCAGGCGCCATTCAGTGGTTGGCTGCCGAGATGCACATGCAGCGTGCAGCTGCCATGGGTGATGCATCTCGATAGCCATCCCCTGATGCGCGTCCCTGGAGCATTTAAGGGGCACAGGGGCACCCACACTCGTGCCCTGTGCTATCCTGTCAACCAGGACAGAACATGCTTCTCTGGCCAGTGTGTCCTCTAATACCTGTTGCCAGCGCACCCTGCATGTGTGGCTTTGGGTCTGGGCATGTGTGAGGTGACACCTATGTGTAATGTGCGCAACCCCCTGGACCCCCTATACCAGCGGTTCTTAACCTGTGGGTCGTGACCCCCACGGGGGTCGCCACAGGATTTAGCTGGGGTCACCTCACTCCACCGTTTAAAAAAAAAAGCGCACAAGTTGCTGCCGCTGCTGAGTCCACTTCTCAGCAGCAGCAAACTCACAGACTCCAATCTTCTGCAGCCGCGGCTCCTTGCCTCTTAGGGAACGGCGCCTATGCCTGTAAAACTGTTGTGGAGCCTTCCTGCCTCTCGACGGGCTCCATGCAGCATTGTCCCGTCTCCAAAGAAAGTTGTTTACCACTTCCTTTGGAGGCGGGACAATGCTGCACGGAGCCCATTTAGAGACAGAAAGGCTCCGCAACGGCTTCACAGGCACAGCCATGGTTCCCTAAGAGACAGGGAGCTGCGGCTGCAGAAGAAGGATGCAGACATGGGGAGAGGGGAGCAGGGAACCTGCAATGGGGCTGACATGGGGGAGGGGGGCTGACATGGAGGGAGGGAAGGGGCTGACATGGACAGAGGGGGGCTGACATGGAGGGAGGGAGGGGGGCTGATATGGATGGATGGAGGGAGGGGGCTGACATGAACGCAGGGGGGCTGACATGGAGGGAGGGCGGGGGCTGATATGGCGGGCTGGATGGATGGCGGGAGGGGGCTGATATGGATGGATGGATGGAGGGAGGGGGGCTGACATGGACAGGGGGGCTGACATGGAGAGAGGGGGCTAACATGGATGGAGGGAGGGAGGGGGCTGACATGGAGGGAGGGAGGGGGCTGACTTTGATGGATGGAGGGAGGGAGGGGGGCTGACATGGAGGGAGGGCTGACATGGACAGAGGGGGGACTGACATGGAGGGATGGGTGGAGGGAGGGGGCTGACATGGACAGGGGGACTGACATGGAGGGAGGGAGGGAGGGGGCTGGCATGGACAGAGGGGGGCTGCATTGAGGGAGGGAGGGGGCTGATATGGACAAAGGGAAGAGACAGGGGGATGTACTGGACAGACGGGGATAAATGCTGGACAGAGGGGAGAGACAGTGCGGGTTAGGATTATAATGGGCAGATGGGGGGGGGGCTAGGACTGGTAATGGGTTGATTAGGGAAGGCTAGGACTGGGAATGGACTGATCAAGGGGGGTTTGGGACTGGTAATGTGCTGATGGGGGGTAGGACTGGTAATGGACTGATGGGGGGCTAGCATTGGAAATGAGCTGATTGGGGAGGTTAGGACTGGAAATGGGCTGATTAGAGGAGGCTAGGACTGGTAATGGGCTGATGGGGGGGGGGTAGGACTGGTAATGGGCTGATTAGGGGAAGCAAGCACTGGTAATGGGGTTGAGGAGGGACTAGCACTGGAAATGAGCTGATTAGGGGAGGCTAGGACTGGTAATGAGCTGATGGGGGGGTAGGACTGGTATTGGGCTGATTAGGGGAGGCTAGCACTGGTAATGGGGTTGAGGGGGGACTAGCACTGGAAGCGAGCTGATTGGGGGGCTTCAACTGGGAATGGGCTGATTGTGGGGAGGGGAGGATAGAGTTGCTGGCCCTGGAAGAAAACTGGGGACTAAGGCTGCAAATGGGCTGATATGAGGGGATGGGAGAATGGAACTGGAAGGTAGTGGATCTGAGAGGGGCTGCCATGGTATTTGTACTAGAAGGGACTGGTCAGTGGGGAAGGAGGGGGACTGGAAGGGAATGGGCACCAGTGGCAGTCATGGGAATGCAAGTTGACATTGGAAGCTACTGAGAGTGAGGACTGGAAAGGGGCTGATACTGGGGAGGTTACTGGGACTGGAAATAGGCTGATGGAAAGAAGTAAAGAAAACGAAAGAAGAGATAAGAAATGGCAGATGGACCATAGACCACAGAAAGAGAGCTAAGAGAAGACAGAAAAGCAGAAGCCTCAGATCGGGACCAGCATGATCAGAGAATAAATTGGTCAGACAACAAAGGTAGAAAAAATAATTTTATTTCATATTAGTGATTTGACTACAAAATCATCATAATTTTGAAATCAAATATTGTTACTTGTTATTGTGATTAATTATTGTGGTTTAAATAAGTAAATTTTATAAATAAAAACATATTGCAAAGGCCTATAATATACTAATAATTCAGCAAATGATTACAGCGACAATGCGTTAACGGTAAAGGAAGAGAGACGCATTTGATTTTATCATTGGGGGTCACCACAAGTTGACCAATGGTAAAAGGGGTCACGGTACAAAAAAGGTTGAGAACCACTGCCCTATACCCTGTTCGTACACCCTCCTTGCATGACATGGCAGCACCATGCCACGTGTGGTTTGGCCATGCTGGTGTCCAGGGGAAGTGTTCCCTAACTCCCTGTGTGGTCCGGCACACACCTGTGTGTTTGCCTGTCCTACACACGTCATCCGACACACCTGCCATGGCACCATGCTATCCTTACAACACATGGGTGATGTGTTCTGAGATAGAGCGGGAGGTGGGTGGCCCTGAACACATCGCCAGGCACCACTACCATGACACTAGGCTTTGTACTATACCTCTGTGGTCACAACTAAGGCCTCCTGTGAATAGGGCAGTTGTGGGCAACTGCAACAGGAGCATGGCCAATATAAATGTGTAAATAAACCAGTTTCTACGTAAGGCACAATGGTCACGTGTCTCCCTTACAGACAGACTGTGGACGTGAGCATGGGACATGTGTGTAGATCCCTATGTGTATGCGTGGTAGACATAGGTAACATACATGGACCGTCTCCACATGCAGGTGTGGGGGCTGCCCATGTGCATAGGCGTCTGTGTTACCTGGTGCCCCTGTGATATGCAGATGTGCAGTGTGTCCCAACACTTATGGTCACATGCATGCTGCCTGTGATGTGTAGGCTGCATATCTGATGCACCATGCTTGTGGGGCAATAGGTGAAAAGGCTAGCAGCAGGCATGTGGCAGGAAGGGTAAGAGGGACTGCTGTATCCAGGATAGCTGGTGAGGGCGAGACAGCTCGATGCAGATCCTGAGTGTGAGTGGTGGGGAACCTCAAGCGCTGGGAAAGAGTGATCAGCTGACTATAGCAAGCTACCTTTGTCTGCCTGTGCTGCATGCAAGCCTATGTGGGTAGACACTATATCGAAATTCATACGTTCAAAGTAGCTTTGAACGTATGAATTTCGATATAGTGCTATACAAACGTTCAGGAAGCAACTCCAATTATAGACGAGAGTCCTCGATATGTGGGTAGACAGCCATGTAGGTCCTGGTGTGAGCAGGGAGGATAGTCACACATGTATGTATAATAATGGAAAGCATATGGGTGGCAGAGGGTGACAGATCTTTACAACAAACATGTACCACTGTGTACATCTTGCTGGGCAATGGGCGAGGTTGGGTATACCACCACGCATAGGTAGGTGGGTGATAACCTGGCACAGTCCATGGCACACAGGGCATGGTATAACCTATGTGCATTGATTGGTGGCAGTGCAGATACCACACCCCTGAAGGATATGGGTAGGCACATGTGGGCAGGGTGACAACATGGGGGTGCAGGGTACTCAGGGGATCACAGTGCCACACATTGCAAACAAACACATACGTAGTAATAGGTCGTGATGTCTTTATTTACAATGTTCACATCCTCCATGGCCGGCCATAGTGACCACGGCCCAACCCACCCCTCTGTCCCGGGACTGCTGGTGCCGCCTCTGGTGCCGGTGCTGGCTGCTGTGTACTGGCAGCCATGGCCTCCTGGGCATCCGCAATATGGAGTAGCGCCCCTGCCATTGTGTCTGCTGTGGCCCGCAGATGGTGGATCTCCTGGTGAATGGCCAACAGAGCCTGACGAGTGCCTGTGGGTGGGACACAAGGTGATGTGTGAGACCCCTGTTACAAACTCCACTGTGACACATGCACATGTCAGGCATATCACACCAGACAAGTCTGCAGAAAAAGCATGCACGTGATGACTAGCAACGCAAGACCATGTGTACATCCGTGTGTCCCATGAGCCATTCTCATGCCAGGAAAGGGTCCTGATGAGGGGTCGTGTGAATCACAGATCTCACACATGGTACAGTGTCACAGTGCAATGTGTCAATGCATGATCTGCGTACTGGTCGTATGAGATAAGCCAGATGACATGGGGAGTCATGGCACACACATACATAGATCTGTGGGGCCCTGTTTTCTATAACGCTGGCACAAAGTACAGATTACGGTGACAAGCTATGCTAGGTACCAGTACCCATGGTGAGGGGTCAGTCAAGTAAGCTGTCTAGGTGACCTGGGATAGGTGTTTACCGCAGTCCTTGGGGTATATGGCTGTGAACAGTGTGCGTATGTCTGAGCTCCTCAACATGCTGACACTTGACAAGCCATGCTACAATAGGGGGGAATGCACATGGCACAGCCCCTCCACAACATAATATACGATCTGCTATGTTGACAACATATTGTGGTGCACATGCAATCTCATTGTGGATGTTACATCAACCCCCATGGGGATTGTTGTGTATGCTGTTACCCACCTTCAGCATCATGCCTTGCTGAGGCACTGTGGGCATGCATCTCCGCCAGGATCGTAGCCATGCTGGTGGGAGGGGTGGCTGATGTCCCTGGCGCCTGCACGGTGTGGTGACTCCCCTCCATTTCCATACCCTCTACAGCCTGTGAGTTGCTGCTAGTGGCCCCCACTGTAGCGTTGACATCCGGTGACATGTCCTCTGCCTCGGGCAGCACATTGTTTCCTGTTGTGCCCTCACCATTGCTGGTGGTGTCCCCATACATTGCGGCCTCTGGTCCCTCAGTATCCTGAGACCCTGCCACATCCTCCTCATGTGCCTCCATGGTCCAGTAGTCACCTGGGGGTGGAAAAGGGTACACAGCACAGATGAGTTTGCGCAGTGCACCTATGTACACGTGTGTAGTACATCCCTGCCAAAATCAATGTATTGTCTACCTGTGCCTGATGTTGGTGCACCTACAATGGGGACAGCACATGTGCCTACATTGTGCTGTGCCTGGCAGGCATTGGGGGGGAGCAGCCTCATTCCCTGGTGTAGCTGTGCCACATGGGATGCGGTGTGTGGGGGATGGTGTGCTGAGTGCCGCACCCTCTATCTGCAGTATCAGGTATGGACTGGCCGCCTGACCTTGGATGTGGCCTTAGCAATACATGTGGCTGTGGTGCATGTGGGAGTCCTGAGTGGGATTGTGTGCCGTCATTGTGTGTGTGAGCGATGTGCTTGCATTGCCCTGAGTGGTATGCACGTTAGGTGTTGCAGGATGTGTCCGTGTCAGCCAGACGTGTGTGGGGGCCCTCCGCTTTGCAAGATACTGTGCAGTGTGGGTGGACAGCTATCCCATACTACATGGGTGTGGTGGTGTGTCTCGGGGGATGGGTGTAGCACTTCTGGGCATGGCGTTGCACTGTGTGTGGGGGTATGGGAATGTGACACAGGATGTGGGATGTGTATAAGGGCTGATCCCAGGTGGTGTGGGGTTTGTGCTATGAGCACGTGGTATGGGTGTGGCAATGTGCACACCAATGTCTGGTGAGGGTGGGTGGGGGATCGCCACTGTATTTGGGCCTTGACAGAGTGTTAAGTGTGTGACATGTGTGTGATGTGTTTGCTGGCGTTTGTTTGCATCTACGTCATCATCCCCGTGTGTTAGGCCTTTCCCTGTCAGAGGTCTGGAATATGTCCCTGGATAGGTAAGAGCATACAGACATCATATGTGTTTTGGTGCTGTGTGTGGGTACCCCAAGACCAATGTGTTCTGGGATAGTTGTATGTCCCTCTTGTATGTCTCCCCTTGTCACAATATGCTGGGTGACTGGCTGCAAGGGTATGATGAATGGTTGTGACCTATATGCCAGGTACTATGTTAGCAAGTAGACCTCAGGGGGATAGAGAAATCAGGCTGATAATAATGCACACACCTCAAAAGGAGTAGGCCCAAATAAACAAATCAATATATACCCTCATAAGCCATATGTGAGGAGAGAACACTAGACCAATCTGGGTAGGATAACTCCAGTAGTGGGGGAAACAGACCTCAGTTAGTCTTGCAAACACAAATCCGTAGGAGGAGGAGTACTTTGAAGGGTGAAAAAGCCCTGTAATCACATGAACTCCACATACATCAGTGGCCAATATCACCTATATGGAAAGGCCAGAGAGTCCAGCAGCACAGCAACACGTCACAGCACTAGAGAGCACCAATGTAATAGTAATACAAGGAGGGTATCTGAATAGTGGCAAATGGTATTCCAATGGGCCTCTTTACTGCTGCTCATGTATGCTGTGATCCTCTTTGATTACAGTGGGATATCATTAGCCACTCCTCAGATAGGTTTTTTAGATCATTATTACATTGTTGATCTGTAGTGCTGAGCACTTTTGCTGTGCAGCTTAACCCTCTGGGCTTTGCATGGAGGTTTTCCGGACCATTGATGTATGCAGTGCTCAATCAAATATGGGCCTTGTCTGCCACGCCCCCTGCTTCTACACAGTTTGCCATCCTCGATTACGTTCAGGACTGTGTCTATCATGTACGCAGGCCCAGGTACCTGTCACACACACCCTGTACCTACCATGCCATGTGCTGCTGTGTCATCACCCCACAGTTCCCTGTGGTAGGGCATGCATGCTCTCAGGACATGGTCCCCCACCAATCCCCTCCATATGCCGCATGTGCTTGGGCGTGCCCTGTACGTGTGCAGCATATCTACTGCTACTACTACTACTACTACTACTAAGCATTTATAGGGTGCTACCAGGTGCACGCAGCGCTGTAAACGTGAAAACACAAAAAGACAGTCCCTGCTCAACAGAGCATACAATCTAAGAGGACAAAGCAATAAAAGGTGTAGAGAAAAGTTAGGAACAAGAGCAAAGAGACAAGAGCAGGAGATAAAGGAAAGAGGTAGGAACAAGTGTGAGGGGACGACAGAAAGGTGATATAACAGAGGGGAAGGAAGAAGAGCAGCAAACTCATGGGCCAAAGGTAGAGGCGAGAAGATGAGCTTTTAACTTGAGTCTGAAGAGGGGCAAAGAAGATGCCTGACGTATAGACAAAGGACATTTATTCCAAAGGTAAGGAGCAGCAGAGTGAGAGGTGCCAACCTACCTGCCTGTGGATGGGCGGTGTCCAGCGCTTATGGCAGTCCACGCAGGTAGATGGGGCCCAGACGGTCTGCGAGCTCCTGTTCCAGGGGTCTGAGGGTTGGGGCGAAGGGGGTACCCCCACCGGTGCCCATGACATGTTGCCTCTCCACCACCATGTGTGCTCGGACACAACGCTTAATGTCATTGAATCTCTTTCTCAGGCTGTCCAGGTCCCTGGTTGGTCCCCCTGCCTGGGCTACGGCCTCCTGCACCTCCTCCCACACGTGTATACGTGTGGCCACAGTGGTGCTTTTGCTCAGCCGGCCATAGAACACCTCATACCGCTCCAACACACTGGCCAGCAGTATGTGGTTTTCTTGCTGACTGAATCTCACAGCCCTCCTCTGTTCCTCAGCTGGCACTGGTATACGCCTTCGTTTGGCACTGGGTGGCCCCTGGGTGGGCTGCGACACACCCGATGGGCCTGCAGCCACCACCACAGGCCCAACACTCCCTGCCGGCTCTGGGTCCTGCTGAACAGGTGCCCCCCCTCCTCCCCTCCTGCCATGTCGTGTCGCTCCATCTCCCTGCCCTCTGTGCCCTCTCCCTCCCTGTCACACATCCCTGCCCCTCGGCTCCTCTGCTACACCTCACGCCTGCTCCTTCCCTCCCCTCCTCTCCCTGTCGCCTGCTCCTCAACTCCCTTCCTGTCTCTCTCTCCTGCTCCTCGCCTCCCTTCCTCTCTCTCTTGCCTGCTTTGCAACACACCTCTCCACAGCAAACCTGCCTCTGACACTCTCCACCACCACTCACCAACCCAACCACTCTCCACACCAAACCTGCCTCTGACACTCTTCATCACCACGCACCAACCCAGTCACTCTCCACACCAAACCTGCTTCTGACACTCTCCACCACCACTCACCAACCCAGCCACTCTCCACACCAAACCTGCTTCTGACACTCTCCTTGCTTCACCAACAACCAACAGCGCACGCCTTCTCTCCCTTGCCTACACAAACTCCTCAACATGTACCAGGTGTGCATGTGTATTTATGTGTTTTTTTATATTGTGCGTGTTGCGCATGCACAGTGGCACGAGCGCGTCAGCTGCGCATGTTGTGCATGTGCCGCAGAGATGCAGAAGGTTAATGGTGGACATGGTGTCCCGCACACGCACCTTTCGCGTCGCTGCAGCGCATGTGAAACGCATGCAGCCGACGTGCTCGCACTAGTGCATGCGCAACACGCGCAATGTAAAAAAACACATAAATACACATGCACACCTGTATACGTTGAGGGGTTTGTGTAGGTAATGGAGAAAAGGTGTGCGCTGTTGGTTGTTGGTGAAGCAGAGAGAGTGTCAGAAGCAGGTTTGGTGTGGAGAGTGGCTGGGTTGGTGAGTGGTGGTGTGGTTGTGTGGCTGGATTGGTGTGTGGTGGGGGAGGTGACTGGCAGGGTTGGTGAGATGAGTGTCTGAGTTTGAGTGCGTTAGAGGAGTAGAGGGGGTGGAGTCTATGGCGGGCTTTGTGGTTGCTGCATGTGCAGTGGGAGGTGAGCAGGGGCTGCGGTTGGCTGACAGGGGAAATGGTGTCCATGGGGCTGAGGCACAGGGCATGGGTTTAGTCCCGCTGCAAAACAGAACAGCAGCTGTGGGGGCAGGCCAGGCAGAGGCTGTGCCAGCACGCCGCAGGAGGCATGCGGAGTTGGAGGCTCACCAGCCTCACATCTACAGTCCCAGGGCCCAGCTCCAGGGCATGTGTGAGGACCAGGTCATCTCCCTCTACCGCCTGAGCACGGGGGCTATTAGGGAGCTCTATGAGGATCTGCGACCTGACCTCGAGCCCCTGACTGGTCGGTCACATGCCATACCGGGTTTGGTCAAGCTCCTTGGTGCCCTACATTTCTTTGCCTCTGGCTGTTTCCAGTCATCTGTGGCTGCAGTGGGTGGAATGAGCTGCCCCACCTTCTCACGCTGTCTCCACCAGGTACTGCGTGCCATGATCAGCCTGGTGGGGTATTACATTGCCATTCCCAACACTAGGCAACAGTGGGGGACCCTGAACCAGGCCTTTGAGGCGTTAGCCGGGATACCACATGTGATGGGAGCTATTGATTGCACATATGTTGCCCTGGTCCTGCCCAGAGACAGGGAGATAGTGTTCCGCAACCGCAAACACTACCATTCCCTGAATGTTCAGGCTGTGTTGTTGTTGTTAAGTGCCGTCGAGTCGGAGTCGACTCATGGCAACCCTCTGGATAGCTATCTGATTTCTTGACTGCTTGTTGCTTCTTTATTGATAGTTGATCCAAGTAGGTTAAAGTTGTTCACAATTTCTATTTCTTCTCCTTCAATGATGATCCTGTTGATTATGCCAGTTGTCATGATCTTTGTCTTCTTTACATTAAGGTGCAGGACCATTTTGAGACTATGTTCTTTGATTGTGAGAAGCAAATATTTCAGATCATCTTCACTTTCAGCCAGTAATGTGGTATCATCAGCATAGCAAAGGTTGTTGATGAGTCTTCCACCAATCTTCACACCTCTGTTGTCTTCATACAATCCTGCTTCTCTGATGATTTGTTCTGCATATAAATTAAACAGGTAGGGGGAAAGTATGCAGCCTTGTCTTACACCTTTGCTTATTTTAAACCATTCTGTTTCTCCTTGTTCCGTTCGAACTGTTGCTTCTTGATCAATGTACAGATTGCCAAGAGAACGATCAGGTGTTCTGGTATACCCATGCTTCTTAATGTGGCCCAGAGTTTCTCATGGTTTACACAGTCAAAAGCCTTGCTATAGTTGATAAAGCACAAATAGATATCCTTTTGGTATTCTTTTGTCTTTTCAAGGATCCATCTCACGTCCGCAATGATGTCTCTCGTTCCTCGCCCTTTCCTGAACCCTGCTTGCACTTCAGGTAGTTCTTGTTCCAGGTATGGTTGTAGTCTCTTTTGAATAATCTTCAGTAGAATCTTGCTGGCATGTGGGATCAGAGCGATTGTGCGATAATTTCCACAGTCAGTTGGATCACCTTTCTTTAGTATTGGTATAAACACAGATCTTTTCCAGTCAGTTGGCCATGATGTTGTCTTCCATATTTCTTGGCAGAGTCTTGTGAGTATGGTAACAGCTGCATCAGATTGCTGCAATACTTCTATGGGAATGCTATCAATGACTGGTGCTTTGTTCTTTGATAAGGCTTTCAATGCTGCTTCAACTTCTTCTTTCAACACCAATGGTTCCCGATCATAAGGTACAGGTTGAAACGTCTGTTGGTCCACTTGATCTTTATCATACAAAAACTCTGTATATTCCTTCCACTTTTTCTTGATCATCTCAGCATCATTCAACATAGAACCTTGAGCATCTTGTAACATTCCAGTTCGAGGCTGGAACTTTTTTTTTAACTCTCGTAGCTTTAGGAAAGCCGATCTTGTTCTTCCTCTAATAGTTTCTGCTTCTATTTCCTTGCAAGTGTCATTGTAGTACTTTTCCTTGTCCTGTCTTGCTGCACGTTGGAAATCTCTGTTGAGTTCTGCGATTGTCTTTCTTTCTCCTCTGGCTTTAGCTTCTCTGCGTTTCTGGGCAATTTTCAGAGTTTCTTCAGTCATCCATTTTGGCCGTTTTTGCTTTTTCACCTTTTGTAGAGACTTCTCGCTTTCTTCCAACACAACCTTCTTGATGTCATTCCATAACTCTTCCGGAGCTCTGTCATTTGTATCTAAAGCAGCAAATCGATTTTGCAGGCAGTCTTTAAATTCCAGTGGTATATTCTCAAGGTCATATTTTGCTGCATTCATGAGTGGTTTGCTCTTTTTCAACTTTAGCTTGAGTTTGCATACTAGTAGTTGATGATCTGTACCACAGTCAGCTCCAGGTTTTGTCTTTGTTGATGTTACAGAGCTTTTCCATCGTTGACTTCCACATATGTAGTCAATTTGATTTTTATATAATCCATTCGGTGAAGTCCATGTGTACAGTCGCCGCTTGTGTTGCTGGAAGAAGGTGTTTGAGATGAATAGATCATTGGTCTTGCAGAATTCTATCAGTCTTTCTCCAGCTTCATTTCTGTTGCCAAGTCCATATTTTCCAAATACTTTGCCTTCTTCTTTGTTGCCAACATTTGCGTTCCAGTCACCCATGACTATCAGGATATCCTGTTTGCATGTTCTGTCAATTTCAGCTTGTACTTGTTCATAGAACTCTTCAATTTCATTCTCTTCTGCAGCTGTTGTTGGGGCATATACTTGAATTATAGTTGTGTTGATAGGCAATCCTCGTAGACGAATAGAGATTAAGCGTTCGCTGACTGCATTGTATTTCATTACAGTTCTTGAAAGTTTCTTCTTTATTATAAATGCAACACCATTTCTTCTTTGTCTTTCATTTCCAGCATAGTAGACCATGTGATCATCTGATGCAAAGTGCCCCATGCCAGTCCATTTCAGTTCGCTGACACCCAACAGATCTGATGCAAATATGCATATTCTGAATGTGGTCCCTAGGTTTTCAGTGTCCACCCATGACTCCTATATCCTGCATCACTCGGCACTATTCAGACAATTTGAGGCAGGCCAGTATGAGGACTGTATACTGCTGGGTGTGTATTTCTCATCTCTGAAATGCACATGGTGATCTTCTGACTAACTGTATGTGCACATGTCTGTCTTTGAGGTGTAACCCTAGTTGTGTGTGTGTGTTTCACCTGTCTGTGTGTGTGTGTGGGGGGGGGCAGTGCCCTCCAGCTCTACCATGCTACGGTGCTGTGTGTTGATGGTAGAACGGATGCTAGCATTTGTGTCGTGGTTACAGATTATGTTGATTGCAATCCTTACACCTACCCCTTGTTTTGTGTGTCATAACGTCACATGCTGATGCATAGTTGTGGTGTCCCATCATGTAATGTCATATGTTTGTGTCAGGATGTTTTCTGCGTTTGATTTGCACGTACATGCAAAATGCAATGTGTGCCTTTGAGTCAGTCCTGACTTCTGGTAACCCAGAAGCTCCTGGGTTTTCTTGGCAGTGTCACCTGAAGTAGATTGCCAGGCCTTTCTTTCAAGGCAATGGAGGTTTAATTGACTTGCCCAAGGCCACAAGGAGTGCTAGTGGGACTTAGAAACATAGAAACATAGAAATATGATGACAGAAAAAGACCACACGGCCTATCTAGTCTGTCCTTCCATATCAACAACTACAACAGTCCCCTTTTTCCCTTTAGAGATCCTCTGTGTTTCTCCCATGCTTTTTTGAATTCAGTTACTGTCCTTATCTCTACCACCTCCACTGGGAGACTATTCCATGGATCTACTACTCTTTCCGTAAAGAAATATTTCCGCATATCACTCCTGAATCTATCTCCCTTCACCCTAATCCCATGTCCCCTCGTAGCAGAACTTGCTTTCAATTGAAAGAGGCTCTCTCCCTGAACATTTATGCCATGGAGGTATTTAAACATCTCACTCATATCACCTCTATCCCGCCTTTCCTCTAAGGTATACATATTAAGATCCTTCAGTCTGTCCTCATATGCTTTATGATGAAGACCACTAATCATTTTAGTAGCCAACCTCTGCACCGACTCCATCCTGTTCACATCCTTTTGAAGGTGCAGTCTCCAGAATTGCACACCATACTCCAAATGAGGTCGCATCAGAGACTTACAGAGAGGCATTATCACCTCCTTTTTTCTGCTAGCCATTCCTCTCCATATGCACCCAAACATCCTTCTAGCTTTTGCCGTTGCCTTTTCTACCTGTTTAGCTACTTTAAGATCATCAGACACAACCACGCCTAGGTCCCGCTTTTCTTTAGTGGACAAAAGTACTTCACCCCCTTGAACTTGAACCCTGGTTGCTTGGTTACCAGACCAGTGTTTAACTACTAGGCTACTCCTCTACTCATGTACATGCTTGTGTCCATTTATGTGGACATGAGCTCCTGCTTTAATGTTCCACATTTCTTTCTGCAAGTGATTCAGGATATGGGTGTTGCCCCTGGTTGCTGACTCCTGTGCGTCAACCACGGACACGTGCTGAGAGGAGTTACAATGAGGCCCATGCTTCCAGCCGCTCCGTCATAGAGCGCACCTTTGGCATTTTAAAGAGTCGCTTCAAGTATCTGGATAGGACAGGCGGGCCTTACAATACAAACCACAGACTGTGGCAGAGATCATTATAGCCTGTTGCATCCTTCACAACATTGTTCTCAGGCACCATATCCCTGTCCAAATTAATGAGGATCTGGAGGATGATCCTACGTGCCCTCCTATACGTGGCCATGGTGACACACTTGAGGGCACAACAGTCAGGCGGCAGGTGATTGAGGAGGTTTTCTCATGTAAGTACTGCATATGTTGCCACATACATTTGTTTAGATATGTGTATACTACTACTACTAGTGAACATTTGTATCCCAATAGCAGTAAGATGCAACACTGTACTGACATATAACAGACACTGCCTGGCCATCCGAGCTTACAATCTAGTCATGACTGATACGCAGAAGATGTGAGCAGGGCACAACAGCGGGTGGAGGTGAATTATGTGCGCCAGGATTAGTAGGCTTGGGAGAGGTGGTAAGCTGTCACACCTGATTTGTGGCTGATTGGAAAAGGGGCTGCTGTACAGCCATGGGTAGTTAGTTTGAGGCTTTGGGCGCAACAAGGTGAAAGACATGTAGTCTGGGGTCAACAGTAGGAGAGCGGCCCATAGATGGGACAAGTTGCCTAAACGTGTGTGTTTCACATTTTGTAATATGAGTTGATTGATTGGTTTGTATGCTCTGATGAGCAGGGAGTGTGTGTTACTTGTTTCTGTAGAGTGCTAGATATAACAAGTTCCACTATATACATGCTCAGTAGTAGTTGTATTAGTGGTAGTTGAGATCAGTAAGGGAAGTTACTGCAACACCACAGTGTGCCTGCATGTATAGGTCAACAGGAGAGCCTTGACATGGATGTGGAGATGGATAAGGAAGCTGTGAGATGTCCTGACAGGGGGAGTTTTATTGCCATTATGTGTGTGGCTGTAGATTGGCCATGCAGTGCAGTGTTGCATATTTCAAGGCAGACAGAGATGATTCAAAGGCAGATCAGCAAGGTGTAGGTTACAGTAGGCAAGCCGGGAGCTGATCAGGGGGTGGATTGGGGTTTTAGTTGTGTGTTCAGGGAGGACTGGGGAAATATAGCTGATATAATCTAGAAAGACACCACAAGCCTCAGCTACAAGCTGGGTATGTGTGTTGAGGAGGAGAGTAGAGTCCAAGACAACACCTACGTTGCGGACCCTGGAGAAAGGAAGGTATGGCCACACACACACACACACGCGCTCTGATGGGAGGGGAGGGTTTAGATGCACATATGGGATATCCATACTTTGCCATTGTCATTTTCACACAGTGGGATGACATACAGCCATCAATGTTAGGTGGCAAGCAGACATCGGGGTGTGTTTTGGCAGACATAGTTCAGGCGTGGAGAGATATATTTGCAACTCATCAGCACACAGTTGGTAATGTAAGTCAAGGGATGAGATAGCCACACCACGTAAATGGATATTGACAGAGGATAAGGAAGAAGCCCCTGGATATTTCCCTGTGGAACAGGAACTGACAGTGGGGTAGCAGAGGACATTGAGACACCAGAACACACACTGAAGGGGCAGAGGGAGCGATATGGGGGGCGCAGGATAGTACTGTGGCCTCAGAGCCGAGCAGGGACATGGTAGCGAGGAGACGGTTCTGTTAAACAGTTTTGAAGGCAGCAGAGAGGTGAGGAAGGGGACAGACAGAGTATGGGCCCTTGTATTTTGCCACACACACTTCAGTGATAACTTTAGCATGAAGCGAGTCTGTACAGTGTGATGGGGAACAGTCAGTCTGTAAAGGATCTTGGGGGGTCTGTGAGCTGAGGACGTGAAGGTGCAGTGTGTGTTGCAGAGCTCCAACCTGACATATGTATGTTTATCTTGTGTTCCTCAATCCACAGGACATACTTGGTGACTCTCCTGGTGCTGTGGTGCAGTGGCAGCTGACTGTACATCATCCAACATGCAGTAATCTGGGGTAGGTGGACCTACAGCTACTTTGTCTGTGACGACAATCAGGGGGAGCACATGTCTGCAGTGATCTGTCATATTGTACATATGTTGTTCACCTCTTTGCCCTGCAGCCCCATACCCCATATGTTGCTGTTGGCACACATATCCACATGTGTTCCTGGCCAGTTCGTCTTCTCCAACACTGTCTCTGGGACATGTCCAACAGAGTTGCATGGGTCTGCAGGTCCTAGGTGTTCAGGTCGTGGGCTGCACGTACACCCTTCCCTGACATTGTAGCATCAGCCAACAGCAGTGTATCATTGCATTTGACAAGCCTTTATCTCCACAAATCTCCAATTGCACACATACAGGCCATATACTACTGCTGGCACGCTCACCTTAGCATACTGTGTGGGTGTGTGTTTTTGGGTTGGATGTGTGATGATACAACATGCAGGCATTTTGCATTTTCATGTGGTGTGAGGGGTCTGTACACCTGGGGAGCGGTGGTGACTGTGCTACCTCTACCTTACTGCTGTTTACCTTGTGAACATTGTGGCCATGCGTTGTGTGTTGTGAGCTGACCTATCTCTTGTGTGCTGACAGACCACTGTGCAACGGCATTTATGTATCACAGATATCGCCATAATGTGGACATGCATCAACAGTGGCTGGACATGGGGACATGGTGATTCTACACATTTCAATGACATCTTCGCCCTTCACTGTGATGTGTTGTGGCCTTTGACAGCCTCAGGGGATCCTGAACAGACACTTGCTGCAAACACACGGTAGGTTGCATCTTTGGTCTTTTGGGAATGACATCAGCCTTTACATGTTAATAATTTACTGTCTGTTTCATGGACCTTTCATGTTGAGTCTCTGTACACCAACGCTGATGCACATGGGGTGGAGCTGTGAAACGCCTGTGTAACATGGGCATGGACATGACCATATCCATGTGACACCCTCGTCTGCGGTTCCAATTCCAAATGTCCACAACATGCACTGTGTTCTGTGTTGTGATCATGTTATGTTTTCCTGTATGAAGTTTCATTACGTACATATTGATGTTTGAGTCTCTGCAATTTGGGCTGATGTTGCAAGCAACCTACCAATACATTGTTTATCCTCTTCTGACACAGGGCAGAGGACACACATAGCACATCTACTACAGTGCATCTGGCGTCACCATCACCCACCTGTTGGAGGATACAACAACATCATGGAACTATCTCTGGGAAATGGTGCCATAGGATGTTTGACCTCTGCAAGTGGGACACATGCCTCGGATGGACATTATTGTTGGACAGCTACTTTGAACATGACAGGCCTGTCCAACACACTATTGCTGCCATGCTCTGGCTGGGTGTCATGTTCATCACAGGAGACACACATGACCTTTCCAGTACTGTGGCATTTTGAGAAGTCACACTTGACTATGCATGCCCAGGGTTTCAAGGACAGTCTTAACGGGACTTGTTGCGTTGCAGACACCCTTTGCACTGTGGACACTGTGTACTGGTCCCTACGTGTACAGCAGGGACTGACATTGTTGCTGTATGTTCTACACCCTTCTGACATTGTGTTGTTGTGTTTTGCCCATGTGTGTGACCTGAAACGCAGGATACGCTCATCTGTTTAGTTCAACACGATCATACAGCCATGCATGTGGCACAGGGGGAACATTGGAGAGGTCCTCTTGTCCATGTCTGCCTACCCTCCACGTGGACATGACACAGCATTTACCACCACACCAACACCACGCACACCAACATTTGCCACGCACACCAGCATTTGCCACCACACCAGCATTTGCCACGCACACCAACATCTTGGATTGATATTTGCACTCACTAAGGGTGTCACAGTGCATGTGTGGCATCACTGTATCATGTTTCAATGTACCCGGTGCATCTGCATGTGACTGACTATCTTGGTGCAACACAGCATGTGGCAATATGGCTTCTGTGTGGGTTACTGTAACATGTTTGACCTTTATTTCCATCTCTATATACAGGTTATTGTGTTTGTTTACTGTACCGACGTGACGCTTTACATTGATTTACAAACCTAGCATTACATGTCTGCACAGTGCTATTTATCCCCTGAGGTTCCGGCACTCACATTGCCCCGTTATATTTGGCGTGTGGCAGTGTGGGTGTCCATTTTCTTCCTTCATTTGTGCATTCCATGTACCGTTATATATGTGTACAGACACTGTATCCACACCAACCAGTGCAGGGGACCTTCTGCATAGTGTTATCTCTGCATGTTTCTGCGGCTTGTTTCATTTGAATTCTCTGTGTTCATGTGCCTCTGCTACCTGTTAGCATATCCTCATTTTGCATTTGACAATTGTTTTGGGTTACATTGGTGCTGCTTTTATTCCTATATCAGGCATTATGTGACAGCTGTAACATATATTTCGATATCTGTGTTTACACTTTCTTACTTTTAACAACATATGCTGTTTCATTTTTGTGCCTCCTGTGTTGGCAGACAGATATATTTTTATGAAGAGATCATGAATGATGTGTGTTGGGCCCTCATCATGCACCACCTACTGTCTACATGCACACATATGTAGCTAACACATTTGGGGCATGCTGCAGCATGTGGGGGGTGGGGGGCTAATGCATACTGCACACAGTGCACCTAATGCACATTATCTCTCCTGCCCATCATCTGTGGATGGGCCAGTGACTTTTCTGTAACATGTGGGTTGCTGCCCTGCAAAATGTGTTTTCCCTTTTTTCCTTGTTATCCAATCACCTTGATATTATGAAAGTCAGTATCTACGCTATCTCTGATGATTACACAAAATAAAAATATGTGTTGGGCGTACATTTGTCTCTGCTGCTGCTTGACCACACTGACACACGTATTTAGTGATTCCCTGGTCATGTACATGGCCCACCTGTGCTCACATCCTTGTACGGTGCCAGCTGTCTATCTGCCAGCTGTCTGCCACATCACTGGTTGTTACGGGTTCACATACAAACATTCCCTTTGAGGTAATATCTTTGCATTGTTCTTGCTGTGGTTGTTTGGGATAGTGGTTATGGACATGTGTTGGAATACAATAGGCATGGGGTTTAATTTTTTTTTTGGGTTGTGCCAACCTGACCATGAGCTGCCTGCAGGTTTGTCACCTATCCACACACCCTTCCATCTCTTCACTGTACACTGTGATCTGAGCTGTACACACCAGATCTGCATGTGCATTCCATCATGGTTACTGTTGGAGGTTGCCCTATCCTGGCAGACAGCAGACCTTTTGTGTGATGCCCTGCAGTGTTCTTGTATGCAGCCTTTGCTAATGACCTCATGTTGGTGGTGTAGCCTACTGGTTTGTGCATTGACATTTGTGCTAATGGTATGGGGTTGATTCCTCTCTGTTCTCTTTCATTTGTATGCCTGTCCTGTACAGCTACTTTTCATTCCTGTAACAGTCATATCTGTGCTGTTGGGACATTGTACCCTTATCACAGTTGCCAACCATCTTTCTGTCCGTCTATGTATGTCTGCCAGCTGTGTGCCGTCCTGCCCTGATGTGTAGGCTGCTACCCCATGTCCTGCACTGGTACACGTTTCTGCATTGCAGCTCTTCCTGGTTGCCTCTCCTGTGTGTGTTCTGCATGGCACTGCTGCTCCTCTGTCCACCTGTCATTGCACCTATCCTGCCACCATTACCTCCTCTGCTGGACACGTCTTCCCACACTGTCATTGTTGCATGGTACATTACCATCACCCTGTGCATCGCTACAGCTGCCCCCGATATGTTTGTCCATTTTTCCAGCTGCCACATGGGCTGGACGCAGATTTGTCTGGTCCATCAGCTCTGACCTACTTCCTTCCATCACTTGTGCATTGTATGTCCTTGGTGCTCTGTGCAGTGTTAGGGTTACATCTGTGTTTGGCCCATACCTTTCTTGCTTTTCAACTTAGGGGACCTTACTGCCCTTGGGCAACATTTCTTGAGTCACCTATACATCCTTGGGGCATCTTTAGCCACACCTTAGATTCAGCCAGCTTATGGGGCGCCTAATGTTACGTCAACCCCCCTAATATGGTGCCTTGGGGGTTGCCAACTTTTTGTCATGCCCTCTGGGGCACATTATGACCCGCCTTGGCAGTTTATGAAGTGCCTTCTGGTGCGCCCTAAAAGGTGCATTAGGTTATGGCACTGGAGTGTGGGTATTTTTAGCTGGAAGCCCCAATTGTTGGAATGTTTCTGACTGTTACAAGCAGAAAACGGAATTGGCTTGGCCACCCTTATTCATTACACCCACCGGGGGATCAAACTCATGACCCCCAGCTCAGCAGTCATTGTATTAACCAGTGTGCTACACCTCTGTTGCTGTGATTGCAGGTCAACATGCGAAGTTAAGGTTAATGCGCGGTAACGTGCACAGCTCCCCCTATCGCACGATAACGGACACGGCGCACTTCAATGAGCGATAACCCGCGATTGCTACCTTAAGACCAGAACGCCCACTACCTTATATGGCATTCCTCACAGTAATGTTGCAACTAACGCCAGTGACATTAAGACGGTTTAGTAAACATACCCCTTAGAATCAACAATGTAACAACAAAAACAGTTACTGAATAAATCAAATCAAAACCTGGGAAACCGAACGATAAGACTATTAATGTCAAAGCCTCATTTAATTATTCTAAATCACATTTATATGATTTAGACTCCATATGAGCAATCTCTATTGGTATTGAACAGGCCTCAGAAGCGGGGCAAAACACAGCTTGGTAAGCCGGCACAATTAGACCACTAGCCTCAAGCTCTTATTGAAAAGCCCTCAGTATTTTCTTTTATTGGCCTCCCAACATGTTTATCAATTTTCTAAATGCATTTAAAAGCCATTGAAAACACATAGCTTCAATGTAACAACACCATAAAGCGCTCAGCGGATAGGCATTGGGGGACAACTCGAGTTTCACTAGCAAACTGGTAAGCGGCTGCTTCAGGACTTGAACCCCCTTCCTTCACATCAACTCCACAGGAATGACGCCCTAGAGACTTCAAGTGCTTTTAAAATGAGGCAACAATTACACATTCAAACAAACTTAATCCAATGGGATTACAAAGCTGTCATCCATTCAATTTACTCATTCAGATCCATTGGCTGCACGGACCTGAGGCTGAAAATCCATCTTTGCTCAAGCCATGTGAGAGTTCGCATGATGTCACCTCCTTTCTGCTCATCTAAACTATCAATAATAAATCAATGGAGCTCGCTCCACGTATGATGACATGATAAGCAATGTTGGACTATCGGTGGTGTAACAGTATGAGTATTTAGTTGGGATTTATGTTCCAGTAAATGGATTTTAATCTTTCAGCAGGTTCTGCCCAAGTAAACTTTATTTCACGGGCAAATGATCACACACACAGCCCATGCCATCAGACAATTAGTAGTGTGTTTAAGAACATAAGTTCTATTAGTATGAAGATCTGTCCATTCATTCACATCTAAACTTATTTGACACATCTGACAAATGCCGCAAGGACCATGATGGCCTCAACATGCTTGAAAAGATCCTTGTGCGGTGAAATAAAAATATACTAAAATATCCTTCAAATTGCGGGCTTGAGTAAACGCAATACATGGGCCATCTCTAAAAATAGGGTGTAAAGCCAAGATGGACCAATGGCGATAAACACTTTTAGCTATTAATTGTGCCCTATCAGAATATTTTATGTTCAGATAATGGTGAATTTAGAAGGCAGGTACAGATTCTGACACAACGTTTGTTACAATGCGGGTATCCTGAAAGAGTCATCCGTCAGACATTCCTGCATGCTAAATATGCGGATCACTCCCTGTTATTGATAAAACATTGGAAGGAACCCATGAATAAACAAGTGGTGGTGCTACAATATTCTGAGATGCAGATATTTAGGATTGTTTTGTTAAGTTTTTCATGTCCATATTCAAAACTGAAGAAATCCTTTTTAAATAGAATGCCACAGGGTCAGAGCTTTCTGGCTTCTCTGGCACCCCGACAATATGGATATTATTTCTGCAGGACCAGTTCTTGCTAGCATCCTGTTTTTTCAATAAGAAATTATTACTAAGCTCCAACTTATCGATCTTTAAGACAGCTGACATTAGCATGTCCTCCACCTCCCTGACATAACTCTCCACCTCATCCAACTGGGCTGTATTATCCTGTACATTAGACATGAGCTGAGTCAGCTTACCCACCACAATACCCAACCAGGAATCCATAAGGCCTTCCTATAATCTTTTTGATGGACTCCATGGAAATAGCTTTAGATAGTCTGCTAGATCATGTTGTTGTCATCAGGCCTGCTCCTCTTCTAGGACTAACTGGCTCCGAAGCTCTCTTGCTAGTCCCCTTCAGTTTGGTCACTTGTTCAGCCTACAGAGTTTCCTTCAACATTTTCAGGCAGAATACAGCAGAAAGCAGGCAGGATAAATAATTAAAAAGAAAGAGCTGAAACACTGCAGGGGCAGAACAGACGTGCTTCTTTTCGAATCAGTTCATTAGCACCCCCTCCCCCACCCTGAAATTTCTTTTGATGGTGGCATGGACAATCAGACTCAAAATCTTTCTATAGGACAGGATGTTCAAACTTAGTCGTGATGATTTTACTTGGTGCTCAATTATTTCAATACTTGATACTAATTAAACGATCAATTGTGCTAAGGAAACTAGGGCTTCACTTACTATTTCACTCACTGATTCTGAATGAATCTTAGGGCCGATATTCAAAGGCTTAGGTAGCAATCAAATATCTAAATATATCTGTACAACAGCAATATTCAGTCAGCAGCGGTTAAACGAATATTGCCACTGACCGGCGGGCCATATACACCAACAGAGCATTTCGGGGTGTGACCAGAAGTCCTGCAGATACCTGAGGATGCTTATGTGTTTACTTTATCTGCATTTTTGCTAGCAAGACTCTAAATATTCAGGCACAGCCTTGATGATCTCGCATAGAATGCTCATGTACTGACATTTAATTCTGAACAGCACTTCATGCAGGTGCAATGTCGATTATGCGGTGATTTTACTGCACTACCAGCACATGAGAAGATGACTGCAGAGGAGGCAGGTCCAGCACCAGATACAGCTGAGGAGAATGAAATATAGGTTTAGAATTAATTTTTTCAGATCTCAGTGAAGAGCACAAGTGGCATTTTAGAAAAGGCATCCAATCTGGGATGACCAGGGCAGAATGTGCGTAAAAACATCAGAGACATCTATGTTTTCACCTGATTTTAGAAACATAGATGCTCCCGATGAGGATGCCCATGACAGGGTCCACATAGACATCCCCACTATGAAGCCATGGGGCGGGGATCAATCTAATGCAAGGATGATTATGAGGGATGTCCATTGGCGCGGCAAAACAGAAACATGATCCTGCATTCGCTACAGTGTTCATTCTCAACATGGATAATATAAGAGAGGTGAGTGTACCCCCTTCTCCACACCCTCAGCATATTTGGCTGGCAAATGAGCACTTTTCCTATGCCTGTTCCTGTCTGTAGCAGGTATAAGCTATGATGCAGCTCGGGACATTCAGGGCATTACTGGAATCAAGTGATGATGTCCACGTTCTTGGGAATGCTCTGGGCATTCCTTTACTGTGCCCCGTTCTGCCCTGGATTTCCTCATGCTGGGAATGTCTATGGACCCGACTTCTAAAATGGCTCCATGGATGTCTCCATGCTTTGGATGTCTCTATGCCCATTTTCAGTCGTCCAAAGCACAATTAGGGCTTCTAAAATAGATCCCCCACCCAAGTATTCACTACATACAGGGTTAATAAGTTAATACAAGAAAACAAAAAAAGAATAAAAGGAGATATCTTTTTATTGGACAAGATACATTTTTTGACTAGCTTTCAAAAGTTAAAACCTTCTTACTTAGGTCCGGACAACATGAGGGAAAGATGACAATATTAGAATATATAAATAAACACTTCAAATTTAAAAAGGAGTGCCAGCAGGCACGCCCGCACCTGAGGACCTCACCAGAGGGACCTTTGGCGTGGCCCTTAGGTGAGGACTGTGGGCGAGGACAAATACAATTCCAGAGAAAATACAGCCTAACTAATCCTGGATAAACCAATGACGCTTACAGCATAAAACCAAATCAGTGAATGAAAAAGGGTGATTAGCATACAGACACACAAAGCAACTCCAACTCAAAACAACTAGCAAGACAAGATACAGTAGATCTCATGCCTCCTTTTCTAGCACCACCATGTCTACTTTCAGCATTTCCCCCTGTACAACCTTACGCAATCACCCATACAAATGCAATACACATACCAATATGCCTTCCACATAACACACCACAGAAACAACAGGTATTACACCCCCCCCCCCAAAAAAAACACACCCACAACAAAGACTCGCAAACATCCCACTCGTACCAGGGCACCACACAACACCAGTGCCCATGCAACCACTCCAAATCACACTCATAAATGCACGATCAGTGAGAAGCAAACTCCCCATATTCCAAGACCTCATCACATCTCAAAAGATTGATATCCTCTGTATAACAGAAACGTGGCTATCAGAAGCAGACACCGTACTCATGAACCAGCTCATACCCCAAGGATACAATCTCTATAATTGCTCCCGCACCCAATCTAGGGGAGGAGGCGTGGCCATAATAGCGAAATCCAACCTCCATCTCTGGAACCTTGCATCAGAAAGTTCGGAAGAAGCGGACATACTCAAAATCACCAACAAGCATTATTGATCTGCCTGATATACAGAACACCTACAGCAAACTCAAACCTAGCAGATATTCTGAAACAAGAGTCAGAGAGTACCAACAATGCAAAAAAACCTGATAATACTCGGTGACTTCAATCTCCCATCCATTCAAGAGAAACATGCTAAGGCATTCATTAAGGCAATGGAACTGACACAGATAATCTGTGCACCAACGCATGAGAAAGACAATGTCCTGGATCTCATATTCCTCAATTCCAAATCCGATAACAGAAACATGACTCCAAAGATCACATCTGTAATGTGGTCCAACCACTTTCTCATTACCTTCATCAGCTCCTATCAACCCATCTCCACCAAAGAAGAGACAAACCCAACAAGAAGATTCAAACAATTTAATAAAGAGAACTTCCTCAATCAAGTCCTACCAAACATACAGTCAGGACACACAGATCTTGAGACATTGATTAACAACTGGAACACCGCCATATCCACAGCAGCACATGCAACGACAGCACCCAAAGGAAACAAAGTGAGACCAACAAAAGCATGTTGGTTCATACCTGCATTACGTAAACTAAAAACACAACTGAGAAGAGTTGAGAAGAGATGGAGAAAGACGAAAAACGAAACTGACAGGACAAGATACATGGATGCTTTAAGTAACTACCGTACCAAAAAAGATGACACACGAAAAGCCTACCACTCAAAGCTCATATATACATCACTTAACCAGCCACATGAGCTTTTCAACATTGTCAAACAGCTAACCAAAACACCTAACCACTCGAACCATCTCCAAGACATACCACATCAACAACTTGCAGCACAATGCAAACAGCTCCAACAGAAGACCAAAGTACAGCCCCTGACAATGACAAGCAACCATAAGGCTGCCCCAGGCTCCACATGGGACACATTTGAGACAATCTCCAAAGAGAGGATCGAAACCACCATATCAGGCTCAACACCACCACCTCCCCTCTTGATCCCTGCCCGGTTGACTGGATTAAAAAGACCAAACAGGAACTAAGGTCAATGCCCATCAGCATAGTAAATGAATCTCTCAAGCAAGGTTGGATGCCCAATAGCCTCAAAACATCCATCATATGCCCGATTCTCAAGAAACCGGATCTTGATCCACTGGACCCTACCTCATTCAGACCAATAGCAAGCCTCCCATTCAGCACAAAAATCATTGAGAAGATAGTTCAACAGCAACTACAGGACCACTTGGACAAAAATGACACACTTGACCCACAACAATATGGATTCCGACCATCTCATGGCGCTGAAACCCTGATGGTCTCATTAATCAATACCCTAACCAAAGGAATACAGGCCAAGCATTCCGGATATACACTAATCTTCCTTGAAATATATGCAGCATTCGACACCATTTCCCACAACATCCTCCTGTGCAGACTGCAAGAGACTGGCATACAAGACAAGGTCCTGCAATGGTTCCAATCCTACCTAACAGACAGGTATCAGCAAATACGACCAGCACCACCACTTCCTGCCCATATCAACAAACCCAAGGAATACCACAAGGCTCTGCACTATCAGCTATGCTATTCAACATCTATCTGCAACCTCTCCGCTCCATAATATGGTCACACAATGTCAATTTTCACATATATGCAGATGACATTATGATCTATGGGCCCATAACCACCACAAATCCAACAAATCCACAGTTAATAAACCGCCTCAACGACATCTCCAGATGGCTCCAAGAGAATAACCTTATGATAAACCTTAAGAAGACGGAAGCCTTATTTATTTCAAAGGATCAAACCTTCACCCAAATAAAAGCCCAACCGCAAATAAAGTATCTGGGAATCATCCTAGATCAAACTCTATCTTTCAAGCAACAGATTGTAAAAACCGCAAAGACAATATTTTTCAAAGCCAAGATGATAGAGACCACTCCTAGACACACAGGACTTCAGATTTGTCATGCAAGCTATGACACTCCCCCATTTGGATTATTGTAATGCGATATACCACGGTCTTCCAAATATCGCACTCAACCCACTTCAAACTGCCCTTAACACAACAGCCAGGATCAGCCAAAGAGTAAAGAAATTTGATCACATCACTCCAGTCCTGAAAGAGTTACACATCCTCCCACTAGAAGCTCGGATCAAGTACAAAGCACTAGTGCTGATCCACAGAATACTTCACAGCAGCAACCATCACATCTACATACCCTACTATCAAAACTGAAAACAGGAAGACCAACACGGCAGGCCGCAAGCAATGTGCTGATTGTACTACATCAAAGAACTAAGTTCAACCAACAAACCTGCAATCGTGCATTTTATCTATATGCCCCCAACGTTATGGAACTCTCTCCCAATTAAAATCCAGACCAACAAAGATCTCTCCTCTTTTAGAAAACAATTAAAAACCTACCTTTTCATGGAACACCTAGGCTTGAAACAAGAACTGCAACCATTGAAATCATTTCCACGATGAGCGTCAAAAAGCTGACTAAAGAACAGAGAGAGACCAAGCAAGAACTATGGAAAACCCTGATATACTCCTAATCAAAATTGTAAATGTGTTAAACCCCTCTTGGTGATGGGACCTCCCCCCTGTAAATATGTTACCACCTCTTTTAATGTACTCCCATTTTGTTTATTGTAAACTACTTTGACCTGGTGAAAAGCAGTATATAAGGACAGCTAAATCAATCAATCAATCAATCATAAGAGCATTTCTCCAAGAACAAGTAGGAAGACAGTCCTTACATATGGATGACATAGGCACCGATAGAACCCACGCGGTGAACACTCCCCAGCTTTCACAGAAAGCCTTTGGGAGTTAGTCCATGCGCGGTCATCTTCCTGCTCAGGGGTGCCATCTTACCTCAATCTTCTTTTTTCTATGGAGCACTTTAAACATTTTGTCTGCACCCCACAAAAATTTGATGTTTTTATCCCAGAACCACTGCTTCCTTAGTACTTTTCTTTTTCTTTCTGCTCTTCAGTGTGTGGGTTTTTTCTCGCGCCCTCCCTAACCAGGACCTTGGAGTTTGATCTCACAGGTATCGTTTTCCCCTTTAAGTCCTTGGTTAGTACTTTTTAGCAGTGCGACCATTGCAGATACACCATGTCCTGCACAGAGCCCCATGACTGCTGCCTGCGATGCCTTGGAGCCAACCATGATGCCTCTACCTGTTCACTCTGTCTTCTGATGATGAGTAAGGTTCGCAGGAATCTTGAAAGGCATCAGAAGATGCTATTTGGCCTCAAGACCTCCTCTTTGGCCCTGGATTCGAGCATGGAATCAATGCCCTCGGGGGCTTCCGCCTCAGTCACGGCCTCGTCCTTGCCTAATGACCGCGTGCGCTTAGAGCCCAGAGATCACAGGGCATCAGACTGGGGATTGTACTCAGAGAGCCGTCCATAGAAGGACCAGTCTCTGCCTATGGCAGCCTCAAAGTTTGATGCCAGCACCAGGGAGTGAGCTTCATGGACACCGGCATTGAAGCTCTCAGTGCGATGCTGAGGGTGATGGTTGGGAGAGACCTTCGAAGCTGCCCCGGTGAGAGGAGACTCCATAGGCATCGGGGATTGGCATCAGTCCTCTGAAGCCATCATCATCGAGGAAACCCCCTTGATAGAGCCAGCATCGGGCCCGATACTCTTGGTGCCTGTGCCTGTGGCTGTGGAGCCTTCTGCCTTGAGGTTAGGATGGTGGCCTTGAAACGCAGCCTTGCTGCCTTCTTAGCCCAGCAGTGGGACCCAATGCTTGGTTCCTCAGGGTCCTTGGGCCCAGCGACTGGTCCCTGAACCATGAGGGCATTGTCCGAGGAGACCTAGCCAGTCCTGGAATGGATTGGCTTTGGGCTGATTCCCGGCAAAGCTTCCAGTCCCATTCGAGGCCTTGGGTATCACTCACAAGTGCCTCCGGTTCAGAGCACTGGGGCCCCAGGATCCATTGATGCCTCCAGCAGAGTGCGGACCTGATGTCTGCCGGGTTCTCAAAATCTCTTCTGATTCTGACTCGGAGTGGGAGACCGATGATGAATCCCTGGATATCTGGCAACACTGGGACATCCCCTCAGACCCATCTCCTCCACAGGAGTACCAGAAGTCCCTGCCTGAGGACTTCTTCTTCGTTGACTTCGTCCGGGACATGGCAAAGTTCCTGGCCTTCACCACGGAGGCTGAGAAGGAGCCTCGGGTGGAGGACCTCGAGATCCTGCAGTATGGGACCCTTCAAGGATGCACTCACGGTGCCCATTTCTCCTATTTTGGAATGCTGCTTGTTCAGGATGTGAGAGTCGCCTGTTATGGTTTCCATTGTGAGAAAGTGGCTCGATTCCATGTATCGATTCTGTAAGGGCCTTGGATTCCAAAAGACACAGCTACCACACAGATCCATGGTGGTGAAGTTGACCATGCACAGGATTAATAGCCAGAAGATGCACTCCTCGGT
This sequence comes from Ichthyophis bannanicus, assembly GCA_033557465.1. Classification (NCBI taxonomy): domain Eukaryota; kingdom Metazoa; phylum Chordata; class Amphibia; order Gymnophiona; family Ichthyophiidae; genus Ichthyophis; species Ichthyophis bannanicus. The sequence goes on from CM066035.1 coordinate 259,815,042, forward strand.
GCCCCCTGGCAGGGAGACCTGCACCATGGATGGCTTCGGTAAAAAGTGTTACTGGGACTCGATGCTTGTGGCCAGTATTTATTTTATTTTATTTATTTATTTATACCGCGTTTCTAGGGATCAATGTGGTTTACAAAGAACTGAACTTCAACATTACATGGAACAATTTTACATGGAATAGGTATTATAATTTACATGGAACAATTAAACAAATTGTTGTTGTTAAGTGCCGTCGAGTCGGAGTCGACTCATGGCGACCCTCTGGATAGCTATCTTAAATTGTGTTTGGTCTTCAGTCAGGCGGCTCATTGTTGACAGACTGGTACCCGTAGCTGCTGTTATTGTATCGATCCATCTCATTGCTGGCCTTCCTCTTTTGCGTTGACCTTCTATCTTGCCAACCATGATGTCTTTCTCTAATGATCTCTCTCTTTGCATGATGTGTCCAAAGTATGAAAGTCAAAGTCTTGTCATCTGAGCTTCTAAAGAAAGCTTAGGTTTGATCTCCTCTAGTTCCGACTGGTTTGTTCTTCGGGCAGTCCATGGTATACACAGTATTCGCCGCCAGCACCATAATTCAAAGGCATCAATTTTTTTCCTGTCTGTCTTTTTCACTGTCCAGCTTTCACATCCATATGATGTTATTGAAAATACCATGGCTTGAGCAAGTTGAATCTTTGTATGGAGAGAAACATCTCTGCTCTTGAGAATCTTATCTAGGTCTTTCATAGCCATTCTGCCAAGAGCAATGCGTCATCTGATTTCTTGACTGCTTATTGCTTCTTTATTGATAGTTGATCCAAGTAGGTTAAAGTTGTTCACGATTTCAATTTCTTCTCTTTCAGTGATGAACCTGTTGATTATGCCAGTTGTCATGATCTTTGTCTTCTTTACTTTAAGGTGCAGGCCCATTTTGAGACTATGTTCTTTGATTGTGAGAAGCAAATGTTTCAGATCATCTTCACTGATAGCAGACCGTCTCTGCAGGGACCTTCAGCCTCATGAATGGTGACTGGACCCATGGGTGGCCAGATGCATCTTTCGGATGTGGGTATCCTTCGATGGATCTCTTTGCCAGTCCCAGCAATGCCCAGTTGCCGCATTTCTGCTCCAGGACTCTGGCCCCATTTCGGGTGGCAGCCAATGCGTTCCTCATCTCGTGGATGGAGAGCCTCTTCTGTGTGTACCCTCCCACCTCCCCAATCTCTAAAACCCTCCTCAAGGTTCAGCTTGGCTGGGCCACTTTGATCCTCATAGCTCCCAGGTGGCCACGGCAGCCATGGTTCCCCCTGCATCTCTGTCTATCCCAAGCACCCCCGGTTCCCCTGGGGTATGCTCCAGGCTTGATCTCGCAGAAGGGCGGGGACTTCCTGCACCCCAACCTCAAAGCCCTCGCCCTGACAACCTGGCTGCTGAAAGGGTAGTCCTGGAACACTTCCACTTGCCCAGGGATGTCTTGCTAGCGTCCTGAAGGGATTCCACCAGGCGGGTGTATGCTTTTAAGTGGTGCTGGTTCTCAGTCTGGTGTGCTGAGATGGGCTTCAACCCTTTCTCCTGCTCCATACCAGCGGTGCTGCAGTACTTGCTACACTTTTACAATGCTGGCCTGAAGTCTAACTTATTCAGGGTACACCTCAGTGCACTGGCAGCACACTATCATCTGATAGAGGGGCAACTCCTATCCACCCATCCTCTCATGGGCCGATTCATGAGGGGTCTCTTGCTTACTCGGCCTTCCACTTGCCCTCTCGTAGCAACATGGGATTTGAATGTGGTTCTTGGAAAGCTCATGGCTCCACTGTTTGAACCGCTTGCTTCTTGTCACCTCATATACCTATCTTGGAAAGTGCTATTCCTTGTGGTGCTCACAACTGTGTGCCAAGTCAGTGAGCTGCAAGTGTTAGTGGTTCATGCCTTCTACACCCAGTTTCATAGGAACAGGGTGGTCCTTTGCACATCCTATGTTTCTCCCTATGGTGGTCTTCCCTTTCATCTCAACTAGGAGGTGGTTCTCCCCACCTTCTTTCCTCGGCCTCATGTGAGCAGGGTGGAGGCCACTCTCCACACCTTGGATTGTAAGAGGTCGCTGGCCTTCTACCTAGAGCAGACTAAGTTCCATCGCCACTTCTCACGGTTCTTCATCTCCTACGACCCAAACGGTCTTGGCCTTGTGGTCTCTAAGCATACCCTGTCTACCTGGGTGGCGGACTCCATCTCCTTTGCCTATGAGCAGGCTGTTTCTCTCTCGAGCATCATGTTACCACCCATAATGTGTGGGCTATGGTAGCCTTTGTGGTGAACCTGTGCTTCGTCTCCCTGCTGGAGATCTTCCGGGCCGACACCTGGTCCTTGGTTCATACCTTCGCAGCTCTTTACTGCCTAGAGGAAGATTCCCGGCATGACAGTGCCTTTGGCCAGGTGGTATTCCGTCATCTGTTTGGGGAATAATGCAATTCCTACCCTCTGGCCCTTATGTGTGTCTAGGCTACCAGAGAACTGATTCCCTGGTTGAAGCTGTGGTCATCCCTGAGGTCTTGAAGCCACTCAGCGCTCTCTGCTGTCATTCATGGTTCGATTTTACAGTCACCTGTGGCTTTTTACAGGTTTTTCAGTAGCCTGTGGCTTGGGAGTCCCATATATGAGGACTGACTTCCTGCTTGTTCCCAGAGGAAGTGTAGTTATTCACTTGTAACAGGTGTTTGACAGGAACAGCAGGAATGAGTCCTTACAACCCTTCCTCCTCCCTGTGGAGTTGTTTTCTTTTTGGCTTGATTAAGCTATGTCATCATACTGAGGTAAGATGGCACCATTGGACAGGAAGGTGACCGCACTTGCTTGGTCTAATTCCCAAAGGCTTTCTGTGAAAGCTGGGGAGTGTTCATTGTGCAGGTTCCATTGATGCCGATGACACCTATATGGGAGGACTGATTCCTGCTGTCCCCAGAGAACATCTATTACAGGTGAGTAACTACGCTTTCAGTGATAATCTCAAGGGGAAAAGGTGTGGGGAGTGGAGGACAGGGGATTGAAACAGTGGGAGAGATGGATAGGTGATCAGAAGGTGGCAAAGCAGTATGAAATAATGGTTTGTAATGTGATAGGAAACCCAGATCTTTGTTATTATTAGTTTCAAAGTATGCTATCATTTTAATTTCAAAAGTCTTATGTGCCTAGTTTGTTTTAAACTTTCCTCTTGATTTTCTAACCATAAGGTAATTGATGCAGAAGTTTGTTCCTGAAAAGTGCTCCCCCACAGAAGTATCACCTCGGTTTGATTTGGGCTACATGGCCACTACACTACTTTATGCAATATTTAATAAAGAAACCATTGCTGCTCTATGTGAACTCTTACAAGAGGATCTACAGACCCATCCCAGAGGAGCCATGCTTTGCAAGTGCATATTAAAGTCGCCACTGCCTTGTCCATCTTTGCTGCAGGATGTTTTCAAGCCATCGATAGCACTGGTACCACACAATAAGCCACGTGCTACTGCATAGACTCTTTTCTGCAAGCTCATCTCAGGAAGCTACATGAGGATGTAGTGTTACCTAGCATAAGAGAGCAAAGGGAACAAACAAAAAGAAACTTCTTTCCAATTGCTAATTTCCCTTCAGTACCTGTGGCTATCGATTGTTCTCTGTCTTTAAGGCTACCAGCTCAAGAAGAGAGGAGCTATAGGAATCTGAAACAATTCCACTCCACGAACATGCACATGGTGTGTAACACCAAGCAAATCATTACAAATATTTGTGCAAGGTTCCGTGGGTCCCATCATGATTCGTTTATTCTAGCAAAGTCAAGACTGGGACAAGACTGTGCCAGTAGTCAACCTAGACATGCCTGGCTTCTAGGTAATATACCCAAACAAGCCTTTAAACATTAAATAGACCCACGGTATTAATACTTATTAAATTTTTCTTTCAGGAAAAAAGGACCTCAGAGCTAATTGTTCAACACACTATTTCATGAATAGATATATAATCATCGGTCTAAACCCTCTTTTTTTCTCAATTTTAGAACCTTTTTATCTTTGTATCTTGTAATAAAAGGTCTTATAATGTATATCCCACTTATCTGATGTAGTCCTGCTGCAAATCTTCAAAATTCAAGCTTGCAATAAGCCTGACAAAGGCCTTCGTTTCGCCACTAGCTGCGTCAGGGGTTGAGCTCCATTCATAGGTCTAAGTTGGCTCTGGGCTTCTAGGTAAGGCATTGCTCTTTATGGAAGCATATTCCCTCACTCTGCCCTTGAAATTTTGGAATTAGGGATAAGTACTGTGTGTTTGTCCGTCTTATTCCAGTGCACATTGTCCCTGCTACCATCTCTCTCCTCCCCAAATCGTTCTTATTGTAGGCTCTTAGGGCAGGGGCTTTATGCTCTTTGAGCTATCACATTTGTTATCTCCCGTATTCATTGCCCATTATCTGGACCAAAACATATTGCTTGCCTCTGTCACATCTTACTGAAGGCCTTGGGATGTGTTCTATCCATCTAACCAAGCTGTATGCCTTCTTGCTAACTGTCTTTGTCTCCACCACAGGTGGTAGGAGCTACCCACTCAAAACCCTGCTGCTCACTCCCATAAGACAGTCCCAGATTCCTTAAAAGGAATGCTATTCCGTCTGGCACTCTAAAGAGCCAATTCAGATGCCTAGATAGAACAGGAGGGGAACTCCTTTATAGCCAAGAGACGGTATGTGATACAGTATGCTTACCGGATGCTGTATTCTACACAATATTGCAATTCAAAGAGAAATAGCAGTCCTTGAGGAGGAGATTAGAGAAGACATTGACATAGGCTTGGACTCTGTGACTGACATACAGCCTAACCAAATCCAGGTATCCACAGCTGCCCTGTCTCTTTCAGAAATTGACTCATAGAATGAGGATTGTCAGTGAAAGGTGAGAGAAGGTGATGAGAAGGTGCATGTAGGTAGCATGATTTTTTTTTACCCACTCCCCCCCCCCCCGCTAGATTTCGCTATTACCCCACCAGTGGTGCAGTATCTGAGGTAGTTTCTGACCTCTTAGGGCTCATCCTCCTGAGAGGATCCAGGCAGGGGCTCAAGACATATGGTCCACATCTGGCAGCCCTGAAGTCTGGCAGTCCTGAAGAACATCATCGCTGAAAAAGAAGCCAGTTGTTGGTAGAGCTGCTGCAGGGAGGCAGTTATTTTGGCCAGATGTTGGGCCTCTTGGGCCTGATAATCCTTGATAGTCTGTACATCCTCCACCAACTGGTGGGTGAGAGGGACCATTTGCTCCTTGGCTTTCCACAATAATCTTCTGCCTCTTCTGGTTCCAGAACAAGCAATGCTGTATTGAAGGACCTAGTTATTCAAACCCTTAGCAGATCCATGAGCTCTGGCTAAGGGTGCCTCCTACTGGTGGGAACACATTTGAAGATAGGGATAACGGGAAAAAAATGGCACTCTGTTCACTAATTCTATGATGACTGTGTCTTTTTTACCACTTTGGCTTTATAGAGGGGCGAAGTAGACCATGACGACTCAATCTACTGCTGCTCAAACTTCCCCCAGATATGGCTCTAGTCTTAAGGTAGACCACAGCAGGCTTAGAAAGTAAGTGCGGCATGACTGAGCCACAGTAACATAGTATATGATGGCAGATAAAAACCAATATGGCCCACCTAGTCTGCCGCTTCCTGCAAATCAGCCCTCCTCTATGCCTTAGTTTAGGGTTGTACCCACCACTCCGTGCAGGTCACCCCCTCTGTTTATTAAGTATAAAAGATATTTAAGTTTGCTTTGATTTCATCCTCTTGCTATAAAAGGATCCACTGTGTCTGTATCATGCCATTTTGAATTCTGTCACTGTAGTTGTTCCACCACCTCCATTGGGAGGGCATCCTTAGCACCCACCACCCTTTCAGTGAAAAAGCATTTCCTGATGTTGCTTTTAAGGTTGCCACCTTGCAGCTCATCATATGCCTTCCAGTTTTACAGTTTCCCCTTCTTTGAGAAAGGTTTGTTTGTTCATTAATATCCTTTAATTTTAAATGTCTGTATCATATCTCCCCTGTCCCTCTTCTCCTCCTGAGTGCACATATTTAGGTCTTCAAGTCTCTTCTTATATGTTTTCTGGCGCAGGCTCCAAATCATTTTGGTTACTTTCCTCTGAATTGTTTCCAGTCTTTTTATATCCTTTGTGAGATATGGTCTCCGAAACTGAACACAATACTCCAAGTGAGGCCTCACCAGTGACTTGTACAGCGGCATTAATACCTCTTCCTTTCTGCTGGTTATTCCACTCTGTATGCAGCCCAGCATCTTTCTGACTTTGGCTACCACCTTTTACTACCTTGAGATCCTCAGACACTATTACTCCGAGGTCCCTCTCCTGGTTCATGCACACTAACCTCTCCCCCTATCGCATTCAGTTCCTTTGGATTTCTGCATCTCAAGTACATGACTGCATTTCTTCACATTAAATCTTAACTGCCAAGAATTAGACCATTCTTCTGGTTTGTGTAGATCTTTCCTCATGCTGTCCATTTCCTCAGAAGTGTCCACTCTGTTGCAAATTTTCATGCCATCTGCAAAAAGACAGACTGTTCCCTTCAATCCTTCTGCAATATCACTCACAAATACATTGAATAATACCAGTGCCAGGGCCAATCCCTGGGGCACAGCACTACTCACCTTCCTTTCTTCTGAGTGAGTTCTGTTTACCACCACATTCTGTTGTCTGTCAGTCAACAAATTTCTGATGCAGTTCACCATCTTGGGACCCATCCCCAAGCTGCTCAGGCACATTTTAGATAGGATATAGAGATATGAATTGAGACGCCTAGGTCAGGATATACTCAGTTCTGATGGCACTCTGCTAAGCGTGGACTCGTTTCTAAAATACATATCATGTGTAGTGGGAGGAGCCATTTCAGAAATATACATGTATTGTGTTAAATATAACTCAGTGCAACTAAAATTTCATGTATATAATCCAACCCTGTTATTTAAGTGACCCCTCATGTATATAGTTTATCCCCATCATCCAAGTTGTTATTCCTGTTCTATGTAAAACCAAACAAATTGTGTTTAGGTTGTTTTTGTTATACTGTAAACCGCGCTGATACCGAATAGTGCGGTATATAAGCAACTGTAATAAATAATAAATAAATAAATAAAATGTATGAAACTCGATGGGGGAGTCTGGCAACTTACATGTGTAAGCGTGGCATTTCGCTATGAACACATGTAAATGTTGGCAATTAGACATGTATCTGGGCCATTTTGCAAAACTAGCATGCAGATGCTGTTAATTAATTACTAAGGACTCTATCTTGACCCCATTTCAATTTAAAGCAGGAAATAAATATTGGGGGATTGAGAGATATCACCCTTAATCCCTCCTATAAAGGGATGGCCAAAAGGAATACTTTTTAAAATTCCTATTCATGTCATGCAGCAGGTGTAAATCTGGATATGGACAATTTTGGGCATAAACGTGCATTCCCTAAATGAAATGGGGCATACACATGTAGATTTTTGTCCTACCCAGACCACACCCTTGCATAACTTCAGTGTACTAAGAAGATCTACACGTTAAGTGGACCTTTTCTAAAATGGCCATTTCCACATGGATGTGATTTCCACATGTAAAGACCTGATTTTACATGTGGAAATCGCAAATAAGATTCTAAAATAACCTCCATAGTCTCAGGTTGCAATTGTTATTCTATTCACACACACCCTTATCTGTACTGTAGTTTATTTGACTGTAATCTCTTTGACTGGGTTAATGCTCATTAACTACTTTTTATAAACCGTCATGATGTTGGTATTCTGTATCTATGGCAGTATAACTAGTATCTCAAATAAATAAATAAATGAAGACTGCAGAAATGGATAGGGAGCCAGTGAAGGGACTTAAGAAGAGGGGTTATGTGAACATAGCGCTACTGGTGGAACAGTAGCAGTGCAGCTGAGTTTTGAAGGGATTGAAGGAGGGAGAGAAGATTCAGTGGGGGACCAACAAGGATCAGGTTGCAATAGTCTAAATGGGAAGTGATGTGAGAGTTGATAAGGGCAGGGCTGTATTTAAGATGATGGGACCTATAGGCACGGCAGGAGAGGGGTGAAAATAAATGGTTTCTCCCCTTGCTATCATAGAGCACAGTTCTAAAGCAAGCAGAATCAGGTTACTTTTTAGCTGGGTATTTGGTACCTTAAAAATTTGGCAACCTAGGCAGTTGCCTATGCCTAAATCCAAGCCTTAATTTGGTAGTGTGTTCAGAAAGGAAGGGGCAAATTTTTCTGATGTTATAGAAAAATAAATGGCAGGTTTTAGCTGTTAGATATATGCAGAGAAAGAGAAGAGTAAAAAATGACCCCTAGGTTGTGAGCTGAGGAGATGTGAAATGGGATTTTAGAAGAGGCGTCTAGGAAGAATATGAGATGTGCAGAGCAGAACATTCAAAAATCCAGGGGAGTGGCAGTAGTGAAGAGAAGCACATAGAAGGGAGGAGGTGGCCTAGTGGTTGGGGCAAGCTACCTCAGGCCAGAAGGTTGGGGGCTCAAATCCCACCAGAGGACAGCAACCTTGAGCCAGAAGGACTGGGGCCTCTAGTCCCACAGGTGCTCCTCGTGGTCTTGGGTAAGCCACTTAACCCTTCATTGCCCATGTTCCCTGTAAATAGTTATCTCCAAGTTATAATGCCCTGTTCAATGTTAAACCACCTTGATATCATGAAAGGCAGTATATAAGAAATGTTAAATAAATAAATAAGTTCTTTCTGAAATATCTCTGCCTCTACCCTGAAAAATGAATGCCCAGTAACCACATCTGGAGACAGCAAGGCCAGGTAGGTGCATGGGTATAGACCATTTCACAAATGTGGATGTCCAAGAATTGCAAGCCTGCAGAACTGGGTACTAGGATACATTGGCAGGGGTATTTCAGAAAGGGGATGACTATTGCAACACCCTCCCCAGATGTTGCTGCCCAGTTTGCCTTTTTATCTCTCCCATCGCTCTTAGTCACCTCCCATTTAGATTATTGTAACCTACTCCTTGCTGGTCTCCCGCTGAATCACCTCTTTCCCCGTCAATTTGTTCAACACTCTGCTACACGGCTAATCTCTTCCACCAGTTTCGTCATGCTCATATTATCCTCTTCTCAAGTCACTTCATTGGCTCCCTCACCGTTTCCGTATGCAGTTCAAACTTCTCCTGCTGACCTATAAGTGCATTCACTCTGCAGCTCCTCACTACCTTTCCTCTCTTATCTCTCCCTACACCCCTCCTCAGGAACTCCGCTCTTCTGGCAAATCGCTTCTATCTGTGCCCTTCTCTTCTATTGCTAATTCCAGACTTTGATCCTTCCACCTTGCTGCTCCTGATGCCTGGGACAAAGAATCTGAGTCTGTATGTCAGGCATCTTCTCTGACCCTTTTCAAATCCAGGCTGAAAACTCACCTCTTCGCTGCCACTTTCAGATCTTGACTCACCTGGTCTCCTTTGTGTTTCCTTACCATTCCCCCTAGATGTATCCCATATTTACAGCTGCTGTATTGTCTGTCTTGACTAGATTGTAAGCTCTGAAGAGCAGGGACCATCTTTTACTGTGTCTGTGCAGCGCTGCATATGACTTGTAGCGCTATACAAACGTTCAATAGTAGTAGTAGTAATGGTTAGGTAGGTCCCGCATGCAGTGAAAGTATTACGCATTTACGTGCAGGTTTCAAGTAATGAAAGGTCATTTTGCTCTGCCCCGTTCAAGTATTGCAGCTAGGTGCACCTTATTCAAGGTTCTGAGCTGGTATAGGCATAGATGACTCAAAAACCAGGGCCAGATGTGCTTCTCCATTGCTCTGCCCAGGCCATGCATCTTCCCTGCGATTGGGCTCCATGGATGTGTTTGCACCAGGGGCATCTATATACTCAGTTTCTAAAATGGGTCTCTTTCTGATTTGCACACCTGAATGCCCATTTTCAGATGTCCAAATCATGAATAGAACTTCTAAAATACCCCCCCCCCCCGGGAGGATAACTACTACTTCTAATTGTTTGTATAATGCTACAAGGCATATGCAGCACTACACACATACATGTAAGAGACAGTCCATACTCAACAGAGCTCGCAATCTACTCAAGACAGACAAATGGAACAAATAAGGGACTAGGGTAGTTCAAGAGGGAAATGGTTGAAGCACACATGGGTGTTAAACAGGAGAATAAGGGAGTTAGGATCCAAAAGCCACCTTGAAGGCCTGGGCTTTTAGCCTGGATTTGAAAAGAACCAGAGATGCAACTTATCAGCGTTATCCGCCAAACAGAGAAGGCAGGAAGGCAGGATCTTGGCCATGTTCAGCTATGCTTTATTTGTTGTAGTTGGGATCTTTGCAGGAATAATGGATGACAGCAGTGTGCACATCACAGAGGTGGGGGTCTCATCTGCTTAAGTGCTGCTATATTCATTGCAGAAACTCTGCTCTCTTGGATTAAGTAACCTGTGATTTAAGGATCTGGGTGTCAAGGGCTCTGTTATACTGATATATTAAATGAGTTATTTTAGAAGCTTTAGTCACAGTTTCCACCTGTAAAATCTGGAATTTACACATGGCAATTTTAGAATGGGCTAAATTTATACAAGGATGCCTAAAATATGAAGAAATTGCAAGAGGGTGGGCCAGAGGCATGGTTAGGGTGTGGCCTGGGTGGGTAAAACGTCTACACATATATTCCCCATTTTTTACGTTGTGATTTATAGCTACTCCCTGGCAAGTGTAGGTTTTGAAAAAGTGTTTCTTTCAGTCAGCCCTTTACAGAAAGGATTATGGGGGTTATCCTCCTTAATCATTCATTTATTTTCACCTGCAAATTGGAGTAGAGGAGTAGCCTAGTGATTAGAACGCCAGGTTAATAGCCAAGCAATCAAGGTTTGGTTCCCACTAGCACTCCTTGTGGCCTTGGGCAAGTCACTTGACCCTTCATGGCCTGAGAAGAAAGGCCTGGTGATCTACTGCCAAGAAAACCCAGGAAATGCTGGGTAGCCAAGGGTCAGCACTGACTCAAAGGCACACATTGTATTTTTGCCAAATTGAAATTAAATAAAGATAACATTATTTATACATATAGATTTCAAAATGGCCCACATTCACACGCCAGTTCCAAAGTTTCCTCTGTTGATTTTTCCCACGTGTAGATCTGTAAAATGGCTTCTCTGGCTCCACCTATCAGCAAATTCATGCACACTCCTGCAAAATATTTGAAAGGGTTCCATGCTTGGCAGAACATTCTCTAAAATACCACCAGAATTGGATATGGCCTGACCTGGACATCTCAATTCCGATCTCCATGAACTATCTAAAATTTGCCTTCACATGTTCATATAGGTGTATGAAGCTAAATTTGTCAGGGCTATTTTGTGGGCAAGGTCCTTATAACATTGTGTATTAGAACTAGTTAAAAGATAGAAAGCAGAGAGTAGGGCTAAATGGCCAATTTTCTCAATGGAGAAAGGCTAATAGTGGAGTATAGGGATCTGTGCTGGGCCCGCGGCTTTTTAACATATTAATAAATGACCTGGAAATGGGAATAACAAGTGAGGTGATCAAATTTGCAGATGACAAAATTATTCAAGAGGATTGTGAAAAATTGCAAGAGGACTTTGATAAACAGGGAGACTGGAATCCCAATGACAGATGAAATTTAATGTGGACAAAGGCAAAGTAATGCACTGTTTAACACCCATGGAACAACCCAAACTACGGTTACATGATGCAAGGTTCCACAATAAGAACCACCACCCAGGAAAAGGATCTAGGTGTCATCATGGATAATACATTGAAATCTTCTGCCCAATGTGCAGCAGTGTCCAAGAAAGCAAATAAAATGCTCGGAATCATAAGAAAAATAATGGAAAATAAAACCAAGGATATTATAATGCCTCTGTATCAATCCATGGTACAACCACACCTTCAATATTGTATGCAATTCTGGTCACCATATCTAAAAATGTATATAGTAGAATTAGAAAAGGTACAGAGGAGAGCCATCAAAATGATAAAGGGGATGGAGGGATACCCCTATGAAGAAAGGCTTAAAAGGTTAGGACTCTTCAACTTGGGAAAAAGATGGCTGAGGGAAGATAGGATAGAGGACTATAAAATAATAAATGGAGTGCCACAAGCAGACGTAGATTGATTGCTTACTCCTTTAAAAAGTCTAGGAAACATGCAGTGAAGCACAATACAATGTGTACCTTTGAGTCAGTGCTGACTCCTGGTGACCTAGCAGCTCTTGGGCTTTCTTGGCAGTGTGACCAGAGGTATCCTGAAAATCTGACCTGTTGGCATCTCCTAAGGACTGGTAGTGCCTCTTAGACACATGAGGTAATTCTTTCGTGAGTCTAAAGAGCAGTGCTTTTTTTGTGGCGGTACGGTGTACCGGAAAATCTTGAGCCAAAAAAATTTAAAATATTAAGTAGCTATATCTTATTGCCGTCTCTCTTTCATTTTGATTCTGAATTTTTGATACATTTTATTTTTAAAATTTTATAGATGGTCCAAACGGGAACGTGTCGGCTTTTACTATAGCTGCGTTTTTCGTTAACTGTTTAGATTGTTGACCATTCACAGCCAGATATCGTATTTCATCTAAGCAACTGTAGCGGACCTGCCACAAATAGACTAGGATGGCCTATGGCGGCTATAATCTTATGTTCTTATCTGAGCCGAATCACTGCTTGTAGTTGATCATATCAGACCTTCCTGTTAAATGTTAAGGAAGCAACTGTAATATCCCATCTACAGGCAACGGGGTGACTGCACTCTAAACGGATTGGAGCTGGACACAGTGGCTCTAATCCAGAGACTATAGGCTGATCTCGATGGTTGCATCTGACGATCGCTATAGTGTGTCCCGGTTAGATATTAACTTTGTATCTGTGTGACCTTAAGGTGAACGCTGTCATGTGTAGGCTAAATAAAACCCCTTTTCCTTTAGTAGGGAAAACCTACTACTGGGACTAGGGGCGATTGTGATAGCCTCTTCTCCCCTAGTCTTAGGGGAGAGTCCTGCTGAAGAGGCAGTATCATAGGGCGTGGACAGAGGGTGAAGCCTCTTCTGCCCAAGTCACTCGGGGAGGGCCCTAGTGAGAGGTGGAAGCCCTGCGATTGGAATGGCCCTGCCGTTGAGGAGCAACAGCAAAGGGCAAAGGTTGGATCCGCCCCGACAAGAGACGTTCCGACAGGAGCCCGAGGGAAGGCGAGTCCAGAGAATGCTTGCCGTGACCTCAGTGTGGCCGGTTAGAGTCACCACACAATGTTGTGATTGGTCGCGACACCATCCCGGGCATCGTTGCTGACAAAGACTATTTCTTCACTGCTTTTCGTCAAGCTAGTTGGGCCACCTCTGAGGCTTTTTGATCCAACAAAGTACGTTGATTCTTGGTTACTTCAAGGTCGGCGATCAGCCATTAACATGAACAGTAAAAAACGAAATCGGGATGTCGCATCTGATGAAAAGTTTGTTGAAATTTGGCGTTTTCTATAACATTTTAAAGATTAATTAGTCAAGGCATGCTTTATTTTTGCAAATGAGAAAATGCACGAATTGATCGGTTTTTAGAGTTTCATTAGGCATGTTTAATTAAATAGGCTATTGCTCAAAATAAGTGTACTGACAAATGACTCCTGAGGAATGCGTACCGGCAAATATCTTTTTCCAAAAAAAGCACTGCTAAGGAGCATGGATCTAACTCTCCTTTCGCCAACTTCAGTCTCTGGTCTCCTCAGTCCCCCAAAGAGACTGACTCCTGGATGCCTGAGAGCTCCTCCCTTCATCCTAACCATGCCTCAGTATCATGACAGAAGAAAAGAACATGAGCTAATATGACTTCATGAATTTTATAGAAACACAGTCTTCTGAAAGGCACCTTCCATTTCTAAGTCTCACAATACTACACACTCCTCCTCTTAAAACTCATCAATCCAGTATCTGTAGTTACTAGTAAGGGATACTTTTATGACCACCATACACAGAGAAAAGGGACTGCTAAAGAACTCAAGAAAACTTTCAGCAGTTCATTCTGTGTTACATATAATTAATGCTTGTTAAGATAAAAAGATTACCATAAACGATGATGGGCTATGTGCCTACTTGGCGCATAGCTCTCCCCACCGACCTCTAACCCATGGTATTGAATATCCGGGGATCGCCGCACACGCCGGAAGCTGCCAAAGCTAACCGGGCAGCATGCAGTATCCAGTTATCACTTGCCACCACCTCCTCTCTGCCCCGGAATGCCCTCGATATGCCCCAATGCTAATAGGATAGCATTGAGGCATGTAGGGGAGTTAGAAGGGGATATTCAACGGCACTAACCATGTAAGTACCGTTGAATATCCTGATTTAAGGCATTTACATGGTTTACTGGGCTGCAATTATCAGAAACAAAGTTGATCAGAATACAGTGTTAGAAGCAATTAATCGCTGGATATGCTTAATCAGGTTTATTTCATCGGAAGAAATATACTAAAAACACAAGGGTTTTAAACATCTTTAAGAAATGTCAGGGAGAATGAAGGGCTTATTGAAGAGCTGCCAGCTTTTTATTTCTTCATGCAAAATATCCTGAGTAGGTTATTCTGAGAGCTCACTTCATTAAAAAGTACTTGCAAGAGTAATGCTTGATATTCTGGTCATGATTCCTGTTGCATATATTACATAAGACTAAAATAAAAGGAAACCATGTATTATGCTGAGATGCTGGCAAGTGAGAGTACTTTAGTTAAGCCTGTACCTCTGTTTAATTAAAGAGAGCCAAAGCTGAAACATGTATTTTCCTATATAAAATGTTGTAAGTTAAAAATTTCAAAACCTGGCCTGATCTGATAATGCTCAATACAGATGAGCTACCCTAATATGCATTATTTTACCACTAATGTGCGTTATTTGACCATAAATCCCATTTTATGCAATGGGACCTAGCTACTGATAATGGGTGTTAATGGTGAAATAACACACATTAGCTTTAGCACATCTTGGTTACTATGGCCCTAAGTATATAAACCATCTCTCTCCACCACCCACTAAAATAAGCTACAAGCAAGACTGTGGCAAACTTTGTATAAAAAATGAATATAAATTTGATGAAACCCCTCCCCCCCCAATATTGGGCAACCCATCCAGTGTGCCAGAGATACTGTATTGGAATTGGAGGGGCAAGCCCCACCCCATTCTGGTGATATTCTCTCTTGAGACCAATTTTATCTTTAAATATTGTATGCAATGGTGTTTCCCTAGATACATCCGTTTTGGGGCCTTGCTGATTCCCTGGGCTGAAGAATCTACCCAGTAAGACAGAAACACTGTGCTGGAAATAGTGCTATAGACCTTAACCCTTCTCTGTTAATGTTATCTTCTGGGGCCAAACTCTTCTTTAAAAGCTGTGTGCAGTGGTAGCTGCCAGTGTGCTGCTGAAAGACAGGTGCAAAAGGGTGTGCCCCTTTGTAAGCACTGAGGGACCAGTGAGAAGCCAAGGAATTCCTTGTAAGTAAAACTCCACTCTGATGGCTGGTGAGTCAAGATGTTTTCTATTATCTACATGCTGGGAGTGACTGTAGTGGGATTTATGAGGGTTGCTATTACGGGAAAAAGAAAAGGACAAAGTTGGTCTCTTCCATCTAAGACTGGTCCCATCTCTCAGTCAATCTAATTTAACCTGCATGAAGGCAAGAGTCTGGCAGAGGAACATCCAATCTTTGTGAGACTGTATTCTCACTTGGTGTAATAGTTATGCAACTCCAGATCTGGCAAAAGGCTTGGCAAAAGCTTCATTATTGGCTGGTGGGGACAGAAGATGCCACTGGTTCAGTCATTATAAAAGGGGTAAGCACCGCTGCTTTCCCAGTATCTCACGGAGGGGGAAATGGTTCTCTTGAGTTACAGTGCCTTGTAAAAGTCTTCACACTCTTGAACATTTTTTCACATTCTGCTGTTTAAAAAATACAGTTCAAAATACATTAAAGTATGAATTGGTTTCATTGATATACACAACATATCTAACGCTTTCAATGCAAAAGAACAATTAGAGAAATAATCAAAAGGTAATTAAAATAAGAAATCAAAAAGTCTTGATTGCATAAGTCTTCAAAATCTTTGTCATAGCAAACTCAAATTAGCTCTGGTTCCAAAAATTGCTTTAACAAGGCCCATAATAAGTTAATAGAGCTTAGCTCTATTGTAATTTAGTAAATCTCAGCCTGGAAAGAAAGGTAAGCTCAAGACTACAATTAGTGCAAAATGTAGCCACCAAAGTTATCATAAAAGCTAAACGATGGAACTGAGTTACTCCAATTTCGAAAGATCTTTATTGACTCCCTAGAAATCAGAGAGCTCAGTTTAAATTGTTAACTTTGACATATAGGATTATTGGGGTGATGCTTTGAGCTATGAACCAATATTTGGAAGTTTATGTGCAATTACGTCCTGTAAGATCAGAAATTGATGTTCAATTAAAATAGCCCTCAAAAACTGGAAGAGCTCCTTTGCAGTGGAATCAGCTTCCAAAATGTATTCTGCAAATACTTAGGAAGTCAGGAATTTTGCTGTCTTAAAAAGATCTTCATGGCTAATTAACAATGTTTTAAGATATATTGAATCTATTTGTTAGAAAAAGTGAGCTATAAATGATCTTTTTTATTTTATTTTTATTTTTTTATTTTATTTTTATTCAATTTTAACAATATTACATCCAAGAGACATCTTTGAATGATACAGACATGAGCTTAGTTATCAAAGAATTAAACTATACAAAAGCAATCATCAACCCCCAAAAGGCTATACACATCATCCTAAACATAACTAACGCTCATAGTTATAGACCACAAAGAAAAAAGGAAAATACAGGGAGGTTCTAGGAAATCTAGAGTACAGGCCTAAACCAAGACCTGAACTACCTAATTTACAGAGGAAATTTAACCATATGCGGCAAGTAAGGACTTAAACATCAGCCAGTACTGGGGGTCCCGACAAAGCAACATTAATAACTTCCCTAGCCTCCAGGAACCCCAACAACTGGCCAGGGTCAAAGAACAAAAAACATTTTTGCTTATACATCACATAACACTTTGAAGGAAATTTAAGCTGGAAGGAAGCTCCCAGCGCCAACACCCGAGGGCGCAGCACTAGAAACTCCTGCCTCCTCAGCTGCGTATTCCGAGCTACATCGGGAAATATACGGATCTTAGACCCCAGAAATTCCACATTGAGGTGCCTAAAATACAATCTAAGGATAAAAAATTTGTCAGATTCTAGTGCAAATGTAACAAGCAGAGTGGACCTCTCTGAGATGACCTCAAGGGAAGACTCTAAAAACCCCGTAAGATCATCTCTAACCCGGGCCCCTTCAGGGTCATTGGAGCCGACGGTTCCCTGACCCCTAGATAAATACTGCACACGCACCATAGGTGGTAACTGGTCCAAAGGGACCTGCAAGATCTCTATAAAGTATTTCTTAACCATCTCCATTGATGACATTATAGGAGAACGTGGAAAATTCAAGAGGCGTAAATTACAACGCCGAACTTGATTCTCCATATACTCTAATTTCTTAGCGGTTACAGCTCTATCTTTAACTTGGGCAGCTACTAACTCCCGCAGCTGTCCAAGTTCATACTCCACTGTAGAGAGTCTCTCTGCATGCTGACCTTGTACACCAGAAAGAGTTCCACATAAGGCTCGAGTCTCCACCATCTCAGTACTCACACGACAGAAAATATCCTTTAGGGAAGCATTAAGCGCTGCGAGACCATCCCAGAGTGCCTCCAATGATATCACCGCAGGTCTCTCCAAAACAGGAATCCCCTAAAGGGCCTCTGCTGGACTGGGCGTCCCGGGCAAACTTCTATGCCAGAAACTCGTCGACTCTGCTGATCCCGTCTGCCTCCCAGTCTCTACCGGGCAGTTTCCAACAGCCAAAGCACCTCCTGCCGCCCCATCCACCGGTGTACTCCCCAGCAACCCAGTGGAAAAGGCAGCCTCTGGCGAGAAAACACTTCCGGGGCACGGTGGGGGGGGGGGGGGTACGTTCCTCTGAAGAGAAAAGAATACCCGATGCACCCAGCAACGGATCCTCCACTCTCGCCGCTGCCGAAGATGCTGCCTGTCCTCCGACCCCAAAGCCGCAGTTAGTCAAGGTTCTCTGGGTCGATGGCACCGGCAAGCCAGCCCCAGGAGGAAGGGCCGCCTGCTTCCGCTTCTTCCGCCCCATGAAAATCCAACGGGACCGGCCACAGACACTCCAGAGCTTCAACAAACGCAGCACAGCAGGTCAGAGCGTCCTGCCGCCATCTTGATTACCTCCCCATCCCCCGATCTTTTTAAAATTAAATTAAACTCTGTCCAATCACATTTGTCGAGCTGATTCAAATACACTTGAATGCAGAAATGAAGTGAATTTGAAGCCCAAGTCTAAACATGCTGCGAATGGAGCTGCCAAAAGAAATTCAGGATAAAGTTTTATGTATCTATTTATTATTCATACTTATATACTTCCCTTTCTCAGAGGCTTCATTGGTAAACAGTAACAATAAAATACAATTTCCTATCAAGAATGTAACACATTAATAACCATTTACATAAATTAAACATTGGAAAAAGATGTAAAAAGCCATGTTTTACCGTGTTTCCTAAAAGTTACACATTGGGAAAAGTTATGAAAAAATTCAGTGTGTTTGAATATCCTTGTGTCACTGCCAGGTCCATCGTTGTACAGTTGAAACAGTTTGGCACTAACATCATACTACCTACCAGTAGCTGTGGGTTACGGAAACTATCGAGAAAGGTCACTATGAGGTTTAAGATTATTTTCTTAAAAAGTAGGCAGGTCTCAAGCTGAGATTGTTAAAAGTTATGACTGTGCAACAATTTCAAGATTACTCCACAAACATAGGGGGATGTTTACTAAACTGCGGTAATGTGATTCACGTTAGGATCCGCGGTAGAAGCAGAAATCCCATATAAGGACATGGGCGGTACATCGTTACCGATAACGCGCGTTACAAGGCGCCATAAATTAACGAGCACTACATGGCACGTTACCGCGCGTTAATCTTAAGAAGGCGCGCAGGCATGCAAGCACAGCAACAGAGATGTAGCACAATGGTTACCACACTGACTGATGGTGCAGGGGTTATGGGTTCGATTCCCCAGTGGGCCTAATGTATAAGGCTGGCTGAGGCATCACACTTTACATTTAAGTAGTGATTGTTGAGGCATTTGACCTGTATTTTAATTAGTGCTGCCAGCAAACACACCCTCACGGTGGCATAATCTAAGGTGCCGCATAAGGCACCCCATAACGCACTCCATAGGGCACATTATAAAGTGTACTGTCTGCCAAGGCACCCTATAATGTCCCCTATAGGACACCTTATAAGGCTGTGAACAAAGCCCTGGCTGGCTGCAGAAGGACTGCACGTCACCACACAAACTGTCTGCTGTGGTTACCAGGATAGGGTTAACCCACCCGTACCCATGATGCACTGCACATGCAAATCAGCAGTTGACAGATGGGCACAAGATGGGGTATGCACCCCCACAGCACCTCGGCCTGGTAGGGGGAACAGATCGTGTGTGGTACTGGCACAGAGTAGCCACAGACAGTCACATTGTGCGGGTACTGTGCTCACCCTGAAGTTGAGGTGGGGCGCTCAGCACCAGGTCCACAGCACCTTTCATGGCTGAAATACGCCATGCTGTAGGTCCCCATCAGTGTGTGATAGGTAGTTCCTTTAGACACACTTAGGATACATCTGTGTCCTTCTGTATTTCTCAGTCATGTCTAGCCCTTATGGGCGATGATGCACCCAGAATAGTGCATATCCTGTGTTGGTGCCATGGTTACCTACAGTAGGTGAAGGAGGAGGAGGGGGAGGGAGGGAGGGAGGGAGGGAGGGAGGGAGGGGGGGAGGGGGGGAGGGGGAGGAGGAGGGAGGGAGGGGGAGGAGGAGGGGGGGGGAGGGGGAGGAGGAGGGGGGGAGGGGGAGGAGGAGGGGGGGAGGGGGAGGAGGAGGGGGAGGAGGGGGAGGGGAGGAGGAGGGGGGAGGGGGAGGGAGGGGGAGGAGGAGGGAGGGAGGGAGGAGGAGGGAGGGAGGGAGGGAGGAGGAGGGAGGGAGGGGGAGGAGGAGGGAGGGAGGGAGGGAGGGGGGAGGAGGGAGGGAGGGAGGGGAGGGAGGGGGAGGAGGGAGGGAGGGAGGGGGGAGGAGGAGGGAGGGAGGGAGGGGGGGGAGGAGGAGGGAGGGAGGGAGGGGGAGGAGGAGGGAGGGAGGGAGGGAGGGGGGAGGAGGGGGGGGAGGGGGGAGGAGGAGGGGGGAGGGGGGAGGAGGAGAGGGAGGGAGGGAGGGGGAGGAGGGGGGGGAGGGAGGGGGAGGAGGGGGAGGAGGGAGGGGGGGAGGGGGAGGAAGGAGGGGGAGGGGGGGGAGGAGGGAGGAGGGGGGGAGGGGGGGTGTTTGGACCCATAGGCAGATTATGTACCACCACACAACCCACCTTCTGGGGCTCAAGGTGGGAAACAGGATCACCCACCAATAGATCCACATTCTACCTCCCTGCAATGGTAGCAGTAGAGGGGACCATCAACCCCAGTCCTGCTGGGGAACAGACAGAGCGGTACACATCCATAACGCAATAGCAGATAGACAGTAGGCCTGGAAATGCTCAGCTGCCCCCCACCATTATCTGACATTCTCCAGCAGCAAGCCTTCAGCCGCTGCACCCTGCAAGGTGTTCCAGCAAGACACATACTAGCTGCAGAAAGTCTGCCAGCTAGCCCATAGTGCATGGTCCTGGAGGAGATGCATGTACCCAGAACGGGGATGTCAGCATACACACCAAGCAGATAAGTCAGTGATTGGGCCCCAAAAGAAAACCCATAAATATCACATGAGAGAAATACTATATAGCAGTATGGGGGAACCTAGCCATGCCATGGTCACTGCTCAGTCAGGGTGAGAGTGACCTTCCAACAGGACATGCTGTGGCCACCCTGTCCGTGCAGGTGGTGGCCGGGCACTACAATGTCCGAGCCATTGCCCTATGCCCTGTGTAGATGCATCCAGGCCAGGCCACCCTATCCAGGCTATTCTCACGGTACCATGCTCCTCATTATGCACTGGCAACAGTGCTAGCAGTGTGGGCTGTGGAGGGCGTTGGCAGCCACCTCACACTGGATAGACAGACACACACTTCCCACACCTATGCCAGCAGTGTGCAACTATAGAGGTGTTTGGCAGCTCAGGCCACCACACCAGTCCTGGGTACAGTGCAGGCATGGCTATGGTATGCAATACTGTTGGGGTCACTCTGTCAGACTCAAGACCTGAGGCACACTCCACAGACATCAGAAAGGTTGCTATGATGCAACTCAATCAGCGAATTGAGCTTAACTTAGGAATTGCTATCTGCCAGTGATCATAGCAACCTTTTGATAGCTGTGTACCGTATTCCCAGGTTTAGGGTGGCATTGCTAAGGTATGCAAGTGCTAGTATTGGGAGATTCACGCAGGGCCCAACATCCTGCCTCTCCAGGAGGCATTGGATAATGGAGCCTGTGGGTGCGGGTGTGTCTGCCCCTGTTGGCTGCTGCTTTACGGCAGAGGTTCCCAACTCCAGTCCTGCGGTGCCAAACACTGTTCGGGTTTTCATGCTGTCCCTCATGAATATGCATGAGATACATCTGCATACCATGGGGATGGCGCATAGAAAAGCAGCACAGGCATCTTTATTAGAGGTAGCATGGAACCGGAATGGTGTTTGGCCCTTCAGGACTGCATTTGGGAGACTCTGCTCTAGGTAATGCACATGTTTATGGTGTCTGTGCTCTGTAGGGTAAAATATAGGTGTCTTGGGCATGTTTACATCATCTGCAATAAAGGTGCTGTCTGTATTAACATGTTGTAGTAGTGGGTAAAATATGGGGACTGGGTTGGCAGGAACCACAGCTGGGACTTGAACCTGTGACCTTCTGCTTCTGAAAACACTGGTTTTGTGCACTGCACCACCTTGTTATCACAGAGTCAGTACATTCCCTGGTGATACCATGACTGTTCGTCAGACAGGGCCTGTCTGTTGCAGTACACGGCACCCACCTACACAGGGCTAGGCCACGGTCTGCTCTGGGCAGCTGCCACTGCCCCCTCCACCACCAGTATCCCTCTGCCACCATGCTGACATGCCCTTCTGCTGGTGGTGCTGGTGGTCCGCAGTCTCAGGCCATCCAGTGTGCCGGTAGGCAGCTGCCTATGGTGTGGGTTGTCGGGTAGGGGTGCCTCCATGGACATGCGCACTTCCCCCCGGCACCGCCTGCCAATGTTATGTGCCTTTGAGGGTACCTGCTGGGTGATATCCCCTGTGACACTGTGGGACACACACTCGTGCCCATGTTGGACCCTCATCAGTTGCTGTCTTGCTGCTTTACAGTTTCGGCATTCCTATGTGCCACCTAGGCATCTGCCTAGCCTGCACTGTGCCCCAGCTGGACCACAGCATGTGCCGCTTGCAGCCCTATGTATCCCATTTACAGCATCAGTACAGTTGCCATTTCCTATGTGCCCACTCTGCTGTTGCTGCACATGTGCACGCCATAACAAACCTGCCCAATATAAACAAGAAAACCCCCTGATCAGCGCTATTTCAATGTTTGTTCCCGGGCGCAGCAAAGAGGCAGTACCTTGGACGGGTGAGGAGAGCATGGGTGTGCCTCACCAGGCGGTACAACAGATCTGCCAACTACCCCCGTGAAGTATGGGGACAGGTCACACAATGATGGTTGTGCAACACAAATACAGCAAGCATCACATATCATACATTCAGAACATGATGGACATACCAGTCTGTGGGCCAAGCTGTTGCCACTGTAGATGCATATGTTGTGGATTGCAATCCTGCCCTATCCCCAGAACGGCCAAACACCTGATCACACAGGTCTATTACACATCCTGGTGTTATGTTACCTGCGTGTAATGTGGTCCCAAATGTCTGCCCCATCCCCAGGAGGCGTCACACATGGTTACAGAGGTCTAGCATAGATCCTGGTGTTAGTGTCAGTCTCATAGCTCTGCCCTAACCCCAGGTGGCCCTTGACCTGATTACAGTAGTCCATTAGAGATCCTGCTGTCAGGGTATCTGCATCTGTTTCATTCTCACAGCTCTTCCCTAACTCCAGGAGGCCCTGGACCTGATTACAGAGGTCTATTATAAATCCTGGTGTCAGGGTAACTGCATCAGTTGGGGTTTCACAGCTCTGCCCTAACTCCAGGATGCCCTGGACCTGATTGCAGAGGTCTATTATTAATCCTGGTGTCAGGGTAACTGCATCAGTTGGAGTTTCACAGCTCTGCCCTAACTCCAGGAGGCCCTGGACCTGATTACAGAGGTCTATTATAAATCCTGGTGTCAGGGTAACTGCATCAGTTGGGGTTTCACAGCTCTGCCCTAACCCCAGGAGGCCCTGGTCCTCATTACAGTGGTCCATTAGAGATCCTGGTGTCAGGGTAACTGCATCAGTTGGGGTTTCACAGCTCTGCCCTAAGTCCAGGAGGCCCTGGACCTCATTACAGAGGTCTATAGCCCAGCTAGGTGTGTTGGTGCATGCTCCTGTTGCAGTCGGCCACAAATGACCTATTCACGGGAGGCCCTAGTTGTATCCACACAGGTAGAGTACACATCCCGGTGTTCTAGTAGTAGTTCCTGGTGATGTGTTCAGGGCCACCCAATCCCCGTGTGACGCTAGAACACATCACACATGTTCCAATACAGATATTATGGTGGCTTGGCGTGTGTGTCTGCGGATGTGTGTAGGTGATGCAAACACACAGGTGTGTGCTGGACCTCCCCTGTAGACCAGCATACCTACCCCACACATGGCATGGTGCTGCCATGTAATGCAAGGAGAGCGTAGGATCTCGGTAAGGCTAGTCTGTGGGGTTGCCCAAACGACACGTAGGTGGCACCCCACACATGCCCAGAACCACAGCCACACATGCAGGCAGCGCTGGCAACAGGTAGTATAGGGCTCACTGGCATGAGCAGCAGCAGCACCCTGCTGTATGCAGTGATGTGTGATATGCATTGGGCACCCACTAGAGATATCTGGTCCTTAATATTCCTACCCATTGCATTTCCATCCAGGTGGAGGACCTACGGAAAAAGGGACATGAGTTGCTGCTGCACTGCCCGGATGTCCTCTAGTGGCTACAAAGGAGGGCACTGCAGCAATGTGGCGGTGAGTGTTGCAGCCCCTGCAGTGCAGTACAGCATGTCACAGTGGGCCAACGGCCTATGGGAGGCCACACTATGTTTATATAGCATTGTAATTGCATGATGGTGTGCTAATGACTGTCTTCCCCCACAGAAGTTGGTGAGGGGACATCAGCTTCAGGGCCACCCACCACACACCCCATAGCTGCAGTCCAGCTGGTGGAGGAGGAGGAGGAGGCAGAGGAGGAGGAGTAGGCAATGGAGGAGGAGGAGGCGGCAGAGGAGGAGGAGGCGATAGAGGTGGCGGAGGCGGAAGAGGATGATGGGGACGTGGAGGGTGGGGTGGGGCTGGAGGGTGGGGAGTGTGAGAGTGTGTGTGATGTTTTGGGGGGGTGAGGAGGAGGAGGAGAGCATGGAGGGTGGCGAGGGTGGGTGGGAGGTGCCAAGGGGGGAGGAGGTGGGTGTGGAGGGTGGAAGGAGACACAGGACAGCACAGGGCACTGTGGGTCCCTGCCAGCTGCTGCATGTGTGTGACGATGGTGCCCGTCTGGGCGTAACTACACCATCCATTGCCACAGACAGGGCCCATGCACATGCCACCACACAGACACTTGGTACCTTGTGTGTATGTGGTGGCAGGTGCGTCCAGGACCTGTATGTGGCAATGGAAGGCATGCTGAAATGCCAGCGGGCCCAGGACCGCACCATCCAGTGGCTGGCAGGCTCCATTCAGTGGATGGCTGCTGAGATGCAGCGTGTGGCTGGTATGGGCGGTGCATCTCGACAGCCATCCCCTGATGGGCATCCCAGGAGCGTGTGATGGTTCCTGTGGCGCCCACACACGTGCCCTGTGCTGTCCTGTCTCCTGGGACCCAACCTGTGGACTTTGGTATATAATACCTGTTGTACATATGTTTTAAAATACAGTTGTGTTACTACATCACAATGGTCATGTGTCTCCCTTACAGACAGACTGGGGACGTGAGCATGGGACATGTGTGTAGATCCCTATGTGTATGCATGGTAGACATAGATAACATACATGGACCGTCTCCACACGCAGTTGTGGGGGCTGCCCATGTGCATAGGCGTGTGTGTCCCATGGTGCCCCTGTGATGTGCCAATGTGCAGGGTGTCCCAACAGCTATGGTCACATGCATGCTGCCTTTGATGTGTGGGCACCATATCTGATGCACCATGCCTGTGGAGCAATAGGGGGAAAAGGCGAGCAGCAGGTATGTGGCAGGAAGGGTAAGAGGGGATGCTGTACCCAGGGGCTTTACAGGGGGATAGCTGGTGAGGGCAAGACAGGTCGATGCAGGTCCCGAGGATGAGTGGTGGGGGACTACAAGCGCTGGTGAACAGTGATCAGCTGACTGAAGCGAGCTACCTTTGCCTGTGTCACATGCAAGCCTATGTGGGTAGACAGCCATGTAGGCCCTGGTGTGGGCAGGGAGGATGATCACACATGTGTGTCTAATGATGGAGAGTATATGGGGTGGGAGAGGGTGACAGATCCTTACAACAGACATGTACCACTGTGAACATCTTGCTGGGTGATGGGTGAGGTTGGGTATACCCCCATGCAAAGGTAGGAGGGTGACCACCTGCCACAGTCCATGGCACACAGGTCATGGTATAACCTATGTGTGATGATTGGTGGCAGTACAGACACCCCACCCCTGAGGGATATGGGTAGGCACATGTGGGCAGGGTGACAACATGGGGTGCAGGGTATGTAGGGGATCACAGTGCCACACATTAGAAACAAACACATAGGTTGTGGTAGGTTGTGATATCTTTATTTTTAATGTTCACATCCTCTGTGGCCGGCCATGGTGACCACGGCCCAACCCACACCTCTGTCCTGGGACTGCTGGTGCCGCCTCTGGTGCCAGTGCTGGCTGCTGGGTATGGACAGCTATGAGCCTCCTGGGCATCCACAATACGGAGGAGCGCCCCTGCCATTGTGTCTGCTGTCTGACCAGTTTTTACGTTTACGCAGGTTATGTTCCTCCATGGGAGAATTTCATCTTCATGCCCAGGAGTTGAAACAACGATTGCTTTCACGGGGATATCCCCCTTCGGTGATTGAACAGGCGTACAAACGTGCGCGTTACACTCATCGCGACTGGCTATTAAAACCTTATAATTCTCAGGTGACTGATCTGGACAAGAAAGTAGTAGGTGTTTGTCCCTATATGGTTCGCAGTAATGCAGTAGTGGGTATTCTCCGGAAGCACTGGTCTATTTTATCGGTACACCCTTGTTTGGCCCATTCATTTATGCCAGCGTTTACAAAAGCTTCGTGTTTTAGGGACATTTTGGTGCACTCTACTACCACAGTTGATAAGCCGCCTGGTCCGAGTACAACTAGAGGCCACTTTCCATGTCACAAGTGTAAATTTTGCTTTAACACGATGTCTGGAACTTCGTGGGATCACCCCCGGACTGGACGTACTTACCAACGACGTTGGTTTACGACATGTTCTTCGACTTTTGTGGTCTATTTAATCCAATGTGAGTGTTCCTTACTTTATGTGGGCCATACTATAAGACCTATCAGGACAAGGATGTGTGAACATGCATCCCGTTTACAACAAAATATCCGATCTGCTCCTATAGTAGATCACTGTGTGGAGCAGGGTCACACATTTGATAAACTTCATTGGACTGTAATTGACCACATCTCGGAGGATCCTAGAGGGGGCGATAGGATCGCCCGATTGCAACGCTGTGAACAGCGCTGGATCTACGATCTGGAATGCATACAACCAGGAGGTTTAAATCGGGAAATAGAGTGGCTGAGTGTCCTCTAAACTGAGCCCTTGCATTGAGGGATTCGCTGCTGTGGTGGGAACCCCCTTTTTTCTTGGGCTGTTCTTTAGTAGTTACGTCACAGGGCTTTTGTGGTGTTTCTTCATTCACTAACTGGATTTCATCTTATTGGACGAGGGGACGAATAGGACTTCCCCTTTTCATGTTAGGTTCCCTCGATGAATGACGAATTTGCCGACCAATGGTGATGATTTTAATCCTCTGCAGTGATTGGCTGTCCGGTGAAAGCCGGCGTCTTTTTAACATCGACGAGTAACGCTAATCTTCTGCGTTAGAAATGGAGAAGAATCAAATTGATGTGACCTGCATGAAGAGCACTTGATACAGGGACGGTTGGTTCCCGAAACGTGCACGTCGTGTTCTCTAAGTTTGGACATTTCACGCAATGACTTGCGCTTCTTCTCTTGGAGTTTTAAGATAAGTTTATTACAACATTTACTAAAGAACGGTGTTTATTGATTAAAATGTACCCCAATTGACGGGTGTGGTTTTTGAAGACTATCTAAACCTCCCTCATTGTGGTCCGACAAAAAGATATTTTCAATTCACATGGTGGGGATTGTTTCAGGGATTTTTTTGATAGGTTAATTTACATATCTCTGACAGTGGGATTTTTTTGTGTGATTTATTGAGGATCCCATAGTAATTTTCATGGCGGCTGATGTATTCGCGTTTTCTGAGGAACAATTGGATGTTTTCCGTTAGAGACCAACTTTATTTGATGACAGACCAGGCCAAGGAAGATCTTACGGCGTCTCTAAATGAGCTGAAATCTTACAAAAAGCGCTTGATTCGCACGCAACTACATGGGGCGTCAATGACGCAATACCTCAAAACTAGGATCATCCCGAGGGGGCTTCGAATGACCAGGGCCCCCAAGATGTTCCTTTCCGATCAAGAATTTATCGAAAAATGGAACAAGATCCTTAACAAATGCAGTTTTGATCTCATGGCTCTCATTGTAGAACGTACTATAAAAGAGGAGGAAATCTTAACCACTTTAATTACTGAATCTAAAAAGACCATACTTAAAACCATGACGGCAGATGAATTTCAAATTAAATCAGAAGACATCGACAGACAATTAAAGGGCTTTTTTGATCACCTTAGGTCATTTAAATTGGATAAATTTCATCGGGATAAGACCGATTATGATTTAGGCAAAGTATATCGATGGATGTATGAGGAAGAAGGAGAGACACAACAGAAAATGGTCACCTTTGATACATCATCAGACGAAACTGATGACAGTTCTGGCAGTTTCCGGTTCTAAGAGAACTGGTAATCGTAATCAGCAGGATTTTCCAAGTGGCCAAAATCGAAGCCGAAGGGGGCGGGGTTTCCATCAAAATGATCGGTGGGACCCCCCAACTACCCGACAACGGACCAAACAACTTCAACCTCGATAGTTGTCAATTTATCAGGAAAACCTCTTGATTTTAGACAAGAGGAATTGTTAAATTTGGGCCTTTCGTTCGCCCCCACAGCTTATTATGATGGATGTTTAATGAGGGTCCATCTGCATAAATTTTTTCGCAAATTACAAGTCATTCAATTTTTTGGTTCTCGTCCTGAAATGACAGATATTTCAGTAATTTCACTTCCTTCCCGATGGATTCCCCCTGGACCCCTTGACCCCATTATAGCCACATTTCAAGCTTTGGTTTTACGTGATTTGGCATTATTAGAAGCTGAAAAACCGAGGTGGGTGTCTAATGTGACTAGAGAAGACCGTATCTGCCTTCAACGATTGGCCTCTGACACTTCTGTCACGATCCGCAATGCTGATAAAGGCGGAGCCATTGTATTACAGGCGACGGAGCAATATTTGAGAGATCTTCTGGCTCAATTATCTGACTCCACGGTTTATCAATGGTTACCCAATGATCCTACTCCTATATTACAAGAAACCATCTCGGCTTTGATTTCTTTGGGGCTTGATCGGGGTTGGCTGACCAAAAGGAAGGGTATTTTTCTCAAAGTTCCTCATCCCAAAATTCCCACCATATACACAGTGCCGAAAATCCATAAATCATTGGTTTCACCTCCGGGGAGGCCAATCGTATCCTGTAGGGGATCTATTCTTGAGCCTTTGTCTAAATTTTGCGATGTTTTTTTGAAAGTAGAAGCTTCATCTGTTCGTTCATATATTCGAGATTCCACACATTTTATGATCCAACTATCAGATATAGTTTTACCTGAGTCTGAGATTCTTTTGGTGACTCTCGATGTGGCAGCATTGTACACCAACATCCATCAGGGGGAGGCCCTTGCTCTACTCCGCACTTTGTTCACCACGGCTCCATCGCGATTGCCAAAACATTTTTTGCTGGATTTAATTTCACTTGTTTTGACAAAAAATTATTTCCTCTTTGAAGGGGCATTTTTTCAACAGATTTATGGTATAGCCATGGGGGCTACAGTGGCCCCCTCAATTGCCACTTTATATTTGGCCCAAATGGAAGAAAGTTCAATTTACATCTCGACTTTTTTCGCTCATGTTTTTTTATGGAGGAGGTTTTTAGACGACATCTTTTTTATATGGACGGCTGGTGTGGAAGGGTTGTCAGAATTCCTTATCTGGCTAAATGGTCTCAAACCGAACATTCAATTTACGGCACATAATGATCCACAGCAGATAGAATTTTTGGACATGCTGATTTATCGTGTGGACACCTCCTTGCAAACCACTCTGTTTCATAAATCCGTCCAAAGAAACAGTTTATTGAATTATAATAGTTTCCATCCTGTCTCACTTAAAAAGGGACTTCCATATGGCCAGTTTTTACGTTTACGCAGGTTATGTTCCTCCATGGGAGAATTTCATCTTCATGCCCAGGAGTTGAAACAACGATTGCTTTCACGGGGATAGCCCCCTTCAGTGATTGAACAGGCGTACAAACGTGCGCGTTACACTCATCGCGACTGGCTATTAAAACCTTCTAATTCTCAGGTGACTGATCTGGACAAGAAAGTAGTGGGTGTTTTTCCCTATATGGTTTGCAGTAATGCAGTGGTGGGTATTCTCCGGAAGCACTGGTCTATTTTATCGGTACACCCTTGTTTGGCCCATTCATTTATGCCAGCGTTTACAAAAGCTTCGTGTTTTAGGGACATTTTGGTGCACTCTACTACCACAGTTGATAAGCCGCCTGGTCCGAGTACAACTAGAGGCCACTTTCCATGTCACAAGTGTAAATTTTGCTTTAACACGATGTCTGGAACTTCGTGGGATCACCCCCGGACTGGACGTACTTACCAACGACGTTGGTTTACGACATGTTCTTCGACTTTTGTGGTTTATTTAATCCAATGTGAGTGTTCCTTACTTTATGTGGGCCGTACTATAAGACCTATCAGGACAAGGATGTGTGAGCATGCATCCCGTTTACAACAAAATATCCGATCTGCTCCTATAGTAGATCACTGTGTGGAGCAGGGTCACACATTTGATAAACTTCGTTGGACTGTAATTGACCACATCTCGGAGGATCCTAGAGGGGGCGATAGGATCGCCTGATTGCAACGCTGTGAACAGCGCTGGATCTACGATCTGGAATGCGTACAACCAGGAGGTTTAAATCGGGAAATAGAGTGGCTGAGTGTCCTCTAAACTGAGCCCTTGCATTGAGGGATTCCCTGCTGTGGTGGGAACCTCCTTTTTTCTTGGGCTGTTCTTTAGTAGTTACGTCACAGGGCTTTTGTGGTGTTTCTTCATTCACTAACTGGATTTCATCTTATTGGACGAGGGGACGAATAGGAGTTCCCCTTTTCCATGTTAGGTTCCCTCGATGAATGACGAATTTGCCGACCAATGGTGATGATTTTAATCCTCTGCAGTGATTGGCTGTCCGGTGAAAGCCGACGTCTTTTTAACATCGACGAGTAACGCTAATCTTCTGCGTAAGAAATGGAGAAGAATCAAATTGATGTGACCTGCATGAAGAGCACTTGATACAGGGACGGTTGGTTCCCGAAACGTGCACGTCGTGTTCTCTAAGTTTGGACATTTCACGCAATGACTTGCGCTTCTTCTCTTGGAGTTTTAAGATAAGTTTATTACAACATTTACTAAAGAACGGTGTTTATTGATTAACATGGACCCCAATTGACGGGTGTGGTTTTGAAGACTATCTAAACCTCCCTCATTGTGGTCCGACAAAAAGATATTTTCAATTCACATGGTGGGGATTGTTTCAGGGATTTTTTTGATAGGTTAATTGTGTCTGCTGTGGCATGCAGCTGGTGGATCTCCTGGAGAATGGCCAACAGAGCCTGATGAGTGCCTGTGGGTGGGACACAAGATGATGTTTGAGATACCTGTTACAACCCCCACTGTGTCACATGCACATGTCAGGCATATCCCACCACATCAATCTGCAGAAGAATCATGCACACAACACCTAGCATCGCATGACCATGTTTACATCTGTGTGTCCCATGAGCCATTCTCATACCAGGAAAGGGTCCTGATGAGGGCTCGTGTGAATCACAGATCTCACACATGGTACAGTGTTGCAATTCAATGTGCCAATGCTTGATCTGCACACTTGTCATATGAGATAAGCCAGATGACGTGAGGAGTCATGGCACACACATACATATATCTGGGGGACCCTATTTTCTATAACGCTGGCCCACAATATAGATTACACTGACAAACTATGCTAGGTAACAATACCCATGGGGAGGGGTCAGTCATGTAAGCTGTCTAGGTGACCTGGGATAGGTGTTTTCCGCTGTGTGCTTCCTTGGGGTATATGGCCGTGAACAGTGTGTGTGTGTCTGAGCTCCTCACACATGCTGACACCTGACAAGCCATGCTACAAGAGGGGGGGGAACGCACATGGCACAGACCCCCCCGCACATAAGAAATGATCTGCTATGTTGCCAACATATTGTGGTGCACATGCAATCTCATTGTGGATGTTACGTCCACCCCCATGGAGATTGTTGTGTATGGTGTTACCCACCTTCGTCATCGTGCCTTGCTGAGGCACTCTGGGCCCGCAGCTCTGCCAAGATCGTAGCCATGCTTGTTTGGAGGGGTGGCGCCTGCATGGTGTGGTGAATCCCCTCCATCTCCGTACCATTTAGAGCCTGTGAGCTGCTGCTAGTGGCCCCCACTGGAGCGTTGACATCCGGTGGCGTGTCCTCTGCCTCGGCCAGCACATTGTTTCCTGTTGTGCCTTCGTCATTGCTGGCGGTGTCCCCGTACATTGTGGGCTCTGGCCCCTCACCATCCTGAGGCCCTGCCACATCTTCCTCCTCATGTGCCTCAATGGTCCTGTAGTCACCTGGGGGTTGGAAAAGGATACACAGCACAGACGAGTTTGCGCAGTGCACCTATGTACACCTGTGTAGTACATTCCCGCCATAATCAATGTGTTGTGCACCTGTGCCTGCTGTTGGTATGCCTACAATAGGGACAGCACAGGTGCCTACAGTGTGCTGTGCCTGGCAGTGGGTGGGGGGTAGCAGCTTCATTCCCTGGTGAAGCTGTACCACATGGGAAGCAGTGTGTGGGGGATGGTGTTTTGTGTGCCGCGCCCTCTATCTGCAGTATCAGGTATGGACTGGCTGCCTGACCTTGGATATGACCTCAGCAATACATGTGGCCGTGGCGCATGTGGGAGCCCTGAGTGGGATTGTGTGCTGTCATTGTGTGTGTGAGCGATGTGCTTGCATTGCTCTGAGTGGTATGCACGTTAGGTGTTGCAGGATGTGTCCGTGTCAGCCAGACGTGTGTGTGGGCCCTCTGCTTTGCAAGACACTGTGCGGTGTGGCTGGACAGCTATCCCATACTCCATGGGTGTGGTGGGGTATCTGGGGGGATGGGTGGAGCACTGCTGTGTATGGGGTTGCACCGTGTGTGTGGGTATGGGAATGTGTGTTTGGCACTGTGGGACATGTATAAGGGCTGATCCCAGGTGTTGTGGGGGTTGTGCTATGTGCATTTGGTATGGGTGTGGCAATGTGCCTCCCAATGTCTGGTGAGGGTGGGTGCAGTATCCCCATTGTATGTGGGCCCCGACAGAGTGTTAAGTGTGTGACATGTGTGTGATTTTTTTGATGGTGTTTATTTGCATCTACATCATCATCCCCGTGTGTTAGTCCTTTCCCTGTCAGAGGTCTGTGATATGTCCCTGGATAGGTAGGTGCATACTGACGTTAAATGTGTTTTGTTGGTGTGTGTGGGTACCCCCAGGCCAATGTTTTCTGGGCTAGTTGTATGTCCCTCTTGTATGTCTCCCCCTGTCTCAATGTGCTTGGTGACTGGTTGCAGAGGTATGATGACTGGCTGTGACCTATATGCCAGGTACTATTTTAACAAGTAAACCTCAGGGTGACAGAGAACGCAGGCTGGTACTGCTGAACACACCCCAAAAGGTGTAGGCACAAAACAATAACTCAATGTAAGCTCTCATAAGCCATATGTGATGAAGGAACGCAAGATCAATCTGGGCAGGACAACTCCAGTAGTAAAGGAATCTGACCTCAATTAGTCCCCCCAACCACATATCCTTAGGAGGAGGAGTACTTTGAAGGACAGACAGGCCCTGTACTCGCATGAACTCTGCATACATCAGTGGCCAAACTCACCCATATGTACAGCCCAGAGGGTCTAGCAGAGCAGCCAAACTTCACAGCACTAGAGAGTAACAATGTAGAAATGATACAAGGAGGTTATCTGAATACTGTCAAATGATATCCCAATGTAGCTCTTTACTGTTACATTGCTGCTCAGGTATGCTGTGATGCTCTTTGATTACAGTGGGATATCATTAGCCACTCCTCAGATAGGTCCTTTACATCTCTGTTACATTGCTGATCGGTAGTGCTGTGAATTGTTGCTATGCAGCTTAACCCTCTGGGCTTTGCATGTATGTTTTCTGGACCATTGATGTATGCAGTGTTCAATCAGATATGGGCCTTGTTCGCCATGCCCCCTGCCTCTCCACTGTTTTGTGGTCCTCAATTACATTCAGGACTGTGTCTATCATGCACACAGGCCCAGGTACCTGTCACACACACCCTGTACCTACCCTGCCATGTGCTGGTGTGTCATCAACCCACAGTTGCCTGTGTTAAGGCACGCATGCTCTCAGGACATGGTCCCCCAGCAATCCACTCCATGTGCCACATGTGCTTGGGCGTGCCCTGTACGTGTGCTGCATATCTACTACTACTACTACTCCTACTCCTACTACTAAGCATTTATAGGGCGCTACCAAGTGCACACATCACTGTAAAAGTGAAAACACAAAAAGACAATCCCTACTCAACGGAGCTTATAATCTAAAAGGACAATGCACTAACAGATGTGGAAGGAGATTTGGAACAGGAACAAAGAGACAAGAGCAGGGGAGACAGGTCAAAGGAAGGAGGTAGGAACAAGTGTGAGAGGAAGACAGAAAGGTGAGATTAAAAAGGGGAGGAATGGAGAACAACACACTCTTGAGCCAAAGGTAGAGGCAAACATATGAGCTTTGAACCTAAGGCCATAGAAGATGCCTGACACATAGACAAAGGACATTTATGTTTATGTTTAAATCTTTTTATTCAGTGTACATAACAAACAAATGAAACAGTGCAATCCACTAACAGATTAAGCAGTACAGTAGTGGGGAATACAGTGGAACATTGCCAAAACAGAATAAAACAATAAGCCCATGCAAACCACTTGGGCTACCGACATGGTATAACAGTGTGAGTAACAAAAATCTTGCAACAGTACAATCATACAGAAGAGCACGAAGCAACAAGACTCCAGCCCACTACAAGAAATGCGCTGTTCTGAAATACCGAAAACAAAGCAGTCAAGCCAGGCAACATAACATCAGCAGGGTCTGACTATGAAACCATCCCCAGGGAGGCAGCCAGCAGCCCTGCGCCTCTGCCCAGCAGCCCACCCCGGTAGGCATGTTCCACAACTCGGAGAGTTCCCAAGAAGAAAGGGAAGAACCAAGGATGAAGAAAAGAAAATGACAGGCAAGACAACAAGAAACAAGGCCATAAGACCTCTGAGATGAAATACCTCGGCAGACCATCCTACTGCCTGTCCATCCCATGGCCCTCCCCCCCCATTACCTTGCTTCTTACCTATTGCCAGCCCCCCCCCCCGCCCAACCCTCACCAATGCCAGTGATAATCCGGCCCCGCCGACGTGTCCTGCACCTATTCAGAAAGGGCCAGTAAATCCAGGGTTGAGTCTTCTCCCGGGTCCACCACCTCTCAACAAGTCAACTAAGCCGAATCACACTCACAAGGTATCTACCAACCTACCCCCCCTACCAGCCCCCCCGTCCCCCCCCCAAGAACACAAAGTAATAAGAAGTTGCAGCCGAATGCGATCGAGTCCACGAATGCGTGGGATCAAACAAACTTGAAAGAAGAGAGGGCCCCCCCTAAGGCTAGCACCACGGCCATGCGCAGAAGTTTAACCCATGAGTTTAATAGGGCTCCCCCAAAAGACGTCGACGCACCCCCCCCCCCCAGGCAGCAATTGCACATGAGGTCCCCATATCTGCAAGAAGCGAGTCCATCGTCTCCCAACTCCCATGGCATGCAGCCGGTCCAGAAGTAGAACTCGATGGAGTCGAAGCCGCCAGATACCATAACTGGGTCCCTTTCCATCCAACCACTGTTGCAGCACCGTCATACGTGCCACCATCAGCGTCAATCGTAACCATCGCAGTCCCATTATGCCCAACACTTCTCCCCACTCATCCTCCCAAACATCCAACACAACATTCCGTGCATTAAGGGGCTCCAACTGTGGGAGGCACCGACGCAAATGACCAAACACCCGCCCCCAAAAAGCCTGGACCTTAGGACAACACCACAACATATGGCCCAGGGTCGCCCGGGCCTCACCACACCGAGGACAGCAGTGACTCGTGCCTATCCCGGCTCTCTATGCCCGCACTGGGGCAAAATATAAGCGGCGGGTTATACGATACTTGGTGTCACGATGCAGAACCTGCACACTTAATGTCGGAATTGCCGCCAGCCCTCCCAAAAGCTGCTCCACACCGACATCCTCTCTTAACTCCGCAGACCAGGCCGCCACCAAAGTTCCCACTTCCAGGGGCAGCACTCCATCCCATAACATTTTATGAAGCCCGGATACCCTAACCCTCACATCTCCCCCGAGCAAGGCCAGTTCAATCGCCGTGCAGACCTCCCCCCGCATTGCATCCACCGGAACTGTGCGTATATAGCTCCGAAGCTGGGTATATTGAAAGACATCTCGATCCCTTAGCGAATACTGACGGCATAATTCGGTGAAGGGCACCATAGTCCCCTCAGGAGTCAGCACATGCTCCAGATTCACCACTCCAAGAGTCTCCCAGAAATGAAAGTGTGACCGCCCCATACCCGGTTCGAAGTCCGCATTACCCCTGATTGGAAGATATGGCGTGTAAGACGCCGAGATCCGACGACTAGAGCAAAAGAATCGCCACGCCTGCCTGATGGGCCGCAAAAGGAATACCCTAATATCTACAGGCACGGTCCGAAGCGTCTTAGCGTGCAGCAAGTACCGCAAGCGGAAAGGCGCCAACACATCCTCCACCATCGCCGTCGGTGAACAATCCGTCAAGTCCCACAGCCAGTCACGAACGTATCGCAGCAAGCACGCCACATTGTAACGCCGTATATCTGGGAAACCCATACCCCCCAAGCCCCAAGATTGTCGGAGAATCGCCAGACGTACCCGAGGTCGTCGCCCCCGCCAAAGAAGTCGATTAAACAATCGCTCCAGTTGCCGAAGATCTGTGTGCTTTAAAAGCAACGGGAGAATCTGGAGCGGGTATAGTATTTTAGGAAAGATCGCCATCTTGCATAAGGCTATTCGGCCCCCCAGGGACAGCGGCAAGTCTCGCCATTTATCGACACAGGTCGACACCTCTCCAAGTATCTTAGACACATTAAGATGATAAAGATCTCCCAATCGCGCCGGCAAGTAGATGCCGAGATACTTAAAGTATCCCGTAGCCCACTTCAAGGGAAAGGGGCCCTGCCACCCCGAATGCCCTTCGGGAGCTAAGAACATCGCTTCGGACTTATCTAGATTAAGACGGAGTCCCGAGGGTACCCCGTAATCTGCAATAAGCTGCAACAGACAAGGCAGCCCGACTAGGGGATCCCCCAAATGTACTAGCAGATCATCCGCAAACGCGGCAAGACGAAACTCTGCCCGCCCCATCCGAATACCTCGAAATTGAGAAGAAGTCCTAATAAGAGACAGAAGGGGCTCAAGGGATAGTACAAATAAAAGAGGTGATAGGGGGCACCCCTGCCTTGTCCCTTTCTGAATGTCGAAATCTGCAGACAGAGTCCCATTGACCCTTACAGCTCCTATCGGGTGAGCATAGAGCAGGTGAA
This sequence comes from Ichthyophis bannanicus, assembly GCA_033557465.1. Lineage (NCBI taxonomy): Eukaryota > Metazoa > Chordata > Amphibia > Gymnophiona > Ichthyophiidae > Ichthyophis > Ichthyophis bannanicus. The sequence continues at coordinate 259,852,495 of CM066035.1, forward strand.
TCACGTCCACAAAGAACCCAGCAAATCCCATTGCCTCCAGGACATAAAGCCCCAGTTGACCCGATCGAACGCCTTCTCGGCATCAAAACTAATAAGAAGAGAGGGGTCCCCCGCCAAGCACCCCACCCCAAGAGACAACAGTATCCACTGCAAACTATATGCAACCTGGTGCCCACGCACAAAGCCCACTTGATCCCTATGAATCAAAAGGGGCAAGTAAATCGCCAGCCGATCCGCCATTATTTTAGCTAAAAGTTTAATGTCCACATTAAGTAAGGAGATGGGACGGTAGGAGCTCGGCAATAGGGGATCCCTCCCGGGCTTGGGTAAAATAGTGATCACAGCTTTATTGGCCTCAAAGGGGAACCGACCTAGCTGTACCAGGTCCGCAAAGTAGCCCACCAAGGGGGACACCACTACATCGCTCAAAGCTTTATAAAACTCGCTACGGAACCCATCTACTCCCGGAGCTCTCCCATTCTGCAAATGCTTTATGGCAGCTTGAACCTCCTGTCCCGTAAGAGGATGATTGAGAGCGTCCAGTTGCTCCCCGCTGAGCTGAGGTAGCACACAGCGCTCGAGAAAGAGACGACCCTCTAGTTCTTTGTCGCCATCACTTGCGTAGAGTCCCCGATAGAAGTCAGCAAAGACCCTCTCTATGGTTGCGGAATCGCGAGTGACGGTACTATTGGCCTGCCTGATGGCCCCGATCTGCTGGGACCCCCCGGTGGGTCGCAACAATGAGGACATCAACTTCCCTGCCTTATTCCCGAACCGGTACAGCTTACACCGGTAATACAGCATTGACTTCTGGGCTCGCCGATGGAGTAACATTTCCAATTCAGCCTGCACCTCCCTAAGCCTACGTTGATGTACCGCAGTATTAGAGCCCGCCACCAGCCGACGCGCTTTACCAAGATCTCTTTCCAGTTGAAGTATCCGTTGATTCAACCGTTTGCGCCGCTGGGATTGATAGCTAATGATATCCCCATGTAGCACTGCCTTCCCGGCCTCCCACAAAAGAGCCGGTGATATGTCCGGGGTCGCATTCAAATGCTCATACTCCTTCCATCTCTCCCGCAAAAAAGCTTCAAAGTGGGCATCCCCGCAGAGCTCCAAGGGATATCTCCACGATCTACCCACTGGCGGACTACTCCCCCGTAACTCCAAAACCACCATCGCATGATCCGATATAACCAAAGACCCAATGTCCGCCTGCGCTACCCAGCTAAATAACGAGTCCGTGATCAAAAAAAAATCAATACGGGACCAGGTCCCGTGGGCCCGGGACAGATGTGTATAATCTCGTTCTCCGGGATGCATCACCCTCCAAATGTCCAAGAGGCCGTACGCTTCGCACAGCCCCCACAATCGCCGACGCGCCCGGCGACTCCCTCTCCCCCCCGACCTGACCAATCGAGATCGACATCCAGGACTTCATTAAAGTCACCTCCTAATATAACCTGATATTCACCTGCATCCACAAGCAACTGAGAAAGATCCCGAAAAAAACGAGCCTCATAAACATTTGGTCCGTAAACCGAACACAGCATCACTTTCCTCCCAGCAAGTCTCCCCCATACACTCACATATCTACCGTCCGCATCAGAGACAACCTTTTCTTCCACCCAGCTAACAGATTTGGCAATAAGAATGACTACGCCACGCTTCTTCCCCACCGCAGGAGACCCATACACATGGGCAAAGTGACCTGAGCACAACTTTGCGTGTTCTACCGCCGATTGATGCGTCTCCTGCAACATAATCACATCTGCACGTTGTCGTTTCAGGTGCTGCAAGACCTTGTACCTCTTCACTGGGGAGCCCAGCCCGCAGACATTCCAAGAGACTACTCGTGGACCATTAGCCACCTTGCATTAAGAGACTGCAATACCATAAGACAGGATCCCAATGTAGACCTCGGCAGCGGCCCCCCCAGCCTAGGGCCCCCTGCCATAGCAACCGGGCCTGGACAGCCCAAAAAGACCAAACATCCATCTGAACCCAGACAATCCCACGCATTCTGTCAATCACACGTCCACCGTCAACATTTCGGCTAAATACCTTCCCCCCCATCCCCCCCTCCCCTAATCTAGCTCTGCCCCTTCCCATCCTATGTACTACGTCTCCCCCCCCTCCCCCACCCCTCTCCCACCCCCCCTCTACCCCACCAACCATACCAGCCACTCTCCACCTTCCAGCCTCGTCCGGCTCCACCTGAACTTCCTAGACATGCAAAGCCCCCCCTCCCCCCCCAAGACAGGGCCCTCCAGACCTCTCCCTAGGACCAAGGCCATTGCACTTAAGACAAAACCCTCTCCCTCCCCATCTCAACCGAGGAGGTGAAGGCATACGCCGTGCCCCATATTAGGGGGCAACCACACCAGCACGTTAGGCGGTAGTGTGAGGGGCGCACAGTGCCTAGGCTCCCCGCACCCAATCCCCCCCCTCTCAGCAACCGCCCCCTGTACCTGCCCACCCATTGCAAACAGAGGAGAGCAAGATAGAGAAAAACAAAAAGAGAAGAAGGAATCAGCCCCCACCACGAGACGATCGCCTCAGGCAGACTTGCAACTAGGCCCAATAATGAGTGTACCCTCCCCCGCCCCAGTCCCCGGGGGCCCCTCGCAGACAACTAAATTAGCCCCCCCTCCCTCCGACCCCTCCAAAGGAGCAGAAAGACTCACGGAGCCAAGCAACCAACACCCCTGCTGGAGGAAGCCACGCCCCCGAGCAGAGATAGGAGAAGAGGGAGATGGAAGGGGAATTAAAGAAAAAAACACCAAGGGAGTCATATATTGCGGGCTAAGACCGCCACAGAGGAGCACAGCATAAGAATAAATCATAACAACGTTACTAGGCAAAGCTACATCAAGTTAACAGTATGAACAAGAGGGCGCAGCTACCTGGAGCAACCTGGTCCACCCCCATAAAGAAGAAACAACAGCCCTCCCTCCAGTGCCCCCAAACCCAGAGAAGGAGAAGGGGAGATCCACTGTCAACCGCCCCTAACCCCGGTGAACAAATTCAAAACATTCTCAAAAACCCCTTACATGCCATCCGGGCGGGCGGGACAATCATAGAGCAGGGGCTAGCATCCATCCCTACGTTGGGTAAAACCAATTAAACTAGGGCAGAAACATTGCCATTAACAGCAGGGTCCCTGGAAGTAAACTAAAAGAAATGAACAAATTATGGAAATAGATGAAATAAATAATGAGAAAAGAAAGGTTAGAACACGGGCATGATATTGAACCAGGCTAGTACCAGCAAAGAAAGAACGAATTACATAACTTAATAATGGAATTAAATAAATTAAATAAAATTAAATAAAATTAAAGTAGGCTGTGGAGGAGCAAACCCCTCATGCTCTAATAACTCCTTGAGTCCCCGAAGGGACTCCAAACCTGATATGCAGCATTAATGTACAATATAATAGTGTCCTCAGGGCAGAGTCCAAGCAGCTTCCACAAGAAGAAGACCGGAGCCCCAGATAAGTCGGCTCAGCCCCCCGGATCCAAGGAGCACCCAGCACGTGAAGATCAGCCAGCAATGCTGCTCTCATCTGCCCAGGCTGTTGCAGTAGTCCAACACCTCTGCCGGGGAAGAGAAGGCTCTGTTCCCCCCATCGCTATGCACCCGCAGAGTTGCAGGGTAGGCCAGAGTGAAGCGAATGCCTCTTCCAATAAGCTTACTGCAGGCCTCCTTGTACGCCCTACGTTTCTGGGAGACATCGGCCGAATAATCTTGAAAGATCAAGATCTTGCAGGCGGAGGTTCCCGAGCGCCGCTGCTGCCTCGAGGCCCTCAAGACGCCTTCTTTTTGCGCCGCGTTTAGGAAGCGGGCAATCACCGCTCACGGCCGACGCTCCCCGGGCCGGTGAGGCCCTAACCGGTGGGCCCTCTTCACGACGATGTCCCCTACATCAGCTGCCAAGGGTAAATTGTCAGGCAACCACTTTTCCAAGTGCTGCCGGAGGTCCTTATCAGGCACGGATTCATCAATGCCGATAAAACGTAAGTTATTTCGCCTGCTGCGATTTTCCAGATCCTCCAGCTTATCATGTTGTTTAGCTAAGGCCTCTTCCAAGCTCTTAATTTGGGCCGCATCCTGTACCCTCATATCCTCCAGCGAGCCAATGCGGGTCTCGGCATGCTCAACGCGCTTCGTGAAGTCTGACACCGCTTGAGCCACCGCATGGATCTGTGTAGCCAGTCCCCCGAATCTATCTTCCAGGGCCACCACAACTGCTTTGGAGACCTCCGCTACCATCGTCGAGGTTGCCAGCGGCAGTGCCGCCTCCAGAGGGTCCTCTGCCATCTTTGCCTCGCCGCCGCGTGTTCACTCACGGCGGGGGATTTTTGTGGCCATAAACTCACTCCCAGCACTGCTCGATGGGTGAACAGAGTGGCGATCACCTGCCAAAGCTCTCCCCCGCTGCAGATCTAATTATTGCCAATAAAACTTGCTAAAATTGTGGAGGGGGAAAGAGCGGGCTCCGGAGCTAAAGAGGAAGCGTCCTCTCAGCTCACCATGTCACCGGAAGTCCTCAGGACATTTATTCCAAGCCTAAAGAGCAGCAAGGTGTAAGGTGCATACCCACCTGCCTGTGGATGGGTGGTGTCCAGCGCTTCTGGCAGTCCACACAGGTAGATGGGCCCAAGACGGTCTGCGAGCTCCTGCTCCAGGGGTGTGAGAGTTGGGGCAAAGGGGGCACCCCCACCGGTGCCCATGGCATGTTGCCTCTCTGCCACCATATGTGCATGGACACCACGTTTAATGTCATTAAATCTCTTTCTCAGGCTGTCCAGATCCCTGGTTGGTCCCCCTGCCTGGGCTATGGCCTCCTGTACCTCCTCCCACACATGTGTACGTGTTGCCACAGTGGTGCTGTTGCTGAGCCGGCCATAGAGCACCTCATACCGCTCCAACACACTGGCCAGCAGGATGTGGTTTTCTTGCTGACTGAATCTCACAGCCCTCCTCCGTTCCTCAGCTGGGACCGGTATACGCCTTCATTTGGCACTGGGTGGCCCCTGTGTGGGCTGCAAACGAAGCAAGAGAATAGAGCAGGTTTGGAACAGACTGCTTTATTGATGCTCTATTGGGACCATCTTCAATAAAGCAGTCTGTTCCAAACCTGCTCTATTCTCTTGCTTCGTTTGTTCCCTTCTACACCTGCAAGAGTCACGCTCCTCCTTTGTACCCTGTGTGGGCTGCGACACACCTGATGGGCCTGCAGCCACCACCACAGGCCCAACACTCCTTGCCGGCTCTGGGTCCTGCTGAACAGGTGCCCCCCCTCCTCCCCTCCTGCCATGTCGTGTCGCTCCATCTCCCTGCCCTCTGTGCCCTCTCCCTCCCTGTCACACATCCCTGCTTCTTGGCTCCTCTGCTACACCTCACACCTGCTCCTCGCCCCACCTCTTCTTCCTGCTGCCTGCTCCTCAACTCAGCTCCTGTCTCTGTCGCCTGCTCCTTGCCTCCCCTCCTCTCTCTCTTGCCTGTTTTGCCACACACCTCTCCACAACAAACCTGCCTCTGACACTCTCCACTACCACTCACCAACCCAGCCACTCTCCACAACACACCTGCTTCTGACACTCTTCACCAACAACAACCAACACCGCACGCCTTCTCTTCTTTGCCTACACAAATCCCTCATGTACCAGGTGTGCATGTGTATTTATAGGTTTTTTTACGTTGCGTGCGTTACACATGTGCAGTGGCATGAGCGCTTTGGCTGCATGCATTGTGCATGCGCCACAGAGGGTGCATGCAGGAAACACCATGTTACGCATGTGCTGTGCGTGAGCGTGAGGCTTGGCGCATGCGCGTAACCTCACACAGCACATGCACATCTCACGCTCATGCACAACGCATGTGTAACATGGTATCCTGCGCACGCACCTTCCGTGTCTCCGCAGCGCATGTGCAATGCGTGCAGCCGATGCGCTTGCACCACTGCGCATGCGCAACGCGCGCAATGTAAAATAACCTATAAATACACATGCACACCTGGTACACATTGAGGGGTTTGTGTAGGCGAGGGAGAGAAGGCGTGCGCTGTTGGTTGTTGGTGAAGCAAGGAGAGTGTCAGAGGCAGGTGTGTGGTGGGGAGTGGCTGGGTTAATGAGTGGTGGTGGGGTTGTGTGGTTGGGTTGCTGTGTGTTGGGGGAGGTGTGTGGCTAGGTTGGTGAGGTGAATGTCTGAGTTTGAGTGAGTTGGAGGAGTAGAGGTGGGTGGAGTTTATGGCGGGCTCTGTGGTTGCTGCATGTGCAGTGGGAGGTGATCAGGGGCTGTTGTTGCCAGACGGGGGAGATGGTGTCCATGGGGCTGAGGCACAGGGCATGGGTGTAGTCCCGCTGCAACACAGACCTGCAGCTGTGGGGGCAGGCCAGGCAGAGGCTGTGCCAGCACGGCGCAGGAGGCATGCGGAGTTGCAGGCTCGCCAGCCTTGCCTCTACAGGCCCAGGGCCCAGCTCCAGGGCATGCGTGAGGACCAGGACATCTCCCTCTACTGCCTGAGCATGGGGGCTATTAGGGAGCTCTATGAGGATCTAAGACCTGACCTTGAGCCCCTGACTGGTTGGCCACATGCCATACCGGGTTTGGTCAAGCTCCTTGGTGCCCTACATTTCTTTGCCTCTGGCTGTTTCCAGTCATCTGTGGCTGCAGTGGGTGGCATGAGCCGCCCCACCCTCTCATGCTGTCTCCAACAGGTACTGTGTGTGATGATCAGCCGGTTGGGGATTTACATTGCCAGTCCCAATACTCGGCAACAGTGGGGGACCATGAACCAGGCCTTTGAGGCGTTTGCTGGGATACCACACGTGATGGGAGCTATTGATTGCACACATGTTGCCCTGGTCCCTCCCAGAGACAGGGAGGTAGTGTTCTGCAACCACAAACACTACCATTCCCTGAATGTTCAGGTTGTATGTGATGCAAATATGCATATTCTGAATGTGGTCCCTAGGTTTGCAGGGTCCACCCATGACTCCTATATCCTGCATCACTCGGCACTATTCAGACAATTTGAGGCAGGCCAGTATGAGGACTGTATACTGCTGGGTGTGTATTTCTCATCTCTGACATGCACATGGTGATCCTCTGACTAACCGTATGTGCACATGTCTGTCTTTGAGGTGTAACCCTAGTTGTGTGTGTGTCTCATCTGACTGTGTGTGATCTAACGTTGGGGGGGGGGGAGTAGTACCATCCAGCTCTACCTTGCTACGGTGCTGCGTATTGATGTTAGAATGGACGCTAGCATTTGTGTCGTGGTTACAGATTATGTTGATTGCAATCCTTACACCTACCCTTGTTTTGTGTGTCATAACTTCACACGCTGATGCATAGTTGTGGTGTCCCATCATGTGCTGTCATATGTTTCTGTCCAGATGTTTTGTGCATTTGGTTTGCATGTACATACTTGTGTCCATTTGGGTGGACATCAGCTCCTGCTTTAACGTTCCAGATTTCTTTCTGTTGGTGATTCAGGATATGGGTGTTGCCCCCGGTTGCTGACCCCTGTGCGTCAACCACAGACACGTGCTGAGAGGAGTTACAATGAGGCCCATGCCTCCAGCTGCTCTGTCATAGAGCGCCCCTTTGGTGTTTTAAAGAGTTGCTTCAGGTGTCTGGATAGGACAGGCGGGGCCTTACAATACAAACCACAGATTGTGCAGAGATCATTATAGCCTGTTGCATCCTGCACAACATTGCTCTCAGGCACCATATCCCTGTCCAAATTAATGAGGAGCTGGAGGACAATCCTACGTGCCCTCCTGTACGTGGCCGTGGTGACACACATGAGGGCACAGCAGTCAGGCGGCAGGTGATTGAGGAGGTCTTCTCATGTAAGTACTGCATATGTTGCCACATACATTTGTTTAGATATGTGTATACTACTACTACTAGTGAACATTTGTATCCCAATAGCAGTAAGATGCAACACTGCACTGACATATAACAGACACTGCCTGGCCATCCCAGCTTACAATCTAGTGATTACTGAAACACAGATGATGTGAGCAGGGCACAACAGTGGATGGTGGTGGATTATGTGTGTCAGGTGTAGTAGGCTTGTGGGAGGTGTTAAGCTGTCACACATGATTTGTGGCTGATTGGGATAGGGGCTGCTGTACAGCCACAGGTAGTTAGTTTGGGGCTTTAGGTGCAGCAAGGTGAAAGGCGTGTAGTATGTGGTCAACAGTAGGAGGGAGGCCCATAGATGGGACCAGTTGCCTAGACATGTGTGTTTCACATTTTGTAATATGAGCTGTTGATTGGTTGGTATATTCTGATGGGCAGGGACTGTGTGTTAGTTGTTTCTGTATAGCGCTACATGTGAGATGTAGTACTATATACATGTTCAGTTGTAGTTGGATTACTGGTAGTTGTGAACAGTAAGGGAAGTTACTAGAACATCACAGTGTGCATGCATGTATAGGTCAGCAGGAGAGCCTTGACATGGATGCGGAGACGGATAGGGAACCTGTGAGGTGTCCTGATAGTGGGGGTATTATAGCCATTATGTGTGTGGCTGTAGAATGGCCATGCAGTGCAGTGTTGCATATTTTCATGCAGACAGAGATGATTCAAAGCCAGATCAGCAAGGTGTAGGTTCCAGTAGGCAAGCCGGGAGCTGATTAAGGGGGTGGATTTGGGTTTTAGTTGTGTGTTCAGGGAGGACTGGGGAAATATAGCTGATGACATCTAGACAGAAACGACAAGCCTCATCTACAAGCTGGGTATGTGTGTAGAGGTGGAGAGTGCAGTCCAAGACAACACCTACATTGCTGACCCTGGAGAAAGGAAGGTATGACCACACACACAAAGACGCTCTGATGGGAGGGGAGGGTTTAGGTGCACATATAGGATATCCATGCTTTGCCATTATTACTTTCACACAGTGGGATGACATGCAGCCATCAATGTCAGGTGGCAGGAAGACATCGTGGTATGGTTTGGCAGACATAACTCAGGCGTGGAGAGATATATTTGCAAATCATCAGCACACAGCTGATAATGTAGGTCAAGGGATAAGATAGCCACACCAAGGAAATGTATATCGACAGAGGATAAGGAAGAGGACCCTGGATATTTCCCTGTGGTACAGGAACTGACAGCAGGGTAGTAGAGGACATTGAGACACCAGAACACACACTGAAGGGGCAGTGGGCACAATATGGGGGACACAGGATAGTACTGCAGCCTTAGAGCAGAGCAGGGACACGGTAGCAAGGAGACGGTTCTGTTCAATAGTATTTATGTCAGCAGAGAGGTGAGGAAGGGGACGGACAGAGTACGGGCCCTTGTATTTTGCCACACACACTTCAGTGATAACTTTAGCATGAAGCGAGTCTGTACAGTGTGATGGGGGAGCAGTCAGTCTGTAAAGGATCTTGGGGGGTCTGCAAGCTGAAGACGTGAAGGTGCAGTGTGTATTGCACAGCTCCAACATGACATATGTATGTTTCTCTTGTGTTTCTCAATCCACAGGACATACTTGGTGACCCTCCTGGTGCTGTGGTGCATTGGCAGGTGACTGTATGTCATCCAAAATGCAGTAGTTTGTGGTAGGTGGACCTACAGCTACTTTGTCTGTGACGACAGTCAGGGGGAGCACATGTCTGCAGTGATCTGTCATATTGTACATATGTTGTTGTTCACCTCTTTGCCCTGCACCCCCATAACCCATATGTTGCTGTTTGCACACATATCCACATGTGTTCCTGGCCAGTTCGTCTTCTCCAAAACTGTCTCTGGGACACGTCCAACAGAGCTGCGAGTGTGTGCAGGTCCTAAGTGTTTGGTTGGTGGGCTGCACATACACCCTTCCCTTACATTGTAGCATCAGCCAACAGCAGTGTATCATTGCATTTGACATTCCTTTATCTCCACTAATCTCCAGTTGTGTACATACAGGCCATATGCTACTGCTGGCATGCTCACCTTAGCATACTGTGTGGGTGTGTGTTTTTGGGTTGGCTGTATGATGATACAGCATGCAGGCATTTTACATTATCATGTGGTGTGAGGGGTCTGTACACCTGGGGAGCGGTGGTGACTGTGCTGTCTCTACCTTACTGCTGATTACCTTGTGAATATTGTGGACATGTGTTGTGTGTTGTGAGCTGACCTATCTCTTGTGGGCTGACAGACCACTGCGCGACAGCATTTTTGTATCACAGATATCGCCATAATGTGGACATGCATTAACAGTGGCTGGACATGGGGACATGGTGATTCTACACATTTCGATGACATCTTCTCCCTTCACTGTGACATGTTCTGGCCTTTGAGAGCCTCAGGGGATCCTAAACAGACACTTGATGCAAACACATGGTAGGTTGCACCTTTGGTCTTTTGGCAGTGACATTAGCCTTTTAATGATTTACCGTTTGTTTCATGGACATTTCATGTTGGGTCTCTGTACACGAACGCTGATGCACATGGGGTGGAGCTGTGAAACGCCTGTGTAACATGGGCATGACCATATCCATGTGACACCCTTGTCTGCGGTTCCAATACCAAATGTCCACAACATGCACTGTGTTTTGTGTTGTGATCATGTTATGTTTGCCTGTGTGACGTTTCATTACGTACATATTGATATTTGACTCTCTGCAATTTGGGCTGATGTTGCAAGCAGCATACCAATACATTGTTTATCCTCTTCTGACACAGGGCAGAGGACACATACAGCACATCTACTACAGTGCATCCGGCGTCACCATCACCCACCTGTTGAAGGACACAACAACACCATGGAACTATCCATGGGAAATGGTGCCATAGGATGTTTGACCTCTGCAAGTGGGACACATGCCTAGGATGGACAGTATTATTGTTGGACTGCTACTTTGGACATGACAGGCCTGTCCAACACACCATTGCTGCCGTGCTCTGGCTGGGTGTCGTGTTCATCGCAGGAGACACACATGACCTTTCCAGTACTGTGGCATATTGGGATGTCACACTTGACTATGCATGTTCAGGGTTTCAAGGACAGTCTTAACGGTACTTGTTGGGTTGCAGACACCCTTTGCACTGTGGACATTGTGTACTGGTCCCCATGTGTGCAGCAGGGACTGACATTGTCGCTGTATGTTGTACATCCTTCTGACATTGTGTTGTTGTGTTTTGCCCATGAGTGTGAGGAACGCAGGATATGCACATCTTTTTGGTTGAACACGAGCATACAGCCATGCGTGTGGCACAGGGGGAATGTCCGCCTACCGTCCACTTGGACATGATACAGTATTTGCCACCACACCACTTTACTGCACACCAACATCTTGAATTGATATTTGCACTCACCAAGGGTGTCACAGTGCTTGTGTGGCATCACTGTATCATGTTTCAATGTACCCGGTGCATGTGCGTGTGACTGACTATGTTGGTGCAACACAGCATGTGTCAATATGGCTTCTGTGTGGGTTAATGTGACATGTTTGACCTTTATTTCCATCTCTATATACAGGTTATTGTGTTTATTTACTGTACAGACGTGACGCTCTGCATTGATTTACAAACCTAACATTGCATGTCTGCACAGTCCTATTTATCCCCTGAGGTTCTGGCACTCAGATTGCCCCGTTATATTTGGTGTGTGGCAGTGTGGCTGTCCATTTCCTTCCTTCATCTGTGCATTCCATGTACTGTGCTATATGTATTCAGACACTGTATCCACACCAACCAGTGCAGGGGACCTTCTGCATAGTGTTATCTCTGCATGTTTCTATGGTTTGTTTCATTTGAATTCTCTGTGTTCATGTGCCTCTGCTACCTGTTAGCATATCCTCATTTTGCATTTGACCATTGTTTTGGGTTAAATTGTTGCTGCTTTGATTCCTATATCAGGCATTATGTGACAGCTGTAACATATATTTCGATATCTGTGTTTACACTTTCTTACTCTTAACAACATATGCTGTTTCATTTTTGTGCCTCCTGTGTTGGCAGACAGATATATTTTTATGAACAGATCATGATTGATTGGCGGTGCATGTTGGGCCCTCATCATGCACCACCTACTGTCTACATGCACACATATGTAACTGACGCATGTGTGTCCTCTGTGCTGCCTAACCATCACATATTAGCTGTTACATATGTTTCTTTCTTTGTAGTGTTCACATAGGCAGTCTGCTTGGGGGATTGGCATTGCTGTAGTTCAGCTGGTCTGTGCCACACCTGTTTGCAGGTTCAATTCTCACATGCTTCTGTTTTGTTCCATATTTTGCCCTGCTCTACAGAGCATCCCTTGCCGCCCTTTGGGTTTAGGTTCTTTCCTCTTTTGCTTGCTGTATCCACTGCATAACATTTCATTGTGTATGTGCATGTAGTTATATGTGTCTCTGGTCTCAATTACAGACTATCTGAGCTGTACACACCAGATCTGCATGTGCATTCCATCATGGTTTCTGTTGGAGGTTTGCCTATCCTGGCAGACAGCAGGCTTCTTGTGTGATGCCCTGCAGTATTCTTGTATGTATCCTTGCTAGTGATCTCACATTGATGGTGTAGCCTACCGGTTTGTGTATTGACATTTGTGCTAATGGTCATAGGTTTGATCCTCTCTAACATAAGAACATAAGAACATAAGAAATGCCATACTGGGTCAGACCGAGGTCCATCAAGCCCAGTATCCTGTTTCCAACAGTGGCCAATCTAGGTCATACGTACCTAGCAGTTTCCCCAAAAGACACAGGTTCTGCAGTGCTTGTACTAGGCCAAGCATTGATATCCTGGGTCCCTTTTTAATAGTGGTTTATGGACCTTTCCTCCAGGAACTTGTCCAAACCTTTTTTAAACCCAGCTATACTAACAGCCCTTACTACATCCTCCGGTAACAGATTCCAGAGTTTGATTACACGTTGAGAGAAGAAATATTTTCTCCTATTTGTCTTAAATAGTTTACCCTGTAGCTTCATTACATGCCCCCTAGTCCTTCTATATTCTGATAGCGTAAACAATTTATCCACGTTTATCCGTTCCACTCCATTCATTAATTTATACACCTCTATCATATCTCCCCTCAGCCGCCTCTTTTCTAGGTTAAAGAGCCCTAGCCTTTTTAGCCTCTCTTCATAGGAGTAGCCTTCCATCCCCTTCACCAATTTGGTGGCTCTTCTCTGTACTTTTTCTAATAACTCTATGTCCTTTTTAAGATACGGTGACCAGAATTGCACACAATATTCAAGGTGCGGTCGTACCATGGAGCGATACAGAGGCATTATAATATCCTTTGTTTTATTCTCCATCCCTTTCCTTATGATACCTAGCATTCTATTTGCTTTCTTGGCCGCCGCTGCACACTGGGCGGAGGGTTTTAACATGTTATCCACGATGACTCCTAAATCTTTTTCCTGGGTGGTGGTTTCTAATGTGGAGCCTTGCATCTTGTAACTATAGTGTGGGTTGTTCTTTCCTAGGTGCATAACTTTGCACTTGTCCACATTAAATTTCATCTGCCATTTGGATGCCCAGTCTTCCAATTTATCCAGATCCTCCTGCAGTTTTCCACAATCCTCTTGGGTTTTAACAACTTTAAACAGTTTTGTGTCATCTGCAAATTTGATTACCTCACTAGTTATTCCCTTTTCCAGGTCATTTATGAATATGTCAAAAAGTAGCGGACCCAGTACAGATCCCTGGGGTACTCCACTATTCACCTTTGTCCATTGGGAATATTGGCCATTTAGCCCTACCCTCTGCTTTCTATCTTTTAACCAGTTCCCGATCCACAATAGTACACTGCCTCCTATCCCATGACTTTTTAGCTTCGCCAAAAGTCTCTGATGGGGGACCTTGTCAAAAGCTTTCTGAAAGTCCAGATACACTATATCAACCGACTCACCTTTGTCTACCTGTTTATGCACACCTTCAAAAAAACAGATCAGATTAGTAAGACAAGATCTTCCTTGTCTAAAGCCATGTTGGCTGTCTCCCATTAGGCCATGACTATCTACATGCTGTGTAATTTTGTTCTTTATGATGGCTTCTACCATTTTCCCTGGTACTGACGTCAGGCTCACCGGTCTGTAATTTCCCGGGTCACCCCTGGAACCCTTTTTAAAAATTGGTGTTACGTTGGCGACCCTCCAATCTTCAGGTATTACAGATGATTTTAATGAAAGTTCACAGATTACCAATAACAGGTCTGCAATCTCATATTTCAGTTCTTTCAACACTCTGGGATGTATACCATCCGGTCCAGGTGATTTGCTACTATTCAGTTTATCAAATAGTTGTAATATATCTTCCCGGTGTAGCGATATTTCTCTCAATTCCTCTGCAGTATCACCTTTAAATACCACTTCAGTCTTGGGTAACACCCCTACATCTTCCTCAGTAAAGACCGAAGCAAAGAATTCATTCAGTCTCTCTGCTATAGCCTTGTCTCCTCTTACTGCCCCTTTTACCCCTCTATCATCTAATGGTCCAATTGACTCTCTCACAGGCCTTTTGCTACGAATGTACTTGAAAAAGTCTTTATTTCGTGTTTTTGCTTTCGTAACAAGTTTCTTCTCAAATTCCCGCTTTGCCTGCCTTATCAATGCTTTGCATTTAACTTGCCAGTGCTTGTGCTGTTTCCAGTTTTCATCATTTGGCTCTTTTTTCCATTTTCTGAAGGTTGCTCTTTTGGCAGCAACAGCCTCTCTGACCTCACCTTTAAACCATGCTGGCAGTTTTTTGGACTTTCTTCCACTTTTCTTAATGCGTGGAATACAGCTGGTCTGGGCTTCGAGGATAGTATTTTTAAATAACACCCAAGCTTGCTGTAAGTCTTTAACCTTTGGAACCGCTCCTTGTAGTTTTTGCCGAACTATATTCCTCATTCTATCATAGTCACCCTTTTGAAAATTAAAAGGTAGTACTGTGGATTCCTTTACTATCTGTCCTCCACTGATTAAATCAAACATGATCATACTATGATCACTATTGCCAAGTGGTCCCAACACCCTTATTTCTTGCACCAGATCTGGCGTTCCACTAAGGACTAGGTCCAGTATGGCTTCCCCTCTGGTCGGTTCATGAACCAGCTGCTCCAAGAAGCAGTCATTTATTTCATCTAGAAACTTTATCTCTTTAGCTTGTCCTGCTGTGACACTGTCCCAGTCGATACCGGGGTAATTGAAATCACCCATTATTACTACTCTGTTGTGGCTTTTGTTAGCTTCCTTGATTTCTTTGAGCATTTCATCATCCATTTGTTCATTCTGGCCAGGGGGTCGATAGTATACTCCCACTGCCATCACCTTCCCCTTCATAAATGGAATTTCAATCCATAGAGATTCTACAGCATATTTTGTTCCCTGCAAAACTTTAATCCTTTCTGACTCAATGCCCTCTCTAACATAGAGCGCAACCCCTCCACCAATTTGTTCAGCTCTATCATTACGATATAGTTTGTATCCAGGTATCACAGTGTCCCACTGGTTATCCTCCTTCCACCATGTCTCTGAGAGTGCAATCATATCTAACCTCTCCTTTAATGCTATATATTCTAATTCTCCCATCTTATTGTTTAGACTTCTAGCATTGGCATACAAGCATTTTAGAGACTGTATTTTATTAATATTAATCTGGCTATTGGTAGGCATGGGTAATTGGGAATCTTTATGCTCTGTCTGCTCCTTACTCAAGGGCATTTGGGCTACTATACTCCCTTTTGGAACCTCACTGCTTTTGGTAGTATCCTTCAAGGATACCTTTGTCCGAACCGTGCGCTCCTGGGTGACTGTCGGCTTTCCCCTATTTTCTAGTTTAAAAGCTTCTCTATCTCTTTTTTAAAGGTTAATGCCAGCAGTCTGGTCCCATCCTGATTAAGGTGAAGCCCATCCCTTCGGAAGAGCCCCCCCTTTCCCCAGAATGTTCCCCAGTTCCTAACAAATCCAAAACCCTCATCCTTGCACCATTGTCTCATCCACGCATTGAGACTCCGGAGCTCTGCCTGTCTTTTGGGTCCTGCACGTGGAACAGGAAGCATTTCGGAGAACGCTATCCTGGAAGTTCTGGATTTCAACTTCCTACCTAAAAGCTTAAATTTAGCCTCCAGAACTTCCCTACCACATTTTCCTATGTCATTGGTACCAACATGTACCAAGACAGCAGACTCCCCCCCAGCACTATCTATGATCCTATCTAGGCGGTGCGTGAGATCTGCTACCTTCGCACCAGGCAGGCATGTTACCAGGCGATCCTCACGTCCACCAGCCACCCAGCTATCTACATTCCTAATGATTGAATCACCAACTATAACAGCTGTCCTGACCCTCCCCTCATGGGGACATGGCCCTGGAGAAACGTCCTCGGTGCGAGAGGGTTTTACATCACCTGGAGGACAGGTCCTAGTTACAGGATCACTTCCTGCCACACCAGGGTGATGCTCTCCTGTCACGTGACCTCTCTCCTCCATGGCAACAGGGATGCTGCCAGACTGGAGGTGGGACTTCAGGACTATATCCCTGTAGGTCTCGTCCATGTACTTCTCTGTCTTTCTTATGTCTTCCAGGTCTGCTACTCTAGCCTCTAGAGAACGGACTCGTTCCCTGAGAGCAAAGAGCTCCCTGCACTTAGTGCATATGTAGGACCTCTCACCAACTGGGAGATAATCATACATGTGACACTCGATGCAAAAGACTGGAGAACCCCCATCTCGTTGCTGGACCTCTGACTGCATCTTAGTTTAAAGCTTGTGTTTAGGTCTTTTAAATCGGTATATAATAAGGATTGGTGTAGATGCTTATACTAATAAAAGTGTATCTAATACCCCTAATACACCCTGTGTACCTGAAGCTAATTAATCACAGGTCCTCTGTGTATGACTGATTTGGATTAAGAGCTGCACCTGAGAGCAGCCCCTTTCCTCTAAGATGTCCAAGTACCTATAAAACTACAATTTCCCCAGGGGTGGGTGGGTGCTGGGGAGGGAGGGGGGGAGATAAGTCCTATTAAAGAGGGCAGTTACAAGGTACCCTGTCCTGAACCCTCAGCAGGGGGATGGGGGTACCACACAAAGCCCAGTTAGTTGAGAGAGGCAAGGTAAGTACAGCTGAGAAGGCTGAACTTGCACA
Source organism: Ichthyophis bannanicus (assembly GCA_033557465.1). Classification (NCBI taxonomy): domain Eukaryota; kingdom Metazoa; phylum Chordata; class Amphibia; order Gymnophiona; family Ichthyophiidae; genus Ichthyophis; species Ichthyophis bannanicus. The sequence goes on from CM066035.1 coordinate 259,869,585, forward strand.
CCACTAAGACAAACACTAAATAATTAAACAAACAACAGTTAGACAAACAGTAAATAATTAAATAAACAGCTAGAACTCACAGTAAGATGTCCCAGGAGGCAAAAATCCACTCACTAGCAGAGCTCTGTAAAAGTTCAGCCTTTCTCTGATCAGAGAAAAGCAAACTAAAACAGCCTATGCACACGTGGAGAAAACAGGAACAAGGTTACAGGATACCTCAGGGGGAGGGGGTCAGGGGGAGGAGTCACTCAGGCAGGCAAGGACAGGAAAAAGCTTAACAAACAGCAGGCTCTGGGGAGAGAGATTAATTCAAAATGGCTACCACACAAACAGGGGGAGGAGTAACTCAGGCAGGCAAGGACAGGAAAAGCTTAACAAACAGCAGGCTCTGGGGAGAGAGATTAATTCAAAATGGCTACCACACAAGGCCCAGTTAATTGAGAGAGGCAAGGTAAGTACAGCTGAGAAGGCTGAACTTGCACACCACTAAGACAAACACTAAATAATTAAACAAACAACAGTTAGACAAACAGTAAATAATTAAATAAACAGCTAGAACTCACAGTAAGATGTCCCAGGAGGCAAAAATCCACTCACTAGCAGAGCTCTGTAAAAGTTCAGCCTTTCTCTGATCAGAGAAAAGCAAACTAAAACAGCCTATGCACACGTGGAGAAAACAGGAACAAGGTTACAGGATACCTCAGGGGGAGGGGGTCAGGGGGAGGAGTCACTCAGGCAGGCAAGGACAGGAAAACGCTTAACAAACAGCAGGCTCTGGGGAGAGAGATTAATTCAAAATGGCTACCACACAAACAGGGGGAGGAGTCACTCAGGCAGGCAAGGACAGGAAAAGCTTAACAAACAGCAGGCTCTGGGCAGAGAGATTAATTCAAAATGGCTACCACACAAGGCCCAGTTAATTGAGAGAGGCAAGGTAAGTACAGCTGAGAAGGCTGAACTTGCACACCACTAAGACAAACACTAAATAATTAAACAAACAACAGTTAGACAAACTGTTCTCTTTCATTTGTATGCCTGTCCTGCACAGCAACTTTTCATTCCTGTAATAGTCATATCTGTGCAGATCTGTGCTGTTAGCACATTGTATCCTTATCACAGTTGCCAACCATCTTTCTGTCCGTCTATGTGTGTCTGCCAGCTGTGTGCCGTCCTGCCCTGATGTGCAAGCTGCTACCCCATATCCTGCACTGGTTCTCTTTTCTGCATTGAAGCTCTTCCTGGTTGCCTCTCCTGTTTGTGCTCTGCATGGCACTGCTACTCCTCTGTCCTCCTGCATTGCACCTATCCTGCCACCTCTACCTCCTCTGCTGGACACGTCTTCCCATCCTCTGCCACACACTGTCATTGTTGCACGTTACATTACCATCACTCTGTGCATCGCTACAGCTGCCCCCAATATGTTTGTCCATTTTTCCAGCTGCCACATGGGCTGGATGCAGATTTGTTTGGTCCATCAGCTCAGATCTATTTTCTTCCATCACTTGTGCATTGTCTTTCCTTGGTGCTCTGTGCAGTGTTAGGGTTACATCTGTGTTTGGCCCATGCCTTTCTTTCTTTTCAACTTGGGTGACCTTAGTGCCCTTGGCCAACATTTCTTGAGTCACCTATACATCCTTGGGGCATCTTTAGCCACACCTTAGATTCAGCCAGTTTGTGAGGCACCTAATATGGTGCCTTGGGGGTTGACAACCTTTCAACACGCCCTCTGGGACACATTATAACCCGCCTTGGCTGACATGGTGGTTTATGATGTGCCTTCTGGTGCGCCCTAAAAGGTGCATTAGGTTATGGCACTGGGGTGCTGGTATTTTTAGCTAGCAGCACAGACTGTTGAACTGTTTCAAGCAAGAAAAGGAATTGCCTTGGCCACCTTATTCAGTAGGCTCACTGGGGGATCAAACTCATGACCCCTGTCTCAGCAGTCATTGTATTAACCCATCTGCTACACCTCTGTTGCTGTGAGTGCAGATTGGCACGTGAAGTTAAGGTTAACGCGCGGTAACGTGCACGGCTCCCTCTATCATGCGATAATGGGCACGGCGCACTCTATCGCGCGATAACGGGCACGGCACACTTTATCGCGCGATAACCCGCGAATGCTACCTTAAGACCAGAATGCCCACTCCTTATATGGCATTCTTCACATTATCGCTGCAACTAGCGCCGGTAACATTAAGACGGTTTAGTAAACATACCCCTAAGACCCTCACTTTTTGAATGGATTTTATCTGCCCTAGTCCTAATACTGAATCATACCATCTGGTGATCTCTGGATGCAAGATGATCTCCTACTATAACATCAGAAATATTTTCTCCATTGGTAAGCACCAAGTCCAGTATGGCCCCTTCACGTGTGGGTTCTATTAACAGTTGCCTGCATAGTTCTTCCTGTAAATAATCCAGGATCTCCTTGCTTCTAGATGATACTGCAGCAGGGATGTGCCAACAATTTGGCATATTGAAATCCCCTTCAGTAGCACTTCCTCTTTCCTGGCAATGCTGCATATGTCTTCTATTAAATCTCCATCCACTTCTGCTCCCTATGATGTATAATCACACCAATGCAAATGGATTTCTCTTTCCCTCTTTCTAGTTTAACCCACAGTGCCTCCTCTCTCCCTTTTAAGCACAGTATTTCCATAGTTTTAATATTATTTTTTGCATATAATACCACTCCTCCTCCCCTTCTTCCTACCCTGTCCTTTCTGAATAACATATAGCCTGGTATAGTTATATCCCTCTCCCATTAAAACCTTAACATCTGGGATCTTATTTCCAATGCTATCGACATTTATAGACACTGCTTTCCAGATGTTGCCCCTTTTACCTATAAAGGTATTCAGTGTTTCACTTACCTGGGGGCTTTCTTCACGCATTCCCAATGAATGCAGTTTAAAGCCCTCTTCAATAGGTTAGCCAATCTGCTACTGAAGACGTTGACCCTTCTTGGACAATTGAATGCCATCTCTTCTTTGCAGCCCTTGGAACATCATCCCTTGGTCCAGGAAACCAAAATGCTCTCGATGACACCTTTCACACAGCCATGCATGTATCTCCAAGATGTAAGCTTCTCTGCCTTGACCTTTATCCTCAACAGAGAAGATTGAAGAGAACACCACCTGCACAGTCCTATTTGCTTCACCCTCTGTCCCATAGGCATGAAGTCACTCTTGATACACTCAAAGGGATACCTGGCAGTATCATTTGTGCTGACATGGTTGAGCAACATCAGATAACAGTCAGTAGGCTTGATGAGTCTCCGTAACATCTTGGAATTTGGTACCTGGCAGACAGTAGCACTTTCTCTTTCATCTCTGGACATCAAGTCACATCTTGGTGGGGGAGGGGAGTTGCATAAGATTGATCATTTGCCTAGGGCATCCAATACCTTGCACAAACCTGGGGCTGGCTCTGCTTATAGCTCATTAATTTTGAACTACAATAAAATTCTGCATGTAATGAACTATGGAATGTGCCATATTTTAGAGTTTACAAAACTGAAAACCAATTTCACAAGTGGGGCTTCATGTGTGATATCCTTGAAATTGTTGTAATTTTTTGCACATGAAGCTTCAAGTGTGAAATTTTTCACAGTTCAGTACATCCGCATTCAAGTATATAAGAAATTGAAAGCTGCCAAGTGAATCAGTGAACTCTCATGTTAAGCATCTCTTCAAATAAGTGTGTTGGGACAAAACTAATCTTTAGATTTATGTTTAAATCATTTTATTGTTATAAACACTTAGAGCTCCACTGAATAAAAAATCCTCAATCAGAATGTAAGCAGACATTAGTGCAAGCAACTTATCAACAGAGAGCTAATAGTCTTTCATTGTCTGAAGCTATTATCCTCCTACCCACCCTTCATATATGAGTAAAAGAAGGGTAAATAAACAGCTATATAAACTACATAGTTCTTTGGATGTTGAAAATTCACAAGTACAGTTAATTAAATTGAACCTAACAGATTTACTAACTTTGAAGTTTCAAATTTCCACTTTATTTGATATATCGCCTGTTCAAATTTATATCTACTATTACACGAAAAAGGTAGAACTACACACGTTCTCCTCCTCTACAATTCTCTCAAAAACCCCCAAACATAACAAGCAATTATTGTTAACACAGGGGCATCAACAAACCAAAGTACTTCCTGCTGTGTACAAACACTATCCAGAATTCACCAATGCCTTTAAAATTTTCTCATCGTTTACCCCCAATCACCACTGAGCTTATTTTGCAAGAGATAGACATGGTTTGGACATCCAAAAAGAGCAATGTGGATGTGTTTCTGAGCAGGACGTAGAAAATGCAATATCAGAATCGGGCAAATCTTGACGTCCTTGTGGGTGACACATACAAATGCTGCTGTTCCAAAATGGGCATGTCAAAAGACATTCTGGGACATGGCCAGGGCGGATCCAGGACGCAGACACCCAAAGAATGTTTAGTATGGTGTCCCAGACGTGCCGTGCACGGCAGCCAGACATCCAAGCCTAGATCTGTTACAAAACATGAACAGGTATGGGACTTAGCTGTCTATGCTGACTGCGAATGTGATTGTATTAGGAGGAGAACAAAGGACAGAGAGGAGAAAGTGAGAGAGGGAGAGGAGCTGTTGGTGCTGTCTGTTGTGTGCCATGTCTAGTGAACCCCTGTGTCATGAACATGTGCCCTGTTGACCCAGCCTTGCTAGACACTCCTTGGCCCCTCTCCCCTTACCCTAGCCATAGGAACCAATCCTATCCTCATCCCCCCACTGCCACAAGGAAAGTATCTCCACAAGGAAAACCCATCAGTGCAAGAGCATGCGGAGTGGTAGTGGGCATTGATCCATGTGTGCAGGAGAAGAGGAGTAGAGGAGAGTATGAGTGTCCATTTGCCTTGTGTCCCTGTGCATGTGACCTTCTCTATCAGTGTCCTCATTGCACACAACACACAGCATTGCGTGTTGGTGATGGTAGCACAAGGGTCGGCGGAGGTGGGTGAGAGGGGCATGGATTAGTGGGTCCCCATTGGTGTAGGTGGAGGTAAGCAGATATTCAGCATGTGAACTGGTGATTTGGAGAAGCCATTGATGAGAAGCTGGAGAGGGAGAGCAGGCGGGTGCACAAACGTCATCCATATCAGAGAATATGCTGGACAAGAGGCCAGTTCATGGGGCTCACAGATGAACAGTGCCTGATGTGGTTCTGTTTTGACAAAGCCACCATACAACGGCTGTGACTGGAGCTAGAGCAAGACCTCAGTGCCAGCACACAGTGAAGCCGCCCCATACCTGTAGCTGTAAAGATCTGTGGGGGTTATTGTCAGTAGCAAAAAAATATATATAAATATTTGATAGGTCCAGAGGTAATTGCTGCTTCTCACTTTTCCCAAGATTCTATAGGTCTATCTGGCAAATGAACCACATCAGATAAAGGGAACTAACCTTTGTTTATATATAAATTAGACTTTATTGCTGATAGAAAAATAGTGCAGATATAGAATAAATTTGAATTATGAGATAGCAAGTTATGCAGCTCTATGATTACAATTAACAAGATCATAAATCACTGTTTAGTAACCAAAGTCACAAATTCGCTTTGCACCCAGATGTACAGAAAATTAGCTGTCTGTCTGGCTAGGCGCACCCCCAGGAGAATGAAGACCGGTACCTTAGCTTTGCCAGAAGGACAATTGTGCCCGGGTCCGAGAAGTCGTCTCTGGAATGCCACAAAGTCTAAAGGATGGCAGTGATTCAATGCAGGCTTCAGTCCAGCTGAGCAGAGTGATAACACAGAGCTTCGGTCTATGGGAGAGATTCACTCCTTCCTGAGGTTAGTCCTTGTCCTTGTACACAGTCTTTTAGAAGAAAGCAGGCTGGCATGCACAGCACCTGAAGTATAGAAAATGGCAGACAAAGCAGGACTTCCAGAATGCTGAGAGCAAGCTGCAAGTGAGTCCAGGAGCAAAGTCTCTAAAAGTCCCCAAAAAGTGTCTCTAATAAGTGTCTCTCAAAGTAGATCGCATCTCTCTGTGCCCAGCATATAATTCTTTGTCCTGATTTTCTCGCCACATCTCAAAGATGGGCTAGTCTCAGATAATGTGTGTCATCTTCAGCGAATCAAGTGACCATTATCAGATGGTCCTTCTCCAAACAAAGGAGGAAAAGATGCTGGTATGCAGGTTCATACATTGTTGCAAATGCTAGGACGAGTAGAACAGTCTCTGGATGAGAATGGGCCTCAGCAGTGAGTTCTCTTACATTTAGTCATAGCTAGAAACAATGGCCCTGCTGTATTGCTCATAACTTGACAGAATTGCTTGATCTGCAGCTTTGAAGCTTGCATAGCAGAAAATAATTCTATCTTGCAACAGGAAGCCATATTGCATGGTTCAGGCATTAGTTTAGAACAGGCCACAGGTACCAGCCCTACAAGACACCACAGCCCTTACATTCCTGGTGACTGGCAGCTTCCATTCCATGCTTGCAGCCACAGCAGGCATTAGCCAGTCAGCCATGTCACAGTGTCTCACGCAGTTCCTCACAGCATTCCTCCACAAGATGGCATATTACATATGCTTTCCCAGTACTTCTCAGCAGCACCATTATGGACTTTCATCAGGTAGCAGACTATCCTGCAGTGCTCAGTGTCATAGACTGCATGTGTGTGGCCCTGTGGCCCCACTCCCCCGTGTGTGAGGGAAGCAACCTACCAGAATCATTCAATGAACATGCAGGTAGTTTGTAATGGTAAGGGTGAAATAACTGATGTCTTTCCCCATTTCCCAGGGTCATGCCAGGATGCCTGTATCCTGGAGCAATCAGGCATTCATGAGTGCTTCAGCAGTGGGGAAATCATAGGCAGCTGGCTCCTTGGTAAGTCACAGTCTCCTAGCTGAGCCATTGTGCCATGGCTACAGCTGGTGACACGAAGCAGGAGGAGGACATGTGGAGGCAGCGAAAAGGCAAACAAATGGCAGTGGGGGGAGAATGCTGCAACATGTGGCCACCAACAACCTCTGATTGTCCTCCCCGCCCCCCCAATATTCCCTGCTATATGTGATCTTGGCTCCCACTGAGGAGCTGGCTGATGACCCCTATCATTTCCCCACACAGTGAGGTAGAGGAGCACTACAACCGGGCACACAGGGCTACCCATTCCATCATTGAGCACACATTTATTTATTTAATGGTATTTATATACCGCCTTATCATTCAATCAAAGCGGTTTCCACGGCAAACAATCAAGGGGGCAAATACTTTCATGCAGTGTACAGAATGGTGTGTGTGTTGGCGGGGATGTGATTAACTTGTGCTGCCACTTAACCCTCCATAGCCCATGTTCCCTGTAAAATAGTTATCTCCAAGTTATAATGCCCTGTTCAATGTAATTTCAGTTTGTTCAATGTAAACCGCACTGATGAAGAATAGCGCGGTATATAAGAGAATGTAAGTAAGTAAGTAAGTAAGTACGTAAGTAAATTAGATTTGGTTTATCTACAAAGTGCGCTATTATACATCATGAGCTATTATACAGTCTTATTGGCCAATTGAAAACATACTTTTGTTGGCCAATTATACAGTCTTATTGGCCAATTGAAAACATACTTTTGTTGCCTGGACAGGTCAGGAGATGAGCTACTGTACAACCTGCAAAACGTCTGCCAGATCTTCATAGCATTCTGCATGCTACATAACCTGGCCAAGAGGAGGCAGCAGCCTCTGTCCCCAGAAAATGCCCCCAAGGAGAATGATACAGAGAAGGGCTCAGACAGCAGCACAGGTGTCACTGCCCAGCCATACAGATAGGGGGAGTGAGCAAGAAACAGAATGATATGGAACCATTTTTCCTAAAGTACGTGTTTTATTCTGGAGCATTAACGTAAGACTACAGAAAGATCCCCTTGCCCGTCCCTTCTTTCCCATCCCCCCCTTACCTTTTCCCCCTCACCTACTCCTTTGCCCAGCCTCCCCACCCCTTTTGCCCCCCTGCCAAGCCCCAGCAGAGGCTGCACCAACCCAACACCTCACACTACCCTAACACTTCCCCTCGACCACACAAACCCTATACAGACCCATATCACTCTGCCCCAGCAGCTACTTGACCACCCATCCCCTTGCATATACCCTGCCCCTGAACCCCTGCCACCATCACCCACCCTGCCAGCATGCCCTGTGACACCTCCTTCATCATTCCTGTATACTCACACATATACAGCACAGACATGCCACTGCCTACATGGTATGCTTCCCCCTGCCCTTGCTGCAACCCCATGCCCTAGCCTGACTCTTTGTGACTGGCAATGCCTGTGTACAAATGTGTGAGGTATCTTGGATGCTTTCAGTGGAGTCTGAGGAGCTAGCACCTTCCTTGTCCAACCCTGCAGCATCCTGTGCTAGAGTGGAAATCAGGAACCTCAGGGGCAGGGCTGGCCTGTTCACTAGGCAGGCTAGGTAGCCACCTAGGGTGGCAGATCTCTGTGGGTGGCAGGATATGTGCTTCAGCACACATGGCCTACTGCCTCCCCACACCACCCTTTCCCCCCTGTGCTGAGCCATGCCATGCTGCCGCTGATTTTTTGGCAGCAGGGGGGATGGCTAGACTCAGTGGCAGGCCATGTGTTTCAGCACACATGACCTGCTGCTTCTGAACTCCTGAAGTTATGTCAGAAGGGTGTCAGATGTGACAGGTCATGTGTGCTGAAGCACATGGCCTGCCGCCGAGCCACTGCTGGAATCAGTGGTAACATGGCTGAGCAAAGGGGAGGGTGCGGCTTGATGTGCGGAGGGGGCAGCATGACTCAGGGGACATGACTCAGGGGACAGCACAGCTCAGGGGGGCAGCAAGGCTCAGAGGGGTGGTACGGCGGTGGCTTCTGCCTAGGGCAGCAGAAACCTTTGGGTCAGCCCTGCTCAGTGGGGAGTTCCTGTGCTGAGGGGAGGTGTCCAAGGATGTTGGTCATGGATGGCTCATGTTGTCTGCAGGTCCAAGGACCTATGGCCCTGCTACAGTACCTACAACCCTCTGCACCTGCCACACCCTTACATTACAAAGTCCACCATTTACATGTATGGTGGTGCTGTTTTAAATGTACTGATGGCTTGCATCTGCACATTCCTGAGATAGACCTCTAAACATTCAAAATGGACAGTTTGCATGGACAGCTCCATAACCTGGGTGTCCTGCTGGACATTTACAGAATCAACTACATGGAAATTTCCAGTGCTAGCATGGTGTAGATGGGGTCCAGATGGCCATGGGGGCATTAGCCATGTGGCCAGGGAACACTGTAGTAGACAGCAGATAGAAGGTGGGGGGGGGGGGGCATCCATGTGCCTGACATGCCTTCTGCTGCTGCCTGGATAGGTGGCTGATGTTCGTATATTGCCAGTGCTGACATATCCTGGATACTTCTGTGCAGGACATGCCAGCCTCCACCTTAATCCTGGAGCCCTTCTTTGTGTTGTGGATATCAGTCATGTGGAATGACTATGCAAGAGCAAGGGCACACTGTTCGGGACCATATAGTCATGATGCACCAAAACAGTGGCCATAGGGCCAGAGAGGACAATCTGAGGCACACGGGCCTTGCCTGCAGAGTGACATGGGTACATGTGATGGGAGCTAGAGCACTGTTGTGGCACCAAGAACAAAGGGACCAAGTCAGAATGGTGACCCAGACAATAGAGGCCGGCTGGCGTCTGTGTGTCCCACATATGTGTTTCCATTGCCATGGCTCTGCATCTGTGGCATTAGTGTACAGCCCCAGCGCTGTGTGATTTACATTATGGTCAGTGTGCACATGTCTCCATAGTCATGGAGGGTTCAAGGGATGGTTGTCAACTTTGTAGGGCCCTCCCAATTGGCAGTCAGCCCAAGGCTCATACGTACCAGGGACTACTGCCATGCATGTGCTTGTGAGGGAAAGAATGACTCAGACATACAGGTAGGAAAGAATTAACTGCAGTGTTCATTGCCACATTGGAACATTGTATCCCTGATAGTGGCCTGTTTCATTCCCTTTACCAACTGCCATCCCCTTTGGGAACAGGTGACTTATAGCTAAAAGAGAAGCTTTCAGAAAATGGAAGAAAGAGCCAAATGACGAAAACAGGAAAAGCATAAGTATTTGGAAGTTAAATGCAAGGCATTGATAATACAGTTTAAGAGAAAATTTGAAAAGAAGCTTGCTGTTGAAGCAAAAGCTTATAATAAAACTTTTTAAAGTATATTTGTAGCAAAACACCTGTGAGGAAGTCAGTTGGACCGTTAGATGATTGAGGGGTAAAATATGCACTGAGAGAGGACAAGGCCATAGTGGAGAGACTGAATGAATTTTTTTGCTTTAGTCTTTACTGAAGCAGATGTATGAAACTTACCCATGCCAGAAATGATATTGAAAGATGATATATCAGAGGAATTGAAACAAATCTCAATAAATCAGAAAGATGTAATACAGTTATTTGATAAGCTAAAGAGCAGCAAATCACCTGGACTGGAAGGCATACATCCCAGGTGCTGAAACAACTGAAATATGAGATTGTAGAACTACGTATTAGTAATTTGTGATCTATCATTACAACCATCTGTAGTACCCGAAGATTGGAGAGTGGTCAATGTAACATCAATTTTTAAAAAAGGTTCCAGGGGTGATCTGGGAAACAACAGACCAGTGTGCCTGACATCAGTACTGAGCAAAATGGTAGAAACCCTTATAAAGAACAAAATTACAGAACATCTAGGTAGTCATAGTTTAATGTCAGAAAGCCAAGGAAAGTCTTGCCTCATCAATCTCTTATATTTTTTGAAGGTGTAAATAAACAGGTAGATAAAGGTGAGTTGATTGATATAGGGTATCTTGATTTTCAGAAAGCTTTTGACAAGGTCCGTCATGAGATACTCTTGGGAAAATTAAAAAGTCATGGAATAGAAGGCTGTGTACTATTGTGGATTAGGAACTGGTTGAAAGATAGAAAACAGATAGTAGGGCTAAATGGTCAATTTTCTCAATGGAGAAAGTTTAATAGTGGAATACCACAGGGATCTGTGCTGGGTCCACTGCTTTTTAACATATTTATAAATGACCTGGAGATGGGAATAACAATTGAGGTGATCAAGTTTGCAGATAACACCAAATTATCCAAAGTTGTTAAAACACAAGAGGATTGTAAAAATTGCAAGAAGACCTTGATAAATTGGGAGACTGGGTGTCCAAATGGCAGATAAAATTTAATGTGGACAAGTGCAAAGTTTTGCACTTAGGGAAGAACAAACCAAATTACGATTACATGATGCAAGGTTCCACATTAGGAACCACCACCCAGGAAAAGGATTTAGGCATCATTGTGGATAATACGTTGAAACCCTCTACCCAGTGTGCAGCCAAGAAAGCAAATAGAATGTTAGGAATCATAAAGAAAGAACTGGAGAATAAAACTAATGATATTATAATGCTTTTGTATCACTCCATAGTGCAGCCACACCTTGAATATTATGTGTAATTCTAGTCACCATATCTTAAAAAGGATATAGCAGAATTAGAAAAGACACAGAGAAGAGCGACCAAAATGGTAAAGGGGATGGAAGGATATCCCCTATGGGGAAAGGCTTAAAAGGATAGGGCTCTTTAACTTGGAAAAGAGACGGTTGAGGGGAGATATAATAGATGTCTATGAAATAATGAATGGAATAAAACGGGTAAATGGAGATCGCTTGTTTACTCCTTCAAAAAGTAGAAAGACTGGGGGTTATGTTTACTAAACCATCTTAATGTAGCAGCGGCGATGTTATTGCGCAATATGTAACGTCATCAAACGTCACGTATCGCGAGATAATGTCTCCGGCGGCGGTGAGGTGCACAGAGGGAGGAGAAAGGCACCCCAGAGGGTGGAGTAAGGCTCCCCAGGGGCGGAGAGAAGGGGTCATTGGGCAGAGAATGGGCAGGGAGTGGATCCATGCACACTAACGCCGTGAAATAAAGCTCTGAAAATTAGTGCCAGTGAAAACCTTCCACTAGGCACATTTGCAGGACAGAGAAACCATTTCAGTCAACAATGTACAGCAAAGCCAGGGAAACCCAGAAAAGTGATAGTAGTGATACATGTGCAAACCAAAAAGGCAAATAAACATATAAAATGACCAGAACCACATTTGAAATCCCAATAATCAAGCTGGCCAATAGTGATATTAATGATAAACATAAAGCAACACTACTGATAAAGCGTAAAAAGGAAGATATCATGTTTGAACGGGTCTAAGCTCTGTCCCCCTACAAAGTGAATGATCCCACATTGAAATAGCGGTGATCAGGGTTGTTGTCGTTTATATTGGGCAGGTTTGTTATAGCGTACACATGTGCAGCAACAGCAGAGTGGGCACGTAAGAAACGGCAACTGTACTGATGCTGTAAATGGGATACAGGGGGCTGCAGGTGGCACATGCTGTGGTCCAGCTGAGGCACAGTGCGGACTAGGCAGATGCCTAGGTGGCACATAGGAATGCCGAAACTGTAAAGCAGCAAGACAGCAACTGACGAGGGTCCAACATGGGCACGAGTGTGTGTCCCACAGTGTCACAGGGGATATTACCCAGCAGGTACCCCCAAGGGCACATAACATTGGCAGGCGGTGCCAGGGGAAGCGCGCATGTCCATGTAGGCACCCCTACCTGACAACCCCCACCATAGGCAGCTGCCTACCGGCACACTGGATGGCCTGGGACTGCGCACCACCAGCACCACCGGCATAAGGGCATGTCAGCATGGTGGCGGAGGGGTGCTGGTGGTGGAGGGGGCAGTGGCATCTGCCCACACTAGACCACAGCCAAGCCATGTTTAGGTGGGTGCCATGCACTGCAACAGACAAGGTTTTCCTGACAAACATTCATGGTATCCCCAGGGAATGACCTTCCCCCTGTGGCAACAGTTTGGTGCAGTACACACAGCCAGTGTGTTCAGGGGCAGAAGGTCACAGGTTCAAGTCCCAGCTGTGGCTCCTGCCAACCTTGTCCCCATATTTTACCCAATACTAAACAATGGTAATAAAGACAGAACCTTTATTGCAGATAAAATAAACATGCCTGAAATGCCTATATTTTACCCTACAGAGCACAGACACCATAAACATGTGCAATCCCTAGAGCAGAGATTCCCAACTCCAGTTCTGGAGGGCCAAACACCATTCAGGTTTCATGCTGTCCCTAATAAATATTCCTGTGCTGCATTTGTATGCACTGCCCCCATTGTATGCAAATGTATTCATGCATATCCATTAGGGACAGCATGAAAACCTGAACAGTGTTTGGCCCACCAGGACTGGAGTTGGGAGCCTCTGCCCTAGAGCAGTGGTCAACAGGGGCACACACACCCACACCCACAGGCTCCACGATCCAAAGCCTCATGGAGAGTCGGGCTGTTGGGCCCTGCGCGGAGCAGCATCTCCCAATACTGGCACCTGCATACCTTAGCAATGCCGTCCTGAACTTGGGAACATGTTCCACATATATCTAAAGGTTGCTATGATTAATGTCAGCTAACAAATCCTAAGTTAAACACGATTTGTTGATAGAGAGTCATCATAGCAACCTTTCTGATATCTGTGGAGTGTGTTTCAGTTATTGCTTCTGACAGTGTTTACCACCCTGGGGAGTGACCCCAACAGTATTGCGTACCATAGCAATGCCCGCACTGTGCCCAGGAGTGGTGAGGCAGCCAAGGCTGCCACAAACCTCTATATTTGCACAATGCTGGCATAGGTGTGGGAGTGTGTGTATGTCTATCCAGTGTGTTGTGGCTGCCTACACCTTACTGAGCACACACTGCTTGCCCTGTTTCCAGTTTTAGCCGACTGGGCTAAGGCGGCCAGCCCACCATATATTGGTGGCCTCTGATCTAGCAAAGGTGCAGCATTGTAGGCTTGGTGAGGGGCTTGGCTCTGCTCCTTACTCCTCCTCCTCCTTTGAGGTGTCATTCAGGAGGCTGCTGCTTGTTCTGCTGTGTGCCTCCTTTGCATGCATGTGCACCTCCCCAGCTCCTTCTGGTACCAGCTCTTCAGCTTACATGGCCACAGGTTCCTCCTCATCTTCCAGGGCATCCAGGCCTGCATGGTGAAAGATGCACTACATTAGTATCACTCTTTTACCTCCCATTTGCACTGTTGCTCACCACTGTCTGCCACACCAATCCTCCACCCTGTGACATATCCATGCTGGGGATGGCAAAGCACTTGGCCCCTGAGTTGTCAATGTTGGCGCTGTGTGTCATAATTTTGCTGTTCCTGGAGCTGCCATCACAGCCGCTCTAGAAGCTGCTGCCTCTTGCAGTTAATAGTATGGTAGTGGCACTTAGGTGCCTCGATGGATCGCTGAATCCTGTAGTGCCTGCAAATGGACATGCCACGGTTAGTGCTTCCCTGACTTTCTTACCTGCTATCTTTCCATCCTACCCACCAGTGCTGGACTACTGAGTTTGTTTCTGCCATTTCATCACTCAGCCTGCCCTGCACTGCTGCCTGCCATGGCAAACCACCTATTGTCATGCCTTCATTCATCATCCCTGGATACCCCTACAACCCCTGCCACCCTAGCTTGCCTTACACTGCACTCCCTATGGATGCAAACTATGATACTGCTGCCGCTTTTCCTTGCCACACAGTTCCCTCCTGCCCCCTCTGATGCCCTTGCTCTGTTTCCTATGGCTCTTACTGGTGCAGTCTATATGGATTGAAATTCCATATAAAAGGGGGAAGGCGATGGCAGTGGGGGTGTACTATCGAGCACCTGGCCAGAATGACCAAATGGATGATGAAATGCTCAAAGAAATCAAGGAAGCTAACAAAAGTTACAGCGCAGTAATAATAATGGGTGATTTCAATTACCCCGGTATCGACTGGGTCAGTGTCATGTCAGGACATGCTAGGGAGATAAAGTTCCTAGATGAAATAAATGACTGCTTCTTGGAGCAGCTGGTTCATGAACCGACCAGAGGGGAAGCCATATTAGACCTAGTCCTTAGTGGAACACCAGATCTAGTGCAAGAGATAAGGGTGTTGGGGCCACTTGGCAATAGTGATCATAGCATGATCGCCTTTGATTTAATTAGTGGAGGAGGGATAGTAAGGAAATCCACAGTACTACCTTTTAACTTTCGAAAGGGAGACTATGATAAAATGAGGAAAACAGTTAAGACAAAACTAAAAGGAGCAGTTGCGAAGGTTAAAGACATACATCAAGCTTGGGTGTTGTTGAAAAATACTATCTTGGAAGCCCAGACCAGCTGTATTCCATGCTTTAAGAAAAGTGGAAGGAAGTACAAAAATCTGCCAGCATGGTTTAAAGGTGAGGTCAGAGAGGCTGTTGTTGCCAAAAAAGCATCTTTCAGGAAATGGAAAAAAGAGCCAAACGACGAAACCTGGAAACAGCACAAGCACTGGCAAGTCAAATGCAAGGCATTGATAAGGCAGGCAAAGAGAGAATTTGAGAAGAAGCTTGCTGTGGAAGCAAAAACGCGAAATAAAGAACTTTTCAAGTACATTTTGTCACAGGGTAGACCCAACAGAGCCTATACAGATGGAGATCAGCATGGAAGATCAGGGAGAATCTGACAGCATAAACAAAAACCTGTCAGGCAGTTGCTATAAGCAACTAGGACACACGTGGTCAAGGGCTAAGAAGACACACCCAGGTAGCAGGGGAATGGAAATTTCATTACCTGATGCGGATCAGCTGGGAGGATGTGGAGCCCAGAGACACGTACATAAGGCATGCTCACAAACAGTTAGGGAAAGAAAGGGAAAGAAGGAGAAAGAGAGAGAGACGGGTAATCAGTCTCATACCCAGAACCAAGACCGGTGGCAGAGAGAGAATGAACAATTGTGTCAGCGTGAAAACCAACAGGAGAGTCTGAGTGAGTCCCAGGACCTGTTTGATACGTATGGAAGTCAGCAGCTGGATGCTGAATGTGTGAATGAAAGTCACGAGAGACGTGGGAAGACTCTTACAGAAGGTAACAGAGTAGTAAATACAGAGAGAGGCTGTTTCCTACCTGAATGGGTAAAACCCAGAGTTATTAGGAAAAGCCAACCAGGAACAAGTTTAAAGGAAGCAGAGGGTAACTTCTTTCCTTGTGCTAGCAGCAACAGGAGAAAGGAGGGTTTCTTACCTACAGGAGCTTGTAACTCTGCTAGCAATCTTAAATACCAAGCTTTTAACAAAGTGCCGTCTCGAGCAGTGCAATCACACACAGCTGTGCAGAGGGAGCTAAGCCCTACCAGGCTCAAAGCCTATCACGAACATTCTAATAGCAGAACCAGTGAATGTTTTCAGTTTCCCTTTAACCACCAGCAGGGAAAGAGCTTCTATAAGCTCTTCACAGAGGCATACGGTAACCCCCAGCAGGGCATTTGCTCAGAGAAGAAAGGGGATTTCCTGTTAGACGGAGCAAGCCAACTTCACTCTAGTGAACCAGCTGATCAAACTAACGTATGTACAAATGGTTATGAACAGATGCAGCGTGATACTTCTGATATACAAGTGAGTCCAGAAGATATGGATTGTTCTTTATCAACTGCTGACCACATGTTCTCTCTAAGATAAAGTAATGAGTTTAACCAGAAGATAAAGCAACAATATATTTGCTGATAAAGGTTTCTCAGTTAAGCAGTAAAACTAGGCTGTAGTAAAGCAGCAAAAGGAAAGTCTGTTTGCTAATAGAAGGACTATTTAAATACCTTTCTTTTGCTAGATTTAAAGGCTGAAGTAAAGCTATTTCTGTTCTACTCTATTCTTTTGTTATATGCCCGGAGAGGCTTTGTTATTTGTGTTGCCAAGTTGAGAAAAACCTCGTGGACGGGGAAATAAAGCCCTTGTTTGAAACTTTACCTGTGTGCACAACTAATTCTTACCAGAGAAGGCATAAATTACAACTCCCAGAGGGCCAGGCAGGGCTGTCTGCATCTTCATACAGAGCCAGGAGAGGAATCATCGTGTGATACCTGACCCCACCAGTAGGGCCCGCTGAGGGTGTGACAAGAAAATGGCGTAGTATTGAGGATTTTTTCTTCTGGCAACATAATTTTTCCTGGGAAGAGGAGAAATAATAAAAGGACATTGCTCGAAAGAAAAATATTGGTATTACAGAACACCGTCTGGAGGAATATTCGCTGGCAGGTCGGCCAGGGGACCGAATAAAAAAAAACCTTTTCTCACACGCTGAAGTCTGCCAGGAGACTGAGGTAATAGTAACCTGGGTGGACGGGTACAGGATACTCAGTGAGAAAAGGGGGTGCTCTAAAGTTTAGATAAGGTTCTGTGTGGAAAGTACCGCACTTGGTGGGTCTTTTCTTTTCTTTCTTTATAGGAGCAGAGTCCGGAGAAGAGGATGGAGCCACGGGATGTGATGGCGTGGATAAGCAAACAATGGGACAAACAGGCAAGAATGGTGCAGCATCTACAGGAGCAGTACATGGTGGCCATGAAGGAGCAACAACGACCGTTGTTGGAGGCCGTGGACGCTCTGGTGAAAAAGCCCCATGGAGAAGGAGCAACGCGTGCTTCGTGGATACCGCAAGTAGAGCTGAACACTGGCCTTGCTTTATCGTTGGGACATTTAAAACAGGAGGACAATCCTGATGACTTTATCGAGGCATTCGAGAGAATAGCGGAGAACCTTAAGTGGCCTTCAGAGCAATGGGCAATGCGGTTTGCAATGACCCTAAGTGGTGAAGCTCTGTCCGCATTTAAGGCCATGCCCGCTAGCCTTGCCAATGATTACTTAGAGATTAAGAAGGCGGTAAAAGACCGGCTTGGTCTTACACCAAGACATTATAGGCGTTTGTTTAGGGAGACACAAATGCATGCGAATGAAACACCAAAAGCATTATGTCAAAGGCTTAAAGGTCTGGCATGTAAATGGTTAAACCCGGAGGGAAAATCGCTGGAATCAATTCTAGATGAGGTTGTTCTAGAACAATTTTTGTTAGCAGTACCCCCAGAAATGAAAACATTTCTCACTTTACAGAATTGCTCTAATACCGAAGAGGCAACTAAGATGGCAGAAGTATTTAAGGAAGCCAAAAAAGCTGATACCTCTAGGATAAGCCTTTTAAAAGTGGCAGGTATGGAAGAGTCTGTTGAGTGGAGAAAGTGTGAAAGGGTCAAGGCACATAATTATAATTTGGCTAAAGATGTTCCGTCCATAAACATTAGGAAATGTTATAAATGTGGAAAGCCGGGACACATCCGAAAGGATTGTAAGGTTAGAACAGTCCTTATAACAGGGACAGGAGAGCCAATACCCGAGGGCTTCATTCAAATGGTCCAGGTAGAGGGATTACAGGTCCTAGCGCTACTGGATTCGGGGGCCGATCAGAGTATGGTTTCGCGAGACTTCTGGGAAACCATAGAGAAACATCGGTCGTCCCCCTCGAATCCAGTAGAAGGCCAAGTACGCATACGATGCGTGCATGGAGAAGCTTCCCACTATCCACTATACAAGGTGGGCATACAGGGTTTAGGGGTTGTCCGTCAAATATTGGTCGCTGTGGTACCCAAACTACCTTATGCGGTTGTCCTTGGATGGGACTGAATTCCTTTCTGCCAGGAAATGGAGAAGGGTCTTCAAGATATACTAGTCTCCGCCCCCACACAATGCCCAGCGGTAGCTGATGAAGTATAGAAGCTATAGCAGCCACTATCCCCAGTCCGCTATTTGGGAGACCGCATAAAAAGGGACCCCAGGCTCAGGAGCCACCACCATCTGGGAAACAGAAGTTTACCTTACAATTTTGTAAAAATACTGACCAGGCTAAGGGTCCAAAAAGAGCCTCCGCGGTAGCAGCGGGATATGACCTTTTTAGTGTGGAGAACGCCGTGGTTGTAAAAGGAGGAAAAGCATTGATAGACACAGGCATCCAGGTTAAAATCCCGGATGGATGCTATGGACGTATAGCACCGAGGTCGGGTCTAGCAATAAAGTACTCGATAGATGTTGGTGCCGGGGTTATCGACCCCGATTATCGAGGTCCAGTGAAAGTCCTGTTATTTAATTTCGGGGACAAAGATTTCAGAGTACGTACAGGTGATCGAATTGCACAGTTAATCTGTGAGCGCATAGGGTTCCCCATTGTTGAGGAAGTACCTTCATTACCACCCACTGAAAGAGGAAAGAGCGGATTTGGCTCTACGGGGGCAAGAGAGGTAAAGAACTTAACGGCCCTTGGTGAGGAAAGGACTGAAGAGGATCTGGGGCCCCAGATAGAAGATTGGGTAAAGCAACCCTCCCCTAGGATAGGTTCTGAGTTGACCCCTCAACAACAAAAAGAGTTAATGCAACTATTAGTAAAATCTTCTGACGTATTAACTACTCTACCGGGCGAGACCCATCTCGTAGCGCACGAAATAATCACAGTACCGGGACGAGTCGTACGACAACGTCCATATAGGATGCCTGAATCCAGAAAACAGGAAGTTATTGCCCAGGTAAAGGAAATGCTGGCCACAGGCATAATAGAGGAGTTCCGGAGCCCGTGGTCCAGCCCTATAGTGTTGGTGCCAAAGCCCAACGGAACCTTAAGGTTTTGCATTGACTTTCGCCAGGTCAACGATATCTCGCAATTCGATGCTTATCTTATGCCCCGCATAGATGACCTTCTGGACCGTTTGGGGCGGGCGAAATATCTAACCACCTTAGATTTAAGCAAAGGCTACTGGCAGATCCCCTTAACCCGGGATTCAAAGCCCAAAACGGCCTTTTCTACGCCAATTGGGTTATACCAATTTCGGCGGATGCCGTTTGGTTTGCATGGGGCAGCGGCTACATGTCAGCGTCTTCTAGACCAGGTTTTGAGGCCCCACCATGAATACGCTCTTGCGTACATGGATGATGTCGTAATATATAGCACAACCTGGCCACAACACCTTACTAGGGTGGAAGCAGTGCTTAGAGCACTAAGGAGGGCGGGTCTCACACTCAACCCCGAAAAATGTTTGTTTGCCACGGAGGAGGCCAAATATCTAGGCCATATGATAGGAAGGAGCCTGGTAAAACCCTTGGCGAGCAAGATAGAAAGTGTTAAAGAGTTCCCCAGGCCCGCAACGAAAAAGCAAGTACGAAGCTTCTTGGGATTGCTCGGCTACTATCGCCGATTCATACCCCGCTTCGCAGAAGAAAGCATTCTCTTCACAGAGATGTTGAAGAAAAATGCACCGAACCATGTCTGGTGGACCCCGGAAGCAGAGATAGCATTCCTGACCCTCAAGGAAAAGCTATGTAGTGCCCCAGTATTACGAGGCATAGATTTTAACCTACCGTTTATAGTGCAAACCGATGCGTCGGATACAGAGTTGGGGGCAGTGATGTCCCAGGTATTCGAGGGTAGGGAGCATCCTGTAGCCTACTTAAGTAGGAAACTCTCTCCGGCGGAAAGAAACTATGCCACTATAGAAAGAGAGTGTTTAGCCATAAAGTAGGCCATTGAAGCTCTTCGCTTTTATCTCACAGGGAGGAAGTTCCTACTAATAACTGATCATGCTCCATTAAAATGGCTTCACCAAATGAAGAATAGTAACACACGATTAACCAGGTGGCACATAGCGCTCCAATCTTTTAATTTCATGGTTCAGCACCGAGCAGGGAGAATGCACGGGAACGCAGATGCGCTCTCCCGAATTACGTGCTGTCCACCAAAACTAAAGAGTCATGGGATAGGAGGCAGTGTACTATTGTGGATCAGGAACTGGTTAAAAGATAGAAAGCAGAGGGTAGGGCTAACTGGCCAATTTTCCCAACGGAGAAAGGTGAATAGTGGTGTACCCCAGGGATCTGTACTGGGACCGCTGCTTTTTGACATATTCATAAATGACCTGGAAAGTGGAATAACGAGTGAGGTTATCAAATTTGCAGATGACACAAAACTATTTAAAGTTGTTAAAACCCAAGAGGATTGTGAAAAATTGCAAGAGGATCTTGATAAATTGGAAGACTGGGCATCAAAATGGCAGATGAAATTTAATGTGGACAAGTGCAAGGTTATGCACCTAGGGAAGAACAACCCAAACTATGGTTACACGATGCAAGGTTCCACATTAGGAACCACCACCCAGGAAAAAGATTTAGGCGTCATTGTGAATACCATGTTAAAACCCTCGGCCCAGTGTGCAGCGGCGGCCAAGAGAGCAAATA
This sequence comes from Ichthyophis bannanicus, assembly GCA_033557465.1. NCBI lineage: Eukaryota > Metazoa > Chordata > Amphibia > Gymnophiona > Ichthyophiidae > Ichthyophis > Ichthyophis bannanicus. The sequence goes on from CM066035.1 coordinate 259,890,768, forward strand.
GAATGCTAGGTATGATAAGGAAAGGAATGGAAAATAAAACAAAAGATATTATAATGCCTCTATATCGTTCCATGGTGAGACCGCACCTTGAATATTGTGTGCAATTCTGGTCGCCGTATCTTAAAAAGGATATAGTGATTTTAGAAAAGGTACAGAGAAGAGCCACCAAAATGGTAAAAGGGATGGAAGGATACTCCTATGAAGAAAGGCTAAAAAGGTTAGGGCTCTTTAACCTGGAAAAGAGACGGCTGAGGGGAGATATGATAGAAGTCTATAAATTAATGAACGGAGTGGAACGGGTAAACGTAGATTGATTGTTTACCTTATCAGAATATAGAAAGACTAGGGGACATGCAATGAAGCTGCAGGGTAAACTATTTAAGACTAATAAAAGAAAATATTTTTTCACTCAACGTGTAATCAAACTCTGGAATTTGTTACCGGAGGATGTAGTAAAGGCTGTTAGTGTAGCTGGGTTTAAAAAAGGTTTGGACAAGTTCCTGGAGGAAAGGTTCATAAACCATTATTAAGAAGTGACCGAAGATATCAATGCTTGACCCAGTACAAGCATTGTGGAACTTGTGTCTCTTGGGGAAACTGCTAGGTACATGTGACCTAGATTGGCCACTGTTGGAAACAGAATACTGGGCTTGATGGACCTTGGTCTGACCCAGTATGGCATATCTTATGTTCTTATGTTCTTAGTGTCTGGTGGATCACTCCCCAAGTAGCTTGGACCTCTTGCTGGTTCCATGGGGTGGGGAGAGGAACTCCTTGCTTGCAAGTAGAAGGTGGCACAGACATTTGGTCTCTGCACAGTAGAAGTTGGGGAGCCTGCTCGACATGCTGCCAACTTCTCCACTGGCCCTCATGCTCTGGCCTTACATTGCTGTACTTGCTTGTGTATCATCACTTGCGCCTGGATGTCCATGGGTCTCTGTACCTTGACAGCACCCTGGGCTTCCGCATCATTGTATTCTTTATGGGCTGACTGTGCAGCAGCCTCGTCCACCTTTTACATCCATTTCAACATGCTTCCCTCGTTCTATTTTACTATTGGCCTAGACATCCACAAGCCCGGTTCAAAATTTGTGTGCATTTTCTGCACATCCCCCTTTGGGCATCCTACAGATGCCCTATACATCCTATATAAAATGCCCCTTCATATTTGTATATTAATTGCACTTAATCATTCAACCCAAAACAAAAATTATATCATTCTTCCCACAATAAAACCTTTCTGCAAAAAATAAAAATCTCCATTTCACTTTTCCTCAGTCAAAAAATTCACTGGCAATATATTGCTCTCCAAATAATTGCCTTCAGTAGTGTACAGAACACTTAGCTTAGTTTTGTCATGTATCCCAGGGTATCTTTAAGCAAAAATCCACTTTCATACTGCAGTCCAAAGGTTCCAGTAGGATCAAGCAGCAAAATCTCAAGCACACTCAAAGAATGGCATCATCCAAGAAGAAAATGCTCACCCTGGCATCATTGGCAACCATTTACTATAGCAGCCAATAAAAGGGTTAACAAAAAAGAAAAGAAATAATAGACTAAAAATAATAAAACACAGTAACTTTCATTGAAACATGTCATTGATATGTAATTAAAAGTTAAAGTTAAAATAATAATAAAGATAAAAACACAAGGAAGTAAGTTTCATTCTGCTGTCAAGCAGTTATCTGCATTCTCATGGCCCTCTAAAGCATTGTCTCCCTGTGAAGCACAGATGGAATTATCCTCACAAAAGCTATCAGGAAATAATAGATTTTAAGTCCACTTTTACATTTTATATGGACAAATAATGGGTTATGATTTTAAGAACATGAGGGGGGGGGGGGGGGGTATTCAGTGCTGCTGAAGTTTAATCCCAGTATATAATGCCAGAGCCATATCCAGCCACTGGCATTGAATATCCAGATTGGCCGCAGAACCCGGAAGCTAATCAGGCAGTGGCAATATTGAATCACTGCCTGGTTAGCTTCCGTGGCTAAAGTAAGGCCAGCATTTGCTGCACCTTACTTTACCTATGGGTCGCTATCAGAGTAGCAGCTCAATATTGCTGCGGCCCAGTTAGTGACAGGTACTGACCTGGAAATTCCCCAGCATGCCTGGTGCTAACCGGTTAGTATTGGGGCATATATCAGCAGGACCCGCGGATATTCAGTGACACTAACCATGTTATGCTGCTGAATATCTAGCTCAGCGGCAATTACAAGGTTTGCAGGTCTGCAAACCATGAAAGTGCCTTTGAATATCCCCCCATGATAAATATAATCTATGAACATTCTTGAAGTTGCACTAATATGGATGGTTTTAAGAAAGCCCATACTAAACATTGATGGTAGATCCTGATGAGTTTAATATTTCTTCAATCCATGGTGTTTATCCGTATTTAAGAATCTTGTGGATGTGTTGAGTTTATACAATTTATTTATTTTTCTGATATTTTTATCTGGGTCACCAGCCACTCTCACTATCACCAAAGCAATCATAAGAACATAAGAATATAAGATATGCCATACTGAGTCAGTCCAAGGTCCATCAAGCCCAGTATCCTGTTTCCAACAGTGGCCAATCTAGGTCTTACGTACCTAGCAGTTTCCCCAAAAGACACAGGTTCCACAATGCTTGTACTGGGTCAAGAATTGATATCCTGGGTCCCTTCTTCATAATGGTTTATGGACCTTTCCTCCAGGAACTTGTCCAAACCTTTTTAAAACCCAGCTACACTAACAGCCTTTACTACATCCTCCGGTAACAAATTCCAGAGTTTGATTACACGTTGAGTGAAAAAAATATTTTCTTTTATTAGTTTTAAATAGTTTTCCCTGTAGCTTCATTGCATGTCTCCTAGTCTTTCTATATTCTGATAACATAAACAATTGATCTATGTTTACCTGTTCCACTCCGTTCATTAATTTATAGACTTCTAGCATATCTCCCCTCAGCCGTCTCTTTTCCAGGTTAAAGAGCCCTAACCTTTTTAGCCTTTCTTCATAGGAGTATCCTTCCATCCCATTTAATATTTTGGTGGCTCTTCTCTGAACCTTTTCTAATAAGGCTATATCCTTTTTAAGATACGATGACCAGAATTGCACACAATATTCAAGGTGCGGTCTCACCATGGAACGATATAGAGGCATTATAATATCTTTTGTTTTATTTTCCATTCCTTTCCTTATGATACCTAGCATTCTATTTGCTCTCTTGGCCGCCGCTGCACACTGGGCTGAGGGTTTTAACATGTTATCCACAATGACGCCTAAATCTTTTTCCTGGGTGGTAGTTCCTAATGTGGAACCTTGCATCGTGTAACCATAGTTTGGGTTGTTCTTCCCTAGGTGCATAACTTTGCACTTGTCCACATTAAATTTCATCTGCCATTTTGATGCCCAGTTTTCCAATTTATCAAGATCCTCTTGCAATTTTCCACAATCCTCTTGGGTTTTAACAACTTTAAATAGCTTTGTGTCATCTGCAAATACCTCACTCGTTATTCCCTTTTCCAGGTCATTTATGAATATATCAAAAAGCAGTGGACCCAGCACAGATCCCTGGGGTACACCATTATTCACCTTTTTCCATTGGGAAAATTGGCCATTTAGCCCTACCCTCTGCTTTCTATCTTTTAACCAGTTCCTGATCCACAATAGTACACTGCCTCCTATCCCATGACTCTTTAGTTTTGCCAAAAATCTCTGATAAGGGACCTTTTCAAAGGCTTTCTGAAAGTCCAGATACACTATGGGGTATGTTTACTAAACTGCGGTAATGTAGCCGCAGCTACGTTAAGGCACGTTATGTAACATTAAGGCGCCTTACTGTTACATTCTGTAACGTTAAGGCGCCTTAATGTTACATAATGCGCCTTAACGTTCCCGGCCGCGGTAAATCCAGAAAAGGGTGGAGAAAGGGTCAATGGGCAGGGAGTGGGTGAGGAGAGGCCCCTTTCACACTAACGCGGAGAAATTAAGGGCTGAATCCTAACGCAACTGAAAACCTGGTGTTAGCACACATTTGCAAGAGAGAGAAACCATTTCAGTGTCAGCAATGTACAGCATAGGCAGGGAGCCCAAGAAAGGTGATAGTAGTGCTCCATTTGCAGCAACAGCATAGTGCCCTGGTATGAAAGGCCACTATGGTGATGGCGCAAATGGGGCATGTGGGCTGCAGGCGGAACATACAGTGGGGGCTACTTGGGCACAGGGTGGACTAGGCGGTTGCTGAGGTGGCACATAGGAACGCAGAAAACGGAAACCAGCAAGACAGCAACTGACCAGGGTCAGACATGCCCATGAGTCTGTGGCCCACAGTGTCCCATCCAGGAGACACTACCCAGCAGGTACCCCAAGGGGCGCATAACATTGACAGGTGGTGCCTGGGGAAGCGTGGACATCCATGTAGGCACCCCTACCACAGAACCCACACCTTAGGCAGCTGACTACCTGCCCTCTGGGTGGCCTGGATGGCGCACCACCGGCACCAATAGCATATGGTCATGGCGGCATGGCAGAGGGGGTGGGTGATTGTGCTGGAGGGAGCAGTGGCACCCGCCTGCAGTGGACCTAGGCCATGCCCTGTACCAGTACGTGGTGTGCAGTGCAACAGAAGAGGTCTGGCCAAGGAATGTAAGGGTAGCCCCAGGGACCACTGTGCTGCTGTGGCAACAGTGTGGTGCAGTACACTCATCCAGCATGTCCACGAGCAGAGGGTCAGAGGTTCAGGTCCCATCTGTGGATCCTGCAGAGCATCTCCCCATAGTTTTAGCCCACAATGCAGCCACAACAACAACATGGGCAAACTCCAATGCAGTGGTGCACAGGGCTATGGACACCCACTCACAAGGGCTCCACTATCCACAGCTTCATGGAGTGTCAGGCTGTTGGCCCCAGCACAGAGCTGCAGTTATCACCAGAGCACTACTACTATCCCCTGCACAGATTATCAATGTCGGCACTGTGATCAAGACCAGTGCAGTGGGTAGGGTTGTCAACCACCTCCATCTCTGCACAATGCTGAGATAGGTGTGGGAGTGTGCATTTGTCTCTCCATTGTTTTGTGTCTGCCAACACCTCACTGAGCCCACATTGCTCACACTGCTTCCAGCGTTAGCCTGCAAATATGCATAATGAGAAGCAAGGTATTGTGGGTATGGCCCAGACAGGGCAGATTGGCCAGGATGCATCTGCACAGGGTGGAGGGCAATGGCTGGGACACTGTAGTGCTTGACCACCACCTGCATGGACAGGGTGGCCAAAGCATGTCACGTTGGGGGGGGGGGGTATGCTCACTCTGACCGAGCAGTGACCATGGCATGTCTATGTTCCCACCTAGTGCCCCACATTATTTGTTTCTAGTAATACCTGTGTGTTCCTGGTTTTGGGATCCAATCATGGCTGCTACCTGCTTGGTGTCTGTGCTGTGCATCTCATCTCTGGGTGCACAGGGTTCCCCTGTGAGATTGCACTATGGACTGGTTAGTGTGCTGTTTGCAGTTCATCTGTGCCTGGTGGGAACACCTTGTAGGATACTGCAGGTGCAGTCTGATTATGCTGTGGGCAGTTGAGACTTGCCCTCCCTCACTTGGTTTGCAGCTTGTCGTGCTGTGAGGGCTTGTGTGCATCAGTGATGCTGAGAGCTAAACTATCGGTAGTTTAACTACTGGCAGGGTCTCCCAAGATGGACAGGTCTCAGCTGAGGTGCCAGACCAAGACAAACCACCCATCTGGGCAGCAGCAGAATGGGATAGTGTTGACGGCGGAGGATCACATTTTTGTGACAACGGCAACAACACCAAACTTAACCCTTTGAAGTCCTACTATAATATTTTAATCCACATTCTGCAGCCGAGTTAATGTTTGCATATGTCAGGAAAATTGTACCCGTCTTATTCAATATGTTCCAATAGTGACGTTCCCTCTGCCATGGTCATGTATTATATACCATTTGATAGGAATATTTAGGCAGAAGTTTGGATCCCGAAAGTTTTGGGCTTGGCCTGGAAAGGGTTAAACTGCGCGGAAGAAAGGCCCGGCAATCTACTTCTGCATCTTGCCATGAAAACCCAATGGATAGTTACAACAAAACAAATAGTGCTATGGTGCTGGAAGATGAGACCCCAGGTCGGAAGGCACTCAACTAGCTACTGGGGAAGAACTGAAGACTTTTCAGAGTAAAGCCAGCATTTATGATGTGGTTAGATCAAAGCCCTCGGGAAGTCTGACTGCTGATGTAGCTGCGCATGAAATGAGAGTCAGAAGTTGTAAAAATGTCTTACACATTGGAACATGGAACGTACGAAGCATGAACCAAGGGAAGTTGGAGGTGGTCAAGAATGAAATGGAACGTGTACAACTTGATCTGTTCGGTGTCAGCAAACTGAAATGGACTGGCATAGGGCACTTTGCATCAGATGATCACATGGTCTACTATGCTGGAAATGAAAGACAAAGAAGAAATGGTGTTGCATTTATAATAAAGAAGAAACTTGCAAGAACTGTAATGAAATACAATGCAGTCAGCGAACGCCTAATCTCTATTCGTCTACGAGGATTGCCTATCAACACAACTATAATTCAAGTATATGCCCCAACAACAGCTGCAGAAGAGAATGAAATTGAAGAGTTCTATGAACAAGTACAAGCTGAAATTGACAGAACATGCAAACAGGATATCCTGATAGTCATGGGTGACTGGAATGCAAAAGTTGGCAACAAAGAAGAAGGCAAAGTAGTTGGAAAATATGGACTTGGCAACAGAAATGAAGCTGGAGAAAGACTGATAGAATTCTGCAAGACCAATGATCTATTCATCTCAAACACCTTCTTCCAGCAACACAAGCGACGACTGTACACATGGACTTCACCCAATGGATTGTGTAAAAATCAAATTGACTACATCTGTGGAAGTCAACGATGGAAAAGCTCTATAACATCAACAAAGACAAAACCTGGAGCTGACTGTGGTACAGATCATCAACTACTAGTATGCAAACTCAAGCTAAAGTTAAAAAAGAGCAAACCACTCATGAATGCAGCAAAATATGACCTTGAGAATATACCACTGGAATTTAAAGACTGCCTGCAAAATCGATTTGCTGCTTTAGATACAAATGACAGAGCTCCGGAAGAGTTATGGAATGACATTAAGAAAGTTGTGTTGGAAGAAAGTGAGAAGTCTCTACAAAAGGTGAAAAAGCAAAAACGGCCAAAATGGATGACGGATGAAACTCTGAAAATTGCCCAGAAACGCAGAGAAGCTAAAGCCAGAGGAGAAAGAAAGACAATCGCAGAACTCAACAGAGATTTCCAACGTGCAGCAAGACAGGACAAGGAAAAGTACTACAATGACACTTGCAAGGAAATAGAAGCAGAAATATTAGAGGAAGAACAAGATCGGCTTTCCTGAAGCTACGAGAGTTAAAGAAAAAGTTCCAGCCTCGAATTGGAATGTTACAAGATGCTCAAGGATCTATGTTGAATGATGCTGAGAAGATCAAGAAAAGGTGGAAGGAATATACAGAGTTTTTATATGATAAAGATCAAGTGGACCAACAGCCGTTTCAACCTGTACCTTATGATCGGGAACCATTGGTGATGAAAGAAGAAGTTGAAGCAGCATTGAAAGCCTTATCAAAGAACAAAGCACCAGGCATTGATAGCATTCCTATAGAAGTATTGCAGCAATCTGATGCAGCTGTTACCATACTTACAAGGCTCTGCCAAGAAATATGGAAGACAACATCATGGCCAACTGACTGGAAAAGATCTGTGTTTATACCAATACTAAAGAAAGGTGATCCAACTGACTGTGGAAATTATCGAACAATCGCTCTGATCCCACATGCCAGCAAGATTCTACTGAAGATTATTCAAAAGAGACTACAACCATACCTGGAACAAGAACTACCTGAAGTGCAAGCAGGGTTCAGGAAAGGGCGAGGAACGAGAGACATCATTGCGGGTGTGAGATGGATCCTTGAAAAGACTAAAGAATACCAAAAGGATATCTATTTGTGCTTTATCGACTATAGCAAGGCTTTTGACTGTGTAAACCATGAGAAACTCTGGGCCACATTAAGAAGCATGGGTATACCAGAACACCTGATCGTTCTCTTGCGCAATCTGTACATTGATCAAGAAGCAACAGTTCGAACGGAACAAGGAGAAACAGAATGGTTTAAAATAAGCAAAGGTGTAAGACAAGGCTGCATACTTTCCCCCTACCTGTTTAATTTATATGCAGAACAAATCATCAGAGAAGCAGGATTGTATGAAGACAACAGAGGTGTGAAGATTGGTGGAAGACTCATCAACAATCTTCGCTATGCTGATGATACTACATTACTGGCTGAAAGTGAAGATGATCTGAAACATTTGCTTCTCACAATCAAAGAACATAGTCTCAAAATGGGCCTGCACCTTAATGTAAAGAAGACAAAGACCATGACAACTGGCATAATCAACAGGTTCATCGTTGAAGGAGAAGAAATTGAAATTGTGAACAACTTTAACCTACTTGGATCAACTATCAATAAAGAAGCAACAAGCAGTCAAGAAATCAAACGACGCATTGCTCTTGGCAGAATGGCTATGAAAGACCTAGATAAGATTCTCAAGAGCAGAGATGTCTCTCTCCATACAAAGATTTGACTTGTTCAAGCCATGGTATTTTCAATAACATCATATGGATGTGAAAGCTGGACAGTGAAAAAGACAGACAGGAAGAAAATTGATGCCTTTGAATTATGGTGCTGGCGGCGAATACTGTGTATACCATGGACTGCCCGAAGAACAAACCAGTCGGTACTAGAGGAGATCAAACCTAAGCTTTCTTTAGAAGCTCAGATGACAAGACTTTGACTTTCATACTTTGGACACATCATGCGAAGAGAGAGATCATTAGAGAAAGACATCATGCTTGGCAAGATAGAAGGTCAACGCAAAAGAGGAAGGCCAGCAATGAGATGGATCGATACAATAACAGCAGCTACGGGTACCAGTCTGTCAACAATGAGCCGCCTGACTGAAGACCGAACACAATTTAGGATAGCTATCCAGAAGGTCGCCATGAGTCGACTCCGACTCGACGGCACTTAACAACAACAACAACCCCAAGCATCACTGCTAGTCTGCAATGGTCACAGGTATGGCACTAGCCCAGTGGCCCTGGAGGGCTGTCATCTGGCCACAGCATGTCACGCGGGGGGGGGGGGGGGTGTCACTCTTCCTCTGACCAAGCAGTGACCATGGCATGTCTATGTTCCCACATCGTGCCACACATTATTTGTTTCTAGTGTTAACTCTGTGTTCCCAGTTCTGGGGCCCAATCACGGAAATACCTGCTTGGTGTCTGTGCTGTGCATCCCACTTCTGGGTGTATAGGGTTCCTCTGTGAGCATACACTATGGACTGGCTTAGTGGGCTGTCTGCAGTTTGCCTGTGCATGGTGGGAACACATTGTAGGATGCTGCAGGTGCAGTCTTGACTGTGCTGTCTGTTCATGAATGGCAGACTGTGGCATGGGGCAGTTGTGCCTACCCCCAAGCATCACTGCTGGTCTGCAATGGTCACAGGTATGGCACTGGCCCTGCAGGGCTGTCATCTGCCAGCAGGACTGTGGTTGCTGGTACTGCAGCCATTCTGCAGGGTGCAGGCACCTGTCCCACCATGCCCTCATCTACAAAAGGGGTGATTGAGGCCCCTTGGGGATATATAGCACATACCACTTAGACCCATAGTGGCAGTGCTACATTGCCCTCATGCGAGTCTAGATACCCCACTGCCCTGATAACAGGTACCCAGCCAGACCTTAACACCAGGCATGCACTAATCTAGGTGGTGTCCAGACCCACATGTGACTGCAGACCACAGCTGGAACAGATGTACCTTTGGTTGCACTGCTGGGAATACCTGTCACTCATTAGCAGTGCTGGGGATGTGCAGCAAGACCTATCTCTAGCACCACATGTACTGTGGACCTAGTGCTGGGCGCCCATCCTATCCCTCAGGGTGAACATGGAACCTGCACAATGGTATGGTCTGTAGCTACTCTGTGCCTGTATCACGCACTGTCAGTCTGTCTTACCATGTTGCTGTACCAGAGAGGTGCAGACCCCATTTGGTGGTCACCTGTAGGCTGCTGTTCTGCATGTGCAATGCATCATGGGTGCTGGTGAGGTTACCCTATCCTGGCACACAGAGGAGACGGTTTGTGCAGTGACCTGAAGTCCTTCTGTACCCAGTCATTGCTGTACAACAGGCAGAGGTATAGCCTACTGGTTAGTACACTGATGTTCTAGGTGGAGGTCATGGGTTCAATTTCTCATTGTTTCCTCCTGTCCAAGGCAGATATTTTGCTTGCCTGTGACAGTCATATCTTTGCAGATCCATGCTGACAGCCCATAGTACCCTCACCACAGTTGCCAGCAATCCCTATAAGGCGTTATAAGGCTCCTAATTGGGCACATTACAAGGCACGTTACAAGGCACCTTATTGGGCACAGTACAGGACACATTAAGGCATGTGCCTAGTAAGATGCCTTGTAATGTGCATTGTACTGTGCCTAATAAGGTGCCTTATAACGTGCCTTGTACTGTGCCTAATAACACTGCCTTATAACGCGCCTTGTACTGTGCCTAATAAGGTGCCTTGTACTGTGCCTAATAACAGTGCCTTGTAACGTGCCTTGTACTGTGCCAATAAGGTGCCTTATAACGTGCCTTGTACTGTGCCTAATAAAGGTGCCTTGTAACGTGCCTTATAACGCGCCTTACAAGGCGCGTTACCTGACGGCTTGCCATACTGATGCCCCACCCATGCCTTTATATGGGCATCTATACCTTTACTGTGGAAACTAACGCGAATGACATTACCACAGTTTAGTAAACATACCCCTATATCAACCGACTCACCTTTGACCTCCATCCTTGACTTAATCCTCCTTGTAACAGAATGACCCCGCCAATGGCACACATTGGTATCAGATTGTTGGCTTCACCTCAAAATATGGAAAGATAAAAGAAAGAAAGTGAGCACATCACTGCATTTATGAAATAATGAAATAATAAGTACTAAACAAACCATTTGCTACACATTCCTTATACCTTAGCAGAGACAGGTCAAATCAGCTATCTGCAATATCTTTACATTATATACATTTATGAAAGATGCTGACTTAGATTTAGGGATGGTCATGGAGATGTGGTACATGGATTACCATGACTGGGATATAACTATACCAGGCTATAATCTATTCAGAAGGAAAATAGTGCTGTTGAGGTTACCCTATCCTGGCACACAGAGCAGACAGTTTGTACAGTGACCTGTAGTCCTTCTGTACCCAGCCAGTGTTGTGCAACAAGCCATAGAGGTATAGCCTACTGGTTAGTACACTGATGTTCTAGGTGGAGGTCATGGGTTCAATTCTTCATTGTTCCCTCCTGTCCAAGGCAGATATTTTGCTTGCCTGTGACAGTCATATCTTTGCAGATCCGTGCTGCCAGCCCATAGTACCCTCACCACAGTTGCCAGCAATCCTTATAGGGCGTTATAAGGCTCCTAATTAGGCACATTACAAGGTATGTTACAAGGCACCTTATTGGGCACAGTACAAGGCACGTTACAAGGCATCTTTATTAGGCACAGTACAAGGCACGTTAAGGCCAAATGGAGAAAGGTGAATAGTGGTGTACAACGGGGATCTGTGCTGGGTCCGCTGCTTTTTGACTTATTCATAAACGACCTAGAAAGTGGAATAACGAGTGAGGCTATCAAATTTGCAGATGACACAAAACTATTTAAAGTTGTTAAAACCCAAGAGGATTGTGGAAAATTGCAAGAGGATCTTGATAAATTGGAAGACTGGGCATCAAAATGGCAGATGAAATTTAATGTGGACAAGTGAAAGGTTATGCACCTAGGGAAGAACAACCCAAACTATGGTTACACGATGCAAGGTTCCACATTAGGAACCACCACCCAGGAAAAAGATTTAGGCATCATTGTGGATACCATGTTAAAATCCTCAGCCCAGTGTGCAGCGGCAGCCAAGAGAGCAAACAGAATGCTAGGTATCATAAGGAAAGGAATGGAAAATAAAACAAAAGATATTATAATGCCTCTATATCGTTCCATGGTGAGACCGCACCTTGAATATTGTGTGCAATTCTGGTCGCCGTATCTTAAAAAGGATATAGCGATATTAGAAAAGGTTTAGAGAAGAGCCACCAAAATGGTAAAGGGGATGGAAGGATACTCCTATGAAGAAAGGCTAAAAAAGTTAGGGCTCTTTAACCTGGAAAAGAGAAGGCTGAGGGGAGATATGATAGAAGTCTATGAATTAATGAACGGAGTGGAACGGGTAAACGTAGATAGATTGTTTACGTTATCAGAATATAGAAAGACTAGGGGATATGTAATGAAGCTACAGGGTAAACTATTTAAGACTAATAAAAGAAAATATTTTTTTCACTCAATGTGTAATCAAATTCTGGAATTTGTTACCAGAGGATGTAGTTAAGGCTGTTAGTGTAGCTGGGTTTAAAAAAGGTTTGGACAAGTTCCTGGAGGAAAGGTCCATAAATCATTATGAAGAAGGGATGCAGGATATCAATGCTTGACCCAGTACAAGCATTGTGGAACCTGTGTCTTTTGGGGAAACTGCTAGGTACATATGACCTAGATTGGCCACTGTTGGAAACAGGATACTGGGCTTGATGGACCTTGGTCTGACCCAGTATGGCATATCTTATGTTCTTATGTGCCTTGTACTGTGTCTAATAACAGTGCCTTGTAACATGCCTTATAACGTGCCTTGTATTGCACCTAATAACAGTGCTTTGTAACGTGCCTTATAACGTGCCTTGTATTGCGCCTAATAACAGTGCCTTGTAACGTGCCTAATAAGGTGCCTTATAACGTGCCTTGTACTGTGCCTAATAAAGGTGCTTTGTAACGTGCCTTATAATGTGCCTGATAACACGCCTTATAAGGCGCGTTACCTGACGGCTTGCCATACTGATGCCCCGCCCACGCCTTTATATGGGCATCTGTACCTTTACCGCGGAAACTAACGCAAATGACATTACCGCAGTTTAGTAAACATACCCCATAGTGACACCTTTACTTCAAAATGTATTTTATTTGAATATTATTGATAACAGGTACATACACATAAAACGAGGTCCACACTGAGGGCATGTACACACATTCAGAACATGGCTTGAGCACATACAATACAACATCAAATAAATTAAGAGCAGAGTGGACAGATGAATGCAACAAGCAATCAACTGACATAGGTTATCACTTGGAAACATCTAAGATGAGAGTATCAATGTGCAGGAAAATATGTAGCACCTGAGTGCATTGAGAAATAATGTTAAGTAGGCATCCCCCCCCGCTCCTGCCCACCCAGTCCCAGGGCGGGCAGGAAAGCGAAGACTCCCCGAGGGGGCCAAGGACTAGCAGAGGTCAGGACGGGGGAAATACCACACCCCAATGAACTAGCAGTCGCTGGTGCAGATATAAAGGGTGGGCAAAACCGCCCAATCCACACAATCTCACTACTACTTATATGCCCCAGTGCCCACCTCCCCCCCTACCTCCCCCCCCATCTACTACTACCCCCCAACCTCACCCCCCCTTCTCTCCACCCCAAAGCAAGCCAATACCCAAAATCAAATCCAAAAAATAAACCCCAAACCTCTCTCAAACCCCGATGCCCTCGATATACCGTGGTGTAGAACCCAAGAAGGAGTACCCTGGTCCCTTACCCAGTGGCCTATTCAAGTAGAAACAGTAAACAGCATGGGTCAAGGTATGGAAATTGGAGCTATAGAAATTATATATTCAACACCGCGCTGCGTTCTGGGGGGGATAGCGTATTAATAAAGGGCTGCCAGATTCCAAGGAAGCGATCCCAGCCAGACCCCCCCACTTGTTTAGCCGTGAGCTTTTCCATATACATCAGGTTCAGCAGAGCTCTCCTCCACATCACGAAGGGGGGGGGGAGAGCTCATAAGCCAACATTCCAACAACACCTTCTTTTGCCACCAGAACACCCCGATCCAGCAAAGCCCGGTGAGATGCCGGGGGCAAAGGCCCGACCTCCCCCCAACAATGAAAAAGGCAGAGTTGCCAGTGCCCCAATTCCCCCACAGGCAGCCACTGCCCTAGGGAGGACTGCACCAACTTCCAAAGGGATTGCACAGCGGTGCACAGCCAAAATTTGTGAAGCAGGGTGCCCTCAGCCTGTTGACACCAACCGCACGTAGGGGTATCTCGTAACCCCACCCGGTGGGCCCAGCTATCACTCGCATATGCCCTCCAAAGAAATTTAAATTGCATCTCCTGCAAGTAAATCCATATTGCCCCCCTGGGAACGCGATCAAAGGCGAGTTGCAACAGGTCTACAGTCAGATCAGATAGCCCATCAGCGACCCATCTACGGGTGAGAGTCTGGAGGTACACCGAGTCGACCCAGGGACAGAGCAGTTGCTTTCGCTCCGCCCGGTCCAGAAGCTCTTTCCCTACCCAGCCACCTAGTAGTTTACGCGGGTCCCGCGTAAGTAAGAGATTGGGGATTTGTTTCCTCAGCTGATCAATATAATGGCGGAGTTGAAGGTAGCCATAGAAATCCCTTGGGTCCAAATGATAAGTATGGCTCAAAGATTGAAAGCTCTCCAGGGCGCCCCCTTCGGTTCTACCAAGATCCCCCAAGCACACTATCCCCTTCTGACGCCAAACATGGAAGATCGAGGAATCCGCACAACCCGGCACAAAATCCGAGTTTCCAACTAAGGGCAATAGCAAGGAGCATGACGGATCCCACCCAACACGCTGGCAAATCTCCCGCCATGCCAACCGCAGGGTCCGCAAATAAGTGGGGATCCTCCCGGTCCCCAGACGGTGACCACTAGCACGATGAAGAATGAACAAACTGTGTAAGGGGGGCGAAAATGCCTGAAGTTGATGAATAGGCGCACAACCCTCCTCCACCTCCAATAGACCCCAAATATGTCGCGTCAAGAAGCAGAGATTGTAATGGGATAACGAGGGAAGCTCCAAACCCCCTTCCTCCCGCCTGCGTCGCAGAGCGCGGAGGGGTATACGCGGACGGGGGCCCCCCCCCATAAAAAGCCGGTCAAATACTTATCAAAAAGTTTCCAATCTTTCGCACGTACCCATAATGGCAAGAGCCGTAGCAGATACAACCATCTAGGGAGTTTCACCATAGTAAATAGTGCAATACGGCCACGGAGAGACAACGGAAAGGCTCACCAATGCTGAAACACAAGTTGCGCCTTACCCAGCATACCAGGTATATTCGCTTGATATAAACGCCCCGGATCGGCCGGCAATTGTATGCCCAAATACTTAATAGAGTCCTCAGCCCACGCCAAGGGAAACGTCCCCTGCCATACCGCCCGTACCTTCCCGCCCACGTCTAACGCCATAGATTTAGACATGTTGATCTTCAAGCCTGAAAACCCGCCAAAGTCCTGGATTAGATGCAAAACCCTCTGCAAGGAGTTCAGCGGATCAGTCAGGCAAAGGAGCATATCATCCGCAAAGGCACTGATTTTCATTTCCTCCCCTCCCATCCGAACACCGACCATGTGAGGGTCTTGCTGTATAGCTTGCAGAAGGGGTTCCAGCGCCAACACAAATAAAAGGGGCGACAGCGGACAGCCCTGCCGTGTACCGCGTTCTAAAATAAAAGGGGCTGAATAAATCCCGTTTACCCCCACCTGCGCCGCCGGGAGCTGATACAAAACCTGAGTCCACCGGGCAAACTCTCCCCGAATCCCAAAGCGTAAGAGCGCCTCCCAAAGGTACTTCCAAGCCACTCTATCAAACGCCTTTTCAGCATCTAGGCTTACAAGAAGCAAGGGAGAGTCCCGTCCAATACAGTGTTCCATATCCAAGAGGAGTTTAGCTATGTTCTTAGTGGCATCCCTGCCCATGACAAAGCCCACCTGTCTATCCCCAATTAAGGATGGAAGTAAAGGATTTAAACGCTGAGCTAGCACCGCAGCCAAGATCTTAGCATCAGTATTGATTAAGGAGATGGGACGAAAAGACGCCGGATCGAGCGGGTCCTTACCCGGCTTCGGAATAAGTGTAATATTAGCACAACGCATGTCCCTAGGAAAGCTTCCCTGAGACAACGCCTCCTCATACATAGCGACCAGACTAGGGACCAGCCTAGGAGAAAGCATCTTATAATATTCCCCACCAAACCCATCCGGTCCCGGGGCCCTATGCGGCTTCCCACGCTTTATGGCCGCTTGAATCTCCGCTCCCGTCAACGGGGCGTTTAGCGATGCCAGGGCCGCTTCGGAGAGCTGGGGCAGGGTGACCCTATCCAGAAATGCCGCACTCGAGCTCGCCGTATTATCTTCTGCTGTATAAAGGTGAGCGTAATACTCACGAAATATATCCGCAATCTGCTGGGGCTGATGGCAAACCCTTCCCTGTGAATCACGTAGCACCGGAATGAAGCGTGCCCCACCCGGGTCGCGAACCAGCCGCGCAAGAAGCTTCCCAGATCTGTTACCGAAGCGATATAGCTTGTGCTGGTAGTATTGCAGAGACATTCTCGCCCTCCGCTGAAGTAACTCATTAAGAGCTAGTTGGGCCCTAGCGAACTCCTGCTGCTTAATCTTAGCCCCGCGTCCTTGCAAAGTGGCTAGTTTGGATTGTAAAGCTCGGAGATTGCGCTCCAGGACCACAATACTGCGGTCAAGGTGACGCTTCCTGCGAGCGGTATACTCAATAATAGAACCGCGCATAACCGCCTTACTGGCCTCCCAGAAGAGTAAGGGGGAGCAATCAGGGGTGTCATTGAAAAGCACATACTCCGACCATTGCTGCTCTAGGAAAGATCGGAAATCAGCATCTTCCCACAGATGGGCCGGAAAACGCCATCCCCCTGTGCCCACCCCTTGGCAGTCCCAAGTGATCCAAACCATTCCATGATCTGAGATGGCTATGGGTTCTATATCTGCTCGCTCTACCCTAGAAATCGCCCTCTCACCCACCAGTATGTAGTCTATTCGGGACCACGTGAGATGGGCCCTCGATTGGTGTGTGTACACACGCTCTCCTGGGTGCAAGAGGCGCCACACATCCACAAGGCCCCCTAATCTACACAAGTAGCCAACTCCCTTATTAGTCCACGCCCCTTGAGCACTTGCCATCGATTTGTCGAGGCGTGGATCACTAGGACAATTAAAGTCTCCCGCCAATACCAAGTCACCATCCCCCACCTTCTGCACCAGACTCAACAGACACTTAAAGAAAGCGTGATCATACACATTAGGGGCATACACATTGCCGATCCAGAGTTCCTTATTATACAGTTTGGCTTGAAGAAAGACGTACCGCCCCTGCGGGTCTGAGTCAACATGTTTCACCTCAAAGGGGACTCCTTTTTTCACTAAGACTACCACCACCCCCGCCTTTTTGCCCCCAGCGGAGGCCCCATACATGCCCGCCACCCAATCCCTCACCAACTTCTGATGCTCTAGAGCACTCAAATGGGTCTCCTGCAGTAGGGCTAAGTGAGCCCCCTTCCGCTTGAGCGCCTGTAATATTTTAGTGCGCTTAATGGGGGAGTTGATGCCACCTACATTCCAGGAAATCAATTTAATCTGCTGATTATGGCACCCGAGTATTGTGAGCCTCCACTGCAGACACTCCCAGACAAACCCCCGGAGCCGCCCAGCCTCGGCGTCCGGAAGGAGCTTGATCCCGGCCATCAGGGGATCGCAAGGTGCCGAGGTCTCTGGGTATTTGGATACTGGCTATCCCCCCCTCCCCTCCCCTTCCCCCCTTCCCCCCTTTCCCCCCTCCCCCCCCCAAAGACTCTAGCCCCTCTACTATCTCCCCCCCCTCCCCCCTAACCCCCCCGCCACCCAACCCCCCTAAAAACACACATCCTACGTCAGCCAGAGAGCTGAACAGAAGTCACTAGCGGGCACCTCGGGGCTGCCCCGGACGCACAGCCAGGCCCATGTCCCTATGCATGCCTACCCCTCCTCAATGACAACATCCCGCCCCAGAAATGCCTCCCCCCCACTAACTCCCCCTCCCCATTATCCCTTCCATCCCACCAGACCCAAAAACATATAACCGGCTCAACTACACCATCAAAACAAAGCATGGTAGGAGGAAAAAAGATAGAAACGAATAGAGGGAAAGAATAGTACAATTACAACGTTGGAGAGTATACTATCCCAGAAAGAGAAATAACATCAGCCACCTGGCAGGATAATCAGGCACACAACAATATAACCACTGAAACCATACAATAGCATCAAAACCCTTGCGGGATCTAAACTAAAAGGAAACAGGGAGCAGGTAAATGGTAAAACACTATGTCCCAGGGAACCTGAGCAATGTCCTCCCAAGGTACCGCTGAGCCACATATGAGCAGTGATGGGGCCTACAGGTGGCCAACGGTGAGGCCTACAGAGTATATTTGGGCGTCCTTCCCGATGTCCCGTGAGGACGACAGGTCGCTCGCTAGCCCAGTACAGGCAGTACAAGGAGTACAGGTTTACCGCCCAATCCGGGCAGAATCATCACAGTTTCAATTATGGCTCCGCAGCCGCAGTTGATTCCGCCGCTCGTAGTGGGGAGTCCGCAGGCAGGCGCTCCAAGTATGCGGTAGCCTCCCCAGCAGTAGAAAAAACCATGTTTTTTCCCCAGGTGATGTAGGCGAAGAGTCGCAGGGAAGGCGAGGGTGAAACGGATCTTCTTTTGGAACAAGATCGAGCAGACTGCCGAGAACTCCTTGCGCTTAGCTGATACTACTGTGGAGTAGTCCTGAAAAAGGAGTATTTTGGAGTTTTCCAGCACAAGGCCCTCGTGCTGCCTGTACGCTCGCAGCAGTCTGTCCTTATGTGCAAAATTCAGGATGCGCGCGATCACCACTCGGGGCTTTAAGCGGTTATCCTGTCGAGGTCCAATTCGATGGGCCCTCTCCACCTTAAGCTCACCAACCATGGTAGGTAGTCCCAGGGCCTCCGGAAGCCATTTTTCAATGAGGGGCAGAATTTGCTGATCATTCTTAGATTCCGGGATACCCACCAGCCGAATGTTATTTCGGCGGGAGCGATTCTCCAAGTCATCCAACTTAGCTTGGCATGCTGTAAGTTGCGCACGAAGGCCATCATGCAGTCTTTCCTGCCGCCCCTCCTCATCCTCTATGGCAGACACGCGGTGTTCCAACTCATCTATCCGCTGCCCCTGTGCTGCTATCGCCTCCCCCATCTCCTCCAGCTTAGAGAGTATTCGATCTAGCTTGGGGTCAAGATGCCTAGCCACCTCTTTTGCGAGCTCTTCCGTGGCTGAATCCCCACTCTCCGCTCCGGGAGACGAGGGCTGCAACAACGCCGAGGCGGAGACCGAGGCCCTTGATTTTGGCGCCTTCTCCTTCTCCTTCTCCTTTTCTCGGCGTACCGGGGGCGGCATACCAGCCTCAGAGCAACACCGGGCTGCTGCACAATGTTGGGGCAAACACTCTCTCCACCGGCAATCACCTCCAGGCACTCAAAACGCTGATTTTATATCTATATCGCCAAGGCAGCCCCGGAGCTAGCGAAAACACGTCTTCACTTGCTCATGTGCCACGTGACTCCTGGTCATAGTGACACCTTTAAAATCTTCTTCAGGCCCACTTCTGACCCAACTATCTCATCATCGAGGAGGTACTAGGGCAGGGGCAAAGGAGACTCTATTGCTCTCATAGTCAAAGGTATGCTCCTCCTTCATTCTCTTCCCAACCTAGTTAGGGATCTCACTCATGTCCTCATCAGCAGAGAGCCCAGAAGTCCCAACCTGCTTCTCAGATAAAACCAGGGGTGAGTTCCGACTGCCTCTAGGTGAACATAACCAATTATCCTTTGTCCATATCAAACAACCAACCATTAAGAGGGAGGCTAGGAAAAGCTTTCTGCATAAAAGAGCTACTGTCAAAGGAGCTTGCATCCAATCTAGAGGCCAATTGGTCTTCACCAGAGGAAGAAGGGAAGGGATTCTACTCAAGGTATTTCCTGACCACAAAGAAGACAGGAGAATTTGATCACATCCTAGACCTAAGGGTTCTGAACAAACTCTTACTAAGAGAAAAGTTCAGAATGGTTACCCCGGTCATGCTAATTTCTTATCTCCAAAAAGGAGACTGGTTATGTTTTCTGGTTTTAAAGGATGCTTACACTCACATTCAAACACATTCTACTCAGAGGAAGTATCTCAGATTCATAATAGAAAAGCACCACTACCAGTACCACATACTGCCATTTGGACTTGCGTCAGCTCCACAGGTGTTCACAAAGTGCCTTGCCACAGTTGCATCTTATCTTTGCAGAATGAAGTACATGTGCTTCCCTACCTAGACTGTGTTAAGAACACACCTCAGGATGAACTCAAGAATCCATCCACACAACCATCTGGTTCTGGATCTGCTAAGGTTTGCATAAATTATCCCAAATGCAATTTAAGCCTGTCAACTCAACTCAACTGGAATTCATAGATGCTCTGCTAGACATAACTCAGGTAAAAGTCCTTTTTTTGAAAGAAAGGATCAGCAATCTAGTGTCCATCATAGAAGAAGTTCAAAAGAATCAGCAGACATTAGCATGGAACATGTTGAAAATGCTGGTTCATATTGCCTCAGAAGAACATGTCACGCCCTTGGCACATCTCAAAATGAGAAAAACTCAATGGACTTTGAGCATACAGTGGATACAAACCATTTACAGGCTCCAGAACATTATATCTGTAACTATACCACTCTGATCCATTCCAATCTGGCAAAAGGAATTCCCTTTCAACTTCCATCTTACCTAAAAGTACTTAGATGTGCCCAAGCTGGGCTGAGGAGCAGGGCCGGAGCAAGGGTATTGGGCATCCTAGATGAACCTTCAACCTCTCCTCCCTCCGTGGTTTTGACAATTTAACAATTATGATCAATGAAATGCCACTCCTCCCCCAACAGTCTTGTAAAATATCATATATATATGTGGGCCCATTCTCCCAGCAGGTAAAATAATGTGCTGATGGCTATCTGAGTTTTTGTGGCTGCCAGGATATATTGTTTTGCATTGACTGCTGCTGCTCTTTGCTGCCCCTCAAAAACCTCTGCCCTAGGCAATCATCTGTTCTTGCCTAATGGTTGGGATAGCCCTCCTGGGGAGTCCATGTAGATAGGCTTCACACTCAGGGGTTGTGGTCCACCCAGGAGAAATGTCACCTAATCAATTTCCTGGAACTGGGGGCAATATCGAACTCTAAAGGCTTTCAAAGATCAGTTGGTCAATCAAATTATTCTAATTCAAATGGACAATCAAATAGCTATGTACTATGTCACAAGTAGGGAGGAAAAAGATCATATATTCTGTGTTGGGAAGCTGTTAGGATGTAGAACAATGCCTACCTTTTGGGAACCTAACAGTAGTTGTGACTTGGATTGGACACTTTTGGAAAAAGGATACTGGGCTTGATGGACCTTTGGTTTGATCCAGTATGGCAGATCTTATGTTCTTATGCAATCCTATTTGTCAAGGAATAACACTCAGAGCCACATTAATGTCAGGAGAAAACAATGTCCTGGCCAACAGATTTAATTGTGTACTCCAACCACATGAGTAGTAACTGGACATGGGAGTAGCACAGAAAATCTTTCAAGAGTGAGACATTTTCTCGATAGGTCTATTCTCTACACCCTAGAACAGGAAATAATCTCAGTTCTGCTTCAGGGTAGGCACAGTGAACAGCAGCAGGTGCCTTTCTCCTTATAGGGAAAATGCAGGATCAAGGAAACCTGTTGCACCCCAACATTGAGTCCCTAGCCCTCAGAACTTGGATGTTGAGGGAATAATCTTGGTTTCCCTAAATTTGAAAGTCATTTTCATTTCCAGGAGAGATTCCACTAGAAGGTCATATAATTTTAAATGAAAGAAGTTTGCTGTCTGGTGTGATGGAAAGATCTTAGATACCTTCTATGTCTTTCCGAGTCAGTTTTGAAAACCAATTCTGTTTGGTTACCTCTTAGTACAACTGCTGCATTCCATCATCATGTAGAAGGTAAATTCATCTCTGCACATCCTATAGTTGTTCACTTCAAGTGGGGCTTGCTTCTATTGAAGCCTCCCATCAAGCCTCCTGCAATGTCATGGGATCTCAGCATGGTCTTAATCCGGCTGATGAAATGTCCTTTTGAACCACTAAATACATGCACACTAAAGTACCTGACTAGGAAGATCCTGTTTTTGCTGGCAGTAACTTCATTGCACACAGTTAGTGAGCTCCAGGCTCTAGTAATTGATCCACCTATACAAAACCTTTTAGTAGGGTCATTCTCTGTATGCATCAAAAGTTGCTTCTTAAGGTGGTGTTGGATTTCCACCTTAACCAGTCAATCATCCTGCCAACATTTTTCCCCAGGCCTTATGCCCACCAATGTAATTAACTCCATCAGACACCCACATTCCACACCTCATTATGCACACCCTCACTGTTCTCCCCATCAACGCCCCTGTAAGCTAAAACCAATATATGTAAATCCCAATCTCTTCTCCAAGCATCTCCCTGATCCTCCCCTCCTCCCCCTCAAATGCGCTCTTGTCAACGTCCGCTCAGTAAGAAATAAGATCCCCTTAGTTGCAGACCTTATAGCTGACAACGACCTTGACATACTCTGCCTCACGGAAACCTGGCTCCAAGACACTGACGCCGTCCTAATAAACCAACTGTGCCCCAAAGATTATTCAATCAATGTATGCAATAGAACTAATGGCAGAGGTGGAGGAGCAGCAGTTATATCAAGATCCCATCTGCAATTCTCTACTGCTGAAGTTACTTCTACCTCAGGCATGGAATCCATCACAGTCTCCAATTCCTCCCTCTCCTTGCACCTTATATACAGAGCACCTCAATCTAACACAACCGATCTCTCCATGATCCTTGACACAGCTTGCTCCCCCCAACCTACCTCACGCCCTCTCATAATCCTAGGTGATCTGAATTTACACTCCATCACCCCAAATCAATCAACTACGTTTCTTCAAGCAATGAACGCCCTCCAATTCACTCAACTACTTGAACAACCTACACATTCCAAAGGAAATATCCTTGATCTCATATTTATCCCACAGCACCCTTTATCCTCTGATCAGTTTCCATACACTATTCAACCCATACCCTGGTCTGATCATGCTCTCATCCTTCTCTCCATCCCCTACCCTACTTACAAAGAACAACTCCCCGCTCATTCTCTACACACCTGTAGATTCAAACAATTTAATGCAGCGGACTTTCTTGAACAAATAATCCCCCCCTTGACCTACTAAATTGCACAAATCCGAACCAAGAATCCCACATCACCAAATGGAACAAAATTATATCAGCAGCCGCCTGCCTCCCTCCCAAACATCCCCCTAAAAGGTCCCGTAGAAGAACCCCCTGGTTCTCCACAAAGCTAAGAAACCTCAAGAGAGAGCTTAGACGTCTTGAACACAAATGGAGATGCTCTCGTGACCACTGTTCCCTCTAAGCTGTGCGCGTGTGCGCGCGCACACACCTCACCGAGCGAGCGCACATACTTTACAACAGAGCGCACAAAAATTATGGTTCTGATTCTGATAGAAAATAAAACGGATGTCTTAAAATTTAAAAGTTGTTGTGTATTTACGGTTTTCACAAGTTCTACAATATTTTCTAGTGCAATCAATGTGGTGTACATACTGTATTCTGACGGGTAGTCAAATTTTAAAGTATATAACGCCAAGTGTCGTTATGTGGCGCACAAAAATTTAACCTTCCTTCAAAAGCTGCACAGCTGATATTTTATGCATACACAGCCTACAGAAAATTAGAGGGAACATTGCTCGTGACCCCCACTCACATATCATTTACAAAAATAAACTCCAAGCCTACTGCTCTGAAACCATCAACCATAAAAAAGAACATAATGAAAACCTTATCCAACGGTCACTCAACAAACCTAGAGAGCTATTCTCCATTGCCAAATCCCTATTAAATGAACCCGTACAACAAGATCAACCTCCAAAAATAACTGCTCAAACTATAGCTAACCATCTTACCTCTAAATTCCTTCCATCACCCTCAACCAATATTCCCCAATCTACTTCCTTCAATAGCACCCACATACATGAACTAACCACACTAAACACTTGGAGTGAATTCGAACCCATCACTCCAGATAACGTGAGTAATGTTATCAAGGACCTAAATGCCTCCACCTCTGCCCTTGATCCTTGCCCTGTCCCCTGGATCAAGTCTACTAGAAACTCCATCAGCCCCTACATCCTGCATATGGTACAATCCTCCCTCCAGTCTGGTTCTGTCCCAGCTCCTCTCAAGTCCGCCACAATCCATCCTATATTAAAGGGAGCAAAACTTGACCCTACTTCCCCTACTTCCTACAGACCCATCTCCAGTATACCCTTCCTTGCAAAAATAACTGAAAAGATTGTCCAAACCCAACTTCAGAACCATATTGATGAGCACTGCCCACTTGACTTATTCCAACATGGTTTCAGAAAGAACCATGGAGTAGAAACCCTCCTTATCTCCCTACTTGATTCATTGTACCTTCACACTCAGAATCCCTCTCAGGGATGCCTTCTCATATTCCTCGACCTATCCTCCGCTTTCGACTCGCTCCCACATCATAGACTCTTAAACAGACTCCATGAAATAGGTCTGAGAGGCATAACCCTAAACTGGTTCCGCTCCTACTTAGACAGCAGAACTCAGCAAGTTCGCATTGGAAATGACACTTCCCTTCCATTTATCTTAAGACAGGGCGTCCCCCAAGGATCCAGCCTATCTGCCCTTCTATTTAACATCTTCTTGCAGCCAGTCTGCAAAATCTTCCAAAGCTATGGAATCCAATACCAGCTTTATGCAGATGACATGATGTGCTTCACCCCATTTAACCTTACAAACCCCAATTTCTCTAAGTTAAGTGAATGCCTAACTAGCCTAAAATCATGGCTCTCTCAGCACAACCTCATAATTAATCAATCTAAAACTGAGGTCCTTCAGGTATT
Source organism: Ichthyophis bannanicus (assembly GCA_033557465.1). Lineage (NCBI taxonomy): Eukaryota > Metazoa > Chordata > Amphibia > Gymnophiona > Ichthyophiidae > Ichthyophis > Ichthyophis bannanicus. The sequence goes on from CM066035.1 coordinate 259,915,859, forward strand.
TTCCAACACTTCATACACCCCACCTCTAACCCTTACTATTGGTGATCTCCCCCTCACCATAAAAAACCAAGTGAAATATCTTGGTATCATCTTTGATCAGAACCTCTCCTTCACTGATCAGATTAAGAGGACCACTAACACAATATATGTTAAATTACGCACTCTACGAAACCTCAAACCTCTCTTAAGCCCTGACTCCTTTCGTGCCGTATGCCAGGCCCTCACAATCCCTTCTCTTGATTATTGTAACTTGATATACCATGGCCTTCCCAAGCACTGCTTACAACCCTTCCAACTGGCCCAGAACACGATAGCCAGACTTTTATCCAACAGCCCTAGATGGTCCCACATCACATCTGTCCTCTACAATCTCCACTGGCTCCCTATTCAATACAGAGTTAAATTCAAGGTGCTTACCATTACACATAAGAATATCTCCAACGAGTCCGCCCTATGCCTCTCCCCTCTCCTTTCCTCCACCAACAACACAAGAACACGTCGCTCCATTACCAAGAACCTACTTACCATCTCAATAAACAAAAGACATAGCAAACAATTTACTAGTAACAGGGCCTTCTCCCTCTGTGCCCCATCCCTATGGAATACCCTTTCACATATCCTGCGAAACTGCTCCAGCCACTCCGAATTCCGGAAAAAGTTAAAAACTTACTTATTCCTGGAGCACTTCTCCCAACCACCTAAATTCTTAGCCCCCTACTCCCCTCCTCTTACCCATACTATCTCAATGTTGATTATAAAAAACCATATAGTATCTGTATATACCTTGTACATAGTTACTCTCTGTAAATAGTTCCATGTATTGTTTCTAATTTCTGACACACTTATTTATCCTTGTTCATTGTTCCATGTAAACAGTTGAACATACTGCTATATAATGTTCTATGTAAACCGTCCTGATTTGTAGAAGGACGGTTTATAAAAAAAATGTTAAATAAATAAATAAATGTGAAAGTGCATTGCACACTTTGGAAGGCAACAGAGCCTTGGCCTTCTGTATGGAGCCAACTAAAGCCCTTAGAAAATGCACCCAACGTTTTGTTTCTTTTAACCCAAACAAACTCAGGGCTGTTGACAATGAATGTACATTATGCAATTGGATAGCAGAGTGCAGTGAAATAACAGCGTTTGTACCTTCCCTTCATACTGTCTTAGTTTTCTTTTTTAGAGGTATGTTTACTAAACTGCGGTAACGTTACAGACCGCGCATTAGGTAACGTTAACGATCGTTAGGTAACGTTAACGCGCGGTATGTAACGTTAACGCGCGTTAACGTTACCTAATGATCGTTAACGTTCCCGGCCACGGTAAACACCGCAGAGGGTGGAGAGAGGGCGGAGAGAAGGGGTCAATGGGTGGGGAGTGGGCGGGGAGAGGCTCCCTGCACACTAACGCGCTGAACTGAAGGGCTGAATCCTACTGCAAATGAAAAACTGCTGTTAGATGCACATTTGCAGGAGAGAGAAACCATTTCAGTGTCAGCAATGTACAGCATAGGCAGGGAGCCAAGAAACGTGATAGTAGTGCTCCATTTTCAGCAACAGCATAGTGCCCAAGTATGAAAGGCCACTATGGTGATGGTGAAAATGGGGCATAGAGGGCTGCAGGCGGGACATGTAGCGGAGGCAGCTGGGGCACAGGGTGGACTAGGCGGGAGCCTAGGTGGCACATAGGAACATAGAAACCGGAAATCAGCATGACAGAAGCTGACAAAGGCCAAACACAATCCACCTACATCTACCTGGTCCACCCGAGCTAACAGTTGCCAGGGCAATGACCTAACATCCCCCCAGCCAACCCTCCCCCAAGCGGAAGGGACATACTATTGGTAGGCGGTGATGGGGGGATGTGAGGATGCTCATGTATGCCCCCTGCCCCAGAACCCGCTCCCTAGGCAACCACCTACCCACACAGTGGATGGCCTGGGCTGGGACTGTGCACAACCAGCACCGACAGCATATGGTCATGTCAGCATGACAGGGGGGTGTATGCCCATGCTGGAGGAGGCAGTGGCACCTCCCTGCAATGGACCTAGGCCATGCCCTGTACCAGTACGTGGTATGCAGTGCAACATAAAAGGTCTGGCTGAGGAAACATACAGGTAGCCCCAGGGACTACTATGCATCTGTGGCAACAGTGTGGTGCAGTACACCCAGCCAAAAGCAAAGGGTCACAGGTTCAAGTCCCAGCCGTGGTTCCTGCAGAGCATGTCCCTATGTTTTACCCTTCAATGCTGATACAACAGCAACATGTGCAAAGCCCAAAGCAGCAGCGAAAAGGGGTACAAACACCCACTCACACAGGCTCCACAATCCAAAGATGCATGAGAGTCAGGCTGTTGGCCCCAGCATTGAGTTGCAGTTATCACCAAAGCACTACTACTACCTCCTGCACAGTTTAGCAATGTCAGCACTATGATCAGGACCAGTGTGGCGGGCAGGGTTGCCAACCACCCCTATCTTTGCACAATGCTGCAATAGGAGTGTGTGTGTGTGTGTATGTCTATCCATTGTTTTGTGGCTGCCCACCCCTCTCTGGGCCCAAAATGTCCCACTGTTACCAGCGTTAGCCTGAATATGTGCATAATGAGGAGCAAGGTGTTGTGGGTATGGCCTGGACAGGGCGGATTGACCAGGATGGATCTTCACAGGGTGTGGGGCAATGGCTGGGACACTGTAGTGCCCAACCACCACCTGCATGGACAGGGTGGCCACAGCATGTCATGCTGGGAGGGCACTCACTCTAACCGAGCAGTGACCATGGCATGTCTAGGTTCCCACATAGCTCTCTACACTATCTGCTTTTAATAATACTTTTATGTTTCCAGTGCTGGGGCCCCAATCACCAAGATACCTGCTTGGTGCACATGGTTTCTCTGTGAGCATGCACTATGGACTGGCTAGTGGACTGTGTGCAGTTGGAACACCTATAAGGTGCAGTCTGAGTGTGCTGTCTGCTAATGACTGGCAGACAGTGGTGTGAGGCAGTTGGTGTTTACCAGACCTAACCCCAACGTTGCTGCTGGTCTACCACTGCCCCAGTCACAGATATGGTTCTGGCCCACCAACCCTGGAAGGCTATCTTATTCCAGCAGGAGGTTACTTTACTGGGGCATCTGTCCCTTACCTACAAAAAAGGTGATGTGGGCCCTTTGGGGTATGTAGTGTATACCACTTTGACCTTATAAAGGCACTACTACACAAACCTCATGCAGGTCTAGAAACCCCTCTGCCCTGATAACAGGTACCAATGTCAGCCAGACCCTAACATGGGGTACACACTAATCTGGGTGGTGCCTGGTCCCAGAGGGCCACATGTGACTGCAGGAGGCTATAGATGGACACCAAATTGCTGTCAGCTGCACTGCAAAGAACACCTATCACACACTGGTAGTGATGGGGATGTATAGCAGAACCTATCTCTAGTACTACATGTACTGCGGACCTAGTGCTGGGCACCCATCCTATCTCTCAGGGTGAACGCAGAACCTGCATAATGGCATGGTCTGTAGCTACACTGTGCCAGTATCACACACTGTCTGTTCATCTTTCCAAGCTGAGGTACCAGAGAGGTGCAGACCCCATTTGGTGATCAGCTGTAGACAGCTATTCAGCATGTGCATTGCATCATGGGTACTGGTGGGGTTACCCTATCCTGGCAATCAGAGCAGACAGTTTGTGCGGTGACCTGCAGTCCTTCTGTACCCAACCATTGCTGTAACATACACCACAGAGGTATAGCCTACTGGTTAATACAATGCCATTCTCGGCAGTGTTCATGGGTTCAATTCCTCATTGTTCCCGCCTCTCATGCCTGTCTTACTCAAATAGTGTGCATGCCTGTAACAGTCATATTTTGCAGATCTGTGCTGCCAGCCCATAATACCCTCGCCACAATTGCCAACATTCCCTCGGTCCGTCTCTCTGCATCTGTCAGCTGTGTAGAGTCCTGTCTGCCTGTGCAGGCTGCCACCCCATGTCATGCACTGCTACCCTTTCCTGCATTGCGCCTCATCGTGCTTGCCTCACCTGTGCCTGATCTGCATGGCACCACCACTCCTCTGTCCACCCATCATTGTAACTATCCTGCCACCTCTGGCTCCACTGGGGGACCCGTATTCCCATCGTCTGTCACCAACTGTCTTTCCAGTACTTTACATTGCCAACACCCTGTGCTGTGGTACAGTCGCCCCCACCATGTTTGTCATCAGTACTGGCAGCCTCATGGGATGCCTGCAGATATGGCGGGTTCAGCGGCTCCCAGCTCTCCCTCCTTCACTCACCTGTTCATTGCCTTTCCTCGGTGCTCTATCTAGTGTTAGGGCTACATCTGTCTCTGTTCCTCACAGGCCATGCATGTCATCCTGCGGCACCTTGCAGCCCTTAGGGCACTAACAGGGCACCGTAACCTTGTTAGCCCACCTTAACCTATGGTTCCATAGCCCAGGGTGCCTTCTACAGTGCCTTGTCCAGGGGTGCCTAATACGGCGCTTAGCCTAAGGAACCCTATAGGGCACCTTATGAGGCACCTTATAAGGCGCCTTACAAGGCACCTTACATGGCGCCTTACAAGGCACCTTACAAGGCGCCTTATAAGGCACCTTATAGGGCGCCTTAAAAGGCGCCTTGCAATGTGCCTTGTAAGGTGCCTTATAGGCACCTTGTAACGCGCGTTAGTCTAAGGCGCCTTGTAACATGCGTTAGCTGATACGTTTTGCTGTAACAATGCACCGCCCACGCCTTTATATGGGCATTTGTACCTTTACGGCGGAACCTAATGCAAGTGACATTACCGCAGTTTAGTAAACATACCCCTTAGACTTTAGTGTATTTTAAGTCGTTCAAGATGGTGAAGAGAAAATGAAAAAATCCTCTGGATTCTCCAATCCTCTCTTGGGGCAAAATGAAGCAACTTTTTATTCAAGTGCTTCTGAACAGGGAGCAATTTAGATGTTTTAATGAGTCCCTGTCAGGATTGAACTAGCACCCCTAGAAGGCAGGGACTCAGAAGTTGCAGAAGAGCCCCATAGCCTAGTGTGTATCTTTTCTCAACAAGCTCCTATATATAATGCTGTCAATTTTATATTTTTTTTACAAACTCTAGGGATATTATATCAACACAATTTCCAAAGTATATGTCCTTTGTTGCTTTCTCAATAAAATAGTGTGATTGCTGTGTTAGTCCACTTTAGTTGCGTTAGAAAAAAAAAAGAGAAACAATAAAGGAAAATAAGGTGATACTTTTTTAATGAACAAACTTAATACATTCTTGGACTAGCTTTTGAAGGTTAAATCCAGTACTGGCCTGACCTGAAGAAGAAGGTGTTAACCTTAGAAAGCTAGTCCAATAAAAAGGTATTACCTTATTTTCCTTTTTAGTTTCTCTTTGTTTTTTTTTGCTTTCTCAAAGAAATTGGCAATTTAGTCTGCCAGGAATGATTTGCTTTGAGCCCATGCTGAGTTCCTGTTATTATTAGTGTGAGAGCACAGTGGTATTCCCACATTCATTATTGATATCCTAAAGCATACAGGTTAATAGTTATGGTACAGTGGTGCAGTTCTTTTGTGTGTTTTAAACAGTGCTAACTACATTAGCCAGAAATCATTTTGCTGGTATAATCTGTCTTCAAAGAAGCTTTGATAATTTTACTTATTGGTTTTTATATTATCGAAATCATTGATTAAACCTCTGGGCAATGCTATCATACAAACTTTCTTCAGAGCACATAACGTAAATCAATCAAAAAAATTTTTTGTCGGATTGTTTACAATGAGGGGAGTAAACCCTCTAGGCACAAACCTTCCATTTAATCAATGGATTGATGTAGGCATTTTAAATATAAGGGACTTATCTTGAAAGTAGAATCAGAGCTCGAGCTGGAAAAAAACAAGGAGTTGCTTGATAAGACTGAATAGCGTCCCGCCGACACAGCACTGCATTTCGGATCAGATGTGTTTTACAAGCTTTTTACTCAGAGTGAATTTCTGGCTGACCCTGATGCAGGACCCTGACTGAACTGAAGTGCTTGAGATCTGAAATGATTGATTTACGTTATGTGCTCTGAAGACTGACTTTTGTTTGTGAGGATTAGTTATTTGTCAGTGCTTCTTTTGGGTTACTTATATTAGATAATGCAAACTGTGACACAGATTATCACAAGACTAAGCAAGTAACATCTAAGAGTGCTCCCTCACTACTGGCGCCTGCATTATGGAACTCCCTCCCCATGGACTTAAGGACCCTAAATGATACCAAGGACTTCCACAAAGCTCTCAAGACCCATCTCTTCACCGAGGCCTATGAGCAACCACCTTAAGTTGCCAAGCACTAGATACCACCCAAGTGGACCACTAGCTACTCTCACCACTTTGCCCCAACCGCCCATCCCCATTTAGACCTATAAGTAGATAGCTTTTTACGTATGTGAATCATATCTCCTCCTGTTGAATGTATGCCTCCCAATGTCTTGTTGACCACTTTGATTGAAGGATGAGGTGGCATACCAAACTGTCTAAATAAATAAATAAATTGTTAAATAAGTCTAAAAAATATTACCAACAAGAATCAGTGTAATGTTTTGAGAAATAGCGGCCTAGTAGTTAGAGCTTCAGGATGAGAACCTGGGAAACCAGGGTTCAAATGCTGCTGTTGTTCCTTGTGACCTTGGGCAAGTCACTTCACCTTCCATTGCCTCAGATCCACTTTGATATGGAAATAACTTATGTGTTTGCCTGCCACTTGTCTTGAGCTTGGATATGTAAAATCCAACTATACCCTGCTTTATGAGTTGTGAAGGGGAACGTATATTTTGATGTGATCATATCATAACAGCATCTGTATTACTCAGTTGACAGTGCTCCTTTGGAATATAAGCACAATACTGTTCGTATCATCAGTTTACACCTATTCTTCTAGATTATGTACAGGCCATGAAGCTCTTCGGATACCCAATGTGAAGTATACTATACAAATCAATTATTTGCTTATGGCAGAAAGATCTCCCCCTTTAGAGCCGGCCAAGGGTATCTGATGGCCTAGGTGAATCATCAGTCCTACCCACCCGTAGTCCAACATTTCCCCATTCCTTCCCAACACCCCCCCCCCTCAAGGTCTTCTCTAACCTGCCAAAGAGGCACAGCATCTCTCCCCTCCCCTTCTCCCTCCATAGGTTTCCAGCATCTCTCTCCTCCCCTTCTCCCTCCCTAGGTTTCCAGCATCTCTCTCCTCCTCTTCTCCCTCCCTAGGTTTCTAATATCTCTCCTCTCCTTCTCCCTCCATAGGTTTCCAGCATCTCTCTCCTCCCCTTCTCCCTCTGTAGGTTTTCAGCATCTCTCTCCTCCCCTTCTCCCTCTGTAGGTTTCCATCATCTCTCTCCTCCCCTTCTCCCTCTGTAGGTTTCCAGCATCTCTCTCCTCCCCTTCTCCCTCTGTAGGTTTCCAGCATCTCTCTCCTCCCCTTCTCCCTCTGTAGGTTTCCAGCATCTCTCTCCTCCCCTTTTCCCTCTGTAGGTTTCCAGCATCTCTCTCCTCCCCTTCTCCCTCCGTAGGTTTCCAGCATCTCCCTAGGTTTCCAGCATCTCTCTCCTCTCCTTCCCCCTCCCTAGGTTTCCAGCATCTCTCTCCCTCCTTCCCTCCCAGGTATCCAGCATCTGTCGTCTTCCCTCTTCTTCATGTATTCAGCACCTCACCCCTCTTCCCTTCCCCTTGCCACCACTGCTGCTGCTCCTACCAGCTTACCTTCATGGGAGGCCAAAACAAATGTAGACTTTTGGGGGGCAGCAATGCAGCGCCAGCACAGAAGCAAAGACATCATCAAGAAAATCCTTTACAGTCACTGTCAGCCACGGACCTTTGCTCAACGCTTGCTGCGTCCTGCCCACTCTGATGTGGAGGTCTTGAGCGTGCACATGCCCAGATGCTGAGAGGTCTGCCATTGACAGCAGCTTTAAAGGGCTTTCTTGCTGCTGCCTTTGCCAGCTGATCCAGTGCTGTGCTGCCACCCCCATTCCCCCCCCCCCCCGAGGCTTGCTGCACTAGGCAGATGTCTAGTCTGCCTAGTGGTTGGGCAGGCCCCATGCCCCTCCCCATCCACCTTAAAGCAGTAGTTCTGAACCAGTTATGCAGGACCCAGCCAATCCGGTTTTCAGAATATCCATAATAAATATTCATGAAAGAGATTTGCTTGCACTGCCTCCAGCATATACAAATATGTCTCATGCATATTTGTGTGGATATCCTGAAAGCCTGATTAGCTGAGTATGTCCTTAGGACTGGATTGAGGACCACTTCCTAAAAGGATATACTGAACAAATCAAGTCACTTAAGTGTCTGAGAGCTCTAAAGGAAGCCACTTGAAGACTAAACTCTTGAATGCCATGTTTCATGAATTGGGAGGAATTGGCTATCAATGATGTGCTGGCAATTTTATTGTAAGTAGCTCCTAAAAGTCTCTTGCCCCTTCCTAATTACATATGTGTTTCACAGACAGTTACCAGTGATGTAATGAAAAGGGTACAGTGATTTTTCAGACACATCCCAATTAACACACAGATACCAATTAACACACGGCCTGATGCTCACCAGTAATAATCTTTTTGATGAAATCTGAGTAATTTTCAATGGATTCCAACAACTCCTTGGCTGCAGACAGTTGATAATATTTTTGGTCAGGAGACAGGAGATTTGCCATGAATTCTTCAGAAACACGTCTCATCCCCAAATTGACAGTAAGAATGGACTGTACTGACCTAAAACAATGTTGATGTCCTCAGCAAGCTCCCTGATAGTCAATTGACGATTTGAGCATACTGCGGCACACATTGCTTCAAGTTCGTCTTTATTCCTGCTCGTGGATGGCCTTCCAGAATGTTTGTCACTGTTAACACTTTGGCAGCCCTCTTGGAAATGTTTGTACCAATGATAAACTCGAGCATGACTCCTGCATTCATCGCCTGTCATGTCTCTTTGCACGAATCTCCAAGTTTCTGGCAGAATTTCATGCAAATTCGCTGTTCAATTTTTTCATTCATTGTAAATCTGATGAACTGCTTTTACATGATACCAAACATCATTAGCCTGATTCAGTCCCGGACATCGAAGCCCTCTGTATGTCCGGTTTGAAATAGATGAACAGAGGGTGTCGCGATTCTGATCCCGTGGGGCATGTCTAGCCCCGCGGGATCAGAATCACGAACAGTCCTGTACGTGCAGGCCAGGACTGCGATTCAGCCTGATCTGCATGTACAGGATATCACAACTAACTCATTCAGGGCTTTTAAATGGAGCCGTGGTGCCATGGCATCCGGTTACCATGGCATCGTGGCTCCATTTAAAAGCTGCGATCTCAGCTGCTGGCTCCTGCAGCTGATTCCCTACAGCCCGACCCCAAATCTGGCCACCTACGGCCAGGGTTGGGCTGCGGGAAATGTTCTCGGCCCCACCCTGCCCCCTCCGCGCCCCAGGCCCGCCGATCCACTGCGTCCAAGGAAGTTATTCCACCTCGGAAGGAATAACTTCCCCGTACAAGTCGCCGGCCCTGGATGTACAGGGCCAACATTAGAATTGGCCCTGAACATCCAGGGCAGGTGACCACCCACTGCCCGCCCTAACCCCACCCCCAATCCACCCTCCGATCTGCCCCCTCCCCGCCCCCAACTTCCCCATTGGGATGTCCATCCCCACTATTCGGGAGAAAGAATAACCCCCAATTGATTAAAAACGTGCAGGTGTGCTGCAGCCATGCTACACTGCACATGCAGAGCACATTATTAGATCGCTGCATGCTTAATAGCATCGTAGTGTGACGTATTGTTATATAGCTACACCACAAGTCATGATACTTTTTGATCACACCTCATATGTCACACCATTAGCACATCTCAAAATGAGGCAAGCTCAATGGACTTGAGCACGCAGTGCACACATGTGATCCGTGTTACTAGCACCGGGCTACGAGCTAACTACAGGAGGCAGGTACATCCATCTCCCTGCAGTTACCGTGCGTCACCTTGTTAAACTAGCCACAGGTGGAACTAATGCCACCCTTGAGATGACATTAGTTACACCCATGCTACCTGCGCCAAGCACAGGTAGTGTGGGCTCCAAACACCCATGCCAGCTGAGCCAAGGTGGGAATACATCCATTCCACCCAGTCATCACCCAGATGCATGCTAGAAGAGTGGCGTGGGGTTTTTAGCACAGACCCCTGCTACATTTTAGCACAGCACAAATACCACACGTTAACCTGGTAGCGCACATTAGTAAACATCCCCCTAGGAGTTTAAGTATAAACTGTAAGAGAATGTGGTCTTACTTACAGCCTATTCCATAGTGCTGTTGATGAAGGTGCAATCAAGATGAACTCAATTTTGCATAATAATCAATAATTTTCTAGATATATTTTTGGCACCACTTATAAAATTAGAAAAGTATTACAATATCAAAAATATTAAGAACATTAAGAAATTTTTGTTTCATATAGCAATCCATTTAAAGAGTTTATTGGACTAATGAAATATTGTGCTACAGAACATTTAAATTTGTTCAAAAAGGTACGTCTTTACTAAGGTCCTTTTCTACATTCACTCATTATTTTATAGACCTCTTCAGGAGTAGTGCTACCATTAGGCAAACTATGCAGTCGCCTAGAGTACTGGCCCTCCAGGGGTGCCCATTGCCATTGCTGTTGCCCCTCTTGGGACCTGCAGCGGCAGCAATGGCCACAAACAGCCCCATGGTGCTTATCTTTAAATTTCGCTGCCATGGAGCTGTTTGCTTCTGCCCCCTCATACCACCTGATGCTGACTTCCTGTTTGACTGTGATTATTTAGGATCTTTGTGATGCCCTATTATTGAGTTCATCTTATGTATAGTTTGTCTGCCACAATGCTGAGAGGGGTTACGGCCTAAGGCCTTTGGAAACTTCTTTCTCTGCTCTCCTCCTCTCCCATTGCAAAGGATTCAGGAGTCCCATAGGATATTTGGTGGCCCCAAAGCTCCCAAATGTGCCCCTGATTTGGGAGAAAAAGTGGACAAGATTTATCAAGAGGTTCTTGCTGTTATCGTTTCTTTATCAGGGAGCTTATACTGCAAATTTTCCCATAGAAATGTTTCTTCATTCAGGGAAAAAGTCCTTTATATCATAAAATAATTTTTAACAAGATTCTTCCAGGAGCCCCCTCTGACACATCACTGTTGCCTGCAGAGCACACAATTATCTTCTCTGCGACTTTCTCCCATCCCTGTCTCTGAGCATGTCATCCTCGTAGACGAATAGAGATTAAGCATTCGCTGACTGCATTGTATTTCATTACAGTTCTTGCAAGTTTCTTCTTTATTATAAATGCAACACCATTTCTTCTTTGTCTTTCATTTCCAGCATAGTAGACCATGTGATCATCTGATGCAAAGTGCCCCATGCCAGTCCATTTCAGTTCGCTGACACCCAACAGATCAAGTTGTACACGTTCCATTTCATTCTTGACCACCTCCAACTTCCCTTGGTTCATGCTTCATATGTTCCATGTTCCAATGTGTAAGACATCTTTACAGGCCAATCATAGCAAGCTCAGAGTCCTAAACTTCAAATACACTGACTTCAATAAAATGGCAGAGATGTAAAGGAGGAGATGACGGGGTGGGAAGAGATAAAGGAAGTGGAATTGCAATGGGCTAAACTAAAGGAGGCAATAAAAGGAGCAACAGATAAATATGTAAGAAAAGTAAATAAAAGCAAGAGGAGAAGGAAACCTATTTGGTTTTCCAAAGAGGTGGCTGCTCATATAAAGGCAAAAAACACAACTTTTGCAAAATTCAAAAGCTTGCAGACAGAAGAACACAGAAATGAATACAGGATCCAACTCAAAGGGGCTTGTTTACAAAGCCGCGGTAGTGGTTCGCGATCGCGATCGCAGCCGCGGCCCCATTGAAATCAATGGGGCCGCGGCTCCGATTACGATCGCAAACCGCTACCGCGGCTTTGTAAACAAGCCCCCAAGAGTCTAAAAGAGTAATAAGGATAGCAAAATCAAAGGCAGAGGAAAAGATGGCTAAAGATGTTAAGGGTGGCAACAAAAATTTCTTCAGGTATATTCAGGAAAGGAAAAAGATCAGAGTTGGAATTGCAGGACTCAGAAGTACTGGGAAAGGACTCGTGGAAAGTGACACTGAAAAAGCGAAATTGCTAAACAATTACTTCTGCTCTGTGTTTACTAAAGAAGATCCTGGGGATGGACCAGCTGTGACTCCTAAATATAAAAATGGGAATGAAGTAGATACCACACCATTCACAGAAGAAGAGGTGTTAGAACAACTTGCTAAATTGAAAGTGGACAAAGCCATGGGACCGGATGGGATACATCCCAGGATACTGAAAAAGCTCAGAGAGGTCCTTGCAGGACCGTTAAAGGATGTCTTCAACAGATCCTTGGAAACAGGAGAGGTTCCTCAAGACTGGAGAATGGCTGATGTCGTACCTCTACACAAAAGTGGTGACAGGGAAGAAGTGTCAAACTACAGGCCCGTGAGCCTTACCTCGGTGGCGGGAAAAGTAATGGAGGCACTCCTGAAAGAGCGAATAGTGAACTTTCTGAAAACCAACAGCTTGCAAGACCCGAAGCAACATGGTTTTACTGAAGGACGATCTTGCCAAACAAATCTGATCGAGTTCTTTGACTGCGTGACCAGGGAACTAGATCAGGGGCATGCGATGGATGTCATCTACCTGGATTTCAGCAAAGCCTTTGATACTGTTCCTCATAGGAGGCTTGTCAACAAACTCAGTAGCTTGGGGATGGGTCCCAAGATGGTAAACTGGATTAGAAATTGGTTGACTGACAGAAGACAGAAGGTGATTATACATGGAGCTCACTCGGATGAGAGGAAGGTGATTAGCGGGGTGCCCCAGGGTTTGGTCCTGGGCCCGGCACTGTTCAATGTATTTGTGAGTGATATTGCTGAAGGACTGAATGGAAAAGTCTGTCTTTTTGCAGACGACACAAAAATCTGCAACAGAGTGGACTCCCCTGAGGGAGTGGTTAACATGAAGAAAGATCTACAAAAGCTGGAAGACTGGTCTAAAGCTTGGCAACTACGATTTAATGCAAAAAAGTGCAGTGTCATGCACTTGGGTAGCAGAAATCCAAGAGAAATGCATGCGATAGGGGGAGAAAGGTTGGTATGCACAGTTCAGGAAAAAGACCTTGGTGTGATTATCTCTGCTGATCTCAAGGTGGCAAAACAGTGCGACAAGGCGGTGGCAAAAGCCAGGAGGATGTTGGGTTGCATACAAAGAGGGATTACCAGCAGAAAAGAAGAGGTACTTATGCCACTATATAGGTCACTGGTGAGGCCTCACTTGGAATACTGTGTTCAGTTTTGGAGACCATATCTTGCAAAGGATGTAAAAAGACTGGAGTCTGTTCAGAGGAAGGCGACCAAAATGATTTGGAGCCTGCGTCAGAAGCCTTATGAGAAGAGACTTGAAGACCTAAATATGTACACTTTGGAGGAAAGGAGGAACAGGGGAGATATGATTCAGACCTTTAAATACTTAAACAGAAATGATGAACAAACAAACCTCTTCCAAAGACGGGGAACCTGTAAAACTAGAGGGCATAACATGAAACTGCAAGGGGGTAAATTGAAAGGCAATGTCAGGAAATATTTTTTCACTGAAAGGGTGGTGGATGCTTGGAATGCCCTCCCGATGGAAGTGGTGGGGACGAACACGGTGACGGAATTCAAAAAGGCATGGGACAAACACAGAGGATCCCTTTACAGAAATAGGATAAAAACAAAATAAACAGTACCATCTAACTTCTGAACCATATAATGTCTCAACAAATAGGGGTGTCCTACATGGAGTGGTGGGTTTACCCCTGAACAAGGATATGGGGAGGGGTGGCCTGCGCGGAGCGACAGGTGCACCTACTCTTCCCATCTTGCTGGGCAGACTGGATGGACCATGCTGGTCTTTATCTGCCATCAACTACTATGTTACTATGTTACTATGTTACTATGTTATTTCTAGGAGTTTTTTTATCTTGACAGACCAGACCTAAATTCTTTCTTACCTCACTGTGGCACTGCTGCCAAAGGACAGGCAAGCTAATCATTTTATAATCTGAATTAAGTGGTGAAATGTATTCTGTGTGTTCGCTAGGATCCTGTAAGGGCTGTTTCCCAAAATGAAAACTGCATTGCAGATCCAAGACTCAGGGGGCTGAAGAATTGACACTTAGCATTTGCAGCAAACTCTGTGCTAAAATAATCTATGGAGCCAAGCCTGCAGGCTTTAAAAAATGCAAATTTACTAACAGTTACTAATTAAAAATTCTCACACCATATCACATTCAGAATGTGTAGTTGTACAAAACATTCAATATAGAAATAATAAAATTTTCCTGTTCATGAAATAAGCCAGGCATAGTGGTCCTGGAGAAAAGTGGCATACTTTAAGGGTTGTGAAATCTTTTCAAGGACCACAAAAGCCCCGACTGCACCCACCAGCCTAACAGTGCAGAAAGAAAGATGTCGGGGTGCTCTTTTGAGAAATGTGTGATAGTGTGAGATATTGGAACAATCAACCAGAGCCTGGCATTTTGGGAAGTCTGTATTCTCACAGTGCCCTGCTCTCACTGCAGAGTTCACTGGCCGGACACATGCTCCACAAGCAACCCTTTGCAACAGTGTACATTTTCCAGGCAGCACGCACTTCAGAGGAGCGCCGGAGCAGCCACAAGATTCAGGAGGTAAGCTCCGCCCCTGCTCTGATGCTTATTTAACTGTGCTAGCTAGCCGACCCATAAAAACAGCTTGAAACCAGGCATGACTGTGCCTGGCAGGCCTGCATCTGAGGGCCCTTCGTCATGGTCCTTAGGTGGTGGACCATGGTGGAGGACAGCCCACACCACTTCCCATGCTCCATCCAAAACACAGGACAACATGACCACCATACAGGCAGGCTCAGGAACCCCTGCAAAAGGACAACACTTGCGAGAATAAAGAGCTACCTGCTTCCACCTGACCATGCTACCCCTCTTTACCACATACTATTCACTACTCACCCTCACACCGCTCATCTACACCTACATCACCCACACCCACTCCACAGACAACACACTATGCACACACCACACAACACAATACACGATGCCTCATACACATACCATGCAGAACAACCACACACAAGCACCTTTGCACCCCACAGTTACCACACAGACATTACAATGCACACTAATAAACACCCACTCAGTAACAAACCAAATACCCATTATCAATGACCTCTTCACAATACATCACCTCAACATGCATATCAGAATCCTGGCTCACAGACACTGACACCGTCCTCATGAACCAAACAGCTAGATCATGGACGAAAACCAACAGTGTGTCAGGTGCACATTGTTTGGAAATAGTAAGACAAAGCAATTAAAATATCCCAATATAGAGATTGTAGAAAAAGCCAAGTAGTTCAAGTGGATTTAAATACAGATAAATATGAATGATTCTGAGTCCAGTACTAAAACTTGTACTAAAAAAAGAGTACATTTGAATTTCTATAGGCAAATGCCAAATTTTTAAAAAATAAAATTGGTTAGTTAGAGTATATGACAATATAGACATAATACATACCTTAGAGACCTGGAGGAAAGAGGACAATCAATGGGACCTTGTGATATCAGAGTACATATACATATGTGGTAAGGTTGGCCAATCAAAAAGAGATCAAAGGCGGTCGGTCCAAGGGGAATTTGGCTGCCATGGTGGTGGGCTCATGGTGCTGGGTGGGGGTGGGGGGGGGGGAAGCACTGATAGAATTGGGCCTGGAGAGAGAGCTGATAGAATAGAGGCTGTGGCAGAGGTTCCAGTAATTGGACCTGTGGCAGTGAGAAGGAGGAGTCTGCAAGTGTCTGGGAGCATGGGGAGAGCAGCGGCAGGAGGAGGAGGAGATGCCGTGGTTTGATTTGGCAGAGGACGTGGTGCTGATCACAGGAAAGATTGGTATGAAGAAGTTATAGCTGCTGTGATAGGAGCTGTGCAGGAGTGATGGCAGAAGGATCGCAGGCAGTGGAGGCATGTACCTGGAAGAATAGGCCATGAGCAGGAAGGACAAGGGCATTGCAGTCAAGGCTGGGCCTGTGGAGCTGAGTTATTGAGTTGCAGCTAATGACAGAAAAGAGGGCAGAACACATAAAGAACAGCAGGGCCTTGGGCAAGCTTCTACTGCATTGAGGAGAGGTACAAGGGGCAGTCTGAGGCAGTGGCATGACTTGAAACAGGGGTTATTGAAGATAGTAGTGGAGCCTTGGGCAAGCTCCCACTGCAGTACTAAGCAGGGAGAGGAGCAGAGTAGGTGCCCTGAAGGCCAAAAGGGGCCTAAGGGAATGTTGAAGCTATAGTGATCATTGAAGAGGGCATTCTTTTGAAACTGCTTTGATTTGTTTTAAAAATCGTGTACTTAGCAAAATAAGCCATAAACCATAACCCTATTTTGAGACAGCAAGTAATCAGCTGATAGGCTGGGGACCAAAGTTAGGGGACCAAAGTGACAGTAAAGCTGGGTAGCTGAATACACTTGGCAGGAATGCTGGATAGAACAGACGTTTACTGTTGTTGTTAAGTGCCGTTGAGTCGGTGTCAACTCCTGGCAACCATCTGGATAGTTGACTTAAACTTTGTTCGGTCTTCAGCCAAACGGCTTATTGTTGATAGAACGGTATCCATAGCTGCTGTTTACTAGAAGTTTACTAGAGACCTGATAAAGTTTTAAGAAATGTATGAAAAAATTTGAAGAGAAAAGCTGATTGAAATGATCTGAAAATCAGCTGGTGATAAAGTTTGATAAATGTAAACATTTGTAAAAGCTCTGTCCTTGAGAAATGGAAATAATGAGTGAGGTGATCAAATTTGCAGATAACACAACATTATTAAAAGTTGTTAAGCCACAAGAGGATAGCGAAAAATTGGAAGAGGACCTTGATAATTGGAAGACTGGATGTCCAAATGGCAGATGGAATTTATTGTGGAAAAGGGCAAAATTATGCACTTGAAACCTATTCACATCTGGACATCCAGCCCTTTGTGTGGCCAGGCAGAATCGGGGCATACTGCAGTAGACCCGATTCTGTTCCCACGGAGATGTCTAGCACCCATGGAATCAGAATCGGGTCTACTGACCTGGACGTGCAGGCCGGCCCCGATTCTGATTGGCTGCATGCCCAGCCTCTTACCCGGCTAACTCAGCCTGGCTCCGTAATGGAGCCGCAGTGCCATGGCACCACAGCTCCCTTACAGAGCCGTGAATGCCGCCTGCTACCAAGATAATTCTTGCCTCGCAGCCAGACCTCCGATCTGGCCTCCCATGGCAAGGCCCCGGCTGCGGGGAACTTCCCTGCATGCCTCCCTACTCTGTCCCCACTGGCTGCTGCCGCTTCCCTATGTCCAGGGGGACTCTTTACACCTCTAAGGTGGAGTAAGTCCCCGCCTAACTGGCATACCCTGGACATACAGGGCCAACCTCAGAATTGGCCCTGTACATCCAGGATGACAGCCCGCCCATGCATCGCCCTCGCTCTGCCTTCTGCCCACCGCCTCCCGCTGCCATCTAAGGCTCCCCGTACAACTCTGCTGTTCATACAGGGAGCCTTGCAAGGGGACAGCAAGGGGGACAAATAGCGGGGATGTATGTCCAGGCAGGGCAAACATCCCTGATATTCGTGGCTTGGAATAAACACCTTAGGGAAGAACAACCCAAACTATAGTTACACAATGCAAGGTTCTACATTAGGAACCACCACCTAGGAAAAGGATCAAGGCATCATTGTGGATAATACGTTGAAATCCTCTGCCTAGTGTGCAGCAGTAGCCAAGAAAACAAATAGAATGCTAGGAATCATAAGGAAAGGAATGGAGAATAAAACCAAGGATATTATAATGCCTTTGATATTGCTCCATGGTGCGACTGCACCTTGAATATTGTATGCAGTTCTGGTCACCATATTTTAAAAAAGATATAGCAGAATTAGCAAAGATACACAGAAGAACCACCAAATGATGAAGGATGTGGAAGGATACCCCTATGAGGAAAGGCTTAAAAGGTTAGGGCTCTTCAACTTGGATAAAGACAGCTGAGGGGAGAAATGATAAAGGTCTATAAATAATGAATGGAATAGAACTGGTAAAAGTAGATTGGTTGTTTACTCCATCAAAAAGTAGAAAGACTAGGGGACACTCAATGAAGCTACAATGTAACCCATTTTAGACTAATACGAGAAAATATTTTTTTACTCAGCACATAATCAAACTCTGGAATTCATTACCAGAGGATGTAGTAAAAGCTATTAGTGTAGCTGGATTTAAAAGAGGTTTAGACAAGTTCTTGGTGGAAAAGTCCATAAACCATTATTAAAGAGGACCAGGAAAATCCACTGTTTATCCATGGGATAAGCAGCATGTGATCTGGATACCTTTTTGGGAACTTGACAGGTACTTGTGATCTGGATTGGCCACTGTTAGAAACAGGAGACTGGGCTGGATGGACCCTTGTTCTGATCCAGTTTGCCTTATCTTTTGGTCTTATGACATAACATTAATATTAAGCTGCAGTGCGAAGATTTTCTGCTCTAAGAGAGCAAGTCAATTTGGGAGTGATAAGAAACTGCAAATAAATTTGACTTTAATAAGTATTTGTTATAGTGAAGGAGATTGCTGTATTATGAAATAATTTATAAAGTATTTTTTGCGCCTAAGTGGCCTGTTATAAAATTCTGACTGGCATAGAAGTACACATATTGGCATGATGGTGCATATTTTGCTGGTAAGCATAGCTAGGGGTGCAGAATGGGTGGAGTTTGCAAATATTGTATGCATGTTGTAGAGTATAAAATACATTAATTACGCAGTTCAACAATCTACATGCAGAGATTTACACTACCTGCTCTATTGCCTGCTTTCAAAGTGCAATCTCTGCCACTTAAGTGTAAATAGGTGCTTGCTTACCATCTTATCCTAGGTGCCCTGTTACAAAATTACCTTTCAGAAGTTATTAGTGCCACTCTAGTTAAGAAAGGGAGAGTGATGAGCTTCAGAAATCTATAAAACTGGAGATCTGTTGAGGATGGCACTGCCTTGAAGGTTTGAAAAACAACCTGGTGGTCGAGGTGATTTTGAGTCCTTTGGATTTAAGTAGCACTAAATAAAAGATTTCAGAAGAAAGTTCTCCTGAGTTAGACTGGTAGCTTTTAGCAAGGAATAGAATCCAGTACAGGCTGTCACCGGGGGATTACACCTAGGATGGAATCCTGAGCTGTGAAGTGCCAGAATTTAGAACGCTGACCTTATCTTCAGATGTGCTGACAGACACTGAAATTCCTGGCATAAGTATCAACTGCTGCAGAGGTGAGAAGAAATAATAGTTTTGTTCTGGTATTTAGCTTATTTGATTGTGCCTTTAATTAAAAGTAGATGACACCCTTAAATTAAAAGAAATATGGAGCTAGCTCTTAGGGGCCCTTATACTAACCGTGCTAGGGTTTAGCAACTAACTTGTGGCAGTGTGCACTGTTACCATGGGATTAGGTAAACCTGTGCTAATTGTAAGAGATGCAGATAGCATACGATGTGTACCTGTCCTCACCATGCCCATTCTCTTCCCTTTTACAGCCCCACCACACGACGCCCTGTTAGTGCACAAATCAGCCTGCGCTGTTTTGTCTTCATGATGACAGTTACCACAGGCTCTAACACACACTTAACATGTGCCTAAAAGGGCCCCCTGGTGTTAGGTTAGCCATCTAAGGGGGATGTTTACTAAAGTGCGGTAAACGTGACTAACGCGCGTTATACGACGTTAACGACCGTAAGTGCTGTATAACGCGCGTACCGATGCGCTAACGACCGTTAACGTAATACTATGCGCGTTAAGCATAGTTAACGATCGTAAAGTCCCGCGGCGCGTTAAAACAGCGCAGAAGGTGGAGAGTGGGCGGAGAGAAGGGGTCAATGGGCGGAGAGTGGGCGGGGAGAGGCTCCCCTCATACTAACGCGCTGAATTTCTGAGCTCAATTCCAACGCGAATGAAAACCTGTCGTTAAAGGCATTTAAAGGGAAGAGAAACCATTTACGTCAGCAATGTACAGAAAAACCGGGGAAACCCACAACACGTGAGCAGTGTGATACATGTGCACAGAACAAAATTTCACATAAAACGTTAAAAATGACCACAAGAAACATTTTAAAAAGCATAATTCAGCTGGGCAACAGTGATAGCAATGGGCAACAAGGAACAACACTCCCTGGAAAGCACCAAAAAAAAAAGAAATGATGTGTGGAAGGGTCTACGCTCCGCAGACCCTTTCAAAGATCATTTCATTGTAATGGAGCTGTCCTGGGAGTGTTGTGTAATGTTTCCCAATGATATCATTGTTGCCCAGCTTGGTTATGGGTGTGTGCCCCTTTTGTGAGGTCTTTTCTGAGGTTTATGTGCACCTTTGTCTGCATACAAGGTAAATGAGGCCACAGTAAACCTGTTGCAGAGCAGGGTTTCTGACTCGTCAGGCCGGTTTAACTAACTCCAGGGACTGCACTGTCTCTGTGGCCACAGTGTGGTGCAACAGACACAGCCAGTGCCTGTAAGACCAGAGGGTCACAGGTTCAAATCCCAGCTGGGGCTCCTGCCAACCCAGTCCCCATAGTTTTACCCACCACTAAACAGTGATAGTAAAGACACTCCTTTATTGCAGAGAACATATGCATGGCCTATATTTTACCAAACCAAACACAGACACCAGAAACAGGCACATTACCTAAAGCAGAGTCCCGCAAATGCAGTCCTGGAGGGCCCCACACCATTCCGGTTTCATGCTGCCTCTAATAAAGATGCCTGTGCTGCATAGCTATGCACCACCTCCATGGTATGCAGATGTAGCTCATGCATATTTATGAGGGATAGCATGAAAACCCGAACAGTGTTTGGAACACCAGGACTTGAGTTGGGGAACTCTGCCGTAAAGCAGCAGCCAACAGGGCCACACACCCACCCACAGGCCCCATTGGCCAATGCCACCTGGAGAGGCAAGACATTGGGCCCTGCCTGTATCTCCCAATACTAGCAGTTGCATACCTTAGCAATGCCACCCTACACCTGGGTATATGGTACAGAGCTATCAAACGTTTCCTCTGATAACTGGCAGATATCAATTCCTACGTTAAGCACATTTTGCTCATTGAGCTCCACCATAACAATCATTCTGATGTCTGCGGTGTGTGCTGCAGGTCTGGTCTCTGACAGTGTTCACCACCCTGGGGAGTGACCCCCCAACAGTCTTGTGTACCATATCCATGCCTGTACTATGCCCAGGACTGGTGTGGTGGGTATGGCTGCTGACCACCTCTATAGTAGCACAAAGCTGGCATAGGTGTGGGGGTGGCTGTCTGTCTATCCAGTGTGTGGTGGCTGCAAACACCTTCCACAGCTCACACTGCCAGCAATGTTGCCAGTATTGGGCTGCCAATGTGCATAATGAGGAGCAAGGTACCATGGGTATAGGCCGGACAGGGTGGCCTGGCCAGGGTGCATCTGCACAGGGCATAGGGCAGTGACAGGCACATTGTAGTGCCCGGCCACCACCTACACAGACAGGGTGACCTCAGTATATCCTGCTGAGAGATCACTCTCACCCTGACTGTGCAGTGACCACAGCATGGCTAGGCACTCCCATAGTGCTATCTAGTATTTCTCTCATGTGATAAATATGGGTTTCCTTTTGGGGCCCAGTCACTGATGTATCTGCTTGCTGTGTATGCTGACATCCCAGTTCTGGGTGCAGGCATCTCCACTGGGCACTAGCAGACTGTTTGCAGCTGGTAGGTGTTGTGATGGAGTGGCTTGCAGGGTGCAGTGGCTGATGGCTTGCACCAGGGGAATATCAGATAGTGGTGGGCAATGTTCCCTCTAATTTTCTGTAGGCTGTGTGTGCATAAAATATCAGCTGTGTGCAGCTTTTGAAGGAAGGTTAAATTTTTGTGTGCCACATAATGACACTTGGAGTTATATACTTTAAAATTTGACTACATGTCAGAATACAGTATGTACACCACATTGATTTTAATCAAATTAAATGAAAACAGACGATTACTAAATGAAGCAGGAAATTTCTAGTAATTACAATCATAACTTTTAAATTTTAAGATGTCTGTGTTGTTTTCTATCAGAATCAGAGCCATAATTTTTGTGCGCTCTGTTGTAAAGTATGTGCACTCGCTGGGTGAGGTGTGCGTGCGCACACACGTGTACAGCTTAGAGGGAACAGTGGTGGTGGGGTGCAGCATAGCATATCCAGGCCTAATGTCTGTCTGCTATTGTGTTATGGCTGTGTACAGAGCTGCATTGACTGCCCTGTGGGGTGTCTGTTCCTCAGCAGGACTAGGGTTAATGTTCCCCTCTACTGCCACCTTTGCAGGGAGGTAGACTGTGGATCTTTTGATGGGAGACCCTGTTTGCCACCCTCAGCCCTGGGGGAGGGGTGGTGGTGCATGGGGGCTATACCTGACTGAAACAGGCAGAGATGTCCAAGGTGTTCCTGCAGAAGCTACCTATCTCACACAGTAACACTGCTTTGGACCTGTGCCATGGCCTCTTTCAGCCATGGACGGTGCTGTGGACCTAGTGCTGGGCGCCTCACTGCACGCTCAGGGTGAGCACAGTACCCGCACAATGTGACGGTGTGTAGCTACTCTGTGCCAGTACAACACACGGTCGGTACCCCCTATCAGGCCGAGGTGCTGTGGGGGTGCACATGGTCAGTTCCCCCTACCAGGCCGAGGTGCTGTGGGGGTGCATTCCCCATGGTGTGTATCTGTGGACAGCTGATTTGCATGTGCAGTGCATCATGGGTGTGACTGGCACAATCCAACCCTGTGAAACTCCAGCACCTGCTCACAGGCTCTGATAAACCATAGGCCATTACACGTACATCTGTTAGCATAATGCATAGGTGCAAGACACCCTACAGAGTCTGTAATATAAGATGCCCACACTGGTAAAAACACACGTACCCACGCACGTAAAAACACACGTACCCACGCACGTAAAAACACACGTACCCACGCAGCTATGCACGGGGCTACGCACGTACCAATGCACGCAACCTCGCACGCACCAACGTACGTGGCTAGGCACACTCCGAGGGTGTTTTTCTGACACCAATACTCAACGTAACGAAAAACATGCCTCCTGTTTCCCTCTGTAATGTACAGGGTGATGCCTGGGACAGCCTTCTGCGTTAGGCACACTGGGGACTCGAACCCATGCTGCCTGTAATAGCGGTCAGTACCGTAACCATTGTGCTACAGCTCTGTTTCAGTGCTTTGTGTCTGTATGTCTTCTTACGTTTAACGCACAGTAATGCGCCACGGCGCCCGGTAACGCTCGTTAATTTTTTTAACGCGCGTTAGTGGTGACGATGTACCGCCCATGTCCTTATTTGGGGTTTCTGTCACTACCGCGGCTCCTAACGCGAATTGCACTAACGCAGTTTAGTAAACATACCCCTAAATGTATGTATTGTGTAACTAAATAGGGAAAACTTAGGGGCACACACATATGCGCTTTAAGTTTTTAATTAATTTAGGTAAGTTTGCCTCATTCACTGGCAACTAGATACCTAGTTCCTATTATGTTATATTATTATTAAGAATGTTCCATGTATCTTCAAATTTTTGTTCCATGTAAACCATCCCTGATCACTGGAAGGGGCGATATAAAAAAACTGTACAATAAAATAAATAAAAATCTGCATTTATAGTTTGTGGAAGAAGGGCATGTCAGAATAGCTAGTTTCTCTTTCGATCACTTTAAAGACCGGATAGTAGGTAAAAGAAGAAGGAAGAGACAAAAAAAGAAAAAGAAAAACTAGAATGGAAGGTGTCCAATGTAGACTACAAGCAGTAAGCAGCTGCAAACCACTATGGGACAGTATTGAATACTTAAGTTTTGAAGACACACAAGAACATTGAAGGACAATTATTTCCTCTACATAGCAAATAGAAAAATAAGTACCTGCAAGAATGAACTTCCTAAGGAGAATCTGAAAGATACAAAGAAAAAACTAAACATGAAAGTGCCAAAATTATTCTTGTAAAGTTGTTGTTGAATATTTTAGATTATTGTAATATATTGTATTTGGGATTGGCAAAGAAATGGTTGAAAAAGCTTCAAAGTGGCATAAAATTCAGCAGTAAGAATTTTATTAAGAGGTAGGAAATTTGAAAGGGCCTGTTCTCTCTTGAGGAAGTTACACTGGTTATTTGTTCAGGAAGGATGTAGTTTTAAGTTATTGGTTTTAATTTTTAAGATGATGAGGAATTCCAGACCTCTATTTGAGAAACAGATTACAAAATTATATGTCTAACAGAGCATTACGATTGTCACAGGCTACTTAGGGTTCAGTGTGTTAGCGTGATTTTCCTATGCCTTTGCGGGAAGACAGAAATCTGCTGAAGTTCAGAAAAGGGGAAGAGTAGGTTGTTATTTTGATTCTTATTTAATTATGATGGGAATTTTTATATTTTATATTTTATATCTTATTTCTTTTTGTTTCCTTTAATCCACCATTGTTTTATTTATAGTGTAAACCATTTTGAGTGAGCAAAAGATTTTTATAAATCAACAATGGAAAGATAAAAATACTTAATATAACTTTAAGCTGACCTAAATAAATTCATTTACATGTATATATCATTAAAGGAGCTCAAAGGCTTCATAATGTCAATGGATGTCAGCTTAGATAGATCATCATCGCTCCCCAAAAAAGTAACACTATTGTGTTTCCTACATTTAATAATGTTTACAAATGTGTACTTGTATTCATTTTTATTTCATTACTGATTCTTCAATTTAACTTTGAACAATATAGATAGCAGCAGCAAAAGCAACTTTAATTAAAGTGCAGAAGTCTTCAAACTCAGACTTGCAGTGGCAAGACCATTCATCACTAAAAAACATATATATGAAGCCTTCCTTCATTAAATGGCCATCCCCAACCTGGCCGATGGTTTCATCAACCCCAACCTTATCTCCAAAAAGAAATCCTCACATAACCTATCTGATACCATCAATATCACCCCTCATTCACCCCTCACTTCCCCTCCCTCAAATCCCTCTTGGAGGGCACACACACCCAGATATATCCACCCACACCCTGCTCCCTCTAAATCTCTGCACTACTCTAGAAATAAAGCCTCACATTACTCTGATAAGAAATTCTCACGTAACTTATCGAACCTTATCCATATCCCTGTCCTTCCCCCCTCCTCTCTCCTGTTTTCATGTGCCCTATGGAACGCCTCCTCAGTCACTAAAAAACTTCCTTTTACTCATGATCTCTTTATCTCTAATGCCCTACATCTTCTTGCCCTGACTGAGACCTGGCTCCCCCCAGACGACACTGTATCCATTACTTCTCTCTGCTATGGGGACCACCAGTTCTCCTATACACCTCTAACCACTGGTCGCGGTGCGGTGTTAGTCTCCTACTTTCTCCCTCCTGCCAATTCCAACCCCTCATGCTACCTCAGTCACCCTCCCCCCTCTCTTTTAAAGTCCACTCCATTCACCTCCTCAGACCACTTCCCCTTCGAGTAGCTGTTATTTATCGCCCACCCGACAAATCCAAATCAACCTTCCTCACCGACTTCGACTCCTGGCTTTCCGCCTTTCTGGATCCCTCTTCCCCCACTCTTATTCTTGGTGACTTTAACATTCACGTCTACAACCCGTCTGACCCCCATGCATTAAAGTTCCTCGCCCTCACCTCCTCATGTGACCTCCAACATTGCTCCACTGCCCCCACTCACCTACACGGCCACTGCCTTGACCTAATACTCTTCTCTAATTCCTCTCCCTCAAACTTCCGCAAATCAATCCTTCCCTCATCTGACCATCACCTTTTAACCTTTACTCTTCAGCTTCTGCCATCTCAACCTCATCCTGTCTCCTCCGACCTATTTAGAAACCACTATAATATTAATCCCCTGACTCTCTCCTCCACCATTTCTCCATCTCTTTCCTCCATTATATCCTCCAAATCCGTCGACGAGGCATTATCCTCTTACAATAATACACTATCCTCAGCTCTTGACTCTCTTGCCCCACTCACCCCACGTCCAGTCAGACAATCTACTCCCCAGCCCTGGCTTTCGCCCATAACCCACTATCTATGCACCTACACCCGTGCTGCCGAATGTGCCTGGTCCAAATCCCACTCCCCGGAGGACCTTCTACACTTCAAATTCATGCTTGGCTCCTTCCAGTCAGCCATAGCACTTGCCAAACAAGACTACTACATCCATCTGACCAACTCCCTTGCCTCTGACCCTTGCCGTCTCTTTAATACCCTCAGTTCTCTCCTCAAGGTCCCCCCGTCCCCGGTCCCACCCTCCCTTTCTGCCCAAACCCTAGCAGACAACTTCCACGACAAAATTCACAAGATTACCCTCCAATTCCCCACCCCCTCAGCTACCTCCCCCTCCCAAATTCTCCCCCCATCTCTAATTCCTCTGCCACCCTCTCCTCCTTCCCTCCGATCTCTGAAGAAGAAACTGCAGTCCTTCTTACCTCCTCCAAACCCACCACCTGTTCATCCGACCCTATCCCCACCCACCTACTACACCCCATCTCCCCCACCATTGTCCCCCCCATCACTCATATCCTCAACCTTTCACTCTCCACTGCTACTGTCCCCGCTGACTTCAAACATGCTGTTGTCACACCCCTCCTCAAGAAACCCTCACTCGATCCCACTTGCCCTTCCAACTATCGACCCATCTCCCTCCTTCCCTTCATATCTAAACTACTAGAATGAGCCGTCCACCGCCGCTGGCTCGACTTCCTCACCTCCCAGGCCCTCCTGGACCCACTACAATCCGGCTTCCGTCCCCTACACTCCACTGAAACAGCTCTCGCAAGAGTCTCCAATGACCTGTTCCTGGCTAAATCTAAGGGCCTCTACTCTATCCTCATCCTTCTTGATCTCTCCGCTGCCTTTGTCACCGTTGACCACAATCTTCTCCTCACCACCCTCTCCTCCCTTGGCTTCAAGGGCTCCATATTATCCTGGTTCTCCTCCTACCTCTCCCATCACTCATTCAGTGTATGCTCTGGCGGCTCCTCTTCCTCCCCTACCCCGCTCCATGTAGGTGTACCTCAGGGATCCTTCCTGGGCTCCCTCCTTTTCTCTCTCTACACTCAAGCCCTTGGTGCGCTTATCTCCTCCCATGGTTTTCAGTACCATCTCTATGCCGATGACTCCCAAATCTACCTCTCTACACCTAATATCTCTTCACCAACTCGGTCCATGATCTGTGCCTGCCTTTCCGACATCGCTGCCTGGATGTCTCATCGCCGATTGAAATTGAACATAGCCAAGACTGAACTCCTTGTCTTTCCTCCCCAACTCCTCCCCTCCTCTTCCCCCTTTCTCAGTCTATGTGGACGGAGCTACTATCCTTCCTGTTCCCTTGGCCTGCAACCTAGAGGTTATCTTTGACACCTCTCTCTCCTTCTCCGCACATATCCAGCATGTAGCTAAGACCTGCCGTTTCTTCCTCTACAACATTGGCAAAATCCGCCCCTTCCTCTCTGAACACATCACCAAAATGCTTATCCACTCCTTAGTCTCCTCTCGCCTCGAAATAATTATTGCAACCTGCTCCTTGCCGATCTCCCCGTCAGCCACCTACTTCCCCTTCAATCTATACAAAATCACACTGCTCGACTAATCTTCCGCCAGTCCCGCCATGCCCAGATTACTCCTCTTCTCAGGTCGCTTCACTGGCTTCCTGTCCAATTCCGCATCCAATTCAAGCTTCTCCTACTAACCTATAAATGCATTCACTCTATGGCCCCTCATTACCTCTCATCTCTTATCTCTCCCTACGTCCCCTCTCGGAACCTGCGCTCCGTTAACAAATTACTTCTATCCATGCCTTTCACCCGCACCGCTAACTCCCGACTTCGCTCCTTTCTCCTTGCTGCACCCTACGCCTGAAACAGCCTACCTCTGTCTATACGCCAGGCACCCTCCCTGGCCCTCTTCAAATCCAGGTTGAAGACCCACCTCTTCACCGTTGCTTTCAGATCCTGACTTCCATCCTTTTCTTATCTTATCTCCGTCATTTCTCATGACCAATTGTATACACCAGACCATGCCTTGCACTAAACTGACCAATGCTCTCTATTGTTCTGACTAGATTGTAAGCTCTGATGAGCATGACTCTGATGGGCAGGGACTGTCTCTGTATTTTGGCTGCCTCTTGTAGGTAGCTGTACAGCGCTGCGTGCGTGGCGCTATACAAGTGCTAAATAGTAGTAGTAGTAGTAATCCTTCAATAAGGCTTCACAGGGTAAAGCGCTATAGCATTCACTGTTCTAACATGTCACCCCCAGATCAAAGTTACCATCGGACAAGTTGGGGATGGCCATTTAATGAAGGTGGGATAGATCCAGTTACAGGTTTTCCCTGTGGTTTAGTTGTGGAACTTTATGCCTTTCATTTTGATTTAGTTTAATGGGGGTTCAAACTTGAGGGTTCAGTTCAATCATCCACACTTGGATTATAGAGGTGACAGTGCTGGCATGTGTCCAAGCTAGGATCTAGTAGGTGAGCTGTCCTGGGACAGCAATTTAGAATATTTACTTTGAATGCACAGGGGAGTCAATTATCTCATCAAGTGGAAAAAGATATTATTTTATTGTAAAAAGGAAGGTGCGGATTTGATTCTATTGCAAGAAACACACCTCATGGCGATCAAGAGCATCAACTTAAAGGGGGTTTAGGTTGGGGAATGCATTTTCTCCCCTATGGTTAAAAAGAAACAGGGGATTGCAATAATAATAAAAAGTAATCAGTCTATCCAGGTTATTGCAACTAAGGGAAGGTGGGTTTCAGTGATCACCAAGGTAGGGGTGGTCACTAGTAGTGAATATCTATGATCCTAGTGTAGATTGTCTATCACTTTCCCAATAATTGACAGATCTTTTACTTGAGCATGGAGATGTTCCCATAGATCCACATGCAGAAAGGGGCCCGTCCAGCCTGTCCTGGCATCCAAAATCTGGATGGGCTGGATTTGCACCCGATCCTGATCCAACGGGAGCTAGACAACCATGCGGGATCAGAATCAGGTGTAAAGGGCTTGGATGGGCAGGATGTGTCCCAATTCAGGCCCTTTGGACACCCCGCTCCCTCCCCATTCACCCTGCTATAGCTCCTGCATGGAGCCCGGTGCCATGGGTCCCATCGCTATGGCACGGGGATGCCATGCAGTAGCCATGCTCACCCCCGGACTCAGAATAGCTTGCTTTCCCCACCGCCTGACCCCAAAATGGTCCTGCTGAGGCTGGGATTGGACTACGGGGAACCTCCTGTTCCTTCCCGACCTTTAAGGAGGGTCTGCCACTGCAGATTGCTGCACTCAGGGTGACTTATTCCACCCCTGAGGTGGAATGTTACTCATCCATTTCATCCAGCATGGACATACAGGGCTGCGACCGGTATCAGCCCTGTACGTCTGGGGTATGGGTCCCGCTTCCTGCCCACCCTGTTTCCTCTTCTTGCCTGCCTCTTCCTGCCCCCATCCAGAGCTGCCTGCACAGTGGACCTGAATGTGCAGGGAGCTCTGGACTGGGAATCGGGTACTGATGAATAGCGGGGATTGGACGTCCACCCTGGACATCCGACCCCGCTATTCAGGACTCTGCATGCCACCTATAATAGTTGATGGGAATTACACCAACCATTAGATTCATTATTAGATTGCCAGTCAAGTTGTAAAGCCAGGACAATGAAGACATCGTCGGCAATCAAAGATATAATGAGAGAGACTGGCTTAGTTGACCCATGGAGATTAAGGAACTCCAAGGGAAGGGATTTCACATTTTTCTCATACTTCCATCAGTTCTTGATGCAAATATACTATTTTCTAGTATAAAGAGGCCTAATGCCTATGGTCAGGAAGGCAGAAATATATCTGAAGAGCTTACTTAACCCTCTCCTCACCAGCAACCTACTGGGCTCTTGAAGCTACAGAAAACTACATTCAAAACAATGGGAAGGTTATCAAAAGACAGCAATAAAATACAACACAGTTCTATAGAAAATACACCAAAGCTTTGTGGAGAGAAACAAACAGAACCAAAGTTCTCCTTGTTTACTCTAACTTACTAGCCATGGTTCACTTTATTTATAAGGCTCTTTTAGATGATACAGCATAATTTCACTTTATTATTATACGTCAAATATGACGTATTTATCATATCGTAGGTCAACTTTATTCAGTGTGGGTCAGTGTGCGGAGACATACATGGAGTCCAAGACATAATTGTTTACTGCTACATAGGTCATTATGAGGAGACATACAGGAGTCCAAGACATAATTGACATAATTGTTTACTGTTGACAGCTTGATATCTAATAACCCTGAGTACTGCTTGATATCTGCTAACCCTGAGAGTATTTTAGCTAATAACCCTGAGACAGAGAGGCTAGAGTACAACCTGCCCTTTTCTTTATTTATATAAACCTTCACTTAGTAAGCAAATATATGAAGTTTTATTTCTACGCAAGGTTCTGAACAGAATTAACTCTTTCTCAGGTTTAGTCAGTCTAATAGTGTACGGTACCCTGTACAAACATACATGCTTTCAGTCCCTCCTCTGATTCTGTAAAGAATCATTTCTAAAGTAAGGACACTCATATATTGCCATTAAAGTGTGGAAATACAGCTGGATTTCGGGCCAATCCATAACATTATTGCAGGGGTCAGTGATCCTACTGATTTCTGATTTAGAAAGCTGTGAAAGGTGAAGAGGTGGAAAGAAACCAGTGCTGACATAGAGAAACAGCTGTCAGTACATAGAGGAGTAATACTTCTAGAATGAAACATCCCAAAATACCAAGCAAAGATGCTAACATGCCTTGCAAAGGCCTGAATCACTTTATTCCAAAATGAAGGAACAAGAATCAGTGAGAGCTGAAAAGGAATTTACATAACTCTCACTTGAAACTAAAGTACAGTTGCTAACTTTATCTAATAGGCCTTTCACTATTTTCCATTAGTATCAAGCATACCACAACAAAAATCAACTATTATTCCACACACACCATTTTCCTTTGCTAGGAGAAAATCTAAAAACCATTCAGTTCTGGACTGCATAAGCTGACACTATGTTTACTGGACCTTGCAATACACACTAATTGCCTCAGTAAAAAGCAGAGCAGCCACTATGACTTCATCCTGAGGGGACACATCCCTTTTTCTTCTTAAAGATTTGTTCAGGATGGGTAACAAATTAATATAGTAAAGTTCAATTCACTATGGGGTATCCACCAGGTCTATATAGCAAGCACCTGACCAACCTCTGGGAAACTCTGCACTATAAAAATACTAACCGAAACATCAATTCACAAATCGGAGATTACAAAAACAGCACAACAAAAATAAAATACCAAAAGACTATGTTTCACAATATACCAAACAGTAAACCATGTTTGAAGAGGTTAAGAAAGAGAATCAGAAGTGCAGAGAGAAAAATTTACAGTTTTTGGGAAAACGTACCAGAACCTCGAAGTACTTGTGATCATTTTGCACATGAAAAACTCGAAATGCACAATACAAAAACAACCTGGACAACTTGAAGAAACGTCTGCAGCCCTTTTGCAATGGAAAAAGAAACATGGCTGTCGTGGGGCGAGCATACAAGAACTACAGCAGGAGAACAGAAGATTAAAGGAGCTGAACAGGCATGCAAAAGGTGCTCCTACTTTTGCCAAACCACAGAAACTAAATTACCAAGCAGATAATATTGAAGAGAGGCAGATAACAGCAATGTCTGGCTTGCAAAGCAAATACAATGAGCTGCAGCAAAAATGCTGAACTGCTAAGATGTGAGATTCAGAAACTCACTGAGGACAAGATATATTCTGTATACAATTACTCAAAACCCTCTGAGGCATGACCATTAAATTATTTCACTTTAACGCTGGTTAGGTATGCCTAGGTCTGAACTAGAGGCATCCAAAAGGGTAGCTAGAACTACACACTTGGTTCCATTACATTACTTGTAAATTACTGAAATATAGGAACCTGTACATAGGATCTTCATACCTATATCTTTAATTATTCTAGGTTCTGTGTTTGTATTTGTGTTTGTATATGACTATATGTCACAAAACTCCTCAAAGGTCTTAGGCCTAACTCTTGGTAAAAATCCATGCTGAGGAGCTGCCACTGTTGGAAGGCAAACAGCAAACTTTGATAACTTAAAATATTTTTGCCATCAAGTGTAAATGTGCCTCAAAAATATTTTAATATTCCTTCTAACATCCTCATGATTCTGAATACAATACTGCTTCATTAATAATTTGCCACAGCACATCTAGGACCAGATTAGGAAATATGCATAGCCAATATGCATAGCAACAAAAATATTCTCAAAAATATTCTAAGACAAACTAAAGATATACCTACTCTTCTTAATACTCTTCTTAAGATGATGAAGAGATATACTATCGCTATACTGGTCCTCTAATTCTCAATTACTTTATTAAGTAGAGGTTCAGTACCTAAAGGTCATTACATATATATCAGGAAAATACTAATCTAAACTAACCTCATCCCTCTAGGTCTTACTATAAATACATAAAAACATTTTAAATGCTATATAAAAGCATTTTACATGAATAGTCCATTTAGAATTTACTTAATACAATAATCTCTCTGTAATGTCACTGTTGTTCTTTCAGAAAAATACTTTGAATCATAAAAGTCCTTTTCTTCAATCACTGTTGTCCAATAAGTCTCTGCGTTGCAAACTCTTGATTCACCGACACAGGAAGCCACCTTCTGGACTTGTGAGGGGGCCACTGTATAAGATGCATTCGTTGAGAATGTCTTTTCACTTTACAAGCTGAATATCCCACCAGGAACACATGACATGGACCAGGAACTCCGGAGCTGGGAGTGTCTTCGGATGCAGTCTTAATCAGGACCCAATCTGGTGACTTCACTTCTGATAAAATAATTCTGCTGATCCCGGATATAAAGAACTTGTCATCTCATTAAGGAGTCACTTGCAATAAAAGGAAAACAAACAGGCCTGAGTGCAACTGTGCACAATAAGTTAAGATAGCGCTGCGCAACACCTGGGGTCTGGGATAACTGCCAAGGCATCCATTAATTATTTCAAATGGTGTCCGGGGAAACACACACTGCCATAAGGGCTAAA
This sequence comes from Ichthyophis bannanicus, assembly GCA_033557465.1. NCBI lineage: Eukaryota > Metazoa > Chordata > Amphibia > Gymnophiona > Ichthyophiidae > Ichthyophis > Ichthyophis bannanicus. Next base: position 259,949,160 of record CM066035.1, read on the forward strand.
AGGAAAAGCTTTTATTCAATCGGAGGCTGTATCAGAGTGACCATTTGGGAACACCACCTCCCTCCTCTGATACAGAACAGATCTACAAAACAGGCTGCAAAATCAAAATAAAATGAATTCAGCAGGCAGGCATATGTATACTGTCCCTCAACTAACCCTACAATGCCAATCCTGAAACAGTTTAAACAGATTGCACCAAGGAAAACAATAACAAAAACAACAAATGCACAACCATGGCGATAAAACGTCTGCTGCAGAAACAAGGCAAGTCAGGGCAAAAGACAGTCAGGGCAAATAAACAGATGATTCGCCTTCCAGCTGCCCGTAACATCACAAAGTCCAAAACTGGGTTTCAAAAGAAGTATCTTCAAAAGGAGATAAAAGAGAAAATAAAGTCATCTTAACCAGTGCGAAATACTGCAATGTCAGTAACACTGATATCAGAAAAGCGTCTTTTCGTTTCACGAAATGATGTCCTTTGGATTTCAAAATTGCGACGTGTGCTGGCAAAAAACCACCAGGAAATCAATAAGATTCAATTGCAAAAATCATTACTACATAGACATAGCGGGAGTCACTTCATTAATTCACTCTGAATAAGAACCCACTGGCTTACAGCCAGTCAGGAGAGTTTACAAAAACACACAGATAACAGACATCAGAAATAGCCACAAACAATTTGAATGGGTAAGAATTATTCATAGACAATAATATGGCATCTTGCCCAGTACATTCCTACATTTAAAACAAACCTTCCACTACGATAACGTGGAAGCTACGCAATAATATTTTGGGAAACAATTTGCAGTTGAGACAGATTTAACCCTTAAACCTAACTTAGCAATATAAGCTCTGACCAATAATATACGTAATTTAGGCTGCATTAAAAACAAATCATTCGCATAATAAACTAAAAAGAAATGGTTGAGTTTTACATCAGATAATGCAGTTCCTAGGGCCAGTGCAAATATGCAAGACTAACCTTCAAAAAGAACAAATAAAAACAAAACTGCTTTTTAGTTGCCAAGTCATACTGAAAATAAGCAAATCGCAAATCCACAACAAAGGTCCAGGGAGAAATTGGCAAAATCACATTATGTACTGCGCACAGGTTCTGCACAAATCTATAAGTCTTACCGTACAGCCTTCCACAGACAGTCTCGCTTTTAGCACAGAAAGAATTGAAGTCTTACATAATGAAGTGACACTTTGTGGCTGGAGTGTCTGGAGATCTTCAAGCATAAAACAACTTCTTCACCAGCAGCTGCTGGCACTGAACACAGCTTGAGTTTAGAAAACCGAAGTCCAGGTCTCACAACGATCCTTACAGGTGGGACGAAAGGCATCCGATATCTGATCCCGGCACTGTAGAAGAAAGCTTTCCAGGATGAATGATACTTGCATCTGCAGGAAACGGCACTTCAGAGGAAAAAAATACAATTGACAATGTCCGACATTTGATCCTGGGACAGCCCACAGAGCAGATAGAAGTCTTCCAAGATCAGGGCGAACGGCTGGGAGGGAAATCAACTCTCTGACCATCCTCCTGCTCTGATTCCAGAGACAGTTTCGCTTGCAAATGCTCAATGACAAGCTTATCTAAACTGTCTCGCTGAAGATTCCTATGACCTTCTCGTGCTCCGATCCTACCCCTCCCCCTGCTCCTGGGAGGTTACATAGAAGCAATCGTCAGATTGAGCGACTCAGTCATTTCACATCAAATGTCAGCTCACTGCACCAGGCACTTTTCAGACTTACATAAGCACTTTTCAGACTTACATCAGTACTTTTCAGACTTACATCAGCTCCCTTCAGACTTACAGCAGCTATTCTAGCTGGCCAATCTATTATTAAAGTTGTAAAAAAATACCTTTACTCACAGGATTAAACCATTTACAAAAACCAGTAGTGAATCCTGCCTTAAAGATGTTAATCTCAACCACTCCTTTTATAGGTTTGCTGTAAGTGTACTACTACTACGGTAAGTGATTTTAACAGAAAATCATTTTTTTTTAACCACTAAAACAAAATTATCTCTTTGAGTCTTCTCTTGGAAATCTATCACAGGGTATGTCACAAACTGGATAAAAAATCAGCTGGGTTATAAAACGCAGTTCTAAGCAAATTATCTAAAGCAGCCCAAGTGGAACATGAACTATTATACTGACGCAAAACAGTTTGAAGAAAACTTATAGCACCATGTAATTGAATACATTTCTCTCTATAGGTCATAAAATGCTTATTCAGACCCTTTTCAATGTCATCAACAAGTTTACTAGAAATTCCTAATTCCTTTGTAGCAGAAATATCATTTCTTACTGTTCCCTTTAAGGAAGCTATGATACATACAGTACATTCTATTTCACGACTAAGAAGGTCATTCATTTCTCTGAGCTGAGACACATTGCAAGTACCAAAATTCTCGATTTGTGCATTCCCTAATATTCTTTGCTTATCTCTTATCTCATATCTTAATTTCGCTGCACGGGTGACTATCTCCCTCTCAGAAACTACATAATTCTTAGAACAGACAGGGGGAGACATCGGGAATACACCTGGATCTCGTCCAGCTCCAATTGCAGCCACCTCTGCATCATACTCTGGAGAAAAAATGACTGGGACCTTCCCTGCCCAGACATTATCAATCTCTTTCTCCTGTGGGTCACCCGATTTACCAGCATTCACTAATCCAAACAATTCATTCTTCAAGATATGTGCCATTCGCTGCCACCAACCAAACACTAGCCCTTCACGGGCATCACATACTCTGTGTTTAGCCTGCAAAGCACATTTCAGATAACGAAGCTTATCTACAGAAAATGTTCCCTCCAAAGGAAACTGTAAAAGCACATTATTATTAGTCACTGCATACCAGTGCACAACATAATTAGTAGCCATATCTCCATATTTTTCACGCATACAATAAGAAGGGCTACCTTTCTGAAGAGCTAAACTCATAGCCTTAACATGCCATTCACACAATTGAGACAACTCCTGTTCACCTAACAGATTGCTCATTGCTGGCACCATATAATACTCACAAACACCTTCCCTCCTTGCCAGGAATGTCAAAATCTGTAGAACGGACACGGCACCAACTGAAGAGCTTACTTAACCCTCTCCTCACCAGCAACCTACTGGGCTCTTGAAGCTACAGAAAACTACATTCAAAACAATGGGAAGGTTATCAAAAGACAGCAATAAAATACAACACAGTTCTATAGAAAATACACCAAAGCTTTGTGGAGAGAAACAAACAGAACCAAAGTTCTCCTTGTTTACTCTAACTTACTAGCCATGGTTCACTTTATTTATAAGGCTCTTGTAGATGATACAGCATAATTTCACTTTATTATTATACATCAAATATGACATATTTATCATATCGTAGGTCAACTTTATTCAGTGTGGGTCAGTGTGCGGAGACATATATGGAGTCCAAGACATAATTGTTTACTGCTACATAGGTCATTATGAGGAGACATACAGGAGTCCAAGACATAATTGACATAATTGTTTACTGTTGACAGCTTGATATCTAATAACCCTGAGTACTGCTTGATATCTGCTAACCCTGAGAGTATTTTAGCTAATAACCCTGAGACAGAGAGGCTAGAGTACAACCTGCCCTTTTCTTTATTTATATAAACCTTCACTTAGTAAGCAAATATATGAAGTTTTATTTCTACGCAAGGTTCTGAACAGAATTAACTCTTTCTCAGGTTTAGTCAGTCTAATAGTGTACGGTACCCTGTACAAACATACATGCTTTCAGTCCCTCCTCTGATTCTGTAAAGAATCATTTCTAAAGTAAGGACACTCATATATTGCCATTAAAGTGTGGAAATACAGCTGGATTTCGGGCCAATCCATAACATTATTGCAGGGGTCAGTGATCCTACTGATTTCTGATTTAGAAAGCTGTGAAAGGTGAAGAGGTGGAAAGAAACCAGTGCTGACATAGAGAAACAGCTGTCAGTACATAGAGGAGTAATACTTCTAGAATGAAACATCCCAAAATACCAAGCAAAGATGCTAACATGCCTTGCAAAGGCCTGAATCACTTTATTCCAAAATGAAGGAACAAGAATCAGTGAGAGCTGAAAAGGAATTTACATAACTCTCACTTGAAACTAAAGTACAGTTGCTAACTTTATCTAATAGGCCTTTCACTATTTTCCATTAGTATCAAGCATACCACAACAAAAATCAACTATTATTCCACACACACCATTTTCCTTTGCTAGGAGAAAATCTAAAAACCATTCAGTTCTGGACTGCATAAGCTGACACTATGTTTACTGGACCTTGCAATACACACTAATTGCCTCAGTAAAAAGCAGAGCAGCCACTATGACTTCATCCTGAGGGGACACATCCCTTTTTCTTCTTAAAGATTTGTTCAGGATGGGTAACAAATTAATATAGTAAAGTTCAATTCACTATGGGGTATCCACCAGGTCTATATAGCAAGCACCTGACCAACCTCTGGGAAACTCTGCACTATAAAAATACTAACCGAAACATCAATTCACAAATCGGAGATTACAAAAACAGCACAACAAAAATAAAATACCAAAAGACTATGTTTCACAATATACCAAACAGTAAACCATGTTTGAAGAGGTTAAGAAAGAGAATCAGAAGTGCAGAGAGAAAAATTTACAGTTTTTGGGAAAACGTACCAGAACCTCGAAGTACTTGTGATCATTTTGCACATGAAAAACTCGAAATGCACAATACAAAAACAACCTGGACAACTTGAAGAAACGTCTGCAGCCCTTTTGCAATGGAAAAAGAAACATGGCTGTCGTGGGGCGAGCATACAAGAACTACAGCAGGAGAACAGAAGATTAAAGGAGCTGAACAGGCATGCAAAAGGTGCTCCTACTTTTGCCAAACCACAGAAACTAAATTACCAAGCAGATAATATTGAAGAGAGGCAGATAACAGCAATGTCTGGCTTGCAAAGCAAATACAATGAGCTGCAGCAAAAATGCTGAACTGCTAAGATGTGAGATTCAGAAACTCACTGAGGACAAGATATATTCTGTATACAATTACTCAAAACCCTCTGAGGCATGACCATTAAATTATTTCACTTTAACGCTGGTTAGGTATGCCTAGGTCTGAACTAGAGGCATCCAAAAGGGTAGCTAGAACTACACACTTGGTTCCATTACATTACTTGTAAATTACTGAAATATAGGAACCTGTACATAGGATCTTCATACCTATATCTTTAATTATTCTAGGTTCTGTGTTTGTATTTGTGTTTGTATATGACTATATGTCACAAAACTCCTCAAAGGTCTTAGGCCTAACTCTTGGTAAAAATCCATGCTGAGGAGCTGCCACTGTTGGAAGGCAAACAGCAAACTTTGATAACTTAAAATATTTTTGCCATCAAGTGTAAATGTGCCTCAAAAATATTTTAATATTCCTTCTAACATCCTCATGATTCTGAATACAATACTGCTTCATTAATAATTTGCCACAGCACATCTAGGACCAGATTAGGAAATATGCATAGCCAATATGCATAGCAACAAAAATATTCTCAAAAATATTCTAAGACAAACTAAAGATATACCTACTCTTCTTAATACTCTTCTTAAGATGATGAAGAGATATACTATCGCTATACTGGTCCTCTAATTCTCAATTACTTTATTAAGTAGAGGTTCAGTACCTAAAGGTCATTACATATATATCAGGAAAATACTAATCTAAACTAACCTCATCCCTCTAGGTCTTACTATAAATACATAAAAACATTTTAAATGCTATATAAAAGCATTTTACATGAATAGTCCATTTAGAATTTACTTAATACAATAATCTCTCTGTAATGTCACTGTTGTTCTTTCAGAAAAATACTTTGAATCATAAAAGTCCTTTTCTTCAATCACTGTTGTCCAATAAGTCTCTGCGTTGCAAACTCTTGATTCACCGACACAGGAAGCCACCTTCTGGACTTGTGAGGGGGCCACTGTATAAGATGCATTCGTTGAGAATGTCTTTTCACTTTACAAGCTGAATATCCCACCAGGAACACATGACATGGACCAGGAACTCCGGAGCTGGGAGTGTCTTCGGATGCAGTCTTAATCAGGACCCAATCTGGTGACTTCACTTCTGATAAAATAATTCTGCTGATCCCGGATATAAAGAACGTGTCATCTCATTAAGGAGTCACTTGCAATAAAAGGAAAACAAACAGGCCTGAGTGCAACTGTGCACAATAAGTTAAGATAGCGCTGCGCAACACCTGGGGTCTGGGATAACTGCCAAGGCATCCATTAATTATTTCAAATGGTGTCCGGGGAAACACACACTGCCATAAGGGCTAAAAGGAAAAGCTTTTATTCAATCGGAGGCTGTATCAGAGTGACCATTTGGGAACACCACCTCCCTCCTCTGATACAGAACAGATCTACAAAACAGGCTGCAAAATCAAAATAAAATGAATTCAGCAGGCAGGCATATGTATACTGTCCCTCAACTAACCCTACAATGCCAATCCTGAAACAGTTTAAACAGATTGCACCAAGGAAAACAATAACAAAAACAACAAATGCACAACCATGGCGATAAAACGTCTGCTGCAGAAACAAGGCAAGTCAGGGCAAAAGACAGTCAGGGCAAATAAACAGATGATTCGCCTTCCAGCTGCCCGTAACATCACAAAGTCCAAAACTGGGTTTCAAAAGAAGTATCTTCAAAAGGAGATAAAAGAGAAAATAAAGTCATCTTAACCAGTGCGAAATACTGCAATGTCAGTAACACTGATATCAGAAAAGCGTCTTTTCGTTTCACGAAATGATGTCCTTTGGATTTCAAAATTGCGACGTGTGCTGGCAAAAAACCACCAGGAAATCAATAAGATTCAATTGCAAAAATCATTACTACATAGACATAGCGGGAGTCACTTCATTAATTCACTCTGAATAAGAACCCACTGGCTTACAGCCAGTCAGGAGAGTTTACAAAAACACACAGATAACAGACATCAGAAATAGCCACAAACAATTTGAATGGGTAAGAATTATTCATAGACAATAATATGGCATCTTGCCCAGTACATTCCTACATTTAAAACAAACCTTCCACTACGATAACGTGGAAGCTACGCAATAATATTTTGGGAAACAATTTGCAGTTGAGACAGATTTAACCCTTAAACCTAACTTAGCAATATAAGCTCTGACCAATAATATACGTAATTTAGGCTGCATTAAAAACAAATCATTCGCATAATAAACTAAAAAGAAATGGTTGAGTTTTACATCAGATAATGCAGTTCCTAGGGCCAGTGCAAATATGCAAGACTAACCTTCAAAAAGAACAAATAAAAACAAAACTGCTTTTTAGTTGCCAAGTCATACTGAAAATAAGCAAATCGCAAATCCACAACAAAGGTCCAGGGAGAAATTGGCAAAATCACATTATGTACTGCGCACAGGTTCTGCACAAATCTATAAGTCTTACCGTACAGCCTTCCACAGACAGTCTCGCTTTTAGCACAGAAAGAATTGAAGTCTTACATAATGAAGTGACACTTTGTGGCTGGAGTGTCTGGAGATCTTCAAGCATAAAACAACTTCTTCACCAGCAGCTGCTGGCACTGAACACAGCTTGAGTTTAGAAAACCGAAGTCCAGGTCTCACAACGATCCTTACAGGTGGGACGAAAGGCATCCGATATCTGATCCCGGCACTGTAGAAGAAAGCTTTCCAGGATGAATGATACTTGCATCTGCAGGAAACGGCACTTCAGAGGAAAAAAAATACAATTGACAATGTCCGACATTTGATCCTGGGACAGCCCACAGAGCAGATAGAAGTCTTCCAAGATCAGGGCGAACGGCTGGGAGGGAAATCAACTCTCTGACCATCCTCCTGCTCTGATTCCAGAGACAGTTTCGCTTGCAAATGCTCAATGACAAGCTTATCTAAACTGTCTCGCTGAAGATTCCTATGACCTTCTCGTGCTCCGATCCTACCCCCCCCCGGCGCCTGGGAGGTGACATAGTAGCAATCGTCAGATTGAGCGACTCAGTCATTTCACATCAAATGTCAGCTCACTGCACCAGGCACTTTTCAGACTTACATAAGCACTTTTCAGACTTACATCAGTACTTTTCAGACTTACATCAGCTCCCTTCAGACTTACAGCAGCTATTCTAGCTGGCCAATCTATTATTAAAGTTGTAAAAAAATACCTTTACTCACAGGATTAAACCATTTACAAAAACCAGTAGTGAATCCTGCCTTAAAGATGTTAATCTCAACCACTCCTTTTATAGGTTTGCTGTAAGTGTACTACTACTACGGTAAGTGATTTTAACAGAAAATCATTTTTTTTTAACCACTAAAACAAAATTATCTCTTTGAGTCTTCTCTTGGAAATCTATCACAGGGTATGTCACAAACTGGATAAAAAATCAGCTGGGTTATAAAACGCAGTTCTAAGCAAATTATCTAAAGCAGCCCAAGTGGAACATGAACTATTATACTGACGCAAAACAGTTTGAAGAAAACTTATAGCACCATGTAATTGAATACATTTCTCTCTATAGGTCATAAAATGCTTATTCAGACCCTTTTCAATGTCATCAACAAGTTTACTAGAAATTCCTAATTCCTTTGTAGCAGAAATATCATTTCTTACTGTTCCCTTTAAGGAAGCTATGATACATACAGTACATTCTATTTCACGACTAAGAAGGTCATTCATTTCTCTGAGCTGAGACACATTGCAAGTACCAAAATTCTCGATTTGTGCATTCCCTAATATTCTTTGCTTATCTCTTATCTCATATCTTAATTTCGCTGCACGGGTGACTATCTCCCTCTCAGAAACTACATAATTCTTAGAACAGACAGGGGGAGACATCGGGAATACACCTGGATCTCGTCCAGCTCCAATTGCAGCCACCTCTGCATCATACTCTGGAGAAAAAATGACTGGGACCTTCCCTGCCCAGACATTATCAATCTCTTTCTCCTGTGGGTCACCCGATTTACCAGCATTCACTAATCCAAACAATTCATTCTTCAAGATATGTGCCATTCGCTGCCACCAACCAAACACTAGCCCTTCACGGGCATCACATACTCTGTGTTTAGCCTGCAAAGCACATTTCAGATAACGAAGCTTATCTACAGAAAATGTTCCCTCCAAAGGAAACTGTAAAAGCACATTATTATTAGTCACTGCATACCAGTGCACAACATAATTAGTAGCCATATCTCCATATTTTTCACGCATACAATAAGAAGGGCTACCTTTCTGAAGAGCTAAACTCATAGCCTTAACATGCCATTCACACAATTGAGACAACTCCTGTTCACCTAACAGATTGCTCATTGCTGGCACCATATAATACTCACAAACACCTTCCCTCCTTGCCAGGAATGTCAAAATCTGTAGAACGGACACGGCACCAACTGAAGAGCTTACTTAACCCTCTCCTCACCAGCAACCTACTGGGCTCTTGAAGCTACAGAAAACTACATTCAAAACAATGGGAAGGTTATCAAAAGACAGCAATAAAATACAACACAGTTCTATAGAAAATACACCAAAGCTTTGTGGAGAGAAACAAACAGAACCAAAGTTCTCCTTGTTTACTCTAACTTACTAGCCATGGTTCACTTTATTTATAAGGCTCTTGTAGATGATACAGCATAATTTCACTTTATTATTATACATCAAATATGACATATTTATCATATCGTAGGTCAACTTTATTCAGTGTGGGTCAGTGTGCGGAGACATATATGGAGTCCAAGACATAATTGTTTACTGCTACATAGGTCATTATGAGGAGACATACAGGAGTCCAAGACATAATTGACATAATTGTTTACTGTTGACAGCTTGATATCTAATAACCCTGAGTACTGCTTGATATCTGCTAACCCTGAGAGTATTTTAGCTAATAACCCTGAGACAGAGAGGCTAGAGTACAACCTGCCCTTTTCTTTATTTATATAAACCTTCACTTAGTAAGCAAATATATGAAGTTTTATTTCTACGCAAGGTTCTGAACAGAATTAACTCTTTCTCAGGTTTAGTCAGTCTAATAGTGTACGGTACCCTGTACAAACATACATGCTTTCAGTCCCTCCTCTGATTCTGTAAAGAATCATTTCTAAAGTAAGGACACTCATATATTGCCATTAAAGTGTGGAAATACAGCTGGATTTCGGGCCAATCCATAACATTATTGCAGGGGTCAGTGATCCTACTGATTTCTGATTTAGAAAGCTGTGAAAGGTGAAGAGGTGGAAAGAAACCAGTGCTGACATAGAGAAACAGCTGTCAGTACATAGAGGAGTAATACTTCTAGAATGAAACATCCCAAAATACCAAGCAAAGATGCTAACATGCCTTGCAAAGGCCTGAATCACTTTATTCCAAAATGAAGGAACAAGAATCAGTGAGAGCTGAAAAGGAATTTACATAACTCTCACTTGAAACTAAAGTACAGTTGCTAACTTTATCTAATAGGCCTTTCACTATTTTCCATTAGTATCAAGCATACCACAACAAAAATCAACTATTATTCCACACACACCATTTTCCTTTGCTAGGAGAAAATCTAAAAACCATTCAGTTCTGGACTGCATAAGCTGACACTATGTTTACTGGACCTTGCAATACACACTAATTGCCTCAGTAAAAAGCAGAGCAGCCACTATGACTTCATCCTGAGGGGACACATCCCTTTTTCTTCTTAAAGATTTGTTCAGGATGGGTAACAAATTAATATAGTAAAGTTCAATTCACTATGGGGTATCCACCAGGTCTATATAGCAAGCACCTGACCAACCTCTGGGAAACTCTGCACTATAAAAATACTAACCGAAACATCAATTCACAAATCGGAGATTACAAAAACAGCACAACAAAAATAAAATACCAAAAGACTATGTTTCACAATATACCAAACAGTAAACCATGTTTGAAGAGGTTAAGAAAGAGAATCAGAAGTGCAGAGAGAAAAATTTACAGTTTTTGGGAAAACGTACCAGAACCTCGAAGTACTTGTGATCATTTTGCACATGAAAAAACTCGAAATGCACAATACAAAAACAACCTGGACAACTTGAAGAAACGTCTGCAGCCCTTTTGCAATGGAAAAAGAAACATGGCTGTCGTGGGGCGAGCATACAAGAACTACAGCAGGAGAACAGAAGATTAAAGGAGCTGAACAGGCATGCAAAAGGTGCTCCTACTTTTGCCAAACCACAGAAACTAAATTACCAAGCAGATAATATTGAAGAGAGGCAGATAACAGCAATGTCTGGCTTGCAAAGCAAATACAATGAGCTGCAGCAAAAATGCTGAACTGCTAAGATGTGAGATTCAGAAACTCACTGAGGACAAGATATATTCTGTATACAATTACTCAAAACCCTCTGAGGCATGACCATTAAATTATTTCACTTTAACGCTGGTTAGGTATGCCTAGGTCTGAACTAGAGGCATCCAAAAGGGTAGCTAGAACTACACACTTGGTTCCATTACATTACTTGTAAATTACTGAAATATAGGAACCCGTACATAGGATCTTCATACCTATATCTTTAATTATTCTAGGTTCTGTGTTTGTATTTGTGTTTGTATATGACTATATGTCACAAAACTCCTCAAAGGTCTTAGGCCTAACTCTTGGTAAAAATCCATGCTGAGGAGCTGCCACTGTTGGAAGGCAAACAGCAAACTTTGATAACTTAAAATATTTTTGCCATCAAGTGTAAATGTGCCTCAAAAATATTTTAATATTCCTTCTAACATCCTCATGATTCTGAATACAATACTGCTTCATTAATAATTTGCCACAGCACATCTAGGACCAGATTAGGAAATATGCATAGCCAATATGCATAGCAACAAAAATATTCTCAAAAATATTCTAAGACAAACTAAAGATATACCTACTCTTCTTAATACTCTTCTTAAGATGATGAAGAGATATACTATCGCTATACTGGTCCTCTAATTCTCAATTACTTTATTAAGTAGAGGTTCAGTACCTAAAGGTCATTACATATATATCAGGAAAATACTAATCTAAACTAACCTCATCCCTCTAGGTCTTACTATAAATACATAAAAACATTTTAAATGCTATATAAAAGCATTTTACATGAATAGTCCATTTAGAATTTACTTAATACAATAATCTCTCTGTAATGTCACTGTTGTTCTTTCAGAAAAATACTTTGAATCATAAAAGTCCTTTTCTTCAATCACTGTTGTCCAATAAGTCTCTGCGTTGCAAACTCTTGATTCACCGACACAGGAAGCCACCTTCTGGACTTGTGAGGGGGCCACTGTATAAGATGCATTCGTTGAGAATGTCTTTTCACTTTACAAGCTGAATATCCCACCAGGAACACATGACATGGACCAGGAACTCCGGAGCTGGGAGTGTCTTCGGATGCAGTCTTAATCAGGACCCAATCTGGTGACTTCACTTCTGATAAAATAATTCTGCTGATCCCGGATATAAAGAACTTGTCATCTCATTAAGGAGTCACTTGCAATAAAAGGAAAACAAACAGGCCTGAGTGCAACTGTGCACAATAAGTTAAGATAGCGCTGCGCAACACCTGGGGTCTGGGATAACTGCCAAGGCATCCATTAATTATTTCAAATGGTGTCCGGGGAAAACACACACTGCCATAAGGGCTAAAAGGAAAAGCTTTTATTCAATCGGAGGCTGTATCAGAGTGACCATTTGGGAACACCACCTCCCTCCTCTGATACAGAACAGATCTACAAAACAGGCTGCAAAATCAAAATAAAATGAATTCAGCAGGCAGGCATATGTATACTGTCCCTCAACTAACCCTACAATGCCAATCCTGAAACAGTTTAAACAGATTGCACCAAGGAAAACAATAACAAAAACAACAAATGCACAACCATGGCGATAAAACGTCTGCTGCAGAAACAAGGCAAGTCAGGGCAAAAGACAGTCAGGGCAAATAAACAGATGATTCGCCTTCCAGCTGCCCGTAACATCACAAAGTCCAAAACTGGGTTTCAAAAGAAGTATCTTCAAAAGGAGATAAAAGAGAAAATAAAGTCATCTTAACCAGTGCGAAATACTGCAATGTCAGTAACACTGATATCAGAAAAGCGTCTTTTCGTTTCACGAAATGATGTCCTTTGGATTTCAAAATTGCGACGTGTGCTGGCAAAAAACCACCAGGAAATCAATAAGATTCAATTGCAAAAATCATTACTACATAGACATAGCGGGAGTCACTTCATTAATTCACTCTGAATAAGAACCCACTGGCTTACAGCCAGTCAGGAGAGTTTACAAAAACACACAGATAACAGACATCAGAAATAGCCACAAACAATTTGAATGGGTAAGAATTATTCATAGACAATAATATGGCATCTTGCCCAGTACATTCCTACATTTAAAACAAACCTTCCACTACGATAACGTGGAAGCTACGCAATAATATTTTGGGAAACAATTTGCAGTTGAGACAGATTTAACCCTTAAACCTAACTTAGCAATATAAGCTCTGACCAATAATATACGTAATTTAGGCTGCATTAAAAACAAATCATTCGCATAATAAACTAAAAAGAAATGGTTGAGTTTTACATCAGATAATGCAGTTCCTAGGGCCAGTGCAAATATGCAAGACTAACCTTCAAAAAGAACAAATAAAAACAAAACTGCTTTTTAGTTGCCAAGTCATACTGAAAATAAGCAAATCGCAAATCCACAACAAAGGTCCAGGGAGAAATTGGCAAAATCACATTATGTACTGCGCACAGGTTCTGCACAAATCTATAAGTCTTACCGTACAGCCTTCCACAGACAGTCTCGCTTTTAGCACAGAAAGAATTGAAGTCTTACATAATGAAGTGACACTTTGTGGCTGGAGTGTCTGGAGATCTTCAAGCATAAAACAACTTCTTCACCAGCAGCTGCTGGCACTGAACACAGCTTGAGTTTAGAAAACCGAAGTCCAGGTCTCACAACGATCCTTACAGGTGGGACGAAAGGCATCCGATATCTGATCCCGGCACTGTAGAAGAAAGCTTTCCAGGATGAATGATACTTGCATCTGCAGGAAACGGCACTTCAGAGGAAAAAAAATACAATTGACAATGTCCGACATTTGATCCTGGGACAGCCCACAGAGCAGATAGAAGTCTTCCAAGATCAGGGCGAACGGCTGGGAGGGAAATCAACTCTCTGACCATCCTCCTGCTCTGATTCCAGAGACAGTTTCGCTTGCAAATGCTCAATGACAAGCTTATCTAAACTGTCTCGCTGAAGATTCCTATGACCTTCTCGTGCTCCGATCCTACCCCTCCCCCTGCTCCTGGGAGGTTACATAGAAGCAATCGTCAGATTGAGCGACTCAGTCATTTCACATCAAATGTCAGCTCACTGCACCAGGCACTTTTCAGACTTACATAAGCACTTTTCAGACTTACATCAGTACTTTTCAGACTTACATCAGCTCCCTTCAGACTTACAGCAGCTATTCTAGCTGGCCAATCTATTATTAAAGTTGTAAAAAAATACCTTTACTCACAGGATTAAACCATTTACAAAAACCAGTAGTGAATCCTGCCTTAAAGATGTTAATCTCAACCACTCCTTTTATAGGTTTGCTGTAAGTGTACTACTACTACGGTAAGTGATTTTAACAGAAAATCATTTTTTTTTAACCACTAAAACAAAATTATCTCTTTGAGTCTTCTCTTGGAAATCTATCACAGGGTATGTCACAAACTGGATAAAAAATCAGCTGGGTTATAAAACGCAGTTCTAAGCAAATTATCTAAAGCAGCCCAAGTGGAACATGAACTATTATACTGACGCAAAACAGTTTGAAGAAAACTTATAGCACCATGTAATTGAATACATTTCTCTCTATAGGTCATAAAATGCTTATTCAGACCCTTTTCAATGTCATCAACAAGTTTACTAGAAATTCCTAATTCCTTTGTAGCAGAAATATCATTTCTTACTGTTCCCTTTAAGGAAGCTATGATACATACAGTACATTCTATTTCACGACTAAGAAGGTCATTCATTTCTCTGAGCTGAGACACATTGCAAGTACCAAAATTCTCGATTTGTGCATTCCCTAATATTCTTTGCTTATCTCTTATCTCATATCTTAATTTCGCTGCACGGGTGACTATCTCCCTCTCAGAAACTACATAATTCTTAGAACAGACAGGGGGAGACATCGGGAATACACCTGGATCTCGTCCAGCTCCAATTGCAGCCACCTCTGCATCATACTCTGGAGAAAAAATGACTGGGACCTTCCCTGCCCAGACATTATCAATCTCTTTCTCCTGTGGGTCACCCGATTTACCAGCATTCACTAATCCAAACAATTCATTCTTCAAGATATGTGCCATTCGCTGCCACCAACCAAACACTAGCCCTTCACGGGCATCACATACTCTGTGTTTAGCCTGCAAAGCACATTTCAGATAACGAAGCTTATCTACAGAAAATGTTCCCTCCAAAGGAAACTGTAAAAGCACATTATTATTAGTCACTGCATACCAGTGCACAACATAATTAGTAGCCATATCTCCATATTTTTCACACATACAATAAGAAGGGCTACCTTTCTGAAGAGCTAAACTCATAGCCTTAACATGCCATTCACACAATTGAGACAACTCCTGTTCACCTAACAGATTGCTCATTGCTGGCACCATATAATACTCACAAACACCTTCCCTCCTTGCCAGGAATGTCAAAATCTGTAGAACGGACACGGCACCAACTGAAGAGCTTACTTAACCCTCTCCTCACCAGCAACCTACTGGGCTCTTGAAGCTACAGAAAACTACATTCAAAACAATGGGAAGGTTATCAAAAGACAGCAATAAAATACAACACAGTTCTATAGAAAATACACCAAAGCTTTGTGGAGAGAAACAAACAGAACCAAAGTTCTCCTTGTTTACTCTAACTTACTAGCCATGGTTCACTTTATTTATAAGGCTCTTGTAGATGATACAGCATAATTTCACTTTATTATTATACATCAAATATGACATATTTATCATATCGTAGGTCAACTTTATTCAGTGTGGGTCAGTGTGCGGAGACATATATGGAGTCCAAGACATAATTGTTTACTGCTACATAGGTCATTATGAGGAGACATACAGGAGTCCAAGACATAATTGACATAATTGTTTACTGTTGACAGCTTGATATCTAATAACCCTGAGTACTGCTTGATATCTGCTAACCCTGAGAGTATTTTAGCTAATAACCCTGAGACAGAGAGGCTAGAGTACAACCTGCCCTTTTCTTTATTTATATAAACCTTCACTTAGGGGTATGTTTACTAAAAGCCGCACAATTGCGTGCCGCACAATAGCGCACGGAAACGCGGCACTCAAACGCTCAGAAACGCTCTTAAACGCCCCGCAAAAGTGCGCGTGGGCCCCGCACAATTGCGCGCCGCACCAACGCACCCCGCACAAGTACCCGGCCCGCAAATGTCCGATAGAGGCGTGGAAAGGCATTCTGAGGGCGGAGGAAGGCTCCCGAGGGGCGGAGAGACGGGGTCAATGGGCGGGGAAGGGGAGGGGAGAGGCTCCCCGCACATGATCGGGGCCGAATTCACAGGTTAAAAATAGCGCGAGTGAAACACTCACGGTAGAGGGCATTTAAAGGGAAGAGAAACCATTTCGCGTCAGCAATGTACAGGGAAACCGGGGAAACCTGAAAAACGTGAGCAGTGTGATACATGTGCACAGAACAAAAGTGCAAATACAGATAGAAAAAGACCCAAACAAACACATTAAAAATAGGAAGGCAGCTGGGGAACCCCGATAATAATGGGCAAACATAAGAAACACACCCAGGAAAGCTCAAAGAAAATGAAATGAAGGTTGGAAGGGGCTACGGAGGGGAGACCCTTCCAAAAACCATTTCCTTGTTTCTGAGCCTTCCTGGGAGTGTTTGCTATGGTTGCCCATTAATATCACTGTTGCCCAGCTTGGTTATATTTATCCCCAGTTGTTCGTGGTCGGTTGAGGGGTGTATTTGCAGTTATGTCACCAGACATGGTGACGGAGCGCACAGTACAAATGTGCAGAGCAGGGTTTTTGACTCTGTTGGTCAGGTTTCCCACCCCCAGGGACTGCACTATCACTGTGGCCACAATGTGGTGCAGCGGACAGAGGCAGTACCTCTAGGACCAGAGGGTCACAGGTTCAAATCCAAGCTGGGGCTCCTGCCAACCCAGTCCCCATATTTTACCCACCACTAAACAGAGATAGTACAGACACTCCTTTATTGCAGAGAACATAAGCATGGTTCACACGCCCATTTTGTACCCAACACCGCACACACACCATAACAATGGGCATTACCGACAGCCGAGTCCCCCAAATGCAGTCCTGGAGTGCCACAACGCAATCAGGTCATATGCTTTTCCAAGATACGGACATGCCAGCATGTTGGCAGTAGGGTACAGGTGGTGGAGGGGGCAGTGGCTGCTAGCCACAGAAGACAGTGGCCGAGCCATGTGCAGGCTGGCACGTCCACTGCAACATAGGCCCTGTCGGATGTACAGTCATGGACTTCCCAGGGAATTCAGCACATCTGTGGCAACACAGTGGTGCAGTGCACACAGACAGTGTGTGCAGGAACAAAAGATCACAGGTTCAAAGCCCAGCTGGGGCTACTACCAATACTGTCCACATATTTTCCCCACAACTAAACCATGTTAGTAAGGGCTATCCTTTATTGCTGGGGACATACGCATTGGTCATACGCCATCTTTTACACCACCAAGCACAGACACCATGACCAGGGGCATTACCTAGAGCAGAGTCCCACAAATGCAGTCCTGGAGGACCACACACCATTCAGGTTCCATGCTGCCACACATACAAATAACTGTGCTGTATATCTATGCACCACCCCCATGGCATGTAGATGTAGCTCATGCATATTCATGAGGGACAGCAGGAAACCCCAACCAGTGTATTGCAAACCTGGACTGGATATGGGAACCTCTGCCGTACAGCAGCAGCCAACAGGGGCAGACACACCCACACCCACAGGCCCCATTGGCCAATGCCTCCTGGAGAGGCAGGACATTGGGCCCTGCGTGCAGCACCCAATACCAGCACTTGCATACCTTAGCAATGTCACCCTACACCTGGGTATATGGTACACAGCTCTCAAACGTTTGCTATGAGTACTGGCAGATAGATATCCCTACGTTACGCACAGTCTGCTCTTTGAGCTCCATCATAACAATCTATCTGATGTCTGCGGTGTGTGCGTCAGGTCTGGCCCCTGACAGTGTTTACCACCCTGGGGAGTGACCCTCAACCGTACTGCATACCATACCCATGCCTGTACTGTGCCCAGGACTGGTGTGGTGGGCAAGGATTCTGAACCCCTCTATAGTAGCACAATGCTGGCATACGTGTGGGAGTGTGTGTCTGTCTATACAGTGTGTGTTGGCTGCAAACACTGTCCACAGCCCACACTGCCAGCACTGTTGCCAGTTTTGGCCTGATGATGTGCATAATGAGCAGCAAGGTACCATGGGTATAGCTCAGACAGGGTGGGCTGGCCAGGATGCATCTGCACAGGGCATAGGGCACTGGCAGGGACATTGTAGTGGCCGTCCACCACCTCCACAGACAGGGTGACCTCTGTATGTGCTGCTGGGCTTTCACTCCACCCTGACTGTGCAGTGACGGCAGCATGGCTAGGCACCCCCATAGTGCTTCATAGCATTTCCCTCATGTGATATATATGGGTTGCCTGTTGGGGCCTAGTCACTGATGTATCTGCTTGTGTGTGTTGCCATCCCAGTTGTGGGTGCATGCATTTCCAGTGAGACTAACCAGCAGACTGTTCACAGCTGGTATGTGCCCTGCTGGAGTGCTGTGCAGTGGCTGATGGCTTGATGCAGGGGAATATCAGATGGTGGTGGGGTGCATCTTAGCATATCCAGGCCTACTGTCTGTCTGATATTGTGGTCTGGGTGTGTGTGGGGCTGCTTGGACTGCCCTGTAGGGTGTCTGTTCCCCAACAGGACTGGGGTTGATGGTCCACTGTACTGCCAACATTGCAGGGGGGGGGGGAAAAGAGAGATCTGTTGATGGGAGACCCTGTTTGCCACCCTTGGGGTGGTGGTTGGTGGTGGTACATGGCCCACCTAGGGGTCCGTGGGGGTTCCCCTGACTGAGACAGACAGAGATATCCAAGGTGTTCCTGCAGAAACTACCTATCTGACAGATTACGACTGTTTTGGAGCTCTGCCATGGCCTCTCTCAGCCATGGAGGGTGCTGTGGACCTGGTCCAGGGCGCCTCATCGCACACTCAGGGTGAGCACAGTTCCCGCACAATGTGACTGTGTGTAGCTACTCTGTGCCAGTTAATCACCCGGTCAGTACCTCCTACCTGGCCAAGGTGCTGTGTGGGTGCACACGGACACGTCCCCCTACCAGGCCGGGGAGCTGTTGGGGTGCATTCCCCATCTTGTGTTCATCTGTGGACAGCTGATTTGCATGTGCAGTGCATCATGGGTATGGGTGGCCTAACCCTATCCTGGTTACCACAGCAGACTGTCTGTGTGGTGACATGCAGGCTCTCTGCAGCCAGCCAGGGGCTTGCTGGCAGCTATATAGCTGTAGCCCAATGGTTACTTCACTGCCTGTGGAGCCAGAGGTAATGGGTTCAAGCCCACAGTGGGGTTATTTGATAGGGTTGTCCAAAGCTTTTTTTAGATTTAATGTACATATGTTGCTGCCATCAAACACACCCTCAGTGTACTGTACCCATAAGGTGCCTCTGAGGGTGCTTTATAGGGCGCCCTATAGGGCACCTTATGGTTGCTGTCCATATAAGGTGCACTATACCTTATCCTGTGATGCAACATATATGGTGCCCTATAGGGGACATTCTAGGGTGCCTTGGCGGACAGTGAACTTTAACATGTGCCTTATGGGCCGCCTTATGTTAACACGCTTTGTGAGTGCGTTTGCTAGTAGTGATAACTGAAATAAAAATAAATTGCCCCCTACAGCACTCATCCCCATAATATGCACTGCCTCAGTGAGCCTTCTTCATTGGGCACTGTGAGGGATTGAACCCCTGATCCCTGCACCATTGGTCAGTGTCTTAATCATTGTGCTGTGGCTCTGGTCCTGTACTTGGGCATCAGCGCACTTCCTTATGCCGCCCAAAATTAATATGCCTCCTAAAGCACCTTTACCCATTAAAATTAATGCCTCAGCCAGCCCTTTTTGTTGCACACAATGGGGAATTGAACCCATGGCAGCTGCACCAGCTGTCAGTGTCTTAACCATTGTACTATGACTCTGTTCCTTTGTGTGTGCATATCAGGGCGCCACTTAGCCTTCCCACACACTATTTTGCACGGCGCACATTAGCGCGCCGCGCAAATGTGCGATCGCTTACTCCCGTTTCTTTTCTTTTTTCTGCCTGACCCGCCCACTCCTTATATGGCACAGGCACACTACCGCGGCCCCGCACGTTAGGAATGTTTAGTAAACATGCCCCTTAGTAAGCAAATATATGAAGTTTTATTTCTAAGCAAGGTTCTGAACAGAATTAACTCTTTCTCAGGTTTAGTCAGTCTAATAGTGTACGGTACCCTGTACAAACATACATGCTTTCAATATCCAATATAAATTTTGGATCATACTAAGTATATATAGATCTGATACTTCAGATGGAGCAGGTTAAAATGATGGTTGACGATTCAACACTACCTTATTAAGTGAGTCTGAATATGGCAAATTTTTGGAGGACAAAACAATAGAGTATTTCTCCCTGACTGACGATATAGAAGAATCTTTTCTGATGGTGTGGAAAGCCTATAAAGCCTTTCTGAGAGGAGAAATTATCAGTCTTAGCAGATGGTTGAATAAAGAGCAGAACCACAAAATTCATGAGCTGGAAAGGAAGGTGGGATCTCTGGAGAATCAGTACATTGCTAAGCCATCCAATTTAACCTTAAGAGTGCTGGTTAAAGCCAAATATGAATATAATAAGGCTATGAGCCTTCAGGCAAGAGTTGAGTCAGATCTGCAGAATGTAGTTCATTATTTTAGAAATAACAGGATGGAAAGCTTATTGGCGAACACATTGAAGGTGAGGAGGATAAAAAATTGCATAGTGACCCTTAAGAACTCAGATGGGATCCTGGTATTTCAGGCTAAAGAACTGGCTTAGTTTTTCCATAGTACTAAGATGGCCTGTACTCATCTGAAGCATTGGAGGACCCTGATGGGGAGGTTTCAACATCCAGAGCTATCAGAGGAGGACAGAGAGAAACTGAGAAGAAGGATCTCATTGCAGGAGATCCATGAGGCTGTAAAGTCTGTAGCTGTGAGGAAGGTTTCAGGGGCTGACAGGCTTCTAATGGAGCTATATCATGTCTTGGTGAAGGTGCTTTCTTCACATTTATTATGGGTGTATCAGATTCTTCTAGATGGGGAAGGAGGGCAGTTAGGTTTCAATGAGGATTTAATCACAGTGCTGGCAAAATCTGGCAGAGACACCAAAGGAATCAGAACTGCACACAGTTGGGTCCTTGCTGAATGTAGATTATAAAGTATTAGCTAAAGATTTGGCTAAGAGGCTCAGTACAATGATAAACCAGTAGGTGTACCCCAACCAAATGGGCTTTATAAAGGGCCAACATATGTACAGTTCTATCATGATTTAGTGGAAATTGCAGCTGAGAGGTGCTACCCTATCATGGCTTTTTTCTGGATGTGGAGAAGACCTTTGATAGAATAGAATGGAGGTATCTCTGGAAAGTAATGGCATGGTTTGGTTGAAGTATACCATTTATTCAGATGGTAGATCTATTGTATCTGGAGCCAAGAATGACAGTGATAGTAAATGGGGTGTTACAGTATCTGTATGTGTCTCAGTAGAGGGCCAAGGCAGAGATGTTCACTGTCTCCTTGCTTTTCAGTTTTGCATTACAGTCTTTGCTGTTAGCCATATGGCAAGAAAGTCTGATCAAAAGAAGAGTTTACCAGGAGCTGGATTATAAATTTGTGGTATATGCAGATGATTTTTTATTAAGTTTTTCACATCCCAGCCATTTATTGAGGCACATATTGAGGATGGTAACAGCATTTTCCCAGTATTCAGGGAATAAGATGGAGTTTGCGCCAATGAACAATGCCTGTACACATTTGGAAATGGAGGAATATGAGTTAAAATGGTCCCCACTGAGCTTTAAATATTTGGATATCTTGCTCAATAAAGATCACAAGCAGATGATGCTCATTAATATGGAAAGAATAGTGAAATTGATAGAAGCAGCAGCTCAGCATTGGTCCTCCTTACATCTGTTGTGGTGGGAGAGGTTAGAATCCATTAAAATGACATTAGCACCCCAGATTAATTATATTCTGAGTAAGCTTTTCTCTTCGTGTCCGAGTCTTTCTACAGTATCTTAAAATTGATAAACTACTTGCTAAATGCCTATGACAAAAGCGAGTTCATTGGATTGCCTTGCAAAAGCTTAAGGCTCTTAGAAGAGCAGAGGAAGTAAACTTCTCTGATTTTTACAGCCATTGTTGTTAAGTGCCGTCAAGTCAGTGTCGACTCATGGTGACCCTCTGGATAGTTGTCCTAAATTGTGTTTGGTCTTCAGTCAGGCGGCTCATTGTTGACAGACTGGCACCATAGCTGTTGTTTTTGTATTGATCCATCTCATTGTTGGCCTTCCTCTTTTGCATTGACCTCTTTTCGTTGACCCTTGAGAAGCATGATGTCTTTCTCTAATGATCTCTCCCTTCGCATGATGTATGTATGAAAGTCGAAGTCTTGTCATCTGAGTCGAAGTCGAAGTCTTGTCATCTGAGCTTCTAAAGAAAGTTTAGTTTTGATTTCCTCTAGTACTGACTGGTTTATTCTTCGGGCAGTCCGTGGCCTTTATGTCTAGGTTTGGAGTGGGTTGCATGTTAGGAAAGAGGCTGCCTCCCCGCTGTCAGGGTGGCTTAGATTGGAAAAAAGTTGTGTTTCCCCCAGACAGCTATATTATTTAGTAGTGGCGCAATTAGTGAAGGAGATAAAGGCATGGCAAAATCTTTCGGTCCACACAGGAAGCTCTGGTGAAACTGGATTTAATGTTGGACTCTCCATGGTCTGATAGTGTTGATGAGCCATTGTGGAATAATAGTAGGTTTCACAATGGGGAATTAGAGGTCAATTGGGGGAAGATGGTAGATGCAAGGGATCAGGACCCTGGGGCACTTGTTGTGAGTGGAAGGTGGATGATATTTGGAGAACTGCAGACCGGAAACCATCTCCTCATGATTCTCATGAATTCCGTTGGTGTCAATTACTGCATTGCCTTAAGTCAAAATAGATGAAGCAGAAATAAATATGATTCTTGAGCCGAGCCTTTTCTTTCAAAGGTATTCTTCATCAGGTCATTTGGCAGCATCTGTCTACAAATTTCTTAAGGCACAAAGATTTCCATATAGCAAAAATGCAGAAAGTGTGGGAAAAAGATGGGGCTATGCAGGAAGGCCAAATGGATTGGACATGCCTCTGGAGAATTGTTAACCACCCCTGCTAGCATGGCGCCGACTCAACTGTGTTTAGCTCGTAAGATTTCCTGAACACCTAGGAGGTTATTCAGAGCTGATTTGATAGTGTCTTATGCATGGTGGCACTGTTGTCTGGAAGTGGGAACCCTGCAGCATATTCTATTTTTGTGCTATAAACTCTGCTTTTCTTAGATTAAGATATGGGATACTATCACACAAATATTGCCAATAAGAATGCCCATTATTTTGGCTGTAGTGATGTTTAAATTGGCAGTTGTAGATGATGGGGGTGAAAAGTGGCAAAAGCTTTGTTGGACATTCTATTGGCAATATCCCTAGTTGGTGTGATTGTGTAACTGTTTTCTTAATAACATGATCTCTCTGAGAAAAGCACAAATTGAAAGAAGAAAACAGATTCTTTATTCTTTAATTTCTTTAGCCAGTTCACAGTTTGATGTCTTGTTAAGATACAAAAGAACTGCAGAAGAAAATTTGGTGCAAGTGTAGAAAATCTTGTTTACTGATTTATTTTGAGTCATGTAGTCAAGTATCATTTGAACTTGGATCCAGAGGGACGGCACTTTGTCGAGGACTTATTGGAACCAAAGAAAGAAGACAGGTGAGCTAAGTCTGGTGCATCCCAAAAAATAAACACATTTCTGACCTGAAATAAAACAAATTGAAGTGCATGTACTAATGTTCAAAGTCACTCTGTAAAAGTGGGCTTTGCAGAAAATTGCCCATCCTCCCTGCAGGTAAAGATATGTGCTTATGGTTCCTTGAGTTTGTGTAGTGTCAGGAGCAATTGTTTTGCTTTGATTACAGCCACCCTTTTCCACCTCCCAGAAGCTGCTGCCCTAGGCAACTGCCTAGCTACTGCTTAATAGTTACGTTGGCCCTGTACTAAACTTTAATGTGCAGGCTACTATGCAAGAAAATTCCCCATTAATGAATTGCTGTAATGCAAAAGGATGGAAAGCAGCTCATTAATGGGGACCACTGGGAAAATGGGCATGAAAAGGCTTCACAAGCCCTTTTTGCAAAACAAAACAAAACAAAACAAAACACTCTACACGTCAATGAGTAAGTCTCACAACAGGCTAGACATGCACCCTGTACACCTGATGAACCTGGTGCCCCCCTCTACAACTATCCCTGTGCAGGAACTTGCGCTTGTTGGACTTTCTGGAAGCCCAGTGATGACACTGGCACCCCTTCCATACTTGCACCCTCTGCAGCTTCACTGCTTGCTACAGCCCTGGGTAGGGGGGAGGAGAGGGGGTGTTAGCTATCTGGAGCCCCTCTTCATACAGTTTCAGGAGGTTAAAGGGCCCCTAGTCCCATGCAAGCAACACTCGTACTGGAGGAGTAGCCTAGCTGTTAGAGTAGCAGGCTAGGAAGCAGGAAAGCCAGGTTCAAATTCTAGTAATGCTTTTGGCCTTAGGTAAGTCACTTAACCCTACACTGCCTCATGTACAAAGTTATACTGTAATCCCCTCTAGGTACAGGGAAATACCTACTGTACTTGAATGCAACTCATCTTGAACTACTACTGGAAAAGTGTGAGACAAATTCCCTCATGCCCCCCCCCCCCCCAACTCTCCTCCAAGCTCCAAGCTAGGATTCAACTAAAAAAAATATGACCCCTAGGCAGAGCCAGAACAAGAAGAGGAGGTGCCCTGGGAACACCTCATCCCTTGCGCTGCTGCCCCTCTCTGGGATATATGGCTGAAAACAGCCCTGTGGTAATTACCTTAAAACTTTGGCACTGCAGAGCTGCTTACTTCTGACACCTGATGCCAACTTCCTGACTGCAAATAGGAAGTCAGTGTAGCTCATCAGAGGAGGGGGTAGCAAAAAGCCCCATGGTGCTGACATTTTAAGGTAAGTGCTGCAGGGCTGTTTGTGGTCATTGCTGCCGCAGGTCCCGAAGATGGAGGTGACACAAGGGATGAGGTTTGCTTAGGGCACCTCATCTCCTTGTGCTGCTCTCCACAAGGGACATATTTATTTTTAGTTGAGCCCTAGTTTGGAGCTGGGAGAACAGTTAGACTGGGGAGGATGGGGGGGGGGGGGGGGGGGGAAGGGAGCCACTAGGGAATTTATTTATATATCTAACACTTTTCCAGTAGTAGTTCCATTCAGGTACAATAGGTATTTCCCGGTATCTAGGGGGATTACAATCTAATTTTGCACATAAGGCAATGCAGGGTTGACTTACTGCAAACAGGAAGTCAGCATTAGAGGGGGTGGAAGCAAACAACTCCGTGGTGCCAAAGTTTTAAGGTAAGTGCTGTGGGAAGTTTGTGGCCATTGCCATGACTGCAGATCCTGATAGGAGCGACAGCAGCAGCAATGGGTCCCTAGAGGGCTGATAATCTAGGCGACCACCTAGTTTGCTTAATGGTAGCACCGGCTCTGCCTCTGAGAAGCCCTGCAGCAAGCCCCATTCCCTATTATCCCAAAACCTGAGTAATGCTGGCCTAGGATCCTCCTTGCCCCTTATCCCATGATTCACCCCCAAACAGCAAAAACATTAGACGGGTAGGATTGTTCTGACCCCTAATGAATTTCACTGTTTGGGGATGAAATGGGAAAGGAGAAACAAAGATCCCTTGGCCAGCACCCATTTGGGTTTTGGTACAGCCCGATATGTGTAAGTGGATGGATTTCCTCTGTCAATTTTTCCCATATGTAAATTTGTAAAATGGTGCCTCCCACTACACATGGATGCCAATCCCCATATGTTCCCACATTACCTTATTTTATTTTAGAAACAGTTCCACCTTTAACAGAGCTGCTTCTAAAATATGTCAGAACTGCATATGTCCCAACCTGGACTTGTTCTGATCACCATGTACTATCTAAAATATGCCTTCACTTGTATTGAATGTTATTGCTAAAAACTATTTGTTGTTAAGTAAACTACTAAAATGGGGCCAATGTACTAACTTTATATACTGGCCAGCCCGGCTAAATATCAGGCCCAATATTTGTTTTGCTTTTTTTGGTCTAATAAAATGTTAAGGCCATATTTGACTTTTGAAAGTCTTGTTTTATTTCCACTCGTCATAGTCTTTAAATTAGCTCTCCTTAAGCTCCATATCGCTGCAGACAGCACCTTAATAAGGATATCTCTAGAATTATTTTTGTATGGTTGTTGGTTCATCCATATACCAAATTACATTTTATCCTTGTGCTCCCTTCCCATCTCTGGGAGAACCACTGACCAGGTGGACATTCATCATTTATAAGAGACCTGATAGGGGAAAGGGCAGCTGGGTAACACCAGAGATCTCCATGACACATTGTCTAGTACTTCATAGGCACCTTAGTAGGAAGAGAGGTCTCACCCTTGAAAGTGATTTGCAGTATACTAGTGATTCTATCCCTTTCTGGACCGTGTAGTCTGGAAATTATATTCTTATGGCATCTCCAGAAGATGACCCAATTCTTCAGCATTCACCAAATACTTTTGCTTCATACTTTTCTAACATCTTGTAAGTTCAGAAACAATTTGCATCTTCTAGTTCACTTACAATTTTGCAGAGGACTCTCCCTCTTGTTAATTCTGAGCTTTTAATGCAGTCACTTCTCTAAGTAACACTCTACTCTCAAAATGGATTAAAATTCTATTGTGGGTCTCTCCATTGCCCCACTCTCCATTGCATCCTAGCTTGTAGCAAGATTAGCAGTATACAGTTGGAAAGCTGTTAGAATAAGGCCAATTCTCAAGAAACCTAATCTGAATCCTTCAATTGTCCCTTGTTATCATCCAGTCTTATCCTACCATTCATATCTAAAGAAACTGAGAAGGCTGTTGCTTTTCAGGTCTTGGACTTCATTGAAAAGACTAATTTGCTTCATCACAAGCAGCTGAGCTTTCACCTCAGTCACAGTATAAAATCAACTTTGGTAGCCATTGTAAATTAAATTTCTATGAATTTAGGAGTAGGAATGCACTTATCATTTTGCTGGCCATGAATGCCATCTTTGATTTAGTGGATTGTTTTCTCTTGATCAGTTCACGTCATGAGTCGGGCATTGAAGGTAATCTTCTAAACTGCTTCAGATCATTTTTATCTGATCGTTCTGTGTTAAATGGAAGGCTTCTCTCCCTTTCATGCTGTAACGTGATCTGTTTTGACCCCGTTTCTTTTTGATCTGTATCTCTCTCCTTTTAACTACTCTCATTCAGAGTTCTGGCTTTAGCATTTTCCTTTATGCTGATGATATATAACTTATTGCATACACTGATTCTTTGCAATCTTAATAATTTCTGAAAATGTATTTATTAAAAACAGCATAAATAAACATCTCAATGCTTGTCTCGATGCAATAGCTGTATGTCTTACTGCCCACAAATTGAGACTTAGGGGTATGTTTAGTAAACCGTCTTAACCTAGCAGTGGCGACGTTATCGCGCGATAACGTCGGCAGCGGTGTTAAGGCACACTAACGCTGTGAAATCCGGCTCTGAAGGGTGGAGTAAGGCCTCCCAGAGGGCGGAAATAGGGGTCAATGGACGGAGAGTGGGCGGGGAGAGGCTCCAGGCACACTAACGCTGTGAAATCTGGGTATGAACACTAACGCCAGTGAAACCCTCGCGTTAGAAGCACATTTGCAGGGGAGAGAAACCATTTCAGTCAGCAATGTACAGCAAAGACAGGGAAACCCAGAAAAGTGATAGTAGTGATACATGTGCAGGAACCAAAAAGGCAAATAAACATATAAAGTGACCAGAACCACATCTGAAATCCCAATAACCAAGCTGGCCAATAGTGATATTAATGATAAACATAAAGCAAAACTACTTACAAAGCGTAAAAAGGAAGCTATCATGTTTGGAAGGGTCTATGCTCTGTCCCCCTACAAAGTGAATGATCCCACATTGAAATAGCGCTGATCAGGGTTTTTGTCGTTTATATTGGGCAGCTTTGTTAGGGCGTGCACATGTGCAGCAACAGCAGAGTGGGTACGTAGGAAAGGGCAACTGTACTGATGCTGCAAATGGGATTCAGGGGGCTTCAGGCGGCACATGCTGTGGTCCAGCTGGGGCACAGTGCGAACTAGGCAGATGCCTAGGTGGCACATAGGAATGCCGAAACTGTAAAGCAGCAAGACAGCAACTGACGAGGGACCAACATAGGCATGAGTGTGTGTGTCCCACAGTGTCACAGGGGATATTACCCAGCAGGTACCCCCAAGGGCACATAATATTGGCAGGCGGTGCCGGGGGGGAAGCGCGCATGTCCATGTAGGCACCCCTACCCGAGAACCCACACCATAGGCAGCTGCCTACCAGCACACTGGATGGCCTGGGACTGCACATCACCAGCACCACCGGCATAAGGGCATGTCAGCATGGTGGTGGAGGGGTGCTGGTAACAGAGGGGGCAGTGGCATCTGCCCACAGCAGACCACAGCCAAGCCCCATTTAGGTGGGTGCCATGCACTGCAACAGACAAGGTCTGTCTGACAAACAGTCATGGTATCCCCAGGGAATGATCTGCCCCTGTGGCAGCAGTTTGGTGCAGTACACACAGACAATGTGTTCAGGGGCAGAAGGTCACAAGTTCAAGTCCCAGCTGTGGCTCCTGCCAACCTTGTCCCCATATTTTACCCAGTACTAAACCGTGGTAATAAAGATGGAACCTTTATTGCAGATAACTTAAACATGCCTGAAACACCTATATTTTACCCTACAGAGCATAGACACCATAAACATGTGCAATCCCTAGAGCAGAGTTTCCCAACTGCAGTCCTGGAGAGCCAAACACCATTCAGGTTTCATGCTGTCCCTAATAAAAATGCCTGTACTGCATTTGTATGCATCACCCCCATTGTATGCAAATGTAGCCATGCATATTCATTAGGGACAGCATGAAAACCTGAACAGTGTTTGGCCCACCAGGACTGGAGTTGGGAACCTCTGCCCTAGAGCAGCGGCCAACAGGGGCAGAAACACACAAACCCACAGGCTCCACTAACCAAAGCCTCACGGAGAGTCAGGCTGTTTGGCCCTGCGCGGAGCAGCATCTCCCAATACTGGCACCTGCATACCTTAGCAATGCCGTCCTAAACTTGGGAACACGTTCCACATATATCAAAAGGTTGCTATGATTAATGTCAGATAACAAATCCTAAGTTAAACACGATTTGTTGATAGGGATTCATCATAGCAACCTTTCTGATATTTGTGGAGTGTGATCCAGTTATTGCTTCTGACAGTATTTGCCACCCCAGGGAGTGACCCCAACAGTATTGCGTACCATTGCAATGCCAGCACTGTGCCCAAGACTGGTGTGGTGGGAGTGTGTGTATGTCTATCCGGTGTGTTGTGGCTGCCTACACCTTACTGAGCCCATACTGCTTGCACTGTTTCCAGTGTTAGCCTGCCAATGTGCATAATGAAAAGCAAGGTACTATGGGTATGGCCCGGACAGGGTGACCTGGGCAGGATACAATGGCTGGGACATTGTAGTGCCCGACCACCACCTTCACGGACAGGCTGTCCACAGCATGTCATGCTGGGAGGTCACTCTCACCCTGACCTATGCTATGCAGTGTTTTTCTTAAGTTATATTTATGGGTTCTCTTTTCTGGGGCCTAATCACTGACATACCTGCTTGGTGTGTGTGCTCACATCCCATTTTTGGGTGCATAAAGTTCCTCCAGGAACATGCACTATGTATTAGCTAGCAGACTCTGCAGTTATCATGTGTATGGCTCGAACACCTTGCAGGGTGCAGCCGGTGGAGACTGAGTGTGCTCTCTGCTGGTGAATGTCAGATAGTGGTGGGGGGCAGCAGACTTCTCCAGTGTTCTGCCTGTCTGCCATTGCCTTATGTGATGGGTACAGATCTGCATCGACTTCCCTGTAGGGTGCCTGTTCCCCAGCAGGACTGGGATTGATGGCCCTCTCTATTACACCATTGCAGAGATGTACAATGTGGATCTGTTGGTGGGAGATCCTGTCCCCCCACCCTCAGCCACAGAGGGCGGGTTGGGTGATGCTACATAATCTGCTTTTGGGTCCAAACACCCCCCTTCACCTATGACATGTGACCATAGCACCCACACAGGATATGCACTATTCTGGGTGCATCATAGTCCACAAGGGCTAGACGTGACTGGGAAATACAGATGGACACAGGTGTATCCTAGGTGTGGCTGCAAGGACTACCTATCACACACTGGCACTGATGGGGACCTGTAGCATAGCCTATCTCAGTCAAGCCAGGTGCTGCGGACCTGGAACTGGGTGCCCCACCTCACCCTCAGGGTGAGCACAAGACCCACACAATGTCACGGTCTGTAGCTACTCTGTGCCAGTAACACACATGGTCAAGTCCCCCTACCAGGCCTAGGTGCTGTGGGGGTGCATACCCCATTATGTAATCAGCTGTAGACTGCTGATCTGCATGTGCAGTGCATCATGGATATGGGTGGGTTTACCCTATCCTAGTAACCACAGCAGACAGTTTGTGTGGTGACCTGCAGTCCTTCTGTAGCTAGCCAGCAGCGTGAAGGCAGTGGCCATGAGTTCAATCCTGCAGTGGTGTTCTTTAATAAGGCTGTCTGTAGACAGCCAGCCAGCAGTGTGGTAGTAGATGTAGCCTACTGGTTACTTCAGTGACTGTGGAGGCAGAGGTCATGGGTTTGATCCCACAGTGGTGTTATTTAGGAATGCTGTCTGAGGCTTTCATTTCAATCAGTGCTGCCAGCAGAAACACCCTCACAGTGCTGTAGCCTAAGGTGCCTCATGGGTGCCCTATAGGGTGCCTTGGCAGACAGCAGACTTATAGGGCGCCTTATGAGGCACCTTAGGTTACGGCACTGTGAGGGTGTTTTTGCTGGCAGCACTGATTTAAATGAAAAGAAAATACCTCAGACAGCCTTTTTAGATTACACCACTGTGGGATTGAACCCATGACCTCTGCCTCCACAGTCATTGCAGGAACCAGTGGGCTATGTCGTTATAGCTTCTAACATTGTGCTGGCATGTACTTAGGGTTAACGCGCGTTAACGTGCCATGGCACCCACTATCACGCGATACAGATTCATGCTACCTTAGGACTGGAACGATAATGTGAAGGATGCCATATAAGGAGTGGGAATTCCGGTCTTAAGGTAGCAATGGTGGGCTATCGCGCGATAGAGGGCACATGTCCGTTATTGCACGATAGAGGGAGCTGTGGCACATTAACGCACATTAACCTTAACTTTGCGCGCTGACCTGCAATCACAGCAACAGAGGTATAGCACACTGGTTAATCCAATACCTGCTGAGACAGGGGTCATGAGCTCAATCCATCAGTGGGCCCAATGAATAAGGGTACCCAAGGCAATTCCTTTTCCTGCTTGGAACAGTCAGACACATTCCAACAATCTGTGCTGCCAGCTAAAAATACCCGCACCCCAGTGCTGTAGCCTAATGCACCTTTTAGGGCGCACCAGAAGGCACATCATAAACCACCACGTCAGCCAAGGCCGGTCATAATGTGCCCCAGAGGGCCGGCACGAAAGGTTGGCAACCCCCAAGGCACCATATAAGGCGTACCATAAGCTGTCAGAATCTATGGTGCCACCAAAGATGCCCCAAGGATCTATATGTGACTCAGGAAATGGTGGCCAATGGCAGTAAGGTGCCCCAAGCTGACAAGCCTGAAAGTTATGGCCCAAACACAGATGTAACCCTAACACTGCATAGAGCAAGAAGGAAAGGCAATGCACAAGTGATGGAAGGAAGTAGATCAGAGCTGATGGACCAGACAAATCTGCGTCCAGCCCATGTGGCAGCTGGTAAAGTGTACAAACATATCGGGGGCAGCTGTACCAATGCACAGGGTGATGGTAATGTACTGTGCAACAATGACAGTGTGTGGCAGAGGATGGGAAGACGTGTCCAGCAGAGGAGGTAGAGGTGGCAGGATAGGTGCAATGACAGGAGGACAGAGGAGTAGCAGTGCCATGCAGAGCATACACAGGTGAGGCAAGCAGGTAGAGCCGCAATACAGAAATGTGTACCAGTGCAGGACATGGGGTAGCAGCCTACACATCAAGGCAGGATGCCACACAGCTGGCAGACACACATAGACAGAGAGAAGTATGTTTGGCAACTGCGACAAGGGTACAATGTGCCAACAGCACAGATCTGCCTTTTACAAGAATGAAAAGCAGCTGAGTAGGACAGGCATACAAATGAAATAGAACAGAGAGGAATCAAACCCATGACCATTAGCATAAATGTCAATGCACAAACTGGTAGGCTACACCACCAATGTGAGTTCATCAGCAAAGGCTGCATACAAGAACACTGCAGGGCACACACAAAAAGCCTGCTGTCTGCCAGGATAGGGCAACCCCCAACAGTAACCATGATGGAATGTACATGCAGAACTGTTGTGTACAGCCAGATCACAGTCTGTAATTGGGACGAGAGCCACATATAACTACATGCACACACACAATGAAATGTTATGCAGTGGATACAGCATGCAAAAGAGGAAAGAA
Organism: Ichthyophis bannanicus; assembly: GCA_033557465.1. NCBI lineage: Eukaryota > Metazoa > Chordata > Amphibia > Gymnophiona > Ichthyophiidae > Ichthyophis > Ichthyophis bannanicus. The sequence continues at coordinate 259,982,285 of CM066035.1, forward strand.
CCTAACTCCAAAGGGCGGGGTTACAAACTGTGATCTGCCACCACAATAGGGAACAGAACAGAAAAGGAGCATGTGAGATTTGAACCTGCAAACAGGTGTGGCCCAAATCAGCTGAACAACAGCAATGCCAATCCCCCAAGCAGACTGCCTACATGGACAGTACAAAGAAAGAGACATATGTTACAGCTAATATGTGATGGATAGGCAGCACAGAGGGCACACTGTGGTGTACAGTGAAGAGATGGAAGGGTGTGTGGAGAGGTGACGAACCTGCAGGCAGCTCATGGTCAGGTTAGCACAACCTCCAAAAAACCCCATGTGGGAATCAAACCTGCAACCTATGGTGTGCCAACACATGTCCATAACCACTATGCCAAACAACCACTGCAAACACAATGCAAAGATATTACCTCAAAGGGAATATGTGTAGGGGAACCTGTAACACCCAGTGATGTGGCAGACAGCTCGCAGATAGACAGCTGGCACCGTACAAGGATGTGAGCACAGGTGGGCCATGTATCTGACCAGGAACTCACTAAATACGTGTGTTAGTGTGGTCAAGCAGCAGCAGAGACAAATGTACGTCCAATGCATATTTTTATTTTGGTTAACCATGAGACATAGCGTAGATATCGCCTTACATAATATCAAGGTGTATGGATAACTGTGAAAAAAGTGAAAACACATTTGCCAGGGCAGCAACCCACATGTCACAGAAAAGTCACTGTGCCGTCTACAGATGATGGGCTGGAGAGATAATGTGCAGTAGGTACATGGTGTGCACTATGCATTAGCCCCCCACCCACCCACATGCTGGCGCATGCCCCAAATACCTCATTCACATATCTGTGCATGTAGACAGTTGGCGGTTCATGATGAGGGCCCAACACACATTAGTCATAATTTTTACCCAAAAACATATAGGTGCACAAATACAGGAGTCACAAAAATGAAACAGCATACATTGTTAAAAGTAAGCAAGTGAAAACACAGATATCGAAATACATGTTTCAGCTGTCACATAATGCCTGATATGAGTCAAAGTGGCCATAATGTAACAAAAAACAATCGCCAAATGCAAAATGAGGATATGGTAATAGGTACAAGAGGCATATGAACACAGAGAATTCAAATAAAATGAACCTCAGACATATGCAGAGATAGCACTATGCATAAGGTCCCCTGCAATGGGTGGTGTGGATACAGTGTCTGTACACATATATCACGGTACATGGAATGCACAAATGAGGAAGAAAATGGACACCCACACTGCCACACTTCAAATATAACGGGGAAATGTGAGTGCTGGAACCTCAGGAGATAAATAGGACTGTGCAGACATGCAATGCTAGGTCTGTAAATCAATGTAGAGCGACACGTCTGTACAGTAAACAAACACAATAACCTGTCTAGAGAGATTGAAAGAAAGGTCAAACATGTTCCAGTAGCCCACACAGAAGCCATATTGTCCCATGCTGTGTTGCACCAACATAACCAGTCACATGCACATGCACTGTGTACGTTGACACATGATACAGTGATGCCACACATGCACTGTAACACCCTTAGGTGAGGGCAAACATCAATCCAAAAAGTTGGTGTGCAGTAAAGTGGTGCGGTAGCAAATACTGTCTCATGTCCAAGTGGAGGGAAGGCTGACATGGGCAAGAGGACCTCCCCAATGTGCCTCCTGTGCCACACACATGGCTGTATGCCCCTTCTGAACTAAACAGATGAGGGTATCCTGCAGTTCAGGTCACACACATGGGCAAAACAAACCAACACCATGTCAGATGGATGTACAACATACAGCGACAATGTCAGTCCCTGCTGCACGTAGGGACCAGTACACAGTGTCCACAGTGCAAAGGGTGTCTGCAACCCAACAAGTCCCGTTAAGACTGTCCCTGAAACCATGGGCATGCATAGTCAAGTGTGACATTTCAGTATGCCACAGTACTGGAGAGGTCATGTGTGTCTCCTGCGATGAACACAACACCCAGCCAGAACATGGTAGCAATGGTGTGTTGGACAGGCCTGTTATGCTCAAAGTAGCAGTCCAACAATAATGTCCATCCGAGGCAGGTGTCCCACTCGCAGAGGTCAAACATCCTATGGCACCTTCTCCCAGGGATAGTTGCATGGTGGTGTTGTGTCCACCAACAGGTGGGTGATGGTGACTGTGGATGCACTGTTGTAGATGTGCTGTGTGTGTCCTCTGCCCTGTGCAGAAGAAGGAGAAACAATGTATTGGTATGCTGCTCGCAACATCAGGCCAAATTGCAGGGAGTCAAACATAAATATGTACATAATGAAACGTCACACAGGCAAACATAACATGATCACAACACAGAACACACTGCATGTTGTGGACATTTGGAAATGGAACTGCAGACGAGGGTGTCACATGGATATGGTCATGTCCATGCCCATGTCACACAGGCATTGCAGAGCCACACCCCATGTGCATCAGCGTTGGTGTACAGAGACTCAACAGGAAAGGTCCATGAAACAAACAGCAAATCACTAACATGTAAAGGCTGATGTCATTCCCAAAAGACCCAAGGTGCAACCTACCATGTGTCTGCAGCAAGTGTCTGCTCGGGATCCTCTGAGGCTGGCAAAGGCCACAGCACGTCACAGTGAAGGGAGAAGATGTCATCAAAATGTGTAGAATTACCATGTCCCCATGTTCAGCCACTGTTGATGCATATCCAAATTATGGCGATATCTGCCTCAAATTGTCTGAATAGTGCTGAGTGATGCAGGATATAGGAGTCATGGGTGGACCCTGCAAATCTAGGGATCACATTCAGAATATACATATATGCATCACATACAATCTGAACATTCAGGGAATGGTAGAGTTTGCGGTTGCGGAACACTGCCTCCCTGTCTCTGGGTGGGACCAGGGCAACATGTGTGCAATCAATAGCTCCCATCACGTGTGGTATCCCGGCAAATGCCTCAAAGGCCTGGTTCAGGGTCCCCCACTGTTGCCTAGTGTTGGGAATGGCAATGTAATTCCCCACCTGGCTGATCATGGCACGCAGTACCTGGTGGAGACAGCGTGAGAAGGTGGGGTGGCTCATGCCATCCACTATGGCCACAGATGACTGGAAACAGCCAGAGGCAAAAAAATGTAGGGCACCAAGGAGCTTGATCAAATACAGTATGGCATGTGACCGACCAGTCAGGGGCTCGAGGTCAGGTCTTAGATCCTCATAGAGCTCCATAATAGGCCCTGTGCTCAGGCGGTAGAGGGAGATGACCTGGTCCTCACACACGTCCTGGAGCTGGGCCCTGGGCCTGTAGAGGCGAGGCTGGCGAGCAACTCCACACGCCTCCTGTGCCCTGCCTGACCTGCCCCCACAGCTGCAGGTCTGTGTTGCAGCTGGACTGCACCCATGCCCTGTGCTTCAGCCCCATGGACACCATCTCCCCTATCAAGCAACTGCAGGCCCTGCACACCTCCCAGTGCACATGGAGCAACCACAAAGCCTGCTATACACTTAACCCCCCTCACCTCCTCTAACTCACACAAACCCAGCCACTCACCTCACCCACCACTCACTAACCCAGACACACAACTCCACCAGCACTCACCAACCCAGCCACTCACCACACCAAACCTGCCTCTGACACTCTCCTTGCTTCACCAACAACCAACACCGCACGTCTTGTCTCCCTCGCCTACACAAACCCCTCAGTGTGTACCATGTGTGCGTGTGTAGTTATGGTTATTTTTTACGTCTGCGCGTCCTTGTGCGAATTGCGCATGCACTTGCGTGTGATGCACATGTGCAGTGGTGCGAGCATGGCCACTGTACGCATGCGCAGAGGAGCTGCGGAAGATGTGTGTGCGGGATCCATGTGATGAGTGCCGCTACGTGCATGTGACGTGAGGCTGGTCGCATGCGCGTAATGGCACGCAGCACATGCACACGTCTCACACTCACACACATGCACAGCGCATGCGCACCTTGGTGTCCCCATGCACGGAACACCCGCATCTCCCCTGTGCATGTGCAATGCGCGCAGCCAGCACACTCACGCCGCTGCACATGTGCAATGCACGCAAGGATGCGCAGACGTAAAAAAACACATAAATACACATGCACACGTGGTACACGCTGAGAGTTTTGTGTAGGCGACGGAGACATAAGGCGAGGTGTAGAGCAGGCTAGTGTGAGGTCAGGACTATAGCAGGTGAGGAGAGGTGTGTTGAGGAGCAGTTGAGAAAGAGAGAGGAGGGGAGGTGAGGAGCAGGCGAGAGAAACAGGAGGTGAGTTGAGGATCAGGAGGCAGGGAGAGGAGGGGAGAGGAGGTGAGGAGCAGGCGTGAGGTGGATCAGAGGAGCCGAGGGGCAGGGGAGGGGAGATTAGGCGAGGAACGGGATGGGTGAGGATGTGTGACAGGGAGGAAGAGGGCACAGAGGGCAGGGAGATGGAGAGACAGAACATGGAAGGAGGGGGGGACACGTTCTGCGGGACCCAGAGCTGGCAAGGAGAGGTGGGCCTGGGGTGGGGGCTGCAGGCCCATCGGGTGTGATGCAGCCCACCCAGGGGCCACCCAGTGCCAAACGTAGGCGTATACTAGTGCCAGTCGAGGAACGGAGGAGGGCTGTTAGATTCAGCCAGCAGGAAAACAACATCCTGCTTGCCAGTGTGTTGGAGCAGTATGAGGTGCTCTATGACTGGCTGAGCACCAGCACCACTGTGGGCACATGCATACATGTGTGGGAGGAGATCCAGGAGGCTGTAGCCCAGGCAGGGGGACCTAGATAGCTTGAGAAAGAGATTCAATGACATTAAGTGTGGTGTCCATGCACACATGGTGGCAGAGAGGCAACATGCCATGGGCACCAGAGGGGGTGCCACCTTTGCCCCAATCCTGACACCCCTGAAGCAGGAACTGGCAGACCATATGGGTCCCATCTACCTGCATGGACTGCCTGAAGTGCTGGACACCGCCCATCCACAGCCAGGTAGGTCAGAGATATGCAGCACACATACAGCTTATGGCCCAGCACATGCTGGCCATGGATGGGAGCCTATTTCCTGAGAACACATAGTGCATGTTCCAAAAGGAACAATGTGCACCCAGGTGTGGGATCTGGCAAACACACCAAGCAGGTTTGTCAGTGATTGGGCCCCAGAAATGGGAACCCACAAATATCACTTACAGAAACGGTGTATAGCATAATATGGGAACCTGGACATGCCATGGTCACTACTCAGTCAGAGTGGGACTGACAACCTAGCATGACATGCTGTGGCCACTGTGTCCTTGATGGTGGATGTGCTCTACAATATCCCAGCTATTGCCCTATGCCCTGTACACATGCATCCTGCCCAGACCGCCCTGTCCAGCCCATACCCTCAATACCTTGGCCCTCATTATGCACAATGGCAGGCTAACGCTGGAAACTGTGCAAGCATTGTGGGCTCAGTAAGGTGTAGGCATCCGCAAAACACTGGATAGACATATACACACTCCAACACCTATTTCTGCATTGTGCAACGGTAGAGGTGGCTGCCAGCCCTGGCTGCCACACCAGTCCTGGGCACTGTGCAGGCAGTGTGAAGGTATGCAATACTATTAGGGTCACTCTCCGGGGTGGTAGACAGTGTTGTAAACACATATGGCAGCAAACTCCACAGATATTAGAAAGGTTGGTATGATGAATCTATTTTACCAAATTGTTTTAAGTTAGGTTTTGTGATCTCACATTAATCATAGCAAGCTTTTGATACATATATGGAACGTGTTTCCATGGTTCTGACCGCATTGATAAGGTATACAGGTGCAGGTAGTGGTAGCTGCTGCTCCGCACACGGCCCAACAGCCTGACTCTCCATGAGGCTTTGTATAGTGGGGCCCGTGGGTGTGGGTGTTTGTGCATCTGTTGGCCGCAGCTCTGGTGCAGAGGGTCCAGACTCCAGGTCCTGGTGGGCCAAAGATGATTCTGGTTTCCTGGATGTCGCTAATGAATATGCATGGATACATTTGCATACAATGGGGGCAGTGTATGTAAATGCATCTCATGGATATTTCTTAGAGACATCCTGACAACCTGAATGGTGTTTGCACCTCCAGGATTGGGGTTGGGAACCTCTGCTCTAGGCAGTGGACATGTTTATGGTGTCTACACTCTGTAGGGTAAAATAGTGGGGCATGGTCTGCAGGGGCCCCTGCTGGGACATGAACCTGTGACCTTCTGCCTTTAGGCACACTGGCTGTGTGTACTACACCACACTGTTACCACAGAGACAGGTTGTTCCCTGGGGATCCCATGACTGTTCCTCAGACAGACCTTATCTGTTGCACTGCACGCCACCCACCTATACAGGGCTTGGTCTTGCTCTGCTGTGGGCAGCTGCCACTGCCTGCACCGGCACCCCCTCTACCACCATGCTGACATGCCCTTATGCCAGTAGTGTGCAGTCCCATGCCATCCAGTGTGCCGCTAGGCAGGGTGCCTATGATGTGGGGTCTGGGATAGGGGTGCTGACATGGACATCAGCACATCCCCCGGTACCGCCTGCCAATGTTCTGTGCCCTTGGGGCTACATGCTGGGTGCTATCCCCTGGGACACTGTGGGACGCACACTCGTGGCCATATTGGACCCTGGTCAGTTGCTGTCTTGCTGCTTTTCAGTTTCTGCATTCATATGTGCCAGGTAGGCATCTGCCTAGTCCACACTGTGCTCCAGCTGGCCCACTGCATGTGCTGCCTGCAGCCCCCTGTACCCCAATTACACCATCACCATAATGCCCTTTCCCACATGCCCACTCTGCTGTTGCTGCACATGTGTAAGCCACAAAGGCAAGCTACCCCATACACACCAGAGAAAACCCTCATCAGCACTATTTCTATGTTGGACATTCACTTTGTGGGGGGACTGTGAATTGACCCTTCCAAAAGTGAGCTCATCCTTTTTCCTCTTTATAGGTTGTATTCATTACCGCTTGTCATTATTTGTTCTATTGGCCAGCTCGGTGTTTTGGATTTCAATTTTGGTTCTGGTCATTATTTATGGTTTTTGCCTTTTTGGTTGCTGCAAATGTATCACTACTATCACTTTTCAGGGTCTCCCTGCCTTTGCTGTACATTGCTGATGAAATGGTTTCTCTGTCCTGCAAATGTGCCTAGTGCAAGGTTTTCACTGGCGCTAATTTTCAGAGCTTATTTCACGGTGTTAGTGTGCATGGAGCCTCTCCCCGCCCACTCTCCGCCCATTAACCCCTTTTCTCCACCCCTGGGGAGCCTTACTCCGCCCTCTGGGAAGCCTTACTCCACTCTGCGCACCTTAACGCCGCCGCCGCAGACATTATCACGCGATACGTGACGTTCTCGCATGGTAATGCACCATTATCGCATGATAATGGCACGTATCACGCGATAACGTCGCAGCTGCGCCGTTAGCGCCATTTAGTAAACATACCCCTTAGTATCGTATGAACAGGCTGGGATACTCTAAGATTTAATGTGATCAGCAAACAAAATCAATTTATTTAATCAAAAATGGATGTTCAATAAATGTTACAACCATTTAGCAATTAATTCACTGATTCCTAACATATGCCTCTCAATAGCAACCATGGCAAGATTTACAAGCCATTCTTAAGAAATTCCTAATCTCAAATAAATTGTTTTATTTTCAACTATGAAAACAAACATGTGCCACTTGCCAAGGAGACATCTAGGGAAACACATAGGAGAGATTAAGCAGATCAGGATCATACCAAAGATACTCAGATAACTTGAAAATCAGACTAACAGCAACATAAATCTCTCCATTACCATGCTTGTTATTAAATAATACAAACCTGAAAAAATAATCCCCAAGGAATGCTCATGTAGCAAACTTTCCACACCATAGTAGCACTAATTCCTATGAGTCACACACCACAAACCTTACCCATGAGTAGGCAGTCACTACAACATTATATTGGGCCCTAAAACACCAATACAACTACTACTGGTAACACAGAACAAGTGGGACTACTACAGGTGTCGTGAAGTACAAGGTTCAGAGCCGATGGAAACAGAGGATTCACTGCAAAGTGAAACCAGAATTAACAGATCTGAAGCAAGCATGGAGGGTTGGCATGGAAACCCCAAACAAAGGACGTCACAGTGTGCTAGGGAACGCCCATCCCCTGAGCTAGCTCCTGCTTCATCAGGGAAGAGGGAACAGCTGGTGGGAGGTGTGGCCAGGCTCAACGGAAAAAGAAACACAGATAAAAACTCTTTAGTTAAGGATAGAGAGAGCACAGGAGGGAGCACAGGAGGATTGGAGAAAACTGAAGGAACGAGGAGAGCAGAGAAGGATAGATATCCCGAGGGCAGCCAAGGTTTGTGGCTGGGAGAAGAGGAAAGGGAAGGGAATCCCAACCTCACTCGGAGAAACTTCTCAGAGGAAGAGAGCTGTGAAAGACATACAATTCCAGCTCACAGAGAGCAGTGCTCAACTACCAAAAGCACTGGGGATTTTTACCACTCTAAAAGCAAAGACGTTTATTCTGGGAGCCAGAGAAGACAGCCACGCTGTGCTCATTACAGTCATCCTGAAGGTAAAGCTTATTTCCCTGATACAAAGCTTTTATCAGAAAGGAGAGAAAAGTTTTACCTACCATTTTGTAGCCAAGGGAGATTCCTGGGGGAAAGCAGTTTAAAAGGCAGACACAGAACTTCCCATAGCCAAGCAGAAGAGGGAAGCGTGTATCCTTTCAGTTACCGAGAGCTGTGTGCACAAGAATCCAAACACCCAGACTCCTCTAGCAGGTTGGGGGAAGGGAACCCTTTGATTGAAGCAGAGAGGTTTGCACGGCAGACAGAAGAACCCTCTCTAAGAGACATTGAAGGAGAAGGTGATCCTATGCAGTGGGATTCTTATCAACCCCCAGTGTCTGAAGTGTATATGGACTGCTCGTATATGATAGCAGACAATGTGCAATCCCTTTGTTAATATTGCTGAATTTTGCTAAAGAAGAAAACAGCCAAAAGGAGCATTTTGGAGAGAAACACTGTTTTATTCTTTTGTGCCTTAAAAGCTGAGAATAAGCATTTATCTGAGTTACATATTTTTGTTCACACCAGAAGCATGGTTTCTTTGTTAATATAACCTTCTGTTCATGGTCAACAATATCCAACCCCGGGAGGGGAAATAAATCCTTATTTAACCTGAACCACTCGTGTACAACTTGGAATCATTTCAGTGCTGTGGAACTACGTTACCCAGGAGGCCCTTCCAAAACCTCCATTAAGTAGTTTTAAGCACAAGAAGCACAACTGCCCACTCGCCTTGCTCATGCTATATGCCTCTGGGAGGGTGAGTGGTGACATATCTGGCGTAGTTTTTCGGATGCTTGACCTTGGATGAAGGACACTACAAGAAACTATGGCACCAGGACTCCTGCACAAGAAAGTGGGCTACCGGAAGGCTACAAGAAAATAAAGCACAGAACACAGCTTCTTTTCCTGAATGCAGACCTCTACACGAAGCCTCAGGTAATAGCACCTGGGCATAAGTGAGGGAGGATATCAGGAAAAGGGGGCGCTGTGGGGTTGAAAAAAAAAAACCTGAAAAGGGAGCCGCACTTGGGTTTTTTTTGTTTGTCTCTTTTATTGCAGGTGCGGACAGGAGATGGAGGCCCAGGATGTGATAGCGTGGATGCGAAAGCAATGGGACCTGCAGATGGAGCTTGCCAAGCGCATTCAAGAGGAAAACGCTACACTCATGAGAGAGCAGCAAAAGCCCCTGCTGGACGCTGTGACAGCACTCCTAAAAGAACCACGAGAACCACGGATGGAGAATCCTATGGTTATACCAGGATCCACAATGAACGCAAGTCATGCATTCTCTTTAGGACAATTGAGTCCAACCGATAACATTGACGATTTTATTGATGCATTTGAGCGTATTGGGCAGGCATTAAGATGGCCTGATAGTCAATGGGCTACGCGCTTTGCAGTTTCGCTGACAGGCGAAGCCCTGTCAGCCTACAAAGCCATGCCCGCCGCTCTTGCAGGCGACTATACCGAGATAAAGAAAGCGGTAAAAGACAGGTTGGGGCTGACGACCTCACATTATAGGAGGCTATTCAGGGAAGCCCGCCTGAAGCCTCAAGAAACTCCAAAGGCGTTACAACAACGTCTGAAAAATCTGGCTTGGAAATGGCTAAGTCCAGAAACTAAATCGATAGAAAATATACTAGACACGGTAGTTTTAGAACAATTTGTACAGGCTGTGCCTAGAGAAATGAGAATGTACCTCACCTTGCAGGATTGCAGGACCACCGAGGAAGCAGCTAATTTGGCGGACCGTTTTCTGGAGGCCCAAATAGCTGACCCCTCGGAATGCAGCATATTGCAAGCTGCAGGTTTATGTGATAGAAAAAAGGGAAAGATTCCCTATGGTGGAAAATATGCTATGACAAGTGTGAATATTAGGAATGGTAACGATGAGAGTGTTTTTGTGCCCAGAGGGAATGTGTTTACACCCAAAGGTAAATGTTATCTGTGTGGGAAAATGGGGCATTTTAAAAGGGAATGTGCCAAAAGAACTGTCCTGATGTCTGGGGTGGATGAGCCAGTCCAGGATGGGTTTCTTCTACCCGTTCAAGTAGAAGGCATCGACACGCTGGCACTGCTTGACTCGGGGGCCGACCAGAGTATGATTTCCCGCACGCTCTGGGAGGCCATCGAGAGGCGCTGTTTGTCGCCCCCGAGCCAAGCAGAAGGCCAAGTACGCGTGAGATGTGTACACGGCGCTTCATCGCCTTATCCTTTACACGGAATAACGGTGAAGGGGTTAGGAACCACATACACTCTGCTGTTCGCGGTAGTCCCCAAATTACCCCATGAGATGGTACTAGGGCGCGATTGGCCACCTTTTTATAAGGAGATAGGTGAAGGCCTTAGCCGGTTAGGCTATAAGGGTACATTACCCCCTACAGAGATAACAGGAACCAGTCCAGAGGCTTTAACAGCCAAAATTCCTGCGCCTCTGTTTGGAAATCCTAAAAAGGCTCCTAGCTCAACCCAGACCCGAGTCAAAGGGGTACCCCCGGGGAAGGCAAAATTCGTGCTGCAGTTTTGCCGAATGACACCAAAGGCCAAGGGCCCCCAAAGGGCTTCTAGTGGGTCCGCTGGGTACGATCTCTTCAGTTCTGAAAACACGGTGGTGAAAAAGGGAGGAAAAACCCTAGTGAATACAGGAATCCAGATTAAGCTACCCGAAGGATGTTATGGGAGAATAGCTCCTAGATCGGGCCTTGCAGTTAAAAATTCCATAGATATTGGAGCGGGAGTAATAGACCCCGACTATCGGGGCCCTGTAAAAATTCTCATTTTTAACTTCGGGAAGGAGGATTTTCAAATTCGGGAGGGAGACCGAATTGCACAATTAGTGTGCGAACGGGTAGGATTCCCGGTAGTAGAAGAGGTCCCAGCACTAACACCCACAGACAGGGGGGAGGGTGGTTTTGGTTCTACGGGTCAGAGGGAAATAAAAGGGATGACAGCCCTAGCTGAGGAAAAGCGAGAGGAGGACCTTGGGCCACAAACCTCGGATTGGAGGGAGCGGCCAGAGCCAAGGTTAGGTGAACCTCTATCCCAGTCTCAGCGGTGGGAGCTGACCCAACTATTGGGGAACTTCAAGGATGTCCTCACAACCAAGCCAGGCGAAACTCACCTAGTCGCCCATGAGGTGATCACAACACCAGGGCGCACTATCAGACAGCGGCCCTACCGTATGCCTGAGGCCAAGAAGGCCGAAGTGATCAGGCAGGTTAAAGAAATGATAGCAATGGGGATAATTGAAGAGTCATACAGCCCATGGTCAAGCCCCATAGTATTAGTCCCAAAGCCCGATGGAACACTCAGGTTCTGTATCAATTTCAGGCAAGTCAACGATATTTCTCAATTCGATGCGTACCCGATGCCACGCATCGATGACTTGCTGGATCGATTGGGCCAAGCCAGATACCTGACCACTTTAGATTTAACAAAAGGGTACTGGCAAATACCCCTCACGCGTGAATCAAAGCCGAAAACAGCATTTAGTACACCAATTGGCCTATACCAATTTCGGCGAATGCCATTTGGACTACATGGTGCGGCAGCCACGTGCCAGCGGTTAGTTGACCAGGTGTTGAGGCCCCACCATGACTACGCCTTAGCGTACATGGATGACATAGTCATTTATAGTACTACGTGGGCCCAACACCTGGCGAGGGTGGAGGCAGTGCTCCGGGCATTGCGGAAAGCAGGCTTAACCCTGAACCCCGCAAAGTGCATGTTTGCCACGGAGGAGGCGAAATACTTAGGCCACTTAGTGGGGAGGGGGATAGTGAAGCCATTAGCCAATAAGGTCCAAAGCGTCCGGGATTTTCCCCGTCCCGTCACCAAGAAACAGGTGCGCAGCTTTTTAGGGCTCATCGGTTACTATAGAAGGTTTATACCTCGGTTTGCAGACGAGAGCCTTCTATTCACCGAGATGCTAAAAAAGAACGCCCCTAATAGAGTTCGATGGACCCCAGAGGCTGAAACAGCTTTTTCCACCCTCAAGGGGAAGCTCTGCACAGCCCCAATATTGAGAGGGATAGACTTCAGTCTACCATTTGTGGTACAGACTGATGCATCAGAGAGTGGGTTAGGTGCAGTACTTTCCCAGGAGTTTGAGGGACTAGAACACCCGGTCACCTATATCAGTCGAAAGCTCTCCAAGGCCGAGAAAAATTATTCGACTGTCGAAAAAGAATGCCTGGCCATCAAATGGGCAGTCGAGGCATTCCGTTTTTATTTAACAGGCAGGAAGTTCCTCCTTATAACGGACCATGCTCCGTTGAAATGGTTACATCAAATGCGGAATTCCAACGCCCGGCTCACGAGATGGCATTTAGCCCTACAGGCTTTCAATTTCGTAGTCCAACATAGGGCGGGTAAGCTACACGGCAATGCGGACGCACTCTCGCGTATTACGTACTGTCCGGAAGGTGCGGCAGTACGTAATATTTTAAGGCGGGGGATATGTCGTGAAGTACAAGGTTCAGAGCCGATGGAAACAGAGGATTCACTGCAAAGTGAAACCAGAATTAACAGATCTGAAGCAAGCATGGAGGGTTGGCATGGAAACCCCAAACAAAGGACGTCACAGTGTGCTAGGGAACGCCCATCCCCTGAGCTAGCTCCTGCTTCATCAGGGAAGAGGGAACAGCTGGTGGGAGGTGTGGCCAGGCCCAACGGAAAAAGAAACACAGATAAAAACTCTTTAGTTAAGGATAGAGAGAGCACAGGAGGGAGCACAGGAGGATTGGAGAAAACTGAAGGAACGAGGAGAGCAGAGAAGGATAGATATCCCGAGGGCAGCCAAGGTTTGTGGCTGGGAGAAGAGGAAAGGGAAGGGAATCCCAACCTCACTCGGAGAAACTTCTCAGAGGAAGAGAGCTGTGAAAGACATACAATTCCAGCTCACAGAGAGCAGTGCTCAACTACCAAAAGCACTGGGGATTTTTACCACTCTAAAAGCAAAGACGTTTATTCTGGGAGCCAGAGAAGACAGCCACGCTGTGCTCATTACAGTCATCCTGAAGGTAAAGCTTATTTCCCTGATACAAAGCTTTTATCAGAAAGGAGAGAAAAGTTTTACCTACCATTTTGTAGCCAAGGGAGATTCCTGGGGGAAAGCAGTTTAAAAGGCAGACACAGAACTTCCCATAGCCAAGCAGAAGAGGGAAGCGTGTATCCTCTCAGTTACCGAGAGCTGTGTGCACAAGAATCCAAACACCCAGACTCCTCTAGCAGGTTGGGGGAAGGGAACCCTTTGATTGAAGCAGAGAGGTTTGCACGGCAGACAGAAGAACCCTCTCTAAGAGACATTGAAGGAGAAGGTGATCCTATGCAGTGGGATTCTTATCAACCCCCAGTGTCTGAAGTGTATATGGACTGCTCGTATATGATAGCAGACAATGTGCAATCCCTTTGTTAATATTGCTGAATTTTGCTAAAGAAGAAAACAGCCAAAAGGAGCATTTTGGAGAGAAACACTGTTTTATTCTTTTGTGCCTTAAAAGCTGAGAATAAGCATTTATCTGAGTTACATATTTTTGTTCACACCAGAAGCATGGTTTCTTTGTTAATATAACCTTCTGTTCATGGTCAACAATATCCAACCCCGGGAGGGGAAATAAATCCTTATTTAACCTGAACCACTCGTGTACAACTTGGAATCATTTCAGTGCTGTGGAACTACGTTACCCAGGAGGCCCTTCCAAAACCTCCATTAAGTAGTTTTAAGCACAAGAAGCACAACTGCCCACTCGCCTTGCTCATGCTATATGCCTCTGGGAGGGTGAGTGGTGACACAGGTTTCTACATAGAAACACCACATTAACAATTCTGTGCCTCCATCACAAGCAATACAGACTGTTGCCAAATACTGAACAAAGAACCATAGATTAGAAAGAGAAATATCAACATGCTCTCTCAGATTCACAGGCCATAAAAAACACGGCAAATTGGTCTGTGAATCTGAGAGCAAATGAGGGGGGGGGGGATGGGTGGGTAGATTGCTGTCGGCAATCTACCCCCCATGCCCCCCTCATCTGTTCTCTCAGATTCACAGGTTATAAAAAGTCCAGATTCTGAGAGAGCAGATGAGAGGGGGTATGAGGGGTAGATTGAGATTGCCGTGTTTTTTATTGCCTGCCCTGTGAATCTTAAAAGCATGGCGATCTACCCTCCTATCTCCACCCATCTGTTTTCTCCCCCATACCTTATGTGCTGTCTAGTCTGAGTGGTGGTGGTCCTTTTTTGGTGATCACAAATGGAAAATTGCTGTCTGCTGCTATACACTCCCCACTGCTTTAAGCAAAACTACACTCCTCTCTCCTCACATCCTTCCCACACTCACAGCAGCAGAAAGAACTTAATATGACTTCACTTCCGGTGTCCCTACACGCCGGAAATTACATCATAATAAAGTCATCAAAAGGTTTCCATTTAAGTTTACATTGGGCAACCCTAAGCACAGAATATGCAGTCTCATACTTCTGATACAAACAAACCATGCTCCACCAATGGTGTCCCTCTAGCTTATTGGGAATTTTCCATTGATTAATAATTAGCTTTAAGGCAATGCTTAGCATTACGTGAAAGAGAGACCGATCTCTCTTTTGAAGCGAAGGTATACCTGCAAGAGACCAAAAGATAATTATTTGGAAGGTTAAATCTTCCTGCAGTTGCAAAATATGTTTCACCTTCACCCAGATCTGGTGCCAGTAAACCTGGAGGTTCAGACATTCAAAGAGTAGATGGGAGAGGGTATCCACATGCAGGCCGCAGGACCAACATTGATTACCTCTCTATTCTATTTTGAGAGTAGAACAGGGGTGATAAAGGCTCTATGGACCAGAAAAAAAGAAGATTGTGTTAGAGAGGCTGACCTGGTAGGCCATATCAAGGGGCCCCAGAAGGTTTGCCAGTGTTTACGTGAAGGAAGTGCGCCTACATCTAATTCCTAATTTGCTTCCACTCCCAAGTGGTTGATATGGAAGGGCAGACTAGCTAGGCCTTGTGGTCTTTTTTCTGCCGTCATGTTTCTCCATTTCTAATTATGCCACTCCTAATAGTAGAGTGAAATTTGGAAGCCGCATTAGGGAATGCTGCAGTAGCCTGAGAATTTAAAATGTTTTATGTGACTCTTTATATGAAAGGTTTGGGGAGCCCAGACTAAAGGTTTGGGGTTTTTTTCTCCCTAGGCTTCTGAATGAAAGTTAGACCTGCTAAGCTATTCTTCCATAAGCAGGCAAAAGTCTTGTTCTGTTCATCTTGCTGTTGTGTTTTCCTCTCTTATATTTTGTTTTATTATGCTCTGTTTTAGTCATCTTGGTTCAGGTAATTTTAGCGAGGAATAAGATGTGAGATGGATCCTTGAAAAGATGAAAGAATACCAAAAGGACTGGAGGCACCCTAGGCAAGCCCTGCATATTGTCGCCCTCCCTACTGCCCCCTGTCCCCATTGCTGCAGCTCTCCGGGGCCTGCAGTGTTGGCAATGCCATTGGAACTGCGATGCAGCGCTTACCTAAACTCTCCGGGTACTGCATCGCAGTACCTGCCTTCTTAAACCTGCTGCTTCTGTCCCACTCCAATACAGACTTCCGGTTTGCTTTGAATATCGGGCCTATAGTCTTGAAATGGGCCTGCACCTTAATATTAAGAAGACAAAGATCATGACAAATGTCAAAATCAATCATTTCTAGGGATGTATTTTTGTTTTGAATGAAAGCTGGGATTGCCCAAAACAGAAAACAATGATTGTCATAATTTCCTGGTAGTACACACTCTTTTGTGAGCGTGCGCAGTATTATGCAATAGCATACATTATTTGCGCATTTCTGGATAGTGCATGCAATTGCATAATAGTGCACTCTTTCCTGAAAGAGTGCGCACTATTGAGCAATAATAATACACGTTGAAAATAAATGAAAACACAAAATGAAACAAAACTTTTGGGGTTGCATATCCCTATTAATATCATCCTTGATGGAGCAGAAACAGAAATAGTAGATGATTTTGACTTGCTTGGATCAACAAGTAATAATGAAACAGCGATCAATCAAGAAATCTGAAGACACAGTGCCTTTAGCAGAATGGCTATGAAGGACCTCGATAAGATTTTCAAGTGTTGAGATGTATCTTTGTGTACAAAGATTTGACTTGTCCAAGCCATGGTATTTTCAATGATGTCATGTGGATGTCAAAGCTGGACAATGAAGAAGAAAGACAGGAAGAAAATAGAAGCCTACAAATGATGGTGCTGGGGAAGAATCCTACTTATACCATGAACTTCCTGAAAAACAAATCAATCAGTACTAGTGGAGATCAAACCTAAGCTTTCCTTAGAAGCTGAAATGACAAGACTTGGGGGTATGTTTACTAAACTGCGGTAACATTACAGACCGCGCATTATGTAACATTAATGCTCGTTAGGTAACGTTAACGCACGGTATGTAACGTTAACTTGCCTTAACGTTACTTAACGAGCGTTAACGTCCCTGGCCACGGTAAACACCGCAGAGGGTGGAGAGAGGGCGGGGGAAGGAGTCAATGGGCGGGGAGAGGCTCCCTGCACACTAACGCGCTGAACTGAAGGGCTGAATCCTACCGCGAATGAAAACCTGCCGTTAGATGCACATTTGCAGGAGAGAGAAACCATTTCAGCATCAGCAATGTACAGCATAGACAGGGAGCCCAAGAAACGTGATAGTAGTGCTCCATTTCCAGTACCAGCATAGTGCCCAAATATGAAAGACCACTATGGCGATGGTGCAAGTGGGACATAGGGGGCTGCAGGTGGGACATGTAGCGGGGGCAGCTGTGGCACAGGGTGGACTAGACAGGCGCCTAGGTGGCACATAGAAACTTAGAAACCGGAGATCAGCATGACAGCAGCTGACAAAGACCAAACATAATCCACCTACATCTACCTGGTCCACCCGAGCTAACAGTTGCCAGGGCACTGACCTGACATCCCCCCAGCCAACCCTCCCCCAAGCGGAAGGGACAGACTATTGGTAGGCGGTGATGGGGGGGATGTGAGGATGCTCATGTATGCCCCATGCCCTAGACCCAGCTCCCTAGGTGACCACCTACCCACACAGTGGATGGCCTGGGACTGCGCACTACCAGCACCGACAGCATATGGCCATGTCAGCATGGCAGGGGGGGGGGGGTATGCCCGTGCTGGAGGGGGCAGTGGCACCTGCCTGCAGTGGATCTAGGCTATGCCCTGTACCAGTACGTGGTGTGCAATGCAACATAAACGGTCTGGCTGAGGAAAAGTACAGGTAGCCCCAGGGACCACCATACATCTGTGGCAACAGTGTGGTGCAGTACACCCAGCCAGTGTGTCCAGAAGCAGAGGGTCACAGGTTCAAGCCCCAGCTGTGGTTCCTGCAGAACATGTCCCTATGTTTTACCCTACAATGCAGATACAACAGCAACATGTGCAAAGCCCAAAGCAGCGGTGAACAGGGGTACAAATATCCACTCACACAGGCTCCCCAGTCCAAAGCCTGCACGGAGAGTCCAGCTGTTGGCCTCAGCATTGAGCTACAGTTATCACCAGGGCACTACTACACCTCCTGCACAGTTTAGCAATGTCGGCACTGTGATCAGGACCAGTGTGGCGGGCAGGGTTGCCAACCACCCCTATCTTTGCACAATGCTGCAATGGGAGTGTGTGTATGTCTATCCATTGTTTTGTGGCTGCCCACACCTCACTGGGCCCACAATGTCCCACCGTTACCAGCGTTAGCCTGAATATTTTATTTATTTATTTTATTTACATTCTCTTATATACCGCGCTATTCTGCATCAGTGTGGTTTACATTGAACAAACTGAAATTACATTGAATAGGGCATTATAACTTGGAGATAACTATTTTACAGGGAACATGGGCTATGGAGGGTTAAGTGGCTTGCCCAAGACCAATATGTGCATAATGAGGAGCAAGGTGTTGTGGGTATGGCCCAGACAGGGCGGATTGGCCAGGATGCATCTCCACAGACACTCTAGTGCCCGACCACTGCCTGCATGGACAGGGTGGCCACAGCATGGCATGTTGGGAGGGCACTTACTCTGACCGAGCAGTGACCATGACATGTCTAGGTTCCCACATAGCGCTCTTCACTATCTGCCTCCAGTGATACTTTTGTGTCCCCAGTGCTGCGGCCCCAATCACCAAGATGCCTGCTTGGTGCACATAGTTTCTCTGTGAGCATGCACTATGGACTGGCTAGTGGACTGTCTGCAGATAGACTGTGCATGGTCAAAACACCTATACAGTGCTGTCTGCTGGTGACTGGCAGACAGTGGTGAGAGGCAGTCAGGGTTTTCCAGAGCTAACCCCATCATTGCTGCTGGTCTGCCATTGCCCCGGCCACAGGTATGGCTCTGGCCCACCAACCCTGGAGGTCTGTTCTATACCAGCAGGATGGAGGTTGCTTCACAGGGGCTGGGTCACCTGTCCCTTACCTACAAAAAGGGTGATGTGAGCCCTTTGGGGTATGTAGTGTATACCACTTTGACCTATAACGGCACTGCTACACAAACCTCATGCAAGTCTGGAAACCCCTCTGCCCTGATAACAGGTGCCTATGTCAGCCAGACTCTAACACAGGGTACACACTAATCTAGGTGGTGTCTGGTCCCAGAGGGCCACATGTGACTGCAGGATAAAGATGGACACCAAATTACCTTCAGCTGCACTGCAAGGAACACCTGTCACACACACTGGCAGTGATGGGGATATACAGCAGGGCCTATCTCTAGCACCACATGTACTGCGGACCTAGTGCTGGGCACCCATCCTATCCCTTAGGGAGAACACAGAACCTGCACAATGGCATGGTCTGTAGCTACTCTGTGCCAGTATCACACACTGACAGTTCGTCTTTCCAAGCTGAGGTACCGGAGAGGTGCAGACCTCATTTGCTGATCAGCTGTAGACAGCTATTCAGCATGTGCATTGCATCATGGGTACTGGTGGGGTACCCCTATCCTGGCACTCAGAGCAGACAGTTTGTGCGGTGACCTGCAGTCCTTCTGTACCCAGCCATTGCTGTGACATACACCATGGAGGTATAGCCTATTGGTTAATACAATGCCATTCTTGGCAGTGTTCATGGGTTCAATTCCTCATTGTTCCCTCCTCTCATGCCTGTCCTACTCAAATAGTGTGCATGCCTGTAACAGTCATATGTTTGCAGATTTGTGCTCCCAGCCCATAATACCCTCGCCACAATTGCCAACATTCCCTGGGTCCGTCTATCTGCATGTGTCAGCTGTGTAGAGACCTGTCTGCCTGTGCAGGCTGTCACCCCATGTCCTGCACTGCTACCCTTTCCTGCATTGCGCCTCTTCATGCTTGCTCACCTGTGTCTGATCTGCATGGCACCACCACTCCTCTGTCCACCCATCATTGTAACTATCCTGCCACCTCCGCCTCCACTGGGGGACATGTATTCCCATCGTATGCCACCGTCTTTCCAGTACTTTACATTGCCAACACCCTGTGCTGTGGTATAGTTGCCCCCACCATGTTTGTCATCAGTACTGGCAGCCACATGGGATGCCCGCAGATATGGCAGGTCCAGCGGCTCCCAGCTGTCCCTCCTTCACTCACCTGTTCATTGCCTTTCCTGAGTGATCTATCTAGTGTTAGGGCTACATCTGTCTCTGTTCCTCACAGGTCATGCATGTCATCCTGTAGCACCTTGCAGCCCTTAGGCCACACTAACCTAGGGCACCATAACCTTGTTAGGCCACCGTAACCTATGGTTCCATAACCCAGGGTGCCCTCTAAGGTGCCCTGTCCAGGGTGCCTAATACAGCACTTAGCCTAAGGAGACCTACTGTATAGGGCACCTTACAAAGCGCCTTATGAGGCACCTTACATGGCCCTGTATAAGGCACCATATAGGGCACCTAACAAGCCACCTTATAGGGCACCTAACAAGGCACCTTATAGGGCACTTTATAAGGCACCTTACAAGGCACCTTATAAGACACCTTACTTCTACGGCGCCATACAAGGCGCCTTGTAATGTGCCTTGTAAGGTGCCTTATGAGGCGCCTTGTAGCGCGTGTTAGTTTGTAACATGCGTTATCTGAATCGGCTTCCTGTAACAATGCACCGCCCACACTTTTATATGGGCATCTGTACCTTTACCGCGGAACCTAATGTGAATGACATTACCGCAGTTTAGTAAACATACCCCCTGGACTTTCATGTCTGGACACATCATATAAACAGAAAGACATCCTGCTTGGCAAGGTTAAAGGTCAATGCAAAAGGGCAGATCTGAAATGCCATGGATCACAGCTATTTATTTATTTAAAATGATTTGTATTCCACCTTATCCTAAAATCAAGGCGGTTTCATGTCAAATGATTCAAATTTGTGGTAGGGTGGGGGGGGGGGTCATGCAGTGGTTGAATAGAAGTGTTTGAGGGGGGTTACCTGGGTTGATTAATTAATTAAAAGGTGCAATATATACAGCGTGAGCTATTTACAATGTACTATAAATAGTTGGGGGGAGGGGGTGGCTATGAATGTCACTTTATCAACAATTAGCGGCCTGACTGAAGACCAAGCACTGCATAGGACAATTATCCACAGGGTCACCATGAGACGACAATGACTTGATGGTACTTAACAAGAATCACCTTTATGAAAACAATTCACCCAAGGCGATGCTTAGGAATAGCTTAGGAACCCTTTTACTAAGTTGTGTTAAATTTTTGCACTTACTGCATGTAGGGTTGCCAACTGGCCGGTTTTCAGCCGGCCTGGCCGGTTTTTCCATGGCCAGGCCGGCTGCCGGCGCAGATGTAAAACCGGCCCTTGAAAAGCCAGTTTTTTGCTCTGGCCGCAAGATCGGGAGCGGCCAGAGCAAAAAACCGGCTTTTCTTCCGACCCAAAGTCCAAAAAAAACCCCACCCAGGGCCGGCCCACACACCGGAGGGCTTCAGAGGGAGCAGGGTAAGCTCGCGCGAGGCCCCGGCTCCCTCTGTACAGCCGCCAGCATGAAGAGCCTTTTCCTTCACGCTGGCGGCTGTATCTGTAAAGCCGCGATTGCTGGGAAAGGTTAAAGGCAATACCCTTTAACCTTTCCCAGCATTCGCGGCTTCACAGATACAGCCGCCAGCGTGAAGGAAAAGGCTCTTCACACTGGTGGCTGTACAGAGGGAGCCGGGGCCTCGCACGAGCTTACCCGGCTCCCTCTGAAGCCTCTCAGACAGCTGCAGTGCTGGTCGGGGGGGGGGGGGGGCCAAGGACTGCATGGGCTGTGATTGGGGGGGGGGGGACCTGGACCGGAAAATGGCGATGGGGGGGGGGGGACATGGACTGGAAATGGGCTGTGATTGGGGGGAGGGACCTGGACCGTAAAAGGGCTATGGGGGGGGGGGGGGACTTGGACTGGAAATGGGTTGTGATGGGAGGGGACCTGGACCGGAAAAGGGCTATGGGGGGGGGGACTTGGACTGGAAAGAAATGGGCTGTGATGGGGGGGGGGACCTGGACTGTAAAAGGGCTATGGGGGGGGAACATGGACTGGAAATGGGTTGTGATGGGGAGGGGGACCTGGACCGGAAAAGGGCTATGGGGGGGGGGGGACTTGGACTGGAAAGAAATGGGCTGTGATGGGGGGGGGACCTGAACTGTAAAAGGGCTATGGGGGGGGGGGACATGGACTGGAAATGGGTTGTGATGGGGAGGGGGACCTGGACTGGAAAAGGGCTATGGGGGGGGGGGGGGTAACTTGGACTGCAAATGGGCTGATGGTGGGGGGGGGGAACTAGGACTGCAAATGGGCTGTGATGGTGCAGGGGGACTCGGACTGCAAATGGGATGTGATGGTGGGGGCTAGGACTGGAAATGGCCTGTGATGTGAGGGTTAGCACTGGAAATGGGCTGATGAAGAGCTAGAATAGGACTGGAAATGGGCTGATGTGGGGCATGGGAGAATGGGACTAAAAGGGAGTGGATGCTGGGTGGGTCTAGAACAGGGGTGGGCAAACTTTTTGACTCGAGGGCCGCAATGGGTTCATATATTGGACCCGGGGGCCGGACCAAGAGTAGATGGACGGTGTGTATGTGTGAATTAATATAAATTAAATTTAAATTTGTAACATTAAATGTTTAGATTAATTTAAGGTAGAAAAGCATAAAAAGAGTTATTTTACAAAACTTTTATGCAATGTATTTCTTTCATAAAATAGTACCTTCAATTTTAGTGTGAACAGTGTTGTTGGTCTCCCTTTTTTGTTAAGGCATCAGTCAGGAGATAGCTTTGTTGTTGCAATTCTCAATTTCAAACACATTTACACAGTCCTAATCCAGCCCTTCATCAGCCCATTTCCAGTCCAAGTTCCCCCCCATCACAGCCCATTTCGTCCATTCCCCCCACCATCACAGCCCATTTGCAGTCCTCACCCCTTCACAGCACAATTGTAGTCCGTTCCCCCAACACTGCCCATTTCCATTCTGTTCTCCCCCCCCACCACAGCCCATTTCCAGTCTGTTTCCCCCATCCCAGCCCAATTTGTCCGTCCCCCCCATCACAGGCCCATTTCCAGTCTGTCCCCCCCCCCCCCACATCACAGCCCATTTCCAGTCTGTTTCCCCTATCCCAGCCCATTTTCAGTCCGTCCGTCCCCACCATCACAGCCCATTTCCAGTCCTATCCCCCCCACCATCACAGACCGTTTGCAGTCCTCCCCCCATCACAGCCCATTTCCAGTCCTATCCCCCCACCATCACAGACCATTTGCAGTCCTCCCCCCATCACAGCCCATTTCCAGTCCTTTCTCCCCCCCCACATCACAGCCCATTTCTTGTCTGTTTACCCCCCATCACATCCCATTTCCAGTCCGTTCTCCCCCCCCCCACCATCACAGCCCATTTCCAGTCTGTTTCCCCCCCCATCACAGCCCATTTCCAGTCCGTTCTCCCCCCCCCACAGCCCATTTCCAGTCCGTTCCCCCCCCATCACAGCCCATCCAGTCCTAGCCGCCCCCCCGAAGAGCCCTAATTCCCTAATTTTCTTATTGTCCTGTTTGTCTGTCCTGAATAGACTGAATGTTCTATGGAGAAGGAATCATCTCTTATATGTATTAGCAGTAGGGCATTATGGAGTTTGTAAATTAAGATTTTGCAACCCTCGTTCCATCCTCTGTAGCCTCCAACACTTCAGATCTGACATTAGTAAATGATCCATTACATATTTACTGGGATAGTAGCTTGATGTTTTTTCTTTTCGTATTTTGGTTCCTCAAAGTCTCCTTTGTTTCTATAAAATGAGCAATGCAAATACTACACTGAGCATTAGCATTAAATCTGATAGACTGAGATCATACTCCACATAACTTGGTTTAGGAGGGAGTTTCATGGCACTCATGGTATAATTAAAACTAAAATTGCACTGCCCTAAGGGAAACAATATCAAAAACAAAAAAAAAACCCTTCGATTAACCAAAATTGTTGGTAATTTTGGTTAATCTAATGAGAAACAAACAAATGAGACAATGAGGAACTAAAACACGAAAAGAAAATAAATCAAACTAATATCCCAGTAAATATGTAATTGATCATTTACTAATACCCTCACCTCCCGAACCTTAAGCAAATACAGATGCTTCTTTAGCCACGATGAAGATACTCATTTGTTCAGGCATAAAGAAAATATAATTTGCCCCACTACATTTTGAAAGGCATTTACAAGGAGATATATAAAGGATGCCCCGAGATCCCGGTTAACCTCCTGTTTCTCAAGCGCCTTTGAACTTTCATTCACCCATGGTGATGAGACTTTCGAATCTGATACACTTCTGAAGTGTCTTTGAGCTCTCAGTCATCCATCTCTTGCAAAGCACAAGCTGAATTCCAGACCAGAAATGCATTTATAAAACATGCGACATCTTCCAAAAGATCAGGTTAACATAGGAAAGTCCCTTTTTAAAGTTTATGTGGAAAACATTTCCGTGACACTCACTTCTGATCGATCTGAAGATGTCGCATCACAGCCCATCCAGTCCTAGCCGCCCCCCCGAAGAGCCCCGCGCTGTCTAAGGGGCTGCAGAGGGAGCCGGGGAAGCCCGCGCGAGGCCCCGGCTCCCTCTGCACAGCCCGCCAGCATGAAGAACCTTTACCTTCCCGCTGGCGGCTGTTGCAATGAAGCCGCGAATGCCGGGAAAGGTTAAAGGCAATGCCCTTTAACCTCTCGCGGCATTCGTGGCTTCATTGAAAACAGCCGCCAGCGTGAAGGTAAAGGCTCTTCACGCTGGCGGGCTGTGCAGAGGGAGCCGCGGCTTCGCGCGGGCTTCCCCGGCTCCCTCTGCAGCAGTCCATTTGTTCACCAGGATAACTGATACAGCGGGCCGGATTAAAAGGTCCGCGGGCCGTAGTTTGCCCATTCCTGGTCTAGAACTATAAGGGAACTGATTTTGGGGGAGGACTAGAATGGATGGGGAATGAGAATGGAGAGGGGAAAAAATATTTTGTGTGGAAGAAAAGTCTATGATGGGCTGGGTATTGGGAGAGTAAGAGGGGCTTGAAAATGGAAGGGTGAAATTTAAATGGATGATAAAGGAATAAGAAAAGAATTGGGGGAAAAAGCAAAAGGGAAACAATCAGTATGTTAAAGCAGAAATAGAGAGAGAATGGAAAACATCTAAAAGAGAAGAAAGGACAAATGGATAGCTCGCAGAAGACACAAAGAAACCAGAAGAAAGTGACTGGAGCAATTGCAACTGAAAAAATGCCCAAACAGAAGGTAGAAAAATACTTTTTATTTTGAATTTATTAACTAGAATATGTCTGGTCTGGGAAGTGTGTATTGCTAACATCTTTGCGTTTTTGTTTAGTGCAAGAGGAAATTACTTTATAGTTTTATTTCTCCAGTGTTGTACATTTCATGTTTGGATTTTGGGGTTCCCAGTTTAATTATTATCTGACCAAGGAAGTTAGCCTACACGTATCCTCGGTAATTTTTGTGGGTGGGGCAGGGGGCGGGGCAGGGGTGGGACTAGGGGCGGAGAATGGGTGGAGCATGGCGAGCCACAGGTGTCGGGTTTTTCTCGGTGAAAAAGTTGGCAACCCTAACTGCATGTGTTGCATAAAAGCTAACGTGCAGTAAGTGTAAATGTCGTGTGCTGTTAGGGACGTGACCAGCATGCTCCCGGCAGTTACCGCACAGAAAAATACCTAATGGCCAAAGCGGCTTTGGCATTAGAGCTGGTGCACTTAACCGCAGTCATCAGTGGTAAAGTAGAAGAGTAAAGAATGCAAAATAAAGAGGAGAGCATTCAGGTGAGTAATCTCTTGATGCAGGATTATAAAACTTGAATAGTTGGAACCAGCGTAGTGCAGGGAATATGGAGAGATAAACTGAATACATTATCTGTAAAAAAAAACAAAACAAAACGATTTTATAAGTGGACTTTTAGAAGATTTATAGACGAAAGAAAACTGGATACAATAAAATTGACTAGATGATGCTATTTAGTAGCTTTTGCTGAGATAATGAATTTGGATCCGACAAAAAATGATGTATTTAAAAAAATCAGCATCGGGGAACTTAACAAACACAGAAGTGGAGAGGGTTCACTTTTTTCAATGGAATTCACTAGGGACATATATTTTATATGAAGGAGGGGGGGGGGGAGGATCCAAGGAAGGCGGGATGGGGCGTTGACAGAATTATGACGTTTTAGTAGCAGCACTGAACAAACATCAGTATTACTGAGACAAAGCTCAGTCTAGTAAACTGTTAGGGACACCGCGGAAGCAAACGTTCACGAGGAATATAGGTGTGTGCAAAGGTTTGGGTTTGCTTAACGCTTTACTTATTTTTTGAGTGAAGGACTGGGGTTACACGCCCTCCAAGCGCTTCTATTCCCTGCCTAGCGAGGTTTCCTGCCCAGCCCTCAGCATCCGCCACAAACCATCCCACACTTGGGAGACGTGCACGCGCCTTGTGCACGGGAAGCCTCCTTCCGTCAGCAGTCAGCACCCCAAAAGGTTTAATGGCTCGCGCACGTCTCTTTTTGCCTTATCAAGCGCAGCGGCGCAAAAGCGTAACTCCACTCCCTCCCATCCGGCAGAGTGACGCACTGGGAAGCGTCAGAGCCGGATTGATGGCTAACGTCGCTCTCTCGCTCCCGTCCCACCTTTCCGCGGCTCCGCCCTTTCATTGCCTTTTCTGGTTAAGGGGCGGTGCCCTCCGAGAGTGCCGGGCGAGAGCTCACTTTAAAAGCTCGATATCCGCTAGCTGCCCGTTAGCCTGTGGAAAGCGCTCCGTTTATAAGCCGCAGGCGAAGCGAGATCGGCGACCTCCATCCAGTGGGCAGCTCGCACACTATCCGGCTGCAAGGAGGATACCGGCGAGTGTTTGCTTTGACATACTCCTTTTAATAGTGTGGTTTCGGCTCAGATTTCTCCGTTTCCATGCGCCTGCCAAATATGTCCACTAACTTCTTGTTAACACCGATCCCGGAGTCCTCAGACCATGTCATTAACAAGGACATCAAGCTGGCCATTCTGGGGTCCAATAGTGTGGGGAAAACTGGTAAGTGTACGAATTGGGCAAACTGCTACTTCTCTACCCCAGCACATGCTGGGTTTCTTAGTAACTGGATCACTGCACTCTCCGAAATTCCAAGTACTATTTCCTCTACAAGACATCGAAGCTTTTGTTAAAATGTCAACTATACATAAATCACTTTCAAAGGTCTGTGACCATTTTTTTTTGCATCTGTACAAGTATTTACAAAACCCGAAATGTGTCCAGTAAAATACGGCTAATACCAAAGTACGGTAGGATCTTCAATAAAACTAAACCATGCTCTATTATTTTCCAGCTATGACTGTGCGCTACCTGACAAAGAGATTTATTGGGGATTATGAACCCAATGCAGGTGAGAGGCTTATTGATTTCGTTTACAGCTTTGATTAAAAAACATTGAGCTCCCAGGGAATCAAATATAGCATTGTCATAATTACGGCTGCTTTTTCTCTCTCCCCTCCTCCCCTCAGGAAACTTGTATTCCAGAATTGTTAATGTAGAGGGAGAACAGCTCTTCTTGCAGATACAAGACACGCCAGGATACACTCAGGTACAGTAATGCTGTAGCCGCCTTACTACTAGCACTTTAAGGGTATTGTTACTCTAACGTTTTTGTTCTTCATATAAATTATGTGCTAGGTTTAGATGATTATAAATAGGCTACTAAATGTGGATATAGTTTGGGGGGGGGAGGTGAAGGTGAGGGGACATTCTCTCCCCCCCCCCCCCCCCAATACTGCAGGATAGCGTTAGGGCCAGCTGCAGAGTTGGTTCAAGGTGTTAGCACCTTAGCCAAACTCTAAGCCTCCCCTCCCCCCTTGCCTGTTATTGTTTAGCTTTGAATGCCCTGCTCTTCACTGCTCATTTGAAGCTGTGCCCTAGGTGTCTGCCTAGTAGATTGGCCCTGGATGGCATGCTCCTGCCTCTTAGTTGAGCATCTGTCCCCTCGCACTGTCTCCCCTCAGACGTCTGGCCACTGCTGTCGATGGCTTTTCCTGTTGCTGCATCGGCATCAGCACTAAAAAGAACCGAAACGTGCGGTGGAGCCTCTCAACCGAAGCACTCTGCAAGGCACTGCCGCTCCCACCCTCTCTGGACACTTCTTGCTGCTGTAGAGGTGGGACCCGCAGAACTTGCAGAGTGCCTCAGTGAGGGGTTCTGTGGTGCATTTTTATTCTTATTAGCCGTAATGCTTTTGTGGAAACAGGAAGGAGCTGCTGACAGCAAGGACTGGAGGTTTGAGGGGAGCAGGTGATGGGGGAGGGGGAACCAGAGGTGAGGGGAACATGCTGGACCATTGGTGGGGAGGGGGGGAGACTATATGCTAGGAAGGGTGGCAGGTGAGATTAAGTCCCAGGAGAATGGGGGGGGGGGGAAAGAAGGAGGGTTGATGGCAGGAAGGATAAAAATGAGGAAAGGTGTAATGAAAAGAGCTGAGATGAGGGAGAAGCAGGGAGCAGTGGAGGAAGGGATGAGGGCATTATGGGAAGAGTGAATGTGTTAGGAGCAAGCAGGGCCAGCCCAACACCTAGGCAGTCACTTAGGGCAGCAGCTTCTTGGGGACATGTACAACCAAAGTAAAACAATGGGTCCTAATGGCCACAAACTCAGACTCCTCAATGTGCGCTTCTACCCGCAGGAAGAACTGGCAATGTGCAAATACCCCACTTACCTTTTTTAAGTGGCTTTTGGACATTACTACTACTACTATTTAGCATTTATATAGCGCTACGCACGCAGCGCTGTACAGAAATATAAGCAAAAAGACAGTCCCTGCTCGTCAGAGTTTACAATCTAGTCAAGACAACACAGAACAATAGACAGGTCAGGAAAATAATTATGGTGACACGGAGCAATAGTTAATTCGGGATAAAGCAAAGTATGGGGTAAAACAAAGTATGGCAATTACAATTTGGGCAAAACGAGTATGGCATTTACAAAAACCAAGTATGGCATTTACAGTTAGATATGACAAAGGACGGGAGTCAGGTTAGGACAAAGGGTAGAAGTCAGGATCTGAAAGCGACAGTGAAGAGGTGGGTTTTCAACCTGGACATCTCCCTCATATTACAGTGTGATGCCAAAATATGCATTTTTATACAATTATTCAGGGAGGAGGTGAAAATATTGGGGAGGGGTGCTAGGTATCTCTAAGTTAATTGTTAATATAGATTCTGCTAAGGGGGCACAAGCCTGAACGTTTGCCTAAGATGTCTAATACCTGTGTGCTGGCACTAGGAGTAAGGGATGTGTATGTGAACAGGAGGTGAGATGCAGATTCCATTGGTGGTGGAATTTTTTTTAAAAAATTTTTTTAAATGTAATTTTATTATCTTTGTTTCCCTTATGAACACAAGTGACAATGGGGTGAGAAAATATGGAGAGAAATAATGAATAACGGGGGGGGGGGGGGACATTATAAATCAGAGGAATTAATTAGTAGAAAAAAAAACTTGAGAAATTGAAATCTCTAAAAAAAAATTTGAAATACAATTTTGAAAATTTTATTGGGCCACCCTGCTACAGCTTAAAAGGTGGGAAGGTTGAGATGGTGGCAGCAGGCTTCGAGGGAGGGGATGGGGCTGATAGACTGTATGTCATTGGTGAGGGAAGAGAAAGCTAATCAATGCCCATGTGAAGGGAGTGGGAGAAGGTTCACACCCCTTGCCACCAAGCTGTGCATCCTACCCCTTGCTTCTCCCCAGGCAGTCAGTCTATGCACTTGAGATGGCTGACTAAATAGAAATTTGTCTTTATTCAGCTTTAATGTGAAATTACAAGCCATGTATGTTTGGGAAGCAATGTAGATCAGTTTTATGGTAAATATTTATAAAGTTTATTATATAAACAGGTTTAATGTTGGAGACCTGTGTTCCCAGCTTGTACTCTTTGTTCCAGCTTGAGCTGAGGGATGCTCATGAACGATGAGGCATGTTTACTAAAGTGTGGTAACATTTTGCACTTACCATTAATTTTTGCAGTAAAATCTTTGGTATGGTAAGTGCAGAACCTCCTGGAGGAGGGTTGAGTTAGGCCCTTATCAGGGGATGTTCTAGGGTGGGGGCATTGGTAAGGGTTGAGATTTATTTTCCACAGGGAAGAGCTGAAAGGGGACGTGGTTGGGGGAGGGGGGCACAGCTGTGACTGCTGCATCTATTTGTTATGGGCTGCAGCCGCACTTCTGGACAGCTGGTAGCGTAGCTGCACTTACACCTCTTGAAGCAGCATTAAGTGCAGCTGTGCTATCGATTGGTCCTGACGGCGATCACATGGTACTGTCCTGCATGCACTAGTTTGTCGCCTCCTGCCACACACTCTCCACCTTGATGCTGCCCAAACCCATCCTAAACAGTTTAGCCAATGTAGTAAAAATGCCACACTGCTTTTAGCATATGATAGTGGTTCCTGCAGGCCACTGCTAACAGCATACTTTACTAAGCAGACATGAATGTCTACAGCTAAAACTCTTCCAAGGCGTAGCTAACCCAATTCGAGACAGAAGGCTGTGACAACTATAATGACTACTACTGCGAGTCATTTATTTTAACTAGATCTCTGTAGTTATTGCTAGTTGCCACATGTAATTTGAATATAATGCAAAGGAGAGGATACAAGTATTTTTAAACAAGTTATCCCCTGATTTGCTTGCAGGTGCAAGAAGACTTCTTCCACGTCATGGACTCTATCTCAAAATGTGTGCAGTGGGCCGAGGGTTTTCTTCTAGTGTATTCAGTCACAGACTACACCAGCTATCAGGCCATTCGTCCTCTCTGTCAGTATATCCGGAAAGTCCATCCAGACTCTAAGATTCCCATTGTTATTGTAGGCAACAAAGGAGATCTTCTCCATGCCAGGCAGGTCCAAGCTGATGAAGGAATACAATTGGCCAATGACCTTGGAAGTTTGTTTGTGGAAATCTCCACCAGTGAGAACTGGCAGGATGTCTGTGATGTGTTTCAGCATCTGTGCAAAGAGGTTAGCAAAGTGCATCTCCACTGCAATGGCGAAAGGAGAAGAGCGTCTGTCATCCCTCGGCCAAAGTCTCCTAACATGCAGGACCTGAAGAGACGATTCAAACAGGCACTATCTTCCAAGACCAAATCATCTTCACTTGGATGAGATGCACTGACCATAAGACTTTTTTATTTTGTTTACATTGACTTCAAAGTTTATTTTTTTTAAAATATGATTATTTTTCCATTTTGACATAGACACTTTCTGAATCGGGTGCAACAGTATTCCAACAAAAAGCTTGGATCATAGAATTAAAGGTTAGGTTCAGGTGATTAACTGAGTCTAATTTGTTGTCAAATTTTCTCTGCAAGAGAATCCAAAGTGTAAAATAGTTTTTTTGCAAAAACTACTGTTATGGTATTTTGTACCAGAATCTCTCAGCATTGCAAGAACAAAAGGATTTGACTTATAGAGAAATTGTGATGCTTTATAGAGATGGCGTAGCCCTGCTAGTAGAGGATGAAGCATTTTTGGGGAAATGGTATCCTTAATATACCAGAAGTGGTTGAGCACTAGTGGCAGGGGATTTTTATCCATTGAAAATAGAAAGGAAAACATCCTCACTCACATGAGATGACATTCTTGTAGGAATCTGTGGGACACTTACTGACATGCAGTGATTCATTTTAATGACTGTTATTTAACTAAGCCTGCAATATGTGACAGTTTCACAAAAATGTGCACTTAATTTATTGGAGTGTTTTGGGGGGCATTTTTGTGACAGTAATGGGCATACTTTGTGATGTTACATCTCTCAATAAAACCTACTTTTTTCTACTTTGAAATTTTGCCATCTTTGTCTTTTATGTGAGACTGCTGAGGCACATCTAGCTGCTAAGATGAACTGATGTGTAAGATGTATATATGGTATCTTTTTGTGTTTATCACATTGGAAAAATAGTAAAATATTGGACTGATGGCGAGAGCATGAAATTATGTGAAGCTGCTCTTGTGAACGCCTCAAATTTCCTCTTATAAAAAGGCACTTGTAACCTGCTGCTGTAGCGCACAAATAAAATGCACGTTTCCACCCACTCTGCAGATGCTGTAGATGTGTGTATGTTCTTGAGTATTTTATGAACTACATGTGGTCATAGCAACGTTGCCCCTGCTCCACCCACACTTACAGATCGCATATATCAGAATCTGCTCTGTGATGTAGAACCATTTTCATACAATAAATATTGTATTACATACAATAACCCGTTCCCCAACGTCTTACCATATAGGCAAGTAGTATCTATAAAACAGAGTCCATTCTCACAATTTATAAGATCAGCTCATGCATAGGTAACGAGTTTGCTACAAAACTCTTTCCCCCTGTATGTACACTTGAATAAATATATTTTTAAGATGCCTCTTTCTGCAGAAAGAAAGGCTAGCACATTTGGGACCTGCACTGAGAATGATTTGTTTCAATGCCCACTCTTCTCTAGGGTGCCTCGGACACCTACATGTGATACATGTATGACTAGGTGCTGTTTTATCACCATGTGTATACTACTGCACAACTTTAAAAAACACATATAATGCATGTTTTATATGCTGAGAAACCTTTACAAAATCAGCCCCTTTTCTAGGACTAGAGCTAACATAAAGGCGAGGTAAGGTAAGCCTATACCAACAAATCTTGTTTTGCTGATAATTAATTGGTGTTCATAGAAACATGAAGGTCCTTTATGTAGTAAGGTGATACAGTAATTCTGTGGTAATAGCCACAATTATTGTGCAGTAACTGCAAAAACCTCAGCGCCTTGTAGAAGCAGCTGTGCTGCTAATGCAGAGAAAGTCACTACTGTGCATTAAAGACGGTCAGTAATGTGCAATGCAGTTAGCTACATCTCTTGAGGTGGCCATTAGCTACTTTAACTGCCAAGTTAATAGTTAACGGGCAGTAGTGACTTTTGTATTAACAGGTAAGGTGCATTCCCCATTCCAAAGTGGCATTTTCTGAGTTAGCTGTTTAACATTATTTCTTAGGGGTATGTTTACTAAACAGTGCTAACGTCGCAGTGGTGACGTTATCGCACGCGATAACGTCTCCGGCGGCGTTAAGGCACACAGAGGGTGGAGTAAGTCTCCCCAGAGGGCGGAGAGAAGGGGTCAATGGGCAAGGAGAGGGTGGGGAGAGGCTCCAGGTACACTAAGGCTGTGAAATGAAGGGCAGAACATTACCATGCTTGAAAACCTGGCGTTACAGGCACAATTGCAGGAAAGAGAAATCATTTCAGTCAGCAATGTACAGCAAAGGCAGGGAGACCAAGAAAGTGATAGTAGTGGTACATGTGCAGCAACAGCATAGTGCCCAAGTACGAAAGGGTACTACGGTGAGGCTGCAGTGGGGGCAGCTGGGGCATAGGGTGGATTAGGCAGATGCCTAGGTGGCACATAGGAACGCAGCAAGTCAGCAAGCCAGTAACTGACCAAGGTCAAACATACCCACGAGTGTCTATCCCAGAGTGTCCCGGGGACAGTACCCAGCAGGTACACCAAAGGGCACATAACATTGACAGGCAGTGACGGGGGAAGCATGGATGTGGCTGTGGGCACCCCTACCCCAGATCCCACACCATAGGCAGCTACCTACCGGCACACTAGATGGCCTGGGACTGTGCACCACCGGCATAAGGGCATGTCAGCATGGTGGGGGAGGGGACACTGGCAACTGCCCACAGCAGACCAAGGCTAAGTCCTGTTTAGGTGGGTAGCATGCAGTGCAAGAGACAAGGTCTGTCTGAAGAACAGTCATGGTATATCCCCAGGAAATGACCTGCATCTGTGGCAACAGTTTGGTGCAGTACACACAGCCAGTGTGTTCGGGGCAGAAGGCCACAGGCTCAAGTTCCAGCTATGGCTTCTGCAGACCTTGTCCCTATATTTTACCCTACAGAACACATACACCATAAACATGTGCACTCCCTAGAGCAGAGGTTCCCAACTGGAGGCCCAACACCATTCAGGTTTTCATGCTGTCCCTAGTAAATATGCATGAGATGCATTTGTATGCACTGCCCCATTGTATGCAAATGTAACTCAAGCATATACATTAGGGACAGCCTGCTAACCTGAATGGTGGTTGGCCCCCCAGGACCGGAGTTGGGAACCTCTGCCCTAGAGCATCGGCCAACAGGGGCACAAACATCCACACCCACAGGCCCCACTATCCATATCCTCATGGAGAGTCAGGCTTTTGGGCCCTGTGCGGTGCAGCAGCTACCTCTACTACCACCTGCATACCTTAGCAATGCCGTCATAAACATGGAAACACGCTCCATATATATCAAAAGGTTGCTATGATGAATGTCAGATAACAGATCCTACATTAAACACAAATTGTTAACAGAGATTCATCATAGCAACCTTTCTGATATATGTAGAGTGTGTTTCCTTTTTGTTTGTTTTCTGACAGTGTGTACCACCCCAGAGAGTGACCATAACAGTATTGAGTACCTTAGCAATGCCTGCACTTTGCCCAGGCCTGGTGTGGCGGCCAGGGCTGCCAACCACCTCTATCTTTGCACAATGCTGAAATAGGTGAGTAAGTGAGTGTATGTCTATCCAGTGTTTTGTGGCTGCCTACACCTTACAGAGCCCACAATGTTTACACTGTTTCCAGTGTTAGCCTGCCAATGTGCATAATGAGGAGCAAGGTATTGTGGGTATGGCCCAGACAGGGCGGTCTGGGCAGGATGCATCTGCACAGGGCATAGGGTAATGGCTGGGATATTGTAGTGGTCGACCACCACCTCCATGGACAGGGTGGCCACAGCATGTCATGCTGGGAGGTCAGTCTCACCCTGACTGAGCAGTGACCATGGCATGTCTAGGTTCCCACATAGTGCTATATAATGTTTTTCTTAAGCAATATCTGTGTGATCCCTGTTCTGGGGCTCAATCACTGAGATACCTGCTTGATGTTTGTGCTTACATTCCACATCTGGATATACATTGTTTCTCTAGGAACATGCACTATGTATTGGCTAGCAGACTGTCTGCAGTTGGCATCTGTATGGCTGTAACACCTTGCAGGGTGCAGACTGATTGTGCCCTCTGCTGGTGAATGTCAGATTGTGGTTGGGGCAGATGAGTTTTTCCAGGCCTATGGCCTGTCTGCCAGTGCCCTATGTGATAAGGACAGATCTGCATTGACTGCCCTGGAGTGTGCCCATTCCCCAGCAGGACTGGAGTTTATGGTCCCCTCTACTGCTGCCATTGCAGAGATGTAGAGTGTGGTTCTGTTGGTGGGAGATCCTGTCCCCCACCTAGAGAGAGCAGGTGGGTCCAAACACCACTCTTCTTTTATAACAAGTGACCATGGCAACCACACAGGATATGTACTATTCTGGGTGCATCATAGTCTACAAGGGCTAGATGTGACTGGGAAATACAGATGGACGCAGCCATAGCCTAGGTGTGTCTGCAAGGACTACCTGTCACACACTGGCACTGTTGGAGACCTGCAGCACAGCCTATCTAATCCAAGCCAGGTGCTGCAGACCTGGTGCTGGGTGCCCCACCTACCCTCAGGGTGAGCACAGGAACTGCACAATGTCATGGTCTGTAGCTACTCTGTGCCAGTAACACACACGGTCAGTTCCCCCTACCAGGCTGAGGTGCTGTAGAGGCGCATACCCCATCTTGTGATCAGATGTAGACTGCCGATCTACATGTGCAGTGCATCATGGGTACATGTGGGTTTACCCTATCCTGGTAACCACAGCAGTTTGTGCGGTGACCTGCAGTCTTTCTGTAGCCAGCCAGTGCTGTGTTAGAAGCTATGGAGGTGTAGCCTACTGGTTGCTGCAATGATTGCTGAGGCAGAGGTCATGAGTTCAATCCCACAGTGGAGTTATTTAATAAGCCTGTCCAAGGCATTTTCTTTTAATTCGTGTAACAGTCAGACACATCTCTACAATTTGTGCTGCCAGCAAAAACACCCTCACTTCAGTGCCCTGACCTAAGGTGCCTCATAAGGCGCCAGGGCACATTATAAGGTGCCTTGGCGGACAGGGCACTTTGTAATGTGCCATATGGGGCGCCTTATGAGGCACCTTAGGTTATGGCACTGTGAGGGTGTTTTTGCTGGCAGCACAGATTTAAATTAAAAGGAAATGCCTCAGA
Source organism: Ichthyophis bannanicus (assembly GCA_033557465.1). NCBI lineage: Eukaryota > Metazoa > Chordata > Amphibia > Gymnophiona > Ichthyophiidae > Ichthyophis > Ichthyophis bannanicus. The sequence goes on from CM066035.1 coordinate 260,018,560, forward strand.
CAGCCTTATTGACTAACATCACTACAGGATCAAACTCATGACCTCTGCTTCCACAGTCATTGTAGTAACCAGTGGGCTACATCTCTATAGCTTCTAACACCATGCTGGCATGAACATAAGGTTAACGCGCGTTAACGAGCCAAGGAGCCCTCTATCGCACGATACAGATTCATTGCTGCCGGAACGCCCACTACCTGATACGGCATTCCTCACATTACAGCTGCATCTAGCGCCAATAACATTAGGACAGTTTAGTAAACATACCCCTTAGTGTGCTTACAATTAACCTGTGCTAAAAGCTAATACAGGAAGTAGGTCCTTGGTGTGATGTCGGTTAAAACCCCCCAGCAAGACCCATCTACTGCAATGCTATCCATTCCATTTGTAATAATGCAAATTCAATCTCTACTGTTCACTTCCTTGTAGATATGAACAGTCTATACTCATCTCATGCTTTTTTGAATTCTGATAGTCTTTGTCTCCATCTCCTTCCCTGGAGAATATTCTGTGCCTTGAATACTTCCATGTTATATCAAACCTTTCCCCCTTTTTTTTTTGCCCTACAGTATATCATGACCTCTTGTTACAGAACTTCTTTTTCCATAGAAGAGAACTTGCTTCTTGTGCGTTGTTCTGCACTTGGATGTCTATGTAATATCTCTTCTGCATATATGGGTCATTAAATCTTATTTAATAGGGCTTATGGTGCAGCCTATGCATCATTTTGGTAGCCCTCTTCTGTTATCATTTTGAGGATGTAGCCTTCTGAACTGGATACAGTACTACAGATGGAGTCTCACTATCACTTCCTTTCCTTCTACACCATCTTATTCCTCTGGTTCTCAAGATTGCCTTGCTGCACTGTTAGGAAGATCTGATTTATCTCCCCCCCCCCCCATCTCCCACTTCTTTTCTTATTTGTTGCATATCCTTAACATTCATCGAAGGTTAAGCGCTGTTTGGTACACAAAAGAAGTACGTACTTTAAAAAGACAATTAAAGTTAGAAAGAATTTGGAGGAAATAAAAAAAACGCATATGATAAAATATCATTCCTATCTACGCTTGAAAATTATAAATCCCTTATAAACAACAACAAACGCGATTATCATACCAAGCTTTTTATGTCTTCGATTAACAGACCTAGAGCATTATTTAATATAGTAAAATCACTCACTTCCATGCCAAAGGAAGATAATTCCATCATAGCCCTTAATGCTAACACAATGGCCAAATTCTACAAAGAAAAGATAGGGAGGATTCCACAATGTAGTTATCAATTCATGTCTAACGGTTCTTCTACCAAAACATCTGGAATCAATTTACTCCTTTACTTGATAGGAAGCTAGAAGATATTATTAAAACTTTAAATGCATCAACTTCAAATCTTGACCCCTGTCCTGCCACTTGGATGCATGTATCTCACGACCGGTTAGTCCCTTATATACTTAATTTAATAAATTCTTCTCTTGAACAAGGTTTAATTCCAGAAGAGTTAAAAAAGGCTTCTGTCTGTCCCATCCATAAGGGCAAAAACCTTGACAAATCATCACCAAGTTCTTACAGACCTATTTCAAGTCTTTCATATATGACAAAAATATTAGAAAAGTCAGTTCAACTCTAACTGCAAAGCCACGTTGCCAGCTTTGCTCCACTTGATCCTCAGCAACACGGCTTTAGAAAAGAACACAGAGTAGAGACTCTTCTTCTTACTTTAATTGATAGGTGACTGAAGATCTTTTAAGAGCCTAATACAGATTAAATCTTAATATTTCTGGATATTACAGCAGCTTACAATTCCATAATACATGATTACCTTTTAATCAGGCTTCAGGAAATAGGTCTAAAAGGCAAAGTTTTACAATGGTTTTATCTATCAAACTGAAGCATCCAAGTTAAAATTGATAACCTCATATCTAGCCCATTCATTCAAAAGTTAGACATACCCCAAGGATCAGCACTTTCAGCTCTTCTCTTTAATCTGTAAATACAGCCTATCTGCAGCATAATTAAAGACCACGGCATATTTTACCATTTGTATGCTGATGATATTATGATTTATACACAGATTAACCCCATTCAACCTTCTCTGGAAAAAAATAGATGAATGCTTCATCAACATCAGCTCCTGGTTGGGGGAACACAACCTTCATTTAAATCACTTAAAAACTGAAATATTATTCATTACAAAAGACAACTCCTTCACTCCCCCTGATTAAATTAATTTAAATGAAGAAAGGATCCAAGTTAAAAGAGAGGTTAAATATTTAGGAGTCACTCTAGACTCCCAACTCCAATTCACCAAGCATATAAGTAACATAATCAAGTCCATCTATTCAAAGTTAAAAATGTTACAGCATTGAAGACCTCTTCTCTCATCATGGGACTTCAGATTAACAGTCCAAGCAATGATCTTTCCACACTTGGATTTTTGCAATGCTATACTCACCGGGCTCTCAAAACAAATTATCCATCGACTTCAATTATCACAAAATACAGTGGCCAGAATTATTGCACAAGCTCCACTCAAAAATCATATCACTCCAATTCTAAAATATTTACATTGGCTTCCAATTGAGAGCAGATTAAAATTTAAGGCTATTCATACTATCTTCAAAATCCTTCAGTCAGAATCACCAAACAAACTAAAGATGCTTATTCTAACCTCTCCAGAAAACAGATCTCAGAAAAGCGGAAATAAAAATCCTCTCTTGGTACCAAACGAATACAGAGCTTGTAAAGCCTCCACTACAAAGAGAGCTTTTTCTCTCTATGCACCAATCTTATGGAATTCTCTGCCTCAAGTCTTAAAGGACACTAAGGGGTATGTTTACTAAACAGCGATAACATCGCTGTTTACTAAACAGCGATAATATCGCAGCAGCGCAGCTAGCGCGTGATACGTAATGTTATCACGCGCTAAAGTAACAGCGTGCGATAGCGTGAGGTTTCGCGTGATAACGTCACCTGCGGCGTTAAGGCACATAGAGGGCGGAGTAAGGCTCCCCAGAGGGCGGAGAGAAGGTGTCAATGGGTGGAGAGTGGGCGGAGAGAGGCTCCAGGCACACTAACGCTGTGAAATGAAGGTCTGAAAATTAACGCCAGTGAAAACCTCGCTTTAGAGGCACATTTGCAGGAGAGAGAAACCATTTCAGTCAGGAATGTACAGCAAAGGCAGGGAAAACAAGAAAGGTGATAGTAGTGCTACATGTGTAGCAACAGCATAGTGCCCAAGTACGAAAGGGCACTACGGTGAGGCTGCAAATGGGGTACAAGGGGCTTCAGGCGGGACATGCAGTGGCGCAGCTGGGGCGCAAGGTGGAATAGGCAGATGCCTAAGTGGCACATAGGAATGCAGAAACTGCAAATCAGCAAGCCAGCAACTGACCAAAGACAAACATGCCCACGAGTGTGTGTCCCACAGTGTCCCAGGGGACAGTACCCGGAAGGTACCCCAAAGGGCACATAACATTGACAGGCGGTGCCGGGGGGAAGCATAGATATCTATGTAGGCACCCCTACTCCAGATCCCAACACCATAGGCGGCTGCCTACCTGTACACTGGATGGCCTGGGACTGCGCACCATCAGCACCACTGGCATAAGGGCATGTCAGCATGGTGGTGGAGGGGTGCTGGTGGTGGAGGGGGCAGTGGCATCTGCCCACAGCAGACCAAGGCCAAGCCCTGTTCAGGTGGGTGGCATGCAGTGCAACAGACAAGGTCTGTCTGAAGAACAGACATGGTGTCCCCAGGAGATGACCTGCCTCTAACAGTTTGGTACAGTACACACAGCCAGTGTGTTCAGGGGCAGAAAGTCACAGGTTCAAGTCCCAGCTGTGGCTTCTGCAGACCTTGTCCCTATATTTTACCCTACAGAACACATACACCATAAAAATGTGCACTCCCTAGAGCAGCGGCCAACAGGGGCACAAACACCCACACCCACAGGCCCCACTCTCCATATCCTCATGGAGAGTCAGGCTTTTGGGTCCTGCGTGGAGCAGCAGCCACCACTACTACCACCACCTGCATACCTTAGTAATGCCGTCATAAACATGGAAACACGCTCCATACATATCAAAAGGTTGCTATGATGAATGTCAGATAACAGATCCTACATTAAACACAAATAGCTAACAGAGATTCATCATAGCAACCTTTCTGATATATGTGGAGTGTGTTTCCTTTCTGTTTGTTGTCTGACAGTGTTTACCAACCCGGAGAGTGACCATAACAGCACTGAGTACCTTAGCAATGCCTGCACTGTGCCCAGGACTGGTGCCAGGGCTGCCAACCACCTCTATCTTTGCACAATGCTGAAATAGGTGAAGAAGTGTGTGTATGTCTATCTAGTGTTTTGTGGCTGCCTACACCTTACTGAGCCCACAATCCTTACACTATTTCCAGCCTTAGCCTGCCAATGTGCATAATGAGGAGCAAGGTACTTTGGGAATGGCCCAGACAGGGTGGTCTGGGCAGGATGCATCTGCACAGGGCATAGGGCAATGGCTGGGATATTGTGGTGCTTGACCACCACCTGCACGGACAGGGTGGCCACAGCATGTCATGCTGGGAGGTCAGCCTCACCCTGACTGAGCAGTGACCATGGCATGTCTAGGTTCCCACATAGTGCTCCTCTCAAGTGATATCTATGGGTTCCTTTTTCTGGGGCCCAATCATTGACATGCTTGGACCATGCACTATGTACTAGCTAGCAGACTGTCTGCAGTTAACATATGTATGGCTGGAACACCTTGCAGAGTGCAGTGGATGAAGACTGAATGTGCCCTCTGTTGGTGAATGTCAGATGATGGTGGGGGGTGGGGGCAGCTGAACATTTACAGGCCTACTGCCTGTCTGCAGTGCCCTATGTGATATGTACAGATCTGCATTGACCTCCCTGGAGGATGCCTAGTTCCCAGCAGGACTGGGGTAGTGGTCCCCTCTACTGCAGAGTGTGGATCCTTTTGTGGGAGATCCTGTCCCCCACCCTGACCCAGTGAGGGCAGGTAGGGTGGTGCTACATAATCCACTTTTTGGTCCAACCACACCACCCTTCTCCTATAACATGTAACCATGGCAACCACAGAGGATATGCACGATTCGGTGGGCATCATAGTCTACAAGGGCTAGCCGTGACTTGGAAATACAGACAGACACAAGTGTATCCTAGGTTTGTCTGTAAGGACTACCTGTCCCACACTGGTACTGATGGGGATTTACAGCACAGTTTATTTCAGCCAAGCCAGGTGCTGCGGACCTGGTGCTGGGCACACCACCTCACCCTCAGGGTGAGCACAGGAACCACACAGTGTCACAGTCTGTAGCTACTCTGTGCCAGTAACACACATGGTTAGTTCCCCCCTACCAGGCCAGGGAGTCGTAGAGGCGCATATCCCATCTTGTGAGCAGATGTAGACTGCTGATCTGCATGTGCAGTGCATCATGGGTACGGGTGGGTTTACCCTATCCTGGTAGCCACAGTAGACAGTTTGTGCGGTGACCTGCAGTCCTTCTGTAGCCAGCCAGCAGCATGGAGGCAGTGGCCATGAGTTCAATCCTGCAGTGGTGTTCTTTAATAAGGCTGCCTGAGGGATTTCCTTTTATTTAAATCAGTGCTGCCAGCACAAACACCCTTACAGTGCCGTAACCTAAGGTGCCTCATAAGGCGCCCTATAACACGCCCTATAGGGCACATTATAGGGGGCCTTGGCGGACAGGGCACTTTATAATGTGCCCTATGGGGCGCCTTATGAGGCACCTTAGGTTACGGCACTGTGAGGGTGTTTTTGCTGGCAGCATTGATTTAAATTAAAAGGAAATCCCTCACTGTGGGGTTGAACTCATAACCTCTGCTGTAGCAGCGAAGTGCAGACAATGAATAAATCCAGGAGTCAATTTACAGGGTCCAAGCCAATTTATTGTGCACAAGGCCCAGTTAGTCAAGCTTCAAAAAGGACTGAGCAAAGTTCTTACAGAAACATATTCATTTATACATTTCTTTTCAGTTTGATACATGCAGACTTTCTATTGGCCCCAACGCCCCTTGCATTTGTCCAATTGGAGATCCCTCCTGGGCCTAGCACCCAGCTCCCTCCTCTAGGACTGTTCTAACAATGGTACAGTTTCTAGGTTTGGCTACTTCTCTACTGCAAGGTCATTTCTGGCTCTAGGAATGCAAGTATTGAAACATTTCTATCTTCATAGCACAAGAGAATAATGGAAGATTTATGCATTCATGAAAACTTCTCATTAAGCAGTTTAAAACAGTTTTCTCATTTTTCACAGATTTTTTGTTCTTTCTCTTAGATGCGGGTTGGAATCAGGGCCTAACTTACAGGCCTTTCATATTTGCAGGCTATCGTAGGCCATAGCCTGCCACATTCCCCCCTTTGATTATTCTCACCCGCAAGTGAGAAAGGGTGAGAATTAAATCACATATTATACTCGTGTAACAGTATCAGCTTGGGGTACAGGGTAATATTGCCACATAGCTAATATTTTCATAGCTGCCTTCCGTTCTACAGTATTATCAATAACTGAGATTATCATGCGTAAGCAAAGGGGTAGGAGACATGGGAGCAACAAGCATACAGCTAATATGAGTAATACAATAAACACAAGGGTCTTTAGACCACCTAACCATGAAAATGCTGAACCAAACCACCCATCAAGCTTCAGGCCATGCCAGGTCTGAACAGGCACATATGCTTGTGTGCGCATTTCAGTAGCGATATCTTCAACAACATGTCCATTATTATCAATCTGCACTCCACCTTCAGCTGCTAACAAATAATCTAGAGCTAAATGATTCTGATAAATAGCCGTACGCATTTGTGTACTCTTCTTAGCTAAAAGAGTTAGTGCTTTATTGGTTTCATTGGTTATTATTTCAACAACAGCTTGTAAGCGTATAATACGATATCCCCAAGTACCATCTTGCTCCCAAGTAGCAGGTCCATAGTATGAAATGATTCGTTCAGGTGGCCACTCCTCCTCCTTCCACTTGTCCCATTGGCCTATCTTCAAGACCTCTCGTTTCTGTCGACTCCTGTACACAGGAAAACCCAGTTGTTCTCCATGGGATGTAGGCAAAAGGAAAAAGGAAGGTCGTGTGGTTCCCAATGCACATGCTCCTCCCCAGTGGTGAGGAAGCCTAGCATATGCTTGGGTTCCACAAATCCATTACAGTCCAGGTGGTGCTTGCCAGGAATTATAAGATGCTAGATTAGTCCAGATGCTGGCAAGATTAGGGAAATGGACTAAAGGGTTGGTGGGCTCTGGAGCATTGATTCCTGACCACCAGGACGTCTTCTTGGTGGTACTGTTGTAGAACTTCTGATTGAGACAGACCAGCTGTCCAACCTCCATGTTAAACTGTGGTCCAGAGCGAGCAAAACACAAGTTGCCAACAATGGGGTGGGCCAGTACCCACTCACTAGTAGTATTATGTAAATCAGTCTGATTATAAGGAATAGAATAGTTCACTTCTTGCGCCTCCCAGTGCCATTGATCTCCCATCCTAGTTCCTCCACAGAAGAAGCAGTCCGAAATGTGAAGACTAGATGCTACTGCCCCGGCAAGCTCAATGAACAAGTTTTGGGAGACATGAGGAATCTCAAACTCTGCCTTCATGGCTTCATAAAAAGAGTGATGTATTCGATAAGGTGCAGATACATGAGTCTTGGTATTCAGCTGTATATGTATAAAAGTTCCAGGATCTATACCTCCTCCTGCTATTCGTAACTCAAATCTATACCCCTGCTTCCACTGGCTGGGGTTGTGTATGATGAGCCGCACCGGATTACAGGCACCTTTCTTGCACTTCTGGGGTTCTGGCAATGATAATTTTTCCAAAACGGCCACCCGTTTATCTCCATCTTGTCCCATAGGCACACCAGTCCAAGTAGCATAATACACGCATTCCCACTTGGGACAGTAGTAAGCATCTTTAGATGATGTGCTGTAGACAGTTGGGGAAGATTTCCCAGTACACTTTCCCCATCCGTATGCTCCTTCAGGACACATATATTTATCATCATAGTAGTAGGCTTGCTCCCAATAGCCACACTTGTGATAGGCATTTCTGTTTATTACATCACAAGCATCAAAACTCAGGGTAACATGCTTCGTGGGATCAGGGAGCTGTCGTGTGGCATTGATGAGGGCTCCATCCTCATCATTCCATCGTATCTCAAGTACATAATAAGAGGGGTTCTGCCGGGGGTTATAACAAGTCTTACTCTTCCCCTTCGTACAGATATTTAACTCTGTACCATTATACACACACCGACTAACTATACCAGTGCAAGTATAGTAGGAATGATAAAGTAAAGTCTGAGTGACCTTCAGTCCAGTTCGGGTGGTAGTTATACAAGCTGCACAAGGGGGTAAGGCAAAAGTCTTTTCCAGGAGTCCCAGGGCTATTACCCCCATAAAACAGTAGTAGAGGAACATCATGCTTACAGTCTTTAGAGATCAACTGAAATATCGGGTACGATGAGCTTGTAGAGTTTCTTTTCTTCTTCTCTGCTTCGACTGTCACTCTTGCATGACAGGGGTGGGATTGTAGATTCTGAAGATTCTTACAATGCTGGTTGTCTCTGCAATGTGAGTCGCAATGGAGTCTCAGGGTCATTTACTGAAGTCCATTGACCAGGTTCAGGAGCAGCTGCCGGCTTCACTCGACTGTGATGGATCCAGGGTTCGAGTTCTGCAACTTTTACTGCAGTTGGGGTTGACAAGATGACAACATAAGGTCCCTTCCAATGCGGCGCCAGCGGGGTCTTTCTCCACTCCTTGATCCACACTGACACTCCTGGCTTGAAAGGATGCAGAGGCTCTGTTAGGTTAATGGGCAATCGATCTTGCACCCAGGTATGAAGACTCTGCAAAACAGAACCTAAAGCCAATAGTTCTTGTCTAGTTATTTCAGATCCTATTTGTTTCATATCTCCTTTGATTCTCTGTACAATGGGTGGAGGTCGCCCATACAAAATCTCAAAAGGGGAAACTCCTAAAGACTTGGTTGGTGCAGAACGTATCCTAAGAAGGGCTATAGGGAGAACCTGGAGCCACTTTAGGTGTGTTTCTTGACCAAGCTTGGTCAACTGAGACTTCAGGGTTCTATTCATTCGTTCTACTTTCCCTGAACTCTGGGGTCTGTAGGCAGTGTGCAGCTTCCATTGTATCTGCAGAGCCCGAGCTAACTGTTGAGTCACTTGGGACACAAATGAGGGTCCATTGTCTGACCCTATAGTCAATGGTATTCTAAATCGAGGAATAATCTCATGGAGCAGTATTTTAGTGACTTCTCGAGCTTTTTCAGTTCGGGTGGGACAGGCTTCTACCCACCCAGAAAATGTGCAAACTAGAACTAACAGGTAGTGATATCCGTTTGCTCGTGGCATTTCAGTAAAGTCCACCTGAATATCACTCATAGGGGTCACCCCTACTGACTGAACTCTTGGGGGTGGAATGGGACCTTGCTTTGCATTATTCCTGGCACATGTCAAACACTGCTGTGCCACTGAAGCGGACAGGGGTCCTAATAGTGAGATACAGAAATGGGGTCTTAGGGCTCTTTCCATGGCCGTTTTCCCATAATGTGTGGCCTGATGAAAAGCATGAACAAAGGCTGGCCCTAATGCTTCAGGAATGACTGTGGGACCTGGAGGTGAGCTACCCTCTGGAGGTGGCAGCACTATCCAACCTTTCTCTGTTAGGACCCCTCCCTCCTTTTCACAGAAATAATCTAACTCTCTTGTAGTGTATCGGGGAGCCCATGAGCTAAGAGGCACAGGGAATAAGGCTGCTTGCATCGGAGTATCTTGGGTCACAGCTCAACCAGTCGTAGCTGCTTTTCATGCTGTAGCATCAGCAAACCTGTTCCCTCGGGTAACTTCTCCTGCTCCTGCCTGATGACCTCGACAGGGGCCCATACAGCATCTAATAATATCAATATCTCGGGCCCATACCTAATGGACTTGCCCCCTGAGGTGATCAACCCCCGTTCTTTGTACAAGGCTCCATGTGCGTGCAAAGTTGTAAAGGCATATTTGGAATCTGTGTACACATTTAAGCGGAGTCCTTCTCCTAATGTCAGTGCTCTAGTGAGAGCTATCAGTTCAGCCTTCTGTACTGAAGTTCCTGGGGCCAGAGCTGAAGACTCAACTACCAGATCAAGGGTCACCACTGCATATCCGGCACAACGACGTCCATTGATGACAAGACTGCTTCCATCTACAAAGAAAGTCCGTTCAGGATCTTCCAGAGGGATATCAGTGTGACTTGAAAATACAGTGTCCATAGTTTCTAAACAGTCATGATCAGGGGGCCCAGAACCAATCGGGAACAACGTAGCAGGATTCAGGGCTTGACTGACTTTTAACTGTATCTGAGGGTTTTCACACAGCATACTCTGATATTTCAACATTCGGGAATTCGTTAGCCAGAAACCTCCTTTGTGTTCCATGAGGGTCAGGACAGAACACGGCACAGTCACTTGAAGATTCTGTCCCAGAGTGAGCTTGTCTGCTTTGCTCACTAAAAGGGCTGTTGCTGCAACAGCTCTCAAACAAGGGGGCCAACCTCTTGCTACCACATCCAACAGTTTTGACAAGTAGGCTACTGGCCGTTGCCAAGATCCAAGAGACTGAGTCAGTACCCCCAAACACATTTCCTTGTGACTCATGGACATAGAGATGGAAAGGTTTCTGGACATCTGGGAGACCCAGAGCTGGTGATGACATCAGAGCGGTTTTCAGAGATTGGAATGCTGCATCCTGTTCTGGTCCCCACTCCAGTGGAGACTTTTCCATTCCTTTGGTAACTTGATACAATGGTTTTGCTAGCAACCGAAAATTGGGGATCCATATGCGACAGTATCCTATGGCCCCCAGGAAGGCTCTTACTTGCCTCCTGGTGGTTGGAGTGGGAATACTGCATACAGCTTCTTTACGTTCATGTCCCAAGCGTCGAATTCCACTGGACAACTGGAACCCTAGATATTTAACTTTAGTTTGACACAGTTGTGCCTTGGCTCATGAGACTTTGTATCCAGCCTCATTCAAAAGGTACAGGAGTTCACTGGTGGCTTGTAGACATTCACTTTCTGAATTGGTGGCTATGAGCAGGTCATCCACATACTGAAGGAGAACCCTTTGTCCTGGGTTCACTGAGTAACTTGAAAGATCTTGATTCAGGGCAGCACTGAAGAGAGTAGGTGAATTCTTGAATCCTTGAGGTAATCGGGTCCAGGTAAGCTGGCCCCGCCTCCCTGTTGTGGGGTCTTGCCATTCAAAAGCAAACAAAAGTTGACTGGTGGGGGCCAGGCGTATGCAGAAAAAGGCATCTTTCAGGTCCAGGACGGTGAAATGAGTAGCCTCAGCGGGGATCAGTCCCAAGAGAGTATAAGGATTTGGTACCACTGGGTGTATAGTTTCAGCTGCATCATTTACCCGCCTTAAATCTTGTACTGGGCGGTAATCCCCTGTCCCAGGTTTCTTGACTGGGAGAAGAGGGGTGTTCCAAGGTGAATGGCACTCTTTGAGAAGTCCATACTTCAGCAGTTTCATCAGATGACAATGGATTCCTTCAATGGCTGGTTGGGGAAGAGGATACTGCTTCACATGCACTGGTTCCATTCCTGGCTTGAGGGTGACAATGACAGGGGCTATGTTCTTCGCTAGGCCAGGTGGATTATCTTCTGCCCATACTTCAGGCGGGGCTATAAGGTTGATGGGTATACAGGAACTGGTTGACTTGATTGGAGGTGTACTATAGAACCGCCATTCTTCTTCTCAGGGAACAGTTAGCACCATCAATCCAGCAGGCTTTGGGTTCGCAGTCATTTGCATTTCTCCCCCTTCGGCAAAGGATATTTGTGCTTGAAGCTTTGCAAGCATATCTCGGCCCAAGAGTGGAATAGGGCATTCAGGCATATACAAGAACTGGTGCGTTATTTTCTGTCCCCCTAGTTCACACATACAGTTCTGCAGGAATGGCTTGGTGGCCCTGTTCCCAGTGGCCCCAACAATGGTGACAGATCGAGAGGAAAGAGGAGCCACTGGCTTTGCCACCACTGAATGTTCTGCTCCTGTATCTACCATAAAGTTCATATATTGGTCCCCTACTTTCAAACTGACCATAGGCTCCTGGGGACCCAGGGTGAACTTGGAGCCCGGTCTGCCTAGTTTTCATCCACTTCATCCATATCATAGCCCATTGCTACTGCCACTCCCTCAATGGCTTCTTCTCTCTCTCGCTGGAACTGTGCTCGGTTCATTCCTCCCCGACTCTGAAATCAGCCTTCTGTTCTCCAGGGACTCCCTCCTCCCCTCCTGGGGGTGGAGTCAAGATGCGGGCATTCATTTCTCCAATGTCCTTCTTCTCTACAATGGGCGCACTGATTCGCACCCAAAGGAGTCGTGCTATTTCCGCGGCCTCTTCCACGTTCTCTAGTCCTTTGATTAGAAAAACCTCCTTCACGTCGTTCAACTAAAGCGGCAGCAAGAAGATCTGCTTTCTTCTTCATTTTACGTTCACTTTCTCTGTCACGCTCATTTTCACGATTCACAAATACTTTCTGAGCGACTTCCATTAACTGAGCTGTATTCATACCCGCAAATCCATCCAGTTTCTGTAATTTTCGTTTTATGTCTCTCTGGGACTGACTAACAAAGGCTGCATTTACCATGTGCAAATTCTCCTGAGTGGCGGGATCATATGGGGTATATAATCTATAGGCTTCAGACAACCGCTCATGAAAGGCTGCTGGGCTCTCATCTGGGCCCTGGATAACTTCAGATACCTTCCCAATATTCATGGCCCTCTGGCCTCCCTTCCTCAGGCCCTGCAGCAAGGCCTGGCGAAATCGCGTTAGGGCCGCCGCCCTAGGGGGCGGGAGGGGGCAGAGGGGGAGGGGCAGGGGAGGGGGGAGGGGGAGGGGTGGAGGTGGGGGGTGTATGGGTGTATGGAACCGGAGGCAGATTATGTACCACCACACAACCCAACCCACCCTCTGGGGCTCAGGGTGGGAAACAGGATCACCCCGGATCATCACAGGGTGGGGGGGGGGGGGGGGGGAGGGGGAGGGGGAGGGGAGGGTGTATGGGTGTATGGAACCGGAGGCAGATTATGTACCACCACACAACCCAACCCACCCTCTGGGGCTCAGGGTGGGAAACAGGATCACCCAGGATCATCACAGGGGGGGGGGGAGGGGGGAGGTGGAGGGGGGGTGGGGGGTAGGTGGGGGAGGGGGAAGGGAGGGGGGAGGGGGGGAGGGGGGTGTATGGGTGTATGGAACCGGAGGCAGATTATGTACCACCACACAACCCAACCCACCCTCTGGGGCTCAGGGTGGGAAACAGGATCACCCACCAATAGATCCACAGTCTACCTCCCTGCAATGGTAGCAGTAGAGGGGGACCATCAACCACAGTCCTGCTGGGGAACAGACAAAGCGGTACACATCCATAACACAATAGCAGACAGACAGCAGGCCTGGAAATGCTCAGCTGCTGCTGCCGCCCCCCCCCCCATTATCTGACATCCTCCAGCAGCAAGCCTCCAGCCACTGCACCCTGCAAGGTGTTCCAGCAAGGCACATACTAGCTGCAGACAGTCCGCCAGCTAGTCCATAGTGCATGGTCCCAGAGGAGATGCATACACACCAAGCAGATAAGTCAGTGATTAGGCCACAAAAGAAAACCCATAAACATCACATGAGAAAAATACTATATAGCACTATGGGGGAACCTAGCCATGCCATGGTCACTGCTCAGTCAGGGTGAGAGTGACCTCCCAGCAGGACATGCTGTGGCCACCCTGTCCGTGCAGGTGGTACCGGGCACTACAATGTCCGAGCCATTGCCCTATGCCCTGTGCAGATGCGGCCAGGCCAGGCCACCCTATCCAGGCTATTCCCACAGTACCTTGCTCCTCATTATGCACATTTACAGGCCAATACTGGCAACAGTGCTAGCAGTGTGGGCTGTGGAGGGTGTTGGCAGCCACCACACACTGGATAGACAGACACACACTCCCCACACTTATGCCAGCATTGTGCAACTATAGAGGTGTTGGGCAGCCCAGGCCACCACACCAGTCCTGGGCACAGTGCAGGCATGGCTATGGTACGCAATACTGTAGGAGTCACTCCCCAGGTTGGTAAACACTGTCAGACACAAGACCTGTAGCACACTCCATAGACATCAGAAAGGTTGCTATGATTCAGCTCACTCAGAAAATTGTACTTAACATAGGAATTGCTATCTGCCAGTAATCATAGCAACCTTTTGATAGATGTGTACCATATTCCCAGGTTTAGGGTGGCATTACTAAGGTATGCAAGTGCTAGTATTGGGAGACGCACGCAGAGCCCAAAGTCCTGCGTCTCCAGGAGGCTTTGGATAATGGGGCCTGTGGGTGCGGGTGTGTCTGCCCCTGTTGGCTGCTGCTTTACGGCAGAGGTTCCCAACTCCAATCCTGCGGTGCCAAACACTGTTCGGGTTTTCATGCTGTCCCTCATGAATATGCATGAGATACATCTGCATACCATGGGGGTGGCACATAGAAATGCAGCACAGGCATCTTTATCAGAGGCAGCATGGAAGCGGAATGGTGTTTGGCCCTCCAGGACTGCATTTGGGAGACTCTGCTCTAGGTAATGTGCATGTTTATGGTGTCCGTGCTCTGTAGGGTAAAATGTAGGTGTCATGGGCATGTTTACGTCATCTGCAATAAAGGTGCTGTCTGTATTAGCACGTTGTAGTAGTGGGTAAAATATGGGGACTGGGTTGGCAGGAACCACAGCTGGGACTTGAACCTGTGACCCTCTGCTTCTGAATACACTGGTATTGTGCACTGCACCACTTTGTTGTCACAGAGTCAGTACATTCCTTGGTGATACCATGACTGTTGGTCAGACAGGGCCCGTCTGTTGCAGTACACGGCACCCACTTACACAGGGCTAGGCCACGGTCTGCTCTGGGCAGCTGCCACTGCCCCCTCCACCACCAGTATCCCTCAGCCACCATGCTGACTTGCCCTTCTGCTGGTGGTGCGCAGTCTCAGGCCATCCAGTGTGCAGGTAGGCGGCTGCCTATGGTGCGGGTTCTGGGGTAGGGGTGCCTGCATAGACGTCCACGCTCCCCCCCAGCCCCGCCTGCCAATATTCTGTGCCCTTGGGGGTAGCTGTTGGGTACTATCCCCTGTGACACTGTGGGAAACACAGTCGTGCCCATGTTGGGCCTTCAGCAGTTGCTGTCTGGCTGCTCTGCTGTTTCAGCATTCATATGGGCCAGCTAGGCATCACCCTAGTCCACACTGTGGCCCAGCTGCACCACAGCATGTGCCGCCTGAGGCCCTCTGTATCCCATTTTCTGGCATCTGTCCAGTTGCCGTTCCGACATGCCCGCCCTGATGTTGCGGGACATGTGCACGCCATAGGAACCCTGTCCGATGGAGTGGAAAACCCTGAGCAGCGCTATTTCACTGTGGGCTCATTCACCTTGTATGGGGACGGAGTGTAGACCCTTCCACGATTTATATCTTTTCTATGGAGCTTTCTCAGGGGGGGGGGTTGATGTTTCTCATTAATACCACTATTGGCCAGCTTGGTTATGTTTTTTTTCCAGTTTGTTGAGGTTATTTTCAGTGTTTATGTGCCCTTTTGTTCTGTGCACATGTATCACACTTATCACTTTTGTTAGGTTTCCCTGCCTAGGCTGTACATTGCTGACACTGAAATGGTTTCTCTCCCCTGTAATGTGCATTTAACGGCAAGTTTTCATTCGTGTTAGGATTTAACTCTTCAGATCAGCGCGTTAGTGTGAAGGGAGCCTCTCCCCGCCCACTCTCCGCCCACTGACCCCTTCTCTCCGCCCTCTCTCCACCTTCTGCGGTATTTTACCGCGCCGTGGAGCTTTACGATCGTTAACGCATCATAAGGCGCGTTATGTAACGTTAACGATCGTTAGCGCATCATAACACGCATTATGATGTGCTAACGATTGTTAACGGTTCATAATGCGCATTATGTACCGTTACCGCAGTTGAGTAAACATACCCCCAAATCAGCATCACCATATTTAACATTCCACCCATAATCCCACCCCTGCCTGCTTCTCCTTTTCAGCTAGAAATGCCTCTACTTGTGGAGAGTCCATGAAAATAAACTTGGCTCCCTGCAGCATGATTATGCATTTGCAGGGATATCTAAGAAAAAAAAGATAACCCAAGGGCTAACACTCACAGCCTCAGGGCCAAAAAAGCCCTTCTATGCAGCTGGATGACCCTTGAGACATCAGGAAATAGCTGAATATGACCACTACAAAAAACAAAGGCCTTATTCTTAAAGTAATTCTTAAATACTAAAGTCTTGTCCTGTTCTGTAATGAATATAACTAACAAGGTTTGCCCTGGTAGAGATCACATCCTGCGAGTCCTCGAGGAACCCTGTAAGATCGAATCCTGGTTGGGACTGGATCAAACCAACCCCCCTCCCCCTGAGGACTCACTAGATATTTTCCCCCAGGCAAATAATAAATCTTGGAGAATACCAGAGTCAGCAATTGGTAAACCCAGAGCTTTCTTAAGGTACCTGCAGAACAAGACTTCAGGAGAAAGTAAATGACAAAATGGAAAGTTCAAACAACATGTATTTTTAACCCTCAAACATGTCCAACCCACGATGAGTTATAAGGCTATCCTTAATATATGAGGCACCAACAGCCTGTAACAGTTGTGAACCTGGACGGCTAACAAGCCCACCTGTTCCTTGACTTTACTCAGCCGTGTGACTGTTCCTTGTGAGAATGCACACAGCTGAGAAATAGTATTCACCAAAGTCTTCTTAGTCCTCATCACCACTCTCTAGATGTCCTCCAAAGAAACCTGTGATTCAGGCCCACCTTGAGTATCAACCAAACAAGATTCTGAAGAGCAGAGATATTTCTCTTCATGCAAAGATTCAACTTGTCCAAGCCATGGAATTTTCAATAACATCTTATGGATGTGAAATTTGGACAGTGAAAAAGATAGACAGGAAGAAAATCTATGCCTTTGAATTATGGTGCTGGCGAAGAATACTGTGTGCACCAAGGACTGCCCGAAGAACAAACCAGTCAGTACTAGAGGAGATCAAACCTAAGCTTTCCTTAGAAGCTGAGATGACAAGACTTCAACTTTCATTCTTTGGACACATCATGTGAAGAGAGAGATCCTTAGAGAAAGACATCATGCTTGGCCAGCAGTGAGATGGATCAATAGAATAACAGCAGCTATGGATGTCAGTCTATCAACAATGAGCTGCCCGACTGAAGACCAAACACAGTTTAGGATAGCTATCCAGCACTTAACAACAACTGGTATCAAGTTATTCACAAGGGTTTACATAAAGTTGGAAGGAGGGTGAGAGAGGGGATTGCATGGTGGGTATATGCAAGAAAAAGGGATAGCTGGTGTCAGAAGAGGTTATGTGTGAGAGAGGGGATTGACAGGGTGAAGGTGAGAAAGGCAATCAGTAAGAGGAAGAGAAGGTAGTGGCACCAAGGAAGACTGGGAAGATGAGAGATGCAATTGGTGTGAGGGTGGATGGGAGCCAGAGCCGGTCCTTCTACTAGGTGAGCTAGGTGGCCGTCTAGGGTGGCTGGCCCGGGTGGGAGGCTTTATGCCACCATTCTGTTGCTCACAGAAGGCCATGTGCTTCTGCACACATGACCTGCCACTTCTGAGCCCCCTCGAATACAGCTTACTGTCGGAGGGGGGTCAGAAGCGGCAGGCCATGTGTGCCGAAGCACATGGCCTGCCGCAGCAAAAAAGTGGTGGCACAAAGCAGCTGCTTTTAAAATACTGTCACCATTGCCTGCCTTCCTCCTGCCCTCCCCTCCAAGATAGAATCGGCAGCAGCGGGGCGGGGGGGGGGGGGAGGGGGCTTGGCCAGAGAGGGGGCAGCAGAAACCCTTGGACTGGCCTTGATGGGAGGGGATAAGGAGTGGGGGGAAGAAGGAGGGTGGGGTGGGAGAAAGGGGTGAAGATGCAAGAATTAATAAGACTAGAACTGGGGTAGACACACCCCTCTTTCCAGTCTTTTAGTTGTCCCATCTCTCCCTTTTCCACTCCATCCTCTGTCCCCTCTTCTTCTCATCATGTTCTGATCATTGTCAATATTGTACCAGGTAGGGCCATAATCAGGGCCGGTGCTATCATCAGGCAAATTAGGTGGTTGCCTAGAGTGTCAATAGTGCTAGGGCAGCCCCTCTCTGGAACCTGCAGTGGTGGCAATTACTTTAAACATCACCGCAGTGCTTATCAACACCTCTGGCTCTGTGGTGCTGTTTGTGCTTCCACACCCTCCCGACACATGCAAAAGGAAGTCTGCCCTGGAGTGAGCAGAAGCACAACAGCATGCAGTGTCGGAGATTTCAGTAAGTGCTGTGGTGCTTTTTAAAGTAATTGCCACTGTTGCAGGTCCTGGAGAGGGCGGCAGTGGAGACAATGGTGGTGGAAGAAGGGGGGTCAGGAATGAGGTTTGCCAAGGTCACCTCATATCCTTGAACTGCACTGGCCATAATGAATCTTCCACTCAAGACTGGACTCAAATTGAGTTTATTAGGGTAAATTATTGTGCTTCTAGATTAATTATCATCATTTTTTTTGTAAATATTTTTTATTTGACCAATGGTATCTTAGATGTAACCAGTATTCAAATACTAGTACCATCTAATACAGAAACTTCAACTTACAAATAACAACGGTTTTAATGAACTCGACCTTTGTCAAAAAAGAAACCCTTCCCTCCCTTATTTGCCATTATATCACTGCACGATTATAGGGCACCTCTTTAGCCCTTCCCTGTACATTCGGCGGGTCCCATCACCTTTGGCCTTTTTCTATTTATGCCCTCCCTCCTTCTTCCCCCCTTCCTCTCCCCCCGAGTCAGTATGTTTATAGGCAGTCGAGGTATGCTTCCCAGTATTTCCTTCGCTCCGTGGATCCACTCTCACTTTTGTCTCTCATTATCCATTCAGCCATTGCTCTCATTCTCCTCTTTCACTCTGAAAGAGTTGGGGCCCCGCCTCTATCCAGTGTGCCACTATGGTTTTCCTAGCAAGAAAAAGCGCAACTTCTGCTAACTGTTTTTTCACTGTGTCCTGCACCCTTCCATCCATAGCATTTCCATCTCCCAACAGGAGAGCTCTGTAATCCCACTCCACTTGGGTGCCTAGGATCTCCTGCAGTTTCTGGAGCGCTCCTTCCCAGTAAGGTTGCAGCATCAGGCATTCCAAGAAGAAATGTATCCAGGTGCCCTTCAGACTTTTACATCTCTGGCAGTTTGGGTTGTCCCATATTCACATTTGAGCTCCCCTTTCCCTTGTCAGGTATGCTCTGTGTAATATTTTGTTCTGCATTTCCTGCAGGTTTACATTCAGTGTGTGTGTGGGTAGTTCTACAAACAGTCTCCCTATGAGGTGCACATCGACTTCTTCCCTTAGTGCCCTTGCCCATGTTTGCCCCAGTGTCTGATGCCACTTCTTATTTTGTAGGTCCTTGGTGTTCTATACCAATATGCTGCCTTATTATTTTTGACTGGTGTCATCAAAAAAATCCTGTCTAGCTTTGTAAAGCCATCCTGGTCTTCCCACCTTTTGAATTTGGTGGTTATATAATGTCGGCACTGAAGATACACCATCATTTGTGTGTTCAGGGCTCCCCAGCTCATTTTGAATTGGCTAAAGGTTGGCACATTCCTCTGCCCCATTTCAAGAATATGGCCCACATATCAACAGCCATTCTCTGCCCAATTTCTGAAGGCTGGGTTCTCATTTCCAGGGAGGAATTCAGGATTCTCCTGCAGGGAATCAAAAAGCCCCCCTACTTTCACCCTCCACCACTGCCATGTCCTCCGCATAGGTTCTGACAGACACCTAACCCACCTAGCCTCTCCCTGTCATCTTCGCGGGAGGTGGAGCAAGCAAAAGAACTTATGGAGTGTACATCCCTCATTGAAAAATTTTTGTGGGGCATACCTATCCCCCACCCGTGTGTAGTTTGTGCACCCAGCGCAGTAATGCAGCCATATTGTAAAGGCATAGGTCTGGTAGATTCAAACCTCCTCTTTCCCTACCCAATGGCAGTTTTGCATAACTAATCCTTGCCATTTTTCCCCTCCATAGGAAGGTGCTTACCACACTTCTATATTTCCTTTCTTCTGCCCTCTCAACCCATAGGGGTAACATTTGCAGGGGGTAGAGTAGACTTGGTAGCAATATCATTTTGATTATAGCTACTCTTCCAAACAATGTAAATGGTAGATCTTTCCATTTAGTACACCATTCCTTCATTTGTGCTAATTTTTCCCCTATATTCTTTTTGTAGACTACGCCTTGGTCAGCACCAGTCTCGTACCTAGCCCTGTGCAAGCAGTGCGGCCGCACAGGGCGCATTTTATCTTTCTTCTGTTGCCTGCCATCGCCACTTTTTCTTCTCTCAGTGGCGGCAGGCAATGGAAGAAAGCTAAAATGCGCCCCTTAAGCCTTCCGCCGGCATGCTAAGATTTGCACATCGACGCGCCTCTTCTCTCCTGCCACGGGGAGGGGGGGGGGGCACGCACGCCTGATGTGCAAGCCACACAAGGCGTGATCTTCCCTCGGTACGGCCCTGGTCAGCACTAAGGTGTATTCCAAGGTACTTCATGGTTTCCCCAATTATCATCATTTGTATAGCGCTACCAAATGTAAGCAATGCTATACAGGCATACAGCAACAGTTCCTGCTGTTTGGAACTTATAAACTAATAAAGATGGCCAGCCAAGAAACACTGAGAAAACATATTGGGGTGTGCCTTTGAGTTAAAGCAGTATGGTCAGCTGTGAGGACTGAGGGCTTTTGGGAGTCTCAAAGCTAGACTAGTGGGCGGAGTCTAAAGAAGTGGAGGACTTCCCTATCCAATCAGGTGAAGTAGCAAGAAAATCTTTTCACCTAGAAACAATGGGCCTGATTTTCGAAGCACTAAGCATATGATACATGTGTAAAAGACAACCTTACCGATGTAAAACCACCATAACCGTGAAAACCAGATATTCAATGAGGCGGCTTGAATCGGAGAGGCCCAGCTACCCACACAGCACCAAGTGCTGAGGCTCAGGGGCAGAATGGGGGCCTGCCACCCTGAAACCAGCGTAAAGTGAATTGCCGAAAGCCATGAGTGTCGACATTGGATGTCACTAACCGTGTAAGTCTAAGCAACATTTCCTTGTGCATACAACTGCTGATGGTGTGCAGTGAACCATGTAGTGGTGTTACAGTGCATAGTACAGCGAGGAAAGCTTGTGCAGGCTGGAGCAGAGGGCATACCGGAACAGGCATGGTTACACATCGATGAATATGCAGGTCATTGTTGATGCCAACATGACCATCACTGATGTGTGTGCCCACTACCCGGGTTCCTGCCATGATGTATTTGTCCTTGCCCAGTCCAGCCTGGCACAAGCAGCAGCCAGTGGTCATCTTGGAGATTGATGGCTGCTAGGTGATTGTGCACATATGTGAGCCCTAGGACAAGCCCAGAACAAACAGTTGCTGTAGTATGATGCTATGTGTAAAGCAAACAGATGGGGATATATGTGTTATGTAAGTATTGCAACACATGATGACCATTGCATTCACATGTGCTGCTGTTCCGCAGATCCATGTGCACATCAGGCCATGTTGCACATTGTGGAGACAACCAGGGAAAGTCCCATGGCCAAGAGCAGACATCATGCACCAACATGTGCCATGTAGAGCAGCCACATGACAGCAGCCCATGTAGGGCTCATCCATGTCTGCCCCATCCCAGTCAGCAGATCCCCCAACCACATCTCTGTGCCATGCCCCTGCCCTCCCTTTCCAACAGGCTAGCCCACATCACTGTCCCCCATTGCCCTGTCCCAAATACCTGATTGCTGCACTAGCCATATGTTGATGTCCTTCACTGCCACAGAGTCTCTGAATGTTACATATTACACCCTGCCCTGCTAGTAGATGGTGTGTTGTCTGCTGTCCATAACAGCCCATAGACCATAACCAACACATGTCCCATGCTCATGTGCACATCTCACATTGCCCCCACAGGCGACCATGGATATCCCCTGAGGACCTAGCTGCTGATATCAGTGTGCCACCCCATGAGCCAGCAAGAGGAGCAGTACAATGTTACCCATCCGCATACCCGGGCGGTTTTGGAGTGAGCAATAGGGGTTCTGAAGAGCCACTTCCTGTGCCTTGACTGGAGTGGCGGGGAACACCTCTATAGCCTGGAGCATGTATGTCAGTTATTTGCATCATGCTGCACACTCCATGACCTTGCACGGATGCGGGGATTGCTGGACCCAGAGCCTGTGACTGTGGAGGAGTGGGAGGTCGCAGAGGCAGCAGATGGTGATGGCACAGAGGCCGGGAGCCAGCAGCAGGCCCAGGTACTGGCCCACCATGTGCGACTGATACAAGACAGATTCTGAGGTGACTGCCCCACACTATCACCTGGATAAGATACACACATTCACCAATAAAGTACCTGAAATGATGCTACATGTGCAGAGTTTTTATTCCCCCCCACGTGTCCCCTGCCCCCGGGCTCACAGCTGGCCATGGGCACTTGCTGACATGTGCACTGTGACATAGTGAGGCGATATTTGAAGACATGCTAGCAACGTCATCGCCCTCCCCAGCAAGGCAGACCACTGCACATGGTTCAGGGCTATAAGGTAGCTGTGCTGGTGTGCTGGCAGCCATAGCAACCACCCCCTGGACCCATAGGAGGGCCAACAAACTGCACAGGGAACCATAAATCATTGCATGGTATACCACCATCCCCCTTGTCAGACGCAGGTGTCCCTCCAGATGGTGCTCCACCTGCAGTCGGTGTTTCTCCCATGCCTCAAACTCAGCCTCCCTCGCCTGTGTGGCTGCCTGCAGATCCTGCCTGATACTATGCATCTCGGCTTTTATGCCCTTGGTGCCAGTCACCAGGTGTGCACCCTCCTGCAGTAGCTCCTGGTCCACATCTGTGCCCCATGCATCCACAAGGTCATCCAGGATGGCGAACTGTAGCTCAGCGAGTAGAGTATCATCTGTCTCCACCTCTCCAGCACTGGCAGACACACTGGCCTGCTCCACTGCCCTGGGAACTGCATCGACTTGCTCCTCTGCCCTGGGTGTCGCACCAGACTGCTCCTCTGCCCTGGGAGTTGCAACAGACTACACCTCTATGCTGGGTGTTGCCCTAGACTGCACATCTACCCTAGCAGGTGCACCAGCCCCTGTGGCTGTGCTGCATCCTGGCTGCACACTGGCATCATCCATGATGGGTGGTGATGCATCATTTAGAAGCTGTGAGGGTTGGGTCCCTGGCAAGCCTGTGGGAGAGCAAATGTGGAAGAGGGTAGTGCCATGGGTTGCTAGGTCAGCCTATGGGGTGCCACACAGACCTAGCAGGGGGATCCCAGTCCACACTGTCTCCAGACCCCGCATCACCCAAGGACCAAAAGACAGACAGGTAGGTCCTGGGTGGATGGATCCATGGTGGTGACATATACATGCTTGTCACAGTGTCACCCAGGTCATGGAGAAACCGCTAATCACCCTACTGTGTGCTTGACCATCACCTGCATGGACAGGGTGGCCACAGCATGTTACACTGGGGGGGGGGGGGGTATGCTCTCTCTGACCGAGCAGTGACCATGGCATGTCTATGTTCCCACATAGTGCCACACATTATTTGTTTCCAGTGATACCTGTGTGTTCCTGGTTTTGGGGCCCAATCATGGCATGTCCTGCTTGGTGTCTGTGCTGTGCATCCCATCTCTGGGTGCACAGAGTACCCCTGTGAGCATGCACTATGGACTGGTTAGTGGGCTGTCTGCAGTTCACCTGTGCATGGTGGGAGCAGCTTGTAGGATGCTGCAGGTGCAGTATGATTGTGGGGTGGGGTGGTTGAGCCTTCCCCTGCTTACCCCCAAGCATCACTGCTGGTCTGCAATGGTCACAGGCATGGCACTAGCCCAGCAGCCCTGGAGGGCTGTCATCTACCAGCAGGACTGTGGTTGCTGGTACTGCAGCCATTCTGCAGGGTGCAAGCACTTGTCCCACCACACCCTCATCTACAAAAGGGGTGATTAAGGCCCCTTGGGGTATATAGCACATACTTCTTCGACCCATAGTGACAGTGCTATATAGCTCTCATGCGAGTCTAGAGACCCCACTGCCCTGATAACAGGTACCCATGGCAGCCAGACCTCATAACCAGGTATGCACTAATCTAGGTGGTGTCTGGTCCCACAGGGCCACATGTGACTGCAAAACACAGCCGGAACAGATGTCATACACTGGCAGTACTGGGGATATGCAGCAGGACTAATCTCTAGCACCACATGTACTGTGGACCTAGTGCTGGGTGCCCATCCTATCCCTCAGGGTGAACACGGAACATGCACAATGGCATGGTCTGTAGCTACTCTGTGCCAGTATCATGCACTGTCAGTCCATCTTACCACACTGCAGTACCGGAGAGGTGCAGACCCCATTTGGTGGTCAGCTGTAGGCCGCTGTTCTGTATGTGCAATGCATCGTGGGTGCTGGTGGGGTTATCCTATCCTGGCACACAGAGCAGACGGTTTGTGCAGTGACCTGCAGTCCTTCTGTACCCAGCCATTGCTATGCAACAGGCCATAGAGGTATAGCCTACTGGTTAGTACACTGATGTTCTAGGTGGGGGTCATGGGTTTGATTCCTTGTTGTTCCCTCCTGTTCAAGGCAGATATTTTGCTTGCCTGTGACAGTCATATCTTTGAAGATCCGTGCTGCCAGCCCATAGTACCCTCACCACAGTTGCCAGCAATCCTTATAAGGCGTTATGAAGCTCCTAATTAGGCACAGTACAAGGCACATTACAAGGCTTCTTATTAGACACAGTACAAGGCATGTTATAAGGCACGTTATAAGGCACCTTATTGGCACAGTACAAGGCATGTTAAGGCACGTGCCTTGTACTGTGCCTAATAAGGTGCCTTATAACATGCCTTATAATGCGTGTTACCTGACATGGCTTGCCATAATGATGCCCTGCCCACGCCTTTATATGGGCATCTGTACCTTTACCGCAGAACCTAATGCGAATGACATTACCGCAGTTTAGTAAACATGCCCCCAAGTGGACCAACAGCCATTTCAACCTGTACCTTATGATCCAGAACCATAGGTGATGAAAGAAGAAGTCAAAGCAGCATTGAAAGCCTTTTTCAAAGAAGAAAGCACCAGGCATTGATGGCATTCCCATAGAAGTATTACAGCAATCTGATGCAGCTGTTACCATACTTACAAGTCTCTGCCAGGAAATTTGGAAGACAACATCATGGCCAACTGACTGGAAAAGATCTGTGTTTATACCAATACTAAAGAAAAGTGATCCAACTGACTGTGAAAATTATCGAACAATCTCTCTGATCTCACATGCCAGCAAGATTCTACTGAAGATTATTCAGCAGAGACCTCAACCATACCTGGAACGAGAACTGTCTGAAATACAAGCAGGATTCAGGAAAGGGCAAGGAATGAGAGACATCATCGCGGATGTGAGATGGATCCTTGAAAAGACTAAAGAAAAACAACAGGATATCTATATGTGTTTTATTCACTACAGCAAGGCTTTTGACTGTGTAAACCATGAGAAACTCTGGCCCACATTAAGAAGCATGGATATACCAGGACACCTGATTGATCAAGAAGCAACAATTCAAAGGAGAAACAGAATGGTTTAAAATCAGCAAAGATGTATGACAAGGCAGAATACTTTCTCCCTACCAGAGAAGCAGGATTGTATGAAGACAAACGAGCTGTGAAGATTGGTGGGAGACTCATCAACAACCTTCACTATGCTGATGATACCACATTACTAGCTGATCTCAAGATCAAGGAACATAGTTTTAAAATGAGCCTGTACCTTAATGTAAAGAAGACAAAGATCCTGACAACTGGCAAAATCAATAAGTTAATTATTGATGAAGAATAAATTGAAAGAGTGGATAACTTTAATCTACTTGGATCAACTATCAATAAAGAAGTAACAAGTAGTCAAGAAATCAGATGATGCATTGCTTTTAGCAGAATGGCTATGAAGGACCTAGACAAGATTCTCAAGAGCAAAGATGTCTTTCTCCATACAAAGATTCAACTCGTTCAAGCCATGGTATTTTCAATAACGTCATATGGATGCGAAAATTGGACAGTGGAAAAGATAGACAAGAAGAAAATTGATGCCTTTGAATTATGCTGCTGGCGACGAATACTGTGTATACCAGGACTGTCCGAAGAACAAACCAGTCAGTACTAGAGGAGATCAAACCTAAGCTTTCTTTAGAAGCTGAAAAGACAAGACTTCATCTTTCATACTTTGGGCACATCATGAGAAAAGAGAGATTATTAGAGAAAGACATCATGCTTGGCAAAGTAGAAGGTCAACGCAAAAGAGGAAGGCCAGCAATGAGATGGATCAATACAATGACAGCAGCTATGGGTGCCACTCTGATAAAAATGAGCCGTCTGACTGAAGACCGAACACAATTTAGGACAGCTATCCAGAAGGTGGCCATGAGTCGACACTCTTGACGGCACTTAACAACAGCATGCTGAAGCTTAATGCAATGTTCTAACACTCTGCTTATTGCATTAAGCCCCGGGAGTCTGACTAAAATCCGGTGCTGTTTAGCACCCTAGCAAGAACTTCATGGATGTATAGCAGAGAAACATTTAAAACTTGAAAAAGGCAAGAACTGAAACCTGGACTGGGAGGGGGGAGGGAGGGTAATAAAGATGAGGCAGCCAGGGAAATAGCTGTGGGTAACCCTCCCCCTCCCCCAGGCCATGAGGTTTTACATAATAATCAGCTTGCTAAGAGAAGACATAGAGGTTTCAGTAGGCACCCTCCCCCAGGCCTGAGCTGCAGTGAAACAAACCTAAGCGCAATAACCCCCCGCCCAGAAACCAGCAGACCAGAGCATACAAGTTTGGACAGGTCACTCAGGAATGCTCTATGATAACGCACCACCCCCCCCCCCCAGGGGCTACTGATTGGTGGACAGGAGATACATGGGGCGAATGAGAAGGTAGAATGACCTTTGAAAATGTACTGTATATAAGGCAATGTATGACGTCCTTCGGGGCTCAGATTTTTGTGGAGACTGCCGGTTCTCTGTCTGGGCCTTGTGATAAGGAAGCTTATCATAGCTCAGGAAGGGGCTATAGAAAAGGTGAAGTGTCTCTGAACAAGCAACCTGTCAGTGCTGGTAGAAATGAGAAAACAGAATTTTGCCATAAAAGACTACCAGTCCCAGAATGCACCAGGTTTCCAACAGCCATGAGAGGAGCTGAAGTGAGAAAACGTGTGTTCAATCAAAAGGGCTATGAGGTAATCCCCAAGCACTCATTGCAAAGGGCAGGGCTTGATTCAGCACAGCTGCGCTGTGCTAGGATGGAACACTCATCTCAAAGGGCAAGGCCTGATTCAGCACAGCTGCGCTGTGTTAGGGAGGATCACTCATCTAAGCAGAATAAGAGTAGAGTTTATTCTACAGATGACCATCTTCATGATCACCTTGGATATCCAGAGAAGGATCATCAGTTTCATCTGAAGGATCATCAGAAGCAGAAGCCAAACCGGACGGACAGAGAGGGAAAGAGACCCTCTGGAAGAAAGAGGAGAAAAGCCTTTGAGAGGTCTAGAAGAGTCCAAAGCAGTACGTATACTGGGAGGTATTCCAAGGGCCAGCATACACCATTGGACTGGGGAAAGCCAGAGGAATGGTGCTGCAGGGCTAGGAATCTCCAGACGCTACCTGTGAGGGAGACGGCTGCACGTGGAAGGGACCCTAAGACCCGTGCCAGAAGGTATGTGAAGAGAGATCCAGTGTCCAGGGATCTGGATTGGAAGGCTGGACATAAGAACTGGACTACATACTGGCCAGGCTATATAGAGAGGAACTCTAGCAGCAATGGAAGCTCAGGTATGAACACTGATCTATGCCCTAGCTATAACCTTGAAAGACAGCAGGGAAACAAGTATTCTCCTGAAAGTGCTCCATTGAGAGATTCATCTGTGCCAATCCCTGATATTGAACCTATGCTTGTTGAAGATGGGGGTATGATTGCAGATGAAGATCCTATTTATATGGACTGCTCTCTATCTAAACTCCATTGGTAACTTTCTGTTATAAAGTACAGCAACCATCACAAAGAAATACAAATGTGTTCTTTAATCTACTCAGAAAAGCTCCTGAAGCAGGATTTGACCCACACAGTGGAAGGCAAGCCAGCTAAGGGGTTTCAGCTTGTAACTGCTAGCAATTAAGCTTTACCTAATTGCTTGTGAGCTAGGAGAGAATCACTTCTGTATCTATGTGGGAAGTAATCAGAAGTTAAGAACAGTTTGTTTCTTGCTTTGTGGCTTTTCATTTGTTGTTTTCCTGATTTTAACTTTGTTTTTCCAAGTTAACACTGAAAGCAAGTAACCTAATTTATGTGCTACCAAGCATATCTGTGTTGGGAGAAATAACCCCATAAATAAATATCTTACTGGCTTTACCCAAGAGCACAACTAAATTATTGTCAGCAGCTGTGTCTGGTGTGAATGAACTACATTGCCCACAATACCTTGCAAATCATATAGAAATATGCACTTGCCAAGAGTGTGAAGATTCTCACCCAGGCAGCCGTCTGACAAATGGCGTAGTTTTTCGGATTGCTTTTGCACAAAGGGGATTTACTTGCTGAGGATTACAACTACAGTTCAAGTTTAAAGCTGGAAAAAAAGATTTTCCCTCAACTACACTTTGGAGGAAAAGGGGTTGTTCCAGGAAGCTGTCCCAGGAGGAAAAGACCCTGTGCAGACCTGGATTCATCACTGAGACAAGATAATAAGTACCTGGGCATGTCTAGTGGTGGATGGGAGTAAGCACAGGGTAATTGAAAAAAAAAAAAAAGAATGTAGAAAAAAAAAACACCTGTTTGGAAGGTGGTGCACTGTGTTTTTTTTCTTTGTATTTTCTTGCAGGGATCATGATGGATCCGAGGGAGATGGCTAGCTGGATGGCAGCCCAGTTTAGCAGGCAACAGGAGCTATCGCAGCAGGCACAGGACACTGCTATGAAAGCCATAATGGACCAGCAGAAGCCAGTGCTTGATCTGTTGCAAGCCCTAGTTAAGCTGCAGAGCCAAAGTGGAACAGATGCAAGACCAGCAGTAAATACTGGTACACCACATGTGGACAGTGTGGGACTCAATCAAGGGATTAGGGCATTTAGTTTTGGGAAGCTAACTCCAGATGATAATGTTGATGATTTTCTAGAGTCTTTTGAAAGAGTGGCACAAGCATTAGCATGGCCAGAGACCCAGTGGGCAGTAAGGCTGGCAGCCTCATTAACTGGAGAGGCGCTTGCAGCTTATAGAGCAATGCCAGCAGCCCAGGCTTTGATTTATAAGGATGTAAAGGCTGCTATTAGAGATCGCCTAGGGTTGTCTATTTCAGAGTATAGGCGAATGTTTAGAGCTACTACATTGAGAGTGGGTGAGACACCCAGGGCTCTGAGTCAGAGAATCAGAGGTTTAGCTGTAAAATGGTTGGAGCCTGAGCAAAAGACGGTAGAAATGTTATTAGATATTATAATGCTTGAACAATTTATGTCTGGGGTGTCTAAAGATTTGCACACTTTCCTTATACAGCAAAATTGCCAAAATCTTGGAGAGGCAACCATGCTAGCAGAGAGATTCTTGGGAGCCACGCAGGCTTGCCATAGAATGGGTGGCCCTCTGAAGATAGGTGCTGAGGCAAGTTGTGCTGTATCAGAAAAGAAAATAGTTAAAAATATTTCTGAAAATAAATGTACTGTGCCAAAACAGATGACACAGGGGAGTGAAAAGAAATGTTTCAAGTGTGGAAAATAGGGACACTTAGAAAAAGGATGCCAGTCACACACTAGCTTAATGGGTCTGGATTTAAAACAGCCCAAAGGAGGATTTCTTTTGATGGTTGATGTGCAAGGAATTACCATAAATGCTTTGTTAGACTCTGGGGCAGACCAGAGTATGATGTCAGAAAGGCTTTGGAAGAGAATAGAGGCCCAAGAAGGATTTGTGCCTAGAACCCCTGAAAGCCAAGTTCACATCGGATGCATTCATGGTGCTGCAACATCATATCCCACCTATAGGCTAAAGGTTAAGTGCCTGGGGGAACAAGAGGAAGTCCTGGTAGCAGTGGTGCCTAGGCTACCCTTTGATTTGGTTCTAGGAAAGGACTGGCCAAGATTTAAGCAGGGGCTAGTGGAAGGGCTAGGAAAGAAGGAGGGAGAAGGAATAATGGAGATAGCTCCCGGGCCTTTCTTTGGAAGTCCTCAGTCCCTAGCTAAAAAGATGGTTAAGCTTCCAGAAGGCCAAACTATGGGTAATAAGAGGGGCCTTGTATCCACCCGCTCGCAGGCTAAGATAGAGAGCCAGCAGAAGGAGGAGGGGGAGCAGGCAGAGTTATTAGGAGACTTACCCTCTCATGATGATTTAATAACCCCATCATCTGGTAAAGTAAGAAAGTTGAAAGCACAAAAGCGGCGTGAGAGACTTTGCAGAGCACAGGGTAGGGCTGAGATGTTAGCTGGTCAAAGTTTACCCTGGGTGCCAGCTGAGATAGTGGCAAAGTTTCCTAACTTTCCACAAGAGCAGCGAGCTGATCAAGCTCTCACCCGAGCTTTTAAGTATGCTCAGGAGGTCAGGGAGGAATTGCCCAGATTCAGACTAGATAATGAAATATTATATAGAGAGAGTCAGGACCCCAGAAATGGGACCATACGTAAACAATTGGTGGTACCCACAACTTTCAAAGGGCTAGTACTTAGATTAGCACATGATCATCCAGTTGGAGGTCATAAAGGGATGCAAGGAACGCTGGATCAAATACTTAAGCATTTTTACTGGCCAGGTATTTTCAAAGAAACTGCCCAGTTTTGTGTGCTGCGTGTCCAGCGTGTCAGCGAGTTACAGCGGCTCACCCACCGGTGGTGCCATTGATTCCCATGCCAATTATTACAGACCCAATTGGTCGCATTGCCATGGATATTGTAGGCCCATTAGTCAAAACGCCCTGAGGTTTCCAATACATCCTAGTTATGGTAGATCAGGCAACAAGGTTTCCCTGGGCCATACCATTGAGGAATGTTTCTGCAAAAACAATAGCTTTAGAGCTAGTAAAATTGTTTTGTGAAGTGGGATTCCGAAGAGAGGTGTTGACTGACCGAGGGTCCAATTTTGTATCCAAATATTTGGCCCAGGTCTGGGATGCCTTTGGCATTCATCACGTAAAAACCTCAGCCTGATCCACAATCCACAACCTGATCCACAATCAAACGGTTTGGTGGAGAGATTCAACCAAACTCTCAAACAAATGTTGAGAAGGGGGTTAGCAGGAGAGGTAAAAGAATGGGATATGTTATTGCCTTTTGCCTTGTATGCCTGCAGGGAAAGAATTCAGGTGTCCCTAGGTGTAACCCCATATGAATTGATGTATGGTAGGGCTCCACGGGGTTTGTTAGACATTTTGAGGGAACAATGGATTGATCCTGAACCAGGAAGTCAGGAGGTGCCACTGTTTCTACGTGACTTGAGAGCACGTTTGAAAAGGACGTCGCAGGTTGCTGAGAGAGGAACCTGCAGGACAGTCAAGTGCGCCAGAAAGGGTGGTATGATAGGAAGGCCAAAAACCGCCAATTAAGCATTGGTGAAAAGGTTTTGGTTCAAGTAGCAGGTACAGCCCCAAAATTTGAAGTACAGTGGAAAGGGCCATGGAAGGTTGTTAAACAAGTGAGCCCAGTGTCTTATATGGTAGAAAATGCAAGAGGGTGTAGGCAGACCTACCATATTAAAGTACTTAAGTCTTGGAAGGAGAGGCCTGTAAATAATAATGACCCTGAAGCCAGTCAGGAAGTAAGTGAGCTTCAAAATGATAACACTCTCGTAGGTATTACGGACTGTAGGAAAGAAGTTTCACCAGTTAAACCAGTCCGTAATAACTTAAGCAGGGGGGTATGTGATAAGGAAGCTTATCATAGCTCAGGAAGGGGCTATAGAAAAGGTGAAGTGTCTCTGAACAAGCAACCTGTCAGTGCTGGTAGAAATGAGAAAACAGAATTTTGCCATAAAAGACTACCAGTCCCAGAATGCACCAGGTTTCCAACAGCCATGAGAGGAGCTGAAGTGAGAAAACGTGTGTTCAATCAAAAGGGCTATGAGGTAATCCCCAAGCACTCATTGCAAAGGGCAGGGCTTGATTCAGCACAGCTGCGCTGTGCTAGGATGGAACACTCATCTCAAAGGGCAAGGCCTGATTCAGCACAGCTGCGCTGTGTTAGGGAGGATCACTCATCTAAGAAGAATAAGAGTAGAGTTTATTCTACAGATGACCATCTTCATGATCACCTTGGATATCCAGAGAAGGATCATCAGTTTCATCTGAAGGATCATCAGAAGCAGAAGCCAAACCGGACAGACAGAGAGGGAAAGAGACCCTCTGGAAGAAAGAGGAGAAAAGCCTTTGAGAGGTCTAGAAGAGTCCAAAGCAGTACGTATACTGGGAGGTATTCCAAGGGCCAGCATACACCATTGGACTGGGGAAAGCCAGAGGAATGGTGCTGCAGGGCTAGGAATCTCCAGACGCTATCTGTGTGGGAGACGGCTGCACGTGGAAGGGACCCTAAGACCCGTGCCAGAAGGTATGTGAAGAGAGATCCAGTGTCCAGGGATCTGGATTGGAAGGCTGGACATAAGAACTGGACTACATACTGGCCAGGCTATATAGAGAGGAACTCTAGCAGCAATGGAAGCTCAGGTATGAACACTGATCTATGCCCTAGCTATAACCTTGAAAGACAGCAGGGAAACAAGTATTCTCCTGAAAGTGCTCCATTGAGAGATTCATCTGTGCCAATCCCTGATATTGAACCTATGCTTGTTGAAGATGGGGGTATGATTGCAGATGAAGATCCTATTTATATGGACTGCTCTCTATCTAAACTCCGTTGGTAACTTTCTGTTATAAAGTACAGCAACCATCACAAAGAAATACAAATGTGTTCTTTAATCTACTCAGAAAAGCTCCTGAAGCAGGATTTGACCCACACAGTGGAAGGCAAGCCAGCTAAGGGGTTTCAGCTTGTAACTGCTAGCAATTCAGCTTTACCTAATTGCTTGTGAGCTAGGAGAGAATCACTTCTGTATCTATGTGGGAAGTAATCAGAAGTTAAGAACAGTTTGTTTCTTGCTTTGTGGCTTTTCATTTGTTGTTTTCCTGATTTTAACTTTGTTTTTCCAAGTTAACACTGAAAGCAAGTAACCTAATTTATGTGCTACCAAGCATATCTATGTTTGGAGAAATAACCCCATAAATAAATATCTTATTGGCTTTACCCAAGAGCACAACTAAATTATTGTCAGCAGCTGTGTCTGGTGTGAATGAACTACATTGCCCACAATACCTTGCAAATCATATAGAAATATGCACTTGCCAAGAGTGTGAAGATTCTCACCCAGGCAGCCGTCTGACAGCCTGTGTGCACATTAAAAGATCCTGTTTGCATTCCAGCCTGTCTGTGTGTTTCCTTCTGTGGGTGAGAGAGAGAATGAGAGCATTTTCAACTGCTTGGCTGCAACATTTGGAACCCCAGGTGGGACCCTATTAAATTAAACAAAAAGCCTCTCTCATCACACCCACGGTGGGAAGACTTCTGCTTTTGCAGCATCGGGCCTCCACCAGTCAGGGACCGGCCCCTCCAGGTGATTAACGGTCCTTGGCGCCACCGGGCCCCTTTGTGCTCCGGAAGGACACCTTGACTTGTGTGATCGGTCAGTCCCTGCGGCTGACCCCCCCAATTGAAAACCGGCTGGATAGACTGGCATCCAAACTCTCTCTGATCAGAGGTCTGGTGAGTACAACTGCCTTACTGTTTTACTGTTTTGGGTAGTTCTGTATTTCTGTATCTGGAAATTCTGGTAAAATCTGGTAAATCTGGTAAATTCTGTGAACCTGTAGCGGCCTAATCACCCGCAATGAGCAGTCCGAGTAAGGGCCCCAGGGGCCCTGAAACCACTGCTCGTCCAGTCTGTGGGGAAAAAGGGGCAGGGGGCGCTTGTGAGCACCAGAAACGGGTGCCTTAAAGTTCTTTAAAAGCGCTGCCCAAAACCTCTTAAAAATGACCAAAACATTAGCACTTGACCCCCTTAAGTGTGCTTCTAGTGATGGGGGCTTCTTTGTGTTGCCATGTGCTTCTAGTGATGGGGGCTTCTTTTGTGCTGCCATGTGCTTCTAGTGTTGGGGGTTTCTTTTGTGTTGCCATGTGCTTCTAGTGATGGGGGTTTCTTTTGTGGTGCCATGTGCTTCTAGTGATGGGGGCTTCTTTTGTGTTGCCATGTGCTTCTAGTGATGGGGGCTTCTTTTGTGCTGCCATGTGCTTCTAGTGTTGGGGGTTTCTTTTGTGTTGCCATGTGCTTCTAGTGATGGGGGTTTCTTTTGTGTTGCCATGTGCTTCTAGTGATGGGGGCTTTTTTTGTGTTGCCATGTGCTTCTAGTGATGGGGGCTTCTTTTGTGTTGCCATGTGCTTCTAGTGATGGGGGCTTCTTTTGTGCTGCCATGTGCTTCTAGTGTTGGGGGTTTCTTTTGTGTTGCCATGTGCTTCTAGTGATGGGGGGTTCTTTTGTGTTGTCATGTGCTTCTAGTGATGGGGCTTCTTTTGTGCTGCCATGTGCTTCTAGTGTTGGGGGTTTCTTTTGTGTTGCCATGTGCTTCTAGTGATGGGGGCTTCTTTTGTGCTGTCATGTGCTTCTAGTGTTGGGGTTTATTTTGTGCTGCCATGTGCTTCTAGTGTTGGCGGTTTCTTTTGTGCTGCCATGTGCTTCTAGTGTTGGGGGTTTCTTTTGTGTTGCCATGTGCTTCTAGTGATGGGGGCTTCTTTTGTGCTGCCATGTGCTTCTAGTGTTGGGGGTTTCTTTTGTGCTGCCATATGCTTTTAGTGTTGAGGGCTTCTTTTGTGCTGCCATGTGCTCCTAATGTTAGATCTCCTTAAGGTTGGAACGCATGGGATCCACGTTTGAGAATTCCCTACACTGAGGTACTAAACAGAAGAAACAGCACGTAAAGTGATCCTGGAGCTCCATCTAGTGGACATTAGAAAAATAGCTAGCTATATTTCTCATATTACTATTATCCTCATGGTAAAAGTTAAATCCTATGCTTCAGCTAGAGAGAGTATGTGTAATGAGTATTTGTAACAGCTGCTACTGAGGAAAGAGAGTGTATGAGTATTTGCTGCTGAGATATCTCTGTTTTCTGTTTTCCCTCTTTCTTTTTCCCTTTGTGGTCCTGTGTGTTTTGTGCAACCAAACTCTGCCTGTTACCTGGATTATATTGTATATTGCATTCCCTGAAATGAGATTAGAAGATTTACACTGTATATTGCATTCCTTGAATTGAGATTAGAAGATTTATATTGTATATTGCATTCCTTGGAGTGAGATTAGAAGATTCACTTGGTATATTGCATTTAGTCATTGAACTGGGATTAGAGCATGGAGTCGGGAAAATCAAAGGTGCAAACACCCCTGCAGTGCATGCTTCGTAATTTAAATCTGGGTTTGGGGAGGATTACGGGGTACCCCTCTCTCCCTCTCAATTGTCTGTTCTATGTGAACGGGAGTGGCCAGCCTTAGTTAAGCTGTGGCCTCCCGAGGGGTCCACTGATCCACACCACTGTGTTTTTAGTCCATCAAATTGTAGCGAAAGAGCACCCGGACCAGTTTCCCTATATTGATTCAATACTGGCCATATGCCAGCACAGGCCAAAATGGCTCCAGCGCTGCCACGAGGATCAGTGTAGAAAAATGGTGGCAGCCGTGGGTCACCGAAAGGGGCGAATGCCCGCCCCATATACCGGGGGCGGGACTCTCCAGATATTCCTCCACGCCCTCTCTCTCTGCTTCATCCCCTTGCCCCGTCTGCACCACTGCAGGATCCGCCCATAGTTGAAGGGTCAGGAGAACCTCCTTTTGGGGTGGGTGGTGCCAGAGTTAGGGAAGATTCTGCAGATTCCAGTCCCTCTCCACATAGGGATACACCCCTCCAGACCCCTCCAACATCTTCCACCCCTCCCACTCCTGGTACCACCTCCAGTGCCACCATCTCGTCTCCTGAGAGCACTTTGGCTGAGCTTGGACCGTCCACCCCGCTGGCCCGCCGCCTGCGGTCGCATGATCTCCAAATGCCACTACCACAAGTACAGGGACTCCCGTACCTTGATGCTGCTGGGCATGTGGCAGTGGGACCACCCAGTCTGATTTATGTCCCCTTCTCCACCACGGACCTGTTGAATTGGAAAACCCACTATGCCTCTTATACTGAAGAGCCTCAGGAACTGACAGATCTTATGACCAGTATTATGCAAACACACCAGCCTACCTGGTCGGACACTAGGCAACTGCTTTCTACTTTATTCAGTACAGAAGAACGAGCGTGCATTGTGCGGGCCACCCTCGCGTGGTTGGAGGCGCATCCTGCAGATGCTAGAGTTATAGATCCTCGGCAGCAGGCAGCGGTGGATTTCCCGAATGAAGCACATTGGAAGCATGAGTGTCCAAATCATAACACAAGACGAGGGAGATACCCATCCACAGGGGGCGCGAGAGCACCTGTACGTACTACACGGGAGCAGGACAAGTATGATGCTTTCCCGCCTCCACCGGGACCAGCCATTGAAGGCCTTGCAACTATGGAACATTATGACTCAGATGACTACTAGGCCAGACCGGGCTCCAAGTTTCAGTTGGGTCCCCAGGAGCCTATGGTCAACATGAATTTAGGGGACCGGAAAATGCAATTCATGGCCGATACCGGAGCAACACACTCGGTGGTCAACCAGCAAGTGGCCCCGATCTCCTCCCAATCAGTAACTATTGTGGGAGCCACGGGAGAGAGGGCCCAGAGACTTTTTTTCCTGTAAAAA
Organism: Ichthyophis bannanicus; assembly: GCA_033557465.1. Lineage (NCBI taxonomy): Eukaryota > Metazoa > Chordata > Amphibia > Gymnophiona > Ichthyophiidae > Ichthyophis > Ichthyophis bannanicus. The sequence continues at coordinate 260,055,627 of CM066035.1, forward strand.
CCGCACGTACCAGTCGGGGGGACGGACCATCACTCACCAGTTCCTGTATATGCCTGAATGTCCTATACCCCTGCTGGGTCGGGATGTTCTGGCAAAACTCCAGGCCCAAATCTCATTCGGGCCTGACGGCCAGGCTGAGCTCAAAATACTCAGCCTGGGCCCAGCAGTTTTGGTACTGTTCGTCCCCCGAGAAGAAGAATGGCGGTTATATGAGAACAGGCCCAAATCAGATGTGGCTACCCTGGATACGTGGGAATCAGTGCCCCCTGGAGTATGGGCTGAAGGAAAACCCCCCTGGAATGGCCATCAACATCCCTCCTGTATGCATTGAAATGAAGCCGGGAGCCTCCCCTGTGCATGTGCGACAATACCCGCTGCCGCGGGCAGCTGTGGAAGGAATTCATCATCATCTGGTGCAGCTACTACAGCATGGTATACTGCGGCCCTGTCAATCGGCATGGAACACTCCTTTGCTCCCGGTCCGAAAACCTGGAACCACCGACTACCGACCTGTTCAGGATCTCCGTTGTGTCAATGAGGCCGCTGTGACTCTGCATCCTATGGTACCAAACCCTTATACACTGTTGGGCCTCATCCCGGCGACTGCTTCACACTTCTCAGTACTGGACCTAAAAGATGCTTTTTTTTTGTATACGCCTGGCTACTGCAAGCCAGCATCTGTTTGCCTTCGAGAAAGAGGATCCTGCTACGGGCAGAAAGTCCCAAGTTACCTGGACTCGCTTACCACAGGAATTCAAGAACTCCCCTACCATTTTCAGCTCAGCATTGGCCCAAGACCTCGCTAGTTTCCCCCCAGGAGAGCCCAGCAGACGAGTACTTCTGCAGTACGTCGATGACCAGCTAATCGCTGCTGACTTTGAGGCTGAATGTATACTGGCAACCACAGAGCTTCTCCAACTCTTGTATGATGCGGGTTACCGAGCTTCAAGGAAAAAGGCACAGTTATGCCAGTTGGAAGTGAAGTATCTGGGATTCCATCTGTCAAAAGGAAGCCGACGATTGGGGAGCGAGAGGAAGGAAGCAGTGTGCCGGATCCCTGTGCCAACAACCCGCAAGCAAGTACGCACTTTCCTCGGGGCCGCTGGGTACTGTCGTATCTGGATTCCCAACTTCGCAAAGATTGCGAAGCCCCTCTATGAATCCACAAAGGGCCCAGAGAAGAGCCCCCTTGAATGGGATCGAGACCAACAGGAGGCCTTTGAACATTTGAAAAGGGCATTACTGTCGTCACCAGCCCTAGGCCTTCCGGATGTTACCAAGCCTTTCACTCTCTACGTACACGAAGCAGCAGGAACAGCTTTGGGGGTCTTGACCCAACAACTGGGGTCTTGGCCGCGACCAGTCGCCTACCTGTCTAAACTGCTGGATCCAGTGGCCAAGGGATGGCCACCTTGCCTGAGAGCAATAGCAGCAACAGCCTTGTTGGTGGAGGAGTCTGATAAACTATCCATGGGTCAAAGCCTTCTAGTCACCGTCCCACATTCAGTCCAAACATTGCTAGAGCATAAAGGAAGTCACTGGTTCACCAGCTCCCGGATGTTGAAATGCCAGAGCATGTTATGGGGAAATCCCAGAGTGCAGATAACTACCAGCCAAGCCTTAAACCCTGCTACATTCCTGCCTGTTGGCCCGGGACCACCTGATCACGACTGCCTGGAAGTGATGGATACAATCTTCTCCAGTCACCCTGATCTGACAGATGTGCCATTAAGCAGTCCGGATGAGACCTACTTCATAGATGGAAGCAGTCTGGTGTTGGAGGGCCGCAGGTGTGCGGGGTATGCGGTGGTGACGATGGAAGAGATAGTTGAAGATCAGCCTTTGGCCCCCTGGAACTTCCGCACAGAAGGCGGAACTCATTGCCCTTACCTGTGCCTTAATCCTTCGGACTAACCACCATGTGAATATATACACAGACTCCCGGTATGCCTTTGCCACTCTCCATGCCCATGGGGCCCTATACAAGGAAAGAGGGTTAGTTACTGCAGTTGGCTCCGAGATAAAGAACGGCCCCCAAGTATTGGCCCTTAGAAGCAGTCTGGCATTCAAAAGCAGTAGCCGTTATGCACTGCAGAGGCCACCAGAAAGGGAACAGTGAGATAGCCAAGGGAAATAGACGGGCTGATGCAGAGACCCGGCGGGTCGCAACCACATCCTTGTCCCAGTCCTTCCCAGAGGACTCTCAGGATCTACAAGCCCCCCTGTTTCCGGTCCCACTAAGCCAATGGGCCAAGAGATACACTCCTCTGCGGCTTGCCTCCAGTAATACTGCCCTCTACCGCCCCTAGCGGTTGAGGTCTCACTTAAAAAGGGGGGAGTGAGGCAGCCAGGGAGATAGCTGTGGGTAACCCTCCCCCTCCCCCAGGCCATGAGGTTTTACATAATAATCAGCTTGCTAAGAGAAGACATAGAGGTTTCAGTAGGCACCCTCCCCCAGGCCTGAGCTGCAGTGAAACAAACTTGAGCACAATAACCCCCCGCCCAGAAACCAGCAGACCAGAGCATACCAGTTTGGACAGGTCACTCAGGAATGCTCTATGATAACGCACCCCCCCCCCCCCAGGGGCTACTGATTGGTGGACAGGAGATACCTGGGGCTAATGAGAAGGTAGAATGACCTTTGAAAATGTACTGTATATAAGGCAATGTATGACGTCCTTCGGGGCTCAGATTTTTGTGGAGACTGCTGGTTCTCTGTCTGGGCCTGTGTGCACATTAAAAGATCCTGTTTGCATTCCAGCCTGTCTGTGTGTTTCCTTCTGTGGGTGAGAGAGGGAATGAGAGCATTTTCAGCTGCTTGGCTGCAACAAAGACAACGGAACGGGCGACCATAATAAAAGTGTTTTGTTTTGTTTTTACTAAGTAAGGCCATGTAAAACTAAAATCGGAAACAGCTCCTCTTCTGAACAATCTGGCTAGTAATAATCACGCTATGATGATATGCCGTCAGCTTTAGTGAAAGCAGTAGCTCTGACATTGAGCTCCAATCTTCTAGCCACTATGTGGGAGTGGGACGAGGTGGCTCTCATTATTCCTTCCTTCTGAAGCTTCAAGAAAATGTTTCATTCTGCTCTTTGCAGTGGCTGGGGAAAGAATCATATGCCCCCCCCCCCCTCCCAGCCGTACACTGGTCCATCACCCTCAATTAACTATAAATCTACTGCCTGCCACCTCTACACTAATTTGTGTCCCTGACTTGACTCATCTAGGAAGCGGAATCTTCCATGTCTTAAAGTAAAAGGACAAAAGAACTCAGTGTCTCTTTGCTTGCTGCAGCAGAGGGTGGGGGTGGAGAGCACCTCGCTGCTAGCACAGGATTCTTCCTGCAGGCAGGCCCACCCCCCTGCATGCCTCCAAACATGGGCACTTCCGCCAGGAAGTGGACCCTGCAGTGACAAGTGTCTCATCTCATTCACATTTTCTTTCCCAGGCACTGCTGACAGGTTATTGGAATTCCTTGATTGCAGCAAACATCAGAAGGAAGGACAGAGAAAATCACAGACCAGATTTCCTCCCGCATGAATGATATAACAAGCAAGGGACAAAATAATAATAATAATCATAATTTTGTTAGCTCGAGCCTGTCTGTCGATTCTCTTTTGGTGGAGGTGGGTGGTGCTTGTGCATGGGTGTACATTAGGAAAACTCCAGTTTCTCTGTAAGCCTTCAGCTTTTACAGCAGAAATGTGGTAGTTCTGAATAGGGACTTAAATTTGCACTTTACTGTTCCTTAAATTCTGGAAATGGTTAGGGAGTCCGATGGTATTACCTGTAAGAAGCACACTTTTTGTATCCCGAGCTTAGTTTTCATAAACTCTGCAACTTCAAAACAGTTTCTGGGAAAGGCTTGCTTTAAGGGCTCATGCAAAATGTGTTTGACATCACTTTAGAACATCTACAGGTTTCAACTAGCTGCTATTAACAACCGGGCTGATGCAGAAAACTAGCATGGCCTTTAAGCACAGATAACACCACTTTTAGGCACAAATGCAGAAAAGAGATGAATGCAGGTGTATATAGCAAAGGAAAAAACTAGCACACAATTAATGCCAAGAGTATTTATATTATAGGCAAATGAGCTGGCCGTAATAAAATGGCATGTTAACATTATCTGCATCCGATGAAGAAAAACACGTAGATTTCATAACTAGCCCTAGCACCAGTATCTCTACACCTGGTCTTGAGTTGGCTTAAATGTTTTATACGTGCCCCCAGCAGTATTTGATGGCATTGGGGGCTTTCCCCCTCAGATGGTCCAGGCATCGGAGAAAGCCCCCGATGCCATCAAAATACTGTCGGGGGCCAGTGCTCCCGACAGAAAGCAAATCCCTGGTGGCCCAGTGGCCCCAATCTCCCCACCCGCCCAACTAAAAACATTCCTGGTGGCTCAGCGGCCCCAATCCCCCCACCCACCTGACTAAAACCCCCCCTAGTGGTCCAGTGACCCCGATCCCCCCACCCACCCAACTAAAAATAAGCCTGGTGGCATAGCTTCCCTGAACCCCCACCCCCTGCCTGGTACCTTCACATTGCCTTATATGGAAGTCTGACCCTGCCCGGTGCATCCCAGGATGAGCCACCTGGGGCCAGGTGCTGCCATGTTTCAAGATGGTGGCACAGGAGTGAGCATGTGGGCATTGCTCCTGCTCCTTTGTGAAGGTACCAAAAGTGGGGTGCGGAGTTCAGGGCTGCTGGGCCACCAGACTTATTTTTAGTTGGGCGGATGGGGGGATCAGGGCCGCTGGGCCACCTGGGTTCTTTTTGTTGGGCAGGTGGTGGGATCCAGGGATTTTCTTTCTGTCGGAGGCACCAGTCCTTAACGCCATGAAAATATTGTTGGGGTGCATATGCAAATTAGCCACACAGTGCCCGTTTCTCTGGGACAGCATGCCAAACTTGCGCCGATTTCTGTGTGCACCTGTTTGGCTTGCTCTTTGTTTAATGCCATACTATACAAACAAAACCAGGCAAAAAATCACCAGGGTAGAAGCACTAACTTTTTTTGTCGGGATAGCCAGCCCAGTAAAGAGGAAGGAAACCTCGTACCGCCGTGGCAATTTCCCTTTTTAATAAATTAATATGTTTTAAAAATCAGTATGCACTTAACTGAATTGTTAGCAATCCATCTCATCCAGTCAGCAATGTAATAGGCACGACGTGGCACGTTTCAGGGCCGTAGTAGTCAAGCCCCTGCTTCAGGTACAAGACATTTGCACCAAGTTTAGCGCATGGGTAATTTGCATGTGAGCCCCTTTCTGCATGCTATTGCTGTGCTGCAAAGAGGCCTACAGAGTTGATAGCGCATGACTTCAGCCCCGGGTTTCTGCATTGGCCTGAAGGAAAGTAAACCAGGGTAGTACACAGGAAACTAAAATCAGTCAAGGGACTACTCACACCTCACACGGTATATTTTCAATATATGCATGCTTTTCTTTCCAGAAGGGAGGGAGAGGTGCCAATTTCCTCTGATTCCTTTAGCTGAGAGCACAGTCTGAACGGACCTCTGTTCAGGGCTGGCCCAAGGGTAGTTAACACCCTAGGTAAAAACGTCAACTGTGTACAGGGCCGCCAAGTCCTTATGGGGCCCTGGGAAACTTGAGGGAATGGTCCCCCCCGTTCGATGCACTCTTTGTTCTCAGCCCCCCATGTTTAATGGCCTCCTATTTACATTCCTCTATTTGATGGCCACCGTGTTTGCATCTCTACCTTAGCAGCAGAAGAGTTTGTCCTCGGGAGATCAGATCCCCATGGGCAGAAGAGAAGGGAGAAGGCTGCGATCGCGGTCCAGAAAGAAGCTGTCTACCCACAGGGATCCCATCTCCCACTGGCAGACAGAAGGGATCTTTGGCACGATCGTGGCCATGCCCTTCCATGGGGATGCCATCTCCTATGGGCAGCAGAGAAGGAGAAATCGGTACCCAGATGCAAGCTGCTTCATCAGGGCTGTTTTTACCCATGGGCAGTTGGGCCTGGAGCAGCTGCTTCTTTTGCCCAAAGGTAAAAGTAGCCTTGGATGTGCACCCTCTGGCCCAAAAAGCTCAAGAGCCTGACCCCATGTTCAGCATTACCATTCCCTTCCATACCCCTCGAGTGTCCAGCATCTCCCCTCTTCTTCCCTATCTTCTTCATGTCTAGCATATCCCTTCCTCTTCTCTACCCCCTCAACATTTCCAGCATCTTCCTTCCTCTTCCCTACCTCCTCCCCAAATGTATGGCATCTCCTCTCTTCTTCCCTACCTCCCTCCATATTTCCAGCATCTCCCCTCCCTGTTCCTACCTCTGCACTGGTGTTCAGTATCTCCCCCTTTACCTTCCTGCTATCAGGCCCACCTCTGCTGTTGCCATCACCAACGCCATTGTTACTCCCTTTGGCATCACTAAATATGACCTGGGACAGCCACCATGGGGCTTTTGAGCACATATGTGTGCTCAAGCCCTACCCCTTCAAATGTTCTGTTTCAGAGGGGACAGGCCTAAAACATGCGGATGTGCTCAGAAGCCCTCTGGTAAGTAAAACATTAAATACCACTGTAGAAATGGGTAAAAGGGGCAACATCTGGAAAGCGGTGTGCATAAATGCCTGTAGTATGGGAAATAAAATCCCAGATGTTGAGGCTTTAATGGAAGAGGCTGACTTGGATTTAGTGGTGGTTATAGAGACATGGTTCACAGACAACCATGACTAGGATATAATTATACTAGTCTATACTTTATTCAGGAAGGACAAGGTAAGAAAAAGGGGAGGAGGAATAGTGGCACTATATGTAAAAAATAATATTACAGCTATGGACTTACAGAGCTTAAAAGGGAGCAAGGAGGTACTGTGGGTTAACCTAGGAAGAGGGAAAGAGAAATCCATTTTCATGGGTATGATATACCGATCTCTTTCACAGGGAGAAATGGACAGAGATTTAATAGGAAACATACACAGTATTGCCATGAAAGGAGAAGTGCTACTGATAGGTGAATTCAATATGCCAGATGTGGATTGGCACATCCCTGCTGCGGTGTCATTTAGAAGTAAGAAGATCCTGAATTCTCTATAGGAAGAATTATTCAGGCAGCTGGTAACAGAACCCACACGTGAAGGGGCCATACTGGTCCTGATACTTATCAATGGGGAATGTATTTCTGATGTTATAGTGAGAGATCATCTCACATCCAGTGATCACCAGATAGTGTGGTATAGTATTAAGACTAAGGCTGATAAAGTCCGTTCAAAATCAAAGGTCTTAGACTTTAGGAAAACAAACTTTGCCAAGATGGAACAATACCTCAAGGAGTCGTTAGCGGGATGGGAACAGCTGGGGATGTACAGTGAAAAAGAAATGGGCAAAATTGAAAGGGGATATTTTAAGGACAACAAACCTTTTTGTTAGAAAGAAAATAAATGTAAAAGGAAAAGGAGGCCACTATGGTTCTCAAAAGTAGTAACTAAAAAGGTGAAGAAAAAGAGGGAGGCCTTCATGAAATACAAGAGATCACAGAGAGAGGAAGACAAGCATCAATATTTGGAAAAACTTAGGGGTAGGTTTACTAAACCATCTTAATGTTACCGGCGCTAGTTGCAGCGATAATGTGAAGAATGCCATATAAGGAGTGGGCGTTCCAGTCCTAAGGTAGCAAGAATCTGTATCGCGCGATAGCGGGCACCGTGGCACGTTAACACGCGTTAACCCTAAGTACATGCCAGCTCAGTGTTAGAAGCTATACCGATGTAGCCCACTGGTCACTGCAATGACTGTAGAGGCAGAGGTCATGGGTTCAGTCCTGCAGTGGTGTAATCTAAAAAGGCTGAGGCATTTTTTTTCAATTTAAATCAGTGCTGCCAGCAAAAACACCCCCACAGTGCCGTAACCTAAGGCGCCCCATAGGTCACATTATAAAGTGCCCTGTCTGCCAAGGCACCCTATAATGTGCCCTATAGGGTATTGTATAGGGCACCTATGAGGCACCTTAGGCACTGTGAGGGTGTTTCTGCTGGCAGCACTGATTGAAATGAAAAGGAAAAGCCTCAGACAGCATTCCTAAATAACACCACTGTGGGATCAAAACCATGACCTCTGCCTCCACAGTCATTGACATATCCAGTAGGCTACATCTCTATAGCTACTGCCACACTGCTGGCTGGCTACAGAAAGACTGCAGGTCACCACACAAACTGCTGTGGTTACCAGGATAGGGTAAACCCACCCGTACCCATGATGCACTGCACATGCAGATCAGCAGTCTACAACTGATCACATAATGGGGTATGCACCCCCACAGCACCTAGGCCTGGTAGGGGGAACTGACCGTGTGTGTTACTGGCACAGAGTAGCTACAGAACCGTGACATTGTGCGGGTCATGTGCTCACCCAGAGGGTGAGGTGGGGCACCAAGCACCAGGTCCGCAGCACCTGGCTTGGCTGAGATAGGCTATGCTGCAGGTCTCCACTAGTGCCAGTGTGTAATAGGTACTCCTTGCAGACACACCTAGGATACACACACCAAGCAAGTACGTCAGAGATTGGGCCCCAGAAAAGAGAACCCATAAACATCATTTGAGAGAAATACTGCATAGCATTATGGGGGAACCTAGCCATGCCATGGTCACTGCTCAGTCAGGGTGAGACTGACCTCCCAGCATGACATGCTATAGCCACCCTGTCCATACAGGTGTTCCAGCCATACACATGCTAATTGTATGGCAGCTAGCTACCACATAGTGCATGTTCCTGGAGGAACTATGTGCACCCAAAAATGGGATGTGAGCACATATACACCAAGCAGGTATGTCAGTGATTGGGCCCCAGAAAAGGGAACCCATAATATCATTTGAGAGAAATACTGCATAAGCACTATAGGGGAACCTAGCCATGCCATGGTCACTGCTCAGTCAGGGTAAGAGTGACCTCCCAGCATGACATGCTGTGGCCACCCTGTCCTTGCAGATGGTAGTCAGGCACTACAATGTCCCAGCCATTGCCCTATACCCTGTGCAGATGCATCCTGCCCAGGCCATCCTGTCCGGGCCATACCCACAGTACCTTGCTCCTCATTATGCACATTGGCAGGCTAACACTGGAAACAGTGCAAGCAGTGTGGGCTCAGTAAGGTGTAGGCAGCCACAACACACTGGATAGACATACACACACTCCCACACCTATGCCAGCATTGTGCAAATATGGAGGTTTGTGGCAGCCCTGGCCGCCACACCAGTCCTGGGCACAGTGCGGGCATTGCTATGGTACGCAATACTGTTGGGGTCACTCCCCGGGGTGGTAAATACTGTCAGAAGCAATAACTGAAACACACTCCACAGATATCAGAAAGGTTGCTATGATAAATCTCTATCAACAAATCGTGTTTAACTTAGGACTTGTTATCTGACATTAATCATAGCAACCTTTTGATATATGTGGAACGTGTTCCCAAGTTTAGAACGGCATTGCTAAGTTATGCAGGTGCCAGTATTGGGAGATGCTGCTCCGTGCAGGGACCAACAACCTGACTCTCCATGAGGCTTTGGATAGTGGAGCCTGTGGGTGTGGGTGTTTGTACCCCTGTTGGCTGCTGCTCTAGGGCAGAGGTTCCCAACTCCGGTCCTGGTGGCCCAAACACTGTTCAGGTTTTTATGCTGTCCCTAATGAGATACATTTGCATACAATGGGGGGCGATGCATACAAATGCAGCACAGGCATATTTATTAGGGTCAGCATGAAACCTGAATGGTGTTTGGCCCTCCAGGACTGCAGTTGGGAAACTCTAGGGATTGCACATGTTTATGGTGTCTGTGCTCTGTAGGGTAAAATATAGGCGTTTCAGGCATGTTTAATTTATCTGCAAAAAAGGTTCCGTCTTTATTACTACGGTTTAGTACTGGGTAAAATATGGGGACAAGGTTAGCAGGAGCCACAGCTGTGACTTGAACTTGTGACCTTCTGCCCCTCAACACACTGGCTGTGTGTACTGCACCAAACTGTTGCTACAGGGGCAGATCATTCCCTGGGGATACCATGGCTGTTCGTCAGGCAGACCTTGTCTGTTGCAGTGCACGGCACCCACCTATATGGGGCTTGGCCGTTGTCTGCTGTGGGCAGATGCCACTGCCCCCTCTGCCACCAGCACCTCTCCACCACCATGCTGACATGCCTTGGTGCTGGTGGTGCTGGTGGTGCGCAGTCCCAGGCCATGCAGTGTGTCAATAGGCAGCTGCCTATGGTGTGGGTTCTCGGGTAGGGGTGCCTACATGGACAAGCACGCTTCCCCCCGGCACTGCCTGCCAATGTTATGTGCCCTTGGGGGTACCTGCTGGGTAATATCCCCTGTGACACTGTGGGACACACACTGGTGCCCATGTTGGTCCCTCGTCAGTTGCTGTCTTGCTGCTTTACAGTTTCGGCATTCCTATGTGCCACCTAGGCATCTGCCTAGTCCGCACTGTGCCCCAGCTGGACCACAGCAGCCTGCAGCCCCTTGTATCCCATTTACAGCATCAGTACAGTTGCCGTTTTCTACATGCCCACTCTGCTGTTGCTGCACATGTGCACGACATAACAAACCAGCCCAATATAAACGACAACAACCCTGATCACCGCTATTTCAATGTGGGATCATTCACTTTGTAAGGGGACAGAGCATAGACCCTTCCAAACATGATATCTTCCTTTTTACGCTTTGTCAGTAGTGTTGCTTTATGTTTATCATTAATATCACAATTGGCCAGCTTGGTTATTGGGATTTCAGATGTGGTTCGGGTCATTTTATATGTTTATTTGCCTTTTTGGTTCCTAAGAACATAAGAACATAAGATATGCCATACTGGGTCAGACCAAGGTCCATCAAGCCCAATATCCTGTTTCCAACAGTGGCCAATCTAGGTCATACGTACCTAGCAGTATCCCCAAAAGACACAGGTTCCACAATGCTTGTATTGGGTCATGCATTGATATCCTGGGTCCCTTTTTAATAATGGTTTATGGACCTTTCCTTCAGGAACTTGTCTAAACCTTTTTTAAACCCAGCTACACTAACAGCTCTTACTACATCCTCCGGTAACAAATTCCAGAGTTTGATTACACACTGAGTGAAAAAATATTTTATTATTTGTCTTAAATAGTTTACCCTGTAACTTCATTACATGTCCCCTAGTCTTTCTATAGTCTGATAGCGTAAACAATTGATCTATGTTTACCCGTTCCACTCCATTCATTAATTTATAGACCTTATTTATTTATTTACATTCTCTTATATACCATGCTATTCTGCATCAGTGTGGTTTACATTGAACAAACGGAAATTACATTGAACAGGGCATTATAACTTGGAGATAACTATTTTACAGGGAACATGAGCAATGGAGGGTTAGGTGGCTTGCCCAAGACCACAAGGAGCACCCGTGGGACTAGAAACCCCAGTCCTTCCGGCCCAAGGTTGCTGTCCTCTAGTGGGATTTGAACCCCTGACCTTCCAGCCTGAAGTACCTTGCCCCAACCACTAGGCCACTCCTCCACTCTGTATCATATCTCCTCCACTCCTCTATCATATCTCCCCTCAGCTGTCTCTTTTCCAGGTTGGAGAGCCCTAACCTTTGTAGCCTCTCTTCATAGGAGTAGACTTCCATCCCCTTTACCATTTTGGTGGCTCTTCTCTGTACCTTTTCTAATAACGCTATATCCTTTTTAAGATACGGCGACCAGAATTGCACACAATATTAAAGGTGCGGTCGTACCATGGAATGATACAGAGGCATTATAATATCCTTTGTTTTATTTTCCATTCCTTTCCTTATGACACCTAGCATTCTATTTGCTTTCTTGGCCGCCGCTGCACACTGGGCGGAGGGTTTTAACATGCTATCCACGATGACTCCTAAATCTTTTTCCTGGGTGGTGGTTCCCATTATGGAACCTTGCATCGTGTAACCATAGTGTGGGTTGTTCTTTCATAGCTGCATAACTTTGCACTTGTCCACATTAAATTTCATCTGCCATTTGGATGCCAGTCTTCCAATTTATCCAGATCCTCCTGCAGTTTTCCACAGTCCTCTTGGGTTTTAACAACTTTAAACAGTTTTGTGTCATCTGCAAATTTGATAACCTCACTAGTTATTCCCTTTTCCAGGTCATTTATGAATATATCAAAAAGTAGCGGACCAGTACAGATCCCTGGGGTACTCCACTATTCACCTTTTTCCATTGGGAAAATTGGCCATTTAGCCCTACCCTCTGCTTTCTATCTTTTAACCAGTTTCCGATCCACAATAGTACACTGCCTCCTATCCGATGACTTTTTAGTTTTGCCAAAGGTCTCTGATGAGGGACCTTGTCAAAGGCTTTCTGAAAGTCCAGATACACTATATCAACCAACTCAGCTTTGTCTACCTGTTTATTCACACCTTCAAAAAAACATATCAGATTAGTAAGACAAGATCTTCCTTGTCTAAAGCCATGTTGGCTGTCTCCCATTAGGCTGTGATTATCTACATACTGTGTAATTTTGTTCTTTATGATGGTTTCTACCATTTTCCCCGGTACTGACGTCAAGCTCACCGGTCTGTAATTTCACGGATCACCCCTGGAACCCTTTTTAAAAATTGGCGTTACATTGGCGACCCTCCAATCTTCAGGTATTACAGTTGATTTTAATGATAGTTCACAGATTACTAATAGCAGGTCTGCAATCTCATATTTCAGTTCTTTCAACACTCTTGGATGTATACCATCCAGTCCAGGTGATTTGCTACTATTCAGTCTATCAAATAGTTGTAATACATCTTCCCGGTGTAGCTATATTTCTCTCAATTCCTCTGCTGTATCACCTTTAAATACCACTTCAGTCTTGGGTAACATCCCTACATCTTCCTCAGTAAAGACCGAAGCAAAGAATTCATTCAGTCTCTCCGCTATAGCCTTGTCTCCTCTTACTGCCCCTTTTACCCCTCTATCATCTAATGGTCCAATTGACTCTCTCACAGGCCTTTTGCTATGAATGTACTTGAAAATGTCTTTATTTCGTGTTTTTGCTTCCGTAGCAACTTCCTTCTCAAATTCTCGCTTTGCCTGCCTTATCAATACTTTGCATTTAACTTGCCAGTGCTTGTGCTGTTTCCAGTTTTCATCGTTTGGCTCTTTTTTCCATTTCCTGAAAAATGCTTTTTTGGCAGCAACAGCCTCTCTGACCTCACCTTTAAACCATGCTGGCAGTTTTTTGGACTTTCTTCCACTTTTCTTAATGCGTGGAATACAGCTGGTCTGGTCTTCCAGGATAGTATTTTTAAACAACACCCAAGCTTGATGTAAGTCTTTAACCTTTGCAACCACTCCTTTTAGTTTTTTCTTAACCATATTCCTCATTTTATCATAGTCTCCCTTTCGAAAGTTAAAAGGTAGTACTGTGGATTTCTTTACTTTCCCTCCTCCACTAATTAAATCAAACACGATCATGCTATGATCACTATTGCCAAGTGGTCCCAACACCCTTATTTCTTGCACCAGATCTGATGTTCCACTAAGGACTAGATCCAGTATGGCTTCCCCTCTGGTCGGTTTATGAACCAGCTGCTCCAAGAAGTAGTCATTTATTTCATCTAGAAACTTTATCTCCCTAGCATGTCCTGCCGTGACACTGACCCAGTCGATACCGGGGTAATTGAAATCACCCATTATTACTACTCTGCTGCGACTTTTGTTAGCTTCCTTGATTTCTTTGAGCATGCCTGCACAAAGTGCAAATGTATCACTACTATCACCTTTCTTGGGCTCCCTGCCTATGCTGTACCTTGCTGACTGAAATGGTTTCTCTCTCCTGCAAATGTGCCTCTAATGCGAGGGTTTCACTGGTGTTAGTGTTCAGACCCAGATTTCACAGCGTTAGTGTGCCTGGAGCCTCTCCCCGCCCACTCTCCGCCCACTGACCCCTATCTCCGTCCTCTGGGAGGCCTTACTCCACCCTTCAGGCCCAGATTTCACAGCGTTAGTGTGCCTTAATGCCGCTGCCGACGTTATCACACGATAACGTTATGTATCGTGCGATAGCGTCGCCGCTGCTACATTAAGACGGTTTAGTAAACATACCCCTTAGAGAACTTAAGAAAGTAGTCAGGAAATCAAAGATACAAAAAGAAGAAGAAATAGCTAATATGATAGAATGGGGGAAGGACGACAAGACATTTTTCAGATATGTTAGCAAGAGGAGGACGTGTAAGAGTGGTATTGTTAGACTCAAGGGTGATGGCGAGAAATTGCTTAACAATTATTTTTGTTCTGGGTTCACAGATGAAGGGCCCAGAACAGGACCTCAGAAAATACCCACAAATAGGAAGAGAATTGAAGAGGATCTTGAAAGATTTTCTGAAGACTGTTTGTGAGGAACTAGCTAAACTAACAGTAGACAAAATGATGAGGCCGGATGGGATACATTCGAGAGTATTGAAGGAAATTGGGGACATTTTAGGAGCTCAACTGTCTGACCTTTTCAATACTTCTTTAGAGTAGGGAGGGATCCTAGAGGACTGGAGAAAGGTACATGTGGTCCCTTTATACTAAAGCGGAAGAAAGGATGAGGTTGAGAACTACAGGCTGTTTAGTCTGACCTCAGTGGTGAGCAAATTAATGGAAATGCTGTTAAAGCAGAGGATAGTGAGGTTTCTAGAGTCTAATGCATTGCAGGATCTAAGGTAGCATGAGTTTTTTAAAGGCTGTTCTTGTCAGACAAATCTGATTGATTTCTTTGACTGGGTGACCAGAGAGTTGGACCGAGGGAGAGCCCTAGGTGTGGTGTACTTAGATAACCGGGTAAGGCGGACACGTCGCCTCGCGCCCTTCCCAGCCACCCCCACTGATTTTCCCTTCAAACCACTCAATTCAACACAAAACACATGACAATAATCTTGGACTTAAACTGGTCGCAGCTTTAATCACCTTTTTAACAAACCAACCAATACAAATCAACACATTATAACTCCCCCCCCCTCCAAGCAGAGCGAGCCCTCACCAGCCATGTTAATAGCAAGGCGACGCCGCCTCCGCTTCCGCCGGGTACAGGCCCGACAATTTTCCACGCCCTCCCTCTTCCGGCTTCGCCATATTATTAGCAAAAACCTGAGGGATTAACCGGGTCGGGGGTACCCCACCCCCGCCCTCATGCTTGCCACCGGCTCCGGACACCGGAAACCTCCGGGATCCCGCCACCGGCTCAGGTCAGCCACGACCAGAGCCGCCCCCCCAAAGGTAAGCTGCGACCAGCCCTCGCCCCCAATCTAATACCTTCCAAGGCCTCCTGCCAATCATTAAGAAGTCGAAACCCCCCCCCCCCCGGGGACAAGTGCCCGCCATCTGGCCTGTAGAGGCCCATGCACGGAACGTCAACCCAAGGGTGCAGAATATGACAGCCTCCCAGCTCCCCCACCCATTAGTCAATTTGACGGTAAATCTTCGTCACACCCCGTGACCACCGTCGTTGAGCCCTACAGGCCGGCCTTGGAAGGATATCAGACCAAACCAATATGACGCCTGGAAACATCCCCAACACCCCCCCAAAGTCCTTTATAACTGCCCGAATCACGGTCGGCAAGTCCAGGAAACCATAGCGTTGCCTCCGAAGTGGAGCAGCAAGATGACCTGTGAGCCTCTTGAGCGCTGGTGGTGCTGATGGTCACCGCACACTCCGGAAGTCCCAAATTCGGCCCCATTGGGTGCATCGCTGCTCTCCGGCCAGTCCAGACCACCAAGGAGTGGCCAATCAGCCGACAACACGATCCGGGCCATGCATCTGCAACAGAAAGCATAGAAGAGTTAGCGCCCCCCCCCCACCCCTACAAACGCACGTAGCTGTGGAATGCCCGCTGTATCCACGATTCAGGTAGTCCAGCAGCCGCTGCACTAGACGCCGCCCTAATCCGGAAGGAGTGAGGAGCGAGCGCACCAGGAACCTTCCCACTCAGCCATAAGGACAGCCGCAGCACACCGCGAATGGAACCCGGACGCATGCGTAAGTACGCCTGCAGTAAAGCCACAGGACACGAGGGAGAGCCCCCGCATAGCTGTCAAATCCACCCACATACTTCTTCCCGCCTGATCCATCTTAGAATGGGCAAGGCGGATACGAACCCCGCCCACGATCAATCGCATTTGATGTAGCTGGACCTCCCCCCCATTGCAAATCCGACCTGACTTTGCAACCAATTTACCCACCCGAAAAGCGCCGAAGAAGGCTACCGAAAGGACACCCCGAAAAAGCACCCCTTTATAAGATAATGAAACCACTTGAGGCAACACGCCGCAGAACCGCCGAAGCCAGTCATGCGTGAGGGGGCACCGCCAATCACCTGAAGAAGGGCAGGACCGCTCCCAACCAAACAAAAGCATACGTGTTAAACAGCCCCCCGGCCACCCCCCCCCACCTTAGGACCCGCGCAAAAAAGGAGAAGCCCGCCCAATTTCTCCGGACAGTAGTCCCCGACAGACCTGCAGCCGTAGCTGCCGACACTTACGGACCCAGCAGCTGATCCAAGGCTGTCCCTCCAGCCATACGTGAAGTACCCATAAGGAGACCACACTGCCGCAGCCCCGTTGATAAGCTACCCCCATAGCCGAAGAGACGGAAGTCCGCCGCAGCTCCCTCATAGCAGGAGGCCAGTCCGCCATAAATGCTCCGGGACCGATGTGCCGTCCTCGTCCGCATCTGGCGCCAAGGTCCGAAACAGCCCCCACTTAAAACGGGAAAGAGCATCAACCATCGTCGTATGACTACCAGGAATAAGACGAGCCTTGATCACTAGATTCAACTGCAAACAAGCGAAGACCAACGGCCGTATCAGGTCGGCTACAGGCCTGTATCTTGAGGCATAATGATTGAGCACTGACCGCAGCTTCATGGTCGCACCACCAAAGAACTTTACGATTTCTGAGTCTGTCAGGCCAGAATGACATGACCCCCAAAATGGGGAACAACTCGAAGGAAGGTAATATTCATCTTAAGCCCTACGGCACGCCAGGACTGCGGCCAGCCCCCCGCGCACCAAGAGCCCCCAAAATAATTCCCCAAGTCCAACCCCCAGCCGGATCAGTATACAACTGCAGATCGGCAGAAGTCACCTCCCGGCCTCTCAAAAAAGGTGGTACCATTGAAGTTACGTAGGAAAGCGCCCCAGATCCTCACGTCTGCCCGCAGGCTGCGAAACATCCTTATCCGATAAAGAGGCTTAGGACTTATCCGATGAAGAGGCTTAGGAACACCTGCAGTAGCAGCTGCCCGCCGACGCAAGAATACTCTCCCCGTCGGGATAACTCTGCAAACAAAATCAATGGAATCCACTAGGGACTGCATCTCTCGCCACGTAAGCTTGCCGGAAACCAGCGCAGTGGCAACCAACACCTGCAGCCACATAACTTTCCCTTCCGGCAGGCGGGCTACAAGCGCCACGGAATCCAACTGAACTCCCAAAGATAAGAGTAGTCGCCGTACCCTCCGTCTTACCCGAAGCGAAGGGAACACCCCACACCTGGACTAAGCGGACAAAAACCGTCCCACAATGCCTTGCACTGCCCCGTAGGCGCCGGTCCAACGAAGAGAAAGTCGACTAAGTAATGCACCACAGCGCCACACCCCACCAAGTCAACCAAAATGCCCAATGTAAAAAACGAGTTAAACTGTTCAAAATAAGCACAAGAAATCGAACAACCCATAGGCATGCTTGTATCAAAGTAAAATTTTTGTCCTTTGCAGCAAAAACCCCAACAAATGAAAGGCCGACGGGTGCACCGGCAATAAACGGAAGGCGGAGTCAATATCTACATTCGCCAGCAAGCACCCAGGCCCACATGCTCGCACGAGCTCGACAGCCTCCTCAAAGGAGGCATAACGTACTGCACACAATTCCCTAGGAATGTGATCATAGACCGAGGAACCAATAGGAAAGGAAAGATTATGTATTAAGCGATACTTTCCCGGCTCTTTCTTTGGAATGATACCCAAAGGAGAGACCACAAAATCCGCGAAAGGCCGTTCTCCGAAAGGGCCCGCTACCCTACCTAACTCAATCTCAGTCGCCAACTTATCCCGTACCAGCCGCGCCACATGCCGAACGGAAGGCGAATTCCGGGCCCAGTTCGCCCCTACACTACCCACTACCGGTATAGGAAAACCCCTCCCTAGACCCAATCTCTAAAAGGCAACTTCCCCAGTCTTTTCGGATATCTCACAAACCACGGACCTAAAACAACAATCTGAGTGCTGAGCGTCCCCCATTCCAGATGTAGCAAGCGCGCCAGAATTTGCAATCCGGAAGGGGGCATGAAGACTTGTTGAACCGCCCGCACAAATCCCCAGCTCCCCACCCCCCCCCCCGGAGCTTTCTGCAAAGCGGAGGGCATGCCCAGTCGAAAGGGCCGTTCAACCCTTGCGGTAACAGCCGTTCGGCCTTTTGGCCCGCTCACACCTCCGCCTACCGGTCTGATCGCCATCCGTGTCAGCCAAAGATTAATATCCTGCGTTTCCCGGAAAGCAGTGGTATTCGACCTTCAAGGAAACGGAAAATATCTAAGTATCGACGCTTCATAATCTTCCTCCGAAGATTCCTCGGTACCCCCTCCCCTAACTCGAAGAAAGCCACCACTGTGGGCGCCGCTCCAACCTGTCCGGCACGACCCGCATCTCCGCTAGCCTCGCGACCCCTGCCCAAGTCGACCAACATAGAACCAGACGAAGACGCAGAGGTGGACGAAGAGGAGGATCCAGAACGCGCCGCAGCGCCAGCAGCCCGCACAGCAGCGCCAGCGGCCAACTCACCTGCAGTAGGGGACACTACCTCGGTAGCCACACCTGTCTCCTGTCAAGTCGACGCTGAAGCTTCTGATCCTCCCCAGTTCTGACATGCACCGGAACACCGCCTGCGCTCGCCCACACGCCGTCCATCTGTCCAGCAGGAGCCCCCCAAGGGTGCCCCAGTAGTGCCATCCGGTAGAAACCTGCGGAGAAAAAACAGGAAACGGCGAAGGGACACCTGCCACAGGCCACAGTGGTTGCACGCCCCTAGCAACTCCGCACGGGAAGAGTCTTGACCCCCGCCTTGCCACTGCACCCAAGCTGGCAAGTAACCTACCCCTGCAGGAGCCAAGAAACCCCCGGGACGTGCAGCCTCCAAAACCGCACCGCCCACCTGCGGGTTTTCACCCTCACCCCCCCACTAGACCGGGGGCCACACCCAGGCCACTCACAGGGCCGGGCGCCTCACTAAGCCCCGAGTCACCTCTTGCCGACCCCTTAGACTTAACTCGCCGACCCCGAGCGAAAGGGCCAGCCGAAACCCCCCTCCGCACTCTCCCCTCCTGCCCTGAACCTCCTGCAGAGCTAGCACCCCGGCCAGACACCGGGCCACGGCTAGGAACTCTGCCCCCGCACCCGCCCCAACTGAGCTGTGCACCCTAAAGAAGCTGCTCCACCTCCCCCAGTACCGCCTGTGTTGGCCATGCCAGACCCTTTTTTCTGTCTGGGACCCCCTTGTTTTCACTGCCAGACCTGGCAAGGTCAAAGCTGGAGGAACCCTGGTGATTATCATTATTATTTTGTAATTTATTTATTTATTTATTTTTTGTTTTTTGCCTATCAGAATCACCCCACCAAACAGCCCCGTTGAAATTGCCAAACCCGGACACAACTTGCCTGTGGGAACAACCCCTGCTCCTTGGCCCAGGGCTGCAGTCAGCCAAGAAAACCGCCAAAAAGGGGACTCCGCCGTCTCGGTCCCCCGCCGCTGACACGCTGCCCGACGGAGCTCCGATCACCGCCGAAACCCCTCCTCTCAGCCTCCTGCTGCTCAACAGGGCCGAAAAAAAACAACCCCAAGGCACAGCTCACACGTCCGGCGCCTCCATCCTCACCCGCCAACGGCTGGAGCAGCGCCGAGACAACGCACCACCCCCCCTCGCTGCCCAGGCCCTCAGTACTTCTCATTGGCTCCCGCGCGTTTCAAAGCGCCGCGGGAGCCAATGAGGCCGCCGGACCACGCGGTGCTCGCCCCGACCCGCGCGCCACCGGAACTCGGGGGCGCGATCGGACTGCCGCCCCCCCGGTTATAAGCGGCCACGGGAACGGGGGCCCGCGGCCTTACATTTCCAGTAAAGCCTTTGACACCATTCCACACAGGTGACATAAATAAATTAAGTATTCTAGGATGGACCCTAAAGTGACTGACTGGGTTAGAAATTCGTTAAGTGGGAGGCGGCAAAGGGTACAAGTAAATGGAGCTCATTCTGAGGAGAAGGATGTAATGATGCTTCCAGTGATGTGCCCCAGGGATCCGTCCTTCATTCAATTCTTTTTAACATTTTTCTTAGTGATATTGCGGAAGGGCTGTCAGGTAAGGTTTGCCTCTCTGCTGATGATATCAAAATCTGCAATAGTGTAAACACCCAGAAAGGAGTAGATAACATAAAGAAGGGTCTAGCTAATCTTAAAGAATGGTCAACAATTTGACAGCTGAGATTTAATGCTAAAAGATGCAGGGTCATGCATTTGGGTTGCAAGAATCCAAGGGAGTGCTACAGTATAAGGGGTGAAGTACCTCTGTCCATGAAAGAAGAGCAGGACCTGGGCGTGATTGTTTCTGATGATCTTAAAGTAGCTAAACAGGTAGAAAAGGCAGCAGTGAAGGCCAGAAGGAGGTTTGAGTGCATAGGAAGAGGAATGGCCAACAGAAAAAGGGAGGTGATATTGCCTCTGTATAGATGAGACTAGAGAGAGCGAGAGGCTAGAAACAGAAGGCAAGGCAGGCATGAAAAGTACTATAAATGTTTGAAGGAGAGAATAAAGAAAGAAAAGATGACTTGTGACATATTGGATGAGAAGAGGCATCTTGGGAGAGGGAGAAACTAGCAAGAGATGGTAAAATAAGAGAGATTTAAGAGAATAAATATCAAAAGGAAAAAAAATTAAAATAGAAAAAAATAAATGAGCTAAAACAGAGAAATGAACAAATATCTATAAATACAAGAAGATTTTGAAAAGCTGTTTTATTTTATTTTTTTTAATGCTTTTCAGCACATAAGAACATAAGATTTGCCATATCTGATCAGGTCATATGTCCAGCAAACCTAGTATCCTGTTTCCAACAGTGGCCATTCCAGGTCACAAGTATTTGGCATATCCCAAAAGTAGCCAAATTCCATGCCACCTATTCCCAGGGATAAAGAGCGGCTTTCCCCAGGTCTACCTTAATAATGGTTTATGGACTTTTCCTCCAGGAATTTGTCCAAACTCTTTAAACACAGCTTCTACCACATCGTCTGGCAACAAGTTCCAAAGCTTAATTATGCATTGAGAGAAAGCATATGTTCTTCTATTTGTTTTAAATGTGCTATTGTGTAACTTCATAGTGTGTCCACTAGTCTTTGTAATTTTTTGAAAGAATAAACAATCGAGTCACGTTGATGTGTTCCATTCCACTCATTATTTTATAGACCTCTATCATATCTCCCCTCAGTTGTCTCTTCTCCAAGCTGAAGATCCTTAACCTTTCAAGCCTTTCCTCATAGAAGAATTGTTCCTTTTCCTTTTCTTTCCCCTAGTTCTATCCCTGCTTACACCTTATGTGTTTTGTCTTGACTAGATTGTAAGCTCTGATGGGCAGGGACTATCTCATACATGTCTGTACAACGCTGGGTACGATTGGTAGCGCTTTACAAATGCTCAGTAGTAGTAGTAGTTCCATCACCTTTATCAATCTGGTCACCCTTCTCTGTACCCTTTTCTAATAAAGTACCACTATATCTTTTTTTGAGATGCAGTGACCAGAACTGCACACAGTACTCAAAGTGCAGTTGCACCAAGCAGCGATACAGAGGCAATATGAGCTTCCGTGTTTTATTCTCTATTCTTTTCCTCAGAATTCCTAACACTGTTTGCTTTTGTGATTGCTGCCACATATTGGGCACATGAAAAAAAGCACTTAAAAACTGGTTGAACATGTCCCTCTTAAACTGCTGGTGACATTTATTATTTAGGAAGATTATCTTTCATGTTGCATTACTGAGTTGCTATGTTTCTATTTGCATTCTATTTTCTTGCCTGCTTTGATCCTATTCTCACCTTTGTTTTTGCCCTCTTTATACTCGTTAATTGTGCTTGTTGGTTACAAGTATGCCTCAGGACTATTTCAAATGCATCTGAAGAGAATAGCTGTAAAATTCAAATTTGCAAAAAGACAAAGGTGGTACCTTTTCAAACACCGTTTCCAAGCTATGAATGCATATCTTGGGTCCTGTGTGGTGAAATGCCACCCTTCCTCTAAGAAGACCCTTTGCCTCTCACTGCATCTTTAGTCCAGCATTCATAGTCTGAAAGCTTCATTTGCAAAAGTACCACCTTTTTCTTCTTGAAAATCTGAATTTTATAACTATTAGCTTCAGCTGGTGTAAAAAGTTCAGTGCTAGAAGAAGAGTGAAAAGACAAGCTCAGTTTTAGCTGTTTTTTTTTTATACTGGGAGTAATTCATTACTTGGCCTTTTGCATGCACACTGTGCTACCCTTCAGCACATTGGTTTTACTGCTGTTTTTCCTGTGCTAAACATTTTTGTTGTATCAGGAGTAAGATGAGCTTTAAAACATCTTGAGTAAACTATTGCACTAGAGGTCAAGTAGAAAGAACATTTTTAAAAAAATACTAAATGCCAACATCTCACCATGAGTAAATTGTAAATTAGAACAAAACCTGGATATTTATGAATTTGTTGTAGCTGGTAATAGAATGATTTTAAACAGTTCTGCAGTAATAAAGATGATATCTACCATTTGTTTGTTGACACATATTTGTACATTTCCCAGTGGCTAACATGGCAACCATATTACCTGAGCCGACTGGTGCCTGTGATATTCTGGGTGGGACTATCACTGGCAAGCCCCTCTGGTCCCTATAGGAGTGGTGGCACCTCCCATAGGTCCCTGTCCCCAGCGGCAAGGGGCCTTCTTTAACCTCATTCACTAGGTTTTTGTTTGTAAAGGCAGTAGTGGATGCCCAGAAGGGTCAGGGGCAGCGGTGTAAGGCAGCAAAGGTTATGGCTATTTTGAGACAAACACTTACCTCATGCCGATGATAGGCAGACGTCTGGGGAATCAGGGCCGACCCAATCTTTAGGAAAACTAGGCAGCTGCCTAGGATGACATTTTCTGGAGGAGGGGGCAAAGAGCAGGGCATTCAAAGCTAAATGATAGATTCTGATAAACAGGGAAGTCATAAGGCTTAAGGCTTGCCTATGGTGCCAACATCTTGAACCAAGTATGGACCAGCCCTGGCAGGGGGGGAGGGGGAGGGTGGGGAGGGGGAGGGATTTCCTCTTCTAGTTTGTGGTCTTTTACTCTTTGTTTCTTCCCAGCTCCTCCCCCCCCTCACCAGAATCAACTTAGGGTCCCCGTGGCATCCCTTGTGGCATAGTGTTCATGGCAACTGCCCTGTCTGCTGCACCCTAAATCAGGTCCTGTACACTGCTCTGCTCAAACATTGTTTTGTTAATGTGCTGCATTTGGAGCTGAAATGCTTCCTTTGTGGTCTGGAGACCGGTGAGATCTGCAAATTGCACTATGGGATTGACAACATGAAGACCCAGTGATCTCACGCCTAAAAGGCAGGATCTCCCTTAATACTTCCTAATCAAATACAATATCAGTCAGCCTGTTGGTGTTTATTAACTCATGCTCTGTTTGGAATGGGAACAGCTGTGAACAGCATCAGGTCGTTCCTAAGGGGTCTGATAAATCATCTTGTGCTAGGACACTGCATTCACACAACATACAAAACCATTTGCAGTCGATTTGCATATGTAGAAAGCCAAATATGAATCAATGAGTCCTTGAAGTAGATGGTCTCACCCTTCCTTCACAAAAAATTGCAATTTCTTTCTCAGCATTCAGTTGTAAAGGATTTTGTAGAATCTCTGCACCTTCTATCTTATCCTTATTTCTTACGGAGTGGCCACGGTTGCAGCATTGATCATGGCAGTAAAGTTGCATCGAGCTCCTGAAAAGGCTGAGATAACCTGGTCACGGTATTTATCTATTGTAGTTTCTATACCACCTTATCGTACTTTCAAAGCAGTTTACGTTTCAACTCAAATATAACATAATCGTAACAGTTTGTGTTTGAACTTACATAGTATACATTACAACAGGGAGTTTAACTTGGATGTTAACATTAGAGTTCCTTTCGCTAGAGGTTTAAATTTAGGGTTGATAACAATAACTGTTATCACATGGGGTTGTGAAGTGTGGTGTAAGGCTTTACCGTTAGGTTTGATTGCCATTATGCCAGTGCATAGTGGTCCTTGAAGAGATGTGTTTGTAATGCTTTCTAAAGTCCCATATGTCTTTTATGTCCCTTATGATTTTGGGTAAGGCATTCAATAATGTTGGTGCATAGATGCAGGGCCGGCCTGTCCATTAAGCGAGAATATTGTTCACCCAGGGCCCTGCATGAACTTCATTCCGCAGGGTTTGCAGGGCCGGCTTCAGAGGGAGCCGAGGACGCCAGAGGCCCCGGCTTGCCTCTGCACAGCGCTGGAGTGAAGAGCAGCATGCTCCTTCACTCGTGCTGTGTTCATGTGAAGTCTGCTAAGTGCCGGGAAACAGAAAATGACCTTTAACCTTTCCCGGCACTCAGCGGGCTTCACGAGAACATAGCGCGAGTGAAGGAGCACACTGCTCTTCACTCCAGCGCTGCCCAGGGGCGAGCCGGGGCCTCTGGCGTCCTCGGTTCCCTTCTAAGCCGCTCAGGCAGGCGTGGGGCTCATGGGGGTGGGGGCTAGGATAGGACTGGAAATGGCTGATGGGGAGCTAGGAATGGAAATGGGCTGATGGGGGAGGGGCTAGGATTGGAAATGTGCTGATGGGGGAAGCTTGGACTGGAAATGGGCTGATGGACTAGGATAGGACTGGAAATGGCTGGGAGGGTGAGCTAGGATTGGAAATGGACTAATGGGAGAGTTTGGATTGGAAATCGGCTGATGAGGGGGCTAGGGCTGGAAATGGGCTGATGGGGGTTGTTAGGAATGGAAATGGGCTGATGCAGGGGGATGGGAGAATGGGACTAGAAAGGAGCAGATGCTGGGTGGGGCTGGAACTAGAAGACAGCTGACATTGGGGGAGGACTAGAAGGGGATGGAGCTGGGAGAGTGAGGATGGAGAAAGGAAAATATATTTTGTTGGAAGGGAAGAAAAATCTATGATTGGCTGAGTATTGGGAGAGTAAGTGGGGATTGAGGATAGAAAGGTGAAAATTGAGTGGATGAAAAAGCAATAAAGAAAGAAATGGAGGAAAGAGCAAAAGGGGAAAGATCAGTATGTTAAAGCAGATGTAGAGAGAGAATGGGAAAAAACTAGAAGAGAGAAGAAAGGGCAAATGGACAACAGAGAGGGCCGGCTTGTCCATTGAGCAAGAATGTTTTTTGCACAGGGCCCCGCATTTCAGGGGGCCCCGCGCAAAAAACATTCTGCATCAGCTCAAGTAGATAAAAAAACAAAGAAACCAGCTGCCGCTGCTGCCGTGACAGCGGCAGAATCAAGCGTCCCGTGGGGCCCCCCCCTGCCCGGCAGAGCCTCCCTGCAGCATCAGCTCCCGAGTCCCAAAGCGCGGGCTTTCAGAGCCACGAAGGTAGAGCTTCTCTAATCTCTTGCGGCTTTGTTAAGCCCGCCGGGGCAACGCCACAAAAATTTGAAAGAACTTCTCAGCCCGGCGGTGCTAAGGCCTATAGCTACTCATGAATGTAACACAAAACGGGGGCACACTAAATGTGGCAACTGTAACATTTGCAACATCACTTTAGAATTGACTGAATTTAACTATCATGGGATAACGTATTTTTTAAGAAGACAAACAACTTGTGGATCAACATACGTGGTGTATGGTATACAGTGCCCGTGTCAACTACAGTACATTGGCAAAACTATTCGGCCTCTACGAATTAGGATTAATGAACATCAAAGCAGGTTACACTGCAAGAAGACCGAAGCACCTATAGTAGCTCATTGTTTAACCTTTAATCATCAATTTGATCAACTCCGATGTTTTTGTGTAGATCAAGTCACAGTAGGGCTTGCTGGCAAGACAAAGGATCAAAGCCTGTTGATATGTGAACAACGGTGGATATATATACTTTGCGGTGTGTCTATCCTGAAGGTTTAAATGCTCAAGTAGATTGGTCTGTGTGTGTTTGATAAGATAACGGCATGGAGAAAAAGTTTTGGAGTGAGTGAGACAGATTGTGAGATCACTGATGACTTGTAGAGAAGACATCTGCGATTGAAAAGTAGCAGAAGCCTGAAGATTACGACTGCGCTGCTGTATCTATCCACGTAAGAAATGGCTATGAGAGATCTTCTAGTGTGGAAAACAGCTGTAGCCAATGCGAGGGAGTCAGAAAGTAGGAACCGGTTTAAAAGCCGGTTCCTTTTGTTGTAACGACGCATGCGCGGCGTTTTTCAACAATGACAACTCTGGTGGAGTGAGCGGAGAGGTATGCATCCTCCAGCTTGAATGGCGGGAATGTCTTTGAAAGTATACTATAGTCTGAAAAAATTACCTTTTATGAAAAAATGCTATATTTATTTATTTTTAGATTATTTAGAACTGGTAGCGTTGAGGAGGAGCCGCATGTTTACATCGAATTGGATTCCTCCGAAGAAACCGCTTAGTTGGTGAAACGCATAAGCGCTAAGGATTCGCGTTGGGACCCAAGCTCTGACTCCAACCATTTTTTCAGATAAGCATTTTTTGCTATTATCTAAGCTGTTAATAGAGTCACGAATATATAAACAATTGAAAGAAACAAGGGGAGTGAGAGTCATGAATATATAAACCATTGAAAGAAACAAGGGGAGTGATTTATTATAAAGGGAAATTTCAGGTCCTTGATGCAATGAAGGGGATTGGTGTTTAGAGGTTTTTACCTCATATGATTCCTCCCCGATTTAGTCTGAGACCTGTTCCCTAATTAACATAGTGTTTTTTGAATACGTGAGTGAGTGGAGCAATCTTTTGTATTGGGACTGGTATTTAAATTGCTCTAACAAACCCGATTGGTGATACGTTGTTTAGTACAATAATGGATGGGTTATGGGGGGCTTAGGAGTGGTAATGGGCTATGGGGGGGCTAGGACTGGTAATGGGCTGGGAGGTTGCTAGGACTGGAAATGGGCTGAGTGGAAGGAGGGCTTGAACTGCAAATAGCTGATGGGGAAGGGGACTTGGAATGGAAATGGGCTGTGAGGGGAGGGAGCTAGGACTGGAAATGGGCTGAGTGGGGGGGGCTAGGACAGGAAATGGGCTGATGGAGGGGCTAGGATAGGACTGGAAATGGGCTGTTGGGGAGTGATAAGATTGGAAATGGGCTGTGGTGGGGGCTTGGATTGAAATGGACTCATGGAGGGGCTAGAACTGGAAATAGGCTCATGGGGGGCTTGGATTGGAAATGGGCTGAGTGGAGAGGAGCTAGGATTTGACATGGGCTGATGGTGGGGCTAGGAAAGGACTAGAAATTGGCTGATGGGGGGCTGGGATTGGAAATGAGCTGATGGAGGGACTCAGATAGGACTGGAAATGGATGGGGGTGCTAGGACTGGAAATGGGCTGATGGTGGGGCTAGGATAGGATTGGAAATGGGCTTATGGGGGGCTAGGACTGGAAATGGCTGATGCGGGGACTAGAAGGGAGCGGATGCTGGGTGGGGCTGGAACTAGAAGGGAGGTGATGTTGGGGGAGGATTAGAATGGGATGGAACTGGGAGAGTGAAATGGAGAGGGAAAAAATATTTTGTGTGGGAGGGAAGACAAATCTACAATTGGCCGGATATTGGGATAGTAAGTGGGGATTGAGGATGGAGGGGTAAAATTTGAGTGGATGAAATAGGAATGAGGAAAGAGCAAAAGGAGAAAGATTAGTATATTAAAGCAGATGTAGAGAGAGAATGGAAAACAACTAGAAGAGAGAAGAAAGGACAAATGGACAGCAGACGATGGAGAGTTAGCAGAAGACATGAAGAAACCAGAAGAAAGTGGCTGGAGCAATTGCAACTGAAAAAAAAATGAACAAAAGGTAGAAAAATATCTCTCTATTTTGAATTTATTAACTGGAATATGTCAGCTCTGGGAAATGTGTATCATTAACGTCTGTGCTTTGTTTAGTACAAGAGGAAATTAATTTATAGTATTATTTCTACAGTGTTGTTGTACATTCCAAGTTTGGCTTTTGGGGTTCCCAGTTTAATTATTGTCTTCCTGTTTCTAAATTGTTATTCCTTGTTTGGTGATGGTCTATGTTCTGCATGTGTAACTGAGCTGAGGTATTCTGTTTATGTAATTCCTATTTGACATTGCCACTTGTTCTCTTTCCCCAGTAGGTCATGTATTGTTATTCTCTGAAATGTATTGGTTTAATATTTGCAGTGTTTCCTTTTGATAGGTAGTGGTATGGTGCTTTGTGAGTCCTGGTAGTGCTGTTAGGATACGACGGGTTTGCTATGGGTTCTAAATAGGCAGTGTTTGTAGTAGTTCCTAATGTGCCTGGGAGTTGGCATTGGATTATAGTAATGTAGAAATCTTTTAGTCTTTCTTTATCCATACACTCATTAAGAGGCATGTTTACTAAAAGTTAGTGTAGGGTAACATTATGCAAATATGTATGCAAATGAGGCCCCTTATGCAAATTAGGCCCGGCACCGAGTCTCCGCACATGGCCCCACACCCCTCTTGGGCCACCCCTGACAGCAGACAATGGAGAGTTAGCCAAAGACACGAAGAAACCAGAAGAAAACTGACTGGAGCAATTGCAACTGAACAATAAAATGCCCAATCAACAAAAGGTAGAAAAATACTTTTTTATTTAGAATTTATTAACTGGAATATGTCAGCTCTGGGAAATGTGCATTGCTAACGTCTTTGCGTTTTTGTTTAGTACAAGAGGAAATTAATTTATAGTTTTATTTCTGCACTGTTGTTGTACATTCCAAGTTTGGCTTTTGGGATTCCCAGTAAAATTTTTTATAAATTGTGATTTCTTGTTCTTTGTTTGGTGATGGTCTATGTTCTGCATGTGTAATCGAGCTAAGGTATTTTGTTTATGTAGTTTCTATTTGACAGTGCCACTTGTTCTCTTTCCCCAGTAGGAGATGTATTGGTATTCTCTGAGATGTATTGGTTTAATACTTGCAGTGTTGTCTTTTGTTAGGTAGGGTTTGGTGCTCTGTGAGTCCCGGTAGTGCTGTTAGGATACAGCGGGTTTGCTATGGGTTCTAAATGGGCATTGTTTGTAGTAGTTCCTAATGTGCCTGGTGGTTGGCACTGGAGTATAGTAATGTAGAAATCTGGTAGTCTTTCTTTAACCATACACTCATTAAGAGGCATGTTTACTAAAAGTTAGCAAACGTTAACTTTATGCAAATATTTATACAAATGAGGACCCACAATGAATCTCTGCAAATGGCCCCACACCCCCCTTGGGCCACCCCTGTGTAGATGTTGAATGTTCTGTTGCATATTGACCGATTATGGTTTTTCTTTTCGTTTGGTATGAGAAGAAGATTTCTATGTGATTTCCCTGTTCCTGGGTCCTTAATTATTAATGGTTGTAGTATGTCTGGGCAGTACCGTACCTAGCCCTGTGCAAGTGGTGCAGCTGCACAGGGCGCAAAGGCTTAGGATGCCCATTTCAGCTACCTACCGTTGCCCTGCCGCCACCTTTTCTTTTCTGAGTGGTGGCAGGGCAACAACACGCAGCCAAAATGCGCCCCCTAAGCCTTTTCGCAGCCCTTTAAGCAGGTCAGGCCCCCTAAGCCTTTTTGCAGCACTTTAAGCAGGTCAGTCCTGCCCTCCTCTGACGCGATCTCAGAGCAGGGAGGGACAGATCTGATTAACGTGCTGGCGACTTGCACATCGGGTGCGCGCCTTCCCCCCCCCCCCCCCCACCTCCATCCAGCCTCTTTCTGTTCTCTACATACTGCCGACGCCGTCATGGAGAAAACAGAAGGTGGCAGCAGCAGGGCAAGAGCAGGCAATGGCTGGAGGAAGGTATGAGGGGAGGAGGGGGCACGCATTCAATGTGCAAGTCGCACAGGGTATGATTCTAGCTTGGTACAGCCCTGTGTCTGGGGAATTTTATTTATGATTTTGAATATGTTTAGTATAGTTTTGAATTTGGTGTGCGCTTGTATCAGGAGCCAGTGAAGCTGTAGCAGAGTTGGTGTTATGAGCTCGTTTTTGGTGGTCTATGTGATCATTCTTGCTGCCACAGTACTAACATACTAACCTGAACAAACATGGAGTGGCTGCAGGCTGGTTTTCAAGTGGGGGAACCCACGAGCAACTGGGGAGAGTTACTCTGCTTCCCTTCCCCCCATTGCCCCACCCAGATCCTCTCCCACCTAGTAGTTGATCCTAAACAGCAATAGCAAAAAACATTCTGTCATTGAACTCGGCATGTGGCCTGCGAGCCCTCTGGTGCCGACAGATCCTGCAGGCTCCGCCCCCTCCCCTTTGCTCGCAATGGCTCCCTGTTATCATGGAAACCCATGCAGGCGGAGGAGATGTTGCCGCAGGATCTACTAGCACTAGAGGAATATCTTTTGCTGCCAGTGCTGTTTAGGATCACTTGTGGCTTCAGACTCAGATTAAGGCATGCAGGCAGCAGCAACTCTCTGGCGCCTATCAAAATCTTACGCTGCCTAGGCCTAAATATAGGTCTTAGTGGCTGGATGTTTGAGCGACAACCTAGTTTGGGTGGATTTTCAGATTATTGCAAAGCTTAGTGGTAAAACATGGGAGGGAGACTGGGTGTGGGATTAAATTTTGAACTTGTAAGAACCAACGAGGAAGACAGGAATATCTGACTAGCCTGCCAGCAGAGGTGGCAGAAGCAAGCACTAAGGGATTTAAACATAGTGGGATAGATAGAGAAGGTAGTGATAGGAATTGGACAGAGAAGTCAGATAGAAGATATGATGGTGGGGGACAAACATAGCTAGTAGTTTTTGTATATCTGTATAAGAATTTATATG
Organism: Ichthyophis bannanicus; assembly: GCA_033557465.1. Taxonomy (NCBI): domain Eukaryota; kingdom Metazoa; phylum Chordata; class Amphibia; order Gymnophiona; family Ichthyophiidae; genus Ichthyophis; species Ichthyophis bannanicus. The sequence goes on from CM066035.1 coordinate 260,086,664, forward strand.
CTCAAAACCAGAGAGGAAGGAAGTTGGGCAGGTGGGGAGGACTGAGTGCTGGCTTACCAAAAGTGTTTTATGAGTTCTAAACTTATAAATAAATAAGTAGATAAATACCCTCCTCCAGCTCCAGGCTGGTGGTGGCAGACTGTAGGCGCTGCATGTTCCCATGAGGCGCTGAGGCAGCGAGCAATTGCACTGGTGAAGTTCATAGTGTTTAAAGAGAAATAATGTGAAACAAGGTAAGGTTTGAAAGGGTGGGGCTTGATTAGCAGCACGTTCAGAGTCTTCCTAGACCATTATACAAAAAGAATAGAAAGGAAAAAGAAGTGAATGGGAACAAAAAGAGCAAAGATGATGATCAGAAAGAGGATTAGGAAAGGCAATGGGAATGGAGGCAATATTATCAGCTACTGGTACCTCTTGTCACTTCTGTGAACCCAGGGCTTTGGCCTTGTCATCACTTGCAGCAGGAAGTGAAAGCTGACTCAGAGTGGGAGACCGACAACTACACTGCGGCAGCTGCTGGTAAGGAGGAAGAGGACCTGCCAGTCCCTAATGCACAGCTGAGTGTGGAACCATCTTCTGGAGGCAATATTGCTGGCAATATCATCTACTGCTGGTTTCTTGTTGCTTCTATGAACTTGGAGTTTTGGCCCCACCCAATCCAATGATGTACTTGCAGCCAGAAGTAAAAGCTGGCTTGGGGTGGGAGGCATCGTGCCAAAGGGGTGCAACAAAGGGGCATGCACCTTTGTGCGGCCCTGTGAGGGCCTGTAGGGAGCCTGTTATTTTGTTATCTTGCTATTGGCTCAATATGAGTGAGTTTCTGTTCTGGTTTGTGGCTTTTTGTCATGAATATTGATGTAGTAATGGAGAGGGAGGGATGCATGGGTTCTATGGGCACAACTGAATGGCAAGAAAACCTCCATGTCAGGTTATGCTAATCCATCTTATTAATGCTTATTCAGTCAGGTCAAAAAGTGCTTTTCTTTATGATCTACTTGTGGATAATAGCCTTGATGTTCTTTGTAAAACTGAAATTTGGCTAATGGAAAATGCTGCTGTTAATCTGGGTTATTATTTTTTCACTCAAAATTGTACATCTACAGTAGGAAGAAGGGGGAGAGGTTACTGTGGTTTTATGTGGTTCAAACAGAGCAGCCGCGAGGATCAGAATGTTTGCTTCAGATCTGTTGACCCAGTTCAGTTTGCATTGCTATTAGTTTATTGTGCTCCTAATGAGGTCCCTGAAGGGTTGTCTGAAACGAGTTAACTGATTTTAGCTATTTTTTTTTTAGGATATTCTAATTTGATGGTTTGAGGTGATTTTAATATTCATTATGAAGCATCTTCTTATGGATCACAATCCGAGTTTGTAGTGTTACTGGAATTACAAGGCCTTTCTCTAATTGCGATGGGCCCCAGACATATGAAGGGTCATGATTGTATGTTGGATAATTTTTTAATATTGAACTCTATTTCTGTTAATGCCACTGATTGGTTATTTGATTTCTGTCTCTCTAGATCTGCCCCATGTTACTCAGTATCGTTACATGAAATGAAAAGATTGGGTCATTGTTTGGAGAGGAAATGGAGGAAATCTACTTTGATAGCTGATAAAATCATTTATCAGTCTCATCTGTGAGGGTTTAACCTTCAAATGAAACAGACTGAAAGGGCACCACCCAAGGGCACTCATCACCACTGCTGCATTGTAATACCACCTCTCAGGATTAGATGCCCAGTTCTGAGGATTTTGCTGTATTTTTTAGAGAGAAGGTTTGTCTATTGTATCAGGATTTGGGCTTTTTGAAGCAGCAGCTGGTTTCTTCTCCAAAGTTGAGACATTTTGATCAATTATTTTCAAATGGATACCTTAAAAGCTGTATAGGCTACATTAAGGAGGATGCCAACTTCTACGTATTAGATCCATATCCTGCATGGCTCTTGACAACCTAGCCAAAACATTGTAAGTTGTTGTCTTTCTGAGGACATTTTCATGAGCCTTTGAAGCAGATTGTTATTCATTCATTACTGAAAAGAATCCAGCTTGATACTACAAAAGTAGAAAATTACTGGCCAATTGCTAATTTAGCATTTCTTGGAAAAGTGATTGAGCATATTTTTGCTTCTCAGCTTTCTCTGATCTTGAATGATATTGCTTTTCTTCATCTTAATTAGATAAGTTTAAACGTGGTCAAGGTATGGAGATCTCTTTTCTTTCCTTAGTCGATGACCTTAGAAAAGGCATAGATCAGTGGTTCCCAAACTTGGGGTCTTGACCCCAAATGGGATCACAGCATGAGTAGATGGGGTTGCAGAAACATGGCCATTTCCCCTTTCCTCTGGACTTTCACTGACCTATGCCAAGTAGCGATAGTCACCAGTCAGCATGTGCAGGGCAGGTGCTAGGGTCTCTGGCGCCCCCCTGCAATCTATGCATCAGCGCCCCCTCTCTCATTACTATTAATAATAGGCTATGCTCTCCATCCTAAAACTTCTTTGCTAGCTCTGTTCACGTGATGCTAGTAGTTCTCCTTCAAATCAAATGTTATATCAAGAATATTGCAGTGGGGTGGCAAATGCCTAGCTGGAATAAAAACAAGTACTGCGGAGTAAATATTTAACATTGTATGAATGGCTTGTGATAGTCAAAGGATTAATGTGATGGAAGCAAACAAACTCAATGTATTTATTTATTTAACCAAAAACTAAAGGTCTACAATCATTTAGCATTCCGTGCCTCTTCTCCGCTAAAGATACTACCGTCGCTCTATCTCTGCATGTACGGTTACACAGCTCTTTTATAAATCCAACACTTAAGGATTAGGTGATAAAAGCAGTTAATGTAGCTGGATTTAAAAAAGATTTTGGACAAGTTCCTCGAGAAAGTCAATAAACAGATCTGGGGAAAGCCACTGCTATCCCTGGGTGTAAGCAGCATGGAAGCTAAAAGGCAGAGCTCAATCCCCAAGATGATGTCAGCAGTGACAACATCAGTGTGAGAACCACCACTTGGCTGGATATTGAGATTTCTTTGAGAGCGCTGCTTTGCTGCTGCCGGTTAGAGCTGCTGAAACTATGAGACATGCAGAGACGTTACTGGCACTGCAGCCAGCTGGACGAAAGTGGAAAGATAATCCTGTAACTTCCCATGAGAGCCAGCGGTGCTGCTCCTTGTAATCAACAGGCAGTGATGCTAACCACAAGCTTCAAGCTCTGTGCTATGGCCAGGGGCGGCCCAAGGGAGGTGCGGGGCCATGTGTGGAGACTCGGTGCAGGGCCTCATTTGCATAAGTGGCCTTATTTGCATAAATGTTTGCATAATGTTACCGTACACTAACTTTTAGTAAACATGTCTCTTAATGAGTGTATGGATAAAGAAAGACTAAAAGATTTCTACATTACTATAATCCAGTGCCAACCGCCAGGCACATTAGGAACTACTACAAACACTGCCCATTTAGAACCCATAGCAAACCCGCCGTATCCTGACAGCATTACCAGGACTCACAAAGCACCATACCCTACCTATCAAAAGGTAACACTTCAAATATTAAACCAATACATTTCAGAGAATACTGGGGAAAGAGAACAAGTGGCAATGTCAAATAGGAATAACATAAACAGAATACCTCAGCTCAGTTACACATGCAGAACATAGACCATCACCAAACAAGGAATCACAATTTAGAAACAGGAAGGCAATAATTAAACTGGGAACCCCAAAAGCCAAACTTGGAATGTACAACAACACTGTAGAAATAAAACTATAAATTAATTTCCTCTTGTACCAAACAAAGCGCAGACGTTAATGATGCACATTTCCCAGAGTTTTCATATTCCAGTTAATAAATTCAAAATAAAGAGATATCTTTCTACCTTTTGTGCATTTTTTTTCAGTTGCAATTGCTCCAGCCACTTTCTTCTGGTTTCTTCATGTTTTCTGCTAACTCTCCATCGTCTGCTGTCCATTTGTCCTTTCTTCTCTCTTCTAGTTTTTTTTTCCATTCTCTCTCTCTACATCTGCTTTAACATACTAATCTTTCTCCTTTTGCCCTTTCCTCATTCCTATTTCATCCACACAAATTTTACCCTTCCATCCTCAATCCCCACTTACTCTCCCAATACCCGGCCAATTGTGGATTTTTCATCCCTCCCACACAAAATATTTTTCCCCTCTCCATTTTACTCTCCCAGCCCCATCCCATTCTAATCCTCCCCCAACATCAGCTCCCTTCTAGTTCCAGCCTCACCCAGCATCCACTCCCTTCTAGCCCCTGCATCAGCCCATTTTCAGTCCTAGCCCCCCATCAGCCCATTTCCAGTCCTAGCTCCCCCATCCATTTCCAGTCTGAGTCCCTTCATCAGCTCTTTTCCAATCCTAGCCCCCCATCAGCCCATTTCTAGTTATTTCCTAGCCCCACCATCAGCCCATATCAAATCCTAGCTCCCCTCCACTCAGCCCAATTCCAGTCCAAGCCCCCCATGAGCCTACTTCCAGTTCTAGCCCCTCCATTTCAATTCAAGCCCCCACCACAGCCCATTTCCAATCTTAGCTCCCCCCAACAGCCCATATTCAGTCCTATCCTAGCTGCTCCATCAGCCCATTTTCAGTCCTAGCTCCCTTCCCTCACAGCCCATTTCCATTCCAAGCCCCCTCCCCATCAGCTATCAGCCCCTCCCCATCAGTTCAAGCCTCCCCTTCCACTCAGCCCATTTCCAGTCCTAGCAACCCCCCAACCCATTACCAGTCCTAGCCCCCCATCAACCCACTTCCAGTCCTAACCCCTCATTACCCCATTTTCAGTTTAAGCCCCCCATGAGCCATTGCGGGTCCGAATCCCCCATCGGCCCACTTCCAGTCCTAACCCCATCAGCCCTTTTCCTGTCAGCCCCCCATAGCCCATTTCCAGTCCTAACCCCCCCATTAGCCCACCGCCCATTACCAGTCCTAACCACATTAGCCCATTTCCTGTCCTAGCCCCCCCCATAGCCCATTATCAGTCCTAACCCCCCCATAGCCCATTACCAATCCTAACCCCCCATCACCCCATTTACAGACAGCCCCAATCAGCCCACAGCCCATTACCGGTCTTAACCCCCCATAGCCCATTACCAGTCCTAACCCCCCCCCCCCCAACAGCCCACAGCCCATTACCAGTCCGAACCCCATCAGCACACCTCAAGTCCTAACCCCTCCCCATCAGCCCATTTGCTGTACTAGCCCCCCATAGCCCATTATCAGTCCTAACCCCCCCATAGCCCATTACCCGACAGCCCCCATCAGCCCACAGCCCATTACCAGTCTTAACCCCCCATAGCCCATTACCAGACCTAACCCCCCCCCCAACAGCCCACAGCCCATTACCAGGCCTAACCCCATCAGCCCACCTTGTCCTAACCCCTCCCCATCAGCCCATTTCCTGTCCTAGCCCCCCATAGCCCATTATCAGTCCTAACCCCCCATAGCCCATTACCAGTCCTAACCCCCCATCACCCCATTTCTAGACAGCCCTCCTCAGCCCACAGCCCATTACCAGTCTTAACCCCCCATAGCCCATTACCAGTCCTAACCCCCACAACAGCCCACAGCCCATTACCAGTCCTAACCCCATCAGCCCACCTCAAGTCCTAACCCCTCCCCATCAGCCCATTTCCTGTCCTAGCCCCCCATAGCCCATTATCAGTCCTAACCCACCCATAGCCCATTACCAGTCCTAACCCCCCATCACCCCATTTCCAGACAGCCCTCATCAGCCCACAGCCCTTTACCAGTCCTAACCCCATCAGCCCACCTCAAGTCCTAACCCCTCCCCATCAGCCCATTTCCTGTCCTAGCCCCCCCCCCCATAGCCCATTATCAGTCCTAACCCCCTCCATAGCCCATTACGAGTCCTAACCCCCCCCATCGGCTCATGGAAAATTTAAAAAAAAAAAAAAGCTGGCTGCTGCCGCTGCTGCCGCAGCAGTGGCAGAATGGAGTGTCCCGCGGGGCCCCCTCTGCCCGGCTGAGCCCCTCTGTGCTGGCTTTCAGATACGCGAAGGGAGAGTGTCTCCCTCCCGTCTCTGTTAAGCCTGCAGGGGCAGATGGGAGACGCGAGGGAGACATTCTCCCTTTGCGTATTTGAAAGCCGGCGCAGAGGGGCTCAGCCGGGCAGAGGGGGCCCCGCGGGACACTCCATTCTGCTGCTGCTGCGGTGGCAGCGGCAGCGGCAGCAGCCAGCTTTTTTTTTTTTTTAAATTTAATTTTTAAAAAAGCAGAATGTTCTTTGCCCGGGGCCCCCTGAAACGCGTGGCCCTGTGCAAAAAACATTCTTGCTCAATGGACAGGCCGGCCCTGGCTATGGCACACATATGTCTGACTCCAACGGACCAACTCATTACACCAGAAGCTCCCCCCATTCCCTCTGTTCTCTGTGGCTGGCTGTCTGGCTGGAATATAAAAGGAAATATCACCCTAACAGTATGCTATGAGAAGGAAAGAGGGAGGTCTGGTGTGTTTGGTGCCCTTCTCTGAAGTTGAAACAAGCTGAAATGTGCACACTTCATAGTGTGACCAAATGGTGGATTTCCCACACTCACAGGATCTGACATTCAGCATCTTCCTCTGTGTGTGTCTTTGGAAGTGTCTAGAGGTTCTGCATATGTGTGTGTCAGTGTGTGTGTGTGTGTGTGTTTTCTGTGTGTCATGGAGCTGCTGGAGGCTACATATGCACATGGTGTGTGTGTTTGGTGTGGAGATGGAGTGCCTGTGTGTGTGCATGCTGCATGGGGCAGGTGCCTATGTGTGTGTGGTGTGGGACTAGGGTGCCTCTGTATGTGTGTGTGTGCATGTGTGTGTGTGTGTGTGTGTGTGTGGTGTAGGACAGAGGTGCCTCTGTGTGTATGTTTGTGTACTGTGGGCGTGGGGTGCCTGTGCGGGAGGGGACGAGTTGGGGTGAGGGGGCTGCATATATTGGTTGTGCCCTTTTTTCTCCGCTCTTCAACTTCCAATTCCTTGCACTTTTACACCCCTCCCTGCAGAACTTCACCTGCTGTCTCCCCCCACTCTATTCACCGCCCAGCTTCTGTCCTTTTCTCCCTCGCCTCCCCCTTGTATTCTCATTCCTTGCTCTCCATTCCCCTCCCCCCATCTTTCTATCACAAACCCACTGCCTCTAAATTTTATCCTACCTCCTGTGTGTCTTTGGCCCCAGCTTCTTTTCCTGCAGCAAGCTTCTTCTCTTCGACCTGCAGGACTTAAAACAGAACTGCTAGCCATGATCCCTTCGGTTCGCGGGACAGGTTGCTCCACAACATTGCTGCTGGCCGTGATTGCTGCTATCTTCACTTCTACGGCCCATGGGAGCAACCAGTCCTGCAGGCACAAAACTATTGCTGGCCACGATCCCTTTGGCCCCCGGGACAGACGTCTCCTGCAGGCACAAAAAATGCTAGCAACAATCGTGGACTCCTTCACATCTGCAGCCTGTGGGAGCAGCCTGTCCCGTGGGCCAAAAACGGAACTGCTGAATGTGATCCCTTCGGTCTGTGGGGCAGGCTGCTCCTGCACTCACGTCGCTGCTGGCTTTACTTCTTCGGTCCATGGGCAGGCTGCTACTGTGAAGAAGTGAAGGAGGCCACTAGCATTTTTTGTGCCTGTAGGAGCAGCCTGTCCCGCAGGCAGACAACAAACTGCTGGCTGCAATTTTGGTGCCCTTGAACAAGAGCACCCCCATATCATGCTTGCCCAGTTTACTGGATAGTGCCGGCCCTGAGCATATAGCCTGTGAGCCTGTGAACATTCATAGACCCTTACCCACTACTGGGAAAGCTTCCTGTTAGACTAGAAACCCATGCTGAGTACTGGTGTCTGTAAGCACACACTGCACACTGACACAAGGGATCCTGTGCTGACTGCTGCTGCCACTATTGTTGCCGCAGTTTTCTGCTTTAGATGAGTGGAAGGAGGGGAAGGAGGCTGGAGTCCTGCTATTTTGATTTCATCATCATCTGGGGTCACGTGAATTTTCAGTTGTTAAAATGGGGTCATACAGGATAAAAGTTTGAAAAGCACTAGCATAGATTGTGGTTCAGATTTGCTGTGGTCCTATTGGATCTGTAGGCTGCCTTCACTACCATTGACCCTGATATCCTTTTGCAGTAATGGGAAGTTGGTATCAAGGACACTGTGTTAACCTGATTCACACCTTTTTTTAGAAAGGTTAGGGCTCTTCAACCTGGAAAAGAGACAACTGAGGGGAGATATGATAGATGTCTATAAATTAATGAATGGAGTGGAACAGGTAAACGTAGATTGATTGTTTATGCCATCAAAATATAGAAAGACTAGGGGACATGCAATGATGCTACAGCGTAACCTATTTAATACTAATAAGAGAAAATATTTTTTCACTCAATGTGTAATCAAACTCTGGAATTTGTTACTGGAGGATGTAGTAAAAGCTATTAGTGTAGCTGGGTTTAAAAAAGGTTTGGACAAGTTCCTGGAGGAAAGAAAGAGTTGTTAGCGGGATGGGAATAGCTGGGAGATGAAGAAAAACAGTGGACAAAACTGAAAGGGGATATTTTAAGGGCAACCATCCTTTCTGTTAGAAAGGAAAATAAATGTAAAAGGAAAAAGGAGTCCACTATGGTTCTCAAAGAAGTAGCTGAATAGGTGAAGAAAATGCGAGAGGCCTTCATGAAATACAAGAGATCACAGAGAGAGGAAGACAAGCATCTATGTTTGGAAAAATTGAGAGAAGCTAGCAAAGTAGTGAGAAAAGCAAAGGTACAAAAAGAAGAAGAAATAGCCAATGCATTAAAATGTGGGGATAAGACATTTTTCAGATATGTTAGTGAGAAGAGGAAGGGCAAAAGTGGTATAGTCAGACTCAAGGATGCAGGGGAGGAATATGCAGAAACTTATGAGGATAAAGCAGAATTGCTTAACAAATATTTCTGTTCTGTTTTCACAGATCAAGGGCCAGGAGCAGGACCTCAGAAAACACCCACAAATAGTTACCAAAGCGATAGGGATCTCAAACAATTTTCAGAAGACTGTGTTCATGAGGAGCTAGCTAAACTAAGGGGTATGTTTACTAAACCGTCCTAATGTTACTGGCGCTAGTTGCAGCAATAATGTGAAGAATGCCATATAAGGAGTGAACATTCCAGTCCTAAGGTAGCAAGAATATGTAGCGCACGATAGTGGGTGCCGTGCCACGTTAACAAGCGTTAACTCCAAGTACATGCCAGTGCAGTGTTAGAAGCTATAATGATGTAGCCCACTGGTTACTGCAATGACTGTGGAGGCAGAGGTCATGGGTTTGATCCCACAGTGGTGTAATCTAAAAAGGCTGTCTGAGGCATTTTCTTTAAATTTAAATCAGTGCTGCCAGCAAAAACACCCTCACTGTGCCCTAACCTAAGGTGCCTCATAAGGCGCCCTATAGGTCACATTATAAAGTGCCCTGTCTGCCAAGGCACCCTATAATGTGCCCTATAAGGTGCTGTATAGGGCGCCTATGAGGCACCTTAGGCTACAGCACTGTGAGGGTGTTTCAGCTGGCAGCACTGTTGTAAATTAAAAGAAAATGCCTCAGACAGTCTTTTTAGATTACACCACTGCAGGATTGAACTCATGACCTCTGCCTCCACAGTCATCGAAGTAACCAGTAGGCTACATCTCTATAGGTACTACTACACTGCTGGCTGGCTACAGAAAGACTGCTGGTCACCACACAAAGTGTGCTGTGGTCACCAGGATAGGGTAAACCCACCCGTACCCATGATGCACTGCACATGCAGATCAGCAGTCTACAGCTGATCACAAGATGGGGTATTGTGATAAGGAAGCTTATCATAGTTCAGGAAGGAGCTATAATAGAGGTGAAGTGACTCTGAACAAGCAACCTGTCTGTTCTGGTAGAAATAATAAAACAGAATGTTTCCGTAAAAGACTACCAGTCCCAGAATGCACCAGGTTTCCAACAGCCATTAGAAGAGCTGAAGTGGAGAAACGTGTGTTCAATCAGGAGGGCTATGAGGTAATCCCCAAGCACTCATCTCCAAGGGCAGGGCTTGATTCAGCACAGCTGCGCTGTGCTAGGGTGGAGCATTCATCTAAGCAGGATAAAAGAAAAGCTTATTCTACAGAGAATCATGTTCATCTTGATCATCAGAAGCACCTTGTTCATCCTGATCATCATCAGCAAAAGCCAGAGCTGACGGACAGAGAGAGAAAGAAACACTTTGGAAGAAAGAAGAGTAAAGCATTTGGAAGGTCTAAAGGAGTCCATAGCAGTACGTATACTGGGAGGCATTCCAGAGGCAAGCATACACCATTGGACTGGGGAAAGCCAGAGGAGTGGGGTTGCAGAGCCAGGAATCCCCGGACGGCACCTGTGAGGGAGATGGCTGCACTTGGAAGGGACCCTAAGACCAGTGCAAGAAGGTATGTGAAGAGAGATCCAGTGTCCAGGGATCTTGATTGGAAGGCTGGACATAAGAACTGGATTACATACTAGCCAGGATATTTAGAGAGGAACTCTAACAGCAATGGAAGCTCAGGTATGAACACTGATCTATGCCCTAGCTCTTCACTGGGAAGAAAGCACGGAAACAAGTATTGTCCTGAGAGTGCTCCATTGAGAAATTCCTCTGTGCCAATCCATGATATGGAACCTATGATAGTTGAAGAAGGGGGAGATGTTGAATACATGGATTGCTCTCTGTCTAAACGTCTGTGGTAAAATGCTGTCACAAAAATACAACAACCATCACAAAGAAATATAAACTTGTTCTTTAATCTACTCAGAAAAGCTTCTGAGTAGGATTTGAGCCACGTAATAGAAAGTAAACCAGCCAAGAGGGTTTCAGCTGGTAATTGTTAGCAATTGAGCCTTGCCTAATTGCCAGTGAGCTCTGAAGGGACACTTCTGAGTGTGTGTGAAGATACAAGAGGTTATCCCTGAAAAAGAACAGTTTTTTTTCTACTTTGTGGGGTTTTGTTTGTTCTTTGAAGCACTGCTAAGAAGATATTAGCAGGTGCCTACAGAAAAGACCTTTTGATTCCCATCCAGGTCTTTATGCTTTGATTTGATTGCTTAACAAGTTCAGCTGTTGTTTTTCCTTATTTGTTTTTCTAATTATAATACTGAAAGCAAGTATTCCTTTTTATGTGCTACCAAGTATATCTGTGTTGGGAGAAATAACCCCATAAATAAAATATCTTCTTTGCTTTACCCTTGAGCAAGCACAACTAATTTATTGTGAACGGCTGAGTCTGGTATGAATGGACTACATTTCCCACAATCCTTTGCAAGTCATATTAATATTTGCCTTTGCCAAGACTGTGGACATTCTCACCCAGCGCCCCCGTTGACAGTATGCACCCCCACAGCACCTCGGCCTGGTAGGGGGAACTGACCGTGTGTGGTACTGGCACAGAGTAGCTACAGACTGTGACTTTGTGCAGGTCATGTGCTTACCCAGTATGGCATATCTTATGTTCTTATTTAAGAAGGGACCCAGGATATCAATGCTTGAACCAATACAAGCATTGTGGAACCTGTGTCCCTTGGGGAAACTGCTAGGTACGTATGACCTAGATTGGCCACTGTTGGAAACAGAATACTGGGCTTGATGGACCTTGGTCTGACCCAGTATGGCATATCTTATGTTCTTATGTTCTTATGTTCTTATGTTCTACCCTGAGGGTGAGGTGGGGTGGCCAGCAGCAGGTCTGCAGCACCTGTCTTTGCTGAGATAGGGTATGTTGCAGGTCACCATCTGTACCAGTGTGTGATAGGTAGTCCTTGCAGACATGCTTAGGATATACCTGTATCCATCTGTATTTCCCAGTCACATATAGCCCCTGTGGACTATGATAGACCCAGAATAGTGCATATTCTGTGTGGGTGCCATGGTCACATGTTATAAGTAAAGGGGGGTATTTGGACCCTAAGGCTTATTATGTAGCACCACCCAACCCCGCCCTCTGTGGCTCAGGATCTCTGCAATGGTGGCAGTAGAGGGGACCATCAACCCCAGTCCTGCTGGGAAACAGGCACCCTACAGGGCAGTCAATGCAGATCTGTACGCATCAATAAGGCAATGGCAGACAGGCATAATGCTGGAAAAGCTCAGCTCAGCTGCTCACCCCACCACTATCTTTCATTCACCAGCAGAGGACACAGTCAATCTCCACCCGCTGCACCCTGCAAGGTGCTCCAACCATACGCATACTAACTGCAGACAGTCTGCTAGCTAGTACATAGTGCATGTTCTTGGAGAAACTGTGTGCACCCAAAAATGGGATGTGAGGGCACACACACAAAGCAGGTATGTCAGTGATTGGGCACCAGAAAAGAGAACCCATAAATATCACTTGAAAAAAATACTATACAGCACTATGGGGGAACCTAGCCATGCTGTGGTCACTGCTCAGTCAGGGTGAGAGTGACCTCCCAGCATGACATGCTGTGGTCACCCTGTCCATGCAGGTGGTGGTCGGGCACTACAATGTCCCAGCCATTGCCCTATACCCTGTGCAGATGTGTCCTGCCAAGGCCACCCTGTCTGGCCCATACCCACAGTACCTTCCTCCTCATTATGTACATTGGCAGGCTAACACTGGAAACAGTGCAAGCAGTGTGGGCTCAGTAAGGTGTAGACAGCCACAACACACTGGATAGACAGACACACACTCTCAGAGCTATGCCAGCATTGTGCAAATATAGAGGTTTGTGGCAACCCTGGCTGCCACACCAGTCCTGGGCACAGTGCGGGCATTGCTATGGTACGCAAAACTGTTGGGGTCACTCCCCAGGGTGGTAAACACTGTCAGAATCAATAACTGAAACACACTCCACAGATATCAGAAAGGTTGCTATGATGAATCTCTATCAACAAATCATGTTTAACTTAGGATGTGTTAGCTGACATTAATCATAGCAACCTTTTGATATATGTAGAACGTGTTCCCAAGTTTAGGACAGCATTGCTAAGGTATGCAGGTGCCAGTATTGGGAGATGCTGCTCCGCGCAGGGCCCAACAGCCTGACTCTCCATGAGGAGTTGGATAGTGGAGCCTGTGGGTGTGGGTGTTTGTACCCCTGTTGGCCTCTGCTCTAAGGCTGAGTTTCCCAACTCCGGTCCTGGTGGGCCAAATACTGTTCAGGTTTTCATGCTGTCCCTAATGAATATGCATGAGATACATTTGCATACAATGGGGGCGGTGCATACAAATGCAGCACAGGCATATTTATTAGGGACAGCATGACACCTGAATGGTGTTTGGTCCTCCATGACTGCAGTTGGGAAACTCTGCTCTAGGGATTGCACATGTTTATGGTGTCTGTGCCCTGTAGGGTAAAATATAGGCGTTTATGGCTTGTTTATTTAATCTGCAATAACAGTTCCATCTTTATTACCACGGTTTAGTACTGGGTAAAATATAGGGACATGGTTTGCAGGAGCCACAGCTGGAGCTTGAACCTGTGACCTTCTGTTCCTGAACACACTGGCTGTGTGTACTGCACCAAACTGTTGCCACAGAGGCAAATTATTCCCTGGGGCTACCATTAGTGTTCGTTAGACAGACCTTGTCTGTTGCACCGCACCGCACCTACCTAAACAGGGTTTGGCCTTCGTCTGCTGTGGGCAGATGCCACTGCCCCTTCCACCACCAGCAACCCTCCGCCACCATACTGACATGCCCTTATGCCAGTGGTGCTGGTGGTGTGCAGTCCCGCTGCCGCCGTGGCAGAATTGAGTGTCTCGCGGGTCCCCCTCTGTCTTTTAATGCAGCTTTTATGCTCTATTATTCGCACGCGGATGCTCCGTTTGGTTTTACCTACATATAAGAGACTACACGGACATTGTATAATGTAAATAACATGTGTGGTATCACAATTGGAAAAATCATCAATGTGAAACCGCTCCTGTGTTGTTGGATGTATAAAAACCTTTCTTATGGGTAAAACATTTAAACAAACATAGCAATGGCCACATTGGTATTGCCCCTTGTGAACAGAAAGGGGTTTCTTTTCAGTAAAAGCAGAAGGTACCAATAAATTGCGGAGATTAATATTGCGTTTGTGCACCACCATAATTTGAGCGTCTTGAAAAACCAGGAATAGCTTGAATTAGATGCCATTCTTTTTTAAGAATGTTAACAATCCGTTGGGACTGTAATGAATATAGTAGCGGACAAACCAATTTAGTATCTCTCTTGTTTTTGTCATCATGTAATTTATCTGCCTTTGTCTGTAAATGATTGCGTGCTCTAAAATAGGCTTTATGGATGTACCGCTGAGGATAATGGCGAGCTGCAAATCTCTCTTTAAGGTCTTTGGCCTGTGATTCAAATTCACTATCATTTGTACAGTTCCTCCTGACCCTGAGAAACTGTCCGACAGGTAAATTATTTCTTAATGCAGGGTTATGGAAACTATGGTAGTGGAGTAACTGATTCCTGTCAGTTGGTTTCCTATAGAATCTAGTGATAAACCCCTTTCCTTCTCTATGAATTACTAGATCTAAATATGGAATTTGCACCGGGTCATAGGTAATCTGAAAACGTAAATTTTGGTCTAAATCATTTATCCATATATTAAAGGCGGACAAATCTTCTATGGAACCCTCCCATATGATAAAAATGTCATCGATATATCTAATCCACAATTTAATTTTGGATTCTAAAGGATGAGATTTAAGAAAAGTGTTTTCAAATTTGTACATGTATAGGTTGGCAATGTCTGGTGCCATAGACGACCCCATTGCTACTCCCTTAATTTGTTGATAGTATATATCTCTAAAGCAAAATAAATTTTTACATAGTGCTATCTCTGCCAAAATTAAAAGAAAGGGGGTGGAAATGCGTGTGTATTCAGTCCTAACCACTAAATATTCCTCTCATAATGCTCAATGCTTCAGACTGGGGAATGTTGGTATATAATGCTTCAACATCTAAAGTAACTAATAGAACTTCTGAAGTTAATTCTCTAAGGGGTATGTTTACTAAACTGCGTTAGTGCAATTCGCGTTAGGAGCCGCGGTAGTGACAGAAACCCCAAATAAGGACATGGGCGGTACATCGTTAACACTAACGCGCGTTCCAAAAACTAACGAGCGTTACAGGGCGCCGTGGCGCGTTACTGCGCGTTAATCGTAAGAAGGCGTACAGACACAAATCACTGAACAGAGCTGTAGCACAATGGTTACTGTACTGACTGCTGTTACAGGCAGCATGGGTTCGAGTCCCCAGTGTGCCTAACGCAGAAGGCTGGCCCAGGCATCACCCTGTACATTACATAAGGAATGAGGAGGCATGTTTTTCTTTACGTTCAGTAGTGGTGTCAGAAACACACCCTCGCAGTGTGCGTAGCCACGTACGTTGGTGCGTGCGTGGCTGCGTGCGTTGGTAGTGGCGTAGCTACGTGCGTTGGTGCGTGCGTACAATCGTGCGTGGGTACGTGTGTTTTTACCAGCGTGGGCACCTTATATTACAGACTCTTTAGGGTGTCTTGCACCTATGCATTATGCTAACAGATGTACGTGTGATGGCCTATGGTTTATCAGAGCCTGTGAGCAGGTGATGGATTTACCCAGGGTTGGATTGTGCCAGTCACACCCATGATGCACTGCACATGCAAATCAGCTGTCTACAGATACACACCATGGGGAATGCACCCCCACAGCACCTCGGCCTGGTAGGGGGAAGTGACCATGTGCACCCCCACAGCACCTCGGCCTGGAAGGGGGTACTGACCGTGTGTTGTACTGGCACAGAGTAGCTACACACCGTCACATTGTGCGGGTACTGTGCTCACTCTGAGGGTGCAGTGAGGCACCCAGCACCAGGTCCACAGCACCGTCCATGGCTGAAAGAGGCCATGGCGAAGGTCCAAAGCAGTGTTAATGTGTGAGATAGGTAGCTTCTGCAGAAACACCTTGGATATCTCTGTCTGTTTCAGTCAGGTGTAGCCCCCGTGGACCATGTACCACTACCCCCTCCCCCAGGGCCAAGGGTGGCAAACAGGGTCTCCTAACAATAGATCCACATTCTACCTCCCTGCAAAGGTGGCAGTAGAGGGGAACAGCAACCCCAGTCCTGCTGAGGAACAGACACCCTACAGGGCAGTCAATGCAGCTCTGTACACATCCATAACACAATAGCAGACAGACACCCCAACCCTATCTGATATTCTCCTGCTACAAGCCATCAGCCGCTGCACCCTGCAAGCCACTCCATCAAGACACATACCAGCTGCAAACAGTCTGCTAGTTAGTCAATAGTACATGTGCCCAGTGGAGATGCATGCACCCAGAACTGGGATGTCAGCATACACAGCAAGCAGATAAATCAGTGACTGGGCCCCAAAAGGAAACCTATATCTATCACATAAGAGAAATATTATATAGCACTATGGGGGTGCCTAGCCATGCTGTGGTCACTGCACAGTCAGGGTGAGAGTGATCTCTCAGCAGGACATACTGAGGTCACCCTGTCTGTGTAGGTGGTGGCCGGGCACTAAAATGTCCCAGTCAGTGCCCTATGCCCTGTGCAGATGCACCCTGGCCAGGTCACCCTGTCCGGCCTATACCGATGGTACATTGCTCCTCATTATGCACATTGGCAGCCCAATACTGGCAACATTGCTGGCAGTGTGGGCTGTGGAAGGTGTTTGCAGCCACCATACACTGGATAGACAGACAGCCACCCCCACACCTATGCCAGCATTGTGCTACTATAGAGGAGTCCAGCAGCCATACCCATCACACCAGTCCTGGGCACAGTACAGGCATGGATATGGTACGCAATACTGTTGGGGGTCACTCCCCAGGGTGGTAAACACTATCAGAGACCAGACCTGCAGCATACACCGCAGACATCAGAATGATTGTTATGGTGGAGCTCAATGAGCAAAATGTGCTTAACGTAGGAATTGATATCTGCCAGTTATCAGAGGAAACGTTTGATAGCTGTGTACCATATACCCAGGTGTAGGGTGGCATTGCTAAGGTATGCAACTGCTAGTATTGGGAGATACAGGCAGGGCCCAATGTCCTGCCTCTCCAGGAGGCATTGGCCAATGGGGCCTGTGGGTGTGGGTGTGTCTGGCCCTGTTGGCTGCTGCTTTACGGCAGAGTCTCCCAACTCCAGTCCTGGTGTTCCAAACACTGTTCGGGTCTTCATGCTGTCCCTCATAAATATGCATGAGCTACATCTGCATACCATGGGGGTGGTGCATAGATATGCAGCACAGGCATCTTTATTAGAGGCAGCATGGAACCTGAATGGTGTGGGGCCCTCCAGGACTGCATTTGCGAGACTCTGCTCTAGGTAATGCGCCTGTTTATGGTGTCTGTGTTTGGTGTGGTAAAATATAGACGTATTAACCATGCGTATTTATTTTATTTATTTATTTAGCATACATTTGTATACCGCTACTTCCAGCGATCAGTAGCGGTTTGATTAACGAAATGGGTTTGTACAATCATGTCAAATTTTTGAAGTATACACACATTGATTTGGAGGAGAAAGCACAGCACACGGGGAAAGGTCATATGGAAATGATTGAGACATTACATATTTACTTATTTACATAAACTGCCACCATGTTTCATTGGGTGGTATCATTTATACCCCTGGGACTATATCAGATTGTATTGGCACTGGAAAAGATGTGTCTTGAGCTTCATCGTATGTTCTCTGCAATAAAGGAGTGTCTTTACTATCACTGTTTAGTGGTGGGTAAAACTTTGGGGACTGGGTTGGCAGGAGCCCCAGCTGGGATTTGAGCCTGTGACCCTCTGGTCTTATAGGCACTGGCTGTGTCTGTTGCACCACACTGTGGCCACAGAGGCAGTGCAGTCCCTGGAGATAGGAAAACTGGCCTGATGAGTCAGAAACCCTGCTCTGCACAATTGTACTGTGGGCTCATTTACCTTGTATGGAGACACAAGTGCAAAGAAACCTCACAAAAAACCTCGAAAAAAGGGGCAAACACCCATAACCAAGCTGGGCAACAGTGATAGCAATGGGCAACAATAACAAACACTCCCAGGAAAGCTCCAATAAAATGAAATGAGTTTTGAAAGGGTCTACGGAGCGTCATTGCTGACGGAAATGGTTTCTCTTCCCTTTAATATGCCTTTAACGACAGGTTTTCATTCACGTTGGAATTGAGCTCTGAAATTCAGCGCGTTAGTGTGAGTGGAGCCTCTCCCTGCCCACTCTCCGCCCATTGACCCCTTCTCTCCGCCCACTCTCCACCTTCTGCGCTGTTTTTATGCGCCGCGGGGCTTTACGATCGTTAACTACGGTTAACGCGCGTAGTATGACGTTAACGGTCGTTGGCGCGTGATTACATGTGTTATACTGCACTTACGATCGTTAACGTCGTACAACGCGCGTTATTCACGTTTACCGCACTTTAGTAAACATACCCCTAAATGTTGAGAGAATATCAATAACGTGTGATGCGTCCCGGACGTAGGACCACATACGTGAAATGTGGGGCCTTAGAAGAATATCCATCAACTGGGAGATGGGTTCCAAGAGTGACCCAATGGCGGAAACAATAGGTCGACCAGGGGGATCTGTGAGTGACTTATGGATCTTCGGGATCACATAAATAGTGGGGATAACCGGTTTATCAACAATCAAAAATTCTTTCTCTTTTTTAGTAAAATGCCCTGTTTCAAAAGCGCTGATTACAATGTTATCTATTGTGCGTTTCAGGGCTTCTGTGGGATCACCATCAAGGCGTAAATAAAATTTTTTGTCATTAAGTTGCCTTAGAATTTCAGCCAAGTATTTATTCTTGTCCATAACTACCATAGTGCCCCCTTATCTGCCAGTTTGATAATAATACTATTGTTTGTCTGTAGCGTTCTAAGAGCCTGTCGTTCAGGAAATGTAAGATTCTGAAATGGTAAACGATCAGTTTCATGAATCTGTTCAACTTGCTGCATAACGACTCTTTCAAAGGCCTCAATAAGGGGATTTGTATTTGGAGGAGGGACCCAAACGGACGGTCTACTAACTATGGAAATGTCGCCATGAAACTCAGGTTGATCATTAAAAAAGTGACGTATACGAATTTTCCTAAAAAACTTATACAAATCAATTTGAGTTTGAAACGGATCATACCTCCTAACAGGCACAAATGAAAGTCCCTTATTCAAAACGGAAATCTCTTCGGTCGTGAGATCGTATCCAGAGATATTAATTACATTGTTAGTTTCTAATAATCCCTTTCGTATGACCGTTCCCCCATCCACTGTCCTCTCCCCCTCCCCCTTCCCCGGCCTCGTCCTCGACCCCTGCCCTGTCCTTGAAAGGTGTTGTGATCGCCATGTTGATTCTTGTAGTGACTCTTTTGTGGTTCTGGTACCGGTGGGAGTCTGGACCGAGAGGTGCTCCTCCCACCCCCCTTCCAAAGGCGGTCCATATTGAAACAATTTTTCCTCTTCTCCTTTTCTATTGGCTGATCGGGTTTGTCTTGTCGAGTTGGAAATAAGGATGCCGAAGCATCCTGATTCCCTATTGATTCACTCCTGCTCCTTTTTTTCTTATGTCCATGAGATTCATCTTTTTCTGGGGACATGCAAGCCTCATTAGATGCACTGTCTCTTCGATCAAAGAAAGTAGACCTTCTCTTAATCCATATTCTGTCATTTTCAACCTTTTTGCACCAGTGGTACACATATCCCACCCTATAGTCCTCCTCATCCCTCTTGAATTTCTCCATCTTTTTTCCTTTCACTTCTTTTCGGAACTGTGACATATTTTTATTAAAGTCCGCATATGTCAACAATAAGCCGCCTGACTGAAGACCGAACACAATTTAGGATAGCTATCCAGAGGGTCGCCATGAGTCGACTCCGACTCGACGGCACTTAACAACAACAACATACTGTTTCAAAATCACTATCACATTTCTTCAATTCTCCTAATTTTTCATCTAATTCTACCTTATACAGTTCAGATTTTTTATTTGCCGTAGTAATTAATAATATCATTAAGTCCAGGGAACATTTGTTCAATATCGCATTCCAACAATCCACAAAGCCCTGTTCGCTTTGGTACAAACCTGGAGCCTTGTTAACTCGTAGGCCTCTAGGTATAATCTTTGATTTACAACATTCCAAAAGGTAAGCTGCATGTAACTCTTCTTTGACCAACTTTTGCGTCAACCGAACTGCATCATCCCATTGTGTATAAAGCTGATCACTCTGGTCTTCTACATCGTCTTCACGGTTTACAAGAGAATGTTGAGACAGCAGCTTATCCAATACATCATCCCCAAAGCTTAAGATGTTTTTCCCTGGGGAGAACATCGCTTCAGAAACGTGGGCACCAAAGGCAGCACACTGCCACGCAGATAAACAGCAACACAGTACGAAAAACGTAGGCAGGTGTGGGTTCTCACCAATACTTTATTAGTCCATACATGTAAAAGGGAGACCTGACCCGACACAGGCCGTGTTTCGATTAATTCTTCTTCAGGGGTTGGCTCACCTTATACTAAAAACACATTACAAATAAATTAAAAACACAAGTATAAAAAAACGAAATAAACAGAATACATCAAGTTAAACACCATGAGGAACGTGATAAAAAATAATAATAAATAAATAAATAACAAGTTTAAAAGCATAATACACAAAAATTATTATTCATAGACCCATAAATATGCACTTATATCAATATGTGTCACACTCAAAAAAGTAAAACATAAGATATTTAAAAGTTCCCTATTAAAACTAAAATGAACACAATGTACATATAAAAAAGGCTAATAATGGCAAATACATAACATTCAAAAGTAGAAACAAATAAATAAAACATATTATAGATACTAATCATGCCACATAGATAAAACCAAGAATTCAAAAGGACATGTAAATGTGGCACGGAGAAATAAAACATGGAGAAAAAACAGAGGAGATGGAGACCAAGGAGCAGGAGTGAAACAACTTTACCTGAAAAAACCGTATTAGGAGTATACTAACACAGTTGATACGTTGCACTGAGTTTGAAACCACCTTTTATGGCTGGAAAGGAGATGAAAGAAGCGAAAAAAGATGAATGATTTCATTAGTGATTTTGTCCAAAAAGTACATTACTCTCATCAAACTATTAAAAACTCTGAACTTTCTAAAAACTGTCACTAGTTATAAGTATGTCAAGCCATCAGAAAAAGCCTTTCTAAATATGGGATACATGGCAATACTGCAAACTGTCACTAGTAATGAGTATGTCAAACCATCAGAGAAAGCCTTTTAAGTATGGGATACACGGCAATGCTGCAACTGTTATATTTTAAAAATATATATCTCCTGTCAGAGGAAAAAACAAAGGACTAAGGGGGTATCCTTTAAAAGTTATAAGGACCTGTCTGAATTCAAAAAGGAGAAGTGAATCATCAACAATATATGGTGAGCATAACCGTAATAAGAGCGAGGGACATTATACCACTACCACTGTTCAAGGTTGACTCTAGGTCAGTAAACCATGAATTATTTCTCCAACGGGCCTGTGCCTGATGAACCAACTGTACAATACTTCCCCAATCTATTGTCTGCCTTGCAATCTGGCGTTTTGGCTATATGGATATTCCATGATTTATGATCCAAAACCAAACTAGATAAGTAACTAAATATTCGATGCGAAATTATCAAGGGCCACCACCGGCCAAAGCAGGCTTTTGGAAAGCAGTTTTATCATTGTACAACCGCGCTTCACAGAACCGTCGGGATGAGGAACAGCTCTGGGGTACAAAATCATATCCGCCATTGACTACCGCTGTCAAGAAATTTTACAAATAAAGAAATGTTGCTAGAATCATTTAAACTAATAACAAATTTTACCCATAGAATGGCTGTAAGAAGTGAATATCATAAAGAACTTACATCCTCAGACTGTCGATACTTGGCACCGTAAAGACAGCATCGGTCACTCAGCGGCACCTTGCTAGATTAAAAAAACGCTAGCGCATGCGTATAAACATTTATACCGCCAGCAGGCGCGCGAAGGAGAATGTTATATACATGAAGAAACTACATTGTCAATCCGTTTAACAATAAATTATGGGAGAAGTAGAACAAACAATAGCATAATAAAATGACGGAAAACCTCGCCTAGTTTCACAACAGGGACTGCACGAACTAGTTAAAAGAGCCAATACTGTCAAATCATATCTAACCACCCAATAACTAATAAAACGAACTAAAAACACATCAAAAGGCCACCCACTTAGACACCAACAAACACCTTAAACTGGATATAAATCATGTGCATCAATAAATAAATAAATAAATTGATAAAACTAATAAAGGATAAAACAATTAAAACAGAGAGCGAAATAATTATATAAATATGTAAACGAATAACCATGTAAGACCATAAAATTATAAATATATAAATATGTATAAAACACGCTATGAGATAAAAAGTGACCTAAATATAACCGATCCTGACACCAAAGTGACCTCACAGGAAAACTGAAAAATCACGTTCAGCATTCAAACCATGTGGAATGAGAGTGTTGAGAGCGAAAATATATTTCTGTTCCATCTGGAGGATAGTTTTCTCTATATTTCCGCCTCTCCAATTTAGTCTTACTTTCTTAATGACACAAAATTTCAAATCTGATAATTTATATGCTTTGTCTATCCAGTGTTGCACCAGCGGTTTGTCTGTCACGCGTCTTTTAATGCAGCTTTTATGCTCTATTATTCGCACGCGGATGCTCCGTTTGGTTTTACCTACATATAAGAGACTACACGGACATTGTATAATGTAAATAACATGTGTGGTATCACAATTGGAAAAATCATCAATGTGAAACCGCTCCTGTGTTGTTGGATGTATAAAAACCTTTCTTATGGGTAAAACATTTAAACAAACAGAGCAATGGCCACATTGGTATTGCCCCTTGTGAATAGAAAGGGGTTTCTTTTCAGTAAAAACAGAAGGTACCAATAAATTGCGGAGATTAATATTGCGTTTGTGCGCCACCATAATTTGATCGTCTTGAAAACCAGGAATAGCTTGAATTAGATGCCATTCTTTTTTAAGAATGTTAACAATCCGTTGGGACTGTAATGAATATAGTAGCGGACAAACCAATTTAGTATCTCTCTTGTTTTTGTCATCATGTAATTTATCTGCCTTTGTCTGTAAATGATTGCGTGCTCTAAAATAGGCTTTATGGATGTACCGCTGAGGGTAATGGCGAGCTGCAAATCTCTCTTTAAGGTCTTTGGCCTGTGATTCAAATTCACTATCATTTGTACAGTTCCTCCTGACCCTGAGAAACTGTCCGACAGGTAAATTATTTCTTAATGCAGGGTTATGGAAACTATGGTAGTGGAGTAACTGATTCCTGTCAGTTGGTTTCCTATAGAATCTAGTGATAAACCCCTTTCCTTCTCTATGAATTACTAGATCTAAATATGGAATTTGCACCGGGTCATAGGTAATCTGAAAACGTAAATTTTGGTCTAAATCATTTATCCATATATTAAAGGCGGACAAATCTTCTATGGAACCCTCCCATATGATAAAAATGTCATCAATATATCTAATCCACAATTTAATTTTGGATTCAAAAGGATGAGATTTAAGAAAAGTGTTTTCAAATTTGTACATGTATAGGTTGGCAATGTCTGGTGCCATAGACGACCCCATTGCTACTCCCTTAATTTGTTGATAGTATATATCTCTAAAGCAAAAGAAATTTTTACATAGTGCTATCTCTGCCAAAAATAAAAGAAAGGGGGTGGAAATGCGTGTGTATTCAGTCCTAACCACTAAATTATAATGCTCAATGCTTCAGACTGGGGAATGTTGGTATATAATGCTTCAACATCTAAAGTCACTAATAGAACTTCTGAAGTTAATTCTCTAAATGTTGAGAGAATATCAATAACGTGTGATGCGTCCCGGACGTAGGACCACATACGTGAAATGTGGGGCCTTAGAAGAATATCCATCAACTGGGAGATGGGTTCCAAGAGTGACCCAATGGTGGAAACAATAGGTCGACCAGGGGGATCTGTGAGTGACTTATGGATCTTCGGGATCACATAAATAGTGGGCATAACCGGTTTATCAACAATCAAAAATTCTTTCTCTTTTTTAGTAATATGCCCTGTTTCAAAAGCGCTGATTACAATGTTATCTATTGTGCGTTTCAGGGCTTCTGTGGGATCACCATCAAGGCGTAAATAAAAATTTTTGTCATTAAGTTGCCTTAGAATTTCAGCTAGGTATTTATTCTTGTCTATAACTACCACAGCGCCCCCCTTGTCCGCCGGTTTGATAATAATACTATTGTTTGTCTGTAGCATTCTAAGAGCCTGTCGTTCAGGAAATGTAAGATTCTGAAATGGTAAATGATCAGTTTCATGAATCTGTTCAACTTGCTGCATAACGACTCTTTCAAAGGCCTCAATAAGGGGATTTGTATTTGGAGGAGGGACCCAAACGGACGGTCTACTAACTATGGAAATGTCGCCATGAAACTCAGGTTGATCATTAAATAAGTGACGTATACGAATTTTCCTAAAAAACTTATACAAATCAATGATGCACCCAGAATAGTGCATATTCTGTGTGGGTGCCATAGTCACATGTTATAAGTGAAGGGGGGTATTTGGACCCTAAGGCTTATTATGTAGCACCACCCAACCCTGCCCTCTGTGGCTCAGGATCTCTGCAATGGTGGCAGTAGAGGGGACCATCAACCCCAGTCCTGCTGGGAAACAGGCACCCTACAGGGCAGTCAATGTTGATCTGTACGCATCAATAAGGCAATAGCAGACAGGCATAATGCTGGAAAAGCTCAGCTCAGCTGCTCACCCCACCACTATCTTTCATTCACCAGCAGAGGACACAGTCAATCTCCACCTGCTGCACCCTGCAAGGTGCTCCAACCATACGCATACTAACTGCAGACAGTCTGCTAGCTAGTACATAGTGCATGCTCTTGGAGAAACTGTGTGCACCCAAAAATGGGATGTGAGGGCACACACACAAAGCAGGTATGTCAGTGATTGGGCACCAGAAAAGAGAACCCA
Source organism: Ichthyophis bannanicus (assembly GCA_033557465.1). Taxonomy (NCBI): domain Eukaryota; kingdom Metazoa; phylum Chordata; class Amphibia; order Gymnophiona; family Ichthyophiidae; genus Ichthyophis; species Ichthyophis bannanicus. The sequence goes on from CM066035.1 coordinate 260,111,741, forward strand.
TAAATATCACTTAAAAAAATACTGTACAGCACTATGGGGGAACCTAGCCATGCTGTGGTCACTGCTCAGTCAGGGTGAGAGTGACCTCCCAGCATGACATGCTGTGGTCACCCTGTCCATGCAGGTGGTGGTCAGGCACTACAATGTCCCAGCCATTGCCCTATACCCTGTGCAGATGTGTCCTGCCAAGGCCACCCTGTCTGGCCCATACCCACAGTACCTTCCTCCTCATTATGCACATTGGCAGGCTAACACTGGAAACAGTGCAAGCAGTGTGGGCTCAGTAAGGTGTAGACAGCCACAACACACTGGATAGACAGACACACACTCCCAGACCTATGCCAGCATTGTGGAAATATAGAGGTTTGTGGCAACCCTGGCTGCCACACCAGTCCTGGGCACAGTGCGGGCATTGCTATGGTACGCAAAACGTTTGGGGTCACTCCCCGGGGTGGTAAACACTGTCAGAATCAATAACTGAAACACACTCCACAGATATCAGAAAGGTTGCTATGATGAATCTCTATCAACAAATCATGTTTAACTTAGGATGTGTTAGCTGACATTAATCATAGCAACCTTTTGATATATGTAGAACGTGCTCCCAAGTTTAGGACAGCATTGCTAAGGTATGCAGGTGCCAGTATTGGGAGATGCTGCTCCGCGCAGGGCCCAACAGCCTGACTCTCCATGAGGAGTTGGATAGTGGAGCCTGTCAGGGCCGGATTTACCTTGAGTGAGGCCCTACGCCAACAAAAATTGTGGGCCCCCAGCAGGGGCAGCCCAAGGGGGGTGTGGGGCCTCATTTGCATAAGGGGCCTCATTTGCATAAATATTTGCATAATGTTACCATATACTAACTTTTAGTAAACGTGCCTCTTAATGAGTGTATGGATAAAGAAAGACTAAAAGATTTCTACATTACTATAATCCAGTGCCAACTGCCAGACACATTAGGAACTACTACAAACACTGCCCATTTAGAACCCATAGTAAACCCGCCGTATCCTAACAGCACTACCAGGACTCACAAAGCACCATACCCTACCTATCAAAAGGCAACACTGCAAATATTAAACCAATACATTTCAGAGAACAACAATACATGACCTACTGGGGAAAGAGAACAAGTGGCAATGTTAAATAGGAATTATATAAACAGAACACCTCAGCTCAGTTACACATGCAGAACATAGACCATCACCAAACAAGTAATCACAATTTAGAAACAGGAAGACAATAATTAAACTGGGAATCCCAAAAGCCAAACTTGGAATGTACAACACTGTAGAAATAAAACTATACATTAATTTGCTCTTGTACTAAACAAAGCGCAGACGTTAATGATGCACATTTACCAGAGCTGACATATTCCAATTAATAAATTCAAAATAAAGAGATATTTTTCTACCTTTTGTGCATTTTTTTCAGCTGCAATTGCTCCAGCCACTTTCTTCTGGTTTCTTCGTGTCTTCTGCTAACTCTCCATCGTCTGCTGTCCATTTGTCCTTTCTTCTCTCTTCTAGTTGTTTTCCATTCTCTCTCTACATCTGCTTTAACATACTAATCTTTCTCCTTTTGCTCTTTCCTCATTCCTATTTCATCCACTCAAATTTTACCCCTCCATCCTCAATCCCCACTTACTCTCCCAATACCCGGCCAATTGTAGATTTTTTATCCCTCCCACACAAAATATTTTTCCCTTCTCCATTTTACTCTTCCAGCCCCATCCCATTCTAATCCTCCCCCAACATCAGCTCCCTTCTAGTTCCAGCCTCACCCAGCATCCATTCCCTTCTAGTCCCTGCATCAGCCCATTTCCAGTCCTAGCCATCCATCAGCCCATTTCCAGTCCTAGCAACCCCCCAACCCAATACCAGTCCTAGCCCCCCATCAACCCACTTACAGTCCTTAACCCCCCATCACCCCATTTTCAGTTTAAGCCCCCCCTATAACCCATTACCAGTCCTAACCCCCCATCAGCCCACTTCCAGTCCTAACCCCATCAACCCATTTCCAGTCAGCCCCCCATAGCCCATTGCCAGTCCTACCCCCCCCATCAGCCCACAGCCCATTACCAGTCCTAACCCCATCATCCCACCTCCAGTTTTAACCCCCCAGCCCATTTCCAGTCCTAGCCCCCCATAGCCCATTACCAGACAACCCCCATCAGCCCACAGCCCATTACCAGTCTTAACCCCCCCAAAGCCCATTACCAGTTCTAACCCCCCCCCAACAGCCCATTACGAGTCCTAACCCCATCAGCCCACCTCCAGTCTTAACCCCCCAGCCCATTTCCAGTCCTAGCCCCCCATAGCCCATTACCAGACAGCCCCCATCAGCCCACAGCCCATTACCAGTCTTAACCCCCCCAAAGCCCATTGCCAGTTCTAAGCCCCCCCAACAGCCCACAGTCCATTACCAGTCCTAACCCCATCAGCCCACCTCTAGCCTTAACCCCCCCCCAGCCCATTTCCAGCCCCAGCCCCCCCAATAGCCCATTACCAGTCCTACCCCCCCCCATAGCCCATTACCAGCCCTACCCCCCCCAGCCCATTTCCAGCCCCAGCCCCCCCAATAGCCCATTACCAGTCCTACCCCCCCCATAGCCCATTACCAGTCCTAACCCCCCCCCCCCCCCCGTCGGCCTAAAGTAAAATTTAATTTAAAAAAAAAAACCTGGTGGCTGCCGCCGCGGGGCCCCCTCTGCTGCCGCGGCAGCACGGACTGACCCACGGGGGCCCCGTCTACAAGCTGAAGCCGTCGGTTCGGTTCGTTCGTTCCTCCCTCCCTCCCTCCGTGCAGGCTGCAGGCTGTGAGAGACGCGAAGGGAGAGCGTCTCTGTTAAGCCCGCAGGGGCTGATGGGAAATTTCCCATCAGCCCCTGCGGGCTTAACAGAGACGCGAGGAGACACTCTCCTTTCGCGTCTCTCACAGCCTGCAGCCTGCAGCCTGCACGGAGGGAGGAACGAACTGAACCGACCGCTTCAGCTTGTAGACGGGGCCCCCGCGGGTCAGTCGGTGCTGCCGCGGCAGCAGAGGGGGCCCCGCGGCGGCAGCCACCAGGTTTTTTTTTAAATTGTATTAAAAAAAAATGAACTTGTTCTTTTTTTGTGGGCCCCTGCCGGCTGTGGGCCCTACGCCATGGCGTACATGGCGTATAGGTAAATCCGGCCCTGGAGCCTGTGGGTGTGGGTGTTTGTACCCCTGTTGACCTCTGCTCTAGGGCTGAGTTTCCCAACTCCGGTCCTGGTGTGCCTAACACTGTTCAGGTTTTCATGCTGTCCCTAATGAATATGCATGAGATACATTTGCATACAATGGGGGCGGTGCATACAAATGCAGCACAGGCATATTTATTAGGGACAGCATGACACCTGAATGGTGTTTGGTCCTCCAGGACTGCAGTTGGGAAACTCTGCTCTAGGGATTGCACATGTTTATGGTGTCTGTGCCCTGTAGGGTAAAATATAGGCGTTTATGGCTTGTTTATTTAATCTGCAATAACAGTTCCATCTTTATTACCACGGTTTAGTACTGGGTAAAATATAGGGACATGGTTTGCAGGAGCCACAGCTGGAGCTTGAACCTGTGACCTTCTGTTCCTGAACACACTGGCTGTGTGTACTGCACCAAACTGTTCGACACTAGGGAGCAGTGATCACGCTGAAGCAAGAACAAACCAACCAGAAGCGTGATTAATTGGAAAGACAGAGTCCTTTATTAAACCTCAGGCCGCCCGACACAGGCCGTGTTTCGCTACCCTTTGTCAGGGGCTGGCCAGGCAAAAAAACTAAAATCATAAAAAACAACCATTAATAATAACATAAAGGAACAGACTGACAAACTTATAAAACACCATCATGCTTATAAATATTTAAATGACATTAAAAACTTTAAAAATTAACAACATACAATACAATAAAATTAATAAATAATGTGAAACAAATAAAAGTGCTCGAAGGTACAAATCATCATAAAATCATATACATGCATAAATTAAATTACCAACCTCTGTTGTGGACTTTAAAAAGTATCATACCACGCTTGTGTAGTAAAATCTAAAAGAACACTGTTGCTAGAGAAACAAAAACAGGACAATTAAAACATTTTTTCATTAAATCAAAATGAAAGGAAAAGGAGGTGGAAAAAACGAGAGGAACAAGACAGGACATAGGTAAAATCCAAAACTTCAATAAATAAATTACATAAGAAGACCTTATGCTGAAAAGAGTATGGTAGCAGGAGTGAGCCAGAAGGTCTCTATCAATAAATCATGAGCCAAAATGTATAATGTTAACCAAGACAGCTCCAGCTGTGGCTCCTGCAAACCATGTCCCTATATTTTACGCTTCTGGTTGGACTGCACCAAACTGTTGCCACAGAGGCAAATTATTCCCTGGGGCTACCATTAGTGTTCGTTAGACAGACCTTGTCTGTTGCACCGCACCGCACCTACCTAAACAGGGTTTGGCCTTGGTCTGCTGTGGGCAGATGCCACTGCCCCCTCCACCACCAGCAACCCTCTGCCACCATGCTGACATGCCCTTATGCCAGTGGTGCTGGTGGTGTGCAGTCCCGCTGCCGCCGTGGCAGAATCGAGTGTCTCGCGGAGTCCCCTCTGCCCGGCAGAGTCCTCCCTGCAGCATCAGCTGCCTCATCATTGGCTCTCAGAGCCGCGAAGGGAGAGTTTCTCTCTCGCAGCTATGTTAATCCCGCCGGGGCTGATGGGATTTCCCATCAGCCCCGGTGGGATTAACAGAGCCACGAGAAAAGGAAACTCCCTTTGCAGGTCTGAAAAGCCCGCGCTTTAGGAGCTGATGCTGCAGGGAGGACTCTGCCGGGCAGGGGGGGGGGCCCTGCGAGACGCTCGATTCTGCCATGGCGGCAGTGGCAGCAGCAGCCAGATTGTGTTTTTTTTAAATCTAGCTGGGCTGATGGGGGGGGAGAGGGTTTAGGCCTGGTAATGGGCTTTGGGGGGGGGGGCTAAGACTGGACGTGGGCTGATGGGGGTTTAGGACTGGTAGTGGGCTATGGGGGGGTTAGGACTGGAAGTGGGCTGATGGGTTAGGACTGGTAATGAGCTATGGGAGGGCTAAGACTGGAAGTGGGCTGATGGGGGGGTTAGGTCTAGTAATGGGCTATGGGGGGGCTAGGACTGGAAATGGGCTGAGGGGGGGTTAGGACTGGAGGTGGGTTGATGGGGGGGTTAGGACATAATGGGCTATGGGGGGCTAAGACTGGAAATGGGCTGATGGGGGGTAGGACTGGAGGGCTGATGGGGGGGTTAGGACTAGTAATGGGCTATGGGGGGGCTAGGACGAAATGGGTTGATGGGGGGCTAAGACTGGAAATGGGCTGATGGGGGGCTGGGATTGGAAATGAGCTGATGGAGGGACTCGGCTAGGACTGGAAATGGATGGGGGAGCTAGGACTGGAAATGGGCTGATGGTGTGGCTAGGAAAGGATTGGAAATGGGCTGATGGGGGCTAGGACTGGAAATGGGCTGATGCGGGGACTAGAAGGGAGCGAATTCTGGGTGGGGCTGGAACTAGAAGGGAGCTGATGTTGGGGGAGGATTAGAATGGGATGGAGCTAGGAGAGTGAAATGGAGAGGGGAAAAATATTTTGTGTGGGAGGGAAGACAAATCTACAGTTGGCCGGGTATTGGGAGAGTAAGCGGGGATTGAGGATGGAGGGGTAAAATATGAGTGGATGAAATAGGAATGAGGAAAGAGCAAAAGGAGAAAGATTAGTATGTTAAAGAAGATGTAGAGAGAGAATGGAAAACAACTAGAAGAGAGAAGAAAGGACAAATGGACAGCAGACGATGGAGAGTTAGCAGAAGACACATAGAAACCAGAAGAAAGAGGCTGGAGCAATTGCAACTGAAAAAAAAATGCACAAAAGGTAGAAAAATATCTCTTTATTTTGAATTTATTAACTGGAATATGTCAGCTCTGGGAAATGTGCATCATTAACGTCTGTGCTTTGTTTAGTACAAGAGGAAATTAATTTATAGTTTTATTTCTACAGTGTTGTTGTACATTCCAAGTTTGTCTTTTGGGGTTCCCAGTTTAATTGTCTTCCTGTTTCTAAATTGTGATTCCTTGTTTGGTGATGGTCTATGTTTTGCATGTGTAACTGAGCTGAGGTATTCTGTTTATATAATTCCTTTCTTTATCCATACAGTCATTAAGAGGCATATTTATTAAAAGTTAGTGTATGGCAACATTATGCAAATATTTATGCAAATGAGGCCCATTATGCAAATGAGGCCCCACAGCGAGTCTCCGCACATGGCCCCACACCCCCCTTGGACCGCCCCTGAGTGGAGCATAAGGGATAGGGCAATATTAGACCACAAGGAAGAAAATGGGAGAAGTACAGGAGGAGAGGAGGTGAATTGGGGGAGTGCTTGAGGAACAGGGAATATAGGGAGAGGGGAGAGGGGAGGAGAGAGAGGGAGTAAAAAGGGGTAGCAGGGAAAGAAGGCAAAGAGCAAAGTTGGATGGCAGGAAAAGGAGAAGGAGGGTGCATTGATGGGTGGCAGGGAAGAAGAGAAATTTGCATGGATAGGGAGAGAAAATAGTGCAAAAGGTGAAGGAAATGGAGTGAGTGCAAAAGGACAGAGGTAGATTTATTTATTTATTTAGACAGGTTTGTATCCCACCTTATACTTCAATCAAAGTGGTCATAATACAAGTGGAAGGTTACAAGTAACATAGGGTAGATAAGACATTAACAGATAAATCTAAGATGAATTAATGTAATAAAATGGGCCTATTGGTAAAACTATTATATATCAAATTATAAGTTTCAGCAAATAGCAGGGTCTTCAAGGCCTTGCGAAAATCTTTGATATCAGTCATAATTCTGAGGTCCATCAGGAGAGAGTTCCAAAGTTTGGAAGCCAGTAAAGAAAGAGCTCTTTTTGAAGTTGCTTGTTTAGTCCTACAGTATCCAGCAGGGGTACTAATTATGTTGTCATTATTGGTGCTGCTTCTTCTTGGTCTATTGATAACATCTCTAGTTATAATATTTTGTAAAGCATCTGCTGACAGGTGATTGTAAATCCTAAAGATAATTAAAAGTGTCTTGAATTTTGACCTGACACTTACTGGAAGCCAGTGCAACTGTTGTAGGACAGGGGAGATATGATCTGTTTTTGCTGTACCAGTAATAATCCATGCAGAAGTATTCTGAACCATCTGGAGAGGGTGTAGAGTTAGCTGAGGGAGGCCTTGATAAAGCAGGTTTCCGTAGTCTAGGAGGGGAGTGATGAGAGCCTGACAACGGTATGGAAATGGTCTTGATGGAGTAATGGCTTTAGTTTTCTCACAATCTTTAGACGATGATAGGCCTTGTTAGCGATTTTAGCAATGTGAGATTTAAGGTTCAATGCCTTATCCAAAATTATGCCAAGGTCGATGCAAGGCAAAGAGAAGCCTACATGCCCACAACCACCCATGCTGCTTCCCAACATACACAGCGAACACATACACATCCTCATGATAGGACAGTGTGCAAGAAGAGAGAGGGAGAGAGTTCAAGAGGGTAACAGGGAAGGAGTGGGAAAAATGCAAGGGTGGGTTGCAGGGGAGTGAGGGAAGAGTGCAAGGGGGTGCAAGGAAGGGTGGGGGTATAGTAACATGGCAGGACTGGGTAGAGAAGGGGATGATTTCAAGAGGGTGGTATGGACAGCACAGGAAGACAAGGGAAAGAAGCCTACACAAACATACAATTACACTTGTAACATACCCATCAGATCTACATCCCACACCCTGCGACACAACTCCCATACCCACCTCTGACACATATACACCCCAACACATCCACACACACATGCACTCCCCAATATAGCCATCTCCTTACACATTCACCCCCACATAGCTACCCCACCATCCCCATCCCCACACACACACTCTCAGATTTGCAAGGCAACCATCTCCACTGTACTCCCCCCAACATACCCACATTCCTTACATTCACATCTCCCAAACATACCCATCCCCCACATACCCATCCCTTCTATACACACTCGCAGACCCCTAACACATACACACATATCATCCCATGTGCTGACATCCAGTACAAACCCCTACAGATAAACACATCATAAACTCAATTTATGCAGTCAAATATACACATCATATCACTGATACACATAGACCTCACATACACCATCAGTCACTAGTCACACCCAATACCCACTGGGGGTTAGCTCGATCCTGACCTTATGAGGCCAGATCGGGGGTCGGTCTGCAGGGAATAAACTTTAGTTTCTGGCGGCCGGCATCGTGGTAATTAAATGGAGCCGTGGTGCCATGGCAAGAGGATGCTATGGTGCTGTGGCTCCATTTAAATGCCTGACTGAGCTATCCGGGCAGTGCCTGTATGTTCAGGCTGAGTTTGAATCACAGTCCCAGCCTGCACATACAGACCTGATTGCGATTCTGATCCCACGGGGCTAGACGTGCCCCGCAGGATCAGAATCGCGCTCCCCTTTGTACGTCCGGCTCAGACCGGATGTACAAAAGGGCTATACGTGCAGGACAACATCAGGCCCACTATCCCGACTAACTCTCACATCACTTGTTATCTTTACCACACTTTACCATGGTTGTTTCAACTGAGTCTCCTGCAGAGACAAGCTTAAGACTGTGAATGGAAGAAAGAGGAAACATGCCATTGTGTCACTTTATAAGAGGCTAATTTCATAAATTCCCATGTAGGCAAAGTGTATTGCTTTGCATGTCTTTGGGGCTTCACATTATAAAATAGGTTCATACAAAAGTGCTTTAAGCTAGGTGTCGTGGTTATCCCTGTCCTGGAGTAGGTTTAGGTGGCGGTGCCCAGATTAGTTCATTGATGTGCATGTCATGATATTCCATAATCTACGTTCATCAATTGAGGTCGCGCCTATGCTCTACCCAAGCTCCACCCTATGCATGCCACAACTGAATTTTCATGAGATTGGCATTTCTGCACATGCTTACAGAATAGTGACCGGTCAAAGCACTCATGGAGGTGCGCATTCATGTGCATAAATCTTTGAAGATAGGGACTTATGCACGTAACTAGTACATAGCTTTCCATGCAGCCCTTATAAAATCAGCCCCTAAATTCAATGGGGCCGCGGCTATGATATCGCACCCCTAAGTGTGCACTTTTCAACTTCTTTTTATTGTTATGGAGAGATGAAGGAATTTATACTGTTGAGTTGTTTTTTTACTTATTTTGTGTTGTTCATTAGTTTTATGTTTATCTTTTTTATCTGGATATATTTAAGTTATATTGTAAATCCCCTTGATCCTGGTTGGATGGGCAGTAATATAAATCTAAAGAATAAATACATGCATATGTAGATAAGATAAAATAAAACGTTAGGAAACATATGATTTACATTTTATCCAGAGCAGAGTAGTTTGTGAGTCAGAGAGGAAAGAAGCATTAAGTCAAGAATGGAGACAAAACTGAGGCTATAAAAACAAAATTCCACACTGAAAGTTACCTATTAGAATTACTGAGACAGAACTAGAAAAGTGGAGAATGTTATGAGATCTTCTTGAAACAATGGAAGAGAACTGAAAGGAGCGAAATCAAAACTAGAGTGGACAAGCAATGTCTACAATATGAAATTCAGAGGAAAGGAGGCGTATACATGGCAAAAGGACTTGAAATGATATGGAATAAAGGGAATCAGATTCGACTTCTCCAGGCCATGGTATTTTCAATAATGTCATATGGATGCAAAAGTTGGAGAGTGAAAAAGATAGGAAGAAAATTGATGCCTTTGAATTATGGTGCTGGCAACGAATACTGAGTATACCATGGATTGTCCGAAGAACAAACCAGTCAGTACTAGAGGAGATCAAATCTAAGCCTTCTTTAGAAGCTCGGATGTCAAGACTTCAACTTTCATACTTTGGACACATTGTGCGAAGAGACAGATCGTTAGACAAAGACATAATGCTTGGCAAGGTAGAAGGTCACCGTAAAAGAGGAAGGCCGGCAATGAGATGGATCGATACAATAACAGCAGCTATGGATACCACTCTATCAACAATGAGCCGTTTAGCTGAAGACCGAACAAAGTTTAGGTCAACTATCCAGAGTGTTGCCAGGAGTCGACATTGACTTGACGGCACTTAAGAACAACAAAGGGAATCAGAAAAGGAATTGGTATTCCACCTGAATTAATGGCTTCTAGGATGTGGGAAGATCAGAGATTTAATGAAAAGGAGCATAAGAAAGGTGTGATCTGCTTATATAAGGAAAACCCAGGTTCTGGTTATGCCAAGGAAGCAAAAATTACCAGAGAAGAAGGAATTGGAAATAGAGAAGATATGTATGTAATCTATCAAGGAGGAGGGATTTTGGATATTCAGGAATAAGTGGGCGGGCAGACTGAATGGACTGGCTAGCCTGTTTCTGCTCTTATCTACTCTGCGACTGTATTGCTTAATGGACATTGTCACATTTATTCATGATAATTTATATAACATTTTATCTGAATCATAATTAAAGTCATTTACAATATAAAAGTTTATACAATAAAATATAGAAAAAATAATGGATAAAGAAATTGTCACACCAACTTGACCTGTGTTGTGAACTGTTGAAGGTCATGAATTCACTTGAATTGTGCCTTCAGATGTCTGTCCTCTGGGAGAGAGAAATCAGTGAGCCAGTTATGGACATCCCTGTCAACGTCAAAAGCAAGTGAAATTGTTGAAAGAATGCATGTGGGGGTGGTTAATGTATTGAAAGAGTGAGCTCAGAAGCAACTCATCAGAAAAACCTTTCAATATGTTCGTAAAATGAAAATATGATGTGATTGAAAGAAAACAATAAAAGATGGAACAGACTGCTTTTATAAAGATGCTCTTTGCCTATTGCCAGAATAGGAATTCAGTGGCACCTATTTCTGTCCCAGTTTTATGGTTGTCATTGGGTTGTCTCTTTCTCTTCTGCCAAAATGTGACTTGCTTACATGCGGAGAGAGCAGAACAGAGAAGAAAAAGAACATGTAAATATTTAAACAAGTAGAAAAGCATGCAGAGCAAGGCTCATGGAGTTCTTTCTAACCCCTCTGCGTGTGTGTATACGTATATGTACTGTATGTATGTGCATATGTTCACACATCTGTGTTTGTATCTGCATTGCTTGTACGTGTTTCTCTGCTTTGTGTGTGAGTAGGGGGAGGGGTGCAAGTGTGTTTGGATGTGTGTAGATATGTATGTGTGTATGTGTGTGTGCCTTCTATCTGCGCTGGCTTTCTGTGTGTGTCTGTGATTGGGAGAGCCCAGATGGAGAGGGCAGTTGAAGGGTGCAATTCCTTAATCATTATGGTTCATTGAATCACTATGGGGTATGTTTACTAAACTGCGGTAACGTTACATAACGCTCGTTATGTAACGTTAACGATCGTTAAGTTACATTAACGCGCGTTATAAAACGCCGCAGAAGGTGGAGAGAGGGCGGAGAGAAGGGATCAATGGGCGAAGTGTGGGCGGGGAGAGGCTCCTTTCACACTAATGCGCTGATCTGAAGAGCTGAATCCTAACGCGATTGAAAACCTGCCGTTAGATGCACATTTGCAGGGGAGAGAAACCATTTAAGTGTCAGCAATGTACAGCATAGGCAGGGAATCCTACAAAAAGTGATAAGTGTGATACATGTGCACAGCACAAAAGGGCACATAAACATTGAAAATGACCTCAACAAACTGGAAAAAAAACATAACCAAGCTGGCCAATAGTGATATTAATGGGAAACATCAACCCCCCCCCCCCCCGAGAAAGCTCCAAAAAAAAGATATTAATCGTGGAAGGGTCTATGCTCCGTCCCCATACAAGGTGAATGAGCCCACAGTGAAATAGCGCTGATCAGGGCTTTCCCTTGTTATAGGACAGGTGTCCTATGGCCAGGGCCGGCCCGTCCATTGAGCAAGAATGTTTTTTGCACAGGGCCCCGCGTTTCGGGGGGCCCCGCGCAAAGAACATTCTGCTTTTTCTTAATTGAATTTAAAAAAAAAAAAAAGCTGGTCGCTGGCGCCGCGGCGGCATGGAGTGTCCCGCGGGGCTCCCTCTGCCCGGCGGAACTCTCCCGGCGTGGCTGAGCCCCTCTCTGCCGGCTTGCAGATACGCGAAGGGAAAGAGTCTCCCTCGCGTCTCTGTTAAGCCCGCAGGGGCTGATGGGAAGCAGGGGCTGATGGGAAATTTCCCATCTGCCCCTGCGGGCTTAACAGAGACGCGAGGGAGACTCTCTCCCTTCGCGTATCTGCAAGCCAGCAGAGAGGGGCTCAGCCGCGCCGGGAGAGTTCCGCCAGGCAGAGGGAGCCCCGCGGGACACTCCATGCCGCCGCGGCGGCAGCGGCCAGCTTTTTTTTTTTTTTTTAATTGCCATGAGCCGAGGGGGGGCGGGTAGGACTGTCAATGGGCTAGGGAGGGAGGGAGGGGGGTTAAGACTGGCAATGGGCTAGGGAGGGAGGGTTATTAATACTGGCAATGGGCTAGGGGGGGTGTTAAGACAGGCAATCCTCTAGCCAGGGGGGGGGGATAAGTCTGGCAATTGGCTCGGGAGGGAGGGGGGTTAAGACTGGCAATGGGCTAGGGAGGGGGTGTTAAGACTGGCAATGGGCTAGGGGGGGTGTTAAGACTGGCACTGGGCTAGGGAGAGGGGGCGTTAAGACTGGCAATGGGCTAGGGAGGGGGGTTAAGACTGGCAATGGGCTAGGGAGGGAGGGGGTTAAGACTGGCAATGGGCTAGGGAGGGGGGTGTTAAGACTGACAATGGGCTAGGGAGGGGGGGTTAAGACTGACAATGGGCTATGGGGGGGGGGGTTAAGACTGGCAATGGGCTATGGGGGGGTTAAGACTGGCAATGGGCTAGGGAGGGAGGGGTGTTAAGACTGGCAATGGGCTAGGGAGGGAGGGAGGGGGGTTAAGACTGGCAATGGGCTAGGGAGGGAGGGAGGGGGGTTAAGACTGGCAATGGGCTAGGGAGGGGGGGTGTTAAGGCTGGCAATGGGCTAGGGAGGGAGGGGGGTTAAGACTGGCAATGGGCTAGGGAGGGGGGTGTTAAGACTGGCAATGGGCTAGGGAGGGAGGGGGGTTAAGACTGGCAATGGGCTAGGGGGGGTGTTAAGACTGGCAGTGGGCTAGGGAGGGAGGGGGTTAAGACTGGCAATGGGCTAGGGAGGGGGGGTGTTAAGACTGGCACTGGGCTAGGGAGGGGGGTGTTAAGACGCAATGGGCTAGGGAGGGGGGGTTTAAGACTGGCAATGGGCTGGGGGGGTTAAGACTGGCAATGGGCTATGGGGGGGTTAAGACTGGCAGTGGGCTATGGGGGGGGTAAGACTGGCAATGGGCTGTGGGCTGATGAGGGCTGGCAATGGGCTATGGGGGGGGTTAAGACTGGTAGGGGCGATGGGGGGGGGTTAGGACTGGTAGTGGGCTGAGGGGGGGGGTAGGACTGATAATGGGTTATGGGGGGGCTAGGACAGGAAATGGGCTGATGGGGAGGGGTTAGGACTTGAGATGGGCTGATGTGGTTAGGACTGGTAATGGGCTGTGGGCTGATGGGGGGGGTTTAGGACTGGCAATGGGCTATGGGGGGCTGACTGGAAATGGGCTGATGGGGGGTGAGGACTGGTAATGGGTTATAGGGGGGGCTTAAACTGAAAATGGGGTGATGGGGGTTAGGACTGGAAGTTGATTGACGGGGGGCTAGGACTGGTAATGGGTTGGGGGGTTGCTAGGACTGGAAATGGGCTGAGTGGAAAGGGAGGCTTGAACTGCAAATAGCTGATGGGGAGGGGGCTTGGAATGGAAATGGGCTGTGAGGGAAGGGAGCTAGGACTGAAAATGGGCTGATGGAACAGCTAGGATAGGACTGGAAATGGGCTGTTGGGGGGAGCTAAGATTGGAAATGGGCTGTGGTGGGGGCTTGAATTGAAATGGACTCATGGAGGGGCTAGAACTGAAAGTAGGCTCATGAGGGGGCTTGGACTGGAATTGGGCTGAGTGGAGGGGAGCTATGATTTGACATGGGCTGATGGTGGGGCTAGGAAATGACTAGAAATGGGCTGATGGGTGGGCTAGGATTGGAAATGAGCTGATGAAGGGACTTGGACTGGGAATGGATGGGGGAGCTAGGACTGGAAATGGGCTGATGGGGGGCTAGGACTGGAAATGGGCTGATGCAGGGACTAGAAGGGAATGGATGCTGGGTGAGACTGGAACTAGAAGGGAGCTGATGTTGGGGGAGGATTAGAATGGGATGGGGCTGGGAGATTAAAATGGAGAGGGGAAAAATATTTTGTGTAGGAGGGATGAAAAATCTACAATTGGCCAGGTATTGGGAGAGTAATTGGGGATTGAGGATGGAGGGGTAAAATTTGTGTGGATGAAATAGGAATGAGGAAAGAGCAAAAGGAGAAAGATTAGTATGTTAAAGCAGATGTAGAGAGAGAGAGAATGGAAAAAAAAATAGAAGAGAGAAGAAAGGACAAATGGACAGCAGACGATGGAGAGTTAGCAGAAAACATGAAGAAACCAGAAGAAAGTGGCTGGACCAATTGCAACTGAAAAAAAAATGCACAAAAGGTAGAAAGATATCTCTTTATTTTGAATTTATTAACTGGAATATGTCAGCTCTGGGAAATGTGCATCATTAACATCTGCGCTTTGTTTGGTACAAGAGGAAATTAATTTATAGTTTTATTTCTACAGTGTTGTTGTACATTCCAAGTTTGGCTTTTGGGGTTCCCAGTTTAATTATTGCCTTCCTGTTTCTAAATTGTGATTCCTTGTTTGGTGATGGTCTATGTTCTGCATGTGTAACTGAGCTGAGGTATTCTGTTTATGTAATTCCTATTTGACGTTGCCACTTGTTCTCTTTCCCCAGTATTCTCTGAAATGTATTGGTTTAATATTTGCAGTGTTGCCTTTTGATAGGTAGGGTATGGTGCTTTGTGAGTCCTGGTAATGCTGTCAGGGTACGGCGGGTTTGCTATGGGTTCTAAATGGGCAGCGTTTGTAGTAGTTCCTAATGTGCCTGGCGGTTGGCACTGGATTATAGTAATGTAGAAATCTTTTAGTCTTTCTTTATCCATACACTCATTAAGAGACATGTTTACTAAAAGTTAGTGAATGGTAACATTATGCAAATATTTATGCAAATAAGACCACTTATGCAAATGAGGCCCCACACCAAGTCTCCGCACATGGCCCCGCACCCCCCTTGGGCCGCCCCTGCCTATGGCATGCACATGTCCCGCAACAGCAGGGTGGGCATGTCGGAACGGGCAACTGGACAGATGCTGGAAAAGGGGATACAGAGGGCCGCAGGCGGCACATGCTGTGGTGCAGCTGGGCCACAGTGCGGACTAGGGTGATGCCTAGGTGGCCCATACGAATGCTGAAACAGCAGAGCAGCTAGACAGCAACTGCTGAAGGCCCAACATGGGCATGACTGTGCTTCCCACAGTGTCACAGGGGATAGTATCCAGCAGCTACCCCCAAGGGCATGGAACAGTGGCAGGCAGTTCTGGGGGGAAGCGTGGACACCTATACAGGCACCCCTACCTCAGAACCCGCACCATAGGCAGCCGCCTACCCGCACACTGGATGGCCTGAGACTGCACTCCACCAGCACCATCAGCAGAAGGACATGTCAGCATGGTGGCAGAGATATACTGGTGGTGGAGGGGGCAGTGGCAGCTGCCCAGAGCAGACCGTGGCCTAGCCCTGTGTAGGTGGGTACCATGCACTGCAACAGACCGGCCCTGTCTGACGAACAGTCATGGTATCACCAGGGAATACACAGACTCTGTGACAACAGGGTGGTGCAGTGCACAAAACCAGTGTATTCAGAAGCAGAAGGCCACAGGATCAAGTCCCAGCTGTGGTGCCTGCCAACACAGTCCCCATATTTTACCCACTACTAAAACGTGATAATACAGACAGAACCTTTATTTCAGATGACGTAAACATGTCCAAAACACCTACATTTTACCCTACAGAGCACAGACACCATAAACATGCACATTACCTAGAGCAGTCTCCCAAATGCAGTCCTGGAGGGCCAAACACCATCCAGGTTCCATGCTGCCTCTAATAAAGATGCCTGTGCTGCATTTCTATGCGCTGCCCCCATGGTATGCAGATGTATCTCATGCATATTCATGAGGGACAGCATGAAAACTCGAACAGTGGGCAAGGTGCAGATGTCCTAGACATCAAAATGGTAGATAGAATGTGTCACATGCCTCCTCAATTCTCACCACCACCAAAAAGTTGTCTAATAGACAATATTTTGGTGGTGGTGAGAAGCAAAGAGGCATGTGACAAATTCTATCTAACCTTTTAGATGTCTTGGAGATCTGCACCTTACCCACTCACAATCTTAAATGACAGAGGTGTAAGGCAGGGGTCTCCAAATCCAGCCCTAGAGGACCACAAACCAGTCAAGTTGGCAGGATATCTCTAATGCATATATATCTCATGCATATTCATTAGGGCTATCCTGAACACCCGACTGGCCTAGGGGTTCAAGGAGGACTGGTTCAGAACCACTGCTCTAGGGATAAGGAGGCATCTGCTGGATGGCTTTGGTAAATGTTTCCTCCAGAGTCCTCTGCTTCATTAACCAGGGGCATGTGCAGAAAAGATATATCGCAACTGAAGGGGGTTGGGAGGGTCTTTTTCCTTTGGGGATGCTGAAAACTGTCTTGTGCACCTGCGCTTTGACTGCGACCTGTCACATGAGGTCAGGTGTGGAATTTTGTGGCATCATGTCAGTGCTCAAAAAGTTTGGATTTTGGAGCATTTTGGATTAGGGAAAGCAAGAAGGGCAGGCTCACTTATAGAGGGAGGAGGACTCGAAAACTGCAGATAGGGGGTTTTAACTCCAAAAAATGTCCATCCTTCTGCCTTCTGGACATTAATGCAAAATTCTTTCGAATCCTGAAAAAAGTCAGACAGTTGGCAATCCTAACCTCTAGATTCCTGAACATATCTAATAGGCCACCTCCCCCCTTCCTAAACATTTGCACTCAAAGTATGCGTGTAATTTGCAATTGCCCACTGGCATTATACTGAAAGATAGAGCAGTATAAAAATACCTCATTAAATAAATAAATAAAAATTATACAGAGCAATCAATAAGAAAAATGTATGATTAAGTCATTAATTTGCACAGTAGAGCTAACAACAAAGAAAATGAAATATAGAACAGCATGACTAAAATGCATTCAATTAGAGGTAGGGAATTATTAACAATCCTTGTGTGTGTATCTGTAGTGTGTGTGTGTCATGTGTCTGTGTGTGGTGTGCATGTATTTGAATATCTCTTGTATGTGTGCTGTGCATGTCTTGCATTGGGGGGGGGGGAGAGTTGTGGATTGTGAAGCAGTTGTGGCGGTTGGGAAAGATTGAGGTGTGTTGAATTACTTGCAAGGGTAGTGCAGTGGGGCAATTTGTAGAATGGCAATGCCTCATGGGGGTAGTTTTTGAGGATGGGGACAGTTGCATGGGGTAGATTTTGGGGTGGTGCAGCTACTGGAGGTATGTTTTAAGGGTGGGGGTGGCAGAGCAGTTTACCCATTCTACCCCATTCATTAATTTATAGATCTCTATCATATCTCCCCTTAGCCATCTCTTTTCCAGGTTGAAGAGCCCCAACCTTCTTAGCCTCTCTTCATAGGAGTATCCTTCCATCCCCTTTACCATTTTGGTGGCTCTTCTCTGTAGCTTTTCTAATAACGCTATATCCTTTTTAAGATACAGCGACCAAAATTGCACACAATATTCAAGGTACATGAAATGATACGGAGGCATTATAATATCCTTTGTTTTATTTTCCATTCCTTTCCTTATGTTACCTAGCATTCTATTTGCTCTCTTGGCCACCGCTGCACACTGGGCGGAGGGTTTTAACATGTTATCCACAATGACACCTAAATCTTTTTCCTGGGTGGTGGTTCCTAATGTGGAACCTTGCATCGTGTAACCATAGTTTGGGTTGTTCTTTCCTAGGTGCATAACTTTGCACTTGTCCACATTAAATTTCATCTGCCATTTGGATGCCCAGTCTTCCAATTTATCAAGATCCTCTTGCACATTAACCTTTAGTAAACATGCCTCTTAATGAGTGAGTATCTGAAAACCATTTGCATGTATAGTGACGATAAAGAAAGGCTACAATCAATGTTCCCTCTAATTTTCTGTAGGCTGTGTGCGCATAAAATATCAGCTGTGCAGCTTTTGAAGGCAGGTAAAATTTTTGTGTGCCGCATAACGACACTTGGAGTTATATACTTTAAAATTTGACTACATGTCAGAATACAGTATGTACACCACATTGATTACACTAGAAAATATTGTAGAACTTGTGAAAACCGTAAATACACAACTTTTAAATTTTAAGATGTCTGTTTTCTATCAGAATCAGAACCGTAATTTTTGTGCGCTCTGTTGTAAAGTATGTGCGCTCGCTCGGCAAGGTGTGTGCGCGCGCATACGCGCACAGCTTAGAGGGAACAGTGGCTACAATATATCTGCATTACCACCTCCAGTGCCAACTGTCAGGTGCATTACTCTAAAACCTGCTCATTTAGAACCTATAGCAAACCTTTCATATCATAACAGGACTCACATAGCACCTAACCTTATTTATCAAAAGGTAGCTCTACAAATATTAAACCAATACATCTCTTCCTGGGAAAAGAGAAGAAGTGGGTCTACTCGTACACAGTAACTAGACGAAGAGAATAGCATAGTTCTGTCATACACGCAAAAAACAGACAGACCGTCACCAAATACAGAACAAGGGATCACGATTTAGAAATATGAAGACAATAATTGAACAGGGAACCCCAAAAGCCAAACTTTGAATGCACCACAACATTGAAAAAATTAAGCTATGAAATTAATTTCCTCTTAAATTAAACAAAGCGCAAAGACATCAATGCACATTTCCCAGAGCTGGCATATTCCAGTTATAAATTGAAAATGAAATACTTTTATTCCTACCTTTTGTTGTTTGGGCATTTTATTTTTCAGTCACAATTGCCTCGGTCTTCTTGCGTTCTTTGTGTCTTCTGCTAACTCTCCATTGTCTGCTGTCCATTTGTCCTTTCTTCTCTCTTCTATTTTTTTTCCATTTTCTGTCTACATCCGCCTCTAACATACTGATCTTTCGCTTTTTGTTCTTTTCTCCATTTCTTTTATTATTCATTCATCCATTCAATTTCAATCCTCCATCCTCAATCCCCTTTTGAGATTTCACCTTGCAACTTTCCATCTACTCTTCTAACCTCCAGCCCAGCTCTTCCACTTCTCATCTCACGCCTTCGCTAGTCTCTTATCCTCCTCTGTCTTTTACCCACTCCCCCATTACCACATTTCAACCCTCTGTAATTATCATCCTCCTTTCACTCATCTCCTTGCCAGCTTCCCATAGCCTCTCTCACATACTTCCATCATGCCCATCATTTCCCCCTCTCTTTCTTACCACCATCTCCCAATCCCCTCCCCCTTCTGCTTTACCCCCAAAGTCCAGCATCTCATGCTTTGTCATCCACTTCCCCAGCCCTTTCCCCCACTATAGACCACCCCCCATAGACCATCATCTTTCTATCTCCTTCTCCTTCTCTATCCTCTCTCCCTGCAGCATCTCTCATATCTCCCTTCCCAGCCCAACGTCTTCTCTCTCTCCCCTGTTCCCCAATATATCCTTTCTCTATAACTTAAAATCCACCTCACTCTCTCTTGATATACATAAATATATATATATATCTATACATCCCCCATCCAGCATATCCCATCTCTCCTTTTCTCCCTCTCTCTGTTCTCCCCCCTGGGAAAAAATATTGTGCAATACCATCCCTGGCGTCTTCTTTCTTTTTTTGAGTCAGCGGTTAGAAAGATCTCATAGCACCATCCCAGCTTTATCTTTCTTCCTCTGAGTCAGCATGGAGCAGCCAGGGCTGCCTGTAGCATTCACTTCCGGTGAATGGCCCCACGCACACTGGAAGAGAATTCTACGGGCAGCATTGTCTGCTGTTGCTGACTCAGAGAAAGAAAGATGAAGCTGCACAATGCCAGAGCTGCATGCACAGTGAGTTATGCCAGCTTCTGGGCCTACCATCTGAGTCCCCACTTACTTTCCCAACACCCAGCCAAACTGCCTTCTTCTTTCCTCCCACCCAATTTTAAAGTCTCCACCTAAGTCCTAGTCCCTGCTGTCCCTGATCCCCAGTACTGCCTCCTACATCCCTTCCACACACCCACCCAGTTACTTCCTTCTCTGACATTCATTAACTCTCTCTTTCTTCCTTCTTACCCAGCATTCATTCTTATGCCCCTCTATTTCATCTCTTCCCTCTGTATGATCTTTTTTCTCCCCTCCCACACAAAATATCTTTTCCCGTCTACATCCTCACTCCTCCAGCTTCTTTTTTTCTCTATCCAGCCCAGGAAGTGCCTCTGTTTAACCTCTACGTACTCTACATACTGAGCTATGCTTGCAAAGACTCAAAGGAGTGCAGGACACATGTATGAATTCCTGATCATTAGGATGGAAGACTCCCCACACATCCAATAGCCCCCCTCTTGATAAAACTCCTCAAACTCATTACTATTAGAAACCAATTGCCTTCCCACCATTGCCTGATCTAAACCAGTGTCAGCCACGGCATTATAATCCCTTGCAATGATGAGGGGGGCCTCCTCTGTGCAATCAATGCACCCATTTTAAGAAAAAACCCTCATTAATCCCTGTAGAGAAATATACCGAGAACATCTAATACTTCTCCCCCAAAAATTCCCTATATCCCTACATACATCCTCCCTGGCCTCTAATTACCCAATGTTCCACAAAAGGAGCATCTTTGTGAATATGCAGGGCTACCCCAGCATAATAATGCCCCACCCACCCCTCTTTCAACTTACCATGTCGTACCATGCTCAAGTGAGCATCTTGCCTCCTCTGCCTTCTCAAATTGGTCAAGATCTGCTTTCATTTCCCTGGAGAGCCCATCCCAGCTACAATCCAAGTTAAAAAACCAAACTTCTTAGACATCACAGCAAACCAATCCACCCTTCATCGCACACAATCATCCCCTCACTACACATGTCAATCACACACATCTCTCACATGACCTTTTTCCCTCCCCCACTACAACCTTACCCACTCCACCTTTCCCCACCCCTTTCCACCTTGTACCTCCCTCCCAATCACTATGCAGACCAAAATGCCTGAAAAAGTAGAGGAATGTGCCCACAGGCAGCCCGCTTCTTTCATCGATTCCAACCCCTATTCACTTCACAGTCAACTATTGTTACCTGCCCTACACTGTACCTCCATCCCCTTCTACCAACCTACATATCACACCCCTTACCCCTCCCATCCTCCCCCCTGTCTTTCTCCATCTCAAAACAACCCATCTCACCCCCTCTTAGTGTCCTCTGATCTTATGCTCAATATTCTCCCCCTCCCCCTTCTCCTCTCCCAGCATTCCCCTAAACCCACAACACATAATATTCAATTCCCCCAATTCCTATAAAC
This sequence comes from Ichthyophis bannanicus, assembly GCA_033557465.1. Taxonomy (NCBI): domain Eukaryota; kingdom Metazoa; phylum Chordata; class Amphibia; order Gymnophiona; family Ichthyophiidae; genus Ichthyophis; species Ichthyophis bannanicus. The sequence continues at coordinate 260,133,317 of CM066035.1, forward strand.
CCTCAACCCAACTCCACCCTCTCCCCTCCACACTCCCAATCTCCTTTTGCCCTTCCAAGATACAACCTCACAAATAACCCACAAATAATCTCAGTTTATAACAACGCCCAAAATGTACAAAGAATTTACTCAATCTCCCGTCTTCTTCCACCTCCCCTTCTCCCCCTAACCTCCTTCATACCCCTAACTCCTCCCATTCGCCCCCTCAATTAGGTTGGCTATTACCCTTTACACATTCCCGACCCCCATTTCACCTTATACTATGAAACGTAATCTTAGCATAGAACAGAACAGCGTATAAAATATGCAAACACAAATTACTCCCTAACTCTAAATCGATCCTCCAGTCTCAAACACCAACTTGGCTTTCACATAGTAAATTTCACCTTTGTACCACATTTTGTCCATAAAAACAAAAAAATTCAAACAGTCTTATCTCTTTCAGCCCATCATTGGTGAGCCACCTCTATCATACCAAGGCACTAACCAAATATAAAGAAACAATATGACAATCAAAAAGTCCAGACGACTTTTGTCCCAGCCTGCCCACCACCCATAGGCAGACTGAATTAAACCAAAAAACGAAACTTGAAAAATAAAGAAAAAAGACAACAGTTTCTCCCCTCCATTCAAAACAAACATTGGGACTGGAGAAAAATGAAAATGCATACTGCTCTTGTTCTCCTTACTGTAGTCACATCCCATGTTTTCCAACTGGATCCTCCAGCGCTAATTCCAAGTGGTAGCCAGGTGAAAAGTTCAACTCACCCAGTTCCCAACTCCATTAGGCTGGAACTTAAGTCACTTGCCTCCAAAAGATACACGATGCCACTTACGCTGAGGCTGAAACGATGAATTCCAGTCCTTCATCTGGAGCTGCACCGGATGCTCCAATCCCACCTTCTTCAGCATCTTAACAGCTTCATCAAAGTTATATGCCATGCCATCTTTTGTGAATGCCCTCTGGAGGTATCCATCGATACCAAAGATCTTCACGCCGGAGCATTGTTGTCAGCTCCCAGTACTTCCGGCACTTCTGAAGAGTGAGGCCAGACCAATCCCCAAAGACAGAGATCTCCCCTCAAACTATATTTGGGTTTTCAGAATCTGTTCTTTAATTGGGAACCTGTGTAGCACACTGCAATGTCTCTCATCTGACCCATCTTAGGCAGTCCTAGTGCCTAATACTGCCCGATGGTCTTGTTCCAAAAAAAAATCAGCGAAGGTCCCCTGCTTGGTGGGAGAATCCCACAGCACATGCGAAAACACTCTCTGGGCCACGGCCTCCACATCTGTGAACTGTTCCATCTCCGGAACCCCTTGAACATGCCAATTGTTCTGCAGGGCTTGGTTCTCCATGTCCTCCATTTTATTCTGTATTCCTTTCCACAGCTGCTCCATTTCATCAGCTTGCCAGGCCGTCACACTAGGTCCTCCTCCTGGGCTTCCACTGGTTGCTCTGCATCTTTGACGAGGCCTCCGAGTTCCACCAAATTGGCCTGGAGTCCCGCTATCAATTCTTGCATCTTTTCCCCTCTCCAATTGATCTCCTCGGTCAAGTCCCCTTTCAGTTCTTTCAGCGAAGATTGCGTGGCAGTCAGTCACCAGTTCCTGCTCCAGTCCCAGTGCTCCTTCGCTCAAGGAGTCAGTATCGCTGCCCTTTGCCACCATGTGGCGAGCCACACAATCTCCCTTTGGCCCGGCTACAGTCTCTTTCCCACAGGCCAAAAAAGGACTTTATCTCCAGATTTACTTCTTTCAGCCATCACGACTGTGTCCTCTGCTAAAGTTCTTCTTACTTTGGGGTCACTGATGATGGCACGCAATAGTTTATTGCCCACCACAGAGCTTCTCCCTTAGGCAGGGTGATGTTATTTCGTCTCGCCGCTCCAGTTTTAACCAGGCGTCTTTTCTGCAGTCTGCGGGGATGTTCGGTGGCACAAATTGATTAGTGCTGCTGAATATTGGGCTGAGTGCATTTTAATCGATTAGCAAGTCTGCTAACTGACTAAAACGCTTTGAATATTGGCCCATAAACTTTATTTTACATGTGCCTAGAACATGATACATTCCTCTTACATATGAAAGAATGTAGAAAAGAGCTGCCTTAGCAGTTTGACTTGATGGTGACCATTTTGCAAAACAGAAGTGATTTTTTTTAGTATAGACAAAGTTGTAATTATTGTAACTATTATCTTTGCCATCTTGAGCTGGCTCTGTGTCTTCTTTGCTTATATTCCAAATACGCCCACATGTATTCCAGTTGTTCTCAAGCACATTTTTTTTCAGTCGGTAGGTGACTAGTACATCATAGACACCTCTGCAACTTTTGACGTTTATACTTTGCTACGAATAGACATGGAATAAAGGGAAGAGGAATAAGAGAATGTCATATAAATTAGTTTTTCGTACTCATATTTCTATTTATGTAAGGAAAAACTAAGCACTGTGTAATTTTCAGGGACAGAAAAATCCATGTCATACTTGCACCATGAATTAATCATTACTCTGCACCATGCATTATAATTCTAATAAACTTAGCTGTAAGCTCTATGGATGCAGCATGAATTATAGTACTGGATTTAGCTCATGCCTTTCTCAGACGTTCAATGTGAATTACCATCAGGTGCAGTAGGTATTTTCCTATTCCTATAGAGCTTACAATTTAACAGGCCAATGCAGAAACCCTGTGCTACAGCCCAGTGCTTAAAACTCTAGTGCAGAGTTTCATAGCACGACTTTAACGCAGACTCTTTGTGCTGGAATGCAATATTCAAATTACAGTACCCAGTGCGCAAAACGTCAGTGTCAAACTGGGAGAGCAAGCCAAACAGATGCGCACAGTTGGCACAAGTTTGGCCTGCTGTCCCAGAGAAACAGAGTCATCTGGGGTGAAGTTTGACAGTATACTGATGGCTTTTCCCGATGCCATCTGCATACTGTCGGGGTTCCGGTGCTCCCCCCCACCAGGACACTGACCCCCCTGACATAAACAAAGTCCCTAGTGAGCCAGCGGCCCAAATACCTCCAAATGACCAATAAAAAATTTCCTGGTAGCCCAGCAGCCCCGATTCCCCGCCTCCCACCCAATAAAAAAAAATCCCTGGTGGCCGGGAGGCCCCGAGCTTCCCTCCCACCCACCCAATAAAAAAATCCTGGTGGCCCAGCACCCACGATCCCACTCACCCGCCCAACCAATAACAAAAATTCGTGGTGGCCCCCAAACTCCCCCATCCCCCTCCCGGTACCTTTAATCTGGAGTGGGAGTATTGCCCATATGCTCCCACTCCTGCGCCACCATCTTGAAAAATGGCGGCACCTGTCCCGACGCGGTACATCCTGTGATGCAGCACACAGGCCGGTGCTGCCATTTTTCAAGATGATGGCACAGGAGTGGGAGTGTTTGGGCAATGCTCCCACTCCAGATTAAAGGTACTGGGATGGGGGGGGGGGGCTTCAGGGGCTATCGGGCCACCAGGGTTTTTTTGTTATTGGGTGGGTGGGATCGAGGCTATAGGGCCACCAGGGATTTGATTTCTGTCAGGGAGGTCAGTGTCGGGGGGCGGGGGGGGGGGGGACACCAGCCCCCCGACAGTATTCTGATGGCATCAAGGGTTTTCCCGATGCCTGGATCATCTGAGGTGAAGTGTCAAACTTCATCTCAGATGATACTTTTGCTTCCGGTTGGATCGTTACGCTTGCCCGAAGCTGTTGTGAAGATTCAGAATTAAAAAACAGTGCAAAAAGGCTGTGCTAAGTTTCAGTGCAGTTTTTTACATCATGCAGCGATTTGCATGCCAGGGGCCCTGCAGTTTAGTGTGGTTGTTTTTCTGGTGATTTTTCGGCGCTAGCTTGCTTTCTGCATCAGAGAGTAAGCTTAGCATGGGAGAAGAGCCAGAAAATGCTGTGCTAAGCTTTTCTGATTCAGCCCTGTACGTTTGTACCTGAGGCAATGGAGAATTAAGTGACTTGCCCAAGATCACAAGTAGTGCCAGTTGGATTTGAACCTGGCTTCCTCATTACTACTACTTATCATTTGTATAGCACTACTGGGCATATGCAGCACTGTATACCTACATATGAGACAGTCCCGTCTTCACAGAACTACAATCTATACAAGACCGAAAAACAGGACAAGCAACGCACTGAGACAAATCATTAAGGGAATAACTATAACACACATGGATGTTAAGGAGGAAATAAGGGGGTCAGGATCCAAAAGCAGCCTCAAAGAGGTGTTTTTTTAGCTTGGATTTGAATAGGACCAGGAATGGAGCCTGATGCATAGGCTCTGATTGTTCGAGGTATACAGTGTAGCAAGGTGGAATGAACAGACAGGACCTATGCTAGGGTTTCTGATGACCCCCTGCAACCTATAAATTGGCACCCCCCTCTCATTAATAGTAATGTTGGCTACACCCCAGCCTCCTTTTTCCCAAAACTCCTTTGTGAACTCTTTTCATGTGATGTTAGTATTTCTCCTTCAAATCCCATGGTGTAAGAAAATTGCAGTGAAAGGGCAAATGCAAAGCCAGAATAAAAATTACTACTTAGCAGGAAATACTTTGCATCATACAAACAGGCTGTGATAATCCAAAAAAAAAAAAAAATCTGATTCTGGTCATCTCACTAACAACATCATAAACATTCTCCAGTACCGGGCATGTTGTGAACTAATATAAAACCCTATAAAAGCCACCAAAGATCTACAAGGCTAAATCTACCATACCATACCAACATAAACTTTCAAAGCTCATACATCAAGAGGCCTACCCAGAAAAAAGTAGCACTATAAATATTGCAACAGGCCCTAGAAAATCCATACCCCTTTCTGAAAAGCTGAACAAGTCAAATTACTATTGTATAGATCCCTATGAATAAACTCTATATTAGCAGAAGACCAGGCCTCAGTCACACACTCAGAACACAGACCCTCACCAAATATAGAATAAGTGACTACAACCTAAAGTAAAAATAAAAATATATAGACAAAAATTAAACTGAAACCCCAAGAAGCCAGACTTTGTATGAGATGCAACACCAGAGAAATAGGAGATGCAGCTCCCTATACTGTGTAAAACATAAAGATAGCACAAAGTCCAATCACTAAATTGAAAATAAAATCATTTTTTCTACCTTTGTTGTCTGACCATTTTATTCTCTGATCATGCTGGTCCTGGTCTGAGGCTTCTGTTTTCCTCTGTCTTCTCTTAGTTCTCTTTCTAAAGTCTATAGTCCATCTGCCATGTCTTGTCTCTCCTTTGGTTTTCTTCACTTCCTTCCATTTTGGATATTGATTCCTTTCAGCTTTCTTCCATTATTTTTCTCACTCTCTGTCCATCCATATTTCACTACTTCTTACTATCCAGTTCTTTTTTTAGCCATCTATCTACCCCTTTTCAACTTTCACCCCAGTCCTCCCATTCCCCAACTTTTTCCCTGGTCCATACTGGATTACTGCAACTCATTATTTCATGGACTACCCAACAGACATTTCGACCTCTACAGATAGTGCAAAATACTGCTGCCCGTATCATCACCGGATCATCAAAACATCAACATATCACTCCCCTCCTGAGCTAACTGCATTGGCTTACGATCACCTCCAGTATCAATTCAAAACAGCTCTTAACATAGACAAGGTCCAGCACAACTTATCCCCTGACATTCTCAAGAGTTTTATCAACAAGAACATAAGCACAAGACCCAGATGACTTAACAGAGTGGACACCATTCAGAACTCTAGCATTTACTCTAAAACCACCCAATCCACATCTGTAAGAGCACTGCCACTAGCAGCACCGGCCCACTGGAACTCCCTTCCAGATGATCTGAGAGCCACCTCTGATGCCAAAGACTTCAGGAAGAAACTCAAAACTCACCTCTTCACAGAACACTACGGGGCCATCACTTAATGTGCAACTCCCCCTCCCCCCATAGACCCCCCTGACAAAATCAGCTGCCTCAACTCATGACACTGTCTTGGAAATATTATATATATGCCTCTTTGTAAATAAGTTACTACCAAGAATCATCCGCATGTCCCCTCACCCCACATGACTATGTAATGTATAACTGCCATATACAGTATCATGTTTGTTTATCATATGGAGTGGCCTAGTGGTTTGGGCAAGGTACTTCAGGCCAGAAGGTCGGGGGTTCAAATCCCACTAGAGGACAGCAACCTTGGGCCGGAAGGACTGGGGTTTCTAGTCCCACAGGTGCTCCTTGTGGTCTTGGGCAAGCCACTTAACCCTCCATAGCCCATGTTCCGTGTAAAATAGTTATCTCCAAGTTATAATGCCCTGTTCAATGTAATTTCAGTTTGTTCAATGTAAACCGCACTGATGCAGAATAGCGCGATATATAAGAGAATATAATAAAATAAATAAATAAATATAAACCGCTTTGATTATAAGATAAGGCGGTATACAAAACCTGATAAATAAAATAAATAAATTATTCCTTAGTCTTTTTCTTACTCTGTCTCCCTCTCCTCCTCTATTTCTATCATCTCTTACCCCTATCTAGTGTCTCTCTCTTTCCCTCCATCCAGTAAGCTGAGGCAGAAGCAAACTGTCAGGGCCTGCTTGGATCACAGTCCCAAGCCTGCGGCAGCGCAGCCTCCCTTCCTCTGCTCCATTGAGTCAGTCGACACTCAGCAATGGTGTTTCTTCCCCCCCTCCCCCCAACACAGACACACAATATCTGCCCCCTTTCCCTTTTCACTCTCCCAGTTTCTGCCTCTTTTCTGCACCTGACCCAGCATAAACCAGCATCAATTCCTTTCTAGTTCCAGCTCCTTTCCAGTTCCCCCCAGCATAAACCCATTTCCTGTCCAGTCTTAGCATCAGCCCCCTCCAAGTTCCAGTACCTCCCTCAGTATCAACCTATTTCCAGTCCCAGAAATCCTTCTCAATGTCAGTCTCCTTTCCAGTCCTCCCCTCCCAGTACCTTCCAATGTCAACCCCTTGCATTCCCAGCACCACCATTGGTGTTCATTCCCTTCCAGTCCCCTTCCTTCCCCACTGTCCAGTCCCTTCTAGTCCAAATAGGGAGGATTCCAAGGGATGAGTGGCCTAGTATTTGGGGCAAGTTATCTCAGGCCAGAGGGTAGCAACCTTGGGCTGGAAGGACTGGGGTTTCTAGTCCCACAGGTGCTCCTTGTAGTCTTGGGCAAGCCACCCTCCATTGCCTCAGGTACAAAAACATAGATTGTGAACCCTTCGAGGAAAATGGAAATATATATACAGTACCTGACTTTACACTGCTTTCACTTGTAGAAAAGCAGTATACAAGTCTAGTTAAATAAATACTATCCCAGGTATCAGCTCACTTGCAGTCACAGTGTCCCACAGGTGATGGGGAAAGTGAGATGGATGCTTGTGTGCATAGGTAGAGGAATGGCCAGCAGAAAAAAGAAGGTGATAGTGGATCTGTGTAAGTATCTGGTGCAACCTCATTTGGATCATTGTGTGCAATTCTGGAGACCACACCTTCAAAAGGATATAAACAGGATGGAGTCAGTGCAGAGGGTGGTTACTATAATGGTCAGTGTTCTTTATTATAAACCATATGGAGAAAGACTTAAGGATCTTAATAGGTGTACATTAGAGGAAGGGTGGGATAGAGGAGATATGACAGAGACATTTAAATACCTCCCTGAAATAAATGCACAAGAGAAGAGCTTTATTCAATTGAAAGTAAGCTCTGCAATGAGGGGACATAGGATGAGGGTAAGGGGGATGGATTCAGTAGTAATATGCAGAAATATTTCTTTACAGAAAGAGTGGTAGATGCATGGAATAGTCTCCTAGTGGTAGAGATGAGGACAGTATGTGAATTCAAAAAGGCATGGAACAAACACAGAGGATCTCTGAAGAAAAAAAGGGGATTGTTGTAGTGGTTGATATTGAAGGGCAGACTAAATAGGCTATGTGGTCTTTTTCTGCCATCATGTTTCTATGTTTCTAGCCCCTCCCCCCCATGTCAGCTCTCTTCCAGCTCCTTCCTTCCCTTTTTTTTCAGCTCCCTTACAGCCCCCTGTGTCAGCACCCTTCCAGTCCACACCTTCCCCCATGTCAGCTCTCTTCCAGCCCCATATCAGCTCCCTTCCAGCCCCCACCTTCCCCATGTCAGCTCCCTTCCAGCCCCCACCTTCCCCATGTCAGCTCCCTTCCAGCCCTCTCCTTCCCCTCTTTTCAGCTCCCTTCCAGCCCCACATGTCAACTCTCTTCCAGCCCCCTCCTTCCCCTCTTTTCAGCTCACTTTAAGCCCCCCCCCCCAGTCAGCTCCCTTCAAGCCCCTTCCTTCCCTTCTGTATCTGCACCCTCCTCACTGATTCGCTGCTTGACAGAGCTGTGGGAACACTTCTCTGCTCCTCCGGCTCTGCTCCCTTCCAGCCTCCACTATCTAACATGTCAGCTCCGTTCCTGCCACCTTCTCCCTGCCTCTGTCAGGTCTCTTCCAGCCTCCACCTTCCCCATGTCATCTCCCTTCCAGCCCCCACCTTCCCCCCCCCATTTTAGTGCCCTTCCAGCATCCTCCTTCCCCTCTTTTTAGCTCACTTCTAGCCCCCCCCATGTCAGTTCCCTTCCAGCCCTCTCCTTCTGCTCTTTTCAGCACCCTTCCAGCCCCACGTGTCAGCTCCCAGCTCCCACCTTCCCCCAGGTCAGCTCCCTTCCAGCCTCCTCCTTCCCCTCTTTTCAGCTCCCTTCCAGCGCCCCATGTCAGCTCCCTTCCAGCCCCCCATGTCAGCTCTCTTCCAGTCCCCTCCTTCCCCTCTTTTCAGCGCCCTTTAAGCCCCCCATGTCAGCTCCCTTCAAGCCCCTTCCTTCCCTTCTATATCTGAACCCTCCTCACTGATTCTCTGCTTGAGAGAGCTGTGGGAACACGTCTCTGCTCCTCCGGCTGTGCTATCTTATAAACTGCTGGACTGCAGCATTTCTAAAGGCGGTAATAAGTATTTCCTGTTTCTTTCAAGAAACAGGAAATGCTCGTTACTGCTGTAAATGCCATGGTCCAGCAGTTTCTAAGACAGCAGAGCCGCATGAGCAGAGAAGTGTTCTTGTGGCTCTCTCAAGCAGTATTGTACCTTGCACTGTGTGAGCGGTGCAGCTGCACAGAGTACGAAAGGATTAGAGGTGCACATCGGGTTGCTGACCCCGGCCCGCCTCCCCACATTGCACTGCTGCCGCCGCCACTTTTTTGTTTTCTCGGAGTGGTAGCAGCAGCAGCAGTGAGGCAGATCTGCATTTGTAGGTAGGTTGGGTTCCTCCTTCCCTTCTCTGATGTAGGTCACATTAGAGGAGGGAGGGACCAGGCCAGCTATTCAACACTGGTCTTTGCAACTAAGGGTTTGAATGGTTGGCCTGGTCCCTCCCTCCTCTGATGAGACCTACATCAGAGAAGGGAAGGAGGGAGCCGACCTGCCTACATATGTGGGTCTGCCTCACTGCTGCTGCTGCCACTGCCGCTCCAAGAAAACAAAAAAGTGGTGGTGTCAACAGGGCAATGCAGGGGGAGCGGGTGGCAGGGGCAGGCAACTAACAGGGGAGGGGGGGAACGCTCCAGAAGAGGAAATGGCACAGTGCACAATTATGGCTTGGTATGGCCCTGCTCTCAAGTAGCGAATCAGTGAAGGGCTGGTTGGCTAGCGACGGCACCCCCTATCGTCAGTGCTCCCCTGAGGCGCTTACATGGCTTACCGGGTTGCACCGGCCCTGTGAACAAAGTCTGGAGTTGACAGTGGAAGAGAATGGCATAGATAAAAGCAATTTGCTTAATGAACAGAGATTGTCAGTAGGGGTGTACGGAGAGATAGGAGAGGAGAGGTAATGAGAAGCCGCAGAATCAATGCACTTGTAGGTCAGTAGGAGACATCTGAACAGTATGTGGAAATAGGAAGGGAGCCAAAGAGGTGGCTCACCTCTTTCTCAACCAACTCTTTTAAACATAGACTACGCCTCCACCCCAAAAAGATCAGCTTTTATTCTTTCCATAATTTACACGCCACTATATACAATCTATATGTGAAATCTAACATGATACATATTGTAACTTACATTACAGTTGGAGAAAATATTATCTTCTTAGACATCTTGATCACTAAAGGTAATTTCAGAACCACATACTGACATTTATTTTAGTCAAAAAAATCTGGCAGTCATAATAAAAAGTTCTATAGCTGTAAACTATGGCCTTGCCACCCTGAATGATTCCAATCTCCTCTGATCTCAGAAGCTAAGCAGAGTTGGGTCTGGTTAGCATTTGGATGGGAGACCAGGTGCTGTAGCCTCAGAGGCCCATTCTAATCAGGACATATCCAGCCTGTCTGGATGTCCAAAATTTGAACAGGCTAGATCTGCACCCATAGGAGCTAGATGTTCCCACAGAATTAAAATCAGGGTAAAGGTCTTGGATGGGCCAGATGGGCCCCAATTCAGTAGCACTGCACATCAGGCACCCAACTCTGCCAACAGAGGCAGCTCTATAGTGAGGCAGTAGCCTCAGGCAGCAAACCTTTGGGGGCAGCAGAAATGCCCCCAAAAGAGCCACGTCACTCCAAATTAAAAAAAAAAAATCCACTGGAAGAGCCACTGCCAGGAAGTGCCCAGCTGCCACAATGGAAGAGCCCTCTCCTCTCCCTCAGCGCCACCAGCTTTACAGAGCCACAAAGGGAGTTTCCTTTTCTCACAGCTCTGCTAAGCCCACTGGCACTGATGGGAAACAGGAAATGCCATTTCCCATCAGCGTCGCTGGGCTTAACAGAGCTGCGAGAAAGGGAAACTCTCCCTTCATGGCTCTGTAAAGCCGGCGGAAGAGAGGAAGGCTCTGCTGGAGTGGCCACGAGGCACTTCCTGGCAGTGGCTTCGGCTGCAGCAGCAAGTTTATTTTAATTTCAATTCCCCTGGGGTAGGGGAGGCTGGGACTGGAAATGGTCAGATGGGGGGTGGGGGGTTAGGCCTGGAAGTGGGCTGATGGGGGGGTTAGGACAGGTATTGGGCTTTGGAGGGGATAGGACTGGAAGTGGGCTGATGGGGGGGGTTAGGACTGGTAATGGGCTATGGGAGGTTAGGACTGGAAGTGGGATGATGGGGGGTTAGGGCTGGTAATGGGTTATGGGGGGGTTAGGACTGGAAGTGGGCTGATGGAGGGTTAGAACTGCTAATGGGCTATGGGGGGGTTAGGACTGGAAGTGGGTTGATGGGGGGTTAGGACTGGTAATGGGCTATGGGGGGGTTAGGACTGGAAGTGGGTTGATGGGGGGTAGGACTGGTAATGGGCTATGGGGGGTTAGAACTGGAAATGGGCTGATCGGGAGGGGGGTTAGGATTGGTGATGGGCTATCGGGGGTGGCTAAGACTGGAAATGGGGGGTTAGAACTGGAAATGGGCTTTTGGGAAGGGGGCTAGGACTGGAAATGGGCTGATGGGGGGTTACGACTAGAAGTGGGCTGATGGAGGATTAGGACTGGTAATGGGCTATGGGGCAGGGTTGGGACTGGAAATGGGTTGATCGGGAGGGGGGCTAGGGCTGGTAATGGGCTTTATTTCAAGTCATTTTTATTAATTTTCCAAAATTAAAGCATTACAGAAGCATTGTCAGGGATCAGACAACATCAAAATATCGTGCAGAGCCCAACTGGGACCCAATTCCGCTTACAAAATAACAGCACCATCACTCCTTGCAGATACTCCGCCGAGTGGTCTGCCAGCACCGCCGTAAAATAACAGTCTTAAGAGCAACAGGATGCAGTACCACAAGTAAACACATGTTAATATAACACAGAACAAAACAGCAGTAACAATTATATTTCAGTACTAGCGGAGGTCAATGGAATGATCCAAAGTGTACCGCCGCCCCTGGCAGTGGGTACCGGTCAGCCATGTCACTCCGCAGTGTGGCTCTCTCCACCGTCTAGGTCTCCATTGACCCACACACATATGAAGTACTGCCACTTGTGCATGTTATGACAAATATCAACTGAACAATGTCTGAAGTCGTGCAGTGTAACCTGCTACATTTGGAGACCCATGCACATAATCCTAATATTCATCCCCTCAACCGAAACCCCCCCAACTCCCCTCATCCTCCCCCCCCACCTTCCCACCCCACCCCCTCTCAACCCCCCCTCCCAAGCCTGAACACTTACAACCAATAGCAAGGCAAACCCCCACTTAGAACATATGCACCAAACCACTCATCCCTCACCAGCTGCAACCACCACACATAATATTATATGAAATACCCCCAGGTCTATTGGCGCCATGCACGCCCAGGATACCCCGAGTTTCAGTTACATAGACCCTTCTCTTATACATTTAAAGTCAGTGCCCTCTCCCTGGGTGATAAATGTGCGATCATAGGTGACCACAAAGCCATAAAGGCATCCCAACTCTTGCCTCCCCTTGACTTCGCCGTCATTTTTTCCATACTAAGCAGTTCAAACAGAGAGGCTTCCCAGAGCACAAGGCTAGGGGGAGCAGTCTCAATCCAACGGTGCAGCAAAGACTTTTTTACCACGCGGAAACCTCGCTCTAGTAACTCTCTTTGCCCCCTGGTATATCGGTCAGTACACAGCTGCCAGCTATGGAAAAGGCAAACCTCGCTATTAGCATGAAATACAATACCCAGCCACCCCGCCAACTTCCGAGAAACTTGCTCCCATAGGGCCCGAACTGATTGACAATTCCAGAATTTATGAAGAAGAGTTCCGGGCTCCCTACCACACCATCCACACATGCCTGAGGGCCTCAGCCCTATCTTGTGCGCCCACAGGTCGCTAGTATAAGCACGCCACAGAAATTTATACTGAAGCTCTTGCAGATATATCCACTCCACCCCTTTCCCAATGTTCAAAAAGGCCGTACGCAACAACTCCACGGTTAGGGAAGCCATCCCGTCTCTACTCCAGCGTTGTACCAGTTCCAGAAGAATATCATCTCCCCTACTGGGCCGCACCACCACCCTACAAACCTCCGCTTCTCTCTGGTAGTCTACTATGCTCTCTAAAACCGTCCTAGGTGCTCGGCAGTCCCCCCGGTCCCGCTGCATCAGACGAGTTCCCTGTACATAGTGCCGCACTTGGAGATACCCATAAAAATCATGCCTAGGGAGATTATACTGCCTTTGTAAATTCGGAAAATTATCCAGTATCTGTCCATATACGGTGAAGAGGTCACCCAGACAAACCACCCCCTTCTCCCACCAACCGCGAAAAATATTGGTCCTGGAGAATCCAGGTGCAAAGTCAGGGTTCCCCACCAACGGAAGCAAAGCGGAGCCTCTCCAGTTCCATCCAAAGCGGGCGCATAGCGTGCGCCGGGCCGCTCGCAAGGCCCCCATATACATCCCCCCCGCCCCCTCTCGTAGACCCTGTGGCAACTTGCCAACCTGTAAAAGGTATAGAGGGTGGTACGGGTGACACATCTCCTCAAGCTGCTGTCCTATTGCCGAACCCCCCTCCCCTCTAATAGAGCGCCGATATGTTTAGTTACATAACGCAAATTATAATGACGTAACGATGGCATCTCCAACCCACCTTCGTCCTTCCGAAGGACAAGAGCATGTAAAGGAATCCTAGGACGCTTCCCACGCCACAGAAACCCCCGCAAACCCGTTTCAAAACTCTTCCAATCCCTATTGGTAATCCAAATCGGTAACGTACGCAACACATAAAGCCATCTCGGGAATTCTACCATCACATATAAGGCAATATGGCCCCTCAGTGAAAGAGGGAGGCTTCGCCAGCCCTGAAAAGTTTGCAAACTTCTAGCTAAGAGGACAGGGACATTCGCTGCATATAACGATTCAGGCCTATCAGGTAGTTGGATCCCAAGGTACCTAATAGCCCCTTCTGCCCAGACCAACGGAAAATCCCCTTCCCACACGGGCTTCACCCTCCCGCCTACATCTAATACCATAGACTTCTGAGTATTAATTTTCAAACCGGAGAAGCTACCATATTGAGATATCAATTGAAGGAGCTGCGGTAATGAGGCCTGCGGTCGTGTTAAACAAATCAACATGTCGTCCGCGAACGCACTAATTTGCAATTCCTCTCCTCCCATCTTTTAATGCCCACAATCCCCTCATGTTGTTGGATTGCTCGGAGGAGGGGTTCCAGCGCCAGGACAAACAAGAGTGGGGACATCGGGCAACCCTGACGGGTACCCCTCTCCAACACAAACGTCTCGGAGAAAATCCCATTTACCCCCACCCTGGCCACAGGTTGTGCATACAGCGCCCTTATCCAGTGTACAAAATCTCCATGGAGACCAAAGCCCGACAGGACATCCCAAAGATACTCCCATGCCACCCTATCAAAGGCTTTCTCTGCATCTAGACTCACCAGCAAGAGAGCTTCGTCCTTCCGCAAACAATACTCCATACCTAACAGCAGCTTGGTAATGTTTCCAGACGCCTCTCTGCCCTGAACAAAACCAACTTGTCGCTCATCAATAAGCCGAGGTAAGATCGGGTTTAGCCGCGCTGCCAATATAGATGCCAAGATTTTCATGTCACAATTAATTAGGGAAATGGGCCGGTATGAGGCCGGTTCCAATGTGTCTTTGCCCGGCTTCGGAAGGACCGTAATATCTGCACAGCGCATATCTCTGGGGAAAAGACCCCGCACACGCGCCTCATCATACATCACCACCATAGAAGGGGCCAATCGATCCACCAACAGTTTATAATACTCAATACTGAACCCATCGGGTCCTGGGGCCTTATGCGATTTGCCCTTCTTAATTCCCCGGCAGACCTCTTGAACCGTCAGCGGCGCATTCAAGGTTCGCAAATCCTCCTCCGACACCTGAGGCAAATTGAGCGCAGAAAGAAACTCGACACCTTTGGTATAGTCCCGTTCCTCTTTGCTGTATACCTGTGCGTAAAAAGCTCGAAAAATCTCCGCTATTTGGGCCGGCCTGTGACAGATAGCCCCCGATTCCTCCCGCAGCACAGGGATGAAACGCGTCCCACGCGGATCCCAAACAAGTTTTGCCAGCATCGTGCCAGAGCGATTCCCGTAACGATACAGGCGGTGTTTGTAATACTGCATGGATTGACTGGCTCTAGTTCCAATCAGCTCATTCAGAGTGACCTGCGTTCTTGTATATTCCCGCTGTAAGGCCCTATCTCGTCCCCTGCCCAATTTACCCTGGAGGTCTCGCAAATTACGTTCCAGGACAAGTATACTGCTATCAAGGTGCCGGCGTCGCGTAGCCACATACGAGATAATGGCCCCCCTCAGCACCGCCTTGCTAGCTTCCCAGAAAAGGAGTGGGGAACACTGGGGGGTGTCATTAAACCGAGCATACTCATCCCATTGTTTTTCCAAGAAACCTCAGAAGGCCTCATCCTGCCACAGATATGTAGGGAACCTCCACCCCTCCCGTCTTGGCCCCTGGGACTCCCAGATAATCCAAACCGGCCCATGATCTGAGATAACTATTGGGTCTATTCCCGCTTGTAGCACCTTAGATAATCCCTGCTCACTAACCAGCATGTAATCTATGCGCGACCATGTGTGGTGTGCACGCAATTGGTGGGTGAATTCACGCACACCCGGATGAAGGACCCTCCATACCTCCAACATTCCACGATATTATTTTGACCTTAGGCATACTTCCGGTATGAGCGTGTGCATATCCAGCTACACCCTTGTGTGTGCTCCCAGGGGCGCCCAGCCTCGCCCCCGGAGCACTTCTTACGCCAATACATAACTGTGCAACTTGTGAGGCCTACCACAATAAAACCTACTCTCATGGTGCTCCAAAAAATCAGGCTACCCCTCCTATTCCCTCCCTCCCCTCCCCCCCCCCACCCACCCTTCCCCACAGCATCCACCCTACTCCCTTCCCCCATTTTGACAGTACACCCCCTCCCCCAAATCCCCAACCTCCCTATACCACATACAGTCCCCATGCGCATCAGTTCCCCTCACAGAGTAAACCCCCCACCCCACCATACACAACTCCTCACACCCCCCACTCAACCCCCCGTTAACACATACACTCCTCCTCCTCCCACGCACTACATACAGCCCTCCATGCACACTCTCCATAACACATATACCCGTAAAGCAAAGAACAATAACAGCAAAAATTTGAACATTATCCCCTCTTCCCCCTCCCCCCCACAACATATTATCCCCTAGGTCTCACAATGCAAGACCCTCCCTGATAACGGGAGTTAGATCACTGTTCAATGCACCTCCGGGCCACCATCTGGTACAGGACCCAGAAATGTAATGGTAATGAATGTCTGTCCGTTGGAGCGCACTAGGCCCAAGCACTTGGCCCGTCCAGCCGCCCCCTGCTAATCATATCCATGAGAGGCTAGATCCAGGCAATGAGCGCACTTCACCTCCCGGCAATATTCCAGAGATACCCCCAGGCAGTCCGGCCCATAAATGTCCCTCACGAGGCCATATCCCCGGTGCGGTTCGTGGACACCGTAGCCAGGAATTTGCGGGCTTCCTCGGGTTTCTCAAAAGTGTGCGCCTCACCTTTATGAAAGATTTTTAATAGCGCAGGATATATAAGGGCAAACCGGACTCCCTGTTGCACCAAAGTACCACAGATTGGTGAGAATGCTTTGCGTTTAGCCGCAAGGGAGGCAGAGTAATCCTGGAACAGCAGAACCGCAGCATTTTCTAATTTCAAATCCCTGTGCTTACGGTAAGCTTGCAGCAAAGTGGCTTTATGCTGAAAATTCAGTAAGCGCGCCAGCACTGGGCGCGGTCTTTCACGATGATCCATCCGTTGCCCCAGACGGTGGGCCCTCTCCACCTTTATTTGTCCTACCAGCTCTGCGAGCCCCAGCTCCTTGGGCAGCCACTCCTCAAAGAGTTGGGTAAGCTGGTGATCTGTCCATGTCTCCGGAACACCGACCATCCTTATGTTATTTCTCCGGGAACGGTTCTCAAGATCATCCACTTTTTGGAGTAAAGATTCGATCTGTTGCTGCTGCTTAGCACTGGTTCTTTCTAGCGCCAGCTCTCCTTCCTCCAATACATTCACACGTTGTTCCACCTCCTCCACTCATCGGGTAATGTCAGCAAAAGTTTCTCCCATTTCCTCCAGTTTCTTTAATACATGGTCAAATTTAGGCTCGAGCATCTTCACTACCTCCTGAGCAATCTCCTCCGAGTTAGACTCCCCACCATCGGTGCTCGGGGATCCCGGCATACTGCCCGCTCCGGCCGCAGACGCCATTTTGGTCTCCCTCGTGCTTGAGGGCTTCTCCCTCTTTGACGCCGCTCTCATTGCGCGCTCCGAGCCTCTCAAGCTTCACAGTTGATACAGCACTCAGGTATGGATATCAGTACACCAGCTCCAGCCAGCAACGCTCCACAAATTTCGGTATCTGCCGGTTTAATAGCAAGTTTCTGTGGGTGGCCCGGGAGCGTGACGAGGACTGCTCCTCACCCGCTCATGTGCTCACGTGATCTGCTGGTAATGGGCTTTTGGGGGTAGCTAAGACTGGAAATGGGCTGATGGGGGGGGTTAGAACTGGATATGGGCTGTTCGGGAGGGGGGCTAGGACTGGAAATGGGCTGATGGAGGGGTTAGGACTGAAAATGGGCTGTTGGGGGGGTTAGAACTGGAAATGGGCTGATCGGGGGGGCTAGGACTGGTAATGGGGACTGGAAGGGAGCTGACACTTGGGGATGGGAGTGGTAGGTGGCTGGGTAATGGGGAGGAGGCTGGAAGGGAGCTGACATGCGAATGGCACTGGAAGGGGGATGGACAGAGGGTAGGGTGACTGAAAGGGAGCTGACTGGGGGGGGATGGCACTGAGAGTGGACGTAAGCTGATATCTGGGATGGTATTTGGACTAGAAGGGGCTGGACAGTGGGGAAGGAGGGGGACTGGAAGGGAATGGACACCAGTAGCAGTCGTGGGATTGCAAGACAGTTGACATGGAAGGACAGACTAGATAGGCCATGTGGTCTTTTTCTGTCATCATGTTTCTATGTTTCTATGTTACTGGGAGGGGAGGACTGGAAGGGGGCTGATATTGGTGAGGGTTACTGGAACTGGAAATGGGCTGATGGAAGGAAGTGAAGAAAACAAAAGAAGAGATAAGAAATGGCAGATGGACCATAGACCACAGAAAGAGAGCTAAGAGAAGACAGGAAAGCAGAAGCCTCGGATCGGGACCAGCATGATCAGAGAATAAAATGGTCAGACAACAAAGGTAGAAAAAATAATTTTATTTCATTTTATTTCATAATTTATTTTAGTGATTGGACTTTGTGCTATTTTTATATTTTACATAGTATTGGGGAACTGCATATCTTATTTATCTCATGTTGCACTGCATGTGGACTCTGGCTTCTTGGGGTTTCAATTTAAATTTTGTCTACATATTTTTATTTTTACTTTAGATTGCGGTTACTTCTGTACTTGGTGAGGGTCGATGTTGTGAGTGTGTGACTGAGGTCAGGTGTTCTGTTAACATGGAGTTTGTACATAAAGATCTATACTATACTGTAGTAATTTGACTTGTTCAGCTTTTCAAATAGGTTTATGGATGTTCCAGGGCTCACTGTAGTATTTACAGTGATGCTTTTTTGGATGGTCTCCTTATATGAGTTTTGGAAGTTTGTGCTGATATGGTATGGTATGGTAAGTTTGCTCTTTGTTGTAGGGTTTTGTATTAGTTCACAATATGCCTGGTACTAGAGAATAGTGGTTGTTGTTGCTGTTAATGAGATGATCAGAATCAGATTTTTTTTAAAAAATATTGAGTGCTGTAGGTGAATGTCCTGGTTCTGCTCTGCACCTACTGTGAATGCAAAATATATGTTGAAAAAGAAAAAGCAAGAACCATAACACAGTTTATAACAAAATAAAAATTAGTTATAATTTAGTTTTATAAACTGTGCTGTTGGTTCTTGCTGTCTTTTAGTTCCTTGATATGCAAACTGGACCATACCTAGACCTGTGCAAGCGGTGCAGCCACACAGGGTGGAAAGGCTTGGGGGGCATATTTCGGCTGTCTGCTTTTGCCCTGCCGCCGCTGGCAGGATAATAGCAGGCAGCTGAAATGTGCTCCCCAAGCCTTTTCGCGGCACTTTAAGCAGGTCTGGTTCCTCCCGCCTCTGACATGATGTCAGAGTACGGAGGGACAGATCTGCTTAAAGTGCTGGTGCCTTTCAGACCGGGCACATACCCCCCTCCTCCTGCCCACACCTCCGTCCAGCTCTGCCTGCTGTTTCCCTGCTGACGGAGCCACCATGAAGAAAACAGAGGGCAGCAGCAGCAGGGAAAGAGCAGGCAGCGCTGGACAGAGGTATGGGGGGGAGAGGGGGGCCATGCACCCGAGCTGCAAGTTGCACAGGGTGCGATTGCAGCTCGATACGGCCCTGTGTGAAAACATCTTGCATTTCCTCCATATAATCTAATCGGCTTTTTGGTTTGGTTCAGTCTCTGATTGGATTTCTGAAAAAGCCCCACCCCCTCTAAGATGTGGTGGGGGGGCGCCATTTCAGACTTCGTCTCAGGCAGCAGATTGCCTTGAGCCGCCCCTGTCTGCCAATGCTCCTGCATGGAGACTCAGTGCCCTGGTGTTCCATCGCCATGACACTGGGACACCATGCAGGAGCTTCGCTTCCCCACAGCACATTAAACAGCTGTTCCCCACCACCAGACCCATGAAGGGGCCTGTCAAGCCTGGGAATGGGCTGTGGGGAACCTCCTGCTGCTTCTCACCTGGTTGGGGGGGGGGTCCTCAATGGCCAGCCATCAATGTCGGGTGGACTTATTTCACCTCCAAGATGGAATAAGTCCCCGTTTCTCTCCTCCAGCCTGGACATATAGTGCAACAACCAGAATCGGCCCTGTATGTCCAGGGTCATGGGCCTACCTCCGCCCCACCCATTCTCCTCCTCTGGCCCACATCCAGAGCTCCCCACACATCTCTTCTGTATGTGCAGGGAGCTCTGGGATTGGCATCCACCCCAGACATTTGGCAGGAGATGTATGTCCAAACTGGATATACATCCCTGCTAAACACTCTTTGGAATGACCCATTACTGTTCAGAAAAAAGTCCTGGCAATCTACCTCCAATAGCATCTTTCCAAGAAAATCTATGGGCTGGGTCACCAGGAGTCAGCATCAACTCAACGGCACACAACAACAACATAGTCATTGTCTACTAACTTCAGAAACTTGCAGTAAATAATTTTTGCTAGATCAATAAATTAACTACAGAGTGGGCCTTTCTTGCTCTAGGTGCTGATTACATGAGAATGTTGTGTACTTCAGCTGTCAGTCACCTCTTGGTTCTCATGATGGTCGCCTTTCCTGGTTTCCTCAGAGATGCTGTTTGGAATTCAGAATATGTATGCTCACATTTCCTGCTTGCCATCAGTCTGCTTCCATTTAGCTCCAAAGCACGTCACACCATATGTCCCTTCTTGTAGTAAAAAAATACATGCAAAGAAAGGGTTTGAATGGTGTGCACTAAACTAATAAAACATCTATGTACTATAACCATGTAAACTTAAATGCATGGCTCATATGATATATAACTGTATCTTAACCCTATTATGGGGATAGAGGGTTTGCACACATATCATACCCAAGAGAAACATGATTTTAGGAACAAAGAAAAACAATTCAAGAGGCAAAAACAAATGGATAGGAATGGGACCGTGGTACTAACCACTAGTTCTTTCCTCTAATAGTACATAGATGTTTTAATAGTTTAATACACACTATCCAAACTCTTTCTTCGCATATATGTTTTTTACACAGCATATATATTAAATGATGCCCCATTCTTCATCTTCCGATTACCTTACCGCTCGACTTGATCAAACTCTGTAAGAGTTGGTCCCTTGAATGCAGGGCAGTACTGAGCATGAATCGCGCCCTGTGTGACTTGCACATCGGGCATGTGCCCCCCCCCCCATCCAGTCACTTTCTGGATGGCGGCGGGAGAGAAGAGGCATGCCCGATGTGAAAGTCACTGGCGCGCTAAGCAGATCTGTCCCTCCTTGCTCTGACGCTGTGCCAGAGGAGGGAGGGACCAGACCTGCTTAGCGTGCCACGAGAAGGCTGAAGGGGTGCATTTCAGCTGTCTGCCGTTGCCTGCCACCGCTGAGAGAAGAAAAAGTGGCGGCGGCAGGCAACAGCAGACAGCTGAAATGCGCCCCTTAAGCCTTTGCGCCCTGTGCGGCCGCACTGCTCGCAAAGGGCTAGGTATGGTCCTGCTTGAATGATTATAGTGTTGCACTATTTGTATCTATGCTTGCCCTTACATATGTTTTCACTCTTGATGTTTTTGATGTATATCATTGATGATGGGGAAACCCTGCTCCTCAGCGCTCCAATGGCTTTCATGCCTGTACTGCTCAAAAGATATATAAGAGAGAAGATCATATCATTTTCATACTGGCTCCTGCCTCAAACATTCACTCTCCCTGTTTTTAGTTTACTTTGGCTCTACTGGGTATGTTGGTATCATATGTTCATGCTGCCAAATATTCTGTTATATATATGTGCACAATGTTCTATTATTATTATTAATAAGCATTTATACATGCCATTTTCGACTGACCAGCCAGATTTCTCCCCACTAATAAGATGTTTCGACACAGTCACGGACTGGCTCCATACGCAAAACTTCCGGATTAACCATAACAAGACAGACGTCCTCTTCATTACGAGGAGCCAAGAATTCATTCTCCCATTCTCACTAAACGTCAAGAATGCAGAGGTGGTAGCTAAACCCACAATCCGCTACCTTGGTATCACCTTGGACCAACGGCTAGACATGAAAACACAGTAAAAACAATATACCACAAAATAAGGACACTTCGGCATCTACGATCACTACTTGACCCCAGCGATTTCCGAACAATCTACCAAGCCCTAGTAATCCCACACTTCGATTACGCTAATGTAATCCTATTTGGACTCCCGCAGGCAACGCTAACACCGCTCCAGCTTGCAATGAACACAGCCGCGAGAGTCCTAGTTGGGTTATCAAGGATGGACCACATCACACCAATTTTGAAGAAACTCTACTGGTTACCCATACAGGCCAGACTTCATTACAAGATCTTAGTCCTGACCTTCAAAGCCTTAAACAATCAGCCCCCCACATCCATCAACAAGATGATCCATACCACACCCACTAACAGAACCAGAAGATCCACAACGGAGAACACCCTGATGATCCCAAAAGAAATGACAAAGTGCACAAAGGCAACATCCAACAGGGCCTTCACGATCTATGCACCTAGAGCCTGGAATGCCCTCCCCACAGGCATGCATGCCATCACTAACCTGACCCAATTCAGGAAGGCACTGAAGCATCACCTGTTCATAAGACACTACCCAGAAACCAGCGTTAGAAACCAGTCAGCGAGCACTCTCACCAGTCACCTAGAGCCCCCAATAACATACCCAGCAAGATAACGGTTAGCCAGCCCAACCTGGCCAGCCCCGAATAGACTACAGCAGGAAAGTATAGGCATCAATGTAAATAAACTGTAGAAGGTTACCCCAGTTATATCCAAGTTTTAATCCCTGTTCACTGTAAATACTATGCGGTCCGACTGCATGGTATAAGACTTTGTTTGATGTACACCGCACTGATATGAATAGCGCAGTATAGAAGAAAAGTTAAATAAATAAATAATAAATAAAATTTATGAAGTACTACCAAGCATACACAGCCCTGAACAGATACAAAAGAAGACGGACTTGAAAAGGGCAAAGGAAGAGATTTGACACAGGGACAGGGGCAGGTTGTTCCAGGCAAATGAGCAGCAAGGTTAAAAGAATGAAGCCTGGAGTTAGTGGAAGAAGAAAATGGCATAAAGAGAAGGAAGGTAGAAGAGGAACAGAGATCACGGAGAGGGGTATAGGGAGAGAGGAGAGAGGAAACGTATGGAGAAGCAGCAGAGTGAATGCATTTATGTGTTAAGATAAGTAATTTGTACTGAATGCGGTAATGGATAGGGCGCCAGTGAAGGGACTTTAGAAGAAGAGTAATATGAAAGTAACGTGGCTGGTGAAGAATTAACTGCACAGCAGAGTTTGAATGGATTATAGAGGGAAAAGATGAGATTCAGGGAGACCAGCAAGGAGGAGGTTGCAATAGTCAAGCTGGGAGCTAATAAGGGAGTGAACAAGAGTCTTAGTAGTAGTAATGTTGAAGAGAAAAAAGCAACAGCTTTAGCAATTTGTTGGATATGAGATGAGAATGGCAGGGAGGAGTCAAAAATGACCCCAAGGTTATGAGCAGAGGAAACAGGAAAAATAGGAGCGTTATCAATAGTAATGGAGAAAGGAGGAAGGATGAAGGATGGATTAGGGGAGAAAACCAGAAGCTCAGTTTTGGCCATGTTCAATTTTAAATGGTTCTGAGACATCCAGGCGGCGATGTCAGATAAGCAGGCAGAGATATCTGCCTGGAGAGAAGGAGAAAGGACAGGTGAAGAGATATAAATTTGAGAATCATCCGCATAGAAATGATACTGAAAGCTAAGGGATGACATAAGGGAACCAAGTGATTGTGTATAAAGGGAGAAAAGGAGTGGGCTGAGAACAGACCTTTGGGGAATACCAGCTGAGAAAGGGATAGAAGAAGAGGATGTATCTTGAGAATAGACACTGAAGGAGCAATTAGAGAGATAGGAAGTGAACCAAGATAGAACAGAGCCTCTAAAGCCAAAAGAAGAAGAGAGTAGTCAACAGTATCAAAGGCAGCAGAAAGGTCAAGAAGAATACAAATTGAGTATAGGCCTTTAGACCTTGCCAAGAATAAGTCACTAGAGACCTTGGCAAGGACTGTTTCAGTTAAATGAAGAGGGCAGAAGCCAGACTAAAAAGGATCAAAGAGGGAATGAGTGGAGAGAATGTCAAAACAGCCAGAAAGAACAACATGCTCAATGAGTTTGAAAATAAAGGGAAGAAGGGGGATGGGACGATAGCTAGAGGGAGCAGTAGGGTCAAGGGATGTTTTTTTGAGACGAGGAGTGATCAAAGCATGCTTATAGGCAGCTAGGAAGGTGGCAGTGGAGAAAGAAAGGTTGATAATATGGGAAATGACAGGGATAATGAAGGATGATAAGGAGTTGAGGAGATTAGTGGGGATGGGATCAGAGGAGCAATGGTAGGTTTAGCAGAGGAGAGGAGAGAAGAGGTTTCCTCATCAGAGATGGTTGGAAAGGAAGATAGGGAAGGTGAGTTTGAGGGAAATGGTTGAAATTGAAAGGAGGGGGGAAGCAGAAGATATAGCAGGGACTTGAATGGTAATCTTATTGGTTTTGTCATGGAAGAAGAAGGCAAGGGATTGGACTGTGAGGGAAGGAGGAATTGAAGGGGGAGGAGCCTGAAGTAGAGAATTGAGTGTAGAAAAGAGACTGCAAGGGTTAGAAGCCAAGGAGTTCGTCAGGTGGCTGAAATAGTTTTGTTTACCGAGTGAGATGGCAGAATTAAAAGAAGTGAGTATGAATTTAAAGTGAAAGAAATCAGAGTGCAAGTGGGATTTGAGCCAGGTGCGCTTGGCAGAATGGGCACATAAGCATAGGTAGCGGGTTGTAGAAGAAAGTCAGGAACGGGGTGCTGTATGTCTCACAGGGCATGAAATTTGGGGAGCAAGGGTATGGAGAGCAGAGTATAGTGCAGAGTTATAAGCAGTTACAGTTGCATCAACAGACGGTGGAGAATGTAGAAGAGACAGATGATGAAAAGACAGAGGATCAATAACTTGAAGATTTCTTAAAAGAAAGGAGGTGATAGTGCAAGAAGGCGATGGAGAGTGCTGAAAAAAGATGCTCAGGAGGTGGTGGTCAGACAGTGGAAGAACTGAGTTAAGGAAATTTGAGGATGAGCAATTGGAATGGAAAACAAGGTGAAGTTCTCTTTTTATACTTCCTTTTAAACTATTTTTAATGTATATTTTTGTTTTGTATTATAATTTTAGTATGTTTATATATATTTCTGTTCTTTATAATTTATTATACAGTATCTTGTATATATTTTACTTGTGTATTATTCATGTATGTGTTTTATGGTTTTATAATTACAGTCAAAGGTTCTGTAAACCCCTG
This sequence comes from Ichthyophis bannanicus, assembly GCA_033557465.1. NCBI lineage: Eukaryota > Metazoa > Chordata > Amphibia > Gymnophiona > Ichthyophiidae > Ichthyophis > Ichthyophis bannanicus. The sequence continues at coordinate 260,158,399 of CM066035.1, forward strand.
ATGAAGGCACATGCCAAAACATGGCCATGTAGGGTGAACCTTTTAAGTGCCTAATAAACGTCTGCATACACTATCCACCTTGTGTGTGGCTTTTTTTTCATGTGTGGGTTTTATGCGCATAGACTGATTTTATGCTTTGAAAAAGAAACTAAATTTATGTGAATAAAATCAAATTTATATGTATAAGGACACAAAGAGGCATATTTACTAAAGTGCAGATCAGTAGCATGCAATTATGCTGCCAAATTAGCATGGAGGACCAGGCTAATATTTGGGGTCATGTGCGTCCATCCTCCTACCAATAGCATGATGCTAACTGGCACGTGGATGCAATAAACATCACCCATTGAGGTGACGTTACTTGCATCCATGCTAACAGCATCAGGTGCAGTTAGTACATGCCCAAAATGCCTGCACTAACTGTGATGTGCTATTAACACTCACATTATGCCCTTAACTTGCCCAGTCTCCCCATTCGTGTGCTAACTGGTTAGCATGGGATTTGTAGTGCCGTGCCACATATGCCCTTATTGTGCATCAAACTCTGCACTACCAGTTAGCACACCTTAGTAAACATGCCCCAAATTTAAAAAAAAAGTAAACATTATAAAAAAGCAAAATGAAACATAAGAATCAGAGGGCTGCACACCCCTATTATTTGCATGGAGAAACGAGGCTACAGTGGACTATTTGCTGTGGCAAGGATATAGCTAACATGCTTGTGAAAGTTCAAGATCTATTTTGATCAAAAAAATTTAGAATAAACCATAGTTCTGTATCATAATGTCCTCACATATGCACATGTGAATGGTAGTAAATGCCAAATATAATTGGCTTCGTAACAGTCCCAAACGAACCTCAGAACCTTAGTAGTTCGGCTCCTCTGTCTCCACCTCTGATAGCTCTGGTCCAGTCTCCAGTGTTAGCTTTATCATAGGCCTCTCAACATGCTTCACAAAATTACTACTTGTCTCAGTAATATCGTCCAAGAAAAGCATAAACCTGGTCTCAATTTTCTCTTGATAGCCTGGACGGGACCCATGATGCCTTTGTGCTTTAACCACAGAGCATAAGAAGGAAGGTTACAAACTCACTCTGCTCAAGTTATCTGACTGTCTTACTGTGGAATTTGAGACAGCTTTATATGATCTTCTTGTGTTTATGGTTCCCCTTCTATATTTTATAATTGTCCATAACCATAAAACTGGTCCCTTAAATTACCACCCTCTCCTTGTGGTGCTGCAAATGTTGGCTTACAGTCAGTTTCTACGGCATCTGCGAAAGCTTACTGGAGGAGCTGTGCTCAACCACTGGTTGCTTTTGCAAATCTCTAGGCTTCCAATCCTTTAGATATAATGGGTGTCTATAAAACAAATTTTCAGTCCTTTCTTCAAGCATATTCAAACTACCCTCCAAAATTGTAAAGCTTTTTGTTTTACAGTCTTAGGCTGAGCTGTTATCCACAGCCTGGTTGAAACCACAGAAGCTTTTACAAAGTGAGAGCTTACCTATGTATGGCTTCTAATTCTAAACCTAGTTATGCCACCCACTGATCCACAGTTTCAAGCTCTCCTTGTCTTCCTCTCCTCCACGGCTTTTCTACTCTGGGAGCTGGCCAAGGCCATATGCTTCCTATTCATTTCCTTCCCTTAGTCTCCTGGAAATTGTAGTTCTTTGGGACCACTTGTCTTTTATTCTTTTCTTATTAAATTCCCTTGCCTTTCTGCTGATAGCGCTTTCTCTGCCATCACAGGGCTGAAGGAACTGTAACCTTCAGTGGTACATTTGATCTTTTAATCACTCTGCTTCTTCCACCTCTGCTTTCAATGCCAGGTTCATGGCTAGAGAAACTCTCATGATCTTTGTTTTAGAATTTAATATATTTTAGTACTTTCACAACTTTGATACTTCTGTTATAAGGCCTATTTTACATTGAACATTGAGTTGGGAATTGAGATGTCTAGGTCAGGATTTTCACAATTTCCTTGGTATTTTACAAAATGCTCTGTCAAATGTGGAGCCTTTTGTAAAATATCTAGAAGAACATCGGCAACTATAAGGCTGTTTGCCAGAACATCCAGAGGCAATTTAAAAAAAAACTTCATGTGGGAGAAAATGTGCATATCTACATTTCTTTAAAATTGCTTCTCCTATCAACCAGTAAGGCCTCAACCCCTGATCCTCTGAACCTCCTCACCAGGCAAGACCTTCTAAGCCCCCATCAGACAAAAGCCCCCACCCTCGATCCCACCCCTAGCATCTACAGGTGACTAGTGGTAGAGGCAAGAACGATCCCCAAATGCTACTTCCCCATAGGCACTGGGGTTCAAAATAACTCTGGTGACCCTTAGTGATTTCACCACTAAGGGTCAAGCTGCCAAATAAGGGATAGTTGACCGGCACCATTTTAAACCATAGGGGAGGAGTATTTGGTGATTGCTTCTTTCTCCCCATTCACCCACCTCTACAAGCCACCAGGGAAACTCAAGGTAGAAATTGGGAGTGGGATCGGGGCATGGGGATGGGTCTTTCCTGGTGGAGGAGAGTGGTGCAGGGGATAGGATTGTGTCTTGCCTGGTGTGAAGGTGCAGGGGGTTCAGGGATTTAGAGGGTGGTGTTCTCGCTTATTCGTGAGGAGGGATGGGGGCTTCTTGGCTATCAAGGGGGATCAATCTTTTATACATATGTATTCGCTATGCACGATGAGGAATACACCTGCTGATGTTTGGCCCATCCAAGACACACCCACATCACACCGCTTTGAAATCTCTGACAGGTATAGCTCTCCACAAGTAAAAAGCAGCTTTTGAAAATTGCCATTTACACATGAATGCCATCTACATGTGTAAAGGTGGCTATTTACCTATAGAGATACTTCTGAAATAACCTCCAATATTCTACATTTTGCTGATCTGTTCTGACCTGTTGTAATCATTCCCTACGTTGACTCCATTTCAGACTGTTCCATGGCACTGATGGTACGTAGATACCACTTACAATGCTGTCGAACTGAAGAGTATCATTCTATGGAAAGAGGACCTATTAGTTACAGACATAGGTGTGATTCAATTTGCAAACTTTGTAAAGTATTTCCTTTCCCATCCCCAGGATTTTAACCATTTCTGTCTGAATTACTATACCAAAGCAACCACTGCCCCTAAACTGTTTCTTTCTATTCTTTCTGCAGAAATATGCAGCACGGCATCTTCATCAGTACAGAAAGTTTTGGATTTAATGCCATGTGGGCTGTGTCTGCTTTCCTTTACATTTTTTTTTCTGGTTGTTTGCTTTTCTTTTTCTTTTTTGATCTGACAGTCTCTTCCTGCTCCTTTAGGCTTCCAGCTCAGTTGGAATCTGGGCTGAGATCTTGTGCCAAGAGCCTTCATTTGCATAAACAGGGATTTTTTTTCCACTATGCTATATCCCCTTCCAATTCACTTTTTTCCAGCCACTGCAGTGACTGGGAGCCAATTATCAGGGATTTTATTGATCTATGTCATTTAATTATACACCTCTCCAATGTAAGTTTAAGATGTAGTACAGGCAAAAATAACAATATAATAATTCTTAAAAATATCTTTCAAGCATAATATTCCAACCCCATAAAAACAGAAGATGCATTAATCTCCCCATTCTCCTAGTTTTCAGCAGTGAATTAACCTGTGTCATCATAGGCATCAGGAAAGCTGCTTTTGTCATCAATTGACTCTGTGAGTTTGAGCTGTACAGGTCTTGGGATCATAACATTAGTTACATAGTATATGATGGCAGATAAAGACCAGTGTGGTCCATCTAGTCTGCCCAGTGAGACTGAGACTTCAGGACTTAGGTGCTAGATATCACCATTGTGTAATGACTAGGACTTCCTCCCTTCTTATCCCTCCTATCCCCATCCCCAATAGCCCAGGGAACAGAAGATAGAAGTTGGGAATTGAACCCTGGTCCCTCCAAATGGCACTGTTAAAACCACTACTTAGCCACTGGGCTGAGTCTGAGATGTGAGAATATTTATCCGTACTATGGAAGTAGGGCTTTGATACCAATACCAGTGCAACCATTGTCACACTGGTCATTTTGGGATTTTGATATACTTCATATAATTATTTCAGGGGAAAAAGTAATCTATTTATATTATCTTTGGTTTTCTAGGAAATGAAACATTCAGAACTTATCTTGACCTCTTCTTTGACCTCTCCTGTTCTTCCCACAGATTGGAATTTACTTTGGCTGTCCATGTAACTATCGTACCAGCAGAATATGCTATTTTGAGTCATTCCTTAAAGCTAATCCCATTTTCCAAGATAGCTGGGAAAAAAACACACAGCCTGCTTGCAGAAATAGAAAGCTATGAGTCTTGTGAGGGTTGCTACTAAAATGATTAATGGGCTTCATTATAAAACATATGAGGACAGACTTAAGGATCTTAATATGTACACCTTAGAGGAAAGGCGGGATAGAGGTGATATGATTGAGATGTTTAAATACCTCCGTGGCATAAATGTTCAGTGAGAGAGCCTCTTTCAATTGAAAGCAAGTTCTGCTACAAGGGGACATGGGATGAGGGTGAAGGGAGATAGATTCAGGAGTGATATGCGGAAATATTTCTTTACGGAAAGAGTAGTGGATCCGTGGAATAGTCTCCCAGTGGAGGTGGTAGAGATGAGGACAGTAACTGAATTCAAAAAAGCATGGGACCAACACAGAGGATCTCTAAAGGTAAAAAGTGGACTGTTGTAGTTGTTGTTATGGAAGGACAGACTAGATGGCCCTTGTGGTCTTTTTCTGTCATCATGTTTCTATGTTTCTATGTTACAAAGTGATTTTCTTTTCCTGGGCTGATTCAGAAAAGGCCATATACTGATGGCCATATTCCATTGCCACTGTCTGTGAAGAGATCCCCAGTCCTCCTAAGGGAAACAGGTAGGGCTTAGGTAAAGAGCTTAAAACCGCAGGCCTAGAGCAAGCAAGAAAGGCCCCTAGGAATGCTAAGAACATGTATGTACAGAGTACATGGTTGTTATACTCTTTGAGCCTGCAAGGTAAGCCATTCATTATTTTGGTTGATGCAAATACATAGTTTTCCTTTTTTTGTTCTGAATATGGGCTTGACTGGCTTTATTTCTGTCCTCAAGACTACCCACAGACCCAGGAACCCTGATCACTCACACATAATTTAATTTAATTTAATTAGCAGGTTTTTATATACCGCAACTTCCATAGATCAGTTGCGGTTTACAATGAACAACAATGAACAAGCAAGGCTGTTTTACAAGGAACGGCAGTAAACATCAATGCTGTTTTTACATATAACAGTGTAAACAATAATGGGCTCAATCTAACAGTAACAGATTGGTAGAATTGAGAACTATATACAGTGAACATGTTTAGAACTATAATACAATTTTAATTAGAATCTCTGGATATCTTACAAGGTTTTAGTACATATTCCAGTTCGAGGGTCACTTATTGCTGGTGCGGCTATCCCTTTTCTTGTTGTATTTGAGAGTTTGATACGAATGCATAATGTGTTGAGAATAAGTATGTTTTGAGTTTTTTCCTAAACTCCATGATTTGGGGTAATGATCTTAATTCCGCTGGGATGTTGTTCCACAGTATGGGGGCAGCATGGGAGAAAGCTTTCTTGTTCGTTGATTTTTTGGCTCTTATAATTTCTTTTGGTGTTATTAACTTATTTAATTGGTCTCGTCTTTGTAGGTTATGACTGGGTTCCTTGATGATTAGGTTATTTAATGTACAGGGTGCTGTGTTATTTAGGGCCTTGTATGTGGTTAACAGAGTTTTATACTGTATGCGGCATTGGATTGGGAGCCAGTGTAGGGACTCTAAGATAGGTGTAATATGTTGGAAGGGAACTGTTTTTATGATTGTCTTGGCTGCTGCATTTTGTGCTAGTTGTAGTCTTTTTAAGTTTTGATTTGTTACGCCTAGTAAGGTTAAGTTTGCAAAGTCAAAGTGGGGTGTTATGATAGCTTGTATTATGCGTTGAAAATCCTGTAGGTGCAATAGGGGGCGGAGTTGCTTTAATATTTTAAGTTTGAAATAAACTTTCTTTGTTATATTTCTTATCTGTGGGTCCAACTGAGGTGTTTGTCTAGTATTACTCCTAGGTACCGTATTTCAGTTTTTATTGTGATATCATTGTTTTGCAGTGAGATCTGTGGTGGTGGGGTGAATGATGTGTTTTTGGTTACTATTAGTGCTTCCGTTTTTGCATGGTTAATGTATAAGTTATTTTCATTTAGCCAATTGTTTATTTCGCTGAGGCATGTATTGATAAGTAATGTAGGGATGTTTGGTATTGTGAAAGGTACATACAACATTATGTCGTCTGCGTAAATGTGATATAATACTTTGTGTTTTTTGAATATTTGGCAAATGTGTTTTATGTATATATTAAATAGAAGCACTGACAGGGCAGAGCCTTGGGGGAGGCCTAGTTCCTGATTGTATGTTTTTGATGTAAGGTTACCGATGCGGACTGTTTGGGTTCGGTTGCTTAAGTATGAGGAAAACCATTTTAGAACAGTGGATGTTATTCCTACTTGTCGCAATTTACTTATCATCGTTGTATGGTGAACACTATCAAAAGCTGCCGATATGTCAATGAAAATGAGTAGGAATGCCTGTTTTGAATTATCAATGCCTCTTACGAGCGTATCAATTAGAACTGTTAGCAGTGTCTCCACCCCATGTTGGGGGCGGAATCCATACTGCTGATTGTCAAGGGGGGCTGAGCTGTCGATGTATTCTTGTGTCTGGATTTGAACTGCTTTTTCGATCAATTTAGCCAAAAATGGGATACTTGATATGGGTCTGTAGGACTTAGGTGATAATTTGTCAAGAGTGGAGTTTTTTAAGATAGGGCGGATTTGGGCATGCTTTAGTGATGGGGGTAAGTACCCATTTTTTAGTGAGAGATTTATTATGGGGAGTATGAATTGGGATAGTATAGATATTGAGTTTTTTAGCCAATTTACTGGGCATTGGTCAAGGAGTGAGGTTGTTGTATTAATATTTGTTATAATGCTCTTGAGTGAGACAGTATTTAGAGGTTGGAAGTCCGTCCATTCCTCAGTATGTTGTATTTGAGTCGTTTGTTTAGGACTTGGTAACTGGGGGTGGGACGTAATTTTGTCCATGTAATAGTTTGCCATTTCCTGTGGTGAGATTTCTATGGTATCATTGCTGGAGAGGTGGTTGTTGTTTGTTAGCTTTTGGGCTATTGAGAATAGTTCTCTAGGTTTGTTTATTGCATTGTTTATTATAGAGGTATGGTAGTTTTTCTTGGCATTGTTAGTTGCGTGTTTATATGAATTAAGGAGAGTGATGTATGAGTCCTTATTAATAGTGTTTTTATTTTTCCTCCATTTGCATTCAGCTTTCCTTAGATTTCTTTTTAGTAGGTGTAATGTGTTATTATACCAAGGAGCTTGGGCAGCTTTAGTACGGGTGTTCTTCTTGGTCACCTGTTTGTTGGCAGCTGCATTGTGAATGATTTCGTGCCAGCTTGTTACTGCTGTGTCAAGGTCCTGGGGTGTGTTCGATAGTTTGGGGATTATTAGGTCTAGAAATTCTTCTTCATACTAATACATGTTATGACAGTAGTAGGATTTCCTACTGTTGAGTTGCCTAAATGCTACAGACCAACTGCTCTTAAAGGGCCCTGGGTCTACCTACAGTGACTGCATCTATTGTGAGGCTAAAGGTTTTTTTTAATCCCTGCACCGATAGACAAGGGCCTGAGTTAGCCAGAGAAGGAGGTTTTGTTTTTGATTTAGAACACATTGTTCTGCAGAAGCAGGCAAGGAGAACAGTAATTGGGACTGCAGGCCTGGGCCATGCACGCTTAGCCTACAATGGAACAGCTACAGAGAATCATGCAGACCTCCTTGACATAGTGTGGCAGATTGGCTTTGGGCAATCTGAATCACTTACCTAAGTAACCTGCTAATGGCAGCAGCCAAACCATCTTCCAGTATGCCATTCTGGAGGGGAGAACTCATTATGCAAAGATCAAGGCTGCCATTCTGGAATGGACAGGGTGTACCCCAGAAGCTTACAGACAACAGTTCCAGAGAGTCCAAGAGGTTTCTTTGATCAGTTTAAAGACAGAGGATGGAAGTGGCTGCAACCAGAAGGGAAGCCCGGAACATCTGCCCTACTTTAATTGTGAAGAAAGAGGTCTTCTGCCAGAAAATGCCCAGGGGTTAAAGATGAAGCCATGGATGTTAGCCTGACAGCTCTTCACACCTGCAACTTTAATGCTCCACATCAGAGCTCATAATTTCATGATCCATGTTGAGCTGGATGGATCCCCCATTCAAGCTCTTGTAGACTCTGTGTGTGTTAAAGCACATACAGTATTTGAAGGGAGCTAGTTAAGAGAATCCAGATTAACCAGAAGTGAAGAATGGCTTTGACATGTGTTAATGGAACCCAGAAGCAATACCCTACTGTTTGGGTCTCAGTAAGAATAACTCAGGGGCAAGCCTATCCTGAAGTAGGAGTACTGACTTGGCCAGGGTGGTGGAAGGACTTTTTCTTTGGGGGGACTCAAGCACTGCTCCAAGCTGTGCCCTAACTCTGCCCCATGGGCAGAGACCTTTCCTGTTCTGCCTGCAGGGATCTGATTTTCCGTGGGCAAACAGGAAGAGTCTTTGCCACAATCATGGCTTCTCTTCCTCTTCTGCCCATGGGGGATGGGATACCGCAGGCAGCTTGCTGCCTGCCGGCCATGATTTTTGATAGGGCCCACTCCTTTATGACACCTATGGACTTGGCTTCCATACTCTGTCATTCTGAAATGAGATTATCAGTACTTTGGGATTCTGTGGATCAGCTGACTACTGGACTGGCCGGCTCTGAAGAAGAGTCATTTCCAGAGATCTTCCACCTGGAAGATTCAGATTTATATATTTATTTATTTAACAGGTTTATCATTTCAATCAAAGCAGTTTACACTGTAACTTAAACTTGGTAAATGTACATTAAACAGGGACATTGATAACTTGGATCTTTCTGAGCAATGGAGGGTTAAGGGACTTGCCCAAGGCCACAAGAAGTGCTAGTGGGAATCAAACTCTGGTTTCTTGGTTCCCAAGCCAATGCTCTAACCACTAGGCTACTCCTCCACTCTTAAGGACATTATGTTACCTGCCAACACTGGTTGGAGAAGTCCCATTATACTGATAACCTAGAGGCTGCAGTAGACAGAGGATGGCTGAGGACACTGAAATTTCCCAGGAACCCTTAACTATTATACCTGAATGGGTTAGGGAGGGTAACCCAGGGAACTTAAGGGACTCATCCTCTACCTGGGTCTTCTAAAGTTCACACGGGAACAAATTCAAATGATAGAAGGGGAGCCATTCCCTAGCTTAGGAACCCATAGACCATCTCCACCCTTTCATAGTAAAAAGGGACCTAGTGTATAGAAACCTAGATGGGGAGGTGGTTGAACCACTCCTAGTACCCTAGTCCCACTGTCCACTGTCCATGAGTATGTCAGTTGAATGATAGCCATTTACTAGGGGGGAATTTAGGGGAAGAGAAAACTCATGAGCAAATACTATCACAATTTTATTGGCCAGGGTTATTTATATAAGAAAGTTCAGTTTTGCTTTCAGTCCTGTCTTACATGTCAGTTAATTACAACTGCCAGCAGCTGACTTGCTCCTTTCTATTGTGGAAACTGTCTTTAAAAGGGTTGCCATGGTTTTAGTAGGACCACTGGAGAGGACCATCAGGGATAACAGGTGCATATTTGTCATCCTTGATTACGCTGCCCCATATCCAGAAGCTGTACCATTGCCATAATATGAAAACCACAACAGTGGCAGCTGCCCTAGTAGAGATCTTCTCATGAGTTGGCTTGCCTATTAACAAACCAGGGGACTCCATTTGTGTTGTGGGTAATGACACTGATCGATAGTACTATACAGCATAATGTCTCTTCTTTTTTCTTTTTCCATCTCCTGCTCAACCTTGTAATGTTGACTAGGCTCACCAATACCAACGGCTACACTATATAGGAAGATACTAGTACTGTTTTCAGTAACATACCATAATAATTATTATATTGTATTATTACTATTGCTTTCACTTATACTGCTACCAATAGTATACATTTATCATTGTTGCATTCAATTTTACCGTTGCCTGTACCATTCAACTATCACTGTTACTTTCCATTATTACTGTTGCCAGTAAGACCCATTATTACTGTTGCCAGTAAGAACCATTATTACTGTTGCCAGTAAGATCCATCTAGCATTGTTGCATTCAATTTTACTGTCGCCAGTACCATTCAACTATCATTGTTGCATTCAGTTTTACTGTTGCCGGTACCATTCAATCTTCACTGTTGTTTCAATTATTACTGTGGTCAGTAGCCTCACAGAAAGCACCAGAATCACAGAATCCCTCACAGAAAGTTACCTCATCCACTTCAACAAAACCCCCAATGGCTCTACCATTTAATACCCTGGCGATCTGCCTTTTCCTTCTCACAAGCTGGCTCAACGAAGCCCTTGCCTTATATCACACGGCTCACCAAATTCCAATACTTCTGAGTCATGGAAAAAGAAGGGCAGAATCTTCATATCCCAACTCAAGAATAGAGACCCCCACACGCCACTCTCACCTGATACATATAGCCCTTCAACAACCAAAGAAAAATAAGCAAGAGGAACCCCCTCAACCCTTTTACTTAAACTGTGCTCTCATAAATGCACGGTCTATCCGCAAGAAATGGCCAGTCATCACTGACACAATTTCTTCTCATAATCTAGATGTCCTCATGATAACCGAAACCTGGTTATCTGACGCGGATAATGTAATCCTTAACCAACTCATACCCGCCAACTTCTCTGCCCATTCCCAACATAGAGAGAGCAAGAGAGGAGGAGGCATTCTCATACTTACCAAGAATGACCTAAATTTCCACACCGTGGACTCCACAAGCTCAAACAGCATGGACGTATTAACCATCACAAATGAACAATGCCTCATCAATTTAATTTACAGAGCGCCCTCACCCTCCACGGACGACCTACCTTACATTCTAGACCTAGCAGCTAACTCACGCAAGCCCAACATTCCCAACTGGATATTAGGAGACCTCAATCTCCCAACACTACATCCCAGCCACGCCTCAGCCCTCCTTGAAGCAATCAACGAACTGGGATACAAGCAAATTGTTGACACCCCCACGCACGAGAGAGGAAACATCCTTGACATGATCTTTGCCCCTCTTACAGCTCTCGACTCCAACAATAGACTTGACAACTCTGTAACCCCAGTACCTTGGTCAGACCATAATTTAATCACCTTCCCCATCCTCATCAATGGCAAACAGTCACCACACAGAAACAATAACTCCATTGACTCAACAAGAGTAACATCTCGAAAATTCAAAACCCTCAACAAAGAACATATAGTTATGGAAACCCTCCCTCTCCTACATGACACCTCTCTCAATCTGGAAAATCTGATCACATCCTGGAACAGCACTATCAGTACCATTGCACTGCAACCAGTCCAGGGTAACAACCCAAAGAAAAGAAAATCTTCTCCTTGGTTCTCCCCTGACCTACGAGCCTCCCTCACACACCTAAGAAAACTGGAGAAACGATGGCGTCGCTCACACTCCTCAGAAGACCAAGCAGCCTATAAAGCACATCTATCTGTGCACAGGGAGTCAGTCATGGCCAAGATGAAACAATTCCATACCAATACGCTGAAAAGATCACTAAATAAACCACGCGATCTTTTCAACTTAGTCAAAACCTTATCTAAAGAACCTTCACCAAAACATCCTGAACCCATCCATCCCCAAGCATTCGCCGATTTCCTGCAATCCAAGTTGCTTCAAACCAACAACATTGCAACAATCTCCTCTCAAGTCACCATATGCATATCAAACCTATCCATGTTCTCCACACCATCCAGAAAACATGTTGAAGACACCATCGCTGCTCTTAACACGACTACTGCACAAACTGACCCTTGCCCAGCCCACTGGATAAAGGAACTACGCCAAGATCTCAGCCCCATCATCACTAAAATGATGAACTTATCCTTTACAACCGGCTCCTTCCCACCAGCCCTCAAGAGAACATCCATAAGACCCCTCTTGAAAAACCACAAACTCGACCCACAAAAGGTGGAATCCTATAGACCCATAGCTAGCATACCCCTACTAGCGAAAATAATTGAAAAGGAAGCTCAAAGACAGTTACAGGACCACATTGACACCGTCTCCCCTCTTGACCACTGCCAACATGGCTTCAGAGAGTTCCACGGTGTTGAAACCCTCCTTACCACTCTCTGCAACAACATCATCACAGGCATTGATAACATCCGCCAAGGCTTTGCTCTCATCTTCTTAGACATTGCTGCGGCTTTTGACTCTGTACATCACGATCTGTTAATAGGGCGACTAAAAGAAAAAGGCATCAATAACACTGCCCTGGAGTGGTGCAAGTCATACCTTGATCAGAGATGGCAGTACGTTACCTCAGGGACCACAACATCCACACCTTACCACCAAAAGCAAGGCGTACCACAAGGATCATCCCTATCCTCACTCTTTTTCAATATATACATACAACCGGTTTGCAACATCATCAGGTCCTTCAAGGTTGAATGCTTGATATACGCAGATGACATCCTCCTATATATGCCTTTCTCCACAGTTCATATGGACCTTTCCCCGCTAGCTAAATGTTTTGATGCAGTATCCGAATGGCTTCAATCCCAGAACCTCCGAATTCAACACAAAAAGACCGAGGTTCTCTTCATCACCAGGGACCCACTTTTCACCCCCCCATCCCATATAAAGGTGAAAGAAGCTGAGCTCCAATCAAAACCTTCCATTCGCTACCTTGGAGTCACTTTTGACCAACGCATGGATCTGAAACTACACATAACCAACGTAGTCAGAGCAATCTACCTCAAGATCCGGACTCTTCGACATCTTCGCCCCCTGCTTGATCCTGATGACTTCAGAACTATATTTCAAGCCTTAACCTTACCACACCTTGACTATGCCAATGCCATTCTCCAAGGCCTCCCACACTCCACATTAAACCCTTTGCAACTCGCCATGAATACCGCTGCTAGAGTCCTCTACGGAGCATCAAGAAGGGACCATGTAACACCCATCCTAGAGCAACTCCACTGGCTCCCCATACATGGCAGAATATTGTTCAAAACATTACTACTAACTTTCAAGGCCACTAAAAGCATCACCTCCTCCTCTCTAATAGACCTCATTCAGGCCGTCCCACCCAACAGATCCAGGAGAACGATATCAACAAATACTCTAATCATCCCTAAAGCAGCGACAAAATGCCTATCAGTGACATCTAACAGGGCCTTCAGATTCTATGCCCCTAAGTACTGGAACGCTCTACCCCCAGAGATTCGTGCTATCACTGATCTATCCCTTTTCAGAAAGGCACTCAAATCCCACCTCTTCCCCCAATATTACTTGACCAACTAACCAATCTTAATCACTACCCAAACTAAGAACAAATCCTGTTATGTATACTTGTAAATACTCTTGTAAATACTCTTGTAAATAGTTGCAGTAATGACGTCCCATGTTTTATCCAAGTTCTCTGACCTTGTTCTCTGTAAAACCTAACAGTTTGTTGTTATGGTATGTTGTTATATTGTGAACCGCGCTGATTCTGAATAGAGCGGTATATAAGAGCCTGTAATAAATAAATAATAAATAAATAAATAAAATAATGCAGCAAGTTTATACATGTTTGAAAGTGAAGACTCTTCATACCTTAGTATATCACCCACAGATAGATGAGCTCATTGAACACTTCAATAAAACCTTCAAACTGATGGTCAGAAAGATTATTGCTGAGGATGGCACAAAGTGTGATTTCTTGTTACCATCTGCGAAGTTCCCCAGAGTTTGAGTGTTTTCTTCCTATTTGAGTTACTTTATGGTAGGAGACACAGGAGAATCCTGAATATACTCCAGAAGACTTAGGAAGAGGAGGAAATCCCAGGAAAGAACCCAGTGCACTATATCCTTCAGATGCAAGACTGGCTGAGGAAAGCTGGGGAAGTTGCCAGGCTGTATCTGGAAATAGCTCAAGTCACACAATCCAGGGAATATCATTGCTTCTCCAACCAGAAAATCAATATTTGGTGCTACTACAACAATCAGACAGCAAACTACCGTGTAGGTAGCAAAAAGGTGGGGCCTGTGAATTTCAAAGTAACCCAACTGGACAAATAGAAAAAGGCCCACGCCTTCTATGAGAACCTCTTGAAGAAGTAGGTTACCACAAGAGGGGACCAGATGTCAGGGACCAGGAATTTAACATGTAAAGATCAAGCTGAGCTTGATCAGTATAGGTGATTATTTGGATCATCCATGTAGCAATACCTATTGAGTGAAGTAGTTGTTTAGTGGTTAGAGTAGTGGGTTGAGAACCAATGAAACCAGGGTTCTATAGTTGTAGTTTGGAATGAGCATGGTGGGGGCACAGCTCCTCCCTAATGTTTCAGGCACTAATGCTGAATTGGTCCCCTTCCCCTCACTGCCAATATGATTTTATTACCCTCTGCACCTTCTCCCCCCAAATAAGCAGTCAAACTACATCAGGGGTTCTCAACCCAGTCCTTGAGAAATGCCTAGCCAGTCAAGTTTTCAGGGTAACCACAATGAATATGCATGAGAGAGATTTGCATACAATGGAGGCAGTGCATACAGCTCTCTCTCATGCATTTTCATTATGGTTTTCCTGAAATCTGACTGGCTAGGTGTGCCCCAAGGACTGGGTTGAGAACCCCTGAATTACACCTATGCAGGGTTGAAACCTCTATTCTTCCACTGATGCTTCCTGTAACTTTAGAAAAGTCACTTCATGCCCCACTGCCTCCAAGGACAGAAAAAAAACAGACGTACCTGAATGCAGCTTACTGTGAGCTACTACTGACAAGACATTACGCTAGTTAAATCCAAAAGACAGAAACCTTGGCAAAGGCAATGAAAGAGTTAAACAAACCAGTTCCCACTACTGAGCCTGGGGGCCTGCCACAAGAGAGGGGTGTGTGCCTGAGAAAGCGAAGAGCCAGAGCTAATTTTGAAAGTCCAATTACTTAAAAAGGAAATGAACCCGTGAAATACATACCCACCAGTACCAAATGCAGAGAGATGAGAAACAAGAAGGCCATGATCTACCAAATCAAAAGCTGCACCGAGGTCAAGTAACCTTAAGGTGCCCTTTTAATAACAGGCGCTAGGGTGTTGCACCTAACGAACCAACAGCACTAAAACTATGGTGTGATAGGTGCAACACCAATGCGTTAACTGTCAGAGGTATGGAAAGCATTTGCCTGGCAGTTAACGCAGAGCCCTGTCCCTTAGTGCATGGCACATTAGTGTGGGTACACTTAACTAGACCTATTGAGGTAGCATTAGGTGATCCCACACTAATGCAGTTAGCGTGGGGTGTGAACTTGATGCTAACTGTACAGAATATACCCCGCCCACTCTCCGCCCTCACCTCGTCCATCGTGACCTAACACGGGTTACACAGTGCCGGAATCATCCTGCGGTGTTATGGCCCTATGCTGGCTGACAATGTGTGTACCAACATGCATTCAGCGCACGCCAGAACATACACTAAGCTGATGGCCTTGAATAAAAGACCCCCTAAGATAGCAATTGCTAGAAACACATGTACATTGCTACAACTTCGGGGCATGAGAACTTATGAGCAAAGCTAGGCAGAGAGCTCATGGACAGCATTTTGTCATGGAGGTAAGGAAGGATGACCATGCTTCTGTTGTACTATTATTTCAAACATTTTCATTGAAAACGGCCCTTTGTCTGCATTATCAATCATGGCTAGATACTACTGATTTCATTTTGTTCTGCCTCACTCCTAAATACTATCAAAATATTTTTTGTAGCTATTATTAACAATGCTTCCTCTGACTTTTTGAGAGCTTATTTTTAGTTTAAAAATATTGGAGCAAATCAATGGAAAAAATACCACTGCATTTTAGAAAGAATACAACATAATAGGATATGAATTTCTTTATTAGTTTTGGAGAGAGATTTTTCCACAGTTCTTAAGTTAGGTATACATGTAACGGTTTCTCACATTTGATTACTCCAAACTGCATCTATGTAGGGGGTAAGCTATTCAGTCACTCACTTTACTCTCATGTATATCAGTATTAGTAGCAGCAGAAAGACTCCTCCAAGAATGGAGGGTCTCATTTAAATATGATCACCAGTACACATTTTATCCAAGTTGTAGCCACACCTCTTTTTCTGCATTAAGTGTGAGGACTTTTTTAAATTTATAGTTTATATGGTCATGGTTTATGGTTTAGGGTTTAGGCACTATATACAAGAATTTCAACAACAGTAACTGTACAAACATAATCTCTATACAAATTTTCTCCTTATGGGGGAGACCATTCTGGGGGAGTATTGTTGACATAATAGTCAACAATACTCCCCCAGAATGATCTGCCCCATAACCTACCTGAGCTTATCCCTTTATCCTCTGAATCCATCTCCCTAGGCACCTAGCACTGTTATCCTATACCATTTCTGAAAAGGCCTCCATAACCTATAGAATACCTATAATTTCTGCTTATGAATAGTGGTTATATCCAATAGCAAACAAATATTCAAATATGAGAAACCACCGCATGCCTACAGGGCAGTTTAGACCCCCTCCAATCACACCTAATCACCATTCTTATTGCCACCCCAGAGAGCAATGTGAAAGTTGTCAGATCCTCATCTATACCCTCCGGATGTGACCCAAAACAAAGTACAGAGGCTCAAGTGGTACTTCCTATTTCCATATTTCCTTAATCACTATCCCCACCTGAATCCATAATTTATGAACCCTTCAACATTCCCATCATATGTGCAGAAAATGTCCTACACCCCCACACCCCCTCCAGCACCGAGTATCTGCCCCTGGAAAAATCATATTCATTTTTTGTGGTGTGAGTTAGAACCTATAGAAACCTTTGTGCGCATTCTCAGGAAGTGATGCAGACATATTAAGCTTAGATGGCCCTCCAAAAACCTTCATCCAGTACTGGTCAGACTAAGGTCCTTCTACGTCCTCTTCCCAAGTCTTAAGACGAGATGGCTTCTCGCCTGTCACTGAGTTCAATATGGTGTATATTTTTGAGATCAGCCCTCTAGAGCCCATACACTTCAGGCAAAGATTCTCAAAATCTGAAACCTCCTTATGGAGCTTCACAAATGCCGTGTTAACTATGCTCAGTTTTCGTCCATGTAGACTTGTAAAATGGTTCCTCCTTTTGTGCATGGTGTCATATCCAAATGCGCTCCTACATGTCCTTATACTGCATGTATTTTACACATGGCTCCATGTTGAGCTGCCAGAAAAGAGCATATCTCAACTCCCACATCTCTATTCTAGTCTCAGTGTGCTGTGTAAAATGGGCCTTTTTGTGGGTTTTTCTGACATTATTGAGGCTCCAGGGTTACTAATGGGTATTTATTTAACAGATTTTATATACCGCTTTATCATTTCAATCATAGCGGTTTACATTGTAACTTAAACTTAGTAATGTACATTAAACAGGGATATTGATAACTTGGATTTTTCTGAGGCAATGGAGGGTTAAGTGACTAAAGTGTGTTACCCGGGTAGCACAGGGTTGGTGCGCAATTTTGGTACCACCTTAAAAAGTAGTACAGGGCCCCTCTGCTAAAAACGCCACATTACCCTGGCAGTGCACATCATGGCAGGGACTGGGAGGGACATGGGCATTTCCAGCATGTCACGGCTAACATGGGTATTAGTGGCAGGTAGTGCAGCTGCAACTAATGCCATGGGTAGTGTTAGTTGCATCCATGGCCTAGTCTCTACACAAACGCGCGGCCTTCATGCACTAACTGCAGGGAGATGGACATACACGCCCCTTGCAGTTAGTCAGAAGCCCCACACTGGTAACACAGCCTAAACACATGTTACCAGTTAGTATACATGCCCTTAAGTACCCTAGTGGTTAGCAGTATGAAGGTAATTTTATGAAGTATTTTTCACAAGCATATGTCAATATACGCACATAAAGCATAGTTACTCACCTGTAACAGGTGATCTCCGGGAACAGCATGAATTTAGTCTTCACATATGGGTACGCCGGTACCTACGGAGCCTGCGCGGGAATGCTCCCCAGCGTCCAATTAGGAAGCTTTTGGGAGCATCCCACAGCACCTGCATGCTGCCTTCCCGCCTTTCCCAACTGCCTCTCTCCAGTTGAGTTTAAAGCTGAGACAAAGAGAGAGAGATGGAAAGAGAAAGAGATAGATAGAGAGATACAACTCCTAGGGGAGGTGGTTGGGTTGTGAAGACTAAATTCCTGCTGTTCCCGGAGATCACCTGTTACAGGTGAGTAACTATGCTATCTCCAGGAACAAGCAGGAATGTAGTCTTCACATATGGGGACTCCCTAGCTTTAGATGCCAGGGAGAGACCCCAGAAGTTGTGTGCCCCTGTGAAAGGGCTCCACTTCCCCCCATGGATTTCTGGCATCCAACCCGGGATGGCGGGTAGGAGTTGATTAGGTATGGAACAGGTGTTGAAGAACAGCCTGACCAAACAAGGCATCTTGGCGGGAGTCCTTGTCCAAGCAGTAATGGGCTGTGAAGGTATGAACCAAGGCCCAGGTGGCTGCTCGACAGATGTTGTCGATAGACACAGAGTGTAGATGAGCCATTGAAGCTGCCATGGCTCTTACATTGTGAGCTGTGACATGGCCCTCCAGAGGAAGGTTATTACTCTGATAGGCAAAGGAAATACACTGTGCAATCCAGTTGGACAGTGTCCTCTTGGAGACTGGAAGTCCCAAATGAGAAGGATCAAAAGTAACAAAGAGTTGAGAGAACTTTCTATGTTGCTGTGTTCTTTGCAAGTAAAAGGCTAAAGCTCTTTTACAGTCTAAAGTGTGAAGATTCCTTTCTGCATTAGATGCATGAGGCCTTGGAAAAAACACAGGCAGGTAGACCGCTTGGTTTAAATGGAAAGGCGAGACCACCTTCGGCATGAAGTGTGGATGAGTCCTAAGGACTACCTTTTCATGATGGAACCTTGTATAAGGTGGATCAGCTACTAGTGCTTGCAACTCACTGATGTGGCGTGCTGATGTGATTGCAATGAGAAAGATAACTTTCCAAGAAAGGAATCTTAATGATGTAGTAGCCAGGGGTTCGAAAGGCGGCTTCATGAGCTGACCAAGAACCAGGTTTAAGTCCCATGCCACTGGAGGTGGCCTAATGGGAGGCTTAGTTAGCAGAAGGCCTCTCATAAATCTTGCTACAAGAGGATGGGAGGAAATAGGTTGTCCATTCAGAGGCTTGAAAGAAGCTGCAATGGCACTCAAATGGACTCTTACAGAGTTAGTCTTAAGTCCTGCATTGGATAAATGAAGGAGATACTCCAGTAATGATTCCAGAGGTATCGCACGGGGATTAAAAACCTTCTGCGAGGGGGCGGAGCCTGATGTCCAGCGGGTAAGATGCTTTGCGTTGAAGCTCCCGAGAGGCCTACTTAGAATCCTGACTTAATACCTATACAAACTTACTATTTCGCTCCGAGCTGACCGGGGTACATCGGGGGGGATGGCGGCCCATAAACCAGCGCGCTTGGACTTCGGGTCTCCTTCCTCTTCTCACGGAAAACGCTCCAAAACAGAGGTGTCCTCCCCACAGAAGATGGCTCCATTTCGTGAAAACCCCGAAATGCACCTGGAAATTTTGGAAGAAATACGCGGTGTGAAGGAATTGGTGCAGTCCAATGGAGAAGCGCTTCGAGCTATGCGAGAAGACTTTGGAGTGCTCCAGGACCGACTTGAAAGTCTCTCATTATGGCAGGACAACATGGTGGGGATCCTCGACTCGCACGTGGTGCGCTTGGGCAACCTGGACAAGGCTGAGCGCCAGATACAGAATCTTCAAAAGGAGTTAGAAGATAGCAATAATCGAGCCCGTCGCAACAATGTGAGGCTCATTGGCATACCGGAGGGGGTGGAAGTCGGAGATATAAGAGAATTCCTGCTCAAAACTCTTCCCTCCTTGCTAAAGATCACTTTTCATAGAGAACTGGAAATCGATCGTGCATACCGTGTTCCTACCCACATGGCGCTCAACCGAACGACCCCCCGGCCTATTATCTTTCGCTTGCTACGATATCAACAAGTGGAACAAATTTTAAATGCTGCCCGGGCGAATCATCATTTGGAATTTGAAGGTCACAAAGTCTCCTTCTTCCCTGATTTTGCAAAGCCTACCGTTGACCGTCGGAAGAAACTCCTTGCTTTTCGCCCTCGACTTCAACAGCTACAGGCTCGCTTTGGCCTGTTGTATCCAGCGAAGCTCCGAGTGACTCTCCACAACCAAACCAGGACATTCGAAGATCCTGATCTACTGTCAACATTTTTGGACTCCAAAGAAGCAGAGCAGATGCGCTAATCCAAAAACTTGGACTTTTATCTGCCGGCTCTGTCCGCCATCTTGAAGGGCCCGATGCGGCGGTCATAGCCAAGCACAGAGACTACCTGGACTTCCTTTCTTTCTCTATATGACCTTTTGATTTTGGTCTCCTATCCCTCCATGATGTGTGCCTCGGTCGGACTCGGAGCACGCACAGTCCTACAGGTTATGTGTTTTTTCCATTTCGGCCTTCTCTGGGGTTTCTCCCCGCAGACACATGGTCGCCAGTAATTTTTGGGGTTTTGCTTCTTCTCTACCGCACTGCGGTTTTCTTTTTTAATGTGGGGCGCTCCATTGTATTATTTTAGCCTGTTTTCTTTCATGTCATATGTACAGCCAGATACAGTCAATATGAGGGACATTGGGAAATTATGTGTGCTATCATGCTCAGAACTTTTAACTTTGTTGAATGGCTTTATGTAAAATTTTATCACTCAACGTAAAAGGCATTAATAGTTCAATCAAAAGGAAGCAAATCCTTAGCTATCTTAGCCATGAGCATGCTGATTTAGTGTTTCTTCTGGAAACGCATCTAAACTCTGCTGAAACACTGCAACTCAATGCTAAGTCTAACATGGTGGCTGCCTACTTTCCCGCCGTTTCCAAACGGTGCGGGGTAGCCATTCCGGTTAAGAAGTCTTTGCAAGCTACTGTAATTGATACTGGCGCTGACAAGGAGGGTAGATGGGCCCGTGTACACCTTAAGGTTGGAGATAGCGAACTCACGTGTATTTGCATTTATGCCCCGAATGTGGACAACCCTGCTTACTATGCAAGTATTGCGCAGTTGGCATAGGCCTCTGCCAATGCTCCATCCATACTTGGTGGTGATTTTAATCAAGTGTTCCATTACTCTTTTCTTCTCAAACACGGCGCTCGTTGGCTGGAAGATCCAGTACCGAGTAGACCTGTGTGACTAGACATAGAGGAGGATCTTTGCAAACCGATTCCTCTTACTTTTCTCCCTGGTATGACTCTCCCATCAGACTCCCACTATCCACCAATGCTTTTAGATACTTTAGGTGCCTTTAATACTCTAATGCAATCCTTAGACTCCTGACTCTGTCCGTTCGATAGGCTCCCGCTTTGGTACACTACTTGATTTCGAATACAAAATAAGTCTATAGTGTGGAGCCCCTGGTACACCAGGGGCATTTGAATTCCTAGCCAGTTGTTCCATGATGGTCGCTGGAAAACTTTTAGTGAATTGCAAATTGAATTTGGTCTCCCAGCGACACACTACTTTCAGTCGATGCACCTTCAGCATTGCCTTTGGAGTGCTAAGGTACTTCCGCCATTGGCATCCCCTATACAAGGTTGATCGGAGACTATCCGATCTATCGGTGGTTCACCGGGTGTAGCATCCAATTTTTACAAACCCTTATGTAATGCTATAACTTGCGATACCCCTATAGCGCAGAAAGCATGGGAGAGAGAATTGCATGTGACTTGGCCTTGGAGCAATGGAGCCTTGACTGGAGTAGAGCGCCACGGGTTTCCTGATCCGCCTCACTCACTCAGACACTCTTCTTTCTAGCCCACCGGTGTTTTTTACACTCCTGACAGATTAGCCAAATGGAACACTACTCAGGGCAATAGTTGTTGGACATGCCATGCGGCCATTGGTTCACTACCTCATGTTATGTATGAATGTCCCGCACTACAGTATAACTGGCGTCGGGTCTGGGGTCGTATCCAGTCTATTTTGCACTTTCAGGAGCCCCTTTCTTGGAGGATGGTGGGACTTCGCCCAGCTGCGGGGATCTCCTCTTTTCCAAAAAACGGCTTACTTCCTTTGGGGCTTTATGCTTGGCATTGCTATTTCCCTAATTAAGAAATACTGGAAAAATAGCTCCCATCTGAGCCCCAATGCATGGTGGAATCATGTTTGTCTCTACAGTAAATATGACCAAATACCTCGTATGTTTGCTTCCCCCGTTCAGGCTTCTCATTATAGGTCTGAATGGAAGATGCTCAATGACTATGTACATTCTGCTAAATACTCTCATCTGACTGTCTAAATTTGTATATACTTTGGTCCCATGATCATTCTGTATCGTTGATACCCTTTTGACCGTTTTTGATGTATAATCACTGTTAATTGGAAGCGCTCACATGCTGACATAATCGGCTAGAGAAGAGGCATGGGGGTGGGGGGTAATTGGGTTTACTTTTCCTTATTGTATCCTTGTTTTGTCTCCTTTGGTGTGTTGTTTCTTTTGTTTGTTACAAAATGAAAATAAAAGTTTCAAAAAAAAAAAAACCTTCTGCGAACACCATATGGTAAACCTTTTCCACTTGAAAGCATAAGAACATCTTGTGGAAGGCTTCCTGGAAGCATAAAGGATATCCTTTACTGGCTGGGGAAGGTTAAGATCATGAAGATCTAGGCCTTCAGCAACCAAGCCCTGAGATGCAGGGATTGGGGATTAGGATGCCAGAACATTCCGTCCTCCTGAGACAGGAGATCTGGAGCAGACCATAACTCCAGGGAGGGAGCTTGAGAGAGTTGCAGAAGCAGAGGGTACCACACTTGCCGTGGCCAATGTGGTGCTATTAGAATCATATGGCCTCTGGCTCTCTGAAGCTTGAATAGGGTTTTGGGAATTAGGGGAATGGGCGGAAAGGCATAAAGGAAGTCCTGACCCCAGTGAAGGAGGAAGGCATCCCTGGCCTGAGAGTCCTGAGCCGGAATTATGGAACAGAACCGGGGAAGTTTGGCATTCAACGGACTTGCAAAGAGGTCTATGTCCAGGGTTCCCCAAATGTGAAAAATCTTGACCACCTGGTCTGCATGTAGAGACCATTCGTGTGGAAGCAGAACTCGACTGAGTCTGTCTGCCCAAGAGTTTTGTATGCCTGGAAGATACACTGCCAGGAGATGAATCTGATGCTCTCTGGTGAGGGCCCATAGTCTCAAAGCTTCATTGCAAAGTGACAGAGAGCCTGTCCCCCCCTGCTTGTTCACGTAGAACATGGCTACTTGATTGTCCATATGAATGAGGACTGTCTTGTAGCTGAGCAGGGTGTGGAATACTCGAAGAGCAAGGAAGATTGCTCTGAGCTCCAAGAGATTGATATGTAGATGAGTCTCCTGTGGAGTCCAGGTGCCTTGGGTGGAGAGGTCTTGTAGATGAGCTCCCCAACCCATTAGTGAGGCATCTGTTGTGAGAGTTGCCTGGGGTATGGGTTGTTGAAAAGGGGACCCCAGCAACGGGTTTTGAGAGGACTGTCACCATTGGAGGGACAAAATAAGACGATTTGTGTTTGCTATTTTTTCTGACAGGCACCCTGATGCCTGAGTCCATTGGGTGGATAAAGTCCACTGGGCTGCTCTCATGTGGAGGCGAGCATAAGGAACCACATGCACTGTGGATGCCATGTGGCCCAGTAGTTGTCGTGTTTCTTGGGCAGTGAGAGAAGGTTTTAGCACTGCTTGAGAAGCTAATTGCACCATGCGAAGGCAACGGGCCTGGGGGAGATAGGCCCTTGCCCTTCTGGTATCCAGCCAAGCTCCTATGAACTCCAGAGACTGAGTAGGAGTTAGACTGGATTTTGGGATGTTTATGACCAAACCCAAATACTGAAGGATACACATTGTGCAAGATAGGGAAGTCCTGGCCTCCGACTCTGATGGGGCTCGAATGAGCCAGTCGTCTAAGTAGGGGAAGACGAATATGCCTAGAGTGCGGAGAAATGCTGCTACCACAGCCATGCATTTTGTGAACACTCTTGGAGCTGAGGCCAGGTCAAAAGGAAGCACCCTGTATTGGTAGTGCTTTCCCTGGAAAAGGAACCAAAGGAACTTTCTGTGAGTTGGATGGATGAGAACATGTGTGTACGCATCCTTGAGATTTAGAGAACAAAGCCAATCCTGACTCTGAAGGTATGGCAGCAGAGTTCCTAGAGAAATCATTTTGAATTTCTCTTTGAACAGGAATTTGTTCAGTTCTCTGAGGTCCAAGATAGGTCTGTATCCCCTTGTTTTCTTTGGGATAAGGAAATAGGGGGAGTAAAACCCTGTACCCTGCTGATGAATGGGTACTTCTTCTATTGCCCTTTGGGCAAGAAGTGTAGAGACCTCTTGATCTAACAGGGTGATGAGAGAGGTCTGAGAATTGAACTGTCTTCCAATTGTGGGAGGGGGCATGCACAGAAAGTGCAGCTTGTACCCCTCTCTGATAATGGAGAGTGTCCAATGCTCTGCTGTTATCTGCTCCCACCTGGGGGCAAAATGGCATAACCTTCTGGGGATGGTGGAAGGCTCTGGCCCGTTGAGGGCCAGGAAGGCTAAGTTCTCTAGATGAAAGTCAAAGACCCTGTGGAGGCTGAGACTGCTGAGACGGTTGAGGCTTAGTAGTCTTTGCCTTTCTTTGTTTGGGTGGTTGCTGACTTTTCCGGACAGGCTGACCTGCAGAACATGCCTGCTGAGAATAAGCAGGATAAATTTTTTTCTTTTTAGAAAAGAATGGTTTCTTAAAAGATTTCTTTCTTGCAGGATCAGCTGTAGACTTGGACAGTCTATCCAAGGTAGAGTTTTCAGCATCCATCTCATTGGCTTTCTCTTGCCAATCTCTACCAAACAGGTTCTCACCAGTACAAGGAATATTTCCGAGTTTGTCTTGTACCCAGAGCTCCAGATCAGATGCCTGGAGCCAAGCAATTCTACGTGCACCTATGGCAATGGCAGAGGTTCTGCTTATGCACTCAAAAAAGTCGAAAGCTGCACGGTTGACAAACTTTGAAACATCCTGGGCATGTTTGACCAATGTGAGAACATCCTGTCTTCTATCCTCAGGAAGAAGAGGGCCTAGAGCCTCTAAATCTCCTATGACTTCTTTCAGGACCATTCCCATATATAGACTATAGGAACTGATCCTGTCAGAAAGCATGGAAGCTTGGAAGACACGACGTCCAAAAGCATCCAAAGTTCTGCACTCACGTCCTGGAGGATTAGAGGCATGTCTCTTTGCACTCTTGATCCATCTCATAGTTGATTCCACTACAATAGAGTGGTGAGGAAGCTGAGTTTTTTGGAAACCAGGACGAGGGACTCGATACAGAGTATCCAGTCTACGAAAATGAGGAGAGGTGGTAAGAGGTGTCTCCCACATTCTTAACATGAGATCATGCAAGATCTCATGGATGGGCAAGGTAGCTACCTCCTTAGGAGTTTTAGGATATTGTAAAATCTCCAACTCCTTTGCTCTGGGATGTTTCTGGTGCCACAGTAATGGACAGACCTCGAGCCACCTCCCTGATGAAATCCTGAAAGGAAATGTCCTCTGGAGGAGACATCCTACGTTTAGGGGAGGAAGGCTCCTCTGGGAGAAGTATTCCAGCATTGACAGAGCTGTCAGAATCCTCAGACTCCTCTGAGGACTCGAAGTATCTTCTGTCAGGATGCTCTTGAAGAGCCCGATACGCGTACCGACCGAAGTCGGTACCAGGAGTAATTGGTACCGGGGTATCGGTACCGGAGGGCATAGGATGACTGGGTGCCGGCAATGCAGACACCGATGTCGATGCTATTGGTACCGGTACCGATACCGGTGCCGGAGTTGGTGCCAGTACCGGTTGAAAAGTCTGATGTGGTTCCGAGGGCATCTACACCGCAAGGAGAGCCGCTGCCGATGCCTGAATGTCAGTACCAGAGAAGACCGCCGGTACCCCAGAGCATGGCACCAGTAGTTCTGCCGAGGTCGAGGCCTCGAGAACATCCTGGAGCCCCGATAATGCTTTGGAAGCCGAAGCCTCCCGCCGAGGCAATTTTGCCAGTGCAGAATCCTCAAGGGCAACGCCAGAGGCATCTCGATGCTTAGAAGGAGATCTACCCTTTGAGGACCGGCTAGACTTATGTTTAGTTACCTGAGATCCACGGGAGGAAGACGAAGCCCTGGAAGACGTCGATGCCACCGAAGCTGCATCAGAGGGAAACAGGGTACTGAGCTTGGCAGCTCGGTTCTGTCGACCTCTCTTGGACATCATGGCACAGGCCATACACTCTGAGATGGAGTGATCAGGACGTAAACATTTCAGACACCACTCATGGGTGTCGGTGACGGAGATAGTACCACTACACTTGGTGCACCTTTTAAAACCCGAGGATGGTTTTTCCATTACAGAAAAAATTTTGGGCCTAAGGCCCAAAATGGCACATGCACCTGGAAAAAATGGGAAAGTACTGAGGAATTTTTTTTTTTTTTTTTTTTAAAGAAAGAAATACTGAAATAAAGAAAAAAACCGTCGGTACCGGTAAAGCGTCGAGGAAGGCAGACGCGACCACAAAAAGAAGGACAATTTTCTGTGGTGACGGGAACATGACCTGCTGGCTCCACGGAAAATGAAGAACTGGAGAGAGGCAGTTGGGAAAGGTGGGAAGGCAGCACACAGGCACTGTGGGATGCTCCCAAAAGCTTCCTAATTGGACACTGGGGAGCGTTCCCAACAGGCTCCGTCGGTACCCATATGTGAAGACTACATTCCTGCTTGTTACTCGAGATAATGTTTCTTATAAAATTTCCTCACATAGAAAATATGCATGATATAATTAGGCATGTACTTGAACATGACTTTAGCGTAGACGTGTTCAAGGGAGGATTTGGGCAGAGTCGCGATGTACACGCATATTTTATAAAATACCTACATCCAGGTGTACTTTTTAAAAAAAAGTATTGTCAAGTCAATGCTGACTCCTGGTGGCCCAGCAGCTGCTGGGTTTTCTTGGCAATGTATAACTGAAGTAGATTGCCAGGCCTTTCCTTCCAAGGCAATGGAGGCTAAAGTGACTTGCCCAAGGTCACAAGGCATGCCAATGGGAATTGAATCCAGATCTCTTGGGTGCTAGGCTGTTGCTCTTTTACTTGGGTGTACTTTACATGCTACTATTTATATCTGCTTCTGAGCAGGTGTAAATGTCACTTCAGTCAAGGCACTCTTTCTGTTGGCTTACCACCTATGTGTCTTTGTAAAATAGGCTGAAGTTGATGCCTATGTCTGAAATAGAGACTGCATATCACTTATGGGGGATACTTTGATAAACGTTTTTTCACTCATAAAACTGCTTTTAAAAATTGCCCAATGGGATCTACATGTAAAAATATGTGTGGTGACAACTGAGGGTACCAATGATATAGGAAACTGTGAGAGGTAGGCTCTGGAAGCCAAATTTAGGCTTTTGGGTAAAAAGTTGAAATCCAGAACCTCCAGGGGTGTATTCTCAGAAATGCTTCCCGTCCTATGCACAGGCAGAGCTCCAGAGTCTCAATGCAAGGATATGATGATAGTGCAGAGAGGAGGGATTTCGATTTCTTAGGTACTGGGCAGCATTCTGGGGAAGAGAGAGCCTACTCTGAAAAGCCATAGTGGAACCAGGCTGCTGGTACTAGCATTAAAAAAGGAGGAGATAGAGCAGTTTTTAAATTAGAAGCTGGGGGAAGGTCAGCAGTCACTGAAAAGGGCATGGTTTGGAATGAAATATCCTTGAATGGTACTCTCAAAACAGGGAAGTTAGGGCATCCCAATAGAAAGGTTGCAATAAAGGCAAACGTAGCCCAGGTACCTTTAAGTAGAGAGCAAAGAGAGCTGAAAGATTGAGGGAGGCCTGGTGGTTGGGACAACCTGCATTTTAGAATAAGGACCATAGTGTATCTGGATTTTCAGTCCACCATCTTCTTTCCCTCCCCCTCCCCCAAGGTTTCCAGCATCTCTCTCCTCCCCCCCCAGAAGCTTTTCTCATCTTCTTCCCCCCTCCCCCAAGATGCCTGGAATCTCCTTCCTCTGGCCCTTCCTCAGCTGTCCAGCATCTCTCCCCCCTTAACTTCTCCCTGCCACTGCTGCTGTTACCCCACCACAGCTTGTGGGAGGCCAAAATAAAGGCTTTGGAGGGGGGGGGGGCAATGCAGCGGGCCTTTAAGCATCTGAGTGTCTGCTGCGTCTGGCCCATACATCAGCGGGTATGGGATATGGCAGGGCTTCAGCATGTGCTTCCACTGATGCTCAGAGGTAGGGTTGCCAACTTTTTCACCGAGAAAAACCCGACACCTGTGGCTCGCCATGCTCCACCCATTCTCCGCCCCTAGTCCCACCCCTGCCCCGCCCCCAGCCCCACCCACAAAAATTACCGAGGATACGTGTAGGCTAACTTCCTTGGTCAGATAATAATTAAACTGGGAACCCCAAAATCCAAACATGAAATGTACAACACTGGAGAAATAAAACTATAAAGTAATTTCCTCTTGCACTAAACAAAAACGCAAAGATGTTAGCAATACACACTTCCCAGACCAGACATATTCCAGTTAATAAATTCAAAATAAAAAGTATTTTTCTACCTTCTGTTTGGGCGTTTTATTTTTCAGTTGCAATTGCTCCAGTCACTTTCTTCTGGTTTCTTCGTGTCTTCTGCGAGCTATCCATTTGTCCTTTCTTCTCTTTCAGATGTTTTCCATTCTCTCTCTATTTCTGCTTTAACATACTGATTGTTTCCCTTTTGCTCTTTCCCCCAATTCTTTCCTTATTCCTTTATCATCCGTTTAAATTTCACCCTTCCATTCTCAAGCCCCTCTTACTCTCCCAATACCGGCCCATCATAGACTTTTCTTCCACACAAAATATTTTTTCCCCTCTCTATTCTCATTCCCCATCCATTCTAGTCCTCCCCCCAAATCAGTTCCCTTATAGTTCTAGACCCACCCAGCATCCACTCCCTTCTAGTCCCATTCTCCCATGCCCCACATCAGCCCATTTCCAGTCCTATTCCAGCTCTTCATCAGCCCATTTCCAGTGCTAGCCCTCACATCACAGGCCATTTCCAGTCCTAGCTCCCCCCCCCAATCACAGCCCATTTCCAGTCCAAGTCCCCCATCACAGCCTATTTCCAGTCCTAGGCCCCCCCACCATCACATCCCATTTGCAGTCCGAGTCCCCCCGCACCATCACAGCCCATTTGCAGTCCGAGTCCCCCCGCACCATCACAGCCCATTTGCAGTCCTAGCCCCCCTAATCACAGCCTATTTCCAGTCCAAGATCCCCCTTCCTCCACCATAGCCCATTTCCAGTCCAAGTTCCCCCCCCCCCCCCATAGCCCTTTTCCAGTCCAGGTCCCCTCCACCCCCATCACAACCCATTTCCAGTCCATGTCCCCCCCCCCATATTCCTTTTCCATTCCAGGTCCCCCCCCCCATCACTGCATATTTCCAGTGCATGTTGCCCCCCCCCATTGCCCTTTTCTGGTCCAGGTCCCCTCCACCCCCATCACAACCCATTTCCAGTCCATGTCCCCCCCCCCCCTTAGCCCTTTTCCAGTCCAAGTCCCCCCTTTAGCCCTTTTCCAGTCCAAGTCCCCCCCTTAGCCCTTTTCCAGTCCAAGTCCCCCCCTTTAGCCCTTTTCCAGTCCAAGTCCCCCCCCCCTTAGCCCTTTTCCAGTCCAAGTCCAAGTCCCCCCCCCCTGAGCCTTTTTCCAGTCCCAGCCCCCCCCCCCCCTTAGCCCTTTTCCCGTCCAAGTCCCCCCCCCTTCGCCCCCTTCCAGTCCAGGGCCCCCCATCCCCGCCCATGCAGTCCTTGCCCCCCCCCCCCCCGGGACCAGCATCGCGGCTGTCTGAGGCTTCAGAGGGAGCCGGGGAAGCCCGCGCGAGGCCCCGGCTCCCTCTGAACAGCCACCAGCGTGAAGAGCCTTTACCTTCACGCTGGCGTCTGTTCCTGTGAAGCCGCGAATGCTGGGAAAGGTTAAAGGGCAACCTTTAACCTTTCCCAGCATTCGCGGCTTCACAGGAACAGCCGCCAGCGTGAAGGTAAAGGCTCTTCACGCTGGTGGCTGTTCAGAGGGAGCCGGGGCCTCGCGCGGGCTTCCCCGGCTCCCTCTGAAGCGGAGAAAAGCCGGTTTTTTTGCTCAGGCCGCTCCCGATCTTGCGGCCAGAGCAAAAAAACCGGCTTTTAAAGGGCCGGTTTTGCCTCTGCGCCGGCAGCCGGCCTGGCCGTGGAAAAACCGGCCAGGCCGGCTGAAAACCGGCCAGTTGGCAACCCTACTCAGAGGCCTGCCATTGACAGTGGCCATAGCAGCTTACCTGTGGCTGTCTGCCATTGCGCTGCTGCCCCCCAAAGCGTGATGTCCTAGCTGTATGCCTTGTCCGCCTAGTGGTTGGGCTGGCCCTATTTCTGGTTAAAAGATAGAAAACAGAAAGTAGGGTTAAATGGCCAGTTTTCTCAGTAGAGGAAAGTGATAGTGGAGTACCTCATGGCTTTGTACTGGAATCGGTGCTTTTTAACATATCTATAAATGATCTGGAAATGGGAACAATGAGTGAGGTCAAATTTTCAGATGACAAACCTAAGAAATGTAAATAGGAGTGGCTGAAGAAGCCTATAAAAAGAGAAGAATGGAAAGAAGAATACAGGAGAAGACTCAGGAATTAAAATCACAGTCTCCAAATTGCGTTTTTTTTGTTCTGGACTTTGTCTTTCATGTATTGTCTATGAAGTATCAGGATGAATTGTTAAAAAAATGAACACTCAGTAAATTGTAGGGTAAATTTTCAAAGGGTTTAGGCTCCTAAATTTTAGAAGTAGGCTTCTAAGGGGCATGTTTCCCAAGCAGCGTTAGCAGGGCCAGCCCCAGAGTTGGTTCAAGGTGTGGGAGTTCCAGGCATACTTAAGTCTTACGCCCCCTCCTGGCTGTCAGAATCTATCGTTTAGCTTTGAATGTCCTGCTCTTTGCCGCTCTCCAGAGGTTTCCACCCTAGGCAACCATCTAGTTTGCCTAGTGGTTGGGCCTGCCCTGAGTGTTAGCTGTTAATGCGGTCGACAGTCCGTGCTATTGGGCCACGTTGACAGCTAACCCAGGCGAAATGCAGATAGCACTGTGATTTTGTGTGTTAAATGCATGGAGGGTGGGACTGGGACGGGAGAAGGCATGGGAACAGGTGGCAGCCAGCACACAAGCAAGTCCCACATATTGGCTGTCAAAATCGCCAATAGTGTGGCTGCAGATAATGCTACCTCAAGAAGAGACATAAAGTGCAGTCAAGCTATCAGGATGGCTGCTGCCAATAACAGCGATGGCAGCGGCAGCACTGGAATCTTCCATTGCCCTCCCCAGCCACACGTCATGTGCTAAGGTCTGGTGCCATAGATCGTAAGATCCACAGCACCCCTAAAGAATTCCCTGCCCTCCTCCAAAACACCTTAGGTCCCCTCCTTTCCCTAACAGTATCCACACAATATGGATGCTGTCATCGCCTTCCGCAACCCACCCCAGATTGCAACAAAGCAAAAAACCGGCCTCCCCGAAGCCTTCTGAACTCACCTGAACCACCCTTAGTGCTTACCGGGGCTTCCCTAGTGGTCCAACGGTGATCAGGGCAGGAGCAGTCCCCCTGTGCACCTGCCCCATCTCCCTCATCCTTCAAATTGATGCCGTTCTTGTGGTGCCGACCCCTAGCCCCGTTTAGTAAACATGCCCAATAGATGCTTACGGGTCATTATAAAATAGGTGCATACTTGACCTCCCAACCTAGTTGACCTGTTGTAAAAGTAAAGTTATCTTAAAGAAGCACAATCAACAAGACACACTAGACATCATGGGCCCGATATTCGAAAGGCATGAAATATTGCTGCTGCCCGGTTAGCTACTGCAGCTTCTGGTCATGTGTAGCAAACCCGGATATTCAATGCCAGGGCCACATATGACCCCGGCATTGAATATCTGGGGTTAGGTGTCAGAGGGCACAGATACGCGCCGTAGTGGCACATAGCCTGCCATATTGAATTTCAGGCCCCACGACACTATCAATATAAATATCTGAAAGCAGGACCCAATCCAGACCAATCCTCAATAAACAAAATCCTTCTCAAAGAGAAAGTTCTTTACTTTTTTCCAGAATTCAGGAACTCAATCCTCAGCTAAAGCTTAAGCAGCAAGAATTTCAAACCGTAGTCATTGTGACAAAACACAATGACGCATGCCAGCATTATATGCAATTCTTTCTTTATGATGGAATCTATATAAAAGCCTGAGCTTGAGAATACAGGGTCCCAATAAGCTGATGAAATGTCAATGTAATCTTCAAATAAGTAGCAGAGCCAGCTATAAGGCTTTGAAAATCATGGTCAAGAGGAAATTGCAGCATTCTGGGGAAAGGGGGGGGGGGAGGGGGAACGATGCAAAAAAGTGCACTGCCATTAGCACAGACATCAATGCAGCGTTTACGCACAATTTGTCTGTGCTAGCACGAGTGCAGAATGCAGAAAGGGACTTGCCATAAGCTTAATTGCTAAGCAATGAGCTATGCAGCATGGTCATGAAGCAATTAGCTATGCCGCATTCCAACATATGTGCAGGAGTGCATTTTTCTGCACAGGATCTAGGTGTTGCTAAGGCTGACACCTATGCGCGTGCGCCTGGCTTGCTTTCCCAATTTAGCACAGGCTTTTTGTGTGCAGTTCATTTACATGCTGTTTGCTCACAGCATGGCTGCGCAAAACCTCATTTCTAAACCTGTGTTTGGAAATCTTGCGTTGGAGCTTTAGTGCCGGGCTCTAGCACAGGTTTCTGCATCAACCTATGTAGAACCGTAGTAAGCTAGAAATGTACCCTGTGCAGCTCACGAGTCTGGCACCCACCTGCCTCCCCAGGAACTTTGCTCTGAAAGGGCTTTCTGAAAGCCCAGGGATGACATTAGAGCTTTCTCTCTACTTGCACCCTATGTGGCTGCACCTCTCGCATGGCCCTTGGTACAGCCTTAGATCTATGGGTGAATTGCAAAGCCCTAAGTGAGGATGCAGGAAGTCTAAAATATAACAGATTATACGCTGATGGCATCATGGTATACACCCCACTCGAAATAAACAAGCCTCAACCATAACATTGTGTGTGGAAGATATGATCACCTGGCTCAACAACAACAACTTATCTATAAACTACAAAAAGACGGAGGCACTCTTCATCACGGCATACCTCATTTATCCCACCGCAATCAGTCAACATACGGGAAAGGCCCATAACACTAAAAAAAGAGATCAAATACCTAGGAATCATCATGGGCCAAAACCTCACCATGAAACCTCACATAAAGAGAACCACAGCAAATGCCTACCATAAAATGAAAGTGATCAGGAGGCTAAAACCGATCCTGGATCAGGATCACTTCCACACTATTTGCCAGGCAGCAATCACCCCATCACTTGACTACTACAACTCAGTCTACCAGGGGCTTCCAAAACAAACCATCATTCCACTACAAATAGCACAAAATACAGCAGCATGAATCATCACAGGAACACCCAAACAAGAGCACATCACTCCTATACTCGAACAGTTACATTGGCTCCCAATACACTCACACATGAGGTTCAATACAACCTTAAACATCTTCAAAATCATCCACCAATCATCAGCGACATCTTGCAAGATCTCATAATAAGAGACACAAGCACCCAACCCAGGAGAAACAACAACAAGCATATGATCATCATACCCCACGATTATCAAAAGACCAAACAATCCACATCAGGAAGAGCACTTTCACTATATGCCCCATCAATATGGAACTCGCTTCCAGATGATATGCGAGCGACAACAGACACCAAAAACTTCAGGAAGAAGTTGAAAACTCTACTCTTCACAAACCATCTGGAACATATCACTTAACCACCTGACCAGCGAAAAGACCCAAACTACTACCTGTTGACCCTCGGCCATGGACCAACAACTGTACATAGTTTATGTCATATACACACAACATTGTACATAAGTTAACCTGTTACTGATCTACCCCTACTCCCTCCCCTGTTTAAGCATTCGTTGTATACTGGTTGAACATTCTATGTATATTGTCGAGTTATAATGTAAACCTCTTTGATTGAAGGATAAAGCAGTATATATAATGGTTAAATAAAATAAATAAATAAATATTACAATAGTGGGTGGGAGCCAACACAGGCTATTCTATTGTGGAACATAAAAAATGCAAAACAAGATATGGCTTCAATATCCGTAGCATCCACATTAAAAAAAAAAAATCCTGATCACCTGTTTGATACCAGGCTTAAAAGAGAAGGAGGTGTCCAAAAGGGCACCTCCTCATCACTCAGAAGTTGGTGATGATCAATAATAATAACATTGACATCAGGGATATTAAAGAGAGTTTGCCCAGGAATGATGAATGATTCGGTTTTTCCTAAGCTGAAACACAAATCATTGACTGTAAGCCAAGAGGAAACCACTTGAATACTTTTTACAAGTTTCTCCAATGTAGTCTAGAAATCCTTTTCTGGTTAAAACATGCTACATCTGCATAGAAACAATATTTGATTCCCAGCTGCACAAGAGGAAGGGGTAGCTAATACTGGTGGAGATGAGGAGAGATGGAGTGAGAATGGAGGCAGTTGAGGGTGTGTGTGTGTGTGTGTGTGTGTGTGTGATCTTTCCGCCACTGACAGCCTGCCATCTGTGATGGACATTTCTACTATTTACTGTATAGATACAGAACTGATATTTAATCATGTTTCTCCTTGTAATTTCCTGCACCGAATCCTATAGAGCTGTATCACGTAAGACCTTATAAACATATTTTGATAGTTTTGGTGATTGAAGCATGTGAAAGCATTTTGGGTACAGAATGCTCAGTGTGCATTCTGTACCCTTCTCCAGATGGTGGTGATCTCAAGATAATGACTCTGAATGTTAGCAAAGGGATAACAAGGCTCGCGCTGATGCTATGAAACCAGCAGGCAATGTGTGCAAGCAGAGCAGCATCTCTCAGCACCTTCTGGGGGTAATTTCATAACATGTATAGGTGGCTGTTTCTATGCTTTAATCAGAGGTGGCCTGAGAGTTGCTTCAAGGTGTTGGCACCTTAGGCAAAATTTAAGCCTTATGCCCCCCCTGCCCCCGCTGTCAGAATCTATTGCTTAGCTTTTAATGCCATGCTCTTTGCCTCCCCCACCCAGAAGCCATCACCCTAGGTGACCGCCTAGTTTTCCTAATGTTTGGGCCTTCCCTGGCTTTAATGGCTTCTAATAAAATGCCGACTGGTGTAACAGTGCATGCACTGACACAACACATATTGATTATAAAATAGAAACATAGAAACATGAAAAAAGAAAAAGACCATATGGCCTATCTAGTTTGCTCTTCCATATCAGCTACTATAGTCCCTTTTTTCCCTTTAGAGATGCTTTCTTGAATTCAGATATCGTCCTTGTCTCTACTACCTCCACTGGGAGGCTATTGCATGCATCTACCACTCTGTCTGTAAAGAAATATTGCTGTGTATTACTCCTTTCACCTTCACCCTATGCCCCCTCATTGCAGAGCTTACTTTCAGTTGAAAGAGGCTCTTTCTCTGGTGCATTTATGCCACGGAGGTATTTAAACATCTCTATCAAATCCCTCCTCTTCCATCTTTCTTCCTAAGTATACATATTTAGAACTTTAAGATGACCCCATATGGTATGTAGTGAAGACCACTGACTGTTTTGGTAGCCACCCTCTGCACCCACTCCATCCTGTTTTTTATCCTTTTGAAGGTGTGGTCATTCCTCTCCTTATGCACCCAAGTATCCTTCTGGTTTTTGCTGTCACCTTTTCTACCTGTTCAGCCACTTTAAGCTCATTCGAAACAATTATGACCAGGTCCCACTCTTCTTTTGTGGGCAAGAGTACTTCACCCCTTATACTGTACCACTCCCTTGGATTGTTGCAGCCCAAATACATAACCCTGCATTTTTTTAAGTTAAATCTCAGCTGCCAAATTATTGACCATTCTTCAAGTTTAACTACATCTCGCCCCATGTTATCTACTCCTTCCTGGGTGTCTGCTCTATTGCAGCCTTTGGTATCATCCACAAAGAGGCAAACCTTATCTGACAGCCCTTCCGCAATATTACTAACAAAAATGTGAAAAAGAATCAGACCAAGGACAGATCCCTGCAGCACACTACTGGTAACATCCTCCTCCTCAGAGTGAGCTCCATTTACCTGTACCCTTTGTCGCCTCCCACTCAACCAATTTCTAACCACTCAGAAAGTTTAGGGTCCATCCCTAGGGTGCTCCATTTATTTCTAAGTTGCCTGTGTGGAATGATGTCAAAGGCTTTACTGAAATATCTTAATCTATGTGCCTGAATTTAAGGTGCAATCTCTGCTTATGCTACTATTTATAAAGACAAGTAAGTGCCAACTTGTCTTTAAAAATTAAGGTTAGTATAGGAATGTTTTGGCTGCCTTAATATAGACACCCTGTTATAAAATCACTCTCCATATACAGGTGTTGGCATGTACTGTATATGTGTAGGTGGTAGTTTTCGCTACCTCTGCATGTAAGTACCAGCACTTACATATATAAGCAGCATATCCTGTAAATTTGCATGTGTAAGAGCAGCTATTAAAGGAGCCAGTCTTTGAAAGGTGATTGGACACTATTTTAAGGACATTAAAATGCCAGAGGATTAGGCAAAATTGCCCTTCCATCACTCTTCTAAATCCCTAGCTGAAACAAGTAGTTTGCTGACACTTTTGCCTGCAAAGTTGGGACTGCCCAAACCATGCCCGGAACATACCTCCTTAGAATTTATACACCTTGTTCTGAAGCTTCACTATGTGTAAATACCAGCATGTGCACATGCAGATCGGCTACACATGCAAATAGTGATTTTAGAAAGCCACTAATTACATTTGGAAATCTACACCACATCCAGATTTCAAAGAGGCACAGTCTGAATGTAGATAGGGCATGGTTAGGGCAGGCTGAAAATCTTGGCAGGTATTCCTCATTTTATAAGTTGTATACATGTGATGGCCAAAAATTTAGGATGTCATTCTTTGCACCAATCCAGAGCTATGTACATATGCCAGCTTGAAGGGGCAGATGCTACCACTCTTTGACACCCCCTTGACAACAGTAGATGTTCTCCCCACCTTCCAACAGCCCCTTGCCATCAAAACCCCTCTAACTGGACCCCCACATTAACCACCCCCCCTCAGTCAGCCCACCTACATCAAAAACCCCTACTCAGCCCCCCTGACATCAAGAACCTCCGCAATAGGCTTCCACTATAGGCAGACAAGCTACTTCCCACTCAATGATCCCACTACAGACCAAACTGTGAGATGTACCTCCCTTTGGGTAGGTTCAGAGAGTCCAGGGGAGGTGTGAAGAACCTTTTAGTTGTACATTGTTAAAATAAAACCACCTTTCCCAAAATGCTAGTTTCAAGTGTGTAACATGGTGGTGGAGGAGGCACAAATTTTGCTTTCGCTTACAGCCAGCTTGTCAAAGTCATACACCTACTCAATCAGCCAATGAGTGCATGGAATGAGTGCACCATGGCCAGTGATTGGTCCACATGGCCCTCACTCAGTCCCAATCTCTGTTCTCCTCCCTGTGTTTTGCATGTGTTACTGTCGCTTTCATTCGTCACTCATCTTTTGTTTGGAAAGGTCTCATTCTTCTGATTTGTGTATTGAGTTAATGATATAAAATATACATGTATATTTTCCCCAACAAGTCAACAAAATGTCAAAGAAAAGAAAGTACAATGAGGATTACGTACAATTTGGGTTCACATGTTATCTTGACCACGATGGAACAAAAAAAACCATAGTGCTTTTTATGTGTAAAAGTTCTCTGTAATGATAACATGAGGCCTGCAAAACTCAAAAAATATTTTGAAAAAAAATGCACTCAAGAAATTCTGGAGACACTCTTGGAAATGCTGAATCAAAAGAGGGCTCAATTCAACTCATTTAGCACCCTTGCCAAGTTCAGTCTTGGATCTACTACACAGCCACTCCTTGAGGCCTCCTACAAAATTGGCAAGATGAGACTCTGATCAAACTTTGTGCACTTAAAATGGTTGGTTGTTCTCGGAAAGAGAAGAAAAGAAAGCGATTGCTAAGTATCTCTGTCAAACAATGTCATCTAATCTTGAATTCAAGATATGTCAGCTGATGTTTTGAATCAACTTATTGAAGATATCAAGAAATCATTTCTGCCCTTTGGACTTCAATTGGGTGAGAGTACTGATGAGATGCAATGTACTCAACTCTTGGTCTTTGTGAGATATGCTA
Source organism: Ichthyophis bannanicus (assembly GCA_033557465.1). NCBI lineage: Eukaryota > Metazoa > Chordata > Amphibia > Gymnophiona > Ichthyophiidae > Ichthyophis > Ichthyophis bannanicus. The sequence continues at coordinate 260,197,011 of CM066035.1, forward strand.
TTGAAATTTGTATCAAAGAAGAATTTCTGTTCTGTGAACCTCTGCTCACTACCACAAAAGCTGCTGATTTGTACCAGATGATCAACAATTTTTTTTTTCAGAGAATGACTAGATTGGAAGATGAAATTGGGTTTCACATGCTGTGATGGTGCACCTTTCATGCTGGTCAAGAAATCTGACTTTGGGGCTTTGGTGAAGGCTGTGGCCCTGCAGGTGGTAATCATCCACTGTTTTCTAAATCAGTATGCATTAGAGTAAAAAACTCTTCCTCCAAGACTGAAATTGACCATGGACGCCACTGTTCAAACAGTAAACTTCATTCAGTCTCGGCTTTGAACCACAGATTCTTCAAAATATTCTGCCAAGAAGTTGGGGCTCAACATGAAGTTCTGTTATATCATACAAAAGTGTGCTGGCTTTCATGCGGACGAGTCTTCACTCGTGTTATGGAACTTAGAGCTGAGATTGCCATGTTTCTTTGAGAAAATGAAAACAAATTATGTGAAGAATTTGAATCAGAAAGTTTCAGCTTGTCATTGTCCTATCTTGCAGATATATTCTCGCGCTCGAACGACCTGAAGACTGGAAGTCAAGGATCAGAAGTGAATGTTCTGAATGCGGATGGGAAGATTGGTGCCTTCAAGCAATGAATGGTGCTTTGGAAAAGACAGATAGGGGTATGTCTACTAAGCCAGGCTAATGGTTAACCCAGGCTATCTGCAACTAGGTCCCATTGAATAACAGTTGCTCCTGCTCTGTGTGGCTCTAGGTTTAAGATGGCTCCCTTAGCTACCATTAATTTCATGGTACTACCTTATTTGGCAGGGGTCAAGGGTACTGTTTTGAACCTGGAGCCACATGGATAAGAAGCAACTAGGGATTGCTCCTGCTCCTCCTGGTACACCAGCGACCCCTAGTAAGAGCTGCTTGTTCGATCAGGAGGTGGGGGGCAAATCTGGAGGGTCTTGATGTCAGGGATAGCTTTCTTGAAATCAGGGGGCCAATTGGGAGGTCTTGATTTCAGGGGTGAGGGAAACATCTGCTGTTGTCATAAAGAATGAGGGGGAGAAGCAATTTGAAAATCTGCTCCCACACACAATTGGGGGAGAGGAAGATGTTCTTTTTCCCCACATGCAGCCTTTCAAAATTGCTGTTCCTGTTGGACTGTCAGCAGATACACATATGGTCCTGCAGGTCTTTACAGTATTTTAGAAAAGATTTCACTTTCGGCAGCACCTTTTGTAAAATATGGGGAATTGTGAATGTCCCGACCTGGACATCTTAATTCCCATCCCAACATTCTATGTAAAATGGGTTGTTACATGTCCTGCAGCTTCTACATGTGTAAACAGAAGCATTGTAAAATTGGCATTTACACATGTATGCCATTTATACCTGTATATTGACATATTTAGATGCTGCACAACCATTTTAAAACACCCTACTATAAGTTTATCTAACCCAATTTCTAATGAATCGAGCTCTTGGTTGTTGATTCTTACCTATACATTACCTATTCAGTAAATACTTTTACAGTATTTTCCGTCTATTCTGCTTAGAATGTTCTGTCTTACATGAATAAATTATTTGGGATTTAATAATATAAAGAGTGAGAATGGCTTGAATTTTGCTAACAGCCTAGCAGTATGTGTTAGAAAAGCCAAGGTTGTATTTTGCAGATGTTTGTGAGAATGAGACAGAATGTTTTTGTTTTTGTTTTTGTTTGCAGGAAGCTTGTCCTGATTAAGCATGAGAAATATCTGTGCCTAGTTTGACCTGAAACATGTAGGGCCTGATTCCGAGTTGGATGTGCCGGCCCTCTGTGCGCCCGGTCGGAACCGGACACACAGAGTGAGCCGGGATTCTGATCCTGTGGGGCACATCTAGCCCCATGGGATCAGAATCATGTCCAGGCCTGTACGTGCAGGCTGGACCTCAATTCTGGTCACCCTGCAAGTACAGGCCTTCCCCGGCTAACTTAGTCAGGGCTTTGAATGGAGCCGGGGTGCCATAGCATCCGGTTGCCATAGCACTGCGGCTCCATTCAAGAGCCGTGATCCCTGGATCAAAATATTCATTCCCCACAGCCTGACCCCCGATCTGGCCTCCCAAGGTCAGGGTCAGGCTGCGGGGAATTTCTCTGCCCCCTCCTGCCTTTTCTGCACCCTGAACCTGCCAGATCCACCCAATTAGGGAAACTTATTCCACCTCAGAGGTGGAATAAGTTCCCCGTACAGACTGTCGGCCCCGGACATACAGGGCTGACACTGGAACCAGACCTGTACGTCCGGGGCCGCTGTCCGCCCACTTCCCACTCTAACTCCTCCCCCGCACCGTCCCCATCTAACCTTCCCATACAATGTGTGTTGGGACGTCCATCCCCGCTATTCGCACCATAGAATGACCCTCGTAGTGTTAGCTTGATCTGTAAAGCAAAACTATGACATAGAGTGACAGGATGAAATTGTACAATGTGGCAGTTTATTTCGTAATAAAAGAACGTTCTGTGGCCAAGCTACAGTAGGTGGAAAGGATTACAGGTGACTGCTCAGGTTTGCAGGTGTGGATTCCTCGCTTATGCCTTAAGCAGGCTCTGTTTTGGTATAATTCTGTGTGTTTTCATTCCTTACTTACTTGCACTGAGTTCAGGGAATTGAAGCCAAGAACTGAGGAAAAATCCCTTTGTTTGGTGTATGGTCAAGATTAGAGCAAGCAAACAAAATTGAGTGTAAGAGTCATAGATTACCAAAGCTTGGAGCTCATTTACTCCTTGAGCAGAAGTGATTGCAACTAAGAAAAGAACATTCCAAGTAAGGAGCTTTAGCAAAGGTGACTCTAGTGGCTCGAAAGATGGTCTCGTCAGAGAAGCAAGCATCACATCAGTGTCTCGGGGGAGGGGAGGCTTATGCTTTAGAGACCTGATATACAATAATTTTTTCATGAAATGAGAGATGAGAAGACACTGAGACACTGGAAGTGACAGATAAGCAGACAGAGCAGTGAGTTTGGCCTCTGATGAAGAATATGTGAAGATCTAAGCAATATCAATGATAGAATGATGGAATGATGTCAGGCCTTTCTGCTGGACTCACCTCCTTCCATCTCACACAGCTCCATTGCATAGGGTTACTGGATTTTTGGAGAGAAAATCTGGGAATCGCAATGTAAGTCCCAACCCGGTTGACCATGGCCCACAGTACCTGGTGGAGACAGCGCGAGAATGTTGGCCTGCTCATCCTGCCCACTGCGGCCACTGAGGATTGGAAACAGCCAGAGGCAAAGAAATGTAGGGCAGCCAGGAGCTTGGCCATTCCCAGTATGGCATGTGACCGGGCAGTCCGATGCTCGAGGTCAGGTTGTAGATCCTCACAGAGCTCCCTAATAGCCCCTGTGTCCAGACAGTAAAGGGAGATGACCTGGTCCTCACGTATGTCCTAGAGCATGGGCCTGGGCCTGTAGAGGCATGGCAGGTGGGGCCGTGCCTCAGCACGCCTATGGTGCCGTGCTGGTATCACCTCTGCCTGTGAAGCCTCCACAGTTGCAGGTCTAAGTTGCTGCGGGACTGCACTCATGCCCTGTGCCACAGCCCCAGTGACACCATCTCCCCCTTCAGGCAACCGCAGCTCTGCCAGCTCCACCAGCGCCACCACCGCACAACCCGCTTTCACGATGTGAGCCATGATAGACATGGGATGGAGCACAGGTAGATGTTAAATAGGGTGTGGGGTGCGGCAAATAATCAGAGCAAACCTGACACACCTGGTGATGCTGGGACATACACCATCAACAGCATGAGAACAATGCCCTGCATGTATAGAAGCGTAACGCCATAGCGCGCAGCAATGCGTGTTCCCAAGAAATTCATGTTCCATGATTGGGCACACTGAATGTGGGTAGGAGGAGCACGTGGCATGTCCCTGCACCACAGTAGGGCACAAACATATGGCATTATGCACTACGTGCCCCACCCATATACATAGGTGAGAGCAGAACGCAAGGCGTGTTCCAACGTGCGGAGGTGTGGCGCACACGCATAGGTATGATGCAGAGTAGTGCATGTGGACACGTCGCATGACCCACCTACGTGTGTCGGAATGCGCCATAGCACCCAAAGGAATTATTATTTGCAGAGTGTGCGTGCATGCACCTGGAACCATGCCGGAGGATAAATGGGCCATGTATGGAGCGGTGCACATCAATAGCAATGACGAGGATAGATCTGAGGATGGGGGGCATAGCACACCTAGGAACACACCTTACGCGCATGTGGCGCATGAGGATATGTCAGACGTAATGCGCTTATGTGCGTGTGGGAAATAAGCGATGCTGATATGGGCATGCACAAAGGTAACACGCGCTACTGCACATGCGCATAAGGCCCATGCAGAACGCACGTAGGAACATGCCCAAGGTACTTAACTGGACACAGCATGCCCAGAACAGCAAACAGTACATACCACAGTATGGAGGACGAGGGACACCATGAGGCAGGAGGGGACTGCAGCCAGCAGCCACCAGTGGCCAACACCACCACAGATCCAGAGAGTGAGTGGGCAGGCCCATTCGTGGCCATACACCACCCCCTGGAACAGCCTTGAGGTGCACAAGGGCAGAAGCGCCACAGGACGCCTGTAGCCGAAGAAGCCAGGAGGAGGGCTGTCTGCTTCAACCAGGAGGAGAATGACCTCCTCCTGGCCAGCATTCTGGAGAGGTTTGAGGTGCTCTTCGGAAGGATGAGCTCAGCCACCACCATTGCCACACGCACAATGGCATGGGCAGAGGTACAGGCAGAGGTGGGGGCAGCAGGGGGCCTACATCGCGACATAGAGAGCCTCCGCAAGCGCTACTGCGACATTAAGTGAAACATCCGTGCCCAACTCTTGCGGGAGAGGCACAATGCGCAGGGCACTGGCGGGGTTTCAGTGCAGGGGGCCACCCAGACCAGCTTGGAACAGTGCCTGGCGGACCGACTCGGGCCCATGTATATACATGGCCTGCCCCCTATGCTGGATACAGTGCACCCACGTGCAGGTAAGATGGAGAGAGGTGTACCGGTGACAGACCATAAACAAGAGAGTGCAAGGACGGACACAGGGGGGCGGAGGGGGCCATGCCAGTGGTCCCACTAAGATGCATGACCCCAGCCAGTCCCATGCAACATATGGCGTAACCCACACCTGGTGGACCATCCCCACACTGCCCCTGGACCACAGCCCACTGTCAGCCATGCATGGTGTTGGCCACCACCCGCAGACCCCACACATACAGAAGGCCGGGCCCTGGCCCAATAGGTCCACCATCCCACAGGCCCCCCCATGTCCCCAGCACCACAACCTGTTGCCCTGACACAGCACCGGCCAACATGCATTGCCATCCCTGGGCACCTGCCAATCCCAGGAGGGCCCTGCAATGGCACATGGCCAGGTCCGGGGACCCCACACACCAATCCACGGGCTGGCAACTCTTGGAACCGCTAAAAGGGGCGTGGATAGCATGCCACCACCTGCCATGCATTGCCCTGTGCCAAGAATAGACCTACGAGGTGCACAGACTGCCACTGCACACATGGGCATGCGTAGTGCACCAGGGGACCGTGCAAACAGGGTGAGATGAGCAGGCCACGAACATAGCCATGGGGTCCCACCCTCTGGGGATGGCATAGCAGTGGGGGTGCAGCAACAGGTACACACACAGAGGTAGCGTGGCATAGGGTGTGGGGCCACTGAGGCCAGTACAGAACCATACACCCAACCAAGAACACGGACACAAGGATGTACCTGGCAGCCACCTGCCAGTGGGGGGTGGGCAGAGGGGGCCAATGTTGGATGGACCAGCCAATGGTGGAGGTGCCAGTACAGGGTTGGAAGGGGGGGCCGGTCTGGCATGCTGGGGGGGGGGCCAGGACCAACACCATCAACCCTGCCAGAGGAATGAAGCATGTGGGTGAGCACAGGGACCCCAGGACATAGGGCGGAACCAGGTGCAGACCCGTCAGGGGGCTGGCTGGTGTCTGCCAGCACACGATGGGCATGGCCAGCAGAGATGGGTGGATCATGTCCAGGAGATGGGGCGAGGGGGCAGGGCATGCACAACACATGGCACGGGAAAGCGCATGGGTCGTGGGGTGGGTAGGATCCATGGAAGCACATCAGGCACGTTGCATGCCAATACCCCCCCAGGGAGTGACAGTGGTCCGTGGGGAGCAGGTGCCAGGGGCGACAATCACCAAAGAGAGAGGGTTCAGGGGGGGCAGGGTGGTGGGCAGAGAAGGATCGGAGCCGCGGAATCAGGGCATGGCTGCCATAGATCGAGGGGAGGGCACCGACACAGGGACAGTGAGTGGGGCAGCACAGGTGCAGCTGTAGGTATAGGGGCCAGAATGGGGGTGGATGTGGCGATGTTGAGTGGGGGTCGGCACAGTGCAGTGGATGGGTGCAGGGGCGGAAGGTGACAGGCCCATGGTAGCAGCATTGGGCGACAATGTGTTGTGGGGACACAGTGCAGGGAAGGCGAGGACAGCAAGGACACACGGGTTGCTCCGTGGGGAGATGGAGGTACACCGTACCTGTGTGGGCCATAGGTACTGGGTGCAGGGACACAGGTTGCGATAGGGTGGCACGGGGTGGGTGGCTGTGTGCTTGGGGGGGATGGCCTTGGCAGCATCGGACGCAAGACACAGGAGGCACCACTATACAAGGGGCGGTGCCAGTGGGGGGTGTAGGAGCCCCAACACAGACCCGTGTGGCTCACACCCACACATGCATGTGCTATGCGCAGCCACCCACAGCCTGCCACAGGTCACACCACCACATGCCCACCCCACCCCGGCCCTTGCAACCATGCACGCATATCCCCACAACCACAGGGCACACCTGTCCCTGCCTGCACTGGCAAAGCACCCGGCCCCACCCCAACAGTCACACCTGGCCATGTGGGGTGCCCCCAGTCACACGTTCACACAGTCATTGGTGGCCTGCCACAGGCACCTGGAACACGGACATGGGACGGTACCACACACATCCCTGCACAGGTGATGTCCATGGCCACACGTACACAGCCTGTGTACCCACACACTGACCAGGGTGCCCTGCATCCAACATGGTCCATAGATACAGGGTGTGACAGGGGCGGGCAGGCAGCCATGCCCCACCTGAGCTGTGTAACCTGTTCCCTCACAGGTGACATACATGCCATTGAGGAGGCGGAGGAGGGGGTGGAGCACACAGACCCCGGGCCATGGCCCCTTGATGATACTGGGCCAGAGGTGGAGCCACCTGGAGAGACAACTGTGGCATACACGGAAGTAGTGGGTCCAGCACCACCTCTGGAGGGTGATGGCGGGCCGAGCCAGGGGCCGGCTGAGGACAGTGTGCCACCTGCTGCTACAGCCACCGGGTGGGTGGAGCCTGCTGCTCTATAGTATGCCACATGGGATGTGCGGTCTGCCCTTGTGGAGGTGATAGGGGAGATGTGGGGGCACTCCGAGGCGGCACATGGCAATTCAGAGGGTGAGTGTCCTACCATGTTCATATGATGTTGCCTGTGTACAGGTGGCAGGTGTAACCATGTCTGATGGCACACAACTTGTCTCCCCCACAGGCATACGGCATGTACTGCATGCGATCCTGCGGGAGCAGTGATGCCAGCAGCATGAGGGGCACTGCATGCGCCATGCAGTAGAGGGGATCTTTGCAGAGATGTGGAGCCTGGCCGCAACAGCGTGGGCCATAGCTGCCAGTGCTGAGCTTTTGGCGGCTGGCCGAGGGACCCCCATGGAACAACAAGGCCTGCCACCAGTAGCAGCAGCAGCAGCGCCAACTGTGGCACATGCACCATGGGGTGGGAGGGGCCGTTCAAGGTGCGGCCAAGCACGGGGGAAATAAATAGCTGCACATGCCACACTGCCTCAGGTCACGTGTCCTGTGTGTATTGTGTGAGCCCCATGTACACCCTGCCCTACCCATGGCTGCCCCGGGGACCGACCCCATGCCACCACCTTGGCCAGTCTGGGTCCCCCCCCAGCTAGGGTTGCCATGGGTCGCGGCAGCAGCCATGCTACCACCACCCACCTGCTGGACCCCAACACCCCTGACGCCCCTGCCCCACCAGTGTCTGTAGCCCCATCCCTCTCCCCCCGCCACCTGTCCCCACTGGTACCTGCTCAGAGCATGCTGGGGTGGCACCAGTCACGTCTCCGTGAAGTGCCGTCCAAATCTCATCGGTTGTACATCGTACTCTGTATGTCCGTAGACAGACATATCCATGCTGTCTGTCCCGTCCACACGTCCACCTCTGGTATCACACTGGTAGCACTCTGCTGGTGTCCTGTATCCTGCCCTTTCCAGTGTGATGTGTGCCATGGAGGTGCCCCCCCCCTTTCGGGACCATCCCCTGGTACGCATAGACACTACTGCTGTACGTAGTCAGATGCATGCGCACAGCCTGGCCACATCACCCCCATGCCATGGGGCCTGCAGCGGTCCACAGATGTTTGCTGGGTACACATCGACCCTGTAACACGCCCCTCCCCAAGGCCCAGGTACATCCCTGCTCCCTACCTATATGTGCATGACCATCCAAACTTTTGTGGGTCATGCCCCACCCCCCGGGCTCCTTGTCCGCCGCCCACCCCTCGGCACCCTGCATCCATGGTCCTGGTCTCTGAGACCTCCCCCGACCTACCGCCCCACTCCCCCCTGTGCCCGCCATCCCCACATCCACGTGCATTGCACTGTCCACCCTGTTTCATACCACTCGCCACTGCTGGCCATACCCTTGCACATCCCACCACTACTGCTCCATGCCATCCCTGTCCTGTGTGTGAAGGTGTTTGTCTGTGGTGCTTCATTGTGTGCTGCCCATGCCCATCCCCTGCCCTTGCCATGGGTACGGTGCCATGTATGGGACTGTTGTCATGCACACGGACACACATGTAGATGCTCACATCTGTCATTCGCACCCCACTGACATGTAGTAATAAGGGACAGCTGACTATTGTGTGTGTAAAACATATGTACAAAATTTATTTGGGGTGGGGAAACAGCTGTGGGCCCCTGTGTGGGCATGGGCCCTACCACCCAGGACCTGGTGGTGGTGGAAGTCCCATGGCATGGGCCGGCACAGGGCAGGGGTGGCATGCGTGGTGCCCACACTTACACCCCCTGGGGGCCCCATTGCCGGGTGACTGGCCAGGTGTGCCTGCTGTGCATCCGTCATCCTGCCATCACAGCCGGTCAGCCATCATGGCCATGGTCTCCAGCACCCTCCCCAGAATGTGGGCATGCTGTTGCTGGGCATATGCCTGGGCATGCACAGCCACAGCCAGGCGTAGGCCGCACATGCACCCGTACAGACACACATCTCCCCTTTTCTGTGTGGCTGCATGTACGGTGCGCCTGTCTGCAGCTATATGGGGCAGGTCCACGACCAGACGGGGGCCATCGCCGGCACTGTGGGGCAGATGGCTGGGGCCCCTAGTACCCTGTGGTGGCTGGTGCTGCTCTGGACTGGCCACGCCCTCACCCCCACCCCCTCTCCATCTCCCGCCAACCCCTCCCCCTCCCGGGCCTCCTGCCCCCCTCCCTGCCTCACCCACCACCACCCCTCCCCCTCCCCCTCCCCATCCTCCACCCACACCTCACGCACCTCTCCCCCTCCCCCCTCCTCCCCCTCCACTCCCCTCCACTCCCCCCTCACCCCCTCCTCCCCCTCCACCCCCACACCTCCCACCCACCCCCCTCCCCAGGCTCCCAGGCGCCCTCCCCTCCACCCCACCCCTTCCCTCCTCCCCCTCCCCCTCTCTGCTTCCAGCATCCCCCTCCTCCTTGGACTCCCCGCCGTCAGTCGACTCCATGCCCTCCACGACGTCTTCGCCTGGCACTGCTTGCCTGGCTCCAGCATCCAGCCCTGCTGGGCCCTCGTCTGCACGTGCGTCCGCTATGGGGGAGAGGTATGTAAATTACCACCATGGTTACACATCTGGCACATCATTTGAACATGTCCTGTGGCCCCGCAGGCCATTGACCCACAGGGACGTGCCACATCACTCACCATCACGGTGGGCCAGCCATTCCCACAGCACCCCGCCACGAATCAGGGGTACTTGGCTCGCAGCTCACGGCCTTCTTGCACAGGTCCTCAACTTGTGGGGGATTCAACATGTGGGGACATTAGAGGACAGATATCCATCGCCAGCCGGTGCTGCACCACACCGATACCTGCGTGCAGCAGGTGGCTGCCCCTGTTGTGTGCTATGTGTCAACCCCTAGCTTTTGCCCCTGCCACACACATGCATGCGTTGCGGCTGCACATGTCCAGTTTGGCCCCTACATGCCCAGTGTGCGGGCCCCCTGGCACCCATTGCCTCACAGGTGGACTATCTGTGTTTGGGCCTACAACACTGACCATATGTGCCCTTGTCATGCTGTGGGTCACGCGCACCATGCATGTGGGGCTGCATGGTGTCAACATACATGCACGGTGTGCCGGGGGGGGGGGGGGCAAGCATGCGCCACTTCCCGTACATATGCACCACTATGTCAGCATGTCTGTGGGACCCATCAGCTTGTCTGCAAATCTTGTCCAACTTATGCACAGACTGCATAGCCAGGTGCCACTGTACGCACTGGCATAGGCGATGGTCATGTGTCTCACCAGTGGCCCCTGCACACAGCAGCAGCCGCACCAGAGTATGCCCTGGAGATGTACCGCTATATGCCCTGCAGGCTCCAGACACAACATGGCGATATAAGTGGCCTGCACACATCAGCCAGTGCACCTACCATAACACCGGGATGTTAAGTAGACCTCTGTAGTGAGACCTGGGGCATCCTGGGGATATGGCAGACCTGTGAAACCTATATAGGAGCAGGTACCATAACACCAGGATGGATGATAGGCCTCTGTGGTGAGTCCTGGGGCATCCTGGGGATATGGCAGACCTGTGAAATGTATACAAGAGCAGGTACCATAACACCAGGATGGATGATAGGCCTCTGTGTTGAGGCCTGGGGCATCGTGGGGATATGGCAGACCCGTGAAACCTATACAAGAGCAGGTACCATAACACCAGGATGGATGATAGGCCTCTGTGGTGAGGCCTGGGGTATCCTGGGGATATGACAGACCTGTGAAACTCACACAAGAGCAGGTACCATAACACCAGGATGGATGATAGTCCTCTGTGGTGAGGCCTGGGGCATCCTGGGGATATGGCAGACCTGTGAAACTCACACAAAAGCAGGTACCATAACACCAGGATGAATAGTGGGCCTCTGTAGTGAGGCCTGGGGCATCCTGGGGATATGGCAGACCTGTGAAACCTATACAGGAGCAGGTACCAGAACTCCAGGATGGATGATAGGCCTCTGTAATGAGGCCTGGGGCATCCTGCGGATATGGCAGACCTGTGAAACCTATACAAGGGCAGATACCAGAACACCAGGATGGATGATAGGCCTCTGTGGTGAGGGCTGGGGCATCCTGGGAATATGGCAGACCTGTGAAACCTATACAAGAGCAGGAACCAGAACACTAGGATGGATGATAGGCATCTGTAGTGAGGCCTGGGGCTTCCTGGGGATATGACAGACCTGTGGAACTCACACAAGAGCAGGTACCATAACACCAGGATGGATGATAGGCCTCTGTAGTGAGGCCTGGGGCATCCTGGGGATATGGCAGACCTGTGAAACTCACACAAGAGCAGGTACCATAACACCAGAATGAATAGTGGGCCTCTATAGTGGGCCAGGGGCATCCTGGGGATAGGGATCATCAATGACACTGCAACAGGGTCAAATACCATAGCAATGGGATGGATAATAATTCTCTGTAATGGATTCTGCAGCCTCCTGGTGACAGGGCGGATCTGTTTGCATCGAGAGGGAGGCCTACATTGATCCCATTTGGACACACAGCCACCTGCTTTTCCCTTGCTGTGGGTGTCTGATATGTGTGTTGGTTACCAGGTTTTCTTTCTTAAGACCTAGGTTTGGGTGCCTGTCACCATGCACTTACCTCACGTGGGTAGTCTGAGCCTCTATTGTATCGCTTGGTGAGGCGCACCTAGGCCCTCCTTATTCTGCTGAGGTCCTGCCTACAGGAGGAGCCTGGAAATAGGCGCTCCTGGCAGAGGCAAATCAATTCGGCCAGCAGATACACGTCTGCGTGTGTCAAAGCAGGCTTTCTCTATCTGGCAGCCATCTTGTCTGCTGTATATGCTCAGACCTCATATGACGCAGTAAAAATGTGCCTGTGCAGTGTGTGCTTCTCACCGTGTGTATGAATGCATGTAATCTCCCTTTGTGGTGTGTGTTGGTCTGTTTTGTCGCTCTATTTGTTTATGTTGGTGGAGGTATCCTTTTCTATATCTGAGTACAACTAATCTTTCTATTTCTGACACGCCCTATCCCCATAATTTTCCCATTCTGGTATCCCCTTCTGGGATTTGAACTCACAAGACATTGTAGTCTGATGTATTGCCTAAGTACTGCGCTACACATAACATGTTATATTGGTCTGATGGACCATCTTCTTGTGGGCATTGGGGCCTGACGTTACAGAATGTCAGGCTTTCAGCCATCTGGGCCTCAGGCGCGTGTTGGGATAGCGTTGATTACAGCGTCTTGGTGCGTGCCTTACTCAACGCTACACTAAGGAATGCGTCCTGGGGCTCCCCGGCCCTAATAGCACATTGTACATTGCCCAGTACCGCACCTCAGAACATGGCGTGTTCCTGGGTTTCTTCTATGGTATACACAACTATAATTCAAGTATATGCCCCAACAACAGCTGCAGAAGAGAATGAAATTGAAGAGTTCTATGAACAAGTACAAGCTGAAATTGACAGAACATGCAAACAGGATATCCTGATAGTCATGGGTGACGAACGCAAAAGTTGGCAACAAAGAAGAAGGCAAAGTAGTTGGAAAATATGGACTTGGCAACAGAAATGAAGCTGGAGAAAGACTGATAGAATTCTGCAAGACCAATGATCTATTCATCTCAAACACCTTCTTCCAGCAACACAAGCGGCAACTGCACACATGGACGTCACCCAATGGATTGTATAAAAATCAAATTGACTACATCTGTGGAAGTCAACGATGGAAAAGCTCTGTAACATCAACAAAGACAAAACCTGGAGCTGACTGTGGTACAGATCTTCAACTACTAGTATGCAAACTCAAGCTAAAGTTGAAAAAGAGCAAACCACTCATGAATGCAGCAAAATATGACCTTGAGAATATACCACTGGAATTTAAAAACTGCCTGCAAAATCGATTTGCTGCTTTAGATACAAATGACAGAGCTCCAGAAGAGTTATGGAATGACATCAAGAAGGTTGTGTTGGAAGAAAGCAAGAAGTCTCTACAAAAGGTGAAAAAGCAAAAACGGCCAAAATGGATGACGGAAGAAACTCTGAAAATTGCCCAGAAACGCAGAGAAGCTAAAGCCAGAGGAGAAAGAAAGACAATCGCAGAACTCAACAGAGATTTCCAACGTGCAGCAAGACAGGACAAAGAAAAGTACTACAATGACACTTGCAAGGAAATAGAAGCAGAAACTATTAGAGGAAGAACAAGATCGGTTTTCCAAAAGCTACGAGAGTTAAAGAAAAAGTTCCAGCCTCGAATTGGAATGTTACAAGATGCTCAAGGTTCTATGTTGAATGATGCTGAGAGGATCAAGAAAAGGTGGAAGGAATATACAGAGTTTTTATATGATAAAGATCAAGTGGACCAACAGCCGTTTCGACCTGTACCTTATGATCGGGAACCATTGGTGATGAAAGAAGAAGTTGAAGCAGCATTGAAAGCCTTATCAAAGAACAAAGCACCAGGCATTGATAGAATTCCCATAGAAGTATTGCAGCAATCTGATGCAGCTGTTACCGTACTCACAAGGCTCTGCCAAGAAATATGGAAGACAACATCATGGCCAATTGACTGGAAAAGATCTGTGTTTATACCAATACTAAAGAAAGGTGATCCAACTGACTGTGGAAATTATCGCACAATCGCTCTGATCCCACATGCCAGCAAGATTCTACTGAAGATTATTCAAAAGAGACTACAACCATACCTGGAACAAGAACTACCTGAAGTGCAAGCAGGGCTCAGGAAAGGGCGAGGAACGAGAGACATCACTGCGGATGTGAGATGGATCCTTGAAAAGACTAAAGAATACCAAAAGGATACCTATTTGTGCTTTATCGACTATAGCAAGGCTTTTGACTGTGTAAACCATGAGAAACTCTGGGCCACATTAAGAAGCATGAGTATACCAGAACACCTGATCGTTCTCTTGTGTATTCTGTACATTGATCAAGAAGCAACAGTTCGAACGGAACAAGGAGAAACAGAATAGTTTAAAATAAGCAAAGCTGTAAGACAAGGCTGCATACTTTCCCCCTACCTGTTTAATTTATATGCAGAACAAATCATCAGAGAAGAAGGATTGTATGAAGACAACAGAGGTGTGAAGATTGGTGGAAGACTCATCAACAACCTTCGCTTTGCTGATGATACCACATTACTGGCTGAAAGTGAAGATGATCTGAAACATTTGCTTCTCACAATCAAAGAACATAGTCTCAAAATGGGCCTGCACCTTAATGTAAAGAAGACAAAGATCATGACAACTGGCATAATCAACAGGTTCATCGTTGAAGGAGAAGAAATTGAAATTGTGAACAACTTTAACCTACTTGGATCAACTATCAATAAAGAAGCAACAAGCAGTCAAGAAATCAGACGACGTATTGCTCTTGGCAGAATGGCTATGAAAGACCTAGATAAGATTCTCAAGAGCAGAGATGTCTCTCTCCATACAAAGATTTGACTTGTTCAAGCCATGGTATTTTCAATAACATCATATGGATGTGAAAGCTGGACAGTGAAAAAGACAGATAGGAAGAAAATTGATGCCTTTGAATTATGGTGCTGGCGGCGAATACTGTGTATACCATGGACTGCCCGAAGAACAAACCAGTCAGTACTAGAGGAGATCAAACCTAAGCTTTCTTTAGAAGCTCAGATGACAAGACTTCGACTTTCATACTTTGGACACATCATGCGAAGAGAGAGATCATTAGAGAAAGACATTATGCTTGGCAAGATAGAAGGTCAACGCAAAAGAGGAAGGCCAGCAATGAGATGGATCGATACAATAACAGCAGCTACGGGTACCAGTCTGTCAACAATGAGCCGCCTGACTGAAGACTGAACACAATTTAGGATAGCTATCCAGAGGGTCGCCATGAGTCGACTCCAACTCGACGGCACTTAACAACAACATATTGTGCGAGCATGCCTTAGTAGGCGCGTTACTGGGCTCCATATTGTACGGTGCCATATAAAATGCTCGTCATGTGCCCTGTGAGGCACCTTCTGCGGCACCTTCTCGGGGTCCCTTGGCAGCGCACCGTACTGGGCACACCTGGACAGGTCATCCTCGTGGGTTCCCTGGGATTTTTCTACATAGTTCACAGTGGCATAACAATGTGACGGTGCCCTAGGTTACTTTGCCCTGCAGCCTGCAAGGTGGCTCAGGCTGGCATGCATTATGTATGTCCAGAGATACTGATGTCACGCTAACACTGGATCAGCCACGGTTTACTGCCGCTGCACAGGTACTTGCAGGTGAGGGCTTGACGCTACTGGACGTGCCATATCTGTGGCCTGACCATGTGCCTGCCAGTACTGGTAACATACATGTTGTGGGCAACTGTACCACAGCACTGGGTGTGTGCAATTTAAAGTACTGAGAGGGCAGTGGGTGACAGGATGGTTACGATGAGGGGTGGACAGAGGTGTGGTGGTACCATACAGCTAAGGTAGAGGTGAGGCAGGCAACATAGGGGCACAATGCAGGACAGGTTTGCAGTGCTTAACCTGTGGTGGCAGCCTGCACAGGCAGTCCAGACTCTACTCAGCTGGCAGACGCAGATAGCCAGACCAGAGGACTGTCGCCCACTGTTGTGAGTCTCTTATGGGCTGGCAGCACATATCTGCAAGAAGATGAGTGTTAGAGGCATGCAGGGTATCTGAGTTGGGCACGTATGGGGGGGGGGGGACAATAGGTGATCAAACCCATGGATATAGTTTGGAATGTCATTGTACGAAACAGTGGGTTATACCTGTATGGCCTGGTGTACAACAGTGCCTAGGTACAGAGGGACTGCAGTTCACCGCATGGACCATCTGCTCTGTGTGCCAGGTTATGGTAACTGCATCAGCACCCTTAATGCATTGCACTTGCAGAACAGTGGTCTACAGCAGATCACCAAATGGGGTCTGCACCTCTCTGTTACTGCAGCCTGGTAAGATGGACTGGCATGCGAGATACTGGCACAGAGTAGCTACGGACCCTGCCATTGTTCAGGTTCTGTATTCACCCTGAGGGTAAGGATGGCTGCCCAGCACTAGGTCCACTGTACATGTGGTGCTACATATAGGTCCTGCTACACATCTCCATCACTGCCAATGTGTGGCAGGTGTCCCAGGCAGTATGCCAAAGGCACCTCTGTACCCATCTTTGTTACACAGTCACAGGTGTCCCCCCTGGGACCACCCAGATCAGTGTGTACCCAGTGTTAAGGTCTGGCTGCCATAGCCACCTGTTGGCAGGTCAGAGGGGTGTCCATTGTCCCATGAGGGTTATGTACCATGGCCCCCTACTGCTCAGAGTGGTATGCACTATGTGCCCCCTCCCCAGGGCCCCATTACACCCATGGGGGGGGGGGGAAAGACAGGTGCCTGAGACCACGGGACTGGCTGTGGGACCAGAAAGCCTGTTCCTGATGGCTAAGACTATCCCTCTAGGGTCAGTGTGCATAAAACATACCAGTGACTGGAGCATTGGCAGACCAGCATTACTGTGGGTTGCCATGTGAATCCTCACTTGCCATATACCACAGGCTGTCATGCATCATCAGACTGCACCAGCATGCACAGTGTTCTCATCATGCCACTGGCCAGTCTGAGTTACATGGTCAACAAATGAGAGAGCACACACACACACATGACAGATAGCATAGAGGACTATGTGGGAACCTGGACATGCCATGGTCACTGTTTAGTCAGGGCGAGACTGCCCTCCCAGAACGACATGATGTAGCCACCCTGTCCATGCAGGTGGGGTTCGAACACTAACGTGTACCAGCCATTGCAATACTCAATGTGCAGATGCAGCCTGCCCAATTCACCCTATCTGGCCCATATCCACACTACCTTGCTCCTCATTATGCACATTTTCAGGCTGATGCTGGTAACAATTGGACAATGGGGGCCGCGGGGGGGGGGGGGCGTGGTAGGTTGGCAGCCACAAAACTATGGATAGACATATACACACACACTCCTACTACAGCACTGTGCAATGATAGGGGTGTTTGGCAACCGTGGCTGCCACACTGCCAACATTTCTGGACTGAGCAGAAGGTAGCAGAGGTGCTGTGATGTTACCTGCAACTCTGTGCTGGAGCCAGCAGCCTGCCTGTACAGCATGACTTGGATGGTGGCACCTGTGTGAGTGGGTGTTTCTACCCCTGTTGGCTGCTGCTGTGGGGACTGCACGGTTTGATGTTGTATATGCTTCGTAGGGTAAAATATTGGGATGTGTTCTGCAGATTCCAGCAGCTGGGACTATACCTGTGACCCTCTGCTCCTCGACATACTGCCTGTGTTTACTGCACCATGGTATTGGCACAGAGGCCCAGCAGTCCCTGGAACTACCTTTACCTCTCTTCAGCCAGGCATTTCCAGTTTTTCTGTTATATCTATGTAGTAGGGCAAAGGTTTAGTGATGTGTTCTGCAGGGTCTGTGGCTGGGACCTGAACCTGTAGCCCCCTGCTCTAAGTCACACTGGCTGTGTGTACTGCACCACAGTGGGGCCATACCATTATGTCTCCTTTAAAAAACATTTTCTGTTGCACTGCACACCACGTACTGGTACAGGGCATGGCCTGGGTCCACTGCAGACAGGTGCCACTGCCCCCACCAGCATGGACACCCCCCCCATGCTGTGCTAACATAACTATATGCTGTTTGTGCTTGTTGTGCGCCGTTCCAGGCCATCCACTGTTCACATAGGCAGGTGCCTACGGTGCGGCATTAGGGGTGGGAAGGCATACATGGACAGCCCCACCCCCACCCCCATCACTGCCTAGCAACATTCTGTACCTTCAACATGGTGATGTGATGGATGTGGGGGTATCCTGTCTCTGCCCTGGCAACTATTGGTTAGTGTGGACACGTTTTTTGTATCTTGTGTTTGGCCTTTGTCAGATGCTGCCTTTCCCATTTCCAGTTTCTATGTTCCTATATGCCACCTAGGCACACGCCTAGTCCACCCTGTGCCCCAGATGCCCCCACTACATGTACCACCTGCAGCCCCCTATGACCCATTTGCACCATCACCATAGTGGCCTTTCATACTTGGGCACTATGCTGTTGCTGATAATGGAGCACTACTATCACATTTCCTGGGCTCCCTGCCTATGCTGTACATTGCTGACACTGAAATGGTTTCTCTCTCCTGCAAATGTGCATCGAACGGCAGGTTTTCATTCGCAATAGGATTCATCTCTTCAGTTCAGCGCATTAAGGTGAAGGGAGCCTCTCACCACCCACTCCCCACCCATTGACCCCTTCTCTCCACCCTCTGCGGTGTTTACCGCAGCCGGGTACATTAACGATCGTTAGGTAATGTTAACGTGCGTTAGCATTATGTACCGCGTGTTAACGTAACATACCGCGCGTTACCATTAGCTAACGATCATTAATGTTACATAACGCGCGGGATATAACATTACTGCAGTCTAGTAAACATACCCCTTTATCTGCAATAAAGGTTCCGTCTTTATTACCATGGTTTAGTACTGGGTAAAATATAGGGACATGGTTTGCAGGAGCCACTGCTGGGACTTGAACCTGTGACCTTCTGCCCCTGAACATACTGGCTGTGTGTACTACACCAAACTGTTGCCACAGGGGCTGATCATTCCCTGGGGATACCATGACTGTTGTAACACCGAAAATGTGCCCTGTAACTTTAAGACACAAAAAGCTGAAGAGTACGGCACAGACACTGACAGAAAGGGAGAGAAAAAGCTTCCTAGTTGCTATAGGCAACCAGAGCAGGCTGAGGCACGAGACCTGAAGGCACGCCCAGCCAACAGACACTCCCCAAACACTGAGGGAAACACTCTGCACATGTGCAGGAAAACGCCCATAACTCTGCATAAGAAAGCAGGCAGGCAAGCAGAGTTAGTTCGAGTTGGAGTTCAGGAACAGGCCAGAGCTTGGGAGCAGGCCAGAAAGGAGAATCCTTATTATGCTCGAGTCCAGGAGAGAGAGAATCCAGGAAGAGAGGCTGAATGTGATTCCTGTATGCTTTCTGACGAAGGTTTTGATGACACAGAAGCTGCAAGCGTTTGTGAAACCTGGCAGGTCAGAGAGAACCTAAAACCCTTCAACAAAAGGTCAGAGTATTGTCAGCCTAACCCTGTGTATTCTGAGGCCTGGAATAAGAAGCCAAGAAGGGCTGGGAGACATAACAGACAGTCATTCTCCAACAGTGAGTTTAACCACAGAAAACCCTTTGCTAATGAAAGCCAGAAGCTTTTAAGGTATTCACATCCTTATAATAGAGATAGTGAACTGCTTCAGGATATTTGTATGAGAGCAGAGCATGAATGTTTGTATGAGAAGCCTGGCAGCAAACTGACAAGAGCAAGGTGTAACAGAAAAGCTGAAAAGCATTTTTATCAAGGCTCAGATAATTATCTCCCTGACCAGGAAGAGAGTTTTGAAGAGAGAGACCAGTCACTGACTGGGGGAGGTTACAAACTCTCTGCCAGAGGGAAGACGAGTCACTTGAGGAGCCCATGTGTACTGACCAGAATGAAGGTTTATCTTATGAGGAAAAGATGGACTGTTCTCTAGTGATGACTGAAGAGACCTCTCTGCACTGAGAGCTAATAAGCCTGCTAGAGAGACAGGTCTGCACAGTGGAAACTGCCCAGGTGTTTACCTTGATGATATATTTTGTTTTGTCATTTGATTTGTGAAGCAAGAAGCTACTTTTCTTTATCCATTTGTTTATACCAGAAGTATGGTTATCTTTTGAGTTTGGAAGTGTATTATTTTTGAAAGTCCAGCAAAACCCCGGGAGGGGAATAAATCCTTGTTTAAACCTGACCCTCGACTTGCAACTACACTTTCTTTTTATAGAAAGGTCAGGGCCAGTAGCGCACTAAGCTAAATAACAATAGTTTAGCCTCTGCTGGTGACATATAAAATGGCGTAGCACGTTGGATTTTTGAAAAAAAAAAAGCAATACTACTGCCCAAAGTTTTTTTCAAAAGAAAAACAGAGTGGAAGAAGAAAGAAAAAAAAAAACAAAAAACTCACAGCAGCAAAGGAAATCCTGAGAGGAAGAAAATCCTGATATTGAGAGGACATCCACAAGCTGACCGGACGGAGGTGCAGAGAACCTTTCTCAAAATAAGATCCTTCACCGTGCTAAGGTACAAGTGGCTGGGCACGGGTGGTAAGGATTGTGGAGAAAGGGGGAGAGAGATACCTGGATAAAAGTAGATAGGGAGAAAGAACTTTATTGTGTGCCGCACTTGGTGGGCCCTCTGTTTTTTTCTCGCCTATACAGGTATACCGCAAGCGCCAAGATGGATTCCAAAGAAATGATGAAATGGATGGAAGAGCAGTGGAAGGCACAAAGTGAGCTGGCACGACAGGCCCAGGACAGGACTATGGCAGCACTGGCTGCGCAGCAAAAGCCCCTGTTGGACTTGGTGACCACGCTACTACAGCGGACATCCACTACTACAGCTGCGGAGGAAAGTGTACCGGTACCAACGGCGGTAGGAGTACAACACTATGGTGCATTGGCACTAGGACCTTTACAAAAAAATGATAATTTTGATGATTATTCGGACGCATTCGAGCGAATCGCTCAGGCGGCTAAATGGCCCCTAGACCAATGGGCAGTCCAATTCGCCATGTCATTAACTGGAGAGGCATTGGCGGCCTATAAGGCGATGCCCGCTGGCCTAGTGACCAGTTATCCAGATGTAAAATTGGCAGTTCAAGATAGGCTAGGTTTAACACCTACACATTATCGCCGACTTTTTAGGGAGGCAAGGCTCTTGCCCCAGGAGACACCTAAGGCTTTAATGCAGAGGTTGAAAGGTTTAGCAGCAAAGTGGTTGGCTCCAGAAAGGGCCACGATAGAAACCTTAATGGATGCGGTGCTGCTAGAGCAGTATTTTGAAGCTGTACCCGCCGAAGTAAAAGCTTTCCTGCTGTTACAAAAATGTCAATCCACTAGAGAAGCAGCAGAAATGACCGAATGTTATTTTGAAGCTGCATTGGCCGGAGCTTCTAGTAATAGTAGGATGAGGGTAACAGGCATGGAAAAGATGCCTGGTATAAGGAAAGCTTATGCTTCGACGGTTCCAAAAGAAAATGTAAAAAGCTATAATAATGTGATCAGATGTTTTCACTGTGGAAAAAATGGTCATGTGCGTAGGGACTGCAAAGAACGTGTTGCCCTAATTGTAGCGGGAGAGAAGGACCCTGGGGGAGGATTTCTTATGGACGTACGAGTAGAGGGTGTAAAGGCAGTCGCACTCCTTGATACAGGAGCCGACCAAAGTATGGTCTCCTCCAAGATGTGGCAGGCCATGTTGACTAATAATCCTTTGGTACTATGCCAAGTACCCCCTTCTGTGCGTATGAAAGGTATGGATGGAATCCCCTCCTATTATTCCTTGTATGATGTGGTAGTAGAAGGACTAGGTAGAAAAGAAAAGATGCCTGTAGTGGTGATCCCGAACCTTCCCAGGGAAGTGGTGCTAGGCAGGGATTGGCCCTCCTTTCAAAAAGCTCTTAAAGAAAAGTTAGATGAAAGGGTAGGTCTAGTTTCTACTAGGTCCCAACGTAAGGTCTCAGAGGCAGGGACAAGTCCCATAGCGGAGCCAGAGGAAGAGCCCCGAGATAAGGACGAAATTCCAGAGCCAGAGCCCGACCGAGATGAGGAACCCCAGAATATACTCCCCTATAATGAAGAGTTAATTGACCTTCCCAAAAAGGTTAGGAAGGATAGGGCAAGACGAAGGCAGGAGAGAGAGAAGACAAAGGTCGCAGGGAAGAACCGACCTGGAGGCCGGGGAGGGTTTACCTTGGGTGCCAGCAGAACTGGTAAGGAAATTCCCTTCCTTCCCCAAAGAACAGCAGGGGGATCCCGCATTGAAAAGGGCATTCGAATATGCTCGGGAGGCCAGGACAATTTTGCCCAGGTTCTTTTTAGAAAGCGAACTACTATATAGGGAAAGCGCGGATCCCAGGACGGGGACGGTGCGCAAGCAATTGGTGGTACCAACTACTTTTAAATCAGTAGTGTTAAAGTTGGCGCACGACCACCCTGTCGGCAGCCATAAAGGTGTCCAAGGGACATTGGACCAGGTGCTGGCTCGCTTTTACTGGCCGGGGGTGTTTAAGGAAACAACCCGGTATTGCGAGTCCTGTCCAGCATGCCAACGAGTGGCAGCTGCCAGGCCAAAGCCAGTACCAATGGTTACACCACCCACCATTGCAACCCCAGTGAGGAAGTTAGCCATGGATATTGTGGGCCCGTTAATACGAACCCCAAGGGGCTTCCAATATATCCTGGTGATCATGGATCACGCGACCAGGTTTCCGTGGGCAATACCCCTGCGAAATATTTCAGCACGGACAATCTCCATAGAGCTCATAAAGCTCTTTTGTGAAATTGGCTTTCCTCAGGAGATCCTAACAGATCAAGGAACCAATTTCACCTCAAGACATTTAGCTATGCTTTGGGACGCCTTCGGGATAAAACATATCCGCACTTCGGCGTACCACCCCCAGTCTAACGGGTTGGTGGAACGCATGAACCAGTCCCTAAAGCAAATGTTAAGGCGGAGCTTAGGAGGTAATATGGTGGAATGGGACAATGTCCTCCCATTCGTTCTGTACGCCTGTAGGGAACGCGTGCAGACATCGTTGGGTGCATCACCCTACGAACTCCTATTTGGTAGGACCCCGAGAGGTATTTTAGATATCCTTCGGGAGCAGTGGGTTGCACCAGAGGAGACAGAAATTGGGGTACCACAATTTTTAAAAGACCTCAGGAACCGTCTAGAACGGACTTCCCGAGTGTCTATGGACAATCTGCAGGCCAGCCAACGCCGGCAGAAGAAATACTATGACCGGGGAACTAGAGCCAGGAAGTTATCCATAGGGGATAGAGTGGTAATCCAGGTAGCGAACGCTGGTCCGAAGTTCGAGGCCAGATGGAAAGGCCCGGCCAAAATAATTGATCAGGTAGGTCCTGTGTCCTACAGGGTGGAGCATGAAAATGGGCGCCACCAGACATACCATTTAAACCTGCTGAAGCCTTGGAGGGAGAGGTCAGCAGATGTGCGACTAGTGCAGGTAGTGAGCGAAAGGTTCCGCTCGGATAGAATTACGCGCTGTCCGACGGGGACGTCAGCAGCTCGTAATGTCTTAAGAAGGGGGATGTGTAACACCGAAAATGTGCCCTGTAACTTTAAGACACAAAAAGCTGAAGAGTACGGCACAGACACTGACAGAAAGGGAGAGAAAAAGCTTCCTAGTTGCTATAGGCAACCAGAGCAGGCTGAGGCACGAGACCTGAAGGCACGCCCAGCCAACAGACACTCCCCAAACACTGAGGGAAACACTCTGCACATGTGCAGGAAAACGCCCATAACTCTGCATAAGAAAGCAGGCAGGCAAGCAGAGTTAGTTCGAGTTGGAGTTCAGGAACAGGCCAGAGCTTGGGAGCAGGCCAGAAAGGAGAATCCTTATTATGCTCGAGTCCAGGAGAGAGAGAATCCAGGAAGAGAGGCTGAATGTGATTCCTGTATGCTTTCTGACGAAGGTTTTGATGACACAGAAGCTGCAAGCGTTTGTGAAACCTGGCAGGTCAGAGAGAACCTAAAACCCTTCAACAAAAGGTCAGAGTATTGTCAGCCTAACCCTGTGTATTCTGAGGCCTGGAATAAGAAGCCAAGAAGGGCTGGGAGACATAACAGACAGTCATTCTCCAACAGTGAGTTTAACCACAGAAAACCCTTTGCTAATGAAAGCCAGAAGCTTTTAAGGTATTCACATCCTTATAATAGAGATAGTGAACTGCTTCAGGATATTTGTATGAGAGCAGAGCATGAATGTTTGTATGAGAAGCCTGGCAGCAAACTGACAAGAGCAAGGTGTAACAGAAAAGCTGAAAAGCATTTTTATCAAGGCTCAGATAATTATCTCCCTGACCAGGAAGAGAGTTTTGAAGAGAGACCAGTCACTGACTGGGGGAGGTTACAAACTCTCTGCCAGAGGGAAGACGAATCACTTGAGGAGCCCATGTGTACTGACCAGAATGAAGGTTTATCTTATGAGGAAAAGATGGACTGTTCTCTAGTGATGACTGAAGAGACCTCTCTGCGCTGAGAGCTAATAAGCCTGCTAGAGAGACAGGTCTGCACAGTGGAAACTGCCCAGGTGTTTACCTTGATGATATATTTTGTTTTGTCATTTGATTTGTGAAGCAAGAAGCTACTTTTCTTTATCCATTTGTTTATACCAGAAGTATGGTTATCTTTTGAGTTTGGAAGTGTATTATTTTTGAAAGTCCAGCAAAACCCCGGGAGGGGAATAAATCCTTGTTTAAACCTGACCCTCGACTTGCAACTACACTTTCTTTTTATAGAAAGGTCAGGGCCAGTAGCGCACTAAGCTAAATAACAATAGTTTAGCCTCTGCTGGTGACACTGTTCATCAGACAGACCTTGTCTGTTGCAGTGCAAGGCACCCACCTAAATGGGGCTTGGCCGTGGTCTGCTGTGGGCAGATGCCACTGCCCCCTCCGCCACCATGCTGACATGCCCTTCTGCCGGTGGTGCTGGTTGTGCGCGGTCCCAGGCCATCCAGTGTGCTGGTAGGCGGCTGCCTATGGTGCGTGATATGGGGTAGGGGTGCCTGCATAGACATCCACACTTCCCCCGGCACCGCCTGCCAATGTTATGTGCCCTTTGGGGTACTTGCTGGGTACTGTCCCCTGGGACACTGTGGGACACACACTCGTGGCCATGTTTGCCCTTGGTCAGTTGCTTTCTTGCTGGTTTTCTGCTTCCACATTCCTATGTGTCACCTAGGCACCTGCCTAGCCCACCCTGTGCCCCAGCTTCCACACTGCATGTCCCGCCTTCAGCCCCCTGTACCCCATTTGCAGCCTCACCGTAGTGCCCTTTCATACTTGGGCACTATGATATTGCTGCACATGTGTCACTACTATCACTTTTCTGGGTTTCCCTGCCTTTGCTGTACATTGCTGACTGAAATGGTCTCTCTCCCCTGCAAATGTGCCTCTAGCGCGAGGTTTTCACTGGCGCTAATTTTCAGATCTTCATTTTACAGCGTTAGTGTGCATGGGGCCTCTCCCTGCCCACTCTCCACCCATTGACCCTTTATCTCTGCCCCTGGGGAGCCGTACTCCACCCTCTACGCACCTTAATGCTGCAGGACACGTTATCGAGCGATATGTGACGTTCTCGCATGGTAATGCGCCATTACCGCACGATAACATTGCAGCTGCGCCGTTAGTGCCGTTTAGTAAACATACCCCTAAGTATACCAAAAGCTCGCCTAATTTTAGTCAAGGAGTGCTAACTGGGTAGCAGTCCAATATTGCTGCTACCCATTTAGCACCATTCTCTGCCCCCGCTGCGCCCCAGAATGCCCCCAACACTAACCATGTAAGTGCCATCGAAAATTCCCATTTAAGATGTTTACATGGTTTACTGGCCTGTAAACCGTGTAAATTCCTTTCGAATATTGTGCCCCTAGCTTATTGGATGGCAAACGCCAATCGCATAGAAGTTCAGCAAGTCCAGTGCTGTCAAAGTGAAACTTAGCTCAGGAAATCCCACAAAATCAAAGCAGACTTAGAACTGTTTTTTGAGCTCATAATCAGGACAATGAGCTCTGCTTCAAGCACTATTATCACAAAGGGTTCCCACTATGTTTAAAGCAGACTCCACCAGCCCAGTTCTAAATTTAGACCCAAAGGGGGACAGTCCGTAATCTGTAAATCCTTGATTGTTCCAAAAGTTGTAGTCGGGACTCGGTCCCCATCACGCATGTCAGGAGGGACAAAGTCAATAACACACAAGTTTAAGTCATCAAACTTGTGACTCTCTTTGAGACAATGAGAGATGATCGGTGCAAACATTAATTTAGAATTGAGTCTTGATCGATGTTCACTAAGATGATATTTCATAGGTCAAATTTATACATATAAATAAATATTCTATATATTTCTAAAAACCCTCCTCTTTTTTCAGAAAAGAAATTAATTATATATCTTCTACAAGGATTGAGAAGAATATATTAGAAGGATATGCAGGAAAAGCAATGACCTTTGCCTCTGTCCCCATAGAAATCAGGGACAGGTGGTGGTTTTAGTCCATGGAGTTGGGGACAAACTCTGAAAATCAGGGACCTCTGGTAACCTTACCATTGCAGGAGGAGGTTTTGGCTGTTATAGAGGCTGAGTCCATTGAACCCGCCCTACTACTTCCTAATCCTGTAAAAGGGATGTTGGCAGTGGAAAGCGGTGGGCCACAGGAGCCATAGCCCTTCAAATATTTCACACAAGACAGCATCAGCAATAGAGAGCTTGGGGGCAGGGCTGGAGATTGGTTTGCTTGGCCCTTCCAGGGCAGGCCCAAGAGTTTCTGCCACCCCCCTGCATGCTGAGCTGTGCCACCCCCACGACATGCTAAGCTGCGCTACCCTCCCCCCCAGTGCTGAGCTGTGCTGCTCTCCCTCCCATGCTGAGCCACGCTGCACTGTGCCACTGCCCCCTGCCGGTGCTGATTCCGGCGGTGAGCTTGGGGAGGCGGCAGCTCGGCTCTGACCCCTTCTCTGTCACAACTTTGGGGAGGGCAGAAGCAGCATGCCGAAGCACATGGCCTGTGGAGTGCTGCTGCAGCCAAGCTTAGCCACCCCCCTGATCCTGCTGCCGGAATCAGCACCAGCAGGGGGGGGGGGGGGGCAATAGCACGGCTCAGCGCATGGGAGGGTGGCAGGCCCACCCACAGAGGTCTCCTGCCCTAGGTGGCTGCCTAGCCTGCCTAGTGGATGGGCTGGCCTTGGACCCCTCCAACCAAAAAAGTGTTCTGCTGCCCCTGCAGGAGGATTAATATTGACTGAAGTAGGTCAAGACGTGAAAGTGCAACTTGAAATGAAAGCAGCACAAATTACAATTAATTTGAACTGTAGTGAGCAGCAATAAATGGTTTTTGCCCTGACACAGTGGCCTATGAAGCAAAGGCTTTTGTCGCTGCCATAAATAAGATAAGTCCTTCTTTTGCTATATGTTTTTTTAAAGAAGTAAAACCTTTTCAAAACAGGAGTTACAATGATTGTATAAAAATAGGGAGCTGAAGGCGGTTTCTCTAACCAGTGACTGTAACTTGAACCCTCTTAGCTGTTACAGCCAAAAAGAGGAGGGAAGGGGATTGAATTTCTGAGGCCTTTTCCTCTTTTTTGGAATGCGATCTAGCAAATTATGTAATTGGTTTGTGGGTTTGTGGGAAAAACATTTATATAATTGGTAGAAGTACTGATGGTATAAATGTTTTTTTCCCAAAATTGCTTGTGATTCTATGCATACAAGAAAGCTAGAGCTACTGTATGCATACCATAAAGGAAGGTGGTTTGGGGCGGAGTGGCAGCACTCTACAAACCTTTATATTCAGCGGCAAAGTTCAGTCACTGAACATGGAAGACAGACATGTATGTGTCAGTGCACAGATAGCAAGTATCACTCTATGGAGGTAATTTCATAAAGAGACGTCATCCATGTGTGTAAATCATGACTGATGGGTGCGGATGGACACTTGCACAAGTACTTTAGACAGTTGCTAATCTAAAAGTACGGAAGGACTTGTATATGCGAATGGGTCTTACACATGTACTTATAGAAAAGTGACTGCCTAAAGTACGTATATCAGGCCGATGGTGCTTACATTTGGAGTGGGTGAGCACAGGGGCGGTACTCGGATAAAGAAAAGTATAAAGAAAAGTAGGTGCCTACTTTTTTTACAAAATAGGCGTGCTTTTCAAGTGCAAAATTGGGCAACCCTTGTTAAAATCACCCTCTATATGCATAACTTAGGTGCATAGAGTTATACATATATTGCGAGAATGTCACGTATCGCGCGATAACGTCTCCTGCGGCATTAAGGTGCGCAGAGGGTGGAGTACGGCTCACCAGAGGGCAGAGTAAGGCTCCCCAGGGGCAGAGATAAGGGGTCAATGGGCAGAGAGTGGGCGGGGTGAGGCCCCATGCACACTAACGCCGTAAAATGAAGGTCTGAAAACCTCACGCTAGAGGCACATTTGCAGGGGAGAGAGACCATTTCAGTCAGCAATGTGCAGCAAAGTCAGGGAAACCAAGAAAAGTGATAGTAGTGATACATTTGCAGCAACATCATAGTGCCCAAGTACGAAAAGGCACTACGGTGAGGCTGCAAATGGGGTACATGGGCTGCAGGTGGGACAAGCAGTGTGGCAGCTGGGGCACAGAGTGAGCTAGGCAGATGCCTAGGTGACACAGGAATGTGGAAGCAGAAAACCAGCAGGACAGCAACTGACCAAGGGCAAACATGGCCACGAATGTGTGTCCCACAGTGTCTCAGGGGACAGTACCCAGTACCACAAAGGGCACATAACATTGGCAGGCGGTGCCGGGTGGAAGCATTGATGTCTATGCAGGCACCCCTACCCCATATCATGCACCATAGGCAACCGCCTCCTGGCACACTGGATGGCTTGGGATTGCGCACCACTAGCACCACCAGAAGAAGGACATGTCAGCATGGTGGCGGAGGGGTGCTGGTGGCGGAGGGGGCAGTGGCACATGCCCACAGCAGACCATGGCCAAGCCCCGTTTAGGTGGGTGCCATGCACTGTAACAGACAAGGTCTGTCTGATGAACAGTCATGGTATCCCCAGGGAATGATCTGCCCCGTGGCAACAGTTTGGTGCACTACACACAGCCAGTGTGTTGAGGGGCAGAAGGTCACAAGTTCAAGTCCCAGCTGTGGCTCCTGCCAATCTTGTCCCCATATTTTACCCAGTACTAAACCGTGGTAATAAAGACGGAACCTTTATTACAGATAAAATAAACATGCCTGAAACGCCTATATTTTACCCTACAGAGCACAGACATTGAAGAAAACTCCATGATCTGACCACAATACCTCGGCTCTTTAGGTCTCTGGTCCATCAGTAGTGAGAGACAGGCAGAGAGTAATACAGAACACAATCACACACACACAAAGTGCTATTTTCTTTGAGCTCAGAGGGAAGATAGCAAGCGGTATATGGACGGGCATAATTCCACACCTGCCGAATTCAAAGTCCTCCTCCAAAAAGCTCTCTTTTTATTAGAGAAAAAGAGGAAGTAACAATCATTTATTATAACCATGAAATAACACAAGGTGTCGCCAAAGTTCGTTTTACAGAGTAAGATCTGATTACAGTGTATTAGATGAATTTCACTTAATTATGGCAAAATTAGCTATAAGTGCAAAAGTTGCAAAAATTATGTTGTGTCAGCAGGGACTTCCAGCTGACTGTA
Organism: Ichthyophis bannanicus; assembly: GCA_033557465.1. Classification (NCBI taxonomy): domain Eukaryota; kingdom Metazoa; phylum Chordata; class Amphibia; order Gymnophiona; family Ichthyophiidae; genus Ichthyophis; species Ichthyophis bannanicus. The sequence goes on from CM066035.1 coordinate 260,226,721, forward strand.
CAATGAACTATGGTTACACAGTTCATAGGCGTTATGCTTAGTTAACACTGTTCCATCTATTTTAAAGACAATTACACAGAACCCATGATCATGACATCCTATTCTATTTAGAAGGAAGTAGGTGAAAAGTCAAACTTCTAAACACATTTTGTATCAAGAAATTCATCCATCTTCAATTACATATTGGGGATTCTGGTATCCCTTTATCTGTCCATCCCTACAGTCCTCCCTGTGATTCTAGAAAGAATCATTACTAAAGAGCAGTAGTTGAAACATGTCCAATTCCAGAATAATCTTCTACAGTAGGCTTCATTTTTTTGCAGATGTTCTGTCAAAGTCCTAGGCACATCTGGTCCATAGGTGAGCTCCATCTTGTTCATTGGAAAAAATCATTATACAAAATCATGTGACATTGTTTACCTTTGCTTAGCCCCAATAAAAATGTGTACAGAGAACAAGACTTTACCAATTATTCTTGTAAGCACTACCTTTTCTAGCAGTGGCCAACTGCTTCTCGTAGATCTAGCAATAATTCAGAGATTAGTCCCTCAGATCATGACACCAGTCATCACTCGATTCGTCAGCAGCATCCTTTCTCGCCATGGGCTGTGCTATGCACATCTTAGATCAATCTTTTTCAGTGACCATCCACCCGGCTTCACTGCTGCACATACATGAGTAGCTCTTCTGGAATCGCTGATCTTTATCAGGAGTCTCCATATCCAGTAGCATTTCATTCAGTCGTTTTCCTCTTCGGCCCATAGGATTCAGTGCATACAATATATAATTTGTAAAAATCCTACTCTCCACTACAGCATCTCTCTTGATGCCATACAATTGCAAACAAGCACAATTATTCATCCCTAATGACAGTCTTGAACAGAATTATATTATCTATTGTCAATTACAATACATCTACAGCTAGCACTAAATTATTACATAGCTAGTCTGTAACATAGTTATTTTTTTCATCTACATTCCTAAACTTATTCTGTCTACTTGCCAAATCAAATGTTAGCATGTGGCCTGATAGTCACATTGCTTTTTCCTGTCAGGAACACAATTGTACATATTCATATCACTAATTATATTTGTGATGTATTCTCCAGTCTTAACAATATACAAGATATAGTCAATCTGGTTATTCAAGGGGTAACAACATTAAAACATAACTAGCAGTTTATGACAAATAATCTAAACTCATTTCAATTGTTTGTCAACAATTATTAGGAAGGCTGTCTTATCTTAGGTGATGATTCAACTCACATTACTTTAAAACATTATCACCACATCCTGCACACACAAACACCCCAGTACCTCACTGGTCTTCTCCACTTCCTTATCCCTACGTAGTCTTCATTCTCTTCACATTAATCAACTTCACTTCCCCCCACCATCTCGTGCACACTTACAGTCTACCTTCTGCCTTTTTCTTCCTTGGTCCAGCTCTGTGGAACTCTCTTCCCACTCCACTCCGTCTGGAAGATAACTACACCAATTTCAGGCCCCTACTTAAATCCCATCTGTTCACCTCAGCATATAACCTCCCAGCCACACCCAGCTGACCTGGTTTATCTATTTTTGCACTCTTCTTTGTTTTTTTTTTAATTTTTTCTAATACTACTTTCCTCACTAATCACAGCAGTTCACATTGCAACTAAAACTTGGTACAGCACATTAAACAGGAACATTGATAACTTGAAATTTTTCTTTGTAAGACAATGAGGGTTAAGTGACTTATCCAAGGTCACAAGGAGTGCTAGTACTCTAGTCATTAGACTACTTCTCCATTCCATTCTAATTCACATAGACATCTAAGCTCACAAAGGAAGGAACAATTTACATAAGGGTGTGTACATTCATCAACTATAAAACTTTTTTAACACCAAATTTGAACCAATTAAAACTGTTAATTACCACTTCTTTTCAGAACAAAACAGCATAGTAGTAGAATATCAGCACACAGGGCTCCTCATGCAAGAAGCCTGAGACAAAATCAGTATTAATCAAGTGAGCAGATAACTCTAGAGCTCTAGGAAGAGCGAACACTCCAGCTAGTTGAGCATTAGCAAATAGCAAAACAGCCGACTCTGTCACAGAATCAATTCTTATAATTGCATCAGTTTTCCTTACTCATTGTGCAAAGCAGAACCATCAGTACAGTGAAGGTCAAATAGTAGCAATCTAGAGCTGAAAGGAAGCTGGGGTTTTTTTATTCCAAGTGTAGAAGACGCAAAAACGTAATGAGAGACATGTTAAAGTACTAAAAAAATCAGTAATTTGGATTGCAAAGACTACTGCTACCAGCCCAGTGGCTTACGTCCAATGGGAAATTTCTGAGCAAAAACACAAACAGCAGCAATAGAAGAGGTAAGCATATTGGATCACACTTGCAATTAACAACATCAATTCTGCAGAGGTCTTTCATAATAATTAAAACATATACGACATGAGAATTTAAGATCACTCCTCCAATCGACTCCTGCAGATTAGTTTAAAAGAGACTAAGAGAATATCAGCATTTTTTTCTTCAGACATTTACTCATACACTATTATAGTTGAACTTTCAACATTATACATATATTCACCATACTGTTTTAATTACTTAATTCACTTGTTTGAATGTAATTGCATCATTCACTTTTTCCCTTTAAGTAAACAAACTTGCTTGACTTAACTTGACTAGCAATTCAATTTTTTTCCAGTTAAGTTACTAACTTCTCTTTCCTTTAAAATACTTAATTTTTTAAAGCTTTATTACATCACACAATTTTATCAAATATCTAAATATATCAAAGCATGGAAGATCTTCCCATTCATTCACATCAATTATAACTAGAAATACAAGTTGGAAAATATATCATCAATCATTTTTTCAGCATTTGCATTATTACACATAGAATGGAATCAGTAAATAAATTCTCATAACCCATAATAGGTTCTGATCCAGACCTAAAAAACAAAACTTATTTACTATACATACACAAGTAAGAGAAATAGTTAATCACATTTAGAGGTTTTTTTTTAACTTCCCAATGGTTAGTCTAACAAAGAAAATCTTACCACAGTTGCTCAAGATTTTCTTTCCTGCTAATATTGCAGTCATGTCAAGCCGTTATCTTTGCCGGAAATCTCTACAGTATTACTGCAATAAATATCAAAACCTTTATACTGCACAGCACACTTCCCTAACCACGAAATTAGAGGAAACAAACTTCATACTAAAGTTATGACATGAAAATCAGTCCTTTAAAACTTTGATTAATTCTATTTTACAGTCATACAGCAACGATATAGGTTTTTCCCTGTAAGCTTCCATTTCTTTTATATATATACACTATCCATCCTAAACACTGGATGTTTAAATTTTTCAAAACACAGAGTCAGTGGCTTGCTGCACTTTTCAGCCTTAAACTGCCACAAAACCATTCATGACTGGTATGAAATTTGCTTAAATCTAATCATATTTCATACTGTAATCAACTCAATTTGTCCCACTGAAATGTTCCAAGAGGGAACGGCAAACTGTGGTTACTGGCAGTCATCAAATATTAACATAAGGGCGCTTCACCAAAATTTGCGCCTCATTTCACAATTAGGGCTTCCTTTTCTCTTGCCCCATCTCACTTCACTTATCTAACTGAGATCTCTAATTAACCATACCGGCTGTACATTACAATCACAATATATACACAGATACCTGTCAATACTTTAGTATACTCACGGCAACCACTGCCTGTGTCCTTGAGACTTGTCTACTGTTTCCAACTGCTGAAAGAACACAGAGATCCGAGTCCAGCACCAACTGAAGAAAACTCCATGATCTGACCACAATACCTCGGCTCTTTAGGTCTCTGGTCCATCAGTAGTGAGAGACAGGCAGAGAGTAATACAGAACACAATCACACACACACAAAGTGCTATTTTCTTTGAGCTCAGAGGGAAGACAGCAAGCGGTATATGGACGGGCATAATTCCACACCTGCCGAATTCAAAGTCCTCCTCCAAAAAGCTCTCTTTTTATTAGAGAAAAAGAGGAAGTAACAATCATTTATTATAACCATGAAATAACACAAGGTGTCGCCAAAGTTCTTTTTACAGAGTAAGATCTGATTACAGTGTATTAGATGAATTTCACTTAATTATGGCAAAATTAGCTATAAGTGCAAAAATTATGTTGTGTCAGCAGGGACTTCCAGCTGACTGTACAATGAACTATGGTTACACAGTTCATAGGCGTTATGCTTAGTTAACACTATTCCATCTATTTTAAAGACAATTACACAGAACCCATGATCATGACATCCTATTCTATTTAGAAGGAAGTAGGTGAAAAGTCAAACTTCTAAACACATTTTGTATCAAGAAATTCATCCATCTTCAATTACATATTGGGGATTCTGGTATCCCTTTATCTGTCCATCCCTACAGACATCATAAACATGTGCAATCCCTAGAGCAGGGTTTCCCAACTGCAGTCCTGGAGAGCCAAACACCATTCAGGCTTCGTGCTGTCCCCAATAAATATGCTTGTGCTGCATTTGTATGCACTGCCCCCATTGTATGCAAATTTTCTCATGCATATTCATTAGGGACAGCATGAAAACCTGAACAGTGTTTGGCTCATCAGGACCGGATTTGGGAACCTCTGCCCTAGAGCAGCGGCCAACAGGAGCACAAACACCCACACCCACAGGCTCCACTATCCAAAGCCTCATGGAGTGTCAGGCAGTTGGGCCCTGCGCGGAGCAGCATCTCCCAATACTGGCACCTGCATACCTTAGCAATGCCGTCCTAAACTTGGGAACACGTTCCACATATATCAAAAGGTTGCTAGGTTTAATGTCAGATAAGAAATCCTAAGTTAAACACGATTTGTTGACATAGATTCATCATAGCAACCTTTCTGATATCTGTGGAGTGTGTTTCAGTTTTTGCTTCTGACAGTGTTTACCACCCCGGGGAGTGACCCCAACAGTATTGCGTACCATAGCAATGCCCGCACTGTGCCCAGGACTGATGTGGCGGCCAGGGCTGCAACAAACTATATTTGCACAATGCTGGCATAGGTGTGGGAGAAGGTGTATGTCTATCCAGTGTGTTGTGGCTGCCTACACCTTACTGAGCCCACACTGCTTGCACTGTTTCCAGTGTTAGCCTGTCAATGTGCATAATGAGGAGCAAGGTACTGTGGGTATAGCCCAGACTGGGTGGCCTGGGCAGGTTGCATTTGCATAGGGCAATGGCTGGGACATTGTAGTGCCCGACCACCACCTGCATGGACAGGGTGGCCACAACATGTCTTGATGGGAGGTCACTCTCACCCTGACTGAGCAGTGGCCATGGCATGGCTAGGTTCCCCCATAGTGCTATACCATTTTTCTCTAAAGTGATATTTATGGGTTCTCTTTTCTGGGGCCTAATCATTAACATAGCTGCTTGGTGTGTGTACTTAGATCCTATTTTTGGGTGCACACAGTTCCTCCAGGAGCATGCACTATGTACTAGCTAACAGACTGTCTGCAGTTAGTATGTGTATGGCTGGAACACCTTGCAGGGTGCAGTGAGTGGAGACTGACTGTGTTCTCTGCTGGTGAATATCAGATAGTGGTGGGGGGCTGCTGAGCTTTTTTCAGCATTCTGCCTGTCTGCCATTGCCTTATGTGATGTGTACAGATCTGCTTTGACTGTCCTGTAGGGTCCCCGTTCCCCAGCAGGACTGGGGTTGATGGTCCCCTCTACTGCCACCATTGCAGAGATGTAGAATGTGGATCTGTTGGTGGGAGACCCTGTCCCCCCACCCTGAGCCACAGAGAGTGGGTTGGGTGGTGCTACATAATCCACTTTTGGGTCCAAACACCCCTTTCACTTATAACATGTAACCATGGCACCCACACAGGATATGCACTATTCTGGGTGCATCATATCCACAAGGGCTAGATGTGACTGAGAAATACAGATGGACATAGGTGTATACTAGGTGTGTCTGCAAGGGCTACCTATCACACACTGGCACTAATGAGCACCTGCAGCATAGTCTATCTCAGCCAACCCAGGTGCTGCGGACCTGGTGCTGGGCGCCCCACCTCACCCTCAGGGTGAGCACAGGACCCGCACAATGTCACGGTCTGTAGCTACTCTGTGCCAGTAACACACACGGTCAATTCCCCCTACCAGGCCGAGGTGCTGTTGGGGTGCATACCCCATCTTGTGATCAGCTGTAGACTGCTGATATGCATGTGCAGTGCATCATGGGTACGGGTGGGTTTACCCTATCCTGGTAACCACAGCAGATAGTTTGTGTGGTGACCTGCAGTCTTTCTGTAGCCAGCCTGCAGCATGTCAGTAGCCGCAGAGATGTAGCCCACTGGTTGCTTCAATGACTGTAGAAGCAGAGGTCATGGGTTTGATCCCACAGTGGTATTATTTAAGAATGCTGTCTGAGGCTTTTCCTTTTCATTTAAATCAGTGCTGCCAGCAAAATGCACCCTCACAGTGCTGTAACCTTAAGGTGCCTCATAAGGCGCCCCATTGGGCGCCCTATAGGGCACATTAGAAGGCGCCTTGATGGACAGGGCACTTTATAATGTGCCCTATGGAGTTCCTTATAGGGCGCCTTATGCGGTACCTTATGTTATGGCACTGTGAGGGTGTTTTTGCTGGCAGCACTGATTTAACTTAAAAAAGAAAATGCCTCAGACAGCACTGATTTAGATTAAAAGGAATTGCCTCAGACTGCTTTCTTACATAACACCACTGCAAGATCAAACCCATGACTTCTGCCTCTGCAGTCATTGCAGTAACCAGTGGGCTACATCTTTACAGCTTATAGCACTCCGCTGGCATGAACTTAGGGTTAACACGCGTTAATGTGCCATGGCGATCACTATCACGCGATACAGATTCTTGCTACCTTGCCACCGGAACGCTACTCCTTATATGGCATTCTTCACATTATCGCTGCAACTAGCGCCGGTAACATTACGGTTTAGTAAACATACCCCTAACATATACTAATGCTGGAAATATGCTTGTCCCTCTTTCTTGGGCTATTCCTCCCTCCAGATCCTATTTCCCCCACTCCTCCTTCCTTCCCTCTTCCCTTGGTTCTCTTCCTCCCCCCCCCCTCCCCCCCCTCAGACTGAGTGGGCTGCAGAGTTATGTACAATTGATCTCCCTCTTGTGCAGCCCTTCAGGCTGGTAAGAGAAGAAATGTTTAAGCTGAGGTCATTTCCTGCTATGGTGGGGCCAGTCACACAAAAAGAAATGCAAAATTTGGTCCTGAAGCAGCAGGATAGGACACCCGATTAAATGCTTCTTGGTTGAGAAATGATTGCTCTAGCAAACAATTTCTTCACCGTCCCTTGCCCTTTGACCTACACTGCCCATAAATCCAGAGAAAGATATGCTGTGGCCCAATTACCCTATTATTAAAGAGAATGTATCCAGATTATTACAAGAAGTTATTAGGTGGAAAATACTTAGGAAAGGAGGAAAGGGATTTCCAGAAATAACTTGTTGCATTTTTACTAAGACATCAAAAGATCTCATTCCATTCATGAATGACAACAGAGGGCAATGATAATCAACCTGCTTGCACTGCTGGAAGCTCTTTGGGTAGGTTTTACCTGAAGGGGTTTGCATCAATAATCAAAGCACAACTACTGTATATGCAGTACCATACCTAGCCCTGTGCGAGCGGTGCAGCCGCAAAGGGCGCAAAGGCTTAGGGGGTACATTTCAGCTGCCTGCCATTGCCCTGCTGCCACCACTTTTTGTTCTGTCAGTGGTGGCAGGGCAACAGCAGGCAGTCAAAATGCACCCACTAAGCCTTTCTGCAGGTCTGGTCCCTCCCCCCTCTGACGCGATGTCAGAGCAAGGAGGGATCAGATCTGCTTAAAGTTTGGCAGCAGTACAGTAGAACAGACCTGTGACTTGCACATCAGGTGCGCGCCCCCCCCCCCTCTTCCCCATACCTCCGTCCAGCCGCTGCTGCCGGCTTCATTGTGTAGAAAATAGAGGGCAGTGGCGGCAACAGGGCGAGAGCAGGCAGCGGCTGGACGGAGGTATGGGGAGGGGAGGGGAGGGAGAGAGGGAGGGGGAGGAAGAGGGAGGCGTCACACAGGGCACAATTCTGGTTCAGTATGGCCCTGACTATATGGCTAACATTATTTGATGGCTTCAGGAAAAAGTATCCACAGAGATTTGTGCCAGCTTTCTCTGTAGGGACTGTTTCTGGCCAAAGCATGCATTGTCTCTCACAGCCATTATATAGAGTGTGTGTACGAACAGAGCCTTTTATGGAATGAGAGCTATGATGAGGTTTGATAACACCAACATGCAGGAGGGGATTTCCTGTTTATCAGGGAGCTCTGTACTGCCTTTTGCATAAAACATGTAAGTCATAAACCTCTGTACAATGTAAGAAATGGCTGGCAGAATAAATGGATTTTCTGTATAACAATAAGCTCTCTAGTTTTGTAGTGTTGCAGTAGATTACCGCATCAGCACATTATAGATGATCCTGGCGGAGGCAAATAAACGGGAGCAGACAGAAGAATGTGTAGGATTCAACAAAGAAATGAGCCAAAACCTTGAGCTATTTCCTGTGCTGTTTTTCACTCTGTGGCTTCCCTTTAGCCTTATAAGTAGGTTGTAAGGGGAACACTGTTTTCTAGTCAGTGCTTTCTGCACGATCTGATTTCTGGCTAGGAGTTCTCTCAAACAGAATATTTGGCTTACCATGCAGCGCATGCCAGGAATAGGCTGAAATATACTAGCTAGACAGACATTCCCTGAAAAAGAGATCTCATTCAGTATCACTTGGTGGTCTGGTTTGTGTAGTGTCTGGAGCTTCCAGATCTCAAGGGATCTAATTATTAAGTGGTAATAACACTTTGCTGCAGACTTAATGCGTGATAAAAACGTGTTATCATATGATACTGGAAAATAAGCATTCTATTTTTATAAAACAAATCAAGCGCATTAATGAGCATGCAAAAGTATTAATGTTGATTGCAATAAATGCTGCATCTGTATTAAGCCATTCTAATTAACTACACCTCAAGAGATATAGGGGTATGCTTACTAAACCGTTGCAGTCTTACTGTGACGAATGCCATATAAGATAGTGGGCGTTCCAGTCTTAAGGTAGCATTTTGGGTTATCGCGCAATAATGTCCGTTATCACGCGATAGAGGGAGCCGTGGCACATTAACACATGTTAGCCTTAATTAGGTGCGCTGACCTGCAATCACATCAACAGAGGTGTAGCACACTGGTTAATAAATTAACTGCTGATACAGTGGTCATGAGTTTGATCCCCCAGAGGGCTCAGTTAAAAGACTGTCTGAGGCAGTCCCTTTTCCTGCCTGTAACAGTCAGACACATCCCAACAATTTGCACTGCCAGCCTAAAAGGCCTCACCCCAGTGCCGCAACCTAATGCACCTTTTAGGGCGCAACATAAGGAACATCATAAAGCACCACATCATCCAAGGCAGGTCATAATGTGCCCCAGAGGGCGGCAGGAAAGGTTGGCACCCTCCAAGACAGCATATAAGGCGCCCCATAAGCTGGCCAAACCTAAGGTGCCGCTAACGATGCCTCAGGGATGCCAAGGTGAAACAGGAGATGGTGCCCAGGGGCACAAGGTGCCCCAAAGTCACAAGCATGAAGTGTATGGCTCAAACACAGATGTAACCATAACACTGCACAGAGCACCAAGGAAAGGCAATGAACAAGTGATGGACGGAAGTAGATGACGGAGCTGATGGACCAGTCAAATCTGCGTGCAGCCCATGTGGCAACAGGTAAAGTGGACAAACATATCGGGGGCAGTTGTACCGATGTGCAGGGTGATGGCAATGTACAGTGCAACAATGACAGTGTGTGGCAGAGGATAGGGATATGTATCCACCAGAAGAGGTAGAGGTGGCAGGATAAGTGCAATGACAGGAGGACAGAGGAGAGCAGTGCCATGCAGAGCAGACACAGGAGAGGCAAGCATGAAGAGCCGCAATGCAGAAAAGTGTGCCAGTGCAGTACATGGGGTAGCAGCCTGCACATTAGGGCAGGACTCCACACAGCTGGCACACACACATAGACGGACAGAAGGATGGATGGCAACAGTGATGAGGGTATAATGTGGCGGCAGCACAGATCTGCACAGATATGACTGTTACACGAATGAAATGTCGTTGTGTAGGACAGCCATAAAAAAAGGGAACAGAGAAGAACCAAACCCATGACCTCTACTACAGAAGTCATTACATTATCCATTGTGCTACATCACTATGGGAGTTATCATACCAATGGCTGGCTATAGAAAGAGTGCACGGCACCATAAAACTGTCTGCTGTGGCTACCAGGATAGGATAGAACCAACAGTACCCATAATGCAATTTACATGCAGAACAGCAGTCTACATCTGCTCACCAGATGGGGTATGCACCTCTACAGCACGTCAGCTTGGTAGGGGGGAATGACCGTGCGTGTTACTGGCACAGAGTACCCACAGGCAATGCCAATATGCGTGTTCTGTGCTCACCCTGAGGGTGAGGTGGAGTAGCCAGCACCAAGTCCGCAGTACCCAGCTGTACTGCAGGTCTCCATCAGTGCCAGTGTGTGGCAGGTATTTGTTGCAGACACCTTTAGGAGGTCTCTGTGTCCATTTGTAATTGCTAGTCATGTCTGGCCCTTGTGGACCATGATGCACACAACATAGTGCTTATCCACTGTGCTTGCTATGGTCACCTGTTTAGGGAGCAGGGGTGTGTCAGGACTCACATGGCAACAAAGTACTTAGCAAAACACCCTCTCAAATCAGAGTGGGGGACATGATCTGCCCCCAACAAACCCGCACTCTCACCCTTTGCAAAGGGGGCAGTGGAGGTACATGAGGACAGGCTGTGGGACCAGCAACCCCAGTCCTGGTGGCAAACAGACAGCTGCTGAAGATCTGCACTTGGAACAGGGCCACTGGCAGATAGGCAGTGGGCCCAGTCAGCAGAGCTGCCCCCCACTACAAACTGACATTCACCAGCAGAGAGCAGTCAGTGCACACCTGCCGCACCCTGCAAGGAGGCGCAAGCCATACAGATGATAACTGCAGACAGTCTGCTAGCTAGCATACAGTGCATGTTCCTGGAGGAACTGTGTGCAGCCAAAACTGGGATGTCAGCACACACACCAAGCAGGTATATCACTGATTGGGCCCCAAAAAAAGAAAACCATAAATATCACTTAAGAGAAACACCGTATAGCACTATGGGGGAACCTAGCCATGCCAGGGCCACTGCTCAGTCAGGGTGAGAGTGACCTCCCATCAAGACATGTTGTGGCTACCCTGTCCGTGCAGGTGGTGGTTGGGCAATACAATGTCCCAGCCATTGCCCTATGCCCTATGCAGATGCAACCTGCCCAGGCCACCCTGTCTGGGCTATACCCAAAGTACCTTGCTCCTCATTATGCATATTGGCAGGCTAACACTGGAAACAGTGCAAGCAGTGTGGGCTCAGTAAGGTGTAGGCAGCCACAACACACTGGATAGACAGACACACTCCCACACCTACACCAGCATTGTGCAAATATAGAGGTTTGTGGCAGCCCTGGCCACCACACTAGTCCTGGGCACAGTGCGGGCAATGCTATGGTACTCAATACTGTTAAGGTCACTCCCCGGGGTGGTAAACACTGTCAGAATCAATAACTGAAACACACTCCACAGATATCAGAAAGGTTGCTATGATGAATCTATGTCAACAAATCGTGTTTAACTTAGGATTTCTTATCTGATATTAAACATAGCAACCTTTTGATATATGTGGAATGTGTTCCCAAGTTTAGGACGGCATTGCTAAGTTATGCACATGCCAGTATTGGGAGATGCTGCTCCGCGCAGGGCCCAACAGCCTGACTCTCCATGAGGCTTTGGATAGTGGAGCCTGTGGGTGTGGGTTTTTATGCCCCTTTTGGCCGCTGCTCTAGGGCAGAGGTTCCCAACTCCGGTCCTGGTGGGCCAAACACTGTTCAGGTTTTCATGCTGTCCCTAATGAATATGCATGAGATACATTTGCATACAATGGGGGCGGCGCATACAAATGCAGCACAGGCATATTTATTAGGGACATCATGAAACCTGAATGGTGTTTGGCCCTCCAGGACTGTAGTTGGGAAACTCTGCTCTAGGGATCGCACATGTTTATGGTGTCTGTGCTCTGTAGGGTAAAATATAGGCGTTTCAGGCATGTTTAATTTATCTGCAATAAAGGTTCCATCTTTATTACCACGGTTTAGTACTGGGTAAAATATGGGGGCAGGGTTGACAGGAGCCACAGCTGGGACTTGAACTTGTGACCTTTTGCTCCTGAGCACACTGGCTGGGTGTACTGCACCACAGTGTTGCCACAGGGGCAGATCATTCCCTGGGGATACCATGACTGTTCGTCAGACAGACCCTGTCTGTTGCAGTGCACGGCACCCACCTAAACGGGGCTTTACCATGGTCTGCTGTGGGGAGATGCCACTGCTCCTTCCGCCACCAGACCCCTCCGCCACCATGCTGCCATGCCATTATGCCAGTGGTGCTGGTGGTACACAGTCCCAGGCCATCCAGTGTGCTGGTAGGCAGCTGCCTATGATGTGGGTTCTCGGGTAGGGGTACCTACATGGGCATGCGTGCTTTCCCCCGGCACCGCCTGCCAATGTTATGTGTCCATGGGGTACCTGCTGGGTAATATCCCCTATGACACTGTGGGACACACACTCGTGCCCATGTTGGACCCTCGTCAGTTGCTGTCTTTCTGCTTTACAGTTTCGGCATTCCTATGTGCCACCTATGCATCTGCCTAGTCCACACTGTGCCCCAGCTGGACAACAGCATGTGCCGCCTGCAGCCCCCTATATCCCATTTACAGCATCACTACAATTGCCCTTTCCTACGTGCCCACTCTGCTGTTGCTGCACATGTGCACACCATAACAAACCTGCCCAATCTAAACGACAGAAACCCTGATCAGCGCTATTTCAATGTGGGATCATTCACTTTGTAGGTGAACAGAGCATAGACCCTTCCAAACATGATATCTTAATTTTTACGCTTTGTCAGTAGTGTTGCTTTATGTTTATCATTAATATCACTATTGGCCAGCTTGGTTTTTGGGATCTTAAATGTGGTACTGGTCATTTTCTATGTTTATTTGCCTTTTTGGTTCCTGCACATGTATCACAACTATCACGTTTCTGGGTTTCCCTGCCTTTGCTGCACATTGCTGACTTAAATGGTTTCTCTTTCCTGCAAATGTGCCTAATGCGAGGGTTTCACTGGCATTAGTGTGCAGACCCAGATTTCACAGCGTTAGTGTGCCTGAAGGCTCTCCCCGCCCACTCTCCGCCCATTGACCCCTTCTCTCCACCTTCTGGAAAGCCTTACTCCACCTTCAGACCCAGATTTCACAGTGTTAGTGTGCCTTAACGCCGCCGCCGCCGCCGTGTTATCGTGCGATAAGTGACATTATCGCGCGATAATGTTACATTATCACGCGATAACGTCACTTATCGCATGATAATACCACTGCTGCGACGTTAAGATGGTTTAGTAAACATACCCCATAGTTAACCACTGCAGCTCCTGAGAGCATTGATAAGCTAATGCAGCTCTTGATGCGCTTGCAGCCCCCAAAGAAACCAACAGGAGCTTTAAAACCCAAGTTCAAACCACCTTGTGACAAACTTCCTCTCCCCAGAAAATTACACATCCCTTGGGATACTCCTTGTCTGTCTGACACAAACCCCTAGGCCAATGAACACATCCACTGAGTTCATGTCTCCAAACTTCATTCAACTTAGAAAAAGTTGGACTCATGAGGGAGAAAGGGGAGCTGCAGGTCAGTTGGATCGCCAGGGTGTAAGAGAAGGAGTCTGGGGAGGCTCAATTTGTTTTTTTTTTAATAATGTAGGGGTTCAAGCGCTCATGGAGTTATTGTAGTGGACGGAGGGGGGCGGGGGGGGGGCTAGTGAGAGGACAGCATATTTTTGGAAGTCATGGGGATGAGCTTGCATTCGGAACTACATGACCCTTTTAAAGTATGCAGTCCAGTGTAGCAATCACCTGTTTTTCCTGCCAAAAATACCTACAACCTAGCAACACACTTACAGTCCTGCAGCAGGATTCACTTAACGGCTTAATTCAAATACTGCAATTTAGTGAATTGTATGGGGATATTTGTGTGTTAACATGGTGTGCAAATGCACAGTTTTAATTTTGTTTTGTTTCTTTGCATGGAGTAATTTAACACAGTAAAAATCAATTTGCACATGTGCAGTCACTATTTAGGTACTGTAACACCGAAGATATGCCCTATACCTTTAAGACACAGAGAGCTGAGGAGTTCGGCACAGATTCTGACAGGAAGGGAGATAAAAAGCTTCACAGTTGCTATAGGCAACCAGAGCAGGCTGAGACACGAGGCCTGAAGGCACGCCCAGCCAACAAACACTCCCCAAACAATGAAGGGAACAGTTTGCACATGTGCAGGAAAACGCCCCTAACACTGTATAAGAAACGTGGTAGGCAAGCAGAGTTAGACCAAGATCAAGACCGAGAGAGAGACACAGACACAGAAACAGGCAGGGATCGGGAGGATCCAGGAAGAGAGGCTGAGTTTGACTCCTGTATGAATTCTGACGGTGGTTTTGAAGACCCAGAAGGGGAAAGTGATTTGGAAACTTGGCAGGTCAGAGAAAACCTGAAGCTCTCCAAAAGAAGGTCAGAATACTCTCAGCCTAACACTGTTTCCTGTGAGGTCTGGAATAGAAAGCCAAGCAGGGCTTGGAAGCAAGACAGAAAGCCATTTATCAGCCGAAGGGTTAACTGTAGAAAACCCTCTCCTGTGACGCAGGAGGAATTTCCCAGAGACAGAAGTCAGTGGGGAGAACGTAGAGCAGCTGGTAAGAGACTCTTTGTTAATGAAAGCCAGAACGGTTTAAAATATTCACACCCTTGGAAAAAGGACAGTGAAGTAATTGAGGATGTATGCATGAATGAAGAAAATGATTGTTTGCATTTAAAACCTGGCAGAAAGCTGCCAAGAGAAAAACCCAGTAAAAGCAGAACAAAGCAGTTTTACCAAGTACCTGATAATTACTTACCTTACTGTGGAGAGAGTGGTGAGGAGAAGCCAGTGACTGGCTGGAGAAAGTTACAGACTCTCTGCCATAAAGAAGACGAGGTATTTGAGGAGCCTATGTGCACGGATCAAAGTGAGTGTTTGTCTTATGGGGAAGACATGGACTGCTCCTTATTAACCACTGATGAGACTTCCCTACGCTAATAGCAGATAAGTCTACCTTAGAGAGGATAAGCGTGCACAGAGGGACTGCCCAGGTTATTACCTGATTTTCTGTTCTGTTTTGTTATTTGGTTTTGTTCAAACAAGAAGCTGTATTTTTCATTTCACCTTTTTGTTTATGCCAGAAGCATGGCTGTCTCTTAAGTTTGGAGTTTTGTATTACTTTGAAAATCCAGCAAACCCCGGGAGGGGAATAAATCCTTGTTTAAACCTGACCACTCCGTCTCAACTACACTTTCTTTCATAGAAGGGTCAGGGCCAGCAGTGTGCCTAGCTAACTAACACTAGTTTAGCCACTGCTGGTGACAGTACATAATAAATGAAAGAAAAGCAAAGGAAAACAGGAGACCCATGAATTGCACTTAAAGCAGCTGTATGGATGGCCAGGTGATGCAGACAGACTAACAGGATGCTGAATTCCAGACCTCTGGGTACCATCCTGCTAATTGTTGATGCAGAAATTAAGACATGCCATACTGGGTCAGACCGAGGTCCATCAAGCCCAGTATCCTGTTTCCAACAGTGGCCAATCTAGGTCATACGTACCTAGCAATATCCCCAAAATTGGTAAATCACTTCTGGGCAAAGGTATCAAAGTTCATTGTCCAAAAATAAGATAATTTGCAAGAAAAGTAGCGAAGAAGGACAAAGAAAAAACGAAATCACCAGAAGTCAAAATGGCTGATGGAGACGCAAAGAACAGAACAGTAATTCAGGTAAAAACCTAGCAGGAGAAGTCACAGTTTGTGTTGTAGTGGTAGTGAACATTTAACTAGAAATGTTGTGGTGGGCCTATAGAGCATTTCTAAGATTTTGTGACATTGATTTTGCTTCTGTATATATAATCTCCTTTTCTTTTAAGACTATCAGGGTCATTCCGAGCCGCGAATAGAGAGGATGGAAGTCCTGTTGAGGCGTCCATCCCCGCTATTCGGCCTCCTTTGCGTCTCTGGCTAATCTCCCCATACGAACAAGGTGTTTGTATGGGGAGGCTAGACAGGGGCGGGAAGGGGGCAGGAAGAGGTTGGAGTTAAAGCAGGCAGTGGGCGGTCTGCGGCTCCGGACGTATAGAGTAGATTCTGATGTTGGCCCTGTATGTCGGATGCCGGCAAACTGAACAGGGAACTTATTCCACCTCTGAAGTGGAATAAGTTCCGCCTAGACAGTGGGGGACTGCAGGCCCGGGTGACAGAAAGGGTCGGAGAGAGTGCAGGTGATTCCCCGCAGCCTGACCCTGGCCTTGGGAGGCCAGATCGGGGGTCGGGCTGCAGGGAATGAGAGAACAGGTCGGCGGCTGGGGATTGCAGCTCCTGAATGGAGCCACGGTGCCATGGCAACTGGACGTCATGGTGCTGCGGCTCCATTCAGGAGCCTTGTCTGAGTTAGCCAGGTAGAGGCTTGTACGTGAAGGTCAACCGGAATCGAGTCCTGGCCTGCATGTACAAGCCTAGTTATGATTCTGATCCCACGGGGCTAGATGTGCTCCGCAGGATCAGAATCGTGTCTGCCCCTGTGCGTCCGATTCTGATTGGGCACACAGAGGCCTGGATGTCCTGAACGGAATGAGGCCCTATGTGTTTAATTACATTTTTTTCCAAGGATCATAAAAGAAACAACCCAATATTCAGTCGCACTATCCAGACAACACCACTGAATATCACCATAGACTGCCTCGATACTATACAGATAGTGCCAAGGTGGTCCAAGTGCAGCAGGAAATTGTCCTGATAGTAGAAAATTTCAGTGCTCCTAAATGAATAACTATTCACATAGCTTAGGACAGCAAAAAAGCTGTCCTAAGCTATCTAAATAATGGTGTTAGGATCATAATATCATCACATTTGAGGAAGGATATAAGCATTTAACTTTCAAAAGGGAGACTATGATAAAATGAGGAAAATGTTAAAAAAAACCTAAAAGGAGCAACTGCAAAGGTTAAAAGTTTACATCTGACCAGGATGTTGTTTAAAAATACTGGGGCATGTTTACTAAAACCCAGGTAATGTGCGGGCCGCGCTAGTGTGCGGGTGCCATATAAGGAGTGGGCATTTCTTACTGAAAAAGAAAAACCAGAATTTACATATGCGCTAAGGTGCGCGGCACCCTTGTGCGCCCCGCACATTAGCGCATGCGATAGCTGCGCGGGAGACATAAGTGGCGCGCTGATGTGCAAGCAGAACCACAGCACAATGGTTAAGGCACTTGCCAGTGGTGCAGAGATCAGGGGTTCAATCCCCCACAGTGCCCAATGAAGACAGCTGGCTGAGGCATTACTTTAGGAGGCATTTAAATAATGGGCAGCATAAGGCAGCACGCTAATGTTTTAGGAGGCATTTTAATATTGAGCAGCATAAGGCGGCGCGCTGATGTGCAAACACAGGAACAGAACTACAGCACAATGGTCAAGACACTGACCAATGGTGCAGGAATCAAGGGTACAATCCCCACAGTGCCCAATGAACAAGGCTGGCTGAGGCATTACGTATTATGGGGAAGATTGCTTTAGGAGGCATTTTATTTTTATTTTAATTATGACTACTAGCAAACGCACTCTCAAAGCGTGTTAACATAAGGCGCCCCATAAGGCACATTTTAAAGTGCACTGTCTGCCAAGGCACCCTAGAATGTTGCTTATAGGGCGCCTTATAGGGTGCCGTATGAGGTACCGCAAGGTCAGAGTACTGTTTTTGATGGCAGCACTGTGCAGTTTAAGGAATGAAAAGCATAAGTAGGTGCGCTGACATGCAAGGAGGAGCAGCAGTGGAGCACAATGGTTAAGGCGCTGACTGCTGATACAGAGGTCATGAGTTTGCTCCCAAGGGTGCCTAATACGTAAGGCTGGCTGTGGCATCAGCTTTGCAATGTACATATTTCTTCCTGCAGCACTTTATTTTTATTTAATTAATTGCTGCCAGCAAACACGCCCTCACGTGCCGTAATTGAAGGTGCTGTATAAGCCACCCTATAAGGCACTCCATAGGGCACATTATAAAGTGCACTGTCCGCCACGGCACCCTAAAATGTCCCCTATAGGGCACCCTATAAGGTGCATCACAGGATAATGTATAGTGCACCTTATATGGACGGGAACCATAAGGTGCCCTATAGGGCGCCCTATAAGGCGCCCTCAGAGGCACCTTATGGGTACAGTACGCTGAGGGTGTTTTTGCTGGCATCAAAAATGTACATTAAAAAAAATAATGCATTGGGTAACCCTATCAAACAACCCCACTGTAGGTTTGAACCCATGACCTCTGGATTCACAGGTAGTGAAGTAACCATTGGGCTATTGCTCTATGACTGATAGCAAGCCCCTGGCTGGCTGCAAAGAGCCTGCACGTCACCACACAGACAGTCTGCTGTGGTCACCAGGATAGGGTTAGCCCACCCCTACCAATGATGTACTGCACATGCAAATCAGCTGTCCACAGATGAACAGAAGATGGGGATGCACCCCCACAGCACCTTGGCCTGGTAGGGGGAAGTGACCATGTGCAACCCCACAGCACTTCGGCCTGGTAGGGGTTAATGATCATGTGTTTTACTGGCACAGAGTAGCTACACACCGTCACATTGTGCGGGTACTGTGCTCACCCTGAGGGTGCGGTGAGGCGCCCAGCACCAGCTCCACAACACCTTCCATGGCTGAAAGAGGCCATGCTGGAGGTCCAAAGCAGTGTTATATGTGTGAGATAGGTAGTTTCTACAGAAACACCTTGGATGTCTCAGTCAGGTGTAGGCCTCATGCACCCCCCCCCCCATGCCAAGGGCAGCAAACAGGGCCTCCCTACAATGGTGACAGTAGAGGGGAACATCAACCCCAGTCCTGCTGGAGAACAGACACCCTACAGGGCAGTCAATGCAGCTCTATACACATCCATAACACAATAGCAGACAGACATTAGGCCTGGAAATGCTAAGCTGCACCCCACCACTATCTGACATTCTCCTGCAGCAAGCTTTCAGCCACTGCACCCTGCAAGCCACTCCATCACAACACATACCAGCTGCAAACAATCTGCTAGCTAGTCCACAGTGCACATTCCCAGTGGAAATGCATACACAGCAAGCAGATAAATCAGTGACTGGGCCCCCAAAAGGAAACCCATAAATATCACATGAGAAAAATACCATATAGCACTATGGGGGTGCCTAGCCATGCTGTCATCACTGCACAGTCAGGGTGAGAATGATCTCCCAACAGGACATACTGAGGGCACCCTGTCTGTGTAGGTGTTGGCCGGGCACTACAATGTCCCAGTCAGTGCCCTATGCCCTGTGCAGATGCATCCTGGCCAGCCCATCCTGTCCGGGCTATACCCATGGTACCTTCCTCCTCATTATGCACATTGGCAGGCCAATACTGGGAACAGTGCTGGCAGTGTGGGCTGTGGAAGGTGTTTGCAGCCACCACACACTGGATAGACCAGTGGTTCTGAACCAGTCCTCCTTGAACCCCTAGGCCAGTCAGGTGTTCAGGATAGCCCTAATGAATATGCATGAGATATATATGCATTAGAGATATCCTGCCAACCTGACTGGTTTGTGGCCCTCTAGGGCTGGATTTGGAGACCCCTGCCTTACACCTCTGTCATTTAAGATTGTGAGTGGGCAAGGTGAAGATGTCCTAGACATCAAAATGGTAGATAGAATGTGTCACATGCCTCCTCAATTCTCACCACCACCAAAATGTTGTCTAATAGACAATATTTTGGTGGTGGTGAGAAGCAAAGAGGCATGTGACAAATTCTATCTAACCTTTTAGATGTCTTGGAGATCTGCACCTTGTCCACTCACAATCTTAGGTGTAAGGCAGGGGTCTCCAAATCCAGCCCTAGAGGACCACAAACCAGTCAGGTTGGCAGGATATCTCTAATGCATATATATCTCATGTATATTCATTAGGGCTATCCTGAACACCCGACTGGCCTAGGGGTTCAAGGAGGACTGGTCAGAACCACTGGGATAGACAGACACACACTCCCACACCTATGCCAGCATTGTGCTACTATAGAGGAGTTTATCAGCCTTGCCCACCACACCAGTCCTGGGCACAGTACAGGCATGGATATGCTACGCAATACTGTTGGGGGTCACTCCCTAGGGTGGTAAACACTGTCAGAGGCCAGACCTGAATCACACACCGCAGACATCAGAAACATTGTTATGATGGAGCTCAAAGAGCAAACTGTGCTTAACGTAGGACTTGCTATCTGCCAGTAATCATAGGAAACGTTTGATATGTGTGTACCGTTTACCCAGGTGTTGGGTGGCATTGCTAAGGTATGCAAGTGCTAGTATTGGGAGATGCATGCAGGGCCCAATGTCCTGCCTCTCCAGGAGGCATTGGCCAATGGTGCCTGTGGGTTTGGGTGTGTCTGCCCCTGTTGGCTGCTGCTTTACGGTAGAGTTTCCCAACTCCAGTCCTGGTGTTCCAAACACTGTTTGGGTTTTCATGCTGTCCCTCATAAATATGCATGAGCTACATCTGCATACCATGGGGGTGGTGCATAGATATGCAGCACAGGCATCTTTATTAGAGGCAGCATGGAACCTGAATGGTGTTTGGCCCTCCAGGACTGCATTTGGGAGACTCTGCTCTAGGTAATGCGCCTGTTTATGGTGTATGTGCTCGGTGGGGTAAAATATAGGCGTATTAGCCATGCGTATGTTCTCTGCAATAAAGGATTGTCCTTACTATCACGGTTTAGTTGTGGGAAAAATATGTGGACTGGATTGGCAGTAGCCCCAGCTGGGCTTTGAACCTGTGACCTTTTGTTTTTGCACACACTGTCTGTGTGCATTGCACCACCATGTTGCCACAGATATGCTGCATTCCCTGTGGAGTCCATGACTGTACATCCGACAGAGACTGTCTGTTGCGGTGGACAGTGCCAGCCTACACAGGCCTAGGCCACTGTCTGCTGTGGCTTGCAGCCACTGCCCCCTCCACCACCTGTACCCTTCCGCCAACATGCAGACATGTCCTTATCTTGGAAAAAGCATATGACCTGATTGAGTTGTGGCACTCCAGGACTGAATTTGGGGGACTCGGCTGTAGGTAATGGCCATTGTTATGGTGTGTGTGCGGTGTAGGGTTAAATATAGGTGTTTAAACCATGCTTATGTTCTCAGCAATAAAGGAGTGTCTTTACTATCACTGTTTAGTGGTGGGCAAAACTATTGGGAATGGGTTGGCAGGAGCCCCAGCTGGGATTTGAACCTGTGGCCCTCTGGTCTTATAGGTACTGGCTGTGTCTGCTGCACCACACTGTGGCCACAGAGAGAGTGCAGTCCCTGGAGATAGGAAACCTGGCCAGACGAGTCAGAGACCCTGCTCTGCACAATTTTACTGTGGGCTCATTTACCTTGTATGGCGACAAAAGGGCAAATAAACCTCTAACATGACCTTGAAAAAAGGGGAACAGTACCATGACCAAGCTGGCCAATAGTGATATCAATGGGCAACAATAAAAAACACTCCCAGGAAAGCTCCAAAAAAAGGAAATGATTTTTGGAAGGGTCTACGGAGCGTAGACCCTTCCAAAAATCATTTCTTTTTTGGGGGGCTTTCTTGGGAGTGTTTTTTGATGTTTCCCATTACTATCACTATTGCCCAGCTTGATTATACTTTTTTTTAATTTTGTTGGGGTCCTTTTCAATGTTTATTTGTACTTTTGTTCTGTGCACATGTATCACACTGCTCACGTTTGTAGGTTTCCCCGGTTTTGCTGTACATTGCTGACGGAAATGGTTTCTCTTCCCTTTAAATCGTCTCTAACGCGAGGTTTTCACTCGCGGTATTTTTTTGCTTGATTTTCAGCCCCGCTCCTGTGTGGGGAGCCTCTCCCCTCCCACTCTCCACCCATTGACTCCATCCCTCCGCACCTCGGGAGCCTTCCTCCGCCCTCGGAATGCCTTTCCACGCCTCTATTGCACATCAGCGCGCCGCGCACTTGTGCGGGCCCGTTAGTGTGATGCGCACATGTGTGGGGCTCAAAAACGCACTATTAGCATGTGCTAAGGTACCTTAGCGCACGCTCAAGTGCGCCCCGCACAATTGCGTGGTTTAGTAAACATACCCCACTGTCTTGCAAGGCCAGACTAGATGTATTCCATCCTTTAAGAAAAGTGGAACAAAGGCCAAACTACTGCCAGCATGGGTTAAAGGTGATGTCAGAGGCTGTTATAGCCAAAAAAAGCATCTTTCAGAAAATAGAAAAAAGAGCCAAATGGCAAACCCCCCCCATAAGAACTGGCAAGTTAGATGCAAGGCATTGATAGGGCAGAAAAAGAGAGAATTTGAAAAAAAGCTTGTTATGGAAGCAAAAATGCATAATTAAAACTTTTTAAAGTACATTCACAGCAAAAAACAAATAAGAGAGAGTAAGTTGTACCATTAAATGACAGAGGGGTAAAAGGGGTGGTAAGGGAAAATAAGGTCATAGAGGACAGACTGAGCTAATTCTTTATTTGGTCTTTACTGAAGAAGATGTAGGGAAGTTACCCATGCCAGGAATGGTATTTAAAGGTTATGTATCAGAGGAATTGAAACAAATCTCAATAAACTGGGAAGATGTAATACAGCAATTTGATAAACTAAAGAGTGGCAAATCACTTGGATTGGATGGTATCCATTCCAGGATGCTGAATGAACTAAAAACTGAAATTGCAGACCTACTATTAGAAATTTGTAAACTATCATTAAAATTGTCTATGGTACCTGAAGACTGGAGAGTTGCCAACGTAAGGCCAATTTTTAAAAAGGGTTCCAGGGGTAATCCAGGAAACTACAGACCGGTGAGCCTGATATCACTGCCGGACAAAATGGTAGAAACCATTAGAAAGAACAAAATTACTAAACATATAGATAGTCATGGTTCTAATGGGACAAAGCCAAGGAAAGTCATGTCTCATTAATCTGTTATATTTTTTGAAGGTGTCAATAAACAGGTAAAAGTGAGCCGGTTGATATAGTAAATATCTGGATTTTCAGAAAGCCTTTAACAAGGTCCCTCATGAGAGACACTTGAGGCAGGTATTATTGTGGATTGGGAGCTGATTAAAAAGTAGAAAACAGAGAGTAGGGCTACATGGCCAATTTTTTCTAGGAAGAAATGTGAATAGTGGAGTGCCCCAGGAACCTATGCTATGCCTGTTGCTTTTTAATATATTCATAAATGACCATGAAATGAGAACAGTGACTGAAATGATGAAATTTGCAGATGACACAAAACTATTCAAAGTTGTTAAATCACAAAAAGATTGTGAAAAAGTGCTAGATGACCTTGAAAAATCTGGATACCAGGCAGGCAAATGACAGATTAAATTTAATGTGGACAAGTGCAAAGTTATGCACGTGGAGGGCAATTCTATAACAGCCATGACTGGACGGCAGAAACGTTTAACCTGAAACCGGGCACATAATAAACTCGATTTGGAAAACGCAGGTATAGACTGTTCTGGATTCAAGGAGATATATGTCCCTGGTGTGACATACATCCCCGTGCCCTCCGTATTTTGATAAGATAGATGCCTCAGATGCTTCCCATATCCATACAGCCACACCCCATGCTCTGCTATGTTGATGCAGAGCAGCTTTTCAGAATATACTGCCCACTCACACTGGCTCCTTGTGATGCTGCAGTCAGCCCTACGGTCCAGGTACTGACCAGGCATACATGTCCCCCCAGAGTTGCAGGTCAGCACACCAGAGCTTCCCCTGCACCTCCATATCACACACACACACACACTCGCTTGAAGTCACAAGTAACATGCCTTTGCCAAACCCATGCCCTACACTTATAAACAACTTCTTGTAAGACATAATGGCATGGTGTCTCAGGACAACCCATCTGCTCTACATTTCTCAGCCAAACACAATTCTGCTCCATGCTACCTCATATACCATTCCTACATCTACATTCCTGTTTTTCCGAACACTGTAATTATTAGGAACACCTAGAATAGCCCCTTTAACACAAACAGCAAATGTCAGCATAGCCAGAATAAAGACTATTGCAGTGCTTTATATTTCTGTAGGGGTGTTTTTTTATTGTTCCCTAACCTTACAAATATTCCTTACCTGTGGATTCTATTTTTAACAACTGCATCTTGTGCCCTACCAGACAGGAGACACACCAGTTCAATACAGAGGTGTCACAGCCATTCATCTATATGGGATGCATAGAAAATAAGAGCAGAACTTTTTCTAAGTCTTGGCCTTATTCTGGTTGCTGCTGTTATAATGTAGGTGTCTTCAGGAAACATTCAGGATGTACACGGGCCTTTCCTGAATATGCTTTCTATGTCTCTGTGGCTTGCTACGCCCCGTTCCACCCTCTCTCACCCATGTTCTGAGAGCCCTGTTTTCATGCCGTGTACGTGCAGGGCTGTGTGGTTTAGGAATACGGGTCTAGACATTTTTGCAAGGAAAATATCTATCCCACATGTCCAGGTGGCCTATTTACATTTTGGAATGATCCCCTTATGGAAGAATAACCTAAATTATAGCTACACAATGCAAGTCTCCACTTTAGGAATCACCAATCAGGAAAAGGATCTAGGTGTTATCGTGGATTAAACCTTGTAACTATCTGCCCAATATACTGCAGCAGCCAAGAAAGCAAATAGAAGCTAGGAATCAGAATAGAATAGAGAATAAAACCAAGGACATCATAATGCTTCTGTATCACTCTATGGTGCGACCTCACCTTGAATATTATGTGCAGTTCTGGTTGCCATAACTAAAAAAGGATATAGCAGAATTAGAAAAGGTACAGAGAAGAGTGGCCACAATGATAAAAGGGATGGAAGGATACCCCTATGAAGAAAGGCTTAAAAGGTTAGGGCTCTTCAATTTGGAAAAGAGACAGCTGAGGGGAGATATGATATAGGTCTATAAAATAATGAATGGAGTAGAATGGGTAAAAGTAGATTGATTGTTTATTCCTTCAAAAGAATAGAAAGATTAGAGGACATGCCATGAAACCACAATATTGCACATTTAAGACTAATAGGAGAAAATATTTTTTCACTCGTACTCAAACTCTGGAATTCTTTACCAGAGGATGTAGTAAAAGCTGTTAGTGTAGCTTGGTTTAAAAGAGGTTTGGACAAGTTCCTGGAGGAAACGTCCATAAACTATTATTGAATTGGACTGGGGAAATCCACTGCTTACGCCTGGAATAAGCAGCATGGAATCTGTCTATCTTTTGGGAACCTGACAGGTACTTGTGACCTGGATTGGCCACTGTTGGAAACAGGATACTGGGCTTGATGGACCTTTGGTCTGTCCCAATATGGCATAGCTTATGTTCCTTTGTTCTATCTGGATAGCAGACTAAAAATTGCCCCTTTCCAGATAGTGCTGGGAGTCAGTGCAGAATCATGATATTCAGTGCTGGTTACTATTCTGAGACTGAATTTCTATATTTTATTTAAACACTACAGCTGGGATTTTAAAAACACTGAGCTTGGAGTTAAATATTTTCTTGTAAATTGGAAATGTTTTAGACTACTACCAAAGGTGTGAATACTAAGCTGTGAGATTTCAGACATATTTATTCCCTAATAATATTTATTTATTTATTTATTTATTTATTCTATACCGCCCCTTCCAGAGATCAAGGGCGATTTACATGGAACAAGTTAACAAATTATGTATACTTCGGTATACATTTACATTGAACAGAAACTTTCTAACTTTTTACAAATAACAATAAATGCGATAAATTGTCCAAACTATTTACATAGGTTATTTACAAGTGGTTATATACAATGTGTTACAGAATAATCATAGGTCATGCGTAAGTGGTGGAATTTATTTCCATTATTTTTTATCATAAGTTTTTTGTGTGTGTGTGGGAGGACTGTGTGGAGTTGGCTAATTGCGGTTTTGGGAGTTTTTGAGTTTGTGTGTCTGTGGATGCTGTGGGACAGGATTTGGGGGGTAGGGGATTTGGAAATGTTCGGAGAATAGGTAGGTTTTGAGTTCCTTCCGAAATTGGGAGAGGTCTTTTATGATACGGAGGCCTAATGGGAGATCATTCCAGAGCATGGGATATATATAATATAAGAAAAACAGGACTGTATGAAGAAAATCGAGGTGTAAAGATTGGTGGAAGACATCAACAACCTTTACTATCTTGATGATACCACATTACTGATTGAAAGTGAAGATGATCTGCAACATCTGCTTATCAGGATGAAGGAACATAGTCATAAAATGGTCTGCACCTTAAATTGAAGAATACAAAGATCCTGACAATCGGCAAAATCAATAATTTCATCCTTGATGGAGAAGAAATAGAAATAGTAGACAACTTTAACCTGCTTGGATTCATAATCAATAATGAAAAATCAAGCTGTAAAGAGATCCAATGATGCACTGCTGTTAGCAGAACAGCTATGAAAGACCTACATAAGATTTTCAAGTGCAGAGATCTAACTCTTATGTACAAAGATTTGACTTATTCAAGCCATGTTCAATAACATCATATGGATACGAAAGTCGGAGAGTTAGGAAGCAAGACAGGAAGAAAGTCAATGCCTCCAAATTATGGTGCTGGTGAAGAATGTTGCATAAATCATGGACTCCTCAAAGGATAAATCAATTGGTGCTGGAGGAGATCAAACCTAAGCTTCATACTTTAGACACATCACGTGAAGAGAAAGATCATTAGAGAAGACATCATGCTTGGCAAGACTAAAGGCTGATGCAAAAGAGGAAGATTGGCAATGCAATGGATTAATACAATAATAGCAGCTATGGATGCAGTTCTATCAACAATGAGCTGCTGACTGAAGAGTGAACAGAATTTAGGAAACTATGCAAAGGGTCACCATGAGTTGACTTCAACTTGATGGCACTTAACAACAACAATGAAAAATATAAGAGGTGCCATGGTGAGACAATCCAATGGTCCATTGAGCTCGGCATCCTATCTCCAACAGTAGCCCATCTGAGTCACTTGGAAGAATCCAGCATATCTGAAAAGTCCATTCTCTATTGTTCACTCTCAGAAGTTTTAAGTGGAGTCACTCAAATCTATTTAGCTAATAATTGTGGACCTATTCTCCAGATACTTGTCCAGGAGTGCTACGGCACTGCACATGTCAATAAGAAAATAGCGGGTTCAGGACCCAGTGTATTACAAGATTTTTCGTATTTGGGTTTTTAATTTTTTTCTCCAGTTTGGGGGCAATGTCATTAATAGTACTAAAATGGGTTAAAAACAACATGAACTGACATAGGAAACATCATTTCAAATTAATGCACATCCGTAATTCATACTGGCCCCATTGTTCTAAATCTGATCTGTATGGTACATTGACAGATCCGCTGCTGAAGCTGTTTCTCTATTGTAGCAAATGGTACATGCAGACAGTTCTAATTGTTCCTAATAAAAAATGAAATAAATGTCCCTGTCTTGCACTTGTATGTAGGCATGAATCAAGATAATGACATTTATAGTCCCTCTAGGAGATAAAAGGTTCTCTGGTCTCTCTTCATTCTGATTTCCCTATGAAGTATCTTAGCTCTTCAGTCTTTCTTCACAAATAATATTTCCTCTCTCTTCACTTTCTTACCTGCTTTTCCCTCTTTTTCTTATCCTCCCTGCAGTGACATTCTAATGAGGGCACTCAAGTAAACGTTTGCTGCGGGCTCTGCCTGGCCCCTCCCTGCAATGTGGGGGGCTCTTGGGCAGAACTTTAGCATCTGCCTCTGTCTGTCAGCATACAGAAAGCTCTTCAGACAGATCTAGGCTGAAAGCTACTCTGAAAGGAGGTTTGGAATGAACATGCCGTATGGGGAAGCTGAAATACCAAAAATAGTAGAAGTCATTTCTGTTATGCTTCAGTGAAGGCTGGAAACAGAAACAATCGAATCCATACTTGTGAATGGCAGAGCAAAATTCTGGTGATACACCCTTCTCGGGTTGTTTTTGGATCAGTGAATACTCAAATCCCTAATATCAGCGCTCACATTTTCAGCATCAAAGGGGATCAGTTAGTCAACATGAATGTATTCTTTAATATGGAAAACAGAAAATTGCAAGATGTAAATCTGTACATTTAACTTGATTGATGTACATTAACCTTACTAGGACAAGGGTTTTGCAACCTATGTTACATCAATGAACACTTTTTAAAGACAAAATTATATAATTCCATAAGTATGAAAGTAGCAATGTATTTGATGAAGTAAGCTCTAGAAATCATCAATATCGATAAAAAACATTAAATCGCTGGATTAACCAAATCTTTATCATCCCATCTAAAGCTGAACACCATGTCTATTGTGACACTTATGAAGTGGCATTTTAGAAAGGGCATCTTAAGTGCAATCTCGGACATCCAGGGCTGAAGATGCAGAAAAATGCCAAGGATATCTATGTTTCGGCCCGGTTTTAGAAACATAGGCACCCCTGACGTGAACACTCATGCTGGCATCCATAAAGATATCCGCACTATGAAACCGTGGGGCAGGGATGTCATGAAAGACTATAAATAGAGACGTCCATTCCCCATCAGTATTTAGAAACATAGAAATATGATGGCAGAAAAAGACCACATGGCCTGTCTAGTCTGTCCTTCCACATCAACTACCACAACAGTCCTTTTTTTTCCTTTAGAGATCCTCTGTGTTTGTCCAATGCTTTTTTGAATTCAGATACTGTCCTCATCTCTATCACCTCCACTGGGAGACTATTCCACAGATCCACCACTCTTTCCGTAAAGAAACATTTCTGTATATCACTACTGAATCTATCCCCTTTCACTCTCATCCCATGTCCCCTCATAGCAGAGCTTGCTTTCCATCGAAAGAGGCTCTCCTCCTGTACATTTATGCCACATACGTATTTAAATGTCTCAATTATATCACCTCTGTCCCGCCTTTCCTCTAAGGTGTACATATTAAGATCCTTAAGTCTGTCCTCATATGGTTTATAACGAAGACCACTTACCAGTTTAGTAGCCACCCTCTGTACCAACTCCAACCTGTTATTAGCCTTTTGAAGGTGCAGTCTCCAGAATTGCACACAATACTCCAAATGAGGTTGCACCAAAGACTTATACAGAGGTATTATCACCTCCTTTCTTCTGCTGGCTATTCCTCTCCCTATGTACCCAAACATCCTTCTAGCTTTCGCCGTTGCCTTTTCTAGCTGTTTAGCTACTTTAAGATCATCAGACACAATCATGCCTAGATCCCGCTCTTCTTTTGTGGACAGAAGTACTTCACCCCCTATACTATATTGCTCCCTTGTATTGCTGCGGCCCAAATGCATGACCTTGATTTTTTAACATTAAATCTCAGCTGCCAAATTCTAGACCATTCTTCAAGCTTAGCTAGATCCCTCCTCATGTTATCTACACCTTCTTGGGTGTCTACTCTATTGCAGATTTTGGTATCATCGGCAAAGAGACAACCCTTACCTGACAGCCCTTCTGCAATATCACTAACAAAGATGTTAAAAAGAATTGCACCAAGAACAGATCCCTGGGGCACACCACTGGTATCCTCCTCCTCAGAGTGAGCTCCATTTACCTGTACCCTTTGTCACCTCCCACTCAACCAATTTCTAACCCAAGTAGTAACTTTAGGGTCCATCCCTATTGTGCTCAGTTTGTTTATAAGTCACCTTTGAGGAACGGTGTCAAAGGCTTTACTGAAATCTAAATACACCACATTTGGGCTCTCCCTCGGTCCAACTCCCTCGTCACCCAGTCAAAGAAATCAATCAGATTTCTCTGACAAGGCCTGCCTTTGGTGAATCCATGCTGCCTCAGATCCGGTAATCCATTGGACTCCAGAAACCTCACTATTTTCTCTTTCTGCAGCACTTCCAATAATTTACTCACCACAAAGGTTAAACTAACAGGCCTGTAGCTTTCAACCACACTCTTACGTCCGCTTTTGTGTAAAGGGACCACATGTGCATCTCCCCAGTCTTCTGGCACTACTCTTGACTCCAACGAGGTATTGAAAAGGTCAGTCATTGGAGCTGCTAGAACATCCCCAAGTTCCCTCAGTATTCTAGGATGTATCCCATCTGATCCCATCGATTTGTCTACTTTAAGTTTAGCTAGTTTCTCACAAACGGTCTTCTGAAAAATTTTCAAGACGTCCCCCACTGCTGTTCCTGTTTGTGGGTGTTTTCTGAGGTTCTGCTCCTGGTTCTTCATCTGTGAACACAGAACAGAAATATTTGTTAAGCAATTCTGCTTTATCCTCATCGGCTTCTACATTTTCCTGCACTTCACCCTTGAGTCTGACAATACCACTTTTGCCCTTCCTCTTCTCACAGATATATCTGAAAAATATCTTATCCCCCCATTTTATTGCATTGGCTATTTCTTCCTCTTTTGAAATCTTTGCTTTCCTGACTACTTTGCTAGCTTCTCTAAGTTTTTTCAAATATGGATGTCTGTCTTCCTCTCTCTGTGATCTCTTGTATTTCATGAAGGCCTCCATCTTTTTCTTCTCATTTTCTGCTACTTCTTTCAAAAACCATAGCGGTCTTCTTTTCCTTTTACCTTTATTTACTATTTTTAACAAAAAGATTGGTTGCCCTTAGAATATCCCCTTTCAGTTTTGTCCACTGTTTTTCTACATCCCCCAGCTGTTCCCATCCTGCTAACAACTCTCTGAGGTATTTTCCTATCTTTGCAAAGTTAGTTTTCCTAAAGTCTAAGACCCTTGCTTTTGAATGGATTTTAGCAGCCCTAGTCCTAATACTGAACCACATCATCTGGTGATCACTGGATGTGAAATGATCTCCCACTATAACATCAAAAACACTTTCATCATTGGTAAGCACTATGGGGTATGTTTACTAAACTGCGGTAATCGTACATAACGCGCGTTATGTAACATTAACGATCATAAGCGCATCATAATGCGTGTTATGATGCGCTTACGATCGTTAACATTACATAACGCGCGTTAACTGTAGTTAGCGATCGTAAACTCCCGCGGCGCGGTAAAACACCACAGAAGGTGGAGAGAGGGCGGAGAGAAGGGGTCAATGGGCGGAGAGTGGGCGGGGAGAAGCTCCCTTCACACTAACGTGCTGATCTGAAGAGCTCAATTCCAATGCGAATGAAAACCTGCCGTTAAATGCACATTACAGGGGAGAGAAACCATTTCAGTGTCAGCAATGCACAGCCCAGGCAGGGAAACCGAAAAAAAGTGATAAGTGTGATACATGTGCACAGAACAAAAGGGCACATAAACACTGAAAATGACTCCAACAAACTGGAAAAAAACCATAACCAAGCTGGCCAATAGTGGTATCAATGAGAAACATCAACCCCTCCCCCCACGAGTAAGCTCCATAGAACAGATATAAATCGTGGAAGGGTCTATACTCCATCCCCTTACAAGGTGAATGAGCCCACAGTGAAATAGCGCTGCTCAGGGTTTTCCCCTCCATCAGACAGGGTTCCTATGGCATGCACATGTCCCGCAACATCAGGGCGGGCATGTCGGAACGGCAACTGGACAGATGCCGGAGAAGGGGATACAGAGGGCCGCAGGTGGCACATGCTGTGGTGCAGCTGGGCCACAGTGCAGACTAGGGCGATGCCTAGGTGGCCCATACGAATGCTGAAGCAGCAGAGCAGCCAGACAGCAACTGCTGAAGGCCCAACATGGGCACGACTGTGTTTCCCACAGTGTCACAGGGGATAGTACCCAGCAGCTACCCCCAAGGGCACGGAACATTGGCAGGCGGTGCTGGGGGGAAGCGTGGACGCCTATGCAGGTACCCCTACCCCAGAACCCGCACCATAGGCAGCCACCTACCTGCACACTGGATGGCCTGAGACTGTGCACCACCAGCAGAAGGGCATGTCAGCATGGTGGCAGAGGGATACTGGTGGTGGAGGGGGCAGTGGCAGCTGCCCAGAGCAGACCGTGGCCTAGCCCTGTGTAGGTTGGTGCCGTGTACTGCAACAGACGGGCCCTGTGTGACGAACAGTCATGGTATCACCAAGGAATGTACTGACTCAGTGACAACAAGGTGGTGCAGTGCACAAAACCAGTGTATTCAGAAGCAGCGAGTCACAGGTTCAAGTCCCAGCTGTGGTTCCTGCCAACCCAGTCCCCATATTTTACCCACTACTACAACGTGCTAATACAGACAGCACCTGTATTGCAGATGACGTAAACATGCCCAAGACACCTACATTTTACCCTACAGAGCACAGACACCATAACCATGCACATTACCTAGAGCAGAGCCTCCCAAATGCAGTCCTGGAGGGCCAAACACCATTCCGGTTCCATACTGCCTCTGATAAAGATGCCTGTGCTGCATTTCTATGCGCCACCCCCATGGTATGCAGCTGTATCTCATGCATATTCATGAGGGACAGCATGAAAACCCAAACAGTGTTTGGCACCGCAGGACTGGAGTTGGGAACCTCTGCCGTAAAGCAGCAGCCAACAGGGGCAGGCACACCCGCACCCACAGGCCCCATTATCCAAAGCCTCCTGGAGAGGCAAGACTTTGGGCTCTGCGTGCATCTCCCAATACTAGCACTTGCATACCTTAGTAATGCCACCCTAAACCAGGGAATATGGTACACATCTATCAAAAGGTTGCTATGAGTACTGGCAGATAGCAATTCCTAGGTTAAGTACACTTTTCTGAGTGAGCTGCATCATAGCAACCTTTCTGATGTCTGTGGAGTGTGCTACAGGTCTTGTGTCTGACAGTGTTTACGAACCTGGGAAGTGACTCCTACAGTATTGCGTACCATAGCCATGCCTGCATTGTGACCAGGACTGGTGTGGTGGCCTGGGCTGCCCAACATCTCTATAGTTGCACAATGCTGGCATAGGTGTGGGGAGTGTGTGTCTGTCTATCCAGTGTGTGGTGGCTGCCAACACCCTCCACAGCCCACACTGCTAGCACTGTTGCCAGTATTGGCCTGCCAATGTGCATAATGAGGAGCAAGGTACTGTGGGAATAGCCTGGATAGGGTGGCCTGGCCTGGATGCATCTGCACACGGCATAGGGCAATGGCTCGGACATTGTAGTGCCTGGCCACCACCTGCACGGACAGGGTGGCCATAGCATGTCCTGCTGGGAGGTCACTCTCACCCTGACTGAGCAGTGACCATGGCATGTCTAGGTTCCCCCATAGTGCTATATAGGATTTCTCTCATGTGATATTTATGGGTTTTCATTTGGGGCCCAATCACTGACTTATCTACTTTATGTGTATGCTGACATCCCTGTTCTGGATACATGCATCTCCTCCAGGACTATGGACTAGTTGGTGGACTGTCTGCAGCTAGTATGTGTCTTGCTGGAACACGGTGCAGGGTGCAGCGGCTGGAGGCTTGTTGCTGGAGAATGTCAGATAATGGTGGGCGGCAGCTGAGCATTTCCAGGCCTGCTGTCTGTCTGCTATTGTGTTATGGATGTGTACCGCTCTGTCTGTTCCCCAGCAGGACTGGGGTTGCTGGTTCTCTCTACTGCTGCCATTGCAGGGAGGTAGACTGTGGATCTATTGGTGGGTGATCCTGTTTCCCACCCTGAGCCCCAGAGGGTGGGCTGTGTGGTGGTACATAATCTGCCTATGGGTCCATACACCCCCCTACCCCACCCCCCTTCCCCACCCCACCCACCCACCCCACCCAAGCTGGGTAATGACTGCAGTGGGTTTCAGGATATAAGAAAACTGATGATTTGGTTTTAAATCCAATCTAGTTGTCTTAAAAAAAGATTCATTGTTAAAACTGAAATGGGCAGGGATAGATAAACTATGTTTGGTTCCTAAACTGCAGTATAAATCCATTCATACCATTTGCTGAGAAATAATAATAATGGAGGGCATTTTCAAAGGCATTTACATGCAGACCTGTCTTCTTTCTCCTTCTTTAATCCTTAGCTGTTGTCCTCTCAACCAATACACTGCTGTAGGTGCCGCTGGATTCCATGTGTTGTTCACAATATGCTTCCAACCTTGGCGATCAGTGGCAATATTTCTGGCCTCGTCGATGGTCAGTCGCTGGTTCCTTAGGACTTCCTTGATGTGTTTGAGCCATGTTTTCTTCAGTGCTGCTCTTTGAACCCTCCAGTGGACAGGTCGCTCTCACCAGAGGAGTTTATATGGCAGCCGACTGGTGTTCATTCTGCAAATGTGGCCAAACCATCACAGTGTGCGTTTTTCGATTTGTTCTTTGACTGAAGATTGATGGTCACATCTTGTCCAAATTGTCTCGTTTCAATAGCAATCACAAAGCGAGACACCTAAAATCTGTCTCAGGCATTGCATTTGAAAGACCTCAAGCTTGTTCAAGTTATGACCATGGATGGATCACAGTCCAATGTTCATCTCGATGGAAGCCAAATTTAGCAGGTCCCAGAATTCCAATACCTGAGATCAATGGTGCAAGAGAAGATGGCATCCACCACCGAAGTCCACAGCTGGATTGGCCAGGCAACAGTAGTGTTCGCCCAACATAAATGGTGCCTCTGGAAGAAGGCCAATATCTCCCCTAAGACCAACATTTGCCTCTTCCGAACACTGATCCTGCCTATTCTCCTGTGCGGATTGGAAACATGGACTCTGCTCAAACCTGACATGAACAAGCTGGAGGTTGCAGACCTGTAAGCCATGTAAATGCTGCTCTGTGGGATATTCTGCAGCACTAACATGGTCAATGCCACTGAATATCCCCAGATGCCGCCGCTACATGCCCCGATGCTAAGCGGTTAGCATTGGTGCATTCCGGGAAAAGCAGAGGTGGCACCCATCGTTAACCGTGCAGTGGTAATATTGAGCTGCTGCTCGGTAGCAATACATAGTGAAAGTCAGTCCTAATTTTCACTGCGTTTGCTAACTGGGCAGCAGCTCAATATCACCATTGTTCGATTGGCCTCTCAGCAATCCACCAAACCTGTATATTCAATGCAGAGGCTGGATATGACGCAGGTATTGAATATCTGGGCTTAGTTTTCAGCATCAGCGGATAGCCGTGTTAGCACTGCTAGCTGCCGGCACTGAATATCCCCCCTAACAATAATAATCATAGCAGGACAGTACAATGTGTCCTCCATGTTCAGACAGAGAAACATTCTGGAGTCCCTGCTCCTAATCTGACTCTGCTGCAGTGTGAGGTCCTGAAGGAAGGGTCTGCCCACCAGTCACTGTTCATGGGGTGCCTCCTGCATTGCAATTGGAAGGAAGGATAGAAGGCCCTGTATCTGGAAGTCTTCTTGTCTTATTGCACAGGAGTGCAAGGGAGAGGCATAAGGAGCCTAAGGGGGCTCAGGTAGAGCCTGGGAGGCAGCCTTCAAGATGCTGTGCTTCCTAAGCCAATAGGCTGAACAGGGAAAAAGGTGGAAAAGGCCCGAGAGGAGTTTAGGCTGGAGCCGGCCTAAGGAGAAATCTCAGGAACAGAATGCTGGAAGGTCCATTTTTCCTAGGAACTGTTTTTTACTTAGAAAGGTGAGTGGAAGCAGAGACCCACAGCTGAGATCATGGGATAGGAGGAAGGGTGGATTGTGGATCAGGAACTGGTTAAAAGATAGAAAGCAGAGGGTAGGGCTAAATGGCCAATTTTCCCAATGGAGAAAGGTGAATAGTGGAGTACCCCAGGGATCTGTGCTGGGTCCGCTGCTTTCTGACATATTCATAAATGACCTGGAAAAGGGAATAACGAGTGAGGTTATCAAATTTGAGGATGACATGAAACTATTTAAAGTTGTTAAAACCCATGAGGATTGTGGAAAATTGCAAGAAGATCTTGATAAATTGGAAGACTGGGCATCCAAATGGTAGATGAAATTTAATGTGGATAAGTGCAAAGTTTTGCACCTAGGAAAGAACACCCAAACTATGGTTACACGATACAAGGTTCCACTTTGGAAACCACCACACAGGAAAACGATTTAGGTGTCATCGTGGATAACATGTTAAAACCCTCCGCCCAGTGTGCAGCAGTGGCCAAGAGAGCAAATTGAATGCTAGGTATCATAAAGAAAGGAATGGAAAATAAAACAAAGGATATTATAATGCCTCTGTATTGTTCCATGGTGCAACTCCACCTTGAATATTGTGTACAATTCTGGTCGCCGTATCTTAAAAAGGATATAGCATTATTAAAAAAGGCACAGAGAAGAGCCACCAAAATGGTAAAGGTGATAGAAGGATACCCCTATGAAGAAAGGCTAAAAAGGTTAGGGCTCTTCAACCTGGAAAAGAGACGGCTGAGGGGAGATATGATAGAGGTCTATAAATTAATGAATGGAGTGGAACGGTAAACATAGATCGATTGTTTACGTCATTAGAATATAGAAAGACTAGGGGACATGCAAGGAAGCTACAGGGTAACCTATTTTAAGACTAATAAGAGAAAATATTTTTTCACTCAACGTGTAATCAAACTCTGGAATTTGTTACCGGAGGAAGTAGTAAAAGCTGTTATTTTAGCTGGGTTTAAAAAACGTTTGGACAAATTCCTGGAAGAAAGATCCATAAACCCTTATTAAAGAGGACCCGGGAAATCCACTGCTTGTCCCAGTAAACGCATTGTGGAACCTATGTGTCTTTTTGGGGTCCTACTAGGTATTTATGACCTAGATTGGCCACTGTTTGAAACAGGATACTGGGCTTGATGAACCTTGGTCTGACCCAGGATGGCATCTTATGTTCTTATATGTTCTTATGAGGTGCAAGGGACAGATCATCTGATGCATTCCAACCCCAGTCCTGAAGAGAGGTTTGAGCTTTTTGCCATAGTGAATTTTGTATATTTACTCTCTTGGGGTGGAATGTATGAAGCATGAACCAAGGGAAGTTGGAGTTGGTCAAGAATGAAATGAAACGTCTACAACTCGATCTGTTGGGTATCAGTGAACTGAAAGGGACTGGCATCGGGCACTTTGCATCTGATGATCACGTGGAGGCACTTTTCAGTTCCTGCATGTCTGCACGCATTGGCCGAGCAAAAACTAGATGTGTAGGAGATGGACTTGATTCTGCTGCCACGGGGCACTGATGTACTCACG
Organism: Ichthyophis bannanicus; assembly: GCA_033557465.1. Classification (NCBI taxonomy): domain Eukaryota; kingdom Metazoa; phylum Chordata; class Amphibia; order Gymnophiona; family Ichthyophiidae; genus Ichthyophis; species Ichthyophis bannanicus. The sequence continues at coordinate 260,264,104 of CM066035.1, forward strand.
ATGACAGAATTGGGGACATACCCAACCAACAAAAAAGCACTGTGCCACGAAAACCAGAAGACCAAGTCCAAAACGTAGCACAAGGAAGGCTTTGGCTTAAAAACTTTTTATTTTGCACTCAAGACTGTGTGCCAACGACCCGACACAGGCTGTGTTTTGTCACTCCTTCCTCAGGGGTATTGGCATACTATAATTTTAAAACAAAAATAATTTAATCACATATAAATAACCATCTAAAAAACTATGGGGCATGTTTACTAAAACCCTGCTAATGTGAGGGTGCCATATAAGGAGTGGGCGTGTCTGGCTGAAAAAGAAAATCTGGAATTTACATATGTGTGGCACCCCTGTGTGCCCTGCACATTAGTGCATGAGATAACTGTGTGGGAAGCATAAGTGGTGCACTGATGTGCACACAGAAGAGCAAAGCCACAGCATGATGATCAAGGCACTTACCAATGTTGCAGGGGTTCAATCCCCACAGTGTCCAATGAACAAGGCTGGCTGAGGTGTCAATTTATAAGGCATGTACTATCTCACACATTAACACTGCTTTGGACCTCCAGGATAGCCTCTTTTAGCCATGGAAGGTGTTGTGGACCTGGTCCTGGGCGCCTCATTGCACCCTCAGGGTGAGCACAGTACCCGCACACTGTGACGGTGTGTAGCTACTCTGTGCCAGTAAAACACACGGTCAGTACCCCCTACCAGGCCGAGGTGCTGTGTGGGTGCACATGGTCACTTCCCCCTACCAGGCCGAGGTGCTGTGGGGGTGCATTGCCCATCTTGTGTTTATCTGTGGACAGCTGATTTGCATGTGCAGTGCATCATGGGTATGGGTGGGCTAATCCTATCCTGGTGACCATAGCAGACTGTCTGTGTGGTGACGTGCAGGCTCTCTACAGCTAGCCAGGGGCTTATTAACAGCTATAGAGCTGTAGCCCAATGGTTACCTCACTGCCTGTGAAGCTAGAGGTCATGGGTTCAAACCCACAGTGGGGTTATTTGATAGGGTTGTCCAACACATTATCTTTTTTTAATGTACATATCTTAATGCCAGCAAAAACACCCTCAGCGTACTGTACCCATAAGGTGCCTCTGAGGGTGCTTTATAGGGCGCCCTATAGGGCACCTTATGGTTCCTGTCCATATAAGGTGCACTATACATTATCCTGTGACGCAACTTATAGGGTGTCCTATAGGGGACATTTTAGGGTGCTGTGGCGGACAGTGCAATTTATAATGTGCCCTATGGAGTGCCTTATAGGGTGCCTTATACGGCACCTTCAATTACGGCACGTGAGGGCGTGTTTGCTGGCAGCAATTAATAAAATAAAAATAAAGTGCTGCGGGAAAAAATATGTATAATGCAAAGCTGATGCCACAGCCAGCCTTACGTATTAGGCACACTGGGGAGCAAACTCATGACCCCCAGCAGTCAGTGCCTTAACCATTGTGCTCCACTGCTGCTCCTCCTTGCCTGTCAGCACACCTACTTATGCTTATCATTCCTTAAACTGCACAGTGCTGCCATAAAAAACAGTGCTCTGACCTTGCGGTACCTCATACGGCACCCTCTAAAGCACCCTATAAGCAACATTCTAGGGTGCCTTGGCTGACAGTGCACTTTAAAATGTGCCTTATAGGGCGCCTTATGTTAACACGCTTTGAGAGTGCGTTTGCTAGTAGTGATAATTACTGTAAACATAAAATGACTCCAAAACCAATTTTCCCCATAATATGTAATACCTCAGCAAGCCTTGTTCATTGGCCACTGTGGGGGATTGAACCCTTGATCTCTGCACCATTGGTCAGTGTCTTATCCATTGTGCTGTGGTTCTGTTTCTGTGCTTGCATATTAGCGCGCCGTCTTATGCCGCCCAATATTAAAAAGCCTCCTAAATTAATAGCACACTGCCTAATGCCCATCAGCATGCCGCCTTATGCTGCACAATATTAGACTAGCTCCTAAAGTAATGCCTCAGCCAGCTGTCTACATTGAGCACTGTGGGGGATTGAACCCCCTGATCCCTGCACCATTAGTAAGTGCCTTGACCATTGTGCTGTGGCTCTGCTCTTCTGTGTGCACATCAGCGCGCCACTTATGCCTCCCGCGCAGCTATCTCACTCGCTAATGTGCGGGGCACACATGGGCGCCACGCACCTTAGCGCATATGTAAATTCCGGATTTTCTTTTTCAGCCAGACACGCCCACTCCTTATATGGCACCCGCACACTACCGCGGCCCACACATTAGCGGGGTTTTAGTAAACATACCCCTATGTTATTTTAAATTAAAAATATCCCTTTTTTTTGAAAACCCCTCGTGTATAAAATATTTACATAAGTATATTGTTATGAGCAATTATGAATGTCTATGTGTAATTAAAACATTTTTTTGTAAAATGTAATTATGTTCTGTTATACATTTATAAAAATACTGATAAATCTCTCTCAGCATTAAGTCCATCTGGGACTAAGGAGTTGAGCAAAAAAATATTTTTGTTCCAAACGCAAAATAGTTTTATTTAAATCTCCTCCTCTCCAATTATGCTTAAATTTTTTAATTACAAAAAACTTCAGGTCTGTTATTTTATGAGATTTCTCTTGCCAATATGTCCCAATGTCAGAATGTTACTGCTGGGCATGGGAGCGATGGCGTCCTGGTACCATAGCAACGAGCCATCTATCTCATGGCTTGGAATGCCATAGGCAAGTCTGCCCCTGCAGACCATGATCCTTCTGACCCCATAGCCCAGATTGTGGCTGCAGGGGCACAGTATGGCCAGGCGCCTGTGTTGCGGGAGAGTGTGGTACATCCTATGGGGGGCACCCGGGACTTCTTCCATCTTTGGGGTGGAATGACTGGGCAAGCAGCTGAGTGCTGAGGGACGTACAGGGGCCTGACCTGAATAGGCCCTGTATGTCCCAGTAGATAGCCACACCCCCATTCTCCCTCTGTTCCACCTCCGTTCAGCCCCCTCCCACCCCCGTCCAATGCTCCCCACACAAACGTTGTGTACATGTGGGGAGCGCTTGAACTGGAATTGCATTCTGGGGCTGAGTGTGGATTGACATCCATCCCGGACATCCAACCCCACTCTTCGTTTTTCAGAATGCCAGCCATGGTATACTATGCTGGAAATGAAAGATAAAAAATAAATGGTGTTCCATTTATAATTAAGAAGAAGTTTGCAAGAATTGTAATGAAATACAATGCAATCAGGAAACACTTAGGGGTATGTTTACTAAACTGCCGTAATGTCATTCGCGGTAGGTTCCGCGGTAAAGGTAGAGATGCCCATATAAAGGCATGGGCGTTGCATCGTTACAGCAAGCTGACAGCTAACGCGCGTTACAAGGCGCCTTAGACTAACGAGCGTTACAAGGCGCCTTGTAAGACACCTTGCAAAGCACCTTCTAAGGCACCTTGCAAGGCACCTTGTAAGGTGCCGTATAAGGTGCCATGTAAGGTCTTTATAAGGTGCCTAGTAAGGTGCCCTGTAAGGCACCCTATAGGGCCTCCTAGGCTAAGCGCCATATTAGGCACCCTTGGACAAGGCACCGCAGAAGGCACCCTGGGCTATGGAACCATAGGTTAAGGTGGCCTAACAAGGTTATGGTGTCCTAGGTTAGTGTGCCCTAGGGACTGAAAGGTGCCTCAGGATGACATGCATGACCTGTGCGGAACAGAGACAGATGTAGCCCTAACACTAGAAAGAGCACTCAGGAAAGGCAATGAACAGATGAGTAAAGGAGGGAGAAGTGGGAGCCGCTGGACCTGCCATATCTGCGGGCATCCCATGTGCCTGCCAGTACTGATGACAAACATGGTGGGGCAGCTGTACCACAGCACAGGGTGTTGGCAATATAAAGTACCAGAAAAACAGTTGGTGGCAGACAATGGGAATACGTATCCCCCAGTAGAGGCAGAGATGGCAAGATAGCTACAATGATGGGTGGACAGAGGAGTGGTGGTGCCATGCAGATCAGGCACAGACGAGGCAAGCATGAAGAGGCGCAATGCAGGAAAGGGTATGACATGGGGTGGCAGCCTGCACTGGCAGACAGGACTCTACACAGCTGACAGACGCAGATAGATGGACCGAGGGAATGTTGGCAATTGTGGCGAGGGTATTATGGGCTGGAAGCACAGATCTGCAAAAATATGACCTCTACAGGCATGCACACTATATGAGTAGGACAGGCATGAGAGGGGGGAACAATGAGGAACTGAACCAATGAACACTGCCAAGAATGGCATTGTATTAACCAGTAGGCTATAACTCCATGGTGTATGTCACAGCAATGTCTGGGTACAGAAGGACTGCAGGTCACTGCACAAATTGTCTGCTCTGAGTGCCAGGATAGGGTAAACCCACCATACCCATGATGCAATGCACATGCTGAATAGCAGTCTACAGCTGATCAGCAAATGGGGTCTGCACCTCTCTGGTACCTCAGCTTGGAAAGATGAACTGACAGTGCGTGATACTGGCACAGAGTAGCTACAGATCATGCCATTGTGCAGGTTCTGTGGTCACCCTGAGGGATAGGATTGCTGCCCAGCACTAGGTCCGCAGTACATGTGGTGCTTGAGATAGGTCCTGCTGTACATCCCTATCACTACCAGTGTGTGACAGGTGTTCCTTGCAGTGCAGCTGAAGGTAATTTGGTGTCCATCTGTATCCTGCAGCCACATGTGGCCCTATGAGACCAGACACCAGCCAGATTGGTGTGTACCCTGTGTTAGGGTCTAGCTGACATGGGCAGCTGTTATCAGGGCAGAGGGGTTCCAAGAATTGCATGAGGTGTGTATAGCAGTGCCTTTATAGGTCACAGTGGTATATACTACACACCCCAAAGGGCCCACATCACCCTTTTTGTAGGTAAAGAACAGATGCCCCTGCCCCGGGGAAGCAACCTCCATCCTGTTTGGATGAGGCAGCCCTCCAGGGTTGGTGGGCCAGAGCCATAACTATGACTCGAGCAGTGGCAGACCAGCAGCAATGCCAGGGTTAGGTCTGGAAAACCCCAACTGCCTCCCACCACTGTCTGCCAGTCACCAGCAAACAGCACAGTCAGACTGTACCTTAAAGGTGTTCTGACCATACACAGTCTAACTGCAGACAGTCCACCAGCCTAATCACAGAGGAACTATGTGCAGCAAGCAGGCAACTCAGTGATTGGGACCCCAGGACTGGGGAACACAAATATATCACTGGAGGCAGATAGTGTAGAGCGCTATGTGGGAACCTAGACCTGCCATGGTCAGAGTGAGTGCCCTCCCAGCATGCCATGCTGTGGCCACTCTGTCCATGCAGGTGGTGGTCAGGCACTACAGTGTCCCAGCCATTGCCCCACACCCTGTGAAGATGCATCCTGGCCAATCTTCCCTGTCCGGGCCATACCCAAAATACAAGCTCCTCATTATGCACCTATTCAGGCTAACGCTGGTAACAGTGGGACATTTTGGGCCCAGTAAAGAGTGGGCAGCCACAGAACAATGGATAGACATGCACACACGCTCACTCCTATTGCAGCATTGTACAAAGATAAGGGTGGTTGCCAACCCTGCCCGCCACACTGGTCCTGCTCACAGTGCTGACATTGCTAAACTGTGCAGGGGGTAGAAGTAGTGCTCTGGTGATAACTTCATCTCAATGCTGGGGCCAAGAGCCAGACTCTCCATGCATCTTTGGATTGTGGAGCCTGTGTAGGTGGGTGTTTGTACCCCTGTTCGCCGCTGCTTTGGGCTTTGCACATGTTGCTGTTGTATCTGCATTGTAGGGTAAAACATAGGGACACATGCACAATAGTCCCTGGGGCTACCTGTACTTTTCCTCAGCCAGACTTTGTATGTTGCACTGCACACCACATACTGATGCAGGGCATGGCCTAGGTCCACTGCAGGGAGGTGGCACCCCCCCTCCCCATCAAGCTGACATGGCCATATGCTGTCAGTGCTGGTAGTGCGCAGGCCCAGGCCATCCACTGTGTAGGTAGGCGCCCGCCTAGGGAGCGGATGCCGGGGTGGGGGCCATACATGGACATCCTCACATCCCCCCATCACTGCCTACCAATATTATGTCCCTTCCACATGGGGGCGGGATGGCTGGGGGGATGTCAGGTCAGTGCCCTAGTAACTATTGGCTAGGGTGAACCAGATAGATATAGGTGGATTGTGTTTGGCCTTGGTCAGCTGCTGTCTTGCTGATTTCCGGTTTCTATGTTCCTATGTGCCACCTAGGCACCCGCCTGGTCCACCCTGTGCCCCAGCTGCCAATGCTACATGTCCCGCCTGTGGCCCCCTATGCCCCATTTGCACCATCACCATAGTGGCCATTCATACTTTGGCACTATGGTGTTGCTGAAAATGGAGCACTACTATCACATTTCTTGGGCTCCCTGCCTAGGCTGCACATTGCTGACACTTAGATGGTTTCTCTCTCCTGCAAATGTGCATCTAACGGCAGGTTTTCATTTGCGGTAGGATTCAGACCTTCAGTTCAGCGTGTTAGTGTGAAAGGGGCCTCTCCCCACCCACTCTCCGCCCATTGACCCCTTCTCTCCACCCTCTCTCCACCTTCTGTGGTGTTTACCGTGGCTGGGGACGTTAACGATCGTTAAGTAACGTTAACGCGCGTTAACATTACATAATGCGCTGTATGTAATGTTACCGCAGTTTAGTAAACATACCCCTTAATTTCTATTTGTCTATAAGGAATGCCCATTAACACAACTATTATTCAGGTATATGCCCCAACAACAGCTGCAGAAGAGGATGAAGTTGATGAGCTCTATGAACAGGTACATGCTGAAATTGAGAGAACATGCAAACAAGATATCCTAATAGTTATGGGTGACTTTAACACAAAAGTTGCAAAAAAAGAAGAAGCAAAGTGATTGCAAAATATGGACTTGGTATTAGAAATGAGGCTGGAGAAAGACTGATAGAATTCTGCAAGACCAACAATCTATTCATTTCAAACACCTTCTTCAAGCAACAGAAGTGGCAACTGTACTAATGGACTTCATCCAATGGATTGTACAAAAATCTAATTAACTACATCTGTGGAAATTAACAATGGAAAAGCTCAATAACATCAATAGAGACCAAACCTGGAGCTGACTGTGGTACAGATTACCAACTACTAGTATGCAAACAAAAGCTAAAGTTGAAAAAGAGCAGGACACTCATGAATGTAACAAAATATGACCTTTAGAATATATCACCGGAATTTAAAGACTGCCTGTGAAATCAATTTGCTGCTTTGGATACAAATGACAGTGCACCAGAAGAGTTATGAGATGACATCAAGAAAGTTGTGCTTGAAGAAAGTGAAAAGTCTCTATAAAAGGTGAAAAAGCAAAACCAGCCAAAATGGATGACTGAAGAAACTCTGAAAATTGCCCAGAAATGCAGAGAAGCTAAAGCCAGAGGAGAAAGAGAGGCAATCACAGAACTCGACAGAGATTTCCAACGTGCAGCAAGATGAGACAAAAAGTACTACAATGATGCATGCAAGGAAATAGAAGCAGAAACTATTACAGGAAGAACAAGATCGGTTTTCCTAAAGCTATGAGAGTTAAAGAAAAAATTCCAGCCTCAAATTGGAATGCTCAAGGATCCATGTTGAATGATGCTGAGAAGATCAAAAAAATGTGGAAAAAATATACAGTCATTATATCATAAAGATCAAATGGACTAACAGCCATTTCAACCTGAACCTTATTATCAGGAGGATGTTTATGTACCATATTAGCCCCCACTGGTAAAGACCAGAACAAGGAGAATGTTGATGTAACACATTCTTTATAGATCTATTACTAAACCTGTTAATATGCCCAGTCGTTATAATCTTGCATTTCAAAGTTCCATGTAACACAGCATGTTAACATTGTTCTATGTAAACTGATTTGCTTTCCAGATAAAATGATATAGAAAAATAGACAAATAAATAAATGATCAGGAACCATTGGTGATGAAAGAAGAGGTTAAAGCAGCATTGAAAGCATTATCAAAGAACAAAGCACCGGGCATTGATTGCATTCCCATTAAAGTATTACAGCAATTGGATGCAGCTGTTAACATACTTACAAGGCTCTGCCAACTTACCGGAACAGATCTGTGTTTTATACCAATACTGAAGAAAGGTGATCTGACTGATTTTGAAAATTTATTGCACAATTGCTCCGATCCCACATGCCAGCAAGATTCTACTCAAGATCATTCAACAGAGACTAAAACCGTAACTGGAACAAGAACTGCCTGTAGTACAAGCAAGGTTTAGGAAAGGGCGAAAAACAAGAAACTTCATCCCAGATGTGAAAATGGATCCTTGAAAAGGCAAAAGAATACCAAACGAATATGCTATATGTGTTTTATAGACTACAGCAAGGCTTTTGACTGTGTAAACCATGAGAAATTCTGGGCCACATTAAGAAGCATGGGTATACCAGAACACCTGATAGTTCTCTTGCACAACCTTTAGATTGATCAAGAAGCGTTCAAATGGATCAAGGAGAAACAGAATGGTTTAAAATCAGCAAGGGTGTATGACAAGGCTGCATACTTTCCCCCTACCTGTTTCATCAGAGAAACAGGACTGTATGAAGACAACCAAGGTGTGAAGATTATTAGAAGACTCATCAACAATCTTCGCTATGCTGATGATACCACAATACTGGCTGAAAGTGAAGGTGATCTGAAGCATTTGCTTCTCAAGATCAAGGAACATAGTCTAAAAATGGGCCTGCACCTTAACATAAAGAAGATAAAGATCCTGACAACTGGCAAAATCAATAAGTTCATTGCTAACATAGAAAAAATTGAAATAGTTGACAACTTTAGCCTTCTTGGATCAATAATCAATAAAGAAATTACAAGCAGTCAAGAAAACTGACAAAACATTGCTCTTGGCAGAATGGCTATAAAGGACCTAGATAAGATTCTCAAGAGCAGAGATGGATCTCGCCGTACAAAGATTCGACTTCTACAAGCTATGGTATTTTCAATTATGTCATATGAATTTGAAAGTTGGATACTGAAAAAGACAGACAGGACGAAAATTGATGCCTTTAAATTATGGTGCTGGTGAAGAATAATGCAGGAGGCCGCGGGCCAGGTCCCGCGGCCGACAGTAACTCGTGCCCGGGCCCGGCCTCGGCCTCCTGCACGTGTTAGGAGTAAGGGGGCGGAGCCTGGATGACGGATCGCCGCACGACGGTGCGGCGATCCTATTGGCTCCAGCACTGGGAGGTGGGGGGCTAAGGGAGCCGAGGAGCCGCGTGGCCAGTCTTTTCGGCGCGGCTCCTCGGGCAGACGGCCACGTTCAGTTTTTCTCGGGCGTTGGGCCTGGAACCTGGAGACGCCGAATTGGAAACGGTGAGCGTGGGCGGCGGGGGAGGGTGCGTTGGAGCGGGTGGGAGCAGTGCGGAGGGGGGTGATAGCAGCGGTGGGAGGGGGGGGCGATCGGCGTGTGGCCGGCATCCCACTGCAGCCTTCCTGCCTGCAGCACGGCTGCGCTGCCCAAACCACCGCGGGGGGGGGTCACTAGAGCTTTGCGGGAAGCAGCCCAATCTGTGCCAGGGCAGGGGGATAGTCCCGGTGGGCTCCTCCTCTCGGTAGGGCATGGCACATTCTTCCAGGGGGCTGCGGGGGCAGCGGGCAGGTAGGGGAAGTGGAGCTCGGGCTGGGGGGCGAGGAGGCCGGTCTCCGGTGACGGGGGGGAGCAAAGGGGCCAGGGCTGGTGGGCAGTCATGGGGGAAGGCTGGGGGAGCATCCAGGCAAGGGGAGAGGGGATGGGGGGTGGGCAGGGGCCGGGGGGGGCCTGCAGGGGGGGCTACTAGTTTGGGGCTAGCCGCAGGTGTGACACCAGTGGGGATTGCGGCTCAGGAGTCAGCTGATGTGGGGGCGGTGGGGGGTGGCTTACACTCGGGGGGGGGCAATGGGCGGGGGGTCGGCGGAGAGGCTGCCGGGGGTGGGTTCCAGTGCAGGGGGGGCCTCTTCGGCCCAGGGTGGGGCGGGGACATATGTGTCTTGGTTTCCGGGTAGCCAGGGTGGCCCGTATGCACAGGGGGAGGGGGTGCCGGGTTGGCCGCCGGGATGGGGTCAGCCCCTTGGTATGGGGTCCTGGGGGCAGGGTTGGGGTGAGTGGAGTGGTGTGGGATTCCCTGGCCGGGGAGTGCAGCCGTCCTGGGGGGGGGGCTAGCTGGGTGGCTGGGGGGCTGGGTACTTCCTCGTGGCCGCAGGGAGGGGGGATAGGTTGGGGAGCGGGTCTGTACGGGATGGGTCCTCCTCCGGTTTCTTCTTCTCTTCCATCACAGGTGCCGATGAGCGGAGTAGCGGCAGAAGGACGTGCGGGGAGCAGCCCGATGACAGCCCTTACCACGGTGCGGGCCAGTCAGGTCGTGGCAGCACAGGAGCAGAGTGAACGAGTGGCAGTGGCACCGACAGCCGAGGGTGCGGGGGAATCAGGTAATGTGGGAGGCGGCGGGTCGGTGGGGGGTGAGATGGCTGAGGGTGGTCGAAAGGCCAAAGCCAAACGGAAGCATCGGCGGCGCTGCAGGCGGAGCTCGTCCTCGTCGTCATCGGAGAATTCGTCGGATGGCTCGCAGGTGGGAAAGGGTGTTGGGGGTGGGTCGGCGTCAACTGTGGTGCGTTGCGTGGAACTTTGGGAGGGAGTGCCGCGCAAAATACGGCGCCGTATACTGAAACGTAAATATATTGATGTTTTCCAGTTGTTGGATGGTAGGAAGCGCACGGGGGAGAGTAGGAAAAAGCGTAAAGAGGACGAGAAGGCGGGGAGAGTGCAGAAGATCTCGCGCAATACGCTCAATTGGACGCGTGCTTTCCTAAGACTAGCGAGTGTGTGGGGGCATGCGGAACCAAGTCAGTATGGTGAGTTGTTGGCATACGTGGATGCCATCCTGGCAGCGCATGAAGGCTGGGCATGGCTTAATTATGACGAGGAGTTTAGGGATCTGATGGAGGAGAATAAGCAGTTGTCCTGGGGGATGAAGGATGTCAACTTATGGCTGACGCAAATGTCGGCCAAGAGAGGGGGCGGGGGTGGGGCGACGGCGAGGACAACGAGTCAAGCGCCGGCGGTTAGCGGCCGGTCCTTTCGGACGCCGGGGGCTGCGCCTGGGTCGGCCTTGGGGGGGCCGGGGGGGGGGACTTATGCTGGCGCTACAATAAAGCTTCCTGCCCCTTTCCGGACTGTAAGTTCCGGCACGCATGCTCGCTGTGCGGCGCGGGTCACTCGGCGGCGAAGTGCAGTAGAAAGGTGGTGGTGGGAGCGCCGGGGGGCAGTAAGTGATGCGGGGTGCGGGGAGTTGGCGCCTACTCCCGTAAATGTCAAGGCTATGAAACCGTGGCTAGAGCGTTATATACGGGATAGGCACGGGAGGGCGGGGAGGCTGTTGTGGTGGGGATTTACGGAGGGGTTTCGAATACCGTTTCAAGGGGAGGTGGCAGCATTAGCGGCCAGCAATCCCAGCTCTGTGCGCCTTTTGGAGGGGGTTGCCCGGTGGAAGATTGAGAATGAATGTGCTCTGGGGAGGGTGGCGGGGCCATTTGGGCTCCCCCCCTTTGAGCCGTTTCTAATATCACCGTTGGGAGTGATTCCGAAGAAGGAGCATGGGAGTTATCGGCTTATCCATAGCTTGTCCTTTCCGCCGGGGGATTCCGTGAACGACCATATACCACGGGAGTTATGCTCGGTGCGGTATGCCTGCTTCTATGAGGCATTGCAGTTGGTGCGGCTTTGTGGGCCGGGGGCGTTGCTGGCAAAAGTGGACATCGAATCGGCCTTTAGGTTACTGCCTGTACACCCATCGGCTTATCCTTTGCTGGGCTTTCAGTTCGACGGCCGGTATTATTACGATAAGTGTCTCCCGATGGGTTGTGCAATTTCATGTTCTCATTTTGAGGCCTTCAGTTCCTTCTTGCATTGGGTCCTGGTGCAGCGCTCCGGGTGTAAGTCGTTGGTCCATTACTTGGATGATTTCTTGTTTGTCGGGCCGGCGCGGACGGAGGGCTGTGCGTCCCTGCTGGGGCGGTTTCAGGAGATGGCGAGGGAATTTGGGATTCCGCTGGCGGCGGGTAAGACCCTAGGGCCCGTGACGTGCCTGTCGTTTCTGGGGATTGAAATTGATTCCGTGGATTTCGTAGTGCGCTTGCCGCAGGATAAGGTTGAGCGATTGAGGGAGCTGGTGGCGGCGGTGGGGTCTGCTACGAAAGTGTCGTTGAAAGAGTTACAGGCGTTAGTGGGTCATCTGAATTTTGCCTGTCGGGTTATTCCCATGGGGAGGCCGTTTGCGCGGAGGCTGTCCCTGGCTATGGCAGGGGTGCGCCGCCTGCATCACCGCATCAGAGTGACGACGGGTATGCGGGAGGATCTGCGGGTATGGCATTCGTTCCTCGCCGAATTCAATGGCAGTGCGTTGGTCCAAGCGTCTGAGCTGACAAATGTGGACCTGCAGTTATTTTCGGATGCGGCGGGGAGTTTCGGGCTTGGTTTGTATTGTCAGGGAGCGTGGTGTGCGGCGGCATGGCCGGCGTCCTGGATTGAGGTGGGGTTGACGCGTAACGTGACTTTTTTGGAGTTGTTCCCTATAGTGGTGGCGTTTTGGGTTTGGCCTGACAGGTTACGGGACAAAAAAGTCTTGTTTTGGTGCGACAATGCCGCGGTGGTGCAGGTGATCAATAGGCAGTCGCCGAAATGCCCTAGAGTGGCGGCATTGATGCAGTTGTTTGTGCTCTCCTGTTTGCGGTTGAATGTCACGGCCAGGGCGCGGCACGTGCCTGGTACGCAGAATGCTATTGCTGATGCTTTGTCCCGTTTCCAGTGGGAGCAGTTTCGGACCTTGGCCCCGGAGGCGGATGCCTCATCGGCAGTGGTACCGGAGCACCTGTGGCAGATTGGGATCCAGCAGTGTTAGCGATGTTGCGCTCCTCTATAGCGCCAGGTACGTGGACATCGTACGTGCGGGGGATGCCAAGGTGCGGCAATATCTCAGGCAGAGAGGTTGGAAGGGGGGCAGCGTAGATGACCGGACGGTGGGGGCATTTATAGTTTGGGCTAAAGGGCTGGGGTGGTCTAGGGCAGTGGTATGGGCGTCTTTGGCGGGTTTCTCCTTCTTTTGTAAGGCAGCGGGTTGGGGTAGCCCGTGCGCATCCTTTCTGGTGCGGCGGCTTATGGCGGGGTGGGCGAAGGACCAGCCGCCTAGCCGGGATTGGCGTCGCCCGGTGTCCCATGATCTGCTTGTGCTGATATGGGGCGTGTTGCCAGCCGTAGCGGCGTCAGAGTTTCAGGCGGTACTGTTTCGGGCATTATTTGTTATTGCCTTTTTCGGGGCGTTTCGTGTGAGTGAGTTGGTGCCGAAGTCCCGGAGGCGGAGGGTGCGGGGTGGGTTAGAGGTCCAACATGTGGAGCTGACGGAGTTGTCCGCGCGTATTTTTCTGGCGCGCTCTAAGACGGACCAGTGCGGCCTTGGTAGCTGGGTGTCCTTGAGAGCGATTCCGGGCCTTTGTTCTTGCCCGGTGCTGAATTTGCGGGCATACTTGTGACAGCGACCGGGTGGGGCGGGTGTCTTGTTTTGCCACGTGGACGGAACACCTGTCACGCAATTTCAATTTACGGCGGTGTTGCGTTTGGCACTGCGGCGGCTCGGGTGTGATGAGCGGCAGTATGCATCCCATTCCTTCAGGATTGGGGCGGCGACCAGCGCGGCGGCGGCTGGTCTGGAGGGTGCGGTGATTCAAAGGATTGGAAGGTGGCGGTCCGGGGTTTATGAGAGTTATGTCCGCCTGGACTGGGTATGACGGGGAGGGGGTGGTGGGGGTGTGGGGGGGGGGGTTGCTAATGCTGTGTTTCCTGTTGCAGGGGGGCCTCCTTGGGCTGAAGAGGTGAGAGGGGGCCTGACCGAAGATTGGTGGATTCTCGGGCACTCTTTCGTCTACTGGGCAGAGCGGAGAGCCGTGCTGCGCCCGCCGGGTCCACATCTGGGATTGGCTGCCCGCAACGTCCGGCTGCGATGGATGGGGGAGCGTGGCATGCGCTGGTGGCAACTACTTCCTTGTCTGCGGCAGCAAGCGGAGCGACGGCAGCGCCCGGTGGGGGTATTGCTGCATCTAGGCGGAAATGACTTAACTAATTGGACATGCCGGCAGCTCATTCGAGCTGTGCAGCGGGACATTCGCATGCTGCAGGAGGATTGGCCTGGAGTGAGGATCATATGGTCAGACATCATTCCTCGGCCGGCGTGCCAGTCTCAGCGGCGGTGGTCGCGAGGCCTGGCGAAGGTCAACCGGCAGATCGGCCGTTGGGTACAGTTGATGGGGGGACTGGCAGGTGCAGCACCCCTGGGCGGATCCGAAATGTGCAGGGTTATACCGTATTGATGGTGTGCATCTGTCCCCTGTTGGTCAGGATCTTTTGCTAAATGATTGGCAGGAGGTCCTGGAGAGGTGCACTGGTCGCAGCTTTATTGGGGTGGGGCGGTGCGAGGTTAGATGAGCTACCTCGCACCGGTGGCGGGGTAGAGAGCCCGCGCTCGCCAAGGTGGCGGGGCTTTAACCGATTTGGGACCAGTGGGGGAGCGATGTGCTTCCCGGGGTGGGGCGAGACATCCCGGTGGGGGGTCTCGGCCCGGTACAAGGGGTTGGGGGCCAGCCTTTGCTACTAGCATGGCGAGGCAGGCGGCGGGGGTGGGTGAGGAGAATGCTCCGCCTTGCTACTAAGATGGCGGGAGGGGGCATTCTCCGGTGTTGGGGTGGGGGGTTATTGTTGGGGAGATGTTGAATATGTTAGCCCATGTTAGGCGGTTAATAGAAGTGTAATAAAGCTGCGACCAAAATGTTGTACCATGATTAGTCTCTCTGTGTTATTGAGAGGGGAGGAAGGGGTGGGGGGGGGGGAAGGCTGGCGAAGCGAGGCGAGGTGGGCCTCCGGGTCAACGGAGTTAATGCAGGAGGCCGCGGGCCAGGTCCTGCGGCCGACAGTAACTCGTGCCCGGGCCCGGCCTCAGCCTCCTGCACGTGTTAGGGGTAAGGGGGCGGAGCCTGGATGACGGATCGCCGCACGGCGGTGCGGCGATCCTATTAGCTCCAGCACTGGGAGGTGGGGGGCTAAGGGAGCCGAGGAGCTGCGTGGCCAGTCTTTTCGGCGCGGCTCCTCGGGCAGACGGCCACGTTCCCGCCCGCCCTCCCAAGGGTTAGGTTGGAGGGTTGTTGCAGCTGGGGGAGGCGGGGTAGAGAGCCCGCGCTCACCAAGGCGGCGGGGCTTTAACCGATTTGGGACCAGTGGGGGAGCGATGTGCTTCCCAGGGTGGGGCGAGACATCCCGGTGGGGGGTCTCGGCCCGGTACAAGGGGTTGGGGGCCAGCCTTTGCTACTAGCATGGCGAGGCAGGCGGCGGCGGGGGTGGGTGAGGAGAATGCTCCGCCTTGCTACTAAGATGGCGGGAGGGGGCATTCTCCGGTGTTGGGGTGGGGGGTTATTGTTGGGGAGATGTTGAATATGTTAGCCCATGTTGGGCGGTTAATAGAAGTGTAATAAAGCTGCGACCAAAATGTTGTACCATGATTAGTCTCTCTGTGTTATTGAGAGGGGAGGAAGGGGGGGGGGGGGAAGGCTGACGAAGCAAGGCGAGGTGGGCCTCCGGGTCAACGGAGTTACTGTGTATACCATGGACCTCCCGAAGAACAAACCAGTCAGTACTAGAGAAGATCAAACCTAAGCTTTCTTTAGAAGCTCAGATGACAAGACTTTGACTTCCATACTTTGGACACATCATGAGAAGAGAGAGATCATTAAAGAAAGACATCATGCTTGGCAAGGTTGAAGGTCAATGCAAAAGAGGAAGGCCAGCAAAAAGATGGATCAGTACAATAACAGCAGCTATGGATGCCACTCATTGTTGATAGAGCTGCCTGACTGAAGACCGAACCCAGTTTAGGAAAACTATCCAGAGGGTCGCCATGAGTCAACACCGACTTGACGGAACTTAACAACAACAAACTCTCTTGGAGAGGAGAGTGAAGTTCTCCATTTTTGTGCCTTCAGTTAGGAGATATGGTGCTGAAGGAGTATGTATAATTGTTCAGAGTATGAGATATTAATTAGTTTGTATTCTGTGTAAATATTTCACATACTTTTAAAGGAGTCTGAGGTTCCCAGCCTGGGACCCAGGAAGAGTGAAGAAGACTGTATCAGAGGAATGATATTAGATTTCAGCACATGTTAGGTTTCAGCTAGTGCTGCTAAAGTGGCTAGCTGCCAGGGCTGAACTTTAAATCTGGATATTCAATGGCGGGGCCATATCTGGGCTCCAGCACTGAATAACTGAGTTGCCTGGCTTGCCAAAATGCTAACTGGGCAGCAGCAATATTCAGTCATTACCTGGTTAGTTTCTGCGGCAAAGGTTAGGCCAGGGTTTCCTGCGCCTGACTTTCACCACATGTCACTGACCAGGCAATGGCTTAATATCGTCGCTGCCTGGTTAGCGATGGGTGCTGCCCCGGAATGCCCCCGTCATGCCCTGCTAACCGGTTAGCCTCAGGGCATTTAGTGGCAGCATCTGGGGATATTCAGTGGCATTAATCATATTAGTGTCGCTGAATATCCCATAGAGTGGCATTTACATAGTTTGCAGGTCTGCAAACCATGTAAATGCCTTTGAATATCCCCCCCCCCCTTAATTTTGGGGGATCATTAATAAAGTTATTTACATAAAGATACCTTTGGTACTCAAATGTCTTTTTTGATAGAATGAAAAAAAGCATTCAAAAGTAACTTAGGGGTATGTTTACTAAACTCCGTTGCTGTGCGGGTCCCCGTTAGTGTGCGTGTGCCATATAAGGAGTGGGCGGTTCAGGCAGAAAAAAGAAAAAAACCAGACCGTACGTGTGTGCGTCGCGCTAATGTGTGGGGCCCACATTAGCGCGTGGGAAGGCTAAGTGGGGCAATGCTGCGCAACCAAACAACAGAGCCGTAGTATAACGGTGAAGACACTGACCTATGGTGCAGGGGCCATGGGTTCAAACCCCCATTGCGCTCAACAACAAAGACCAGCTGAGGCATCAACTTTTATGGGCAAAAGTGGTGTAGGAGGCATATTGATTATGGGCGGCAGAAGGCGGCGCACTCTTTTTTTATACGGCATGAGGCGGCGCGCTGTTAATTTTGTGCGCCACAAGACGGCGCGCCGATGGCTACAAGGCTGCGCGCTGCTGCACAAACACAGGATCAGAGCCACAGCACAATGGTGAAGATGCTGAGCAATGGTGCAGGGACCAGGGGTTCAATCCCTCACAATGGCCAGGGAAAAAGGCTAGCTGAGGCAGTATGTTATATGTTGTGGAGTGCTGTAGGAGGCTTTTTAATTTTATTTTGTGATAACTACTAGCAAACGCACTCTCACAGCATATTAATATAAGGTGGCCCATAAGGCACATGTTACAGTGCACCGTCCGCCAAGGCACCCTAGAATGTCCCCTATAGGGCAGCATGTATGTTGCGACACAGGATAATGTATAGTGCACCCTATATGGCTGGCAACCGTAACGTGCCCTATAGGGCGCCCCATAAAGCACCCTCAGAGGCACCTTATGGGTACAGTACGCTGAGGGTGTTATTGCTGGCAGCAACATATGTACAGTAAATTAAAATAACTCTTTGGACACCCCTATCACAGAACCCCACTGTGGGCTTGAACCCATGACATCTGGCTGCACAGGCAGTGAGGTAACCATTGGGCTACAGCTTTATAGCTGAAAGCAGCCCCTGGCTGGCTGCAGATAGCCTGTACGTCACCTCACTGACAGTCTGCTGTTGTGAACCCACCCATACCCATGATGCACTGCACATGCAAATCAGCTGTCCACGATTGAACACAGGATGGGAAATGCACCCCTAAAGCTCCCCGGCCTGGTAGGGGGAAGTGTCCATGTGCACCCACACAGCACCTCGGCCTGGTAGGGTGTCCTGAGTGGGTGGACAAATGGCAAAGAGTAGCTAAACACCATCACATTGTGCGGTTACTGTGCTCACCCTGAGTGTGAGATGTTGCGCCCAGGACCAGGTCCACAACACCAAGCATGGCTGAACGCGGCCATGACAGAGCTCCAAAGCAGCAATAACCTGTGGAATAGGTAGTGGGAGCTTTTTTCTCCCCCCCCGACAAAACAGGGCTTTCCCCCTCTAACAGATTCCCCCACCCCAATGCCAGCACAGTGGACCATCAACCCCAGTCCTGCTAGGGAACAGACACCCTACAGGGAAGTCCAAGCAGCTCCACACACATCCATAACACAATATCAGACAGACATTAGGCCTGGATATTCACAGATGCACCCCACCACTATCTGATACTCACCTGCAGCAAGCCATCAGCCACTACACCCTGCAAGGCACTCCATCACAACACATACCAGCTGTGAACAGTCTGCTGGCTGGTCCTGCATGCACCCACAACTGGGGTGGCACCACACACAGGCAGATAAGTCCATGAAGAGGCCCCCACAGGACACCCATACATATCACATGGGAGAATCACAATATAGCACTATGGGGGTGCCTAGCCATGCTGCCGTCACTGCACACTCAGGGTGAGAGTGATCTCCCAGCAGCACATACAGAGGTCACCCTGTCTGTGTAGGTGGTGGCCGGGCACTACCATGCCCCTGCCAGTTCCCTATGCCCTGTGCAGCTGCATCCTAGTCAGTCCACTCTGTCTGAGATATACCCATGGTCCCTTGCTACTCATTATGCACATTGGCAGGCCAATACTGGCAACAGTGTTGGCAGTGTGGGCTGTGGAAGGGGCTTGCAGCCAACACCCACTGTATAGACAGACACACAATTCCACACCTATGCCATCATGGTGCTACTATTGAGGAGGTAATTAGCCTTGCCCACCAAACCGGTGCTGGGCACGGCAAGCCATGGATATGCTACGCAGTACTGCCGGGG
Organism: Ichthyophis bannanicus; assembly: GCA_033557465.1. NCBI lineage: Eukaryota > Metazoa > Chordata > Amphibia > Gymnophiona > Ichthyophiidae > Ichthyophis > Ichthyophis bannanicus. The sequence continues at coordinate 260,283,083 of CM066035.1, forward strand.
GTCACTCCCCAGGGTGGTAAACACCGTCAGAGGCAAGGGCTGGAGCATGCACCGCAAACACTGAACAGATTGTTCGGATGGGGTCAACTAGCAGTATGTGCGTAACGTATGGATATCTATCTGCCAGTACTCCTAGCAAGCGTCTCAGAGCTGTGTACCGTATACCTCAGGTGTAGGGTGACATTGCTAAGGTATGCAGGTGCTAGTATTGGGAGATGCACGCAGGGTCTAATGTTCTGCCTCTCCAGAAGACATTGGCCAATGGGGCCTGTCGGTGTGTGTGTGGGTGTGTCTGGCCCTGTTGGCTGCTGCTTTACGGCAGAGATTCCCAACTCCAGTCCAGGTTTCCATCACACTGTTCGAGTTTTCCTGCTGTTCCTCATGAATATGCATGAGCTACATCTACATGCCATGGGGGTGGTGCATAGATATACAGCACAGGCATTTGTATGAGTGGCAGCATGGAACCTGACTGGTGTGTGGCCCACCAGGACTGCATTTGGGAGATTGTGCTCTAGGTACTGCCCCTGTACATGGTGTCTGTGCTCAGTGGGGTAAAAGATAGATGTAGTACCATTGCATATGTCCTCGCCACGAAAGGTTTGTCCTTACTATCACTGTGTAGTTGTGGGAAAAATATGTGGGCAGGATTGGTGGTAGCCCCAGCTGGGCTTTGAACCTGTGACCTTCTGTTCTTGCATGCACTGTCTGTGTGCACTGCACCACCATGTAGCCATAGATTGGCTGGATTCCCTGGAACATCCATGCCTGTGTATCTGGCAGGGCCTGTCTGTTGCAGTGGACTGTGCCAGCCTGCACATGGCTAGGCCTCTGTCTTCTGTGGCTAGCAGCCACTGCCCCCTGCACCACATGTACTCATCCGCCAACATGCTGGCATGAGCTTCTCTCAGAAAAAGAAGATGACCTGATTGCAATGTGGCAGTACGGGACTGCATTTGGGGGACTTGACTGTAGGTAATGCCCATTGTTGTGGTGTGTGTGTGGTGTTGGGTAAAATATGGGTGTTTCCCCCATGCTTATGTTCCCTGCAATACAGGGGTGTCTGTGCTATCTTTGTTTAGTGGTGGGTAAAATACAGGGACTGGGCTGGCAAGTGCCCCAGCTGGGATTTGAACCTCTGGCTCTCTAGGTAATGGCTCTGTCCACTGCACCACACTATGGTCACAGAGACAATGCAGCCCCTGGAGGTAGTAAACCTGGCAGGATGGAGTCACAAACCCTGCTGTACGCATTTTTACTGTGGGCACATGCACCCTGTCTGGTAACAAACGTGCACATAAACCCCGGAAATGACCACGGCAAATGGGGGACACAATATCACCACGCTGGGCAACAGTGATATTAATGGGCAACCATAGAAGACACTCCCAGGAAAGCTCCAACAAAAAGGAAATGTTTTTGGAAGAGTCTCCGCTCCGTACACCTTTCCTAAAAACATTTCTTTTTGCTGGAGCTTTCCTGGGTGTGTTTGTTGGTTTTGCCCATTACTATAACTGTTCCCCAGCTGACTTCCTATTTTTACAATTTTTGTTGTGGTCCTTTTCTATTTTTATTTCCACTTTTGGGCTGTGCACATGTATCACACTGCTCACGTTCTGCAGGTTTCCCCGGTTTTGCTGTACATTGCTGACGGAAATGGTTTCTCTTCCCTTTAAATGCATTCTACCGCGCGTGATTCACTCGCGCTATTTTTTTTTGGAAATTCAGCACCGATAATGTGCGGGGCGCCTCTCCCCTCCCCTTCCCCGCCCATTAACCCCTTCTCTCCACCCCTCCGGGGCCTTCCTCCGCCCTCCATTAGCCTTTCCACGCCTCTATCGGACATTTGCGGGCCCGTACTTGTGCGGCACCCGTTACTGTGACGCGCAAGTGTGCGGGGCTTCATCGCATGTTTGCGGGGCGTTTAAGAGCACTTAAGTGCTGCTTTTAGTGCGCTATTTTGCGGCGCGCAAATTAGCGCTTTTTAGTAAACATGCCCCTTTGGCTCTAAAGTTGGCTGTATCATCATCATCATCATCCTGACAATCTACTTCTGGTCGCTAAGAAAACCCAGGAGATGGGTTGCTAGGAGTTAGCATTGACTCAATGGCACACAGCAAAGCAAATCTTTGTAGAATTGTATTGTACAAAAAAGATTTGTTGGGGGATGGGTGAAGAAAGCCCCCAGGTAGGTGATACATTAAATACCTTTATGGAAATGGGTAACAGGGGTAATATATGGAGAGCAGTGTGTATAAATGTCCGTAGCATGGGAAATAAGATCCCTGATGTTGAAGCTTTGGTGGGAGTGGCCGACTTGGATTTAGTGGCAGTTACAGAAACATGGTTCACAGAAAACCATGATTGGGATGTAACTATACCTGGCTATACTTTATTCAGAAAGGACAGGGTAGGAAGAAGGGGAGGAGGAGTGGCACTATATGTAAAAACTACTATTAAAGCTTCAGAATTACAGAGCTTAAAAGGGAGAGAGGAGTCATTGTGGGTTAAACTAGAAAGAGGGAAAGAGAAATCTATTTGCATTGGTGTGATATACAGACCTCCCTCACAAGAGGAAGAGGTGGACAGAGAGTTAATTGAAGACATACGCAGCCTTGCTAGGAAAGGGGAAGTGCTACTGATAGGAGATTTCAATATGCCAGATGTTGATTGGCACATTCCTGCTGCAGTATCATCTAGAAGTAAGGAAATCCTGGATTCTCTACAGGGAGAACTATTCAGGCAATTGGTAACAGACCCCACACGTGAAGGGGCCATACTGGACTTGGTGCTTACCAATGGTGAAAGTGTTTCTGATGTTTTGTAGTGGGAGATCATTTTGCATCCAGTGATCACCAGATGGTGTGGTTCAGTATTAGGACTAGGGCTGTTAGAATCCATTCAAAGGTGAGGATCTTAGACTTTAGGAAGACTTTGGGGCATGTTTACTAAACCTTCTTAATGTGTGCCCGGCGTTAGTGTGCAGGATGCCATATAAGGAGTGGGCGTTTCAGTCTAAAGTAGCAAAACGGGATTAGCGCGCGATAACGTGCGCTGCTGCGCACATTATCGGGCAAAGTGCCACTAAGCGCGTTACCGCGCGGTAATCTTAAGTAGGCGCACAGACATTGAAGCACAGAAACAGAAGTGTAGCACAATGGTTAATATGCTGACTGATGATACAGGGGTTATGAGTTTGATCCCCCTGCGTGCCTAATGTATAAAGCTGGCTGAGGCATCAGCTTTGACATGTAAGTATTGTTTCCTGAGGCATTTTATTTGTATTTTAATTATTGCTGCCAGCAAACACACCCTCACATGCCATAACCTAAGGTGCCGCATAAGGCACCCTATAAGGCACTCCATAGGGCACATTATAAAGTGCACTGTCTGCCACGGCACCCTATAAGGCGCTCCATAGGACACCTTATACGGACTGTAATCATAAGGTGCCTCAGAAGGCGCTTTATAGGGTGCCCTATAAGGTGCCTTATAGGGCGCCTTCTGAGGCACCTTATGGTTACAGTACCCTGAGGGTGTTTTGCTGGCAGCACTAATGTACATTAAAAACAGACAATGCTTCAGACAGCCCTATCAAATAACCCCACGGTGGGTTTGAACCCATGACCTCTGGCTCCACAAGCAGTAAAGTAACCAGTGGGCTACAGCTCCGTAGCTGCTAATAAGCCCCTGGTTGGCTGCAGAAGGACTGCATGTCACCACACAAACAGTCTGCTGTGGTCACCAGGATAGGGTTAACCCACCCATACCCATGATGCACTGCACATGCAAATCAGCAGTCTACAGATGATCACAAGATGGGGTATGCACCCCCACAGCACCTCGGCCTGGTAGGAAGAACTGACTGTGTGTGGTACTGGCACAGAGTAGCTACACACCGTCACATTGTGCAGGTACTGTACTCACCATGAGGGTGAGGTGGGGCACCCAGCACCAGGTCCACAGCAGAAATAGGCCATGCTGCAGGTCCCCAGCAGTGCTAATGTGTGATATAGGTAGTCTCTGCAGACACACCTTGGATACATCTGTATTTCTCAGTCAGGTTTAGCCCTTATGGACCCATAGAAGGATTATGTACCACCCCCCCTCCCCCCCCGGGGCTGAGGGTGGTAAACAGGGTCTCCCACCAACAGATTCACATTCTACCTCCCTGCAATGGTGGCAGTGGAGAGGACCATCAACCCCAGTCCTGCTGGGGAACAGAAACCCTACAGGGCAGTCAATTCAGCTCTGTACACATCCATAAAGCAATAGCAGACAGACATTATGCCTGGATATGCTAAGCTGCACCCCACAATTATCTGATATTCTCCTGCAGCAAGCCTTCAGCCGCTGCATCCTGCAAGGTGTTCCAGCAAGACACATACCAGCTGCAGACAGTCTGCTAGCTAGTCCATAGTGCATGTTCCTGGTGGAAATGTGTGCACCCAGAACTGGGATGTCAGCATACACACCAAGCAGATAAATCAGTGACTAGGCCCCAAATGAAAACCCATAAACATTACATGAGAGAAATACTATATAGCACTATGGGGGAACCTAGACATGCCATGGTCACTGCTCAGTCAGGGTGAGAGTGATCTCCCAGCAGAACATGCTGTGGCTACCCTGTCTGTGCAGGTGGTGGCCAGGCACTACAATGTCCCAGCCATTGCCCTATGCCCTGTGCAGATGCATCCTGGCCAGGCCACCCTGTCCGGGCTATACCCATGGTACCTTGCTCCTCATTATGCACATTGGCAGGCCAATACTGGCAACAGTGCTGGCAGTCTGGGCTGTGGAGGGTGTTTGCAGCCACCACACACTGGATAGACAGACACACACTCCCACACCTATGCCAGCATTGTGCTACTATAGAGGTGTTTGGCAGCCCTGGCCACCACACCAGTCCTGGGCACAGTGCAGGCATGGATATGGTACGCAATACTGTTGGGGGTCACTCCCCAGGGTGGTAAAAACTGTCAGACACCAGACCTGAAGCACACTCCACAGACATCAGAAAGGTTGCTATGATGGAGCTCAATCAGCAAACTGTGCTTAACGTAGGAATTGCTATCTGCCAGTAATCATAGCTACCTTTTGATAGCTGTGTACCGTATTCCCAGGTTTAGGATGGCATTGCTAAGGTATGCAAGTGCTAGTATTGGGAGATGCACGCATGGCCCAATGTCCTGCCTCTCCAAGAGGCATTGGCTAATGGAGTCTGTGGGTGTGGGTGTGTCTGCCCCTGTTTGCTGCTGCTTTACGGCAGAGGTTCCCAACTCCAGTCCTGGTGTGCCAAACACTGTTCGGGTTTTCATGCTGTCCCTCATGAATATGCATGAGATACATCTACATACCATGAGGGCGGTGCATAGATATGCAGCACAGGCATCTTTATTAGAGGCAGCATGGAACCTGAATGGTGTTTGGCCCTCCAGGACTGCATTTGGGTGACTCTGCTCTAGGTAATGCGCCTGTTTATGGTGTCTGTGCTCTGTAGGGTAAAATGTAGGTGTTTTGGGCATGTTTACATCATCTGCAATAAATGTTCTGTCTGTATTAGCATGTTTTAGTAGTGGGTAAACAATGGGGGTTGGGTTGGCAGCTGGGACTTGGACCTGTGACCTTCTGCTCCTGAACACACTGACTGTGTGCACTGCAGTATCGTGTTGCCAAAGAGACAGTACATTCCCTGGGGATACCATGACTGTTCACAAGATGGGGGCCTGTCTGTTGCAGTGCATGGTACCCACCTACACAGGGCTAGGCCATGGTCTGCTCTGGGCAGCTGCCACTGCCTCCTCCACCACCAGTGCCCCTCTGCCACCCTGCTGACATGCCCTTCTGCTGGTGGTGCTGGTGGAGCGCAGTCTCAGGCCATCCAGTGTGTGGGTAGGCGGCTGCCTATGGTGCGGGTTCTGGGGTAGGGGTGCCTGCATAGGTGTCCACGCTTCCCCCCAGCACTGCCTGCCACTGTTCTGTGCCCTTGGGGGTCCCCTGTGACACTGTGGGAAGCACACTCGTGCCCATGCTGGGCCCTCATCAGTTGCTGTCTGGCTGCTCTACTGTTTCAGCATTCCTATGGGCCACCTAGGCATCACCCTAGTCCGCACTGTGGCCCAGCTGCAGTACAGCATGTGCCGTCTGCAGCCCTCTGTGTCCCCTTTCCCAGTATCTGTCCAGTTGCCCATTCCGACATGCCCGCCCTGCTGTTGTGGAACATGTGCACCCCATAGGAAACCTGTCCAATGGAGAGGGAAACCCTGATGAGCGCAATTGCACTGTGGGATCATTCACCTTGTATGGGGACGGAGCGTAGACCCTTCCAAAATTCATATCCTTTTTTTGGAGCTTTCTCGGGAGTGCTTTTTGATGTTTTCCATTAATATCACCATTGCCCAGCTTGGTTATGTTTTTTTTATATTTTGTTGGGGTCATTTTCACTGTTTATTTGCCCTTTTGTTCTGTGCACATGTATCACACTTATCACTTTTTTGTGGGTTTCCCTGGTTTTGCTGTACATTGCTGACAGAAATGGTTTCTCTGCCCTTTAAATCAGCTCTAACACCAGGGTTTCACTGGCGTTAGTTTTGAGCCTCAGATTTCACATCGTTAGTGTGCGGGGAGCCTCTCCTCTCCCACTCTCCACCCATTGACCCCTTCTCTCCGCCCCTGGGGAGCCTTCCTCCGCCCTCCGGGAGCCTTTCCCCGCCTTCAGCGCTCATTTGCGCCGCTGCGCGCATTAACGCGTGCTAAGGTACCTGAGCGCCTGATAAAGTGCCATTAACGTGCGTTAAGGTACCTTAACGCATTGTAACGTCACAGAGTGCACATTAAGAATGTTTAGTAAACATACTCCTAACTTTGCGAAGATGGGCCAGTACCTCAGGGAGTCATTAGTGGGATGGGAACAGCTGGGGGATGAAGAAAAACAGTGGGCAAAACTGAAAGGGGATATTTTAAGGGCAACCAACCTTTTTGTTAAAATGGTAAATAAAGGTAAAATGAAAAGAAGACCGCTATGGTTTTCGAAAGAAGTAGCTGAAAAAGTGAAGAAAAAGAGGGAGGCCTTCATGAAATACAAGAGATCACAGAGAGAGGAAGACAGGCATCTGTATTTGGAAAAACTTAGAGAAGCTAGCAAAGTAGTCAAGAAGGCAAAGATTCAAAAGGAGGAGGAAATAGCCAATGCAATAAAATGGGGAGATAAGACATTTTTCAGATATATTAGTGAGAAGAGGAAGGGCAAAAGTGGTATTTTCAGACTCAAGGGTGCAGGGGAGGAATATGTAGAAGCTGATAAGGATAAAGCGGAATTGCTTAACAAATATTTTTGTTCTGTGTTCACAGATGAAGAACCAGGAGCAGGACCTCAGAAAACACCCACAGATAGGAACAGAAGCGAGGGACATCTTGAACAATTTTCAGAAGACTGTTTTTGTGAGAAACTAGCTCAACTTAAAGTAGACAAAGCGATGGGACCGGATGGGATACACCCTAGAATACTGAGGGAACTTGGGGACATTCTAGCAGCTCCACTGACTGACCTTTTCAATGCCTCGTTGGAGTCGGGAGTGGTGCCAAAGGACTGGAGAGAGGCTCATGTGGTGCCTTTACACAAAAGCGGAAGTAAGGATATGGTTGAAAACTACAGGCCGGTTAGTTTAACTTCGGTGGTGAGTAAATTATTGGAAACGCTGCTGAAAGAGAAAATAGCTTGAACCAACTGACTTTCGGACAATTTTCCAGGCATTGGTCATCCTCATTTTGACTATGCCAATGCCATATTACAAGGTCTTCCCCAGTCTACACTAAACCTGCTGCAGCTAGCCATGAACACGGCATCAAGAATCCTCCATGGAGCGTCCAGGAGTGACCACGTGACGCCTCTGCTAATACAGTTGCATTGGCTACCCATCCAGGAAAGAATAGTTTTCAAGATCTTGATAATCACTTTTAAAGCTGTTCACAATCTCTCATCCACATCCTTAACCTCCCTCATCCATGCCACGTCACCAAATAGAGCAAGAAGATCCACGGCTATAAACTCCCTAACCGTACTGAAGGCACTTACTGTTTGCACTAAATCGACAGCCAACAGGGCCTTCAGTCTCAGTGCCCCAAGATACTGGAATGCATTACCCCATGATATCCGGGCTATTAAGAATCTACCACAGTTTAGGAAAGCCCTCAAAGGTCACCTCTTCAACAAGTACCTTATTGAGCCCAACTGCATCCCCTAGAGCTCCAAGACACCCCCCATACCATCCACATTCCCAGACAAACTTATAGCATACCAACAACACACCAAGTTGACACTCAAACCCATGACGTGGATTGTGTTTTCTCCATGTAGTAAGTTTTGTAAATAGTTACCCCTGTTATCCAAGTTTTTGTTCCCTGTTATCTGTAAACTCATACATGTTATTTGTACTGAGCATTTTGTTCCATGTAAACCGCGCTGATTCCGAATAGTGCGGTATATAAGAGAATGTAAATAAATAAATAAATAATAAAAATAGTGAGGTTTCTGGAGTCCAGCGGATTACAGGATCCAAGGCAGCATGGATTCACCAGAGGCAGGTCTTGTCAGACAAACCTGATTGATTTCTTTGACTGGGTGACCAGAGAGTTGGACTGAGGGAGAGCCCTAGATGTGGTGTATTTAGATTTCAGTAAAGCCTTTGACACTGTTCCTCACAGGCGACTTATAAACAAACTGAGCACCCTAGGGATGGACCCTAATGTTACTGCTTGGGTTAGAAATTGGTTGGGTGGGAGGCGACAAAGAGTACAAGGAAATGGAGCTCACTCTGAGGAGAAGGATGTTATCAGTGGTGTGTTCCAGGGATCTGTCCTTGGTCGGATTCTTTTTAACATCTTTATTAGTGATATAGCAGAAGGGCTGTTGGGTAAGGTTTGCCTCTTTGCGGATGATACCAAAATCTGCAATAGAGTAGACACCCGGGAAGGTGTAGATAACATAAGGAGGGATCTAGCTAAGCTTGAAGAATGGTCTAGAATTTGGCAGCTGGGATTTAATGTTAAAAAATGTAAGGTCATGCATTTGGGCTGCAGCAATCCAAGGGAGCAATATAGTATAGGGGGTGAAGTACTTATGTACACTAAAGAAGAGCGGGACCTAGGCGTGGTTGGGTCTGATGATCTTAAAGTAGCTAAACAGGTAGAAAAGGCGACGGCAAAAGCTAGAAGGATGCTCGGGTGCATACGGAGAGGAATGGCTAGCAGAAAAAAGGAGGTGATAATGCCTCTGTATAAGTCTTTGGTGCGACCTCATTTGGAGTATAGTGTGCAATTCTGGAGACTGCACCTTCAAAAGGATGTGAACAGGATGGAGTTGGTGCAGAGGGTGGCTACTAAAATGATTAGTGGTCTTCATTATAAAGCATATGAGGACAGACTGAAGGATCTTAATATGTACACCTTAGAGGAAAGGCGGGATAGAGGTGATATGATTGAGATGTTTAAATACCTCCGTGGCATAAATGTTCAGGGAGAGAGCCTCTTTCAATTGAAAGCAAGTTCTGCTACGAGGGGACATGGGATGAGGGTGAAGGGAGATAGATTCAGGAGTAATATGCGGAAATATTATTTTACGGAAAGAGTGGTGGATCCGTGGAATAGTCTCCCAGTGGAGGTGGTAGAGATGAGGACAGTAACTGAATTCAAAAAAGCATGGGACAAACACAGAGGATCTCTAAAGGTAAAAAGGGGACTGTTGTAGTTGTTGATATGAAAGGACAGACTAGATAGGCCATGTGGTCTTTTTCTGTCATCATATTTCTATGTTTCTGTGTTTCTATGTAATGATCGCGATTACGATGTCTCTACCTTAAAAATCTTAGGTGGGATATTCAAAAGGATTAACATGTTTAGTAGACTTGTCAACCATGTTAATGCCCTTGTCTGGGATATTCAGTGGCACTAACATGGTTTGTGCCGTTAAATACTAAAGGGCGCTGCCGCTGCATGCTAGAGTGTTCAGGGGGTGGCACCAGTCGAACCAGGCGGCGGCAATATTGAGCTGCTGCCCAGTTATCGACATGCAGTTAAAGTCAGACGCAGTAAATCCTGGCCTAACGTTTGCCACAGAAGCTAACCGAGAAGCAGCTAAATGTCACCACTGCCTGATTAGCTTCCCAGCAATACAGACAACCCAGATATTCAATACCGGGGCCTGGATACGGCCTCAACATTGCATATCTCCAGCGCTATGGAACACCCTACCACCACACATAAGAGCAATCCCTAAACTGAGCCAGTTCAGGAAAGCCCTGAAACACTTCCTTTTTGTCAAATATCTTACTGACGGCTCTGAACCCTCGTATAGCTCGTCCTCAAATATGTAAACACCAAACAGGTTCCTCCCCTATTAACTTCATATGTATATAGTTGCCCCCTCTCTCCAAGTTTCATTCCCTGTTCAAATGTAATGACCAGACATTGTATAGTGTCGGATGTTGTTGTTATATGTAAACCGCGCTGATCATAAATAGTGCGGTATATAAGAATTGTTAAATAAAATAAATAAATAAATAAATAAATAAATATCTGGGTTTAAAGTTCAGCTTTACAGCACTAACCGCCGGCACTGAGTGTCTCCCCCCTTAACTCCTAAATGTGAGCACAGCATACAAAGAGACTTGGTTAAAGTTATACATAGACTGCTGAAAAGGAGCTAAAAGCGGTCTCCCACAATTATATTATAAGATTATCTCAGGAACGAGGAAACTGCCAGAGGTCCCTACTGTACGTCTGAGCTGGAAAAAGCTTTATACTGCACCAGCAACCAGGAAACTCTGGTTTGTAGTGGGTCACTCAAAGAAACCGCAAGCTAGGTACCGTGTATATATCCTGAAATAATCAGTGATGAGGCAGATTTGTGTCATGGGGTAAGATTCTCTTCCAGATGACAGAAGGCTTTTCACAGCGTATTTGAAGATCTCTGCTCATTTGATTACAAATACCAACAGCTTTGTGGACAAGCTGTTCTGAGGTTTTCGGAGAGCAAATATAGTTGGGTATCGTTAGCGAAAGGAGCTGGCGGGGGAACAAGTTCTGAGATTCTGTTTGTATTTCACCCTAAAGCCTCTCTGGCAGATGACTGCACATATCCTCCAGCATCTGCCTCTCAGCTCTGCAAAGAAGACTGTCTGAAAGAACCTTCTAGGCACCCCTCTTAGAACACTTTAAAAGCACTTAGGGAACAGTTACTAGCAGACAGTATATCCAATCTATCCTTCTCTTCGGTATTTATACCACTGTTAAATATGAACAAGGTATAAACTTTTATGACAATCCGAGTACTTTCTGTTCCATCTGAAAATAATTCAGACTTCGTCTAACATTTACTTTTTCCTTCCTTTCAATATTATGCCACATTTCTTTATTAGCTCTTTGGTGCTGGCAGACAAACTCATCAGCTGCTGTCTGGCTGCCGTCTCTTCGCTAAGTGCCTCTGTTCTTGCAAGCTGGACATTCAGGAGCCGATATATGAAAGTGAAATCATTTTGGTAAGTTACTGTAGGCAACTTGGCAAGATGGTTGCTTGGGAAAACAAAGAGGCCAGCAATGCACTAGATACTAAGCCAGTGCTATTCACTTCTAGTCCTCAATAGCTGCAATTGGATTGGATTTTCAAGATATCCTTATTGAATATGCATGGAATAGATTTGCATGCATATTGCCTCCATTCAGGGCTGACCCGTCCACTAGGTGAGCTAGGCGGGTGCCTACATTGGCATGGGTGGGTGGCAATGGCAGCACTGGTGGGCAGCAGTGGCAGTGGCAAGGGTGGGCGGCTGCTGCTGCTGCACCCCCCCAGCTGCCGCCAATTCTGTTTGGGGGAGAGGCAGGTAGCAGCAGTATTTCCAAAGGTACCAGCAAAAGCCGCCACTTTTGGAAATACTGCTGCTGCCCGTCTCCCCCTCCCTAGATAGAATCAGTGGCAGCCGGGGGGTGGGGGTGGTGGTGGTGGCGTGACGGCAGCAGCTGAAGGGGGGTGGCATCAGCTGGGAGGGAGCATCAGTGGGGGGGGGGGGGGTGAGGCTGGTGTTTCTGCCTATGGTGGCAGAAACCCTTGGGCTGACCCTGCCTCTATTATATACAAATCCATCTCATGCGTAATCTTAAGGGTTATCTTGAAAACCCAACCTTTTGGTGGCCCTTGGGACAGTGACTAGAGTATATAAAAATATCATATGGTACAACCCTGTAGTATCATAATGACAACATGATAACTATAATCCTGAGAACCCAGTGGCAGATGCTGTCCCCACCCAAGCCTTCAAGCCCTTCACCACTCACTGCCCCATGCAGGAGCTCCCTCCGCAGGTGATTCTTATACTACTGTGGGTGTGGGACACAGCCTGTTCTTACAAGATTTACCCATGAGGTGGTCTTCGCACTCAGTGTGTGCGGGGATTGCATCACTGGAAGCATGGACGTCTGCTGGGAGGGGGAAGAGGAATGCAAAGATAGGATGGGAATTGAGTAGCAGTGGTGGTAACTGGAGGGCCTCGTGTAGACGTTAGCAGTGCAGGGCCATACTCCCAGGCTAATCTCGTGTTATTTGGAAAGAAGTATGGGGGCATGACACAAATGGTTAGCATAGTGAGGCTGAGAACCAGGGAAGTCAGGGGCCAAATTTCACTGATGCTCCTTGTGACCAAGTCACTTTATCCTCCATTGCCTAAAATAAAAACGTTGGGGGAGCTTATTCGAAATGTGGGTCACAATTGGTCACAAATATAGGCAGGAATCCTATGTAGACGTACAATCTCTTTAGCAAATATGATGTACAATCTCTTTAGCAAATATGACACCAGTATGGGAAAAGATGGTATATTAGCAATAGAAGCGAAATGAGTCATGTAGGAAAAATGATCAGTAACTACCAGAATCTCTGTACAGACATTTCAAGCATTTGCTATAAAATCCATGTAGAGATTAGACCAAGACTTAAATGGTACAGGAAAAGGCTACAGGAGGCCACATGGATGCAGGCTTCAGATGCCTGGTGGCCTCAGTGTGCAGCAGAATCTTGTGATTAGTCAGAATTGTGTTTGGAAAGGTTGCACCCACTAATAAATGCCTCCATTTTTCCAAGTAGTACTTAATGACAAAAGGTTCTCAGTTCCCTATATCATAGTGGGCTTGGTAGGGGAAAGTTTCCATGAGAAGTAACCAAATTTGTGGAGCTAAGGTTCAGGGTTCAGTCTTTACAACAAAACCACCCCAGGTCCAACTTCTGATGTATTTACCTCCACAGTAAATGACTTGTATGGATCTGGATGGCATAGCATAAGTGCAGAGGCAAAGGGTTATTTCAATCTCTCAAAATCCTCCTGAGCTTGAGGGTTCCAATAGTTCTTAGGTGCCCCTTTTTGAGTCAGAACTTTGGAGAAGTTCTGCATGAATTGCCCATAACCACTGGCAAAGTCCAAGATGTACTGCATGCAGAAAGTCCACAAAAACCACAAGATAAAAAACGTATATTTCAAATGGACAGTTTAGGTTTCTTGTAGCATATAACATCCTCTACACACTCAGCGGACCTTATCTTCACTCCTGCTCAATCATTACATGTCTGAAAATTATGTCCAATTTTCCTGTTTCCTAGACTGATCATTCAGTCATTCTCTTCTGTAGATTTAATGTTTATACTCCCTAAATCAGCAGAGATTGGGAAAACTATAAAGGATATCTTTTCCATCAATCAAGGTTCCCCTACCACTATCCCATTTTCTTTCCAGCAGTTTTTAATTCTCAAGATCTGAATACTCACATTAAATCCTAGAACTCTAGCCTTTGCCTTGGATGAACGAGCCCCAAAGAAATCACTTGAGATTAAACCCACTCATGACAACAACTGGTTTCATCTTGGTCTTTGACTTATTTTACTTTATTTTATTTATTTGTCACATTTTTCTATACCACCCCTTCTGAAGATCAAGGGCGGTTTACAATAAAACGAACAAGTTACATATAACAGAATCAAGAGTGTAGCAGTACAGATAACTATATACATATGAAACTATGAACATGATTTACATAAGTCAGACTTGCATATTTGTATTTTTCTTAAATGGGCATTTAGAGGGTTATAATTCCATTGATATGACCTCGGTGAACTTTGAGAGATTCAGTGTATGCATGGTACTTATGAAAAGCCAAGGCAGGCTGAGAACCTTTACTAAAAGATTAAACATTTAAACCACCTTCATCTAGTAAAGTTAAGCATAGAGAATACTGCATTGATAAACGAGGCTAGAAAATCTTACTACTCAATCTTGATGGTCTTAAAGGCCTCCCAGGCAAGGAAACTTTTTCAATCTATTTGCCTCAATCATCAAGAAGCCTCCCTCATCAATCTCTCCCGAGGACTTAAAACTATCTCCAAATATTCTGACCTTTTTCTTTACTTCTAAAGTCCTAAATATGAGAGCATCATTGCATTTTAACCTTACTCCTTTTTCAATCACCACCTCTCCTACCTCACCTAAACTAGCTTCTTGGGCCTCATTCAATCCTGCAACCAATTTCTCTTTATATGCAACTCTTAATTCAAAAATGCAATGTTGAGTCAATGCTGACTCCTAGCAACCCAGCAGTCCATGGATTTTCTTGGTAAGGTGTGATCAGAAATAGACCCCAGGCCTTTCTTCCTAGGCAATGGAGGGTAAAGTAACTTGCCCAAGGCAACAAGGAGTGCCAATGCGAATTGAACACTGGTCTCCAGGCTACTGCTCTAACCACTAGGCTACTTCTCCACTCCAAACTCTTAGGTCCATAAAATCTTAATACACCTCTGCAGGCTGCTTTTCTCTGACCCTAATCAAAAATAAGAATCAGGGCTCAATTCATTCCTCTTGGAAATCATTAACAGTTTTTCCTCAGGAATCTTTTCTTTAGTTTGGAAACATGCTTTAACTCATTCCCTCCTTAAATGAACCACACTTGACCTCTCATTACCAGAGAATTATTGTTCCATTTCTCATCTTCTTTTTCCTTTCAGGGTGATGGAGAAAGTGGTTCGCTCTCAGTTGTCCTCTTTCCTTGGGAAAACTAATGCATTGCATCCCTATCTATTAGGTTTTAGTCCTGGTAATTTCACTGAAACACTCTTACACCAGCTTATTAATGATCTACAGTGAAGAACAGATCAACATTGACTTGTGTCACAGCCCCTCCTAGTGGCAGCATTCAGTAAGGAGAGGGTGGACACTTATTGTTGGTTGAAGAAGGAAAACTTCTTTAGACCAGGTGCATCATGGTCTTTGTAGTCCCACTTCATAAAGAAAATAGTTGTGAGCCTTAGGCAGGGTTAAACATATACGGTTTTATTCCCTTTGTTGCGCAAAGGTTCTCCAGGAAACAAAACAGAATGTACCTTACTTCAGGTTTATGCCAAAATATTTACAAAGTCAGTAACTGTTACAGACGCTTCACAGTTCTTTGCATTCAAAGAGGTTTTCAACACCAAGAGGAAAAACAAACATAAACTTCTTCTTCCAGTTCAACAAAAGCAGAAATGGTAATTTTAAAGTATGTCCTGTTGGTCAGTACTCTATAAGGGACTCTACACTCTTGGCAACACAGAGTGAGCAGTCCATCAGGTGCTCTAACAGCAATGGGTCTGGTTCAACCAACTCTATTTGCATGGGCTCCTGTTCAGCCGTGGTGTCAGCTAATCCTGAGCTTTCCCTGGATAAGGCAGGTTGTAGTTCAGTAACTCTATCTAATATTCTTCAGCCTTGCTGGTCTTGCTTTGGCCAATAACTGATATGGCTTTTTACTATGCCTCTCTGTAAAGGTTTTAAAAGCCTTTCCCAGCTTTGTTTCCTAGCTGTACGGCTCTCTGGGTTATAAGCTTTTCTAGGACCTGGCTCACTTCTTGGAAAGGAAATATCACTGTACCTTGGACCCCTGAGACATGCGCTGCTGGTATTTCTTCTACCGGGTACTCTCCTTCTATAACCGTCTTCCCTGAAGACCTGTTCCTGGAGCTTTCTGGAACGGGCTTGTTCTCCCTGGAACTTAGCTCTTCCTGGTAAGTACTGCAAGCTTCTCTGCCTTTCAGTATGTGAGGTTCCACCTTCAGGTCCTCTCTCAGATTCTCTCTCAGATCCTTTCTCTGGTTCTCCCTGAACTCGAGATCCTCCCTCCAGTCCTCTCTGCTTCCTTCCTTCTGAGCACTGTTTATAAAGCCATTTCTCCCCTGAGCTTCCTGGCTCTCTACTCAGGTGTACTTGATTAGCTCCTGCATTATCAAAACTTGAGTGTGTCAGCTTGGCTTCTGTGGCCTCATGCTTGCTCCCTCTAGCTGCACTTTTAGGTAACTGCACCCTCTGTGAGTCAGTTGCTTTATAAGAAACAGTGTTTTTTTCTAAGTCTATCGCTTCTGTGGCTTCAGCTTCATCACATATCCCCCCTCTTAAGATATTACGGGCTGGCCTTGCCTCGCCTGCACAGCACGTAATCCGAGACATGGCGTCTGCATTGAGGTGCAGTTTGTTGGCGGAAATCTACACCGCATAATACAGGTGCCTTACAAAGTTTCCCCTTCAACATCATGAAAGCCTCCTCGGCCTCTGTGGTCCATTGTATCCGGTTTGGGGCATTTTTCCTTAACATGTTTGTAAACACGGCGCTTTCCTCAGCGAAATGAGGAATGAAACGCCTATAGTAGCCTATAAGCCCTAGGAAACTCCTCAATTGCTTTTTGTTTTGTGGCATCGGAAAATCCCTAACGCTTTCTACCTTGTTTAACAGTGGCTGGACCATACCCCGTCCTACTAGGTGGCCCAAATATTTGACCTCTTGTGCTGAAAACATGCATTTTTCTGGATTTAATGTTAGGCCAGCTTGCCTCATTGCTTGTAGCACCGCTTTTACCTGGGGTAAATGCTGGCTCCATGTTGAACTGTGGATGACAATATCATCCATGTACGCGACGGCATACTCTTGATGGGGACGTAAGACCAAATCCATCAATCGCTGACAAGTTGCCGCCGCATCATGCAGCCCAAAAGGCATTCTTCTGAATTGAAACAGCCCCACTGGTGTGCTGAAAGCTGTCTTGGGACGTGACTCTTTCGTCAAGGGGATTTGCCAGTATCCCTTGGTCATATCGAGCGTGGTGAGGAACTTCGCCTGCCCCAGTCTATCCAAGAGCTCTTCAATGCATGGCATTGGATAGGCATCAAACGTAGATACCGCATTAACCTGGCAAAAATCAATGCAGAATCTCATTGTGCTGTCTGGTTTGGGCACCAGGACAATGGGGCTGCACCAAGGACTTCAAGATTCTTCTATGACTCCCATTCTTAGCATCTCGTGCACCTGAGCCACCTCTTCTAGCTTCTTGGCCTCAGGAAGCCGATAGGGCCTCTGTCTGATCACTTTTCCGGGCGGCGTTATAATTTCGTGGGCGACTAGCTCCGTTTTGCCAGGAATAGGTGTCAAAACATCATCAAACCTTTCTAATACTCTGGCCAACTCTTGCCTCTGTATTAGAGAAAGTTCCTCACTTACCCGTGGCTCGGGCTTAGTTCTGCAATCGTCTAAAAGTGGGCCTAAATCTTCATCTACTTGTTCCTCGCAAGTGGCGGTTAACCTTTTTACGTCGGTTTGACCGGTGAACCCGAACCCTCCGGTTCCACAGCCTGTAGGGGTTACCATGGGTACTTCCTCTAAAACGGGAAAGCCATCTCTCTTGCATATGAGTTGTGCTATGCGGTCTCCTATTTTTACCTCAAAGTCTTCTCCCGCAAAGTTAAAGAGCAAGATTTTTATGGCGCCTCTATAATCAGGGTCTATTACACCCGCCCCCACGTCTATAAAATGTTTGAATGCCAGGCCAGAGCGGGGCACAATACAGCCATAACATCCTAGGGGTAAGTCTATTTGGAGGCCTGTGTCTATTAAAGCTCTTCCATGCTTGGGGATGATTTGGTTTACCGCACTGTATAAATCATATCCAGCGGCCTGAGCCGAGGTTCGCTGTGGACCCTGTGCTTTTGCAGACATTTTGCAGAATTTTAATACAAATTTTGGTTTACTCACAGACTCTCTTTTTACCTCCCGATCAGTCTTTGGAGCTTTTTCAAAGAGTGGGCTGGGAACCATAGCTATTTTGGATGGGGATTTTCTAGACACCAGGGCTTCCTAGGGAGATAGTCCCTTTTCCAACCCCTTTTTAAACTGGGGCCAGTCCCTACCTAGCACCAAATCGTGAGGTAATTTTGGAACTACAGCTAGTAATATATCCTTTTCTATCCCTAAACCTTTTACTACCAAGTTGTATATAGGATAGAAAGAAGAAGTACCGTGAATGCATTTAATTTTTACTTTTCCTTCTGCTCGATTCGGTGCGGACTCAGCTTGATCTTCAATTGTGCGCCATAGCTTTTTAGAGATCATGCTCTGGTCTGCACCAGAATCGAGAAGAGCATTCGCAGATATACCTTGCTCTTTGACCTCTAACAAAAATCCTTCTCGCAACATTTTTGTATTTTCACTTAGCAGTGCAGTACGCGACTTACATTCACTCTTTAGATGCCCTATTTTCCCACAAAGAAAACATCTCTTTTTCTCAGAGTGATTTCCTGGCATAGGCCTACCAGTTTCCAAACCTCCTGGTTTATACCTTGAGATCCTTTCTGATGACTGCATCATAGCCTCTACTGCCGTTTTTGAAGCTTCACCACTTTTACGAGTAGCCAATTGTGCTTCAAAATACCTTTCTGTTAATAGGATTGCTTCTTCAGTGGTACGGCAGTTCTGCAGTATCAGGAAGGTCTGCACCTCCTGGGGCACAGCAGTCATGAATTGCTCTAATACAATAACATCAACTATGGTGTCAATGCTCTTACTCTCGGGCCTCAACCACTTTATCGCCAGGCTCTTAAGCCTTTTACCTAAAGCTTTTGGTGTTTCTCCCGCTTTAAGTCGGGTAGCTCTTAGCATCCGGTTGTACACCAAAGGAGTTAAGCCAAGGCGGTCCCTTACAGCCTTCATTACTTCTGCGTAATCATTCGCTAGGGCTGCGGGCATAGCTTTATATGCCGACAACGCCTCTCCTGTGAGTGAGGTTGCTAGGCGTATAGCCCATTGCTCTTTTGGCCATCCTATGGTATGCGCTATCCTATCAAAGGATTCCAAAAAGTCGTCAATGTCATTGCTAGGTGACAACTTTCCCAAAGTCAGTGTCTCATAAGACCATGGTCCTACCCCACTGTTGCTGGCTATAGCATTTAGTCCTTGAAGAGAAGGAGCTGCTGCTTGTGCTGTCTTCTGTTGAGCTAACCAAGCCTCCATCATCTCCAACACGGGCTTTTGTTGCACCTGCATGGCCGACACCGCTTATTGCTGCGCTTGGCAAGCCATCTCTCGTTGCTTATCAAATTGTACCGCCATCCACTGTAGGATCTCCTTTGGGTCCATGGAGACCACTTCCTAGAGAGAAATGTAGAGAGAGAAAAAAAAACCCAAGTGTGGCACTGGCACTCTTTTGTCAGTCCCCCCCCCCCTTTTTTTTTCCTTTTTTCTCAATACCCACACCTGAATCCACCACAGGTTATTCACAATTACATGTTACCTGCTTCAGGTGTTGACTCATGCCTTGAGCAAACGATGTGTCCAACGTCCTCCAGCAGTACTGGTGACAACACTTCCATCTTCCACTCAGTGCTTCTTTTCCTTTGAACTTGGCAGTTTCTTCTTTTGCTTCCCAACAAATATCCTAAAAACTACGCCATTATGTCACAGCCCCTCCTAGTGGCAGCGTGCAGTAAGGAGAGGGCGGACACTTAGGGGTATGTTTACTAAACTGTGGTAATCGTGAATAACGCGCGTTATGTAACGTTAACGATCGTTAGCGCATCATAACGCACGTTATGATGCGCTAACGATCGTAATGCTCCGCGGCACGGTAAAACACTGCAGAAGGTGGAGAGAGGGCGGAGTGAAGGGGTCAGTGGGAGGACAGTGGACGGGGAGAGGCTTCCCTCACACTAACGCACTGATTTTCAGAGCTGAATTCCAACGCGAATGAAAACCTGCCGTTAAATGCACATTACAGGGGAGAGAAACCATTTCAGTGTCAGCAATGTACAGCCCAGGCAGGGAAACCAAAAAACAGTGATAAGTGTGATACACATGCACAGAATAAAAGGGCACAGAAACACTGAAAATGACCTCAACAAACTGGAAAAAAACCATAACCAAGCTGGCCAATAGTGGTATTAATGAGAAACAGCAACCCCCCCCCCCCCCAAGAAAGCTCCATAGAAAAGATATAAATCGTGGAAGGGTCTACACTCCGTCCCCCATACAAGGTGAATGAGCCCACAGTGAAATAGCGCTGCTCAGGGTTTTCCACTCCATCGGACAGGGTTCCTATGGCGTGCACATGTCCCGCAACATCAGGGCGGGCATGTCAGAACAGCAACTGGACATATGCCGGAAAAGGGGATATAGAGGGCCACAGGTGGCACATCCTGTGGTGCAGCTGGGCCACGGTGCAGACTAGGATGATGCCTAGCTGGCCCATACGAATGCTGAAACAGCAGAGCAGCCAAACAGCAACTGCTGAAGCCCCAACATGGGCATGACTGTGTTTCCCACAGTGTCACAGGGGATAGTACCCAACAGCTACCCCCAAGGGCACAGAACATTGGCAGGCGGGGGGGGGGGGGAGCGTGGACGTCTATGCAGGCACCCCGACCCCAGAACCCACACCATAGGCAGCCGCCTACCTGCACACTGGATGGCCTGAGACTGCGCACCACCAGCAGAAGGGCATGTCAGCATGGTGGCTGAAGGATACAGGTGGTGGAGGGGGCAGTGGCAGCTGCCCAGAGCAGACCGTGGCCTAGCCCTGTGTAGGTGGGTGCCATGTACTGCAACAGACGGGCCCTGTCTGATGAACAGTCGTGGTATCACCAAGGAATGTACTGACTCTGTGACAACAAGGTGGTGCAGTGCACAAAACCAGTGTATTCAGAAGCAAAAGGTCACAGGTTCAAGTCCCAGCTGTGGTTCCTACCAACCCAGTCCCCATATTTTACCCACTACTACAACATGCTAATACAGACAGCACCTTTATTGCAGATGACGTAAACATGTCCAAAACACCTACATTTTACCCTACAGAGCACAGACACTATAAACATGCACATTACCTAGAGCAGAGCCTCCCAAATGCAGTCCTGGGGGCCAAACACCATTCAGGTTCCATGCTGCCTCTGATAAAGATGCCTGTGCTGCATTTCTATGCGCCACCCCCATGGTATGCCCGCCGTGATGTTGCGGGACATGTGCACGCCATAGGAACCCTGTCCGATGGAGTGGTGTATTCGGGTGTCTGCGCGCGTTCTTAAGCTTAACGAGCAGTAACGCGCCCTGTAACGATCGTTGCTGTGCGGCGCCTTATAATGCGCCTTAACGCACATTATTGGTAACGATGTACCGCCCATGTCCTTTTTTGGCATTTCTTCTACTAACGCGGCTCCTAACGCAAATCACACTAACGCAGTTTAGTAAACATACCCCTTATTGTTGGTTGAAGAAGGAAAGCTTCTTTAGACCAGGTGCATCATGGTCTTTGTAGTCCCACTTCATAAAGAAAATAGTTGTGAGCATTAGGCAGGGTTAAACATATACGGTTTTATTCCTTTTGTTGTGCAAAGGTTCTCCAGGAAACAAAACAGAATGTACCTTACTTCAGGTTTATGCCAAAATATTTACAAAGTCAGTAACTGTTACAGGCGCTTCACAGTTCTTTGCATTCAAAGAGGTTTTCAACACTAAGAGGAAAAACAAACATAAACTTCTTCTTCCAGTTCAACAAAAGTAGAAATGGCAATTTTAAACGCGCGTTATGATGCGCTAACGATCGTAAAGCTCCGCGGCGCGGTAAAACACCGCAGAAGGTGGAGAGAGGGCGGAGAGAAGGGGTCAGTGGGCGGAGAGTGGACGGGGAGAGGCTCCCTTCACACTAACGCGCTGATCTGAAGAGCTAAATCCCAACGCGAATGAAAACCTGCCGTTAAATGCACATTACAGGGGAGAGAAACCATTTCAGTGTCAGTAATGTACAGCCTAGGCAGGGAAACCTAAAAAAAGTGATAAGTGTGATGCATGTGCACAGAACAAAAGGGCACATAAACCCTGAAAATGACCACCTGCACGGACAGAGTGGCCACAGCATGTCCTGATGGGAGGTCACTCTCACCCTGACTGAGCAGTGACCACGGCATGGCTAGGTTCCCCCATAGTGCTGTATAGTATTTCTCTCATGTGATATTTATGGGTTCTCTTTTGCGGCCTGATCACTGATCTATTTGCTTGGTGTATCTGCTGACCTCCCAGTTTTGGGTACACGCATCTCCTCTAGGACCATGTATTATGGACTAGCTAGCAGACTGTATGCAGCTAGTGTGTGTGTTGCTGGAACACCTTGCAGGGTGCAGCGGCTTGCTGCTGGAGAATGTCAGATGGGGGGGGGGGCAGCTGTGCATTTCCAGGCCTTCTGTCTGCTATTGCTTTATGGATGTGTACAGCTCTGCATTGCCTGCTCTATAGGGTGTTTGATCCCTAGCAGGACTGGGGTGATGGTCCCCTCTACTGCCACCATTGCAGGGGGGGTAGAAAGTGGATCTGTTGGCGGGAGATCCTTTCCCCCACCCTGAGCCCCAGAGGGTGTGTTGGGTGGTGGTATGTAATCTCTCTGTGGGTCCCAACACCCCCCCCTTCACTTACATCATGTGACCATGGCACCCACACAGGGTATGCACTTTTCTGGGTACATCATAGTCCACAAGGGCTAAATGTGACATACAGATGAACACAGGCATATCCTAGGGGTGTTTGCAAGGACTACCTATCACACATTGGCACTGATGGGGACCTGCAGCATAGCCTATCTCAGCAAAGCCAGGTGCTGTGAGAATGGTGCTGGGCACCATACCTCTCCCTCAGGGTGAGCATAGGACCCGCACACTGTGACAGTCTGTAGCTACTCTGTGCCACTAACACACACCGTCGGCACCCCCTACCAGGCTGAGGTGCTGTGGGGTGCATACCCCATCTTGTGATCATCTGTAGACTGCTGATTTACATGTGCTGTGCATCCTGGGTACGGATGGGTTGACCCTATCCTGAATGTGGGTGTGGTGCCGTGCAGTCCTCCTGTAGCCAGCCAGGTGTTTGTTAGCAGCTCTAGCCCACTGGTTACTTCAGTGCCTGTGGAGCCAGAGGTCATGGGTTCAAAACCCACAGTGGGGTTCATCAATAGGGCCGTCTTAGGCATTGTCTATTTTTATTGTATATTAGTGCTGCTAGCAGAAACACCCTCAGGGTACTGTCACCTTAGGGTGGCTCATAAAGCACCCTATAAAGCGCCTTATAAGGTGCCTTATATGGTGTCCTATGGGGACATTATAGGGTGCCTTGGCAGACAGCGCACTTTATAATGTGCCCTATGGAGTGCCTTCTAGGGTGCCTGATGTGGCACCTTAGGTTACGCCATTGTGAGGGTGTGTTTGCTGGCAGCACTATTAAAGTACAACTAAACTTCCTCACAGCCCAATACTTAACCCTTTCCAGGCCAAGCCCAAAACATTCGGGATCCAAACTTCTGCCTAAATATTCCTATCAAATGGTATATAATACATGACCATGGCAGAGGGAACGTCACTATTGGAACATATTGAATAAGATGGGTACAATTTTCCTGAAATATGCAAACATTAATCCGGCTGCAGAATGTGGATTAAAATATTATAGTAGGCCTTCAAAGAGTTACACATGACACCTCAGCCAGTCTTATTCATTAGGCACACTGGGGAATGAAACCCATGACCCTTGTACCATCAGTCTGTGTAGTAACCATTGTGCTACAGCTCTGTTTCTGTATTTGGGTGTCTGCATGCCTTCTTAAGCTTAACGCGCAGTAACACGCCCTGTAATGATCGTTGCTGCGCGGCACCTTATAATGCGCGTTATCGGTAACGATGTACCGCCCATGTCCTTTTTTGGCATTTCTTCCACTAACGCGGCTCCTAACGTGAATCACACTAACACAGTTTAGTAAACATACCCCTTAGAGACTGGGCATCCAAATTGTAGATGAAATTTAATGTGGACAAGTGCAAAGTGATGCATGTAGGGAAGAATAAGCCAAACTATAGATACACAATGCTAGGTTCCGCGTTAGAAGCTACCACCCAAGAAAAGGATCTGGGTATGATTGCAGACCATGCGCTGAAATCTTCTGTTAAGTGTGCAGTGAAGGCCAAAAATGCAAACAGAATGTTAGGAATCATTAGGAATGGAATAGTAAATAAAAAACAAAGGATATCATAATACCTCTGAATCACTTCATGGTGTGGCTGTATCTTGAATATTATGTGCAATTCTAGTTGTTGCATCTCAAAAAAGATATAGCGGTCTTAGAAAAGGTACAGAGAAAGGCAACCAACACGATAGGGGATGGAATGATTCTCCTATAAGGAAAGGCTAAAGAGGTTAGAGCTCTTCAGCTTGGAGATGAGATGGCTGAGGGGAGATATGATAGAGGTCTATAAAATCCTGAGTGGAGTAGAACGAATAGATACAAATCGATTGTTTATGCTTTCAAAAAATACAAGGACTAAGAGACACTCCGTGAAGCTACAAAGTAGTATATTTAAAACAGATAGCAGAACTATTTTTTCTTTCAATATATGATTAGTCTTATGATTGCCAGCAGATGTGGTAAAAGCAGGAAGTGTAACTGGTTTAAAAAAAGCTTGGACAATTCCTGGAGGAAAAGTCCTTAAATTGTTATTAAGGTACTCCAAGAGAAAACTGTTTATCCCTGGGCATAAGTAACATGGAAATGGCTACTTTTGTGGTACTTGTAACCTGGATTGACCACTGTCAATGCAATGGGCTTGATGGATCTTTGGTCTGGCCTAGTATGTCTGTTTTTATGTTCTTATGATTCTTCGGTGACATTTGATATGCAAATGTCTGTGGTCCTCAAGTCCTCATTCTTTACCTCTGAAAAATTCATACTTTCTTATAAATAACTAACCTTGTACTAAACTGCCTGGACGATTGGAATTCTCTCTATTATTGCTTAAAGCAAACCTCATTCAATTGCATCCATCTTCTCCAGAGGTCTGCAGCCAGAAAATTAAACCACAGTTCATCAATACTGAAAACTTTTCACTGGCTTCCAGTATCAGTCATGATGCAATTTAATATTTGCCTACTTATACATATATACAACAATCCCTTTGTACTTATCTAACTTGCAGATCACTAATACCGTATCTCATCCTATTCGCTTCTACCACAACCAACTTCTTCTTCCTCCTATTTATAACTGCTATCTGGAAATAACTGTACCTACTGCCTTATTGTGCTAGGGCTCATCATCTAAGAAGGGAGTCAAATTCTACCTGCTTCATATTGGCTCTAAAAACCCATTTATTTACCATGGCATTTGGGGAGCTCCCAGACGTAGCCTAGGATGAGACCTAAATTAATTATCCTCCTTCCCTTCTCTCTCTCTCTCTCTCTTCTCTTTCCTGCCACTCTGTTTAAATTAATGTAGACTTTCTTTCTTTTCACCACTTTATTCAATTATTGTACATGTTTGTATTGTTATTTTGAATTATCCTTCATAGGCAGAAAAGCAGTATTTCATGCACTTGACTAAACTAAACTAAATTGAACACAAGGGCCTTAAGACCCTCAGGGATAAGCCACTGAAGCACAACAGCAACTTTGCTGGGATCCATCTCAAAGCCAATACTAAGAAATTTATTTCTCATCTTCAGCGAAGAGTTGGTGTTGCTGTAGCCAGTGAAGGACCTCCTAACATGCCATCTATGGATGGCCAGATCTGGACTGAAAATCAGGATATCATTGAGGTAGCCCACCACATACTGTAAAGAAGATTTGGGAAAATATCATTTACAAAGTCCTGAAAGATGGCTGGGGCATTAAAAAGGCCAAATGGTATCTCAGTATACTCATAATGGCCGTGCCTTGTGTTAAAGGTATTCTTCCACTCACTGCTTTGCCTGATCCAGTAGAGGTTGCAAGCCCCACGAAGATCCGACCTAAAAAAATATCTTGGCACCTCAGAGCTGGTCAAACAGTTCAGAGATGAAGGGCAGGGATACCTGTCCTTAGTAAAAATACTTTCAAGGCTTTTAATCCATGTAAAGCCTGAGGGACCCATTCCAGATCAGGGATATATATATATATATATATATATATATATATATACACGACCACAAGGTCGACCACAAGGTGGCATCATACCAGGCAGCACAATAATTCAAAGACATGATCATATTTGCTGAGCCTGGGAAGAGTCTTGGCTTTCTTCCTGCAGAAAACATTGGTAAGCGAGTGATATTCTGCCGAAAGGCCGAGAAGCACCTTAAGGGCAGAGGTTATGAGAACAGGTTCCCTGGGTCTCGGATCAGCGACATAAAAAAAATGATGAAAACTGCCATTTTAAAGAATAAATCAAAACAGTAAACCCTGGAAGGTGGTATTCAATCCTCAAACATCTCAACTCGATTAGAATACCAGAAATCCCCACACAATCATAAATTTTTTCTTCTGGAATTGGTAACCTTGGTCCTCACTCGTAATTATCTTTTGTTCGAAGGGTTTTTTTTTCAACAAGTGTTCGGCATTGCCATGGGTGCCACGGTGGCTCCCTCTATTGCCACTTTATATATGGCTGATGTGGAAGAACGTTACATCTATCCTTCGTCCTGGTTTACTAATGTGGTCATTTGGAAACGTTTCTTGGATGACACATTTTTTGTCTGGACATCTGATATGGCTTCTTTAAATGCTTTTTTGGCCTGGCTTGATACTATTAAAACTCATATTAAGTTCATTGCCCATATTGCTGTGGACCGCTTGGAATTTTTGGACATGCTGATATATCGGGAAGGTTCCTCATTATTGACTACTTTATATAGGAAGCCGGTACAGCGCAATAGTTTATTAAATTATGGGAGTTTTCATCCTGAGCCTTTTTGGAAGGGTTTGCCTTTTGGACAGTTTTTGCGAATCCGTCGGCTGTGCACAACGGTGGCTCAATTTAAACATCATGCGATTGATTTGAGGTCTCGTCTTTTATCGAAGGGATACCCTTCTGTGGTGGTGTCCCGGGCATATCGTAGGGTCCTCTATTCTCATAGGGAATAGGTTTTGGACACTCTTTCAGTCTCGAGTTCTTCTAAGGAACCAGATGCTCAGTTGACTGGTGTATTACCTTATATGAGTCACTCTCGAGCGGTGACTCGCATATTGATGAAACACTGGCCGGTTCTGTCCCTGAACCCTTGTTTCAATAAGCCCCTATGTATTGCGTATACCCGGGGACGAAATCTTCGTGATGTTCTTGTGAAGGCTTCAGTGGAAGGTGACCGCCTGGAGTGCCCCGTGGCCAGATCGGGGTTTCATTCACCTTGTAATGCCTGCGGATATTGTGACAATACTCTTTCTGGCCCTTCGTGGTCGGATTTGGCCTCTAAAAAAACTTTTTATCGCCGGTGGTGTACTTCTTGTACCTCCTCATATGTGGTCTATTTTTTGCAATGTCCTTGTCCGATGTGGTGTGTGGGGAGCACCACTCGTCCATTTAAGAATCGATTGGGCGAATATGCATCGAGACTCCACCAATCCATCATCACGGCCCCGGTGGTACAACATTGCTTGGAACAGAACCATACTTTTCAACATCTGCTGTGGACAGTGATTGATCATGTCCCTGCGGACCCTAGGGGGGGTGATCGGGTGGCGAAGTTGCGTCGCCTCGAACAACGTTGGATATTTACCCTTGGGACTGTCACCCCTCAGGGTCTTAATCGTGAAATTGAGTGGTTGGGACTTTAACATTTTGGATGCTTACGTTGACAACTCCGTCACTGAGGGATCCCGTGAAGTTGTGGGGTATCCCTCTTGTGATTGGTTCACTTCTAAGGGGGCGGTTCTTGTTGTTAGCCTATCTTGAGAGGTCATCCTTGATATCAGCAGCCTGGGCTTCGGCGTTTTTTGTCAGTTATAGAAGAGTGGGACACACTGCATTTGTCTGGAACGCTTGAAGCAGGGGTTTTCTTCAACCCGAAATGTGCACGTCTGTGCCAGCTGATCACCTAAGTGTGGTTTTAATTTTTTTGGACTGTTGAATTGCTACATCAATAAGCATTAATTAAAAAAATTAATAAAAGGGGTATGTACTGCAGGAGAGGGGGAGTGTAATTCTCTTCCTCTGGTGGTTTATACCCGAGAAGAAAAAAGAAGAAAAAATTTATGATTGTGTGGGGATTTCTGGTATTCTAATCGAGTTGAGATTTTAAAGAATAAAGCAGTTTTATTAAGAGATATAGTAAAAGAGCATTATTGTGGAGTTGCTCTCTGCTGTGTTTCTTGATCTTTCTTTCCATGGGAAGTGCTTAGAGCTGTGAATCCATGCTGGAAAGACACTGCATAAACAATAGACTAATATGCATGCTTTACTCCATATATGCCAAAGTCATTGTTAAGGATTTTTTCCAGGTACAGCTTTAGTCCTGCTAAACAGCAAGCATAATGATTGCATACACACTGATCATGATTAAGCTTTACCATCAGATTCCTCTACCCATCTCAACTAACAAAGCATTCCTATAGATCTTAGTTGAAACATCAGTGTAAGGGGGTTCTAAAAGTGTCCCTTAGCAATAATGTGGTAGCAGGGATGCTTCATTCCGTTATGGGGCCTTGAGCAAACTTTCAAGTATGGGCTCTCACCCCCGTTTGATCTGTGAAAGGGAATATTCCACATACACCTTGTTTCAGTGGAAGCTACAACTGATTTGTTGAAGAGACGTGAGGGTTCACCCAGGAATAATTCATGGGCGTATTTTTTTGGGGGGGGGGTGAGAAGGGCTTTGCCCCCCAGATGAGTAGCCCTGATGATAACTGCGATGCTTGTCTGCCCAAAGGGATCGCCATGGCACAGTCTCCTTCTATCTGTCTGCAGGA
This sequence comes from Ichthyophis bannanicus, assembly GCA_033557465.1. Classification (NCBI taxonomy): domain Eukaryota; kingdom Metazoa; phylum Chordata; class Amphibia; order Gymnophiona; family Ichthyophiidae; genus Ichthyophis; species Ichthyophis bannanicus. The sequence goes on from CM066035.1 coordinate 260,312,156, forward strand.
GATCAGATCCCCATGGGCAGAAGAGAAGGGGATGACCGCGATCACAGCCCAGAGACAAGCAGTCTGCCTGTGGGGATCTAATCTCCTGTGGGCAGAAGAGAAAAGGGAAGCCTGCAGCACAATAGGTTGAGTGTGTGTGTGTGTGGGGGGGGGGGGGGTAGGAGAGTTCAAGTGATGTAGAGAAGGCAGGGACAAGTCAATGGGATAGAGGGCCTATTTAAAAAAGGAGGATGGGAGATTTTAGGGTAGGGGCTGGGAATTCTAGGGGGGGGGGGTTGGTGAAGGCGGAAGAATCTGGAAGGGTAACAGAGGAGGGGAGGAGGGAAGGGGAGGAGAGGAGTTTGGAGGGGAGGAATAAGTGCAAGGTATTGCCAAAAGGTGCCTCCCCCCAGAATACACACAAGCACCCCATCCCTACCCCTATACCACACATGGGGGCACCCCACCTCTGCATGACAGAAATGCACATACACAGGCACCCTCCCTCAACACGACAAACATAGACACACATACCTCACCTCCGCACCATACACACATACAGTCACCTCACCTCCGCACCATACACACAAACAAGGGCACCCCACCTCTGCACCATACACACAAACAAGGGCACCTCACCTCCGCACCATACACACATACAGGCACCTCACCTCCGCACCATACACACATACAGGCACCTCACCTCCGCACCACATACACACATACAGGCACCTCACCTCCACACCATACACACATACAGGCACCTCACCTCCGCACCATACACACATACAGGCACCTCACCTCCGCACCACATACACACATACAGGCACCTCACCTCCACACCATACACACATACAGGCACCTCACCTCCACACCATACACACAAACAAGGGCACCTCACCTCTGCACCATACACACATACAGGCACCTCACCTCCACACCATACACACAAACAAGGGCACCCCACCTCTGCACCATACACACAAACAAGGGCACCTCACCTCCGCACCATACACACATGCAGGCACCTCACCTCCGCACCATACACACATACAGGCACCTCACCTCCACACCATACACACAAACAAGGGCACCCCACCTCCGCACCATACACACAAACAAGGGCACCCCACCTCTGCATGACAGAAATGCACATACACAGGCACCCTCCCTCAACACGACAAACATAGACACACATACCTCACCTCCGCACCATACACACATACAGGCACCTCACCTCCGCACCATACACACAAACAAGGGCACCTCACCTCCGCACCATACACACATACAGGCACCTCACCTCCGCACCATACACACAAACAAGGGCACCTCACCTCCGCACCATACACACAAACAGGCACCTCACCTCCGCACCACATACACACATACAGGCACCTCACCTCCGCACCATACACACATACAGGCACCTCACCTCCGCACCATACACACAAACAAGGGCACCTCACCTCCGCACCATACACACAAACAAGGGCACCCCACCTCTGCACCATACACACATACAGGCACCTCACCTCCGCACCATACACACAAACAAGGGCACCTCACCTCTGCACCACATACACACATACACCACAGCCCAATGCTCCACTCACAGAAAGGCACCTACCACATCTCCCACACACAGACAGGCAGATCACCGTTGCACCACACACACATACAGACATTTAATATCTGCAGCTATAGTTGTTATCTGTTTTTCTGTCCAAAGATGCATCATGGTATAGAAACTCTGGCTCTGGTCTTGTGAGACTTGAGAACATGAAACCAGCTTGAGAGACAAGAGAGTGGGTGGATATGAGGAGGTCACAAGCACTGGCTCCTAAGATTTTGGCCTGGCTCCTAAATCCACACAAAATATGCCGAGGCCTGCAACAGAGGCTCTGCATGTTTAGAATTTGGATGCCAGCTATAGACTGCACAGCAATACAAATAAAGTCCCATCACTAGTTGCACCTCTCTGCTAGCTGCTGCTCTTAACATTTGCTGAGCAGTAACATGAGGCACAGTTCTCTCTGATCCCACATGCAGGCAATAGTGCCGCTACCCATGGTCTGGTCCCTCCCTTAATTCCTGTGATTCTTGTTCAGAAATGGACTGCACCTAATCACAATATTGCTGCCTCTGAGCAAGTGGCACTGAGATTGATGGAGGGGGAAGACTATGGGGAGAGGCTGTGCTGCCTGCTCAGCAAAATTGAGGTAAAATGTCATCTGCCTCCTCTATTTCTTGTGTTACACTGCATTCAGAGCTTGACTTGTTGGGGTTTCAATTTAATTTTGTCAACATATTTCTACTTCAAGTTTATTATAATTTATTCTGTACTTGGTGAGTAACAGTTCTAAGGTTCACTGCAATATTTATGGTGCTGCTCTTTTCTGGATAGGCTCCTTATTGCATTCATTTTAGAAGCTGGTGTCATTATGGTATGGTAGATTTGCATTATATGTCTTCAGTGACTTTTGTAGGGTTTTGTGTTAGTTCACAATCTGCCTGGTACTGGAGAGATCTTATATTGCTGTTAATGAGATGACAGATTTTTTTTTTCTATGGTGAAACGTCCTAGTTCTGCTCTGACCTACTGTTGGAGGAGGGGTTTCATTGGACATAAAAAAGATGCTCAAAAGAAAAAGAAAGAACCATAGCACAGTTTCTAATGCCAAAATAAAATTATGTGTAATTTATTTTGTTGTTAGAGGGAACCACAGCACAGTTTCTTTCTTCATATCCCTTGGCATGTGATCACCTTACCGGACTTTATATATATGGGTGTCAGTAGATTTTTAATCTTGGATTGCCAGACTAAATAACTAAACAGCTACAATTTGTTTGCTGCATTTTAATTATATAGCCTTGGAATATGTTACTTTCCCTTTTTTGGCAAAGCCACTGAATGAGAGTCTCTGCTTCCTGTTTGAGTATCTTGGGGATGCCGGTTCATCCCTTGCCTATTTGATATACTGGCTTCCTATTCACCTAGTGTTTTTATTTATTTGTTTTATTTTATTTTATTTATTTGTGAGGATTTGTTATACCACACAGTTGCAAGATGCTTCAAGGTGGTTTACAATGGAGGTCAATAATTATTTCAGAGACATCCAAAAAGTACAAATGTAAAGTGACAAGAGAGGACATGTACAAGATAAAAGGGATGAACGTCAAGGGAGAGGGCTGTGGTTGCAGAACAATGGAATACCAAGTAACACAAGGAGAAACTTGAGTTCTCATAGCATGGAGGGAAAACATGTGGAGTAGAGGGAGAGGGAAGGTGCTTTGGTAGGAAAGACCAAGAAGAGAATGCAACTACGTGCCGTTGAAGACCTGGGTAAACTTTTCAAAGGAAGATTCTTTATGGAGTTCAATAGGCATGGCAAGATAACCATAATAAATATGCAAATGATATGCAAATATGTCACCCCCACCCTTTGCACCCCTGAATGAAGCAGGAATAGTTCAAGCCCCAGGGAGTGGGTGCTCTGCTTTGAAAGAGGCTCTGTACCCAAGGTACAGGTAGTAGAGATTTTTTTCTTTAAGCTATAGCAAGAGGATTCTCAGTAGAAGCCAGAGGAGTGTGAGAGGAGCTCATTTTTGTGCTGGGAAACTGTCCGGCATTTTTCCAATGGAGAAGGAAGATTCATAGGTGTGTAGTCAAGTATCAAGAAAAGGAAGTGATCGTGTGGGCGCTCTCTAAAGAGTACTCTGAGAGGGGGGAAGTCAGGGAGTTAGAGGAAATCTCTGCTACTGATTTGATCTGTGTTAATATGACAAGAATTTATATTTCTGCTATGGATATTGGGAAAAAAGTGTATTTCTATTACCAGATTTTCATAATTTCATATCAGTAAAGTTTTACTTTTGCAGCAACCTCAAATCTGTGTAGCTGTGTGGACTGTATAAGTGGTAACTAAATCGTCTAGAGTCTTAAGGGTCCTAAAGCAAATTTTCTCCCTAGGTCAGAAAACCCAGAAGGCCTATCGGCACGACGGCCCCACCGCTCCCAGCTGCACTCTTATGACTGATGAAAGAGTGGAACGGGAGATACGTAAGAAAATCAATCAAGATACGTTTTTAAAGAGATGCTGCTTCCACCTCATCTTCCTACACAGAGAGCTGATTTGTCAGAGCTGGATCTAATCCTATACCAGCCACTGCTCCCTAGCCCTCAGCTCTGCAGATAACACAACACTGAAAGTGTTTAAAAATCAGCAAAAAGGCCTTTACGAAATAGGAGCTAGCAATCAGAAAGTGACTATATTACCCTTCAGCGTGGGCTGATTTATAAGACAAAAAAGCAGGCAAAGTTTTTCTAAAGACAAAGTAAGGTAACAGTAAGAAGATCCTACAGAGATGTTAGTGAACAGTGTTGCGTCCTTGCTATGAAACTTTGTTTTACAGTTACTGCCATCTGCTGGTACCTTAGTATTATAGGTCTCATCATATGTGACATATAGTATATATTATTATGAATGAAAAGAATGGCAATAATTTGGAGTTCTATAGCAGGGATTCACAGTCCTTTTCATGGTGGGACTCCCAAGACATTATTCCATGTCTCCAGGGCACTCACTCCCAGGAAGACTGCTCTTCATTTGAATATGAGGTGGGGATAGGTCGCTTTCTTTCTCTCAGGATCCCCTTCCTCTTCCCCTTCCCCTCCACCTCTCCTTCTCCCCTCTTTTTTTGTCTCTCATCTGTCCACCTTTCAATCTCTGAGCACTTTATCTTCCAACACGCCATCTTCCCTGGTCTCTTCTTTTGCTTCTCACCCCTCCCTCCTCCTAGTCCTCTCCATCTCTCTTCTATTATTCTTTCCTCCGTCTTCCCCAGTCCGCACTTCAGTGATTCCTACATTCTTCACTGGCCACTGGAATACTCTCCATGCTCGTCACAGAGCACACCCTATGTGGGCTGCAGGCAGGGCCAATGGATGAAGCAGGTGAGATGGGTTGCTACCCCGGTGGGGTGGGGCGGGTGGTGCTGCTGCTGCTGTCGCCATCACCACTGCCACTTTCATTATAGTGGGAATACAACTCAGCTCTTCCATAGCTGTTTTTTTTTCAGCTTCAAGAGAACTGCCAGTGGCTGCATCATCAGTGGGGAGCCCTGCCCCCTGTTCATATAATTGGATGGGGGACACCTTCCTTTGCTTAGCATTGCCTTGCCCAGGTGCCATGAAGCCCTACAATGCTGCTGGTTGCAGGAGTGACTTTTCTGTCATTAATACATGCAAAAAATGCACAAAAAGTATAAATCTTTAGTCACCAAAAATGGCAGCACAATTCAATATATGATTAAAAAAAAAAAAAACATAACGGATCTCAACTCTCTTCATGATATGCACCAACGCTACTGACTTAAATTGTCATCCTGTTCCCACAAAACTTATTTTCAGCATTCTTAATGCAGCATTCATAATTTATAATGATGGACTGTAAAACCTTTGACATGAAGATAAGACACATTGAATCAGACCAGACAGGACTCAATAAGGTCATTGGCTTCCTGTCACATTATAAACCACAAATATTTACAACCTGATCACCAACAGGACTCAACAAGTACATGTAATTTCTATCAAACTAGAAACTATAAACATTTACAAGCTGGTCACCCTCTGATCAACCATCTTTCCCTTCCCCTCTCTCCCCCATCTATGTAATGCTTTATTGATTACTGTATATTTATTATTTATTTATTTATTTATTACAAATTCTTATATACCGCGCTATTTAGTATCAGTGCGGTTTACACAGTAACATTTTGCATTAGAACAAGATCTTTTGCTTACATTGTAACAGGGATTGTAACTTGGAAGTAACAGGGTAACTATATACAGTTCAAACAAAGGAGCTTATAAATTATTTAAGTTATATTATGTATTAGAGTCGTAATGTAGTCATGCTGATTGTGAATGTGCCTAATGGTGAGTTTCTTTTGTAAATCACTGGGGGTTATGTTGTTAGTATATATTTTGGTTGTGGTTTTACATTTTCATTTCAATGCACTATGGTACTTGTAGTCCACATTGGAATCAGTACTGCAGGTCCCATAATGCATCAGGTTAAGATTCTCAGAAATTCAGGACTGGCTTAAAATCACACTCCTGGAACTGGGTAACTTGGCAACTCTGCATTTTCTCCTTTATTTCAACAAGTGAAAAATAATTGGTTCCTATAGGGATATAATTTCAATCTCTCTTTATTGTAAACATATATTTATGGTATTTCACATATGTACAATAAAGAATTCACCCCATGCAACTGTGTGTTTTAAAGATCAATTTGTTTGTTAGAGATAATTGCCTAGAGCAGTGGTTCTCAAACCCAGTCCTGGGGGCCCACCAGCCAGTCAGGTTTTCCGGATATCCACAATGAATATGCATGAGATGGATTTGCATATACTGGAAGTAGAAGGCATGCAAATCTCTCTTATGCATATTCATTGTGGATATCCTGAAAACCTGACTGGCTGGTGGGCCCCCAGGACTGGGTTTGAGAACCACTGGCCTAGAGGGAATAATTTACTAAGGCTTTTTCACCTTTTGGTGTCGATACAGAAAAAGTTTAGTAAATGTTATTATTGGATATACCAAAAAATAAAACCCACTCGAGGTAATCACAAGTCCATATACTATTAAGAAAGCAAACCCTCTTTACTTGAAAGAACGGTATAATATATTTTTTTGACGGATGTCACGATCAGGAGTGGATAATATCACACTCACCAAATCGCCATATCCTTTTACTCAATTTGATTCCAAAATGACACACTTATCTGGATGACAGAACTTTCAACAAGATTAGAACCCCACATGACCTGCACATTTTGGGCCACTGCTGCCAGCCCTGCTTCAGGTGCTGTGGGATGCAAGAAAATTCATTCAAGATCTCCGCCAAATCTTCTCAAATGCAAAAAGCTTGCCAAACAAACCACTGTTTAAATATCTGCTCAGTTACACATTAGCTGATGGACCTCATACATCTCTATATTGGAGCCACCTATCAGAAACGAGGGAAAACGCCATGTCATCAGGGATGCCCTCACCTTATTGGATGAGATTAAAACAAGCTGTGCCAATTGATTTCCAGGTTCAAGCCCTTGGGTTTGACAGTGTCAAGTTTAAAGATCCACCACTGTTCTCGCCATTGTAGCTTTTCCACCCAATCGCCACCCTGAGGATCGGAAGGTATATAATCAATAATCCACCAACATATATCTGAAAAAGCATGATGGTCAGACAAACAGTGTTCCACAATGGACTCTGAATGTGTTTCCATCCAGAGGTGGGAAGAGTGTTCACTCAGACAGGTCTTGATCGGTCAAGTGGTGCATCGTACATATAGCAGGTCACAAGGGTAACGAAGGACATATACTACATGGCTGGTCAAACAAGTGGTATGCCATTTCCGCTCGCTGGATCCTGCCAAGTGGCCCCCTCCTCCATGAGGCTGCAAAAATTACATGTACCACATGCAGAATGGCCCGCTTCACCACCAGAATTTCAAAGCTTCCCTGGCCAGTCTGTCCCTTATATTAAGAGTATCTACACCAGAAGGTAACATGTTTGAACCAAGGAGAGGTGTAAATCAAAGTCTCCTCCATTTCAGCCATGTAGAGGGTCGCTATGGAAGGCGCCGCTGTGGCCTCCATAGGAATACCAAATACTTGTTCAAAGAAGACCCCATCAACAAAAAATAATTACGGACCAAAACCATCCTGATCAATTCTAACAAAAACTCCCTAGGTATGCGCGGTGGTGCCAGGTGAAAAGAGGATTGGAGCAAACCCAATGCTTCATCCTGATTGATGTTGGTGTAAAGAGCATTAACGCCCAGCGTCACCAAGAGTGCATTGTCCATTGAACCCTGTAAATGAGAAAGCTGAGCCAAAAATTGAGAGGTGTCCTGGACATAAGACTTGACTTGGGTGGCCTCCTGTTTCAAGAAATGGTTGCAAAATTTGGATAGGGGTTCCAACACCAAGCCCCTACATGAAACAATAGGTCTGCCAGGTGAATCAACCAAAGATTTATGCACCTTAGGAACTGTGTAGATAGTAGGAATTTTTGGATGAACTACAGAAAGAAAAGCTCTCTCCTGCTCAGTGATCCACCCTACCTGATAGGCCAGCGTTGTAATATCCCCTATCCTGCTCATCAATCCTAGGGTGGGATCCCACGAAAAACTGTGCCAATAGCATTGATCCAGCAGTTGAAATTGCAAGGCATTATAATATTTGTTCAAAGATTGGACCACAACCATTCCTCCTTTATCTGCCCCCGGATGATCCATTGGTCGCATACAGAGAGCTGATGAAGTGTCCGCCATTGAAGTGAGGATATATTCGAATAAGTGGAACAAAACTGACCCTAAATCATCTATAGATCAGTCAACACCAGTTTCTGGAAAGTAACAATCACTGGATTAAATACCCCAGAAGGTGCTCATTTAGATGGATTGTGCATGATGGATATATCTGTGCGAGCCGGCTTATCCGCAAAAAAAAAGAATAACTTGAATTTTTCTGAAAAATTTGTGTAGGGCTACCTGCATACGGAACGGGTCATATCTCACCGTAGGCACAAATGAGAGGCCAAGGTTCAATACCTGTTCCTGCTGAAATGCTAACATCTGACCAGTGAGATTAATCTCTGAGGTAATTGCTGCTTGGTTTTGGGATATCCAGTCCAGTCTTCCACACTGTGATCCCACCAAGGGCGTCGGCCTCGTAATCGAACAGACCAAAAATCCTGCTGGCTCCAGCCACTAGGGCCAAAGGATCTGTATTGATCAATAAGGTTTGCTTAGTTTTGTACACATTCCAACAAGGGCAAACCATGCCTAGTTTATGAAATAGGAGCACTTACACCAGCCACAGACTCGATTCCAATAAAGTGACCTATGAGGTCCATCATTTACTTATTTATTTCATTTAGCTGTGCTTATATACCGCTTTTCACCAGATCAAAGCAGTTTACAATAAACAAACAGGTTATGCCATATTTACGGGGGAAGGGGGAGGTTATCCCATCACCAAAGGAGTTTAACATATTTACATTCCTGATTTAGTATCCATCAGGGTTTCCTAACTTAACTACAGTTCTCGTTTGTCTCTCAGTCCCAGCTTATCTAATGTTCATCGTGGACATGATTTCAATGGGTGTTGCTCTGTTCTGATCCTAGGTGTCCTCTAAATAAATGTTTTTTTAGTTGTTTGCTAAATGAGAAGAGGTTCTTGTTACTCCAGATTTTGGTTGGAAGAGAGTTCCATAATGATGGGACGTACAGGTCCATCAGCCAATGTGTATCTGAGCAGATATTTAAACAGTGATTTGTTTGGCAGGCTTTTTGCATTTGAGAAGATTTGGCAGAGATTTCGGATGAATCTTCTTGCATCACGCGGCACCTGAGGCAGAGCTGGCAGCACACATTGTGTGGACACTTGCGGGGTTCTAGTCTTGATGAAAGTTCCGTCATCCAGATAAGTGTGACATTTTGGAATCAAATTGAGTAAAAGGATATGGCGATTTGGTGAGTGTGATATTATCCACTCCTGATCGTGACATCTGACAAAAAAATATATTATACTGCTCTTTCAAGTAAAGGGGGTTTTCTTTCTTAATAGTATATTGTTGGGTATAAGTGCTTCTGCATTACTGTAGTAATCAAGACCATGATGTTCATTGACTATTAAAAGAGAGTGACCTCTTGTTTAAAGAAATATTGCATGTACTTTCCATATATAACCCCTACACCTTGCACAATCAGATATACTATTATAGGGTGTAGCTTCAAGCCAATAAAATACAATTAATGAAATACAAGTAAAACATAACCTCCAAAACACAACATTTAGGGGCCCTTTTACTACAGTGCAGTCAGTTTGTACTTACCATGCGTTAGGAGCAAAACCCAACATGAGGTAAGTGTACAGGCCGTGCACTGTCAGGAACATGCCCAGAATGTCTCCCACACAGTGGTGTAAATTCTACCGAAGCAGTCCCCACAGTGTGTGTGTGGGGGGGGGGGGGTGAGGGGGGGCCAGGCAAGAAGAGGGCCCAACCATCCCAGCAAGCCCACTCTGCGATGCGCAAGGCAGAGCTCGAACGTGATTCACTTTGAAGCCTACTGCACGCTGCCTGCCGGTCCTGCTTTTAAGTAAAACTATTCTTGCCAGCAACCTTCAGCTCAAGTTATCTCCTGTTATCATGAGACTTTGGCCAGGCAGTGAGAGGTGAAAGCTGCCGGACGAGAAGCGTTTTACTTAAAAGCAGGAACGGCAGGCAGCACAAGGCAAATTTCAAGTAAGATCTTTGCAGCCCAAGAGGGAGGGGAAGGAAGGCTGGTCATGCACAACCTCCTCCCACCCCCATGGGGGACCCCGCAGCAAAACCTTGCTTGGGGCCCCCCACTACGCACACTAGAACTTGTGCTACTACTCCCACCGTTACCATGTATGGTGTTTGTTTGCAGGTGGCATAAAGTGCACCTGCGTTAACTGCAAAATTGACAGTAGATGGTAATGTATGCACTACATGCTAACTGCAATGAGCAGTCCACACCCACTCTTCACCCTTAACCCACCCAGTCCCCGCTCTATTGCGCGTTAAGCAGTTAACTCAGGTCTTCACCATGCTGGCTGTTTTCAACATGTAGTAGCCGTTACCGTGGGCCCACGCTAATGGTTACCATAAGAACAAGTTAACTCTTCGGAAACTTTAGTAAAAGGACCCTTTAATGCAAAAAAAAAAAAAAAAAAAGGAAAGCGCCACTCTGACAAGTGACAAAAGTATCAGTTGTTAAAAGAGGATCAGTTGAAGTTATGATTTTTCATAGTTCCTTGATTTAGCACCAGGATAGTCAGCTATGACTAACAAAGCCCATTTATATTAAATAGACCTACTCCCCCTCCCCCCCTGCCTATGCTGAGACCTTATGTTTCCATGTATCAAACATCTGAAGAAGAGACGTGTGGCCTCAGATGTTTATGTACTTATTTATTTATTTAATTAATGTCTCTTTTATACCGCGCTATTTGAAATCAGTGCGGTTTACATGTAACACATTTGTCCAGTGCAGGCAAGACTGCAGGGGACTTACAATGAACGGGGTTCTATATACAGGGCTAACAGGGTAACTATGTACACTTTAGCTATTGCAGGTTATCGGGTAGCTCAGCCTTATCTACAGGGTTATCTATATCTATTTCTTTTTAGTCTTTGATAAGCTGTCATAGTTTAAAGACTCCAGATTTCTTCATGACCTATATGACTACTGGAATTGTACACTACTCAATCTACCTCAGATGTGAAATGCAAAAATTAATTTTTACAAACACTTGTTAGGCAACAGAGCTCTTCTCAGTCTACTTCCTTTTCAAATGAATGCCTTGGTTGTACTTAATAAAAGTGGTCACTAGATGTCACCACACTCTAGGACACCAGGCACAAAATTTAACATACAGTAGTATATGATTGCAGATAAAAACCAGTATGGTCCATCTAGTCTGACCAGCAAGGAGGCAAAAGTAGGTGCACCTGCTACTCCGAGCAGGTCACTCCTACCCATGTGTTTGTTTAGGGGTGTACCCACCGCTCCGTGTAGGTCACCCCTATTTACTGAGATATAAGAGATAGTGGGTTGCCAGGAGTCAGGACTGACTTGAAGGCACACATTGCATTGCATTGCAAGAGATAGTTATGTTTATTTTGATTTTATCCTATTGCTATAAAAGGATCCACTGTGCCTGTCCCATGCCATTTTGAATTCTGTCAATGTGTTTGCCCCCACCACTTCCATCAGGAGGGCATTTCAAGAATTGACCACCCTTTCAGTGAAAAGTATTCCCTGACATTGCCTTCCAGTTTACCTCCTAGCAGCTTCATGTTATGCCCTCTAGTTTTACAGCTTTCCCGTCTTTGGAAGAGGTTTGTTTGTTCATTAATACTCTTTAAGTATTTAAAGAGTATTAATGTTCCTTGTAAAATAGTTATCTCCAAGTTATAATGCCCTGTTCAATGTAATTTCAGTTTGTTCAATGTAAACCGCACTGATGCAGAATAGCGCGGTATATAAGAGAATGTAAATAAATAAATAAATAAATAATAAAATAAAGGACTGAATCATATCTCCCCTGTCCCCTGACACAGGCTCCAAAGATGTATGAGAAGAGACCTAAAAGGAGAGACCGCAGTGCGTAACCTGCTGTCAGGGTGGACCACTGAATGCCTGATTGGGTATAAGTGAACATGTTACAAATTCTCTGTGTTTTTGTGTGTACATCTGTTTGTGGTAGGGAAAGAGGATTTTTAAATATATCACTAGGATAATTAAAAAGATGAGTAAGAGCCTTGTGTAGGTTCTATCCCAGAACACAGTTAAAGGTATTCTATAAGGTCCTGATATTTAAAAACACTTATGCAGTCTGTGCCTATGTCATCTACATAAGTCTCTGTAAAAAATATTTGGGCTGGTTATATGAGGGTAATTTTATAAGGTTTGCCTAGTTTTGTGCGCATTCCAACAAGAGCAAATTATGCCTAGTTTATGAAATAGGAGCACTTACACCAGCCCCAGACTTGGCAAAAAGGCCTAGACTCGTAAAGAATGCAAAGAGGTTATAGTATTGCATAACTTGCATGTCTAAATTTTGGCTCTGCCTACATTAAGAACATAAGATATGCCATACTGGGTCAGACCTAGGTCCGTCGAGCCCAGTATCCTGTTTCCAACAGTGGCCAATCTAGGTCATAAGTACCTAGCAGTTTCCCCAAAAGACACAGGTTCCACAATGCTTGTATTGGGTCAAGCAGTGATATCCTGGGTCCCTTTTAATAATGGTTTATGGACCTTTCCTCAAGGAACTTGTCCAAACCTTTTTTGAAACCCAGCTATGCTAACAGCTTTTACTACATCCTCCAGTAACAAATTCCAGAGTTTGATTACACGCCGAATGAAAAAATATTTTCTCTTATTAGTCTTAAATAGGTTACCCAGGACTGACTCAAAGGCACACATTGCATTGTAGCTATATTGCATGTCCCCTAGTCTTTTTATATTCTGATGATGTAAACAATTGATCTACATTTACCTGTTCCACTCCCTTCATTAATTTATAGACCTCTATCATATCTCCCCTCAGCAGTCTCTTTTCCAGGTTGAAGAGCTCTAACCTTTTTAGCCTCTCTTCATAGGAGTAGACTTCCATCCCCTTTACCATTTTGGTGGCTCTTCTCTGTACCTTTTCTAATAACGCTATATCCTTTTTAAGATACGGAGACCAGAATTGCACAAAATATTCAAGGTGGAGTCGCACCATGGAACGATACAGAGGCATTATAATATCCTTTGTTTTATTTTCCATTCCTTTCCTTATGATACCTAGCATTCTATTTGCTCTCTTTGCCGCCGCTGCACACTGGATGGAGGGTTTTAACATGTTATCCACGATGAAGCCTAAATCTTTTTCCTGGGTAGTGGTTCCCAATGTTGAACCTTGCATCGGTTAACCATACTTTGGGTTGTTCTTTCCTAGGTGCATAACTTTGCACTTGTACACATTAAATTTCATCTGCCATTTGGATGCCCAGTCTTCCAATTTATCAAGATCCTCTTGCAATTTTTCACAATCCTCTTGAGTTTTAACAACTTTAAATAGTTTTGTGTCATCTGCAAATTTGATAACCTCACTCATTATGCCCTTTTCCAGGTCATTTATGAATATGTCAAAAAGCAGCAGACCCAGCACAGATCCCTGCAGTACTCCACTATTCACCTTTTTCCATTGGGAAAATTAGCCATTTAGCCCTACCCTCTGCTTTCTATCTTTTAACCAGTTCCTAATCCACAATAGTACATCACCTCCTATCCCATGACTTTTTAGTTTTGCCAAAAGTCTCTGATGAGGGACCTTGTCAAAGGCTTTATGAAAGTCTAGATACACTATAACAACCGACTCACCTTTGTCTACCTGTTTAGTCATACCTTCAAAAAAACATAACAGATTAGTAAGACAAGATCTTCTATGTCTAAAGCCATGTTGACTGACTCCCATTAAGCCATGACTATCTACATGATGAGTAATTTTGTTCTTTATGATGGTTTCTACCATTTTTCCTGGTCAGGCTCACTGGTCTGTAGTTTCCCGGATCACCCCTGGAACCCTTTTTAAAAATTGGTGCTATACTGGCCATCCTCCAATCTTCAGGTATTACAGATGATTTCGATGATAGTTCACAGATTACTAATAGCAGGTCTGCAGTCTCATATTTCAATTCTTTCAACACTCTTGGATGTATACCATCCAGTCCAGGTGATTTGCTACTCTTCAGTTTATGAAATAGTTGTAATACATCTTCCCGGTGTATCGATATTTCTTTCAGTTCTTCTGCAGTATCATCTTTAAATACCACTTTAGTCATGGGCAACATTCTTACATCTTCCTCAGTAAAGACTGAAGCAAAGAATTCATTCAGTCTCTCCGCTATAGCCTTGTCCCCTCTTATTGCCCCTTTTACCCCTCTATCACCTAATGGTCCAATTGACTCTCTCACAGGTTTTTTGCTACGAATGTACTTGAAAAAGTCTTTATTACACATTTTTGCTTCCGCAGCAAGCTTCTTGTCAAATTCTCTCTTTGCCTGCCTTATCAATGTCTTGCATTTAACTTGCCAGTGCTTGTGCTGTTTCCAGTTTTCATCATTTGGCTCTTTTTTCCATTTCCTGAAAGATGCTTTTTTGGCAACAACAGCCTCTCTGACTTCACCTTTAAACCATGCTGGCAGTTTTTTGGACGTCCTTCCACTTTTCTTAAAGCATGGAATACAGCTGGTCTGGGCTTCCAAGATAGTATTTTTAAACAACACCCAAGCTTGATGTAAGTCTTTGACCTTTGCAACTGCTCTGTTTAGTTTTTCTTAACTATTTTCCTCATTTTATCATAGTCTCCCTTTTGAAATTTAAAAGGTAGTACTGTGAATTTCCTTACCATCGCTCCTCCATTAATTAAATCAAACACGATCATGCTATGATCACTATTGCCAAGTGGCCGCAACACCCTTATCTCTTGCACCAGATCTGGTGTTCCACTAAGGACTAAGGGGCATGTTTACTAAACATTCCTAACGTGCGGGGCCGCGGTAGTGTGCCTGTGCCATATAAGGAGTGGGCGGATCAGGCTGAAAAAAGGAAAAAACCGACCGTATATGTGCGCGCCATGCAAATGTGCGGGGCCCACATTAGCGCGTGGGAAGGCTAAGTGGGGCGCCGCTAGGCACATAGAGGAACAGAGCCGTAGCACAATGGTGAAGACATGAACCAATGGTGCAGGGGCCACAGGTTTGACTCCCAATTGTGCTCCAAAAAAAAGGCCAGCTGAGGCATCAACTTTAATGGTTAAAAGTGGTTGAGGAGGCAAAATAATTTTGGGCGGCAGAATGCGGCGCACTGTCATTTTGGGCGTCAGAAGGCGGCGCACTGTCATTTTGGGCGGCAGAAGGCGGCGCACTGTCGGTTTGGGCGGCAGAAGGCGGCGCACTGTCATTTTGGGCGGCAGAAGGCGGCGCACTGTTAATTGTGGGCAGCAGGAGGCGGCGCGCTAATGGGCATCAGGCTGCATGCTGATGTGTGCGGAGGCATTCAAATAGTGGGCGGCAGAAGTGGCGCGCTGATGCTCATGCACAGGAACAGAGCCACAGCACAATGGTTTGGACACTGACCAATGGTGCAGGGAGTAGGGGTTCAAATCTGTACAGTGCCCAGTAAACAAGGCTGGCTGAGGCATTATGGGGATGAGTGCTGTAGGGGGCAAGTTACGTTTATTTTAGAACTCACGACTAGCAGACGCACACGCAAAGCGTGTTAACATAAGGCGGCCCATACGGCACATGTTACAGCTCACTGTCCACCAAGGCACCCTAGAATGTCCCCTATAGGGCACCATATATTTTGCGGCACAGGGTAAGGTATAGTGCACCTTATATGGACGGCAACCATAAGGTGGCCAATAGGGCGCCCAATAAAGCACCCGCAGAGGCACCCCATGGGTACAATACGCTGAGGGTGTTATTGCTGGCAGCAACATATGTACAAGAAATAAAACAATGCTGTGGAAAACCCTATTAGATAACCCCACTGTGGGTTTGAACCCATGACCTCTGGCGTCATAGGCAGTGATGTAACCATTGGGCTACAGCTCTATAGCTGACAGAAAGCCCCTGGCTTGCTGCAGAGAGCCTGCACGTCACCCCACAGACAGTCTGCTGTTGTAGACAGGATAGGGTTAGGCCACCCGTACCCATGATGCACTGCACATGCAAATCAGCTGTCCACAGATGCACACAAGATGGGGAATGCACCTCAACAGCTCCCCGGCCTGGCAGGAGGAAGTGTCCATGTGCACCCACACAGCACCCCGGCCTGGTAGGGTGTACTGAGCGGGTGTTCCACTGGCACAGAGTAGCTACACCCCGTCGCATTGTGCGGGTACTGTGCTCACCCTGAGGGTGCAATGAGGCGCCCAGGACCAGGTCCACAACACCCTCCATAGCTAAGAGAGGCCATGTCAGAGCTCCAAAGCAGTGTTAATCTGTGAGATAGGTTGTTTCTGTCAGACACATCCTGGATACATCTGCCTGTCTCAGTCAGGGGAAACCCCCCCCCTCCCCCCTTCCATGGACCCCCAGGTGGGCCATGCACCACCAACCCCACTCTCAGCTGAGGGTGGCAAACAGGGTCACCCATCAACAGATCCACATTCTACCCCCCTGCAATGATGGCAGTAGAGTGGACCATCAATCCCAGCCCTACTGGGGAACAGAACACCCCACAGGGCAGTCACAGCAGCTCTATACACCCCCAGAACACAATATCAGACAGACATTAGGCCTGGATATACTAAGCTGCACCCCACTGCTGTCAGATATTCTCCTTCAGCAAGCCATCAGCCACTGCACCCTGCATGGCACTCCTTCAAGACACAGACCAGCTGAATACAGTCTGCTAGTTAGTCCTGGTGGAAATGCATGCACCCAGAACTGGGATGGTAGCACACACAAGCAGTTACATCAGTGACTGGGCCCCAAAAGGACACCCATATATATCACATGAGAGGAATACTATATAGCACTATGGGGGTGCCTAGCCATGCTGTGGTCACTGCACAGTCAGGGTGGAGTGATCCCCCAGCAGCACATACAGAGGTCACCCTGTCTGAGCTATACCCATGGTACCTTGCTGCTCATTATGCACATTGGCAGGCCAATACTGGCAACAGTGCTGGCAGTGTGGGCTGTGGAAGGTGTTTGCAGCCACCACACACTGTATAGACAGACACACACCCCCACACCTATGCCAGCAATGTGCTACTATAGAGGAGGTTAGTAGCCCTGCCCACCACACCAGTCCTGGGCACGGTACAGCCATGGATATGGTACACAGTACTGCTGGGGGTCACTCCCCAGGGTGGTAAACACTGTCAGGGGCCAGACCTGGAGCACATACCGCAGACATCAGACAGCTTGTTCTGATGGAGCTCAAGAAGCAAACAGTGCTGAACGTAGGACTGTCTATCTGCCGGTACCCACATCAAACGTTTGAGGGCTATGTACCATGTACCCAGGTATAGGGTGGCATTGCTAAGGTATGCAGGTGCTAGATCTGGGAGATGCACGCAGGGCCCAATGTCCTGCCTCTCCAGGAGGCATTGGCCAATGGGGCCTGTGGGTGTGGGTGTGGGTGTGTCTGGCCCTGTTGTCTGCTGCTTTATGGCAGAGTTTCCCTACTCCAGTCCTGGTGTTCCAGACACTGTTCGGGTCTTCATGCTGTCCCCTATGAATATGCATGAGCTACATCTGCATACCATGGGGGTGGTGCAGACATATGCAGCACAGGCATCTTTCTTAGGGGAAGCATGGAACCTGAATGGTGTTTGGCCCTCCAGGACTGCATTTGGGAGACTCTGCTCTAGATAATGTGCCTGTTTATGGTGTCTGTGTTTGGTGTGGTAAAATATAGGTGTATTAACCATGCCTATGTTCTCAGCAATAAAGGTTTGTCCTTACTATCATGGTGTAGTTGTGGGAAGGATATGTGGACAGGGTTGGTAGTAGCTGCAGCTGGGATTTGAACCTGTGACCCTCTGGTCTTAGAGGTACTGACTCTGTCTGCTGCACCACACTGTGGCCACAGAGACAGTGCAGTCCCTGGAGATGGTAAACCTGGCAGGATGGGGTCGCACACCCTGCTCTGCACATGTTTACTGTGGGCTCATTCACCTTGTCTGGTCACATACGTGCAGATAAACCCCGGAAATGACCACGAAAAACAGGGGCTATACTTTTAGCCAAGCTGGGCAACAGTGCTATTAATGGGCAACCATAGGGAACACTCCCAGGAAAGCCCCAAAGATGGCAATTAGTTTTGGTGGAGTCTCCGCTCCGTAGACCCTTCCAAAATTCATTTCTTTTTTCTGGAGCTTTCCTGGGTGTGGTTTTTATATTTGCCCATTACTATAACTGTTCCCCAGCTGAATTGCTATTTTTAATATTTTTGTTGTGGTCATTTTCTATTTTTATTTTCACTTTTGTGCTGTGCACATGTATCACACTGCTTACGTTTTGCAGGTTTCCCCGGTTTTCCTGTACATTGCTGACGGAAATGGTTTCTCTTCCCATTAACTGCCCTCTACCGCGAGTGTTTCACTCGCGCTATTTTTTCCTTGTAAATTCAGGCCCGATAATGTGCGGGGAGCCTCTCCCCTCCCCTTCCCCGCCCATTGACCCCGTCTCTCCGCCCCTCGGGAGCCTTCCTCCGCCCTCCGTTAGCCGTTCCACGCCTCTATCGGACATCTGCGGGCCCGTACTTGTGCGGGGCCCGTTAGTGTGTCGCGCACATGCGCGGGGGTTCATCGCACGTGTGTGGGGTGTTTAAGAGCATTTAGAAGCATTTAAGTGCCGCTTTTCCGTGCGCTATTGTGCGGCGCGCACTTTTGCGGTTTTTAGTAAACATCCCCCTAAGTCCAAAATGGCTCCCCCTCTGGTCGGTACATGAACCAGCTGCTCCAAGAAGCAGTCATTTATTTTATCTAGAAACCTTATCTCCCTAGCATGCCCACCCTTAGTGCCCCCTTTACCCCATTGTCATCCAATGGTCCAACTAACTCTCTCACAGGTTTTTTGCTAGAAATGTACTTGAAAAAGATTTTATTATGCATATTTTACTTCCATGGCAAGTTTTTTTTTCAAATTCTCTCTTGCATTTGACTTGTCAGTGCTTATGCTGTTTCCCCTTTTTGTCATGTGGCTCATTTATTCCATTTCCAGAAAGATTCTTTTTTGGCTACAGTGGCCTCTCTGACCTCACCTTAAAACCACACTGGCAGTTTTTTGGCCTTCCTTTCTCTTCTCTTAAAAGTGGAATACATGTGATCAGGGCTTCCAAGATAATATTTTTAAACAATGCCCATGTTTGATGTAAGTCTTTCACCTTTGCAGCTGCTCCTGTCAGTTTTTTCTTAACTATTTTCCTCATTTTTTCATAGGATTCCTTTTGGAAGTTAAAAGGAAGTACTGTGGATTTCCTTGCCATCCTCCTTCCATTTATTGAATCAAACACAATCATGCTATGATCACTATTGCCAAGTGAGCCCAACACCCTTATCTCTTGTACCAGATCCTGTGTTCTACTAAGGACTAGGTCCAAAATAGCTTCCCCTTTGGTCAGTTCATGAACCAGCTGCACCAAGAAGCAGTCATTTATTTTACTAGAAACTATCTCCCTAGCATGTCCTGCTGTGACATTGACCCAGTTGACACCGGGGTAATTGAAATCACCCATTATTAGCTGTAATGTTTGTTAGCTTCCCCGGTTTCTTTCAGCATTTCATCATCCATCTATTCATTCTGGCCAGGTGGTCAATAGTACACCACAACTGCCATCGCCTTCCCCTTTTTACATAGAATTTCCATCCATAAAGAGTCTACAGTGTATTTTGCTTTCTGCAAAACTTTAAACCTGTGTGACTCAATGCCCTCTTTAACATAGTGCGCAACCCCTCTACCAGTTTGATTTACCCTATCATTGCGATATAGTTTATACCCAGGTATCACAGCGTCCCACTGGTTGTCCTCCTTCAACAGGTCTCTGAGATTCCAATCATATCTAACCTCTCATTTAGTGCTATATATTCTAACTCTATTTCCCGTTCCTCCGGCACCTCCCCCCTTCCCCCTTATGTCCAGCATCATCTCTTTGTATCCCTATTCTTCCTCCCTCTCCCAGCCCGAGCCAAATTGTCCCTTCTATTACTTTCACCCTCTCTCGTGTTCACCATCCTCACAAAAAAAATGCACGGAGCCTGGAAGTTCATGCATGCCACCAATGGCTCTGACAGTTCAGCCCCTTGTCAGAGGGGGTGGGACTGGCAGGAACGTGGAGGTTTTGCTTTTTTTTGTTGTTTTATTGCTGTTGCTGCAGGTCCGGACACGTGCCAGTGGTGAGGGGAGGGAGATGGCAGATGAACTGCTGAAAGCTGAATTAGAAGATAAGAGCCTGATGTCAGCAACATGGTGGCGCAGGCGGAAAATGCATGAGAGCAGGGGACAAGGTGTTTGAGAGTGTGAGTGGGGTCTAATACATGTGACTTGGCATATCTGACATGTAAATGAGTGAAATAGCATCAAAGTAGGCATGTGCATTGTAGCTTAGGTACACGCTTCCTTATAAAATTACCCCCTTAAGTTAGGACCTGGTGCCAGTGCTTAAGTTTAATCAAACCTAAAAATCACCAAACTGTCCCTAAGAACCAATTTCTATTACTTTTTGTCAGAGTGTATCGAGGGAGGCTAGGCACTGAAAGCCAACCACACCAGATGATGCATTCCATTTTAATCAAAATTTTTTGTGCAAAATAATGTAAACCACTTAACTTTCAATGTCCCCCGAAAAGCTGGATTAAACAATTCCTGTTGCGGCATCAAATGTAGACCACGACGTGCACGTTTCGGGATTCTCATCCCTGTATCAAGTGCTATTTCCAATGCTTTGAACCACCATTAAACGCCGAGATGTAACCATCCGTGGTTTTCAAAGGGTACGGTATTTTCAATTGGCTAAACAATCTGTCCTTCATATAAGAACCAATCAAATCAGACGATGGGAAAAACCCCACATTAGCAGAGGAATCCCACCACATCATAGATGACCTCACAGCAATGTATGCCATTCAACCTCTGTGTTCAACCCTAAGGGATGGACCGTGTTTAATCTGAAGATTCATTTTTGTTCCAGTTTCTGTAGTTGTGCCACATGGTCACCCCCCCCCCCCCCCCCCCCGCCAGGGTTCAGTGGAACATGATCAAGCACTGACCATTTAAGGTCGCAAAACTCATGTTTAACTCCCATGCAATGCTCAACTATCGGGGCGGAAATCACTTGTTGATGAATACGCGAAGCATGTTCATTTAATCGCGTTCTTATCACTCTTGAGGTTCTGCCAATATACAATAGCGAGCATGGACATTACAAAATATATACTACATAAGTGGAACCGCAGTTTGTCAGCCATTTACGTTGAACAGCACGACCTGTTTTTGGGTGTACCCAAGTTTTGCTCGTCAATGTTGTTCCACAATGTAAACATGAATTACATGCTAAATGACCCCGGTTATCTGGGAATGGAGAAGGTGGTCTATCTATAGGTGCTGTAGAATGAACCAGATGATCTTGTAAATTTGATCCTCGAGAAAAGGCTATCATAAGTGATTTCTGAAAACAAGGGTGTAATCCAAGAATGTGCCAATGTTTTTTAAGTATAGAGACCACATCTATACTGAAATTCATGTAGGGAAGAACACCTACAAAAGCTTCAAGATTCTTGGTTGATGTATCGTCTATCGAAGTATTGTCTAATAACCACTCACGATGTAGGTGGCTCGATGTAAGCTGTCTCTACTATTTTTCCTGGATATCCTCTATAATAGCCGAGTCTTCAAATCCATCGCATGATATTTGAAATCAGAGAACGAGGAGCATAATCGATGTAATCTAAGAAATTGTCCGAACGGTAATCCTCTCCATAATGGCCCGGGATGAAAACTCTGGTATTTAAGCA
The DNA here is from genome assembly GCA_033557465.1 of Ichthyophis bannanicus. Classification (NCBI taxonomy): domain Eukaryota; kingdom Metazoa; phylum Chordata; class Amphibia; order Gymnophiona; family Ichthyophiidae; genus Ichthyophis; species Ichthyophis bannanicus. Next base: position 260,334,263 of record CM066035.1, read on the forward strand.
AACTATTTCTCTGTATACTCTTCCTATATAAGGAAGATTTTAAAGATTCCCCATTCTTGAATACTAGCATATCAAGAAATTCTATTTGATGTTGATCAACATGTACAGTAAAAGTGATGTTAGGTTTCAAATTATTTAACCAGGAAATAAAGTCTTGTAACTCTGAATGAGTGGCATTCCAGACTAAAAAAATGTCTAAGAATCTCTTCCAAAAGGATATATGGGCAAAATGAGCAGATCCATACAGAGGTTTCTCCTCAAAATCAGCCATATATAAGGTAGCAATTGAGGGAACTACCGATGCCCCCATGGCTATTCCGAAAATCTGTTGTAAATATTTACCTTTGGACAAAAAATAATTTTGAGTCAACACTAAGTTCTTAAGTTTATGCATTAGGCTGGCCAGTTATCAGGCCCTAAGTGTTTTGCACATATATTATTAGAGTCAGTAATTCATGTAGTCTTTTCCTGGGTAAAGAGATCAGTCTTCTTTAGGGCCTTTTCACTAGTGAAGCACAGAGCAGTCCCCTCAGGAAACGATATTCATCTTTCTGGAGAATTCATGGGTTCAGCAGCCAGGGGTGGTACAACATTATTAGGCACCCTAGGCAAATCTGACCTTAATTTTAAGGTCTCTTAGCTCCTCACTGAGATCAAACATCTGAAAAAGAAGCCTGTGGTCTCAAAGTTTTATGTACTCTATTTTTTTTCAGCTAGGGCTGTGACTGGCTCCAAATTTACCCAACAGGAATGATCCAGTCCTGGGTTTACCCCACTGCATGCAGGGGCTTTTAATTTTGATATGTCTATTGCACTCCATAAAAAAAGCAAGATTACAAGTCCCTGCATATAGTGGGGCAAACCCAGGACTGGATAAAGCCTGTCAGGTGAATCTGGAGCCAATTCACAACACTATTTTCAGCCTTTGGTAAGATATCACAACCTGAAAAGACTCCAGATTTCTCTAGGATCTACATGGCCACTGGAATGTACACTACTAAATTGCTCTCAGACAGGACCGTACCAAGCTGCAATCACACCCTGTGCGACTTGCAGCTTGGGCGCAGGCCCCCCTCTCCCTTCCATACCTCCGTCCAGCACTTCCTGCTCTTTCCCTGCTGCTGCCGCCCTCTATTTTTTTCACAGCAGCGCCAGCAGCAGGGAAAGAGCAGGCAGCGCTGGACGGAAGTATGTGGAGGAGGAGGGGGGCATGCGCCCGATCTGAAAGGTACCGGCACTTTAAGCAGATCTGTCCCTCCCTGCTCTGACATTGCATTGGAGGAGGGAGGGACCAGACCTGCTTAAAATGCTGCGAAAAGGCTTGGAGGGCGCATTTCGGTTGCCTGCTATTGTCCTGCCAGTGGTGGCAGGGCAACAGCAGACAGCCAAAACGCACCCCCCCCCCCCCAAGCCTTTGCGCCCTGTGCGGCTGCACTTCTTGCACAGGGCTAGGTACAGTCCTGCTCTCAGATATGAAACGCAAGAACTAATTTTTACAAACACTTGTTGAGAAGCTAACTCTTCTCTGTGCAATGAATGCCTTGGTTGTAGTTAATAGAAGTGCCCAATAGATGTCACTGCAGTACAGAACATTAGGCACTAAGAGACTGCTAAGAAACAGGCTTGCTGGGAGGACGGGACATCACCTCAGCACCAAGCCCCAGGGCAACTGTGTGAAAACCACACAACCAGACATATATCTTTTAGACAGTGCCAGGGTGGACTGTGGGGATCCGGGTAATTATCTGTATAGCATGTCTTAATTAGATTGCAAGCTCTGATGAGCAGGGTCTGTCTTTATTTGTTTCTATACAGCACTGCGTATGTCTTGTAGAGCTATATAAATGATTAATAGTAGTAGTAGTAGTAGTCCACTTTCTGGATGGTTGTTGCATACATCCTCTGTCTGGTGGTGGATGAGGGGAACAGCCTCCCAGTGGAGGTGGTGGAGACAAGAACTGTATCTGAATTCAAGAAAGCATGGGACAAGTACAGACGATCTCTGAGAGAGAGGAAGGGATCGTAGAACTTAATAGTTATCATAGATGGGCAAACTGGATGGGCTGTAAGTTCGTTATCTGCTGTTGTTTTCTATGTTTCTATGGATAGCTATCCGGATTACTTCAGGCCAAAAAAAGACGGACCTGAGTTCAGGGCTGGCACGACCCAAAATGTAAACTAGGCAGTTGCCTAGAGCAGTAGTTCTTCCAGGGCCATCTATCACCACTATTGCCGTCTTTCTCTGGGACCTGCAGCAGTATCAATACCCTTTAAACCACAACACCATGCTTCCCCAGTCTCTTCAGCATTGCATTACAGTTTCTGGCCTCTAAGACCTGCAGCTTCCGCCCTATCCAAAGCAGACTTCATGTTTGCATGGGGGTGCCTCTGGAGAGTTTATCTAAGTGTTGTGTTGCACTATAAATGCCCCCATGGAAACAGGAAATCTGCATTGCAGGGGGAAAAGCATCAGTCACAGAGGCCAGGAACTGCAACGTTGTGCTACAGAGATTGCGTAAGCACTGCATTGCAGTTTAAAGTGTATTGGCGCTGCTGCAGGTCCCGGAGAAGAGCAGCAGTGGTAGCAATGGGGGGCAGAGGTAGAAGCAGGGAGGGCGGCAGGATTGAGGGCTTACCTCGAGCGTCTCGTATCCTTGCACTGACCTGGCCTGAGCTATCTAGATTTACTACTTGGAGATTCCATCATCTGAGACACCAACTTGGGAACACAGTTCAAAGGAGAGAAGAAAGTCAAATACCTCCCAGGCTCCTTAGTCGGCAGGAATACAAACCAAATTATTGATGTCAATAGCGCAGAAAGCAAACACTCCAAACTTGATGTTGTCATCCCCTTGGGTACAAATGACCTGGCTAGAAACAGTGCCTCTACAGTCCAAAAGAACTTCCAATCTCTGCGAGAAAAACTCAAGCCCATGGTTAACACTGTAGCATTCTCAGAAGTTCTACCTGTTCTAGGTAAGGGGGCAAAAAGACTAAATCGCATTAACAGCTTTAATACATGGCTCCAGACCTGGTGAAAATGAGAAGGATTCAGATTTATTGGCGACTGGGATAACACATGGACCAACAAGAAACTATACTGTGCTGATGGACTACACCTCTCTGTCACAGGGAAAAGAATCTTACATGAAAAATTCAGCCAGTATGTCGATTTGCATTTAAACTAGAAGGGGGTGACGGACGGGGAAGGTCAAGTTCTGGACGTGACCCCCAGCAAAAGCAGAATAACAGAAACAACCACACTTTTAAACAACACATCAAAAGCAACTGGGAAGAAGTGGGTAGAATAAAATCAATGCAAAATACACACAAGCCAGTTAAATGCTGTAAAGCAATGAGCACAAATGCTCGAAGCTTAGCCAACAAACGTCCAGACCTGAAAGCCCTAATGGTGGAAAAGGACTTGGACTTTGTGGCCATTACAGTAACATGGTTTAATGAATCACATGATTGGGATATAGCCATACCTGGCTATAATCTATTCAGAAGAGACAGAGAAAATGGAAAAGGGGGAGGAGTAGCCTTGTACGTCAAAAGCAATATCAAAGCTACTGAAATGCAGGGTGCATGGGGAAAAGAAGAAGTGCTCTGGATCATGTTGGAAAGAGGAGATGGCACTGTCATCCATACTGCTGTAATCTACAGACCTCCAACTTACATTGAAGAGATAGATAATGAATTGATATAGATATTGCCAAGATAGCAACAAAGGCGGAAACGATCATATTGGGTGACTTTAATCTACCCGATGTGGATTGGATTACTCCTTCTGCAAATCTGGAAAGAAGCAAAAAAATTGTGGACGCTATTCAAGACGCGTTACTTAGACAAATGGTGATGGAACCAACCAGGGAAAGCTCAACGCTGGATTTGGTGCTCACCAACTGTGATAACATGTCTAATGTCTGGGTGAGTGCCCCTGTGAGCAACAGCGATCATCACACGGTGTGGTTTGAGATAAAACTCAAGGTGCAATCCAATCATAGGAAGCTCAAAGTCCTAAACTTCAAAAACACTGACTTCAATAAAATGGCTGAGTACCTAAAGGAGGAGCTGACAGGGTAGAAGGGGATAAGGGAAGTGGAATTGCAATGGGCTAAACTAAAAGGGGCATTAAAAGGGGCAACAGATAAATATGTAAGAAAAGTAAATAAAAACAAGAGGAGAAGGAAACCTATTTGGTTTTCCAAAAAAGTGGCTGCTCAAATAAGGGCAAAAAACACAGCTTTCACAAAATTCAAAAGCTTGCAAACAGAAGAATACAGAAATGAATAGAGGATCAAACTCAAGGAGACAAAAAGAGAAATAAGGATAGCAAAATCAAACGCAGAGGAAAAGATGGCTAAAGATGTTAAGTGCGGCGACAAAACTTTCTTCAGGTATATTCGAGAAAGGAAGAAGATCAGAGGTGGAACTGCAGAACTCAGAAGTGCTGGAAACGGACTCGTGGAAAATGACATTGATAAAGCAAAATTACTAAACAAATACTTCTGCTCTGTTTTTACTACAGAAAATCCTGGAGAAGGACCACCTGTGACTCCCAAATATAAAAATGGGAATGAGGTAGATACCACACCATTCAGAGAGGATGAGGTTTTAGAACAACTTGCAAAACTGAAAGTGGACAAGGCCATGGGACCGGATGGGATACATCCCAGGATTCTGAAAGAGCTCAGAGAGGTTCTTGCAGGGCCGTTAAAGGATATTTTCAACAGATCCTTGGAAACAGGAGAGGTTCCTCAGGACTGGAGAATGGCTGACGTCGTACCTCTATACAAAAGTGGTGACAGGGAAGAAGTGTCAAACCACAGGCCCGTGAGCCTTACCTCGGTGGCAGGAAAAGTCATGGAGACGCTCCTGAAAGAGCTAATAGTGAACTTTCTCAAAACCAGCGGGTTACAGGATCCGAGGCAACATGGTTTTACCGAGGGACGATCTTGCCTGACAAATCTCATTGAGTTCTTTGACTGGATGACCAGAGAACTGGATAAAGGACACGTGATGGATGTTATCTACCTGGATTTCAGAAAAGCCTTTGATACTGTCCCTCATAGGAGACTTATCAATAAACTCAGCAGTTTAGGGATGGAGCCCAAGGTGGTAAACTGGATCAGAAATTGATTGACTGACAGACGACAGAAGGTGATGATAAATGGAGCTCACTCAGATGAAAGGAAGGTGATTAGCGGGGTGCCTCAGGGTTCGGTCCTAGGCCCAGCACTGTTCAATGTATTTGTGAGTGATATTGCTGAAGGACTGAATGGAAAAGTCTGTCTTTTTGCAGATGACACGAAAATTTGCAACAGAGTGGACTCCCCCGAGGGAGTGCTTAACATGAGGAGGGATCTGCAAAAGCTGGAGGAATGGTCTGATGTTTGGCAATTAAGATTTAATGCTTAGAAGTGCAGTGTCATGCACTTGGGTAGCAGAAATCCAAGGGAAATGTACGCGTTAGGGGGTGAGAGGTTGGTGTGCACAGAGCAGGAGAAAGACCTGGGTGTGATTATTTCTGTAGATCTCAAGGTGGCAAAACAGTGCGACAAGGCGGTGGCAAAAGCCAGGAGGATGTTGGGCTGCATTCGAAGAGGAATTACCAGCAGAAAGGAAGGGGTACTAGTGCCACTGTACAAGTCTCTGGTGAGGCCTCACTTGGAATACTGTATTCAGTTTTGGAGACCGTATCTTGCAAAGGATGTAAAAATAGTGGAAGCTGTTCAGAGGAAGGCGAGCAAAATGATTTGGAGCCTGCGTCAGAAGCCTTATGAGGAGAGACCTAAATATGTACACTTTGGAGGAGAGGAGGGATAGGGGAGATATGATTCAGACCTTTAAATTCTTAAAGAGAAATAATGAACAAACAAACCTCTTCCAGAGACGGGGAAGCTGTAAAACTAGAGGGCATGACATGAAGCTGCAAGGTGGTAAATTGAAAGGCAACGTCAGGAAATACTTTTTTACTGAAAGGGTGGTGGATGCTTGGAATGCCCTTCCGATGGAGGTGGTGGGGGCAAATACAGTGACGGAATTCAAAGTGGCCTGAGACAGACACAGTGGATCACTTTACAGCAACAAGATTAAATCAAAATAAACGGAACCATCTAATTTCTCAACAAATAGGGGTGTCCTACATGGAGAGATGGGGGGAGGAGCGGTGGGTTCACCTCTAAACAAACAAAGAAACAAAGATATGGGGAGGGGTGAAGACATGGGGAGGGGTGCACCTACTCCCTAAAAGACATGGGTGCACCTACTCCTGCCATATTGCTGGGCAGACTAGATGGACCATACTGGTCCTTATCTGCCGTCATTTACTATGCTGCTATGTTACTATGTTATCCAGATAGCAGACCAAATATCACTGCTATCCGTATAATCAGTGTTAACAGCAATACACCTATTTCTTTTAACTGCCATGGCCGATGTTTAAAGACAAAACTGACCACTGCAGCTGACTATTGACCTGATAGTTGCTATGTTAGTCCACCTGAAAGCCCAAAACTGACTTAATACAAGCTCTGAGGAATTAACACTCTCTCTTCAGATCCAAACAGAATGAGCAGGTCAGGTCCAAAGGTGACATTGCCAGCAGCTCAGAGATGCATTCCAGTTGTAGTGTGAATGGAAAGAAGGATGGAAGAGGGCAGTGGTGATTTTCTGTCAGGTCATGCCAGCTCGCCTACTAGGAACCTTTTGTCAGTGAGCCAGAATCTTTTGGAAGTTGTTTCTTTTTTTTTATTTTTTCTCATTGCAGCAAGAATAGAAGGTGGAGGAACCCGGCCCTCTCCTCTTCCCTCCTCCCTCCCTCTGTACCTTTTAAAAAAATATATTTTTAGAACATTATCACTGGAAAGGGGAGGGGAGCCTTTTACTCTGGTCTTACATAAGAACATAAGATATGCCATACTGGGTCAGACCAAGGTCCATCAAGCCCAGTATCCTGTTTCCAACAGTGGCCACTCTAGGTCATACGTACCTAGCAGTATCCCCAAAAGACACAGGTTCCGCAATGCTTGTACTGGGTCAAGCATTGATATCCTGGGTCTCTTCTTAATAATGGTTTATGGACCTTTCCTCCAGGAACTTGTCCAAACCTTTTTTAAATCCAGCTACACTAACAGCCTTTACTACATCCTCTGGTAACAAATTCCAGAGTTTGATTACACTTTGAGTGAAAAAATATTTTCTTTTATTAGTCTTAAATAGTTTACCCTGTAGCTTCATTGCATGTCCCCTAGTCTTTCTATATTCTGATAACGTGCTTGTTTGTACCCGAGGAAGACAATGTTAACCCCTTAAAATTAGTCAAGAGGGAGGTAATTTTATCCACTTTTCCTACACCTAAAACCCAGTTTTGCATGCACAAAATGGCTTTTATAAAATTGTCCCCCCGGGTACATGTGTGTCTGTACATCACCTGCATGTAGGAATGTTCTGGGGTGGAGCATGTGCAAAGTACACGTGTAGGTTATAAAACACACACTAATGCGCGTAATTCACCCCAGCTGCAATAATGTATGTGGACAGGGCCATACCAGGGGCTGTATGAGAGGTGCGGCTGCACAGGGTGCAAGTATGGAAGGGACATTGATGTCATCACTGGACTTCCAGGAAGCCCGCAAGAGCAGGTTCCTGCACCCTGCTGGATGGAGGGGGGATGCCAGGTTCATGCGTCACACAGAATACATTTCTAGCTTGGTACGGTCCTGTATGTGGACATATTTTAGCTGCAGTTTCTGCAGGATTTGAGCTCGTATTTTATAGACACATAAGCAACTCTATGTCTTATAAAAATAGTCTATAAAAAATGCCTAGTTGCCCTGTCAACCTAGTCGACCTGTTATAATATTACCTCCAAAATCAAAAAGGTAGTCCAATGAAAATGTGTCATATTATACATTTTTGTGTTCATTTCTTTGTTGGCCTCTGTTTCCTGGATAGAATGCAGTCAGCTGATGAGGGGACAGGTCCATCCCATCTAAAATAAAGTTCAAGACAATATAGAATATGATGGCAGAAAATGAATGTAGGCCCGCTTTCCTACCTACTGCTATGCCACAGACCCTATTCAATCTATCAGTCTGGAGGAGAAATGCAGACTTCATGCATTTTGATACTGTGAACCCCATTACACATGCGAATATACAGTAGGTCTTTAATGTATCTTGTACGAGCTGGTGACTCTTCAGAGATAGCGATTCTGGAAATGTTCATTTCTCCTACTTTGTCCCACTTTCTGTTTCCCTCGTATATACTTAAACAACATAGACCGTTTGTTAAGTTACATGACCTATTCAAAGTCTGCCTAAAAAAAATACCTTTCTGAGGCAGCTTCTAAACCTTACGACGGCTTCTTCCTGAGTTTGGCATTGTTTATAACCAGCTTCTATAATAACCAAGTTCTATAATTTCACACAAAGTTCCCAAAAACTATTATTTTTTCTATTCGGTGTGTGTTAAACTAGATGGTAAGTTCCACGGAGTAGGGCATCTCTCTTTTGATATTAATTTTTTCCTTAGGGAATGGCATAAGGTAGGTTGCATAAAAAGCTGAAATGCAAGTTGGCTTGCCATGCTTTCTCTTCTCCATGGGCCAGTCACTCTCCTCTCCCGGCCAAAGTCTTGTGAATCACAAGCGAAGACAGTGCACAAGCCAATTTTAAGGTAAGTTAGTTTGCTGTGCTGTCCTGTGGGCCTGGCAGTGGGTGCACTCCCCCCCCCTTCCGGCTGGCACCTGGCATGGGCCGCACCCACCGCCCTACCTTTGGTACGCCACTGGGTGATGGTCCCTCTGTATAAGTCTCTGGTGAGACATCATGTGTAGGTCTGGAAACCCTACCTTCAAAAGGATATAAACCGGCTGGAGTTGGTGCAGAGGATGGCTACCAAAATTGATCATAAAGCATATGAGGATCAGCTTAAAAATCTCATATATACTTTGAAAGAAAGGTGGGGCAGGGGACAGGGAAACTACGTGCTCGCTTAGGGAAACTACGTGCTCGCTTAGGTTAGCAGCTTCTGGGGGATGGGGGGGGGGCGCAAACAGCAGGACATTCAAAGCTAAACAATAGATTCTGACAGCCAGAGGGGTGTAAGGTTTAAGGTTTGCCTAGGGCCAGGGCTGACACTTCCACTAGGCAAGCTAGGCAGTTGCCTAGGGTGGACAGCCTGGGTGGGTGGTGACAGCAGCACACATGGGTGGTGGCGGCGGTAGCATCAGTGGCACACATGGGCAGCCATTAGGGGGGAGGCGGGAAGTGGCAGTATTTCCAAAAACGGCGGCAAAAAGCCGCTGCTTTTGGAAATACTGCCGCTGCTTGCCTCCCCCTCCTGAAATGGAATCGGTGGCAGCTGGGGGGTGGCAGAAGCGGAGGGGGAGGGCACCAACACCTTAAACCAACTCTGGAGCCAGCCCTGACAGGGGATATACCATAGAGACATTTAAATACCTCCGTGGTATAAATGCACAGGAAAAAGGCTCTTTCAATTTGGAAGGAAGCTCTGGAGCAAGGGGGCATAGGATGAAAGTGAGAGGGCATAGACTCAGGAATAATCTAAGGAAATATTTATTTATGGAAAGGGTGGTACATGCTGGAACAGCTTCCCAGCAGAGGTGGCAGAAACAAGGACTGTATCTGAATTCAAGAAAGCATGGAACAAGCACAGAGGATCTCTAGGGGAGAAGTTGGGATTGTAGAGTGTAGTATTGGGTATGGCTGAGCAGACTGCGTAGGCTGTATGGTCTTTATCTGCCATCATTATCTCCGTGTCTATGTTTCTATGTTTAGAAAGCAGTGATGTGAAAACAGTTCCTGTCCAAAAGAGCACAATGGGCCCGATTTTCGAAGGCATTTACATGGGTAACTTCCCTAGTTACCCGTGTAAATGCCTTTTCCAGGATTTTCGAAGGGCATCTACATGGGTAATGCCCTTCGAAAATCCCAAATATGTCCCTAATGTGCCCAGTTGCTAAGCAGTTAGCATCGAGGCAAAGAGCTAACCCTCGCCTATCTTTAAGGTGCAGGGGCTAAGCGCGTAGCATCGAAAATTGGTGCTACTCGGTTAGTTCCTGTGGCTTTCGGATTGTGTGGTAAGCCCCAGATTTTCAATGCCGGGGTTGCAAAAGACCCCAGCATTAAAAATCCAGGTTAGGTGGAAACGGGGCGGGCTATGCGCCAATGTGGCTCATAGCACCACCCAGTTCAAAATCGGGCCCAATGACAATAAGATGAGTTTCACCATTCACTGCAACACAGGACCTGGCGTGAGAGGTAATAGTGGTGAGGTCGCTTGGCAACAGTTATTATAATGCAATTAAAATGGACAATTACTAGAGGGAGGACATTAAAGAAAACTATTGCTGCAGCATTAACCTTCAAAAAGGGGGACGATGATAAAATGACAAAATTAGAAAGAAACAAAAAGGAAGAGCTATGAAAGTTAAAAGTTTTTGTGTGGTATGGATTCCGTTTAAAAATAGAATCTTAGACGGCCAGGCCAAATGTATGCCATGTGTTAGAAAATGACGACACAATTTCACATACTGCACATACAGAAAAATAATCCTAACTATAAATATATGGGGCTTGGGGGAGTAGCCTAGAGGTTAGAGCACCAGCACTCCCCATGGCCTCAGGCAAGCCACCCAACCCTCCATTGCCCCAGAAGAAAGGCCCGGCAATCTACCTCCAGTCACATTGCCAAGAAAACCCAGGAGCTGCTGGGTCACCAGGAGCTCACATCAACCCAAAGGCACACATTGCATTGCATATAAATATATGTTGTTGGGCTCCATATTAGCAGTCACCACTAGGAAAAAGATCTTGGCATCATTGTGAACAATGCATTGAACTCCTCAGCTTAGCATGTGGCAGTGCTCAGAAAAGCAAATAGAATGCTAGGAATTATTCCGAAAGAGATGGAGAATACTTTGTCAGCACAGCTATCAGATTCTATATATTTATGTTATGCTGTGTTCTTGCAGCATTTGAGTATCTTTCTTGTCTGTAACCTCTGATTCCATATGCCAGAGATGTACTTGTAGTTAACTTGCCCTTCCACTCAGGTTGTCTTGTATCCATTTCCTGACTCAGGATGTAATCAATTTTATAGTTGGCCACCCTGGAAGCGGGACATGCTGGTGAAGCTTTGCACCAGTTTTCACATGCATACTTTTGCGTTGAAGCTTGTTCCCACATGATTTTGTGTTGCTTATTTTTCATAGAAAGTGATGATCACTATTTGGAGAACCAGGAATTGGATTAGGCTGGGTAAATGTCTCTGATAGTACACTTAGACATGGTTTCACAGAATCTCTGGCACAAGAACATGGCAAAAGAAGTCTTTGCAGTAAGTCTCTAGAACAGGACTCAATAGATGCACAAGGTAAAATATCCAGGAAGAGTTTTACACAGAGCTCCAGACCAGACAAACTTTAGGCCTATCAGGAAACCTAAATGGAAATCACCAGCAATACAAGATATAGTTAATGAGCAAGGCTGGCTAGAGCCAGCCCCCAGAGAGACGTAATAGCTCTTCCTGCAAAATGCTTGCTTTCTAACTTAGTGATTACTGATCTGATGCCAGTCTATCTGTGACAACACTAGAGGGCTAAAAAGCCCTGGATTTTGGATTTTTTAATGTCATATTCAGATTTAAAATGTTATAAAATGACATAGGAAATATCACTGATATCTCCCATGTCATTTCAAATAAATGCATGTCACTAATACACATAAGAACCTATAAACTATGGGGCACATATTTGAAGTGACGAACCCGGTTAGCAGGCCTACTAACCTTACTTATCTTGGCTACTGGGCTATTCAGCAGCACTAATGAGATGTTCCGGGGGCGGAATGGAGGTGGCACCCAAGGATAACCGGGAACAGCGCTACCCGGGCAACAGCTGCCACCCGGTTATCCCTAAGCAGCAAAAATTACACACCTTAAAGACTGTTCTTAATTTCACCAAAGACATTAACCAGGCAGCGACTAAATATCACCACTACCTGGCTGACTTGGATATTCATTGCCAGTGGCTGCATATGACTTGCTGCCACCGCTGAATACCCCCCACCCCCGCCCATGTGTTCAGCAGCTGAATAACTTTTTCACCCATCCTTGGTCCTTCCCAAATTATGTCCCTTTTCCTGATGGATACATTTGGCTGTTTTATGTATAAAATGGCCAAATTTACCATAGATATGCTGCAGACGTTTTCAAAGGCATTGGATGTTGGTACTGCCATTGGCGGCATACATGCTTTTGAATATCGGGCTGCTGGCATATCAAAACAACTCTGCAGGCTAAAAGCTGCATCATGAGCAAATCAAACATCCAACTAGTTAAAATTTCCAATTTTTGTTTTTTTTTTACTTAAAAAAAATCAATTGAACCTCAGTCAGCAATGTAGTAATTGATGATGACAGAGCTGACTAATATTTGCACATTCTTTGAATGAATAGTTTCCACAAAAAATAAAGCATTTACGTGGCTCCTGAGAGTCACATATTGATCTGAAGTCTAAGTACAGTCTCTTAGCCCCTGTTTCATATTGGAACAAGTTTACAATAGATATTGAGATTAGAGGAGTTCCATTTATCACAGGTGGATGATAGTTTCACTCATCGGCAAAAAGTTTACTTATGGCATAGTTATAATTTGCTCATCATATACCTAGTTACTATTCACCTTTCTGTTTACTGTGCTGTGATAAACCATGTTTATTGAACTAAGTTTATCACGCTTACAAGATCTTGTAAATTCTACTGTGCCTTTGTTTTGGGTGGGGAAAAAAAGAAGTTTATCTTTTTGATGGCCGCCACTGCTGTTGTTTAAAATGTCAGGGGTCACTTTGCTAGGGCACTTATCCATTTGCTAGCACCTACTAGTCAGATAAATGCCGGTGAGAGCTATATTCAGTAGCACTATACAGATAGTGCTGCTACTTATTCTCTCTCCTGCCTCGGTACTATTTGAATAGTGCCAGGATAATCTGGGGGCGGAGCGAGAGAGAAGCCACTAGTTATCTGTGTGAAGCGACATTTTAGAAGGGATGTTTCAGAAGAAGTTCGGACATCCAGGTCATCACGTCCAAATTACCGGAGATGGGGAGGCAGTGACAGGCGGCACGTGTAAGTGCCTTTTTAAATTGCTCCATCGCTACCCTGAAAGATGCATGTCAACACAACCGGTTCTGGTGACAGGCCCTTGCAGACAGCAAGGCCAAGTGCCTGCACAGTTGCAGGCCATTTCAGAAATGTGGACATCCCCAAAATGCAGAAATGGGTATTTAGGCATGCCGCCTGGAGTATTTCATAACGTGGGCATCAATGCTATGATAAATGCACGTCCAAGCTGTCCATTTCAGATCAAGGGGTGGGGCAGTAAAATGATTGAACTGTTAATTTACATGCAGGTGTTTTTGGCCTGGCGACATTTACTATGGCAGTGAAGGCACATTTCACTCTTCCCTCTGCAAGTGTTGCTGCCATGAAACAAGCATATTTTGCACCTTATTCATGGTGTGGAGCAGGAATAGGCTTGGATGCGTCAACAGTCAGGGCTAGACGTGCTCTTGCCAATCTGAAATAGCACAGTGCCAGGCATCTCTATTGCACTACCTAGGCCATGCCTCCACCATGCCCTCAAGCTAAATGAACATGCTCGCACCAGGGACGTCTGTCTGTCCTTTTAAATTTTTTATTTATTTATTTATCTAGGTTTCTATACTGCAAATCTGATAGTCTAAGCGGTTTACATGGAACAATTGCCAACAATGGCTTTACATAAAACTTGCATATAACAAAGGTTAACAGTGATATTACAGGAAACTGTAAAAGGTCCAGGGACCTCTGTGGTGATTTGCACATCTAAATGACCATTTTCAGACATCCAAATCACAAACAGAGCTTCTAAAATTACCTCTATAGTGGATAGGTTAGGACAGAAAAGCTATCCTAAATGGCTATCCACATAGGTCTCCATATAGCAGCGCTGAATATTGCCTGATATTGATCTGGGCAGTGCTATGCATCATTTATTTATTTATTTTATTTATTTAACAGTTTTTATATACCGCGCTATTCATCATCAGTGCGGTTTACATTTTAACAACATTGTACTTAAGCATAAAACATATGTCAAGTTTACAGCTAACAGGAAGTGGAACAGGGATAACTGGGGTTAAAGATAATATAACAACAAATATTCACAACTATTTACAGTAAATTAGCATAAGCTTCGAGCTTTGTAGGTTAGAAATGCACTAGATTTGGTCGGGGGCAAGGAATGGAGTTTTGGGAATTTGACTAACCATATTCATTAGTTTGGGTTGGAAGGGGCGAAGGTGGGGAGGTAACACCTTGGGAGAAGTGTTGGGTGAAGAGGTGTGTTTTTAGAGCTTTTCTGAATTGGGACAGGTCTTTTTGTGATCTGATGTTGGATGGTAACATGTTCCAGCATCTGGGGGCGAAGGATGAGAAAGCTCTCATGGTAGTCGTCTGCGTGACTTTTGCTGGGTCTTTTGGGACCATGAGTGTGTTTTCCGTTACCGATCTTCTAGCTCTGATGTTTTGAGGGTGGTGAAGGATGTCAGATAGTGAGGATGGAGAGATTTGATGGAACGCTTTGAAGGTCAAGAGGAGGGTTTTGTATAAGATCCTGCATGTTATTGGGAGCCAATGAAGTTCAAACAGAATGGGAGTAATATGTTGACTCCTAGGAGCTCCGTATAGCACTCTTGCTGCTGTATTCATGGCCAACTGTAGTTTCACGCATTGCCCGCCTCCCTCCCACCTAACTCGGATTTTCCATGCTGAGGTCATATGTGGCCCTGGCATCGAAAATCCAGGTATCGCCGCACAGCTAGGAGACCATAGGAACTACCCATGTAGCACCAATTTTCGATGCTACATGGTTAGCCCCAGCGCCTAACAGATATGTGAGGGTTTCCACCTCAGAATGCCCTGCACGCCCCAATGCTAACCGCATAGCATTAGGGAACGTAAATGCCTTAGAAAATCGAGCCCTATGGGACTGATTTTATAAGCGTTGTGCACAGCACATTTAGTTTAATTGCACTGAGACAGCTGAAGGCATGTGCAGGACACTTTGTTGGCAGGCTGCCTGGCTGTCATTTGCGGCCCCCCCCCCCCCCCCCACCGCCTGCTCCTCTCTGCTTCTTATCTCCTTCTTACCCCCCTAGCCTCCCTCTATCTGAGGGTTTATGACCACATATGCAGACCCTTCCCTTTATGTGACTGCCATCTGCCCCTGGGACTCTCCCCACGCCTAATGTTCCCCCCCCCCCCCACCCACTTCCCCCCGCCTAATTCCCTCTCTACTCTGCTCTTGGTTATTGCCTGGCTCTCTGCCACTCCTGGGTTCCCCCCTCTGGCTTCTAAGTAAGACCCCCTGGGATGAGATCCTTCTGGACCCACCCTTTCCAGCCCTGGCTTCTAGGAATCCATTCAAATGTGTTCTGTTATAATGTCCCTTTCATACACCTTGCACACTGAAAAGCGAAGAACCAAATCAAAAATACAGAAATAAACATAACACCACAGCACTCTCTGAAGTCACACTCACACACTGCTCTCGCAACCAGAAACAAAGTAGCAGATGCCTTTCTGTTATTCTTTCCAACTAGCCAATACTTTTCATCCTCCTCATAGCACAGACGATCATACAAAGGATGAATGCTCTTTAGTATACAGGCCCACATGGCCTAATTTGGATGTTTGTTCATGGAAAATGTTTTCTGTGAACTCTCTACCTCTTCTCAATGTACTTTTTTATGGATCGATTTGAAGATTACTGTATATTCAAGACACAATAATGGAAAGGGTCAGGCCCGTGGTATTAGGCAGCACTGCTAGACAGAAGATCTTGTGAAGCTGGTGCTTGTAACCCCTGGGGGATGGTGTCCCAGTCTTCATGCAGTGAAAACATTTAATAGCTAGATTTAGGCCCCATGATTACAGAAAATGGTCCCTCATTCTCACTTAGCATGTTTTAAAACACATGATGTTAGACGGAAAAGTAATTTAAACACAGCCCCAGTCAATAAGACGCTGCTTGAGCTGAAGAAAATTTCTTTCTCTAACCTTGGTTTTGCAAGCCAAGTTAGAAAAGATTTCAGTCTGATAGCCTAAGAAAATCTGATCCTGTTTCCAGATAAACCTCTTTAAAAATCCATTCCTGTCTTACCTAAGAGCAAATGCAATCAACAGTGTGGCCTTTGCAATTACCAAATCCTTATCAGCTTCCGGTTCCTGAGCAAGATTTCATTCTGAGAGTCCAGGCCTCCTAATGATCTCAGACTCAATGTACAGTAAAGGTAAGGTTACCAGGTGACCCCAATGTCTGGGGATTGTCCCTGCTTTTAGAGCTGTGTCCCCCGATTCCTACCTGTTTTGCATCCTTATGTCCCCAATTCCAGCAACTGGAAGAGAGAAGGTAGAAAAAAATGTATTTAAAAATTAGCAATTTGACTATGTCAGCTTTTAGAATTTACATCCATTATATTTTGCACAGTACAGGGGAAATGCATCACTTTTTCTATTTCTCTGTCCATTTGTCTGCTTGGAAGTGTTATTTTCCTGCTCCGTGCCTTGTTGCTCAAACCTGGAACTAAAGTGCCCTTTGTCCCCCCCCCCCCCCTCCCCACACGTTGGGTAAGTGTCCCAGATAAGCCAGCAAAATATCTGGTAACCTTAAGTAAAGGCCTCAGAAGATCTCTGCAAAATATCCTGAACATACTGTTTAAATAAATCTGTAGGTGAAGTTCCCATCAGAAATGTATACATCGGGCATGTGAAATCCCTTAATTTAGAAGTATTTTTTTGTCCCAGCAGTTTCCTTCTTTCCTTTAGGATTCAGCACACAGTGATACCAAGTCTCATGCATTAGTTATGAGACACACGCAATTGCAGGCCACCATATGCCCACACCTACAGGCCCTCCTCTCAGACATCTGGGAGCACACCTGCAGCCTGGAATTGGAAGTGACTGTGGACAACAAAAGCAGCAGTCACAGACGTTTGTAAGGCCACCTCCGCGCTGTGGCCAAAGAATCCTCATAGGTAGGGCTTCTGAGTAGATGTTGGATCCTGCCCTTTCCTGTAGCATGAGTTTCCTTTTACTAATGGGAAATATTTGTCAAAGGAGGGGACGAGACTGACAGGGCTCTGAGTGGCTGCATTGGTTCGGAGGACCTGCTTGAGATGCCTTTTTAATTTGTTTCTACTGCACCACAGACATGGCCCAAGGTCCTCCTGGCTGAGTGCAGTGATGACAAGTACTGGAGGGAGGGGGTAGGGAAAGAAAGTGAAGGTAGATGTTGGATGTGGGGGGGGGGGGGAGTACAAAGTAAGAGCACTGTTGGATGGCAGAGTGAGGGAATGAAAATGAGAGAGCTGGTGATAATTTCATTACTACTATATTATTTTGTATTGCTACTTTAATTTGCAAAACAATACAAAACTCTTATGTTTCCATATTTATGCCCTGGATATACCGCCTAAAAAAAATCTCATTTATCAGACTTCAGTCTCACTCATTGGAATGGTAAATCTCACTCTTTGGGATGACCTATCTTTGGCATCTCTGTTGGAACACAGACTGGGATTTGGTACCATGACCCTTCATTTGCAACTAACGAAGGATTTTTCCTCTATTTTATACCTCACCTCCAGTACCTAGTCATTTCCCATGCAACCCCAGACATTATTGCAACGATATTTACCCACTGTTGCAAATGTAGCTGGCTTCTTACTAGAGGATGAGGGTCACCTTAGAGTTCATGCACAAAAGAAAGAAAAATGAGTGGCAGATGCTTTTAATAGGGAGAAATTAGAAAAATACAAACAGTGCACCAACATAATAAAAAGGCTGTGACTGATAGGGGGGAGACAATGTTCAAGTAGAATGTGGTTAAAAGGCAAAATACCAATGGGCACCTTTTTTGATGACTCAATTAATGTAGGTTCAGTCAACATTTAAATGATTCAGCTCTATGGTTCAAAGTCCTTAGACTTAAAGTATTCTGATGGAGCTCCTCTGGTAGGTCCCTAGATGGGTACCTCACGTCACACACAGCCTTAGAGTTAGCCCTCTTTAGGTAAGGCTACATTATATACCTTCAGTTAGTAGAGTATCTGTGAAAAGCACCCATAATATATACTAGCTCTGGACACAAGATAGCTCCAAACTCCCTCTAGTCTTCTAAGGTTTAGAGTGGCATATGTGCTACTTGGAGATATGGAATGGAGATTATCTGCCCTTCTCTCCTAGAGGCAGATAATAACTAAGGTTTAAGAAAAAATCATTAAAAAGCTGTGTCTTGATAAGGGATGCATCTAGAGAAAAGATGCCTTCTGCCTCAGAACTGGTGGTGAAGGCTGGATGCACCTGGGTCCCAAGTCACACTCATGGTTCTGAGATAGTTTCTCATCTTTCCTTCCAGGTAGGTGGAATCTTGGTCACTGCACTGTGCTCCTCTGTATCTGGACTTTGCAGGCTAGTCTACATCACCCAGACCACCTTGGATCTTGTTCTCCTTCACCCTTTGTTTCAGCTTGTAACTTTTGTAGGTGTCCTGTAGTCTTATCCAAAATGCAGCTCCCCAGGCTGTGCAGTTTCTCCCAACCTCTCCTGCTTCCTTTGGAAGAAAGAAAATGCTGGACTCCTGCTTACCGTGCTCTTTATACTTCCTTCCAAAACTTGCCTAACAGGCAAGTCTGTCCTGTCTTACCATTAGAAAAGGTCAGTTTAGGAACAGGAACTCCAGAATGTTCCTCTTGATGTATAAAGTGGGCAGATTTTGGTGTATAAAGGGGGCAGATTACATACATTTTCTTATATACCGTGCTATTCTGCATCAGTGCGGTTTACATTGAACAAACTGAAATTACATTGAACAGGGCATTATAACTTGGAAATAACTATTTACAGGGAACATGGGCTATGGAGGGTTAACTGGCTTGCCCAAGACCACAAGGAGCACCTGTGGGACTAGAAACCCCAGTCCTTCCAGCCCAAGGTTGCTGTCCTCTAGTGGGATTTGAACCCCTGACCTGAAGTACCTTGCCCCAACCACTAGGCCACTCCTCCACTCCAGATGTATAAAGGGAGCAGATTCTTTTAAGATGTTGCATTGATGCTCCTGGCCAGGGCTCTTTCTGGAATCCTGTGGACATGAACTCTGACTCTGGCCGCTAGGGGCCCGATATTCATTTGGGTGGTGCTATGTGCCGTGTCGGCGCATAGCCCGCTCGCCGTCCTTTTAACCTGGATTTTCAATGCCAGGGGACATCATCGCATAACCCGGAAACCACAGGAGCTAGCCGGGTAGCACCGAGTTTTGTTGCTACATGGTTAGCTCCATCGCCTTAAAGATAGGCAAGGGTTTTCCATGCCTATCTTTAAGGCACAGAGGGCTAGTCGGGTAGCATCGAAAATCACTGCCACCCAGTTGGCACTTGCCTCCATCCTGGAACGCCCCCAATGCTGTGGATAGCATCTGGGAGTGTTTGGGACTTAACTGGGACTTTCCAATGGTACTACCCATGCAAGTGCCTTTGGAAAATCCCAGTTAAGGCATTTACATGGGTAGCATGGGCTGTTACCCGGGTAACGACCTTCAAAAATCAGGCCCTAGGTGTCCCCTTAAGCAACAAGCACAACTTTACAGCTTTTCCAGCCCCAGTCAACCTGGGACAAGAAAGACCTGACCTGGATATCAAAACAAGGGCATTCCTCTTAGCAATGCAAGCCACCAAGCCAACCTATGCTTTGTTTTTTAATTAAAAAATCATTTTCACTCAGAGCAACATGGACAGGAATAGCAAGATCTTAAGCAGGAAAATAATATATTGCTTCTCTAAGGGACATTTTAATAGCTAATGATAGGGCAATGCTTGCACATAGCTCTTTTTATAGTGTAACAAACAACATTGGACTAATGCTGGTCACATTCTCAAAGTAAGACTGCGAGGGTGCACCATGATACCGCAACAAACTATTTTCTTATTTTCTGTCAGCATGGAAGCAGTCTTTAGTGAGATACAGCAAAACATTTTATCTTTTCTGCCTACGCTTAATTGTAACAATATTTGCCCAAATTACATTTAGTTTGCTCTACAAATTGCTCCCACCATCCGAGGCACAGAATGTTCTGTTTTCGGAAGGGCTTTTGTTTGCACAAGCCTTTCTCAGCAAATATACCACCCGAAGCAGGCCACTCACTTGTCATTCATACAACTGATAAAACCGTCACCTGTTCAGAGAGACACTCCCCTCATCTCTTTCTCCCATAGACAAATCACTGCCCAATATGGCGCCAGCCAGGCAAGCTAGTCACTCAATCAGTCCTGGCAATGTTACATGAAAATAAACACAGATTATTAATTCTCCAGCAGATTATGATAAACTGATACTCCACTTCATTATGTAAACCTTCCCTTAGTCATAAGTGCGTAGCTCACCACACATGCCAATAAGACACTGCAAAGTGTGTGCACCTTACTAGGGCAAAGCTATTCAAACAGAAACTAAAGTGCTTCCATAGGTAAAGGAGCCACAGGAAGGTGAAAGGCCTTTGAAAAATGGTAAATTAGCAGTGCTGTGACTGGATAAAGATAATGATAAACTCACCTGACCTGTGTATAAATAAATGCATTTGTCTTCCCTCCTTTTCTCCCCTTTCCTCTGGTGACATTTTCTTAGCCAGGTGAAAGAAAGGTCACATTAATCACTTCCTGACCCAGCCTTGTTTCCAGGTTGTGACTGAAGTAAGGCTACCAGATGTCCCGGATTTCCGGGGTTCATCCTCCAATTTGAAAACGTGTTCCTGACTTCATAGACTACTGTATAACCACCTCCTGTCCTCAATTTCAGTAGGGACAGAGGCAAAGGACATCTCTTCTCCTGCCTACCCCTCCAATGCAGTCTTCTCAGTCCTGGTAGAAGATGGTACATTAAGTTCTTTTCGGAAAAAAGAGAAGGAATTTTAGATATGTAGAGAATATTTATCTATATGTATAACATAAAGTTTAAGCACATACAGTATGTATTATGCTATTGTCTTTTTTTAAACTTTTGAAATTATTGACTGCTACCTAACTTGGAGGAGTAGCCTAGTGGTTAGAACACTGTCTTGGTAACCAAGCAACCCAGGTTCAATTCCCACTAACACTCCTTGTGGCCTTGGGCAAGTTACTTAACCCTCCACTGCCTTGCAAGAAAGGCCTGGCAATCTACTTCTAGTGACACTGCCAAGAAAACCCAGGAGCTTCTGGGTCACCAGGAGTCAGGACTGACTCAAAGGCACACATTGCATTTTGCACCTAGAGTGGCCATTTTGAAATATACGGGGATGCCAGAGGAGGTAAGACCTCTGCCCGTCCCAGACCAGCTTAGCCTTGACCAGGTGTCCCAGATTTGCTCTCCAGAAATCTGGTAATTCTAGACTGAAGAATTTTCATGAATCCTTGGCTAAATATTTGGAAGGATTTCATGCAGTTCGGACCTGAGACTGATCCTGTAGACGAGACAAAACAAATCTCTGGCTAAAACTATGTGGCTTTATTACCACAGCCCACCAAACTGTGCCACAGTCTCCAAGCAACGTTTTCATTCTAACATGTTCTCACTAAGCATGGCTTAAAAGAAAGCAAAAAATATGACTGCAAGATTCCTGCACCATTTTGATAGTGCTCCAGAGGTGCGGTCTCTGCAGTGAAAGTGGCTATATAAATAAAACATAGCGAGGCAAGTTTACTAAAGCTCACACTGGTAAGGTGCATGTAGGCCGCATTACCAATGCATGGGTCCCATGCTAACTTCAGGGGGTACGTTCGTCCATCCCCTGCTGTTAACGCGGGCCCACAATGCAACACCTTGCAAGCCGGCACACAGGCACACTTAGGGAGTATTTTAGAAGCTCAATTTGTGAGTTGAATATCTGTAAACGAGCACATAGACATCCAAATCAAGGAAATGTCCTCATTACTCAGTCACCTGGCAGAGGGATAGCACTGTGGGAAAGAGGATAGCCCTTTCCCCCCTATGTCTTGTTACATCTCAGGCAAGAAAAGCCACAATACAGTCCTTCTTCAAAAGTTATCCCGGTGCTCTGGCTCACCTGAGGGGAGAGGTCACACAGGCTTTAATTTTCATTTCTAACTTTTCTTTCATAATGTGGAAGCTATGTAAGAAACTACTGGATATTCCAAGCATAAGGATACACAGCTATAAGAAAAGACTGAAATGTTGATACATGATGCTATCAGTACATTGAATATTTGGCTGCCATTCTTGATTTAGGGAAAAAAATATTTACTAGGAAACAAACAAATGTAACACTGAGAGAGCACCCTTATCTTTTATTTATTTATTTATTTATTTATTTATTCATATTTCTATACCGCATCTTCCAAAGTTCAGTTGCGGTTTACAGTTAACAACAATTAACAAAGCAAGTTTGTTTTACATGGAACATTGAGATATAACAGAACTTATTTACAAGGAACATCATATTAAATGTAGAATAAACAGTGCAATATAATACCAAACCGTGTGCAAACTATGTACAAGTTTATGTATGAATATATCAAGGGTGAGTGCTATCTGTGTGGGTTAAAGGGCTTTAGCATGGAGCATGGAGCAATCCGATTAGCTCTTTAACCTTTGTCTAAAGTAGATAATGAATTATCTGTATTATAATGTTTGGTAAACAGATAGGTTTTTAATTTCTTGCGGAGTTCCATTATCTCTGTTAGCTTTCGTATCTCCTCTACATCTACATTTACTGTATATATACTACAGATATCTGAGGCCAATATTTAGTAGCTCGGTATCTTTACTCAGATAGTCAGCAACACTTATCCGGATACGCAGTAAGTACAATTGAATATATCTGGGTAAAATTAACCAGTTAAGGACATCTGGTGAACTTTAGGACACCCTTCAGATGTGACCAGAGTTGCCTAGCTAAATTTCCCTAAGTTAAGCTGTATTAATGCCCCTGGGACACCCCTTTGGTCAGAGAATATTTATCCAGTGAGGAGATGGGGATATCTCCCAAAGATAACTGGGTATATCTTTTGAATATCACTCAGAGGACAATGTAGTTTTTTGGGTGAATAAAATATGCAATAAATAACCACGGGGGCCATGTACTAACTGCTAGCATGCAGTAACACAATTATTGCACATTATCTGCCACAGAGCCCATTTCATTCTTATAAACCCTGCGGCAGATATTACACAGTATCAGCATTAGCATGTGTTAGCTGTCATTAAATGATCCAAACAGATAAATGCACACACACACAACCTGGCTAACTTCACTTCTACTACATACTGTAATATCATTTACTACCCTATGGGGGTGTGCATGGGAGAAAAACTGTTTTCATTTTATTTTCATTTCATGTACTTTTTTGTTCCTGCGGTCTAGCATATGCTAAAACATTTGAGCTAGCACTAAAATCTTTTAGCATATGCTAAAATGCAGAATCACAATGATGCAAGGCTTTCTATCTTTTGTGTCGTTTCAGATGGGAAATGAAACAATCAATGTCACTGTGATTTCCCTGTTGCTTAAAAATGACAACACATCCCTGCCTTCTTGATCTATCTTAAAAGCCCGTGTAAACACTGCAGTATGAATGTGCAGTTGACAAACTCACATGGCTTTTTGTGGAATTCTGGAGACACAAACACTGTTTCCTAGGTGACCCAAACAATGCTGGTAGGATGTGTAGGAGATACTTATAGCAGGCAGACACATTTGATAATGGTTTATTGCTTATATAATCTTTAACCACAACACATTAGAATATAAATTCTCACTGTGTAGTCACCATCATAAATGGACAGAAAGGGACAGGATAGGTACTGTCAAAAGCATAACCTCATTTTCACCTGTTTTGAGTCAAGTGACAACCTACCCTGGTGAAAAACAGCTTATTATGCCATCAGATGTAATGAGAAATTGATAGCAAACAATAATCTCAGACTGAGTAAATACCAGCATACTCAGTCTGGAGCCAGCAGTTATTTGTTGACAGCCCCTAATCAATTCCTTCGTATAATTAAATCATGTTTGCTGCCATTATCAAAAAATATTGCATGAGTGCACCAACAATGGAATCTGGTACTTACCCTTACAGCAATAGTTCATGGTGTGATTCAGTTCATAGCAGCTTTTGGAAGGTGTGTGATTGACAGGGCTAGAAGCTAAAGTTTCTAGAATTGGTATAACACAGGCAGCTCCAACACTGCCTTGCTAAGGTGCTTGGAATCTGCTCTGGGAGGGGGTTCACCTCTAGGAAGATGAGCTCTTTGGAGTGAATAGTGATTGCAAAGCACTCTTAGCATGTCCTGCAGTATAAAGTGGCTGTATACAGTAGAAGTATATGAATTCACTCCTAAGTTTAGACGTCTTAATAGGGATGTGCATTCTTTTGTGCGCATTCAAGTAAATCAGTTGTTTACTCCATCAAAAAGTAGAAAGACTAGAGGACATGCAATAAAGCTACAATGTAACCCATTTAAGAGTAATAAGTGAAAATATTTTCTCCATGAACAAGCAGGATGAGTCAGCCACAACTGGTGACGTCATCCGATGGCACCACGGATGGAAGTAGCTCTCCCAGAGCTCAGAAAGGTAAGCCTTTCTGAGAATGTGCCAAGTAGTCCTACCTTCCGGGCCTGCCCTACCTAACCTATTTTCACTTCTTCCACCTTCTCAGCAAGGACAAAATCTCAGCTCTCCCACAACTACCAAATAAAAAGAAAGAAGAAAAGAAGTTCAGGAGGGTATCTAGCAACATGAGCTCCAAACCGGGCTTTAAGAAGTGCCCGAAGAGCAGCAGAAAAATGAACAGTACAGATGCCCATGATCACGCCCTCCGGTGCCTTGGGGTGAACCACCATGTGGAAAATTACCCACACTGTGCCTGTATGTCGTCACGGGCATGAAGATCTTGCAGCCATGCTCTCCGGGACTACACCGAGGCACTCACCTCCTCCGATTTGCATGCCAAGATCTCCCATGTGGCTAAGAAGCACAAGAAGGGGCAGCACGTTGCCACAGCATGGGATGTGCCAGAAAAGGCCTCCATCCATGGCCTAGCAAGCAGAGCAACCCCAAGCCCAATCCAGCCCTTGCCTGCTGGAAGGGTGATCCAGGCTGTGTTCCAGCCTCCTCCTGCTGTCCCTGCTCTCCCATCTTGGATGGCTCCCTGCAGCATGCTGCCCATGATCAGCACCGATAGCTCTGCCTCCCAAGATGGCGTCTCTGCTCAGCAGCCATTGGCTGAGAGGGAGGAAGTGAGATTCTTGGAAATGAGCATCATCGTGCCAATAAAGAACTTTCTCCCCGATACTCTTTCTGGAGCAAGCAGTGGAATTCCTGGTTCCTCTTTAATAATAGTTTATGGATCTTTCCTCCAGGAACTTGTCCAAAAAACATTATTAAAGAGGACCCAGGAAATCGACTGCTTACCCCAGGACAAGCAATGTGGAACCTGTATGCCTTTTTGGGAATCTGCCAGGTACTTGTGACCTGGACTGGTCACTGCTGAAAACAGGATACTGGGTTTGATGGACCTTGGTCTAAACCATTATGGCATTTCTTATGTTCTTATGTTCTTGTTCTAATATGAAGCACTCAGGTACATGTTCAAAGCCTTCCACCACCTGATTCAGGCACAGAACATCTTGATCCAGATGGACAACCAGGTGGCAATGCTCTACATCAACAAGCAAAAAGGCACGGGTTCTCTCTTCCTCTGTAAGGAAGCACTCAAACTCTGGTCCTTCACTATTTCCAAGGGATATCTATTCCTGCAGGCCTCCTACCTGCTGGGGGAGGACAATCAGCTCACAGACCAACTCGACCCACACAAGTGGTCACTCAACTTGCTCATTGTGACCCATCTCTTTTGCAAGTAGGGGGACACTCACACATCATCCTCCAGTTTCTGGTCCAAGCCCCATTCTCCAGCAGCCTAGCCTCAGATGTGTTCACCATATCCTGGGGGAACCCACCACTCCTGTATGCACTTCCCCCCACTTCACTGATTTCCATGACAATCCAGAAAATCATCCAGGATGGAGCACAGGTCATCCTCATTGCCACCTTCTGGCCAAGGCAAATGTGGTTCCCCTTCCTCAAGCATCTAACACAGGAACCACCTACCAGACTATTGCTGAGGCTGGACCTCATCATGCAAGACAAAGGCACAACCCTGCACCCTAACCTCTTGAAGCTCGCACTGACAGCCTGGATGTTGAAAGGCTGACTCTCTCATCCCTCCATCTCACCACAGAGGTGCAACAGGTCATTATGGCTGCCAGACATCCCTCTCTGAGGAAGTCAAGTGGAAAGGTTTCACTGTCTGGTGCACCTCCAAGGGCCTCAACCCCTGTTCCTGCCTGATTCCATGAATTCTTCAGTACCTAACCACTCTCATCAATGCAGGGCTCAAGACAGCATTGATACAATGTCACCTGTCTGCTATCGCAGACTCCCTCAACCACTCAAACAACACCTCTATCTCCTGTTCTCGTGGTTCATGCAGGGGCCTCAGACATACTATACAACAGTTGGTGCCATCATGGGACCTCAATGTCATCCTCCACCACCTCACACAGCCTCCCTTCAAACCCATGCTGTCCACGTTCCTGGTTGCCACAATCTCGTCCAGGCATGTCAGTGAACTCCAGGCACTAGTGGCATACCCACTATACACTGCTCTATGAGGACCTCGCCACCCTACATACCCACCCCAGGTTTGTTCCGAAGATGGCCTCCATGTTCCAGATCATCCAGAAGATTGACCTGCCAACCTTCTACCTGGAGCCATGCTCACTCAAGGAGCAATGGCTCTGGGTAGACTGTGTGCGCACCCTTTGGTCCTACATACACAGGACAGAACCCAGTGACAAGGAGCCCAGCTCTTTATCTCCTTCAACCCCAACAAGTCGGGATGCTCCGTCACCAAAAGGGCCCTGTCTCTTTGGATATCGGACTGCATAGCACTCTGCTATGCCCAGGTGGGAGCACAGTCCATGGGCAGCATGCATGCCCATCAGCTCAGGGGCATGGCTCCCATGCTCACCAACCTACACCCCATCCCTGTGTGGAACATCTGCAGACTGGCCAGCTGGTCATCTGTGCATACCTTCCAGAATCACTACTGTCTGGATCAGGATGCTCTAGTGGACAGCTCGTTTGGCCAAGCAGAACTGACCATGGCATTACTCCCATGGCTTTAACCCTGGAGACCCACCATCAGGTCCCATATCACATGGTCATACTTGCACTGTTGCACAGTTCTCTCTTTTTTTTTCATTTTTTGCATTGTTGTTGTTTCCCTATGGACTATTGCAGCCTCTGTGTTCCATGCAGCATTTAAGACTGACGAGTTAGCATGGTTAGTTACAGTGCCGGCCCCTGTTCTCTGCTTTACTGTGTACTCCTGATCTGGACTCCTACTGTACCAGGAGCTGTTGTTATTGTTGTTGGTTATAAACTGATGCTGTGTTTTCAATAAAACCTCTTTGACTGAAGCTAGGTCATCTGGTTCATCCATCGCAGCACTAAGACAGTCACTGCTACAGCTACAGAGTCACCAGGTGTGGCTGACTCATCCTGCTTGTCCATGGAGAAAGCAGAGTTATATACCTGTAATGTGGGTTCTCCGTGGACAGCAGGATAAGTCAGCCACACATTCCCACCCACCTCCCATCAGATGAGGTCAACCCTATGACTCCACAGCACGCTGACCTAGCCTTCAAGTCGAATGCTCTGGGATATACTGGGCTAGGTAGGGGTGGACCCAGGAGGTAAGGCTACCTGGCACATGCTAAGAAAGACTTGATTTTCAGAGTTCTGGGAGAGCTATTTCTATCCATGGTACCATTGGATGACATCACCAGGCATGGCTAACTTATCCTGCTGTCCACAGAGAACCCCAGTTACAGGTAAGTAGCCCCGCTTTTTCACTCAAAAATGCAATTCGTTACCGGAGGATGTAGTAAAAGCTGTTAGTGTAGCTGGGTTTAAAAAAGGTTTGGACAAGTTCCTGTAGGAGAGGTCCATAAACCATTATTAAAGAGGACCCGGGAAATCCATTGCTTACCCCAGGGCTTGCATTGTGGAAGCTATGTACTTTTTTTGGGAACCTGCTAGGTACTTGTGACCTGGATTGGCCACTGTTGGAAACAGGATACTGGGCTTAATGGACTTTGGTCTGACCAAGTATGTCATTTCTTAAGTTCTTATATTCTTAAGTTAACATGCTTAAAAATATAGTATGCACTAATTTGATTTAATACATTAATGCACTAAGGGGCCCTTTTACTAAAGTGTGGTATAGGTTACTACAGGATTTAGTATGTACTAATGACCTGTGGTAACCTCTACTGCATTCTAAGAGCAGCCAATGCGGTAAAAATGCCACACTAATTGCTCTTATTGCCTCAGGGTGAAGGCTGCCGCATTGGAAACCTCGCCAGCTGAGGCAGGAGTAGAGGAGAACTGTTCCTGCCCCGATGTCCACTAGACACCAGGGATTGGCTGCGGTTTCCAGAAGGCTCAGGGGATGGGTCTGGGGTAATGTCATTAGTGTGAGGGGCCCGAGGGGAGAAATTTGATTCTGCATTCAATAGTCATTCTAGACGAGGAGGGGGGAAGGGGATTGAGCGGAGGGCTTGCTTGGCTAGGGATTTGTAAACTTGGGTGATCTGGTGGAATCCTGGGAGTTGTGGCAAGAGGAGGGATTGAAGGAGGCAGGGACTGAAGATCTCAGTTGCTGCAGCTTTGCTGTGTGTGCTGATAGGTCTGTGTTACCTACCAAGGAAGGTGTGGCGCTCACATGTGTCCTATGTGCGGTAAATGCAGGGCAAATGCTGTATAGTATGTCTCTGTGACCATCTAAGTCAGCCTCTTCTAGTACAGCTTCTACTAGATCCAGGATTTTACTTCCCATAGCATAAAAATAGGTCAACATTTTTGCTTATAATTTGTGTTGTTGACAAAAATGTATTCCTTCATCAGTAACCATTCTTGTGGGTTCCACAGTATTTACTGCAGTCTTCAGAACTATGGCATCTTTATGAGAATACAGCTCTGAGGGGAAAAAATGTTAGCCTGGTTTGCACATCAGCCACAATGAAGACGCGCATCCAATATAGAGCAACAATATTCTCACGTCAGGTATTGATTTATAAAGTGCTACCAGATTCTAGGCTCTAGGATGCCAGAGATGGACTGTGGCAGAGCTGCTGGTTTCTGTAGCAGTAGAAGTGAGTGAGCATACAAGCAATACCTCGAAATTCCAGATGAGAGGATGAGCTCAGAAGACTCTTTCTCTAAGAATGCTCAGGCCAAATGAAAGCAGAGAAGCGGGGGGCAAAGAAGTAT
Source organism: Ichthyophis bannanicus (assembly GCA_033557465.1). Lineage (NCBI taxonomy): Eukaryota > Metazoa > Chordata > Amphibia > Gymnophiona > Ichthyophiidae > Ichthyophis > Ichthyophis bannanicus. The sequence goes on from CM066035.1 coordinate 260,363,721, forward strand.
CCTGAGGGGGATGGAACTATGGCATTTATTGCTAATGCTGCCATCATATTAAGCCAAAATCCAGAACCAAGCTCAACAAAAACAGCAGAGAAAACAGAGAGAATGAGAGAAGGATTTGTAAGGAGGAAAGCAACACTTCCACTGTGCAGAAACGGGACAGCGTGTGGAAAGAGGATTGAACTGGTGGAAAGGGGGAACTACATTGCCCACTCACTCCCACTGCAAACCATTCTGAAAGAGTTGCACATTCAAAGACAAAGTACTGCAAAAAAAAGCGAATCACTGTATGTTAAAAGTGCATTTCATTCAATTTACATTTGTTCCTATTAACCAAAGAGTCTTACCTCTGACATTTTTGTATGTGTTCATGAAGAGATGCCATGAAAGATAGCATAGATGATGGATATATTTAGGGGTCAATATTCAATGGCGGTGGCCAGCGCTTTTAAAGAGGCTGGCTGTCGCTATTTCAACTTAAACCTGAATATTCAATTTTGGGGTCATATCTAGCCACCACCATTGCATATCCAGGTTGCCCAGTTAGCAATTTAGATAACTGGTTATCTGTGATATTAAGTCAATAAGTGGTTATCCTTAACTGAGTAAAGTTGGGCCGGACTTTTATCTGCCTGTCTTTATCCGGTTAAGGTTTATCGATTGAAAATCACAGAGAACTAGTTATCTTTGGGTGCCACCCCTGCTCCGCCCTATGCAAGCCGGTTAGCTTCGGGGTGTTTGGATGACCTAGGAGAGGATATTCAGCAGTTCTAACCAGGTAAGTGCCACTGTATATCCCGGTGAGCAGCATATTTATGCAGTTTGCAAGTCTGCAAATCACATAAATACCTTTGAAAATGTCTCGTGTAATTCCTTAAACTTTCCACCATAGGTTTTAAAGTGAAGAACAATAAACAAATGAGCAGAATTCTGTGCATAGAGCTAAATATATTGGGGGAATTCGAAGCCATTTAGGCAGCTTGCAGACCTGCACACTGCTGGGCAGGCAGAGCCTAACTTAGGACGTGCGAGAGCTATGCTCCAGAGGGGAAGGTCAAGAATCCTGACTTCTGCTGCTTTTAATAGAGAGGATCCTACCTATTTTGGAAGCAGTCGACTCCGGATATGTCTGGCCCCAAACCGACGCGTTTGGATTACCAAGGAACACAAAACGCCCAGAGCAAAGCGAACTAAAACAGAGCCTCTCTCACCTCACAAAATGGCGGTCATCCGAGATTGCCCTGAGGCCTTGCAGGAACTTCTCTCTGAGATCCATGCTGTTAAAGAGATGGTTAAATCAAATGGAGACTCACTGAACACAATGCAAGAGGATATCAATGCCTTAAAAAACAGTTTGGAGTCAATCACGGTGAGATTGGAGAAAGTGGAGAACGTGGTGGCAACACACGGGGAGCGGATCAGAGCCATTGAGAAGCAGGCAAAGCTGATCCGGTCATTGCAAAGAGACTTGGAAGATGGTAACAACTGTGCTCGGAGAAACAACATTAGGATCCTCGGAGTTCTCGAAGGAGCTGAAGGTACAGATATGATGGCCTTCTTGCAGTCAATGATCCCGGGTGTGTTAAGAGTGAAGTTTGCTATGCCATTTGAGATCAAGCGCGCTCATCAGGTGCCTACTCAGTCTGTGGTCTCGGGCAAGCGTCCACGCCCAATCATTCTAAAAGTTCTGCGATTTCAACAAATGACACAAATTATGGAAGCAGCCAGACTGCACTCTCCACTGGAATACCAAGAACATAAACTCCTATTTTTTCCAGACTTTGCTAAAGCGACGGTAGACCGGAGGAAACGTTTTTGGTGCTGCGTCCATGATTATTGCAGTTTCAGGCCCAGTTCGAGCTACTTTATCCTGCCCGCATGAGAGTCATGCTGCATAACCAAACTAGGACTTTCGACGATCCAGGGGAGTTGCACGCTTTCTTGGAAGAGAAAAACTGGTGTTGATGCACTGAAATCCTTGCCTTGCACTCAGCGGTGGACGTAAGCTTGCAGAGTTCTCTGATCTCTCTTATGTGGGTGCCTTGACTGTATTTGTGCTTGTGAAGTTATGATTTGATTCATTTAGAGTTGACATTCAACATGGCTCTTTTGGGGTAACTCCAGGGTATTGTTCTGGTCACACTGTCCCTTTCTTTTGTTCTTTCCTTTCTTCCTTTTATATTTCTCATGATTTGTGGCGTTTGGGCTAGATCCGAAGGCGTAAGGGCATTGAAAGACAAGATGGCCCTCATGTATCTACATGTAGCCTTTAGCGATTATACAATGTATTGGGAGGGGCCATTTTGTTCTAGTGTTCTAGAGCTTCGGCGTTTGGGGAAGTTACTCTAGTTGTGGGTAGAGGTCAGCACAAGAAGCTTTACTTAGCAGAGGAGTTGAAGTGAATTAGTTAGTTATATCCTCCGTGCCTGTCTTGTCCCTTGGGGCTTACCCGCTAAGGTTTGAGTTCGGTATAGCTCCCCAGGGTTTTGGTGGATTTTGGTGTTTAGAATCATGTGGGGCTTTTTTGGGGCAATCCTATATAAGGGCTATGGCCAAGGGGTGGTATTTCTGCTTGTGTTTTTTCCCTTGGGCTATTGATGCTGCTTCTATTCTCGGAGCTTCAAAGATGTGGACAGACAATGTAAAATCATATGTTACAATGTGGTATATTTCTGTAACAATTGTTTATCACAGTGTGCTATATTGTCACTATGTCTTCCTTTAAGATAGTCTCACTGAATACTAAGGGCATTAACAATCCCAACAAGAGAAAAAAGATATTTTTGTATGGGCGCAAGGAGTGTGCGGACATCCTACTTCTGCAAGAAACACATTTGAATGTAAAGGAGTCTTTAAAATTAGATATGAAACCCTTTTCGCTTGTGGTTTTCTCAGCTGTTAATCATAAGAAAAAAGGGGTTGCCATTCTAGTAAGGAAATCTTTATCCCCTACTGTGCTGCAAACCAGATCTGATAAAGAAGGGCGCTGGGCAATGGATGTTATTAAGACAGGATCCACTGAACTGGCCTTAATCAATATCTATGTCCCCAATATAGACTGCCCTACTTTCTTTAGCTCCATAGTGGCTCTGGCGCAGGAGGTATCCAGATATCCGACTATTATGAGGGGAGACTTCAACCTCATGCTAGACCCCTTGCTGGATAGGAGTCCTGTGAGAACTAATAAGGTCCCCAAAGCGCACCCTGTTCTTTTGTCACTAATACAAGAGTTAGGCCTGGTAGATATATGGCGGTTGCAGCATCCTGTTGATAAGGAGTTCACGTTTTTCTCTCTTCCATATAACTCGGTATCGCGCATAGATTTTTTCCTAGACTCTAAGGGACTATGTTCCAGAATCAGTGAATCCAATATTCATGCTGCTCACATTTCTGATCATACTGCAATCTCACTCTCCCTATTAGACTCAACGAGCTGCCCTTCTCATACACGGTGGCATTTTGACAGAACTCTTCTTAGCAATCAGGAGTTTCGTGAAACCGTTCTAGTGGCTATAGAGGATTATTTTCAGTTTAACTTGACCCAGGACACTTTGGGCTGGGCGTGGTGGGAGGGTTTCAAAGCTAACATACGGGCCACCATAACCAGCTTTGCTATATGGCAGGCCAAACAACGCAAAGCAGAACTAGAAGCTTTGGATAGGTAGATCAAAGCGGGGGAACGTACCATAAGTTGGAAAACGGATCCTAACATTCTGATACGTTTACAATGCTTTAAATTTAGATATAACTTGATCCTAACTACTGAAACTTCACAGAATATTCAGGTGCAGAAAGGGCGGTATTATTTGGAAGACAATAGGGCAGGACGGTTATTAGCTAACTCGTTAAAGGGTCACAAAGAAGCTTCTTGCATCGCAGCTTTAAGAGATCCCCAGGTGCAACAATTGATTGTCGTGGACACTGAAATTGCAGAAACCTTCTGTCAATTTTACGCTCAGTTGTACTCCCCAGAGATAGAATTCTCTGAGGAAGTTTTTGAGCGATTACTGGCCGATGTACAGAGGCCTGTTCTGGATCAGGAAACAGCTGCAGTTCTGGATAGGCAGATCATGGTCATGGAAATTATCCAGGCCATCAATTCTATGCAACGGGCAAGGCTGCCAGACTAGATGGCCTTCCGGCTGAATTTTATAGAACCTTTTCCAAAGCACTAGGTCCATATCTTCAACAATACTATAGGCTTCTTTCATAAACAGATGCTCAGACTGGAGCATTCGCCTCTGCAAATATTGTGGTTCCATAAAAACCTGGGAGGGATCCTCAGCTGGTCAGTAATTATCGCCCAATTTTGTTATTAAACGCAGATTATAAAATATTTGCTGCCACCTTGGTCGGTCGTCTCTCCAAATTAATTCCATCTTTGATCCACCTGGATCAATGTGGCTTCACTGAGGGATGCTCTACAGCTGACAATGCCAGAGTGTTTTGCCATGTCTTGGAAGGAGCGGAAGGAGTGGAGGGCCCGCTGGTAGGATTATCGTTGGATGCAGAAAAAGCATTCGATCGACTGGAGTGGCCTTTCTTATTTGCCTTCTTGAGGTGGTTTGGTTTCGGTGAAGGATTCCTTAAACTAATTAAACTTATATATGCGAGACCAAGTGCAAATATTTTTGTGAATGCGACTCAGTCTAGAGATTTTCACTTAGGGCGCGGTATCTGTCAGGGTTGCCCCCTTTCACCTATCCTATTCAATCTGGCCTTGGAACCTTTGGCCCTACTGTTAAGACAAAGTTCTGCGATAAAAGGTGTCCCCATAGCTGGTTTGAAAATTAAGCTTTCTGCTTATGCTGATGATTTATTGCTGTTCACTATGTCCAGTTCAATTCTGACTGTTCTAGAGTTGATAGACAATACTCAGGGTTATCAGGATATAAAATTAAGTGGACAAAGTCTGGAGCGTTCCCTTTAAACTCACGAGTTTGTAGTGCGGACTTGAACTTGTATGGGAACCCAAAATGGTGAAATACTTAGGAGTTCATTATTGCTGTCCACTTATTGAAACTCTGCAATATAATGAAGAGAATCTCCTTACTATGGTACGAAATATGACTGTGAGATGATCGCCTGTCTATCTTTCTTGGTGGTGTCATCTTGAAGCAATAAAAATGACTATCACTCCTAAGGTGAACTATGTTTTAGAAATGCTGCCGGTTTTCCTTTCGGACAAAACATACCGACACGTGGAAAGGACTCTTGTCCAGTTTCTATGGAAAAATAAACCACCTAGAATTGCTCTTAGGAAGCTTAAGTCCAAAAAAGAAGAGGGGGTGTGAACTTTCCTGATTTTCCGGCATAACGTTGTGCTTTTCTGTTAAAACAGGGCTCAAGATGGGTGGAGAGGGAAAGGGGGCAATGCCCAGTGTGGCTTGATTTGGAAGAGAGATTGACTACTCCATTCCCCTTGAGTCTCCTCCCTGGCATGGTGTTTTCAGAGAGGTTGAAGTTCCATAGGGTTATAATGGACACCCAGAAGGCTTTCCAGCAGCTATCGAGTGTAATTCCTCATGAGGAATGCTTGTCGAAGCTTATTCCCATTTGGTACAGTCCTTTTTTAAAAATTCATCAAAGTCCATTTGCCTGGAAACAATGGTTTAGCAGGGGCATTTGGTCGATAGGACAACTGATTTTTGAAGGCAGGTGGAAGTCTTTTGTGTGTCTACAGCGTGTATTTGACTTGCCTAAATCCTTATACTTTCAGTAGATTCAGTTGAGACACTGTATAGAGAAATCCCTTATTGATATCAGATCTTTACCTGAAGAATGGGGGTTACTTAATATTATAGGAACAGCCCAACAGGCCTAAGAGGTGGCTTCTTACTATTATCAATTGGTAGCCCATCGTCCCTCTTCACATTCTATTGGCACTCAGTGGGTATGGGAGCATGACACTGGGGACACTCTTTCTCCAGAATCGTGGGGGAAATTTTGGGGCAAACTAATTAGAGTCTCTCAATCCGCCTCTGTCTCCCAGGCATTATACGTCTTTGCGCACAGAGCTCACTTTACCCCAATAAAGGTCTACAAGTGGGATAAGTCAATTGGAAATGTGTTTTGGTCTTGTCAGAGGGATGTTGGCACTCTAAGGTATGTGGTATATTACTGCCCTAATGTTCAGTAATACTGGATATCGATTTGGAACCGAATCCAAGAGGTCTTGAGATTTAGGGCCACTCTCTCTTGGTCTATTATAGTTTTCTGGTCAACAATTGGCATCTCATCGTTACAGAGGGATTGCCATTTCCTATTTGACTTTATGATGGGAGTGGCGCTGCATCTCATAATTGCTAATTGGAAACATACGGCAGATCTCAGTTGGCACACTTGGTGGAATCGTTTATGTCTATGTTGTAAATGTGAGCAGATGCCACGGTATGGTACAACTCCTATGCCTTCTACCTTGCTTAAATGGAAACCCTTATATGGTTATATTTCGAAAGCTCAATATGCTGTAAATTAGGGGTAATTATTCAATCATGTTCACACACAGTATAGGGCAGTTTTTTTTTTAATGGCGCCATAGCCCTTGCAAGCCTCTTTCTTCCTTTTTCTAGTCCCTTTCTAAGAAGATTGCATGAAGAGGGGAGGATTGGTGTTGGGGTAGGCTGTTAAGGCCTTTTGTTTTTTGTCCTATGTTCAAAGGGATGCTTTACTTTAATTGTAACCTTTTGTTTTTTTTGTTGTAATTTTGTCTGAAAACATAAATAAAGAATTAAAAAAAAAAAAGACCTGCACACTGCCTATTAATGGTGCTCGGTGGGATATTCAGCAGCACTAATGCTGACTCCCTGCTTTCAGTCCCTAAAGGCCTTGATGCTAGTTGGCTAGCATCGGGGGCATTCTGGGGTCAGAGTGGAGGCAGCACCTGGGGACTGCTGACTAGTGGCGATATTCAACCGCTAGCCAGTTATCCTACAGTGGCTAAGGTTAGGCACTTGAAAGGCTTGCCTGACTTTAGCTAACAAGCCAGCAGCTGAATATCACCGTTAGCCAGTCAGCTAATGCACTATCTGGCCAACCTGGATATTCAATGCTGGTGGCCGAATATGGCCCTGGTATTGAATATCCGAGTTCAGGGTTCAGTAGCGATGGCTAGCTGCTTTATAAGAGCTAGCCGCTGCTGCTGAATTCCACCCCCCCCCCCACCCGATTGGGTTCAATTTTCAAAATGGCTGACCTTTAAATGCTGTGACAATCAGCTGTGGTGCTATCGGCAGGATATTCCGCGGCAGTGTCCAGATAGGAGTTGCTGCTGAACATCTGGGCTGAGTGGTCCTATCCGGATAAGTGCTGATGCATATCTGGTTAGTGGGATTTTCAGCTGGCATTTATCTGGATTGCAATTTAAGTTAGTTTTTAATGCGACTTAAGCTGCTTGGATAAGGGCCAACTGAAATCCCACTAACTGGATAAAGTCAACACTTGTCTGGATAGTGCCAGCACCACCCTCACTCTGCACATGGACCACCCCTGCAGTAACCAGAGATATCCTGTGACACCATCAGAGTGCTGCCGAATATTGCAGTCTGTCCCCTTAGCCAGTTGACCTCCTGTTGGCTGGCCAGCGAAGGGCTTTGTATATCTGCCCAATTACAATCATAATCTGGACAATGTTCTGGCTCCATGAATCTAATTTGTGCTGGCACTGATCAGCTATGATTGGTACGCTGACTCATATGTTGTTCAAATGTGCCTGCATTAAGCTGTTCTAGGATGGGGTGTGGAGAATTGTTTGTGGTGTTTTCAACTTAAAATCCACTATAATGATACAAATAGTCTTGTTTAGATCCTTATGCTTGCATGATGTTCTGAGTATGAGTGGCAGAACATTATTTGATATTATGATGTTGTTATTGTTGTTAAATGCAGTTGAGTCGGTGTCGACTCATGGCAACCTTCTGGATAGTTGTCCTGAACTGTATTCGGTCTTCAGTCAGGTGGCTCATTGTTGACAGAGTGGTACCCATAGCTGCTATTATTGTATTGATCCATCTCATTGCCGGCCTTCCTCTTTTGTGTTGACCTTCTACCTTGCCAAGCATTACATGTTTCTCTAATGATCTCTCTCTTTGCATGATGTGTCCAAAGTATGAAAGTCAAAGTCTTGTCATCTGAGCTTCTAAAGAAAGCTTAGCTTTGATCTCCTCTAGTACTGATTGGTTTGTTCTTTGGGCAGTCCATGGTAAACACGATATTCGTCACTAGCACCATAATTCAAAGGCATCAATTTTATCTGTTGCTATTCAACATATATTCCGTAACATAGCAACATCATATAAAGGATTTGTCATTGTTAAATGCTCCTTTTGGTGGCAGCTAGGAAATGGGAAGGCGCTGTTTCAGTATCATCTAACTATATTGATAAAGTAAAAAGGATCTGGAAAACAATAGACCTATATTTGGAAGATATCTGATTCTTCCATTGTTTGAAATTGTAATGCTATTTTGACACTGAGCTCTGCCTTTTTTTGGGGGGGGGCAGGGGTTGCATAGATGCCTATTCCCTTCTGGATGTCCAACCCCATGTGTGGCGGGTCAGAATCGGGGCATACAGCATTAGACCCGATTCTGATCCCGCAGGTGGTAGACATGCCCAGCCGTATACCCAGGTAACTTAGCCAGGCTTCTGAATGGAACTGCAGAGCCATGGCATCCCATCGTCATGGCACTGTATCGCCATTCAGGAGCCACAAATGCCGGCCGCCATGGAGCATGTCCTTTTCCAGCAGCCAGACCTGTGATCCGGCCTCCCATGGCCAGGGTCTGGCTGCGGGGAACCTCCTGCACGCCTCCTGGTATTGTCTCCACTGGCCACTGCTGCTACTCCACATCCAGGGGCACTTATTCCACCTCTGAGGTGGAATAAGCCCTCCTGTCTAACCAGCTTACCCTGGATGTACAGGGCTGACCTCAGAATCGTCCCTGTGCGTCTGGGGTGATAACCCACCCATGGCTCGCCCTTGCTCTGCCTTCCGCCTGCCCCCTCCCGCCACTGTTTAAGGCTCCCCATACAACTCTGCTGTTTGTACAGAGAGCCTTTGTGCAGGATTGGCAGGGGGTGTGTTCTGATGCTTTACTATATAGGCCCTTAATCTGCACTGTACTAATCATGTCCTGAAATCTGACCACATGAAAGTGTTATCTTCTTTTGAGCCAATACTCAAACATGAGACATTTCTGCTGCCAAGGCGTTGTAGAAGACAGCAAAAGTAACATTGCCTATAACACTGCAAACCACCCTGAGAGATGGTGCCATAATAACACAGCTCCCCAATCAAAGAGAAAGACCCGTAGAAAAATGAACTACTGCCTGTTAAAGGCCATTTCATTCAATTACGTTTGCTTCTGCGAATCCGTCTTGTCTCTGAAAATCTTCTTCGGACAGAGTGAGATGTATATGCATAATGAGAAGAAATGCAAGAAAACCAAGATGACTAACATATTTATTTAATTCCTTAGACTTGATAACCCAAGTCTTAAAGCTGAGAACAGTAAAAATACAAGCATAATACATAGAGCTTAAAATACTACAATCATAGCTGGGCCAATACTGAAAAACACTTATAAGATCACAATGGGCATTGACTGCTTTTTAAAAATGTTGCTGGGCCCCAAATGGCCTTATACGTCACAATATGGCCAAAGGTTGGTGTTTTTGTGGAGACAGAGTTAAGGATGTTCAGGATCAGGCCAAAATGTTATCCATCAAGCAATCCATCAGCTGCTGACTGGATAATTTATCTGTCCACCTCAGACTGCACAAATAGCATGCACAAAGTTTAAATAGATAATGTTTCTATTAAGTTTTATCTGTACATTTTCAGCGATTTGAGTTGAATGGACAGTATCGCTAAAAATATGTATCAAGTTAAAAGGATGGGCTTTTTGTTTATATGGTTTCTGCACCACTAAAAATTTACCTCAGTATATCTAAAGAAAAATTAAAGAAATATTCTTGTCATGGCGCACTTGTGCTCCAGGCCTGGGCGCAGAATCAGCAACCGTGGAGTAACTTGCATTCTTTAAGGATAACACAGGTGATTTCAGTCCTGGGAAAACTGGAAGTTTTAGGCTGCAGTATAAATGTAGCGTCCATCTTTGCTTGCCTTTTAAGGAGATTAGTCTTGCCTTGATCCTTCTCTTTATCTTGCTGCCTAATGGCCACCTCTTCACTCTCATGCTAATGTGATTAGCTGTGCATGTGGGCCATACTGGAGGCTTCTGTCACAAAGATGTCTGCTTACTTGAGTGCACCACTTTCCTGAAAGAAACATCTTGTGTTTATAGTCACAGGGGGTATTGTTAACTGCTGGATTCAAATGGAAAGGGATATTTATGATCACTCCATAAAAGCTGATTTAGGAAGACATTTGGGGAAGAAACGGACAGAAGGCAGATGTGTTTTCTGCCGCAGATGCTGAGAAGGTTCCATTGTTTGTCATATGTAATGACTTTTTATGGTGCCTTACAAATGCTTTTTTTACATGGCTAAAAAGGTTCCCAAGTCAACTATTGGCGGATACTGCAGACAACAGGATAATCACACAGTGGGCATCTTGTCTTTAAATCTAATATGATGATCCCAGCATCCATAAGGCCGGAATTTTCTAGTAATTTGTTTTTTTTTTCTAGACTTAAAGGTGGCCTGCTGTGTTTGGATGTATTCAAACACCCCTAAATGGGGATATCAATTTATCTTATCGATCCCACAGATAAAGTCTTGGTTAAAACTGCAGAATTTATGACTAGTTCATGAGGTTCTTTAGTAGGTACACAGAACATCCAAGGTTGATTATAATTTAAGATACATTTCTGTGCTGTAAAATGCTTGTTTTCATATTTACGAGTGGGAAATTTCATTGCTGGTTTGTGCAATGTAGCAGGACACAAGTACCTCACTAACCTGTAATTCATATTAATGTTTCATAGCACTTTTCTCAAGCAGCTGGGAAAGTCAATAAACACCGCAGACAGGGTGCAGCTAAAGTTACGTTTGTGGAATGAAAACATACATTAATCTAGGCTGGTTTCCAATATAATCCACACGCTTTTGGAGGTCAAATTAATAGTAATCCAATTTATAAGAATCCAGAACTGATTTTGGAAGTCACTTACCCCTCTACGTTTTAACTTTGGGAAGCAAAATTAATTAATTAATAATCTTCATAGACCACCTACTCACAAAGGTTGAGATGGTTCAAAAAATATATATAATAATGAACACAGTTAATATTAGTAGACATATAATTAAAAAATCAACCGTAGACACAATAAAAAACATCTTCACAATTCATTACTAAAAGTCTGCCTAAATAGATAAACTTTTAACATTCTTCTTTGAAATATAGTAGATCACAATGTGCTTTTTAAAGAATCTGGCAAGCAATTCCAAGAATGTGGTGCATAATGCATAAAAGCTTGAGTACGGGTTATTGGCAAATTACTGATATGCAAAGAAGGAATGACTAAAGTATTTTGGATCCAAGCATGGATGGCTCTTGCTGAAGAATACCAATGCAGCGACAAAGTAAGACACTAAGCAGAGAAACCCAATTTAACTTTTAATATCACACTTATTATCTTGAAAGAATCATGCTGCTCAATTGGCAGCCAATGTAAAAAACGTAAGTATGGTGTAATGTGATCATCTCTTGATTTATGTGGTATTATCCATGCAGCTGCATTCTATACAAGCTGCATGGCATTTAAAGATAATTCTGGAAGACATGTTAAAACCACATTAGCATAATCCAAAGTAGGGAATTATAGAGCCTCAAAAGCAGTTCGAAAATCACAGTTTGAAAGATAGGGATGAAGATGTCTCGACATCCTTATCTGGAAAAAGGATCGTTGAACAATTTTTTGGACATGACATGCATATTCAAAGATTGATCCAATATTATACCTAAATATGTGATCTCACTACTCACTGTCACAATCTGATTATTTAACACCACAGACTTTGGAGGTACAAAGGATTTGTCACATGTTACAAAAAGAACTTCGGTTTTCCTATAATTCATTTTTAACCCATGTTCTGAAAACCATAATGCGACTGTCTGAAAGCAGTCGAAAATCGGCACTGTATGAAATCCATTATGAATGTCAAAGGACATATACATCATAAAATCACTGGCATATACAGAATAGATAACCCTAAAATCTTTTATACTCTAAGTGAGCATACCGAAGACACATATAAATTAAATAGAATAGCTGAGAGGGCTGAGCCCTATGGAGTTTCCTGTGTTATTGCAGACCAAAAAGATTCCTGAGATCATACTGTAACCTGACAAGTAAGACTGAAATCAATTCATCATCAATCCTGAAATTCCTAAATTTTGCAATTTCTGTACAACTCCACATGATTTAATAGAATAAAATGCAAAAGAAACATCCAAAAGTACTTGCTTGATCCAGACTACATCATATATTGTTAAAAAGTGACAATAACAAGTTCTCAGCTCTATGATAGTACTAAAACCAAGCTGGTCATTATCCAGTAAGTTATTTAGTTCTGCATAGGTCTGCAGCTCAATAAGCTTTGCTAGCCATTGAAGACTAGATATCGGCCTCTAAGATTCAGGTAACGTAGTGTCCAATTCGCACTTCTTAAGAAGTGGACGGACGAATGGATGCTTTCTTTAGTTCAGATGGCATTACTCCACAGTACAGAGATAAATTCACACCCTGTACTAAATATTTAACAACATCACTCTTAACCACCTTCACCCAACTAACAGAGCAAAGATCCAGAGGTGAAGTTGCGGTGCTTACGATAGAATTGACTTCATCATCCAAAACTATTCTAAATTTATTCCATATCTGTGTAGCATCAATCTGTGATGCATCCATTAATATAGAATGCAAGTTGCTTACATCCATCTTGCTTTTGCATCTAGCTAGCGTAATAGCTAATAATAAATTTATCCAGGCTCGCGCTTCAGTTTTCATACATATCTCTGCTGCTTCTTACATCCCTACTTGCACAGTGTACCCCGTAGGCCTGCCCCACCTTTAGCTAAATCTCAAACAGGTGAACTAAAATTTTGGACATAATCAAGTTAGCTGGACATCAATGTTTCTGAAAATTACAGACAAAACTCCAGGATTATTATATAATGCCTGTCACAAACTGGATCCCAATTTATGATCACAGCTAGATTGGGGACTCGTGTTCATGCCTTGTCCAACCAGGGCCAGCCCAACTATTCAAACCCTAGGTAGTTGCCTAGGGTGTCAGCTTTGGAGAGGGGTGAGAGTGGCAAAGAGTGGGGCATTCAAAGCTAAACATTAGATTCTGATAGCCAGGAGGTGAGCATAAGGCTTAAGGTTTGCCTAGGGTACCAACACGTTGAACCAACTCTAGGGCCAGCCCTGTGTCTGACTTATCCATTGCTGAGGAATCAGATGACTAAAAATAATATTGATATTTGTTTCATGAATAAAAGCAATGATGAAACATAAACAGGAAAACCAACATATTCTTTGGTGGTAATCATATAAAACAATAAATCCTCTTGACACTCCACTCCTCTTGCCCTCTTGGATTCCAGTCACCAAACATCCCTGCAAATAACAGGACATGTTAATCCTCTTCCCTCCGCTCCTGCTGCCCCTAATATTAGGTTATATTTTCTATTACTTCCATCTTGTTTTAAGTTCACTTTCTGTTTTTCTTTTTTTCTATACTGGAGGCACTAATCAATGATAGTAATATTGTATATTTAAAGAGTAATGGTAGAAGGTTGCATAGCTCCCAGTTATACCTGTTTCATGTTCACATGATCATATCTACTAACAGTTTGTATTTATTTTGGCATACTGTGGGACTCTTTTATTAAAGTGCATTTTGATTTGCAGTTAATGCGCCAATAGTGTCCACAGCCACAGCATGTTAGCAGTGATGTGGAAAGCATGTTCCTGTTAGTTAATTCGCAGCACTGCACCCTAACACATGCTATTTTAGCACAGTCACACTTACCTCCACCTATTAAGATGGTGGAAATTGTAGCTACTTAACATTGGCCACCTTGCTTGTTGGAATGCCTGTCCAAGTTTGATAATGGAGATGGATTCTGATTATTTACTTTCATACGCCAACACTTTTCATACAAGATTGTTGTGGGAGAAGTGGTGTTTTGATGTTCATGATTATTCAATTTAATGATCAAAATCTCAGAGGTGGTAAGACTGAAGGTTTTCCTGTTGTTGTTGCTAAGTGATGTTGAGTCAGTGTTGACTCATGGCAACCCTGTGGATACTTGTCCTAACAACACCAAACTTAAACTGCGCGGAAGAAAGGCCCGGCAATCTACTTCTGTATCTTGCCATGAAAACCCAATGGATAGTTACAACAAAACAAATTGTGCTATGGTGCTGGAAGATGAGACCCCCAGGTCAGAAGGCACTCAACTAGCTACTGGGGAAGAGCTGAAGACTTTTCAGAGTAAAGCTAGCATTTATGATGTGGTTGGATCAAAGCCCTCGGGAAGTCTGACTGCTGATGTATGAAATGAGAGTCAGAAGCTGTAAGCTGTAAAGATGTCTTACACATTGGAACTTGGAACGTACAAAGCATGAACCAAGGGAAGTTGGAGGTGGTCAAGAATGAAATGGAACGTGTACAACTTGATCTCTTGGGTGTCAGCGAACTGAAATGGACTGGCATCGGGCACTTTGCATCAGATGATCACATGGTCTACTATGCTGGAAATGAAAGACAAAGAAGAAATGGTGTTGCATTTATAATAAAGAAGAAACTTGCAAGAACTGTAATGAAATACAATGCAGTCAGCGAACGCTTAATCTCTATTCGTCTACGAGGAATGCCTATCAACACAACTATAATTCAAGTATATGCCCCAACAACAGCTGCAGAAGAGAATGAAATTGAAGAGTTCTATGAACAAGTACAAGCTGAAATTGACAGAACATGCAAACAGGATATCCTGATAGTCATGGGTGACTGGAACGCAAACGTTGGCAACAAAGAAGAAGGCAAAGTAGTTGGAAAATATGGACTTGGCAACAGAAATGAAGCTGGAGAAAGACTGATAGAATTCTGCAAGACCAATAATCTATTTATCTCAAATACCTTCTTCCAGCAACACAAGCGGCAACTGTACACATGGACTTCACCCAATGGATTGTATAAAAATCAAATTGACTACATCTGTGGAAGTCAACGATGGAAAAGCTCTGTAACATCAACAAAGACAAAACCTGGAGCTGACTGTGGTACAGATCTTCAACTACTAGTATGCGAACTCAAGCTAAAGTTGAAAAAGAGCAAACCATTCATGAATGCAGCAAAATATGACCTTGAGAATATACCACTGGAATTTAAAGACTGCCTGCAAAATCGATTTGCTGCTTTAGATACAAATGACAGAGCTCCAGAAGAGTTATGGAATGACATCAAGAAGGTTGTGTTGGAAGAAAGCAAGAAGTCTCTACAAAAGGTGAAAAAGCAAAAACGGCCAAAATGGATGACGGAAAAAACTCTGAAAATTGCCCAGAAACGCAGAAAAGCTAAAGCCAGAGGAGAAAGAAAGACAATCGCAGAACTAAACAGAGATTTCCAACGTGCAGCAAGACAGGACAAGGAAAGGTACTACAATGACACTTGCAAGGAAATAGAAGCAGAAACTATTAGAGGAAGAACAAGATCAGCTTTCCTAAAGCTACGAGAGTTAAAGAAAAAGTTCCAGCCTCTAATTGGAATGTTACAAGATGCTCAAGGTTCTATGTTGAATGATGCTGAGAAGATCAAGAAAAGGTGGAAGGAATATACAGAGTTTTTATATGATAAAGATCAAGTGGACCAACAGCCGTTTCAACCTGTACCTTATGATCGGGAACCATTGGTGATGAAAGAAGAAGTTGAAGCAGCATTGAAAGCCTTATCAAAGAACAAAGCACCAGGCATTGATAGCATTCCTATAGAAGTATTGCAGCAATCGGATGCAGCTGTTACCGTACTTACAAGGCTCTGCCAAGAAATATGGAAGGCAACATCATGGCCAACTGACTGGAAAAGATCTGTGTTTATACCAATACTAAAGAAAGGTGATCCAACTGACTGTGGAAATTATCGAACAATCACTCTGATCCCACATGCCAGCAAGATTCTACTGAAGATTATTCAAAAGAGACTACAACCATACCTGGAACAAGAACTACCTGAAGTGCAAGCAGGGTTCAGGAAAGGGCGAGGAATGAGAGACATCATTGCGGATGTGAGATGGATCCTTGAAAAGACTAAAGAATACCAAAAGGATATCTATTTGTGCTTTATCGACTATAGCAAGGCTTTTGACTGTGTAAACCATGAGAAACTCTGGGCCACATTAAGAAGCATGGGTATACCAGAACACCTGATCGTTCTCTTGCACAATCTGTACATTGATCAAGAAGC
The DNA here is from genome assembly GCA_033557465.1 of Ichthyophis bannanicus. Lineage (NCBI taxonomy): Eukaryota > Metazoa > Chordata > Amphibia > Gymnophiona > Ichthyophiidae > Ichthyophis > Ichthyophis bannanicus. Next base: position 260,380,156 of record CM066035.1, read on the forward strand.
AACAGTTCGAACAGAACAAGGAGAAACAGAATGGTTTAAAATAAGCAAAGGTGTAAGAGAAGGCTGCATACTTTCCCCCTACCTGTTTAATTTATATGCAGAACAAATCATCAGAGAAGCAGGATTGTATGAAGACAACAGAGGTGTGAAGATTGGTGGAAGACTCATCAACAACCTTCGCTATGCTGATGATACTACATTAGTGGCTGAAAGTGAAGATGATCTGAAACATTTGCTTCTCACAATCAAAGAACATAGTCTCAAAATGGGCCTGCATCTTAATGTAAAGAAGACAAAGATCATGACAACTGGCATAATCAACAGGTTCATCGTTGAAGGAGAAGAAATTGAAATTGTGAACAACTTTAACCTACTTGGATCAACTATCAATAAAGAAGCAACAAGCAGTCAAGAAATCAAACGACGCATTGCTCTTGGCAGAATGGCTATGAAAGACCTAGATAAGATTCTCAAGAGCAGAGATGTCTCTCTCCATACAAAGATTCGACTTGTTCAAGCCATGGTATTTTCAATAACATCATATGGATGTGAAAGCTGGACAGTGAAAAAGACAGACAGGAAGAAAATTGATGCCTTTGAATTATGGTGCTGGCGGCGAATACTGTGTATACCATGGACTGCCCGAAGAACAAACCAGTCGGTACTAGAGGAGATCAAACCTAAGCTTTCTTTAAAAGCTCAGATGATAAGACTTCGACTTTCATACTTTGGACACATCATGCGAAGAGAGAGATCACTAGAGAAAGACATCATGCTTGGCAAGATAGAAGGTCAACGCAAAAGAGGAAGGCCAGCAATGAGATGGATCGATACAATAACAGCAGCTACAGGTACCAGTCTGTCAACAATGAGCCGCCTGACTGAAGACCAAACACAATTTAGGATAGCTATCCAGAGGGTCGCCATGAGTCGACTCCGACTCGATGGCACTTAACAACAACAACATAACATTACTGAAAATAGCATGGCTTAGACAAGTCAAATCTTTGTATGCAGAGATAAATCTCTTGAAAATCTTATCTAGGTCTGTCGTAGCTATTCTGCCAAGAGCAATACATCATCAGACTTCTTGACTGTCATTTCTTTATTGATTATTGATTCAAACAGGTTAAAGTTGTATACTATATCTATTTCTTCTCAATCAAGAATCAAATTATTGATTTTGCCAGTTGTCAGGGTCTTTGTTTTCTTCATGTTAATGTGCAGGTCCATTTTAAAACTATCTTCCTTGATCTTGACAAGCAAATGTTTCAGATCCTTTTCACTTTCAGTCAATAACATGGTATTGTCACCAATCTTCATCCCTCAGTTGTCTTCATAATCATACTTTTCTGATTTGTTCTGCATACAAATTGAACAGGTATGGAGAAAGTAAGCAGCCTTGTTACACACCCAGGGCCGGCCCATCCACTAGGTGAGCTAGACAGTCGCCTAGGATGGCCAACCCAGATGGGCAGCTTTGTGCTGCCACTTCATTGCCAGCAGGGGACCATATGCTTCAGCAAACATGACCTACCACTTCTGATCCCCCTCCGACGCAGCTTACTGTCAGAGGGGGGTCAGAAGCGGCAGGCCATGTGTGCTGAAGCTTATGGCCTGCTGTGGACAAGAAAGCGGTGGCACAAAGTCGCTGCTTTTAAAATACTGCCACTGCTGCCTGCCACCCCCCCCCCCCCCAGATGGAATTGGTAGCAGCAGCACAGCTTGGTGGGGGCGGCTTGGTGTAGGAGGAGGCGGCAGAAACCATTGGGCCGGCACCGTGCACACCTTTGTTGATTTTAAACAGTTCAGTTTCTCCTTCTTCTGTTCAAACTGTTGCTTCTTGATTGATGCAAATGGTGTGCATGAGAGCTATCAGATTTATTTATTTATTTATTTAGACAGACAGATTTGTATGCCACCTTATCCTTCAATCAAGGTGCTCATGTCACATCACAATTGGAGGGTTACATTTAACATTAGGTTACGTGAAAACATTTGGACAGTACACTTAACAGTATTTAGGATAGTACAATGAGGGTTAACATTTAACAGGAGAGTATTTAACCCTTTGAAGGCCTACTTTAAATTTTTAATCCACATTCTGCAGCCGGGTTAATTTTTGCATATTTCAGGAAAATTGTAGCCGTCTTATTCAATATGTTCTAATAGTGATTTTCCTTCTGCTATGGTCATGTATTATATACCATTTGATAGGAATATTTAGCCAGAATTTTGGATCCCGAGAGTTTTGGGCTCGGCCTGGAAAGGGTTAATAGCTTGGTATGATAAACTTGTGTGTATGGATAGGATGAGTGCATGTTTAGTTGGCGGAGGAAGTAGTGTATCTGTTTGGGTAGGGGATGTTGCCTGAATGCTCATATGTTTCTATAAATAAGAATGTTTTGAGGTCTTTGTGGAAGTCTGTAAGGTCATCTAATTCCCTCAGGCTCGTTGGGTGGGAGTTCCATAGTGTGGATGCCAGTAGTGATGGTGCTCTTTTTGAAGTTGTTTGTTTAGTTTTGTGATAGCCTGCATGTGTGCCGATTATGTTGCTGTTATTGGTTCTTCTAGGTCTATTGCTGATGTCCCTTGTTACAACGTTTTGGAGTATGTCTGCTGAGAGATGGTGAATGATTTTGAAGATGATCATGATTGTTTTATATTTAGCTCTTGCCATCATTGGGAGCCAGTGTAGTTGTTGTAGGATGGGAGTGATGTGCTCAGTCCTTGGAGTTTCTGTAATGATGTGTGCTGTGGTGTTTTGTACCATCTGTAGTGGGTGGAGTGTCTGCTGAGGAAGGCCTTGATATAATGAGTTTCCATAATCAAGCAGTGGTGTAATGAGTGCTTGGCACACTGTGCGGAAGTGGTCCTGACGGAGCATTGGTTTGATTTGTCTGATTGTCCTCAATCGTTGATAGGCCTTGTTTGCGGTTTTGGTGATGTGGGATTTCAGGTTCAGAACTCTTGTCTAGTGTGATGCGCAGATACTTATCTTCTTCTTTGACTACTATGTGTTTGTCTAGGATGTTGATGGTTTGTGGAGGTATGAAGGTGGAGTTCCTGGTGACAACCATTGCCTCAGTTTTATCGTAATTGATGGTTAAGTTGTTGGCTATGAGCCAGTCATTCATGTCTTCGAGGCATTTGGTTATTGTTGTGGTGTTTAGTGCTAGTAGGTTGATTGGAGCGTACACCATGATGTCGTCAGCATAAATGTGGTAGTGAAGTTTGTGGTTCTTGATGATGTTGCATATGGGCTGAATGTAGATGTTAAAGAGCATTGATGATAGGGCTGAGCCTTGGGGTATTCCCTGCGTGACGGGGAATTGCATTGATTTCTTTTGGTCGCATTTGACTTGTTGAGTTCGCCCTTCCAGGTATGACGTAAACCAGTTCAGGGTATTCTTGCATAGTCCTATCTGTTGTAAGCGTTGCAGTAGCTTGGTGTGGGACACTGTGTCGAAGGCTGCTGAGATGTCCATGAACACTAGCAGGAAGCTATTTTTTGTGTTGTCTATTCCTCTTAAGAGATTGTCGAAGAGGGAGGTGAGTAGTGTTTCTACGCCGTGTTGGGGCTTAAATCCATGCTGATGGATGTCCAGTGGGGCATTTATGTCAATGTGGTCCTGCAGTTGCCTTTGCACTGCCTTTTCCACAATTTTAGCAAGGAATGGCAAGCTGGAGATGGGACGGTATGATTTTGGGTCGGAGGGGCTCAGATTACTACTTTTAAGTATTGGTCATATCATTGCGTGCTTTAGTGGTTGCGACATGTGTCCTTGTTGGAGAGAATCTTTGATGATTTTTTGAATGTGTTGAGAGAGTTGGCTTTTTGTAGCTTTGAGCCACAACACTGGGCATGGGTCTGATGGTGAGGTTGTTGTATTTAGTCCAGATATAATTTCTTCTATTTGCTGATTTGTTGGTATGTTGAAGCTCTCCCATGTTTGATGTTGTTTTTTTTATCATGTAATCATTTGTTTGTGGTGTAGTAGAGCATGTTTGGTTGGTGTTTTTTGACATAAGGTAATCTGCATATTTTTGTGGGTCAAGATGGTGGGTACTTTGTTGCGTGTCATCCTTTGTGAGCTTTTGGACAATGCTAAAGAGTTCTCTTTGTCTGTTAGTAGATTTCATGATTAGGTTGGTATGGTGTTGCTGTTTACGTTCATTTATTAGATTGTTATATTCCAGTTGTTTGTCTTTGTATTGGGTTAGGAGGTAGTGTGATTTGTTTCATCTCCATTCTCTTTCCAGTCTTCTGAGTGTGCGTTTTGCAACTCTGATTTCATGTGAGTACCATGGGGCGTTGGATCTCTTTCATGTTTGTGGTTCTTTGATGGCTGGGGCAGATGTTATGTTGGATATTATTGTATTCCATTCTTCTATGTTTAGGTCAAGAGTGTCGTGCTTCTGTTCAAGTTGTGGAGTGATTTCATCTATGAATGAGTCTCTGTTAAAAGTTTTGAACTGTCTAGTTATTCGTTCATCTTCTTTGCGTTGTGCAGAGTTATTCAGGGTTATGGTGAATTCAATCACATGGTGGTCTGACCAAGGGACTGGTGTGATTGTTGGTTTTGTGGTCTTGTTTTGTTTCACTAATTGCATTGGCATGAAGACCATGTCTGGAGTTGTACCATGCTGGTGTGTTGGGGCGTTGATTGTCTGGCAGTATTTTAATGACTCCATGGCTTTTAAGAATGTTGTGGTTTCTCTGGTGGGTGCAGATGTTAGGTTGTAGTCTCCTAATGCAATGAGGGGTTTGTGTTTTCTGCTATGTGCACATATCATTTCAATTACTGTGGATAGGTGTTCAGTTGTGGTTCCAGGTGGTCTGTATGTGAGGGAGATGCTTAGGTATTTGTTGGCTATCGTGAGTGTGTTAGATTCAATAGTGTTAGTTGTGGTGATCATTTTGAATCTGTATTCTTTTCTGGAAAGTATTAGTACTCCTCCTCCTCTCTTTTGTGCTCTGATGTAGTTAAATGCTGAGTATCCTGTTGGGGTTACTTGATTTAATATGACTTGGTCTGAGTCGTCTAGCCAGGTCTTGGTGATGCAAATTATATCCAGCTTCTTGTCATGGATTAGGTCAAGGATAGTATTTGGTTTGTTCCTGATAGATCTGGCATTTAATAGAGCACACCTGATGTTTGTTGCTATGGTTGGGTTTGTGTGTTCATTATCTGTGTGGTGAGTGGGTATGTTACGTGTGGCATTGTAAGGTTTGTGTGCTGTATGCTTTGGTTGTTGGCGTTCTTTGGATAGGTGTGATGTTAGTGTGCACCTGGGTTGGGTGGTATGTAGGTTGATCAAGGGGATTTGCTCGTTGTGTCTGATGTTATATGTGCATGGTGCGAACATGTGGAGGAGTATGAGGTAGGCCATGAGGTAGTGGGTAGTGGAGTGCATTTTATATTATGTATTTTACTGACCTGGGAATATGTTAGTGGCTAACTGACATGGGTTCCAGTTTTGTTTTATAGGTGCATTTTTGTGTTGTTGGTGGTGTCTTTTTCTATGTGTTGTATTACTTGTGGTTGTTTAGCAGACTAGTTATGTAGTGGTAGTGGAGTTAATTGAGTTAATAGGCTATACAGCGTGAGTTGTTTTACAAAGCAAATATTGCAAACAATGGATAGCAAGTCCTATGCAATTAATCTGCAAGCAATGGATTGTCCAGGCAGGGCAGCAGAATTGCAGATGTTCTGGTATACCCATTCTTCTTAATGTGGCCCATGATTTACACAATCAAAGGCCTTGCTGTAGTCAATAAAACACATATAGATATCCTTTTGGTATTCTTTTGTCTTTTCAAGCATCCATCTAACATCCATGATGTCTCTTGTACCTCACCCTTTCCTGAACACTACTTGCATGTCAGGGAGTTCTAGATCCAGGTATGGTTGCAGTCTCTGCTGAATGATCTTGAATAGAATCTTGCTGGCATGTGGGAATCAGAGCAATTGCACAATAATTTCCACAGTCAGTCGGCTCACCTTTCTTCAATACTGGTACAAATACTGATTTTTTTTCCTGTCAATTGGCCATGATGCTGTCTTCCAAATTTCCTGGCAGAGCCTTGTAGGTATTGTAACAGCTGCATCTTATTGCTGTAATACTTCAGTAGGAATACCATTCATGCCTGGTACTTTGTTCTTTAGTTGAAGATTTGTCTAGGATGCCCCAAACCCTTGCACTGGCCTGTCCCCATATATATGATTTATTGTAATATTGTGTCTTTATTGATGCACAATGTTTTCCCTACTTATTTTAACACACAGAGGCATGTTTGCTAAAGGTTAGCATGCATGAAGTGCCACCATGACCCTTTTTATTTCTATGGGCACAGCGGCACTTAGCGCACATTAACCTTTAGTAAACATGTCCCACAATGGGCACGGGGTCACCAATAGAATGTATTGATCCAAACTTGGATTTAGGTATACGCAGCACAAGCAACTGCTTCCGGTGCAAAGTTTTGAAGGCACCACTGATCTTCAGCTGTTTACCGCTCTGGCCTTTCCATTCCAAGCAAAAAGCAGGAAACAGGAGAGGAGAGGAGAGGCTAGAGACGCCAGCAAAGCAATTTTCTCTAGTCTGCAGTTTCATCTCCAGCTTACACCCCTATCATCTCTACAGGATGGGAAAGGTGAGGCTGGAACAGCCATGGCAAAATAGCATGTGAGGAAAGACAGAAGAGGAGGGGCTGTTTTCTGCTCTGATATATCCACTCTAGATTTACTGCTCCCCCTCTGCGTCAACAGGCAGCATGTGGGGTGAAAGAGGAAGGCAGCAGCTGGAAGAGATGCAGCTCAACCTGTAGTTGTCTAGGATCCCAACATTTGAGAACAGCTGAAGACAGAGTGAGGGATGAGGAAGGAAACCCTCTGGAGCACAAGTCAGGAGGCTGTGATTTACAGAGTGGCGGGGTGAAAGAACTCGATGCTGGAGTGATGTGGTTCCAGTAATGAGCCTAGCAGCAACTTTTTGAAGTTGATAGATAGAGGACTGACAAGCACTATATTATAGGGAGTTGCAGTAATCTCATCTCAATAATATTAAGTCAAAGGCCAAAATTTTCAGGTTATGCTGATCAAAGAGTGAGTTTACCATACACATTTTTCATTGTGCAAAAAAGATGATTTAAGAAGTAATTTGAGGTTCCAGTGCTAGAATCAATTTTAAAACCTAAGATACTGTTGCATTCACTTAGTGGAACAGGTCAATTAATGATTGAGGGGTGCAAGACAATAAGAAATCCATATTGCTTTACATTTTGAAGGATTGAATTTTATAACGTGATTTGAAAGCCATTGGGAAAACTTGAGAAGAGCTGAGTTTAAGAGAGTGAGATCTGGATTACTATAGGCAGTGAAAAAAGGTGATCTGGCAAAGTAATATCTGCTGGCAGCCAAACTTTGTACAAGGATGGCTAGTGGGGATAAAAGTAGGTTGAAGAGCACCAGGGCAAGAATGGTGCTCTGAGGTAATCCAGTGGGAAGGGGATATCTTGTAGAGATTTCTGTGAATGATTTTACTGTATAAGTGTGTCTATGGAGATAAGATGCAAACCACTTATGAAAAGTGCCTTTTATACCTATTTCAATTGGTTTAGAAGTAGTGTTGAATCTACTAAGTCAACTGTGGCACTCAGATCCAGAGATATTATAAGGACTGACAAACTTGATTTGAGCTTGCATCTTATTTATGGTTTATTGTATTTAATATACTGCCTTTAGTAGTATGGCAAGGTGGTGTGCAATCAAAATGATAAAAAAGGAAAGGAACTACAATACCGAGACAGGAAAGTAAATATAGAATAAAGAAACACATAGACATAACAAATAAATACCCAATCATAAATTATGCCTTACATTTTAAGGCTATATTTAGTCAGATGTTATCTCCAGGATATATCTGAGAGCCACCATTACATGCTGGATGACACTGAATATCGAGATAATACGAACAGAGACAGAAATTATCCGGACAGTGCCAATATTCATTTTCCTATCCAGATCAGCTAACTTAGGACAACCTTTTCCCTGTCCTAACTTATTGGAAAAGCTATCCTGATAGTGAATGAATACTGGTGTTGTTGGATACATTCTGGGACCACTCTGGCTTCATTTAGAAGGCAGAAGAGTGATTCTGTACATGACCTGGACTGAAACCTGTTTGCCTAGGATGAAGCACATATGGTTGGGTTAGACAAGTGGATAGCTGTAACTCAACAATTTTTTTGAGTAATTTGAGAGGGAGTGATAGCATGATTCTAAAAGGCGAGGATGTGCAATAGCATGTTTTCAAGATGATGGAAAGTATCAGTGGCCAGACTATTGTTAATTATTGCTCAAAGATAGGGGCAGAGGCCACATACATGTTTTTTAATTGGTGATGAGAGGACATCATCTGCCTCTGTACAGGGACTTTTCGGCATGTTCAAAGCGTATATCAGAGTGTACTGAGTAGTAGGATTAAAGGGGAACCATGTGGTTGAAAGTGAATGTGTGCTTGAATTATTCACTCTTTCTTAGGTTGCTTACACCACGGTTCCTTGTGGGAATGGAGAAGATGTTGATTCTTTCAGGCCAGCTGCTTTTTTTGTGAAGAATGATGCCAACGAATCTACAGAAGGAGAAAGATTCTATGTGACAGGATCCAGTTATTTGGAAGAAAACTGAAAACAGTCTTTTCATTGGGAGCTGCATGTAGAAATCATCTTTGAATAATGATCTTTATTAGCCTTAATGATTTCTTTCTACTAATGATTTTCTTTGGTTTTCTAGTGAAGGATAGTGCCAAAACAGTCAGAGGAAATATTCAATAGTACAATCTGGATAGTGGCCCCAAAGCTGCATATATACTGCACCTTGAGCACTGTGTGCAATTCTGGTCGCTGCATCTCAAGAAAAAAAAAAGCAGAATTAGAAAAAGGTATAGAGAAGGGTGACCAAAATGGTAAAAGGCATGAAAGAACTCTCCTGTGAGATAAAACTAAAGAGGTTAGGGCTCTTCATCTTGGAGAAGAGACAGCTGAAGGCAGATATGACTGAGATTTATAAAATCCTGTGTGCAATGAAACAGGTGAGTGGGAATAAATTGTTTATTTTTTCCAATAGTACAAAGACACACCATGAAGTTGTTAAGTGGTACATTTAAAACAAATATGAGAACATATATTTTTTTTACTCAATGCATAGTTAAGATGCTAGAGGATGTAGTAAAAGCACTAGCATTGTTGGGGGAAAGATATTGGACACATTTCTGGAGAAAAGCCAATAGACTATTATTAATGTAGATTAGGGGAAAGCCACTGATTATCCCTGGGGGTATATATCATGGAATGTAAGTGCTCTTTGAGATCCTTTCAGGTACTTGTGACCTGCATTGGCCACTATTGGAAACCGGATACTGGTTTGATGGACCTTTGGCATGAGGAAGAATGGCATATAGTCCAAAAGCAGCACAGAAGAACTGAGGGAAAGAGAAACCTTCTGTAGACTGCACAGAACAACAGGATTGGAATTGTGTCATGAACGCAGCATGGATGAGGAAGATGCAGAAGTGACTCCATCACCTTCAGGACCAGAACCAGGCAAAGGAGGTCATTTTAAAAGGCTTAGGGGCTTGTTTACAAAGCCGCGGTAGCGGTTTGCGATCGTAATCGGAGCCGCGGCCCCATTGATTTCAATGGGGCCGCGGCTGCGATCGCGATCGTGAACCACTACCGCGGCTTTGTAAACAAGCCCCTTAGTCATGATTTAGGATGTCTGAAGACATGCACAGGGATGTCAAAATCACAGAGACTGTTACCGAGCTATTCCACAAATGATGTTTACAGACGTCTCTGGCGCAGGGATGTCCAAGTAGGCAACGGGGTGTGATGGAGGCATGTCTGGGGAGGTGCAATGGACTTACATGTCTCTGATTTCAGGAACGACAGGGACATCTGCAGGCACGTCCATGTTTAGACCTGCTGCAGGCACGAATAAGCATCAGGAAAGTGCTCGTTTTGGCCTTAAAACATCCAGAGAGTGTAGAAAAGATGGAAAGCTAAGTGACTAGTCTAAGATCCACACTGCTCCCAACCCACTACTTTAACCATTATGCTATTAGATGTCCATGCTCCGAAAAGCTATTCTGCGGACGTCTATGTAGATGTCTCTATAGACATGCATATTGGGCACATCCACGTTTCTGAAATAGTATCTGAACTTGCATGTGCCTACTTTTTGTTTTTTTCAGACGTTCTGGCTTTGACATCCCAGATTGCACTTGGACATCCCATTGTAAAATGCGCCTTTAAGTGACTAAGCTAATGAAAGATGCTAAGATACCATTACATTGTTCAGAACTGTAGAAGATAATGGATTGGAGGGAAGCTGTTCCATCAGTGTTCTCAACTTTTTCCTAAAAGAAAAGGAAGTAAATGTAGTCAGAGAAAGCTGTGGCATGGACGCACTTGCAATTTTCTGGAATAATTTTCTGAAGAGAAGATCAAGCTGGAGAAATAACCCCATTTTGTATCCCAAACCCTCTTTCTATATGCTCAATAGCATTTTTTGCATAAACACTGTTTACTTAAGGACCTATTCTTCTTCCTTTGTTTTCAGCATGTCTGCATTGCCTCTTGAGAAGAAGTCCTGGATGGTACAAAAGATATTTCTGTTCAGGAGATGTAACGTAATTTTTGCACAGTGCCATCTTGTTTAAAGCAAGACTAATTGTCAAGTACCAATACAGTGCTTGAGCTTCAAGGGGCAAGTCCTTAACCCTGGGAGTATCGATGGGGTCAATAGTGACCCCATTGCAAGTTTCACAACGCGTATCTCGGAAGCTAGTTGTTCAAGATTGCAATCTTTTTATGACTTTTCACATGTCAATATTCTCTTTATATTGCACCATGAGAGGAATAATTTTCATCCGCTAGGTGACGCTACTGATGAATTGCAGCACAGAGTACCAGTGGGGTAATTTTTGACCCCAGTTGCTTATGTCCGGTTTGGATCGTGATACAATTTGCAGTTTTGTGAATTTTTTGATCTGACAAAGGTATTTATCATTAATTATGTATCATTTATTTTTTGTACTCTTATTTTATGAAAATTACACATTTTCTATAATTGATATCATACGTTCTCTCATTATTTCCGATGAAATCTAAAGGCTTTCAGCTCGTTCATCATGATTATTGTATACCTATAGTAAAACTGCTTTGTGTTTTATTCAACTTTATCTTTGTTTATTTATTTTAGGTTATTGTTTATGATGTCAAAACGAAAGTATTCAGCTGCCCAAGTAAGAGAAATATTGCAATGAGATGCTGACAGTGACGGCTCTGAGTCGTCTGATGATGCAGCATATTCAGCAAGCGAAGAAGCATATCAGCCAAGTTGGGCGATAAATCTGATAATGACAGTCATGATTCAGATGGCAACAGCAGTTGGTCGCCAAGTGAATGTGAGACTGATGTCGAGCCGGTAACATCGCCTGCAGCAAAGAGTCAAGTTACAGGTCGAGGCAAAGGTCGAGGCTGTGCTGGACGGGGAAGAAGGCAGGAGTCCTCTGCGTCAGTATCATCTGTGAGGAATCTTAGTTGTGGTCATAGAAGATCTAAGAGGTCATCAACTATAAGCACAAATGTTGCCATTGAAACCTATGTATCTAAGGATACCACATCATGGAACAGGAAACCTATAAAGCAAGCTGCTGGAAGATATGCCACAGCTAATGTCATGCCCGTACAACAAGGTCCTACAAGGTATGCTGTACGAAATGTTGATGGCCCTCTCACAGCATTCCACTTGTTCATGAGGAAGAACTTATTAAATGAAATCATGATGTGGACGAGCAAACAAGGAAGACACATTTATGACGACACCTGGAAAGATTTGACAGACGGAGAATTTCAATGTTTTCTTGGACTTCTGATCTTCTCAGGCATGTACAAGTCACGAAATGAATCCATAGATCAGTTGTGGAACCTTGAAGATGGTCATTCTGTTTTCAGCAAAAATATGGCCCGTAACCGTTTTCAGCAAATTTCTTGTGCTCTCAGATTTGATGATGCAACCAACAGACGTGAACAACGAGGCGTGGATAAGCTTGCTCCAATCAGACACGTTTTTGATACCTGGGAAGCAACTCTAAGTGACACCTTTGTTCCTGGTGAAAATGTTACCGTGGATGAGCAACTGCTTACATTTCGTGGCCGTGTTCCGTTCAGACAATATATTCCCAGCAAACCTGGGAAATATGGCATAAAGCTATGGATATTGTGTGACAGTGCAACGTCAAATGTTCTGCATCTTCAAGTATATACAGGAAGGGAACTCGGACAAAACAAGGAACAGAATCAGGGTGAAAGGGTTGTGCTGTTACTGCTTGGGTTAGAAATTGGTTGGGTGGGAGGCGACAAAGAGTACAAGTAAATGGAGCTCACTCTGAGGAGAAGGATGCTATCAGTGGTGTGCCCCAGGGATCTGTCCTTGGTCCGATTCTTTTTAACAACTTTGTTAGTGATATAGTGGAAGAGCTTTCAGGTAAGGTTTGCCTCTTTGCGGATGATACCAAAATCTGCAATAGAGTAGACACCTAGGAAGGTGTAGATAACATGAGGAGGGATCTAGCTAAACTTGAAGAATGGTCTAGAATTTGGCAGCTGGGATTTAATGTTAAAAAATGTAAGGTCATGCATTTGGGCTGCAGCAATCCAAGGGAGCAATATAGTATAGGGGGTGAAGTACTTTTGTCCACTAAAGAAGAGCGGGGCCTAGGCGTGGTTGTGTGTCTGATGATCTTAAAGTAGCTAAACAGGTAGAAAAGGCGATGGCAAAAGCTAGAAGGATGCTTGGGTGCATACGGAGAGGAATGGCTAGCAGAAAAAAGGAGGTGATAATGCCTCTGTATAAGTCTTTAGTGCGACCTCATTTGGAGTATAGTGTGCAATTCTGGAGACTGCACCTTCAAAAGGATGTGAACAGGATGGAGTCGGTGCAGAGGGTGGCTACTAAAATGATTAGTGGTCTTCATTGTAAAGCATATGAGGACAGACTGAAGGATCTTAATATGTACACCTTAGAGGAAAGGCGGGATAGAGGTGATATGATTGAGATGTTTAAATACCTCCATGGCATAAATGTTCAGGGAGAGAGCCTCTTTCAACTGAAAGCAAGTTCTGCTATGAGGGGACATGGGATGAGGGTGAAAGGGGATAGATTCAGGAGTGATATGCGGAAATATTTTTTTATGGAAAGAGTAGTGGATCCATGGAATAGTCTCCCAGTGGAGGTGGTAGAGATGAGGACAGTAACTGAATTCAAAAAGGCATGGGATAAACACAGAGGATCTCTAAAGGTAATAAGGGGACTGTTGTAGTTGTTGTTATGGAAGGACAGACTAGATAGGCCATGTGGACTTTTTCTGTCATCATATTTCTATGTTTCTATGTTTCTATGCTGCAACTCAATGAAGGACTGATGCGATCTGGCAGAAATGTTACTGTTGACAATTTCTTCTGCAGTTTATCCCTGTCACAGAAATTGCTAGAAAAACAAATGACACTTTTGGGGACAATTCGAAGGAACAGAAAAGAATTACCTCCAGAATTTGTAACAGCAAAGGGTCGAGAGGTATTCACTTCACTGCTTGCCTTTCGCGATGACGCCACTCTGGTTTCCTATTGCCCGAAGAAAGGAAAAGTGGTTGTTCTTCTAAGCAGTTTGCATGATCAAGAAGAAGTAGATAACACACGTCCAGACAAAAAACCATGCATGATCTTGGACTATAATTCTAGCAAAGGTGGAGTAGATACGGCAGATCAAATGTTGCGCACGTATACCACAAAACGAATGACAAGACGCTGGCCAGTGACAATCTTCTACAACATGTTGGACATCAGTGCTTTGAACACCTTCATTGTTTGGATGTCACGAAATCCAGAATGGCAGTCCAAGTCAAAGCACAGACGTTGTCTATTCCTCTTGGAATTAGGAAAGCAGCTGCTTCAGAGTAATTGCAGCGAGACTTCTTCCAGCATTGAAGAAGCCACTGATGCTGTTTGCAATGTCGGGATCCCAAAGAAAAGGGCAAGGTGTCACTGCTGTTCCAGAGAAAAAGACAAGAAAAGCAACATAGTTTGCACCTCCTGCAAGCTCAATGTTTGCAAAGAAATTCAGAAATTGTCTGTGTCTCATGCAAATGACTGTAGTACTTTACTGTGTTCATCAAGTGCATGCAAAAACTGCTTTCATGGCAACTCTTCTTCATGTAATTTTATGATAAAGCATTAAATTTCAAAACATTTAACCTTCATATAATAAATAATTAATTCGGAATAATATTTTGTCTGTTTAGTTTAAATTTTTCATGGTTAACAATTAAAATTCGTCGTGGGGTATTCAGTGTGTGCAAAAATCTCGGTAATTCCAGGGTTAAACTCAGATGGGAAGGAGTGTCAGGCAGGTGCTAATCTGTCCAGGTTAAGATTATGGTTATGCGACTGTCCGAATGAATAATGTACTCTTAGCTGGCAACATCTGCGGAAGAAAAATAAACTAGACAGTGATCAGTCCATGTACATGCAGCAACAACAGGCTTGTTTTTCATTAGTCGTAAAGAAATAGACAGGAAGACTAAATCAAGAATGTGTTCAGCTGTATCGGGGGGGGGGGGGGCGGCATAGAATTTTAAAGCCCAAATTACCCATAAAAGCTAAAAAGTCATGGTTGAACGACCCAGTGTTCATGCATATATTTGTAGGTATACATGCATACAAGCGATTTATGTGCAGTGCAAAATTTTGGACAACCAAATGAAACAATTATGTGCTCACAAATGCACACCCCTATTCTGTACCACCTCCTTGTTTACCTATGTAGTCAACAGAAGAAGGAAAACTTTGGTGGACAGATTTGATGTAAAACAGATGACTCTGTCTCCTGCTGTTAGCCAAGTTTCAGCAACACAAAATCAATCAGAGCATCAAGAAAAAATGAGTATGGCCTAATTCCTATCAGAATGCATATTAAGCAGACTAAACTGCATCTAGAAAAGCTTGAGACATTATCTGAGTTATCAGCCACCAAAGGAATTGATTTTAGACAGTGTGGCTGGTGCAATCATGGAAATGAAGTGGGGAGACACATGGTCTTTATAAAAACACAAAACAGTAGCAGGATTTCAAGTGAAACCCTCAGGAGCTGACTAAAGGTGTGTCCAAAGAAGGTCTGCTTCTTAAATGCATTCTTTGGGCACGCGTCTGTCATGATGCATCATGAACAAGTTTAAATTTATTGTTAAGTACAGCATCTGATGTCACCTTTGTGTGCCCAAGTGGCATGTCCTTGAGCAGAAATACCTAAGCATCACTACTGTCAGTGTGAAGAGCAGCTTGAGAGATGCACGTTTTTCCTGAGGGGCATGGCGGCAGCTGGTACATCTCAGAGAAAGGCAGGATTTGAAACGTGCAACTTTTTAGAATACGGTAGATATCCAAAATGTTTACCCATGTCTGATAATATTGATGATGGACATGTTTCTCCATTATATTGCATGGCCCGTGCCTACACCTGTGCACGGGCCAGCTAAATAGAGCTTTGCTCGTGCCGCACCGAACACATCTGTCTCCGCGATCTGGACCTGCGGGAGTGCAACAGGGCCCATTTTTAATTTAGACATGTCTGTGGGCAGGACGTGCATGTTATGGAATCAGGCTCCAGGTGCATTGCCAATTAGTACCTCTGTTTTTCAGATATAAACAAACTTAAACAAGGAAGAAGAGGACTAAATGAACACTGGTGGTGGAATGTAAAGAGATGTGAGAGTAGAGAGTTACCAGTTCAGTAATGGACTATTTGGTGAATGGAGGGAAAATAATATCTCTTGAGTATATCATATTTCACTGCTGGTTACTTTCTCACCCAAGAGTTGCTGGTAATCCCATTAGCTAGGTATCCAATATACCCTGAAGTGCAAACTGCTATCCTATTGCTTGAGATGAAGTTATTTCTTAATTTAAACTTATCTGTGTGAGGCACATTACTGTACTGATCCAGATTATTTGGGGAGAAGGGGGCATAAGAGGAGGGGTGATCACTCACATAAATCTTTTCTGAATGGTAAGATTCTAATGTTCGATACGGTAGAGGAGGAGCACAGAGAGGGAAGCATGGAAGGAGAGAGTACGAAAGAGAAAGATTCTTGCGATGGCCCTAGGAATGGGAGAGTATTTATGTCTAGAAGAGAACATGCTTATCTTTATCTTTTATCTTTATTTCAAAACTTTATATACCGCCCATTGTCGGGACATTAGAGCGGTTTACAACAGAAAAAGAGTTGTTACTCACCTGTAACAGGTGTTCTCCAGGAGCAGCAGGAATCAGTCCTCACTTATGGGTGTCATTGATGCCGATGAAGCCCCAGCGGAGCATTTCCCCAGCTTTCCATGAAAGCCTTTAGGAATGCTGGCACGCATGCGCGGTTCCCTTCCCGCCTAAAGGTGCCATCTTACCTCAGTCAAATGATATAGCTAAGAACAGCACACAAAAATGTAAAAAGAAAACTATGTACAACTGCAACTCCAAGGGGAGGAGGGAGGGTAGTGAGGACTGATTCCTGCTGCTCCTGGAGAACACCTGTTACAGGTGAGTAACTACTCTTTCTCCAGGACCAAGCAGGAAGTCAGTCCTCACTTATGGGTGACTCCCCAGCTCTGGGCTACCAGGAACCCAGGCTGAACAAGAGAACTCCCTCTAGTCTCAGCAACACAGTAAAGGCTTTGCAAGAACACACCCTCCACAGGTAGTCCAAACAGAGGGCAGGAGGGCAGGAGATGCCTAGACCTCAAAGAGATTCCGGAGTACTGCTTGGCCAAAAGCACTGTCCCTACGGGACTCCCTCTCCAGACAGTAGTGGGCTGCAAAAGTCTGGCTTGAAGACCAAGTAGCAGCCCTGCAGATGTCTTGCAATGGAACAGAGCGGAGGTGAGCCACTGATGCAGCCATTGCCCTCACACGGTGGGCCGTGACCCTACCCTGCAAAGGAAGGTCAGCTGCCTTGTAAGCCCAGGTGATACAGTCAGCCACCCAGATGGACAAGGTACGCTTGGACACAGGCCTCCCCAAGTTATTGGGGTCAAAAGAAAGGAAGAGCTGAGAAGCCTTCCAGTGACCCTGCGTACGTGCAAGGTAGAAGGATAAGGCCCTCCTACAGTCTAAGGTATGGAGAACTGTTTCAACCTGACTTGCATGAGGCCTAGGGAAGAAAGTAGGAAGAACCACCTCCTGGTTGAGGTGGAAAGAGGAGACAACCTTAGGAAGGAACTTAGGGTGAGTCCTGAGGACAACAAATATGAAACAATACCATACCGACACCCTCAAAAGATCACTAAACAAACCACGTGACCTTTTCGAACTAGTTAAATCATTCTCTAAGGAACCATCCCCATGTCAACCTGAAGAGATCCACCCACAAGAGTTTGCCAACCATTTACAATCCAAGCTACTTCAAACGGATAAAGTTAACACGTTCATAGCACAAGACACCGCTAGTCCAACTTCCCTTTCTAAGTTCTCCACACCATCCAAGAAACTTGTGGAAGATACTATTGCAGCCCTCAACACCACGACTGCACAAACCGACCCCTGCCCCGCTTATTGGATTAAAAATTTACGAACAGAGCTCAGCCCACTTATCACAAAAATGATGAACTTATCTTTCACAAATGGATCCTTCCCTGCAGCACTCAAGCAAACATCCATCAGACCTCTGTTAAAGAACCCTAAACTGGACCCAAGCAAAGTCGAATCCTACAGACCCATAGCCAGTATACCTCTCTTAGCCAAAATAATCGAAAAGGAAGCACAAAGGCAACTACAAGACCATATAGATTTAGCCTCCCCACTAGACCATCGTCAACATGGCTTCAGGGAATACCATGGCGTCGAAACCCTACTTACCTCTCTCTTCAATAAAATCGTCACAGGTATCGACAACATCCATCAAGGTTTCGCTCTCATCTTCATAGACATCGCGGCAGCCTTTGACTCTGTACACCATGGTCTGCTAGTAGAACGACTAAAAGAAAAGGGCATAAATGGCATCGCCCTTGATTGGTGCAGATCATACCTTGAAGGCAGATGGCAGCATGTAAAATCAGGATCAAGATCTTCCGAACCCTTCCATCAACGACAAGGCGTCCCCCAAGGGTCTTCCCTTTCATCTCTCTTATTTAATATTTACATGCAACCTATTTTCAACATTATTGGATCATTCAAGGTCGACTGTCTAATTTATGCTGATGACATCCTCCTCTTCATGCCATTTTCCACAGAACAAATGGACCTTTCGCCACTGATTGAATGCTTCAACGCAGTCTCCGAATGGCTTCTGTCACAAAACCTCAGGATCCAACACAAAAAGTCTGAGGTGCTATTCATCACCAGAGACCAGAGTTTCTGCCCTCCACCTCATATAAAGGTTAAAGAAGCTGAGCTCCAAACCAAATCAGCAATTCGGTACTTAGGGGTCACCCTCGATCAACGACTAGATATGAAAACCCATATATCCAACATAGTCAGAGCCATATATTTCAAAATCCGGTCACTCAGACACCTGCAATCCCTTCTAAGCCCTGAAGACTTCCGGACAATATACCAAGCCCTGATCTTGCCACACTTTGACTTTGCCAACGCTATTCTCCAAGGTCTCCCTCAATCAACTCTCAATCCGTTGCAACTTGCCATGAATGCCGCAGCCAGAGTCTTAGTGGGAGCAGCAAGATGCGACCATATAACGCCTATCCTAATACAACTTCATTGGCTCCCCATACAAGGAAGGCTTACATTCAAATCTTTGTTACTCACCTTCAAATCCATCCATGGCATCACCTCCCCCTCATTAACCGACATCATCCAGCCCATTCCTCCCAACAGAATAAGGAGATCCCCATCTACAAATGCGCTAGTAATACCAAAGGCTTCAACAAAGTACACAACCGCAACATCTAACAGGGCATTCAGTATCTATGCCCCAAAATGTTGGAACGCATTACCACCAGGCATCCGTGCGATTACTGACTTAACACAATTCAGAAAGGCTCTCAAATTCCATTTATTTACTCAGTACTACCAGATTAACCTAACCCCTACCTAATTGCCTCTCCTCTTACCTCCTCAAGATAACATCTCAACCCTACTATACACATGTAACACCCTAAATTCTCAGCACTCAATCTCATTGTACATATGTAATTAGTTCAGTTTGCATTCCCCGCGTTATCCAAGTTGTTACTCCTGTTCTATGTGAAGCCAAGCAGTTTGTTATGGTCATTTTGTTGTATGTAAACCGCGCTGACAATAGTGCGGTATATAAGAAATTGTAATAAATAAATAATAAATAAATAAATAACCCTGTTCTTATAGAACCTGGTGTAAGATCTATCACAGACCAAGGCCTGAAGCTCACTCACTCTCCTAGCCAAAGTAAGGGCTATCAGAAAGAGAGTCTTCCAGGAAAGGAAGCGTAGAGGGCAAGTAGCCATAGGCTCAAAAGGTGGGCGAGTCAGTTGCTGCAAGACCACATTAAGCTCCCACTCAGGAGCAGGAGGACGTATGGGAGGCTTGAGCAGAAGTAAGCCTCTGAGAAACCTAGACACCAAAGGGTGCACAGACAAGGAATGGCCCTCAACTAGGGAGTGGTGAGCTGCCAAAGCAGAGAGGTGGACCCGAACAGAGTTGGACTTGAGACCCTGATTGGACAAGTGCAGCAGGTACTGAAGCACCACTGACACAGTACAGGAGAAAGGATCCTCAACACATAGCTGACACCACACAGAGAACCTTTTCCACTTGAGAGCATAGGTCTTCCTAGTGGATTGTTTCCTGGAGGCTAGGAGAACTTCCTCAACCTCGGGAGGCAGGCCCCAGGGAGCCAACACTACCCTTGCAGCCTCCATGCCATCAGATTGAGAGCTTTGAGATTGGGATGCAGCAAGGAGCCCTGATCCTGAGAGAGAAGGTCGGGCTGCAATCCCAGAGGCAGAGGCAGATCCACTGCCAGTTGAAGCAGGAGGGGGAACCAAGGCTGCCTTGGCCACCTGGGAGCTACCAAGAGGACTGAGGCCCTGTCTTGGAGAATCTTGAACAGTGCTCGGGCCACCAGAGGGGTGGGAGGAAACGCATAGAGGAGGCCCTGAGTCCAGGGAATCAGAAAAGCATCTGCTGCTACTCTCAGAGGATGTGGTTGCCTGCAGCAGAACCTTTAAAAAATGCAATAGGACAAACCTAAGCTCAAACTACAACCTCTGGAATAGTACTATGAAACATAGTGTCAGGCACCAAGGTCTCAGTTTAAAACATCGCAGCAATCCATAGGATTTTGTTAAAGCTCATAATGAAACTTTTAGCTGCTGTTCACATCAATGACCTTTAATCAGTACCTTCTTCTCTGTTTCACAATCAATTTTTCTGAAACAAACTAATCACTTATTTTCTTCTTTTTCTGCTTTTTCTTATAAAAATTTCTTTAAAAAGCCTATTTTTCAAAGATCAGTTCCACTCAATTCCACTATGTTTTCACTTCTCATTCACATCATTTCTTCAAAACTGCAAAACATGTATGTAGAATCATGCTGATGATACTCCAAGAATATTACTGTCCATTGAAAGAGGCTATCACATGCTTAACATAGTTGGCACTTATCTTTTAAAATTTCATTCGTGCTCCAACCGTTCTTGATAAGCACTATCGATGTTGTGCCTTTGCTTTTTGATGCGGCAAAGCCCTACAAATGGTTTCTTAATGCAGCAATGCCAGAAGTATCACACTACTTTGAATGAATCCCTTCAAAGTAGTGTGATACTTCTGGCATTGCTGCATTAAGAAACCATTTGTAGGGCTTTGCCGCATCAAAGAGCAAAGGCACAACATCGATAGTGCTTATCAAGAACGGTTGAAGCACGAATGAAATTTTAAAAGATAAGTGCCAACTATGTTAAGCATGTGATAGCCTCTTTCAATGGACAGTAATATTCTTGGAGTATCATCAGCATGATTCTACATACATGTTTTGCAGTTTTGAAGAAATGATGTGAATGAGAAGTGAAAACATAGTGGAATTGAGTGGAACTGATCTTTGAAAAATAGGCTTTTTAAAGAAATTTTTATAAGAAAAAGCAGAAAAAGAAGAAAATAAGTGATTAGTTTGTTTCAGAAAAATTGATTGTGAAACAGAGAAGAAGGTACTGATTAAAGGTCATTGATGTGAACAGCAGCTAAAAGTTTCATTATGAGCTTTAACAAAATCCTATGGATTGCTGCGATGTTTTAAACTGAGACCTTGGTGCCTGACACTATGTTTCATAGTACTATTCCAGAGGTTGTAGTTTGAGCTTAGGTTTGTCCTATTGCATTTTTTAGAGGAAAAAGCTCAACAGAGATAGCCCATATTTAGTAGTTTGCAGCAGAACCTTGGCAGCTGGTTGTTCAGTGGACTGGCAAACAGGTCTATGGAGGGAAGCCCCCATTTCAAGAAAATCTTTCGTACCACCAAAGGATGTAGCTGCCACTCGTGTGGTTGCAGA
This sequence comes from Ichthyophis bannanicus, assembly GCA_033557465.1. Classification (NCBI taxonomy): domain Eukaryota; kingdom Metazoa; phylum Chordata; class Amphibia; order Gymnophiona; family Ichthyophiidae; genus Ichthyophis; species Ichthyophis bannanicus. The sequence continues at coordinate 260,401,749 of CM066035.1, forward strand.
ATCCTGCTCAATCTGTCGGCCAGGGAATTCTCCTGGCCTGGAAGATAGACTGCTTTGAGGAGCATGTTGTGTTTCAGGGCAAAGGAACAGAGGTCCTGGGCCTCCTGGCAAAGGGGCTGGGAACCAGTCCCGCCCTGTTTGTTTACATAGAACATGGCTACCTGATTGTCTGTCTAGATCAAGACAGACTGTTGTGCCAGAGAAGCAGTAAAGGCCTCGAGGGCCAAGCGAATAGCTCTGAGTTCCAGCAGATTGATCTGCTGGGACGCCTCCCAATGAGACCACAGGCCCTGGGTGCACTTGTCTAGGCAGTGTGCTCCCCAACCCTGCAGAGAGGCATCGGTGGTCAGTACCACTGTATGAGGTGGGATCTGAAAGGGCACCCCCACCAGCAGATTGGGGGGGTGTAAGCACCAGTTGAGGGAGGCCAGGAAACGGTGGGACACTCTGATCCTGTCTCTGAGACTGCCTGAGGCTTGTGACCACTGAGTCCGAAGGCACCACTGGGCAGGCCTCATATTGAGCCTGGCATTGGGGGTCACTTGTACCGTCGACACCCAGAAGCCTGACAGAGTCTGGCGGAGACCAGGGACCTGTGCAGAAACTTGCTGGCGAGGTCCATGAGCCTTTGTGCTCGGTCCACTGGTAAGAATGCTATTGCCAGCTGAGAATCCAACCTTGCCCCTATGAACTCCAAGTTCTGGGAGGGGAGCAAAGTGGACTTTGCGAAGTTGATGACAAAGCCCACCTTTTGGAGCAGTTCTATGGTCCTGTTGGTGGCCTGTTGAACTTCCAGGGAAGTCTGGCCTCTGATGAGCCAGTCGTCTAGGTAAGGAAACACAAAGATGCCCTGATTTCTCAGGTAGGCTGCCACCACTGCCAGGTACTTGGTAAACACCTTGGGAGCGGAGGTCAGTCCAAAAGGCAGTACTCTGTACTGATAATGGTTTCCTCCCACAATGAACCTGAGGTACTTTCTGTGGTCTGGATGAATAAGGATGTGAGTGTAAGCATCCTTTAGATCTAAAGAGCAAAGCCAATCTCCCTGCTGGAGGTAGGGCAGAAGTGTTCCAAGAGTAAGCATCTTGAGCTTCTCTTTCACTAGAAACTTGTTCAGGTTTCTGAGATCCAAAATGGGTCAAAGACCATCGGTTCTTTTTGGCACCAGGAAATACCTGGAGTAAAACCTGTGACCTTGGAAGTGGGGAGGCACAGGCTCCACCGCCTTGTCCAGCAACAGACCTTTTAGCTCCTGGAGGAGAAGGGCTGTATGCAGGGGAGGCCGGAAAGGTTCCCCTGGGAAGTGTGGCGGAGGCAGTTGGTGAAAGTGCAGGGCATAGCCTCGATGGACTATGTCCAGCACCCAGCTGTCTTGGGTTATCAAGGGCCACTTCTGGGCGAACAAGGCTAGGCGGCCTCCTGTGCAGGGCTGGGTCTGCAAGGGATGAATGGCTATACTCAAGGAGTCAAAAAACCCCACCCTGCTGAGTGGGAGCAGGGGCTGCAGGCTTGGGGGTCCTCTGCCTACGGGGCCCATTACCCTGGCCCTTGGCTTGCTGACCCTGGGGGGCAGCTTGGGCAGCCGGATATTGTGGGTACTGTTTGTAGGCAGTGCCCTTCCTCGGGTAAAAGGACTTTTTACCGGAGCCCTTCTTCTTATGAGAAGGGGCAGAGGTCTTCCTCGACAGCCTTGTCCTCGTGAGGTGCTCTGTCTCGAGCTGAGCGGCCTTCTTGGCCACAGGCTTGCCAAAAAGGTTTTCACCTCGGCAAGGGACATCGACCAACTTGTCCTGAACCCATGGCTCGAGGTCCTATGACTGCAGCCATGCCTGGCGTCAGGCCGCGATGCCGGCTGACGCTACTCGGGCCGAAGCCTCGAAGCCATCGTAGGCGGCGCGGGACATGAACTTAGAGCATTCCAGGATCCTCGAAGACAAGGACTTAAAACTCTGCAAGGGTTCCCCGGAGAGACCATCAGAGAATCTGGCCAACTCCTTGGCCAGGTCTCGTAAATACATGCCCATGTACAGCTGGTAAGTCTGGACACGGCAAGCAAGTATCGAGCCCTGAAAGCACTTCCTACCGATGCCATCAAGGCTTCGGGCTTCCCTTCCAGGAGGCACCGCGGAGTGCATCTTCTGACTCTTCAGACGATGCATGGCCGATTCCACAACCATGGAATGGTGTGGTAGCTGTGCTTTCTGGAAGCCAGGACTCTTTCGGAGCCGATAGATGGAATTGACTCGCTTGCTCAAAACCGGCGCCGAGGCGGTGCCTCCCACATCCGGAAGAGGAGCCGTTCCAGCATCGGAGGAACCGGGACAGTAAAGGCCTCCTTCAGAGGAGAGTCATACTGCAGAGCATCGAGCTATTCGGCTCGAGGCTCCTCCTCAGGGTCAGCCGAGATAGCCAGGGCAGCGGCCATATCGCGGACAAACTCCGAGAACCTAGTATCCTCCGGAGGGGATCTACTCCGGGGTTCAGACTCAGGTGAGTCCGAAGGGACACACCGAGTCTTGAAGGTGTCAGGAGACTCCTCGTCTTCGGTCTCCCAAGCAGACTCGTCCGATGTCGAGTCGAGGTCCGACCCCGCGGGGCCTCTAGGCACCCGCCCCAACATCGGTGGCACCGGCGTCGAGACCCTCAGTCCCGAACGGGAGGTCGAGGGAGACCTCGACTGAGGACGACCTCGAGCCGCAAGGGACTTGAGTATCGGCTCGGTCTCCGGGGTCGACTTCGAAGTCGATGTCCCGGTGGTCGGGGCAGATGCGCCAGGCAGGCTGGCCATCAGTGCCCGCTGCTGATCCATGAAGGCAGACATTCTGCTATCCAAGGCTGTCAACCTGAGACGTCGGTACTCGGGGAGGCGAGTCCACGAGGACAACAGGACTTACGTGTCCAGCAGACTCCGGCTCCATGCGAGGAACTTTAGTTGGCTTCTCCTGGTCCATGGGCCCGGGACGACGGTCGGGGGTCTTAGACCTGGCCCTCGAGGGCTCAGGGACCTCCTCTGACGCCACCCTCGTGAGCCGCTTCTTCCTCTTACGTTCCCGGTCAGGGGACCCCCTGTCCGAGGAGCTCCAACGCCTCTCGGGATCGGAATCCCGAGATGTCGAGGCCTCAGATGAGGTCCGGGCCCGGGCAGAGGCCGAGTCCGAGAAAAGCCTTTCACTTTGTTGCTGACGACTTCGGAGGGCCTTGGAAGACATTTTTCCACATGGCTCGCACGTTTTGGAATCGTGATCCGGGCCAAGGCACCGAAGGCAGCAGTCGTGTGTGTCAGTGAGAGACATTATCTTCTTACACCGATCACACTTTTTAAAACCACTGGAAGCCATCGGGGAGAAAAGGGTCCCCGCGAGGTCAAAGGACCAGCCTTCCAGGGAAAAAGAAAAAGAATTGGCGCGAGCGCCTAGCCACTAAGGGCAAAAACCGAAAAAAGAAAAAAAGGATTCGATACCAGTGTACCGAATCCAGCGGGAGGGGAACCGACGTCGAATCCGAGGAAAAAAGTGAAATAACGCCAAGAAAAAATTTCTCTTTTCCGGGAAAAAAAGGACACACGTCCGATGGGCTTCACGGAAAAAAAGAGACTGAGGTAAGATGGCACCTTTAGGCGGGAAGGGAACCGCGCATGCGTGCCAGCATTCCCAAAGGCTTTCATGGAAAGCTGGGGAAATGCTCCGCTGGGGCTTCATCGGCGTCGATGACACCCATAAGTGAGGACTGACTTCCTGCTTGGTCCTGGAGAAATAAGTCTACGCTAAAGAAAAATGAAAAGAACGCCATAAAATATAGGAAAGAAGAAAGAGTAGTAAAGCAACAAAAAAGAGCACAACATGGAGGGGCATCACGAAAGGGTGTCATTCGGGGGGAAATGAAAAGCCTGCTGAAATAATTGTGTTTTTAACATGTTCTTAAACTCTGGGTATGAGGGTTCCAAACGGAGTGAAGCTGGAAGGGCATTCCACAGCGAGGGGGTGAGGAAGAAAAAGGCAGCCCGCCGAGTCTGCTCCAAATGGGCTCTCGAGGGGGGAGGTAGTGATAGTCTATTGGCATGCAGTGAACGGAATTGACGATATGGGGTGTGGAGAGAGATGAGATCGGCCAAGTAAAGAGGACTTGTTGTATGAATTACCCGATGAGTCAGAATCAAGATCTTATATTGATATCTAAAACGGAGAGGCAACCAGTGAAGGTGAAGAAGGAGAGGAGTAACATGATCTGACCGTCGAGCATGAGAGATGACACGGGCTGCTGTGTTCTGCACTAACTGTAAACGTTGAAGCTGATAGGCTCCCATAGGCTTATGGGAGACATACAGGGTAGTTTTATACAAAGATGCCTAGGCTGTGAAAGCACATAGATGCTTATGTTGTGTCTGTCTAACTAACATATACCCTTATGCACCTTAATAAAATTACCTCAAGGAAAGTAGGTACATTCAGTTTTACTTGCTCTAAGGCAGGTAAAATTGACGACACAAATATGTTGGTAAGAATAGGCACATTACACATGTAAGTGCTAACCCCATCCTTGCGATATCAATTTTTTGCCCCAGGAACACCTACACATATGAAGTGATATTTTAGAAAGGGCATTCAAGTGCAATCTGGGATGTCCAAAGCAGAACGTGCAGAAAAACGCTCTGTTTGTAAATATTTCAGGCACCCAACAACTTACCTTAAAGAAATATTTCCTCAGATTACTCCTGAGTCTATCCCCTTTCAGGTCATCTTATGACTCCTCATTCCAGAGCTTCCTTTCAACTTGGAGACGGCCACCCCCTCTGCATTTATTCCATGAAGGATTTTAAATATCTCTATCATATCACCGCTCCCCCCACCTTTCCATCAAAGTATACATATTGAGATCTTTAAGCCTATTCACATATGCCTTATGACAAAGACCACTGATCATTTTTGTAGCCACCCTCTAGACCAGAGGTACTCAAATCCAGTCCTGGAGGGCCGCAAACCAGTCAGGTTTTCGGGATATCCCTAATGAATATGCATGAGATAGATTCAAATACAATGGAGGCAGTGCATGCAAATATATCTCATGCATATTCATTAGGGATATCCCAAAAACCTGACTGGTTTGCGGCCCTCCAGGACTGGATTTGAGTACCTCTGCTCTAGACCAACTCCTTCCTGTTTATATCCTTTTGAAGGTGTGGTTTCCGAAATTTATTTATGTATTCGATATTTATCCTGTCCTTTCAAATCGCTCAGGGCAAGTTACAAATTACATACATAATAATAAAAAGTAACATAACACAGACTGACAATACCTCATCAAAATTGGCTACAATACTCCAAATGAGGTCTCACTTGTACTGTATAAAGGCACTATTACCTCCTTTTTCCTGTTGGTTTTTGCTCTCCCTAGGCGCCCAAGCATACTTCTGGCTTTTGCCATTGCCTTTTCTACGTGTTAGACTACTTTAAGGTCATCTGATACAATCATCCCAGGTCCTGCTCTTCTTTCATGCACTAGAGTACTTAATTCGCTATACTGTACTGTCCCCATGGGCTTTTGCAGCCCAAATGCATGAGCGAGCATTTTTTAGCATAACGTTCAACTGTCAAATTCTCAACCATTCTCCAAGCTTCACTAGATCCTTGCTCATGTAAACAACACCTTCCAGTGTTTCTACCCTGTTGCAGATTTTGGTATCATCTGCAAAGAGGCATACCTATAAAAATGGGTGACAATTATTCAGAGTTGGGTTTCAGCACAGAGAGTTCCTCAAGGGGCAATTTTAGCCCTTTATTTATTCAATTTGTACCTTGTTTAGCTATGAGAGTGGCTGGCTTTAGTTTTTATGTTTACATTGATGATGTTCAAGTTCAAAGGGCATGCAGAAGTTGGGAGAAGCTGGCTTTGCTGAAGATTGGTTGCAGAAGATCAGATGAAAACTGAATGCTTCCAAGATGGAATGGCATTGGCTGAGAGTCAGGCAGACGCTATTCATTTCTTGGGATTGCTTGGTTTATGTAAAAACCATTGTTGAAATCGTGTTGTGTGACTTGATTCACAACTTTCTATGCAAGACCAGGTCCTGCAGATGATTTGAAGTTCTTTTTTCATAATTAAGTAAATTCTTCAGCTATGTCTGTATATGACACTTGTGATCTGTGCTTAGATTTTTCTTTGTTTGGATTATTGCAGTTTGTTACTGGTTGGTCTTCCACAGTGGGAAGTATATTGGTTGCAATTATTACAAAATCTGTATTCTAAGCTGATTAAAGGTCTGCAGATCATGTGACTGATCTTGAAAAAGTTGCATTGGTTGCCAATACATTTTTATATTCAGTACAAGTTATCTATGATGTTTTTTTGGTCAAAGCACAATTTGACTCCAAAATATCTGTCTTCTAAGCTTGTGATGCATTCTCCTGTTAGCACTTTGCGATTGGGTGGGGGGCCTGAGTGGAATTATTCATAGTTCCAAATGTAAAGATTAAGAGGAAGAGTTATCACAGAGAGAGTGTTTCGAAACCAGGTCCCAAGTGTTGGAACTCCCTCTCTATTGAGCTTTATTGTGAATGTGATTTGATGAGGTTTGAAAAAGCCTTTAAATCTTATCTGTTTTACTGTGCCTATGAGGGAGGTAAAGGGTGCAGTTTATTATTTGTGTATTGTTAGGTGTGGAAATTGATGTATAGTTTTATTTTGTATTTTATGTAGGGGATGGACTGGGCTAGGGGTGAAGTTGCTGAGTGTGGGGGAGGGTTTTATGTATTCTGTATTTTATATTATGTTTTATATTTTGTTTCAATTTTATATTGTGAATGGCGTAGGGTGGATTTCAGAAGCACAGTCTATAAGCAAAAATAAATAAAATAAATACCTTTCCCAGTAGATCTTTTACAATATCACTTACAAAAATGTTAAAAAGAACAGGACCAAGGACTGATCCCTGAGGCATGCTACTAGTAACCCCCTATCTTCAGAGTGAACTCCATTTGCTACTACCCTCTGTTGCCTCCCACTTAACCAGTTTCTTACCCAGTCGGTCACTTTAGGGTCCATCCCAAGGACAGTCAGTTTATTTATAAGCCACCGATATGGAGTGGTGTCGAAGGCATTGCTAAAATGTAAATATACCACATCTAGCACTCTATCCCAATCAAATTATTTGGTTACCCTGTCAAAGAAATCATCTGATTCATCTGACAAGACCTACCTTTAGTAAAGCCATGTTGTTTCAGATCCTGTAATCCCTTGGATTCCGGAAACTGCATCATCCCCCGTTTTAGCAGCATTTCCATTCATTTACTCCCTACAGAATCAGACTAATCAGTCTATAGTTCCCATCTACTTTCTTACTTCCACTTTTTGGACAGGAACTACATTCACCCATTTCCAGTCCTCTGGGATCACTCACGACTCTAAAGAATTGTTACAAAGTGGAGCCACCAATGCTTCCCTTTCAATACCCTCAGATGAATCCTGCCCGACCCATTGCTTTGTCCACTTTTAGTTTTGGTAGTTTCTCATGAACACAGTTTTCTAAAAATAATTTGAGTTCTTCCTCACTTCTATTCCTAGTTGTGTTTGTTTGCTGAGGTCCTGCTCCTGGCCCTTCATCTGTGAACACAGAACAGAAATATTTGATAAGCAATTTCGCTTTATCCTTATCAGTCTTTACATATTTCTCCCCTTCATCCTTGAGTCTCGCAATGTCACCTTTGCACTTTCTCCTGTCACTAAGATACCTAAAAAAAAAGTCTTGTCCTCATGTTTTACTGTATTAGCTAATGTTAGTTCCATTAGCATTTTTGCTTTCTTGACTACTTTACCAGAGTGGAGGAGTAGCCTAGTGGTTAGAGCGCTGGCTTGGTAATCAAGAGATCAGTGTTTGATTCCTATTAGCACTCATTGTGGCCATGTGCAAGTAACTTAACTCTCCATTGCCATGGAAGAAAGGCCAGGAAATCTACTTCTGGTCACACTGCCAAGAAAATCCAGGAACTGCTGGGTCACCAGAAATCAGCACTGACTTGATAGCACATGTTGTTTGACTACTTTACCAGCTTCCCCAGATATTGCTGTTTGTCTTCCTCTTTCTACAATTCCTTATCATTTATGAAGACCATCCTCCTTTTTTCCCTTACTTTTACAGCTACTTTTTTTTTTTGAAAACCACAATGGTCTCCTTTCCCTCTTAATTTTATTTGTTTTCCTAACATAAAGATTTGTTGCCCTTAAAATAGCTCCTTTCAGTTTCCCCCACAATTGTTCTAATTCCCTAAGATGTTCCCATCCAGTTAATGATTCCTTGAGGTATTGGCCATCTTAACAAAGTTAGTGTTTCTGAAGTTTACGACCTTTAGGATTTACTAACTCTTGCTGCAGAATTTACCCATAAACTAATGCAGGAAATCAGAGGGATTGGGAGACCAAAGGGAGGAGAGGTAAGGAAACTTGATAATGAGTAGATTATAGTTTGCTGGGCAGACTGGATGGACCATGCTGGTCTTTATCTGCCGTCATATTTACTGTGTTACTATGTTAGTTCAATTAACTATTTTAACTCAAAGGTTATAAGTTGATTTTCTTATTTCATCCACAAGGTGGCCCTGTTTGATTAATTTTATTTCATTGGTATGTGTTCTCTAGAGACTATGTTCTGCACAATCAGGCAATGCAGTAAACTTACACAACCTTTTACATGCATATAATGCCTCTTTTATGTGCAAACCCCCAGAATACCATGCATATTTAAATGTATTAAAATGATACGCAAATGAGTTAGGCATACTCAAATAACATGCTAATGAGGTATGCACCCGATGCAGAGAGATGTGTTAGAGATTACCCAATTAGGTGTTAAGTTTGAGAGAGTCATTATTTCTGTGCATGGTCAGGAAGTAATATTAAACTCAAACACACTCTTTTCAATGTACTCTGAACTCCTACTGTCAATGTAGTCAGCCTGAACGGTAATCTTGTATTTGTCGGAATATAAACTTCAGCATTTTCATCAGTGTATAAACTTCGGTGTTATGATCTTCTCGAATTCATCAGCGTATATCACTTAGTTGTTCAAGAAGATGTCTTTTGCTGTTTATTCTCTTTCCAGTCTGTGCAAAGAGCCAGCCAAAGGGAGAACAACAGAGACTCAAGAGAGGAGCATGACGAGGTACATGTTGCACCCCTCATAATGAGGCCCTACAGATGGTGCCTATTCAGAAACAGGGCAGTACTGAATGCACTCCCGGCGAGGCATGTCGTGCGTAACTACCGTTTATGCAGACAAGCCATCTTGTCCTTGTTTGAAGACGTTAAAGATGATACTGATCCAGTCACTGCTCGTGGACAGGCTATACCAGGACTGGCAAAGTTACTTGCCACCTTACGTTTTTTGGGCACAGGATCATTCCAAAATGTTGTTGGGCTGGCCTGTGGAATGGACCAATCATAATTTTCAAGACATTTCAAGCAAGTATTGCAGGCCTTGAAGAGTCCTATTGGGGAGCATATCCAGTACCCAGAGCAGGAGACAGAAAGACAGGTATTGAAGGGTGATGTTTTAAATATTGCTGGACTACCAGACTTGATTGGAGCAATAGACTGCACCCATGTAGCCCTAACACCTCCCACAGAGAAATGTCATTCCGGAACAGGAAAAGCTTCCACTCAATTAATGTCCAAGTAGTGTGTGATGTGCACATGAAGATCCTGAATGCGGTCTCCAAGTTCCCAGGCAGCTGCCACGATGCCTTTATCCTCTCCAACTCGGCACTTGGCCATAACTTTGAAGAGGGAAGGTATGGTGAAGGTTGGCTCCTGGGTAAGTGTCACATAGGTATACTGAAACTTTGGGGGATGGGGGAACAGCTGTACATTTCTGCATGTTACACTGTATAAGCTATTATATATTTATGCTGTTATACTTTTTTTCTGTTCAATGCATAGGCGATGATGGATACGGGTGTAAGTCCTGGTTGATGACTCCTCATCTGCGGAGATGGCTACAATGAGGCACACATTGCTATGTGGTGTGTGTTATAGAGTGCACCTTTGGGGTCTTCAAGAGCTGCTTCTGTTGTCTGGACCATTCTGGGGGGGGGGGCATTGCTATACGCACCTGAAAAGGTTGGGGACATTGTTGCGGTGTGCTGCATGCTGCACAACATAGCCCTGGAACACGGTAAGCCATGCAAAACAGCTCCTGATTTGCCACCGGAACCTCAAATCCGTGCACCTGCTCGACATGATGCAGTAAGGGGTAATCAGATATGAAGAAGACTTATAGAGGACTACTTTTCATGACTTTTGCATTTCTTGTCATGCCTACTTGTTGTTCCTTAATAAATGTTTCTGGGTGAGAATACTGTTAATTATCATTGGGGTGGGTGCCATCCGGCTGTTACTGACCTCAGGTTTTGCTTCTGGTATAGTGAAGGCCGTGACTAGCATAGTGTGGGCGGGATAGGCAATATGGCTAGACTCTTTTTTTCTAGATTTCTTTCTTTTATTAGCCACGAGTTGATGTAAACTGCTCTGATGTAGGGTAATAGCACTATATGGGATATAAGTTGTGATTAGGCTGATACCAGTGTATTATAGCAGTCAAGTACACTCATTCCAAGCTGTTAAAGGCAGATAGAAGAGTCAAGCTTTTATGTCCAATAACTTTTATTAATTTTAGTAAACACATGGAAGAAACAATAAGGATACCCAAACAAAATAAGGTCCCAGTTGACAATACACTGTCACTTACTACTAGTACTATTACTGATCATTTGTATAGCACTACAAGATGTACGCAGCACTGTTCAGACACATGTAAAAGACGGTCCCTGCTCATCAGAGCTTACAATCTAGGCAAAGACAGACAACACAACAGTTAAGGACAAGGATGGAAGGGGAATGGTAAGGAGATACATAGGAGACTCATTTCCAGTCCTAGCCATCCCCCATCAGCCATTTCCAGTCCTATTCCAGCCCCCATCAGCCCATTTCCAGTCCAAACTCCCCCCCATAAGCCCATTTCCTGACCTAGTCCCCCCATCAGCTCATTTCCAATTGTAGCCCCCCATCAGCCCATTTCCAGTCCTAGCCCTCCCATTGGCTCATTTCCAGTCCTAGCCCTCCAATCAGCCATTTCCAGCCCTATTCCAGCCCCCCATCAGCCCATTTCCAGTCCAAGCTCCCCCATCAGCCCATTTGCAATCCTAGCCCATCAGCCATTTCCAGTCCTATCCTAGCCCCCCCATCAGCCCATTTCCAATCCTACCCCCATCAGCCCATTTCCAATTCTAGCCCCCCCCCCCCATTGGACATTTCCAGTCCTATCCTAGCTCCCCATCAGCCCATTTGCAATCCTTGCCCTCCATCAGCCATTTCCAGTCCTATCCTAACCCCCACCCCCCCCCCCCCCCGAGAGCCCTGCTCCTGTCTAAGTGGCTTCAGAGGTGAGCCGGGCAGGCCCTCTTGAGGCTCCAGCTCACCTCTGCACAGCTGCCAGCATGAAGAGTTGTGTTTTCCACCACGCTTGCAGTTGTGTTCTTGTGAAGTGTGTTGAATCCTGGGAAAAGTTAAAGGGCATTTCCCAGCACTTGCGCACTTCATTAGAACACAGCTGCCAGTGTGAGGGAAAACACTGCTCTTCACGCTGGTGGCTGTGCAGAGGTGAGCTGGGGCCTCGGGCGGGCCTGCCCGGTTCACCTCTGAAGCCGGCATTTCAAAGAGCAGTAGAGCACTGTGTGAGAACGAAGTTCACGTGGGGCACTTTGTGAACAAAATTCTCGCACAATAGATGGGCTGGCCTGGCCCCCAACCCTAAATCCGATTTGAAATTTTAATGGAGCCATTGTAGTGATTATTTTACATGATAAATTAGTTTAACTGCCACATTCGGAATGCTTCTAGAATTAGCTGCCTCAATCCATTCTAATCAAGATATAGAAATGGAGCAGCTCTTTCCTAATGCATACCTCCTGTGATCATCTTTGCTGCTGCATCTATATTTACGCGTCGTGATACATGTCAAACAGTGCGTGCGGCCTGACGGCATCTCTGAAATCAATGCGTGTGCTCAGACGACCACTTCTTGCATCTTTATTGTCTGTGCATGCGTTACTCTGTTGGTTAACGCTGAAGTTTTACGCCTGTATTTTTTTTTGCGACAGGATTTGATGCATCTCATTTGCATATCTCAGTTTTATGCATCCTTCATTTGCATACTTGCCCCTTTTTGTATGCGTGCACTATAGTCGTGCACTTTTGGGGTACTACATAGGTGCACACAGAGTCAATAGTGCATGTGTCTAGCACAGGTCTTCTGCATTGACCCGAATGTTTTCCTGGAGTTCCCTTTTTTTTCTGCTTGGATACAGAGAAAATGTAATTGGCTTTTATAATCGCAAATTATCATGAAAACGTTTAGTGGGTCAATATTTAAGCACCATAGTTGACATTTTTTTAAATACTGGCTGTAGCTTTAAAATAACATACGTATAGCACCGCTATCCAGATACCAGCCGGCACTGAATATACGTACAAGCAATGCTGTCAGCGCTGGAATTATTCAGATAGCGGCAGGATTCAGTCTGCTATCCAGTTAACTTAGGACAGCCTTTTTGCTGCCCTAGCCAGATAGTGGATTTAATATCGCTGTTATCTGGATAATTTCTGGGACTGACTACATTCTCCCCAGACATCATACTGTACATTTGGAAGCCTATTTACAAATGGACGTCCAGACCCTTGTGCGGCCGGGCCGAATCGGGATGTACAGCGGTAGACCCGTTTATCATCCCACCCCTGTGGGATAAGAATCGGGTCTACCGGCCTGGACATGCAGGCAAGCCCCGATTCTGATGGGCCGCATGTCCAGGCACATCCACGTCTACCCTTGACAAGCATTGCCATGGCACCGTGGCTCCATTCAGGAGCCACGATTGCCAGCCGCTGCTGAGACTGTCCTTTCCCCGCAGCCAGACCTCCAATCCAGTCTCCCATGACCAGAGTCCGGCTGTAAGGCTCCTCCTTCATGCCTCCATGTTTTGTCCCCGCCGTCTGCTGCCAGTACCCCACATCCAGGGGATCTTATTCCACCTCTGGAATAAGTCCCCTATCTAACCGACCTACCCCAGACGTACAGAGCTAACCTCAGAATCGGCCTTGTACGTCTGGGATGCTGACCTGCCCAAGCACTGCCCTCGCTCTGCCTCTCACCCACCCCCTCCTGCCCCTGTCTAAGGCTCCATGTACAACTCCGCTGTTCGTACAGGGAGCCTTGCATGGGAACGGCAAGGGGGATGTATAGTGGGGATGTACATCCAGGCAGGGCATATATCCTCGCTATTCAGGGCTCAGAATAGACCCCATAGTGCCTGGGTGGTTTGTAATGATTTTCAGCTGCACTGTCATGATAGTGTTGCTGAAAATCACCACTTTCCAGATCAGTGCTTTTGAATATTGGTCCATATATTTTTGAAGTTTGTGGCCAACATCCAAATAAATCAAGTAATGACTTTTGCTCTTCCTTGATATCCATCTGATTGAGTTATTTGCTTTGTGAAAGACCCACAGCATTCCAGTGCTCTGATCAGTTCATCCACAAACATATGGGCGAAGAATTAAATAAGGGGGCCCACACTAATATTTGGGGGCACGTGTATTTGGTCCCCTGCCGATAACGAGATGTTAGTGTGTAGCTCTGTGCTAACCAGCACATGTATGCACTTAACGCCACCCATTGACGCCACCCATTTCCCTACATAGAGTTTGTTGCAAGGGCATTTCACAACATAGATCACATGACTAGTCATACAATTTGAAAAATCGTCTAAATAAAACTTTTGATTAGTTATTGGATGTAAGAAAAAGTTCTTAATAGATATAACATGGGTGCATACGGAACATTGGCCGCACTGGAAGTGTCCTTTATATTTTGATAAGAAACGTCGTTCAGTAAAAGCGGAAGGGACCAGAAGGTTACGGAGGTTAATGTTACGTTTATGCGCAATAGTCAAGGGTGTCTCTTCAAATCCAGGAATAGCCTGTATTAAATGCCAATACTTTTTCAAACATTTACTAATAGTTGTGGAATGGTGTGAGTACAAAAGTGGGCAAACCATGCCAACCTTAGGCTTTTTCTCCTGTAATGTTAACAAATCCAATCTTTTTGAGTTACAAGCTCTAAAATATGCCTTAGTAATTCGGGACTGCGGATATCCTCTCACTTTAAACCTCTCTTTCATTATAGTAGCGTGTGTTTCAAAAGTAAAATCCGTTGTGCAAATACGTTTGGTACGTAAAAATTGTCCAACTGGCAAATTGTTTCTCAATGCGGCATTATGAAAGCTTGAATAGTGTAATAGGCTACCTGGCTACCACAGTAGGAGACCTTCCACTTTCTATCTCATCAAAAGACTCAAGTCCCCCTGCTGTACTTGGGCCTGACCCAGAACTTTCACTCGGGGTAGGGCGTTTCTTAGGCTGTTGCTTCGGTATTTTCTGGTGCTCCTCATCGGGCTCTACTTCAAGTCGTGGGGCCGTGGGGACTAATTTCTGTGGGTGCCTGGGTAAATTATCCAGAATATCTGAGGACTCTGGGTCAGAATATACTGGCGGCTTCTCTTCCTTAGCTTTTGTGGTTCCCCTAGTAGTAGCTACAAATATTTTACAGTGCTCCTCATAACAGCGCTTCATCCATGATGGCTGCTGTTCGCATACACTCAACCAGGAATCTATATAGGGGAACTGGTCGGGATACACTCTCAGTATAAGCTGATGAATTCGTAAAACTGTCTCAAAATCAAAGGTGCCCTCTCGGGGCCATGAAGCAGCTAATGCGGGCCACTCCCTTTCACATAACATTTTTAATCTGGATGGAGTCATTTTTATACCATAATCGCCCGAAAATCCTTTACGGAAATTCTTGATCATACATGCCAACAGAGTTTGCGTGGACTCCTTCCCTCCCATAATGTAAACGTACCTGCCTACACTACTGCCTACGTACTCAACGTACCTGCGTACGTTACGTACCCTACGTCCCTACGTACACATGACGTACAAGACAACGTACAATAAGGATAGGCAGTATGGCTGTAGGTAAGGGGTCTGTACAGCCCACAGAACACTGGGGGGGACAAACACCACTCGCTTCCTCCTGTTCGCGACCTGGGCGCGGTCGCCCAGCCAGGAACTGCGCTACTTAGGAGTCAGCTTTCGCTTGGTCTGTATTTCAAGACCTCTCATTCACGCACACGCAAGCATATTTCAACATGATATCATATTTCAATATTTCAAGTGCCCAGGTTTTCTGACTATTCCAAACAAACAAGAAGGGTCGATAGTTTCAGCTTCCGCTTTCCTTACGCGGAGCTTACTAGGACCGCCCTTATAGGAGGTGATCAGGCTCCTTTGTCTCGCGCACACTCATGCGAGATTTCCCAGATTTCCCAGTTAGTCTACACCAAATTTACCAAATTGGTCTTGCACTCGCAAGACGCTGTCCTAGGCTGTTCTTTCTGACTATTTAATCACAAAAATGTCTACTCACCGTATTCGGTCCCCGATACCACACCAGCTTCTGAGTTGGAACCTGGACTCCCCCGGTTCGGAGGTGTTGGCCAGCTGGACCCGATGGCCCGCCGAGGCAGGCGGAACCCTCTCCGGCTCAAAGGGGCCGGTGGCGCCTGAGGTTTCCCCCGCGGTCGGACAGACACGGTTCCAACCGGGCCAAACCTCAAGGCGAATTACGTGGATTATTCACTTGAATACCATTTACCACTCGCACTTCCCGGCCAACGCATCAAGAATATGCTGTAGCAAAGTGCAGTCAATGAATAAGTCCAGGAGTCGATTGACAGGGTCCAAGTCAGTTTATTGTGCACAAGGCCCAGTCAGTCAAAGCAGCAAAAGGTACTGAGCAAAGGTTTATACAGAGACATAACTTTTTATACCGCTTTTTCAGTTTGATACATGAAAACGTTCTATTGGTTCTAGCTCGATACATGCAAACTTCTCATTGGTTATACATTCCCTTCATTTGTCCAATTAGAAATCCCTCCGGAACCTAGGAACCAGCCCCCTCCTTTAGGATTGCTTGAACAATGGTACAGTTCTAGATCTCGTTACTTTTCTACTGCAAGGTTAACTTCGGCTTCTGGAATGCATATACTGTTACTTTTCTGTTCTTTCACATACAAGAGAATAATAGAAGACTTATGCATTCATGAAAATTTCTTATTAAGCATTTTAAAACATCTTTCTTATTTTTCACAGATTTTTGGTTCTTTTCTAGCTATAATGGGAATTAGGATCCAAGCCTAACTTACAGGCCTTTCATAGTAGCAGGCCATGCTAGGCCATAGCCTACCTCACCATAACTTCAAAATTATATTATTTGGACTCAACTGTAGCAGCAGAGCGCAGACAAACCAATGATACCAGGAGTCTGTTCAGAAGGTCCAAATCATTTATTTGTGCACAAGTCTCAAGCAAAGTCAATTTCAAAATGGCTGAGCAAAGTTTTCTGGCAATACAACAACTTTTATAGACTTTTACTCCATTCTAGGTATAGAAAAACATTTCATTGGTCCCGGTAACCTCCCGTACCTCTTCTATTGGTCCCGGTACTGATATGATTATCCAATATATTCTTTCAGTGGGCTTGGCACCTGCTTACCCCCCTTCTAGTCCCAATTACAATGGTCAGTTCACTAACTTGTTACTTTCCTTCTTTCAAGGCTATTGGGCTAGTTGCTACGTGCAGTGAAGCAGGGCTCTAGAACTTTTCTGTCAGCAGTTTTAAACATGAATTTCTGTATTTTTCCATCTGTTCTGCTTGTCTAAGCTAATTCAATATTTTACTGAGTTCTCAATTCTATAGCAGCATATTGGGGGATGTGCAATTCCTATGGGCCTCTTCACAAGCTTCATTTACAGGTCAAGCTAGTTAGGCTTACTTATGTCAGACATTGTGGATCACAGGCCTACATCTGCCACATTCCCCCCTTTGATTAATCTCACCCTATTAGTTAATAAGGTGTGAGAATAAATCACCTTGAAATAGTTATATCATGATTGAAGGATTTCGACTAGGACTAGCTTTATACAGGGCCATTATTTTAGTTGCGGTCTTCCGTTCTACTGTACTATCAATAGCACTGTGAATGGAACGCATACAGCATGGGATTATACATGGTAATAGAAAAATAACAACAACAATCAGTAATACTAGTATTAGAAAAGTCTTTAGTCCTCCTAGCCATGAGAAAAGATTAGCAAACCAGTTAGGTAACCTTAGTGGGTGCCAAGTCTGTACTGGCACATAAGCATGTTTACGCATATCTTCAGCAATTTCTTCAACTACTTGACCTTTGTCATCTATTTTCAAACAGCAATTAGTTAAATTCAGTTTACCACATACTCCTCCTTCAGCTGCTAACAAATAATCAAGTGCTAGACGATTCTGGTATATGGCAGTGCGCATTTGAGTGCTTTGTCTAGCTAGGAGTGTGAGAGCATGACTAGTTTCATTAGTTATTATTTCAACTACAGCTTGTAAGCGAATACGATTAATCATATAAATTGGTGTCCGATATCCGTACATACCATCATCATTCCAAGTAGCAGGCCCATAATACTCAATAATTCTTTCTGGTGGCCAATCATCACCCTCCCACTTTTCCCATTTGCCTATTTGAAGAGGTGCTCTCTTTCGTCGCACTGCTCTTTTGTGTCTGTGGGTAGTGTACACTGGGTATCCTAATTGTTCTCCATGTTCCGTAGGTAGGAGAAAGAAAGAAGGTCTGATGGTCCCTAAGACACATGCTCCTCCCCAGTGTGATGGGAGTTGAGCATACGCTCGGTTTCCACAGATCCAATATAGGCCAGGTGGGGCTTGCCAAGCATGTGTTTTGGCAAGGTTAGTCCATAAACTAGCAAGTTCAGGAAATCTGGTTAATGGGTTAGGAGGTTCAGGTTCTTTACTTCCTGACCACCATGATGTCTTCTTGGTAGTGGCATTATAGAACTTCTGGCTAAGACAGACCAGCTGTCCTACCAGTTTGGTGAACTGAGGTCCAGTTCTGGCATAACAAAGACGTTCAATGATTGAGTGCGCTAACACCCATTCGCTAGTAGTCTTGTGTAATTTAGTTTGATTGTAAGTCAGAGAGTAATTCAACTCTTGGGCCTCCCATGGCCATTGATCACCCATTTGGGTTCCGCCACAGAAATAGCAATCTGAAATCTTTAGACTGGATACTACTGCTCCAGCTAATTCTAGAAATAAATTCTGGGATGGATGGGGAATCTCAAACTTATTTACATGCATAGCTTCATAAAAAGTGTTATGGATGTGGTATTTAGATGACTTGTAAGCTTGGGTATTCAATCTTATATACACAATAGTTCCTGGATCTACTGCTCCTCCTGCAATACGTAAACCAAACTTATACCCTTGTTTCCATGCATTAGGATTACGGATCTTTAATTGCAAAGGGTTACAAGCACCTTTCTTACATTTGTCATCTGTTTTTGACTTAGTCAAAGTGGCCACTTGTTTATCTCTCTCTCTGTTCATCTGTAATACCAGCATTCCATGTAGCATAAAAAACACATTCCCAGTTTGGGCAATAGTAATCTGCAGCTGGGGCAGTACTATATGATTCTTTCTTACCAGTACACTTTCTCCATCCCGTGGCACCTTCTGGGCACATATATTTATGATCATTACGATAAGCTTTTTCCCAGGTACCACATCTGGAACGACCATCTCTATTTATAACATCACATGCATCAAAATATAAAACAGCAGGTATACTAGCATCTTTAAGTGGTCGCGTAGCATTAATTATAGGTCCATCTGCATCATTCCATCGCATTTCCAATGTATAATATGATGGGTTCTGATGCGGATTATAGCATACTCTGGAGCTACCTTTGATGCAAATATTTAGTTCAGTGGTGTTATAAACACACCGAGTCACTTTACCAGTGCATTTGTAGTGAGAATGATAAACCAAAGTCTGAGTAACTTTTAGTCCAGTTCGAGTAGAAGTAACGCAAGCAGTACATGGAGGTAAAGCATAAGTCATTTCTAAACCTCCAAAACAGGCAACCAAGGCTAAGCACAGATAAAGATACATGTTGATTGGAGTTCTTCTGAATCCTCAGCTTGCAAATCTTGACCACGACGATCTTTTCTTCGTCCCGCGTGCTAATTAAGCAATGTCAACGGGTGCTGAGTGTTGATTGAAGATCCTCAAGTTGTCCATCACACAGTAACCAACTTAGCAATTTCAGTTGGCTTTTGAAGTATGGTTAGTTAAAGTGATATCAAAGTAGTGTGCAAAATCACACGCAGATTGGGTTCGTTGAAACAAAACTGTTGCTGTATGGAAAACAGCAATCCTCTTCGAAAGACTTGGCTACTGCAAGGCACTGTGACAAAGTGTCCTATGTTGCTGGTTGCCGTCTCAAAGTGACTCGTAAAGGTGCATCGTGATGCTGTTCTGCTGTCCACTGCTCAGGTTCTGGAGCTGCTGCGGGCTTGACTCTGCTGTGGTGGATCCAGGCGTCGATCTCCGCTACCTTTACTGCAGTTGGGGTAGACAGGATGACGATGTATGGTCCCTTCCAATGGGGTTCCAACGGTGTCTTCTTCCAATCTTTGATCCACACCGAGGTACCAGGCTGGTAGGGATGCAGGGGTTCAGTCAAGTTGATAGGCAACTGGTCTTGGATCCACGCATGGAGAGTCTGCAGAACAAAACTAAGAGCTAGGAGTTCTTGCCTGGTTATTTCTGAACCAATTTGGGCTAGACTTCCTTTAATTCCTTGCACTATTGGTGGGGGTTTACCATACAGAACTTCAAAAGGGGGAAAACCTGTTGACTTCACAGGTGCTGAGCGTATTCTGAGTAAAGCTATTGGGAGCACTTGGGGCCATTTCAAATGTGTCTCCTGGCAAAGCTTAGACATTTGGGCTTTTAAGGTACGATTCATTCGCTCAACTTTCCCTGAACTTTGGGGTCTATATGCAGTGTGGAGTTTCCATTGTATCTGTAAGGCTTTTGCTAACTGTTGGGTAATCTGAGAAACAAAGGAGGGTCCATTGTCTGACCCTATTACTGCTGGAATCCCAAATCTAGGGACAATCTCTCTCAATAAAACTTTGGTGACTTCTCTAGCTTTCTCAATTCTGGTTGGGAAGGCTTCTACCCACCCAGAGAAAGTACAAACTAATACTAATAGGTAGTGGTATCCACTGGCTTTTGGCATTTCAGTGAAATCAATCTGCAGGTGGTGCATGGGGGTTACACCTCCTGACTGAACTCGAGGTGGTGTGATGAGACCTTGCTTGGCATTATTTTTGGCACAAATTAGACATTGGCGTGCTACTGAGGCTGATATAGTTGTCAATAGAGTAATGTAGAAATGTGGTCTGAGTGCTTTTTCCATAGCAGTCTTCCCATAGTGTGTGGCTTCATGGAAAGCTTTGACAAAGGCTGGTCCTAACAATTCAGGAATTACTATTTGTCCTGGGGGTTGACTGCCTTCTGCTGGTGGCAGTTCAATCCACCCATCTTTCAGTACTCCATTTTCTTTGCTACAGTAGTAGTCTAATTCTTTGGTGGTATATCGTGGTGTCCATGAGTTCAAGGGTACTGGAAACAATGCTGCCTGCATCGGCATGGCTTGTGGCGAAATTTGTCCTGTCATAGCTGCTTGTCGTGCTGAGGCATCTGCAAATCTGTTTCCTCGGGCAACTTCTCCTTTTCCTGCTTGATGTCCTCGACAATGCATGACAGCTACACGAGTTGGGGCCCATACTGTGTCAAGTAGCATCAGTATCTCAGGGCCATACTTAACTGATTTTCCTCCGGATGTGATGAGTCCTCTTTCTTTGTAAAGAGCTCCATGGGCATGTAAGGTGGTGAAGGCATACTTAGAGTCTGTATATTGTGGTACCGCAGAGCCTATTCATGAAGAAAAAAGGGTTTTAAATCCTGAAAAAAGATTTTATCATCAGCTGCAATATTATGAGGAGCCCAATAGAGGGAGCAGGAGTGACCTTCCAAGGCCCAGAGAACTGCACCTCAGAGCTGATGAGGTAATGCAACCTAACAGCCAATGGAGAAAAGGGGGAGTTCCCCTGAAGAAAGGCTGGGAACTTGAAAAGGAGGAACTAGGACAAGTTAGAGAGAGACCAGGGAGAGAGAGACCAAGGAGAGGCATACCAAGGAAGGCCTACCAAAAGGAGGCATACCAAGAAGAGGCTTATCAAGGAAAAGCAGACCACGGAGAGTCACACCACAGAGAGCTTCTGGAAAGGAACCAAGAAGGAGAGCATCATAAGGAGTGTCCAGAGCACCAGAGAGGAAGGAGTTCCTGGCAGGAGGGCATAGCGAATCCGAGGCCACAGAGTTCCAGGAGTCCTTGGTTGAGAGGTACTGGAAAGAAAGGCACAAGGGGAGAAATAAACCCCAGAGTTTGGTGTGAAGAACCGGCAGCAGTAAATGCAAGACACAGTGAGCATTATCTGAGCAAGGATGAAGTCTTTGCTGCAAATGGTAATATTCCTTATTCAAATGGTAAAAGGTGTGAATGTGAGAGAGTGGTGACTCTGCATGAAGGCCAGCTGGAGTGTGAAAAGCCTACTGCTCAAGAAAGGCTGAACTACAGCAGGACCAGGCCGTGGGACTCAACTAAACAAGGTAAAATACCTTTTTATTCTGATAAGCAATATAAGTTAAGAAGACAGGAAACACAAGATACTGGAGTATATCCTCCCTATCAAACTGTTGGTGAAACAGGGCACAAGCCCTTGGTAAAAAGACTGTATAACATAAGGCAGCCTGCAAGGGGAAGTAACTGCCATAACAAACACTCACATGGGCGCGGCCCTGACTTGAATGCTGAACATTGGAAGCTAGTAAATGTGTTATATGAGAAACCTCAGTACACTCCTCAAGAGTTTACTGACACTGATTCACAGCTGTCTGATACTCAGCCCATGCAGGTGGAATTCAACGAAGACCCACCTGAAACCCCGATGGACTGTAGCTACTGTCAGGCAGGTAGCCTAAGGTCTGTGCATGAAACATAAAACAGTGAACAGTAGCGAATGCCTGTAAAGTTTGTTTATGCCAAGTATTGTGAAGTAACAGTTAAACAAAGCAAGTGTGAATATATTTTCTTTTTGTTGCCTGAAGCAAGGTTTCTTTCAGTTTGTTGAAGTAGTCTCCCATAACTTGAACCATTGTGCTTAAAGGGAAATAAAGCCTTATTTTCCCTACATTCTGGCTAGTGTGTTCTCTTGAACTTTGGCCCCCGGTAGGTCCTGGGAACATTACCAAGACCTCTTACAGAAGGACCAAATTCAAAATATATAAAAAAAACTCTCATGTCCATCTGACCTGCCCATACCAACCTTGGCCTCTGGGGCGGCAGCATGACATGAAAATGGCGTAGTTGTTGGATGTTTCGTGGAGCCTACGTCCAGCCTACAGAGAAGAAGCTTGAGCTACAGGTCTCAAGAAGAAGAAACGGAAAAAAAACCCCACTTGGATTACAAAAAAAAAACAAAAAAAACCCGAAGTGGAGCAGTCAAATCCGGAGCGGATTGGAGGAAAATCCTGGAAAAGAGAAATCCGGTATCCAACTGTCGGCGGAGAATCGCGGAACGACAGCGACGTATACTGTTCCAGAGCTGATTCTACACTGTCATCAGGTAAAACGTAGATATACCTGAAAAGTGTAGGATACCAAGGAAAGTATAGAGAAAAAAAAAAAAAAGAAGGGTTTAGGAAAGGAAATTTTCTTTGTGAAAGAGCCACACTTGGTTGTGTTTTGTTGCTTTGTTTCCTTACTACAGATTACCATGGATCCCAAAGAAGTATGTGCGTGGATGGCTAATCAATTTGACAAGCAGGCGAAACTAGCGCTGCAGAACCAAGCGCAAGCGCTGAAAGCCATGCAAGAACAGCAGTCACCTCTTCTGCACACATTGGACAAATGGTTAACCCAGCAGAAGGAAGAAATGGCAAAGAAGGAAGCGGAACTATTGCGAGCCTCTGAACTCCATAACACAGAGTTGGGACAGTGGTCATGTAGTGACCTGACAATGGGAAAGTTAAGCCCCAGTGATAATCTGGATGATTTTCTGGATTCATTTAGCAGAGTAGCAAAGTCAGCTCGGTGGCTGACTGAACAGTGGGCAGTCAGACTAGCTGCATCCCTGACGGGAGAGGCTCTAGCCGCCTACCGGTCGATGCCTCCAGCTTTAGCAGACAATTATGATGAGGTAGTAATGGCAATTAAAGATCGCCTAGGTCTCACTCCATTTGCTTATAGGAAATTGTTTAGAGCCACTATGCTTAACCCAAATGAAACTCCGAAAGCCTTGGGACATAGAGTAAAGAGCTTGGCGTACAAATGGTTACAGCCTGAGAGAAAGAATATTGAAACTCTCATGGACGCCATAATCTTAGAACAGTTTCTAAATGCAGTACCGAGTAGAGTGCAAAATTTTATAATTCTTCAGAATTGCTGCACTACTACCGAGGCCGTAAGCCTAACAGAGAGATATCTTGAGGCAGAAAAAGTGTCCCAGCCAAAGCTAGCGGTTCCTAAAATGCACTTAGGGATGGAAGCTAGGAGGGTAGATGGTTCCTCCAGACCAATGTATAGCCCTAGGAGTAATTATGACCCTAAGGATGTGGAAACTGTAAGACGATGTTTTTCATGTGGTAAGAAGGGCCATATAAAAAAGGAATGTTATTCACGTGTTGCATTAGTGGGAGAAGTCCCAAAAACAACAAAAGAAGGTTTTGTGTTGAGAGTAAAAATACACGGAGTTCATGCTAAGGCACTTCTAGATTCAGGAGCGGACCAATCCATGATGTCCAAACAGCTGTGGTCTATGATCCAAGACCAAGGATGGTCCGTCCCTGAATGTCCAGAAGCGCAGGTCAAAATTAAATGTGTTCATGGATCAGCTACAAGCTATCCCGTGTACAAGCTGTGGGTTAAGGCATGGGGAATGAGAAAACAAATGTTGGTAGCCGTGGTCCCAAGATTACCACAAGAGCTGGTATTGGGTCGCGACTGGCCGCAATTTAAAAAGACTCTGAGAGAGGGTTTATCTCCTCAGACAGTCATGAATTCCACCTGCAGTAGGCATGAGCACACGGGTAGTCCTGAGCCTACTGATCGCCTCAGCACCCAGCGAAGCAGCCTAGCGGCAACCACTAACTCCATGGTCCCTAGTCCGCTCTGGGGAAAGCCAAAGAGAGGCCTGATAAAGGAAACACCGGAGGCGCCTAAGAAATTCGTGTTGAAGTTCTGTAAAACTTCGGAAAAGGCCCGTAGTCCCCAAAGAGCATCAACACAAGCAGCAGGCTATGATCTCCATAGTGTGGAAGACCAGGTCATCCCGAAGCAGGGGCGGAAGCTAATTAGCACTGGAATACAAGTGGAAATCCCTCCAGGGTGTTATGGAAGGATAGCACCCCGGTCAGGATTGGCTGCCAAACACAGTTTGGATGTAGCCGCAGGGGTCATCGACCCTGATTATAGGGGAATAGTAAAAGTTCTCCTGTGCAATTTTTCTAAAGAAGATTTCGTGGTTCAGGTTGGGGACAGAATAGCGCAATTGATTTGCGAGCGAGTCGGGTTCCCCAGCTTGGAAGAGGTCACCATGCTCACTCCCACTAGCCGAGGTGCAGATGGTTTTGGCTCTACGGGGAAGGCAGAGCTAGAAGGACTCATGGCCATAGGGAGTGATTTTCCAGAAGAAGACCTGGGCCCCCATGTGGAAGACCACAAGGAGGACTCCGTGCCGAAAAGCGGGGAGGAACTCCCATTGAGCCAACAGCACGGCCAGCCCCGAGGAGTTGGAAGAGGAAGAAAACTCGGGCGACAGTGGAAGTGGCGGTGGCGATTAGAACGAACCTCGCGGGTGGCGAGTGAAAACTTGAAGAAGAGTCAACAGAAACAAAAACATTATTATGACCGGAGGGTAAAGCACAGGCAGCTACAAGCAGGAGAAAAAGTAATGGTCTTGGTATCGGGAGCTACCCCCAAATTCGAGGCCCGGTGGAGAGGACCTCATGTGGTAGTTCAACCTAAGGGACCCACCTCTTACGAGGTACAAGATACCACAGGACGCACGCAAATCTATCATATCAACGCTCTTCGATTGTGGCAAGACCGATCAGGGTTATTAGCCGCAGTAGCCAACACTTATCACCCAGGAGAAAAACTAGTCAATAACAGGCGGAAGATATACGGTGACAGCAAGCTACAGTACAATACTGCTGCTCAGCTACGAATTCCGTGCTGTGTGAAGGGGGCTTCACCAGCCCGTCATATTTTAAGAGGGGGGATATGTGGTACCGCAGAGCCTATTCATGAAGAAAAAAGGGTTTTAAATCCTGAAAAAAGATTTTATCATCAGCTGCAATATTATGAGGAGCCCAATAGAGGGAGCAGGAGTGACCTTCCAAGGCCCAGAGAACTGCACCTCAGAGCTGATGAGGTAATGCAACCTAACAGCCAATGGAGAAAAGGGGGAGTTCCCCTGAAGAAAGGCTGGGAACTTGAAAAGGAGGAACTAGGACAAGTTAGAGAGAGACCAGGGAGAGAGAGACCAAGGAGAGGCATACCAAGGAAGGCCTACCAAAAGGAGGCATACCAAGAAGAGGCTTATCAAGGAAAAGCAGACCACGGAGAGTCACACCACAGAGAGCTTCTGGAAAGGAACCAAGACGGAGAGCATCATAAGGAGTGTCCAGAGCACCAGAGAGGAAGGAGTTCCTGGCAGGAGGGCATAGTGAATCCGAGGCCACAGAGTTCCAGGAGTCCTTGGTTGAGAGGTACTGGAAAGAAAGGCACAAGGGGAGAAATAAACCCCAGAGTTTGGTGTGAAGAACCGGCAGCAGTAAATGCAAGACACAGTGAGCATTATCTGAGCAAGGATGAAGTCTTTGCTGCAAATGGTAATATTCCTTATTCAAATGGTAAAAGGTGTGAATGTGAGAGAGTGGTGACTCTGCATGAAGGCCAGCTGGAGTGTGAAAAGCCTACTGCTCAAGACAGGCTGAACTACAGCAGGACCAGGCCGTGGGACTCAACTAAACAAGGTAAAATACCTTTTTATTCTGATAAGCAATATAAGTTAAGAAGACAGGAAACACAAGATACTGGAGTATATCCTCCCTATCAAACTGTTGGTGAAACAGGGCACAAGCCCTTGGTAAAAAGACTGTATAACATAAGGCAGCCTGCAAGGGGAAGTAACTGCCATAACAAACACTCACATGGGCGCGGCCCTGACTTGAATGCTGAACATTGGAAGCTAGTAAATGTGTTATATGAGAAACCTCAGTACACTCCTCAAGAGTTTACTGACACTGATTCACAGCTGTCTGATACTCAGCCCATGCAGGTAGAATTCAACGAAGACCCACCTGAAACCCCGATGGACTGTAGCTACTGTCAGGCAGGTAGCCTAAGGTCTGTGCATGAAACATAAAACAGTGAACAGTAGCGAATGCCTGTAAAGTTTGTTTATGCCAAGTATTGTGAAGTAACAGTTAAACAAAGCAAGTGTGAATATATTTTCTTTTTGTTGCCTGAAGCAAGGTTTCTTTCAGTTTGTTGAAGTAGTCTCCCATAACTTGAACCATTGTGCTTAAAGGGAAATAAAGCCTTATTTTCCCTACATTCTGGCTAGTGTGTTCTCTTGAACTTTGGCCCCCGGTAGGTCTTGGGAACATTACCAAGACCTCTTACAGAAGGACCAAATTCAAAATATATAAAAAAAACTCTCATGTCCATCTGACCTGCCCATACCAACCTTGGCCTCTGGGGCGGCAGCATGACAATATACATTCAACACAAGTTTTTCTCCTAGTAGTAGTGCTCGGGTAAGTGCTATCAATTCTGCTTTCTGGGCTGATGTGCCTGAGGCTAGGGCTGATGATTCAACAACTTCATGTTGAGTGACTACTGCATATCCGGCACAGCGTCATCCATTGATGATGAGACTGCTTCCATCAACATAGTAGATTTGGTCAGGATTGTCTATGGGCACATCTGTTAAATCAGGTCGGCTTGAGAATACAGTGTCCATGACTTCTATACAGTCATGCTCTGGAAGTTCTTCACTGATAGGTATCAATGTGGCTGGATTCAAGGCATGGCTCACTTCCAGTTGTATCTGTGGGTTTTCACATAACATGCTCTGATATTTCAACATTCGAGAATTGGTGAGCCAATGATTTGCTTTTTGTTCCATAAGGGCAAGGACTGCATGTGGCACAGTGACTCGTATATTCTGTCCTAGTGTGAGTTTGTCTGCTTCACTCACTAACAAAGCTGTAGCTGCAACTGCTCTCAGGCAGGGTGGCCATCCTTTGGCCACAGTGTCCAATTGTTTCGATAGGTATGCTACAGGTCGTTCCCAATTTCCCAATTTCTGAGTCAACATGCCTAAGGCATTTCCTTGTGCTTCATGTACGAACAAGTGGAAAGGTTTGTGAACATCTGGTAGTCCAAGGGCTGGTGATGACATCAATTCTTCCTTCAACGTCTTGAAGGCTGTATCCTGCTCAGGTCCCCACTCCAGTGGCGACTTTTCTTCTCCTTTTGTGGCTTCATACAATGGCTTAGCAATTTGGGCAAAATTGGGTATCCAGATTCGGCAATATCCTGCTGCTCCCAGAAAGTCTCTGACTTGCTTTCTGGTTGTTGGGGTTGGAATTCTGCATACTGCTTCTTTTCTCTCTCTGCCTAATTTTCGACTTCCTTGGGTTATACGAAAGCCCAAGTATTTCACTTCTTTTTGGCATAGTTGTGCTTTGGCTCTGGAAACTTTGTATCCAGCTTCATCTAGTAACTGCAAGAGGTCTTTGGTAGCTTGTATACATTCACTTTCTGATACAGCAGCTATCAGCAGATCGTCCACGTATTGGAGAAGCACTCTCTTCCCCGGGGCCACTGGATAGCTGGAAAGGTCTTGATTCAGTGCAGCACTAAAGATGGTAGGCGAATTCTTAAATCCTTGGGGTAATCGTGTCCAGGTAAGTTGGCCCCCTCTTCCAGAGATGGGGTCCTGCCATTCAAATGCAAATAATATCTGACTCACAGGGGCTAATCTTATGCAGAAGAATGCATCTTTCAAATCCAGAACAGTAAAGTGGGTGGCTTCAGCAGGAATCAGTCCTAGAAGAGTGTAAGGATTAGGTACAACTGGATGTATAGTTTCAACTGCTTCATTCACTCTTCTTAGATCTTGCACTGGGCGGTAGTCATCTGTTCCAGGCTTTTTCACTGGCAGAAGTGGGGTGTTCCACGGGGATTGACATACTTTCAGTAGACCATGCTCCAGTAATCTTTGCAAGTGGCGATGAATGCCTTCAATTGCGGCTCTTGGGAGAGGGTACTGTTTGACATGTACTGGTGTAGCACTAGGCTTGAGAATCACAATTACTGGAGCTATATGCTTGGCTAGGCCTGGAGGACTGCCTTCTGCCCATACTCCAGGTAGAGCATCAATATTTTTCAAGGTTTGTTCAAAATAAGTGTCTTGGACAGAATCATCACTGTAGTATCTCCATTCTTCTTCTCGGGGAACTGTGAGCAGCATTATTCCTGCTGGTTTGGCTTGCGAATTTACTGTCATTTGCATTTCTCCTCCCTCGGAGAAGGATATTTGGGCTTGTAGCTTGGCTAACATATCTCGTCCTAGTAGTGGCTCTGGACATTCTGGCATGTAAAGGAATTGATGAGTTATTTGCTGTCCTCCTAGAAGGCATATGCGATTCTGAAGAAAAGGTTTTGTAGCTTTGGCACCAGTTGCTCCTATAATGGTGACTGCTTTTGTAGAAAATGGGGCTATTTTCTTGTCTACTACTGAATGTTCTGCTCCAGTGTCAACCATAAAGTTCACAACTTGGTCTCCTATTTGTATTCCGACCATAGGCTCCTGGAGACCTAAAGCAAATTCGGAGCCCGGTCTGTCCTAATCCACGTCATCTTCATCATGGGCTGTCGTAGCCAATGCTTGTATGGCTCCTCCTCTTTCTTGTTGGAATTGTTCTCGATTGGCTCCTCCGCGATGTCGGGGACGGCCTCGTCTCTCTTCTCTCCATTGATGATTGCTTTCGTCATCTTCGTGGGCGTCTTCGAGTTGCGGGCAAGCATCTCTCCAATGTCCTTCTTCTCTGCAATAGGCGCATTGGTTCACGCCTAGCTGCTGGGACCGGCTTCCACCTCGGCCCCGCCCCCTTCCTCTGCTCCTTCGATTAGGGACACCTCCCCTTTTCTGTTCAACTATGGCTGCGGCCAAAAAATCAGCTTTCTTTCTCATCTTTCGATCACATTCTTTCTGTCTTTCATTATCACGATTCACATACACTTTATGAGCGACTTCCAATAACTGTGTTGCATTCATGCCCGCAAACCCTTCTAATTTCTGTAATTTACGTCTAATGTCTGGTTGAGACTGATTTACAAAAGCAGAATTCACCATACATAAACTTCCTGGTGCATCGGGATCATAGGGTGTATACATTCTGTATGCTTCAGTTAATCTTTCATAAAACACTGCTGGACTCTCATCTATACCTTGGTTAACTTCAGTAACTTTGGAAAGGTTCATGGCTTTCTGGCCCCCCTTTTCAGGCCTTGTAACAAGCCTTGGCGAAAACGGGCTAGGGCTCTGGATCCTCTTTCAGTATTTGGATCCCAATGAGGGTCTTCATTTGGGAATTGCCTCTGGGCCGCTTCCCGATGGTCTATTCTGTCTTCTCCTCGTTCTGGAGCTACAGGGTTATCTGCCAGCCAGTCTATGGCTGCTTTTCTAATTCGTGTCCGCTCCTCCGTAGTAAATAAGGTGGACAGGAGCTGACGACAATCTGTCCATGTGGGTTGATGGGTTTCCATAATAGTATTCACTAATTCTGTAAGCTCTTGGGGTTTATTAGTATAGGAGGCATAATGCGACTTCCAATTTAACAAATCAGTTGTAGAGAAAGGAACATACACATAGCTTAGGGGTCCCGCTACCACCTCATTATCATCATTTCTTACAGGTATTCCCGGGACTTGCCGTAAAGGCATCATCTTAGCAGTAGAGGTCTTTTGGGATCTCAGTGATATTTTCGTACTTCTCCTATCAGGGCTCTTTTTCTTCTTCTCTGCAGGCTTAGTACGAATTACTTTCTTTTCTATATGTTTTGTCTTGGATTTACTTTTTACTGGCAGACTAACACTGACGGTCGCTTCTATACTATCAGTCTCACTCAGGGAATCCTCAATTTCTTCCCTCTCTGTTTCTGAATCTGACTCGCCTTTCTCTGTCTCTGTTTCAGTAGAATCATCTTCAACTAACGGGAGCTCATCTTCCTGCTCTTCAGGAGGTGGCTCGGGGGTTGGGTCCCGCACCCGTTGTCTTCGGGGCTCTGGGGCAGGATGCCGGGCTACTCTTACTGGGCCCGGGGTTCTAGGCTGTCGGGGAATTACCTCTGGGGAATCAGGATCGACCAGGATGGGCTTTTTCCTGGACTTCTCATCTTTCCCTTTCTTGCTGGGCTGTTTATTTTCTGTTTTCTGACTATGATCTGTTTTTGCTAACATTATCCTGCACTGCTCCTCATAGCAGCGCTGCGCCCAAGGGGGCGGATCTTCACAAATACTTAACCAAGAATCTATATAGGGATACTGATCGGGGTGCACTATCCATACTCTACTATGAACTAACTGGATAATTCCTACATTTAAGGTTCCCTCTCGAGGCCAGGTAGGGTCTAGATCGGGCCACTCCCTAGTACACAAAATCTGTAAACGGGCTGCAGTCATTTTAATACCATAATCTCCTGAATACCCCTCTTTAAAATGTGCGATCATACATTCTAATGTAGTGTTCCTAGTAGACCCCGCCCCTCCCATTTCGATGTGTGCGCGCAACAACAGACAGAAGGGAAAAGGAGGTCGGGCCGTGGGTAAGGGGTCCTCACGGTCCTGGAAACATATAAGGGAAACAAATAACAAGACAGGACGACAATCGCTTCCCCCTTTTTCGCGACCTGAACACGGTCGCCCGGTCAGGAAATGCGCTAGTCAGGGGTCCGCCTTCACTTGGTCTGTGCTGCCAGACCTCTCATACACACTTCATTCACACAATCATGCTAGCAACGTATCCCAGAATGCATTCGTTTCTATCTATTCTGACTAGTCTTGTTCAATTACCAAAATACAAGAAGACGGGAGTTTCGCCCTGCGAATACTCATGCGGGGGTACTCGGTCCGTCTTTGAGAGGTGATCAAGCTCTCTTACCAATTTCCAAGTTCCAAATTCTCGAGATTACAAATGCCAAGTTCCAATGGCAGCGCTGCTCTTTCTAATTCTGTCTAGACAACAAATCAAAACTATACTCACCGGATCCGGTCCTCAAACTTCCCAAGCAGGCGCATGAGTTGGACCTCGGACTCCCCTCACTCGGGTTCGAGGCATTGGCTCCAGCCGGGCCCGGCACCCGCCGAGGTCCGACCAACTTCCTCCGATGCAATGGACCGGCGGCGCCAGGAAGCAGCCCCCGTCGGTGTGGCAGGTGCAGGCCTGTGACCCACGGTGTCTGACATAGGCAGGCCAGCATGGCTAGCTTGACCTGTAAATGAGGCCTGTGGAGAGGCATAGAGGATTGCACATCCCCCAATATGCTGCTATTGTAAGAAAGAACTCAGTAGAAATATTGAATTAGCTTAGATAAGCAGAATTGCAGAATTAAGAAATGGAAAAATACAGAAAAGATGTGTTTTAAAGTTACTGATAAGAAAGAGTACATTTGCAGAGAAATATTGAGGAGTGCTGACAGATGAGTTACAGAACCTTGCTCTTCTGCACGCACAAATGGTCCCATAGCCTTGAAAGTGTGAAAGTAACAAGTTGATGAACTGACCATTGTAATTGGGACTAGAAGGGGGGCAGGCAGGTGTCATGCCTACAGAAGCCCACAGAAGGAACATAATTGGAGAAACTTATCAGTACCGGGACCAATAGAGGGGCTACGGGAGGTACGGGAGCGTACCGGGACCAATGAAATGTTTTTCTATACCTAGAATGGAACAGAAGTCTATAAAAGTTGTTGTAATGCTTGAAAACTTTGCTCAGCCATTTTGAAATTGTCTTGCTTGAGACTTGTGCACAAATAAATGATTTGGACCTTCTGAACAGACTCCTGGTATCATTGGTTTGTCTGCGCTTTGCTGCTACATATTCCTTGGTGCGTTGGCCGGGAAGTTGTGGAATCAAAGTGTATATAGGGCAATATACCACGACTTTCCGCCTCTATAGGCTTGGTCCTGCCGGGATCGCGCCCTTCCGACGAGGGCCGCTCCCTGGCGCCGCCGGTCCCTTGTATCGGAGGGAGCTGGTCGGACCTCGGCGGGTGACGAGCCCGGCTGGAGTCAACGCCTCGAACCCGAGTGAGGGGAGTCCGAGGTCCAACTCA
This sequence comes from Ichthyophis bannanicus, assembly GCA_033557465.1. Classification (NCBI taxonomy): domain Eukaryota; kingdom Metazoa; phylum Chordata; class Amphibia; order Gymnophiona; family Ichthyophiidae; genus Ichthyophis; species Ichthyophis bannanicus. The sequence continues at coordinate 260,434,244 of CM066035.1, forward strand.
TGCGCCTGCTTGGGAAGTTTTGAGGACCGGATCCGGTGAGTATAGTTTTGATTTTGGGTCTAGACAGAAATAGAAAGAGCAGTACTGCCATTGGAACTTGGAATTTGGAATTTGTAATCTCGAGATATTGGGAATTGGTAAGAGAGCCTGATCAACTCTCAAGGAAGAGCCGAGTAGCCTGGCATGGGAATTCGCTAGGTGAAACCCTCATCCTTTTTGTAATTGTACTTGGAAAAGACTAGTCAGAACAGATAGAAACGAATGCATTCTGGGAATACGTTGCTAGCATGAGTGTGTGAACGAAGTGTGACTGAGAGGTCTGGCAGCACGGACCAAGTGAAAGCTGACCCCTGATTAGCGCATTTCCTGACCGGGCGACCGCGTTCAGGTCGCGAAAAGGGGGAAGCGATTGTCGTCTTGTCTTGTTATCTGTATTCCCTATACGTTTCCAGGGCCGTGAGGACCCCTTACCCACGGTCCGCCCACCTTTTCCCTTCTGTCTGTTGTTGCGCGCACACATCGAAATGGGAGGGGCGGAGTCTACTAGGAACACTCCATTAGAATGTATGATCGCACATTTTAAAGAGGGATATTCAGGAGATTATGGTATTAAAATGACAGCAGCCCGTTTGCAGATTTTGTGTACTAGGGAGTGGCCCGATCTAGACCCCATCTGGCCCCGAGAGGGAACGTTCACCGTAGAGATTATTCAGTCAATACACCGTAGAGTGCGGGTAGCGCACCCCGATCAGTACCCCTATATAGATTCCTGGTTAAGTATTTGTGAAGATCCGCCCTCCTGGGCGCAGCGCTGTTATGAGGAACAGTGCAGAATAATGTTAGCTAAAACAGATTCTAGACAGAGAAAGGAACAGCCTAGAATGAAAGAGCAGGATAAGAAAGCCAAGAAGAAACCCATCTTGGCAGATCCCGATTCCCCAGAAGTAGTCCTCAGGCAGCCCCGAACCCCAGGTCCAGTAAGAATAGCCCGGCGGCGTCCTGCCCCAGCACCCCAGAGACCGCCGGAGCCGAGGCGGGACCCAATCCCTGACCTCCCTCCTCCTGGAGAAGAGGAAGAGAGAGAATTAGCGGGAAGAGAAGAGGAGGATGTAAAAAGTGAGCCAGAAGCGGAATTAGAAGAAGAAGAAAGAGAGGATCCCCCAGAAGAGGAAGAAGAGGAAAGTGTACAAATAATTGAGGAAGCTAGCGCCAGCACTAGCAAGCCAGTGAAAGAAAAACCCAAAGCAAAACCAGTTGAGAAAAAGACAGCAACTCCTGCAAAGACAACGACAATAGCCCTTAGATCCCAGACTCAAATGACGCCTAGGACAGCCAAACTGTTTCCCTTAAGGCAAGTCCCGGGGGTGCCCGTAAAGAATGATAATGATGAAGTGGTAGCGGGACCCCTAACTTATGTGTATATCCCATTCTCTACAACTGATTTATTAAATTGGAGGTCGCACTATGCCTCCTATACTAGTAAGCCCCAGGAGCTGACAGAATTAGTAACTAGTATTATGGAAACTCACCAACCCACTTGGCCAGATTGCCGTCAGCTCCTGACCACCCTATTCACTACAGAAGAACGAGCGAGAATTAGAAAAGCAGCTATCGAATGGATGGCAGAAAACCCTGCAGCTCCAGCGCAGGGGCAGAATATAATAGATCGTAGAGAAGCAGCTCAGAGAGAATTCCCAAATGAAGACCCCCAATGGGATCCAAATACAGATGAAGGATCCACCGCCCTAGCCCGTTTTCGCCAAGGCTTTTTACAAGGCCTGCGAAGAGGAGGCCAAAAAGCTATGAACCTTTCCAAAGTAGCAGGAATTATCCAAGGAATAGATGAGAGCCCAGCAGATTATTATGAAAGATTAACTGAAGCTTATAGAATGTATACTCCCTATGATCCCGAGGCACCAGGAAGTTTATGCATGGTGAATTCTGCTTTTGTAAACCAGTCTCAACCAGACATTAGACGTAAATTACAGAAATTAGAAGGGTTTGTGGGCATGAATGCAACACAGTTATTGGAAGTCGCTCATAAAGTGTATGTGAATCGTGATACTGAAAGACAGAGAGAATGTGATAGAAAGATGAAGAAGAAAGCTGATTTTTTGGCTGCGGCCATAGTTGAAAAGAAAAGGGGAGGTGTCCCTAATCGAAGGAGCAGAGGAAGAGGGCGGGGTCAAGGCGGAGGCCGGACCCAGAGACTAGGCGTGAACCAATGCGCCTACTGCAAAGAGGAAGGACATTGGAGAGATACGTGCCCGCAACTCGAAGACGCCCAGCAAGATGACGAATACGATCATCAGTGGCGAGAAGAAAGACGAGGCCGTCCCCGAGGCCGAGGAGGAGCCAATCGAGAACAATTCCAGCGAGAGAGGGGAGGAGGAGCCATCCAAGCATTGGCCACACAGGCCCATGAAGAGGATGACGTGGATTAGGACAGACCGGGCTCCGAGTTTGCTTTAGGTCTCCAGGAGCCTATGGTCGAAATACAAATAGGAGACCAATTTATGAACTTTATGGTTGATACTGGAGCAGAACATTCAGTAATAGACAAAAAGATAGCCCCATTCACCAAGAAAGCAGTCACCATTATAGGAGCAACTGGTGCCAAAGCCACAAAGTCTTTTCTTCAAAACCGAATATGCAGTCTAGGAGGACAGCAAGTAACTCATCAATTCCTTTACATGCCCGAATGTCCAGTACCCCTACTGGGACGAGATATGCTAGCCAAGCTTCAAGCCCAAATATCTTTCTCTGAACAAGGAGAAATGCAAATGACAGTGAATTCCCAAGCCAAACCAGCAGGAATAATGCTGCTGACAGTACCCCGAGAAGAAGAATGGAGATACTACATTGATGATTCGATTCAAGATACCTATTTTGAACAAACTTTAAAGAACATTCATGCACCACTTGAAGTATGGGCAGAAGGCAGTCCCCCAGGCCTAGCCAAACATATAGCTCCAGTGATTGTAACCCTCAAGCCTAGTGCTACACCAGTGCACGTCAAACAGTACCCTCTCCCAAGAGCCGCAATTGAAGGCATTCATCGCCACCTACAGAGATTGCTCGAGTATGGCCTACTGAAAGTATGTCAATCCCCATGGAACACCCCACTTTTGCCAGTAAAGAAACCTGAGACAGATGATTATCGCCCAGTGCAAGATTTGAGAAGAGTAAATGATGCAGTTGAAACTATACACCCAGTTGTACCCAATCCTTACACTTTACTAGGATTGATACCCGCTGAAGCTACCCATTTCACTGTACTAGATTTGAAAGATGCATTCTTTTGCATAAGATTAGCCCCTGTAAGCCAAATATTGTTTGCATTCGAATGGCAAGACCCCATCTCCGGAAGAGGGGGCCAACTCACCTGGACAAGATTACCCCAAGGATTCAAGAATTCACCTACCATCTTTAGTGCTGCACTAAATCAAGACCTTTCAAGCTATCCAGTAGCCCCGGGGAGGAGAGTACTTCTCCAGTACGTGGATGATCTGTTGATAGCTGCCATATCAGAAAAAGAATGTATACGAGCCACCCAAGATCTCTTGCAGTTACTAAATGAAGCTGGATATAAAGTTTCCAGAGCCAAAGCACAACTATGCCAAACAGAAGTGAAGTACTTGGGTTTTCGTATTACCCAAGGAAGCAGAAGATTAGGCAGAGAAAGAAAAGAAGCAGTATGTAGAATTCCAACTCCAACAACCAGAAAGCAAGTCAGAGCCTTTCTGGGAGCAGCAGGATATTGCCGAATCTGGATACCCAACTTTGCCCAAATTGCCAAACCACTGTATGAAGCCACAAAAGGAGAAGAGAAGTCACCACTGGAGTGGGGACTTGAGCAGGATACAGCCTTCCAGAAGTTAAAAGAAGAACTGATGTCATCACCAGCACTTGGACTACCAGATGTCCACAAACCTTTCCACTTGTTTGTACATGAAGCACAGGGAAATGCCTTAGGCATGTTGACTCAGAAATTAGGAAATTGGGAACGACCTGTAGCCTACCTATCGAAACAATTGGACCCTGTGGCCAAAGGATGGCCACCCTGCTTGAGAGCAGTTGCAGCTACAGCACTACTAGTGAGTGAAGCAGACAAACTCACATTAGGACAGAACATACGAGTCACTGTGCCACATGCAGTCCTTGCCCTTATGGAACAGAAAGTGAATTATTGGCTCACCAATTCCCGAATGTTAAAGTACCAGAGCATGTTATGTGAAAACCCACAGATACAACTCGAAGTGAGCCATGCTTTGAACCCAGCTACCTTGATACCCATCAGTGAAGAACTCCCAGAACATGACTGTATCGAAGTCATGGAAACTGTGTTCTCAAGTCGACCTGACCTAACAGATGTGCCCATAGACAATCCCGACCAGATCTATTATGTTGATGGGAGCAGTCTCATCCTTGACGGACGACGCTGTGCCGGATATGCAGTCGTCACTCAACACGAAGTAGTTGAATCATCAGCCCTAGCCTCAGGCACATCAGCCCAGAAAGCCGAATTGATAGCACTCACCAGAGCTTTGTTATTAGGAGAAAAACTTGTGCTGAATGTATATACAGATTCCAAATATGCTTTCACTACCTTGCATGCCCATGGAGCTCTCTACAAAGAAAGAGGACTCATCACATCCGGAGGAAAATCAGTCAAATATGGTCCCGAGATATTGATGTTACTTGATGCAGTCTGGGCCCCAACACGTGTAGCTGTCATGCATTGTAGAGGACATCAAGCAGGAAAAGGAGAAGTTGCTCGAGGAAATAGATTCGCAGATGCCTCAGCACGACAAGCAGCTATGACAGGACAGATTGCCCCACAAGCTATGCCAATGCAAGCAGCATTGTTTCCAGTACCTTTGAATCTATGGACCCCACGATATACCACCAAAGAATTGGATTACTATTGTGACAAAGAAAATGGAGTATTGAAAGACGGATGGATTGAGCTGCCACCAGAAGAAGGCAGTCAACCTCCGGGAAGAATAGTAATTCCAGAATTGTTAGGACCATCCTTTGTCAAAGCTTTTCATGAAGCCACCCACTATGGAAAGAGTGCTATGGAGAAAGCACTCAGACCACATTTCTACATCCCTCTGATGACAACCATATCAGCCTCAGTAGCACGACAATGTCAGATCTGTGCCAAGAATAATGCCAAGCAAGGCCTTATTACAGCACCCCGAGTTCAGTCAAGAGGTGTGACCCCCATGCACAACCTCCAAGTTGATTTCACCGAAATGCCAAAAGCTAATGGATACCATTACCTATTAGTATTAGTTTGTACTTTCTCTGGGTGGGTAGAAGCATTCCCAACCAGAACTGAGAAAGCCCGAGAAGTTACCAAAGCCTTAATGAGAGAGATTGTCCCCAGATTTGGAATTCCAGCAGTAATAGGGTCGGACAATGGACCCTCATTTGTCTCCCAAGTTACTCAGCAGTTAGCAAAAGCTTTGCAGATACAGTGGAAGCTCCACACTGCATACAGACCCCAGAGTTCAGGGAAAGTTGAGCGAATGAATCGTACATTGAAAGCCCAAATGTCTAAGCTTTGTCAGGAGACACACTTGAAATGGCCCCAAGTGCTCCCCATAGCTTTACTCAGAATACGCTCAGCCCCTGTAAAGTCAACAGGATTTTCCCCTTTTGAAGTTTTGTATGGTAAACCCCCACCAATAGTACAGGGAATCAAAGGAAGTTTAGCCCAGATTGGTTCAGAAGTAACCAGACAAGAACTCCTAGCTCTTAGTTTTGTTCTGCAGACTCTCCATACGTGGATCCAAGACCAGTTGCCTATCAACTTGACGGAACCCTTGCATCCCTACCAGCCTGGAACTTCGGTGTGGATCAAAGATTGGAAGAAGATACCGTTGGAACCCCATTGGAAGGGACCGTACACCGTCATCCTGTCTACCCCAACTGCAGTAAAGGTAGCCGAGATCGACGCCTGGATCCACCACAGCGGAGTCAAGCCCGCCGCCGATCCTGAACCAGAGCGGTGGACAGCAGAGCAGCACCCTGATGTACCCTTGCGGGTTACTTTGAGACGGCAACCAGCAGTATAGACACTTCATCACAAGTGCTTTGCAGTAGCCAAGTCTTTCGAAGAGGATTGCTGTTTTCCATGCAGCAACAGCTTTGTTTCAACGAACCCAATTTGTGTGTGTGATTTGACACACTACTTCGAGACTACATTGACTAAGCCAGACTTCACAAGCCAACTGAATTGCTAAGTTGGATAATGTGGGCTGGACACCTTGAGGATCTTCAATCAACACTCAGCACCCGTTAAATTGCTTCATTAGCAAACGGGACGAAGAATAATAGACCGTCGTGATCAAGATCAGCAAGCTGAGGATTCAGAAGAACTCCAATCAACATCAACATGTATCTTTGCTTCTGCTTTGCCTTGGTTGCCTTCTTTGGAGGTTTTGAACAGACTTATGCTCTACCTCCATGCACAGCTTGCATTACCTCTACTAGAACTGGACTGAAAGTAACTCAGACTTTGCTTTACCATTCTTACTATACCTGCAAGGGAACAATAACTCGGTGTATCTATAACACCACTGAACTAAATGTTTGCACTCATGGCAAAATTAAAGCATGCTATAATCCGCATCAGAATCCATCCTATTACACGTTGGAAATAAGATGGAAGGATGCAGATGGACCTATATTAGCTGCTACACCACCACTTAAGGACATTACTAAACCTGCTGTTTTGAATTTTGATGCATGTAATGCTATTAATAGAGATAGTCAGTCCACCTGTGGTACATGGGAGAAAGCGTATCGAAATGACCATAAGTATATGTGTCCGGAAGGTGCCACAAATTGGTGGAAGTGTACAGGTAAAACAGGATCAGGGTATAGTACTGCTACAGCGGCAGACTACTATTGCCCGTATTGGGAATGTGTTTTTTATGCTACCTGGAACACTGGTATAACTGATGAGAAAATAGATAAACGGATGGCTACTCTAACCAAGCCAACCACGAATGATAAATGTCAGAAAGATGCTTGTAACCCCTTACATTTGCGTGTACATAACCCCCATGCATGGAAACAAGGATATAAGTTTGGTTTACGTATTGCGGGAGGAGGAACAGATCCAGGGACCATTGTGTATGTTAGATTGAATACCCAAGCCCACAAGTCATCTAAATATCATATTCATAATACCTTTTATGAAGCTATGCATGTAAATAAGTTTGAGATCCCTCACCCTTCACAGAATTTGTTTCTAGAATTAGCTGGAGCAGTAGTATCTAGTCTTAAGATCACAGATTGTTATTTCTGTGGCGGAACCCAAATGGGAGACCAATGGCCCTGGGAAGCCCAAGAATTGAATTATTCCATGATTTACAATCAGACTGAATTACACAAGACAACCAGTGAATGGGTGTTAGCGCACTCAATCGTTGGACGTCTTTGCTTTGCCAGAACTGGACCCCAGTTCACCCAAAAGGTAGGACAGCTGGTCTGTCTTAGCCAGAAGTACTATAATGCCACGACCAAGAAGGTAGCATGGTGGTCAGGAATCAGACATCCTGAACCTCCTAACCCATTAGCCAGATTTCCTGAACTTGCAGGTCTATGGACTAACCTTGCCAAAGTCCAAGCCTGGCAAGCCCCACCTGGCCTATATTGGATCTGTGGAAACCGAGCATATGCGCAACTCCCACCACAATGGGGAGGAGCATGTGTCTTAGGAACCATCAGACCTTCGTTCTTCCTGTTAAACACTGAACATGGAGAACAATTAGGATACCCTGTATATACTACCCACAAACACAAAGGAGCATCTAGACAGAAAAGAGAGGCCTTACAGATAGGCAAGTGGGAGAAATGGCAAGGTGATGATTGGCCACCAGAAAGAATTATTGAGTACTATGGACCTGCCACTTGGAATGATGATGGTATGTATGGTTATCGTACCCCAATCTATATGATCAATCGTATTATTCGCTTACAAGCAGTAGTTGAAATAATAACCAATGAAACTAGTCATGCTCTTACGCTTTTAGCTAGACAAAGTACTCAGATGCGCACTGCCATATACCAGAATCGCTTAGCCCTTGATTATTTGCTAGCAGCTGAAGGAGGAGTATGTGGTAAACTGAATTTAACTAATTGCTGTTTGAAAATAGATGATAAAGGTCAAGTAGTTGAAGAAATTGCTAAAGATATGCAAAGACATGCTTATGTGCCAGTACAGACTTGGCACGCCTTGAAATTTCCTAATTGGTTTGCTAACCTTTTCTCTTGGCTGGGAGGATTTAAGACTTTCGTTATCTTAGTACTAATCCTTGTTGCTGTTGTCCTCTGCTTACCATGTTTAATCCCATGTTGCATGCGCTCCCTTCATAGTGCTATTGATAGTACAGTAGAGCGGAAGACCGCAACTAGAATAATGGCTTTATACAAAGCTAGCCCTAGTGGAACTAGTAAGAATCCTTTAATCAGGATGTGAATTTTCTGGAAAGTGATTTAATTCTCACACCTTATTAAGTAATAGGGTGAGATTAATCAAAGGGGGGAATGTGGCAGGTGCAGGCCTGTGACCCACGGTGTCTGACATAGGCAGGCCAGCATGGCTAGCTTGACCTGTAAATGAGGCCTGTGGAGAGGCATAGAGGATTGCACATCCCCCAATATGCTGCTATTGTAAGAAAGAACTCAGTAGAAATATTGAATTAGCTTAGATAAGCAGAATTGCAGAATTAAGAAATGGAAAAATACAGAAAAGATGTGTTTTAAAGTTACTGATACAGAGAAATATTGAGGAGTGCTGACAGATGAGTTACAGAACCTTGCTCTTCTGCACGCACAAATGGTCCCATAGCCTTGAAAGTGTGAAAGTAACAAGTTGATGAACTGACCATTGTAATTGGGACTAGAAGGGGGGCAGGCAGGTGTCATGCCTACAGAAGCCCACAGAAGGAACATAATTGGAGAAACTTATCAGTACCGGGACCAATAGAGGGGCTACGGGAGGTACGGGAGCGTACCGGGACCAATGAAATGTTTTTCTATACCTAGAATGGAACAGAAGTCTATAAAAGTTGTTGTAATGCTTGAAAACTTTGCTCAGCCATTTTGAAATTGTCTTGCTTGAGACTTGTGCACAAATAAATGATTTGGACCTTCTGAACAGACTCCTGGTATCATTGGTTTGTCTGCGCTTTGCTGCTACATCGGTAGGGCGCGATCCCGGCAGGACCAAGCCTATAGAGGCGGAATGTCGTGGTATATTGCCCTATATACACTCTGATTCCACAACTTCCCGGCCAACGCACCAAGAATATGTAGCAGCAGAGCGCAGACAAACCAATGATACCAGGAGTCTGTTCAGAAGGTCCAAATCATTTATTTGTGCACAAGTCTCAAGCAAAGTCAATTTCAAAATGGCTGAGCAAAGTTTTCTGGCAATACAACAACTTTTATAGACTTTTACTCCATTCTAGGTATAGAAAAACATTTCATTGGTCCCGGTAACCTCCCGTACCTCCCGTACCTCTTCTATTGGTCCCGGTACTGATATGATTATCCAATTATATTCTTTCAGTGGGCTTGGCACCTGCTTACCCCCCTTCTAGTCCCAATTACAATGGTCAGTTCACTAACTTGTTACTTTCCTTCTTTCAAGGCTATTGGGCTAGTTGCTACGTGCAGTGAAGCAGGGCTCTAGAACTTTTCTGTCAGCAGTTTTAAACATGAATTTCTATATTTTTCCATCTGTTCTGCTTGTCTAAGCTAATTCAATATTTTACTGAGTTCTCAATTCTATAGCAGCATATTGGGGGATGTGCAATTCCTATGGGCCTCTTCACAAGCTTCATTTACAGGTCAAGCTAGTTAGGCTTACTTATGTCAGACATTGTGGATCACAGGCCTACATCTGCCACACAACAGCTAGGAAGAAAGAGTTAGAAGAGGAATTACTAACCACTTTCCTACCTACTGATTCTGCAGATGTAACCGCTTTATGACATCACAAGAACAACCAGTTACTATGACATTAATAGTAAACTTGGTCCTGGATTCTGATCAAGATTTCTTGCTGAAATGTTTTTTTTTTTTTTTTTAAATCTCAAAGATGTTTCTTTTTTTTGCTTAAAAGTGAGAATATTTTCGGATATCGCCAAGAGTACTCAGGTTAGATGTAACAGTTTATGCTTTTGAGACCAGTTATCCAGGTGCTTCATTTTGGTTAAATTTCCCCTGGAAATGTATTATAAAATATTTAAATCTTAAATATGTATTCTATGATCTCCCACAGCTCTCCAGCTTTGTGGCAGGCCCCTTAGCCTAGAGACCATCAGTTGTTTCTTCTCCCATTGCAGACTAGTTGAATTTTGTTTGCACTGAGAAGTGATAAGAGCTTCTCTTTACTACCTGGCCTATTTACCTTTGTTACATTTTTATATATAGTGATTGGCAAGCTCCCCATATTTGTAATCCCCTGTAATGTTATTATTTTCTTGTTTTCTGATTATTGGGAGTGCAATGTTTTTTTTTTTATGGCAATATAATTTTGGTTGGTTAATATGACATTAATAAAGAATTAAAAAGAAGAAAAGGTGACAACAAACTCCAGAAGGATTCTTGGGTGAATAGGGAGAAGAATAGCCAGCAAGAAGCAGAAAGAATAGTCCCTGTGTATATATCTCTGGTGAGACCTTGTTTGGAGAACTGTGTGCAATCCTGGAGACTTAACGTCACCCATTCAGTATGCTATAATGACGCTTGGAATGTATTTATGTATGTCGTGAATGGTGTATGTGTGGATTTAGTTGGGTTAGTGTTTATGGTTTCCCAGAAGTAATGGTGTGGTTTTGGAAATTATTAAAAATATAATGGAATGGAATGGAATGTGTGAATATGGTGGCTAATTGACCTATGATGTGAGTGTCTGCTATTCCCTATAGTGATTTTTTCACTACATGTAGGGTCTTAGCCATCCTGAGGTCATTGATGCCTTGATTGATTTGGTAGCATAATTGTTTTAGAAACGATTTTTTGAATTATTAGGTTGAGTTTATTCTTAGGTTTAGAGCTTTTTGTGTGATTTGCTTTTTTAAATATTGAACCAATACATCTTAGAGAATACCAATACATCTTCTACTGGGGAAAGAGAACAAGTGGCACTGTCAAACAGAAACTACAAGAACATAATACATCAGCTCGGTTACACATGCAGAACATAGACCATCACCAAACAAAGAATAAGGAATCACAATTTAGAAATCGGCAGATAATTAAATTGGGAACCCTAAAAGCCAAGCATGAAATGTATACCATCATTGGAGAAATAAAACTATAAATTAATTTTTTCTTGCACTAAACAAAAATGCTAAGATGTTAGCGATGCACATTTCCCAGACCTGACATATTCCAGTTAATAAATTCAAAATAAAAAGTATTTTTCTACCTTTTGTTTGGGCATTTTATTTTTCAGTTGCACTTGCTCTAGTCACTTTCTTCTGGTTTCTTTTTGTCTTCTGCTAGCTGTCTATTTGTCCTTTCTTCTCTCGTCTAGATTTTTTCCATTCTCTCTCTATATCTGCTTTAACATACTGATCTTTCCCCTTTTGCTCTTTCCCCCATTTCTTTCTTTATTCCTTTATCATCCACTCAAATTTCACCCTTCCATCTTCAATCCCCACTTACTCTCCCAATACACAGCCAATTGTAGCTTTTTCTTCCCTCCCACACAAAATATCTTTTCCCGTCTCCATCCTCATTCCCCATCCCCTTCGTCCTCCCCCAAAATCAGCTCCCTTCTAGTTCTGGACCTACCCAGCATCCGCTCCCTTCTAGTCCCAATGCACCCACATCAGCCCTTTTCCAGTCCTAGAACCCGATATGCTCCTTTCCAGTCCTATTTCAGCCCCCCATCAGCCAATTTCCAGTCCAAGCTCCCCCTGATCAGCCCATTTCCAGTCCTATTCGAGCCCCCATCAGCCCATATCCTGTCCAAGTTCCTCCCGCCAATTTCCAATCCTAGCCCCCCCCCCCAATATCAGCCCATTTCCAGTACTATTCCAGCTCCTGTCAGCCCATTCCAGTCCTATTCCAGCCCCCATCAGCCCATTTCCAGTCCAAGCTCCCCTCATCAGCCAATTTCCAATCCTATTCCAGCCCCTCCCCATCAGTCTAAGTTCCCCCATCATCCAATTTCCAATCCTAGCCCCCCCCCATCAGCCCATTTCCAATCCTTGCCCCTCCATCTGCCCATTTCCAGTTCCAGCTAACCCTCCCATCACAGCCCATTTGCAGTCCAAGCTTTCCCCCCCACCTTCACAGCCCATATGCAGTCCAATTGCTGAGTGCAGGGAAAGATTAATGGTAATTTCCCAGCACTCGCGCGCTTCACTGAAACAGCCGCCAGCGTGAGGAAAAATTCTTCACGCTGGCGACTGTGCAGAGGGAGCTGGGGCCTCGCGCGGGCTTCACCGGCTCCCTCTGAAGCTGTCCATTGTGCGAGAATGGAGTTTGCATGGGGCCCCCTGAAGCACACGGCCCTGTGCGAACAACATTCTTGCACAATGGATGGGCTGGCCCTACCCGTTTGTTGGCAGGGGTAAATTATTAGAGGCATATAACTCCCATTTTGTCATCTTTGCACTAGGTTCCAGTTTTGTGGAGTGTTCTGGTAATGGTCTTTCAAGCTTTAGCCAGAGAAACTGCCCATTACATTACTTCAGCATTGCAATGTCATGTCCCCGGATGTGGCTTGCGGTCAGCCAGTCTTTTTTGACCGTTCCTTTTTTACGAGGGTTTTTCAACTGAAATATGTGCTCATTCAATTTCTATTGCTGTCTCCTGATTATGGAGCTCTTTAACGTCTGAATTAGGAAATCTTACTCATGTACTTGCATTCAGGAAGAAGTTAAAAGCTTATTTTTGTTTACTATGGCCTTTGCTGAGTGACGGGTCATTTAGTTAGTAGATATGTCAGGTAGCCTACTGTTGTAAATACTCAAGGAAGAATGAATTCATCTGTATTGGATGTTTTTTGAATTTTTATGTATATTCTGATGTACCCCGCCTAGAATTTTAAATAATTGCGGGCTATAAATGTTTTGAATAGAGAAAAATAAAATAGTAAATAAAATGTTACTCTACGGCCACGGTTCTTAATCCAGTCCTTGCAACCACACCTAGCTAGTTAGGTTTTCAGGATTACCACAATGAATATACATGAGAGAGATCTGCATACAATGGAGGCAGTGCACGCAAATCTCTATCTATCTCTATCACTGTGGTTATCCTGAAAACCTAACCGGCCAGGTGTGTCCCGTGGACTGGATGAGAACCCCTGCTCTACAGGCAGGGCATAATTTGTAGACAAAAACAAAGTGGAACTGTGGGAGAGACCAGGGCCGGAAGTGTTTGCATACTTTGTTTCCAGCATTGATGAACAAACTGTCTTCTTAGGCTAGGCCTGCTATTTGGCAGGTCTAAACTAAACATGTAGCTTATCTAACAGTGACTGAATATTGGCACTATCTGGATAATTTTCTAGCCTACCCTGGCTCCTCCCCTAACTTGGCCCACAAATATACATATAATATTTGGCCATTTAGCAATTAAAAAGCTTAATATTATCTGTATAATTTTGAATGCATAATTGGCTATGAATGTGGCATAATTAATTGTTCATTTGTCTGATAGGGAATAATTATTCATTCATATGGAACTCTCCCAACAAAAGATGCAGAAGAAGGGTTTTTCACTTTCAAGCTCAACATACAATAAAAGATTCCATTCAAATTCATGTCTCACAACAGTGACAACGCCACCAACTCCACTGGCAAACACTGTGTGGCATGACACAAAATCCTGCAAACGGACACTCAGCACCAGCACCGGATCCAAGAACTCAACCTGCTCCAACCCTACCTATGAAAAATCGGCATTGCAAATATTCTAGAATATCAGTAACCTCCAGCTGGAAAAAGAGAACAAGTTAAACTACCACAGATTCCTAGAAAGCACATACATGCTAACAAAATCCTTCACCTCAGCAGCACATGGACAACACAGACCATTACCTAGTAAAGAATAAGAAACTACAAATTAGAAAAAAATATGTAGGCAAACAGACACTAAAGAAAGAGACATAAATACATTTCCTCTGCTACTGAACTCTAAAAAATGCACATTTTCAGAACAGACATATTTCATTCTCTAAAAACTGCCATTCTTTTGTACCTTTGTTGTCTAATCATTTTATTCTTCTAGTTGGGTTGATCCTGGTCTCTCTTTTCCCTTTCCTGTTATTGGTTTTCTTCTAAGTCCTTTTCAGGATCTCATTTCCATTTAGTGTTTCTTCCCACTCCCTTGCCTTTCCTTCCCTACATCTAACTCTGACACTGATCCTTCTGTCTTATCTTTTTTTTCTCTATTTCTCCCATCTGCTTTTTACCTAACTAGAGATTCATTCCATTTCTCCCTCTCACTCCTTCAATCTTCCTCTTTTCACCTTCTTACCAAGCTTTCCATTTCCTAACCTTACTTCCATAGTTATTTCATTCTCCACCTGCCTCATTCCTTCGCCAGCCTTCCTGTGCCCCCATCTTTCACCCACTTTCTAGTCCATTTCCTCCCTCTGTGTGCATTCCCTCCCCAACCTCATCTACCTCCTTCTGCATCTCTTCCCCTAATCTGCCACAGTTGATTCCCTAGCACTCATCCTCTCTCCATCTTCAAGCCCTTTCTTATGTCTTACTCTCCATCCAGGTTTCCATTTCCACTTTTATCTCACCATTTTCTACCTTTTCTTACCTTCTTCAAGGAAGATCTGTCCCTTCCTATGACTCCCACCCATTCCATAGCACTCTGACCTTCTCAAACAGCCCAAATCTCTCCCCAAACCCTCCAGAAACAATCACTCCGAGATCGTTCTCCTGGTCCATCCACAGATAAGAACATAAGATATGCCATACTGGGTCAGACCAAGGTCCATCGAGCCCAGTATCCTGTTTCCAACAGCGGCCAAACTAGGTCATACGTACCTAGCAGTTTCCCCAAAAGACACAGGTTCCACAATGCTTGTATTGGGTCAAGCATTGATATCCTGGGTCCCTTTTTAATAATGGTTTATGGATCTTTCCTCCAGGAACTTTTCCAAACCTTTTTTAAACCCAGCTACACTAACAGAATTTACTACATCCTCCGGTAACAAATTCCAGAGTTTGATTACATGTTGAGTGAAAAAATATTTTCTCTTATTAGTTTTAAATAGTTTGCCCTGTAGCTTCACTTCATGTCCCCTAGTCTTTCTATATTCTGATAACTTAAACAATCGATCTACGTTTACCCGTTCCACTCCGTTCATCATCAATTTATAGACTTCTATCATATCTTCTCTCAGCTGTCTCTGTTCCAGGTTAAAGAGCCCTAACCTTTTTAGCCTTTCTTCATAGGGGTATCCTTCCATCTCCTTTACCATTTTGGTGGCTCTTCTCTGAACCTTTTCTAATAACGCTATATCCTTTTTAAGATACGGCGACCAGAATTGCACACAATATTCAAGATGGGGTCGCACCATGGAACGATACAGAGGCATTATAATATCCTTTGTTTTATTTTCCTTTCCTTATGATACCTAGCATTCTATTTGCTCTCTTGGCCACAGCTGCACACTGGCTGGAGGGTTTTAACATGTTATCCACAATGACGCCTAAACCTTTTTCCTGGGTGGTGGTTCCTAATGTGGAACCTTGCATCGTGTAACCATAGTTTGGGTTGTTCTTCCCTAGGTGCATAACTTTGCACTTGTCCACATTAAATTTCATCTGCCATTTTGATGCCCAGTCTTCCAATTTATCAAGATCCTCTTGCAATTTTCCACAATCCTCATGGGTTTTAACAACTTTAAATAGTTTTGTGTCATCTGAAAATTTAATAACCTCACTCGTTATTCCCTTTTCCAGGTCATTTATGAATATCCCAAAAAGCAGCAGACTCAGCACAGATCCCTGGGGTACACCACTATTCACCTTTCTCCATTGGGAAAATTGGCCATTTAGCCCTACCCTCTGCTTTATTTATTAATTTATTTAGCTGTATTTATATCCCGCTTTTCACCGGGTCAAAGCGGTCAATAGGGGGATACATTTAACACAAGGGGATATGAGACACATACGCTAATACTTACAGGGAACATGGGCAATGGAGGGTTAAGTGGCTTGCCCAAGACCACAAGGAGTGCCTATAGGACTAGAAATCCCAGTCCCTCCGGCCTGAGATTGCTGTCCCCAGGTGGGACTTGAACTCCCGGCCCTCCGGGAACTCCCGGCCCTCCGGCCTGCAGTACCTTGTCCTAACCACTAGACCACTCCTCCCCCGCTTTCTATCCTTTAACCAGTTCCTGATCCACAATAGTACACTACCTCCTATCCCATGACTCTAGTTTTGTCAAAGATCTCTGATGAGAGACCTTGTCAAAGGCTTTCTGAAAGCCCAAATACACTATATCAACCGACTCACCTTTGTCTACCTGTTTATTCACACCTTCAAAAAAACATAACAGATTAGTAAGACAAGATCTTCCTTGTCTAAAGCCATGTTGACTGTCTCACATTAAGCCATGACTATCTACATGTTCAGAAATTTTGTTCTTTATGATGGTTTCTACCATTTTTCCTGGTACAGACGTCAGGCTCACCAGTCTGTAGTTTCCCGGATCACCCCTGGAACCCTTTTTAAAAATTGGCATTATGTTCGCCATCCTCCAATCTTCAGGTATTACAGATGATTTTAATGATAGCTCACAGATTACTAATAGCAGATCTGCAATCTCATATTTCAGTTCTTTCAACACCCTTGAATGAATACCATTCAGTCCAGGTGATTTGCTACTCTTCGGTTTATCAAATAGTTGTAATACATCTTCCTGATGTATTGATATTTCCTTCAATTCTTCCACACCTTTAAATACCACTTCAGTTATGGGTAACATCCCTACATCTTCCTCAGTAAAGACTGAAGCAAAGAATTCATTTAGTCTCTCCGCTATCACCATGTCGCCTCTTAGTGCCCCTTTAACCCCTCTATCATCTAATGGACCAATTGACTCTCTCATAGATTTTTTGCTACGAATGTACTTGAAAAAGTCTTTATTACGTGTTTTTGCTTACGCAGCAAGCTTCTTCTCAAATTCTCCCTTTGCCTGCCTTATCAATGCCTTGCATTTAACTTGCCAGTGCTTGTGCTGTTTCCAGTTTTCACCGTTTGGCTCTTTTTTCCATTTCCTGAAATATGCTTTTTTGGCAACAACATCCTCTCTGATCTCACCTTTAAACCATGCCGGCAGTTTTTTGGACTTCCTTCCACTTTTCTTAAAGTGTGGAATACAGCTGGTCTGGGCTTCCAAGATAGTATTTTTCAACAACCCCAAGCTTGATGTAAGTCTTTAACCTTTGCAACTGCTCCTTTTAGTTTTTTCTTAACTATTTTCCTCATTTTATCATAGTCTCCCTTTCAAAAGTTAAAAGGTAGTACTGTGGATTTCCTTACCATTCCTCCTCCACTAATTAAATCAAACGCGATCATGCTATGATCACTATTGCCAAGGGGCCCCAACACCCTTATCTCTTGCACCAGATCTGGTGTTCCACTAAGGACTAGGTCCAATATGGCTTCCCCTCTGGTCGGTTCATGAACCAGCTTCTCCAAGAAGCAGTCATTTATTTCATCTAGGAACTTTATCTCCCTAGCATGTCCTGCCGTGACACTGACCCAGTCGATACTGGGGTAATTGAAATCACCCATTATTATTACTATGCTGTAACGTTTGTTAGCTTCCTTGATTTCTTTGAGCATTTCATCATCCATTTGTTCGTTCTGGCCAGGCGGTCGATAGTACACCCCCATTGCTATCGCCTTCCACTTTTTACATGGTATTTCAATCCATAGATATTCTACAGCAAATTTTGTTTCCTGCAAAACTTTAATCCGTTCTGACTCAATGCCCTCTCTAACATAGAGCACAACCCCTCCACCAATTTGATCAGCTCTGTCATTATGATATAGTTTGTATCTAGGTATCACAGTGTCCCACTGGTTGTCCTCCTTCCACCATGTCTCTGAGATTCCATTCATATCTAACCTCTCATTTAGTGCTTTACATTCTAACGCTCCCATCTTATTTTTTAGACTTCTAGCATTTGCATACAAGCATTTTAGAGACTGTATTTTATTCATATTAATTTGGCTATTGGTAGGCATGGGTAATTTGGAATCTTTAAGCTCTGTCTGCTCCATACTCAAGGGCATTTGGGCTACTTTACTTGTTTTTGGAACCTTACTGCTTTTGGAGTATCCGTCAAGGACACATTCTTCTGAACCATGCACTCTTGTGCGACTGTTGGCTTTCCCCTATTATCTAGTTTAAAAGCTGCTCTATCTCCTTTTTAAAGGTTAATGCCAGCAGCCTGGTTCCATCCCGGTTAAGGTGAAGCCCATCCCTTCAGAAAAGCCCCTCCTTTCCCCAGAATGTTCCCCGGTTCCTAACAAATCCAAAACCCTCATCCTTGCACCATCGTCTCATCCATGCATTTAGACTCCGGAGCTCTGCCTGCCTTTTGGGTCCTGCGCGTGGAACGGGAAGCATTTCAGAGAACACTAACCTGGAAGTTCTGGATTTCAACTTCCTACCTAAAAGCCTAAATTTAGCCTCCAGAACCTCCCTACCACATTTTCCTACGTCATTGGTACCGACATGTACCAGGACAGCAGATTCCTCCCCAGCACTATCTAAGACCTTATCTAGGTGGCGCATGAGGTCTGCTACCTTCGCACCAGGCAGGCATGTTACCAGGCGATCCTCATGTCCACCAGCCACCCAGCTATCTACATGCCTAATGATCAAATCACCAACTATAATGGCTGTCCTAACCCTTCCCTCATGGGCACATGGCCCTGGAGAAACTTCCTCGGTGCGAGAGGGTTTTACATCACCTGGAGGACAGGTCCTAGTTACAGGATCACTTCCTGCCACACCAGGGTGATGCTCTCCTGTCACATGACCTCTCTCCTCCATGGCAACAGGGATGCTGCCAGACTGGAGGTGGGACTTCAGGACTATATCCCTGTAGGTCCTGTCTATGTACCTCTCTGTCTTTCTTATGTCTTCCAAGTCTGCTACTCTAGCTTCTAGAGAACAGACTCGTTCCCTGAGAGCAAAGAGCTCCTTGCACCTAGTGCACACGTAAGACCTCTCACCAACTGGGAGAAAATCATACATGTGACACTCAATGCAAAAGACTGGAAAGCCCCCATCCCGCTGCTGGACTGCTGTCTGCATCTTAGTTTTAAGCTTGTGTTTAGAGCTTTAAGTTCTTTACTTACTAAGGGTTGCTGTGGATACTTATACTAATAAAAGTGCACCTAATACGTTTAATATACCTTGTTCATCTGAAGCTTAATTAGCCCTTCTTGAATATTCTAACCCAATCTAATTGTGTTTTTGTACATATGTTTATAGTTACCCTGTTGTTCTTGTACATATGTTTATAGTTACCCTGTTGCTCCAAGTTTAAACTCCTGTTCAATGTAAGCACAGAACAGTCTTGTGACTGGGCAACCTTTTTTATATGTAAACCGCACTGATAACAAATAGCGCGGTATGTAAAAGTTGTTAAATAAATTAATTAATTAATCTCAGATCCTTAGTGTATTACTGATTTGGATAACGAGCTGCACCTGAGAGCACCTCCTTTCCTTTAAGATGTGTAAGTACCTATAAAGCTACGATTATCCCAGGAGTGGGTGGGTGTGGGTAGGGAGGGGAATAAGACTTATTAAAAGAGGGCTGCTACACAGTACCCTGTCTTGTGCTTCCAAGGTAAGCTGTGACCAACTTCATGGATGATTAACAGTCCTTGCTTGGATAGAAGGAGTCTTTCAAAATGGCCTTTTGACCTGCCATCTGGCTTTAACACCTATTTATAAAGTTTCACAGGTCTCTTGCCCACTAGGTAGAAGGCCTCTTTGTAAAGGTCTCTAGAAGACTTTATTTATTGCTCAAAGAATATTGACCCTGTTTTGCCTTTTATGCTAAGTTATATTCTGATTTGATTTAAATTAAAGCTCTTTGCTGCTGCTAAGCTCTGACTTAGTATGAAATGCAAACTAGAAGCTCTCTGCTGGGTTCTAAATTTAACTAGAAAGCTCTCTTCTGTGTTTTAAATTTAAACTTAAACTGCTGCTACTAGGCCCCGAGTGAGTATTAAATTTAAATTACAAGCTCTCTGCTGGGTTCTAAATCTAACCAAAAGCTCTCTTCTGTGTTTTAAATTTAAACGTAAACTGCTGCCACTAGGCTCTGACTGATTTAACAATACACTGGGTTCACAGATTAATCAGCTTTAATCCAAAGAATTCCCTTCAGAAAAATTCCCAGAAGTATATACTCACAATTGCAGATCTCGCTCCGGAAGTAGCAGTCCCCTTTTCTAGTCCTTCAAGACTGAGGATCACAGAACTCTGGCTGAACTATTTATGCCTGTGCAACCTCTTGCCCTCCCCCCATCATATACAAGTTCCTTGGATTTCTGCATCCCAAGTGCATGACACGTGCTTCTTCACATTAGATCTTAACTACCAAGCATTAGACCATTCTTCCAGCTTTTGTAGATCTTTCCTCATGTTATCCAATCCCTCAGGGGAGTCCACTCTGTTGCAAATTTTCGTGTCATCTGCAAAAAGACTGACTTTTCCATTCAGTCCTTCAGCAATATCACTCACAAATACATTGAACAGTACATGTCCCAGTGCCTGGGACATGGCACTAATCCCCTTCCTTTGACCCGAGTGAATTCCATTTACCATTACTCTCTGTTGTCTGTCGGTCAACTAATTTCTATTAATTACTCAAAAATAAAAAGAACAAAACTTTCCTTCTTAGCACTAAAAAGATAAGCACTATAATCATTACCCAAATCCTACTCCCAATCTCTCCAAGAGGTTAAATGCCAAAAGGTTAACACTTACATATCAGTAAAGAACTAATTCGAACTAATTCTATCAACCCAATCAGTAGTACAAGTGCTGGAAAAGGTTTCTTACATAAATAGTTCATTCAAAAAGCAATCAATCATGATATTCTTTTCTGCAAAACTGTTGTCCAAGGGGAACTGCCGCACGAGAGAGAGGAGGTCGGGGCCCTATACACCGGGCCATCAGAGCACTGGGACTGTGCCTTTCTGCTGACGCTGCCTTGCCTTGTCTCCAACGGGCAGGTGCGCCACGGGCAGCTTGATCCTGCTGGGTCCTGGGAGGATATAAGAGCCCTACTTGAGTGTTATCATCTGGGAAATGCCGCACGAGAGAGAGGAGGTTGGGGCCCTATACACCGGGCTATCAGAGCACCGGGACTGTGCCTTTCTGCTGACGCTGCCTTGCCTTGTCTCCAACGGGCAGGCGCGCCATGGGCAGCTTGATCCTGATGGGTCCTGGATCTGGGTTATAAATTGATTTCTTGGCCTCTCCGCGACCGTGGAGCGCAACCGTGGGGCATGTTCGAAGGGGCGTGTTTAAAGGGGCAGGTTCTGCTCCTTTGACGCCCCTTTGACGTCACTGCGGCGTGGACGGCATTTGCTACATCACAGTCCTAGTGTTTTGTGTGTTAGCAGAGGTATGTGGTTCTTTGTGGTTTTCCCCTTATTTTGTGGTTTATAGAGTTTCTGTTTTGAATATTTGATTATGGGGAAAAGGAAGGCCAAAATACAGTCCAAAGCTCAGAGTACCGAGTCAGCTGATTCTATGCAGACTGGTCCTCTGGACAAACATTTCACTCCTGTTCCTTTGGCTCAGTCTTCTCCCGAAGGAGCTTCCTTAAGCCCCGACGGGAGACTCCCTCCACCCCGACTTGTTTCGTCCACTGAAGTTGGTTTGGGGATTCCGTACGAATTAGGCAGGGGGGACAAGCCAGTGTGCTTGCCGACCCCTGTTTATATTGCTACTCAGGAGGGTTCCTTTGAATTACCAGTTTTGCCCGCAGAGGTTACCCTGAAGGACCTTTGGGGGGCTATGAAATGCATTGATTCTAAAGTGTCTTTAGCAGTTGGTTCCCTATGTAAATTTTCTCAGGAAACTGCAATATCTTTGCAGCAGCTAGATGAGAAGGTTTCGCTGATTGATGTAGCTGTTACAAAATTAGAGTCTCAAGTTCTCCCTTTGCAGTCTATAAATGTGGTTGGTATTAAGGATTCGTTATTGTTACATTCTAAAGTGGAGTCTCTTGAGAACTCTTTGCATAATTGTAATTTATGGTTTTTAAATTTCCCTCAATCAGGGTTGTTGTCACCTAAGATTCTTTTAGATAAATATGTCAAAGAAGTCTTAGCCATATCAGAGGTAATTGAAGTTGCTCAGATATATTATCTCCCTATTCGGTCAAAAAAGGTAAATCCTGTTGAGGGTGAATTTGATGAAATAGTTCCTTCTCTCACCAATCTTACTGCATTTCTTGAGGATTCCCTAGATGAAATTGCTACACGGGCTACCTTGCTGGTGACCTTCTTATCTGTAGCAGTTAAACAACTTATTTTAAAACTTTTTTCAAAGTAAAATCTGCCAAGTTCTGTGGTCAGTCTATCAGCGTTTTCCCGGATGTTTCACGTGCTACACAATTGCGCCGGAAGCAGTTTCTTTCTCTTAAGCCTCAGGTTTTAGCTTTGGGCGCTTCTTTCTTTTTACGCTTTCCGTGCAAATGTATTATTACTTATGAGGATGCTTCTTATGTCTTTGTAGACACTTCTCATCTGGAAAACTTTCTGGTAGATCGGCAGGGTTTAAAAGGTGATTGTATCACCTCTATTAATGTATTCCTTTTTGGAATTTGTTTTCTGATTATGTTTGATTACTAATTAATATTGCAGCGGGTTTCCATTGATCTGGTCTGGATTATTAGCCCTCTAAGACTGTTTTTTTTATGAATAGTTGATGTATGGCTTGTATTGCTTTGTGGTGCTTCTAATTGTCCTACAGTTTATTTTGGTTATTGTATTATGACTGAAAATTCAATAAATCTAATTATAAAAAAAAACCTGTTGTCCAAGTCCATATGAGTCTCTGCATTGCAACAACAAAAGATGCCTTTCTTCCTTGATTCACAAATGCAAGGAATCACCATCCAGATACTGTGAAGGAGCCTTTTTAAACTGTGAAGGATGTATCCAATGAGGTTGTCCTTCCACTTTACAGGCTGAATATCCCACCAAGAGCACACCGAAGGGACCCAGGAACCTAGGCACCAAAAGTGTCTTTGGATGCAGGTTTTTGATCAAGACTCAATCTCCTGGCTTCAGTTCTGGATGTGATAACTCTGGAGGAGTATCCTGTTGAGCATTCACCCATAATAGAGGAAAAACAGACAAAACTGAGGGCAATGGTGAACAATAAGTCAAGATATTGCTGCGCAAAAGTTGAGGATCAGGGATTTCTGTCAATTCATATGGAGAAGTAGCTGGACGATGCTGTGGGGAATTACACACTGCCATAAGGCAAAAGAAGGGTCAGAGTGGCCAATCTGTAGCCCAATCCTGTGTCAGAGTGCATAGGTGACCTTTGAATGTCCTATTCACCTGTTCCATTTGGCCAGAGCTTTGCGGATGATAAGGAGTGTGAAATTGTCTTCTAATATGAAACCATTCTTCAATTCCCTCCCAGACACTCACAACAAAGGCCAGACTCTGATCAGAAGAAAGGACAAAAGGTACACCCCAAACAGGAATAAACTTGAGTGAGCAGTAATCTGATGGTGACAGCAGCAGTCATACTGGTAGTGGGATATGCTTCTACCCATCCAGAGAAAGACAAGTGATCACTAACAAATACAGTTTCTCCCTTCTGGCACAGAGCAGGTCTGTAAAATCAAGCTGCAAAATAAAAAATGGCCCTGATGGTTTGAAAAGGGCGGCAGAAACCCTCGTGACTGACCCTACTCTGCCAGTCTTCAAACAGTCCAGACAAGCTGCATACATGGCCTGTGCCACAGAAAAACCCTTCTGGTGATACCAGAGAACAGAAAAGGCATGATTCATAGCTGCATTTGAAAGGTGAAGCTTATGATGCAGGAATTGGGCAAGAGAAAACAATAAACTGTCTGAGTAAAGGAGCAGATGATCATTTTTCCAGTAACCCTGTGCATCATATGTCGCACCCACACAGTCCACATAGTTTGGGTTTCAAATGGAGTATCTTGATAATGCTGTAAGAGAGATGAAAGGGAAAACAGAGTCATGTTAGGTGGTTTTAAGTACAACAGTGTTGAGGACACTGATGCTCGGAGGGCTGCTTGCTGGGCTTCTTGATCTGCAAAGTGGTTGCCCTTTGACATAAAATCTCCAGCAGAGGAATGTCCTTTACACTTTAAAACTACAACTTGTGCTGGCAATAGTACAGCTTGGGGTAAACAATGAATGTGTTCAGCGTGCCTAATTGGTTTATTAGCAGAAGTCAAAAATCCCTGTTGTGCCCAAATGTTTCTGAAATCCTACAAAATCCCCAAAGCATATGCACTGTCAGTATATATATTTACCACAAGGTAGCAGCAATGTTCAAGTGCACTTGTAAGTGCAAACACTTCTGCTAATTGTGCACTAGCAAATAGCAAAGAAGCTGATTCCAATACTTCATTAACTGTGTGACCGCATACCCTACACGGAGTTTGCCATTTTAATCTCTGAAAGCAGAGCCATCCACAAACACAATTATATCAAGGGGCCTGCAAAGGGACAGGGGAAAGATCAGGTTTGGCTCAAGAAGATGTCAAAATGGTTTGAAAACAATCATGAGACCCATCATCTTCTATAAGGTCTGTCAACGGAGCGAGAAGTGTTGAAGGGTTGCAAATTGATATAGTATGTAATGTAATATAAGGCTGAGAAATTGTTAATTCCAGAATCAACAAACATGTGGAGGACAAAGGCTGATCTTAATCAAGTGAAGCAATCTGGAGACTGAATGTGACACATATATTTCAAGAGGGTGCTGTAAGACCAGAAAATCAGTAATTTCAACCTCCGGTTTGGACACAGAGGTGAAAGGAGGCAAGTAAAGTGAGCTCCTCAAACCTACATTTAAAACATGGAAAGTAGCCATTTTGCCCGGGGATGAACGCTAGCCAAGTCCAAGATGCCAAAGACGGTAAAATTAAAGGCAACGAAGACACTCTGTGAGATATGCTACGAAGTCAGCCATGACCAGCATGATGAAAGGGGGACAGAAGGCTCTGGCCTCGCCCGCATCATCGACAATGAGTGAAGGAGAATGAAACAACTGATATTGCCACAATATTTAAAGAAATCAGAGAATCAAAGACTGAAATAGATAATTAAGTTCTAAAAAAATAGAGGAAAAATTCACTGCAGTCGGAGCCAGATTAGAGGAAGTGGAGGCCCGAGTAAGCCAAACAGAAGAAGCACAAGGCTAAATTCGCACAATATCCACTCTACAACAGCAAGTAGCCACATTGCAAACAAAAATGGAGGACCTGGAGAACAGAAAGCGCAGATCCAATATCAGGATATTCAGAGTCCAGGAGGGTGCTGAGGAGCAAGAACCCATAGAGTTTATCCAAAATCTGCTAAAGGAGTGTTTCCAGGGAAGCCATGTAGAGACCGCATTTGAAATTGAAAGAGCACACAGAGAGCTATGACCTCACCTGGACACCATGGCAAAACCAAGGGCTTTCATAGTAAAACTCTTAAGGTTCCAGGACCGTGAACAAATAATCCAGGCTGCACAGAAAACTGGGTTTACAACCTACAAGGGCTCAAAAATCTTTATATTTCCCGACCTAGCAAAGGATACAGTCAAGTGCAGGATAGTGCTGCTCCAAGTCAGAAATGCCTGGTGCCAAAAGAGATATCCAGTGGCGGTGTGGTATCCAGCCTGCCTCATGCTCATTGCTAACGGGGTCAGAAAATTCTTTTCATTCCCAGAGGCCTTGGAGAATTTTCTTAAAGCATTGGGAAGTGACACAGACAGTGGGATAGCAAGCCCCAATGAGAGAAAGGCTGGAGGAAGGAAAACTTCAAAGAACAAAGGCCACAGTCTCAGGGTGTCAGTGGCAGGAATGAGCTCAGGAAACTTACGGAGAGCAATCAGCGGACGAGCATAGATGCGACAGATATCTCGGCTGTAGAAGACAAGGGAAGAAGCGAAATACACCTCTAAGACATGACCACAAGGACTACATAGAAACAGACTTATACTTTATTGAAATGGCATGGCACAGAAGGACAAAAGCAACAAGCTATAATGTAAGGTACAATTAGGGAGGATGGCAACTACGAGGATTGCCTCTCCCAATAGACCCCTCTCATAGATGGGTGTTCAAGGAAGAGAGTGGCTAATAAGAAGGATTGGGGGAGGGGGAGGGGGAGGCGGGAGAAGGTGAGGGGAATGGGGAGGGAGAGGAGCAAGAGGAGTGGGAAAGGTTCCATGGAAGTCTAAAAATACAAAATCAGTGAAAGGCGTATAATGTCTCAGGGGTTGAGAATGTTAATGTATTACTGTTATGTTTGGTTACGCTAAGGTTCAGCTGTAGTGCTCATGGAGGTAGTATGAGGGGTGTAGGGAAAGGGGGAGACAGGGGAGTGAATGGGAAATGGGTGAGTGAATGATGGCCAGCTAAAAGATAGCATCCCTGAACGTAAGAGGGATCCATAGCCCTATAAAAAGGAAAAGATTGCTTGCATACCTTGCCAAAACACAAATTGATATTGCTATGTTGCAAGAAACACACCTCACTAGAATAGAACACGAAAAATTGAGAAGTCAAGGATATGAGCTGTTGTTCTGCTCCCCCAACAACTCAAAAAAAGAGACGTGGCAATACTAATCCACAAAAGACTACCTTTTGTGCCCCACACCTCAGGGGCCGACAAACAAGGATGGGCGATTTGGGTAGCAGTAAGAATGGACCAGGCGGATGTAGCCATTTTGAACATGTATGCCCCCAATGGGTTGAAAAGGACCTTCTACCAGATATTGTTAAAGGAGTTCCAGAGGGTGGCCAAAGGAGACTGGATTATAGCTGGAGATCTCAATTGCACTTTAGGGGAGGCAGACCGCTCAAAGTACAACTCAAAGAAACATGAGAGGGAAGGGCGGGAATTAAGAAGTAGTATGGGGAAATGGGACTTGATCGATATTTGGAGGATGGAAAATAGAATAGAGCAGGAATACACCTGTTATGCTTCACACACTAACATATATTCGCGTCTGGACTATTTTCTGGGGAAAAGGGATCAGTTGGGGTACAAATTTGTACCTGGAGAAGGTACAAATTCAACCTATTTTTATATCAGATCATGGGATGGTCAGCTGCAATTGGATACCAGGGAGAGATACTAAACAACTAGGAGAAAGGACACGGAGAGCTAATGTGTCTCTGCTTCAGAAAGCGGACACACTACTGAAGTTAAAGAAAGCATGGCACGAATACCTACAAATGAATGACAATAGGGAAATCCAGGACTCAAACCTCTGAGATGCAGGGAAGGCATACTTGCGGGGGGTGCTAATACATTGAGGGGCCCAGAAGAAAAAGGAGAGGGAAGCAGAAATGAAACATCTTCAAGAGACTGTTCTTGATCTCCAGAAGGAACATAGCAGAACAGGAGCACAAAATATCTACACGCAATTATGTAAGATGAGAGCTCAACTGAATTCACCTCATGAGAACCACAAAACATAATTATTTGTAAAGTGGCAATAAGGCTGGTAAGCTACTGTCATGGCAACTCTGGAAAAGAACGGAGGAGAGATTAGTTGCCGAACTGGTGCTCCCGGGACGCAAAAGGGCAGTCTCTAATGCAGACATATGCACTGAGTTTTGCAAGTATTATGAAAACCTATATAGAACAGAAGGGGTGGGTCCCCCAGGGATTTTGGTTTCCTACATAGACAGCCTTAATCTTCCTAAAATAGACAAGGAAGGAGCTAGGGCCTTGGGTTAACCAATCACCCCTTCTAGGAGGTGCAAGCTATTAAGTCACTTCCTAAAGTGAAAGCAGCAGGGGCGTATGGTTTTCCCTCTGAATTTTACCATGGGCTTAAGGGAGAGTTAGCCCCTGCCCTGGCAAGGCTCTTTTCGGGACCTCAAGAAGGAAAGCCACTCACAGACTCAATTGCAAAAGCCAATGTAATTGTGTTACATAAGGAGGGGAGGCTGAAGGACCAATGTGGAAGCTACAGACCTATCACTCTGATCAATAGTGCTGACAAATTATTTGCAAAAATACTTGCCTTAAGACTTGAAAAGGTGCTCCCTTATCTAATACAATAATAATTGGCGGTATATCAAATTTGACAAATAAAGATAAAGATAAAGATAATCCACCCAGACCAAATGGGCTTCATCGGTGGCAGAGTCATTTCAATGTCCATAGAGCCATAAACCTTCTCTACTTGGTGTAAGCCCAGGGGAAGTCAAATCTATGCGTTGCCTTAGATGCAGAAAAAGCATTTGATAGGGTTGAATGGGGATTTCTGTTTGCAATGATGGATAAGTTTGGACAGGGAAAGCAATTTGTGCAAGGTATAAGGGCACTATACACAGTGTCAAAAGCCTCGATCCTGGTGAATGGCCAGAGGTCGATGCCATTCCAACTCCAGAGGGGAACACGGCAGGGATGTCCCCTATCTCTCATGCTATCTGCAATAATCATAGAAGCCTTTGTGGCCTGGATTAGGCAAAACCCCGGGATAGAGTCAATGGAGGCATAAGAACATAAGAACATAAGATATGCCATACTGGGTCAGACCAAGGTCCATCAAGCCCAGTATCCTGTTTCCAACAGTGGCCAATCTAGGTCATACATACTGTGATAAGGAAGCTTATCATAGCTCAGGAAGGAGCTATAGGAAAGGTGAAGTGACTCTGAACAAGCAACCTGTCAGTTCTGGTAGAAATAAGAAAACAGAATTTTCCCATAAAAGACTACCAGTCCCAGAATGCACCAGGTTTCCAACAGCCATTAGAGGAGCTGAAGTGGGGAAACGTGTGTTCAATCAGGAGGGCTATGAGGTAATCCCTAAGCACTCATCTCAAAGG
The DNA here is from genome assembly GCA_033557465.1 of Ichthyophis bannanicus. NCBI lineage: Eukaryota > Metazoa > Chordata > Amphibia > Gymnophiona > Ichthyophiidae > Ichthyophis > Ichthyophis bannanicus. Next base: position 260,463,348 of record CM066035.1, read on the forward strand.
GCAGGGCCTGATTCAGCACAGCTGCGCTGTGTTAGGGAGGAGCACTCATCTAAGCAGAATAAAGGTAGAGTTTATTCTACAGAGAATCAGCTTGAGCTTGATCATCTTCATCATCAGGAGGATCATCAGAAGCAGAAGCCCAACCGGACGGACAGAGAGGGAAAAAAACCCTTTGGAAGAAAGAGGAGAAAAGCCTTTGAGAGGTCTAGAAGAGTCCAGAGCAGTACGTATACTGGGAGGCATTCCAAGGGCCAGCATACACCATTGGACTGGGGAAAGCCAGAGGAATGGTGCTGCAGAGCTAGGAATCTCCAGACGGTACCTGTGAGGGAGACGGCTGCACGTGGAAGGGACCCTAAGACCCGTGCCAGAAGGTATGTGAAGAGAGATCCAGTGTCCAGGGATCTGGATTGGAAGGCTGGACATAAGAACTGGACTACATACTGGCCAGGCTATATAGAGAGGAACTCTAACAGCAATGGAAGCTCAGGTATGAACACTGATCTATGCCCTAGCTATAACCTTGAAAGACAGCAGGGAAACAAGTATTCTCCTGAAAGTGCTCCATTGGGAGACTCATCTGTGCCAATCCATGATATTGAACCCATGCTTGTTGAAGAAGAGGGGGTGATAGCAGATGAAGAATCTGTTTACATGGACTGCTCTCTGTCTAAACTCCTTTGGTGATTTTCTGTTACAAAGTACAGCAACCATCACAAAGAAATACAAACTTGTTCTTTAATCTACTCAGAAAAGCTCCTGAGTAGGGTTCTTAGCCACGCAGTAGAAAGCAAGCCAGCTAAGGGGTTTCAGCTGGATAACTGCTAGCAATTGAGCCTTACCTAATTGCTTGTGAGCTCTGAGAGAATCACTTCTGAATCTATGTGGGAAGATATAAGAAGTTTACCTGAAAAGAACAGTTTTTTTCTTTCTTTGTGGCTTTTGGTTTGTTGTTTGATATATGCTAAGAGAATATTAGCTAAAGCCTACAGAAAAGACCAGTTTGTTGCCAACCAGGTCTTATTTCTTTTGCTTTGATTGCCTGACAAGTTCAAATGTTTCCTGATTTTGTTTTTCCAAGTTTAACACTGAAAGCAAGTAACCTGATTTATGTGCTACCAAGCATATCTGTGTTGGGAGAAATAACCCCATAAATAAATATCTTATTGGCTTTACCCAAAAGCACAACTAATTATTGTGAGCAGCTGTGTCTGGTGTGAATGTGCTGCATTGCCCACAATCCCTTGCAAAATCATATAGATATATGCACTTGCCAAGACTGTGAAGATTCTCACCCAAGCAGCCGTCTGACAAATGGCGTAGTTTTTCGGATTGCTTTTGCACGAAGGGATTTACTTGCTGAGGATTACAACTAAAGTTCAAGTTTAAAGCTGGAAAAAAAAGATTTTCCCTCAACTGCACTTTGGAGGAGAAGTGGATGTTCCAGGCAGCTGTCCCAGGAGGAAAAGACCCTGTGCAGAGCTGGATTCATCACTGACACAAGGTAATAAGTACCTGGGCATGTCTAGTGGTGGATGGGAGTAAGGCACAGGGATAATTGAAAAAAAAAAACAGTAGAAAAAAACCCCCCACCTGTTTGGAAGGTGGTGCACTTTGTTTTTTTTCTTTGTTTCTTGCAGGGATCAAGATGGATCCAAAGGAACTACCTCAGTGGATGGCAGCCCAGTTTAGCAGGCAACAGGAGCTAGCACAGCAGGCTCAGGACCCTGCTATGAAAGCCTTAATGGACCAGCAGAAGCCAGTGCTTGATCTGGTGCAAGCCCTAGTTAAGCTGCAGAACCAAAGTGGAACAGATGCAGTAAATACTGGTACACCACATATGGACAGTGTGGGACTCAATCAAGGAATTGGGGCATTTAGTTTTGGGAAGCTAACTCCAGATGATAATGTTGATGATTTTCTAGAGTCTTTTGAAAGAGTGGAAAAAGCATTAGCATGGCCAGAGACCCAGTGGGCAGTAAGGCTGGCAGCCTCATTAACTGGAGAGGCGCTTGCAGCTTATAGAGCAATGCCAGCAGCCCAGGCTTTGAATTATAAGGATGTAAAGGCTGCTATTAGAGATCGCCTAGGGTTGTCTATTTCAGAGTATAGGCGAATGTTTAGAGCTACTACATTGAGAGTGGGTGAAACACCCAGGGCTCTGAGTCAGAGAATCAGAGGTTTAGCTGTAAAATGGTTGGAGCCTGAGCAAAAGACGGTAGAAATGTTATTAGACATTATAATGCTTGAACAATTTATGTCTGCGGTCCCTAAAGATTTGCACACTTTCCTTATACAGCAAAATTGCCAAAATCTTGGAGAGGCAACCATGCTAGCAGAGAGATTCTTGGAAGCCACGCAGGCTTGCCATAGAATGGGTGGCCCTCTGAAGATGGGTGCTGAGGCAAGATGTGCTGTATCAGAAAAGAAAATAATTAAAAATGTTTCTGAAAATGAATGTACTGTATCAAACCAGATGACACAGTGGAGTAGAAAAAAATGTTTCAAGTGTGGAAAATGGGGACATTTAGAAAAGGGATGCCAGACACACACTAGCTTAATGGGTGTGGATTTAAAACAGCCCAAAGAAGGATTTCTTTTGATGGTTGATGTGCAGGGAGTTACCACAAATGCTTTGTTAGACTCTGGGGCAGACCAGAGTATGATGTCAAAAAGGCTTTGAAAGAGAATAGAGGCCCAAGAAGGATTTGTGCCTAGAACCCCTGAAAGCCAAGTTCACATCAGATGCATTCATGGTGCTGCAACACCATATCCCACCTATAGGCTAAAGGTTAAGTGCCTGGGGGAACAAGAGGAAGTCCTATTAGCAGTGGTGCCTAGGCTACCCTTTGATTTGGTTCTGGGAAAGGACTGGCCAAGATTTAAGCAGGGTCTAGTGGAAGGGCTAGGAAAGAAGGAGGGAGAAGGATTAATGGAAATAGCTCCCGGGCCTTTCTTTGGAAGTCCTCAGTCCCTAGCTAAAAAGATGGTTAAGCTTCCAGAAGGCCAAAATATAGGTAATAAGAGGGGCCTTGTATCCACCCGCTCGCAGGCTAAGGTAGAGAGCCAGCAAAAGGAGGAGGGGGAGCAGGCGAAGTTATTAGGAGACTTACCCTCTCATGATGATTTAATAACCCCATCATCTGGTAAAGTAAGAAAGTTGAAAGCACAAAAGCGGCGTGAGAGACTTTGCAGAGCACAGGGTAGGGCTGAGATGTTAGCTGGTCAAAGTTTACCCTGGGTGCCAGCTGAGTTAGTGGCAAAGTTTCCTAACTTTCCACAAGAGCAGCGAGCTGATCAAGCTCTCACCCGAGCTTTTAAGTATGCTCAGGAGGTCAGGGAGGAGTTGCCCAGATTCAGACTAGATAATGAAATGTTATATAGAGAGAGTCAGGACCCCAGAAATGGGACCATTCGTAAACAATTGGTGGTACCCACAACTTTCAAAGGGCTAGTACTTAGATTAGCACATGATCATCCAGTTGGAGGTCACAAAGGGATGCAAGGAACGCTGGATCAAATACTTATGCGTTTTTACTGGCCAGGTATCTTCAAAGAAACTGCCCAGTTTTGTGCTGCATGTCCAGCGTGTCAGCGAGTTACAGCGGCTCACCCACCGGTGGTGCCTTTGATTCCCATGCCAATTATCACAGACCCAATTGGTCACATTGCCATGGATATTGTAGGCCCATTAGTCAAAACGCCCCGAGGTTTCCAATACATCCTAGTTATGGTAGATCAGGCAACAAGGTTTCCCTGGGCCATACCATTGAGGAATGTTTCTGCAAAAACAATAGCTTTAGAGCTAGTAAAATTGTTTTGTGAAGTGGGATTCCCAAGAGAGGTGTTGACTGACCGAGGGTCCAATTTTGTATCCAAATATTTGGCCCAGGTCTGGGATGCCTTTGGCATTCATCACGTGAAAACCTCAGCCTACCATCCACAATCAAACGGTTTGGTGGAGAGATTCAACCAAACTCTCAAACAAATGTTGAGAAGGGGGTTAGCAGGAGAGGTAAAAGAATGGGATATGTTATTGCCCTTTGCCTTATATGCCTGCAGGGAAAGAATTCAGGTGTCCCTAGGTGTAACTCCATATGAATTGATGTATGGTAGGGCTCCACGGGGTTTGTTAGATATTTTGAGGGAACAATGGATTGATCCTGAACCAGGAAGTCAGGAGGTGCCACAGTTTCTACGTGACCTGAGGGCACGTTTAAAAAGGACCTCGCAGGTTGCTGAGAGGAACCTGCAGGACAGTCAAGTGCGCCAGAAAGGGTGGTATAATAGGAAGGCCAAAAGCCGCCAATTAAGCATTGGTGAAAAGGTTTTGGTTCAAGTAGCAGGTACAGCCCCAAAATTTGAAGTACAGTGGAAAGGGCCATGGAAGGTTGTTAAACAAGTGAGCCCAGTGTCTTATATGGTAGAAAATGCAAGAGGGCGTAGGCAGACCTACCATATTAATGTACTTAAGTCTTGGAAGGAGAGGCCTGTAAATAATAATGACCCTGAAGCCAGTCAGGAAGTAAGTGAGCTTCAAAAAGAGAACACTCTCGTAGGTATTACGGACTGTAGGAAAGAAGTTTCACCAGTGACACCAGTCCGTAAAGGGGGGTATGTGATAAGGAAGCTTATCATAGCTCAGGAAGGAGCTATAGGAAAGGTGAAGTGACTCTGAACAAGCAACCTGTCAGTTCTGGTAGAAATAAGAAAACAGAATTTTCCCATAAAAGACTACCAGTCCCAGAATGCACCAGGTTTCCAACAGCCATTAGAGGAGCTGAAGTGGGGAAACGTGTGTTCAATCAGGAGGGCTATGAGGTAATCCCTAAGCACTCATCTCAAAGGGCAGGGTCTGATTCAGCACAGCTGTGCTGTGTTAGGGAGGAGCACTCATCTAAGCAGAATAAAGGTAGAGTTCATTCTACAGAGAATCAGCTTGAGCTTGATCATCTTCATCATCAGGAGGATCATCAGAAGCAGAAGCCCAACCGGACGGACAGAGAGGGAAAGAAACCCTTTGGAAGAAAGAAGAGAAAAGCCTTTGAGAGGTCTAGAAGAGTCCAGAGCAGTACGTATACTGGGAGGCATTCCAAGGGCCAGCATACACCATTGGACTGGGGAAAGCCAGAGGAATGGTGCTGCAGAGCTAGGAATCTCCAGACGGTACCTGTGAGGGAGACGGCTGCACGTGGAAGGGACCCTAAGACTCGTGCCAGAAGGTATGTGAAGAGAGATCCAGTGTCCAGGGATCTGGATTGGAAGGCTGGACATAAGAACTGGACTACATACTGGCCAGGCTATATAGAGAGGAACTCTAACAGCAATGGAAGCTCAGGTATGAACACTGATCTATGCCCTAGCTATAACTTTGAAAGACAGCAGGGAAACAAGTATTCTCCTGAAAGTGCTCCATTGGGAGACTCATCTGTGCCAATCCATGATATTGAACCCATGCTTGTTGAAGAAGAGGGGGTGATAGCAGATGAAGAATCTGTTTACATGGACTGCTCTCTGTCTAAACTCCTTTGGTGATTTTCTGTTACAAAGTACAGCAACCATCACAAAGAAATACAAACTTGTTCTTTAATCTACTCAGAAAAGCTCCTGAGTAGGGTTCTTAGCCACGCAGTAGAAAGCAAGCCAGCTAAGGGGTTTCAGCTGGATAACTGCTAGCAATTGAGCCTTACCTAATTGCTTGTGAGCTCTGAGAGAATCACTTCTGAATCTATGTGGGAAGATATAAGAAGTTTACCTGAACAGTTTTTTTTCTTTCTTTGTGGCTTTTGGTTTGTTGTTTGATATATGCTAAGAGAATATTAGCTAAAGCCTACAGAAAAGACCAGTTTGTTGCCAACCAGGTCTTATTTCTTTTGCTTTGATTGCCTGACAAGTTCAAATGTTGTTTCCTGATTTTGTTTTTCCAAGTTTAACACTGAAAGCAAGTAACCTGATTTATGTGCTACCAAGCATATCTGTGTTGGGAGAAATAACCCCATAAATAAATATCTTATTGGCTTTACCCAAAAGCACAACTAATTATTGTGAGCAGCTGTGTCTGGTGTGAATGTACTGCATTGCCCACAATCCCTTGCAAAATCATATAGATATATGCACTTGCCAAGACTGTGAAGATTCTCACCCAGGCAGCCGTCTGACAGTACCTAGCAGTTTCCCCAAAAGACACAGGCGGGGTGAGGGACCCATAAAATCCTACTATATGCAGATGACACATTGATATTTATGTCCAATCCAAAAAAATCAATACTGTATTGTTGGAGGAAATATCCACCTTCTCACGGGTGTCTGGGTTCAAAGTCAATCTTAGCAAAACGGAGGCTCTTGCGCTAGGAGGGCTACAGAGAGGGGAGCTCTCACAGTACCCCTTCAAGTGGGCCGAAGGGGCAATCAAATATCTAGGGGTACTTATCTCCAGAAACCCAAGGGAACTCTATTAACTTAATTATTGCCCCCTCCTCACCAGGCTCGGTAAGGATCTAGATAGATGGGCCTCCCTTCACCTTAGTTGGTTTGGGTGCACGGCCACCCTAAAAAGGAACATAATCCCTAAGTTTGTATTTCTATTCTCCCAGTTACCGCTCAGTATACCCCTAAAAATGATAAAAAATGGGAAAAACGACTACTACATTTTGTATGGAGGGGACGTAAGGCGAAAATCACTGCACAGAAACTGTATCGCCCCAAGGAACAGGAAGGAATACGCTTTCCAGCAATTCGCTGGTATTATAGGGCGGCTCTGCTCAAAGCAATGAAGGGTCACTATCTCTGTCCCAGGGAAGCAATATGGGTATAGGTAGAGAGGGGAATGCTTGCCCCACAGTTCTTGTTTGAATGGTTGGGGAGAGGGGAAGCGGAAGAGGAACAACAGGAGGCTATACGTGGACACCCTTTTTTGGCATCCCTGAGCCAAGTATACCAGAGGGAGATGAAAAAAGGGAGATACCCTCTACCCTTTTCGAAATGGTCGAGAGTGACAGATTATGCCCCCTTTAGTGGATGGGAAATCGGGGATATCGGGGGGTGGGAAGGAACCCATACGGTGTAACGACCTACTAATTCAGGGCAGGATATCTTCCATGCAGGAACTGGATCGGAAATTGGGACATAGGGACCCATTTTATCAATACTTTCAACTGCGCTACTTTCTTAGCCGCTCACAGCACCTCTCATTGCTAGCTTGACAAGCCATCTCCTCTGAGGTCTTATATAAGGGCAAAGCGATGAGGGCATTATTGTCCAAATTATATGTAGTACAGTTGGAGGAGGAGAGCACACAACTGTAAATACACCAGACAGGATGGCACAGATGGCTAGGCCAGGAACTGGAGGAGAAGGGGTGGACCCAGATCCACCAGGGGATCTTTAACCTTACTTGGGTCACTTCCTGGAGGCAAACTCAATTCCAAAAAAAGTGCATAGATGATATGCGACGCCAATACAAATACATAAAGCTAAGAGAAAGGAAAATGGTGATTGCTGGAGGGGGTGTGGGAAAATAGGTTCTTTTTACCACATGTGGTGGGAATGCCCAAATATACAGGGCTATTGGACAAGAGTGTGCAAAACCCTAAATATGCTTGGGGGGCTCCCTTACAGATGTCTCCCTGTGAAATGTTAGTGGGGGTAGCCATGGCTAACCAAGATAGGGGTAAAATGGGACTATTAAGGGGAAAATTATTACTAGGGTGGCCCATCATTGGCAGACTGGTCTCATAAAATTGAGGAAGTGATAAGTTTTGATAGACTCAGTTACAGGCTCAGAGGGAAGGACAGGTTATTTGAAAAGATCTGGGACCCTTATCTAAAGGGTGCCCGCCCTCAGAGCCTGGGACTTGCCCAGCCCCTGAAAGACTAAAATACTACAAACCCTATACTACCTCTTTTATACCCTTGGAAACATTCAGACACCATGAACACTAAAAGAATCTACGCGATTTAGAACTATAGGAAAGTCATTATATATAGCCTTAGCAAAATTATTAGTTTGTAGACTAGATGGTTTGTTATACTGGACAGAAGGCAAGGGGAAGGGGCAGACTCTCATGTTTGTGAGAGCCATATACCCAAACATGAACATAATGTACACTGGTACACAGTCCTACGAAGAAACTATAACAGGGAACTAGAGACAGAAGGGAAGGGCAGGTGGTGGAAAGATTGACCAAGCTTGTATGTAACAAACCTTGTGTTTGCTTCTATATTTTCGCCAATATGACTGTGTAACATGTTCGAGATAGTAATTGCCTTTCATGTATAATAAAAGATATTTACAAAAAAAATAAAATCAGTAATTTCAATAGCAAATGCCACTGCCACCAAACTACATAGACATGGAGGGAGTCCCAGAGTTACAGAGTCAAATCGCTTAGAGAAATATCCCACTGGCTTGCAACCAGTCGGGAAAGCCTGCAAAAGCACACAGGTAGCAGAGGAAGCAGAAATAGCCAGTGAATAATCTGGGAAAGGCAAACATGGGGCATTTTGCAGGGCTGACTTTATACCCAAAAAGGCTTTCCACTGCAATAATGTAAGTACAATGAGACCTTCAGGTCCTTCTTTCCCAAGGAGAGCACAGAGCGGAGCAGTGAGGTCTGAAAAATTTGCTAACCATTGTTTACAAAAGACTAAGAGACCCAGGAATCTGTGCAGTAATGCTGGTGTTGCTGGGAAAGGAAATGAAAGAATGTTTCAATCTAGCAGAGGTAATTGCACGACCAGATGGCGTTAAGGCAACACCCAGGAAAGTAACACTTTGAGATACATATTGTAGCTTTCACAAATTGACTTTCAATCCTAAATCATCAATGTGAGACAATAAAGACAAGGAGTCTGACAAGCAAGCTTCATAATTTGGTGAACATAAATGCAAATCATCAACATACTGAACTAAAGAGGAATGGTAGAGCCTCACATCGAGCAGCGCAGTTCTTAGGGCATGCACAAAATACGCAAGATTTTCAGGGTACCCTTGGCCCCCAAATGGTCCAGGTATATTGTTTATTGTTAAATTGAAAAGCAAATAAAAACTGATTTTCTTTACTAATTTCCATTGAAAAATAAGCAGAACTCAAATCCATGACATGAACCAGGTGGTCCCTGGGGATATCTGTATCCAGATATCATGTGAATTAGGTACCAAGGGAAAAATAGGCAAAATCACATTATTTACTGCTCGCAGGTCTTGCACTAATCTGTAAGTCTTACCATCTGCCTTCAGCACAGGAAGATGTGGGGTATTACATGGCGAAGTTGTAGGATAGATGACATCTTGTTTCTGGAGATCTTCAATCACAGGACAAATTCCATCCATGGCAGCTGCTGGCAGCGGATATTGCTTGAATCTAGGAAGTTGGGTTCCAGGTTTCACGGTGATCTTCACAGGTAGGATAGAAAGCGATCCGACATTAGATCCTGGCACTGCCCACAGGGTTGAAGGAAGTTCTTAAAGAGCAGGATGAATGGTGCTGGCATCTGCAGGAGAAGGCACTTCAGAGAGAGGAGAGAGGCACTTAAATTGAAAAAGCAATTGTCCACTCAACCAGGACAAAGTAGCACGGTGTGAAGCTAGAAAGTCCCGGCCTAAAAGATTTACTGGTAAAGTCTCTCCCACAAGAAAGGTAGTAGGATACACAGTCTCTCCAATCTACAAAGGTAAAGATTCAAGCTTGCAATGAGGAATTATTCTACCTTCAGTGCCTTCACAATGCATTATTGGTGCTTGTGCTGAGCATGATAAATGGCAGGCAAATCTTGTGAACGTACTAAAGTAGTAGCTCCAGTATCAATAATAAACTTCAGATTAGATTCTCCTAGCTTAGCCTCTAACTCACCCTGAAGGGTTAAGCTTAAATGCAAAAATAGTCATGCATCCCATGTATCACCAGCAGAGTCTTCTGGGTTAGAGTAACACTGGTATACGGGAGTGAATTCAGCTCTCACTGGAGTGAAATCAGCTTTCTGGATATCAAGGTTCTGATTTTGGGGCCAGTTACGCTGCAAATGTCCAATCTCACCACAAGTATAAAATGCACGCATTCCTTTTGACTGTCCACATCCTCGCTGGGAATTCACATAACCTCCTCTCCCTCTGGCTTTACCCCTACCCCTGCCTACAGGTGGCTGCATAGAAGCAACCTGTAAATTAAGCAGTTTAGTCTTTTTCGCCTCTATCTTGGTTTGCTCTTCCTGCTGTTCCTTAATAAATTTCAATTCACTGTATCGGGCACCTTTCAGAATTGCTTCTGCTGTTCTAGCTGGCCAGTCTATTATTGAGGTCTCCAAAATTTCTTTTATTCTTGGATGCAAGCCATTCACAAAAATATTAGTGAATCCTGAAGCTGTTTCTTCTTCCTCCCCAGAATAATGTTTAAAAGCTAGCATACACCTTGGGGTATGTTTACTAAATGGCAGTAGCGGACTCCGTGTGATATCGGAGCTGTGGCCCCATTGAAATCTGAAATCAATGGGGTTGCAGCTCCGATATGGCACAGAGTCCACTACTGCCGTTTAGTAAACATATCCCCTAGTGTGAAAATCTGTAACCTTTTCACCCCTATCCTGCCTTAGAGATGTCAGTCTCAATCAATCCTTCATAAGCTTACATACTACTTTAATAGATTATAACAATTTTTCTCTACTCAAAATAAAACTATCCCTCTGAGTCTTCTCTTGAAAATCTGTCACAGTTATCCTCACGGACTGGATGAGTAACATGATGGAATCAACTGGATTTAAAAATACAGCTCTAAGCAAATTGTCCAAATCTGTCCAATTATTTGAGACCATAAATACAAAAATCTGTAATTAGGAAATGTTTTAGCCAATCAAACTCCTCCTTAGGGCTCCAATTTGCAGGTACACTCATAGAATCTGCAAAGCCTGCTGGGTACAAACGGAAAGGATAAGTAGGCACAATCTCACTTCCCTCAGCTGCTGATTCAGATTTAACTGTGTTAGAACGTAACTTATTCGGCTGGTCCATGGCTTCCTGAATAGATCCTCTTTATAAGTTGCATAATGTCTATCCAAATCTCCCTCAATCCTTTCAATAAATTCATCAGTAACCCTTAATTCTTTTGCAATAGTAACACCATGACCTATTGCCACTCGGAAGGTCCCTATTACTTGCACAACACTCTCTATTTCTCTGTCCACACATGTTCTCAAGTCTTTGAGCTGGGAGATATAAATATCCAAATTACACAATTCTTCTCCCCCTAACTTCTGTTTCTTTCTAAGTATTTCCTCTCATATTTCTGCTGCATGAGTGACCCGCTCTCACTCAGCCAGTGTCTCTCAAGATACTGAAGGAAGAGGAGGAGAAAGAGGAAGGTACGAACTGGCTGAAATTTCCAGTGCGGCCATGTTTGCCTCGTTCGCTGGAGGAGTAACAGCTGAGAATCCATCCTCACTCTCCTCATTCCCCACCTTTTTACAAAAATCATTAGACCTATCTCCTAACACAAACAACTTTTGTTTAAGATCTTGAACTTCATTCCTGTTTTTTTCTTTTCTCGTGTGCCATACCTTCCTGCCATGTGAGCACAATCCATTCATGACTATTACATGGTTTGCCATTAATCGCCAACTCATATCTCAGGTAACGAAGCTTATCTGCAGAGAAAGTTCCCTCCAGAGGAAACTGCAAAGCCTCATTACCTCTAGTCACTGAATACCAACGTGCTATAGAATCAATGGCCACATCACCATGCTTTTCACACATACAATAAGAAGAGCTACCTTTCTTAAACGCTAAAGCCCTAGCTCTGTCATGCTATTCATGCATCTGAGACTGAGCCTGTTGACTACATAAGTTACCCATGTTTGGTAAAACTCACAAATCTTCTGTCATCTTCTGTCTCCCTTGCCATGAATGCAGCAACACGAACAATCCTGGCACGGCACCAACGAACTGTACCTGCGTCCACCCCTCACCGGCAACAGAACCTGAGCTCTTGGGATCGGATCTCTTCACTCAAATGCTTCTTCCCAAGCCCCCACAATATCTGTCCTCCTCTCCCTTCTCACTCCCCCTGTATCTCTTTTTTTCTCATCCTGATCCCAGCATTTGCCAGCACTTGTGCCTTTTCAGTACCAGGCCCTCCAGCTCTAAAGTTAGTCTCCTTCCAATCCCAGTCCCCCTCCAGCATAAACCCATCTCCATACCCAGCACCAGTATCAGCCCATTTTCAGTCCCAGCCACCTCTAGCCCCAATACAAGCCTATTTCTGGTCCAAGTCTCTCCCAGCCCCAGTCCCCACCTCCAGCCCTAGTATCAGTCCATTTACAGTCTCATTCCCTCCCCCCAGCCCCAGTATTGGCCCATTTTCAGTCCCAATCCCCCGCCCCCCCCCCAGCACTACCAGCAGCCCATTTCTGGTCACAGCCTCCCTCTCAACATTGGCCCTCTTCTAATCCCAGTCCTCTTTACCACCATCAGTGCATTTCCAGTGCCCCAGCTGCTTTCCAATGCCTCCCTCATCCTACATCAGCCCCCAAGTCTCAGCCTCCCACCCCCATCAGCTCTGTCCAACAACCACTTCCTCCCTCACATTACAACCAGCCAGCTGCCTCCTCTCTTCCTCTCCCTGCCTGTTCCATGCTTAACATAGCCGTGGGAGCATTTATTTTGCTCCCGCGGCTATACTGTACTGAAGCAGCTCAGCCACGAGATTTTTAGTAAAGCAAAATAAGTACTTTCTGCTTAACTAAAAATGCCATGGTCCAGGCTGCTTCAACACAGCACAAGCATAGTAGCAAACAAAAATGCTCTCAGGGCTGTGTTAAGCGATCATATGGCTGCTGCTACCTCCTCCCTGTTCCATATCACCACTGCCATATTAAGGCCATATTAAGGCTTAACACAGACCCGAGAACGTTTTCATTTGCTTCCATGGCTATGCTATATTGAAGCAGCCTGGCCCACACATTTTTGGTAAATCAGGAAGTGCTTATTTTGTTTTACTAAAAATGCCATGGCTGGGCTGCTTCAGTATAGCACAACCATGGGAGCAAAGGAAAATGCTCCCACAGCTGTGTTAAGCAAGTGCTTTCGAATCTGCTAGCCTGTCCTGTCAGTTCGATGTCTTGCTCAGCTACCTCTGATTATTCTGCAGTCTCTCTCCATGCAGTTCTTCTAAATAACAGATCCCTCAGGGCTAAATCACTTCTATTCATGACCTCATTAGTGAGAACTCCCTTCATGCACTTTTCCTAACAGGGACATGGTTGTAGGAGGGGGAGGAGCCACTCCTTCACCGTTGTCCCCTCCTGGGTTATGTGGCTTTTTCAATATACTGGGTGGGAAGGGCTGGAGGAGGCGTGGCTGCCCTCTTTTGTTCTTCTCTCGCAGTCTCTGAACTTTCTAGCCCTGTACTAACTTACCCTGAATCGCTCTTGGTCCAGCTTGAGGGTTTTCCTACTTTGTACCTTCTGTTAATTTATGCTCCCCCTTCTATCTGCCCACATCATTGGGACTCTCTCCTTCACATGCTTATAGAGTCCTACATCCTCTGTCCTAATCTCCTGATTTTCAGGGATTTTAATATACACTACAGCTCTTCACTTTAGCCCTGTGATAAGCTACTTCATCAGCTTTTCTCAAATCTGTCTCTTCCAATAGGTTTCCTTCCCCACTCACTCTGCAGGTCATGTTCTTGACCTCGTTCTCTCTTCTCCAGCCCTCTCCCCTGCTCTCTCTGCTTTTTCTTCCCTGTCTATTCCATGGTCAGACCATCTATGTGTCTTCTTTTCCTTTCAGCATTTTTCAGCAGTTTCACTCAATTCCATTTCTCTCAGTTCAGTCTCCTCAGTACTGACTCGTAATCTCTCTACTAGGACCCTTGATTGCTTTCCTTCAACTATCACTATTTTCCCGTCTGAATTTCCTTCTCTCTCTGTCAATACACAAGCTGAACTCTGGCAATCTGCCCTGTCATCAGCCTTGGACACTGTTGCCCCTCTTAGCCACCATACATGCTCAGCGAGACGGACACATCCATGGTTTCATCAGGGTCTTCGGTTACACCGTTGTCAGCTGCGGCAGGCCGAACATATCTGGAGGAAGAATCTGTCACCTCTCTCTCTGCAAGGGTTCAAGGAGGCACACAGCTCCCTAATTCACTCCGCAAAGAGAGACTACTACTCTACTCTTATTTCCTCATCATCAAATTGCTCTCACCTATTATGCTCTGTTCTTTCTACTATTTCTAAGCCAAGTACCTCATCTTTTACCCCCGTTTCTAATACCTCATCCTTTCCTCAGCTTTTGGCTATTTCAGTGGTAAGGTCCTTTCTCTTTGGTCTTCTTCTTCAAACTGCCCTCCTCCCTTATCTCCTGGTCCCCCAATACCCCATACACAAGAACTCGCCAGCAATCAGGCGTTAAATTTCTCTCCATCATCATCACTCTCTCTTACTTGGTCATCTTTTGCTCAGATTCCATTGGCTGGACTGCTTACAGTTATTTCTACTTCTCACAAGATAACCTCTGTTGTAGACCCCATAATATCATCCTGGCTTGTCGCTCCATCCCTAGCGCTTATTCCTTTCATTTTAACCATCATAAACAACAGCTTATCTTCTGGCACTTTCCCAGCTTCCTGGAAACACGCCTCTATTGGTCCCATCCTCAAGAAGTCATTCTTTGATCCCTCTGTCCCGGCACATTATCGTCCTGTCTCCACTCTTCCTTTTCTTTCTAAACTGCTTGAGAAACTCATTTTTGCACAACTTTCTGCTCACCTGGACACCAGGCATGCCCGTAACCCTTGTCGATCTGGCTTTCATTCCGGTCACAGTACTGAAACTGTTCTTTCTTTTCTCAGTGAAATTCACCAGTCACATGATTGGGGTGACATTTTGGTGGCAAACTCTCTTGACCTTTCATCAGCCTTTGATCTTGTGGATCATACTACTCTTCTCACTCGGCTTCACAATTTCGGTCTTTGTGGTACTGTGCTTGGTTGGTTTCGTTCTTTTCTCTGCCAGCGTTCTTTTTCTGTTACAGTGGGTACTTCTTCATCATCTCTCCCCCTTCACTGTGGTGTTCCTCAGGGTTCAGTCCTGGCACCACTTTTGTTTAATATTTTCTTGATTCCCCTTACCCTCCTGATACAGCAACATGGCATTTCTGCATACTACTATGGGGATGACATTATTTTACTCCATCATACTCATCCAATAACCCCCAAAATTTCACTTCTCAATACCTGTCTGTCTAGCATTTCTTCTTGGCTCTCAAGCAACTTCCTGCATTTGAATCTGAGCAAGTCAGCCGCACTCTGGTTTTTCTTCGGCTCTCCTTCACCCACTCTGATCCCCTTTCTTGCTGGTCATGTTATCCCTGCCATCGAGTTTCTTCGTTACCTGGGAGTCTTACTCGACTGCACCTTATCTTTTCATGCTCATCTCTCATCTGTAGTCTGTCGTTGCTTTCTCTCTCTTCGGCAGATCCAGGCCGTCCATCCCCTTTCTCTCATCTTCATCTCTAGTAACACTGCTTCTTACTCTTGTAGTCTCCAAAATTGACTACTGCAATATCGCTTATCGTGGTCTCCCTAAATGTCAACTTCAGCACATACAGGTAATACAAAACATTGCTGTTCATATTCTCGCCTATGCATCTCGATCAGAACATGTCACTTCCCTTTTAATACACTATCATTGGCTCCCTGTCAAATTCAGAATATAATACAAATTGCTCACTCTGGTCCACCGTGCACTCCACTCTGGTTCTCCCCGTTCTCTCTCAGATTCTCTGTTGTTACATCACCCATACCTTGCCCTCCGAGATATCTCCATCTCCCATCTGATACTCAGGCCATTTAAATTCCACACATACTTCTGCTTTCTATTTCATTGCACCTGCCTCCTGGAATTCCCTCCCCTCTGCCTTCAGACTCAAATCTTCCTAGATTAGGTTCAAATCCCTGCTGAAGACCCATCTGTTTAACAACGCTTTTGACCCGTCTGCTTCTTGACTCTTTTCATCATTATATTCTCTTGCATCTCTTTCCCCCTTTCCTTGTTTGACCCACCCTCTTATTTCTCTGTACGAATGTCTCCCTAGGCTGTCCTACTATGATAGGGCGTTCTGCTCTATATTTTTACATCATTTTAATTGATTTTTTAATTTTGTCAAGCAAATGCTAATAAACATAAACAAACATAAGTAGGTGGGACTCGACGGGATCTGAATCACTTAAGTGCAGGAACACCAATTTTACCCCCATTCCAGTACATATTAAGTGTCTACAGGTAGGTAGTAATAGGTATCCACTATTTAATAAGAACATAAGATATGCCATACTGGGTCAGACCAAGGTCCATCAAGCCCAGTATTCTGTTTCCAACAGTGGCCAATCTAGGTCACATGTACCTAGCAGTTTCCCCAAGAGACACAAGTTCCACAATGCTTGTACTGGGTCAAGCATTGATATCTTCGGTCACTTCTTAATAATGGTTTATGGACCTTTCCTCCAGGAACTTGTCCAAACCTTTTTTAAACCCAGCTACACTAACAGCCTTTACTACATCCTCCGGTAACAAATTCCAGAGTTTGATTACACGTTGAGTGAAAAAATATTTTCTTTTATTAGTCTTAAATAGTTTACCCTGTAGCTTCATTGCATGTCCCCTAGTCTTTCTATATTCTGATAAGGTAAACAATCGATCTACGTTTACCCGTTCCACTCCATTCATTAATTTATAGACTTCTATCATATCTCCCCTCAGCCGTCTCTTTTCCAGGTTAAAGAGCCCTAACCTTTTTAGCCTTTCTTCATAGGAGTATCCTTCCATCCCCTTTACCATTTTGGTGGCTCTTCTCTGTACCTTTTCTAAAATCGCTATATCCTTTTTAAGATACGGCCACCAGAATTGCACACAATATTCAAGGTGCGGTCTCACCATGGAACGATATAGAGGCATTATAATATCTTTTGTTTTATTTTCCATTCCTTTCCTTATCATACCTAGCATTCTATTTGCTCTCTTGGCCGCCGCTGCACACTGGGCCGAGGGTTTTAACATGGTATCCACAATGACGCCTAAATCTTTTTCCTGGGTGGTGGTTCCTAATGTGGAACCTTGCATCGTGTAACCATAGTTTGGGTTGTTCTTCCCTAGGTGCATAACCTTGCACTTGTCCACATTAAATTTCATCTGCCATTTTGATGCCCAGTCTTCCAATTTATCAAGATCCTCTTGCAATTTTTCACAATCCTCTTGGGTTTTAACAACTTTAAATAGTTTTGTGTCATCTGCAAATTTGATAACCTCACTCGTTATTCCACTTTCCAGGTCATTTATGAATATGTCAAAAAGCAGCGGACCCAGCACAGATCCCTGGGGTACACCACTATTCACCTTTCTCCATTGGGAAAATTGGCCATTTAGCCCTACCCTCTGCTTTCTATCTTTTAACCAGTTCCTGATTCACAATAGTACACTGCCTCCTATCCCATGACTCTTTAGTTTTGCCAAAAGTCTCTGATGAGGGACCTTATCAAAGGCTTTCTGAAAGTCCAGATACACAATATCAACCGACTCACCTTTGTCCACCTGTTTATTCACTCCTTCAAAAAAACATAAGATTAGTAAGGCAAGATCTTCCTTGTCTAAAGCCATGTTAGCTGTCTCCCATTAGGTTGCTGCTGTGTAAACCAAGGAGGCAATTTTCAACATGGGATGATGCCCATGGCTGCTTTTTACCTTCCGACTTTGACTTAAATGATAAAGCGATATAAAAAAATTGTTAAATACATATTTGCTCGTAAGATTATTACTGGGGCACAGACAGATTAAAGAGTTGCATTAGTACAAGATGACAAGATCCCGGATGCTACTCTAAAGGCAATTTTCATTTCAGACAAACTGATCCTTCTACCTGTGCACAAATCCAGTTGAATTAGTTCAACCCCTTTTCTATTTGTTACCACCTCTACCTCACTTTGAGCATATGTTATAGAAAAGCAAATTATAAATGTATGTATCTGGGTTAAATGTATGCACGTGTATTTTTGGTGAATTTTGCCTGGCTTGAGGATACAAACTACATGATATACAATTTTAAAGGACTATTAAATTTGCAATTCAATTAGAGTTTTCATTGTGCCTGATTTACTATGCTGGAGAACACTGATTGGAAAAAAAATTCTCCAGTAGCCCGGCTCTACTAGCGCTAGAGGAGAATGATTTTAGTTAAACGTTATTCCACCCCTGCTGCACGCCACCACGATTCAATAGAGCCCCAACTTCCTGTTCCCAGACTCTTCATTCCCACTGTGCCCATGCGCCAAACTAAGAACTCAGTCATAGCCCCACCCACTGAGGTAACGGAATGGCTCACAATCTAACCGGGGGACCAAGATCTGAACTATACACACCAAATGCCTTCAACAAAAACGCCTTATCAATTACAGACAAAATATGAATTAAATACTTATTTGTTAAATGCCTACACATTCTAGCATTTGGATAATAAAAGGGAATTATTTGGCGAGTTAGTTTGTTGCTTTCAAAGAATGTCTTTCTTTTAAGTAATGGACTGTTCCAGCGCTGAGCGAAGAATTTCACATAGTGGTACAAGCGTAGGGGTGCCCAAAATCGATAATTTTATGTTTGCCGTCATAGGGAGGAAGCCTGAGAGCTGTGCACTTATTCTCATGTAGTACTATTAATAACTGCTTTTAGTTTAGCTTCTGAGATCGAAACGCTGGACGAGAGAGAATTTGATAGTATTTAAGCTTCCCCCTCCAGAGAAATGGAATAGGTAGCCGTGAGTAGGGGGACTCGTGCCGCTACAGGAATGGAGCTGTCTACCTTGAAAGCATCGGCGGACGTGGGGAGTATGATGGGAGAAGCGATGGTGGTAGCGAGTTGCTCAGTTTCAGAGAAGAGATTTATTTGTTCGTTTCCGGATTGTGATGCTGCGTTCAATAAAAATTGGAAGCTTCAGGCTCACCTGTGTAAGCACACGGGGGAGGTAAGGGAAAGAAGCGCGGGAGCTGAAGCAAATTGTGTAGGGGTGTGCGGGAGTTCATGTGGCACCAGAAGGAGATTCGGACAACTGTCCCGGGCTCTTTATCCACTGTCTGCAGTCGGGAAAGAGTGCCAGTGTCTCGAGAACTTGGCAAACGATAGAGGCTGGTGGGAGGTATGGCCTCTTGAGCTTTAGAATCCACTTGGGCAAGAGCTGCGTAAATATACATGGAGAGGAGGGGGGAATGATAGCATACAGAAGAGGCATTGAAGGGCAGTATAACTTGTACAAGATTTGGAAAGGGCTTAATAATGGTATAAAGAGCTTAATTTAAGCTAACAGACGGCTGTGGTTGGTGAGTGTAAACGGTGACAGGATGATCTGAAAATAGTTAAGTCCATTTGCATCTGTAGTGGACCCTGATGCCATGTGGAGTCAGACCTAGGATGATGGTGTCAAGTATTTGAATTAAGCAGTTTTTTTTAAAATTTGTTTGAGTGGCACCTTGAAGCCTTTTTGTAGGAGTATGTGTTATATAGAAAGTGCCCTGGAAGGGGAAACACCATGCAAGAGCTCAGTGCTGTAGTGCAGGGGTTTCATAGTATAAGTTTAATACTGACTTTTTGCACAGGGATACTATATGCAGATTAACCAGTGCACAAAAAATCATTATTAAACTGGAAGAGCAAGCCAAACAAATGTGCACTGGAGTCTGCACAAGTTTGGCATGCTGTCCCGGAGAAACTGGGTCATCAGAGGGGAAGTCTGACACTTCACCTTACAGCAAAACTCACCCAGTGCAATGCAACTAAACCATATCAATACTCACACTCCACGCAATCTCCTTCACTACACTCCATTCACAGAAAACATACCCTCCCCCCTCATACACCTGCATCCACCATGCCATTCACCCCAACCATTCTATCATTCACTCATCAAGTGGACCTCATACAAACTTACCATTGTGATCCTTCACCTGAGAGTCCAGACAGCTGCCCTGCTATATCCACCCCCACCCCCCAATTCCAAGGACAAACTCTGTGTGCAGTCTGTGGGTGCAAGCCCATCAGTCCTGTAGCAAATGAAGTACAATCAGCAGGACAAGTGGCAGAAAAAAGACTCTCAAGCCAGACCGCCCCCCCCCCCCTGCCTTCATTAACAGTCTTTACAAACTGCTCTGCTGCTGCAGGTGTTATTGAGACATGGCTCTGTCCTTCGTGTACAATGTAGAGGTGGATTGAGAAAAGCAAAGCCTAAGTAACGCCCAAAGCCAGAAGCTCTACTGCTTGAAGTCCTGCCTCCAACTTTGCAACTCCACTGAAAAGTACTGAAAGATGAAAAAGCACATATTCTGATGCTTTAGCTCTCCTGCGGTGTGGGCTGCAGCCATGATCCTTGGGTTATCTGTGAAGTTGTGCACCCTAAGGATAACAGCATGTGGATGGGACTTGCAACCAGGAGGAGGTATCCTACACGGAGCGGTGGGTTCACCCCTAAACAAAGACATGGTGAGGAGTGGCTTGCACGGAGCGTTAGGTGCACCTATTCTTGCCATTTTACTGGGCAGAGTAGATGGACCATACTGGTCTTTATCTGCCATCATTTTACTATGTCCGTGATCAAACACAAGCAAAAATAGGCAGTTTCTTAGAGTGTCATATATAATTTCGAATTCACTCTACACATATCAAAAACCCCTAACTCAAATTTCAAATAACGACTTCAAAAATAATAGGGATGGTCTCAGACTTAACGGCACTTTATACTTGCTAACTTCCAATCAACGGGAGGTAACGGTGCCTAAATATGATCAATGACCAATCCACACTTATATAATATATCCCAATTTATAACAGTCCCGTTCATTTTTTAATGGGACTGTTATAAATTGGGATATATTATATAAGTATGGGTTGGTCATTGATGCTATTTAGGCACCGTTACCTCCCGTTGATTGGGGGTTAGCAAATATAAGTGCCGTTAAGTCTGAGACCATCCCTATTATTTTTGAAGTAGTTATTTGAAATTTGAGTTAGGGGTTTTTGATATGTGTAGAGTGAATTCGAAATTATTTGAGTCATTTACTATGTTACTATGATGCAGTAATCAGCACAAGGCTGGAGGGCTGTTGCTATCCTTGGACACAGACAACCT
This sequence comes from Ichthyophis bannanicus, assembly GCA_033557465.1. Lineage (NCBI taxonomy): Eukaryota > Metazoa > Chordata > Amphibia > Gymnophiona > Ichthyophiidae > Ichthyophis > Ichthyophis bannanicus. The sequence goes on from CM066035.1 coordinate 260,484,508, forward strand.
CTCCCCGACAGAAGTAAAAGAATTGGTGGCCTGGTGGGCTATTATTTCCCCCCTTCCACCCATCTTTTAAAAATCATTTGTGGCCCACGATCCCTTTCCCCTCCCCCATCCCATCAAAATCATTTGTGGCTCATAGGCCCCGAGGGAAACATCCCCCCCCCCCCCACCAACCTCACTAAAATCATTAGTGGCTTGTAGGTCTCCATTAAACCCCTCCCCCCCCCCCTTAGTACCTTTATGTAGAACAGGGGGTAGAAGTGATGCTCCTTATTTGGCAGACTGAGCCCATTCACACACACCTGGGTGGTGCATACTGACACACAGTGTGGGGGTCGGTCAGTCTTACAGGCCACCAATGATTTTTGTAAGGGGGGAGGGTAGGTGATCGGGATCAGAGCACATGGGGGCTATAGAAATAAGTAGTAGTAATAGGATGATTTTAAAGGTGTGGGAGGGGGGATCGGGGCCCACTGGGTCACCAATTCTTTTACTTCTGTTTGATGTTTTTCCAGTGATATCTTGCTTTCTGCATTGGTGAGCAAGCCTAGTGCAGTTAAAGGGCCAGAAAAATCCTACACTAAGGTTTTCTGCATTGGTCCAATGTAAGGAAGAGCAGGTGAATGAACCTCAGATATTGTGGTTGATGTCAGGCCCTTAATACAGTTGGAATGGGGGGGCACTTTCTCTGCACGTGTCTGGGGTTTTTTTCACACCACTGAACTTCTTGAGTTGTAGGCTAACCTATGGCATGTGGGGATAGGCTTAAAGATCTCCATATGTATACTTCTGAGGAAAGGCAGGAGAGGGGTGATGTATTTAAATGCCTTTATCATAAGAGGTGGGATCACAAGGTGAAAGGGGATAGAATCAGGAGTGATCTGAGGAAATGTTTCTTTCACAGAAAAGGTGGTGGATGCATGGAACTAAGACAGAGGAGTGAACTAAGACATTGCCTCGGAAGAAAAGGCTCGGCAATCTACTTCTGCTGATACATTGCCAAAAAAAAACAGAGGCAGCTGGGTCACTAGGAGTCAGCATTGACTTGTCAGCACTAAAGACAGAGAATGGGATTGTAGAACTTTATAGTTCTACTGGATGGGCCGTATGGGCTTTATCTGCCGTCATTTTCTATGACTTTCTAGATGGCACTCCTATTTCTTTTCCAATAAATTACTATTCCCTATCGTCCCTCCAGTCTAGTCCCGAACCTCTGGGGTTGAGTACGTCCTCTCGCAGCTTGGAGACAGAGCATGTCACACTTTTTGGTGTCGGTAGCATACAGTATCCCAGGGTCTGCCTCCACCATTCAGTTTACTCAGTCTCCATGCAGCGGAAGGAGGTGCGAGTCCAGAGGTCTGGACTCACTGGAGCAACGATTAAGTCAGGGGAGAGTTTTAGATAGATAGTTGTAGTTTCTCTGATAGTGTGTTAAAGAAGATTATTTAAAAAAAAAAAAAAAAAAAAGGGGGGGGGGTTACTGCCCCTTTAAATCGGCGAGTTTTGCTAGAAAGGTTAATTTGAAGTGATAAACCTGGTAGGTAGTCTGCCTCCCCTTCTCCCCCCTCTCTGTTGTAGCGACGAGTGCAGAGAGAGTGAGGGAGCTGTGTAGGGGTCTCCAGTCTCTGATCCCTCTGATCGGGAGAAGAGCCATGGAGGCGCGCCACTCGGGCAGAGCAGATGCTGTGAGTTGGGCTCGGCAGTGGCGGTAGCAGCAGAAGAGGCCCATTGGCTGCAGGAGAGGTTGACTGGCAAGTCGGCAGCTGGTCTTACCTCGGGGCGCCGGTTTTCGGAGCATCGGAGTTGTGCGCACTGGTCAGGTAAGCGCTGGAGGTGTCAGCAAGTGCGCGGTTTTGGCTGAAGGGCTTGGGAGCAGGTTCCCTTCAGGCGGACAGGCCTAGACCACGTGGACATTTGCGGGGGAAGCATTAGCCTGTGGGTACTGAGCTTCGGGGGCCCGTTTTGGGTGGTTAGTGAAGCTGTTATTTTTTTAAGAGTGATTTCATCGGCTGAGGAGCTGATATATTAAAAAAAAAAAAAAAAAGTAAAGTACATAGATGGAGTTGCTGTGGAGTTCAGTTGGTTAAGCAAGGATATTAGACACCATATATGCCTTCTAGGCCTAGGTGCCTCCTGTGTGGGGTCCGTAGAGGGGCAGTCTCGGAGGCAGGCATGTGCAGAGGCTGTGTGCAAGAAGCCACCCTCGTGGAGATGGCTGAGCACAGTGACATGGGGGGGGGGGGGGGCTACGGAGGCTGCTGAGGGGGGCAGAAACCCGGGCCTCTCCGGTGATACCTCAGGAGCCGGTACCTGGACCTTCCTCGGCTCCAGAGGTCCCCTTACCCCAAGCGTCGATGCAAGGGGGATTGAGGGCTATATTTTCCCAACAATTTTTGTCATTGCTCCAGCAGGTTCTGGGTGGTTCAGGGTATGGGATACCAGGGCCTACGGAAGCAGGGGTCCAGATGGTGAAAAGACCAGGGACTCCGTTAGAGGGTGCAGAAGATAGTGTTGCGGTCAAAAAGACGAAACTGATAGTGGACAGTTCTGAACAGATCTTGCCTGGTGAGGTACAGTCGGAGCTTTTGGAGGACTCGGATATGGATCAGGATTTGGAAGAGGGGGAGATACAGGAGCCGGAGGACCAGGCAAGGGAGGTCCGAGTGTTCCGGAGAGAGGAGTTTTTGGCGCTCATCACAGAAACGCTGAAAGCTTTGAATATGCCGACCGAGGGCCAGGCGGAGGATGCCTCTTTGGAGGATCCCTTATTACAGGCCATTAGAGTATTTAAAGAAATGATACAGGAGGAATGGGACGTGCCAGAAGCAAATCTTAAGGGTTCTAGAATGATGGCACGGTTGTATCCACTAGTGGAACCAGATAAGATTTTTAAGTCCCCCAAGGTGGATACGGCAGTTTTGGCTGTAACCAAGAAGACAACGATGCCCATAGAAGGTAGTGCCGCTCTTAAGGATTCTCAGGATAGAAAACTAGATACTCTGCTACGGCAGGTGTTTGAAATGAAAACTCTGTCCATTCACGCTTCGATTTGTGGAGCGTGGGTGGCAAGGGCATGTCTGCTCTGGGCTCAGAGATTGAAAGGTCTGCAGGTAGATGAAGCGATGGAAGGAAACTTTCTTTACGTATTTCCCCTGTGGGTGCTTATCAGTCAAGTTCTGCAGCGCATAGAGAGGCACAGGGGGATGGTTCTGCTCATAGCACCAGATTGGCTAAGAAGGCCGTGGTATGCCGACCTGGTGTGTCTTCTGGTGGAACTGCCTTGGAGGCTACCAGGCAGGAGTGATCTACTGAGGCAGGGCCCATTAAGTATGCCGCAGGTGGATCGGTTTTCGCTTATGGCTTGGCTTTTGAGAGGGCAAGGTTGAGGGCCAAGTGTTACTCGATGGCAGTGATTTCTACATTGCTGAAGTCTAGGCGGAGGTCGACTTCTATGGCATACATTCGGGTTTGGTGACTGTTTGAATCTTGGTGCGAGGATCGGCAGTTGAAAGCGTTCAAGGTCGCAATTCCTCAGATATTGGCTTTTTTGCAGGATGGATTTGATAAAGGTCTAGCAGTGTCTTCACTTAGGGTACAGTTGGCTGCACTTGCTTGTTATAGAGGGAAGGTGCAGGGACTAATGCTTGGTTCTCATCCAGATGTGAAACAGTTCTTAAGAGCAGCTTCCTTAATTAGACCACCCTGCAGGATGTCTGTACCGGGCTAGGATCTGAACGTGGTGCTGGAAGCGCTCGTGAGAGAGCCCTTTGAACCATTGGCGAAGGCAACATGGGAAAGATCTCACTCTAAAGGCGGTGTTCTTAGTCGCGATCGCTTCTGCAAGGAGAACTTCGGAATTGCAGGCGTTGTCCTGTAGGGAACCTTTTTTGACCTTTGATAGCAAGAAGGTAGTGCTAAGGACAGTGCCTTCCTTTTTGCCTAAAGTGGTGTCCTCATTTCATGTTAATCAGGTGGTCTCCTTGCCACTCTTTGAGAGGATAGGTAAAGATAACTCTAAGACCAGTTTGCATAGGCTGGATATCAGCAGAGTGTTGAGGAAATACTTGTACAGAATGGCGGCATTTCGCAAAACAGACAGGTTGTTTGTGCCGTTTGGGGGATCTCGCCGGGGTGAACTAGCATCTAAGGCAGCATTGGCTAGGTGGATTAAGGAGACCATTTGCGTTGGCATATATGTTGAAAGCTCATTCAACTAGGGCGCAAGTGGCCTCTTGGGCAGAGGTTAGCCTACTTCCAATAGCTGACATCTGTAGGGTGGCGACGTGGTCGTCGTTGCATACCTTTGTCAAACATTATCGGATTGATGTTCAGGCGAAAGGGGATTCCAGATTTGCCGCGGCGGTGCTTCAGGCTGGTCTAGCAGGCCCCTCCCGTTAAAGTGTTCACTGCTCTGTTACATCCCCAGAGGTTCGGGACTAGACTGGAGGGACGATAAGGAAGGTGAAATTAGACTTGCTGCTAATTGTTGTTCCTTAAACTCCAGTCTAGTCCCGCATCCCTCCCTGTTATGGCCTGCCGGAGGTGAGCCTGAAGCAGGAGCTACGGAGGTGGGCAGATCAGAAGGGCGGCCAGTTGGGCCGCGGTTAACGTCGGAAGTGGCATGTATCTGGATGTGTGTCTTGGAGTGTGTCGACAAGGTCTTCTTCTTATGAAGTAAGGGACTCTTGCAGGGGCTCAGGAGAAGGCGGAGCGCACTTATCAGGCACGCGGGGAGGAAGTGCAGTTCTAGTTAATGTGGAATGTTATCACTGTAGAGTTAGTCAGGATTTACAGTTAAAGTTTAAGTGCAAGTTGAAGTTTATAACTTTATGATCTGCTTACTTTTTGCTCTGGTGAGTCTGCTTTGTCAATAGATTACTGAATGGTGGAGGCGGACCCTGGGCTACTTATGCTACTGACACCAAAAGGTGTGACATGCTCAGTCTCCAAGCTGCAGGAGGACATACTCGACCCCAGAGGTTCGGGACTAGACTGGAGTTCCTTAATGAACAACAATTAGCAGGTAAGTCTAATTTCACCTTATACCATGAACAAATTTTATGTTTTGTTCCCTTGATTTTTCCTCAGTGCTGCCAAGTGATCCAGTGAGCTTCTTAATAACTGATTCCATTTATCCAATGAGAGCTTGTCCTTTGAAGCAGTGCTTCTCAACCAGTGTGCTGGGACACACTGGTTGTCTTGGAAATGCCCTTGGTGTGCCTTGGTGGTGACAGCTAGGGGCATGGCTTTGTATGGGCTCATGAAGCTCTTACTCCACCTCTATTGCAATTGCCCCCAAAAAAAACAGCCCTATGCTTTCCACTGCAGCCCTTCTCACCTAGGCAGCATGTAGGAACAGGAGAAGAGGATGGAGCAAAGAGGCGCAGCTTCCTAATTCAGCCCTCCGCTACAAGGCATGCGCAGTGCTGTACATATAACCATATCTATTGTTCTCGGAGGAGGCAGTATACATTCGGCACACCCCTTCCTTCTTGTGCAGTGTGGTTTCATCTTTTCATGTCAATCAAGTAGTCTGTCTACCTTCCTTTCCTAAGGAACAGTGCCAGGGAAGGATAAGGTCCTTTGCCTGGTGGATGTCGGGAGGATTCTTCTCTGGTTCTTTTAAGTCACTAAATTCTTCTGGAAATTGGGCCTGCTTTTTGTCCCCTCTGTAGATCCACATAAAGGTGACAAGGCCAATAAGGCTACCCTGGGCTAGTGGATAAAGGAAACGATAGCCACCGCTTATCTGTTGTGGAATCAACTGGTTCTGAAGGGCTTGCCTTTGTATTCAACCTGGTTGCAGGCTTCCTCCTGGCTAGAGCATAGCTTGGTCGTACCCATTGACATTTGTTGGGCAGCAATGTGGTCCATCACTTTCCAGTTTTTCCAAGCATTGTTACTTGGCTGTCCATGCTCAGGTGGACATGACCTTTGGTGCAGCAATTTTGAAGGCTGCCATGTCTTTTTCCCACCCAGTAGAGTTGTAGCTTTTGGCATGTCCCACACTTCTTTGGACTGGTCTAGCAGGATGATATGGAAGGTGATATTTTAGTTACCGGATATTGTCTTTCCAGAAGTCCTGCTAGGACCTGCTCTTCTACTGTGCTGTGCTGCTCTGCAGCTTAGTCCTGCAAGAAGGTTATGGACCCCATAACATTCTTGCCAGACCTCTCTGAAGACTGTCCTGTTTGTTGTATTTGCTGCTTCTTGTTTTGTTGATCCTTCTTTCATTTTGTCCTCAAGGTTGTGTGTGGTTAGGAGTTCTTGACCATGTGCTTAGGTACAAATACTGAAATATGCCCCTAACTGCATCAGCTATAGTAGCAGGGGGGATGTCGTAAGAAGCTTCTGTTTTTTTTTTCTGCCTCCACCTCTGCTAGCAGCGGGACACAGCCTGCTTGTTTGGACTGGTCTTGCAGGACTTCAGGGAAAGGATATTAGTAAGTAAAATATGAACTTATTCGTGTCAGTCTTAGCTTTTTGTGAAGAGCAGCAGAATAACTAATGTGCTGGGTAGTTTATGTAAAACATTTCATCTTTGTTCAGAAAGTGCAAATATTGCATGCAGATCTTCAGAAGAAGTGGGGAAACCATATGGAGCATGGCTCACGGTTAACAAGGGAATGATTGCTTAATCTGTCAAACACAAAAAGAAGAGGATGTGCCAAGAAACTTAAGATGAGCAGATTGACAACAAATCATTTGAAACTTTTCTACATGGCACATCATTTTTAAGTTGTGGAATCTGTTGCTGGAGGATGTGTTAAGGATGGCCCATGTAGCATAATTCCACAGAGGATTGCACAAGTTCCTGGAGGTAAAATCCATAAAAAAAATTATTAGCCAGATAGACTTGGGAGAACCATTTTTTTTTTCATCCATGGACATGAACTATGGGAAATAGTTATTCTTTTTGGAATCTGCTGGATACTTACGATCTGGACTAGCCACTGTTGGAGATGGGATGCTGAGCCTGAGGGGCCTTGGTCTGACTCAACATGGTTTTACTTATGTGCTTGTATAATTCTTTCCATCCCCTCTGTCTGTGTTTACATCTTTGTGTCTGTGTGTGTTCATGATCTGGAGGGGTGGGGTGGTTTGAATGGCAGTTCCCAAACATTCCATTAGTTTGGAAAGAATAATATCTAATGCCTTATTGTTCACCAGACGAGTCCATAATGGATGGTTTTACCTCTCTACTAGCAGATGAAGACAGTCCAAAGGTCTGTGGGGTCTGCTCTGTATAGGGCACTGTGCAGTTGCATACTCTTCAGAAATCTGTCTCCAGCAGATGGTAGAGAAACAAACATACTATGGGCATTCATCTGGTACTGATTGGGCTGACCCCTGGACCCATTTGGAAAACTGATTACCCAGTTGAGCTTGGACAGGCACAGAGTTCTAGAGTCCTTTTTTTGGCTCTGTGAATTACAGAGGAGGAGGAGTACAGGTCCCTTACCACTTGAGGTACTTGGTGTTGAACATTAGTTAGGTTATGGAGTCTTTCCCTCCCCCCCCCATACTTTTTAGAAGGAGCTCTAATGGTTCAGCCACAAAGTGTGAGGTAGAGAGAGGCCTCTCTTGGGTCCTGGGAGCAGCATGTTTGTACTTGGCCAAAGTCAAGTGCTGAAAGTGGGATGCATTTTTTTTCTGTGGCAGTAGCTGTGTGGGTGTATTGCAGTTAATAGAAGTCCTGACTTGAGTATGCCAAGTGCTGCTTCCCCTGGGGTAGCTTCCAAGGAAGTCCAGTCATGTATGGTTCATGATGTCCTGAAAGAGCAAGGAGTTGAAGGCTGGTGGTCTCGGAGAGGAGGTCTGCTGCCATTCATGCTCATGGGAGTCCCTGATATGCTTGGAAACAACTGGCATGTTGCAGATTGCATGCTCTGCAGCACTGTCCTCCATGGCATTGCCCATCCTGGCTATGGAGAGAGCAGGGGAGAAGCCTATACTTTGGTACCTCATTAGGGAGCAGGAGGAGTTTTGGGGTTAAGTGTCTGCCTGCTCAGAGGGCTCTGTTATTCACCAGAATGTGAGGTGTTGCTGCTTTACCAGGAATTATTTTTTTTTTAATGCCATGCACAGGTACCTTGTTGGATCAAGGCTTGGAGCTTGTTGCAACCCATTGGAGATTCTCGGCACATGAGGTCAAGGTTTGACCCATAGGAGTACTGAGAGGTCCAGTTGGTCATGGGTTCAGATCGCGAGAGATCTACCAGCCTTTTGGACTGAAGTGGGATGTTTTCAGAAGCCTCTAGAAGAGTGGGAGCTCCCAGATGGTAGCAGGATGACCCCTTGGTGATTGAGCTTTATCAGAGGGAGGAGATGCCAGCCATGATGAGTCAGGCCTTAGACGTGTTTGGGTATTTCAAAGGCTCTAGGAAATGACTTTGGGGGATCATATTTTAGATGGCTTGAGTAAGTCCTCTTTCTAGGCCTCAGGCAATCCAGGTCCTGAATTCGGTGGAGTGGGACATTCCAAAGGCTGGACCGGGGGTTGGCCATGCTATGGGCCAGCTGTACCCTTTTGACATCCCCTCCCCCCCACCCTACCAAAGAGCTGAAAAGATAGCGAGTAAATAAGGTGGATGTCTTGGTCACAGAAGTCACTAAGAAGATGACCGTCCTGAAAGGAGCTGCTGTGCTGAAAGATCTACAGGATTGGAAGATTGAGACTCTATTGGCCCCTCCTACCATCTCCAAGGTGGTGAGTGTGTAAGCCTGCTGCCACAACAAGAAGGCACTGATCACGTTACTCCACTCCTATTCGAACAATGTTGGCTTCCTGTTCTATATTGAATTCATATCAAAAGTCTTCTCTTGACCCACTATGCCTTTTTATTCAGGTTTTCTTTACTGTCTTAACATGCAGCTTATCCCATACTCTCCATCTTGCACCCTCCGCTCTGCTAATCAGAATCCTCATCATTCCTACAAAGTCTACTCTACTCTACACCTTGAAAACCTACAGAGCTATTGCTTTGTTTCACTATGCCTTCCCTTGGAATGCTCTTCTTATCGCCGCATCAACTTCATGTAAAAAATTTAAAATGGGATTAAAAACCTGGTTCTTTGCACGTGCTTTCCAGTGATACCCCTGATTCCAGACCCCCTTCATAACCTGTACCTATGTGTTCCCATAATGTGTCGGGCTTTTCATGTTCTAGAGTTCTCTTGGCTGATACTGTTTTTCTACTGCATTAAGACTCCAGTCTGTGTATCCTTGGAATGGTTTTTGTTTCTCTTTGCTCCCCTAACACATGGATCATAAACCGCTTAGATGTTCTTACCTTAGCAGTATAAAAATCTGACAGACAAATGTGATGATCTCTATTAGATGTCTCAACAGATTTCAGGAGAATCTATTTTACATTTAAACTGCAGTGTGCCCCTATACCAAAGCAACAGGTAATGCCATATGTCTCAGCACTAGGAGGCCATACACATAGCAACCAGTAGCAGACATGGTTTGATCACTAGCTATCACTGCACATAGCAACCATAAGAAAAGTGTAGAGTTCAGTTACTAGGTTTCACAGTATAATTTACAAGAAAGCAACTGAAATATATTTTTCATTTTCTGAGAGCTACCAGTAGGGATAGGGGTGTGCCAGGAAGAGATTTTGGTGGTAGGGAGAACATAAGGAGCATGTCCTGTGGGGAAAAAATGTCGAACTTGCATAAGTGCATGCATAGCTTATCTGTGCTCGGGAGAGGGTAGTTTGAAAGAGGCAATTCTTGAGTTCTGTTTAAATGTTTCTGTGCTATAGATGCTGCAACTACCTCTCTCCATATGACTGCTTGGAGCATTGCAATGAGGGAAAGGGAGTTTCCTTAGGAATGTGGATTTTTGTTTTCTGGAGCCCTTGGTTTGATCTCGTCCATTAATTCTGGTCCCTTTAATTCCAAAAATGTATTTTCACTCACAGATGTTTGTGACCTCTTTATGTATCATTTCTTTTCAAGAATCTGTGTGTTGGAAATAATGACTTTGTATGAATGTTACTACACTAAAAAGGGTGCAAGTGAGATTTCCATATTATGTAAAGGCCCATTATCAGAAGAAAAAATACCTTGTGTTGCTGAGTAATTGCTTGCAGAGCCTTCTGAGTTAAACGGTCAGCCTGCCTCGAAAGGGGCTTGATAGTGATTTGTGCACTATACACCTGCTTGACAGCGTGGCTGACACGATTCAGACGTTGCACACCTTGCATGAATAAATATGTTTTGATTTATTAACTATGTCTAAATAATGATCATCATACTGAAAAGAATGAAGGGTCTCCGTACTAAGTTTTCTATACCCATTGAGACGGAATACTTTGGATATCAAACCTGAAATATTTCAAAGTATTTAAGGGGGCATGTTTGCTAAAGCGCACTGCCTAGGTTGCATGGGTTTAGTGCCATGCTAAAGAGTAGCCTGGGTTCCTGCGCTATCCAGGCAGTGTGCTCCTGTATAGGACATGAGCATTCCCACTGTGATGCCGCTAACATGAGCCTTGAAATCCCGCACATCCAGCGCTTGGTGCAAAGCAACTACTGCTAGCACAATGTGGCAATAGTTGCTTCCCACGACCCCTGCATCTGATGTGGAGCCCCACTCTAGTAATGTGGCCCAAACCCACGTTATTAACATGGGGCATAGTAAACATGCCCCTAAGATTGGCATGGGCTGCAATTTCAGCTGTCATTTTTTTAAAATGTATCTCTGGACAAACTAGGTACACAGTATATATGCTTCATCTGCCATCATATTTCTATGTCTATGAATTTAACTGTATCCATAGAATTTAAAAGGGATTTTAGTCTGGGGCTTTGCTACCCTTTATCTTTACAGATCCTTCCTGTTTTTCTTTCCTTCTCTTTTTGTTTGCTAGACCCCTTTCATTTGTAAGTATGAAGGCTGTGGGAAAGGCTTTACTAGAAACTTCCACTTGTCCCGACACCATCTAACGCATAGTGGAGAAAAACCATATCGGTGAGTATAACATGACTACTTATTTTTATTTCTGGTTAATTTTCACCCCACAAAAATTAGTCGAATCTCCCTACTGCTCTTTCTTATAAGCTGCACGCATACATGGCCACTTACCCTGTGTGCAGCAAGGAACAAGCTATATGTCTGCAGGGGAGATCAGTTGTTCTGCCTTTAACAAAGGACCTCGGAAGCCCAGCAGCATGAACAATAGGGACTTTCCTACTGAAGAAGACGCACTGTGTAAAGAAAACTGTCTTAGCAGTACCTTTCCCCTCTAGCCCTGTGGGATCTGCTAATTTTCATCAAAAAATTCCATGCAGGGGGAGCCCAAGATGTGTGCTGTTTGGGACTCTGTAGGACACTGGCATCCAGCTGGAATGCAGGGGTATTGGGAAGAAAGCTACAATCACAGGAAAGGAGAGGGCAGATTAGAGGAGTAGCCTAGTGGTTAGAGCACTGGCTTGGGAACCAAGAGGCCAGGGTTTGATTCCCACTAGCACTCCTTGTGGCCTTGGGCAAGTCACTTAACCCTCCATTGCTCACAAAAATCCAAGTTATCAATGTCCCTGTTTAATGTACATTTACCAAGTTTATGTTACAATGTAAACTGCTTTGATTGAAATGATAAAGCGGTATAAAAAAAATGTTAAATAAAATAAATAAATAGATGCTTGTACTATCCTGGGGAGGTTTCTGTGTGAGGTAGCTGAACTGAGCTGTGAAAGGAGCAGCAGCCCAGTGTTGACAGAGGCAGGAGGATGCCGAAGTGGGGTAGGAATTGGAATGGAGCTGCTGTAGACTGGAGAAGGGCTGGCAGTAAATGGATGAATTTTACGTGATGCTGGCTTGCTATGAAGGGCGTTCGCACAGTAGCAGATTTGTCTCTCTGTCCTGAGGAGAGTGTACCTGAGAGTGGGAGCATATTAGACTGCATGTCTCTCAGAGGTGTGTGCGTGTGTCAGTTTGCCCATCTCTGAGTCTATTTCTGCAAAATAATCTTTAAGATAACGAGAACACAGTTACGACTATGCCGGTACCATCGTGCAGCAACATGATTCTTATGGTGTGTTTTTCAAAGTAGCTCATACTTCATTAGTAGCACAAAGCAAGATCTATTCAGGAACAGTAGCTGTTTCTTTGTCCCTGGAGGGCTTACAATCTAAGGGCTAAATTTACTAAAGAGTGCTAGTTAGTTAATTTCATGATGTTCTATACCACATTTCGGGCCAGAGCCAAGTCATGCAGTTTATAATAGTTATTAGTAAATAAGCTGTATCCCATAAAATGGGCATGTGGTAAAAAATGCATAGTGATGCTGTTATACACTTAAGTCATGTCCTGAGTTTGGGTCCGAAGCTGTGGAGGGGAGAGGGAGAAGTGACTTGCTCAAGAATGCCTATAGGGATTTGATTCCTGGCTTCCCTGAATCTCAACCTGCTACTCTGACTACCCACTTTTTTGTCTGCATAGTCTATGCATGTGGTAAGGGTCTTTTGGGGTTCTGCGTGTGTGACCATGGTAAAGTATTGTTAGTGTATAGCCTCTCTGCAGGGATTTGTAGCTGTCTAGCTTGCTCGATTTGCCAATCTTCACCTCCCAGTAAAAGGTATATTGGTGTGTATGGATACGCATTCCATCATGGTTGTGTGACTTTTTTTCTTGTTTTTGTTTTTTAATGCTAATTGTTGCTGTTTTGGTGTGCAGGTTTGATACTTAAGTGCTGGTTGTGCTTGTTTTTTTGCAGGGTTTTATGTTTTGAACTGCCTAGTAGGAAGGGGGGTTTATAATGCTGTTACTGAGATTACATCAGAGGTGGGTGGTTTGGGGGGGGGGTTGGGCTTTTCTTTTCCTTTTATAAGTTGATTAGGACAGGAAAAGGTTCTAATTCTGCTTTGTGCCCATTTATAAAGGTGTTTCTGTGGACACAGGGATATTTGTTGGTAGAACTGGAGGTTTGTGGTTTGTCTATGGTGATGGGATGAATTGGCTGAGCTATGCAACCTTCTCCAGCACAGTTTACTAACAGCAATTAAAAAACAGCAATGCCCTAAAGCAGAGCTTGACAATCTCCAGGCGCCAAGTCACCACGGTGACTAAACAATTGGACCTGATGCCTCGGGCTTGGAGCACATGGCCAAGACTGGCACTGACTGACCGCAGGGATCCCATCTCCTACGGGCAGGCCACACTGGTGGTGGTTGCCTGCAGGAGATGGGATCCACATGGGTGGAAATGCTGCAGAAGGCCGCAATCGCAGCCAAGACCGGATGTGTTGGCTGAGCCTGCCAAAAAAAAAAAAGAGGGGGGAAAGACAGCTGAAGAAATTCAAAGGGACAGTAAATAATAAATGGTGGAGGGGATGAGGGAAAAGGGGAGAGTGTCTGGGAAAGGAAACATAGACTTGGGGGTGGGGGAGAGACAGCAGGAGATGGGTTGAAGTTTGGGGGTGTTGTTTTTTTTTTTCTGGGCTTCCCCTACGATTATTTGAGGAATTTTCTATGTTTGTTTGGCTGCTTGTGTTCAACCCCATATATATAGATATATAGATAGATAGATATATACCCCAAGACCCACCTTAAACAAATTGCTCGTGCCACCGTAAGAACTTTGCTTTTAAATGATAAGGTACAAATTTCAATATCAATACCTCTATAACAAGCAAAGCATCTGACTTAAGTGTAAAGGGTCCTAGGGACAGAGACGGCATCACTCCAGTGAGATCAGCTAATGTCTGTCTGCCTATAAGAATTTCTCTCCTATATTTCATATTCATTTTTAGGCTCAAATTGTTGATAAGCAGATTTCCTTTCTTTTCTTATTCTCTATTCTTTCAAGCAAATCTGCTCCTTAATCTCTTGCCCTTTGCTTTCCCTTGTGGCATCCTGTCTGTCCATTCTCATGGTAGTCCTCCTCGCCGTGTGCTGGCTTTGTTTCCTGCAGATTAACTTCAGATACTGATGTTCTCCTTCCTTGTTTTTGTTCCCCTTTGTTCTTTCAAGGGGCCCAGGTGGTAGTTTTCACTAGCTGTGTAGCTTTCAGAGCCTCTCATTATGTCAGCTCTGAGTCAGGATGTTAACTCATTTCATAGCTCAATCTTGCTGATTCTGCAGTTTCAGGATGAAAAGGGTCAGCAGGCTATTTCTTACTTAGGCCTCGAGCTTAGTCGTTAGCACAAGATGGAAGACCTGAGATAAGGGTACCTGAAGGGGGATTCATTTTCCCCTTCAGGGGGTGTGGGGAAGAGTGTAAGGGGTTGGTGGGTGAAGAGATGAATGCATGGTAAGAGAGCAATGTGTATGTTTGTGCAATTTCTTGATATACCGCCCAGGCTGAAGGGCATCAGAGCGAAAAGGTGCACTCTTCTCTCACCGCACGCATACCAAGGCACCCCACCTCCTCGCCCCACACACAGGTGTAGCTTAGAATCAGTGAGGGTGGTGGGAGAAGGACTGGGGCCACTGCTTCTGTTGGCACTGTGCATGAGCCCATTAAAAGCCTGGTTTATTATGCTTTTTCTGTAGAAAATGGGAAAATAGTCTTAGTAAATCAGGCCCTAAAATCTAAAAAAAAAAAAAAAGTAACTGTGCTACATCTTTTTGGGGGGTAGAGGTGTGCTCTCTGATCTAGTTTTTGGTGACAGGCTCCTAGATTTTTAGGTTTGCTCCTAGATTCCAAGAGAATTTGTCAAGGCCTGCCCTAAGACCAGATCAATAAGCTTCATGCCAGATATTTGGATGTTAATTTCATCACTAAAGTGACGTGAATATTAACGTCAAAGTGATAACATATATACTTTATGATGAGCAGTTTAGGGGATAATTTTATAATGGATTTTTTTGCACATAAATTTCTCTTACAAAATTACCTCGGGAGTTACATGTAAAAAAAAAGTGTGCATGTATTTTTATGTGACCTATGTGTACCTAGGCAGGAGCCCCTGCTACTGCTGAATCCATCTTCTCATTGTGTGTGTGTGTGTGGCAGCGACATGACCCTTCCACAGATTTAAAAGTGGTGACTTTGTGCTGCCACTTCAGGACCCGCATACATGCTTATGGCCTGCCACTCCTGCCCCCATCTGATAGGAAGTTGTATCAGAGGGGGATAGGAGCAGAGGGCCATAGTTTTTGCACCTTTGGTGTCTAAGCCCATGGCCTGCCATGGGTACCAGAGTGATGAGACAAAGCCGCCACTTTTTCAAAAATCATGCTGTTCCACTGTCAGGATCTGCCATCCTAGTGGATGGGCTGGCCCTGCATGTATAGGTGTGCCCAGGGGAGGGGTTTGAACAGAGTTCAGTCATGATTACTGCAGGCTGTCAGGATAGCAGCAGCATTCAGCCACTATCCAGATAGCCAACAGCATAAACTTAGGCCTGACATTGTAATGGTCCAACTTTGGCTTGTTATCTGGTTAGTGTTGATTTTCAGTTTGCTAATTAGATAATGCCTGGGACTGCCCTCATCCTGCCCATTGCCCATTCTGGCATTCTCTGGACAGTGACACAATGGGCAGAGGAAATACTGTGTCAATATCCTTGTGGCCAGTACTTATTCAGTTTGCAGAAACTACCTTTGTATAAATGCAAATTTTATAAACAAACATTTACATCTGTTTTTGAGATGCTAGTATGATGATTCGGTTGTAGAAAATAATTAAAACAGTGTGTGTGTTTCTTTTCTTTTGTTTGTCTTTTTTGATTGGGGGGGACATCTATTTCCTGCTGATCTGTGGGCTTTCTGGTCAATTGGAACCAGGGCTGAGCTCCAGCACCATGAACTATCATTTGCAAGTAGTTTGGGATTTTAACCCTATGTTTTATCCCCTCATGCTACTATGACTGAGCCAAGAGTTGTCTGTCCTCATCTGGGGCCCATATATAAATACTTATTCCAGAGCCCTGCAATCATGAGCCCTAAATCTGGCCGTTGTCACTATTGTATAATGAGTGGGGCTTCCTTCTAAGGGCTATGAGTGCTACTTCTGCAGTGTCCCTAAACCTGATCTGAGCTTTGACCCTAGGTCTTTCATATGACACCGCTGCATGTTGTACACAATATTTTACATTGCAGATCAATACTTGGGCTCTTGCATAATAAACATTTAAGGGAGAATTAGGATAATTTTTCTTGTTTCCCTTCAATATAAGGCTGCTTTTGTTTTGTAGGTGCATGGTTACTGGTTGCAATGATAGATTTGTCACAAATTCCAACTTGAAAAAACATGTTGAACGCAAGCATGAAAATAAGGAAAAGCAATATTTGGTGAGTAATGCCTTTCCTATGAATGGGCCACAGTAGACCTGAAACTAACCATAAAAGATGGGTGGGCAATCTTGGCATCTGTGATCTGTTAGAGGTCATTGAGATGACTGGCCATAACTCATGCAGAGTCAGTAGATGAAGGGAGTCCTGCACATTGCATCCAAGGATTTTCTGTATGCTTTTGATTAGTGGCTTCTAATATCCATATGATTTGTCCATGCAGTGAATCAAAGATCCCTCTCTTTCCTTCTCCCATAACTTCTAAAGCTATGCAAGCCAGAGCTATTCACTAGAATCTGATTCTGAAGTAATAACACTGCCTGTTCACATACATTAAGAATTTAGGGTGCATGTTTCATGCTCTGATAGCTTCCCCCTTTCCGCTTTCAGCTCAGTTTGCACCAGCCACACTGCAAGCCTTAAATATCTTTCTTATCCTGCTAGACAGGGGTGGTGCAAAGGCGCTAGGTGCCTTAAGTGAAACTTCAGCTTTATGCTCCCGCTAAACCCCTTCTCCCCCCTGCTGAGTATTTTGATTATTAAACTCAATTGTAATAATTTTAACACTATACCTCCTAGACCAGTCCTATAAAAATGCATATTTGGATATCACTTTTTTAAACATTAGATATTTACAAAACAAAATTCATGTAATGAGGGAGATTTCCAAAGGGCACTTATGGAAAGAGTCCATTTACCCTATTGCCCATTCTACAGGTAGAAATATGCACAGATGACTTGCTTGTGTGGCTGCCAGGAGGTATTACATAACTTTGACTGTAGTTGCTCACTGATGGCCTAGATGACCTGCCTAACTTACCTGCAGGTTGGGCTGATCCCTAGTCCAGACGAGTGGGTTATGTTCCCCAACCAGCAGGTGGAGGCAAACTAGAGCAACTGTCAGTGATGTCTGTCATCACTAGTATATCCTCTGGTACAGTACTGAGAGAAACGAGCATTGTCTGCCTCCAGCAGGTAGCAAGGTATTTGGACTGGCCTGCTACTGCAGTGTAAATAAGCCTGTCTCCCCTGGCCCAGACCATGGTTCTGTGGCCTCTGTGACTGAGACCTGTAGGCCTAATGTATACTCAGAACAAAGGAATGCCCTTGTTTCTTTGAGCTGGCACCTGCTCTCTATCCAGCACCATTATCCACGGGTTCCAGTGCTGGTGGGCCAGAGAGCAGACAGGAAGACTTCATGGAGCTTCTGAGGGGGTGGTAAGTAGTAGGGGGGGGGGTTGTTTGTTTTTTGGTCCAGGCCCCCCTTTTCCTCTTGCTGAACCTTTTCTGCATACCGAGTGCTTTTTCCCAATTTGTTTTTCTATTTTCTGTTCTATCCGATTTGGCTTTCTTTGGCTGTAAAAAGAATCTGCTTTCTAGAAAGCCGGGCCTGTCAGCCTTTCTTGGGATTACCTTTTTGGGGCTCCTTTCTCATCATGGTTTTTCCCTCAATGCTTTTGAAATGCTGCTGTAGTGCTCAGCTACACGGCCCAGCAGTTTCAGTCTTGCAGCTGCAGGTTCTTTTGCCCCGAGAGCCACAAGAATATCCCAGGGCACATTTTATTGGCATGTTTGAGATCCCCACTTGAGGCTGTTCTTTTGGCTGGCTTGAGAATCTGCTCCTGAAGAAATTCATGGGCTATTTACAGTATTTAGCAGCTGTGTGTAGCAGACCCTTCATAGGGGCCTGTAGCCTTGACCTCCCCTATGGGGACTTGGGATCTTTTGGTGCCTCTCCCATTGGTAGAGGGTTGTGCACCCCTGTTTTGCCCTTCTTTCCTGATTTGTTCTTCGAGAGCCATGCTCTTGATGGGGGTTGGTGGGGAGGAATTCAAGGATTTCCTTTCTCTGAGCAGGTAAGCTAGCAGGGTAGGGAGGCAGGGCTTCCCCTGGTGGAAGGCAAGGATCCATCTGTGATTTGCCTCTTTTCACAGGGAGGATTTTTTTTTCTTCCCTGATTCAGGATACTATAGTGACCTTATGTCTTTGGTGTCTGCACCTATGGAATTTATGCTAGTAGGCCCTCTTCTGAAGGATTTTCAGCATCCTTCTAGCCTTTCCCTCTTCCTGTCCCTCTCTCTGAGCCTCTTGTTGCCAAAAAAGCATCTTTCAGGAAATGGAAAAAAAGAGCCAAACGATGAAACCTGGAAACAGCACAAGCACTGGCAAGTTAAATGCAAGGCATTGATAAGGCAGGCAAAGGGAGAATTTGAGAAGAAGCTTGCTGCGTAAGCAAAAACACGTAATAAAGACTTTTTCAAGTACATTCGTAGCAAAAAATCTGTGAGAGAGTCAATTGGTCCATTAGATGATAGAGGGGTTAAAGGGGCACTAAGAGGCGACATGGCGATAGCGGAGAGACTAAATGAATTCTTTGCTTCAGTCTTTACTGAGAAAGATGTAGGGATGTTACCCATAACTGAAGTGGTATTTAAAGGTGTGGAAGAATTGAAGGAAATATCGATACATCGGGAAGATGTATTACAACTATTTGATAAACCGAAGAGTAGCAGATCACCTGGACTGAATGGTATTCATTCAAGGGTGTTGAAAGAACTGAAATACGAGATTGCAGACCTGCTATTAGTAATCTGTGAACTATCATTAAAATCATCTCTAATACCTGAAGATTGGAGGATCGCCAATGTAACACCAATTTTTAAAAAAGGTTCCAGGGGTGATCCGGGAAACAACAGACCCGTGAGCCTGACATCAGTACTGGGAAAAATGGTAGAAACCATCATAAAGAATTAAAATTACTCAGCATGTAGATAGTCATGACCTAATGGGAGACAGCCAACATGGCTTTAGACAAGGAAGATCTTGTCTTACTAATCTGTTATGTTTTTTTGAAGGAGTGAATAATCAGGTGGACAAAGGTGAGTCGGTTGATATTGTGTATCTGGACTTTCAGAAAGCCTTTGACAAGGTCCCTCATCAGAGACTTTTGGCAAATCTAAAGAGTCATGGGATAGGAGGCAGTGTACTATTGTGGATCAGGAACTGGTTAAAAGATAGAAAGCATAGGGTAGGGCTAAATGGCCAATTTTCCCAATGGAGAAAGGTGAATAGTGGTGTACCCCAGGGATCTGTGCTGGGTCCGCTGCTTTTTGACATATTCATAAATGACCTGGAAAGTGGAATAACGAGTGAAGTTATCAAATTTGCAGATGACACAAAACTATTTAAAGTTGTTAAAACCCAAGAGGATTGTGGAAAATTGCAAGAGGATCTTGATAAATTGGAAGACTGGGCATCAAAATGGCAGATGAAATTTAATGTGGACAAGTGCAAGGTTATGCACCTAGGGAAGAACAACCCAAACTATGGTTACACGATGCAAGGTTCCACATTAGGAACCACCACCCAGGAAATAGATTTAGGCGTCATTGTGGATACCATGTTAAAACCCTCGGCCCAGTGTGCAGCAGCGGCGGCCAAGAGAGCAAATAGAATGCTAAGTATGATAAGGAAAGGAATGGAAAATAAAACAAAAGATATAATAATGCCTCTATATCGTTCCATGGTGAGACCGCACCTTGAATATTGTGTGCAATTCTGGTCGCCGTATCTTAAAAAGGATATAGCGATTTTAGAAAAGGTTCAGAGAAGAGCCACCAAAATGATAAAGGGTATGGAAGGATACTCCTATGAAGAAAGGCTAAAAAGGTTAGGGCTCTTTAACCTGGAAAAGAGACAGCTGAGGGGAGATATGATAGAAGTCTCTATAAATTTAATGAACGGAGTGGAACGGGTAAACGTAGATCGATTGTTTACCTTATCAGAATATTGAAAGACTAGGGGACATGCAATGAAGCTACAGGGTAAACTATTTAAGACTAATAAAAGAAAATATTTTTTCACTCAACGTGTAATCAAACTCTGGAATTTGTTACCAGAGGATGTAGTAAAGGCTGTTAATGTAGCTGGGTTTAAAAAGGTTTGGACAAGTTCCTGGAGGAAAGGTCCATAAACCATTATTAAGAAGGGACCCAGGATATCAATGCTTGAACCAATACAAGCATTGTGGAACTGTGTCCTTGGGGAAACTGCTAGGTACATATGACCTAGATTGGCCACTGTTGGAAACAGAATACTGGGCTTGATGGACCTTGGTCTGACCCAGTATGGCATATCTTATGTTCTTATAATTGCTGTTTTATCCTTCTAAACTGGACTGTAAGACCAGGGGCTGTCCCTGAACTGTTATGGTTCAGGTAGCAGCCCTAGCATTTTATCATAGGCTTATTTAAGGCATGGCATTGCACTCTGATGTCACCCACTCCCTCTGGGGCATGAAGCAGATTGTTCCACAGTGGAGTCTCCGATATTGAAGGTGCTAAAAAGCCCCCTCTTTGAGTCCATTCTGAAGTGTTCTCCCAAGATTTCCTGTGGCTCTTGCTTCTACCAAGTGGCTATCGGTGCTGTAGGTTTTGTCGTGAAAACCTGTTTTGGTCGTCTTGATGTAGTCTAGACTCTCTTTTCTTAATCAAGCTGTCATCCTGCCCTCCTTATCAGAGAGGGCCCTTCGGGTAGGTCCCTTACTGCGTCTGAGCATGAGGAGGATGTTAGTTAAATAACTGAGACAGAAGGAATTATTAATCTCTCTAGGTCACTCCAGCAGTCCAAGAAAAGCACTGGCTGTGGCCAAGTCCTCAATTAATCGCTGGATGAAGGAAGCTATTAATTCAGCCTACCTTCTGTGCGGAAAGGGTGTGCCGCAAGGAATCGTAGCTCCCTCCACCAGGGCACAAGCTGCCTCTTGGGCGGAGTTATCCTTGGTGGACATCTGTGAGGCATCTTTTGAGCCCCTTTTGTGAGGCACTACAGGTTGTATGTGGGGTTGGAGCAGAAGACACCTTTATCAGGACAGTTCTGTTTAGAATGTCTGTCTTCTCGTCTGCGTCCTGACTGCTTTGGTACGTCTTACTTGTCTGGACTGGTCTAGAAGGATGTTATGGAGGTAGAAATTTACATACCTAAATACTTGAATCCTGCCAAACTAGTCCAGAACCCACCCTGGAATAGTCTTCCTACAGCTTTTGAAAGCCCTTCTGCCTTTTTTTTTTTTTTTTTTTTTTTTTTTAACATTGACTCTGCGTCATACACTGATCAATCGTGGTAAAGAGAGCTAAATGTTCCAACTGTTCGTTTTTTTCAAGTTATGGTTTAATAACTTGATAGGGTTTTTTTTTCTGAGTTTTTCAATCTTGCTTACTGCTTTGTGTCTCATACTGGCTTCTTTTGTCTGCTGCACCAATGGATATACTAGTGATGAAATCACAAAGTTGCCTTCGTCTATGTCCACCTGCTGGCTGGAGAGCATAACCTACTTGTCTGGACTAGTCTAGCAGGATTCAAGGAAAGAAAATGAGCAGGCATATACATTTCTTCATCTGGAGCAATTGCCTTACTCCTTAAATGGAAAAAGAAGAGATGCTATTTTCCTTTTTAACCAATAGAGAACACATTGTCTATCACCAAATTTTATTTGCATTCTTCAAACCTTCCCTCAATGAAAAATGTGGGTTTTTCCATGGTGGGTGGTAGATATAGGGCCAAATTCACCCTACATGCACTCTGAATGTGTCCATGTTCATTGGGAAAACTTTTTTATATAGGGGCTTCCTGGGACAGTCTGTGTTCAGAAGCTGTAACATGCTTCCTTACAGTTTCCTTGTGTTATTTCAGTTAGTGTTGGGTAGTGTTTGGGAGGGAACAGATATAATTGGGTGTAGTAGACTGGAAATAAGCAAGTGACAGTCTTGTAAAACTGTGTTCTGGCAAGGCACAACTTGTGTGCAGTATCTTTGACAAGAACTTCTAATTTTTCTTTAAGTGTGACTTTGAAGGATGTGGAAAATCCTTCAGTAAACATCAGCGGCTGAAAGTGCATCAATGTCAGCATACAAATGAGCTACCGTTCAAGTAAGTGAATTTGTAGTATTTAATGTATTTTAAAAGGTTTTATGATGTTTGAATCTGAATTTATTTATAATGGGATGTGATCTCAGAGTTGTGGGGTTTTTTTGTTTTTTTTTAATCAAGTTTATTTTCAAATTAAAAACAATAGCAACAGTACAGATCAAGACGGACCTCCACAAAGAACACCCTCATTCCGCACAGCAAAACCAAATCCAACCAGCAAGCATGCAACTGTGCCTTCCAACTATATACACCAATGACATAGAACACCCTACCGGACCAGTTAAGAAACATCACAGGCCTTGCCACTTTCAGGAAACACCTGAAGACACGCATCTGTTCACAGAACATTTCAGCCCCACCACATAGCCTTTCCCCGGAAGAAATATACCAAAAAGATGACCGCTGTGAATAGTCCACATCTGTATAAACTTATGGGATCATAACTAATCAGTCGCATGTTTATATAGTTTAAACTCCTCCTACTATACTATACTATTTTCCCTATTGTTTCAGTGTACAATCACTTATTGTTCACTTATTCCGCCTTGACCTGGTGAAAGGCGTTATATAAATACAGCTAAATAAAATAATAAAATAAATAGAGTAATTACAATCATATTTTGAAACACCCCCCTCCTCTTTCCTCCCCCCAAAAGAAATGGCAGAAGTGTATACCAGAATACTGAACTCAAAGTATGAAGAAAACATCAGATACTAGTCAGGTGCATATCCAAGGATCTCCAGATTCTATCTTACTAATACAATTAGAGGATACTGAAACAGCACCTTCCAATTTTTTTAGTTATACAAATCGCATGCCACCAAAAGGAAACATTTAGAAAAGATGCATCTTTCCAATTACGCAAAATATGTTGTACAGCAATTGATATTCCTATTTATGATTTGGTAGACGTATGAAATACCAACAAATAGCTTTAGCTCACTGGTTAGAGTTTTCACATTTCAGATCTGTTCTGGGATGATATTCTCCTCTGTGCATGCTGCTTAGTAGTGCATGCTTCTCAGTAGTACATGATGAGCAACGTAGTGTCTTTTGGCCATTGGATAGGGTTGCCAAGTCATAACCTTTTGTAGAAGAATATTGCTCACTGACAAGAGATCATCCTATATTAAGATTTCCTGTGAGTGCCCAGAAGCATGTTGCATAATGTTGGACATTGCACCTTGGTCCTGTTCTCTCCTCATTCAACAAAAACATCTAAAATGGTGACGACCCAAGTTTTAGGCGTAAAGTTGTAACAGCTTTTTAGAAGGATGGATTTAATATGCTCTAGAGAGGTTAAACAAATGCTGAGAGTTGTGCATTTGATATTTGGATATAACCTGACTCATTGGTATAAGATTTGATACAGACTTTACAGATTCTCATACCTTGTGTTTTCTTACCTAGATGTAATCATGATGGGTGTGGAAAATGCTTTATATCACCTAGCAGACTGAAACGCCATGAGAAGGTGCATGAAGGTATCTATATATATATATATATATATATTTTTTTTTTTTGTATTTCTATTTATTAGAGTTTTTAAAGTTTACAACCCCCCCATATAGAATGTAAATACAACATATTTTTCATTATGCAGATTCACCACCCTCCTCCCACCAGCTGATACTTTATGGACAGTGTATATTGTATACTTCAAACATCACATGCAGAAACATGTTGTGTGGACATCATCTTATAGCCTATATTGGTACAGAATTTTGTAACTGGCCTCCACACCTTGCTGCACCACAATAGCATTCGTCGTCTTAGCAGTTTCAGCTCCATATCTAGCTGTTACACATACCATATTCCACGAAATGTGGAAAATGATTAGAGCGCTGCTTCCTATTCTGAAGAATGATCTTTCAATGCAAGTGACCTAAATATCAAATAACTTGTTGCTAGTGGGGCTTAGCGGCAATTTCAGTGTAGAAGAGTGCCCAAAAACCACCGCAGCAAAGACCTGACATGTCAGCCCCACTGTCCTCGAAATACACTTCCGTACTGATAGCCAAAATTCAGCAATGATTAAGACAATTTACAGACATATGGACAAAGGTACCTATATCTCCCAGAGAAAAATGACATTTACTGGTAATCTCCTAGTTGATCTGATGCACTTAAACAGGGGTCCAAGTTACCTTATGCATAATGAAATACAAAGATTGAAGTCTAATGGCTGAAGCCATCAACTTATTTGATTTACTCCTACCACCCCCCCCCCCCCAAATAAAAAAAAGAACAGAACTTCCCCTGCTTTTCAAAAATCTGTAACCCAAGGTCACTTTGCCAGCTCTTTACACAAGGAGGCATTCACGCTGGGAAAATGAACCCTTGATAACCGATAGAACCTTGAGGCCAAGTGTCCACCATCTTTGAAACCCTGACAACATGCTAAGGCACTGGGAACTTCAGAAACTCTTTTAGACTTTGGGCTCCATATCTGGAGGATGGGCCTAAGTTGCAAATATTGGGGGGAAAAAATAGGTATCATCCATACCATACCAGAGGACAGCATTGACTTTTTTCCCCTCTGTGCTTCCTTAATAAGTGAAACACCTTTCTGCCACCCACAAGATCGCCTCTCTCCCAATCTGCAGGCATGGATTTAACAAAGGTAATTTTTAATTGCGTCATTGTGAGCAGTATTTTGGAGCATTGGCGGTCATCTCTAGTCTCCCAAGCAGGTTTGGGTTTTCAGGATATCCTCAGCAGAGATCATGTTATGCTTGTGCATATTTAGGAAGTAATTTTAGAAAACTTGTTACAGCATTTATAAGTGCACATTCCCTGTATGTATATATAGGAATTCTAGAAAGCTGCTGTTTGCACGTTTAGGCTTGAAGCACACACAGTCTGGAAGAGGGGGTGTTGTGGACATGGTTTGAGCAGGCCCGCAAAGTATGTATATATTTCTGATTTACACTGGCAATACATAACAAATCTGGATGTCTGCATTTATACTTCAAGGTAGACGTGTCGGCTAACAAGCATGTTTGGAGCTGGGGTTTGTAGCAGTGAGTGAGGGGGCAAATGTGCTTACTTCTGTGATGGTAAAACCCATCTCAGAATTTTGTATATTTTTCATTTAGCTCCTGAATTGGCTCTTCCTGGATGTCCAGCTGTATGAAATCTGCCATTTATACTTGTAAATACCAATGCTTGCACATGCAGAACACGGAGTGACGCTGCTCTATTTTTGAAGGTGTTACTTTTTAAAATAGCTGCTCCCACTGCGTGTGCCACTAAACACTCTTGTATTTCCTGTGACTTTATAGGTGTGTTACAGATGTTCCACATTCAGCAAATGTTCTTTAAAATGCCTTGCAAATTTGTAAGCATTTCGCTCTGGATGTGCCTTTATCTACCTCCATGCCCTATGGAAAATCAGGCTTTTTCTCACTGCTTTAGTGTATTTAACAGAGGGTGTGATCTCAAATTTTTAGTTAAACTAAACAACCAGGTTAACCGTGTGTGTGTGTGTGTTTCCCTTAATCAGGCTGAGGGATGTATATAGAAACTTAGAAGGGGTGTCAAATTTTAGCCCTCAAGGGCTGCAAATCAGTCAGGTTTTCAGGATATCCCTAATAATTGGATTTATTTACATGCACTGCCTCATTATATTCAAATATCTCATCTCATGCATATTCATGAAGGCTATGCTGGAAACCTGATTTGGTTTGCAGTCTTTCACCCCTGTTTTAGAGGATATGTGTATTTTGCCATAACTAGAATCTATGGGACCAATATTGAAAGGCCTTAGCTGGCCGGCCAACGGGAGGCAGGCCTGCTGGACAAGGGAACAGACCATGATATTCAGTGCAGCTTTCCCGATTTAATGCTGTGGAATATCTTCACAGACCTCTCCATACTGGCTGGTTAGTGCAGGGATAGTCCGTGGGTGGAGCGAGAACAGTACTGGCCTCTGTCCAGACAACTTAAGCCACATGAAAAGCTGGTCTAAAGTTGCAGTCGAGACTAGGGCCAACTGAAAATCACAGATAAGTGTTGCACTTACTCCCCTAGCTCTACCGAGCCTGGATATTCGGTGGCAGCTCCTATCTGGATACTACCCACTGAATATCCCCTTGATATTTAAGTGCCACTGCTGACTGTCATGGTGTGTTTAAATATTGGCATTTTTTAATATCTGCCCCTATTTGTATAAAGCAGGAGTTCTCGATCCAGTCCTTCAGACACACCAGGCTAGTCAGGTTTTCAGTATGTGCATACAAATCATTTGACAGGATATCTTGAAGACCTCCATGGCCAGGTATGTCCCAAGAACTGACTTGAGAAACATTGGCATAAACAAAGTCCTTCAATAAAACTGGGCTTTTTAGCACATGCTTGCTGTTACATGCCAGGTAAAGTGAGTAAATCTTTGCTGACATTATTCCTCATTTTCTTAGTGCTATACACATCCATTGGCAAATGTTATAAAACTTATCACTTTAGTTGCTATATTTCTAGCTTGAAGCAAAGTGAAAAGGTCTTGTTTCTGAGCATCTTGTATACTATCTTAATTTTATTTATTCATCGTGAACAAGCAGGAATAAGCCTTTGTGTATGGGTGATGTCCCTGGTGGAACCCTGTGCAGGAATGCTCCCCAGCTTCTATTGGAAACTTTTGGAAGGCTCTGCTGTGCCTGTGTGCCTCCTTCCTGCCAGCCATCGCAGCAACATGATGCCTCAGTTTTTCATTTTCCACGGAGCCTCACGGACACGTTCCAGTCTTCCTCTGCTTGGTAAACTCTCCTTCTCCCCTGCGGGGGTGTTTTGTGCTCATTTTGTCCCTTTTTGCTTTTTTACTTTTCACTTTGCCTGTCTATTGCGGTTTCTCTTGTTTTGTTTTGTTTTTTGGGGGGGTTCCTGCCTCGATTCATTTTTTTTTTTCTCTTTGCTGCTACTGCTTCTTGGCCCAGTCTGGCCTCTCCAAAATCAGCCCTTTGACTTGGCTGCGGCTAGTTTTCCGAACGCCATGTCCCAGAAACGCATCAACGGGTTTAAGAAGTGTTCCAAGTACTCTAGGCCCATATCTGCCATGGATATCCATAACTGGTGCCTGGGACCTGATCCATCAGCCCTCTTCTTGTAATTTGTGTTTGCAGATGACAGGAAAGGGACTCAAGAGTCGAGAGAAGCAGCGCAAAGCACTTTTTGATGCTCAAATGTCCGATCCATCGCTTTCAGCAAAGGCTACATCAGTCTCAATGGCTTCAAAGGCTGCATTGGATGCTGGCAGTGCATAGACATCAAGGAGCTCTTGAGCTCAATCGGAGCTGAGCATCAGCCATCAATTGAGCCCCACTTGAAAACAAGGAAGAATTTGGCCTCCTCTTCAAAGTCGAGGAGTGACCACGGCAAACATTAGGTGAAGATTGCATCAGTGTCGGAGCCCTTTGAGGCAAGGCATTGAGAGTGATGGGGTGGGGGTGGGGGTCTGTGTGAGCACCCCTCAAAGGTGCCATGAAGGGAGGAGAGCTTATCATCCAAGACATTGGAGGGGCACTGACCAGCCAAGACCCAGCTGCCAATACCCCTGTACGCATACAGGATACATCAGTCAAAGTTCCTCAGGCCCTGCAGCCTTTAGAATCAGCAGTCCTAGAGAAGCGCCTTTTGCATGTGCTTCTGGAATGCATCGTTGCACTGCCAGCGATGCAACATGCCGGGACCTTGACATCGACTGCATTGACATTGGCCACTGTGCAGCTGTTCTGGAGACGCGTGCATTGCCTATGGTAGAGGCATCGACATTAACATCAAAGGACCCCAACACTGGTGCCTGTTCACCCAATATCTCTCTAGTATCTCCTGGGTCCAATGCGCCCTCGACACCTAGGAGGGCGTCTGTGCATCACACTCCAAACAGAGCTCTCAATTGCCTCAAAGCAGGAGAGAGATTCAGGCAGAGACTCGGAGGTACTTTGACTTCCTCTCTGACTCAAGAAGGCTGGGTCATTGATGTGGAATCAAAAGGTGGATCCTTAGAGCTCCCGTCTGACCCTTCTCTGCCTCATGAGCAGTGCAAGTTCCTTCCTGAGGACATGACCTTCCAGGAGTTGATGAGCCCAGGGTAGAGGAGATGGAAATCCTACAGTACTCCTTAGTCCCTAAGGAAACATTGACAGTGCCGTGCACCATATCCTGCAGGGAGTGTAGACAATGTGAATGTGGGAGAACCCCCCTCTCCCTCTCTGTACCCTCCTGTTAGTAGATGGCTGGATTCTATGTACAGAGTTCGAAAGGCTCCTGGGTTCAAGAAGCCTCAGCTTCCTCACCATTCCATGCTGGTTGAATCTGCCCTGAGTACCAAGACTCATTCCTCTGTGCCCCCAGGAAGGGAGACTCAGATGCTGGATTCTTTTGGGAGGCAGTGTTTCCAGAGTTCCATGTTCATCACCCGAGTGCCTCTTGCAAACTCTACAAGGGCATGTTCTTGAAGGATGACATGTGACCTAGCTGACCTGGCATGGTTACTGCCCCCTGAGAAATTGGAGCATTATTGTGCCCTAGTGGCCCATGGCAAGGATTATTCCAAGTTCATGGTGCGGGCTACCTATGACACTTGAGACTGCATCCAGGAATGCTGCCATAGGCATTTGCACCCATAGACTCAACTGGCTACAATCATTGTTCTGCACAGACTGCTCCATATTCAATCTGGTGAATGTCCCATGCTGGGGAGAAAATCTCTTCAGCAAGCAAGTTGAGGAGAGTGCTGGCTTCATAGAAAAGCACTCTAAAACAATCAACCCAACAGTGAAACACTGTATCACAAAGTAAAATAAAACGGTTACCCTCCAAAAGTGTCGGAGAATACTTTGTGAAAAAAAAGGACCTGTAAATAAGTCTTGCTGCATATATAATGTTCAACATTGCAAGAAAATCTCCTCATATATCTGTCATTGGTCCATACTCGCAACAGTGATTAATTTGTAATGCATATAAAAGTCTAAAAGTACTTAGCTGACCAGTGAGCTCCTAAAGGACTTCCAGATCTCAAAGGCCACTTGAGGTTTGCCTTCAAAAGTTTTTTTATTCAGGCTGTTTCAGGAGAGTCCAAGTGGCCAGAGGGTAACCGCCAAAGAAATAAACTCCTCAGCATCTAGGAGCTATTTAAAAGGAGTCTAGGGTATACAAACATGCTGATGTCACACAGCTGAAAACCATTCCATTTTTTCATTGTGTGCAACCTGAATATCCAGCGCTGTTCTAGGCGTGTCAAAACATTGTTCCTTTATTACCTTGCATATCTTCAGGAATGCAGTCAATCACTGACTGTTTGGTGGGAACTCAAACCATGAGGGCTGTTGTTAATCTTGATTTTATGTTCAGTAAGACTAATCTTAACTATCATGCACATTCTTCCAATATATGTCTTGTTGAAAGGGCAAAAAACAATAATATATATTACCTACATAGTGCGACAATTCATTTTATGTAAGAGGCGGTATTCCTTGCCAGATCTAGGTTCGGACCATCTGTCTGCAGTATACAATGTGGCACACATCCATGCAGTGTCTGCAGGGGGAATGACCAATGATCCCAAGTTCAGGTGGCTTGAACCTACCAAAGTCCAAACGTACCATCTAATTGCGTGTGTGTTTTCCCTCTTATATATGCTATACAGGGACCATCTTTGAATTCAGGATGTAATACAAGAACATGCCGATGAATGTATATACTCTGCACCAATTTTGATGCACCCTCAGAGTAACTAACAGCATACACTTGTTTGTCCATAGTAGAATGCTGTTCTTTGGTAAGTAGTAAGGACCTGTTAGCATATAATCTTAAATACACTGCTTTGATACGTCATGTATATCCTCTTTCCAAAAAAACATTTGAAAAGTCCTTTGGCTTGAACTTTAATTTCATCACTGTCTGAGCAAATTTGTCTCACGTGAAGGAATTGGCTTATAGGTAAAGCCTTCTTCAATTTGATCGGGTGACTCTTAAATTGTAGCAATGCATTATTATCCACTAGCTTCCGATAACAGTGTGGTAGATAATTAAACATTCTGATTGAATAAGAACACATCCAAAAATGGTATTTGAATCCTAGAATAAAATAGTGAAACCCAAATAATTGTTCTGTGTGTTTAGCCATTGTGTAAATCGTTACAACTCTATTTCCATACCCCCCCCCCCCCCATCACAAAAGTTATTATCGATAAACTAATACCATGCTAAAATGGGGGGGGGGTTCCAGTTAGAAGTGTACACAAAAACATTCTTTGAAAGCTGCAATATAAAGATTTGGCTACACTGGGGGCCACTGTGGCCCCCATAGCTACACCATGTATCTGAGGATAAAATTGGTCCTAGAACCGAAAGTAATTTTTGGTTAGCCTAAACCGTGCCAGTGACTGCAAAAAATGCAGTAGGTACTCTCTCTGGAGCAGGGACCGCTTGCATAAATCGGTGTTCAACTAATAGAAGAGCTGCTTTAGAACAAAGCTGGATTTTCAGGTTTGATTGCATACAGCCAAATGGCCTTAATGAAGAAATGGTATGGTTTTCAACTGTGTGACGTCGGCACGTTTGTATAACCTGGGTTCTTTTAAATAGACTCCTCAGCGTCTAGGAACTATTTCCTTGGCAGTTACCCTCTGACCACTTGTGGACTCTCCGGACGCAGCCTGAATAATTTTTTTGAAGGCGAAACTCAACTCTAGTTTATTTCCATGGTGGCCTTTGACATCTGGAAACTCTTTAGGAGCTCACTAGTCAGCTAAATTTTAGATTTTTGTATGCATTTGAAATTTAAATAACCACCTCATCTCTGTCATTGGTCCATACTCACAAAAGCGATTTTTGCAATGTTGAGATATATATGCATGCGGCAAGACTCCCTTTACTGAGGTCCCTCTTTTTTATTTATCCCAAAGAAGGTATTCTGTGATGTTGTGTCTTTGAGAGTAACTTTGTTTCATTTTACTTTATTGTGATAGTGTTTCACTGTTCGGTTCATAGAGAATCAGCACATCACTCACCTGGCTCTCCAGGTGTGTCAGAGAACGCCTTCTACTGGAAGAGATACCAGGGCATGCAGCCCAAAAGAAGATCTACCACCCAAGTAGGTGTAGGTACTACCCCGCACTCCAGACCTCCCAGCCCAAGCAGGCTCCTCGCCAACAGCAGTGGCAAGAAAAGCCCCAGAAGGCCCAACCAGCTTCTCGGCCAAAACTGGGGGAAGAGTTTTTGACTGGTTCCTTCGGAGCATAGCCACACTTCCATTGATATGACTGGGAACCATTTGCTCGGAGGACGGCTAACTCTGTTTGCCCACAGGTGGTCCCTCAAACTCATGGGTCCTGCAGATTGTCCAAAGCGGTTTCAAATTACACCTTTTGAACTACCACCGAACTGTCCCCTGAGGGTGCATCATCTTGACCCTCTGCATCTGGAACTGCTTCAGAGAGAAATCACTGCCCTCTTGTTAGATCTCACGATCGAGCTTGTGTCACCAGAGCAAAGAGGTCAGGGGTTTTATTCCAAGTTCTTCTGGTCCCCAAGAAAACAGGGGGATACCGTCCCATTCTAGACCTCTGATCTGAACAAGTTCTTAGCAAGAGAAAAGTTCAAAATGATTTTTCTGGGTACCTTGCTTTCTTACCTGCAAAAAGGAGATTTGCTATGCTCCCTGAATCTGAAGGACACGTTCACCCATATACAGATACTTTCTGTGAGCGGAATGTATCTCAGATTCATTTTGGGTGGATGACACTTCCAGTACAGGTATTGCTGTTTTGGCCTGGTCTCAGCGCCTCGTGTTTTCACAAAATGCCTTGTGGTACTAGCTGCTTACCTTCAGCCATTGGGGGTGTTTGTCTTCCCCTAATATGGATGATTGGTTGATCAAGAGTAACACTCCAGGATGAGTTTGAGAATCAACACATGATTGACCATTCAGGTGTAGAAACTACCGGGGTGGGTTATAAATTGCCTGGCAGCCTGCCCAACAGTTGGAGTTCATAGGGGCCCTGCTCAACAGAACTCAGACGACAACCTTACTGCTGCACGACTGACTTCTTAGATTAATAGTTCTGTTGTGGAAGAATGGCTCACAGGATTTTGACTCTGCTAGGCCACATGGCCTCTACAATGCATGCCTCCAGATGAAGCAAGCTCAGTGGATTCTGAGGACTCAATGGGCCCAAGCCACAGTTCGTCCCGGGGACAGTCTTTGTGTCACCGCCCCTCTCGTTCAGTCACTGCACTGGTGGAAAGTCCACTACAATTTGCTCAAAGGTCTTCCTTTCCAGATTGCTTCACCTCAAAAGGTTCTGATGACTGACACTTCCAAGCTGGGGTGGGGGGCTTATCTCATGGGGTTGCACACTCCAGGGTGATTGGTCCATCCAAGAAAGCCTTTATCAGATCAACGTCTTGGAGCTATGAGTGGTGGCGAATGCTTTAAGGATTTCCAAGATCGACTGACCAAACAAATTGTTATGGTACAGACAGACAATCAAGTCACCATGTTCTATATCAGCAAGCAGGGAGGAACGGGCTCGTACCTCCTATGTTGGAAAGCAGTCAAGTTGTAGAAGTTTGCCATCACTCATGGGATGGACTTTGGAGTTGCATACCTGCCAGGCGAGCAGAACACCGTCAGACTGAATTGGATTCTTCAGCTGCATGAGTGGATGCTGGACAGGGGAGTTGCAACTCAAATTTTTCGAGAGTGGGGCACTCCCTCAATAGATCTGCAAAATGCCCAGGTGGATCAGTTTTGCTCCAGAATAAGATCACACAACAGATTAGTGTTAGACACTTTCCTCCTTCGTTAGGGGGAGGGTCTTCTGTATGCTTATCGCCCAATACCTCTCCTGAAGCTCAGAACAGATGGTGGCACGTTGATTCTCATTACCCACTACTGGCCTAGACAGCCTTGGTTTCCCCTCCTGCTGCAGCTCTCCAGTCTGAGCCGCTATAGCTTGGCCACGTGCCCGATCTAATAACGCAGGAGGACAGGACGATGTTGCACACCAACATCCAGTTCTTGGCCCTCACGGCATGGATGTTGAGAGGCTAATGTTGTCTCTACTCAACCTGTCAGATGGTGTAATCGAGGTCCTTTTCGCCTCCAGGAGGGCCTCTACGAGAGTCTTACTCTTGCAAATGGAAGAGGTTTGCTGTCTGGTGTGAGAGCCAGACCCTAGATCCTTTCATCTGTTCCACTCAAAAGCTGCTTGAGTATCTGCTACATCTCTCTGAGTCTGGACTTGTCCAACTCTGTCAGAGTCCACCGCTGTGCAATTGGTATTTACCGTCGAGGTATAGAGGGCAAGTCCATCTCTGTGCAGCCTTTAATTGTTCGCTTTATGTGAGGCTTGCTTTTCTGAAGCCTCCCTACAAGCTTCCCATAGTGTCTTGGGGATTTCAATGTGATTCTTGAGCAGTTCATGAAAGCTCCCTTTTTGAGCTACTCTGTTTCTGTCCTCTGAGGTTCTTGACCTGGAAGGTATTGTTTCTGGTGGTGGTTGCTTCAGCACGCAGATTGAGCAAGCTTCAGGCCCTAGCGGTTCATCCACCTTACTCCAAATTCCACCATAATAAAGTAGTCCTTCGCACTCATCCTAAATTCCTTCCAAAAGTAGTATCGGATTTCTACCTTAATCAGTCGGTGGTTCTTCCAACATTTTCCCACGACCTCATGCACATAGAGGGGAAGCTGTGCTGCACATGTTGGACTGCAAGCAAGTCTTGGTCTTCTACTGGGAACGGACAAAGGCCCATAAACAATCCATCCAGCTTTTTTATTTCTTTTCATCCTAGTAAGCTAGGGGCTACCGTTTCCAAATGCCCTCTTTCAATTTTGGCTGACAGAGTGCATCTCTTTCGCTTATGCCCAGGCAGGCCTGAGCCTTGATGGTCATGTCACATCTCACTGTGTCACAGCTATGGCTGCATCAGTGGCCATCTCATGCTTGGTCTCCATGGAAGAGATCTGCAGGGCTGCAATGTGGTCTTCAGTCCATACATTCACATCTCACTACTGCCAAGATGGGGATTTCTGAGGTGACAGCAACTGGCCAATCTGTACTCTGGAATCTGTTTTGGGGATTAGAATCAAATTCCATCCACACTAGGCCCATTCTATTCTGTCTAGGCTTCCACCCCATACCACCCACCCCCAAAAAAGAAAAAGGGAAGAGAGAAATTCTCCTCCTATTTTTTTACATAATTGGTTGAGTTCTGACCTCTTGCATTTCACAATTGAGTTTGCCCCGTTTTGGGCTTCTCGGTGGCTACCTCTGTTTTTGGTAGCCTATAACTTGGGAGTCTCATTTGTGAGGACTCGTTCCTGCTTGTCCATGGAGAAAAGATAATTACCTGTAGCAGGTGTTCTCTGGAGACATCAGGAATAAGTCCTCGCGACCCTCCCACTTCCCTGAGGAGTTGTCCTCTGCTGTGTAATCACTGAGACATCATGATGCCACCGCAGCAGGTGAGAAGGAGGCACGATGGAGCCTCCTAAAAGCTTCCAAAGGAAGCTTGGGAGCATTTTCATGTGGGGTTCCATTTGGGATATCATCCATATGTGAGGACCTTTCCTGCTGTCCACGGAGAACACCTGCTACAGGTGAGTAACTAACTAACTACCTTTTTCCCTTTAATTCTGTATTTCCTTCTGCTTTAGCTCTGACTTCACCTGAAACAATTTATTTTAATAGGTTATCCATGCAAAAAAGACAACTGCTTATTTGTTGGTATAACATGGACAGAATATTTGAAGCATGTGAAAAGCAATCATGCAGGTAAGTCCAAAATGTGCTCATTTATTGCTGAATCTTGTATCATCTAACGGGGAAGGAAAGAGACCTAGAATGATTGTGGAGCAGATGAAAGTAGAAAATGTTATGTTGCAGCCATCAAAAAGGCTTCTAGAATGTCACATGAAATTCATTCATTCAAAGTTGAGCCATTCCTAGACTACTGTTTTGGTTATGTTTGTTTAAATGTCTTTATTGCAAATATCCAAAGGAACATGAAATTGTAACAAATAACCAATCTTGGCCAAATCCTCTAAAGTACAAAAATGACGATAATTTTAACCAGTCATTCTGCATACCAATCTTATTTTGTTTCTATTTTTAAATCCTGCGCCGCCTCCTTGGAGTCCTGTTCCCCAGGACTCCAGAGCACTCTAAAATCCATTTGATTCTTATGGGCACCCCAAGAAAAAAAACTCTGGATTCCCCCTTGTCCACCCCCACTATTCCTTCCGCATCAAACACTCAAAACGCTCCACAAAACTACCTGGACCAATTTTTCTTCCTCATTAACACTCTTGCCACCATATGATCATTATCTGCTCCAGTGGGGAGGAGGGGGGGGGGGTGTAAAATCCTCCAGACCTCCAAGAAGTCAAAATGCACCACTTGCACACCAGGACAACGCCCTAACTGGAATAAATCACACAATTCTATAAAATTCATTCCCACATCATGTGCTGGATATTAAAAATTACATAGGACCAATTCCTGCCCCTGAAATGTCCCCTGTACAGGTTCATAACCCCCCTTCTGGGTCTGTCACCACATAAGTCATCTGAGCTACCAAAATTTTTTTAAGTAAAAGAATGGCGTGCCTCCCCTCCCCCAGTTCATCTTAGCTGATGCTCCAAACAACTTCCCCACCTATCATCTCTGCAACTTAAATGCTCTATAGCTGTGAGACGTTTCCTGCAACATGGCAATACTAATCTTGCTCTTCAGAGTCTGCAAGCTCTTTTACCATTTAATGGGGAGAACAGCCCCACTGCATTCCAGGTAATATAGTGAAAGGAATTAGTCATGGCTACTTCCAGAAAGCAGATACAAATATGTATTTATATATATTTTATTTTTTTAACAGGCTTTTTTTTATACTGCTTTATCATTTCAGTCAAAGCGGTTTACATTTTAACTTAAACTTGGTAATGTACATTAAACAGGGACATTGTTAATCCTCCATTGCCTCAGAAAGATCCAAGTTAAAATCAAACCCTGGTCTCTTGGTTCCCAATACACAAACAAGTAAAGTATTGTTTTCCCCACCCCCCATCAGCCAGGGTCCCAATATACTTCAGTTGTAGCAAGGTAAAAGCAAAGGGCTTAGTCTGCCAGCCAGAGGGAAAATCCACATTCTTTTG
The DNA here is from genome assembly GCA_033557465.1 of Ichthyophis bannanicus. Lineage (NCBI taxonomy): Eukaryota > Metazoa > Chordata > Amphibia > Gymnophiona > Ichthyophiidae > Ichthyophis > Ichthyophis bannanicus. The sequence continues at coordinate 260,520,837 of CM066035.1, forward strand.
TATGGGCAAAATCGAACATCAGTAGATTCTGACCAAAAGGATGGCATCAGTAATATATTGCCTTCAGGAGAAGTAAAATATGACAGAAGCATAAAGCGCAATCGCTTAGGGGTCTTATCAACCGGGGCATGTAGTAAATAAACCAGATGGAAAGGGTAAAAATACCCTTACTCATTCTCATCTGGGGTATAATATGTTGAGGGGCCTAACAAGTCTCGCAAACATCAGGTCAAGCAGGCCCAGTTATTCAACTGCAAGTCCAGCAAACCCTTATTGTGCTTCCAGTCCCCAAGCAACATAGACTGCGATCTTTGCCTTCCTGCCTCCCCAACAAAAAGCCAACCTAATTGGGAGTGCCTTCAGATCTTTCTTCATTCTCAAGGTCAGCATTTTCAATGGGTAAAACCATTTTGGAAATATTATTCTTAAAGAGATTACTTCATCCCATTAAGGACAATGGAAAAGTATGCCATAAGGTGAATGTTGTACAGGACTGTGCTAGCAGAGAGGCAAGGTTTTATATTTAATAAGAAAATATTAGTAAGGGCTTGATAACGAGAAGGATACAATGTAGAATAGGTAAATAAACAGTAAAGTTGGAGATGCTCATAACATTTTTTTTTTCTCCGGAAACAAGCAGAAAGTCAGTCCTCGCATATGGGTGATGTCTGCACCGATGGAGCCCTCGTAGGATCATCTCCCCAGCTTTCAAAGAAAGCCTTTTGGATATGCCATTACGCATGTGTGGTCCCCTTCCTGCCCAAGGGTGCCATCTTGCTCAGTCTCCTTTTTTCCGCAGAGCCCTTCAGACATCGTGTCTTTCCCCCAGAAAAAGCAGATTTTTTTTTTCTTAACTAGTCTCTGGTATCACACTGATACTCTTTCCACCTACCAATCTTGGTGCCTCGGCTTTGAGTTTGGTTCCTTTTTGTGTGTATGTTCTTTTTGGGCGCCTTCGTGCCTTTTTTCCCTGCTGGCAGCTCAAAGGGTCTTCGACCTCGCAGGGGTCCTTTTTTCCCCTATGGCTACCAGTGGTTACAAAAAGTGTGATCGGTGTGCTAAGCTCATGTCCTTAACTGACACACACAACTGCTGTCTCTGTTGCCTCGGGCCAAACCATGACCTGGCAGCCTGGAGCTTATGCAAACACATGTCTACAAAGGCCCTGAAGAGTCGCCAGCAGCAGCATGATAGGTTTTTCCCCGACTCCCTGATGCCTCTGAAGGCCAGGGTCTCGTATAAGGCACTGACATCCCGGGAGGAGTTCTCTGAACCTGCGCACCATCATGGGTCCTCAGAGGGGGGTCCCTCTCGAGGGAACACAAGAGGAAGAAGAAACCATCTAAAGCGGCATCCTTGGATGGCTTCGACGGACAGGGTTTCTCACGGGCTCGGTCCCGCAGTCCCAGGCACCCACCCGAGACTTTGGAGGAGGAGTGGCCGGCAAATATTCCCCCCCCTCCCCGAAGGATCTGGCGGTGGACCGGCCTCAATCCTCGGAGGCTATCTTCGTCGAGGATTCACCTTCGGGGGAACCGGTGTCGGGCCCAAGTCCCTCTATGCCCACACCAAAGTCTGTGGAGCCTTCTGACCTGGAGTCCAGAATGGCAGTCTTGGAGCGCAGCTTGTCTGCCGCCTTGAACCAGCAGCGGGCACTGTTGTCCAGCATGTCAGTTCCTCTGCCCCAACCACCGGGCATTCGATGTCCAAGACTTTCCCGGAGGCCGAGCCAATCCTCTAGGTCCTGCGGTCTTGAGTCGATCCCCGGCCGAGGTTCCACTCGATGGGGCTGCGGTTGTCCTCAATGTCCCCTCTGGGGGCAGACTGTGTGGCCTCGGGCCCTTCGAGGCCTGTGGAGCAGCCTACCCTTGAGTCTTCCTCGGACTACTCCCGAGTGGGAGACAGAGGATGACAAGTCCCTGGATATCCGTCAACACTGTGAAGTTCCCTCAGACTCCCCAGTCCTGAAACCTTGGAGAAGGTCCCTGCTGGAGGTCATGGGATTCTTAGACCTTTATCAAAGACATGTCTAAGGCTCTGGCGTTCCCGACCGAGTCGGAGGAAGACCCTCGGGCTGACGAGCTCATGTTCCACATGTGGGAAACACTGGAATTGGTGCCATAGTGAGCAAGAGGCTCAACTCGATGTATCGAGTCCGCTGGAGCCTTGGCTTCCAGAAGTCACAACTGCCACACCTCCATGGTGGTGGAGTTGGCCATGAGTTGGCTGAAGAGTCAGAAGACGCACTCCTCTGTGCCCCCCCCGGGAGGGAGGCACGCACCTTGGATGTCCTCGGCAGGAAGTGCTACCAGGGCTCAATGCTCATTTGCCATGTCCAGGCCTACCAGCTGTACATGGGCATGTACCTGAGGGATCTGGTGGGGGTGTAGCCCATGGGAGGTCGGCTGTGGGACTTTTACCCTGCCTGTGCCCAAATTACATCTGATCAGTGGGTCCTAGAGGTGGTACAGAACGGCTACTTGCTGAGGTTTGCCAGACCGCTCATGCCAGCCTTCATTCGCTACCCCTGCAAGGTGTGCCAGAAGGCTCAGTGGGGTGCGGGAAATGCCCGAAAGGCTCCTGAGGTTGGAGGCAGTAGTACCTGTGCCCATGGATCATTGTGGCACAGGTCGATACCCCATTTATTTTATAGTTCCAAAGAAGGTTCTTTTTGGCTTATTCTCGATCTCAAGCAGTTGAACAGCTGCCAGTGATCATGACGCGAAAGAGGGGGAGTTCCTGACCTCTTTGGACCTTACAGAAGTGTGCCTGCACGTCCTCATCCAACCAGATCATCACCAGTTTCTGCACTTTGCGGTGCCCATGGGGCACTTCCAGTTTCAAGCGTTTTTTGCCTTTCGGTCTCGCAATAGCCCCACGAACTTTCACTAAAGTGATGGTCGTGGTGGCGGCTACGCTGCCTCGTGAAGGTATACTTGTGCATCCGTACCTCGACGATTAGCTCATTCGAGCAAAATCCAAGCAGGAAAGCGACCAAGTCGAGGCTCGCGTTCTTGAATTCCTGTGGAGTTTCGGTGGGGTCATCAGCATCTTCAAGAGTCACTTGACCCCTTCACAGGACCTAGAGTACCTCATGGCTCACTTTGATACCCACGGCAGCAGTCTTTCTGCTGCAAAAGAGGGCGTGGGCACTGAGAAGGCTAGTCCGACCAGCCACGTGGCGGAACTATCTTCAGCTATTAGGGATCATGGTGGCAGCGATTTAGAACTGGTTCTGTGGGTGCGGGCCCACATGCGGCTCTTGCAGAGAGCCCTGCTGCACCGGTGGTCGCATCAGCAACATCCCCTGTCACACCTGTTGCCCTGTCTGCGGCAGGTTCAGACAGTGCTCAAATGGTGGCTCCGCGACGAGAATCTGGTGGTAGGAGTCCCGTTGGAGTTGCTGCACTGGATTCCCCTAACAACGGATGCCAGCCTCTCAGGCTGGAGAGTCCACTGCGAAGGGCGCATTGCTCAAGGTCAGTGGACCGTGGAAGAGCGGACTTAGCCTATCATTCGGCTGGAAATGAGAGCCATGCTCCTCACATTGCAGGAGTTTCACCCCCTGCTGCACGGAAAGGCAGTACGGGTCTTCTCTGACGACACCACCATGGTAGCATACATCAATTGGCAAGGGGGCACAGGCAGTGTCAGGCTGGAGAGTGAGGCGGAGATTCTGCTGGGATGGGCAGAGACCCATCTGCAGGTGATTTTTGTGGTGCATGTGGCCAGAACAGAGAATGTGACAGCGGGCTACCTCAGTCGAGTGTGCTTGGACCCAGTAGAATGGCAACCGAATCAGGCAGTCTTCAAGCAGATCGTGTGCCGGGGGTGGGGGGGGGGGATTTGATGGCGACCTTTGCATTGGTCAAAGCGAGCAGGTTCTTTAAGCTGGCAGGGAGAGAGAGAATGTCAGAAGGCCTGGATGTGCTCATGCAGCATTGGCCTAGCCAGGGGCTACTCTGAGTCATAGGGCAAGTGATTCAGAGAGTGGAGGCATGCAACGATCTAATCATCCTGATTGTCCCAGATTTGGCTGAGGTACCTGTGGTACGTGGATCTGATTCGGCTGAAGGCGGCCCAACTGTGGAGACTTCAAAGCAGGCCAGATCTGCTGTTTTCAAGGGCCAGTCTTAATGCACCAGGTGGATCGGTTCCTACTTATGGCATGGCTCTTGAGAGAGCTCGGTTGAGGAAGAGGTTATTCCACCTAGGTAATCTCCACGCTTCTTTGGGCCGGGAGGAGGTCCAGGTCGCTAACCTACATTTGAGTATGGAGACTTTATGGGGACTGGTGCGCTGAGAAGGGTTGCAGACCATTGTCGGCGTCGCTTCTACAGGTGTTAGAGTTCCTTTTAGGCAGGGCTCAATAAAGGGCTGGCATGTGGCTCTCTGAGAGTGCAAGCGGTCGTGCTGGCTTGTTATCGGGGCAGGATGCAGGGGGTCTCCTTGGGAGCACACCTGGATGTGACTTGTTTCATGAGGGCAGTTAAGCAGCTCTAACCGCCCTTGAGGTCTATGGTGCCTTCTTGGGACCTTTAATTTGGTGCTTTCGGCTCTGACACGGGAGCCATTCGAGCCATTAGTGGCATTTACCTGAAGGACTTAACTTTGCCACCAAAAATACTGTCTTCAATCTGTTTTTGCCCAAAGGATCTCGGAGCTCCAGGCGTTGTCTATCCTTCTCCAGGGAGAAAGTAGTCCTCAGGCCGGTACCCTCCTTCTTCTTCTTGCTGAAGTTGGTGTCACCGTTTTCAACTGAATAAGCCAGTCACTCTCCCACTGTTGACGGGACTGGCTGAGGACTCGGCGGACCTGCAGTTATGCCTCCTCGATGTCAGGCGACCATTTAAAAAGGTATCTGAAGAGAACATCTTCCTTTCAAAGATCGGATTGGCTGTTTTGTCCTGTTTGGAGGGCCACGCAAGGGGGAGGCAGCTGCGAAAGCCTCCATTTCTAGATGGATTAAAGAAGCGATTGCATCAGCCTATATGTTGTGAGGCAAAGTGGTCCTGCAGGGCCTGCGAACTCATTCCACCAGAGCGCAGGCAGCCTCCTGGGTGGAGTGGAGTTTGGTTCTGCCGGGGGATATCTGTCGGGCGGTTACCTTGTCACTTCATACGTTTGTGAAGCATTAAAGATTGGCTGCGAAGTTCGGATCAGCAGTGCTCCAGGCCGGGCTCGCAGGTCCCTCCCCTTGGATTGGTGGCTTTGTTGCATCCCTGAGGTGCGGGACTGGACTGGAGGGACGATAAGGAAGGTGAAATTTAGGCCTTACCTGCTAATTGGCTTTCCTTGAGGAACTCCAGTCCAGTCCCAGAACCCTCCCATCTGCATTTCTAAAGCACTGTTCGCGACCCCGGGCTTGAAGAATCTCAACTTGGTGGGAGGCCTAGGGCGTTTGAATCGTCAACGTGATGATTGAGGAGACATGCAGGTTCCTGTCTCTGTTTTGGTAAGAAGCCTGTCCCATCCTCAAGGGGTTGGGCAAGCAATGTTTTAGACAAGTAAGCTGCCCTATGTTTGGAGGGGGTGGTGACCAGAGAGGGGGATTCCTGGTTTATTTTTTTTCCTTATGGGGACCCAATATGTTTTTTAGATGTTAACCTCTTTTTTGCCCATTTTCTTAACAGAGACAAATTCCTCTTAGATAACAAAACAGATCTGAGCTTTGGACATGGACATGGTTTGCCTACAGTATCTGATTGTAACTCACCTACTTCTGGCAAGACATGAGCTAAATAATAATAAAAACAAAATACTGACAATGTGTCATGGAATTGAAATATCAAAAAATTTAAAGAACAATTTTCACTCATAGTGTTGTACATGGCCAGAATATGCTATAGGTACAATATCTACAAACACATGTCTATCTCCAAAAACCAGAGCTACTATTGACAGGCAACAGGATTGAAATGTTGGTATTTGTGGAATATTTCAGATTAATATTTTATTCATACACTTTATATGGATTTATGCATTGTCTTCCTATAAGATTTTGTTTGTAATTAGTATGTGTAGTATTGCTTTTATTAATTGTTACCTTTTAGCAGTATATAGTGTGGTGGGGTGGTTGTTGTGGTGGTTGTTGTTGTTGTTGTTTGTTTTGTGGTTTGATTGTCTAAGACAATGACCAAAGAGACTATGACACGTCTAGGCAAACCATGTCCATGTCCAAAGCTCAGATCTGTTTTGTTATCTAAGAGGAATTTGTCTCTGTTAAGAAAATGGGCTTTTACAGTAGCTCAATATTTTGTTCATAGGCATATGTGGCCTTCACAACAGAAATAAACAAATATACGCTTGTTATAAGAATAGAAAAGGAAGGACTACTCTTTCCATTGAGGCTTCCGTTCTACCTTTTCTTATTCCATAGAAATTAGCTGTTGTGACAGCATCTAGATTCAAGAAGATATGATCGAGTGAAGCAGTAAAGAAATAAAAAATAAAAATCTGAGCTGTGTCATCAAAACAGTAAAACTGTAATTGCTTAGGATATTTTCTATAAGTGATAGCTTTCAGAAATGTCAAATACAAAAAGCCTAGGACTGCATAAAAGAGAAACAAAACTGTTAATGCCACAAGTTTAGGAAGTATTCCCCCCTCTTACCTTGATTTGTGAGACCAGACATAATCTTAGCCTGTCTGTTTTCAAAAGCACTTTTTTAAGAGCTTAAAATCATGATGGCTTTACTGATTGCCTTAGTATAAAAATCATGACTCCCTCCTCCCCCCCCCCCCCACCCCCTTGGTCATAAATTAAAAATGAGGAAACATTTTTTAAATTTAGTCTACAACTTACTGTAGTTTCCATCTGTGGGTGGTTGCATTTGAAGTTACTGGCTCTCACTGGGAGGAAGGGACTCTGAAGGGACACTATTTTTTCTTTCATGCTTTTACATTTTTTTTCTTCTCCTTAGCTTACAAGACAAGGAAAGATTTTCATTGAATCTAAAATCCTTGAATATACCTGAATATATGCAGCTTTAACCTCGCTGGAATGAGGGGTAGTTCAGTATGTTTTTAGTTCTGCTAAATTATTTCTCTGTTTTTTGGTTTTTGTTTTTTTCCCCTTCCCTCTCCCCCCTCCACCCAGAGGAGATCGTTTGTCACGTGTGCAGTAAGAAATTAAAACGCAAAGACTTCCTTAAGCAGCATCAGAAAATTCATGCCAAAGAGAGAGACGTTTATTGGTGTCCAAAAGAAGATTGTGAGCGAGCATATTCCACTATTTTTAATCTTCAGAGCCACATCATGTCATTTCACGAGGAGAAACGACCTTATGTTTGTGAAGTTTCTGACTGTGGAAAATCATTTGCTATGAAAGTATGTACATTTTTGAAGCCATACTCCTTGGTTTTTTGTAGTATTTCAAATGTATACAGAACAAACAGTAGTGTCCTGTATCCATTAAATTCTTTTTAGATCATTTTAACACAAGAGCTTTCTGAACTTGCTACAGGATAGATGGATGTCTCAACTCGTTTTGCATTTGAGGATTTTAGCCCAGTCATTTTTTGTTTGTTTTTTTGTTTTTTCTGCCTTGATGTTTGATCTATCTTTGCAGGTAAAAGAGAATCACTTCTTTATCTGTGTTAAATCAGACACTTGCTAGTGGGGAAAATACATAGAAAACTTGGATGCTTGCCAGTAGGACTAGGATAATATCAAAAATCATATCCTTATTACCTCATAAAATGGTAACAGCTATGTGCGGTTGCCAAATTTGGTTACTTACTAGGGCCTTCATAATCAAACTAATAGTTTGTGTGCTACCACAAATATGTTCCACATTTTCTTGATTCACCTATCCCAACGTTTTTAATATACAGAATTAAAAATTTCCAAAACATTTAGTTCCAACACAACCTATGATTAAAATGTGTTATTTCTCCAGGAACAAGCAGAAAGTCAGTCTTCACATATGGGTGATGATGGAGCCCCGCAGAAGCATCTCCCCAGCTTTCAAAGAAAGCCTTTGGGGGATGCCACCATGCATGCGTGGTCCCTTTCCTGCCCAAGGGTGTCCATCTTACTCTCTCCCTTTTTCCGCGGAGCTCTGTAGATGTCCGTCATCTTTCCCCCTGAAAAAAGTTGATTTTTCTTGTGCATTTCCTTCTTCAGTTAGCACATTCCCACTTCCGAGCCCCATTGCCTCAGCTTCGAGTCTCTGTACTATTTTTAGGGGGTTTATTTCTCCAGTTTCGCACCTTTTCTAACCACTGGCCGTGTTAAGGGTCTTTGACCTTGCAGGGGTCCATTTTGCTCCTGTGGCCAGTGAATTCAAAAAGTATAATCAGTGCGCAAAGAACATGTCCTTAACCAATACACACAACTGCTGCCTCTGGTGTCTAGGTGCTTACCATGACCCAGAGGTCTGCGCCCTGTGCAAAAAGATATCCGCTAAAGCCATCCACAGTTGTCGGCAGAAGCAGGATGGCATCTTCCGCAGGACAGATTTAGCCCTGGTGTCACCGGTAATCTCATGCTGTAAGACCCTGCACAGATCCTGGGAGTCTCATAAAGTCCCTGTGGTGCCCGATCAGGTCTGTGGACACGCCAACAAGGGTTCTCTGGAGCGGGAGCACAAGAAGAAGAAGAAATCTTCGAGGACCTCATATTAGGAATTGGGGACACACGGCAAGTCCATGCAAGGTCCTACAGTCCCTGGAGGGCATCCAAGGAGTAAGAGCGGGAGTGACCAGCAGAAGTGCCCAGAACAGATGCAGAGGCCTTCGGCGATGGATCACGGACCCTCGAGGCCTGTCCCATTGAAGACTCCCTCTCTTCACTGACGCCGGACCTGGTCACCACGGTGTCTTCGTTGAAGGCTGCAACTCCTAAGTGGGACGCTTAACATGGAGCAGGAACTTCAGGATAAGCCCAAGAAAAGGTCATCTTCGACGACGCAGGGGGCTCAGGTCCCTATGGAGGTGAGTGCTCTGTTGGAGACGCCAGTCTCTCCGCAAGTGGCGGCCCTGTCGATTCCAGTTCCGTCGGTGCCTTCTGTTGTAGGGGGAGGGACTCTGCCTAGCTTCTCTCCAGACTTTGTTCTCTTGTTACATCAAGCCTATTGTCTGCGACAGCAAGGGGTCGCTGCGGATCTCTCGTGCCTAGGAGCCAGAGGGGCCAATTCCTTGACTGAAAAGGTTGAGGCTTCGATAGGAAAACCAGCAGAGAGAGCTCGGTCTGTTGAGGAATAGCCGGTCTTGTCGGACTGGTTTGATGGCGATGATTTAGAGGATCTGGAAAAGCAGCAGAGGATCTTGAGGAAGGTGAGATTCCAGAGCCTGAGGACCAGGCTCGGATTATTAGAGTATTTCGTAAAGAAGAGCTGCTGGCTTTGATTACGGAGTCCCTTCAGGCTCTTAATCTGGCGGTTGATCAGCTGATGATCTGCTGCCCCTCTGGACCCATGTCAGCACGGTTTCAGGGAGGCCTATGGCGTGGAAACTCTCCTCACCACCCTCTTCAATACCATACTCTCGGGAGTCGATGACATCCGACAAGGGTATGCCCTTATCTTCATGGATATCGCAGCGGCTTTTGACTGTTAGCCACGAGGTCCTCTTGGGACGGCTCGAAGAAAAAGGAATACAGGACGCAGCTCTAAGCTGGTGCAAATCCTACCTGACTAACAGATGGCAGCATGTTAGAACCGGCACCGCAACCTCTGAACCGTTCCAGCAAAAACAAGGTGTGCCTCAGGGATCCTCACTGTCTGCACTGATGTTCAACATATACATGCAGCCCATCTGTACCCTGATTCACTCTTTTAACGTCACCTGCCTGGTATACGCAGATGACGTACTACTATACATGCCATTTGCAACAGACCAGCCAGATTTCTCTCCACTAACAAGCTGCTTCGACGCTGTTGCTAACTGGCTCCATACTCAAAACTTCCGAATAAACCACAATAAGACAGATGTCCTCTTCATCACAAGGAACCAAGGTTTCATCCCTCCAGCTGCCTTAAAGGTGAGGGACGCCGAGCTGATAGCCAAACCCACAATTCGCTACCTAGGGGTCACCTTGGACCAACGGCTGGACATGAAAACCCACATTGGAAACACAGTCAAGGCAATATGCCATAAAGTATGGACACTACGGCATCTATGACCACTACTCGACCCAGATGACTTCCGAACAGTCTATCAAGCCCTCGTAATCCCACATTTTGACTATGCCAATGCAATCCTACATGCGCTCCCACAAGCATCACTGAATCCACTCCAGCTTGCAATGAATGCGGCCACCAGAATTCTATATGGAGCCTAAAGAACGGACCACATTACACCAATCCTAAAAACTCTTCACTGGTTACCAATCCATGACATACTATCTTTCAAGATCCTAGTAATGACCTTCAAGGCCATAAACAACCAACCCTCCACCTCCATTACCAAGCTAATCCACCCCCCCCCCGAACAGATCCAGAAGAACCACAGCTCTCAATACTCTGCTAATTCCAAAGGAAACAATGAAATGCACCCGGGCAACATCCAATAGGGCGTTCATGCTCTATGCACTCAGATGCTGGAATGCCCTCCCTACAGCCATTTGAGCAATCACTGACCTGGCACAATTCAGGAAGGCGCTGAAGCACACCTATTCATAAGACACTACGCAGACGACAGCTCGCAAATAGCCACCCCAATCACCAAGATGGTACTACTCAAGGGACAGCTCACAAACAGCCACCCCAATCACCAAGACCTCTCTAACACCACACCCAGCACGCTAGAGAGCAGCTAGCCTCTTAGGTGCAACTCCATGTAAATATCAGCATGTACAATACTTAGTGTAAATAATTTTGTAGAAAGTTACCCAGTTAGGACCGGGGGCGGAGCCTGATGTCCAGCGGGATGGTCGCATAACGCTGAGGCTCCCGAGAGGCCTACTCAGAATCCTGAATTAACACCTCACTAACTTAGAACTTCTACTCTGATCTTGCCGGGGCACATTGGTGAGATGGCGGGGACCAAACCAACGCGCCTGGAATTTGGTTCTCCAGCGGCTTCTCACGGCAAACGCTCCAAAACTGAACCTCCGTCCCCGCAGAAGGGGCCGGCCTTGTGCGAGGGCCCCGAAATGCAGCAGGAAATCCTCGTAGAGATTAGAGGGGTCAAAAACCTTGTGCAGGCAAACGGTGAAGCACTCCGAGCGCTGCGGGAAGATTTTGGTGTGCTGCAAAGCAAGCTAGAAGGGCTTTCTTCGCGTCAGGACAAAATGGAGAGCATATTGGACTCCCATGCGGCCCGGTTGTCCAAACTCGACAAAGTTGAACGACAGGTGCGGACCTTGCAGAAAGAGGTGGAAGATGGCAATAATAGAGCGCGCCGCAACAACATACGACTCGTGGGCATACCGGAGGGAGCGGAATCGGGAGACATGAAAGAGTTTTTATGCAAAATCCTCCCTTCCCTGCTCCAAATCACCTTTACCAAAGAGTTGGAGATTGATCGCGCTTATCGTGTACCCACAAGCATAACGCTTAACAGGAAGACCCCGCGGCCTATCATTTTTCGATTATTGAGATATCAACACGTGGAGCAAATTCTAAGTGCCTCTCGGGCAAAGGGCCATATGGAGTTTGAGAGCCACAAGATCTCCTTCTATCCCGACTTGGCTAAACCCACGGCCGACCGCCGAAAGCGCTTTCTGGAATTCCGGCCGAGGCTTCAACAACTACAAGCACGCTATGGCCTGATGTATCCGGCCAAGCTCCGAGTCACGCTTCACAATCAGACAAGAACATTTGAGGACCCTGATCTACTAGCGGAGTTTTTGGATTCCAAAGAAGCCGACTTGATGCGCTGACTTCTAGAGTATTCCTGCAAGTCTCCTCATCTCCGCTGTATCTGCCATATTGGATCTGCCGCAGCCTAGCAAAGAGTCTGGCGTGGGCAATCTGTGGCCTTGCTTTTGATGGTATCTGTGACCCGACTCCATCTACCCACAGCAGCCTTGATGAGTATCAGAGACAGTGTTATTATGGACTCTGGTGTTTCTTTTCTTTTTTTTTTTTACATGTCTTTCTATTTCCTCTCTAGGGCCTCCTCCCGCAGACTTTTGGTCGCCATATTCTTTGGGGGTTTGCTTCTTCTCTAGGATACGTTGGTACATACTTTTCAATATGGGGTGTATTACCCAGAATATTCGGTGATTATGACATTGTTGCATAGATTCTGCTTATGTTATGTTATCAAGCGCCCTTACCTAAAATGTCTATTACCGATTGATGGCACCATGTAAGCTTTTCTCATTGAACGTAAAAGGAATCAATAATCCGATAAAACGGAAGAAAATCCTAAGCTACCTCAGTCAGGAAGCAGCGGATCGGATTTTTCTCCAAGAAACGCATTTAAATTCGAAGGAAACTCTTAAACTTAATATTAAACCTTACATGGTGGCCGCCTATTCCCCAGCCGTTTCTAAGAAATGTGGGGTTGCCATACTGGCTAGGAAATCTTTGCATGCTACTGTTCTGGCGACTAGCTCAGATACAGAAGGTAGATGGTCTAGAGTTCACCTCAAGATAGGTAGCCTTGAAGTTACATGTATATGCCTTTACGCTCCTAATGTTGATAACCCTGCCTTTTTTTTTTTTTTTTTTTGCTACCATTGCTCAGTCTGCGCAGGCTTCTGCTAATACTTCACTGATCACAGAGGGGGATTTCAATCTAGTCCTTGATCCCCTGATTGACAAACAGCCGCCTAGGACGAGTGGTCCCCCCAAGAGTCATGCCACGCTTACCTCCCTGATTAAGGATCTTGCTTTAGTTGATCTATGGAGGTTACTACACCCCAATGAGCTTGACTTCACCTTCTTCTCCTTCCCTCTTAAATCTCAGTCTCGCATAGACTTCTTTCTAATCTCAAAACTGCTGGTTCCTCTGGTGGACACTGCAGGGATTCACTCCCAGCATATTTCAGACCATGCTGCCATTTCCTTTCAATTAAACACTACTGTACCCCACTAACTTTTATAAAATAATATGTCTGGGTACAGACACGGACACTTTTAGAGCCCAACCAGCCTGGGAGCGCGAACTGCAAACCACTTTAACCCTTGTGCAATGGAGCGTTTTCTGGAGTAAAGTAGTGCGGGTTTCCCGGTCTGCCTCTGTTACCCAAACTCTCTTCTTCTTTGCACACAGATGCTTTTATACCCCAGAAAAAATAGCCAAATGGAACCCAAATGCTAGGGACCTGTGTTGGTCTTGCCATACTGCTGTGGGAACCTTCGCTCATGTTATTTATGAATGTCCTCAACTGCAGGTCTATTGGGGGCGGGTCTGGGGTCGTATTCAATCTATCTTGCACTTTCATGAACCTCTCTCTTGGAAGGTTGTGGGACTCCGCTCTGCGGCGGAGGTCCCCTCTCTTCCTAAGAAGGGTCGCTTTCTCCTTGATTTCATGCTGGGTATAGCCATATGCTTAATCACGAGGAATTGGAAGGATAGCTCTCGACTTACTGTCAATGAATGGTGGAACCTCGTCTGCTTATATAGTAAATATGAGCAGATACCTAGGAGAGCTATTCCCCATGTCCAACCTCACTCTCGCTTGTCTAAATGGCAGATGCTTAATGATTATGTACAACCTGCTCACTGCTCCAACATGCCTGTATAATACGCACTCATCATGTTTTAGATCACCGTTAGGTTTTGTAACACAATAATGTAAGTACAAGCCCGCCTCGGGAATGTTTAGTTTTCTAGAGAAGAAGCCGGGGGGTGGGGGGTGGTAGGGGTTTATTTTGGTGTATGTATTACACGTTATGTATCTGTCTTTAGCTGTATGTCTTCCTTTCCTTTGTTGTTATAAAACGAAAATAAAGAATTTAAAAAAAAAAGAAAGTTACCCAGTTAGGTCCAAGTTCTATCTCCTGTTTTATTGGAAATACAATGTAGCCCGACTGCATTGTATAAGGTTCTGTTAAATGTAAACCACACTGATGGGAATAGTGCGGTATAGAAAAGACATTAAATAAATAAACTTTTAAATAAAAATCATCCAAGCAGTACGTAAGACACAGGCGGTTTTTCCATTCCACCGTGTGGTCAGGCAGATGATTCAAGATGAGTGGGACCTTCCAGAGTCAGGTCTAAGGGGAGTCCGGTCCATGACTCGACTTTATCCCTTGTCTGATCGGGAGCGGGAGTCCTTTCGTTCTCCCTGCGTAGATGCCGCTGTGTCGGCAGTCACCAAGAAGACGACCATTCCAGTAGAGGGCAGTGCGGTTCTGAAGGATGGACAGGACCGCAAAGTAGATTCCTTGTTAAAACAGGCCTTCAAAGGATCTCACCTCCCCACCGTTCCCTTCGTTCTATCCACGCTAACCGTTTGCTCCTGCCCTCCCCCTCACAGGCTCACCTTGAATCCACCTGCTCTTCTGCCTTTTACTTTCTCGGACCCCGCTTCTGGAATTCGCTTCCCCCGGACCTCCGCCTGGAACTTTCCCTGAAAACCTTTAAGACCCGTTTGAAGACCTACCTTTTCTGTCTCGCATTTGATCTTCCCCCACCTCCCTTCCCTCTCCCCCCCCCCCCTCCATTGATTTTTCTTTTTAAGTCCCTGTTTTTGTTATCTTACCCCTCTCTTTAGCCCTCTCCTTTTCTCCTAATCTATCCTATCATATATTTGGCGTTCTTTTCCTTTTCTTCCCTGTAGCTGTTTTTGCACATTGTACACCACTCTGACGCAATTTGCCTGAGCGGTATATTAAGTCTCCAATAAAGATAAAGTTAATGCCTTATCCCTTCAAGCGTCCATTTGTGGCGCTTGGGTAGCAAGAGTGTGTCTACAATGGTCGCATCGACTGCAGCTTGCTTCAGAGCAGTCGCAAGAAAACATAGCGGACGTAACTAGGCTAGAATCCGGAGCGGCTTACTTGGCAGATCTTCATTATGACCTTATTAGAGGACTGTCCAATAGCATGCCTTTGCTTGTGGCGGCTCAACGTTATCTTTGCTTACGGAATTGGGCAGCTGATAGTTCCTCCAAATCACAACTAAGCAAGCTTCCGTTCAAGGGGAAACTCTTGTTTGGTGAGGACTTGGAGAAGTTGGTCAGGGACTTGGGGGAATCCAAAGGCGGTCATTTGCCGGAGAATAAGCCATGGCCCAGTTGGGCTTCAGCTTCTTCTCGAGGGCAGACACGCGATTTTCGGCATTTTTGAACCTCCCGGCTGGGAAGTTTCCAAAGGGGGAGGTTTGCCTCTCTGGTCAAGCGTTCAGAGGATTTTGAGGAGCGAGCAGAGGTTTCACTAAACCCTCGTCCTCGGGTTTTAAGAAGTCCCAATGAAGCGAGGAGGGCCCAGGCTGCATTCAGCCCATAGGAGAGCGGTTGTGGGAGTTCCTGCCAGCCTGGGTCCAGATAACATCAGACAGTTGGGTATTGGAAGTTATTCAAGAGGGGTATGCTCTCACATTCGCCCGACCGTTAACCGATTCCTTTGTTCTATCTCCATGCAGGGGGCGAAACGAAGCAGTGGCGGAAACGCTTGCTTGGTTATTTCAGCTGAGGGCGGTGGTGCTGGTGCCGCCAGACCAGCTCGGCTGCGGTCGTTACTCTTTATTTCATGGTTCCCAAGAAAGACTGGACCTTTCGTCCTATTCTGGATCTCAAGGGAGTGAACCGTTGCCTGCGGGTGCCTCATTTTCGCATGGAAACGTTGCGATTTGTCATCGTGGCAGTGCGAAAATGAGAGTTCCTGACATCTCTCGACCTCACCGAAGCATATCTTCACATGCCAATCAGAGCGGTCCATCAGCGCTTTCTTCGCTTTGCGGTGCCTCAAGGGCATTTTCAGTTTCAGGCATTACCATTCGGTCTCGCTACAGCGCCTCAATCTTTCACCAAAGTAGTAGTGGCGGCAGCGTTGCGCAAGGAAGGGGTGTTGGTACACCCTTATCTTGACGATTGGTTCATCCGAGCAAAGTCCAGGACAGAAAGCGTACAAGCTACTTCCAGAGTGGTGCAGCTTCTGGAAAGCCTCAGCTGGGAAGTAATGTGGCCAAGAGCCAATTGGTGCCCTCTCAGGTTCTGGAATATTTGGGAGTTTGGTTCGACATTCGAGTGGGATCAGTGTTTGTACCAGAGCATCAAGCCCAAAAACTTAGTAGTTTGGTGCACAGTTTTTTTAAATGCACGGCGCCGACAGCCTGGCAATATCTTCAGGTTCTGGGGACAATGGCAGCCACTCTGGAGGTAGTGCCTTGGGTAAGGGCGCACATGCGACCGTTGCAGAGGTCCTTGCTTCGTCGCTGGTCTCATCAGCAGGACTCTCTGACAAGACACCTTTCCTGCCCAGAGAAGGTCAGGAAGGCCCTTCGTTGGTGGCTTCGTCCGGAAAGTTTAGCCACAGGCATGCCTCTTGAGCAGCCGCAGTGGGTTCCGGTCCTAACCGATGCCAGTCTGTCGGGCTGGGGGGCTCATTGCAGGGGATTGTTCGCACAGGGATGCTGGAGTGCTCAGGAAGCTCAATGGTCGATCAATCGCCTAGAGTTGAGAGCGATTAGCGTTGGCGCTCAGAGAATTCAAAGCCAATCTCCTGGGACAATCAGTCCGAGTCTTGTCGGACAATGCCTCCACAGTAGCGTACGTCAACCGGCAAGGCGGTATGGGCAGCGTGGCTCTGGAAAAGGAAGTGGAGGACTTGTTCAATTGGGTGGAACCTTGACTTCAGGCGCTCTCAATGGAGAGTGGGAACTTCATGCGGAGATCTTCACTCGGAACACATGTGGGGGCCACCCATTATGGATCTGATAGCTACTTGGCGCTCTGCCAAAGTGAGTCGCTTTTACAACAGGAGGCGAGAGGATGTCTGATGGTCTGGATGCCTTGCTGCAACAGTGGCCCACAGAGGGGCTACTGTCTTTCCTCCTTGGGCTCTCATAGTTTGAGTAGTTCAACGCATAGAGTCTCATCGGGGGCACATTTCTCTTAATCGCTCCGGGTTGGCCGCGATGTCCGTGGTACGCCAAATGCCGCAGGTGGATCAATTCTTGCTTACGGCTTGACCATTGAAAGGGCGAGGCTAATGAAAAAGGGCTATTCCGGAGCGGTAATCTCTCTACTTTGCTTTCAGCCAGAAAGAGGTCAACTTCTCTAGCCTATGTGCGTGTCTGGCGTATTTTTGAGGCTTGGTGCGAGGCAAGGAAGTGACATTTGGCATCTGCTTCTATTCTAGAAGTGTTGGCATTTTTGCAAGACGCTTTTGATAAGGGTTTAGCTGCTAGTTTGTTAAAAGAGTCCAACTGGCGGCTATTGCTTGTTATCGTGGTAAGATACAGGGTGCTCCCTTAGGCTCTCACCTGGATGTGTTATGTTTCCTGCAGGCGGTATCCGGTCTTCGTTCTCCGAGAATAGTGGTGATCTCAACTTGGTCTTGGGAGTGTTGACGAAGGAGCCATTTAAACCTTTAGATCACACCTCGTTGAATGATTTGACGTTGAAGGCTGTCTTTCTCGTAGCAATCTGTTCGGCACGACGAATCTTGGAGATGCAGGCTCTCTCTTGTTGAGAGCCTTTTCTTACCTTTTTTCAGGATAAGGTGGTTTTGCGTCTGGTTCCATCCTCTTGCCGAAGGTAGTTTCAGCTTTTCATGTGAGTCAGCCAGTGTCATTGCCCATTTTGCGGGCGGCAGGGAACAGCATCTCTGACCATGCGCTGCGCTTACTAAATGTAAAGAGGGTTCTTCGGCGTTATCTTAAAGTGTCAGAGCCTTTTTGCAAGTCTGGTCGGTTGTTTGTACTCTTTGGAGGGCTGCGTAAGGGCGAAGCGGCAGCTAAGGCCTCCATTTCAAGATGGGTCCGTGAAGCGATTTCTTCAGCTTATATTTTACAGGGTCGTCAGGTTCCTGTAGGTTTGCGGGTGCATTCTACCAGGGCTCGAGCTACTTCTTGGGCAGAGTATACTTTGGTTCCTCCAGTTGAGATTTGCAGGGCAGCTACGTGGTCGTCTTTGCATACTTTCAGTAAGCATTATCGTCTGGACATTCAGGCAGCAGGAGATGCCTGCTTCGGATCGGCGGTTTTGCGTGCCGGTTTGTCGCGTCCCTCCCATTAAGTTACTGCTCTGTTACATCCCAGAGGTGCGGGACACAACTGGAGGGATGATAAGGAAAGAGAAAATAGACTTTACCTGAACTGCAGTCCAGTACCAGATCCCATCTGGATAGACAATTCACAGCCTTTTTAATTGCGATATGTACAGTCGAAGTGGGTGATAATTGCAAGCTTAGTGTGGCTCAAGTTTATTTTAGCCGGCCATTTCTTCCTTTTCTTCTGGAGGCGCGCTGTTGCGTGGCCTCTATCTTTATCGTTCTTCCTGTGTTTTTCAGATCTTCTCCGGCAATGGAGGGAACAGTCTCTTCTGTTAGCCGGAGGTAACAGTTGGATTAGATATTTGGTTAAAGTATTTAGTTAATTGTGCTACTTATTTATTGCTCCTTTAGTTCTGCTTTGTCAATAGGTCACTGGGAGCTGGTGGGAGGTACCAGCAGTATATGTAAGGTGACTTCAAGATTGACATGCCCGGTCTCCAAGCTGTGGGAGGAGGTACACTACCCAGAGGTGCGGGACTGGACTGGAGTTCCTCTCCTTAGGGCATCTCTCAAAGATTTGATTCTCAGAACTGTTTGTTTTTCTTATAGCAATCACTTGTGCATGGTGCCTTTCAGAGCTCCAGGCACTTTCTTGCTGGGATCCTTTTCTATCTTTTCCCCAGAGAAGGTTACCATTTGAATAGTGCCCTCTTCTTTTTTTATTTTGCCTAAGGTCCCTTTTGGATTTTCATTTCAACGAATTGGTTGGTCTTCCTTCTTTTTAAGGAGCATTCTTCCGGTGACAAGAGTCCTTCACCTGTTGGATGTTGGTAGGGCGTTACGCCATTACCTCAAACTCACTAAAACGTTTCCGCTCTCCGATCACTTTTTTTTTTGTCCTGGCTTCTTGTCCACGAAAAGGAGCAGCCGCTTCCAAAGTGACCATTGCATGCTGGATCAAGCAAACCATTGAATCAGCTTATATTTTATTGAACAACCTATGCCCATAGGTCTTTGGGCACATTCTACGCAGGCCCAAGCTACCTCCTGGGCAGAATGCTCTCGGCTAGCTCTGCTAGATATTTGCAAGACAGCCACCTGATCCTCCCTCTCTACTTTTGCACGTCACTATCGCTTAGATGTCCAAGCCTGAGAAGCAGCTTGCTTCAGAGCATCTGTCTTGGCTGCAGCTGTTCTTTCCCTCCCTAGAGTGGTTTATCTATGGTACTCCCCACTAGTCTGGACTGGACTAGCAGGATGTATTTGGAAGGAGACATTTTACTTACCGATTAATTTCCTTTCATGGAATCCTGCTAGATCAGTCCAGGACCTGCACTTTTAAACTGTTTAGTCCATTGCCTAACTCTCTTTATGTATCTGTGACATTTGCTGTACCTCGCCATGTACATACTTCCTTGGCCTGTTCAATTTAGCTTGTTATAAGAGTTATTCGTTTATGAACTAATTTTTGGTAAAGTTTTGTGCTCCCTTGGCTGTTTGAACACCTGCTGCTTGTTATGATTATACTGAAGCTCCCCTTGGAGGATGTGTTTTTATACCAAGGGTGATGTCACAAAGCTTTGGAAATGTTTCTCTGTCTCACCATCTGCTGGCAGGGGGACACAACCCACTAGTCTGGACTGGTCTAACAGGATTCCAGGAAAGGAATTTATCAGTAAGTAAAATTTCTCCTTGAAGCTGCCGTCTCCAGAATTTCACAAAACTCCAAATCAATCAAACTTACCAGAGACTTATGCAGTCAGTGTCTCCTCCCTTCCTGCTGTCATTCCTCTCCCTAAGCACTAAGCATCCTTCTGGCTTTTGCCATCGCCTTTTCTACCTGTTCAACCACCTTAAGATCATCGGATATGATCACCCCTGGGTCACACTCTTCTTTTCTAGATAGGAATACTCCCTGCCCCCGCCCTCCCCCATATTATATTGCTCTTTTTGATTTTTTGCAACCCACTGCATTACCCCGCATTCATTTTTGTCCCTACATATGATTTTCAAGGCTCTATCTTTGATCACGACAGCTACTGATGGCAAACGCTATTTCCAGTCAGTCCTACAGTCCCACAGCATCTGCAAAGGAAATAATGGCTCTCCTTGTCTTCCAAGTATTTTAATTCTTACAGTTCTGCATCTGGAAGAAATCCTCTCTACCACACCTACATCCAGGTGACTTGAGCTCAAATACAAGGTTTGTGCTGCCCTCCAATCAGTAGCTGCGGAAATAGTAATCAAGTGATTCAGGACTTCTAAATTGCAGTTCAGCACCCCACCAGAAAAGGATAAATCTGATATGCTAATTATCAAGATAATAGCCCAACAAGCATTATCATGATCCTGTCCTCCAGCAGACCATTGATCCATCCAATACATCTCCAGGAAAGTCAAACAAATAGCTTTTATAGCTACATCTCGATCTTTAAGAGCGCTTTCCTCCTAATCCATGAATGATGCTTATGAGCAGCATTCTTCATGGCAGCCATACAGTAGCTATTGGTGCACACAGAACAGTATGGCGCTGAGCCTCTGGTCCCCATAAAGATCTCCACGAATATCTCCACAACCACTTAGATGCTTTCTGAATGGACGATAGTCAATCTTCAGTGAAAAAAATCATATGTGGTGTATCAGATCAAGGACCACCATTTCACTTCGTGTGAACTCTACTTCCTGCTGACAGACCACTCTCCCCATTGTTGGAAAAGCCAGCAGCCACTCTGTACAAAATCCTCACCAGCAGTTTTGTCCACACAGGTGCTTATCAGTCCTACTCAAAACCCACCTTTCAGCACCGGCCCCCTTCAGTCTATCATTGGCAAAGACTAAGGGAGCACCAGCAGCAATCCACTTCTGCACTGCTTTCTCAAGAGTGCTCTGAACCTTTGACTGTCCCCTAATAGGAGGAAAGTTCCAGCACTTCTGAGAGCGTGACACTCAATCACCATGGACTAGTAGATGCAGAGGACCACTGCCCAGGGTTATAAGCTCAGTTTTTCAAGTGGCACAATAACAGCAAGCAGTACCTCGGATACTCCCTTCTAGCATGTTGCTGTCCTTGACATCTAACTAGACTCTCCTGTAGGGTTGGGTGGGCTCCATCTTCCCAATAAGGACATGCCATTTTGCTCAGGATTGTTCCTTATTCCCCCCCCCCCCAAAAAAAAAATCGGAAGGCATTTGACCCATCCTCAACCATTAAGCTGTTAACGCATTGTGTGTGCCATCTTACTTCTCTTTTCCAATGATTGATTTGCCTCTGTCTGAAATATACCTTACTCTCCCATCCACCTTAATCGCAGGCAATTTCTGCACTGTACATTCCGGAGCTGCTATTACCAGTATTGGGGACTTCTGTTCATCCTGTTTTGTTTTGTTGGGGTTTTTTCTTCTCAGCAGGGTGTTTATGAAATGCCTTGTGATAGCTGCAACATTCTTTTGCCAGTAAGGAAACTTTGTGTATCCTTATCTTGATTGGCTTTCTATGGGCCATGCGCCACAGGACAATCCACGGCATCCTTCAAGAGACTATTTATGTCCTTCAGAGTGTGGGCATTATCAGCAGGGAGAAATCCTCCCTAGTATCCATGCAAATCGTTCGTTTGATCAGTGTGCTGATGATGAATATGCAGACTGCACACACCACCTGGATGACGGGTTATATTGTCCAAGACTGTATAAAACTCCAAGCGGTGCAGGCACTATGGCCCACACCATCTTCTAGCAGTTAGACCATATGGCTGTCACCATATGTGTCATTACTTTTTATTAAGATACACATGAAGCTGCTCCGGTTGCATATGCAGCTTCACTAGGATCAGCATAGATGGCCTATCTCCTGGATGGTCACCATTTCCACAAGCACAAAGCATGCTGTAGTAACAACCTGCCAGCCTTGCAAGGGCTGTCCTTTCTGATCACCCCAGCCTCACATCACTTTCACAACAGATGACTTTACACATAGCTGGGGAGAATATCTTCTGCACTTAAGCACACATCAACCTGCTCAAGTTTTGGACCATACAGACAGGGTGGATTGGAGTCTTTTTGCCTTTGCCCAGAGGCATCCAAAACTAGCTCACTCCATCCAGGCAGCCATACAAGCAGCCTATTTACTTGGCCACCTTAACCTGATAGAGGACACATTGAGTCTCAGACTCAACCAGCACAAATAGTTTTGGACAATGCCATATCGGTGTCTGTTCAAACAATGTTACCACCCAGATGTGGACTTTCTCCTCTCCAGAAACGCAAAGTGTCCTGGCTTCTGACTAAGACCATTGCCCACAGGCTTGTCCACAGTGCCTTCATCTCATGGGCCCAGTGCCTACTGTGTGTCTTTTCTCTCTTGTCTCACTCATTTTATTAATTTTTTTTATCACCTTATCCTTTAATCAAAGCAGTTTACAAGGAACATAGGTTTATATAATAAACAAGTGAGGTATAGCAATAAATTAACTATTACATTGAAACCAGCAATCAACATGAACACTGAACAATATAAAAGAACTTGGAACTTACATACAGTAAGAGGGGCAGGAAGTAGGGTGAATATTCGGTTAGTAAATGCTCTGGTACAATGTGAGCTGCATTGGTGAGGGTTTGAAGGATGGTATTGGCTAAAGTGATCTGTCCATAATATTCAGTTACAGGTGTGTTTTGAGCTTCTTACGGAAATCCTTGATGTCTGTTGTGGTTCTAAGATCTTTCGGTAAGGAGTTCCATAACTCTGGGGCAGAGAGGGAAAATGCTGTTTTTGAAGTGGATCGGTTAGATTTTTTGTAATCGGGTGAGGTAACGATCATGTTTTTATTGTTGATTCTTCTGGGACGTGTGCTGGTCTCTTGAGTAGTCAGTTCTTGTAGAATCTCTGCAGAAATGTTGTGTAGGATTTTGTGAATTATGAGCATTGTTTTGAATTTCAACCAGTAGAATATTGGAAGCCAGTGAAGATGACTAAGTATGGGGGTTATGTGATTTTGAGTGGAACTTCCAGTATTAATACGGGTGGCCGTATTTTGTGCCAGTTGGAGGGGGTGTATGGAGCTCATTGAGAGGCCCTGGTATACAAAATTGCAGTAATCTAGGATTGGTGTGACAAGTGCTTGAAATACAGTGTGAAAATGCTCCTGGCTAAGTAAAGGTTTTATGTTCTTGAGGAGCTTCATCTTGTGGTATGTGTTTGTAGTTTTATTTGTTTGGGACTGAAAGCTGAGGCTAATATCTAGGGTGACACCAAGGTACTTGACTTCTCTTTGCAGCTTTAATAGTTCTGTGAAATAGGTTGATTTCTTGTGGGGGGGGGGGGGGGTTGAATGAGGAGTCGCATGCAATGAATAGGGCCTCTGTTTTGTTGTAATTTACTGCTATGTTGTTGCTGCCGAGTCAGTTGATCAAGTCTTCCATGCATTTGGTTATTGGTAGGAGGTCAGGGCTGTGGATGTCAATTGGCGTAAATACCATAATGTCATCAGCTTAGAGTCAATATTGTATGTTGTGACGTAAAATTATATTACAAATGGGCTGTCTGTAAATGTTTAAATAGCATAGATGAGATGGATGATCGTTGAGAGATGCTCTGTTTTAGGGTGAAAGGAGCAGATTTCTCCATGCCACATTTAACTTGCTGTTCTCCAGGAACAAGCAGGAAGTCGGTCCTCACATATGGGGAACATCTGTGCCGACGGAGCCCACGCAGAGCATTTCCTCAGCTTTCAAAGAAAGCCTTTGGGACTGCTGCCATGCATGCATGGTTCCCCCCCCCCCCCCCCCGGGTGCCATCTTACTCTGTCTTCTTTTTTTCCTTGGAGCCCAACAGATGTCGGTCCAATTTCCCCGGGAAAAAATCCTTGCTATATCCTTAAAAATTCAGCTTTCCCAGTTTCCGTATCTATTCCTTGTCCTTTCACGAGCTGGTGCTGTTCTCAGCTCCTTCCCCATTTTTTTGATCGAGGCTGTCAAACTGTCAGTCACCAACACCAATGACTGCTGCTTACTCTGCCTGGGACTGGACCATGACAGCACTTCCTGCGACCTGTGTCAGGCCATGACGCTCAAAACCAATAAGAAGAGGTCTGAGTTGCAGGGGAGGATATTCCCCAGGTCTGACTTGGTACCGATTTCCCTGACTCTGAGCTCCAAGCGCAGCACGTCCCGAGAGAGCAGAGCATCCTCTGAGTCCCACAGCGGCGGCTCCTCTGAGAAGAAGACCTCTGACCCCGAGTGGAACAAGAAAAAATCCTCTAAGTCCGTCGAGTTTCCATTAGAGAAACCTGGCAAGAACACCTGGAGGGACTCTGGTGGGCCGTTTCACAGAGTCGTCAAAGATCCCAAAAAGAATGCCTCAGCCGGCAGAGACAGTGCAAGGGGCCTTGAGGCCATAGTCCTCATCAAAGATGCACTCACAAGCGTGCCAACGCCGGGCCCAAGATCGTCAGTGCCTGTGCGAAAAGCTGCAGTGCCTTCTGGCTTGAAATTCAGAATGGCAGCCATGGAGCAGAACATCACTGCTATCCTAGCCATGCCGCAGGCGGCGATAGCAGGTTCATCCGCATCATCTGCTCCGACCAGACCCCCGACTGTGGTGGAGTCCCTGGTCATCGAGCCGAGCTCAGAGCACCACCGACCTCGGATAAGTCCTTGGCCCCAGTTGAAGATCTGGTCGACCCCAGGTCCTCAGGAGGGCCCCAACACTTTGGTGTGGATCTCGAGGCACAGAGTTTCAGGGCCTTGGATAGTTGTCCCCTTCCCCCCCCCGCCCCGACTCCATGGGAGACGGACGACAAGGCCTTCCTGGGTCAAATGGTCTCAATGGTCCAAGTCATACCGCTAGTCCGCCTTCACATGTGGTCAGCCCAATGGTGCTTCTGCTCATAGTGGACTCAAACCATGAGCCGGCTACAGGACAGAATCAAAGTCACCTGCCAGCTGGTGGTCCCTCACCTGGTGGCAAAACCTGCACCACCTCCAGGCGGGAATGTCATTCTAGGCACCCACACCGCAGAGGACCCTGACAACAGATGCCTCCCCCCTGGGGTGGGAAGCGCATTGCGGGGACCACCACACGCAAGGCAGCTGGTCCCAGGAGGAGTCACTCTTACAGATCAATCTCCTCAAACTCGGGGCAATCTTCCTGGCTCTGCAAGCATTCTGCCACCGCCTGCGATGCCAGCCTGTGCTGATCCAGATGGACAACTAGGTGGCCATGTTTTTATATCATCAAGCAGGGGAGCACAGGCTGCTACTCCCTATGCCAGGAGGCGGTGGCACTCCTCTCCTATACAGCGTGAAACGGCATGCTTCTGCAAGTGGTATGTATACCTGCCAGGCCAGGACAACTGCTTAGCAGACAGGCTGAGCAGAGTCCTTCACCCACACAAGTGGTGCTTGTACACCAGGGTAATAAAGCAACTCTTCCACTGCTGAGGCAGGCCCGTGATAGACCTTTTTGCTTCCCCAGACAATGCGCAACTACCATGCTTCTGCTCATGCCATCTGCAGCCTGGGGAGAGTGGCAGCAGATGCCTTCCTGATCCCGTGGTCAAAGAGCATGCTATATGTGTTCTTACCAATCCTCTTATATGCGTTCCCACCAGCCCTTCCCCCCCCCCCCCCGGTCGCCAAGACCCCCCCTTCAAGGTGCAGAGCGAGGGGGCATCAGTTATTCTGTTCCCTCTGCTGCTATCCCTGTCAGTGGCACTCCCAGTCCCACTGTGCCAGGCCCTGGACCTCCTGTCCCAGGAGGAGGGCTCCCTCCTGCACCCCATGGGGTTGCTAATGCTAACAGCATGGTTGTTGAAAGGGTAGCGTTGGCCTCTTTCAATCTTCCAGGAGAAGTTGAGGAGATCCTACTGGCCTCTCAAAAACCCTCCTTCAGACAGGCTTAAGCCTTTAAGTGGAGAAGGTTCTCTGCCTGGTGTGCAGATGGGTAAAGGAGGAGAATCCCTTCTCCTGACAGGTGCAACTAGTGCTGCAGTACATACTGCACCTCTCACACACCAGGCTGAAATCTAACTCTGTGAGGGTACGTCTGAGCACAATAGCTGCTCGCCACCACCCCGTCGAGAGGAAAACCCTCTTAAGCCAGCCACTGGTCTCCAGGTTCCTCCAGGGCCTCCTGTTATCCAAGCCCCCTCTCCGCTCTCCAGTGGTGGAATGGGACCTCAATGTGGTGCTCACTTAGCTTACTAAACCACCATTTGAGCCCCTAGCCACTTGCCACCTGAGATTCCTGTTTTGGAAAGTGGTTTTCCTGGTGGCCCTCACATCCGCTGGAAGAGTGAGTGAACTCCAGGCCCTGATGGCGGACCCTCTATAAGAACAGGGCGGAGTGCCGTGCACACCCCAAATTCCTCCGAAGGTGGTATCTCCCTTCCACCTCAACCAAGAGGTGGTCCTCCCCACCTTCTTTCCACAGCCTCACATCGGCAGGGAGGAGCTAATTCTTCATACACTAGATTGCAAGCGAGCCCTGTCGTCCTACTTGCTCACGGTATTGCATGTCTACAATACCGTGAGCAATCATGGATTCATCTTTGAAGTCTGTTTCTCCACTGGGTTTGAATCTAAAGATTGACTGTTGGGGTTTACTTTAATACATAGGCTTTTACTGATGTATATCAGTGACATCTGTTCGTCATAATAAAAATCCCAGGGGGGAAGGACATTTATTTATCTGAATTATTGGGGACAAAAATGATGTGTGTTAAAATAATCCTTTTGAAGTAAGCACCACTTGAGGAAGGGCTTACAAAATTGCTCGAAGCTTGAAACAGAACTGTGTCACAATCTTCATTTATCTGCAACGCTTTTTGGAGATGCATTATCTGGTGTGGATGTGCAATACCTTCTTGAGATTGTTCTTGAGTGGGTTAGGATATTAACATTCGACTATAGAGTCCTATGGCTGCCTATTGATTAAGAAGCTTACATCATTCAGATAAATCTATATGAAATGTGTTTATATGTAGTGTGCTGTTGTAGCATTCTTGCATATTTTTTGGAGGTTGGGGCTCTTTTTAAAGAGAATAAAAAGGAATGTTTGTCTCAAATAGTTATCCTTTTTCATGATGAACACTCCAACAAAAAAGATTTTTGAAAAGTTTGGAAAGTCTTTTTGGGGGATTGGATGGTGTGACTTTTTCTATTTTGAGGGTTTTTTTTAATAGTCTTGTCTGGGAGTTTTTCTGTGAGGACATGATTATTGGCACCCTCAAAAACAATTCAAATCAGTTTGAACAGAGCCACCACATTCCTTTTGCAGTAAAATTAGATGCACCTGTGATCAATTGTCTGTACTCGCATGACTTGAATTAACCAATGAATGATGGCTGTAATGTTTAAAATGGCCACATACACCGCTGTTCCATTTTCACAATGATGAAAACAAGAGAGCTGCCTGAGACCATCAGAAAAGCCATTATCACCAAACGTCAAAGTGGTACAAGGCCATTTCCAAAGACCTTGCGATTCCTGTGTCTGCAGTTTGCAATGTTAAGAAGTTTTCTGCTCATGGAACTGTCAAGGATCTCCAAAGACGTGGTGGGGCGAGTAAAATTAATCCAAGACGTCTTTGAAGGTTAGTGCAAACTGTTGGAAAAACACCACGTACAACATCCAAAGAGCTTAAGGCTAACCTGGAGCAATCTGGAATGGTAGTTTCAACCCACACCATACACTGTGCACTAAAAGAAGGACTTTATGGACAAAGGCCAAGGAGGACCCCACTGCTCAAAAAAAGATAGAAAGGCACACCTGATCCTATTTGTCCAAACCCACCTTGAGAAACTACAATCCTTCTGGGAAAATGTTCTGTGGACAGATGAAACTAAACTTGAGCTCTTTGGCAATGCAGACCAGCGATACATTTATAGGCAAAGAAATGAAACTTATAAGGAAAAAACACCCTTCCTATAATTAAATATGGTAGGTTTAATGTTGTAGAGTTGCTTTGCTGCCTTGGGAACTGGAGGCCGGGAACAAATTAAAGGAATCATGAAGTCTGAGGCCCACCAAGATATTTTGGAGTGAAATGTGCTACTTAGGGGTATGGTTTACTAAAGGGTGCTAATTGTGCTGCCATGACTTTATCGCGTGATAAGGTACATTATTGCGCGATAATGGCGCTTTACCGGGCGAAGACTCCACGTATCGTGCAATAACGAGCGCTGAGGGTGGAGACAGGCTCCTGGGAGGGTGGAGGAAAGCTCCCCAGGGGTGGAGATATGGGGTCAATGGGCAGAGAGTAGACGTGGAGTAGCTCCCTGCACACTAACGCTGTGAAATTCAGCTCCAAAAATTAGCGCGCGTGAAACCTTCGCGCTAGGCACATGTGCAGGAAAGAGAAACCATTTCCGTCAGTAATGTACAGCAAAGCCAGGGAAACCTTAAAGTGATAGTTGTGATACATGTGCACGGAACAAAAAGGCAAATAAACATTGAAAATGACCTGAACAAAATTTAAAATCAACATAACCAAGCTGGCCAATAGTGATACTAATGGGGGAAAAAAAACACTACCGCGAAAGCTCATAAAAAAAAGATATTAATTTTGGAAGGGCCTATGCTCTGTCCCCTTACAAGGTGAATGATCCCACATTGAAATAGCGCCGATCAGGGTTCTCCCTTTTTATTGGACAGGTTGCTTATGGCGTGCACATGTGGCACAACAGCAGGGTGGGCATGTCGGAAAGCGCAACTGTACAGATGCTGGAAAATGGGATACAGAGGGCTGCAGGCGGCACATGCTGTGGTGCAGCTGGGGCATAGTGCGGACTAGGGAGATGCCCCAGTGGCACATAGGAATGCTGAAACTGTACAGCAGCCAGACAGCAACTGATGAGGGCCCAACATGGGCATGAGTGTGTATCTCGCAGTGTCACAGGGGATAGTACCCAGCAGGTACCCCCAAGGGTACAGAACATTGGCAGGCGGTGGGGGGGGGGGGGGGAAGCGCGGATGTCTATGCAGGCACCCCTACCCCTATCCCAGATCCCGCACCATAGGCAGACGCCTACCGGAACACTGGATGGCCTGAGACTGCGCACCACCAGCATATGGGCATGTCAGCATGGTGGCGGAGGCGTATTGGTGGTGGAGGGGGTAGTGGCATCTGCCCACAGCAGACCATGGCCTAGCTCTGTTTTGTTGGGTGCTGTGCACTGCAACAGACAAGCTCTGTCTGACGAACAATCATGGTATCCCCAGGGAATGAACTGTCCCTGTGGCGACAGTGTGGTGCAGTACACACAGCCAGTGTGTTCAGGAACAGAAGGTCACAGGTTCAAGTCCCAGCTGTGGCACCTGCCAACCCAGTCCC
The DNA here is from genome assembly GCA_033557465.1 of Ichthyophis bannanicus. Lineage (NCBI taxonomy): Eukaryota > Metazoa > Chordata > Amphibia > Gymnophiona > Ichthyophiidae > Ichthyophis > Ichthyophis bannanicus. Next base: position 260,550,221 of record CM066035.1, read on the forward strand.
CATATTTTACCCAGTACCAAATGGCGGTAATAAAGACGGAACCTTTATTGCAGATAACATAAACATGCCTGAAACGCCTATATTTTACCCTACAGAGCACAGACACCATAAACATGTGCAATCCCTAGAGCAGAGTTTCCCCAACTCCAATCCTGGAGGGCCAAACACCATTCAGGTTTCATGCTGTCCCTAATAAATATGCCTGTGCTGCACTTCTATGTGCTGCCCCCATGGTATGCAAATGTATCTCATGCATATTCATTAGGGACAGCATGAAAACCCGAACCGTGTTTGGCCCACCAGGACCAAAGTTGGGAACCTCTGCCCTAGAGCAGCGGCCAACAGGTGCACAAACACCCACACCTACAGGCTCCACTATCCAAAGCCTCATGGAGAGGCAGGATGTTGAGCCCTGCGTGCAGCAGCATCTCCCAATACTAGCACTTGCATACCTTAGCAATGCCGCCCTAAACTTGGGAATACGTTACACATATATCAAAAGGTTGCTATGATTAATGGCAGATAGCAATTCCTAAGTTAAGCACAATTTGCTGATTGAGCTGCATCATAGCAACCTTTCTGATATCTGTGGAGTGTGTTTTTCAGTTCTGGTTTCTGACAGTGTTTACCACCCCGGGGAGTGACCCCAACAGTATTGCGTACCATAGTCATGCCTGCACCGTGTCCAGGACTGGTGCGGTGGCCAGGGCTGCCAAAAGCCTCTATATTTTTACAATGCTGGCATAGGTGTGGGAGTGTGTCCGTCTATCCAGTGTGTGGTGGCAGCCAACACTTTACCCAGCCCACACTGCTTGCACTGTTTCCAGTGTTAGCCTGCCAATGTGCATAATGAGGAGCAAGGTACTGTAGGTATAGCCCGGACAGGGTGGCCTGGGCAGGATGCATCTGCATAGGGCAATCGCTGGGACATTGTAGTGCCCGGCCACCACCTGCATGGACAGGGTGGCCACAAAATGTCCTGCTGTGAGGTCACACTCGCCCTAACTGAGCAGTGCCCACGGCATGGCTAGCTTCCTCCATAGTGTTATATAGTATTTCTCTCAAGTGATATTTATGGTTCTCTGTTCTGGGGCCCAATCACTGACTTATCTGCTTAGTGGGTGTGCTCACATCCCAGTTCTGGGTGCACACATCTCCTCCAGGAACATGCACTATGGACTAGCTAGCAGACTGTCTGCAGTTATATGTGTATGGCTGGAACACCTTGCAGGGTGCAGTGGCTGGAGACTCACTGTACTCGAAGCTGGAGAATGTCGGATGGTGGTGGGGGTGCAGCTGAGCATTTCCAGGCCTACTGTCTGTCTGTCTGCCAGCCAGCGATTGCCTTTGGTTGGGTACAGATCTGCATTGACTGCCCTGTAGGGTGTCTGTTCCCCAGCAGGACTGGGGTTGATGGTCCCCTCTACTGCCACCATTGCAGGGAGGTAGGTAGAATGTGGATCTGTTGGTGGGAGATCCTGTTTCCCACCCTGAGCCACAGAGAGTGGGTTGGGTGGTGGTATGTAATCTGCCTATGGGTCCAAACAGTCCCCTTCACCTACATCATGTGCCCATGGCACCAACACAGGATATGCACTATTCTGGGTGCATCATGGCCCATAAGGGCTAGATGTGACTGAGAAATACAGATGGACACAGATGTATCCTAGGTGCGTCTGCAGGAACTACCTATCACACACACTGGAACTGATGGGGACCTGCAGCATGGCCTAATTCAGCCATGAAAGGTGCTGTGGACCTGGTGCTGGGCGCCCCACCTCACCCTCAGGGTGAGCACAGTACCCTCAGAATGTGACGAACTGTAGCTACTCTGTGCCAATAACACACACGGTCAGTACCCCCTGCCGTGCTGTGGGGGTGCACACGGTCAGTTCCCCCTACCAGGCCGAGCTGCTGTGGGGGTGCATACCCCATCTTGTGATCATCTGTAGACTGCTGATTTGCATGTGCAGTGCATCATGGGTACGGGTGGGTTAACCCTATCCAGGTAACCATAGCAGACAGTTTGTGTGGTGACCTGCAGTCCTTCTGTAGCCAGCCAGGGGTTTGTTAGCAGCTATTGAGCTGTAGCCCACTGGTTACTTCACTGCCTGTGGAGGCAGAGGTCATGGGTTTGTTCCCACATTGGGGTTATTTGATAGGGCTGTCTGAGGCATTTTGTTCTAATTTAAATTAGTGCTGCCAGCAAAAACACACTCACAGTGCTGTAACCGTAAGGTGCCCCATAAAGTGCCCTGTAAGGCGCCTTATAAAGTGCCTTAGAAGGCGCCCTATAGGGAACATTATAGGGTACCTTGGTGGACAGTGCACCTTATAATGTGCCCTCTGGAGTGCCTTATGCGGCACCGTAGGTTACGGCACTTTGAGGGTGTGTTTGCTGGCATCACAGGTTTAAAATAAAAAAGAAAATGCCTCAGACAGCACTGAGTAAAAGTAAAGGGTAATGCCTCAGACAGCCTTATTCATCAAGCCCACTGGACGATCGAACCCATGACCCCTGTACCATCATTCAGTGTATTAACCATTGTGCTACTCCTCTGTTGCTGTGTTTGCATCTCAGCACGCTTACTTAAGACTAACGCGCGTTAACATGCGCGGCTCCCTCTATCGCCCGATAATGTGCGCAGCACATGTTAGCGTGCGATAACGCGTGCTTGCTACGTTTAGACTGGAACGCCCACTCCTTTTATGGCATCCTGCACATTATCGCTGGGTGCACGTTAAGACCATTTAGTATACCCCTTAGTGTCATAAAGCTAGGTCTTGGTTGAAGGTCATGGATCCTTCAGCAAGACAATGACCCCAAACATATATCCAGAGGTACAAAAGAATGGTTTAAAAAGGAAAAAATGGACTCTTTTTAAACTGGCCACCAATGAGCCCTGATCTCAATCCAATCAAGAATCTTTGGAAAGAGCTGGAAATATGCCATTGATAAAAGAAATTCTGGAAACATTCTTTAGCTGGAACAAATCACAGTTGAAGAGTGGGAGAAATTATCAGCAGACAGATGTACGAAACTTGCAGATGGCTAGAATAAACGTTTGGAGGCTGTCGTCCCTGCTAAGGGTTTTGAAACCAAATATCCTGCCCAAGCCATTTTTATTTTCAGAAATTACTGTCTCTTGTACAGATATAGACATAGATAGATACAGATATAATTTTTTTATTGTTGTATACCTTGAACATAACTATTAAAATATTATGATGGCATACAGTTGGCATATTTCCAATTGTTTCTCAAGATATTGTGCACAACATACCTAAAATGCAAGAGTGCCAATAATGTTGACCACAACTGTAGAATCAGCCCCTTAATGTCTAATCAAGCTGCATTAATTAAGCATGTGTTGTTTTCTTCATTACAGCAAAGTCTTGACCGGCATTCTGTAGCACATGATCCTGAGAAGAAAAAATTGAAAGTATGTATGCATAGAGGCATTTTCCTTTCATCTGGTTTAGCAATTGTTTACAGTAGGGAGATCGACGCCACCCAAAATATGTAAATGAATTTTAGCAGACCCAAAAGATGATCTGGGATTTGGGTTTTATGTGTTGCGAAAGAATTTAAAAAAACCACAAAAAAAACAAAACACATCGCTCATTTTGAGAGGAACATTGACTGCTCATAACATTGAGATCCATATCAGTTCTTACTATCACATATAAAGTATACTATTCCAGATTCTTTTGCTAGACAAGTCCAGACCAGTGGGCAGTGCTCACCTGACAGCAGATGGAGTCGGTGAAAGACCAGATGTTTACAGTGACATAATCACTGGTACTAAGCTTCGTGTAGCTAGGGGCACCCTTCACTATTTCTGGTGCAGTTTCTGGATTCCTCTGACTCCTGGGCAGCCGTCACACACACACACGCGCGCACACACACATGCATTCTGCAACTTGGTTATTGCTATATCTGCATTTCTGGCTGCAGCCCTGGTACTTGTCTCCACTGTTGCAGGCCTCAGAGGTCAACTCCCCGGGAATGGGAGTGCTTGCCAGATTATCTAATTTTGCTACTGCCTGTGGTGCATCGGTGGGACCCCTGGAGTGAGTGAGTTAGCCTGCCTGATTGTCCCCTCCTTGCTCCTGCCATCATTCATAATCGGGTCATTGCATGGGTGGGGGGGGGGGGGGCTGACCAATCCTCACTTTTGCTAGCATTGGCCTTTTTTATTTTGCAACTCTTTGCAGCCTTGTCCTCCCTGGCATGCCTCAGCTGCTTGGCTGACTGAAATCCTGTACAGCACCAGCCTTCCATGGGGGTTCACTGCTGCCTTACCTATGGCAAGTGGTGGGCATTAGTAAGGGAGCAGATGTGCAAGACCTGAGCAGCTGACTCGGTGAGCCCTCAGGTGAGCATCCTGTGATGTTGCCCCCTTGTTATGGCTTCAGCGAAGGTGAGACCACCGCTATTTTTCAGTGCTGTGGTGACTCCAGGCCCCTCCGCTCCACCCCCGTGCCTCCTTCCAGAAACAGCATCCATTGGGGGAGGAGCATTTTGGGGGACGACCTCCTCTATCATTCTTTGGTGCTGGTTTCAAATAATTTAAATTTGCACCAGGCTTGGAGCTTTTGGCAGGGCCCTCCACCCCCCCCCCCCCGAGTATGATTTAGGGGTTCTCAAAGGCATTGGCCCAGCTGCTGGTAGGCCCTCTTATCAACTAGGGACCTTCTAGGGGATGTGGCTCTTCCACAGAAGTGCTCTTGTCTTGGAGAGGTAGAAGAGGGCCCCGCAGTCCTAAGGTGTACACTTAGCCTCTGAGGTGGTCTTGGTGCACCATGGTCTGACTTTTCTGGGTGACTGAGAAGAACTCTGTTCTGGGAGCATGAAGAGCCTGGAAAGTGGGAGCTGTCTCCCCTGGAGGAAGAGGATGACGACTCCCTTGGTTGTGTGCTTTTTTTGGAGGGAAAAGCTGTCAGCCTTGATTGCTCAGATTTCATCTCCACTTTGGATAGTGGAGGTGCCTGCAGAGAAGAAGTTGGATAATGTTCTGATCTGGGAGAGTCCCTGCAGGCTTTCTGGAGTCTTTCTGTTTCTGCAGGCTTGTGGGGAGTCTCATTCTGCCAGGACCATACGCTGATCGCCTCCTCTGTGGTGCATTTAAAATAATGGTCAAGCTCTATGCCCTGCCTCAGGCTGATATAAATAGCTGGCTGCGCTTTCCCAAGGTGGATGCATTAGTAATAGCAGTCCCTAAACATACCCCCATCCCAGTGGAGGATGGTGTAGCCTTCAGGGATCAGCAAGACCATAAGTTGAAGGCACTCTGTATTTAAAAAAAAAACAAAATAATAATAATTTTGGTCACCTCGCTTGGACTGCAAGTGTCAGTCTGTGGAGGCCTAGTGGCAAGTGCACTTTTTAGAATGAGTCTAGCTGCTTCTCGAGGATGATGCCTCCGCCCGACTGGAATCTGTATGGCGTTTCTAGCTGATAACTATGATCTCTTTCATCTTTCTGTAAAGAAGAATGCAGTGGCTATGGTGGCCTGGCAGTGGCTATGGATCTGGCACTGGCACTGGACTATGGATGTGGCCTTCAAGGCCAGCTTTGTCCAAGCTTCCCTTTTTAAGGATCAGCTTTTCTTCTGAGAAGACCTGGAGAAGCTCAAGAACTTGAGTGAGACCAAGCCGCAACATCTGCTGGGGTATAAGCTGAAGACTTTATCTAAGCAGTCATTGTCTCTCTCCTTGTTCAGGGACTCCTGGCATTACCACCCAAGCAAACAGTCTGGTCCATTTTTGCAAGTCTCAGCCCTTTCAAGGAGCCCGAAGATCCCTAGCCGCCTCCTCCTCAGGAGCTGCTGCCTTCTGCTCAGCCCAGTGATTGGGTGGAGGGCCCATTTTGGGTTGTCTCCGGTGGGCAGCCACCTCCACCTCTTTCACCAGAAGTGGGCCTGGATCATTACCAATTGATGGGTTCTCGATAGCATTAAACACAGCTATACTCTGGAGTGGACGAAGCCTATCATGGATGTTCTCATGGTCCTTCCATGCACTTCTGCAAACAAGGCCCATTCTAGAGAGACTTACACCTCTAGGCAATTCTTCCCGTACTTCCTCCTCCAGATAGGAAAGAGAAGATACTCCATTTTCTTCATCGTACTCATGAAGGATGGGTCTTTCAGGCCCATTCTCTATCTCAAAGGGATCAAACACTTGCCTGAGTGTGTCTCATTTTCATATGGATCCATCATCCAAGCCATCAGAAGGAGAATTTTTCTCACTCTTCTGGACCTGACAAAGCCTACTTTCAAATCCCCATCTGGGAAGATCAGCTGCAATTTCTGCAATGTGCCATTCTGGACACTTTCAGTAATGTGCCCTGCCTTTTGGTCCATGTGAGTGTACCCAGAACTTTTTTCCATGGTTATAGTGGTGGTAGCTGCAGCCCTCTGTTGAGAGGGTATCTGCATCCACCCATATCTGGATGACTGGCTCATCTGAGCCAAGTCGCATTTGGAGACCTCCCTGGCCACGGTCTGTGTGATACAGTTTCTGGAAAGTTTGGGCTGGATAGGAAACCACAACAAGAGTCATCTTATCCCCTCAAAGTCCCTGGAGTATCTTGGGCCATGCTTCAACACCTGCTTGGGCAAGGTTTTTCTGAACAGAGAAAGGCAGACCAAGCTCTGGAGCCTAGTATGCTGCATTCTAGAGCCAACTGTCTCCCATGGCCTGGGACTATTTGCAGCTGCTGGGCACGATGACAGCCATGATAGAGCTGGTTTCTTGGGTGCAGGCCCACGTGCGGCTGCTCCAGAGAGTGCTGCTGTCGCAGTGATCCCCCTCTTACCCAAAACTGACATCCAGTTTACCCTACTCCATCAGTGTTGAAGAGTTTGTTCTGCTGGTGGTCCTGTCCCTCCAGTTTTCTGATAGACATGCTTCTGGAGAGTCTGCAATGGTTAGTGATGACATCCAATGCCATTTTTTCGGGTTGGGATGCTTGCTCACTTTTTTTTTGGGGGGGGGGGGCGGAGACAGCTGAGACTTGATGGCTGTTTGCAAGGCATCCTGGCCAATCTGTTGCCTGGAGAAATAGGCTATTTACCTGGCCCTCCTGCCGTTTCATCACCTTGGTTTGAGACCAAGTAATCTGGTTCTTCTCAGACAATGCCACAGAGTTGGTGTATGTCAACAGGCAGGGGGCACCAAAAGTGCTGGGGTGGCTCTCAATTATTATTAATTTATTTTTTTGTTGTTGTTTTTCCCCTAGGCGGGGCGCCACCTGCAAGCATGCTCAGCTCAGCACATTGCAGGCATTGAACATCAAACACATTTTCTCAGTCGACACATTCTTGATCCCAAGGAATGGGAGCTTGCACTATCTGTGTTCAGAGTATTCTGGACTGCTGGGAGTGTCCATCCCTTGATTTGATGGTGACAAAAGCCAATGTAAAGGTGCAGATGTCCTTCAACCATCTGAGAGAAGTCTGATCCAAGGGCATGGAAATACCTTCTTTATGTCTTTCCAACATGGCCTCTGATCGAGCACTTGATTTACAGGATAGAGGACTATCCAGGGTTGGTGATTGTGATATGCTGACCTGGGAAAGCTGCTGGTGGGGCAGCCCCTTCCTTTTTAATCAAGGAAGGGATCTTCTGCATCAACAGCCTATTCTGATGTATGATCCAGCACCCTTCTCGCTTGGCCCTAGAAAGGCGCCACCTAAGGTAGAAGGGTTGCTCTTCTGTGGTGATCAAATGCAGGTGCTTTACTTTATAGCAATGCAATGTGTGCCTTTGAGTCAGTGCTGATTTTTGGTGACCCAGCAACTCCTGGGTTTTCTTGGTAGTGTGACCAGAAGTAGATTGCTAGGCCTTTCTTCTGAGGCAGTGTAGGGTTAAGTGGCTTGCCCAAGGCCACAAGGAGTGCTAGTGGGAATCAAACCCTAGTGTCATGGTTACCAAGCCAGTGCTCTAACCACTAGGCTACTTCTCCACTCCACTTTATAAAATGGGCCCTAAATATGCATGCACCAATGTGCTTTGCCTGAGCACGAGGTTAGAGAGATATCCTCCAAGTTTTCTATTAATAGCTAGTCAGTCTTCACATTTCTAAAAGTAGATCTAGAATAGTGGTGGTGAATTTCACTTATCTTACCCACATAAATGTTTTGTATTTCTCTCATCTGGTTTCTTTTTGAGTGGTTTAAATAAGAAAACTGATCTCCATTCTCTTGAAAGCAAGACACACAGATCTATCTCTCTGACCTGTATCCAGGTCTGACGCCTCTTTGAGATGTGGTGTCGTCAGCATGGCTTATTGTGGTGGGTGGACTTGTCCTGCTTATTGGCATTTCTTCAGGATGGGTTTAACAAGGATCTTGCATTTAAACCTCCTAAGAATTCAGGTTGCAGCGTTGGAATGTTTCCGAGGACCGGTTGCTGGGTGCCCTGTGGCTTCAAACCTGGATGTGCTCTGCTTCCTCCAAGAGAGGGGAAGGGTATTATTGCATTCCCCCCTCCCCCCATTTCAGCTGTTGAAGCGAGCCATGCTCATGGATCTGTCCCTCAATACAGTGTTTTTGTTGGCCATTTGTTGGTTGCCCCGCATCAGAGTTGCAGACCCTCTGTTGTACAGATCCTTAGTTAATTTTTTCAGTGTTTCAGTGGAAGTGGTCTCGCTCTGCCTTATCCCTTCCTTCTCAACCAGGTAGTTTTCTTTCTTTCTTTCTTTCTTTCTTTCTTTCAATATTACATCAAACAAGGTTACCTTTGTACAATATAACAGAGTATATATGTATACACACACCCACAAACACACCACACGGTATTAATTGCTGAGTAGTACTATTTACAGTTTAACTGGCATGTAGGACAAGGGAGATGTATGATTGGTATTAAGCTACCCTTTCTTAAGTAGGTAGAGATTGAGTGTATTTGACCATAGTGCTCATTGAAAGGGAGTGTTTTTCATCTTTTTCTGATGTTGGTTAGATCTTTTATTTTCCTTGATACAGGAGGAAGGGAATTCCATAGAGTCGGGGCATAATGAGAGAATGATCTCTTGTTTGTTTTGTTTGTCTTGCGGAAGATAGGTGGTATGCTTAGAGTTTTGAGTACAACTCCTTCTCTGTCTGGTGATTGGGTTTTTGGATATTAGAGTGGTGATGAAAGATGGTGATATGTCCTGTAATAGCTTAAATATAATAACCAGGTTTTTGTATTTACAGTAGCAGTGTAGCGGTAGAAATGAGGACTTCCGTTTGGCGGATGCTTGTAGGGTGTTACTCGGTTACAGAAAGGGTTAGCTACTTTCAAATAAGTTGAGCATGCTGTTGGTTTTTTGTTTAATGGGCCATGTAAGGAAGAGGTGGCCTCCAAATCTACCCTGGAGTGCTGGATTGAGGAGGTGGTAGCACCTGCCTATATCTTAAAAATAAATAAATAAGCAAGCCGGTTGTCTGTGGATTTGAGGGTTCACTCTAACTGGGTGAATGCAAGCTTCGTAACTCCAATAGACATCTGTCAGGCTACAATGTGGTCCTCTCTACCTTTGTCGAGCATTACCATTTGGATCTGCAGTCCAGGGTGGGTGTGGCCTTCAGCACAAGGTTCATAAGACATCCATTTCTTCCTGCCCGGTGGCGTTGTAACTTTTGGCATTTCCCATTGATCTTCTGGTCTAGTAGGAGGATCTGGAAGGTGAAGTTTTACTTACCTGATCATTTTCCTATCCTGGAATCTTGCTAGACCAGTCCAGGACCCACCCTGAGAAATTCACTGCTACCTCTGCGGTATGCATTTAACACAGGTTTATGTATATAGTTTGGCCTGTTAGACTTTACCACTGGGTACTTCTGCTCTGTTGACTTCTTTCAGAGTTGTGTTTTGTTCTCCTGGGGGTTACCCTTCTTTAGTTAGTTGGGTCTGTTACTATATGCTTTAAGAAAATACTTAAGGATGCTCCTAGCTGCTAGTATCGGTGATGTCACTGGAAATGTTTGGCCTTTTCTCAGTCATCTTCATCTTCTGGCAGTGGGGCACAAACCACTGGTCTAACTGGACTCCAGGAAAGGAAATTCAGGTAAGTAAAGCTTTTACCTTCTGGCTTACCATCTTCTTTCTAACTTATTTCCATACGTACCACAGCAAACACCTCGCTCGTTTCTAAATCTGAATAAACAGTACAAAATGTTCTTGTTTTTAATGTATTAGCAGCCTCCCTTTTAGAATGTTTTGCTAATGGACATAAAACTTGAAACCTCTTTTAAGAAATCTTAAATCTTCTCTGAAGGTCTATGGCTTTGCACTTAATCCAGGAAGAGATTATTAGCCTTTTGAAGACCATGCTGAGTCTGCAGATGGTTGAGACGACCTAGGTGTGGTGGTGCTTTCCCTTCTCCTTGTATGTCTTTATATATAAATTACTTTTGCTTGTAACTTCAGTCCCTTTTTGTTTGTTCCCAGTTTGTGTACTATATTATGTGTTTTGCAAATTCCTTATTACATTAGGAGGTTGCTTTAGAAACCTTATTTGCAATTTACACATGGAATATCTGGCACTTAAGTGTCTAAATAGTATACTATATGTAAATGTCAGTTTTTAGAAAGGGGTAAATTTACATGCGGCTGGCCATTATGCATAGAAATTGCAAGGGAGCATGTTGGCATGGCCTGAGTGGGTCAAAGGCCTACACCTCTATTGTCCATTTCATATAGGGAATGCACCAAAATTGTCCATGTTGGGATTTACAGCTGCTTTCTGGCACTTACAGATTTTTAAAAAGTGTTAGCTTTGGCCAATCCTCCTTAATCTCCTCTTGTTTGTCCCCCTCCAAATTAAAATTAATTAAAGCAGCCTCTAGTTAAATGACAGCAGTTGTATGTGTTGATCTACAAAATGGCCCAAAGGCACATTAAAGTGCTGACTCACTTGTGTAAGCTGTTCAGTCCCCCCCCCCCCCAGTTGATTTTTCGTATGTGTATATTTGCAAAATGGCTCCTCTGGCTCCATATATTAGCAAATACACATGCACTTGTATATGTTGTGACCTTGATGTCTCCACATACTACCTAAAATAAATGTGCCTTCAAATTGTAAACCACCTTGATTTTTCGATATGTATTACATGTTTGAAATGTGTTAGCTAAATATCACGTTTCAGCCCATTCTGCTATTTATCTAAAACGTCTCTTCTGCTTTAGTAAATATGATTTTTGGATACTTTGTAAGTGTAAATATTATCTTGGTGAATAATATAGGAAAATGATGTGAGGCAGGAGTTGCCATATATTTTTGGTTAAGTATCAGCCATTGAAGGAGGGCAAGGGTTATTTCAAAACTTGAAGACTACTGTGCTAATCTTGTGCAATTGTGGCTCTGGCATTGGAGAGCAAGAGTGTACCAGAAGGTTACCAGATGCCCCTGAATTTCAAGGACTGTCCCCGATTTTAGAGCGGTCCCTCATTCCCCATCTGTTTGGCAGCCTCCTTTCCCTGATTTCAGCAATGGGGACAGAGGGAGTAGAGGGAATTTTTTTTTTCTTTCAATTTAGTGATTTTGAATGCTACTTTTTAGATTTACATCCACTATCTTTTATAGTTTGCTTGGTATGGAGGAAGTATATCACTGTTTCAATTTCTCTATTGATTTATCTTCTTGGAAGTGCTATTGTTGCTGTTTATGGCCTGGATGTGGAGGAGGGCAAGGGAATGACGACTCCTCCCTCTATGCTTTGTTGCTCAAAAAACATGGAACTGTGGTGTCCCGTCCCCCCCCCCCCCCCCCCCCCATCCCCACATTTCTGCTGAGTGTTCCAGATTTGCCTGAAAAAAAAATCTGGTAACCTTATAGTATACTAGAAGTTGTCAACACTTGCTCTAAAGCAACCAAGAGGGCTAAGTAGTACTAGAAAATGCTTTTTATTTTATTTTTTCCTTTTCACAGGTAAAGCGTCCCCGTCCTAAACGGAGTCTTGCCTCTCGTCTCAGTGGATATAAGCCTTCTAAAAAGAAATTGGAAATAGCTGCAAGGTTGAATGACACTCAGAAATGCAGACATCCTGGGGTAGAAAGTGATCCACCATCTGTTGAAACTTTGACTCTCAGATGAACTAAACCGTGGTTACATATTGCAAGAGAATATTAATGTTGCAGCCAAAGTGTTTGACAGTGTGTCAGTATTATTCTACCTCATGTTGGTCAATCTATTCTTGACCTTTCTTTCAAAATAGAAAGCTTTATTGAAGTGTTAAAATTTCATTTTCCTTTATTAAAAGGTTACAGATGGAGAATGTTAACGGCTTAATTTCTTTGTTTGGTACGCATCTTTAGAAAGTACTTGCTCTGGGTTTTTTTTTGAAGGGGGAGGTTTGTCCAATTTGCTTTAGCCCAGGCATAGTCTGCCTGAAGATTGTATTTCAAGCATGAAACTGATTTTTGAAAATATTGGCTGGATCTTATTCCAGTAACCTTTAAATTTGATTGAAATGATAAAGCGGTATATAAAAAACCTGTTAAATAAAATAAATAAATACATTTGTTGACCACACTACACACAATACAGTATTTATTTATGGCAATTCTATACCGCTAATGGAAATGGATGCGCTGGATACAAAAACACACCACTGATGGAGTAATTTTGTTCTAAAATGTAGATATTTGAAAAATGTTTAGCTATATATTAGATGGTGGATTTTTGATTACCTGGCCTAACATTTTAACCTTTCTAACCCAACAGAAATTGGGAAAGAAAGAATTCAGCTTCTGAAGCATGGAAACTTACATACAGTTAGACATAATTATGGACGTGCTCTCTTCAAACTGCCCCACCCCTCAAATAATACTCCCTCCCTGGGAATTGCCTCTAGCCTCCCCCCACAACTGCCACACCACCCTACAAATGGCCCCAACACATAGAAACGTTCATACCTCAGGTGCATATACACAGGAGTATATAATTCCTTAGCCATGATCTGTTGCATTTAAATTATTCAGATTCAAAGATTTTGTTTTCTTAATTCTAGTGTGAAAACTGGTTTGAAATCATAGTTCTCTTATTGGTTGTGTTGTGTACTTGTTGCCAAAGGCAGAACTAGATTAAAGCATTGGCAAACTTTAGGGGGGTTCTTTCACATGACTTGAAGAATTAGGGTTATAACTGGTTTGAGGTTTTTTTTATTAAGATTTTAACCAAAATACATACACAATGTATATAAGAAAAGCATAACCTGCTACCATTAGAAATTAGGAAAATATAAAAAGAAAAGAAGCAAGAGATGCTCTCGCCCCCATCATGGGAGAGAAGCAGATGAGAAATGCATTAATACCTAAAACTACCCCAGTCAAAAACAGGACAAGAGTCAAGAGTATATACAAATCCCCAAGTACCCATGCTAACCCACTGATTTGTCCCGAAGAAAGTTTTCCAAATGGGAAACATCTGTGAAAACAAACTTATTTCCAACATAGGTAACCACATGTTTACAGGGGAAACGGAGATAGAATGTGGCTACGATAGCCAAGATTTTAGACTGCAACTACAAGAAAGTCATTGTACGCGTCTGCGTAGGCCTGGCAACATCAGGAAACATGTTTATTAGTTGGCCACAAAAAGAGACTTTTTAGAAAAGTTTAATTTCAAGACAGCAATCTTATCAGCCTCCGATCCAAAAGGGACCAGCAGAGATGCCCTCTCAGAGACAATGTCCTGAGAGGTTTCAAGAAAAGCAGTCAAATCAAGCCTGTCCAGAGAGGCAATGGAATCCAACCTTTCCTTCGGCCACTTCTACCTGAGTCCCCTTGGAAACATAAAATAACTTAGAAATAACTAGCGCATCAACATTACTAAACAACTTCTTTCAAATACTTTTTCAGCAGCTTGAGGGGGGGACAGAAGCCACATCACAGGAAAACTGAGATCTTGCGTATTGCTTTTCAAGCTTGTAAATGTGGTTTACAAAATCAAAAACATAATAAAAGGGCATGGGCTGGGAAGAACTGGGGACGGAATTAGTCCCATTAGATGAAGAGGAATCAAAAAGAAGAAAGGGGGAAGAGAATTAGGGAGAAAGGCATGCTACTTCAATATTTTCTGAAAGTCTCTCAATGAAAATAGTTCAGTCCTGTTTTTAAGTTTTTGTAGTTCTGCATTCAGGGAGGGGCCAAGAAATAAAGCGGAATGACTTGTGGCATCAAAATGGTCTCTGTTTTACTTGGTGAAGATGTACAATGTTTTTCTCTAGGAATCAGTCCTCATGTATGGAAGACAGAGCCCGTGCAGTAACCTCTCCCCAGCTTTCAAAGAAAACCTTTGGGAGATCGACTATGCATGTGTGGTCCCCTTCCCACCTAGAGGTGCCATCTTGCCTTAGTCTCCTTTTTTCCACAGAGCCCATCGGATGTGTGTTTGCTTGTTTATTAAAATTTTAATATACCACCTTAAACATGGGTATGTCTCAAAGCAGTTTAAAAATAGATTTTTTTTCTTCTGTTTTTCTTCAGTTTTAGGATTGATTCCCTTCTCCGGTTTACGTACTAGTATCCTTCTCACCTCCTGGGTCTGTTTTCCTCGGGTTCCCCTTTTCCCTCCATTTTTTTTCTCTGGTGTGCAGATTTTCATACCCTTTCTGGCCGGGCCAAGAGAGTTTGACCTCGTGGAGGCCATATTCCCTGCTATGGCCTCGGTCAGTGGCTTCAAGCCTTGTGACCGTTGTGCACATAAGATGTTGAGCATGGACCCGCATGATTGTTGTCTTTTGGCGCCTTGGGGCGAACCAGGATGCCTCTGCTTGTGATCTCTGCCAGCAGATGACCTCCAAGGCCGTAAAAGCAGCACGAGTAGATTTTCCATAAGATCGACTCAGCCCCGGCATCTGCAGAACCAGCACCCTCGAGGACCGCTGCAGAAGCCCTCTGCCTCATGTTACGACTGCGCTTCCTCGGAGCCTCGAAGTCACAGGGCATTGAGTCGGGGATTCCTTGGGAAGGGACACTCCTCGAAGAGTCGGACGTCGTCGATAGCCTCATTGGGTGACTAGTCTGGAGCCGTGGGCAAGTCCCATGACCACTGGCCTCAGAGCCCTCAATGCGAGGCCGAGGGTAATGGCCAAGAGTGGCTCTCGAAGCTGCCCCAGTAGGAGAAGACACCTTCAGCGTCCAGGGATCGGCCTCTGTCCTCAGAGGCCATCCTTGTCGAGGATACCCCCTCAATGGCGCCAGGCCTGAGGTCCTTGGTGCCTGCAGAGCCTTCTGGCCTTGCAGCCAGGCTGGTGGCCTTGGAACACAGCTTGTCTGCCTTCCTGGTCTAGCAATGGGCTCTGATGCCTGTTTATTCCGTGTCATCACTCTGACCACCGGCCCCTTCACAATGAGGGAATCCCTGGAGGTGGAATGAATCCTTGAGTACCACCAGCCTCGAGCCCGACACCCCTCGGCACTGGTCCCTCGGGGCTGAGGATTTCCCTGCCCAGCGCATCTGTCTCGGAGCACAGGGGCATTGGGGCCCCTGGGCTGTCCAGGCTAGGGCAGGAGCCTGAGGCCCAGAGGACCCTCGATCATCTCCGACTGGGTTGGAGTGGGAGCCAAGAGTGATTAATTTCCAGACATTCATCTTCACAGACACATGCCCTCGGGCCATTCCTCTTCTGAGGCCTGGTGCCGGTCCCCACCCGAGGACCTGGCCTTCCTGGACTTTGTCCGGAATATGGCAAAGGCCCTTGCCTTCACTACAGAGTCCGATGAGGAGCCTTGAGTGGAGGACCTCGAGATCCTCCATTACGAGGCTCCCCTTAAGGATGCACATATGATGCCCATTCCCCCCCATCCTGGAACGGCTATTCCACTGTATGTAGGAGACCTCGGCCTCTCTGCCCATTGTGAGCAGGTGGCTGGACTCACTGTACCGGGTCTGTCAGAGCCTTGGCTTCCAAAAAAAACTGCTTCATAACTCCATGGTGGTTGAGTCAGCCATGCATAGGCTCAAGAGCCAGGAGGCACACTCCTTGGTGCCCCATGGCAGGTAGGCCCATTCCATGGATGCCTGTGCAGGAAATGCTTCCAGGGCTTGGTGCTCATCAGTTGGATCCAGGCCTACCAGTTGTACATGGACATGTACTTGCGGGACATGGTGAGAGAATTCGCCGGGTTCTTTGCTGGTCTCTCCGAGGAGCCTCTCCAGCAGTTCCAGACCCTGGCCTCCACAGTCAGTGCTCCAAATTTATGACTCAAGCAGCCTATGACTGCTTTAAGTCAGTGGCTAGAGTAGCCACAGTGGGCATTAGTGCCCACTGCCAGGCCTGGCTACAGTCTTCCGACTTGGAGCAATGGGTACAGGACAAGTTGGTTGATGTCCATTGATGGGGAGAGAACCTCTTCGGTAAGCCCATGATGAACAAGGCTGCCGAGCTGGAGTTAAAGTTTATGACCAGGAGCAGGCTTTCCAAAAAAGACTGCTAACCATTCCCAGAGGAAGGCTGTGGGTAAAATGCCCCTATAACCAAAGAGGAAGTCTTTTATGGAAACTACCCTCAGTACTCAGCCTTCCCAGCTCCCCAACAGGGCTAGCAGGCCAAGGGACAAGGACAGGGCCCTTGTAAGCCTAAGAACCCCTAGCCACAAATGGCGTTCCCAGTGCAACCTAGAGGAGGCTTTTGACTCCTTGGGTATAGCCTCCCCCCCAGGAGGTTCTGCCCTGCAGCACAAGGGGGGCGTCTGGTGTTTTTACGCCACCTGGTAGTCCCTGATTACATGGGTCCTACATATGGTGAGGGAGGG
Source organism: Ichthyophis bannanicus (assembly GCA_033557465.1). Classification (NCBI taxonomy): domain Eukaryota; kingdom Metazoa; phylum Chordata; class Amphibia; order Gymnophiona; family Ichthyophiidae; genus Ichthyophis; species Ichthyophis bannanicus. The sequence continues at coordinate 260,566,973 of CM066035.1, forward strand.
GAACCTCCTCCACCTCGAAAAGATGCCCCTGCTATTCTTTCCAGGAGAGCCCCATATGATTCCCCTTCACCGGGGCCTGCTTCAGCAGGAATTTGCAAGTCTTCTAGCCGACAGGGTGGTGTAACTCATCCCCCTCCACCTCAGGGGAAGGTGTTCTACTCTTATACTTTCTGGTGGCCAAAAGGACTGGAAGGTTTCGGCTCATCCTAGAGCTGTGGGACTTCGACCAATTCCTGGTGTGGGAGAAGTTCAAAATGCTGTCCCTTGAAACATTGCTGCCATACCTCTGACACGGAGACTGATTATGCACCTTGGATCTAAAGGATGCGTATACACAAACCCTCATCCATCCCCCTTCACATGCACTACCTCTGCTTCATGGTAGGAGGCTGCCATTATCAGTACAGGGTTCTACCCTTCCACTCTGAGGGTATTCATCAAGTGCCTGGCGGTGGTCGCCACCTTCCTGCTTCTCCAGGAGGTGTTTGTCTTTCCCTACCTGGACAACTGGCTCATCAAAGGCAGCACTGCTGCTCAAACTCATCAGGCGATGGCCTGCACCATCCTCATCCTGGAGCACTTGGGGTTTGTCATAAACTACCCAAAGTCCCATCTCCATCTGTCACAATGCCTGGAGTTCATAGGGGCACTGCTGGACATTGTCCATGCCAAGGCCCGCCTTCCCCTGAACAGAGCCCAGTACCTCGAGGCACTTGCAAGGAACATCCAGCATCACCTCTTTGCGTCAGCCTGCCTCCTGATTTGCTTGCTGGGTCACATGGCCTCCACGGTGCATGTCATTCCAGATGCCAGCCTACACATGTGACCAGCTCTGTGGGCCCTCTGCTTCCAGTGGTCTCAAGCAACAGGGTCCCTGTGGGACAGAGTAGTCGTGACCAGTCCTCTGGCTGACTGCCTCGGCTGGTGGCAGCAGCTCCAGCACCAATGGGCCAGGATGCTCTTCCAGGCCCCTACCACCTGGTAGATCCTCAGTACAGATGACTCCAAGCTGGGCTGGGGAGCCCATTGCGGCAACCTCTGCATCCAGGGCTGTTGGTTGCAGGCAGAGAGCCTCCAGCAGATCAACTTGGAGCTTTGAGCTGTAATGCTGGCTCTCTGTTCCTTTCACCACCACCTACAGCAACAAGTGGTACTGATCCAGACTGACAACCAGGTGGCAAAGTTTTTTATATCAACAAGCAAGGAGGCATGGGGTTGCCCCTTCTGTGTTTAAGAATCGGGGAGCCTCCACTCCTTCACCAGCAAGAGTGGGATGCTCCTGTGGGTAGTCTGTCTCCCGGGCCAGAACAACGCCCAGGTCCTTCAACTGCACAAGTGGTAGCTTGACTCCTGCATGGCCAGTCAGTTGTTCCATCTCTAGGGGCTCATGCAGATGAACCTCTTTGCCAGCCCAGTCCATGATCAGCTGTCCTGCTTCTGCTCCAGAGAGCCACATCCCCCTCAGGTGGTGGCGGATGCATTATTTAAAGGTGTGGAAGAATTGAAGGAAATATCGATACATCGGGTAGATGTATTACAACTATTAGATAAACTGAATAGTAGCAAATCACCTGGGCCGGATGGTATACATCCAAGGGTGTTGAAAGAACTGAAATATGAGATTACTAATAGCAGGTCTTCAATCTGAACTATCATTAAAATCATCTCTGATACCTGAAGATTGGAGGATCGCCAATGTAACACCAAATTTTAAGAAGGGTTCCAGGGGTGATCTGGGAAACTACAGACTGGTGAGCCTGACGTCAGTACCGGGAAAAATGGTAGAAACCATCATAAAGAATAAAATTACTCAGCATGTAGATACTCCATGGCCTAATGGGAGAAAGCCATCATGGCTTTAGACAAGGAAGATCTTGTCTTACTAATCTGTTATGTTTTTTTGAAGGTGTGAATAAGCAGGTGGACAAAGGTGAGTCGGTTGATATAGTGTATCTGGACTTTCAGAAAGCCTTTGACAAGGTCCCTCATCAGAGACTTTTGGCAAAACTAAAGAGTCATGGGATAGGAGGCAGTGTACTACTGTGGATCAGGAACTGGTTAAAAGATAGAAAGCAGAGGGTAGGGCTAAATGGCCAATTTTCCCAATGGAGAAAGGTGAATAGTGGTGTACCCCAGGGATCTGTACTGGGGCTGCTGCTTTTTGACATATTCATAAATGACTTGGGAAGTGGAATAACGAGTGAGGTTATCAAATTTGCAGATGATACAAAACTATTTAAAGTTGTTAAAACCCAAGAGGATTGTGGAAAATTGCAAGAGGATCTTGATAAATTGGAAGACTGGGCATCAAAATGGCAGATGAAATTTAATGTGGACAAGTGCAAAGTTATGCACCTAGGGAAGAACAACCCAAACTATGGTTACATGATGCAAGGTTACACATTAGGAACCGCCACCCAGGAAAAAGATTTAGGTGTCATTGTGGATACCATGTTAAAACCCTCGGCCCAGTGTGCAGCGGCGGCCAAGAGAGCAAATAGAATGCTAGGTATCATAAGGAAAGGAATGGAAAATAAAACAAAAGATATTATAATGCCTCTATATCATTCTATGGTGGGACCGCACCTTGAATATTGTGTGCAATTCTTGTCGCCGTATCTTAAAAAGGATATAGCGATATTAGAAAAGGTTCAGAGAAGAGCCACCAGAATGGTAAAGGGGATGGAAGAATACTTCTATGAAGAAAGGCTAAAAAGGTTGGGGCTCTTTAACCTGGGAGAGAGACGGCTGAGGGGAGATATGATAGAAGTCTATAAATCAATGAACGGAGTGGAATGGGTAAACGTAGATCAATTGTTTACGTTATCAGAATATAGAAAGACTAGGGGACATGCAATGTAGCTACAGGGTAAACTATTTAAGACTAATAAAAGAAAATATTTTTTCACTCAACGTGTAATCAAACTCTGGAATTTGTTACCGGAGGATGTAGTAAAGGCTGTTAGTGTAGCTGGGTTTAAAAAAGGTTTGGACAAGTTCCTGGAGGAAAGGTCCATAAACCATTATTAAGAAGGGACCCAGGATATCAATGCTTGACCCAGTACAAGCATTGTGGAACCTGTGTCTTTTGGGGAAGCTGCTAGGTACTGTCATGAGGTAGACAGCACTGAGCCTGGGATAATAAAGGGAAATGAAAAAGAGCTTACCTCACAGCCACATGTGCAGTGGAGACATTCAGGTTGCAGGGAAGCAAGGAATGGAGAAACAAACTTTCCTCATGGCATTAGTGACGCAGTAGAAATTCAGAGTCCTAATCCAGGCTCACCTGAGGGAAGAGTCACGTACTACGTCCAACCAGCAGGGAAATAAAACCAGGTGGGTAATCCCACAGAGGGGAGATCGGGGAGAGAAGGGAGACCAAGTGAGCCAGCTGAGAGAGAGAGAGATCCAGCTGAGGAGTCAGACCCAGAAGGGAATTGAGACTCAGGAGCAAATACAGAGAGACACGCTGTCCTGGAGGAAGAGGGCTGAGTGGAAGCAGGCTGTTGATCGGGGGAAGAAACCCCGTCAACTCACCATAGGCGAGAAAGTAGTCGTAATGGTAGCAGACCCTGGGCCAAAATTTGAAGCTCAGTGGAGAGGGCCCTACACTGTAATAGCTCGCAAGGGGCCAGTCTCCTATGTCGTTGAGACCGAAAAGGGGCGCCGTCAGATATACCATGTAAATGTCCTAAAATCCTGGCAGGAGCGGACGGCAGCTATTGGTCAGTTACAGATACAGCTTCAGTTCAATGCGGATGCAGTATCACGTATTCCGTGCTGTAAGGACATATGTCCCTCAGCCCGAAATAGCTTAAGGGGGGGGGGATATGTCATGAGGTAGACAGCACTGAGCCTGGGATAATAAAGGGAAATGAAAAAGAAGAGCTTACCTCACAGCCACATGTGCAGTGGAGACATTCAGGTTGCAGGGAAGCAAGGAATGGAGAAACAAACTTTCCTCATGGCATTAGTGACGCAGTAGAAATTCAGAGTCCTAATCAGGCTCACCTGAGGGAAGAGTCACGTACTACGTCCAACAAGCAGGGAAATAAAACCAGGTGGGTAATCCCACAGAGGGGAGATCGGGGAGAGAAGGGAGACCAAGTGAGCCAGCTGAGAGAGAGAGAGATCCAGCCGAGGAGTCAGACCCAGAAGGGAATTGAGACTCAGGAGCAAATACAGAGAGACACGCTGTCCTGGAGGAAGAGGGCTGAGTGGAAGCAGGCTGTTGAACCAGAGAGTGCTGCAAAAAACAGTGCAAAAGACTTCCAAGCCAGAGGGGTCCTCGTGCCGGGGAAAGCAACCAAGCAGGTAGAGAGCAAACGTCACACCCAGGAAAACTCACTGAAGCCAGGAAGTGATTTCAGCTCAGCTAAGCCCAGAGTCTGGTACTCCCGGAGAAAGGCAGTTTGCACCCCAGAGAAGAAGCCTTGGCTAACAGAGGAAGGGCTGGAAACTATCTTCACCCAGAAGAAAGATAAGTACCCTGTTTTCTACAGAGGGAAAGAAGTGGGACCTTTTGTAAAGAGCCAAGCTTACAGGGTCCTAGAAAAACCCTATTGGAATAGGTGTTGGGAAGAAACCCCAAGCACAGCTCCTTATGTCTCTGACTGCACAGAGCAGTCTCCTCTCCTAGAAACTGAGGTCTCCCAAGGGCAAGGTTCTGAAAACAGTAATACAGAAACATGGTGCCCATATACAGGACCAGGTCCTGAGGTTATGCAGTGGGAAAGTTCAAACCCAGAGGTCATTCCAGAACCGATGGATTGTGCTCTATGTATTTCTGACGAGATAGAATCTCTTTGTTAAGAAGCAAGAAGAAGCATTATCATTTGGAAAACTTTTATTTATCTGTGAAGCAACAGTTTATTTGTGTTACCATTGTTTGATGTATCCAGAAGGCAATCCTCAAGGGAAGGGGAATAAAGCCCAGCTTTAATTGCACTTGGACACGACTACAGAGTATTCCTTTAACAACCCAGGCTATACCCCATATCTAGGTGGGCATAGTCTCACAGTACGTATGATCTAGATTGGCCACTGTTGGAAACAGGATACTGGGCTTGATGGACCTTGGTCTGACCCAGTATGGCATATCTTATGTTCTTTATCCTGTGGATGCAGGGACCTCCTCTAAGCCTTCCTGCCCACGCTGCTCATTACCAAGACCCTGTTCAAGGTCTAGCTCGACAAAGCCACCTTCATACTGGTGGCTCCTTGGTGGGCCCTGCAGCTGTAGAAGCCCTTGCTCCTCCACCTGTCTCAAGTGCCCCCAGTTCCTCTGGGTTGTGCCCAGGGTCTGTTCTGACAGGAGGGCACCACTCTCCTGTACCCCAGTCTGGAGTCACTGACTGACTGCCTGGCAGCTGAAAGGGTATCCTTGGCCCACTTCAATCTGTCAAATGAAGTGGAGGAGGTCCTTCTGGCCTCCCGCAAGGCTTCCACTCACTGGGCCTATGCCTTCAAGTGATGGAGATTGTCTCTCTGTGTGGCACACAGAAAAGTGGATTAATACCTTCTGTCTAGCTAGTCCTGTGGTACCTGCTTCATCTGTCTCAGGCAGGGCTGAAGTCCAACGCCGTTAGAGTACACCTTAGCACACTCTTGGCACACCACATCTGGTTGAGGGTGAGCCCCTCTCTGCTCAGTCCCTCGTGACTCATTTCCTGCAGGGCCTATTGCTTTCATGGCCATCCTTTTGCCCCCTGGAGGTGGAGTGGGATCTCAACATGGTTCTCTCAAAGCTTACAGCGCCACCTTTTGAGCCTCTCAGCTTTTGCCACCTCAGGTATCTATGCTGGAAGGTGGTCTTCCTCATGCTTACCTCTGCTCGCAGGGTGAGCGAGCTCCAGGTTCTGGTGCCCCACCTACCCACCTTATGAGGTTCCACAAGAATAGGGTCATGCTCCACATGCACCCCAAGTTTCTTCCTAAGGTGGTGTCTGTTCGACCTCAACCAAGAAGTGATGCTCCCCACCTTCTGCCCATGGCATCATGCTAACAGGGTAGAGGCCACTCTCCACACTCTGGACTGTCGGCAGGACCTGGCCTACTACCTGGAGCACACCCAGGCCCACAGTTGCTCCTCATAGTTCTTCATCTCCTATGACCCAAAATGGCTGGGGGCAGTGGTCTCCAAGCGTACCCTATCCATTTGAATGGCAGACTGCATTGTCTTCGCCTGTGAGCAGGCTGTTCTCTCACTTGAGCGCTTTGTCATGGGGCACAGCATTCAGGCCATGTCACCTTCTGTTTTAGAACCTGTGCTCCGTTCCCTTGACAGATTGGCCGGGTCACCACTTGGTCCTTAGTCCATACCTTTTGCAGCTCATTACTGCCTGCAGAGGAAGTCCTGCTGGGACAGCGCCTTCAGCCAGGCAGTACTCAGTCATCTGTTTGGGGTGTAAGGCAACTCCTGCCTGCCGGCCCTTTGGTGTGTTCAGGCTACCAGAGAACTGGTTCCTCGCTTGACACTTGGGGCCGCATGTGGGGTTTACTGTTCCTTGACTCCATTGCTGCTTCTCACGTTCAGCTTTTCCGGTCACCTGTGGCTTTTACAAGTTTGTTTTTGTTTTTTACAGTGGCCTGTAGCTGGGGAGTCCCATATGTGAGGACAAACTTCCTGCTTGTTCCTGGAGAAAGTGTAGTTACTCACCTGTAAAATGTGTTCTCTGGGGCTAATAGGAATCTGTCGTCACAACACTCCCTTCTCCCCATGGAGTTGCATTTTTTTGTCATTTCTGCCTTTTGAGCTATGTCGTCATACTGAGGCAAGATGGCACCCTTAGGCAAGAAGGGGACCATACATGTGTGGTGGATCTCTCAAAGGCTTTCTTTGAAAGCTGGGGAGAAGTTACCACATGGGCTCCATCATTGCCGATGTTATCCATATGTGAGTACGGATTCCTGCTGTCCATGGAGAACATGGTGAGTAACTAGGCTTTATGCAGGGGCGATGAGTGAGACAAGTAGAGGATATGAGATGAGTGGTAATGGGTAATATCTGGAGATCTTAGAGTTCAAAATCTCCATCCGCAGTTCTCTAATTCCTGCTCCCCTTCCCCGTGTGAGTGAACATGCACTGCCTGCTTCTACTGTAACCAGCAGTAGAAGGTGGGAATAGTGGAAAGCAGGTATTTATTTAAAAGTATTTCTATACCGCCTTCTTCAATCAAGGCGGTCTACACAGCAAACAATCAACAAGTAATGGTTTATGTGTGTTCATGCAGTGATAGTGTGTGTGTGTGTGTGTGCATGCGGTGGTGTACTGTAGATTCCTGTTGAGCTATTTACAGCGTGCGCTATTATACAATACTATGTACATGGGGAAGGGGAGGGGGGTTGGTCTGTGGTCTTGACTGGCGAGTAGTTCATGTGATGTCCCCGTAGTGTTCGATGAAGAGTGTTGTCTTAAGCTGCTTCAGAAAGTCCATGATGTCTTTTGTTAATCGTAGGTCAGCTGGGAGGGCGTTCCAATTTGCTGGTGCAGCCAGAGAAAGGGCTCGGTCCGCGGTGTCCTTGCGGACCTTGGTGAAGTCTTTTGGTGTGTTAACATGGTTGGACGTGCCCCTCCTCCTCAGTCGTGTGCTTCTGTCAGATTGTATGAGTGGTTGTAAGCTGAGAGCTGATGAGTGGTGTTTGATTTTGAATATGTTTATGACTGTCTTATATTTGATGCGTGAGCTGATTGGAAGCCAGTGTAGATCTTTCAGAATGGGTGTGATGTGTTCTTGTCTTGCTGTGCCAGATATTATGCCTGCCGCTGTGTTTTGTGCCAGTTGCAGAGGTCTGAGTGTCTGTTTTGTGAGATCGAGATAGATTGGGTTGCAGAAGTCTAGTATTGGGGTTATTAGTGCCTGGCAGACTGTGCGTAAGTGCTCCGGGGAGAGGAGGGGTTTGAGGCGTCAGATTAGTCTCATCCTGTGGTATGCGTTTTTGGTGGTTCTGCTTATGTGTGATTGTAGATTCAATTCTTTGTCTAGAGTCACTCCGAGGTATTTTACTTCCGGTTTTAATGGGTATGGTTGTGTTGTTTACCTTGATGTTGAGTGGAGGGATGAAATCGGTGTTTCTGGAGATGATTAGTGCCTCGGTCTTGCTGTAGTTTATGGTCAGGTTGTCTTGAAACCAGCTGGTCATGTGCATGAGACAGTTTGTTATTTGGGAGTAGTCTGGGTTGTTGAGTGTGATTGGTGTGTATATCATGATGTCATCGGTGTAAATTGTGTATTGTATATTGTGTTCTTTCATGATGTCACATATTGGCTGAATGTAGAGGTTAAATAATAGCGCCGATAAGGCAGATCCTTGTGGTATGCATTGCAGGACCTTTATGGGTCTGGATATGTTGGGGCTGACCCTGACCTGTATCTGTCTGTCCGTTAGGTATGAGTTGAACCACTTCAGGGTGGATCCATGTAGCCCAATGTGCTGTAGTCTTTCCAGTAGAGTTCTGTGATCCACTGTGTCAAACGCTGATGAAATGTCGATGAAGATCATCAGTATTCCATTCTTGCAGTTGTCTATGAGGTGGAGTATGTTGTTGAAGGGAGTGGAGGAGTAGCCTAGTGGTTAGAGCACTGGCTTGGTAACCAAGCAACCAGGGTTTGATTCCCACTAGCACTCCTTGTGGCCTTGGGCAAGTCGCTTAACCCTCCATTGCCTCAGAAGAAAGGCCTGGCAATCTACTTCCAGTGACACTGCCAAGAAAACCCAGAAGCTTCTGGGTCGCCAGGAGTCAGGACTGACTCGAAGGCACACATTGCATTGCATGTTGTTGAAGAGGTATAACAGGAGTGTTTCGACTCTTGTTGGGGCGGAAACCGTGTTGGTTGATGTCTAGTGGTGCGTGGTTGTCAATGTGGTCTTGTAGAAACCAGCCATTCTGAAAGCTCTGGGGCCACATCATTGGAATGCTGCGCTAGTCACACAAAGGGAGAAGGTGAATTGAGAGAGACCTCTGTGCAATTGAACTTTCACCATAGGTAGGAAATAGAAAAGAAATGAAGTTCTCTCCCCCTCCCAAAAAATGCCTCAATGCCTTTCTGTAGGAAAAGAAGTTCCTTAGCTGTAGCACAGTAACGTTGACTCACAGTAACATAGCAATCACAGAATTGCACTTTTCAAACAGCCCCTCCCATCTCATCTCTGAACATGATCAGACACACAGAGAACATAGATACAAAGGTATGCATGCACTGACACACACACACACACAAAATCCATAATGATACACAAAACGTAGGTATATACACAGACAAAATGCACACAAAATGCAGATAAAGGCAGGTAATACACATAGGTGCTGGAAAGAATCCATTGGGTGGAATATGATTCCTGTTCTAGGTTGTAAGATATGAGAATACTATTTAAAAAAGAGGTGTGGAAGTCCTGCGTAGTAAATTAGGTTGGTTAGAATAAGTAGAAAAAACCGAACCCGATCGGAATCACCTAAATATCAAAACCAAAAATTCCGATACCATAAATCTCCCTGTGTTAGAAAAATATTTTTGTCGGAGAATGTCAACCCAGTACTATGTATACGAGCAAAGCACCACTGTGACGTCTCCTTTTATTAATAATAATTTTAAAAATTACTTAGCTTCAGTAATAAGAACTGCCAGTATTGTCAAAAAGACTACGACGTAGCGCTCGTTTTGGGTTCATTATATTTGCAACAAACCCTGCTTCAGGTCCGTCCGTGAGCAACAGTTGGCAATGGTGTAGTGAGCTAACAGGTGGAAATGTGATTAGCCATTTTAATCTTCGGCGTCTGACGTCAGGAACACATGAGGAACTAAGCTCCAATGAAATCACTCCCTAGAGAAGAGGAAACACCCACCATCAGGGAATCCCTCTAAGGGAGCAAAAGCAAAATTAAATTATAGTATACCAGTCAATTTGTTGATTTAAACCCCTAGGGGTAACCAAATCCAACTTGTGAATCCAGCATTGTTCTTGATATTGTAATCTCTGTTCACGGTCACCACCGCGGGGATCATACGGTATAAAATCCAATACCCGCCAGCGTAGAGAGGTGAACAAATGACCTTGAGAAAGACAGTGATCCACTATAGGCGCCGAAAGGGATTTTGTCCTTAATCGTGATGCATGTTCCGAGAGTCTAAGTCGGATCGCCCGCTTTGTTCGGCCCACATAGTATAATGAACAGGGACATACTATAAGGTACACCACAATTGGGATGAACAGTCAGTGTGCCATTTAGTAGAATATGTATAAGCTGAATGAATATCAACCCAATCGGGTCCCACTAAAGACAATGCACAGTAGGTACAAGCTCCACAAACGAAATGACCATTGTCCGAGTGACAGACATCTGGACGATCTTGAATAGTTGTTGTCTTCATCAGAAGATCCCGAAGGTTGGTACCCCTTGAGTATGCTATCTGTAGATCTTTATCTCGAAAACATGAATGTATGCCCAATACTGGCCAGAAACGCCAAAGGAGCTGAGTAACCTTATTGATGCCCCTAATATAAGGGAGGACCCCTGTGACCTTTGAGTCTTGATCCTGGTCCTGAGCCCGAGGTTGTGGACCCAACCACTCAGTATGCATGTAGCGCGCTCTTTTATAAGCCCGATTAATAACCAACTTAGGGTATCCCCTCTGAAGGAGACGCAATGACAGGTCCGCTGAATGTATCTTGAACTCAATTAAAGAAGAGCAATTTTGTCTTAAGCGCAGAAACTGCCCATAGGGCAACCCCTGCTTCAAAGCCCGCGGGTGAAAGCTGTCATAGCGAAGTAGGGTATTGCGCTGCACTGGTTTACGGTAGAGGGTCGTTTGAAAACCCTCAGCTGTTAATGAAACAGTGACATCCAAAAAATCCAGTTGCTGGGAAGACACATGTGCCGTAAACTGAATCCTAGGCAAATGGGTATTTAACCGTCCTATAAAATCATCTAGTTCGACACGAGAACCCGTCCACAAAAAAAGATGTCGTCTAAAAACCGCTTCCAAAACGGGACAAATTGAAAAGCGGGGTCTGTGTATACATATGAAGTTTCGAAGGCCGCCATGTAGAGAGTGGCAATTGATGGAGCCACCGTGGCCCCCATAGCAATTCCATGTATCTGTTTATAGAATTGTTGTTGGTGCAAAAAGAAATTATTTTGTAACACCAATTCAAGTAGCTCGAGCAAAAATAACTTAGGAATTCGGGCTGGAAGATTCAAAGGGTATTCACGCAGACAATTTAATGCTTCACCTTGGTCTATGTTAGTGTACAATGCTTGTACATCCAAAGATACCAAGAATGTGTAAGAATTTACATTGCAACAAGCCCGTAATTGATCTAAAAAATCACTAGTGTCCCTAATGAATGACTGAACCCCTGCCGCCGCTGGTTGCAAAAATAGGTCACAGAACCTCGAAAGAGGCTCCAACAAAGAATCCCTGCATGACACAATCGGACGGCCAGGAGGGTTGGTAAGGGATTTATGCACCTTAGGGACCAGGTAGGACTGAAGCTAAGTAATTTTTAAAATTATTATTAATAAAAGGAGACGTCACAGTGGTGCTTTGCTCGTATACATAGTACTGGGTTGACATTCTCCGACAAAAATATTTTTCTAACACAGGGAGATTTATGGTATCGGAATTTTTGGTTTTGATGGTTAGAATAAGTAGCTTAAAGGGAATGCTTTATATGATTGCTAATCAATGTTTCTGAATTTTAGCAGGGGGGGTGTGTGACAACTGTGCTTTACTTGTTAGCAAGTTAACTGTAGTGTTTTGGATCACGTGCAAGTGGCAAAGTGAAGAATTTAGTTTTTGACGAAGAGAATTGCAATAGTCTAAGCCAGTGCTTCCCAAACCTATCATGGGAGCTCCCCAGCTAGTCAGGTTTTCAGGATATCCACAATGAATATTCAGCCCCCCCTTTGTCCATGTCAGCCCCCTCCCTCCCTCCCTCCGTCCATCAATGTCAGCCACCCCTCCCTCCATCCATCCATGTCAGCCCTCCCCTCCCTCTCTCCATGTCAGCCCTCCTGTCCATGTCAGCCCCCCTCCCACCCTCCCTCCCTCCATGTCAGCCCCCCTCACACCCTCCCTCCCTCATGTCAGCCCTGTTGCAGGTTCCCTGCCCCCTCCTCCCCTCTCCCTGTCTGCCTGCTGCTGCCCTGCTGTTCTTCTACAGCTGCAGCTCCCTGTCTCTTAGGGAACCGTGGCTATGCCTGTAAAACTGTTGCGGAGCCTTCCTGTCTCTCAATGGGCTCTGTGCAGCATTGTCCCGCCTCCAAAGGAAGTGGTAAACAACTTCCTTTGGAGGCGGGACAATGCTGCACGGAGCTGGTCAAGAGACAGGAAGGCACCGCAACGGTTTTACTGACATAGCCGCGGTTCCCTAAGAGGCAGGGAGCCACAGCTGCATTAGAAGGGACTGGGAGGCGGTGAGTTTGCTGCTGCCGAGAAGCGGACTCGGCAGCAACTTGTGTGCTTTTTTGGGGGTCGCGAACCGCTGGTTTTAAGGTGTGAGGACTTGCTATGTAGATACAGGGACATAGCATCCAAAAGGGAAAGGGCTAGGAAATAGAAAGGTGAGGGATAGGTTCACTCAAGGTGAGTCAGAGCTGGATAAGGAATTGCCAATAGATTCCCATGTTGAGAAGGAAGTGCTCTTGCTGGGGCATAGGGAATAAACATACTGAATAAATGCTCAGATATACCAGAATAGAGAACCTTCTGAACGGCCAGAATTTTTTTTTTTATTTCTATTTTTCAACATGTTACATCAAGCAAAATGCATATACATGAAGGAAAAGAACAGCACATATGAAATAATACAAAAGTAAACAGTCACATCCATCAGAAATCATGTACAGTAAAGAGCAAATACTCTATATCTATGTGTGCTAGACTCTTAACAACCTACTATACTCTGAAAGGGAGGATCAGAAAAAATGGGCTAGCTAACAAAAACTCCAAGGCAAAAGGGAAAAAGAAAATTACATAAACAGCATAAAAACAAGGAAACCACATGACCCAAATTCAAAATCCTTAGTGCCTTGGAAGAGTTGATCTTAATTGGATCCAACCTGCACTACAACAGCCCCCAGGGACTTCCTAGCATCCAAAAATGCATGCAATTGTTTAGGATCATAGAATATATATCCAAGTGATGAAGATTTAAGTAGACATTTACAGGGACATCGAAGCATAAAGGAAAAACCCAATGAAGCTACCTCAGGATGCATGGACAGAAATTGGCGCCTTTTAGACTGCGTAACATAAGAAATATCTGAGAAAACCTTGACTTTTTGGCAAAAAAACAACTTGATGGAATTCCTGAAACAGAGTCCAAGCCCGATCCAGTTCCAGTACATATATGACCAAAAGTGTCGCTCTCCACATGTTTTCCTCATCTGATCCTTCCAAAACCTGGGTCAAATTCAGGGTGTCAACTGAAGCAGCACCTTTCTCACCCTCCAATGCAGAATTGCTAGAGCACTTCAATGGAAGATAATAAACCTTGGAGGTAGGAGGTAGAGCAGTCTCCAGCATACCCAATATTTCCAAGAGTTCAGTTGGGGAAATATTGGGAGATAAAGGAAAATTAACAAATCGCAAATTAAGGGGTATGTTTACTAAACCGTCTTAACAATGCAGCGGTGGTATTATCGCGTGATAAGTGATGTTATCGTGTGATAACGTAACATTATTGTGCAATAGTGTCACTTATTGCGCGATAACGCAGTGGCGGCGTTAAAGGTACACTAACGCTGTGAAATCCAGGTCTGAAGGGTGGAGTAAGGCTTCCCAGAGGGCGGAGAGAAGGGGTCAGTTGGCGGAGAATGGGAGGGGAGAGGCTCCAGGCACACTAACGCTGTGGAATCCAAGTCTGAACACTAATGCCAGTGAAACCCTCGCGTTAAGGCACATTTGCAGGAAAGAGAAACCATTTCAGTCAGCAATGTGCAGCAAAGGCAGGGAAACTCAGAAAAGTGATAGTTGTGATACATGTGCAGGGAACAAAGAGGCAAATAAACATATAAAAGGACCAGAACCACATCTAAAAGCCCAATAACAAAGCTGGCCAAAAGTGATATTAATGATAAACATAAAGCAACACCACTGACAAAGCTCAAAAAATAAGATATAATGTTTGGAAGCATCTATGCTCTGTCCCTCTACAAAGTGAATGATCCCACATTGAAATTGTGCTGATCAGGGTTTTTTCACGTCTATATTGGGCAGGTTTGGTATGGCGTGCAGTAACAGCAGAGTGGGCACGTAGGAAAGGGCAACTGTACTGATGCTGTAAATGGGATATAGAGGGCTGCAGGTGGCACATGCTGTGGTCCAGCTGGGGCACAGTGCGTGTTAGGCAGATGCCTAGGTGGCACATAGGAATGCCGAAACTGTAAATCAGCAAGACATCAACTGACGAGGGTCCAACATGGGCATGAGTGTGTGTCCCACAGTGTCACAGGGGAGATTACCCAGCAGGTACCCACAAGGACGCATAACATTGGCAGGCGGTGTGGGGGGGAGGAAGCGTGCATGTCCATGTAGGCACCCTTACCCGAGAACCCACAACATAGGCAGCTGCCTACCAGCATACTGGATGGCCTGGGACTGTGCTCCACCAGCACCACTGGCATAATGGCATGGCAGCATGGTGGCGGAGGGGTGCTGGTGGCGGAGGGGGCAGTGGCATATTCATTAGGGACAGCATGAAAACCTGAACAGTGTTTGGCCCACCAGGACCGGAGCAGCGGCCAGCAGGGGCATAAACACCCACACCCACAGGCTCCACTATCCAAAGCCTCATGGAGAGTCAGGCTGATGGGCCCTGCGCGCAGCAGCTTCTCCCAATACTAGCACGTGCATACCTTAGCAATGCCGCCCTAAACCTGGGAATACGTTACACATATATCAAAAGGTTGCTATGATTAATGGCAGATAGCAATTCCTAAGTTAAGCACAATTTGCTGATAGAGCTGCATCATAGCAACCTTTCTGATATCTGTGGAGTGTGTTTCAGTTTTGTTTTCTGACAGTGTTTACTACCCCGGGGAGTGACCCCCAACAGTATTGTGTACCATAGCCATGCCTGCACTGTGCCCAGGACTGGTGTGGTGGCCAGGGCTGCCAAAAGCCTCTATATTTGCACAATGCTGGCATAGGTGTGGTAGTGTGTGTCTGTCTAACCAGTGTGTTGTGGCTGCCTACACCTTACTGAGCCCACACTGCTTGCACTGTTTCCAGTGTTAGCCTGCCAATGTGCATAATGAGAAGGTACTGTGGGTATAGCCCGGCCTGGGTGGCCTGCACAGGATGCATCTGCACAGGGCATAGGGCAATGGCTGGGACATTGTAGTGCCCAGCCACCACCTGCACGGACAGGGTGGCCACTCTCACCCTGACTGAGCAGTGACCACGGCATGGTTAGGTTCCCCCATAGTGCTATATAGTATTTCTCTCAAGTGATATTTATGGGTTCTCTTTTCTGGGGCCCAATCACTGACTTATCTGCTTGATGTGTGTATTCACATCCCAGTTTTGTGTGCATGCATCTCCTCCAGGAACATGCACTATGGACTAGCTAGCAGACTGTCTGCAGTTAGTATGTGTATGGCTGGAACACCTTGCAGGGTGCAGCGGCTGGAGAATGTAAGATAGTGGTGGGGGGCAGCTGAGCATTTCCAGGCCTATTATCTGTCTGCTCTTGCCTTATGGATGCGTACAGATCTGCATTGACTGCCCTGTAGGGTGCCTGTTCCCCAGCAGGACTGGGGTTGATGGTCCCCTCTACTACCACCATTGCAGGTATGTAGAATGTGGATCTGTTGGTGGGAGATCCTGTCCCCCACCCTGAGCCCCAGAGGGCGGGTTGGGTGGTGCTACCTAATCCGCCTATGTGTCCAAACACCCCCCCCCCCTTCACTTAAATGATGTGACCATGGCACCCACACAGGATATGCACTATTCTGGGTGCATCATAGTCCACAAGGGCTAGACTTGACTGGGAAATACGGATGGACACAGGTGTATCCTAGGTGTGTCTGCAAGGACTACCTATCACACTCTGGCACTGATGGCGACCTGCAGTATAGCGTATCTCAGCTAACCCAGGTGCTGCAGACCTGGTGCTGGGTGCCCCGCCTCACCCTCAGGGTGAGCACAGTACCCCCACAATGTGATGGTCTGTAGCTACTCTGTGCCAGTAACACACACGGTCAGTTCCCCCTACCAGGCCGGGGTGCTATGGTGGTGCATACCCCATCTTGTGATCATCTGTAGACTGCTGATCTGCTTGTGCAGTGCATCATGGGTATGGGTGGGTTAATCCTATCCTGGTAACCACAGCAGACAGTTTGTGTGGTGACATGCAGTCCTGCTGTAACCAGCCAGGGGTTTCTTAGTAGCTATAGAGATGTAGCCCACTGATTACTTCACTGACTGTGGAGGCAGAGGTCATGGGTTTGATCCCACAGTGGTGTTATTTGATAGGGCTGTCTGAGGCATTTCCTTTTTTAATTTAAATTAGTGCTGGCAGAAAAACACCCTCACAGTGCTGTAACCTTAAGGTGCCTCATAAGGTGCCCTATAAGGCGCCTTATAAGGCACCCTATAGGGAACATTATAAGGTGCCTTGGCAGACAGTGCACTTTATAATGTGCCCTCTGGAGTGCCTTATAGGGCGCCTTATGCGGCACCTTAGTTTACGGCACTGTGAGGGTGTGTTTGCTGGCAGCACTAATTTAAATTAAAAAAGAAAATGCCTCAGACAGCACTGATTTAAAGTAAAGAGTAATGCCTCAGACAGCCTTACACATTAAGCCCACTGGGGGATTGAACTCATGACCCCTGTTTCATCAGTCAATATATTAACCACTGTGCTACACCTCTGTTGCTGTGTTTTCAGGTCAGCGCGCCTAATTAAGGCTAACACGCGTTAACATGCCACGGCTCCCTCTATTGCCCGATAACGGACTTTATCGCGTGATAACCTGAAATGCTACCTTAAGACCGGAACGCCACTACCTTATATGGCATTCGTCACAGTAAGACTGCAACTAACGCCGGTAACATTAAGACGGTTTAGTAAATATACCCCTAAGTGTTTTAGAGAAGTTTTCAAACCTCTCTCATTTCACATGTATAGAAGAGCTGTCTCTCACCATAGAGACACTGGGTTTGCAAGGAAAGTACCTGAGCAAAGTTCCAACCATAGTACTTACTCCCAAAATGGCTTGCTCTGGTTGCTGAAATCTTGTCATATGATCCTAAGTTGCTTCCTCCAGAATATTGAAGCGTCTGGAAACTGACTTCTCCAGGGAAACGATGTCAGTCCAGCTGGAGTCAAAAGTAGCCACAGTTGGCTTCAGCAGCACACTGCCACCGGCCAGAGTCTGGGGTCTCCCCTCTGACCCTGGTGCAGTATGGCCCACCGAGTGAGAAGTCTCATCAGCTTCCATTCCGATGGATCCCACACCAGGCACAACAGTGGAAGTCACCCCAACACTGCTGGAGGCTAAAGGCAACACAGCTGGACTTATTAACTCCCCTGAGAATGTCTGCACCTCCCCCATCCCAATAGGGGAGGGAGGCAGCCGGAAGAACAGCTCACCAAGCAACGGGAAAGGCTCTTTCAGAGAGGTGCACTGTTTGGGGCTCAGACTGACTGAGACTGGAAAGACTGCACCGGTGTCAGTTCCAGCACTCACCCCTGCAGACTCCACTTGAGCGCCAGTAACCAAAACCTTCACAATGGGCTGCTGCATCGGGGGAAAGCCGACCTCAGGGTATGTTTGGACCTTCCCCTTTCTTTTCCCCATCAGAAAAAGATAACAAGAACTTCAGGAAATAATTAGAAAAGGCAGAAAACCACATTAGGAGTGTTGCTGGTGTGGGCTATGCGAATTAAAGCCCAAGCAATCGGAATGCACTTGAAAGAAAACAGCAGAGCAGTATTGAATATGATGGGCCAATTCTGATATTGTGAAAAATTGGAATATATATATGATGATGAAGGCTGTGTGCCGAAACGCGTAGGGGATTCTTGCCTAATAAAGTTTAGCACCTGTGACCTCTACTGACCTTCGCTTGTTGTGTTCTTCTGTTTGCGAGGGCCCTGCTCTCTTTGGTATGCCATCTTTAAGTTTTATACATCTGTCTGCTGGTAGTGTCTCCCACTCTTCAACTGTGATTTGTTCCAGCTCATGAATGTTTCCAAGATTCCTTTTGCCCAATGGCAGATTTCAACTCTTTCCAAAGATTCTCGATTGGCTTGAGATCAGGACTCATTGCTGGCCAGTTTAAAACAGTCCATTTTTCCTTTTTAACCATTCTTTTGTACTATGGATATATGTTTTGGGTCAGTGTCCTGCTGGAGGATTCATGGCCTTCAACCCAGACCTAGCTTTCTGACACTAGGTAGCAAATTTCACTCCAAAATCCCTTGGTAGTCCTCTGACTTCATGATTCCTTTAATACATTCCAGGCCTCCAGTTTCTGAGGCAGCAAAACTGCTCTACAACATTATAGAACCTCCACCATGTAATTTCTTCACCTATAAAAAACTGAGGTATTGTGGATTCATCGTAATTACTCCTCCCCTACCCCCCCCCCCCTCCAAATTTTGAGGCAGGGAGTAGAGCTTCAAATCAAGTCAGGTCTGCAGTCTGGGAGTTATTATTGATAGTGATCTTTCTTTTGATGGACACATCTCCCAAACCATTAAAACCTGTTTCTATTGCTTGCAACAGTTATATAAGATATGTCAGGGTTTTTTTGCTATCTGAGATTTTACAACTTGTATATGCATTTATAACATCAAGGCTCGATTATTGTAACACTCTGTTTTATGGATTGACCGCAGAATCCGAAAGCAACAATAATGGATACAGAATGCTTCTGTGAGACTGACTTTTGATTTGAGGTTTAGAGATTATATTTCTCCTTATCTAAACTCACTTCATTGTCTACCGATTGAGAAGCGTTGTATTTTTGAAAAGCTTGCCTTGGCTTTTAAATATTTTTATGGTCAGCTTCCAGCCTGTGTTGTAAATAAATTGCAGAAGTATATCCCAGCCCATACTCTGAGGTTTCAATCAGATTGTTTGTTAATGGTTCTCCTTTGCAAACATTTTCATCTTGAATGTGCACATATTCTTATTCATGTTCGTTGCCACTATTATGGAAGGAATACCAAACATTTACCATTCTATAGACAATCTGTTATGTTTTCGGAAGGTGATAAAAACATACCTTTTTCCTGAGATATGATGGGCATTGTAAGATCTTGTAAATGAAGTAATGTCCTGTCTTACCATTTTTATGAAGAGTAGATATGTGTTATGATGAAGTATTGTCAGTCTGTGTTATGTTACTTTTTATTATTATGTATGTAATTTGTACCCTGCCCTGAGTAATTTGAAAGGATAGGATAAGTATCGAATGAATGAATAAATAAATGTATCACTGGTCTGTATTGCCAAAGAGCTCAAGATTTGTTTCATCTGTTCACAGAACATTTTCCCAGAAGGATTGTGGTTTCTCAAGGTGGGTTTGGGCAAAGATCAGGCGTGCCTTTTTATGTCTGACTCTGAGCAGTGGGATCCTCCTTGGCCTTTGTCCATGAAGTCCTTCTTTGTTTAGTGCATGGTGTATGGCACGAGTTGAAACCACTACTCCAGATTGCTCCAGCTCAGCCTTAAGCTCTTTGGATGTTGTACATGGTGTTTTTCCAACAGTTCGCACTAACCTTCGAAGACTTCTTGGATTGATTTTCCTCTTCCAATGAGGTTCTAGGAGGTTCTTGATAGTTCCATTAACTTAATAACATTGCAAACAGTAGATACAGGAATCCCAAGGTCCTTGGAAATGGTCTTATACTCCTTTGAAGATTGATGATAGTGGCTTTTCTGATGGTCTCAGGCAGCTCGTTGTCTTCATTGTAAAAATGGAACAGGGAGTGAATGTGAGCATTTTAAACATTAGAGCCATCATTCATATTAAGATCTTTAAGTTGATCCTCATATGCTTCGTAACGAAGGCGTCTAACCATTTTAGTAACCACCCTCTGCACCGACTCCAACCTGCTTATATCCTTTTGAAGTTGCAGTCTTCAGAACTGCACATAATATTCCAAATGAGGTTGCACCAGAGACTTATACAGAGGCATTAGCAGAAAAAAGTAGGCGATAAAATGCCTCTGTATAAGTTTCTGGTGCGACCTCATTTAGAGAATTGTGTGTAATTCTCCCAGTGTCCTTAGCTTGCAACCTTGGGGTCATCTTTGACTTATCTCTCTCTTTCTCTGCACACATCCAACAGATAGATATAACCTGTTGCATCTTTCTCTATAACTTCAGCAATATTCATCTCTTCCTTTCTGAACACAATATCAAGACCCTTATCCAGTTTCCAGTCACCTCCCACTTAGACCAGTGGTTCTCAACTCAGTCCTCTGGGACCCCCAGTCCAGTTGGGTTTTCAGGGTATCCACAATGAATATGCATGAGATAGATCTGCTTCCATTATATGCAGATCTATCTCATGCATATCATGCAACCTGCTTATATGTACAAGCACTATGGAACCTGTGTGTCTTTTTGTGAAACTGCTAGGTACTTGTGACCTGGGTTGGCTACTGTTGGAAACAGGATACTGGGCTTGATGGACCTTGGTCTGACCCAGTATGGCATTTCTTATGTTTCTTATGTACAGAAAGAGTGGTAGAGGTGTGGAATAGTCTCCCAGTGAAGGCGGTATAGACAAGGACAATATCTGAATTCAAAAAATCATGGGATGAACACAGAGGATTTCTAAAGGAAAAAAGGGCACTATTGTAGTTGATATGGAAGGGCAGACTAGATAGTTCATATGGTCTTATTCTGCCATCATAGTCCTATGTTTCATTGGTCTCCCCCTGAATCATCGCTCTCCCATTCAATCTGTTGAAGATTCAGCCACACAGCTAATCTTCCACCAGTGTCATTATGTTCATGCAACCTCTCTTCTCAAGTTACATCACTGGCTTCCTATCCATTTCCACATCCAGTTCAAACTTCTCCTACTGACCTACAAGTGCACTGATTCTATCAATCCTCATTACTCCTCCTTTTTTATCTCTCCCTACACCCCTCTTTAGGAAGTTCACTCATCCACTGCCAACTCCAGACTTCACATGTTCTACCTTGCTGCATCATGTAATTGGAAAAGACTACCTGAGTTAGTATGCTGGGCTCCATCTCTGACTATTCAAATCCAGGAGGAAAGCCCACTTCTTTGAGGCTGCTTTTGGATCTTGACTCCCTTATTCTCCTGTTTGCCACCCATGTGTGTGATAACCATTTTCCCTTTGTTCTACCCTAATCCCCTGTTTGTTGAGCAAGGACTATCTCTTTTGTATGCATATACAATTCTGCACATGTTTTGTAGTGTTATACAAACGATAAGCCATAGTAGTAGTAATAACTACATCCATGTTTTGGTACTGGTAGATGCTCTGTTTTCTTCTTTCTGTCCTGTTTTACAATGTAGGCTTTACGACGTGACTGCTAGGTTCCGAAATGGACAGGGCTATTAGGTGTCCTAGCTGAACCTTCAATCTTGTACCTACCTGAAGGCAGAGGCTCTGGCATAGCATCATCTTCTCTTTGTTCAAAATCTTCCCTCTTTCCCTTCGCCTTTTGCAAGCCCAGAAAACCCTTTCCTTTATTCACACTGCTTGTTCTCTTCTCCTCCTCCCTTCTCTGCCAGCATCACCCCTATCGCTCTCTTTCTTCAAAGCCCAGTAGTTTCTTTCTCTTGCCCCTACTACCTCTCCTGCATCCTCTTTCTCCCTCCAGTCCCCAAACCTATCTGGCATCTACAGTATTCCCTCTCTCTCATTTTTGCTCTCTGTGTCTAATTGTGGTAGATCCGGGCTTCCTCCTTTCAGCTGCTGGCAGGGTGAATACTATCAGTGGCCTGGGACTGGCTTATTTCTTTAGCTGTTGCAGGATGAGCCCCATCACTGGTTCCATGCTGGTAGCACAAGCATTTTTAAAACTTGTGGTCAGCAGTCGAGTGTCCTTGCTGTTGATTTCTCAATGCCTGTGAACAGTAGTCGGGAAATGCCAGTCCATAATTTTTAAGGCATAACACTAACTGCAAGCATTTTGGAAGTTGTTTGGGTTAATGCAAAGCAGAACAAGAAATCATAGGATGAGGGGCGAGTTGTCAGAATAAGTATGGGAGCTTCCATGCTTATCTAGCCAGAGAACCAATAAGGAAACCACCAAAATAGGCATATCCTAGAATTGGGCAACTCTCTGTAAGCAGCAGCTGGAATAAACCCATAGTGGTGTATTCTGGGATAACTGGGCAGACTTATCCTAGGCTATAATAATTTTACCATCTGTTGACTTTTATCTGCAGAATTTGAATAAAGGTGTGAGGCTTGCCAGCACAATGAAATTTTAATTTCTGTTTGAAGCGTGGGTTTTCATGGCTACATCCTTTGCCTCTGTTGACTGTCTGGATACATTCTTTTAATTCAGTCAGGGATGGCAATTGTATTTAAAGCACAGAAAAATATGATTTCTTAACCCTATTTATAGCATAATATTGTATTCTTTTTTACCTCTTAGTTTTAGAAGTGTCTCCTAAAGCACCCAGCTGACATATTATCCTTTTCCCTTCAAATGTCTTAATATACAACTGAATGCATGTCTCACCAGGGGAGTAGTAAGGAATTTGTAACTGCATGACACTAGCTATTAATCAAGTTTGATTGAAACAAAACAGACAATGAAAAGGCCAAGTCCTGCTTTAAACTGGTTAAATTTATACCATCAAATTGGAGCATCAATTATATTACCTTTGTAGCATGGAACAATCGTGCAGCAGTGTGCAAATCATCTTTAAATCTTGGGATTACAAATGCAAAAAATATCAATAGTACACCAAAAGTCTTTTTCTATTAACAAAGGTCTGCTGAAGGTTTGTGAATAGCTGAAAGATCAGAAGTATGCCTGTGCCCTGTTGTAAAATTTCTGCCATTCATTTTCACCCAATGCAGACCTTTTACCAGACTAACATGAGAGAAGCTGAACTTGTCTAGTCTGTTACTGGCCTTGACCCATAAAAAACTGAGCTGTAGGGGACGGAGGCACTCTTGAGCTTGCCATAGGATGGATGCATGAAGGGAAAGCTCCGCAAATGCACCCAACGTAAATTAAAACGTATCCACTTACCAAATTGATACTCTCCCAAAGGTGTCTGTATTATGTTGATGTCTAAATTGCAGAAGAATGAGGCAGCATTTACTACTCCTACTTAACATTTCTATGGTGCTACAAGGCACATGTAGCGCTGCACATATACACATGAGACAGCTCCTGCTCAGTAGAACTTACAACCAAGACAAACACCAATGGGACTAAGGGGTATGTTTACTAAACTGCGCTAATGTGCACTGCGCGACGTTAACGTGCGCTAAGGTACCTTAGCGCACGCTAATGTCGCATACGGGGCACAAATATGCATGCTCATGTGCGCGGCGTGCTAATGTGCGATGAAGGCGGGGGAAGGCTCCCGGAGGGCGGAGGAAGGCTCCCCAGGGGCGGAGAGAAGGGGTCAATGGGTGGAGAGTGGGAGGGGAGAGGCTCCCCGCACATTAGCGAGGCTGAAATCCGAGGCAAAAAATACCGCGAGTGAAAACCTCGCGTTAGAGCCGATTTAAAGGGAAGAGAAACCATTTCTGTCAGCAATGTACAGCAAAACCAGGGAAACCTACAAAAAAGTGATAAGTGTGATACATGTGCACAGAACAAAAGGGCAAATAAACACTGAAAATGACCCCAACAAAATATAGAAAAAACATAACCAAGCTGGGCAACAGTGGTTTTAATGGGAAACATCAAAAAACACTCCCGAGAAAGCACCCAAAAAAAGATATGAATTATGGAAAGGTCTACGCTCCGTCCCCATACAAGGTGAATGATCCCACAGAAATAGCACTGATCAGGGTTTCCCTCTTCATCGGACAGGTGTCCTATGGCATGCACATGTCCCGCAACAGCAGGGCCGGCATGTCGGAATGGGCAACTGGTCAGATGCCTGAAAAGGGGCCACAGAGGGCTGCAGGCGGCACATGCTGTGGTGCAGCCAGGGCACAGTGCAGACCAGGCAGATGCCTAGGAATGCTGAAACTGTACAGCAGCCAGCCAGCAACTGATGAGGGCCCAACATGGGCACAATTGTGCATCCCACAGTGTCACAGGGAATAGTACCCAGCAGGTACCCCCAAGGGCACAGAACAGCGGCAGGCGGTGCTTGGGGGGAAGCGTGGACATCTATGCAGGCACCCCTACCCCAGAACACGCACCATAGGCAGCCGCCTACCTACACACAGGATGGCCTGAGACTGCGTACCACCAGCACCACCAGCAGAAGGGCATGTCAGCAAAGTGGCAGAGGGGCACTGGTGTTGGAGGGGGCAGTGGCAGCTGCCCACAGCAGTCCAGGCCCAGTCCTGTGTAGGTGGGTGCCGTCCACTGCAACAGACAGGCTCTGTCGGATGTACAGTCATGGACTCCCCAGGGAATGCAGTATATCTGTGGCAACACAGTGGCACAGTGCACACAGACAGTGTGTCCAAGAACAGAAAGTCACAGGTTCAAGTCCCAGCTGTGGCTCCTGCCAACTCAGTCCCCATATTTTACCCATGAAGAAAACATGGTAGGAAAGACTGAACCTTTATTGCTGAGAACATAAGCATGGGTCAAAAACCTATATTTTACCCCACACAGCACAAACACCATAAAAATGCGCATGACCTACGGCAGAATCCCCCAAATGCAGTCCAGGAGGGCCACAAATCTGTCAGGGTCTATGCTGTCTCCAATCTAAGGATGGAGCATTACTGGCGGCGGAGGTGGCAGCGGCTGGTGCCCATAGCAGACCATGGCCTAGCCCTGTCCAGGTGGGTGCCGTGCACTGCAACAAACAGGCCCTGTTGGATGTACAGTCATGGACTCCCCAGGGAATGCAGCATATCTGTGGCAACACGGTGGTGCAGTGCACACAGACAGTGTGTCCAAGAGCAGAAGGTCACAGGTTCAAATCCTAGCTGTGGTTCCTGCCAATATATTCCCCATATTTTTCCCACTAAAAACACGTGTAGTAAAGACTGAACCTTTGCTGCCCAGAACCAAAGTGTGGGTGAAATGCTCATATTTTACCTTAAACAGCACACACCACATAAACATGTGCATTACCTACAGCAGAGTCCCCCAAATGCAGTCCTGGAGGGTGACAAATCATTCAGGTTTTATGCTGTCTCCAATATAAGGCCATGTCAGCATGGTGGCGGAGGGGGCAGTGGCAGCTGCCCAGAGCAGACCATGGCTTAGCCCTGTGTAGGTGGGTGCCATGTACTGCAACAGACAGGCTCTGTCTGACACACAACCATGGTATCTCCAGGGACTGCACCATTTCTGTGACCACAGTGTGGTGTGGTGAACACAGCCAGTGTGTTCAGGAGCAGAAGGTCACAAGTTCACATCCCAGCTGGGGCTACTGCCAATCCAGTCCCCATATTTTAACCACCACTAAACCGTGAAAGTACAGACAAACCTTTTTTGCAGAGAACATAAGCATGGTTCAAACGCCTATATGTTACCCTACAGAGCACAGACACCAGAAACATGTGCATTACCTAGAGCACAGTCCCCCAAATGCAGTCCTGGAGGGCCACAAATCATTCACGTTATATGCTGTTTCTAATAAAGATGCATGTGGTTCATTTCCATGCGCCGCCCCCATGGTATGCAGATGTATCTCATGCATATTCATTAGGGACAGCAGGAAAACATGAACAGTGTATGGCCCACCAGGACTGGAGTTGGGGACTTCTGCCCTAGAGCAGCGGCCAACAGGAGCAGAAAGAACCACACCCACAGGCTCCATTATCCAAAGCCTCATGGACAGGCAGGATATCGGGCCTTGCGTACATCTCACAATACTAGTACGTGCAGACCTTAGCAATGCCATCCTAAACCTGGGAATACAGTACACATATATCACAATGTTGCTATGATTACTGGCAGATAGCAATTCCTAAGTTAAGCACAATCTGCTCATTGAGCTGTATCATACCAATATCTCTGATGTCTGTGGAGTGTGTTTTAGGTCTGGTGTCTGACAGTGTTCACCACCCTGGGGAGTGACCCCAACAGTATCGCATACCATAGCCATGCCTGCGCTGTGTCCAGGACTGTTGAGTTGGCCTGGACTGCAAAAACTATCTATAGTAGCACTATGCTGGCATAGGTGTGGGAGTGTGTGTCTGTCCATCCAGTGTATGCTGGTTGCAACACCTTACTCAGCCCACACTGTTTGCAATGTGTCCAGTGTTAGCTTGCCAATGTACATAATGAGGAGCAAGGTACTGTGGGTATAGCTCGTATAGGGTGGCCTGGGCAGGATGCATGAGCACAGGGCATAGGGCAATGGCTGGGACATTGTAGTGGCCGGCCATCAGCTGCATGGACAGGGTGGCCCCTGCATGTCCTCCTGGGAGGTCACTCTCACCCTGACTGAGCAGTCACCATGGCATGGCTAGGTCTCCCATAGTGCTAACAGCATCTCTCTCAAGTGATATCTATGGGTTGCCTTTTGGGGCCCAATCATTAACCTATCCGCTTGGTGGGTGTGCTGACATCCCAGTTTTGGGTGCACACATTTCCTCCAGTAATATGCACTATGGACTAACTAGCAGACTGGTTGCAGTTAGTATGTGTAAGGCTGGAACACCTTGCAGGGTGCAGCGGCTGCAGATTCAGTGTGCTCATTGCTGGAGAATGTCAGATAGTGGTGGGGGGCAGCTGAGCATTTCCGGGCCTCCTGTCTGTCTGCTATCACCATATGGATGTGTACAGAAATGCATGGACTGCCCTGTATGTTGTCTGTTCCTCAGCTCAACCTAGGTTGATAGTTCCCTCCACCAGCACCATTGCAGTGATGTGGAATGTGGATCTGTTGGTGGGATATCCTGAGCTCTAGAGGGCAGTTTGGGTGGTACTACATAATTCGCCTATGGGTCCAAACAGCCTGCCCCCCGCCCCCCCCCCCCCCCGTTAAAATGCACAGTGCTGCCATCAAAAACAGTGCTCTGGCCTTGCCCTGCCTCATAGGGCACCCTATATGGCGCCCTATCGGCCACCCTTTAAGCAACATTGTAGAGTGCCGTGGCAGACAGTGCACTTTAAAATGTGCCCTCTGGGGTACCTTATGGGGCGCCTTATGTTACAGTGCTTTGAGAGTGCGTTTGCTAGTAGCAGTAATTAAAATAAAATTAATATGCCTCAGAATGCAATATTACACATAACAGGTAGTGCCTCACCCAGCCTTATTCATTGGGCACAGTGGGGGATTGAACCCATGATCCCTGCACCATTGGTCAGTGTCTTAACCATTGTACTGTGGCTCTGTTCCTGTGTGTGCACATCAGCGCGCCTGCTTATGCTTCCCGCGCGCGTTTCTCATGCGCTAATGTGTGCGGCGCACATGAGCGCACAGCGCACATTAGCGCATGATTAATCCCGGTTTGCTTTTTTCAGACTGAAACGCCCACTCCTTTTATGGCATCCCGCACACTAACGCGGCGCGCACCTAACGGGGTTTAGTAAACATACCCCTAAGAAAAAATAGGGACAAGAATGGTAAACAGGAGAATAAGAAGGTCAGGATTCATAGCAGCCTTGAAGAAGTGGGTTTGCAGTCTGGATCTGAAAAGGACCAGGGATGGGACCTGGCATACTGACTCAGGTAGTCTATTCCATGCATATCGTGCAACAAGATGGAGCGAATGGAGTCTGAAGTTGGCAGTGGAAAAGAAAGGCACATACAAAAGTGATTTACCTGATGAGAGGAATTCCTGAGAAGAGTTGTAGGAAGAGATGAGAGGTAAAGAGGAGCTGTAGAGTGAATGAACTTGTAGGCCAGGAGGAAAATTTGAATTGGATGTGGAAACGAATAGGGAGCCAATGAAGTGACTTTAGAAGAGAGCACAGAGACACTGGCAGATTAATCATTTGGTTGAGTTTTGAATGGATCAAAGGGGAGCGAGAGAAGTCATTGGGAGACCAGTGAGAAACAAGTTTAATACGAGTCTTGGTAGTATGTTTAGAAAGAAGGGGATAAAATTTGCTGATATTATAGAGAAAGAAATGACAGGTTTCATCTATCTGTTGGATGTGCGCAGAGGAGAGAGAGGAGACAAAGAAGATTCCAAGGTTGCAAGCTGAGGAAATTGAGGATGAGAGTGTTATCCACAGAAAGAGAGAAAGGAGGAAGGGGGGGGGGAGATGGATTTAGGGTGACAAATAAGGAGCTACATCATGGTCATGTTCAGTTTCAGAGGCAGCAGGACATCCAGACTATTCTATGTGTAAATGGAGACGGCAAGAAGTACAATTGGACTGATGGGGGGAGGGGGGTTATAGTCAAGTTGGTTATCAATATCTAGTTTAGTGGGTTGAATGTTAGACTGTGTATACAGTATATGAGAGGGTGGATATTTTTGATAATTAAGGAGTAGTATATGTGCTGGGTTCTGCAGTGGCCAGTATGGTTTGGCTCTCTTGACTCAGTAGTTGTGTGTGGTGTGGGTGGATCATGGAATGATGAGGCTGGGATTCTATGATAGTAATGGTGACTGCTTTCAAAGTCCTGAAATATTGTGTCTACTTCAATTATGTCTTCTGACAAGTTCTTGTAGAGATTATAATAAATGAGTCAAGGGGGTGTAGAGAATATATACAAGTTTCTTTCATTGACTGTCAAAGGATATACAATCCAATCAAGAGAAAAAAATGATGAATGATCTGAAGGCTGAACAAACTGTGGTAATTTTTTTGCAGGAGACTCATTTCAATATAACAGAATAAGGAAAGCTTTCTGAGAAATAGTTTAAAGTGCCTGTCTTTTCCTCAGCAGTGGTGGGGGTGGGTGGGGGAGGGAGGAAGGTAGTGTAGCCATTTTGCTCAAAAGTCACTTAATTAAACTATTTTATCATGAAAAGCAGTTACAGATGGCAGATGTCTTCAATTGCTACTAGACATTAATGCAATATGGATTAAAATACATATATATGCACCTACTGCTGACACCCTATCTTTTTTTCAGACTTTACATAGTCTTCTACTGGAGTATGGGGCTATCCTCACATTGTTGGGGGGAAGAATTTCAATTTTATTTCTAGACCTTCTACTAGATCAAAAGTTAGCAGCTAGAATAAGAAGACCCTGTAAGTCAACCAAAGTGCTCTTATCATTGATTAAGGATATGGCCCTCAAGGACCCCTAGATATTGCAACACCTGGTGAAAATGGACTATATTTTCTATTCCCTACCACATAATACTTTTTGCAGGATCAACCTTTTCTTAATTTTGAAAGGTTTTGTGTCAAATTTGATTGGTTCCAATATTAGCATCTTGGACCATGTGGTATCTCCTTTAACATAGTATGTGACAGCAGATAAAGACCAGCATGGTCCATCTAGTCTGCCATCAAGGTGACAAGAGTAGGTGCACCTGCTGCTCCATAGAGGTCACCCTTCCCCATGCCTTTGTTTGGAGGTGTACCCATCGCTCCATGCAGGTCACTCCTATTTGTTGAGATATAAAAGAATTTAAGTTTATTTTGATTTTATCCTGTTGCTATAAAGGGATCCACTGTGTCTCCCACGCCATTTTGAATTCTGTCACTGTATTTTCCCCCAATACTTGCATCGGGAGGGTATTCCAAGCATCCACCACTATTTCCTGACGTTGCCTTTCAGGATACCCCCTTGCAGCTTCATGTTATGCCCTCTAGTTTTACAGCTTCCCCATCTTTGAAAAAGGTTTGTTTGTTCATTAATAGTATTTAAAGGTCTGTATCATATCTCCCCTGTCCCTCCTCTCCTCTAGAGTATACATATTTAGGCTTTCAAGTCTCTTCTCATGCGTCTTCTGGCACAGGCTCCAAATCATTTTGGTCGCCTTCCTCTGAACCATTTCCAGTCTTTTCATATTCTTTGTGAGATATGGTCTCTAAAACTGAATACAATATTCCAAGTGAGGCCTCACCAGTGACTCATATAGTGGCATTAATACCTCCTCCTTTCTGCTAGTAATTCCCCTCTGTATGCAACCCAGCATCCTTCTGGCTTTGGCCACCACCTTGTCACACTTTCGCTACCTTGAAATCCTCAGAAACAATCACTCCGAGGTCCTTCTCCTGGTCCATGCACACCAACCTCTTGCCCCCTATCACATTCACTTCCCTTCAATTTTTGCATCCCAAGTGCATGACACTGCTCTTCTTCACATTAAATCTGAACTGCTAAGCATTAGACCATTCTTCCAGCTTTTGTAGATCTGTCCTCATGTTATTCACTTCCTCAGGGGAGTCCACTCTTGCAAATCTTCGTGTCATCTGCAGAAAGACAAACTTTTCCATTCAGTCCTTCAGCAATATCACTCACAAATACATGGAACAGTACTGGTCCCAGGACTGATCACTGGGGCACGCTATTAATCACCTTCATTTCATCCAAGTGAGTTCCATTTAGATCACCCTTTGTTGTCTGTCAGTCAACCAATTTCTAATCCAGTTCACCACCTTGGGACCCATCCCCAGGCTGTTCAGTTTATTGATAAGCCTCCTATGAAGATCAAAGGCTTTGCTAAAATCTAGGTAGATCACATCCATCGCATGCCCTTGATCTAGTTCTCTGTTCACCCAGTCAAAGAACTCAATCAGATTTGTTAAGCATGATCATCCTTTGGTAAAACTATGTTGCTTTGGATCATGCAACCTATTGGTTTTGAGAAAATTCACTATTCTCTCTTTCAGGAACACCTCCATTACCTTTCCCGCCACCGAGGTAAGGCTTACTGGCCTGTAGTTTTCCACTTCTTCCCTATTATCACTTTTGTGAAGAGGTACCACATCAGCCCTTCTCCAGTCCTATGGAACATCTCCTGTCTCCAAGGATCTATTAAAAACATCCTTTAAAGGGCTGCAAGAGCCTCTCTGAGCTCTGTCTTAATTTGTCAAGCCGGTGATAGGAGGCGTGGAGCCCAATTCACGAAGGAGCATGTCAGGACTGTCCAGATGGCCCCAAGCAAGACGGGCCCATTAGGACCCAAATCTGGACCACGGGAACAAAATGTTCCCATGGCAACCAGAACTGGGGCCGTGTACAGCCCGGCATGCCCCTGCCTGCCTGCAGGGACGTCTTCCCTGCAGGCTCCCCTGGCTGCTGCGGCTCTGCCCCCCTCTTCACCTGACCCATGGCTGGCCATCCGGGGCCTAGATTGGGGGGCAGGGACCATCGCCAGGCTGTTGCTGCTTATTCCACCTTCAAGGTGGAATAAGTAGCATGTCCCCTTTGACCTGGTAAGACGTACAGGACTGTGACCTGAATAGGCCTGTCCCCACTCCACACAGATCCCTGCCCCTGCCGGCTCTCCCCATCCTGCTGCTCAGGATGTATGGGGAGAGCCGGAGGGGGAATCAGGCCCAGATGGCTTGCGGGGCTACACTCCAAAAGGGACATGCAGCCCTGCAACCTGCATCTCAGAATCGGTCCCATAGTCAATGGAAATTTAGCATAGAGCTCATCTGAGAGTATGAGTTTCTTCAAAAACTGAGCTTGGTCATTCAGACTTATTCCCATACTGTTAGTTCCAATACTTCCTTGTTAAACTAGTGGGATGCTTTCAAGGCGATTGTTAGGAGATCTATTATCTCCTACTCTATTTAATTAATTAATTTATTTATTTATTTAACACTTATTTCTATACCGCACTTTCCCAAGTATCAAGTGTGGTTTACAATGAACAGTAAATTATATGGTATGTGGAAGTACATACCTAGTCGTTTTACATAGAACAGGTAGAACTATTTACAAGTAACAATATAACATTTGAACGGTAAAAAGTTAGAACGTATTTACATTATGGGTACTTACAAATTATATCATCAAAATTGTGATGGGTAAATATATTTTGTGTGTTTTGTAGTATTGTGGTATGGTTGCTAACCTGTGTCTCTTTGTGTATTCTGATTAGGTAGTGTATTGTAGTGTAGAGAGAATAAGTGGGTTTTTAGTTTTTTTCTAAATTCTTTTAAGTCTGATAGTTGGCGAATGTTGTCAGGCAGCGTATTCCATAGAAAAGGTGCCGAATGGGAAAAGGCCCTCTTGTTGGTTTGTTTTCTTGCTTTTGTGTAATCTTTTGGAACTGCTATAGTGTTTGTGTTTCTGTTCCTTTGTGATCGTTTATCTGATTCTATGTTAATGAGCGTATTGAGTACAGATGGTGCTAAGTTATTTATTAGTTTAAATGTGGTTAAAATAATTTTATATTTTATTCTGCAGTAAATGGGTAGCCAATGAAGTTCGGCCAGGATCGGTGTGATATGTTCTGTTGATTTTATATTCATTATTATCCTTGCTGCTATGTTCTGGGTTAGTTGTATCTTTTTCATATTTTGCTTTGTGATGCCATTAAGGATTATATTTGCATAATCAAAGTGTGGGGTTATGATGGCTTGAATTATAGTTATGAAGTCTTGTAGGTGTATTAATGGTCTTAATTGTCTCAGTGTCTTGAGTTTGTAATGTATGTTTTTTGTCAGATATTTTATGTGTGAATCCATGTTAAGTTTATTGTCGAGTATCACACCTAGGTATTTTATTTCTTTTTTATGTTGATCTCATGGTTGTCTAGTATAATGGTGTTAGGAGGTGTATATGTTTGATTTTTAGTGATATATAGTACATCAGTTTTTGAGAAATTGATGTGTAGGTTCTGATCGTTGAGCCATATTGTTAGTTCTTTAAAACATTCTGTTATTTGTTGTAGTGGAGGGTGCGGGATTTTAAATGGGAGGTAGAACATTATATCATCGGCGTAAATATGATAATATACGCCATGATGTTTAAAGATGCTACAGACTGGTTGTATATAATTATTAAATAGTAGTGCTGATAGCGCGGATCCCTGTGGAAGGCCTTGTGTTTGATTGAAAGTGGTAGATGTTTGGTTGAGTATTCTTACTGTTTGTGTTCTGTTTGATAGGTAGGATTTGAACCAGTTATAAACAGTAGATGTTATTCCAATTTGTTGAAGTCTGTTTAGCATTGTTAAGTGATTGACACTGTCAAATGCTGCAGAGATGTCGAGGAATACTAGGATAAATGCTTGTTTAGTGTCATCAATTCCCCTTAGTAGAGTGTCATAAAGTACTGTTAGTAGTGTTTCTACCCCATGGGATGGTCGGAAGCCATATTGGTGTTCGTCAAGGAGGTTCAATGTATCAATGAATTCCTGTAGTTGAGTTTGTACTATTTTTTCTATAAGTTTTGCCATGAAAGGAATACTCGATATTGGTCTGTATGATTTTGGTGATAGTTTGTCTAATGTGTTATTTTTAAGTATTGGTCGTATTTGAACATGTTTGAGAGATGGGGGTAAGTATCCTTTTTTTAGTGATAGATTGACCATAGGGAGGATGAAAGCATAGAGTATTGAGAATGTCTTTTTTATCCAGTCCACTGGGCATGGATCAAGATATGATGTAGTTGTGTTGATGTTAGATATAGTAGTTTTGAGAGTGGCTTTTGAAATTAAGATGAAGTTGGACCAGTTATCAAGTGTAGTGTGTGTCATTTCAGTGTGTGTTATTGGGGGGGTCATTTGTAGTTTTGTTTTATTAATATAGTATTGTGCTAATTCTTGTGGAGAAATATCTATGGAACTTTCGTCTGAGTTGTATGTTTTATTTGTTAGGTTCTTTATTATGCTGAACAATTCCCTTGGTCGGTTAATGGAATTATTGATTATGTTAGAGTAATAGTTTCTCTTAGTACTGTCTGTTGTTTCTTTATAAATATGTAGGGTATTTATGTATTTCTCATAATTTGTTGGTGTCTTAGTTTGTCTCCATTTCCTTTCATTGGTTCTTAATTGTCTTTTTAGTTTTTTGAGTGTCATATTGAACCATGGGGCATGCCTTTTTTCGGTTTTATTGTCATTGCTTTTATGTGGTGATGGGACTGGTTTTCTTTCTGCAGCCATGGAGATAGTTTTGTTCCAAGATTTGATAGATTCCTCAAGATTTGTGGGTGTTAGGGTGAGGTGTGGAATTATTTGCTCTAGGAATTCTTCTTCATTGTACTTTATAAATCTCTTAGTTTGTGGGGGTTGTGGTCTTTTAGTATGATATTTGTCAGGGATGGTAATATTGAATTTCAGGAGGTAGTGGTCAGACCATGGGACAAGTATGTTTGAGAGTGATTCAGTGTTATATAAGTTGTGGAGCGAGTTTGGTAGGAAGACCATGTCAAGTGTTTTTCCTTTATTATGTGTTTGTTCTGTTATTATTTGTTGGAAGTCCAAATTGCTTATTGCATCTAAGAAGTGAGTTGAGTGGGTGTTGGGTGTTGAGGGGAGGTTAAAATCACCCATTAGTATTACTGGGTTTGTATCTGTGGATGAGGCTAGTAGTTCAATTAGATTGTCAGTATTATCTATATTGTATTCTGGTGGCCTATATATTAGGCATATTCTTATATTTTTAATTTTTATAGTTAGCATGTCGACATTATCAATGTTACAAGATGAGACTAGTTTTGCATTGAGATTTTTCTTTACTATTATGAGCACTCCTCCACCTTTTTTATGTGTTCTATGGGTATGGAAGATCTCATATTCTGGTGTTGTTAATTGGTTCATGAAGACAGAGTCTGTGTCCTTGAGCCAGGTTTCAGTTATACAGATAATATCTGAATTATTGTCATTGATGATGTCTGTAAAGATTGGAAGTTTGTTTTTCATGGATCTTGCGTTAATGAGTTGACAGGTGAGGTTTGTGTATTTCTGTGTATTGAGTGGTTGTGGTTGTGTTGGATCATATTCTGGTGCAGTTGTTATATATATATAAGTCTAGATTGTTTGGGTCTGGGGTTAGGTCCAATTTTGAATGGAGATATTAGGTTGTCATAACGTGATGTACCTTGTATTATAGGGATTGGTCTATTATAATTATTTTTTATACATTTTGTTAGATCTATCAGTGTGAGGATAGTAATACTAATCAGTATAAACCTGATGGGAGAGGGGGATTGAAAATACATTGTTTGATTATTAGGTAGGTTTTGTAGCCTATTGCTTGATAAAGGTTCTTAAATGTTATTGTGTTAATAGGTGTGTTATATTTCTAAAGCCTATGTATTACTAATGTTAAGTGCAGGAGGAACTATTTGGTTTGCAGTATATTAAACCTGCAACTTCTGCCTTAGCAAACTTGTAACGTTAATCGTGTAACGTTGGCAATATTTGTAACAGGGTTCAAATTACTATGTGTAATTGTGAGTACTTGCAACAGTATTCCTGAATGTGTCAGTAACATTAATAGCAATATAATGGTAGCATTTGTAACATTAGTAGCAGTATAATGGTAGCTTTTGTAGAGAATCCTGCAACAGTAATCTTAGTACATCAGTAACATTGGTATCAGAATATTAGCTAGATTTGTAGTAGGATTCTTAACTACTATTTATAACTGAGGATTCAATGTAAACTATTAGCAGGGTATCATATATTATATACAGGTGTATATACTTGCTGGATTTGTCCATAGGAAACAGGTCTTTGGAAGGTAGGTCGAAACTCTTATGTTTGTACTGTTCTTTGATGAGCGTGAGGAGGTCTGGTCTGTGGAGATCGTTGAGTTGTTAAGGAGTACACATGTTGCTGCAGAAAATGGTATCTTGCTGTAACTTTGCTGGTGCAATGTTCTCGAGGGTCTCCTTGAGTGCCACTGCCTAAGGGCCACGCCAAAGGGCCCTCTGGCGAGGCCCTCAGGCGCGGGCCCGGCAGGCGCGGGCCAGCTGGTAGCAGCTGTTTTTTTAAGCTGCTTTCTGCTCCTCCCACTCCCACAGCCCCGATTGGGCCGGAGTAACTGCTCGGGAGGGCAGGCTGGACAGCGGGGTTGCTCTCACCCGGACGGGGAGAGTGAAGATGGTGGCGGCAAGCCAAGAGGTTTCCCGCCGGCAGCAGCTGCTTTTTTAAGCTGCTTTCTGCTTAATATCACAAGCAGCAGAGAAGTGAGTTACAACAAATAGAAGCCAAAATTTGGCAGAGAGGACACATAAGCAGGGTTCAAATAGCAGCTTACTGCCAAGACTAGAGCCAGGGGCGGTTATGCCATTAGGCAGAGTGAGGCAGCCACCTCAGGCGGCAAAGTTTTGGGAGTGGCAAAAATAACCCCATAACACCCCAGCAATGGTCACCTCACTCTGCTTTTCTTAAAAAAAGAATCATTTAAAAAGACTGCAGCTGCAGCAGCATCACCCCCCTCCCCCTCTGCTGTTGCTGACTCAGACCACGTGAGAAGCAGCAGTGGCAGCAAGCTGAGAGCTCCTGCTAAAAAAAATCCAAACAAACAAAAGCATGGGATGTTTTTATAACTTGAAGTACATTTCTTAAGTTTATTTTTAGTATATTACAATTCTTATGGTGGGAAGTTACCCACCATAAGAATTGTTATGTACTAATAATAAACTGAGTGTCCCAGATTTGTAAACCAAAAATCTGGTAACATTACCATACAGGTTAATCCCAGGCCCAGGGCTGGCCCCAGAGTTGGTTCAAGGTGTTGGCACCCTAGGCAAATCTTAAGCCTTATGCTTCCTCTGGTTGTCAGACTCTAATTAGCTTTGAATGCCCTGTTCTTTGCCACCCTCCACTCCCCAAATGCCGTCCGTCATAGAGGACCATGTAGTTTGCCTAATGGTTGGGCTGGCTCTGCCTAGGCCCCAACAAAAAATCATCCTTGTCTGGACCACTGATGCAGAGTCCGGTTTCTTTGGGTTTTCAGTTTAATTTTTGTCTACATATGTCTATTTTTAGTTTGTGATAATTTATTCCATATTTGCTGGGAATCTATCTAATTTCTGAGAGTGTGACCAAAGCCAGCCATTCTGTTAGCATGGAGTTTCTATGTAGGGATTGGTAGTAATCTGGCTTATTTGGTTTTCTAAGTAGGCGTATAGATATTCTAGGGCCCACTGCAATATTTACAGTGCTGCTCTTTTCTGAATAGGCCACTTGTGTGAGTTTTGGATGTTCATGCTGTTATACTAGGGTAGATTTTCTCTGTAGGTCCTATGTCATTTTTGCAAGGTTTTCTATGTCCAGTACTGGTGAGGATTTATATTGCCGTTAACTGAAATGACACCAGAATCAGAAATTATAAAACTAGGACATTAATTATAAAATTATAAAATTATATAATTATTATTGGTATGTTGCATTCTGTGGGAAATGTCCTAGTTTTACTCTGCACCCATTATTGAGAGAAGGGTTTCTTTGGATGCAGAATATATGTTTGAAAAGAAAATGAGAGAACCTCAGCACAGTTTAAAACACCAAAATAAAATTAGTTGTAATAATTTTATTTTGATGTTATAAATTGCATGGTGGTTTTTGCTTTTTTATTTTACTCCTTGGTATGTGATCACCTTACATCTTTGTGTCCTTGGCAGAATATTTTTTTACATTAAAAATCATGCTTGTCCAGTGTGTAGTGTCAGGATTTGATATGTTTTATATTAGATTCCTAGGCTAGATAATTAAACTGCCACAATTTTTGCTGCATATAAACATCATTGCAAAGTTGTTGTTTTTTTTTAAAATTATATAGTGTGGAAACATA
Organism: Ichthyophis bannanicus; assembly: GCA_033557465.1. Taxonomy (NCBI): domain Eukaryota; kingdom Metazoa; phylum Chordata; class Amphibia; order Gymnophiona; family Ichthyophiidae; genus Ichthyophis; species Ichthyophis bannanicus. Next base: position 260,604,707 of record CM066035.1, read on the forward strand.
TTGCTTTCTTTATTCTTGGGACAACCACCTGACCGGTGTCCTAAGTGAGGGGACCTCCTGTTCTCCAACTAGAGCGCTGAGAAGGAACCTCCATTTTGGCTGCAGAGGATGGGAGGGGGAGGGTGCCAGCTTATCTCTCACCTCAGGCAGCAGATTGTCTTGAGCCACCTCTGACTATAGCAACTAAGCTATCAATCCAACTAGTTGTACATTAAGCAAGCTAGTGTTGTTCCGGCAAGACAGGCAGCTTTGTGAGTTTCCATCACGCATGCGTGGTCCCCTTCCCGCCCAAGGGTGCCATCTTGCTCAGTCAAAAGACATAGCTAAAAAGATGGCAAAAAAACAAAATATAATAATCATAGGACTGCAACTCCAAGGGGAGGAGGGAGGGTCATGAGGACTGATTCCTGCTGTCCCCGGAGAACACCTTTTACAGGTGAGTAACTACGCTTTCTCTAGGAACAAGCAGGAAGTCAGTCCTCACATATGGGGCTCCCCAGCTAAAGGCTATCGAGAACCCATAGCTAAAAATGGCTCCCTCTATGAAAGCTGCAAGCAGCCGCAATAGAAATCCAAACTAAGAGGATAGCACTCCGGTAGCCTGAACACAGAGGAGTCGGAGGGCAGGAGTTGCCTAGACCTCGAAAAAGCCTGGCCGAAGGCACTGTCCCGCCGGGACTCCCTGTCCAGGCAGTAATGGACTGCGAAAGTCTGACTCGAAGACCAGGAGGCGGCCCAGCAGATGTCTGCCAAAGGAACAGAGTGGAAATGAGCCACTGATGCTGCCGTGGCCCTGACCTTATGTGCCATAACTCGACCCTCCATAGGAAGCTTGGCTGCCCTGTATGCCCAGGCAATGCAGTCTGCCACCCAGGTGGACAGCGTATGCTTAGATACCACCATCCCCAGCTTACTGGGATCGTAAGAAACGAAAAGCTGAGAAGCCTTCCGATGCGGTTGTGTACGCTGGATATAGAAGGCCAACACCCTCTTACAGTTCAGGGTATGCAGGACTGACTCTGCCCGACTGGCATGCGGCCTGGGAAAAAGACAGGCAGAACCACCTCCTGGTTGAGGTGAAACAAGGAGACCACTTGCGGAAGGAACTTGGGGTGCGTGCAAAGCACCACCCGGTTACTATAGAACCTGGTATAGGGTCTTTCCGACACTAGGGCCTGGAGCTCACTCACCCGCCGGGCAGATGTGAGTGCCACCATGAAAACCACCTTCCAAGAAAGATAGCGTAGATTACAAGTAGCCATGGGCTCAAAGGGTGGCCTAGTAAGCTGCCCCAACACCATCTTGAGATCCCACTCGGTCGCTGGAGGGCGGACCGGGGGCCTCAAGAGGAGTAGGACCCTCAGGAACTGAGAGACCAAAGAGTGGGCAGAGAGAGGCTTCCCATCCACTGAAAAGTGATGCGCCGCAAGGACACTGAGGTGCACCCTGACAGAGTTGGACTTGAGACCCAAATCAGAGAGGTGGAGAAGGTATTGCAGAACCACCCCTATCGGGTAAGAGAAAGGATCCAACTCCTGCTCCTTGTACCACGCCGCAAACCTACACCACTTCAAGGCGTATGCTTGTCTGGTCGACGGCCTCCGCGAGGCCAGCAAGACCTCCTCAATATTCCTTGGGAGGAGGAGCGGAGTGAGAATTACCCTTTCAGCAGCAATGCCATCAAGTTGAGTGAACTAAGATTTGGGTGCAGAAGAGAGCCCCCCTCCTGAGACAGGAGACTTGATGAGGACCCCAAGGGGATTGGGGCCTCCACCGCAAGCTGCAGAAGAAGTGGGAACCAGGGTTGCCTGGGCCACCGAGGGGCAATAAGAATGACTGAGGTCCTGTCCTGGAGAATCTTGAACAGTGTCTTGGCCACCAGAGGTGTTGGGGGAAACGCATACAGAAGGTCCCCGGGCCATGATATCAGAAACGCATCGGCGGCCACCCTGTGCGGATGGGGTCGCCTGGAGCAGAAAAGGGGCAACTGGTGATTGTCCGGACTCGCAAACAGGTCCATCACCTGCCGCCCCCAGGTCTGAAAGCATCAACTGGCTACCCCATGGTTCAGCTACCATTCTTGGGGCTGGAGAATCCTGCTTAGCCTGTCTGCTAGCCAGTTGTCCTGGTCCGGCAGGTAGACTGCTTGGAGACGAATGCCATGCCGGGCTGCAAAGGCGCATAGGTCCAGGGTTTCCTGACATAGGAGGCGGGACCCCATACCACCCTGTTTGTTCACATAGAACATGGCCACTTGGTTGTCTGTCTGCACCAAGACAGATTCCTAGGCTAGGAACTGCCTGAAAACTCCTAGCACTAGGCGGATGGCATGTAGTTCCAAGAAATTGATTTGTTGGACCTTCTTGCTCGGGAACTACAGTCCCTGAGTCTGGAAACCGTGACAATGGGCTCCCCAGCCCAGCAGTGATGCATCCATGGTCAGGATCCTCATGTGCAGAAGGAACTGGAAAGACATTCCCGCCCCCAAGTGATGTGGTTGGAGCCACCAGGCTAGGGACCGCACTAGACGTTTGAATACCCTGACCCTGTCCCGAAGGCGTCCTGAGGCCTGAGACCACTGGTCCCTGAGGCACCACTGAGCCGTCCGCATGTGAAGGCAGGCATCCGGGGTTTCATGGACTGTGGAAGCCATGTGCCCGAGGAGGTGCAGGAAAAGCCTTGCTGATACTACAGACTTGCGGCTCACCTGGCCTGCCAGAGCCATAAGTCGACTTTCTGCAGACAAATAGGCCCTCGCTTGAAGGGTATCAAGGCTGGCCCCAATGAACTCTAGCTTCTGAGTTGGGGTGAGGCTGGACTTGGGGTAGTTTATCATGAATCCAAGGTTCTGCAGCACTTGGATGGTGCAAGTTGTGGCCTGATGTGCCTTGGTGGCCGAGGAACCTCTCAAGGTAGGGGAATACAAAGACCCCTTGTAGTCTGAGAAAGGCGGCAACCACAGCTAGGCACTTTGTGAACACCCCGGGGGCCGAGGCAAGGCCGAAGGGGAGCACCCTGTACTGGTAGTGATTGCCCCCTACCACAAAGCATAGATATTGCCTTTGGCTTGGGTGTATTAGGATGTGTGTATACGCATCCTTCAGGTCTAAGGAGCATAGCCAGTCTCCCTGGCGGAGGTAAGGCAGCAAGATTCCAAGGGAGAGCATCTTGAACTTCTTCCTCACCAGGAATTTGTTGAGGCTGCACAGGTCAAGGATGAGTCTGAGGCCTCCTGTCCTTTTTGGCACCAGAAAGTACCTGGAGTAGAAGCCCCTTTCCTGCAAGTGGTGGGGCACCGGTTCTACTGCCTGATCCTTGAGAAGACCTGCCAACTCCTTCAGAAGAAGGTCCCGGTGAAGAGGAGACCTGATGGGCTCTCCTGGAAAATAGTGAGGAGGCACCTGGGCTAGATGAAGAAGATAGCCCTCCTGGACTATCTGCAAGACACAGGCATCGGTGGTGATGGCTGTCCACCTGTGGGCATACAGAGCAAGCCGACCCCCTGTGGTCTGCCTTTCTCCTGTGGGAAGAGTGGCCATGCAGTAGGAGTCAAAAGCCACTGCCAGGCTGGGCCGGAGCCAGTGCCTGGGGTTTTGGGCTTTTCTGCTTACGCGGGCCATGCCCCTGTCCCTTGGTCTGCTGCTCCTGTTGGGGAGCCGGGGGGGCCTGAAAATGGGGAAAGCTTCGGTAAGCAGCACCCTTCCTCAGGTAAAAGGGCTTCTTGCCCAAGCTCTTCTTGCTAGAAGGGGCAGATGTCTTCTTGGAGAGCAGTGTCCTCGTCATGTACTCGGTCTCCAACTCTGCAGCCTTGTTGGTCATGGGTTTGCCGAAGAGATTCTCCCTCCGGCATAGGACATCGACCAACTTGTCCTGAACCCATTGTTTGAGGTCCGACGACTGCAGCCATGCTTGGCGGCGTGCAGCGATGCCAGCTGCAGCTACCCGGGCCGCCAACTCGAATCCGTCATAGGCCGCCCGAGACATAAGCTTCGAGCACTCTCGGACGGCTTTGGACAGGGCCCTGAAGCGCTGCAAAGGTTCCTCGGGGAGACCAGACGAGAACCCAGCGAGTTCCTTCGCCAGGTCCCTGAGGTACATGCCCATGTACAGCTGGTAGGCCTGGATCCGACAAGTCAGCATTGAACCCTGGAAGCACTTTCTGTCGAGGGCAGCCAAGTTGCGGGCCTCCCTGCCAGGAGGCACCAAGGAGTGCGTCTTCTGGCTCTTCAGCCGGCGAATGGTCAATTCCACAACTCTGGAATTGTGCAGCAGCTGCAACTTCTGAAACCCAGGGCTCTGGCGGACTCAATACATCGAGTCCAGCCACTTGCTGACCACCGGCACCGATGCCGGTGTTTCCCACATGCGGAGCATCAGTCATTCCAGGATCAGAGGCATGGGTACAGTAAGGGCCTCCCGAGGGGGGGCCTCATACTGGAGGATCTTGAGCTCATTGGCTCGAGGATCCTCCTCGGGAATGCCAACTCCTTGGACATATCCCGCACAAAGTCTAAGAACCTCATGTCCTCCGGGGGAGGGTGGGGGGGGGACATTCTCCGAGACTTGGATACTGGGGAATCGGATAGTAAATCCCTGTGCCGGTGGGTATCTGGGGACTCCTCATCCTAGGTTTCCCACGCCAATGCCTCTAAGGAGGAATCGGCAGGCTGCTCAGGCATCGAAGGCCCCGGCGCCGACCGCTCTGACGCCGGCAGGCTCGGCGGCGACGACCTTGGTCCCGAACGAGAGGCCGAGAGTGACCTCGGCCAAGGATCGACTCAAGCCCAAAGAACTTCGAGGATCGGCTCGGTCTCCAGGGTTGACTTCGACGTTGAGGGCCCAGTGGTCAGGGCAGAGGAACCAGACAGGCCGGCTATCAGCGCCTGCTGCTGCTCCATGAAGGCAGTGAAACTGTGCTCCAAGGCCGCCATTCTGGATGCGATTCCAGAAGTCTCAACAGTCCCTGGCTTGGGCCCCGACACGGTCGGGCCCGACGCCAGTTCTCCCGGAGGGGAATCCTTGATGAGGACAGTTGGTACTTGCCTCAGCTGATCCTGTTCTCGACGAAGCATCTTTGTCGGGTGCTCCATTAACTTCACACACCGATCGCATTTTTTAAACCTGCTGGCAGCCATCGAGGGAAAAAGGGCCCCTGCAAGGTCAAAGACTCAGGCTGCCAGTGAAAAAGAAAAAAAGGCACGAATGCCGGTCACGAAGGACAAAATCTGAAAAACAGAGACGGACTCGATACCGGCGTACCGAGCCAAAGGCGGGAAGAGGTACCGGTGTTGACCGGTTGAGGAAAAGCCAAAAAACAACTTTTTCTTTGGGAAACATGGACTACGTCTTAAGGGCTCCGCAGAAAAAAGGAGACTGAGCAAGATGGCACCCTTGGGCGGAAGGGGACCGCACATGCGTGATGGCAATTCCCAAAGGCTTTCTCTGAAAGCTGGGGATTTGCTCCGCACGAGGGCTCTGTCGGCGCCGACATCACCCATATGTGAGGACTAACTTCCTGCTTGTTCCTGGAGAAATTCCATGCTCACATTTCTTGCCACACCCAGTTCTAACAGATGGTCAGCTACTTGCCCTAGAAAGTAATATCACTCATGCTGAGGTGGAAGAGGCTACTCAAGATTTTCCCCTGAATAAGGACCTGAGCTGTGTAGATTCTCAATTAAGTTTAATCAAACTTTTGGGGAATTGTTAGTCCCTCCATTGGTCTATTTGTTCAATGGTTTGGTGGGACTGGAATGCTGGAATGTTCATTAGCAGAGGCAAAGGTTGTGATACACCAGAAGCCTAGCAGAGATTCCAAAATGGTTATGAATTCTCAAATACATCATAATAAATATTTTAAATTCCTAGCCCTATACTTTGATAGGTAAGCAGCAAACTGTACTTGCATTTGTAAAGAGAAGATTCTCTGTATATAATACCAGGCTTTTATGTTATCTTCCAAGTGTGGCACATCAACAGTAGGAGGCAGAGCTTGCTCTCTCCATTGATGCAGAGAAAGCATTTGACAATATTGTGTTGGAAGCTTTTTGTTTTGTGTCCTTCAGTGATTTAGGTTTGGGAATCAGATCAGGGCCATGATTCCAATTTTATATATCAAATCCTGGGCTTGTATTTTGGTAAATGGGTATTTGTCTGCCTCGGTAGAATTACATAAAGGGGCATGGTAGGGATGCCCAGTATTTATTTATTTATTTATTTATTTAATTTATTTAATTTATTTAACAATTTTTCTATACCGCCTTTGTCCAAGGCGGTTTACAAGGAACAACATAACAATTATAAAGAAATTGCTTTTACATTGAACGTGGGAAGTCAACTTGGAGATAAATATGGGGTTGTTTGATGGATAGATAAACTATACAATAGCAACAGTTATCATATATAGGGGGGAAAAGGGAGGGAGTGATATGAGCAGTCATGAGGGTAGGAAGCTCTGATAGAGGTTATATAATGTCATTGGGTCCATAGTATTCAGTGAACAGGTGAGTTTTGAATATCTTTTTTAGGTCAGTAATGGATTTTGCTGTTCTTATGTTTTCTGGTAACGAGTTCCATAAAAAGGAGTCCCCGGGGCGAAGTCCCTCGGTGGACTCGGCAACCGGGTGGCTGGCCGTGCTCGTCCGAGGGGACGGTATGCGCGGGGTCGCGCGCGCACGCCGTGGGGGCGGTGTGGCTTAATTTGAAGGGATTGGACCCGCGGTCTGAGGGATGGCCGCGGGAGCCAATGAGGTGGCATGCTCTAGCATGTGGGGGAGGATAGTGCGGGGACGGCATTCGCGGCCGGTGTCGGTTGGGGCTCGGCTGCGGCGGGTGTGCTGTCGGCTGGAAAGGAAAAGAAAAGTCCTTTTTTGCAGACGACGAAGGCCAATTGCTGAAGGGGCTGGCGGATTAGCGGTGGTGCATCGGGCCAGCGAGATGAACTCATGTGCGGCTGCACGAGGAGGAAGCTTTCGTTCAGGCGGAGCGTCGGAGCAGCGTGGTTGACCAGGGGCCATGCCGGGGTGCTGGGACAGAGGGGCAAGTATGAGGGGCAGACAGGGTGGTGCGGCAGGCTTGTGTGGGGGAAGGGACAATGGAGGAAAGAGGGGAGCAAAAGCGGTACAGCGTGGGGAGAGGGGGGGTCGCCGGAGTAGTACAGGGGGGAAGTCGAGGGGGGGTAGGAATGCTGGGGGGAGAAGGGGGGCAGTGGTCTTGGGGGGGTCTCGAGGCGGGGAATTATTGCAGGGCAGGGGATTACCACAGACTGAGGGGAGTGCTGAGAGGGGGGCCAGTCACGGTATGATCAGAGGTAGGCAGGGGTCTAGAGGAAGGGGGGGATCAGGCTACGGCCCCCCCTCAGTCCAGTGGGGCTGGAACGAGTGGAGAAAGGGAGGGGTATAGAAGCCATAGCGGTGAGCATGGGATCTGCAGCAGGAGCGGGTGGTTTGGTCCAGGACATAGCCGTGGGCAGGGGATCTGTAGCAGGAGCAGGTGGTTTGGTCCAGGACATAGCCGTGGGCAGGGGATCTGCGGCTGGAGCCGGTTGTTTGGTCCAGCAGGGTCAAGTGGGTGGGCAATTGCCTTGGGCAGTGGCAGGGGGGGAGTTGGGTACGAGGAACAAAGTTGGGGGGCAGGGGGGGAGGGGCAGTGGCAGTGGGGTATGGCCACAGAGGGGATACTATACAGCAGGCGGCATGGATGCTTGGGAGCACTGGCAGGAAGGGGGGCAGGGATCCTCTCGTAGGGACTGGGCGGGCACATGGCAGCCGGCTTGGCAGTCCTTTTTCCCACCCCCTGTTTTGTCTTATATCCCACCCCAGGGAGCAGTGGCAGCAAGGAGCACGAGTGGCAGGAGCAGCGCAACGGCGAGGTGGAACGGGAGCCCAGCAGATGGTGGGGAATGAGAGCCGGGGCAAGAACCTCCACAACAAAGTGTGGCTCAGGGGGACCAGGAGCCAGCTGCCAGCCAGTCCGGGCCAAGGGATGGTGCAGCAGGTGAGTCCCGGGCTAGGGGGCCCGATCAGGAGAGATCTGGGAAGAAAGTGCGCAAAAAGCGAAAATATTCTTGCAGGCAGTGGGTGAGTTCCAGTTCCTCCTCGTCATCATTGGGGGACACGGAGTCTTTGGTTTCGTGGGCGGATAGCGGTGGGGTGCTGCAGGGCAGTAGTGGTGTGATTGCTGAGCAGGCAGTTGTCTCGGGGTCCAGACGGCATCCTATTCAGAATTGTGGGAAGGCGTGCCAAAAATGTTGCGCCGTAAGATAAGGAAGAGACGTTATATTGATATATTTCAGTTGTTGGAGGGTAGGAAAAGGTCCGGTGAGAGTAGAAAAAAGAGAAAAGAGGACGAGAAGGCGGGGTGGTTGAAGAAGGTGTCTAGGAACGTGGTAAATTGGGCAAGGGCCTTTTTACGTTTGGCCAGTGTGTGGGGGCATAGGCACCCATCCCATTATGGAATGTTGTTGGCGTATGCCGATTCCATCCTGGAGGTGTCCCAGATGCATGAAGGGTGGGCGTGGCTGAACTATGATGAAAAGTTCAGAGATAAGATGGAGGAGAGTAAATCGTTGTCGTGGGGTACGCAGGACATTAATCTTTGGCTAACGGCGATGTCGGCCAAGCTGGGAGGGGGGGCTTCAGGGGGTCGAGGAGTGGGTCAGCAACTAATACGGGTGGCAGGTGGCCCTTTCTGGCAGCCAGGAGTGGGCAGCAACAGAGGGGTGCGCTTGCGGGCACCAGTGACGTGTGTTGGAGATATAACAAAGCCTCTTGCCCATTCCCGGACTGCAAGTTTCGTCACATCTGCTCGGTATGTAGTGAAGCGCATGCGGCCATCAAGTGTGTCAGAAACCCTCCCCCCCCCCACCAGGGGACAGCTCGCTAAGTAGGATGCCCCTCCTGGGCTCGGCAGGGACTCCCATAAGGACAGAAGCAATGCGGCCATGGCTGCCGCCCTATCCGAGGCGTCGAGACAGGGAGGTGTTGGAGGGGGGTTTTGAGCAGGGCTTCTTCATACTGGTGGTGGGGGAGGTGGGGGGTCTGAGGGCCAAGAACTCTCAGTCTGTGCGACGTTTTTCCGATGTGGTTCAGGAAAGGTTGCGGTCTGAAATTGAGCTGGGAAGGATTGCGGGACCATTTGCTGAGGTTCCCTTCGAGAGTTTTGTGGTTTCCCCATTGGGGGTCATTCCAAAGAAAGAGTCTGGAAAATTCAGATTGATTCATAATCTATCGTTTCCTGAGGGATCTTCAGTAAATGATCATATTCCCAGGGAGTCCTGTGTGGTGCATTATGCTTCATTCGATGCGGCTGTGGGTCTGGTGCGCAAATGCGGGAGAGGGAGTCTGATGGCAAAAGTCGATATTGAGTCAGCTTTCCGTTTGTTACCGGTGCACCCTTCGGCGTTTCCTTTGCTGGGTTTTACATTTGAGGGTCACTATTATTATGATAAATGTATGCCTATGGGTTGCTCGGTTTCGTGCACTCTCTTTGAGAAGTTTAACGCATTTATGCATTTGGCACTGGTTCGGAGGGTGGGGTGTGCGAATGTGGTCCATTACTTGGATGACTTCTTATTTGTCGGGGAGGCTCAGTCCAGCAGGTGTCAAGACTTGTTGGAGGGTTTTCTGGAGTTGTCCAAGGAATGGGGGGTGCCGCTGGGAGTCAATAAAATGGAGGGCCCGGCCACTATGCTTACATTTTTGGGGATAGAGCTGGACAGTATGGCGATGGTAGCTCGTTTGCCTAGTAAGAAGGTTGATCAGCTACGGGTGCTGGTGGCGAATGGGATAGCATCCCGAAAAATGACATTGAGAGAGATGCAGGCCTTGCTGGGGTCTCTTAATTTTGCATGTAGGGTTATCCCAATGGGGCGAGTGTTTTGCAGCAGATTGCGGCCGTGACAACGGGGGTGTCTAAGCCACATCATCGACTTTGAGTTTCGCGAGCCATGCGGGAGGACCTGCGGGTATGGGATTCTTTTTTGAGGGAGTTTAATGGGACTGTGGTGATGAGAGAGGCGGCGGTGTCCAGTGTGGAGTTGGAGATCTTTACAGATGCGGCAGGGGGGGGGGGCTCGGAATCTATTTTGGCGGGTCGTGGTGTGTGGGTGCATGGCCGCAGGAGTGGAGGGATGCAGGTTTGACTAGCAACATAGCGTTTTTAGAGTTGTTTCCACTGCTGGTAGTCCTGGAGCTTTGGCATGACCGGTTACAGCACCGGAAAGTGGTGTGGCGGTGTGATAATGCCGCGGTGGTGAGTGTGATTAATAATTACTTGCCGTGCTGTCTGCGCATCACTGCACTGATGAGGGAGGTGGTGTTAGCATGCTTGAGACAGAATGTGTATGTTCGGGCCAAGCACATTCCGGGTTATACTAATAGGATTGCTGACGCTCTCTCCCGTTTTAAGTGGGACCTCTTCAGAGAATTAGCGCCAGAGGCAGACGCCGTTGGACGGAAGGTCCCAGAGCGATTGTGGCAAGTTGGCCTGAAGAACTGTTAAACCTACTGCGGAGCTCGGTGGCCCCGGCGACGTGGGCCGCCTATCGGAAGGGATGTGATGCGGTGGTGGAATTTCTACTGGCGAATGGATGGACCGGCGGTGGTGTTTCTGACCCGCTCATGGGGCAGTATGTGGTGTATGAAAAGTGGGCGGGGCTGTCCAGGGCATCAGTGTGGGTACAGCTGGCGGGGTTTGCCTTTTTTGCTAAGGCTTTGGGTTGGGAGCCCGCAGGCGGGGGGTTTCTGACTTGCCGGTTAATGCATCATAAATGCCGGTTGAAACCATCATAAAGAATAAAATTACTCAGCATGTAGATAGTCATGGCCTAAAGGGAGACAGCCAACATGGCTTTAGACAAGGAAGATCTTGTCTTACTAATCTGTTATGTTTTTTTGAAAGTGTGAATAAACAGGTGGACAAAGGTGAGTCGGTTGATATAGTGTATCTGGACTTTCAGAAAGCCTTTGACAAGGTCCCTCATCAGAGACTTTTGGCAAAACTAAAGCGTCATGGGATAGGAGGCAGTGTACTACTGTGAATCAAGAACTGGTTAAGAGATAGAAAGCAGAGGGTTGGGCTAAATGGACAATTTTCCCAATGGAGAAAGGTGAATAGTGGTGTACCCCAGGGATCTGTGCTGGGTTCGCTGCTTTTTGACATATTCATAAATGACCTGGAAAGTGGAATAACGAGTGAGGTTATCAAATTTGCAGATGACACAAAACTATTTAAAGTTGTTAAAACCCAAGAGGATTTTGGAAAATTGCAAGAGGATCTTGATAAATTAGAAGACTGGGCATCAAAATGGCAGATGAAATTTGATGTGGACAAGTGCAAAGTTATGCACCTAGGGAAGAACAACCCAAACTATGGTTATACAATGCAAGGTTCCACATTAGGAACCACCACCGAGGAAAAAGATTTAGGCGTCATTATGGATAACATGTTAAAACCCTCGGCCCAGTGTGCAGCGGCAGCCAAGAGAGCAAATAGAATGCTAGGTATCATAAGGAAAGGAATGGAAAATAAAACAAAAGATATTATAATGCCTCTATATCGTTCCATGGTGAGACCGCACCTTGAATATTGTGTGCAATTCTGGTCGCCGTATCTTAAAAAGGATATAGAGTTATTAGAAAAGATTCAGAGAAGAGCCACCAAAATGGTAAAGGGGATGGAAGGATATTCCTATGAAGAAAGGCTAAAAAGGTTAGGGCTCTTTAACCTGGAAAAGAGACGGCTGAGGGGAGATATGATAGAAGTCTATAAATTAATGAACGGAGTGGAACGGGTAAACGTAGATCGTTAGATGTTAGAGAGGGCATTGAGTCAGAAAGGATTAAAGTTTTGCAGGAAACAAAATCTGCTGTAGAATCTATATGGATTGAAATTCCATGTAAAAGGGGGAAGGCAATGGCAGTGGGGGTGTACTATCGAGCGCCTCGCCAGAATGACCAAATGGATGATGAAATGCTCAAAGAAATCAAGGAAGCTAACAAAAGTTACAGCACAGTAATAATAATGGGTGATTTCAACTACCCCGGTATCAACTGGGTCAGTGTCACGGCAGGACATGCTAGGGAGATAAAGTTTCTAGATGAAATAAATGACTACTTCTTGGAGCAGCTGGTTCATGAACTGACCAGAGGGGAAGCCATATTAGACCTAATCCTTGGTGGAACACCAGATCTAGTGCAAGAGATAAGGTTGTTGGGGCCACTTGGCAATAGTGATCATAGCATGATCGGCTTTGATTTAATTAGTGGAGGAGGGATTGTAAGGAAATCCACAGTACTACCTTTGAACTTTCGAAAGGGAGACTATGATAAAATGAGGAAAACAGTTAAGAAAAAACTAAAAGGAGCAGTTGCAAAGGTTAAAGACGTACATCAGGCTTGGCTGTTGTTGAAAAATACTATATTGGAAGCCCAGACCAGCTGTATTCCATGCTTTAAGAAAAGTGGAAGGAAGTCCAAAAAACTGCCAGCATGGTTTAAAGATGAGGTCAGAGAGGCTGTTGTTGCCAAAAAAGCATCTTTCAGGAAATGGAAAAAAGAGCCAAACGACGAAACCTGGAAACAGCACAAGCACTGGCAAGTCAAATGCAAGGCATTGATAAGGCAGGCAAAGGGAGAATTTGAGAAGAAGCTTGCTGCGGAAGCAAAAACGCGAAGTAAAGACCTTTTCAAGTACATTCGTAGCAAAAAACCTGTGAGAGAGTCAGTTGGTCCATTAGATGATAAAGGGGTTAAAGGAGCACTAAGAGGCGACAAGGCGATAGCGGAGAGACTGAATGAATTCTTTGCTTCAGTCTTTACTGAGGAAGATGTAGGGATGTTACCCATGACTGAAGTGCTATTTAAAGGTGCGGAAGAATTGAAGGAAATATCGATACATCGGAAAGATGTATTACAACTATTAGATAAACTGAAGAGTAGCAAATCACCTGGGCCGGATGGTATACATCCACGGGTGTTGAAAGAACTGAAATACGAGATTGCAGACCTGCTATTATCTGTGAACTATCATTAAAATCATCTCTAATACCTGAAGATTGGAGGATCGCCAATGTAACACCAATTTTTAAAAAAGGTTCCAGGGGTGATCCGGGAAACTACAGACCGGTGAGCCTGACATCAGTACCAGGAAAAATGCTAGAAACCATCATAAAGAATAAAATTACTCAGCATGTAGATAGTCATGACCTAATGGGAGACAGCCAATATGGCTTTAGACAAGGAAGATCTTGTCTTACTAATCTGTTATGTTTTTTTGAAGGACTGAATAATCAGGTGGACAAAGGTGAGTCGGTTTATATTGTGTATCTGGACTTTCAGAAAGCCTTTGACAAGGTCCCTCATAAGAGACCTTTGGCAAAACTAAAGAGTCATGGGATAGGAGCAGTGTACTATTGTGGATAAGGAACTGGTTAAAAGATAGAAAGCAGAGGGTAGGGCTAAATGGCCAGTTTTCCCAATGGAGAAAGGTGAATAGTGGTGTACCCCAGGGTTCTGTGCTGGGTCCGCTGCTTTTTGACATATTCATAAATGACCTGGAAAGTGGAATAACGAGTGAGGTTATCAAATTTGCAGATGACACAAAACTATTTAAAGTTGTTAAAACCCAAGAGGATTGTGGAAAATTGCAAGAGGATCTTGATAAACTGGAAGACTGGGCATCAAAATGGCAGATGAAATTTAATGTGGACAAGTGCAAGGTTATGCACCTAGGGAAGAACAACCCAAACTATGGTTACACGATGCAAGGTTCCACATTAGGAACCACCACCCAGGAAAAAGATTTAGGCGTCATTGTGGATACCATGTTAAAACCCTCGGCCCAGTGTGCAGCGGTGGCCAAGAGAGCAAATAGAATGCTAGGTATGATAAGGAAAGGAATGGAAAATAAAACAAAAGATATTATAATGCCTCTATATCGTTCCATGGTGAGACCGCACCTTGAATATTGTGTGCAATTCTGGTTGCCGTATCTTAAAAAGGATATAGCGATTTTAGAAAAGGTTCAGAGAAGAGCCACCAAAATGGTAAAGGGGATGGAAGGATACTCCTATGAAGAAAGGCTAAAAAGGTTAGGGCTCTTTAACCTGGAAAAGAGACGGCTGAGGGGAGATATCATAGAAGTCTATAAATTAATGAACGGAGTGGAACGGGTAAACGTAGATCGATTGTTTACCTTATCAGAATATAGAAAAACTAGGGGACATGCAATGAAGCTACAGGGTAAACTATTTAAGACTAATAAGAGAAAATATTTTTTCACTCAACCGGTAATCAAACTCTGGAATTTTTTTTACCAGAGGATGTAGTAAAGGCTGTTAATGTAGCTGGGTTTAAAAAAGGTTTGGACAAGTTCCTGGAGGAAAGGTCCATAAACCATTATTAAGAAGGGACCCAGGATATCAATGCTTGAACCAATACAAGCATTGTGGAACCTGTGTCCCTTGGGGAAACTGCTAGGTACATATGACCTAGATTGGCCACTGTTGGAAACAGAATACTGGGCTTGATGGACCTTGGCCTGACCCAGTATGGCATATCTTATGTTCTTATGTTCTTATATGATTGTTTACGTTATCAGAATATAGAAAGACTAGGGGACATGTAATGAAGCTACAGGGTAAACTATTTAAGACTAATAAAAGAAAATATTTTTTCACTCAACGTGTAATCAAACTCTGGAATTTGTTACCGGAGGATGTAGTAAAGGCTGTTAGTATAGCTGGGTTTAAAAAAGGTTTGGACAAGTTCCTAGAGGAAAGGTCCATAAACCATTATTAAGAAGGGACCCAGGATATCAATGCTTGACCCAGTACAAGCATTGCGGAACTGTGTCTTTTGGGGAAACTTCTAGGTACGTATGACCTAGTTTGGCCACTGTTGGAAACAGGATACTGGGCTTGATGGACCTTGGTCTGACCCAGTATGGCATATCTTATGTTCTTATGGGAGCATTCCCGCCCAGTCCCTCGGGATAGCAGGCTCCCTATAAAACATGAATTGCTGAACAGCATGGTGGAGGTGCTGCCAGTGGTGACACATTTGGGCTATGAAGCGACTTTGTTTCGAGCAGTATTTCTCCTAGCCTTCTATGGTGCTTTTAGAGTAGGCGAGCTGGTGGCTGACTCTAGCAGGGTGGCAACTGGAGGAGGGTTGCAGGGCCAGCATGTGAAGCTCCAGGACGGGAGGCTGTGCATATGGTTGGCGCGCTCTAAGACAGATCAGAGGGGAAAAGGCTGTTGGATTACGTTGACAGCGGTGCAGGGGTCACGAACATGCCCGGTAGCAGCCACGGTGGCATATGTGCGGTGTCGACCTAGGTTGCTGGGGAGGTTCTTCCTGCATGAAGATGCGCGACCATTGACGAGGTTTCAGTTTACGGCGGTTTTGCGCTTGGCTCTGGAAGGATTGGGAAAGGATCCGAGACAATATGCCCCGCATTCTTTCAGAATCGGCACGGCGACGAGTGCGACAGGGGCGGAGCTCGGGGGCCAAGTTATTCAACGCATCGGCAGGTGGCGGTCTCAGGCCTTTCAGGGGTATGTGAGACTATAGGTCTCAGGACTTTCAGGGGTATGTGAGACTATAACAAAAAAACAAAACAAAAACAAAAAGAGAGAACATACAATAAATTAAGAGGGATGCTGGGACATTGCCTAACTGTTCTTTTCTTTGCAGATGCAGCCCAGTGCCCGATTTGCTGCTGGGTCGTCGGTCATTCGTTTGTCTATTGGGCAGGGCAGTGAGCGGCCATGCGTCCTGTGGGGATTAACCTAGGATTAGATGACGGTGAGGTGACCGTAATATGGCTGGGCGAGAGGGGGCTGCGGTGGCCCCAGCTTTTACCTTTGCTTCGGCACCTCGGGAGAGAGAGGGGAGAGCCTGCACTCATATTGCTTCATTTGGGCGGCAGTGACTTAAGCGCATGGACCTGCAAGCAATTGATTCGTGCAGCGAAGAGGGACTTGTCCGGGTTCTGCAAATGTTTCGGGACACTGTTATTTTGTGGTCTGATATTATTCCAAGGCCTTCTTGCAGAGCCCAGAGGAGGTGGTCCAGAGGCTTGGTGAAGATAAATAGGCAGATCGGCCGATGGGTGTGTGAG
Source organism: Ichthyophis bannanicus (assembly GCA_033557465.1). Classification (NCBI taxonomy): domain Eukaryota; kingdom Metazoa; phylum Chordata; class Amphibia; order Gymnophiona; family Ichthyophiidae; genus Ichthyophis; species Ichthyophis bannanicus. Next base: position 260,620,829 of record CM066035.1, read on the forward strand.
CACGGTGGGTTCCAGATCATGCACCCATGGGCTGAGGTGGATTGTAAGGGCTTGTATAGGCAAGACGGAGTGCACTTATCTCCGGTAGGTGTGGACCTCCTTCTAAACGATTGGCAGGAGGCGTTGGAATATGTGTTAGCTCAGGGTCCTAACCGGTCGCAGCGGGATTAACAAGGGGGGGGGGTGGCAGGACGACAAATGTCGTCCGTGCCGGGAACCCGGAGGGTCCGGGGTCCGGCGCCGGAGGCGATTCGTGGGCGGGGGTGTGGGGCCCCCGCCCGGTCAACCCCAGTTCGGCTTTTGCTAATCATATGGCTAAGCCGGAAAAGGGGCGGTATGGTTAACTTAGCCGTGGGCCTGTCCACGGCGATTGAGCAGTGGAGGCTCACCTTGCTAGTCATATGGCGGGTGAGGCTGGATCCACTCGAATGTATAGTTATGTTGAATTGGATGGTTTTGATGTTAAGTTCAAATAAAGCTGCGACCGGTTTTGAATTCCCAACCTTTATCTGACTGGTTTGTGGGGGTGGGAGGGGCAGAGAAGGTTTGCTAATGTAAAGTGAAAATAAGGGTGGGGGTGGTCCGAAGGAACGACCACGGGTCGGCATGCCTCGGTTGAAAGGAGTCCCTGGGGTGAAGTCCCTCGGTGGACTCGGCAACCAGGTGGCCAGCCGTGCTCGTCCGAGGGGACGGTATGCGTGGGGATCACGCGCACGCCGCGGGGGCGGTGTGGCTTAATTTGAAGGGATTGGCCCCGCGGTCTGAGGGATGGCTGCGGGAGCCAATGAGGTGGCACGCTTTAGCATGTGGGAAGATAGTGCAGGGACGGCGGTTGGCAGGACGGCATTCGCGGCCGGTGTCAGTTGGGGCTTGGCTGTGGCATGTGTCCCTCCCACCCCTCCCTGGCACAAGGTTCGGCGGAATTGGAGTGGGTTGTTGCAGCATGGGGGGGGGGGGAGGCGGGAACCCAGAGGGTCCGGGGTCCGGCGCCAGAGGCGATTCGTGGGCGGGGGTGTGGGGCCCCCACCCAGTCAACCCCGGTTGGGCTTTTGCTAATCATATGGCTAAGTCGGAAAAGGGGTGGTATGGTTAATTAAGCCATGGTCCTGTCCGCGGCGGTTGAGGAGTGGAGGCTCACCTTGCTAGTTATATGGTGGGTGAGGCCGGATCCGCTCGAATGTATAGTTATGTTGAATTGGATGGTTTTGATGTTAAGTTCAAATAAAGCTGCGACCGGTTTTGAATTCCCAACCTTTATCTGACTGGTTTGTGGGGGTGGGAGGGGCAGAGAAGATTTGCTAATGTAAAGTGAAAATAAGGGTGGGGGGATGGGGGATGGTCCGAAGGAACGACCACGGGTCGGCATGCCTCTGTTGTGATGGGGCGTAGAGGAAGAATGCTCTGTTACTGGTTTGCTGTGTTGTTTTGATTTTGAGTGGATGAATATTCAGTAGGTTCCGATTGCTAGATCTTCTTGGTCTTGTTGTGTGTGTTGAGATGATTAGTTCTGAGAGGCAGGGCGCAGAGGAATTGTGCATGATCTTTTTTTTTTTTTAATCTTTTATTTATCGAATTTTATCAAATACAGCAAGAAAATAAAATTCCTTACAGTGAATACAGTGAATGAAGAAAATTCAAACAACAACATAATTAAAGAAAGAGAAATAATATCTATATCATGCACTGTATATAGTCCACAAGTTAGAGAGGAGGAGAATGGAAACAATCTAAGCAAAACAGAGACTTGGAAGATACTTTTAGGAAATATCAAAAACATGAAACCAAAATGACAGGTAGGCCTCTGAATTGTGCATGATCTTAAAAGTGGTGGTTATGGATTTGTATTTTGTCCGCTGTGTTATTGGAAGCCAATGTAGACTTTTTTTAGGATCTGTGTTATATGCTGCTGTGTTGCACTGGAGATAAGGACAGCAGTATTTTGGACTAGTTGAAGTGGGTATAGAGCGTTCTTTGGCAGACCATGGTAAATGATGTTTCCATAGTCAAGGTGTGGAGTGATGATTGCTTGTAGAATGGTTCTGAAATCAGTCTCATGTAGCAGGTGTCGAAGGGGTTTGATGTGTTTTATTTTCCAATATGCTAGTGTGGCCGCATTTTTGATGTGTGCGGACAAGTTGAGGTTGGAGTCTATAGTTATGCCTAGATATTTGATCTCCTTTTTAATTGTTATTTCCACGTCTCTTGTTATTATCTTCTCGGGAGGATTGAATTCCGTGTCTCTGAATATAAGTAGAGCTTCTGTTTTGTTTTTATTTACTGTGAGGTTTATTTCAGCAAGGGATTTTGTCACTGCGTTGAATATGTCATCTATATTTGTGTAATCTGGGTTGGTAGCGTTGAATGGCATCTAGAACATAATGTCATCTGCATAAAGATGATAGAACACGTTCAGTTTTCTTAGGAGATCGCAGATTGGTTGTATGTATAGATTGAATAGTAATCCTGAGAGGGTTGAACCTTGGGGGATGCCTTGTGTTAACTTAAAGGGTTTTGAGATGGTGGTGCCAACCTTTACTTGTATGGTTCTGTCTGACAAGTAGGAGGTGAACCATTTTAGGGTGTCATCTTTAAACCTATGTTTCTGAGCCGATTTAACATGATATTATGTGAGACCGAGTCAAAGGCTGCGCTTATGCCCAGGAATATGAGCATAAATCCTTGATGGGGTTTATCAAGACCAATGATGAGTCTGTTGAAAAGGTCTGTTAGTAGGGTGTCTACTCCATGTTGTTGTCGGAAGCCGTGTTGGTGTGGGTCTAAAGAGGCATGTGTATCCACATGGTCTTGTAGTTGGTGTTGTATGGTTTTTTCGATTATTTTAGCGAGAAAAGGGATGTTTGCAATTGGACGGTAGGCACTTGGATGAGTTTTGTCTAATGAGGTTTTTTTTAAGATGGGGCGTATGGAGGCTTGTTTGAGTTAGGGAGGTATGTATCCTTGCTTGATGGATATTTGTACTATCTGAAGAATGGTCTGAGCAAATTGATTACACAGGCTTTTTAACCATGATACTGGACATGGGTCGAGGGGTGAACCTGTGGTGTTAATGTTTTTAATAATGTCAAGTAACTCCCTTTTATTTATTGAGTTGAAGTTGTGCCATATATGCTATAGGTCTGTTCCGTTAGTTTGTTGTGTTGGGTCATAGTGCTGTTGTGTTGTCCTGTTTTGTTTGTCTTGGAGGAAGTCCGCCATAACTTGAGGGTCGATATTTGGTTCTGTATTTGTTGGGTCTGCTGAATTGGGATCACTGGTCAGCTGTGATACAATCGAGAAGAGTTCTCTAGGCCTGTTGAGTGATTTCCTAAGGTTGTTTGCTATGAATTCTTTTTGGGCGTTATTACATAGCGTGTTGTATTCTTTTTGGTAATTGACAAGTTTTGTCTTTACTGCATCATCATGTGACCTTTTCCATTTTCTTTCTAGACGTCTAAGATCTCTTCTGTCATGTTCTAGTTTCTTGGAGAACCATGGACGGTGGGTTGATTTTTGTTGTTTTGTAGGGAGTTTCTTGTTGAATATAGCTGTGTCATTTATTGTCTGGTTCCATGTGTGTCCAGGTCATCTATTTCTGTGTCTTGTAGTGTGGAGGTCTGATCTAGGAAGTTCTGCGAATTGAGGGCTTTGAATCTGCGTTTGTAGTTGTGTTGAGGGGGGGGGGGTGATTGGTTGTATGGTAATAGCTTGAATATTGAAGGATATCATGGAATGGTCTGACCATGATAGTGGCTCGATTTGTATGTTTAAGTTTGATTTGTGAAGCATTTTGGGAATGAATAGTAGGTACAATATTGATCCTTTGCAGTGTGTCGATGAGTTAATTATTTGGGTTAGTTGTAGGGATTCCATGGCACTTAGAAATGTGTTGGCATTTTTTTCAGAGGTAGATGGGAGGTTGAGATCATCCATTAGGATAAAGGGATTTCTAGTGGCAGTTTGGGTGCATGCTTCATCTAGGATTGCAGTTAAATCTTCAGTGTTTGAGGTGGGTTTTCTGTAGGTTATGCATTTGGAGTACTTTGAGTTGGAGATGGTTAGAAAATCTAGTGTGTGTAGTGACTGCGTACTGGTCATTGAGAAGTTCAGGTGTTTCTTAGCAAGGATTAGTACTCCACCTCCTCTCTGTTCCAATCTGGGACAATTGAAGAGCATAAACTGAGAGGTAGTTAGTTGGTTGAGAAGGACATTGTCATGATCGGTTATCCAGCTTTCAGTGATGCACATTATGTCTATGTTTGTGTGTTGAATGTGGTCTACAATAGTCTGGATTTTATTATGTACCAAGCGAGCATTGATGAGTGAGCATTTAATTGGTATATCTATAGGTTTGCAGTCCTTATTTATGTACTGTATAGGTGTTGGTTTGATATAGATAAGTCTGCGAGCTGAATTAGTTAGTAGTATTTTTGGTGTGTGGTAAGGTGCAAGTAATTGGTTCTCTGCAGGATAGGTATGTTGTTCCATTGATGGTTTAGCTGGGTGGATGATAATACAAACAGCTTGGATAGTAGCATCATTGTATAGTATACAATAAGATGTAGTAGCATGTTTTTTTGTTTGGAAGCTTACAGTTTGCTGGTGAGAGCTTGCTTGGAGGGGGGGTTGTCTCAGTGCTTTGTTTGAGTTATGTAGTTTCCTTCGGAAATCTGTATGTTGGTGTGGAGGTTGTTTGGTCTTCTGGTGTTTCTTTCTCTGCTGTTTGTTGGCCGCGCCTAAGGGCCACGCCAAAGGGCCCTCTGGCATGGGCGTGCCTGGAAGCACTGCAGATTTTAAACTTGGCCGCCGGTGTTCCTCTTCAGCCTGATTGGCCTTGGAGTTGGGGAGCAGGGAGGAGCTGCAGATTTTAAACTTGGCCGCCACTACAGCAATAATCCAGTGACAGAGCCGTTTATCCTGGCTATTAAGTAGGCAGTGTCTATCTGTGGGGTTAAATATGGCAGGGTGGAGGATAAGATAGTTGAATATGCCGATACCCTTTTGTTGTCCCTGCAGGTGAAATCTATTCTGTCGTTTTAGCAACTTATTTATTTGCTTTGCTGAAGTCCTTTCCTTTTGTGAGATAGCAAAAAAGCATTTTAAATATTTAGGTTTATAGATTGTGCAAACCATCAATGAGATTATACAGAGAAATGTAAAGGCACTTATTGAAATGGTACAGTCAGATACAGTTAGGTGGACATCCTTGTACCTCTACTGGTAGGTTAGATTGGAGACTATTAAAATGTACTAGTACCTAAAATGTTATATATTCTCCAGATGATCCTGGTTACTCTTCCTCCCTCTCTCTCTAAATGGTTGGAATCATGATTGGTTAGATTTCTGTGAAAGAATAAACCACCTCAGATAACTTTTAAAGGGTAAAATTATCCAAAGAGGAAGACGGAGTAAAGTTCCCTGATTTGGCTTTATATAACACAGCCTTTTTGTTAAGACAAGGAGGACAATGGGCTACAGAAATGAAGCATGAGCAAAGATGATGTTGCTGGTTGTTGGAAGAGAAGATATTCAAATCACTAAGGTTAGTGTTGGCTCTGGCTATGATGCTTTCAGCGAAACCTTTGGGATGGATATTGACTGTAGCTACAGTTAGGGCTTTTGACAGTTGGAAATGTGTTTTGATCCATTAGATAGGAATTCAATGAAAATGCCATTGTGGAATAATACTAAAATTAAGATTAATAGCAAGCCTGTTGGCTGGTGCTTATTGCAGCGCAGGAATATCTGAATTTTAGATCAGGTATGGGAAGATAAGGTGAGAGATTTTGTGGAGTTGCAACATATATATATAGTTTGCCACCTGAGCAATATTATCATTGGATTCAGTAGTCTCACTCTATTACGCATGGTAGAGCTTTTAAATGAGCGAAGCCTGGTCCTGATAGCTAGGGAAGACCATAAGGCAAACTAGACGGTCACTTATTGTGGCAGCCTCTGTGGGGGATGGCAAAGAGCAGGGCATTCAAAGCTAAACAATAGATTCTGAAAGCCAGGTGGGGCAGAAGACTTAAGGTTTGCCTAGGGTGCCAGTACCTTGAACCAATTGTGGGGCCAGTCCTGGTTGAATCATTTGGTGCAGGCTCTAAATTTTATAAACTTCTCAAAGTTGGGTACAGGAAGTTGTCCTTGGGTGTTGAGAAGGTTTGGGAATGGGATATTAGGCATGAACAAACTCCACAGGACTGGAGGCAGGTCTATCAGCTATCTACTTCGGTTACCCAATATGCCTTCTTAGTGCATAGAGCATTTTGGACCCCATATAAGAAATTTAAATTTGTGGGTGGGGTGAATGATATGATATGAGAAGAGGTTTGGGATAGAATAGCTGGGGTGTTGAGACTGAATCTCTCTCTTTCATTTAAAATTATTATCTGGAAGCCAGTAGAGTTGTAAGGTTGGTTATCCAGGTGGGAATTTTATGCTGCTTGTTGCGATACAACTAATAGTCAATAATTGAAAGGATACTGCAGAGCTCGACATTAATCAGAAGTGGAATTTACATTGTATCATAAATATGAAGGAACTATTGGCAAGAGAAAGCAGCCAGTGACTGATAAAAACTTAATGTGGCAGAAGCTCAATGATTTTGTATAAAATCTTTGACAGCCTCTATTGGTATTAATTGTGCAGCAGTTATTTGTTATTTTGAGTTGATTGATTCTGTTTTGTTTGTTCTTTGCTGGTGAAACTAATAAAGAAATCTGAATACAAAAAAATGGGTGTGATAGAATTGAATTTTCTTGCTCATACAATCGATCTTGCAGCAGTGTTCTGGACTATTTGGAGATAAATAATGGCTTGTTCCAGAAATCCTCTGATACAACAGAGTGCAGTTATTCAGCCTGGTAATTATCAAAGCTTGTACTACTTTTTTCCCTAAGTGCTCAATGGTTATAAAATACCACAATTGCCAAACCTGTCTAAGGCAACAGAAGAAGGCTTCTATAACTAATGATATCAGTTGCTTTATTGAAATTTTCAGAGGGGTAGTCGTGTTAGTCTGGAGTAGCAAAAGTGACAGAGGCTGGTGGTACCTTATGGACTAACCAATTTATTAAGGTATGACCTTTCAAAGAAAAAAGTTCTTCAAAGCACAAAATCTGGTGGGTTGATATCTGGGTATAGCAAGATATCCATGTGGACCTAAGATCTAAGTGATATTAGAACTATATTTTAAAAAATTATGTACAGGAACAAATCTCTGTGAGTAGAATCAAATGTCTCCCTGAGATATTTCAAATATCTTCTTTCGCAGAATAAGAGAGAATACCACAGAATAAATAACACCAGTAATTCAGACATTTTAGTGAATCAGTGATTTTTGCATAGTTGAAGATGTTTATGACTCAACATAGACATCTTTAAATATGAGACAGAATAGTGAAAACACTAAAACAAAACAACAGCAGGCAAAACATTTGGGACTGTGCTGTGACTATGGTTGACTGTAAACACAATCCAGCAATTCAGATTTTACATGACTCAGAGAAAATCGGCTGTGTAGAGAATGTGTGGCCATCTTCATATTTAATTGACTTACAACAAATATTTGATTTTATTGGTTTCTGGTCTTCTTGTACAGACCTCATGTTTTGGTGCAGTTCAATAAAACCCAAACATATCAACTGCTATATCAGATATAGAAAGACAGAACAGCTAAAATAATAAGATTGTCCAAAAGTAGTAAATGCTCTCAGGCTAATCCCATACCTAAAAATAATTTCTGTTCTAAAATTAGGTGTATTTTAGAGCAGGAGACATTAAATGTGTTAAGAGTTGTGCAATTGAAGATAAATTATTGATTAGATACGCTGCCATTTCTAATATATTTTATTGTAGTGTATTTATTCTAATAGGAACATACATGAAACTAGAGAACTTCTGGAGCTTTAATATATGTAGCAATAAACCATCGTGTCCTCTTCAAGCCAGGCTATCTTTTAAATATTGTGAGGATCAAATGAAAATCTGAGACACCCCTGCCCCCTTCAAGCCAGACATTTAAGAGCAGTCCTAGATGATGGGCTCATATTGTTACTATAGCATAGAAGGCTTTTCTGCAGTCTGAGATGGTACAGCAGCCTTGGCCATTTTGAACTTACAGGTATTGAAGACAGTTGTGTATCTGATGGAGATTTTGTTATTAGACTATTATGTGTTGGATGTAGGTCCAGGGCTACTGCAAAGGCATTGGCCACCATATGGTCATTTTTCCTGACCCTCCCCTTACCACTGATGCTGGTGCCATGCCATATCTCCTGGGTCTAGCAGTGACGGCAGTATAGCAGTAAAGAAGCAGAAGGGCAGCATGGAGGGAAGCCTCAGTCCCAGTGTGCCGCACTCTGAAAGTGCAGCCAGTCCTGTCTCCTCCAACATGGACTTCCCGTTTGCATCAGGACGGGATCTGTTGCAGTTTCTGAACACACCGTGCAAGGATGAGGCTTCCCTTGGCACTGGGCTTCCGCTTCTTTACTACTGTATTGTCATTGCTGTGAATAGCATGCACTATGGCCCAATGGTGCACAATATTGCCCAATAGTGTGACGTATTAAGCAATAGTGCACACTATTAGTGAAAGTTGGAAAATGATGAAAAAAGACAAGCCAATATAAAGCTAATAAAAACTATATGCAATTAAAACTGAAACAAACCCAAATTGTTTTGCTTGCACATCCATGATGAGAGGTTACGTTTGTATAGACCTGCTGATGGATTAAGCTCTGGTCTGGGGCCACTACTGAAGATTCCATCAAGGCAAGTAGTGTGGCTTGCAAGACACTGGTTTTGGGCTTTGTCAGTGGTGGCTCTTGTTTAACTGGAATAATCCCTTTGAATATCAGATTGGAGATTAACTAGTTGAAATTTAGGGAGCAGGTTGAAACCTGTTTTTTGCCTTTAATGATAGCTGAAATATACAGCTGGATTTAGAAATAAGTAGAGGTGGCCTAATCAGATAGATGTTTCTATTTTTGTAGGTTATATGATATGAGGAGTATGGACTTGGTTATGCGGTTAATGAGCACTTAGAGGTAGGGAAAAAATAAGGCTTTATATTGGTGATCTCAATTTAGCAGGATACGTTAATATTCAAATTTATGGGTTTTGCTATCAAATCTTTAAGAGAATGTAAGAACATAGGGGAGCATATTCAATGGAGAAGCCAGTGCTGTTAAAGCAGCTGGCCATTGCCACTTTAAATTATATCCTTTATATTCAATGCTGAGGCCATCTCCGGCCACCGGCATTGAATATCTGGGTTGCCCAGTTAGAGTTTTAGCTAACCGGTGAGCAGCGATATTCAGCCACTGGGAATAGCTAAAGTTAGCACAGCCTTTTTTCTACCCAACTTTAGCCAGTTTAGGTTAGTTGTTGAGCGGCTGAATATCACCGCCGACCAGCTAACCTATGGCACCAGCCCCAGAACACCCCATTGCAATGCAATTAGCATCAGGGCATTTAAACCAGGTAGGAGGGGATATTCAGCGGCACAAACCACTTTATCCCACTGAGCACAGTTTAGATGGTTAACAGGTATGCTAACCAGCTAAATCGCTTTGAATATGTTCCACATAAGATTTTCCATATTGAGTCCAGCCAAAGATCCATCAAGCCCAGTATCCTTTTTAAGATGTTAAGAACTGACAAGTGCTCTGGCAAGGAAGTATTTGTTGCATTTGAGTTTGCTCATGCCATTGCCTGTGTGTCGTGTTGTGTTTTTAATATTAATGTATTTTATTCTGCTTATGGCAGATTTTGTACATTGTTTCAAATGACTATTAGCTGGTGCCCTGGAGGCCTATTCCGTGTTGGACATCCTGACCTCTGTGCATCTGGTTGGAACCGGACGCACAGAGGTAGATGGGATTCTGACCCCGTGGGGCATGTCTAGCCCCTGCGGGATCAGAATCCCATCTAAGCCTGTATGTGCAGGCCTGGACCCGATTCCGGGCAGCCTGCATGTACAGGCACCTACCCTGCTAACTCAGTCAAGACTCCTGAATGGAGCCACGGCACCATGGCATCCAGTTGCCATGGCACCGCAGCTCCATTCAGGAGCCACGATCCCTGTCCACCGTTTATGCACCAAGGGCCTGTCGTACCCTGCCATCTAGAAGAACTTATTCCACCTCAGAGGTTGAATAATTTCCCCATCTACTCTACCCGCCCCAGACATACAGGGCCGACATCAGAATCGGCCCTGTACGTTCAGGGCCACAGACCACCCACAGCCCGCCCTATCTCCACCTCCGTGTCACCCCTTTCCCGCCCTGTCTAGCTTCCCCGTACAAACTCCCTGTTTGTATGGAGAGCTCAGTCGGGGACGGGAAAGGGGACATCCATCCCCACTATTCATGCCTCAGAATAGACCCCATAGTTTATATATTCTGTAAATAAATATATTTTGAGACTATGCTGATGAAGTGTGCATATTTTTCATTGGTCTAATGGCATATAAGTGCATGTTTACTAAAGTGTGCAAATTTTCAGCACCTTTGCACATGCCAAGTGCTGAAATTAGCTCGAGGGTCAGGTCAGACCCACACTAACTGTTGTGGGCTTGGAGGCATGTTCCCATGCAGTTAGCATGGGTTGGAGGACTCTGCCGTGCTAAAGCTGCAGCCGCACTTAATACCACTCATTGAGATGGCAGTAAGTGCGCTCATACTACCAGCAGCAATCTCGAATAGCACAAGGTAATGACACCCATGCTAACCATGATGTTCAGTCAATGCCCAGCCCCTGCCTCATTCCACATTAAGTAGTTAGTGAGGGATTTTTACTGTGGCTGCATTTTCAGCAAGCAGTAACAGTTATTGTGGTTTCACGCTAACTGCTTAGTGTGGTATTTAGCACGTGATAACTATTACCACACTTTAGTAAACATGTTCCCTAATGTCAGATACTGTACTTTCATACTGTATCTAGAATAGTTTTCTACTATTAGCAGTTTTGGGTTACAACTAAATTATATCTGTGAAGAACCAGCTATTTTTTCCTGATTCCATTTTGGATTGGCCGTCTAGACATTCCCTTATCTAGGAGATCAAAGACATATTGCAGTTGACTCTTTTGTTTGTACTAAAACCCAATCAACTTGAAGTAAAAAGAGAGTGATTCCAAATGTGGCAGTTCTGTTAGCATCCATTTACGCTTGCAAAGAGAGCAAGAGAGAGACAATATATATCGATATACCTAGTCTACACATGAGAAATCAAACTTCTATCAAAAATAACTAAATATTAAACTATAAAGATTTCCAATAGCAATAAGACTATACCGCTCTAATGATAAAAATGTCCCCCCATCCACGGTGATTGTTTATCTTAGCTCTTGGGAAACTTAAGGGTTATTTTCCTGACATCTGCATGGACAAAGAAAACAACCGATCTTAAACTTAAAAAAATATATTTCAATCACAGCACTGTTTTGCTAGCAATTTACTTATTCAGCTCTTTTGTTTTCCGTTTTGCTTTTATTTATTTTTTGGATCCTTCATGAATGATTTTTGATTTGGCCAGGCAGGGGGCCTATTTTTCAATCCTCATTTTGCAAATCGTAGAGGCTTTATAAGCATCTTCCACCTGCATCTCTTTTTAGCATCACAGTTCTTTGCACTGAAAAGGAGAAACAAAAAGCATGGACGTATAAAAACTTTGTTAAGCTGTCACTTTGAATAGAATTTAAAAAAAAGCAAAAAACAAGATAATGGTTGACAAAGGGGAAACAAATTGCATCTTCTACTAAAGTTTCCTTCCAGCTCTTGTTCAAATCTATCACCTCTGATGTTAACTAAATTTAACCCATTCTGACCTTTGTGGTGGCCCTTAACCTTCTCATTATTCTGCTTCCTGTGGTTGCTGAGGAAAACCGGCCTAGCCATTGGAAAACCTTCTCTGTGGCACACAAAGGCGCAGCCTAGTTGCTACTATGCCAGGAAGCGCAGAATAGAAACTGGGGTCAGCACCTGTGCTGAGAAGCAGGTGACAGTGAACCGCTGGGACTAGTCTAGGGCAAGTTGTAATAGTTTCGACCATTTTAAGTTTCACACTGCGGTTTGGGGTATTCAAGACAGTGAGGTTGGGATTTCCTTTGTGGCAGCAGACTTTAATCTATTGCTGTTCATCTAACTGTAAAATTAGTAGATTTTACTGTTGCAAAAGAAAAGAGTGTGGGGGGAGAGAGCTTTTGCTTCCATTTTAATAAGGTCATGGATGTGTCCCAGGTTGTTGAACAAAACAGCTTTTAAAATCTCCGCAGCTGAATCCAGGAGTTGCAAAAGCTTCCCAACAGTGTCTCAGATGTCCAGTGCCAAATCTTCCCTAAAGAGGCAAGATATAGCGCTATAGATTGAAAAAAATAACAACATTGCATACTGGGAAGTTTTAACGTTCATTGTATTGTGCTATGACATGCAGGCTAGTTTCATAGTTTATGTTGTGACGTATTCAAGTAAAGCTGTCATTCAATGCAGTTCTGTAAAACAGGATACTATTTAATGGGAAAGTGTCCATATTCGAATGGTGGAGGGGCTTATTAGGAGGAATCCGTTTCTGACCTGCCTAATTTTTGTATTGTTTGCTTGAAACAACAGCAGGGAATGTTCAACACGGTTTGCTTAATGGATGAAATTCTTGGCTCTTCATTAGGGCCTATGTTTCCATACCACTTTTAATGTGGAGGCACATATTAGAAAGGACATGGAGATCAGAATTGAGACGTCCCAGTCACAACATTTACCATTCCGGTGGTGTTTTAGAAAAGGTCCTGCTGCGTGTGGAGCCTTTTCTAAAATACTGACTACAGAGGTGCAGGAGTGCCCATGTATGTGCCAATACATGGAGCCGGAGGAGCCATTTCACAATTGTACATGTGGGAAAAAGCAATGGGCAACCTGGCTGACATACATGTTTAAGTGTGGGACTTCACAACTTCATCTTGTAAGCACTGGCACTTTCACGTGTATTTTGGCTATTTTGCAAGCCTACATGTGTAAATGCTGACAGTTTTGATGCCTTTCTCTTTATTTAATTTCAATTTGGAGATAGAAATAAACAACAGGAGATTAAGGAGTACACTTCCTTAATTCCTTCTATAAACAGCTAGCCAAACAAGCAAGTTTATAGATAGAAAAGTGAGCCCTTGTTCTACATTATCAGAGATGGAAAGATTTGAAGCCTGTATTGAGAAAACTGTGAGTCCTTTGAGAAGAGGGAACCAGTTCTGACAAGGCCAGTATGATGCTATGAGAATCATTGTGTTGAGCTTTGTTTGAAACTTGGCAGGCTGAGTGCAGAAGAGTAGTCAAGCATATCCCTCTCTAGCCAATATGGGGCTGGACACACTGATCAGCTGAAGGGTAGTTTTGAATTTTTTCTGCTGAGGAGTTTTCCAGGCTGGAAAAATGTCCTGTAGGGTTTGATGCCCAGAGACCACTCATTGGACTGAAGAACTCTGCTGAATCTGTCAATTATGTGGTTCTGATCACCCAGGATGTATATGGCCTGAATCTGTATGCAAATTGAAATTACAAAGTTGCAAATTCATGCTGTTTCCCAGAATAAGTGAAGAAAACCCAGTCATCTTTGTTTGTTGATATAAAACATAACAACTTGATTGCTCATCTAACTTAATACTGAGTGATTCTGAAGAAGATGTACAAACACTCAAAGGGAGTAAAATATTTCTTGGAGCCCAAAGCTGTTGATATGAAACAGTTGTTTGGCTTGTGACCAGGTTCTCTGAATAAGTTGGGAGCCTATGTGGGCTCTGCGACTGCTGTTGGAAACATTCATTGTGAAAACAGGTTAACAGTGTTGTTGTGCAAAGATGCCCCTGGTCAGCTTAAATTTAGACAGCTACAGTTTGAGCATGATCAGAAGTAAAAGCGATGAAAACATTTTGATAAGAGGAGGTTAGGTGTGTTGATTCCATTTAAATTTCAGATCCCATTGGTACCTTCTCATTCTCAGGTTGACAAAAGGCATAACATGGACCACAGCAGCCTTATGACCTAACACCTGTCAGGGGCCTTGGTCATGACCCTCATAGAACTAATGGATCATGAACCTTCTGGTCATGATCCATTAATTTTAGTAGTTTGGTTTAAGGAAGAAAAACCTCTTTGCTTGACTTGCTTGATTTGCTATGACTGAAATCTCATGTAGCCCCTATAAGTCTGGGGACTCTAACTGTGGCTAATCTTTGTGGTGTGGCAGGCTGGGGAGTACAGCTTCAGGGAGATAACACTGTAGATTTCAGGTTTAGTATTCTGTGATTTTTGAGTTCAAAGTTGGGACCACCATAACTGGAAGGCTGTTGACTCAGGGTTTCCACTCACTTTACACCCCATCACTTCCAATAACAGTCCAGACTAGGTTTTGCTCTGAACCAAACGTTTACTGAAAGTCTTTAAGGATCAAAACAATGCTAGAATAAATGGCAGTGGAATAGAGTTAGTAAAGGTACAGTGGTATTACCTTCACTGGGATTTTCCTTGAGTCTAGGAAACCCTCTCTCCATAACTCTCATGAATATCCTTTGGATCTAGATGCTGGACATAGCTTTGAGCATAGGGACTACACTCCTGAAGAACCTGGCCCTCCTTGTCTCAGCACCAAGAGTTTTCTGCTGTGTCTGCTTCTCTTTCCCAGGACGAATGGTGCCCTTCTCCTTCTTGAAATTATTTTATCAAGAAGTTTTGTGAATTTTCCTAAGCAAGGATATAGTTCAATGGCCTAAGCTGTCCCTGTCACCATCCCTATTCTGGCTCAATGGTCGAGTTAACCATAAATTCTTACCCTCCCTTGTGATGCAATGGTGATAGAGTCAAAGAGTCGGATTGCCTTTGGGCTGGGGTTTTCTCAATTCCACCTAGTGAGGTCTCCTCCCACCATTATGTCACTGGTTGCCCTCCCCTGTTCTGGACACATACAGAGGTCACACAATATTTTAGTAGAGCCACTAGAGGTCTCTGTCAGTTAAGCAAGGTAGGACCTTAGGGGTCTCAACATTCATTTGTAGATTGAAGTGTTGAGTTCTCAAAATTCATGATAAACCCTAGCCCTAAGGAAGAGGGCATGCTTTTTTGAGAAAGCTGCCAGAAGCCAATTGTCAAAGTAGGGAAAGAATTGATGTCCCTGCCTATGCAGATGAGTGGCCACTGCATTTGGTGAAAATTCTTTGGGCCAATGAAAGACCAAAGGGAAGGACTTGTTCTGGTAATATTTGGCAAGCAGAAGAAACCAAAAACATTTTCTCATTTGGGATTTATGTATTGGCATCTTTGAGCATCACCAATCTTCTCCGGTCAAGTAGGAGAGTATGGAGGGGAGAGTGTTCATTTAGAATTTTTCTTTGCATAGGAAGAAGTTGAGGTCCCTGAGGTCTAAAATAGAATGTAAAATAGAATGTAATCCTTCTGCCTTCTTCAGAACTGCTTGGAATAGAATCCCTGATTCCTCTCCTGGACTGGAACAGGCTCTATTGTGTTTGACTGGAGGGGGATTATGACTTCTTGCTGAAACAGAGGGTTATGGATTTAAGGAGAGGAGAGGAAAAGAACTGTGCTGCCTATCTGCTGCTGTTGTTTGAACTTTGTCATCTTGTCCCTGGACTGTACCAGCTAGTCCTGCCTTCCTGCTATCATCCCTGTGCTACCTAGTGTGAGGCTACAGTATTGGGGGAGCAGGGAGGAGAATCGCTGCTAGCTCCACCCACCCGCTGATGTCATCTGCGGAAACACTGTTAGTCTGCCCATAAAATCAACTAGTGGGTACCAGGTGGGCTGGAAAGGAGAGGAAAAGAACTGTGCTGCCTATGTCTGGATTTTGTCATCTTGTCCCTGGACTTTACCAGCTAGTCCTGCCTTCCTGCTATCATCCCTATGCTGCTTGGTGTGGGGCTACAGTGTTAGTGGAGCAGGGATGAGAATCGCCGCTAGCTCTGCCCACCTACTGATGGCATCTGTGGGAACTCTGTTAGTCTGCCCATAAAATCAACCAGTGAGTGGGTCCTTTGTGGACCCAGCTAAGGGGCACGGCCAAGGGGCGTAGCTCTTAGCATGCCACTTGGGACTCCATGAGGGACATAGTGGGGTTGTATATGGTTTGCTTGGTGTTTGTTTGGGCTTGGGTTCTTTCTTTTTGAGTTTTGCTTTATCTTATTTGTTTAAACTTTGGTTGTTGTTTTTTTCTTTCTTTTTCTTTTTTTGGGTAGGTTGGTTGTTAAGTTATGTGCTTCTTTGGGGTACAGAAAGGTGGGGAGTCCATTGGGGTGGTCATGGGGAAAAGGGTTTATGTTGGGGGGAAGGGTGTTTTAGGAAGGAATCGTACAGGGGGGCAAAGTCTTGAAAGAATTTCAGCGGGGGAGGAGGGGTTTGGGAAGATGTTCACGGGGAGCGGATTAAGGGGGCACTGATTAATGCTCCATCGGTGTGCCAGAATTGGCACTTACTGACAGATGTGATTTGCAATGAAGGTTTTGATTTCCTATGTATAAGTGAAATGTGTTTTTCAGCTAAAGGTGGGGTGGCTGGTGCTCTTCTTTGTCTGGTGAGTTATGCTTGTAGTCAAATACCACATGTACGTAAGTGGGATGGAGATTTGGCATTGATTTATAATACCAAATAGTCCATAGAGCAAAAAAGATGGGAGGCCCCTCCCCCTTTTGAAGGTTTTTTTAGTGCAGTTGTTGGGTATGAGGAAAGTTGGTCTTTTATTGACGCAAGTTCAATGGGGGATTTTTGGGGATAAGTTAGCTGTGACTCTTTTAGAGTACCCTGATTTATTGTTGTTAGGGGATTTTAATTTGTCAGGTTCTGTATACTTATTGGGCTTCTGGCTGTCCTTGTTGTCTGATTTGGGGCTGAAACAATTGGCTGTAGGACCAACACATATATTAGGGAAGACCCTTGATTTGATTTTTGGATCTGCAGGCTTTGTAGGGACCTTCAGGTCTTTAAGAGTGAGCTGGTGTCTTGGTCAAATTATTTCTTGATTAAGCTGCCATGTGAATGACAAGGTCTGATAAATGAAGACTGGTTATGGTCTGTGGCTTTAAGGCGGCTTTCTGAGACTCGGGATGCCTCCGTGACTGCTCAGGTGAGGGAATGGTTAGATGTAGTGAGTTGCGCAGTGGAAGAGGTAGCACTAAGAAATTAGTGTGGATTAGAGTTGATAGGGTACAGAACAGGTTTTAGTTCTCACAGGAATTACGTGGTATTAAACAAGAGCTGTGGAGATTAGAGCATCGTTGGCGAAAAATGGAGAGTGTGGAGGCAAAGCGGCAATGGCAGGTGTCGGTCAATGCCTATTGTCATTGCTTACAGGAGGCCAGGAGGGCAGTTTGTTCTGCTCAAAATGCAGCAGCTGGTAATAAATCACAGGTGCTTTTTCGAATTGCCCATTGATTACTGGAGTATGGAGAAGATGCTAAGAAGGGAGACACTGTAACTTATATAGCTGATTATTTTTTGAGTAAACTGGATAATCTACGAATTTTAGGAAGAGGGGTTCAAAAGTTTGATGTAGGTAATGAGGGAGTGAAGAAGTGGATTGATTTCACTATGGTGTCAGTGGATGAGGTGCGGGAGCTGTTATTAGCTCTACGGCCTACTTGGATGCATTTGGATCCCATTTCCGGTCAGCTTTTGCAGAGGGATTCAGAGTCTTGTTTACTTTGGATGAATGATTTAGTTAATGCCTCCCTTATGCAAGGATGCTTCCCTAGTGACCTTAAGGAAGCTGTGGTTATTCCCGTGCCCAAGAAGGGCATAGACATGCACTGCTCGAACTTGCGCCCAATTTCATCATTGATGGGTTTGGCAAAAGTGATTGAAAAAGCTGCTTTCGCTCAACTATCTTCTTGGAGGAATCTGGCGGGTTAGACTGGTGCCAAGCAGGCTTTGGTCGAGGATCCAGGACAGAGTCACCGATGGTGGCTGTTTTAGATTTATTAGGCAATATTAGGTACAAGGAACATATTGCTTTGGTATTTATGCTAGATTTGTCCGCAGCATTCAATCTCATTGATTGGGATCTGTTAATGATGAGATTATATTGGGGATTGGGGGTAAAATGCTTTGTTGGCTTTCATCTTTTTGACAGAGCACTGTTTTGTGGGTGCTGGGGGTCATGTTCTACAACTGTTCACCAATGGATCTGTGGGGTTCCGCTTTGTCCCCCATCTTTTTTAACATCTTCATGAGCCCTATTGGGGGATTTGTAGGCGATATAATCTGAAGAGTTTTCTGTATGCCAATGATATCCAATTGGTGATCAATGTGGAGAGGAATGAGACAGATGTTCTTCGGCGTGCCAATGGATGTCTAGAGGATATGGCTTCCTGGCTACAATTGTACCGATTAGTTATTAACATTGATAAGTCAGAAGTGTTGCAATGTGGGCCACTACCCAATGATAGCTTAAAGGTCGGCCTATCCATTGAAGGGGTTTGATTATCTTAGAAGAATAGCATTTATGATCTTGGAGTAGTACTGGAAGCAGAATTGGGACTTCAGCAACAAATTTCGAAAGTAGTCCAGGAGGTGCATGGGCATTTATGCTTGGTTCATCAACTACGTCCTTATTTGGATTAGGAAGGACTTTGCCAGATTCTTCAAGCATTAGTTCTCTCTTAGTTTGATTATTGTAATGCCCTATATGTGGGACTACCGGTGCACTCCATTAGGAAGTTACAGGTAGTCCAGAATTCAGCAGCATGGATCATCTTTGGTCTTAGCCATAGAAATTCTGCTGCACGGTTACTGGCACAGTTACACTGGCTTCCAATCAAACAGAGATGTGTCTTTAAGCTCCTGGTGTTAGCACATAAAGCTCTCTGGGGCTTGGGGCTTTGGTACTTAGAAGATTTATTGCAATGGTATGTGCCTAGTCGGGCTTTGCGTTCAACTGAAGCCCAGTTATTGCAAGGTTCTGGAGGTTAGCCAAATCCGATTGCAGCAATGGCACAAGTGCTTATTTTTTGTAGCTGCTCCACTGTTTTGGAACTTTCTTCCTACATTCGGAATTAAACCTTTTGACTTTCCGTAAAGGTTTAAAAACTTTTCTCTTTCCTTAGTTCCTGTTTTTTCAGGTGGGGATAAGGTTGCCATAGCAGTGAGGCAGTAATGAGGTAGCTGGATGGATTAAGGGGTGTTGGGTGGATTATTTTAATTTCTAATTGCTTGATATTATTTTTAATTGATGCTTGTACATGCCTTGAATGCTTTGCACTTGGCGGTCTATAAGTGTTTTTAAGTAAGTAAGGTATCTGAAACAAGTAAGGGGTGAGAGACTAAAACCTGAGGTGGCATTCTATTTAATGATGTTGAGAATCCAGAAATTAGTTGTGATACAGTTCTTTCTTTAGCAGTAGAAATATATCAAACCACCTACAGATAGGGCAGGATATATCTTCTTGAAGGAAACCGGTTGTGGCTGTAGAGGACAATGAAAAATATAAAGGCAGCTTTGATTGAGCAGGTGTGGCCTGCTTTTGCCTGTTCCCTTCTTTCTAGTGAAGTTTAGTGAAAGTCTGATGCTGCACTTACTGTGGTTGTCTGGCAAAAAGAACAAAACGTTTCCTTTGATATTAGAAAGTTCTGTGATAATGCTTGCTCGGATAGAGGATGATACAGACAATGGGAGCATAGTCAAGAGTTGCTGTAAAATAGAGTAGTCATCCATGAGGTTATCCACTGTTTCCTTAACTTTATCACCAAAAAGGGAGTTACAAGTATGAGGTGCATTTGCTAACCTCATATGAGTACCCTCACAGAGGCGAGATGCACACAGCCAAATATGTGGCCCGGTGGCAGTAGCAGAAGATGAAATTCTGTAAGATGTTCAGAATACATTGTATGCTGACCACAAAGGATGATTTCCAAACTCATCTGCCTCAGCTTGGATTGCTGCCAATTCAGATTATGACTGGGAAGAGAGGCTGGAAGAAACGCCTTGCACTCTTTGGAAGATGGAATGCATAGGCTGAATCAAGTAGAGTTCATGAGCTGCAGTATGCACTGATAACCTTACTCCTTGGAATACGATCTTGCCTAAATGCTCCAACAGTCTGGGATCTTTACTGAGTGGTGTCTTAAAAAATTCTCTGCATGTTCTTATCTTCTTCATTGCCAACTCGACTACCACTTAGTAATGAGAAACTTGGGGGTATGTTTACTAAAGGGCGCTATTTGCACTGCTGTCATGTTGTCACACGATAAGGCATCTTATTGCGCGATAATGGTGCTTTACCGGGCGATAAGGCGCCTTAGCACGCGTTAACGCGCGCAGTGGCGCAAACAAGCGCTGAAGGCGGAGAAAGGCTCCCGGAGGGCGGAGGAAGGCTCCCCAGGGGCGGAGAGAGAGGGTCAATGGGCAGAGAGTGGGAGGGGAGAGGCTCCCTGCACACTAACGCTGGGAAATCTGAGGCTGAAAACTAACGCCAGTGAAACCCTGGCGTTAGAGCTGATTTAAAGGGAAAAGAAACCATTTCCATCAGCAATGTACTGCAAAGCCAGGGAAACCAACAAAAAGTGATGTGTGATACATGTGCATGGAACAAAAGGGCAAATAAACAGTGAAAATGAACAGAAGAAAATGTAAAAAAAAAAAAACCCAAGCTGGGCAATAGTGATATCAATGGGAAACATCAAAAAACACTCCCAAAAAAGCTAAAAAAAAAAAGATATGAATTTTGGAAGGGTCTATGCTCCGCCCCCATATAAGGTGAATGAGCCCACAGTGAAATTGCGCTGAGCAGGGTTTTCCTCTCCATTGGACAGGTTTCCTATGGCATGCACATGTTCCACAACAGCAGGGCGGGCATGTCGGAACAGGCAACTGGACATATGCTGGAAAAGGGGACACAGAGGGCTGCAGGCGGCACATGCTGTGGTGCAGCTGGGCCACAGTGCGGACTAGGGTGATGCCTAGCTGGCCCATTGGAATGCTGAAACAGTAGAGCAGCCAGACAGCAACTGCTGAGGGCCCAACATGGGCACGAGTGTGTTTCCCACAGTGTCACAGGGGATAGTATCCAGCAGGTACCCCCAAGGGCACGGAACAGTGGCAGGCGGTGCTGGGGGGAAGCGTGGACAGTTATGCAGGCACTCCTACCCCAGAACCCGCACCACAGGCAGCCGCCTACCTGCACACTGGATGGCCTGAGACTGTGCACCACCAGCACCACCAGCAGAAGGGCATGTCAGCATGGTGGCAGAGGGGTACTGGTGGTGGAGGGGGCAGTGGCAGCTGCCCAGAGCAGACCATGGCCTAGCCCTGTTTAGGTGGGTGCCGTGCGCTGCAACAGACAGGCTCTGTCTGACAAACAGTCATGGTATCTCCAGGGAATGCACAGTCTCTGTGGCAACACGGTGGTGCAGTGAACACAGCTAGTGTGGAGTTGGGAACCTCTGCCCTAGAGCAGCGGCCAACAGGGGCAGACACACCCTCACCCACAGGCTCCATTATCCAAAGCCTCCTGGAAAGGTAGGATGTTGGGCCCTGCGTGCATCTCCCAATACTAGCACTTGCATACTTTAGCAATGCCACCCTAAACCTGGGAATATGGTACACACCTATCAAAAGGTTGCTATGATTACTGGCAGATAGTAATTCCTAAGTTCAGCACAATTTGCTGATTGAGCTGCATCATAGCAACCATTCTGATGTCTGGGGAGTGTGTTTCCGTTCTGGTGTCTGACAGCATGTACCACCCCGGGGAGTGACCCCAACAGTATTGCATACCATAGCCATGCCTGCACTGTGCCCAGGACTGGTGCGGTGGCCAGGGCTGCCAAGAGCCTCTATATTTGCACAATGCTGGCATAGGTGTGGGAGCGTGTTTGTCTATCCATTGTGTGGTGTCTGCCAACACTTTCCTCAGCCCACACTGTTGCCAGTGTAAGCCTGCCAATGTGTATAATGAGGAGCAAGGTACCATGGGTATAGCCCGGACAGGGTGGCCTGGCCAGGATGCATCTTTACAGGGCATAGGGCAATGGCTCGGACATTGTAGTGCCCGACAACCACCTGCACGGACAGGGTGGCCACATCATGTCCTGCTGGGAGGTCACTCTCACCCTGACTGAGCAGTGACCACGGCATGGCTAGGTTCCCCCATAGTGCTATATAGTATTTTTCTTATGTGATATTTATGGGTTCCCTTTTGGGGCCCAATCACTGACTTATCTGCTTGGTGTGTATGGTGACATCCCAGTTCTGGGTACATGCATCTTCTCCAGGAACATGCACTATGGACTAGTTAGCAGACTGTCTGCAGTTAGTATGTGTCTGGCTGGAACACCTTGCAGGGTGCAGTGGCTGGAGGCTTGCTGCTGGAGAATGTCAGATAGTGGTGGGGGGCAGCTGAGCATTTCCAGGCCTACTGTCTGCCTTGCCTTATGGATGTGTACAGATCTGCATTGACTGCGCTGTAGGGTGTCTGCTCCCCAGCAGGACTGGGGTTGATGGTCCCGTCTACTGCCACCATTGTAGGGAGGTAGAATGTGGATCTGTTGGTGGGAGATCCTGTTTCCCACCCTCAGCCACAGAGGGTGGGTTGGGTGGTGGTACATAATCTGCCTATGGGTCCAAACACACCACCCCCCCTTCACCTACATCATGTGACCATGGTACCAACACAGGATATGCACTATTCTGGGTGCCTCATAGCCCATAAGGGCTAGACATGGCTGAGAAATACAAATGTATCCTAGGTGTGTCTGCAGGAACTATCTATCACACACACTAGCACTGATGGTGACCTGCAGCATGGCCTATTTCAGCCATGAAAGGTGCTGGGCGCCCCATCTCATCCTCAGGGTGAGCACAAAACCTGCACAATGTGACGGTCTGTAGCTACTCTGTGCCAGTAACACACACGGTCAGTACCCCCTACCAGGCTGAGGTGCTGTGTGGGTGCACACGGTCAGTTCCCCCTACCAGGCCGAGGTGCTGTGGGGGTGTATACAACATCTTGTGCTCATCTGTAGACTGCTGATTTTCATGTGCAGTGCATCATGGGTACGGGTGGGTTAACCCTATCCTGGTAACCACAGCAGACAGTTTGTGTGGTGATGTGCAGTCCTTCTATAGCCAGCCAGGGGTTTGTTAGTAGCTGTAGCCCACTGGTAACTTCACTGCCTGTGGAGTCAGAGGTCATGGGTTTGATCCCACAGTGGGGTTATTTGATAGGGTTGTCTGAGGCATTTTCTTTTTTATTTTAAATTAGTGCTGCCAGCAAAACCACCCTCACAGTGCTGTAGCCTTAAGGTGCCTTGCCTATAAGGAACATTATAAGGTGCCTTGGCGGACAGTGCACTTTATAATGTGCCCTCTGGAGTGTCTTATAGGGCACCTTATGTGGCACCTTAGGTTAAGGCACTGTGAAGGTGTGTTTGCTGCCAGTACTAATTTAAATTAAAAAAGAAAATGCCTCAGACTGCCCTATCAAATAACCCCACTGTGGGATCAAACCCATGACTTCTGGCTCCACAGGCAGTGAAGTTACCAGTGAGCTACAGCTACTAACAAACCCTTAGCTGGCTACAGAAGGACTGCAGGTCACCACACAAACTGATTTAAAGTAAAGGGTAATGCCTCAGACAGCCTTACTCATCAGGCCCACTGGGGGATCAAACTCATGACCCCTTTTTCATCAGTCAATGTATTAACCATTGTGCTACACCTCTGTTGCTGTGTTTGTAGGTCAGCGCACCTAATTAAGGCTAACACGCATTAACGTGCCACGGCTCCCTCTATCACATGAAAACGTACCTTATCGCACGACAACCCTAAATGCCACCTTAAGACAGGACCGCCCACTACCTTATATGGCATCCTGCACACTAACGCCAGCTGCACGTTAAGACTGCTTAGAAAACATACCCCTTGGACTTTATTGAAAGCAGGTGCTGGTTGAACATTAGATTATTTATTTTAAAGTCTTTATAGCCCACTGATTCCAAGTTCTTGGTGAATTACGATAAACATACACAATAAATGCCACACAGTTATAACAGCTACAGTATAACCTATTAAATATTAGGCATACGAGTGGCTTTCTCAAGCAGCATGTGGCTTTCAAGGCTCAACTGATAGAGCATTCCAAATTTTCTGGCCTATAAAGGATAAGATTTACTACATGTCATCACAATGCAGGAGGCTTTTAATGAAGGAACTTCTACACATCCCTGATCCTTAAAATGTAATGCCTGAATCAGCTGATACAAAGTCAAGGGGAATTTTGACTCTATAGGAAAGGTTAACTGCAGTACCTTGAACAACATTCACAGAGCTTTAAATCCGGTCCGCCATTCTATCGGCAACTGGTGCAACAAGAAATGAATAAAAACTCTTTTGATTAAAAAAGCAACAGTGCATTTAGTTTTAATAAAACAAGAAGGAAGATAAAGTGAATAAAGAAGCATTAACTATTTCAAAGGCTTGTCATCATACTTTTTGCTGTTTTCACAATCCAAATGGGGTAGAGATCAGGTCTAGAGGTACTGTTCGAGATATCAGTGTCTGACATTAACACTATTACAAGGGAGAATACCTGCTACTTTATTTTATTTATTTATTTAACAGGTTTTTTTATACCACCTTATCATTTAGTCAAAGCCCTTTACATTGTAACTTAAACTGGGTTATTTACATTAAACAAGGACATTGATAACTGGGATTCTTCT
Organism: Ichthyophis bannanicus; assembly: GCA_033557465.1. Taxonomy (NCBI): domain Eukaryota; kingdom Metazoa; phylum Chordata; class Amphibia; order Gymnophiona; family Ichthyophiidae; genus Ichthyophis; species Ichthyophis bannanicus. The sequence goes on from CM066035.1 coordinate 260,645,538, forward strand.
GAGGCAATGGAGGATTAAGTGACTTGCCCAAGGCCACTGGCTACTGTACTGTCATCTTCATGTTAACTTCAAAAGTTTCAACTACTGAAGAATTTACAGAGCTTTTTAGATTAGTTTTCACTGTCAAGTAATCAGCAAACTATTCAGCTCTCTGTGGTGAAGACAATTCTTTTTCCACAGAAAACAATTTACTTGACTGTTTTAAAGCCCTGTAAATGAGCAAAACCCCTTTTTTAGCAATTGTTCCAAAAATCTATAGGTATGATTGAAAGTAGATGGTTGGGCCTGTTCTTCCAAGGAGTGCTAGTGGGAACTGAACACTGATCTCTTGGGTACTAGGCTACTCCTCCACTCCATAGTCCTTTAGTAAGGTAAAATATTTGTGAAAGGTTGTGGGTGAAGTCTAAGGAGAAGAGATCCATGGGCATTCAGCCTTTTCTACTAAACATTTTACCTGAGTCACCTCATTGGAAAGTCACGGGGTTATTAACTGGTACCAATGCCCAGAGTCGGCCCATCCATTGAGCAAGAATGTTGTTTGCACAGGGTCCTGCGTTTCAGGGGGCCCTGCGCCAACAACATTCTGCATTGAAGACTAGCAGGTAGGGCGACCTTTAGAGGGAGCTGGAGAGGCTCCGGCTCCCTCTAACAGCTGCCGAAGTGAAGCGCGTCTTTTCCCTTCACTTAGGCAGTTGTACTGATGTTTAGAACGCTGCCGCGATGAGCGTGAGAAAGAGGAAGTCCTCCTTGACCTCAGTGCAGCAGCATTCTAAACTTCAGTACAGCTGCCAAAGTGAAGGGAAAAGACACGCTTCACTTTGGCAGCTGTAGAGGTGAGCCAGGGCTTCTCTGGCTCCCTCTTAGCTAGCCGGGGGCTCTTCGGGAGGGGGGGGGGGGGGCTTGGACTGAAAATGGGCTATGGTGGGGGCTGCTAGGACTGGGGCTGTGGGGGGGAGCTAGGATTGGAAATGGGCTGAGTGGAGGGGGGCTTGAACTGAAAATATCTGATGGGGAGGGGTGCTTGGACTGGATATGGACTGTTCAGGGGGGCAGGATTGGAAATGGGCTGTGGCGGGGGCTTGGATTGAAATGGACTCATGGAGGGGCTAGAACTGGAAATAAAGGGGCTTGGATTAGAAATGGGCGGAGTGGGGGGAGGAGCTAGGACTGGAAATGGGCTGATGGGGGGCTGGGATTGGAAATGGGCTGATGGAGGGGCTAGGATTGGAAATGGGCTGTGGCGGGGGCTTGGATCGAATTGGACTCATGGAGGGGCTAGGACTAGAAATAGGCTCATGGGGGGCTTGGATTGAAAATGGGCTGAGTGGAGGGGAGCTAGGATTGGAAATGGGCTGATGGGGGTCTAGGACTGGAAATGGGCTAGAAGGGAGTGGATGCTGGGTGGGGCTGGAACTAGAAGGGAGCTGATGTTGGGGGAGGACTAGAGTGGGATGGGGGTGGGAGAGGGAAATGGAGAGGGGAAAATATTTTGTGTGGGAGGGAAAAAACATCTTACAATTGGCCGGGTATTGGGAGAGTAAGTGGGGATTGAGGATGGAGAGGTAAAATTTGAGTGGATGATAAAGGAATAAAGAAAGAGATGGAGGAAAGAGCAAAATGAGAAAGATTAGTATGTTAAAGCAGATGTAGAGAGAGAATGGAAAAAAACTAAAAGAGGAAAGAAAGGACAAATGGAGAGCAGATGATGGAGAGTTAGCAGAAGACACGAAGAAACCAGAAGAAAGTGGCTAGAGCAATTGCAACTGAAAAGAAAATGCATAAAAGGTAGAAAAATACCTCTTTATTTTGAATTTATTAACTGGAATATGTCAGCTATGGGAAATGTGTGTCTTTAATGTCTGCATTTTGTTTAGTACAAGAGGAAATTAATTTATAGTTGTATTTCTACAGTGTTGTTGTACATTCCAAGTTTGGCTTTAGGGGTTCCCAATTTAATTATTGTCTTCCTATTTCTAAATTGTGATTCCTTGTTCTTTGTTTGGTGATGGTCTATGTTCTGCATGTGTAACTCAGCTGAGGTATTCTGTTTATGTAGTTTCTACTTGACATTGCCACTTGTTCTCTTTCCCCCAGTAGGTCATGTATTCTTATTCTCTGAAATGTATTGGTTTAATATTTGCAGTGTTGCCTTTTGATAGGTAGAGTACGGTACTTTGTGAGTCCTGGTAGTGCTGTTATGATACAGTGGGTTTGCTATGGGTTCTAAATGGGCAGTGTTTGTAGTAGTTCCTAATGTGCCTGGTGGTTGGCACTGGATTATAGTAATGTAGAAATCTTTCAGTCTTTCTTTATCCATACACTCGTTAAGAGGCATGTTTACTAAAAATTAGTGTATGTTAACATTATGCAAATATTTATGCAAATTAGGCCCCACACCGAGTCTCCACACATGGCCCCACACCCCCCCTTGGGCCACCCCTGCCAATGCCTGGTAGATGTCTGCTACAGAGTTATGCCACTGTACTGCCATAGACTCAACATCTTCTCCCAAGGGCAGAGTCAATACAACCCCATGCCATTGCTAGGTGAACTTCACTAGATCAATCTTACCATGGATCATCTTAGTCCAAGTAGTCTTTGGCTATTTTCCACAAACATTTTGTGCCCTCCAGCTAAGCCCTAATATGATCTGACCAGGAAACTAGAGTAAAAAGCGAAGGCCGATGATGCAAAATTCTTTCATGGAAAAAGCAAACAACTAAGGGGTATGTTTACTAAACCGCGCAATTGTGCGGGGCGCACTTGAGCGTGCGCTAAGGTACCTTAGCGCACGCTAATAGTGCGTTTTTGGTGCCCCACACGCGTGCGCGCTGCCCGCACAAGTGAGCGGCGCGCTGATGTGCGATAGAGGCGTGGAAAGGCATTTCGAGGGCGGAGGAAGGCTCCCGAGGGGTGGGGGGACGGGGTCAATGGGTGGAGAGTGGGAGGGGAGAGGCTCCCCGCACAGGAGCGGGGCTGAATTTCGGCAAAAAAAATACCGCGAGTGAAACCCTCGCGTTAGAGCCGATTTAAAGGGAAGAGAAACCATTTACGTCAGCAATGTACAGCAAAACCGGGGAAACCTGCAAAACGTGAACAGTGTGATACATGTGCACAGAACAAAATAGCAAATATAAATTGAAAATGACCACAACAAATTCCTAAAAAATTATAATCCAGCTGGGCAACAGTGATATTAATGGGCAACCATAAAAAACACTCCCAGGAAAGCTCCAAAAAAAGGAAATGATTTTTGGAAGGGTCTACGCTCTGTAGACCCTTTCAAAAATCATTTCATTTTATTGGAGCTTTCCTGGGCGTGTTTTATATGGTTGCCCAGTGATATCACTGTTGCCAAGCTTGGTCATGGGTTTTTGCCCCTTTTTTCGAGGTCATTTTTGAGGCTTATTTGCACTTTTGTCTCCGTACAAGGTAAATGAGCCCACAGTAAAATTGTGCAGAGCAGGGTTTCTGACTCATCCAGCCAGGATTCCTATCACCAGGGACTGCACTGTCTCTGTGGCCACAGTGTGGTGTACCGGACACAGCCAGTGCCTGTAAGACCAGAAGGTCACAGGTTCAAATCCCAGCTGGGGCTCCTGCCAACCCAGTCCCCATAGTTTTACCCACCACTAAACAGTGATAGTAAGGACACTCCTTTATTGCAGAGAACATAAGCATGGTTCAAACACCCATATTTTACCCTACACCGCACACAAACCATAACAATGGGCATTACCTACAGCCGAGTCCCCCAAATGCAGTCCTGGAGTGCCACAACTCAATCAGGTCATATGCTTCTCCAAGATAAGGACATGTCTGCATGTTGGCGGAAGGGTACAGGTGGTGGAGGGGCCAGTGGCTGCAAGCCACAGCACACAGTGGCCTAGGCCTGTGTAGGCTGGCACCGTCCACCGCAACAGACAGGCTCTGTTGGATGTACAGTCATGGACTCCCCAGGGAATGCAGCATATCTGTGGGAACATGGTGGTGCAGTGCACACAGACAGTGTATGCAAGAACAGAAGGTCACAGGTTCAAAGGCCAGCTGGGGCCACTGCCAATCCTGTCCACATATTTTTCCCACAACTAAACCGTGATAGTAAGGACAAACCTTTATTGCTGAGAACATACGCATGGTTAATATGCCTATATTTTACCACACCAAACACAGACACCATAAACAGGCGCATTACCTAGAGCAGTCTCCCAAATGCAGTCCTGAAGGGCCCCACACCATTCCGGTTCCATGCTGCCTCTAATAAAGATGCCTGTGCTGCATATCTATGCACCACCCCATGGTATGCAGATGTAGCTCATGCTTATTTATGAGGGACAGCATGAAAACCCGAACAGTGTTTGGAACACCAGGACTGGAGTTGGGGAACTCTGCCGTAAAGCAGCAGCCAACAGGGCCAGACACACCCACACACACCCCCACAGGCCCCATTGGCCAATGCCTCCTGGAGAGGCAGGACATTGGGCCCTGCCTGTATCTCCCAATACTAGCAGTTGCATACCTTAGCAATGCCACCCTACACCTGGGTATATGGTACACAGCTAGCAAACGTTTCCTATGATAACTGGCAGATATCAATTCCTACGTTAAGCACAGTTTGCTGATTGAGCTCCATCACAACAATCATTCTGATGTCTGCGGTGTGTGCTTCAGGTCTGGTCTCTGACAGTGTTTACCACCCTGGGAAGTGACCCCCAACAGTATTGCGTACCATATCCATGCCTGTACTGTGCCCAGGACTGGTGAGGTGGGTATGGCTGCTGAACCCCTCTATGGTAGCACAATGCTGGCATAGGTGTGGGGGTGGCTGTCTGTCTATCCAGTGTGTGGTGGCTGCAAACACCTTCCACATACCACCCTGCCAGCAATGTTGCCAGTATTGGGCTGCCAATGTGCATAATGAGGAGCAAGGTACCATGGGTATAGGCCGGACAGGGTGGCCTGGCCAGGGTGCATCTGCACAGGGCATAGGGCACTGACTGGGACATTTTAGTGCCCAGCCACCATCTACACAGACAGGGTGACCTCAGTAGGTCCTGCTGAGAGATCACTCTCACCCTGACTGTGCAGTGACCACAGCATGGCTAGGCACCCCCATAGTGCTATATAGTATTTCTCTCATGTGATAGATGTGGGTTTTCTTTTGAAGCCCAGTCACTGATTTATCTGCTTGCTGTGTATGCTGACATCCCAGTTCTGGGTGCATGCATCTCCACTGGGAACATGCACTATGGACTAACTAGCAGACTATTTGCAGCTGGTATGTGTCTTGATGGAGTGGCTTGCAGGGTGCAGTGGCTGATGGCTTGCTGCAGGAGAATATCATAAGGTGGTGGGGTGCAGCTTACCATATGCTGGCCTAATGTCTGTCTGCTATTGTGTTATGGATGTGTATAGAGCTGCATTGACTGCCCTGTGGGGTGTCTGTTCCTCAGCAGGACTGGGGTTGATGTTCCTCTCTACTGCCACCGTTGCAGGGAGGTAGAATGTGGCTCTATTGATGGGAGACCCTGTTTGCCACCCTCAGCCCTGGAGGAGGAGGGTGGTGGTGATACATAATCCTCCTAGAGGTCCATAGGGGCTACACACCTGACTGAGACAGACAGAGATATCCAAGGTGTTTGTGCAGAAACTACCTATCTCACACATTAACACTGCTTTGGACCTCTGACATGGCCTCTTTCAGTCATGGAAGGTGTTGTGGACCTGGTCCTGGGCGCCTCATCGCACACTCAGGGTGAGCACAGTACCCGCACAATGTGACGGTGTGTAGCTACTCTGTGCCAGTAAAACACCCGGTCAGTACCCCCTACCAGGCCGAGGTGCTGTGGGGGTGCATTCCCCATCTTGTGTTCATCTATGGACAGCTGATTTGCATGTGCAGTGCATCATGGGTACGGGTGGGCTAACCCTATCCTGGTGACCGCAGCAGACTGTCTGTGTGGTGACATGCAGGCTCTCTGCAGCTAGCCAGGGGCTTGCTAGTAGCTGTAGCCCAATGGTTAGGTCACTGTCTGTGAAGCCAGAGGTCATAGGTTCAAACCCACAGTGGGGTTATTTGATAGGGTTGTCCAAAGCATTATCTGTTTTTCAATGTACATATTTTGATGCCAGCAAAAACACCCTCAGCGTACTATACCCATAAGGTGCCTATGAGGGCGCTTTATAGGGCGCCCTATAGGGCACCTTATGGTTTCCGTCCATATAAGGGGCACTATACATTTTCCTGTGACACAACTTCTAGGGTGCCCTATAAGCAACATTCTAGGGTGCCTTGGCAGACAGTGCACTTTAAAATGTGCCTTATAGAGCGCCTTATGTTAACACGATTTGAGAGTACGTTTGCTATTAATGATAATTAAAATAAAATGCCTCCTAAAGCAATCTTCCCCATAACACACAATGCCTCAGCCAGCCTTGTTCATTGAGCACTGTGGGGGATCAAGCCCCTGATCCCTGCAGCATTGGTAAGTGCCTTAACCATTGTGCTGTGGCTCTGCTCTTCAGTTTGCTCATCAGCACGCCGCCTTATGCCTCTCCATATTGAAATGCCTCCTAGAAAATTAGCACCTTATGCCCATCAGCGCGCCGCCTTATGCTGCCCATTATTTCAATGCCTCCTAAAATGACACTGCAGCCAGCTGTCTTTATTGAGCACTGTGGGGGATTGAACCCCTGATCCCTGCACCATTGGTCAGTGTCTTAACCATTGTGCTGTGGCTCTGATCTTCTGTGTGCACATCAGCGCGCTGCTTATACCGCCCAGTATTAATATGCCTCCATAAACATTAGCGCACCACCTTATGCTGCCCAGTATTTATATGCCTCATAAATTAACATCTCAGCCAGCTGTCTTCATTGGGCACTGTGGGGGATTGAACTCCTGATCCCTGCACCATTGGTAAGTGTCTTGACCATTGTGCTGTGGCTCTGCTTTTCTGTGTACACGTCAGCGCGCCACTTATGCCTCCCGCGCAGCTATCTGATGCGCTAATGCGTGGGGCACACAAGGGCGCCACGCACCTTAGCGCATATGTAAATTCCGGATTTTCTTCTTCAGCAGGAAATGCCCACTCCTTATATGGCACCCGCACACTACCGCGGCCCGCACTTTAACGGGGTTTTAGTAAACATACCCCTAAGAGGTCAATGTTCAAATGTTTTTTTTGTTTTTTTTTTAATGCCAAGCACCACATTTTAAATCATCCACATATATTTAGTGCCACTATCCAGATAGTGAGAGTCACTGAATACACATGGAGAGCTGTGACTGCCCTCCAACTCTAAGGATAGCAGCCATATTCAGCTGTAATCCATATAGCTAGTTAGGACAGCCTTCTTGCTGCCCTAAATTAAATTGCATAACTGCCGTACATGTATAGTGGCTGTATAATTGCCAGCTATCCATAGTGCTAGGTAGGTCACCCATGCTCTTCCCTCCCTCTGCCACAATACTATCTGGATAGCGTGAGGGTAGTCTGTAAGAATTTTCAGTGGCCCTATCTGAATAGTGCCACTGAAAGTTAATGGATAGGGCACTTATCACTAAGAATGGCTGCCATATGTAGATAAGTGCTTTGGAATACTGGGCCCCTCAGTCTATAAAATGGCCTTTTTGATGTGTTGGTAGCAGAAAAGGTAGCTACGCACCTGTAGCAGGTGTTCTCCATAGACAGGGGGAATTCGTCCTCATGTATGGGTGATGTCCTCCGACAGAACCCGCACGGGAACGCTCCCCAGCTTCTATTGAAAACTTTGGAGAGGCTCTACCATGCCTATGCGCCTCCTTCCCATCTGCTGCTGCAGCGCCATCTTGATTCAGTCTGATAACATAGCTGTAGCAGAAGACAGCTCCTTGGGGAGGTGGGAGGGTTGTGTGAGGACTAATTCCTGCTGTCCATGGACAACACCTGCTACAGGTAAGTAACTACATGGACAAGCAGGGACTCCCAAGCTGCAGGCTACTGAAAATAGAGGAGGCTGCTGAGAAGCCCAATAGGGGTGACATTAACAGCAGAACACACAAATTCAACAACTATATGCAGAGATGGAATTCATACCTCATCACTTCTGCTTGATTTAGAATTTCTGTGGTTTTTGTTTTATTGGTAACCTGGACGGACAGAAGGGCATTGGTGGGGATGGAACTGGATTCTAAACCCTAACAGGTGCTGGAGTATAGATTGACCTGTTACTGTCGCGTCAGGAATCTCCTACCAGGCAGTAGTGAGATATGAATGTATGGACAGAAGCCCAAATTGCAGTCCTGTAGATTTTCTTCATGGGGACTGAGCGTAAGCTGGCCACTGATGCAGCCATGGTTCAGACATTGTAAGTTGTGACATAACCAGCAAGTCTCAGGCCTGCCTGGACATAAGTGAAGGAAATGCAGTCTGCCAGCAAATTGAAAGAGGGCATCCAGAAACAGCAGCCCCCAGCATGCTGGGGTCAAAGAAACAAAAACTGGAAGGACTTCCTATGGTCTTCCATCTGCTCCACGTAGCAGGCTAAAGCCCGCTTGCAGTCCAACATGTGTACGCCACTTCCCCCTTGTGGGTGCGAGGCCTAGGAACAATGTAGGTAGCACTATTGACTGACTGTCTTTTAATAAAAATCTGAAACCACCTTTGAAAGAAAATTAAAATGCAAATGAAGAACCACTCCATTGTGGTGGAATCTGGTATATGGTGAATGAACTACCAGACCCTGCAGCTCGTTCACTCATTACGTTGAAGTGATTGCTATCAGAAACAAGACTTTCCAGGTCAAGAACTTAAGTGGACAGGAGTTGAGTGGCTCAAGGGAACTTTCATGAGCTGCGCTAATACCACATTGAGGTTCCAAGCCATAGTGGGCTTGTATGGCGGCTTCAAGAGGAGCAGCCCTTGCATGAAGTGAACAATAAAAGGCTGTGCCAAGATGGATTTCTCATCTACTCTACGATGGTGTGCCCCAATTACAGTGAGGTGAACTCAGACGGCATTGGACCAGGCCCTAGTCAGTGAGGTATAGGAGATATATGAGCAGTCTTCTTGTAAGAGAGATTAAAGGATCCAGGGTCTAACCTTCACACTAGACAGCAAACCTCTTCCACTTACAGGCATAAGACCTCCGCGTTGAGGTCTTCCGGTAGGCAAATTGGACATCAGTGATGTTGTCCGGCAGAGAGAGCTCTGACGGGAATAACCTCTTAACATCCTTGCCATGAGGGCCATGACTGGACATTGCAGAATAGCATCCTCTCATCGTCCAGTGAAAATAAATCTGGAGCAGAGCCAAGCTAGAGGGGCTCTCGAGTGAAGAGCTTTAGCAGAAGCGGGAAGCAGGGTCATCTGGGCCAAAATGGTGCGATGAGTTTCATTCTGCCCTCATCTATGAGCTTCAGCAGGGCCATCACTATGAGAAGTATAGGAAGGCAAGCATACCAAAGACCCTCCCCTCAATGCAGGAGGAAAGCAACAGATGCCAGTCTCCTGTGGGATCCTACTCTGGGGTAGAACCAATCTACCTGGGCAGTCTGCAGTGTGGCGAACAGATCTATCAAAGGAGTTCCCCACCTCTGAAAAGCACAGGTTGCCACATCTCTGTTCAATGTCCATTCATGTGGCTGAAGGACATGGCTCAGCCGTCTGCTAGAGTGTTTTCCTCTCCCGGCAGATATGTGGCCCTCAGTGTCTTTCCATAAGCAATGGTGAACCTCCACAAATAACTGCCTCCCAGCGCAGGAGCTAGGAGCTAGTGCCCCCCTGCTTGTTTATATAGAACATAGCAGCTGGATTGTTTGAATGAGGACAATGCAGTCGATCAACCAATCCTAAAAGGCTTTTAGATCATTTGCTATGCACTCCATCCCAGGAAGCTGAACTGGTGAAGACTCTTTTGAACATAAGCCATTGAAATGAGCTCCACAACACAATTTGGATGCATCTGTAGTCAGGATCTTCTGGGGCAAGGCCTTCTGAAAGGGGAGACCCCTGAGAAAATTTTGAGGAACTGTCCACCAATACAGTGATTGGACCAGGGGATTGGTGGCATACACTCAATCCCAGAGGTGAACCATGGCCTGGATCCACTGAGTCTGCAAAGTCCATCAAATCTGCCTCAGCTGAAGAAGTACCAGGGGTGTGACATGCACTGTAGAGGCCATGTGGCCTAGGATGGTTAGCATCTTGCAAGCTGTCACTCGCTAACTCGGTTGGATGACCTGTGCTACGGCTGTCGGCCTTTGTTGCCTGTCCTGCGAAAAGAAAGCTTTTGCCTGAATTGTGTCGAACCATGCTCCTATGAATTCCAGCTGTCGGAAGGGCTGAAGGTGGGACTTGTGGTAATTGACCACCAACTCTAACAGCTCTAATGCCTGAATTGTGCACCCTGTGGACTCTCAAACTCTGTCCAGCCAAATGTCCAAGTAAGGGAAGACAAATACCCCCAGTGTTCTGAGGTAGGCTGTCACTACTGCAAGACATGTTTTGAAGAGTCGGGGTGTCTAGGCTAGGCCAAAAGGCAGGACTCGATGCTGATACTGAAAGTGTTGTCCTCCCAGGATGAAGCTGAGACACTTCCTGTGAACAGGATGAGTGTACACGTCCATTAGATCCAGGGAGCATAGGTAGTCCCTTACTGGAAGGTAAGGGAGCAGGGTGCCCAGAGAACTCATCTTGAAGTTTTCTCCTACCAAGTAAGTGCTTTAGATCCCTGAGATCCAGAAGGACATGGCATCCCCCTATTTTCCTGGGGGTAAGAAATACCTGGTATAAAACACCCACCCTAATTGCTCCCGGGGTATGGACGCGATGGTTAGATCAGCCAGGAGGGCAGAGATTGCCTTCTGAAGGAGTTCCTGATGCAGAGGATTGAGGTGATATGCCCCTGGGGCCAATTTGGAGGAAGCCCAAAGAAGTGCAAGCTGCATCCATTCTGGATTATCTATTGCACCTATGAGTCCGAGGGTATGAGGGGCCATCTCTGGGCAAACAGAGTGTACCTTCCCTTCACTGGAGGGTTTCTCAAGGTGACCCTTGGTAGATTAGCTATGCTCTGGAGCAATCATTCAAAACCCTACTCTGGACTTTGGCTGTGGGGTTGTTTTTTCATTCCCAGGCTGCACTCTGCATGGTCGCTGGTGAGGAGCCTGTTGTTTCTGCTGGAGTTTGGCCTTGAGAGCCTGGTAAGAGTGATTTGCTGCTTTTCTATAATGCCAGCTTTCTCCTCCAACTGCTTATTGAACAAATTCTCATCACGGCACAGTACACACACCACTATATTCTGAACCAACTGTTCTAAGTCAGAGGACAGGAGCCAGGTGCGTCTCCGGGCCCCACCACCCCTACTGCAGCAGTTCCTGATGCTCTCTAGAAGGTTTTGCTGGTCACCTAACCAGGAATTTTGAGCAGCCCTTGCCATGACCCACTAGGGGCGAAACTGCTCCAACTTCACAGGAGTCAGGGACTGGGAGACGTCAGTTAGGCCACTCATATGTCCCTTAGGAACATGCTCATTTAGAGCTGGCATGGGGCCACTCAGGCTACGAGCATCAGGCCCTGAAAACATCTTCTCTCTAAAGAGTCCAAGGTCCAAGCCTCCCTTCCCAGGGGTGCCGAAGAATGAGTCTTGGTACTCTTAACTTCAGGGCGGACTCAACCACCAAAGAGTGGTGTGGGAGTTGAGGTTTCTTGAACCCAGGAGCTTTATTGACCCTGTACATTGAATTGAAGTCTTCTACTCACTGGAAGCACCATGAGGGGCCTTTTGCATATCCTCATTTGCATTCACTGCAGGATGCAATGTATGGGCATGGTCATCACCATAGGTGTCAAGGAATACTGCATGATTTCCAACTCCTCTGCCCTGGGTCCATCCTCCATCTCAAGGGAAAATGGTATGGCCTTGGCCATATCACTCACAAAATCCTGGCAGGTTATGTCTGCAGGAGACGACTTTTAATGCTCATGAAGTGGAGAAAGGTCCATTGGAGGTCCTGGAGAATCATCCTCCAGTGAGGCCCATCAGTTACCTATGAAATCCATCTCCCAGATGAAGTATGATCTTCGACTGGAACTCCACCTGAACATCGAGGGAATAGAGAGCTCCATCGGGAGCAAAGATACATTGTTACTTTGCACAGGTGTTCCCGGTAACAGTGACATCGGCCAGATCAGCACTGGTGTCAGTCCCTTGGATGCCTCGATGTCGATGCCTCCCTAGCAGGCAAGGCTTGCAAGCTGAAGGTCGGTTGGTCGATGCCAGAGCAGCCAACATCAAGGCCTCAGCATGCTGCACTGGCAAGAACCCTGCAGTGCGCTCCTTGAGAGCCCATCAAAGGCCTCTGATTCCAAAGGCATCAGGGTTCGATTGAAGGTTGGCTGGTTGATACCAGCAACATCAAGACTCTGGCATACTGTAAGCTAAAAGCACCGAATGCAGTCCTCAAGAGTATGCCAAAGACACTTCTCCATGTCTGCCGATTTCGAAGGCAGTGGGCTCTGGCTACTCCGACCAATGTACCCGGTATTTGTACAGGGATCTCAGTGGCTCCATCATGACTCTTGGACAGCTGTCAGTGCCCTCTTGATGATTGGGAGGACAGCCTCATGTCGAACCCATGCCAAGCAGCTGTCCTGCGGACTCTCAGCACTCTCAACGCTACACCCCGATGGGTTCTGACGTCAATGCACTAGAGTCAGTGCTTGGTTTGATGGCTCTATGACATCAATGTCCACATTGTCGATATCTCTTCTCTGGATGGAGATCAATCGTTGACCAGTGCTCAGGAGCACTATGGGTGCTTGCTTCAAAGCGGTCTCTAGACTCCTCTATGTTGATGTTCTTCCCACATCCGCAGCAGCTCCGGAAGCCTTTGATACAATTTGCACTGCTTTTCAGAACCTCTGTTGAGAATGTCCAGGGAACGTAAGCTGCTTATCCAGAGGATATGGTCCTAGCATACAGGAACAGCTTCTAAGCCGGTAACTGGTCCCTGCAGCGAAATCAAGCAGCTGAAAAGGTAAAGCCTGGCCATGCTGCCGGCGACTAGAGCCACAAAATGGTGGAGAACATAAACCAACAAAACTGAAAGGAAAGAAAAGAAACAGGATGGTATGGTGATTTGTATGAAACACAGAAGTGCAGGACCCTACTGCAAGGGAGAAAAATGATTTTGAAGTGGAGGATGACCAGAATGCATCCGATGGGCTCTGTGGAAAAATGAAGGCTAAATCAAGATGGTGCTGCAGTGGCAGGCGGAAAAGAGGCGCACAGGTGCGGCAGAATCTCCCAAAAGCTTCCAATAGAAGCTGGGGAGCATTCCCATGTGGGCTCCATCAGAGGATGTCACCCATACATGAGGACTCATTCCTGCTTTTCCATGGAGAAACCACCTGCTCTAATCATAACAATTTCATAGCACTTAAAACATCTTCAACTTCTGTCAACAATGGGCAAGCATCAACATAAATTAAAAACATCTAACATAATCCCTGGCACAAAGTGACTCAACAAACATAGGGCCCACCGACACCAGAGGCCCCAGGAGAGCAAAACCCTAAACCAATCCCCCATTTCTTGAAAGACAACATAAACATTTCACACACACTATATGCCCCTGCTCTCTTCTCTACTCATGGCTGTTGTTTGACAGTGTAGCCCGATGGACATAACCGATTAAGAAAGACCTGATCGCTCTGTCACACAAAATATATATCATCAATCTCAAATGCCCAACCTTAATTCCTAAAATATATATTACTGAAATGTACCATCATAACTTGGACATGTGCAACTGAACAATCATTGTGCACTATGCTAAATGATTTCCTTTATGTTTTAATCATTGATCCATATACTTTATGAATTTCAAAAAGGCATCCATCAGCGTATTCTATAAAATATTCATTCACTCAAAATGATCCTACAAAGTAAATAAAAAAAATACTTTAAAAATACAATCAGTTCATCAGTACCAAATCCAACACATCTAGCATATCTGCATACTTTTAAGATCAGTTTAACCAATCGGGTCATGCTGATGATGTCATCCTGCCATTGAACTTTGATTTAAGTTATACACTCAGTTTGATGACTTAATCTATAAGGTGTTACTGTGCGTAAATGACATATCCACCATTGTTCTTGGTAATTCAAAAGGCGTTCCAAATCACCTAGATGAAGGAGTATCTCACTGTACAGGAGTAATGCCCATAGATTACATGGTAACATAGTAAATTACAGCAGATAAATAGCAGCATGGCCCATCTAGTCTGCCCAAAAAAGTGTTTAGAGTTGTAACTGCTGCTTCTTTTTTCCGGTTCCCAGTCCACCGCTTTATTAGGCTACTTCTTCTCTGTGCAGGTTACCCTCTACTCTATGCTTTTTATTTTGGGTTGTAACTGCTGTTCCATAGAAGCAGGGCTGGTGCAGGGATTGGAGGTGCCCTAGGTGGGCACTCCATCCTACTATCCTCCCACTGCCTGCCCCCCCCCCCCCACCATGCCCATTGCTACTGCCGACATCCCTCTCCAGGTCCAACAGCGGCGACAATTGGCCCTGAAACTGTGACGTAGCACTCATCCTCTGTCTCCAGGGTTGTGTCACAGTTTTGTTCTCTCCAGTCTGTTGCAGAGGGAGGACCGAAGCAGACAAAAGCAGAAGTCCAAGCCAGAAGTGGCAGATTGGAGACAATGAAACCGTGACATAGCCCCAGACACAGAGGGTAAATGCTGCGACACAGTTTCAAGGCCAATTGCTGATGCTGTCGGCCCTGGAAAGGAGTGGCAATGGATGCAAGGGGGCACCCCCGATGGGCCGGCGCTCTAGGCAACCACCTAGTTAACCTAATGGTAGTGCTGGCCCTGCATACAGACTACCACTGCTCTATGCTTTATACTTTGGGTTGTATCTACTACTCCATGATAGCTACTATGCTTTTGTGAAGCACAAAAGTCATTTAAATTTTGCTTTGAGCTGGAATGCCTTTTGGAATCTGTCACTGTTTTTGTCCCCATCACCTCCAGTGGAAGGGCATTCCAGGCATCCACCACCATTTCTATGAAAAATAAACATTTACTGATGTTCTAAATTTTCCTATTTTTATCTTCATTTCATGTCCTCTTATTTTATAGCTTCCCTGTCTTTGGAAAAAGGTTTGTTTTGCTTATTGATATCTTTCAAGTATTTAAACATCTGTATCATATCCTCCCTGTCCTTTCCTTTCTCTAGGGTATATAAATTCAGATCTTCATGTCTTTTCTCATACTTCTTCTGGCACAAACCTCTTATCATTTTGGTCACTTTCTTCCAAACTGCTTCAAGTCTTTTTATATCCTTAGTGAGATACAACTCCAAAACTGAACACAGTACTCCAAGTGAGGCCTCACCAATGACCTGTCAAGGGACATTACTCCGTTCAGCTGGTTATGCCCTTTCCTATGCAACTAGAATTCTTCTGGCTTTGCCCACTGCCTTTTCTTATTGTTTTGCAATCTTAAGATCTTCAGATACTGTCGTCCCCAGGTCTAGTCCATACAGATGATCCTCTCACCCCCTATCGCATACTGATCTTTTGGATTTCTGCATCCCAAGTGCATCACTTTGCACTTTTTTGCATTATATCTTAACTGCTAAGCACAAGACCATTATTCCAATTTTTATAGATCATTTCTCATCTTGTCAGCTCCCCCCAGGGTGTCCACTCTGTTGGAAATTTTCATGTGATCCACAAAAGGTAAATGTTTGCTAGTAACCCTTTGGCAATGTTGCCTACAAAGATATTGAATGGAATCAGTCCCAGCACAGATGCTTGAGGCACTCCACTACTCACCTTTCTTTCTTCTGAGTGAATTCAGTTTTCACCATCTTCTGTCTGTCAGTCAACCAGTTCTAATTTAGTTCATTACCTTGGTTCCTATTTCAGGCTGCTCAGTTTATTCATGATCCTTCTATAGGGAATGGTATCTATGGCTTTGATGAAATCTAATTAGACCTCATCTAGCACTTGCCCTGATCTAGTTCTTTGCTCACTGGTCAAAGAAATCAATCAGATTGAGATGGTGTTGCATTCAGTTGTTGTTATTATTGATAAACCAGGCAGATCTATTACAATTATTTGATAAACCGATAAGTAGCAAATCACCTGGACCAGATGGTATGCATCCAAGGATGTTGAAAGAACTGAAATATCAGATTGCAGACCTACCTTTAGTAATTTGTGAACTATCGTTAAAATCATCTGTAGTACCTAAAGATTGGAGAATGGAAAATGCAATGCCAATTTTTAAAAAGGGTTCCAGGGATGATCCGGGAAACTACAGGCCACCAAGTCTGACATCAATACTGGTAGAAACCATTATAAAAAATAAAATTGCTAAACATGTAGATAGTAATGGTTTAATGGGAGAAGAAAGCTTTTATGGATTTAACCAAGCAAAATTTTGTCTTACTAATCTGTTATATTTTTTTGAAGGTGTGAATAAACAGGTAGACAAAAGTGAGCCGGACAATATAGAGTATCTGGATTTTCATAAAACCTTTGACAAGGTCCCTCCTAAGAGACTCTTGGCGAAATTAAAAGGTTATAGGCTAGGAGGCAGTGTATTATTGTGGATAGAGATAGAGGAGGCAGTGTATTATTGTGGATAGAGATAGAAAGCAGAGAAGGGCTAAATGGCCAATTGTCTCAATGGAAAAAGGTGAATAGCAGAGTACCCCAGGGATCTGTGCCGGGCCCACTGCTTTTTAATATATTCATAAATGACTTGAAAATGGGAATACTGAGTGAGGTGATCAAATCTGCAGATGACACAACATCATTCAAAGTTGTTAAAACACAAGAAGATTGTGAAAAATTGCAAAAGGACCTTGATAAATTAGAAGACTGGGCATCCAAACAGCAAATGAAATATGTGGACAAGTGCAAAATTATTAAGCTAGGAAAGAACAACCAAAACTACGGTTACACAATGTAAGGTTCCACATTAGAAACTACCACCCAGGAAAAAGATTTTGGCGACATTGCGGAAATAAGTTGAAACTCTCTGCCCAGTGTGCAGCGACAGTGAAGAAAGCAAATAGATTCTAGGAATCATGAGGAAAGGAATGGAGAATAAAATCAAAGATATTATAATGCCTCTGTATCGTTCCATCGCCCGCACCTTGAATATTGTGTGCAATTCTTAAAAAGGATATAGCAGAATTAGAAAAAGTACAGAGAAGAGCCACCAAAATAGTAAAGATGATGGAAGGATTCCCCTTTGAGGAGGTTTATAAGGTTAGGACTCTTCAACTTGGAAAAGAGACGGTTGAGGGGAGATATGATAAAAGTCTATAAATTAATAAATGGAGTGGAATGGGTAAAAGTAGATCAGTTGTTTACACCATCAAAAAGTAGAAAGACTAGGGGACACGCAATGAAGCTACAATGTAACTCGTAATAAGTGTAGCTAATTTTAAAAAAGGTTTGGACAAGTTCCTGGAGGAGAGAGGTCCATAAACCATTATTAAAGAGGACACTACTTACCCCTGGGCAATCATTGTGAAAACCTGTGTACCTTTTAGGAACCTGTCAGAGACTCGTGACCTAGATTGGCCACTGTTGGAAACAGGATACTGGGCTTGATGGACCTTGGTCTGACCCAGTATGGCATTTCTTATGTTTTTATGTTCTTATTAGACAGGTGGCCACTGAATTTCTTTTGTTGGAATGGCTGTGGTTGCGCAGAGAAAGGCAGCAAAACAGGCTCCTCCTGTGACTACCAGGGCCGGCCCGTCCATTGAGCAAGAATGTTTTTTGCCCAGGGCCCCACGTTTCAGGGGGCCCCGCAAAAAAACATTCTGCTTTTTTAAAAATTAAATTTAAAAAAAAAAAGCTGGCTGCTGCTGCTGCCGCCGCAGCAGCAGCAGAATGGAGTGTCCCGCGGGGCCCCCTCTGCCCGGCTGAGCTCTCCCTGCCTGGCTGAGCCCCTCTGCGCTGGCTTTCAGATATGTGAAGGGAGAGTATCTTCCTCGCGTCTCTGTTAAGCCCACAGGGGCTGATGGGAAGCAGGGGCTGATGGGAAATTTCCCATCTGCCCCTGCAGGCTTAACAGAGATGCGAGGGAGATACTCTCCCTTCGCGTATCTGAAAGCCGGCACAGAGGGGCTCAGTCGGGCCAGGAGAGCTCAGCTGGGCAGAGGGGGCCCCGCGGGACACTCCGTTCTGCCGCTGCCGTGGCGGCAGCAGCAGCAGCCAGTTTTTTTTTTAATTTGCCATGAGCCGATGGGGGGGTTGGTTAGGACTGGTAATGGGCTATAGAGGGGGTTAGGACTTGACTTGAGGTGGGCTGTGGGCTGTTGGGGGGGGTTAGGACTGGTAATGGGCTGTGGGGGGTTAAGACTGGTAATGGGCTGTGGGCTGATGGGGGCTGTCTGGAAATGGGGTGATGGGGGGTTAGGACTGGTAATGGGCTATGGGGGTTAGGACTGATAATGGGCTATGGGGTGGCTAGGACAGGAAATGGGCTGATGGGGAAGGGTTAGGACTTGAGGTGGGCTGATGTGGTTAGGACTGGTAATGGGCTGTGGGCTGATGGGGGGGTTAGGACTGGCAATGGGCTATGGGGGGGCTGACTGGAAATGGGCTGATGGGGTTAGGACTGGAAGTGGGCTGATGGGGGGTTAGGACTGGTAATGGGTTATAGGGGGGCTTAAACTGAAAATGGGGTGATGGGGGGTTAGGACTGGAAGTGGGTTGATGGGGGGCTAGGACTGGTAATGGGTTGGGGGGTTGCTAGGACTGGAAATGGGCTGAGTGGAAAGGGAGGCTTGAACTGCAAATAGCTGATGGGGAGGGGGCTTGGAATGGAAATGGGCTGTGAGGGAAGGGATCAAGGACTGAAAATGGGCTGATAGAGCAGCTAGGATAGGACTGGAAATGGGCTGTTGGGGGGAGCTAAGATTGGAAATGGGCTGTGGTGGGGGCTTGAATTGAAATGGACTCATGGAGGGGCTAAAACTGGAAGTAGGTTCATGGGGGAGCTTGGACTGGAATTGGGCTGAGTGGAGGGGAGCTAGGATTTGACATGGGCTGATGGTGGGGCTAGGAAATGACTAGAAATGGGCTGATGGGGGGCTAGGATTGGAAATGAGCTGATGAAGGGACTCGGACTGGAAATGGATGGGGGAGCTAGGACTGGAAATGGGCTGATGGGGGGCTAGGACTGGAAATGGGCTGATGCAGGGACTAGAAGGGAATGGATGCTGGGTGAGACTGTAACTAGAAGGGAGCTGATGTTGGGGGAGGATTAGAATGGGATGGGGCTGGGGCTGGGAGAGTAAAATGGAGAGGGGAAAAATATTTTGTGTGGGAAGGATGAAAAATCTACAATTGGCCGGGTATTGGGAGAGTAAGTGGGGATTGAGGATGGAGGGGTAAAATTTGTGTGGATGAAATAGGAATGAGGAAAGATGAAAAGGAGAAAGATTAGTATGTTAAAGCAGATGTAGAGAGAGAGAATGGAAAAAAAACTAGAACAGAGAAGAAAGGACAAATGGACAGCAGACGATGGAGAGTTAGCAGAAAACATGAAGAAACCAGAAGAAAGTGGCTGGAGCAATTGCAACTGAAAAAAAATGCACAAAAGGTAGAAAGATATCTCTTTATTTTGAATTTATTAACTGGAATATGTCAGCTCTGGGAAATGTGTATCATTAACGTCTGCGCTTTGTTTGGTACAAGAGGAAATTAATTTATAGTTTTATTTCTACATTGTTGTTGTACATTCCAAGTCTGGCTTTTGGGGTTCCCAGTTTAATTATTGCCTTCCTGTTTCTAAATTGTGATTCCTTGTTTGGTGATGGTCTATGTTCTGCATGTGTAACTGAGCTGAGGTATTCTGTTTATGTAATTCCTATTTGACATTGCCACTTGTTCTCTTTCCCCAGTATTCTCTGAAATGTATTGGTTTAATATTTGCAGTGTTGCCTTTTGATAGGTAGGGTATGGTGCTTTGTGAGTCCTGGTAATGCTGTCAGGAAACGGCGGGTTTGCTATGGGTTCTAAATGGGCAGCGTTTGTAATAGTTCCTAATGTGCCTGGCAGTTTGCACTGGATTAAAGTAATGTAGAAATCTTTTAGTCTTTCTTTATCCATACACTCATTAAGAGACATGTTTACTAGAAGTTAGTGTATGGTAACATTATGCAAATATTTATGCAAATAAGGCCACTTATGCAAATGAGGCTCCACACCGAGTCTCCGCACATGGCTCCGCACCACCCTTGGGCCGCCCCTGGTGACTACCATTGCTGATGCTGTCTAATAGCACCTCTATAAGGGTCACCATATCTGTGCGTTTGCTGCTGCTTATTAAATTGGGCTGGCATGGCCCTGCTCAGCTAGCCCAATAGGTCATTGAAGAAATAAAAAGAGAGGTTGGGTATTTATCATCATGTAGGTAGGAAAAGGGACCTGGTCAGATAGGAGGCAGATAGAAGGAAGTTTAAGGAGCAAGAAGAGAAAGAGAAAAGGGGTTGTGGCAGTGGGGCACAAAAAGATATGTGGGGTTGAGTCTTGGAATGATAGAGAAGGAATGCAGGTCAAAAACAGGTAAGGGAATGGTGGAGGCAGGAAGGGATTGAGATACAGAGGGGAAAGTTTAGGGTGGCAAGAGGGGAAGAGAGAAGGGGATGGAATGAAGACAGGATGGAAAAACGGATGAGTGGGGAAAGTTCAGGGCATGAGAAGGGAAGAGCAAAGAGATGGGGCAGAGAGGGAAGTGTGGGGTGGGATCAGGATAGGAAGAGAGGAGGTATGACAATAGGAGAGGAAGAGAAGATTGTTGGTGTGAGAGGGTTAAGGGAAGAGATAGAGGGTAAGGGAAGAGCAGAATAAGGGAGAGGGGAGTATAGGATTAGAGGATGGGTGATGAGCGGGGGGAACTGCAAGGGTTAAGACAAAGAGGGAAAGGAAGAAGCTGTTGGGTACAGTGTGCAGAGGGAAAGAGGATTGGGAAGGAATACAGATAGCATTTTTGGAAGGGGTGGAAGATGGTTTGTTGTGTTCACTGAACTCCACTTCTCTTTGTAGAGGGTGAGAATTTATTATGGGGCTGCCAAGCCCCTCTTGTTGTTATTGTGGAGGGTGGAAATGCTATGGTGATGCCATTGAGCCTCTCGTTTGCCATATTTACTGAATCCCCTACTGTAAATGTCACCATATGCTACTGGTAGTCCTACTTGTTTGCCTGTAATTGGGGTCTGCAATAGTTTAGCTTCTCTATTCAGACTACAAACTATGTTTATTTATTGGGAGGGGTGTAGTATAGTATGTTCCATTTGCAGAATTACCTCAAAGATCTATTAAGATGTTATTATTACTGTTATTATTACTATTTATTTTATTTATTTAGATGCATTTACATCCCGCTTTTTGCTGGGTCAAAGCGGTTTAGACAAAAAGGGGGGGACAAAGATCAATTTGGGGGGGGCCATCACCAGGGGGCCAACAGTGGAGATCTGAACAAGGAGTAACAGTGCTGGACAGTTGACATAAAACTCTTAGATGGGAGCAGGGGGGTTTAAGTAGGAGGAACTGGTTGGGCAGTTAGTGAGAGATGTCTGTTTCGGATCCAAGCATTTATAAAGCACTACCAAGTGTGCACAGCATTGTACAGACACAAAAGAAGACAGTCCCTGTTCAAAGAGCTTACAATATAGAAGACAAACATACAGAACAAAATAAGGAATAAGGATAAAGAATGATAGGAATAAGGGCCATAGTAGTTGAAACACAACAGAGGGAATTAAGAAACAAAGGTGGTCATACAGAGGTAAGCCTTGAGCTTGGACTTGAAGAGAGCGAAGGAAGAGATCTGATGCAGGGGCAGGTTGTTCCAGGCAAATGGAGCAGCAAGGTTAAAAGAACGAAGCCTGGAGTTAGCGGAAGAAGAGAACGGCATAGAAAGAAGGAAGGTAGAAGAGAAACGGAGATCACGGGGAGGGGTATAGGGAGAGAGGAGAGAGGAAACGTATGGAGAAGCAGCAGAGTGAATGCATTAATGGGTTAAGATAAGTAGTTTGTACTGAATGCGGTAATGGATAGGGCGCCAGTGAAGGGACTTTAGAAGAAGAGTAATATGGGGGGCGGAGCCTGATGTCCAGCGGGATGGTCGCATAACGCTGAGGCTCCCGAGAGACCTACTCAGAATCCTGAATTAACACCGGACATTCTTGAATTTCTGCTCTGATCTTACCGGGGCACATTGGTGAGATGGCGGGGACCAAACCTACGCGCCTGGAATTTGGATCTCCAGCGGCTTCTCACGGCAAACGCTCCAAAACTGAACCCCCGTCCCCGCAGAAGGGGCTGGCTCTACGCGAGGGCCCCGAAATGCAGCAGGAGATCCTCGCAGAGATCAGAGGGGTTAAAGACCTCGTGCAGTCAAACGGGGAAGCACTCCGAGCGCTGCGGGAAGACCTTGGTGTGTTGCAAGGCAGGCTAGAGGGGCTCTCCTCGCGTCAGGACAAAATGGAGAGCATATTAGATTCCCATGTGGTCCGGCTGTCCAAACTCGACAAAGTTGAACGTCAGGTGCGGGCCTTGCAGAAAGAAGTGGAAGATGGTAATAATAGAGCGCGCCGCAACAACCTGCGACTAGTGGGCATACCGGAGGGAGCGGAATCGGGAGACATGAAGGAGTTTCTATATAAAATCCTCCCTTCTCTGCTCCAAATCACCTTTACCAAAGAATTGGAGATCGATTGCGCTCATCGTGTACCCACAAACATAACGCTCAACAGGAAGACCCCGCGGCCTATCATCTTCCGACTTTTGAGATATCAACATGTGGAGCAAATTCTCAGCGCCTCTCGGGCAAAGGGCCATATGGAGTTTGAGAGCCACAAGATCTCCTTCTATCCTGACTTGGCTAAACCCACGGTTGATCGCCGAAAGCGCTTTCTGGAATTCCGGCCGAGGCTTCAACAATTACAAGCACGCTATGGCCTGATGTACCCGGCCAAGCTCCGAGTCACGCTACACAATCAGACAAGAACATTTGAGGACCCTGATCTACTAGCGGAGTTTTTGGATGCTAAAGAAGCCGACTTGATGCGCTGACTTCCAGAGTGTTCCTACCAGTGTTCTCCTATCCGCTGTACCCGCCATCTTGGATTTGCCACGGTTCAGCGAGGAGTCTGTCGAGGGCGGTTTGTTGCCTTATTTTGATGATGTTTGTGACCCGACTCCATCTACCCAGAGTAGCTTCGATGAATATCAGAGACAGTGTTAATTATGGACTCTGGTGTTTCTTCTCTTTTTTTTCATGTCTTTATCCTCCTCTCTAGGGCCTCCTCCCGCAGACATATGGTCGCCATATTTTTTGGGGGTTTTGCTTCTTCTCTAAGTTACTTTGGTACATGCTTTTCAATATGGGGTGTATTAGCCAGCATACTCGGTGATTATGTCATTGCTGTACAGATTCTGCTTATGTTGTATGTTTTCAAGCGCCCTTACCTAAAATGTCTATTACCGATTGATGGCACCATGTAAGATTTTATCATTGAACGTAAAAGGCATCAATAATCCGATAAAACGGAAGAAAATCCTGAGCTATCTAAGTCATGAAGCTGCGGACCTGATTTTCCTCCAAGAAACGCATTTAAATTCGAAGGAAACTCTTAAACTCAATGTTAAACCTTACATGGTGGCCGCTTATTCCCCAGCTGTTTCTAAGAAATGTGGGGTTGCCATACTGGTTAGGAAATCTCTGCATGCTATTATTATTGCGACTAGCTCAGATACAGCAGGCCGATGGTCCAGGGCTCACCTCAAGATAGGTAACCTTGAAGTTACATGTATATGCCTTTATGCTCCTAATGTAGATGACCCTGCCTTTTTTGCTACCATTGCTCAGGTTGCGCAGGCCTCTGCTAATACTTCATTGATAATTGGGGGGGATTTCAATTTAGTTCTTGATCCTCTGATTGACAAACAGCCGCCTAGGACGAGTGGTCCCCCCAAGAGTCACACTACGCTTACCTCTATGATCAAAGATCTTGCTTTAGTCGATCTATGGAGGTTACTACACCCCAATGAGCTTGACTTTACCTTCTTCTCTTCCCCTCATAAATCCCAGTCTCGCATAGATTTCTTTCTAATATCAAAACTGTTAGTTCCTCAGGTAGACACTGCAAAGATTCACTCCCAACATATCTCAGATCACGCTGCTATTTCTTTTCAATTACACACCACTGCGCCCCAAGGGAATTCGGGGGCCTGGTTCTTTGATAGAGCCCTATTAACTCAACCAGAGTTCCAGTTAGAAATTCGAGCAGCCATACAGGACTACTTTCACTTTAATCTACCCCAGGACACTGCAAATTGGGCTTGGTGGGAGGGTTTTAAAGCGGCCATTCGTGCAACGATCACTAGTTATCAAATTCGCCTGCGGAAACAACGCAAACAGCAGCTCCTTATACTAGACCAACAAATCAAAGCAGGCGAACGAGTTCTAACTTCACGTACTGATCCATGCGTCTTAGTTCGCTTACAGCGTCTCCGTTTTCAATATAATGCAATCCTCTCAACTGCAGCTTCTCAGAGTATTGCACTTCAGCAAGGGACATATTACCGTGAAAGCAACCGAGCCGGTCGACTTTTAGCCAACGCCTTGAAAGGTCAAAAAGAAGCCAAACGCGTAGCGGCCCTTCGCGCCCCACAGGGAGGGGGCATACTGACCACAGACTCCGATATCGTAGAACTTTTTCGGGATTTCTATACCCGCCTATATCAATCTGAATGTGAGTTCTCATCCGAGACCTTCGAGCGCTTGTTTTCTGGTATTCAGCGGCCGACCCTTTCTGAAGCTGATAGGGATGCGCTGGATGAACCCTTCTCTACTTCAGAGATCCATTCTGCCCTAAAACGAACAGCCTCGGGTCGAGCCGCTGGGCCTGATGGTCTCCCGACAGAATTCTACAGAACGTTCAGTGCAGATTTAGTTCCCTACTTAAAACTTTACTTTACTGCCCTTGCGGTAGATACATCCTCTTTGGGATCCTTTTCTGCAGCTAATGTGGTAGTTTTTGAGAAAGAAGGCAGAGACCCGCTGCTAACCGCCAACTACCGTCCAATCTCCCTACTTAATGCCGATTATAAGATCTTCGCAACGATCTTGGCCACCCGGCTATCTGACAGGATGGCCACCTTAGTCCATCCCGACCAATGTGGTTTTATACCCGGCCGCTCCACCGCTGACAATGCTCGGACCTTGTGCCATGTGCTATCCAGTGCTGCCAATTTAGACCACCCATGGGTGGGTCTTTCCCTAGATGCTGAAAAAGCCTTTGATCGCCTGGAATGGCCCTTCTTATTTGCAGTTCTCCGATGGTATGGCTTTGGGGAGGGCTTCCTCCGATACCTCCAAGTCATGTATTCTCAACCCGTTGCCAGTATTTGTGTAAATGCCATTAAATCTCGGCCTTTTAATCTTCAAAGAGGCACGCGTCAAGGTTGCCCCCTATCACCAATGCTCTTTGATCTAGCTCTTGAACCCCTCGCCCTCCTTATTAGACAGTCCGCACGTATTCGAGGTGTCCCCTTCAGTCACAGAGAGATTAAACTCTCTGCATATGCAGATGACCTTATGCTCTTTTTATCCCTTGATTCGGTCCCGGCTGTCTTGGACCTGATTGATGGATACTCGCAATTATCGGGCTATAAAATAAACTGGACCAAATCCGTAGCATTCCCACTGAACCGCTGGGTACATGAGGCTGACATGCAGGCCTTTCCTTTCCTTTGGCAATCCCGCATGGTGAAATATCTTGGCGTCCACTACTGTTCTCCTTTAGAAGACACTATTAGTTTTAATGCCAAGGAGGTAGTCTCCAAAGTCCGTGAGCTCACAAATCGGTGGTCTCCCTTATCCCTTACATGGTGGGGCCGCCTAGAAACCGTCAAAATGATGATAGTCCCCAAAGTGAACTATATTTTAGAAATGCTGCCCTGCTTCCTCCCGCTACACACCTACAAAGACATAGAGGGCCTTCTCGTCCGTTATCTCTGGCAGGGAAAACCACCAAGAGTAGCTAAACAAAAACTACAGTCTGCGAAGGAACTAGGGGGTACCCGTTTTCCTGATTTTCTTAGATATCATCAAGCCTTCCTACTTAAACAAGGTGCCCGATGGCTAGCTGCCTCAACAGACAGCAGACCAGTTTGGCTTGACATTGAAGAGGAGCTAAGTAGCCCAATTCCGTTGATCCATCTCCCCGGCATGTCCCATCAAGTAGACACACGCCATCCCCCAATGATTGTCGATACTCTTGCGGCCTTTAACACTCTCATTCTGTCACTGGGTCCAAACGTATGTCCTCAGGACGGACTCCCGCTGTGGAATAACCCCAGAATTCAAGTCCTAAATAAAACGATTGCATGGAAACCCTGGTACTCTAGGGGGATCTGGACACCCCAACAACTCTTCTCTGCAGCTCGTTGGAAGACCTTTTCTGATTTACAAAAGGAATTCGCGTTACCAGCGAAACATTACTTTCAATTGATGCAGCTTCAACACTGCCTCAAAAGTGCTCAAATCCTGCCGCCCTCTGCCCCTACTGAGGACGGGCTATTAGAACTAATTCACTCTATTAGTAGTACACATGGGGTAGCCTCTAACTTTTATAAATTATTATGTCAGGGTACCGATACTGCTACTTGTAGAGCTCAACAAGCCTGGGAACGCGAACTGCAAACCACTTTAACCCCTGTGCAATGGAGCGTTTTCTGGAGCAAAGTAGTGCGGGTTTACCGATCTGCCTCTGTAACCCAAACTCTCTTCTTTTTTGCACATAGATGCTTTTATACTCCAGAAAGAATAGCCAAATGGAACACAACTGCTAGGGACCAGTGTTGGTCTTGCCATACTGCTGTGGGAACCCTCGCTCATGTTCTTTATGAATGTCCTCATCTGCAGGTTTACTGGGGGCGGGTCTGGGGTCGTATTCAATCTATCTTACACCTCCACGAGCCTCTTTCTTGGAAGATTGTGGGACTCCGCTCAGTGGCGGAGGTCCCCTCTCTTCCTAGGAAGGGTCGCTTTCTCCTTGATTTCATGCTGGGTATAGCCATATGTTTAATCACGAGGAATTGGAAGGATAGCTCTCGAATTACTGCCAATGAATGGTGGAACCTCGTCTGCTTCTATAGTAAATATGAGCAGATATCTCGGAGAGCTATTCCCCATATCCAAACTCACTCTCGCTTGTCTAAATGGCGGATGCTCAATGATTATGTACACTCTGCTCATTGCTCCGATATGTCTGTTTAATGTATACTCATCATGTTTCAGATCACCGTTAGGTTTTGTACCACAATAATGTCAGTACACGCCCGTTTTCGGGAATGATTAGTTTCTAGAGAAGAAGCAGGGGGGAGGGGGGTGGTAGGGGTTTACTTTGGTGTATGTATTACTTTCTATGTATGTATTTGTCTTTTAGCTGTATGTCTTCCTTTCCTTTGTTGTTATAAAACGAAAATAAAGCATTAAAAAAAAGAAGAAGAGTAATATGACAGTAACGTGGCTGGCAAAGAATTAACCATGCAGCAGCGTTTGAAATGGATTGTAGAGGGAAAAGATGAGATTGAGGGAGACCAGCAAGGAGGAGGTTGCAATAGTCAATCTGGAAAATAATAAGGGAGTGAACAAGAGATTTAGTAGTAGAGGCAGAGAGGAAAGGACACATCTTGTTAATGTCGAAGAGAAAAAAGCAACAGGATTTAGCAATTTGTTGGATATGAGATGAAAATGACAGGGAGGAGTCAAAGACGACCCGAAGGTTATGAGAAGAGGAAATAGGAAAAATAGGAGTATTGTCAACAGTGATGGAGAAAGAAGGAAGGATAGAGGATGGATTAGGGGAGAAAACCAGATGGAACCAGAGGAGCAAGTGGTAGGTTTAGCAGAGGAGAGGAGAGGAGAGAAGAGATTTCCTCATCAGAGACAGTAGGAAAGGAAAAGAGGGAGGATGAGTTTGAGGGAAATGGTTGGAAATGAATTGAGAGAGGAGCAGAAGAAATAGCAAGGAACTGAATGATAATCTCATTGATTTTATCACAGAAGAAGTTGTCGAGGGATTGCACTTTGAGGGAAGGAGGAATTGAAGGGGGAGGAGCCTAAAGTAGAGAGCTGAGTGTAAAAAAGAGACTGTGAGGGTTAGAAGCCAAGGAGTTGGTCAGGTGGATGAAACAGTTTTATTTAGCAAGTGAGATGGCAGAATTAAAAGAAGTGAGCATGAATTTAAAGTGAAGGAAATCAGAGTGGGAGTAGGATTTGAGCCAGGTGCACTCGGCAGAATGGGCACATGAGCATAGGTAGCGGGTTGTAGAAGAAAGCCAGGGACAGGGTGATGTACACCTCACAAGGCGTGAAATTGGGAGAGTGAGGGTATGGAGAGCGGAGGATAGAGCAGAGTTATAAGTGGTTACAGCCACATCAGCAGACTTGGAGTTGAGTGTAGAAGGAAGAAGAGAAGAGACAGATGATGAAAAGACAGAGGATCAATAGTTTGAAGATTTTTAAAAAGAAAGGAGGTGACAGGGCAAGAAGGCAGTGCTGAAGAAAAAAGCTCAGGAAGTGGTGGTCAAACAGTGGAAGAAATGAGTTAAGGAAATTTGAGGATGAACAATTGGAATGGAAAACAAGGCCAAGGCAGTGACCGAGCCAATGAGTAGGGGTGGTGGAGCAAAGCTGGAGGTTGTAAGAGGAAGTAAGGGAAAGAAATTTTGCTGCGTATGGGTCTCTTAGGGGTATTGATGCAAAGGGGTATGGAACAGAGTCTGGAGTTGGCAGTAGAAGAAAAGGGCACAGATAAAAGATGTTACTAATCAAAGTGCCCAGAAATAAACTTTATTGCTTTATTTCCACAGAGAACCTAAATTTTGGAAGGGAATAATTCCTTAATTCCCTACCCAAAAATAAAACATCTAATCCAAACTCATAAATGAAGGATTCAATTTATATAGGATGATTCAACAATGAGGTGGATGGAAAATGGAGTGGGAAGGGAGAGATCTAACACCTCAGCAGTGTGGTGTCTTCAAAGAGTATTAAGTACCTTCCCTCTTTTTTTCAGCTTCTAAAGCCTAAAACTTGAAAGAAGGAAACAAAAATAACCAGCAGCAAAAAATGAAGCCTTTCTAAAGCCAAAAAATCCCCCTCTGCAAACAGCTACAAAAAATAACCAGTTACTTAAGTAGTAAGATATAAGAATGTTATATAAGAAAAATAGCCCCCTTTTATAAGGACTCTTAGTACAAATCACAAAATGATCTTTGCTCGACATGAAGTCACTCCAAGTATGGCAGTGCTTGCAAGATACTCTAGACTTTTATTCCACACTCAAAAACCTGACCTTTAGGCACCTTAACTACTACTTAACATTTCTATAACGCTACAAGGCAGACGCAGTGCTGTGCATATACACATAAGAAAAGTCCCCGCTCTATAGAGGTTTCAACCTATTCAAGACAAATAGTACAAACAGGGCACCGGTATAAAACTAAGGGGAAATGAGTGTAACACACAACGGTAGGAGAAGCAGGGGATCAGATCCAAAGGCAGCCTCAAAAAGGTGGGGTTTCATTCTGAATTTAAATAGAACCAGGAATGGATCATGGCGTACTGATTCAGGGAGCCTATTTCAGGCATACAGTGCAGCAAGATGGGACGAATGGAGTCTGGAGTTGGCAGTACAAGAGAAGGGCACAGATAAAAGTGATTTATCTGATGAATAGAGTTTCCGAGGAGGGGTGTAGGGAAAGATGAGAGACAAGAAGTAATAAGGAGTGGTAGAGTGAATGCACTTATAGGTCAGGAGGAGAAGTTTGAATTGGATGCGGAAATGGATAGGGAGCCATTTTTAATGACTTTAGAAGAGGGGTTATGTGGGCATAGTGATACTGGCGGAAGATTAGCTGTGCAGCTGAGTTTTGAACACTTATATTGAGACTACCAATAGGGGTTGTGGGTGCCATTTTGAACCCAATATCTGACTGGACAAGAGCAAATGGGGATTGATCCTGTCCTGCTCTTACTAAACCACAAGGATTGATCAATTCAGGCCTGGGTGGTCTTCAGGAAGTGGGGGGTGGGGGGGTGGTGGTTAGGTGCCCGGGTAGGTGGGGGCCTTACTATGTTACTTTGGGGGGGGGGGAGGGTCAGTATTAGGAAGGGATGCTCAAGAGGGGTACTGATTCTCTGCTTGGACTTTAGGGAGGGGGACTGACCCCTCTAAGAAGGGGGCTTGATGTCCCAGAGGAGCAGAATAAAGCAGCTTGTGAGATTATTACAAGCTGCGTTATTCTTTTATCATGGAAGTTACTAACCTGCAGTATTGAGTTACCACAGGTTAGTGACTCCCATGAGATATTTTTCCCATCTTAGTAACTAGCCCCCTAAATTGTGTATTATATATATGAATTGTTTTGTATTTTTTATAATTGTATTAATTTGTATATATGATTTGTGTTCATTTAAATTGAATTATGTGCAAAGTTTAACAGGAGTTGCAGAACACCTTTTAGGTTAGAGGGGCCAACAAACCAATCTGCAGTCCTGTCCTGAAGCTCTCTAATCCTCCAGGATTTTGCAGACTCGGGAATGGAGTATTAGCATTGTGTTAATTGCCTGATGAGTTCTGTAAGGATAACATATGATGGGATTGGAAAATGATCAATCATTGGGCGATAGACAAGCCTGGAGCATTTGATGAAGAATGGGTCTTTTTCTCTTCTGGACCTGTATGGTTTCTATAGAGTGATTCACTAAACGTCCTGACTGAGTTCTGAACTGTGGAACTCTTATACAGTATCACTCCTAGGGGCGATAATTATTGTGTGATTGGTGTGATCTGCTTGATAGATGATTATTGTACTTGTTATGAACGGTTTGATGGGTGGCTATAGGATAGATTTGGAAGGCAATGGAACTCTAGTGGAGTGCATTGTTTGATAATGGTATGTGAGATATTGTGTGTGTGAATGCAGTTTGTGTTGTGGGTATGTTTTTTCTGGTGAGTTCTGTGGCTGTTAGATGAACCCTGCTCTGCATTACCAGTTTCCTGTGCTCTTTCCTCCAGGTAATTGCACTCTGTGCCTCCCATGCATACTGGAAGTGACGACTGTATGACTGACACCAGGGCAAAGTTCCCAGCTCCCGATTTAAACCAGCTTACTGTGGCATTTTACACCGCGGCGGCATCTGCCCAAGGAGCAGGATGTGCTACTTGGGCAAGCTTCTTGGGGCAGCTCTGGGGGTGGCTCCAGTGGTTGTCAACTGCCGTATATCTTGTCCTCCCTCCAAGGGCCTGGACAACCTCGGACTCATAACAGTAAATCTTCTGGTGCTCCATTGGTCTACTCCTTCTGTGGGTTTTTCCTCCTTTCATTCTTTTCCGTGCTTGTTCTGACTGCCCTGTTGAGTAACATGGCCCCTCCCTCCACCCCTACTCCGATTCCTACCATCTGGGGATGTCGTCCACCTGGTGGGCGCCCCCTCTCCTGGGTGTCTCTGTCATACCACATCCAATGTGATTATCTGTTGCCTCCTGACCTCCACTAGCACCTCTTCTTCTCCTTCCCCTGCCTCTGTTAACATGCAGTCCCTCCGTGCGGGCCTCATGAACTGCCGAGCCCTCCAAAGCAAAATAATTCTGATTCAAGATCTTGCCCTTCACTCAGACTTGGACATCCCTTTTCTCACAGAGACATGGTTGAGGGAAGGTGAGGACCCACTCCTAGCCTGATGTCTCCTGCCTGGCTACTCCGGAACAGCTACTCATTGCCTGGGATGCTCCAGTGGTGGCGTGGCTGCCCTCTTCCGCTCCACACTGCCTATTGTTCACTACATCTCCCTTCCATACCCCATGTCCCTCCTTTTCTGTTTTTGCTCCTCCCCCCCCCCCTCAACCTTCTCCTGCTCTATGTCTCTCCCATCCTACGTCCACACCTCTGGGAGTCCCTCAGCTGCACTATCAGTGAGACTGCCCTTCGTTTTCCCCATTTGTTTCTTCTTGGTGATTTCAACATCCATCTTGCCCCTCCTACCACAGTCTGTGACAAATCCTTTGCTACCCTGCTTCACAATTTAGGCCTTCATCAGTATGTCCTCCTGCCCACTCATGTTGGCCAACACACGCTGGACCACTTGATCACCCCTTCAGGCTCCTCCTCTGTCCCTACAGATATTACAGTGACTCCACTGCTCTGGACTGACCATTCCCTCGTTTCCTTTTTCCTCTCCCCACTTCAAACTTCCAGCAGAACGAACAGGGCTGCACCTATCCAGACCCCTTAGCCTGTCCATCTATCCCGCCATATCACTCCCGCTATTGTTCAGCATTTTCCTCTAGCTAATCAACTTTTTCCTGCAGATTTCTCCATTTTCTCCAGAGGAGCAGGCCCATCTTTGGCATTACAGTGTCTCCTCAGCCCTGGACCTTTTTGCTCCCCTGCGTCCATGCTGCCCATGGTCCACCATTTACCGCCCATGGTACCATCCAGGCCTTCGTCTGCAATGGGCGCAGCTCCACCACACAGAACGCATCTGGAGAAAAATGAGGGATTCAGAATCTCTTCACCATTTCAAAAGCTGTCATACCCACTATAGACTTCAGATATTAGAAGCAAAATGATCTCAGTTTTCTTCTGTTATCTCCTCCGCATCCAATTCCACACGTCAACTGTACACCTCCCTCAAATTACTTTCTTCCCTACATCTCCCCTCTGCTCATGGGGAGAACTGCCCAGAGTCCAGCCCTTCCTGTCTTGCCTCCTTCTTTGCTGCTAAAGTCCATAGACTTCGTTCCTCCTTTGATGCAAACCCTCCGCCACTTGCTTTGAATCCCCCTCCCTCTCCATCTCCCTCTCCCCCCTCTCCATTCTCCCATGTGTGGTTTGCTTTTCAGCCTGTCTTTGCCATTGAACTTACCAAAATGGTCATCTCTTCTCATAAAACCATCTGTGCTGTGGATCTGGTCCCTTTCAACTGGCTGCTGGAACCTTCCCTTGCACTTCTTCCAGTCCTGCTTACCATGTTCAACTCCTGTCTCACAGCTGGTGCTGTTCCTTTGTCCTGGAAGCATGCTCTAGTGTGTCCCATCACTAAGAATTCTTCCTTCAGCCCTGACGATCCAGCCCATTACTGTCCTGTCTCTCACCTTCCATTTGTTTCTAAACTCCTTGAAAAGGCCGTCTTTGCACAACTCTCCGCTCACTAGCACTCCACTCATTTCCTGCACGCTTGTCAATCCGGTTTCCATTCAGGTCATAGTGCTAAGACCATTCTTCTGTCTTTTTTCAATGAATTCCACATCTCCCATGACCATGGTGACATATCTCTGGCTGTTTCACTGGATCTCTCTGCTGCTTTCGACCTTGTCAATCACTCCATTCTACTCTCACGCCTTAGGACTGCAGGTCTTCGGGGGACAGTCTTCTGATGATTCCACTCTTTCCTCTATTCACACTCCTTCTCTGGTTTCTAATGCCCGCACCTTCTCCCCTTTACCACTCAGCTGCGGGGTTCCCCAGGGTTCTGTTCTGGCTCCCCTTTTGTTTAACATTTTCCTGGCTCCCCTCTCTCTCTTGGTGCAACAGTCTGGGAACTCGGCCTACTATTATGCTGATGATGTCATTCTTTTATACCATACCTCCCCTATGAATTTGGATCCCTCTCCCCTCAATGCCTGTCTTTCGCTTGTCACTACCTGGCTGTCTTCCAATTTGCTCCATCTCAACCCAGTTAAAACGTCTGCAATGTGGTTTCCCACGATGTTCCCCAATTGACCCTTTCCCCTCTTCTTTTGGATGCCCCAATTCCCCTTGTAACCTCACTCCAATACCCCAGAGTCACCCTGGACCCTGACCTCTCCTTTCACACCCACATCTTCTCCCTTGTGCTCTGCTCTCACTTTTTCCTTTGTCAGATTCGCCATTAGTCCGGTACTCTCTCCAACATCTCTCACAACTCTTCTTCTTCTCTCTTGTAATTTTGCATCTGGACTACTGTAATGTTGTTTTTGCTGGTATCCCCCACCATCAGCTTCACTGTCTACAGTTAATTCAGAATGCTGCCGCTTTCCTCCTCGCTCATACTCCCGTTATAGTCACATCACACCCTCTTTGATCCACCTACACTGACTCCCCTTTCCCTATCGCGTTACCTTCAAACTCCTAATCCTGACCCATAGGGCCTTACATCAGCACACTCCTCAGTATCTTGCAGATTCATTACATTTTCACACTATACCTCGCAGCCTCCGGTCTCTGCACACCAACCGCCTTGACCTCCTTTCCCCAGCCCATGCCCGCCTGGAGCAAACTCGGCATTCTGCCTTCTTTTTTCTAGCCCCATCACTCTGGAATTCCCTTCCTCCCCTAATCTATCAAGAAAAATCATTTCCAAAATTCAAGTCCCTCCTAAAAACCCACCTCTTCTGTACTGCCTATGATCTTCCTTTTCCTGACTCCCCTGTTTCCTCCTCCCCCTCCACTTAGGCTCTTCTCCTCTTTAGTCTGGTATGGCTGTGCACTTTCCTGTCTGGCATTGTAGTTCTTTTCTGGTTCTGGCATTTTTGTATTATTGTTATTGTAAACCGCCCAGATGGCTTCCGATGGATGGTCTATCAAAAGCTCTAATAAAGATAAAGATGTCTTTATTTGAAAAAACTCTTTGGGTACGGTCATATTTCAATTTAGTTTTTTCAAGGTATCCTAATATTTGTTTTTCTATGTACAAGATAATGGTTAATACTCTCATACTAAATATTCTGATGGAGCTGACACTACTGAAGCTATGGAGTTAGGAGAAAACTTTGTTTCTTTAAAAGAAACTGATTTACAGAGAATGCAGTTACCAAGAAGTGCAGCTAGAGGGAGCAGGCATGGGGCTGCAGAAGGTAGGCTGACACACCCAGATTGCAATGATGCAATAGTTAATCAAACGCACCTGAGTAGTGGGCCAGAAAGCTCACTAGAGAAACGGCTTTATTATCAGTGCTTGGTTAGGAGAATACAGAGAGGACCACAAAGAGAGAGAGGACCACAAAGAGAGAGACGACCACAGGAGGAAGGAGGATCACAGATACAGAGAGGAACAGAAGCCCCTACTACTAGGGAGAGAGAAAGGGGAAAGCTTCAACTAAGAAAGGAAAGGCAGTTAAGCTTGGAATCCTTACAGGGAAGGGACAACTTCCAGGAAGGACAAGCCCATGCTAAAAAGCTCCAGAAAGAAGTCTTCAGCGAAGACAGAGTAAGCAGGAGAGTGCCTGGTAGAGGGAATACCAGCAACACACGTCTCAGAGAACAAAGGTACATTCACACTTCCTTTCCTAAATGTGAGCCAGGTCCTAGAAAGGCTTGTAAACCCCGAGAGCTATAGCTATAAGAAACAAAGCTGGGAAAAGCTTTGCAAACCTGTGCAGAAAGTCCTAGATAAAAGCCATATTAATTACTTACCAAACCAGGTCCAGCCACGCTGGAAAGCCCTGGAGAGAACTACTGAAGTACAACCATTTTTGCCTAGGGAAAGCTCAGGCTTAGCAGAAACCATATCTGAACCAGAGAAAATGCAAATAGAGCTGGTAGAACCAGAGCCAGTGCTGCCTGAATACCCCATGGACTGTACACTCTGTGTAGCTGAGAGTATAGAAGCTCTCACAGAGTTATAGCATAAGACATGCTCTAGAATGCTACTGTTTTGTTGAGCTGAAAAGAAGAAGCTTTCTGTGTTTATTTAACCTGTTTGTGTTGAAAAATCCTGCTTGAATGGAAAAGACTGTGAAGTCCTTATAACAGTTTGGACTTTGTAAATACTTTGGTAGAAACCCTGAATGAAGGTGAATTCTGTTGTCTTCTTGGAGAACCTTAGCGCATCAAGGGAATAAAACCTTATATTTAACCCTGCACAAGGCTCACACAACTATTCTTTATGACGAAGGGAACTACAAAGACCATAATGCACCTGGTCTAAGTTAGAATTTCCTACTTCAACAAATAATAATGTCTGCCCTGACTCTTCAGCACACTGCCACCGGGAGGGGCTGTGACAATATTGATAATTTTGTTCTTAGTGTTAAGGGTGGGGTTGAACCATTAATGCTGGGAGATCCTTGTTAAGCCTAGAAGGAGAGCCCCTTGAGCTGTTGGGGTTGAGATATGGTAGCAGAAGAATCACTTTCTTATTTAGATTATGGAATATCGTTTCGCCATTGTACACTTAAATAATATTGGTTTTTCTATGGATACTTCTTATGGGGTGGGTTGTTTCAAGGAGACTGTCATTTGTAGAATTGTTTGTATTTTATGTCATATCATCAGAATTTTTGAGACTAACACATGAGATTCTTGGTAACAGCAATACTGGCTACTTCATCTAAAATGTTGTCCCTCAATGTGAAAGGGATTAAACATAAGAAGATTCTTTTATACTGTAAAAAGGAATCTTCTGATGTGGTGTACCTTCAAAAGAGCCATTCAAATATTATCGAAACCCAAAAGCTGGGCCTTGGTGAATATTGTTTGGGTACATATTCTGCAGCTTTGGAGAGGAAGAACAGGGTAGCCATACTTGTACCTAAGGCTTTATCTACCTCAATTTTGGACACCAAGACAGATGTGAAAGGGAGGTGGGTGAGACAGATAACTTTGACTGGAGATGTTAAACTGGCTTTTATGTTAATTTATATATCTAATTCTGATAATCCATTTTTTTTCATGCCATTGCCAAAGAAATTAATGAGCTGGATGACATGCCTGTCATTTTAGGAGATTATAACCTAGTTTTAGATAGTATTTTGGACAGGCAATCTCAGTCTATCTATAAAGCATTGAAAGCACTGAAAGTTGTATATTCCATGATGAAAGATTTTGAATTGATGGATCCTCAGAAGCAGCACTGGTCACTGGTATGTCCTTGTCTATTCCCATTCCCTCCCTCCCTTTTGTGTCCTTTGTTATGACATTCACTCCCAATTTGTAATCTAGGCCTTCTTTCCTACCCATTGTCTTCTTGTTTTCCTTGTTGCTTACCTTGCTATTGTTTATATTAGTGCATTTTAACCTATTTTATTTTATAATTAATTTTATTTTGTTAACTGCCTAGATGCCTTGGCTATAGGCGGTATATCAAATAAACTAAAACTGTTAACTGTAAAAGTGTAGTCAAATCACTTGTGCATTTGTATACCTACAAATATACTTCCACAGAATTGATTGCATGCTTTTTTTAACTTTCTGTGCATAAACAGTACACATGCAAATAAACAATAGTCAAAACGAAAAAATACCTGAAAATCAGAAAAACATTTTTAAAAACACGCACAAGAGACTTTTGGATTATAAGAGAAGCAGGCTTGATTTACCAGAACAACAAACTAAAATGGTATGGTCCAAGGTGTTTGCTGCAGTCTTGCCAGAGAGCATTGCCACACTTTTTTGAAGTGAAAGGTGCCAGAATAAGGCTTTTTTGGGGACCACTCCTGTTCTGTGGAATAATCTTCCATTGGATGGAACTTATCTAGGGTTCATAAAAAAGGTTAAACCATATAGGGCCTGATATACAAAGGATTTATGCTCCTAACTTTGAGAGTTATGCTCCTAAATTGGCCTCTGAAAATTTACTAGGGCTGAGTGCCTAAATATTTTTTTTTAAATTTCACTAAACTCCTAAATTTAGGAGCATAAAAATGGGTTTCAACGGGGGGTGGATCTAAGGTGGGGAAAAGAAATTACGAGCATACCAATGACTTTCAACACTAGGTACCTATATTAGGCTCATAAATCTAGGCAAATGAATGGCAGGTCTAAATTTAAGAGCATAAATTTTAAGGTCCTAGATTGAGATGAATTTTCAGGTGAAAATTTAGGCTTTTAAGTGTGGTTGAAACTAGGGCACAAATTTAAGAGCTCAACATTTTTTGAATATTGAGCCTATAGTTATTTCTACTTTTATGAGTTGTGGCATGATGGCCTTCCATGCGCTATTGGTCCAGGATTCTTTTGTAGGCTGTTTATTACAGTTTTAATTGTTGCACTTTCTGTGTTAGTGAATGCAGATATATGTATTATTTGAGTTTTGGCCTTTGGTTCTTTTATTTTATGTATTGCACTTTTTTCTTTTTGTTATATATTGCTTTGAGCAGGCTGTTTTAAATATTTTAATAAATAATAACTAAATGAATATCTGGGCATCACCCTGGACAAAAACCTCAACCTACAAAAGCACATCAACAAAACTGTTGCAAAGCCTACCACTGATTAAAACTTATTAGGAGACTCAAACCAGTCCTAAGTCAGGACCATTTCCGTACTGTGTGCCGGGCTTGATGGACCTTGGTGTGACCCAGTATGGCATATCTTATGTTCTTATGTTCAAGGTTGCTTTGAATCTTGCACGTGTGTGAATTGGTAGCTAGTGCAATTGTTGTAGCATGGGCGTAATGTGCTCATTTTTTTGCAGTGCCTGTGATGATACGTGCTGCAGTATTCTGCACCAGTTGAAGTGGGTGGATGGTCTGTTTGGGGAGGCCTTGGTATAATGAATAATGACCAGAACCAAAATAGAAATACAAAACACCGAGCTGGCCAATAGAAAAAACATAGATAACAGTAATCAACATTACCCATAAAGAATAAAAAGGAAAATGTCACTTTTGGAAGGGTCAATTCTGATTCCCCCCACAAAGTGAATGTTTCAACATTGATAGTGTTGATGAGGGTTTGCTGTGGTGTATATTGGGCAGCTTGCTTATGTGGCTTTCACATGTGCAGCAACAGCAGAGTGGCCACGTAGGAAAGGGCACTATGGTGATGGTGTAAATGGGATACAGGGGGCTGCAGGCGGCACCTGCAGTGGGCCAGCTGGGGCACAGGGAAGACTAGGCAGATGCCTAGGTGACACATAGGAATGTAGAAACAGAAAACCAGCAAGACAGCAACTGACCAAGGGCAAACATGTCCACGAGTGTGTATCCCACAGTGTCCCAGGGGACAGTACCCAGCAAGAACCCCAAAGGGCACATAACATTGGCAGGCGGTGCCGGGGGGAAGCATGGATGTCTATGCAGGCACCCCTACCCCATATCACGCATCATAGGCAGCTGCCTACCAGCACACTGGATGGCCTGGGACTTCGTAGCACCAGCACCACCGGCACAAGGGCATGTCAGCATGGTGCCGGAGGGGTGCTGGTGGTGGAGGGGGCAGTGGCATCTGCCCACAGCAGACCAAGGCCAAGCCCTGTTTAGGTGGATGCCATGCACTGCAACAGACAAGGTCTGTCTGACGAACAGTCATGGCATCTCTAGGGAATAATCTGCCTCTGTGACAACAGTTTGGTGCAGTACACATAGCCAGTATATTCAGGGGCAGAAGGTCACAGGTTCAAGTCCCAGCTGTGGCTCCTGCAGACCATTACCTATATTTTACCCAGTACTAAACCGTGGTAATAAAGATGGAACCTTTATTGCAGATAAAATAAACACGCCATAAACACCTATTTTACCCTACAGAGCACATACACCATAAACATGTGCAATCCCTAGAGTAGAGTTTCCCAACTGCAGTCCTGGAGGGCCAAACACCATTCAGGTTTCATGCAATCCCTCATAAATATGCCTGTGATGCATTTGTATGCACCGCCCCCATTGTATGCAAATGTATCTCATGCATATTCATTAGGGACAGCATGAAAACCTGAACCGTGTTTGGCCCACCGGGACCAGAGTTGGGAACCTCTGCCCTAGAGCAGCAGCCAACAGGGGCACAAACACCCACACCCACAGGCTCCACTATCCAAAGCCTCATGGAGAGTCAGGCTGTTTGGCCCTGCGCAGAGCAGCATCTACCAATACTAGCACCTGCATACCAAAGCAAGGCCGTCTTAAACTTGGACACACGTTCCACATATATCAAAAGGTTGCTATGATTAATGGCAGATAACAAATCCTACGTTAAACACAATTTGTTGACAGAGATTCATCATAGCAACCTTTCTGATATCTGTGGAGTGTGTTTCAGTGTTTGTTTCGGACAGTGTTTACCATCCTGGAGAGTGACCCTAACAGTATGGAGTACCATAGCAATGCCTGCACTGTGCCCAGGACTGGTGTGGTGGCCTGGGCTGCCAACCACTTCTATCTTTGCACAATGCTGAAATACGTGTGGGAGTGTGTGTATGTCTATCCAGTGTTTTGTGGCTGCCTACACCTTACTGAGCCCACAATGCTTGCACTGTTTCCAGTGTTAGTCTGCCAATGTGCATAATGAGGAGCAAGGTACCATGGCTGGGACAGTGTAGTGCCCGACCACCACCTGCACGGACAGGGTGGCCACAGCATGTCAGGCTGGGAGGTCATTCTCACCCTGACTGAGAAGGGCCCATGGCATGGCTAGGTTCCCCCATAGTGCTATACAGTATTTCTCTCAAGTGATATCTATGGGTTCCTTTTTCTGGGGTCCAGTCACTGACATACCTGCTTGGTGTATGTGCTCACATCCCATTTTTGGGTGCACACAGTTCCTCCAGGAACATGCACTATGTACTAGCTAGCAGACTGTCTGCAGTTAGCATGTGTTTGGCTGGAACACCTTGCAGGGTGCAGTGGGTGGAGACTGACTGTGCCCTCTGCTGGTGAATGTCAGATAGTGGTGGGGGGCAGCTGAGCTTTTCCAGGCCTACTGCCTGTCTGCCAGTGCCCTATGTGATGCATACAGATCTGCATTGACTGCCCTGTAGGGTGCCTATTCCCCAGCAGGACTGGGGTTGATGGTCCCCACTACTGCCACCATTGCAGAGATGTAGAATGTGGATTTGTTAGTGGGAGATCCTGTCCCCCACCCTGACCCACAGAGGGTGGGGGTTGGGTAGTGCTACATAATCTGCTTTTGGATCCAAACACTACCCTTCTCTTATAACATGTGACCATGGCAACCACACAGGATATGCACTATTCTGGGTACATCATAGTCCACAAGGGCTAGACATGACTGGGAGATACAGATGGACACAGGTGTATCCTAGGTGTGTCTGCAAGGACTACCTATTACACACTGGCACTGATGGGGACCTGCAACACAGCCTGTCTCAGCCAAGCCAGGTGCGGCGGCCCTGGTGCTGGGTGCCCCATCTCACCCTCAAGGTGAGCACAGGAACCGCACAATGTTACAGTCTGTAGCTACTCTGTGCCAGTAACACACACGGTCAGTTCCCCCTACCTGGTCGGGATGCTATAGAGGTGCATTCCCCATCTTGTGATCAGATGTAGGCTGATGGTCTGCATGTGCAGTGCATCATGGGTAAGGGTGGGTTTACCCTATCCTGGTACCACAGCAGACAGTTTGTGTGGTGACCTGCAGTCTTTCTGTAGCCAGCCAGTGGTGTGTTAGACACTATGGAGCTGTAGCCCACAGGTTACTTCACTGCTTGTAGAGCCAGAGGTCATGGGTTCAAACCCACAGTAGGGTTATTTGATAGGGCTGTCCGAAGCATTGTCTATTTTTAATGTACATTAGTGCTGCCAGCAAAACACCCTCAGGGTACTGTAACCATAAGGTGCCTCAGAAGGCGCCTTATAGGGCACCCTATAAAGCGCCCTATGGAGATGTAGCCCACTGGTTACTTCAATGACTGCAAAGGCAGAGGTCATGGGTTTGAGCCCACAGTGGTTTTATTTAATACAGCTGTCTGAGGCTTTTCCTTTTAATTTAAATCAGTGCTGCCAGCAGAAACACCCTCACAGTGCCATAGCCTAAGGTGCCTCATAAGGCGCCCTATAAGGCACCCTATAAGACACATTATAAGGTGCCTTGGCGGACAGGACACTTTATAATGTGCCCTATGGAGTGCCTTATAGGGTGCCTTATGCAGCACCTTAGGTTACGGCACTGTGAGGGTGTTTTTGCTGGCAGCACTGACTTAAATTAAAAAAGGAAATGCCTCAGACAGCACTGATTTAGATTTTAAAAAAGGAAATGCCTCAGACAGCACTGATTTAGATTTAAAAAAAGGAAATGCCTCAGACGGCCTTCTTACATTACACCAATGCAGGATCAAACCCATGACCTCTGTCTCCACAGTCATTGCAATAACCAGTGGGCTACATCTTTATAGCTTCTAACACTGCGCTGGCATGAACTTAGGGTTAACGCATGTTAACGTGCCACAGCACCCACTATCGCGCAATACAGATTCTTGCTACCTTGCCACCAGAACGCCCACTACCTTATATGGCATTCTTCACATTAACGCTGCAACTAGCGCTGGTAACATTAAGACGGTTTAGTAAACATACCCCATAGTTTGTATATTGTTCATAACCTTCCCCCTTCACCACCCCACCTGTATCCCAACAAGTTATACTGATTGAAGGATAAGGTTGTATATAAAACTGGTTAATTAATTAAATTAATTAATTAATTTTTCTATGGGAGTCTTTTACTGATGGCTAGTGTGTGTTTACGTTCAACCTCGCCAATGCTGCAGAATATGCACCCAAGCGATATTCACCAAGGCCCAGCTTTCAGGTTTTGATAATGTTTGAATGGGTCTTTTGAAAAGAATCTTCCTACGTTTAATCAGATTATTAATCCCTTTCACATTGAGGGACAAAATTTTAGATGAAGTAGCCAGTATTGCTGTTACCAAGAATCTCCTGTGTTAGCCTCAAAAATTCTGATGATATGACATAAAATGACAGTCTCCTTGAAATGACCCACCCCATAAGAAGTATCCTTAGAAAAAACAAAATTACTCAAGTATACAATGGCGAAACAATATCCCATAACCTAAACAAGAGAGTGACTGCCCAGAGTTGACAAATTTCCCAGTTCCAACAGTGAGATTTTAAGCCAGTGTTGGATTTCTGATAGTCTCATCCTGATGCATTATGGGACCTGCAGCACTGATTTCAATGGGGAAAAATAAGGGACTATAAATTCCATACCCCATTGCAATGCAAATGTAAAACCAGAACTGGTAAAAAAAATATCTCACTCCTGCAACTAGGTAACTCTGAGGGCCTATTTTATTCCTGTGGGGCCTGTGGCAGATAGTGCATGCTAGCCATTAATAAATGACCCCCTATATGATGCAAGCTGTCTTGCGTAGTCCAAAATGTTTGAAAAAGTAAAATTAGACCAGAAGGAGAGAGAGGGAAGAGTTAAAGGGGCTCAGATTGAGAGGATAAAGGGGATGGTGATGGTTATGGTGATGGTTATGGTTAATTTTATTTGATATCCTGCAACAGTGCAAGCAGTCTATACGGTTTACAATAGCTACAATCGAGAGTGAAAAGAACTCCATATGCAAGATAGGAAAGTCACAGTATTAAGATAAGAACAAAAGCATCAGAAAACATGCAAAAAACACACTTCACAAAAACACACGGGTATCAAGATTGACAACTGCTGAAATCTGCATAGAGCACCAAGTGCTTACGAGGCTGTTTGAAGGTGAAAAACTGATTCGAAGAGATATTTATTTATTTATTTAATTTTCTTATATACCGCGCTATTTGTCATCAGTGCGGTTTACATTGAAACAATACAACAATTGGTCAGATATAACAGACCTATTACAAGTAACAGGAAAATTAACATGGAAGTAAGCAGGGAAATCATTTATAATTCTAGAAGATACATGTTGGAGATATATAAAATCTATACAGTTAGTTAGGGTAGGTATGAGGTTAAAAGGATGGGGGAGGGGAAGGAGTGTTTAGGTGTTTGAAGTGTGCGATGAAAAGGTGGTGTTTAAGGGCTTTTTTGAATTGTTTGATGTCTTTAATTGCTCTGATATTGGGAGGGAGTTTGTTCCAACATCTAGGAGCATAATTCGAAAAAGCCCTATTGATGGATGATTGATTAGCTTTTAAGGAAACTTTTGGTATAAGTAGTGTGTCAACAGCTGGAGATCTCCTGGACCTGTTATTTGTTGTGTGTATGATGAGATCAGAGATGGAATCTGGAGAAATATTATTGAAGGCCCTAAAGGTGGTAAGGATGGCCTTATATTGGATTCTACAGTTTATTGGTAACCAATGAAGCTTCTCTAGAATGGGGGAAATATGCTCACACTTTGATGATCCGCAGAGGACACGAGCAGCTGCGTTCATGGCTAATTGTAGAGGATTAATAGTTATATTTGGTAAGCCATGGAGTATTATGTTAGCATAATCAAAGTGCGGCGTGACTAGAGCTTGAAAGATGGTGCGGAAGTCATCAGACTTCATCATAGGTCTCAGATGACGAAGGGTTTTTATCTTGAAGTAAACGGCCTTTACGGTGCGTTTTATATGTTCCTTGAAGTCTAACCTTTGATCCAGAATTACTCCTAGATATCGAATATTTGATTTGACTGGGAGATCAGCATCTCTGACTTTTAGAATTGATGGAG
The DNA here is from genome assembly GCA_033557465.1 of Ichthyophis bannanicus. NCBI lineage: Eukaryota > Metazoa > Chordata > Amphibia > Gymnophiona > Ichthyophiidae > Ichthyophis > Ichthyophis bannanicus. The sequence goes on from CM066035.1 coordinate 260,689,973, forward strand.
GGGAGAAAGATTTATTCCTTGTGATTATTAGAACCTCTGTTTTTTTAAAGTTAATACGGAGGTTTTGAGAGAGAAGCCAATCAGTTATTGAATTAAAACAGTTGATTAGCACTGTATAGTTTGGGTATGATACAGATATCGGTGAGAATAATAGCACATCATCCGCATACATAAGGCAGGATATACCAAAAGAGCGTGCGATGTCACAGATTGGCTGCATATAGATGTTGAACAGCAGCGCAGACAAGGAGGAGCCTTGTGGTACACCTTATTTCTGCTGAAAGGGATTTGAAGTAGCATTACCAATATGAACTTGTTGTAATCTACCTTCCAGGTAGGATTTGCACCAGTCCCAAGCACGGTTCTTGATTCCCTTCTCATGAAGTCGTTTTAGTAGTTGTATGTGATCCACAGAATCGAACGCAGCAGCTATATCAAGAAATATTAGAGCAAAGCCATTTTTCATATTGTCAATGCCGTTGATAAGTGTATTGATTAATGTTGTTAGGAGAGTTTCTACACCGTGGGCTTCCCTGAATCCATGTTGACATGGATCTAAAGGGGAAAATGAATCTATATGCTGTTGTATCTGCCTGAGAGTTAATTTCTCAAGAATTTTGGCTAGAAATGGGATACTAGAGATTGGACGGTATGAGTCCTCCTTCTTTGGGTCAAGCTGGTTGTTTTTCAGCAGTGGTCAGATGGATGGATGTTTGAGAGCATCTGGGAAGACACCAGATTCAAATGACAGCTTCGCTATGTTAGCTATAAAAGGGCTGAGTTCTGTGCGCATAGATCTTATCCAGTGTGCTGGGCATGGGTCAGATGGTGAAGTTGTCGTGTTGATGGAGGTAATAACTTATGTTTTGAACATCTTCTTAAAAGCCTTATAATTCAATTTAGTGGACAAAAGTACTTCATCCCCTATACTATTATGTTCTCTTGGATTGCGGAAGGGCTGTCGGGTAAGGTTTGCCGCTTTGCAGATGGTACCAAAATCTGCAATAGAGTAGACACCCAGGAAGGTGTAGATAACATGAGGAGGGATCTAGCTAAGCTTGAAGAATGGTCTAGAATTTGGCAGCTGAGATTTAATGTTAAGAAATGCAAGGCCAGGCATTTGGGCTGCAACAATCCAAGGGAGAAATATAGTATAAAGAGTGAAGCACTTCTGTCCACAAAAGAAGAGCGGGACCTAAGGTCTGATGATCTTAAAGTAGCTAAACGGGCAGAAAAGGCAACGGCAAAAGCTAGAAGGATGCTTGGGTGCATAGAGAGAGGAATGACCAGCAGAAGAAAGGAGGTGATAGTGTCTCTGTATAAGTCTGGTGTGACCTCACTCGGAGTATTGTGTGCAGTTCAGGAGACCACACCTTCAAAAGGATATAAACAGGTTGGAGTCGGTGCAGAGGGTGGCTGCTAAAATGGTTAGTGGCCTTAGTTATAAAGCATATGAGGACAGATTTAAGGATTGTAATATGTATACTTTAGAGGAAAGGCGGGATAGAGGTGATATGATTGAGACGTTTAAATACCTCCGTGGCATAAATGCACAGGAGGAGAACCTCTTTCAATTGAAAGTAAGCTGTGCTATGAGGGGACATAGGATGAGGGTGAAAGGGGATAGACTCGGGAGTAATATGCGGAAATATTTCTTTATGGAAAGAATGGTAGATGTATGGTATAGACTCCCAGAGGAGGTGGTTGAGATGTGGATTATATCTAATTCAAAAAAGCATGGGACAAATACAGAGGAGCTCTAAAGGAAAAAAGGGGACTGTTGTAGTCGCTGATATGGAAGGGCAGACTAGATAGGCATGTGGTCTTTTTCTGCTGTCATGTTTCTATGTTTGATTTTCTTTGGTTTCTTTTCCCAATTTGTGGACTATAGGAATTTCGTTGATAGTTTTCCTGTGGTATCCATGTATTTGTTGCTTTTGAACTTCTGTACAAGTGTGTCTTGGTATTATTTGAAAACTTAATAAATATAAAATTTAAAAAAAGTTAAAATGTTACTGTTTCTTCCACAGTGTTCTCTGTAATTGCTATTTATCTTGTTTATGTAAACCGCCTTGACCCAGCGAAAAGCGATATATAAATACAGCTAAATAAAAAAATAAATATTTAGGGAATTGTTATTAAGAATGATATGTTCACCTCTAGATCAGTGTTTTTCAACCTTTTTTGTGCAAAGGCACACTTTTTTCATGAAAAAAATCACGAGGCACACCACCATTAGAAAATGTTAAAAAAATTTACCTCTGTGCCTATATTGACTATATATAAAGTAATTCTCTTGAATAGGAATCAAACACTCACACCAACCCCCCCTCCCCTGCTGGTTCACACCAACCCCCCTCCCCTGCTGGTTCACTCACATCACCCCCCCCCCCTCCACTGCTGGTTCACTCACCCACCCCCCTGTCACTTACTCACCCCTCCTGCTGGGTCACTCGCTCACTTACCCCCCCTCCCCTGCTGGTTCACTCACAACATCGCCCCCCCCCCTTGCTGGTTCACTCACACCACCCCCCCCCTCCACTGCTGGTTCACTCACACTCCCCCCCCTTGCTGGTTCACTCACACTCCCCACCCCCTTGCTGGTTCACTCACACACACACACACACACACCCTGCCCAAGCCGCTGCTTCTGCTTTGTACAGAGCAGCGGCTGCACTACACTTACATTGAAAAGTAAAGAGAAACTGTGTCAGGAGCCCTCCGGTCATCGCAGAGCCCGAGGAAGTGATGTCATGGGGGCGGGCTCCTCACAGGCTGTCTTTCCTTTTCAAATTAACTTTATTGCAGCTAAAGTTAATTTGAAAAGGAAAGACAGCCTGTGAGGAGCCCGCCCCCATGACCTCACTTCCTCGGGCTCTGCATGATCGGAGGGCTCCTGACACAGTTTGTCTTTACTTTTCAATGTAAGTGTAGTGCAGCCGCTGCTCTGTACAAAGCAGAACCAGCGGCTGCACTGCTATAGGGAATCGCGTTCGCGCCGCGGACTTCGGCACAAAAGCCGGTTTTTTGCTCTGGCCGCTCCCGATCTTGCGGCCAGAGCAAAAAACCGGCTTTTCAATGGCCGGTTTTACAACTGTGCCGGCAGCCGGCCTGGCCATGGAGAAACCGGCCAGGCCGGCTGAAAACCGGCCGGTTGGCAACCCTAATTTGTGAGCCGAGGCCACATGTTACGGATGAAATTGGAATTTTTCCCAAGGCACACCAGACAATATCTCACGGCACACTAGTGTGCCGCGACACAGTGGTTGAAAAACGCTGCTCTAGATAAATTAAGTTTAGTAGAAAAAGGAAGATTGTTTATTGCCACAGTGCTTTGCTTACTGTTAAAATAGCTTATAAATGTATATCTTTTATATATATTTTTGCCTAAAATGATATTCAGCTTGATCAAGATTACAGCAGTATTGTGACGTTTGCTTGATGTTTCTAGATGTCTTACCATATAAGGAACACTAATACAAAAACCATGAATTTTTGAAAAAAAGAAAAATGTAATTTTTGAAATAGATTGTTTTTCATATGAATTTTTCTTAAATCACTTTGAAAATATTTTTAAAAATTAATTGAATTTTGTATTAAGGAGTTTTTTCTGCTGTTGTGATGGTGAAGAGAAACTTCCCAAAAATTATGTATATTGTGTGGTTGACTCTTAAGCTGATATCCTTTTCCTCCTTGTATAAATATATATCCAAACAGTTTTTTCCTTGCATTAGCATATAAGGATACATTAGTATACTATGAAGGAAGGCCTGTGTACATAGTTGGTAGGGTGATACATGTGATGAGAGGTGTTGTGGAAGATGGGATGAGATAGTATAATGGAAAAGACCACATAATGAATAGTAATTTTAAAAAAGGCGACAGCGATGGATGGTAAACTGGTTCTGGATAGTGCCAAAGTGGAAAGGAGAGATCAGAAATGACCTAAGACCTAAGTGAAATGATATGTCAGTCCAGTGGCATGTTCTAATGAGGGGGCCTCCAAGCAAAATTTTGCTGAAGATCCCCCATTACCATGCCCCCCTCCCCGCAGCACCCCCATGGCACGCCTCCCCTCCACCTGTTGTACGGCAAACTTACTTTAATTTGTTTGCTGTGCTGCCTCTGCTCCAAATCAGGCGACTGTTACTTCCCGGTCCAAAATCTCACAGTGCTCCTGTTATCCTGAGACTTCAGCCCAGGAGGTGACAGCTGTTGGGCCTGGTATAGAAGCAGCGCTGCAACAGTTAAAGTAAGTTTCCATGTATGAGGGAGGCATGCTGCCGCCTGAGCCCCTCTTCCTGCTCGGTCCATCCCGCATAGCGGACACTGCTTGAGCAGAACTTACGCCACTGTGTCAGCCTAATGAATATGCATAGAAAATATCAATGCTGTTGTAATAAAAATTACTTTCAGCTCGATGTCACGGAATGTGCATACTTGTCTGACACAGTTCTTCCTCCTTAAAATGATTCCAGCTTCTACAGAACATTGCGATAAGGCTGCTACTCAATACATGTACATATGACAATATCACTCCACTGCTCATTGCCCAACACTGGTTACCAATATTCTATTGAATCAAATTCAAAAATTATAATGCTTACCTAACACCTAATAGTTCTCTTGCACAACCTTTACATTGATCAAGTAGTAACAGTTAGAAAGGGACAAGGAGAAGCTGAATGGTTTAAAATCAGCAAAGGTGTACGATAAAGCTGTATACTTTCCCCCTACCTCTTTAATTTATATGCAAAGCAAATCATCAGAGAAGCAGGACTTTATGAAGACAACCGAGGTGTGAAGATTGGTGGAAAACTCAACAACCTTCACTATGCTGCTGATACCACATTACTGGCTGAAAGTGAAACATTTACTTCTCAAGATCAAGGAATATAGTCTTAAAATGGGCCTGCACCTTAACGTAAAGAAGACTAAGATCCTGACAACTGGCAAAATCAATAAGTTCATCATTGATGGAGAAGAAATTGAAATAGTTAACAACTTTAACCTGCTTGGATCAATAATCAATAAAGAAAGAACAAGCAGTCAAGAAATCTGAAGACGCATTGCTCTTGGCAGAATGGCTATGAAGGACCTAGATAAGATTCTCAAGAGCAGAGATGTCTCTCTCCATACAAAGGTAGATCATTTTATTTATTTATTTAACAGTGTTTATATATCATGTTTCTACAAGGCAAGGCGGTTTACATATAACAATGTGAGTGAAACAGCAAAACTGTAACAGTTGCACTCTTTACATTGAACAGTAGTTGGGGACGGTGGGGAAGGGAGATGGGGTTGCAGGTTAACTATGTACAGCATGCTTCAGTGGTAATAGATAATATGTGCAGTCCTGGGATGTCATGCTATTATGGTATAGCAACTGAGCTATAGGTTTGGTTGGCAGAATGATGTCTTTCATGACTGCAAGTGAGAGTGTATAGTTTGGGGGTAGCACAGGAGGATCTAGTGTGCTGCTCTGCAAGTCAGGGAGGCCATGAATGGCTGGCTGGCATCTGGACCATATGGATGACTTATAACTTCTTCCCTAGCAGTTAAGAACTCTAAGGGGTATGTTTACTAAACCTTCTTAATGTGCGCTCTGTGACGTTACCGCGCGTTAATGGCGCTTTATCAGGCGCTAAGGTACCTTAGCGCGCGTTAACGCGCGCAGCGGCGCAAATGAGAGCTGAAGGCGGGGAAAGGCTCCCGGAGGGCGGAGGAAGGCTCCCCAGGGGCGGAGAGAAGGGGTCAATGGGTGGAGAGTGGGAGGGGAGAGGCTCCCCGCACACTAACGATGTGAAATCCGAGGCTCAAAACTAACGCCAGTGAAACCCTGGCGTTAGAGCTGATTTAAAGGGCAGAGAAACCATTTCTGTCAGCAATGTACAGCAAAACCAGGGAAACCTACAAAAAAGTGATAAGTGTGATACATGTGCAAGGAACAAAAGTGCAAAGAAACATTGAAAATGACCCCAACAAAATATAAAAAAAACATAACCAAGCTGGGCAATAGTGATATTAATAGGAAACATCAAAAAGCACTCCCGAGAAAGCTAAAAAAAAAAAAAGATATGAATTTTGGAAGGGTCTACGCTCTGTCCCCATACAAGGTGAATGATCCCACAGTGCAATTGCGCTCATTAGTGTTTCCCTCTACATTGGACAGGTTTCCTATGGGGTGCACATTTTCCACAACAGCAGGGCGGGCATGTCGGAATGGGCAACTGGACAGATGCTAGGAAAGGGGACACAGAGGGCTGCAGACGGCACATGCTGTACTGCAGCTGGGCCACAGTGCAGACTAGGGTGATGCCTAGGTGGCCCATAGGAATGCTGAAACAGTAGAGCAGCCAGACAGCAACTGATGAGGGCCCAGCATGGGCACGAGTGTGCTTCTTACAGTGTCACGGGGGATAATACCCAGTAGGGACCCCCAAGGGCACAGAACAGTGGCAGGCAGTGCTGGGGGGAAGCGTGGACACCTATGCAGGCACCCCTACCCCAGAACCCGCATCATAGGCAGCCGCCTACCCGCACACTGGATGGCCTGAGACTGCGCTCCACCAGCACCACCAGCAGAAGGGCATGTCAGCAGGGTGGCAGAGGGGCACTGGTGGTGGAGGGGGCAGTGGCAGCTGCCCAGAGCAGACCATGGCCTAGCCCTGTGTAGGTGGGTGCCAGGCACTGCAACAGACATGCCACCTCTGATGAACAGTCATGGTATCCCCAGGGAATGTACTGTCTCTGTGGCAACACGGTGGTGCAGTGCACACAGCCAGTGTGTTCAGGAGCAGAAGGTCACAGGTTCAAGTCTCAGCTGTGGTTCCTGCCAACCCAGCCCCCATTTTTTACCCACTACTAAAACGTGCTAATACAGACAGAACCTTTATTGCAGATGACGTAAACATGCCCAAAACACCTACATTTTACCCTACAGAGCACATACACCATAAACAGGCGCATTACCTAGAGCAGAGTCTCCCAAATGCAGTCCTGGAGGGCCAAACACCATTCAGGTTCCATGCTGCCTGTAATAAAGATGCCTGTGCTGTATATCTATGCACCGCCCCCATGGTATGCAGATGTATCTCATGAATATTTATGAGGGACAGCATGAAAATCCGAACAGTGTTTGGCACACCAGGACTGGAGTTGGGAACCTCTGCCGTAAAGCAGCAGCCAACAGGGGCAGACACACCCGCAACCAACAGGCCCCATTATCCAAAGCCTCCTGGAGAGGCAGGACATTGGGCCTTGCGTGCATCTCCCAATACTAGCACTTGCATACCGTAGCAATGCCACCCTAAACCTGGGAATACGGTACACAGCTATCAAAAGGTAGCTATGATTACTGGCAGATAGCAATTCCTACGTTAAGCACGGTTTGCTGATTGAGCTCCATCATAGCAACCTTTCTGATGTCTGTGGAGTGTGCTTCAGGTCTGGTGTCTGACAGTGTTTACCACCCTGGGGAGTGACCCCCAACAGTATTGCGTACCATATCCATGCCTGCACTGTGCCCAGGACTGGTGTGGTGGCCAGGGCTGCCAAACACCTCTATAGTAGCACAATGCTGGCATAGGTGCGGGAGTGTGTGTCTGTCTATCCAGTGTGTGGTGGCTGCAAACACCCTCCTCAGCCACACTGCCAGCACTGTTGCCAGTATTGGCCTGCCAATGTGCATAATGAGGAGCAAGGTACAATGGGTATAGCCCGGACAGGGTGGCCTGGCCAGGATGCATCTGCATAGGGCAATGGCTTGGACATTGTAGTGCCCAGCCACCACCTGCACAGACAGGGTGGCCACAGCATGTTCTGCTGGGAGATCACTCTCACCCTGACTGAGCAGTGACCACGGCATGGCTAGGTTCCCCCATAGTGCTATATCGTATTTCTTTCATGTGATATTTATGGGTTCCCTTTTGGGGCCCAGTGACTGACTTATCTGCTTGGGGTGTATGCTGACATCACAGTTCTGGGTGCACGCATTTCCATCAAGAACATGCACTATGGACTAGCTAGCAGACTGTCTGCAGCTGGTATGTGTCTTGCTGGAACACCTTGCAGGGTGCAGCGGCTGAAGGCTTGCTGCAGGAGAATATCAGATAGTGGTGGGGTGCAGCTTAGCATATCCAGGCCTAATGTCTGTCTGCTATTGCTCTAAGGATGTGTACAGAGCTGCATTGACTGCCCTGTAGGGTGTCTGTTCCCCAGCAGGACTGGGGTTGATGGTCCCTTCTACTGCCACCATTTCAGGGAGGTAGAATGTGGATCTGTTGGTGGGAGACCCTGTTTACCACCCTCCGCCCCGGGGGTGGGGGGTGGTGGTACATAATCCTCCTATGGGTCCATAAGGGCTAAACCTTGACTGAGAAATACAGATGTATCCAAGGTGTGTCTGCAGACACTACCTATCTCACACATTAGCACTGCTGGGGTCCTGCAGCATGGCCTATTTCTGCTATGGACCTGGTGCTGGGCGCCCCACCTCACCCTCAGGGTGAGTACAGTACCTGCACAATGTGACGGTGTGTAGCTACTCTGTGCCAGTACCACACACGGTCAATTCCCCCTACCAGGCCGAGGTGCTGTGGGGGTGCATACCCCATCTTGTGATCATCTGTAGACTGCTGATTTGCATGTGCAGTGCATCATGGGTATGGGTGGGTTAACCCTATCCTGGTGACCACAGCAGACTGTTTGTGTGGTGACGTGCAGTCCTTCTGCAGCCAGTCAGGGGTTTGCTAGCAGCTATGGAGCTGTAGCCCACTGGTTACTTCACTGCTTGTGGAGCCAGAGGTCATGGGTCCAAACCCACAGTAGGGTTATTTGATAGGGCTGTCCGAAGCATCGTCTATTTTTAATGTACATTAGTGCTGCCAGCTGCCAGCAAAACACCCTCAGGGTACTGTAACAATAAGGTGCCTCAGAAGGCGCCCTATAAGGCACCTTATAGGGCACCCTATAAAGCGCCTTCTGAGGCACCTTATGGTTACAGTCCGTATAAGGTGCCTTATAAGGTGTCCTATGGAGCGCCTTATAGGGTGCCCTATAGGGGACATTATAGGGTGCCGTGGCGGACAGTGCACTTTATAATGTGCCCTATGGAGTGCCTTATAGGGTGCCTTATGCGGCACCTTAGGTTACGGCACGTGAGGGTGTGTTTGCTGGCAGCAATAATTAAAATACAAATAAAATGCATCAGGGAACAATACTTACATGTCAAAGCTGATGCCTCAGCCAGCCTTATGCATTAGACACATTGGGGGATCAAACTCATGACCCCTGTATCATCAGTCAGTGTATTAACCATTGTGCTACACTTCTGTTTCTATGTTTGGATGTCTGTGCGCCTACTTAAGATTACCGCACGGTAACGCGCTTAGCGGCACTTTGCCCAATAATGTGCGCAGCAGCACGCTTATCGCGCGCTAATCCCGTTTTGCTACTTTAGACTGAAACGCCCACTCCTTATATGGCATCCTGCACACTAATGCCGGGCGCACATTAAGAAGGTTTAGTAAACATACCCCTAAGAGTTGTCGAGGCTCAAAGAACAAATAAACTTTATTTTTATAAGAAACACAACATCTAAGAGGAAATTCAACTGAAACGTTGCCCCCAAGGTTAGCATCCTGGGCCTAAGGCCCAGAAATTCCTTTCTTCTCAGCTGGGAAACATGAGACAAATCAGGAAATATTCTAACCTGAGAGCCCAAGAATACCTCATTAAAGTTCTTAAAATATGACCTAAGAATTAAAGATTTATCAGACTCCAGGGCAAGGGTAACAAGAAGGGTAGACCTGTTTGTAAGGAACTCCAGGGAGTTTTTCAAAAACCCCGTATGGTCACCAGACCTCAGAGAAACAGGAGCAGAAACAGCATCTCGGCCCCCTGTACCCAGAGACAAATACTGTGCCCTAATCAGGATGGGGGGTGGAAGGGGATGCTCCAAAGGGATTTTTAAAATCTCTCCAAAGTATTTCATCACTATTTTCAAAGATGACATAATTGGAAAATTTGGAAAAATCTGGAAAAATTTAAGAATCGGTTCTAGTCTCCAATGAATGATCTAGAGCAGGGGTCTCAAACACATGAGAGAATTTTGTGCGGCCCGCGACGCATTTTGGGTTGATAAAAATTTTCCTCTCACCGCCGTTTAACATTAATGCCATGCATGCAGGGGGTGGAGTGTTCCTCCGACCGTGATTATGACCCAGCCGATTGAAGAAGGAGTGTTTTCTAGCGAATCGGAGAGCCCGGTTTAATGGCGAAACTCACCTGTATTAAAAAAGTGCTACCGAGTGTGGCCCACGGGTTAGTTTACAAGTCCTCATTTGGCCCGCAAAGCAATTTGAGTTTGAGACCATGATCTAGAGTATAATTTTGCTGGCATGTGGGATCAGTGCAATTGTGCAAAAATTTTCAGTCAGTCGATCACCTTTTTTCAGTACTGATATGAATACAGATGTTTTCCAGTCAGTCTGTCATGATGTTTTTTTCAAAATTTCCTGGCAGAGTCTTGTAAGTATTGTAACAGCTGCACCTCACTGCTGTAATACTTCAATGGGAATGCAATCAAAGCCCAATGCTTTGTTCTTTGATAAAGCTTTTAATGCTGCTTTGACTTCTTCTTTCATCAACAATGGCTCCTGATCATAAGATATAGATCAAAACAGCTGTTGATCCACTTAACCTTTATGTATAATGGCTCAGTGTATTCTTTCCATCTTTTCTTGATCTTCTTAGCATCATTTCACATGGATCCTGGAATTTTCTGTTTAATTTTTGTAGCCTTAGGAAAGCAGATCTTGTTCTTTCTCTAATAGTTGTTTCATCTTGATTAGATTGTAAGCGCTGATGAACAGGGACTGTGTCTTACATCTTTATGTATAATGCTGTGTATGCCTTTTAGCGCTATACAAATGATTAGTAGTAGTATTATCAGTTTCTGATTCTATTTCCTTTAAATTGTCATTGTAGTACTTCTTTGTCTCATCTTTTTGCATGTTTGAAATTTCTGTTAAAAGTTCTATGACCTCTCTTTAGCTCTGGTTGAGCTTCACTGCATTTCTGACCCATTTTCAGTGTTTCTTTGGCCATCCACGTTGGCTGTTTTTACTTTTTCATCTTTTCTATCTTTTCCAGCACAACTATCTTGATGTCATCCCATAACTCTTCTGATGCTCTGTTATTTGTATGCAAAGTGGCAAATTTATTTCACAGGTAGTCTTTAAATTCCTGTGGTATATTTTTAAGATTATATTTTGTAACATTCATGAGTGGCTTGCTCTTTTTGAGCTTTAGCTTGAGTTTGCATACTAGCAGTTGGTGATCTGTACCACAGTCAGCTCTAGGTATGGTCTCTGTTGATGCTATTGAGCTTTCCATCATTGACTTCCACAGATGTAGTCAATGTGATTTTTGTACAATCCATTGGGAGAAGTTCATGTGTGCAGTTTCCGCTTGTGTTGCTGGAAGAAGGTGTTTGAGATGAATAGATTGTTGGTGTATAGAATTCTATCAGGCTTTTTCCAGCTTCATGACTATCAGTATATCTTTTTGCATGTTCTGTTGATTTCAGCTTGTACTTGTTCATAGAACTGATGAATGTCATCCTCTTCTGCATCCGTTGTTGGTGCATATACCTGAATAATAGTTGTGTTGATGGGCATTCATCATAGTCAAATAGAAATTAAGCATTCACTGATTTCATTGTATTTCATTACAGTTCTTGGAAGTTTTTTTTAAAATTACAAATGCCAAACCATTATTTCTTTGTCTTTCATTTCCAGCATAGTATACCACATGATCAACAGATTCAACATGCTCAGTGCCAGTCTATTTCAGCTTGCTGACTCCCAAAAGATCAAGTTGTGCACATTACATTTTGTTCTTGACCACCTCCAACTTCTGTTGGTTCCCTTCGTACATTCCATCTCCCGATATATAAGATATGCTTTCAGTTGCTGACTCATTTCATGTGTAGCTACCTCAGCAATCAGACGTCTTGAGGGCTTTGTTCCAAATGCAACATAAATGCTGGCTTTACTCTGAAGTCTTCAGCTCTTCTGAAGTAGAGTGCCTTCTGATCTGGGGGGCTCGGCTCATCTTCCAACACTTTATTGTAATTTGTTTTGTTGTGGTTATCCATTGGGTTTGCATGGAAAGATATGGAAGTAGATTGCAAGGACTTTCTTCTGCAAAGGCAATTCCAGTGTTGGTGTTGTCACAGAAATGTGATTCTGTGTAGCCAATATCCTCCTATGCTGCTGTTGCTCAGTTGCGTGGTTTCTCTTAGTCTGGCATGTCAGCAGAGATCTGTCCATCTTTGGAGACCCTGCAAGTAGTTAAGCTACCGATAGATTAGTTCTCAGCATCACTGATGCATGCAAACCCTCGTTGCATGACAAGCTGCAAACCAAGCGAGGGTCAGTAGCAGAAGCACGGTGTCTACTGGTTCCTAGTCCATTATGTTAACTTCTAAATTTTGTGCTTCTCTATTTCTTACACATCTATTAAGTAATTAACTACATAAGTTGCAATTATTTCAGCAAGTATTTGTAAGAGGACACACTAGAAAGGCAGTTTTATTGTACTGTATAGGAAAAATGGCAAAATATGCCCCTCTATCGATTACTTATTAGCTGCTGTGGAAAGTGTCCATTATCCACAGTAGTTCCATAGGGGCAGAAGCTGAGGTCAGAACAAATGGTGGCATGTTAATTACATGCAAATTTGTTGTACCATTTACTCTGTCATTTAACAAATAGTAGCATATACCCATACTGCACTATAACCTCTACCACAGTACTTACTGGTAGATCTATTTCAGGTACAAAATTGCACTGCATACAAGCTGACAGCTATTTTGACCAATTTTATACATATTTACTTTGCTATAATTTCTGTGATGTATTTAATCAGAAATTTTCTTGCATTTCTGGAAGATGACTTAAATTGTGTAAAAATCAAAAGAATAGTAATGAGGAGTGTGAGACTATGTTATGCATTTAATAGTTGCACTTACATTTCCAAATTCAGCAACACTGTGCAATATATTTTCCTTTGTTTAATCTGAGTCTCATTTTATGATGTTTTCTTTCAACACAAAATACTGGTTTCTTTACTTTATATCAAAAGCAAAGTCGTGGCTGACTAAGGACAAAATGTTACACCTATAAGCTAATATTCAGATACTATGGAAAGGAACGCTGATCAGCTCTGATACACAAGGACTGTATCCTGCACTAGTTTCATGATATCCATAATTTATACTCATGAAATATGTACCGTGATTCAGTTTTAATAAGAATGCTATTGTGTGTTTCATAAAAAACAGTCTTTGAGGACTGGAGTTCTCCATTTCTTAGAGACCTACAGTAGTTAAAATTGCACTAAGGCTAATAGTACATATAGAGACATGTTTATTAAAATGTGGCAGTTTACCATATGTTAAGCTCCAAAACGTAGTGCAGAGGTGGTGATCGACCTGTGCTAAAGAACGGGGATGTGTCTAGCATGTCCCTATGGCTTTAGTGCGGGTCTGGCACCATCCCTGTGCTAAGTAATTTGTCATAATTACTAGGGGGGAAGTTACTGTCGTCCCTTGAGGTGTCGGTAAGCACACTTGTGCTAACTGCAAATTGTGCGATTAGGGTGCGCTACTGATACCTACTCTAATCACACTTTGCAGTGAACACCCCCATTTCATCCTTGACCCACCCAAACTCTGCCCAAACCTACACTAATCAGTTAGCATGCAACTTTTACCATGGCTGCATTTTTAGCACATGGTAATGGTTACTGCAGTGCCCTTAGTGCACGATAAACCTCGTCCTAACCATTGAGGCACTTTAATAAACAAGCTCGATAATTCCCAAATCATGCACATCATTATGCAAATATAGCACATGACATGGGTAATATTATAAAGCTTATTCCAGCTGAACGGCTCTTATGAAGTTGCATAAGGTTATACACATGCAAAACGGCACAGCAAGATTGCACCTATTTTACACGATTTGCAAATAGGTGTTTGTTGCCATAGGTTTTGTGCAGTTGCGATGTACTTGCATAGTTTTAGAATATTCAGGGCTGATGCTTCTGCCCCCATGCAAACAGGAAGTCCCCATCGGAGAGGGCGGAAGCAGGAAGAGCACCGCAGTGCCAGAGGTTTTTAAGCGATGCAATGCTGTTTCAAGACATTGCTGCTGCTGCTGGTTCTAGAGAGGGGCGACAGAGGAGGTTGGGAGCAGAAAAGCACCTGAAAAGAGGTTTGTCTAGGGCACCTCATAGCCTTGCACTGGCCCTGAGAATATGTGCTTAGACACTTAGCACTTCATTTTATAGCAGGGCTCCTGTGTCTGAAGTCCAAAAAGGCACTTGTTTTAAGCCTATTTTATAAATGCAACACAGGTGTCTATGGAATCACTTAGCGGGTGAATTAGTATGCTGTTAATGCATTGGTGGTTACTGCACTGGCTTAACAGTATGCTTATGCAATAAAAGCTCAACAACACCACCACTAATAGAGCCTTCTCCTATTATGCACCATTCATTTGGAACTCCCTCACCTCAGAAATCTACGCCCTCACAGACCTAGGCAAATTCCGGCATAAGCTAAAAACCTCCCTCTTTTAGGAACATTTTGGCACAGACTCTTAGCTACCCTCCCAGCATATCATCTAATGGATCTCCCGCACCAATGCAGTCTTATCTAAACAGTTCTTTTGCACCCAGTTATCTATTGTTTCCTATGTTTGATGTAACATTACTTGTTCTTTTATTCCATGTAAACTGCTGTGACTGGTAGATACAGCACTATAAAAAAGGTTGCTAAATAAATAACATCCACGTCCGGCCTGTGGACACATCTAAATTGAAATTGGGCCCCATTTGAATCTAATTCCGCATCTGGGGGTCTAGACATGCCTGCAAGTCCGGAATCAGGGAGATAGATGTCCAGTATGGCACAGGCAAAGCACTATACAGCCTGCCCATGCACGCATCCAGTGTGTGGCCCGCGCTTCGGTGCAGGCATGGGTCATGCGATATAATGGAGGAACACATCCCCGTAATTTTATGGAACATGGGTAAACATGTTGGACATCCCTGCACCCAACAAATTCTGAAAACTTTTACGTTTCGGTTCCTGCCCATCTCCGGGATGTAGCCACGGACACCACGCCTCCTCATTAAAACATGCATCTCCTAAGCTGCTCTTCACACTGACAGTAGTGTGCTGATGCAAACTAGACATAAATACCAATGAGAAATGACTGCTGCTGCAACCTAGACCATATACCAGCCCTCTGCATGCCCTGAAAAGTGCTAGGTAATCCCAGCGTTCCCTAATAAGGTATAAGAGAATGCAAATATGAACATACCTTGCATCAAATTGTACTTGGCATTATAAAATGGCCCCAGTGACCCTGCCTTGGTCATCTCTACAAACACACTTTAAACTGCTAAGGATGGACCCTTATTACCAAGTACACAAAACCCGAAACAAACATTGCAGTTCACCAAAAGATGCATAAAATCGCTGAGCAACAAATGTATGCCCTTTTCGTGCCTTTGACCTATATGTGCACTCATTCTGTTGCTCCGCATTACTGTTCCTCTCTTATCTCTCCCTACACCCCTCCTCGGGAACTCCGCTCTTCTGGCAGATCACTTCTATCTGTGCTCTTCTCTTCTACTGCCAACTCCAGACTTCGCTTCTTTTACCGTGCTGCTCCCAATACCTGGCATAAACTACCTAAGTCTGTACATCAGACTTCTCTGGCCTTTCGCAAATCCAGGCTGAGCACTCACCTTTTTGTTGCTGCTTTTGGATCTGCCTAATCTCCCTTGTGTTCCTTACCATTCCCCCTAAATGTATGCTTTCCACTGCTGCTGTGTTGTTTGCTTGACTAGATTTGTAAGCTCTGCTGAGGAGGGACCATCTTTTACGCGTATCTGTGCAGCGCTGCGTACACCTTGTAGCGCTATAAAAATGATCAGTAGTAATAGTAGTAGTAGGGCCTTCTGGCTATGGCATCTGAGGCCCACCTATCTGGGTACTGGCATATCTCACAGCAGCTACACCTGTCCCATCATGTTGGTCTGTATACATCTGCTATCTGTGGGGCAACCCTGTCTGCCTTCCCACAGTCTGCTTTGCGGCACTGCTCCCCTGGTCAGGCCTGTGTGGGCATGGGAGAGGAGATCCCTGTACCATCACACCAAGTAGCCAGATATATCACTACTCTCGCAGGCAGCTCTCATAGATCCTGGACTGGGTAGAGAAGTAGGTTGCAAAGAACAATCTGGGGAATGTTGGCCCAAGTCATGTCTCTCAGTGCCTAACATAGCTGATGTATGGTTTATTTAACTGTATTTATATCCCGCTTTTCACCGGGTCAAAGCGGTTTAACAACAAAGGGGGGGGGACAGTAATCAATTCTAGGGTGGAGGGGCTGTCACCGGGGAGGCCAATATTAATGATCTGAATATTACACTAAACCAGTCACTTCTTGGCCCCTTTACAGGACTCTATAAATCCACTCTAGCAATAACAAAACTACACTGTATAGTCAAATGTTGTAACGCACCAAGGAATAAATTAATTTGTGTCGAACTTTGTCACATTCAAGACCACTATATTCAGTAGGTCCTAATCACACAGTCCATTTTCCTTTTTTTAAATTATTTTTATACTTTAGCAGTTAAAAAAATAGGTCATTATTTGGGCCACAACTGCGTGGTACTCATTACTTATGAAAGTCCATTACAATTTATAGCTTAGCTATTATTGCTTTTCTTTTCCAATGATTTCACAACTTCATTTAGCTTCCAATTAAACTTATCTGTGTTCTGCTACATCTACTGTATATCAACCATGGCTACTGCGTTTCGAAGATACAATTTTCTTCTGCATCATGGTAACTATAGCTTTAATATCCACTTATCTGATTTTAAAGGAAGTCCTTAATTATTTAGAAGAATTCACCAACTCATTTCACTCACAAACAGCTTTCCCGATGGTCGACGTACTGCTATCATGGTGAGTACTCTCAGCTTCACTTTCAAAATGGCCTCAGCGTCTTTTCATTCATTCATTCAATACATATAGGCCCTCCCACTTCCTTTAACCAATCAAATGAAGGTATACCAATCCACTTGCTGATTCAACCCTATCATACTGCCAACAATATATGATCTTATTAGAGTACTCTCTGAAAAATAATCCAGAACGAATTTGAATAGGTTCCCTATAGCTAAATGTCAAAACATATCCCTGCTAATAATAAGGGACCCTCAGAATAAGAGCATTCAGCAGTATAAACAGCACTAACACATGCTCAATAGCAACATCATTGATCTCAAAAAATGTGCATTATGGGCATGCATTAGTGCTGTTTTCATTGTTGAATGCTCTTATTCTGGGGGTTCCTTATTATTGGCAGGGATATGTTTTGATATTTAGCTACAGAGAACCTTCTCTTATTTTGTCTGCCTGATCACACTTGCACCTGGTGACACTGCGGTCATCCATACAATCTAGGTACTGGCCAAGCTTTCATGTCTGCCCTGAATTGCAGATGAACACACCAGATCCTCCCATGCCCCCCTCAAACCACACACACACACTCTCACTTTCAGTCACATAAACACAATTCTGCCAAAAAGATGCCCTGAATGTATACATAACAGCTATGACATAACATAATAACATGGGGAGCCAGGACTAAAAATATGATCTCCGTTTCTCACCCAAACAAGAATCTTTTCCCTACTCATGCCCATCCTATCCCTACATCAGCAGTCCCATTTTGCAGAACATGAAAATTGTTAGGGTCCCCTAGATTGGCTCCTTTAGCACAAATGGTGCATTTCAGCATAGCCATAATACACACTATTGCTCTTCTTAATATTTCTTTAAGGGTGTTTCTTAATGTTTCCATATCTTACAATATTCTCTCACATCTCATTTTTGTTCCTTAAAACTGCATCTTGTGTTTTTCCAGACTGCAGTCACACCAGTTCAAAACATAATTGTCACAACCATTCTTAACTCTGGAACGCATTGCAGAGAAGAGCAGATTATACCACATTTCCACAGGAATAACATGGACTCTGCGGGAAGTACTGAAAATGTACACAGGCCTTTCCTGAATACGCTTTATACGTCTCCGCAACTGGCCACGCCCCCATTCCACCCCTTCTGGGCATGTTCTGAGATCTCCATGCTAGTGCCGTGGGCGTGCATGACAGCAGTGTTTCAGAATATGGTCAGGGACGCTTTCAGCACATAAACATCCCCGCCGCACGTACCCTAAATGCATAACATAGTATAGTGTGGGAAATGGGCAGGAACTACACTTTTCCTTTAGGGCATGGTAACTTAACTGCAGCAGATATATTTATTTATAAAACATTTATATACTGCCTCCATAAATAAACATTTTCAAAGTGGTTCACAAGATAAAATAGGTGGCATTATCTGTCATGCTTTTCTTCTGTGTTAGCTGTATAGGAAGATAAGAGGCATGCTCCTACAGTTAATGCAGAGGGGCTTTGCAGTTACTGTATTAATTTTTTCAACTAATGCATGGCAACCAAGAATTTTTACCACATTTTAGTAAAAACATCCCTATGTGCCTTTATAAAATAGTGTCCCAGGATCCAGCCTCAATGGCATACAGATTTTTACTATATCTTATATACATTTTTATAGAAGATATTTTCTATTTTTTCTAATCAACTCCTCTCCTAAAGAAATAAACTTATCCTTGACTAATAGGCAGAGGTTATCAACAAACCTTCTCTTAACTAAACAGCACGTTCACTCAGTCAGGTTTTTTTATATAGCCAATTACTTCAGTGATGCCACCTGTTATGTCTTATGGGCTCTGCGTCTGCACGGAGCACCAGACAAACACAGAAGATAACACGTTCAAGAAGACAACAGTCCCTTCTGTTATTTTTCAGGAACTCTTTCTGGAATGGAATTTAAGCACTGTAACAGCTTGAGTCAGTTTTCTTTACCACACTTCCTCTAGAGAGAATCCTGGTCACTGAGTATCTTGTTGTTCACAGATCCCTGTTGTCAAACACCACAGTGTGTTTTCAGATGTATCTTCCCACTTGCCACTCCTTGAATTGCACCTCCAACTGTGGCTTTTATGAATGGGTCATCCTGGCCAAAAGCACTGTAAATAGGATCAGGCTCTGTTCTGTTATATATCTCATTTAGATTTTTGTAAACCGCTCTGATGCCTTGCTGCCTAGGGCGGTATATCAAATGACAATAAAGATAAAGATTCTGGATCTACTCATCCCTCTTCAGCTCAACCATGTTCATTATAGTGAAGTTAACATAAGGGTATTAGACACACCATGTCTCCAAGGTAAGATGTCAGATGGATCCTTCAGCCCTACTCCATTTGGTGGGCTTCTCATCTTCACAATGCCTTGGTGAAATCCAGGGATCTCAGAGTAACTCAGGTGGCACAGGCACTGTAGCTAAATACAGATCCTCAGGGTTGAGTGACTCATTATATCACTTCGTCCCTTTCCAATGTTTCTTTCACCAAGAGTTCCATTGCTCCTCACCAACATAATCTCAATCTCTCAGCTGGAGATGAAATTGCCAAGGGATCCTCAATGAAGGATCTGCCAGCAAGGAGCCCAAGGCTAAGCAAAGTCCAGCATATTATTCAACACCAGTAATCCTGTGATGAGATCTCTTTGCTCCTGCTTGATGCTTCCACTTGTAATGGATACCAATTCAGAGGTGGCAGTACTGCTGTTTTCCCAGACCTCGACCCAGTCATATCAGGATGGCTGTGAAGCATGGAGATCATTTTGCAAAAACCCATATGGCTTCATTCCTTCTAATGTTTCCTTGTAGATCTGCTATGATGCAGCACTCTCTCAGTAGGTCTTGGGAGCTGTGTTCCCTACCCCTTTGGCCAAATGGGAGGTCTCAATGAAAGTTGGGATTCCCTGCTGTGGACAGGCAGATGGGCCTTGACAATTTCTCTTGACTCAGTCACTGCCATGGATCCCTTAATCCCAGACAGATCAAGAGACTGTTCTGATTTACATGCCTTTCTTGTTGAATGGACTCCTAATGCTTTGGGGACTGCATTAAGAAGTGGTGCGGTTTTTCCATAGAGCTCCATACCAAACAAACTTTGGGCCAATGAGAAAACAGGAAGGAAGATCATCGGCAGAGTTAAGAGCAGACTGGCTATAGCCAGGCCCCCATGGAAAAGTGATGGCTTTTCTGCAAGATGCCTGCCTTTCAACCCCAAAATTACCGGTTTGAGGTCAGTCTGAGATGAAACTAGAGGGAACAATGAAATTTGGATTTTTCCATTTCCTATTCAGATTAAAAATTATATGAAAGGAAATGCACATCCGTACTGCTAAGGTGACTCATCAAATGCATTTTTTTCTACCCAGGCAAGTTCGCAAACTTTTTTCTCCTTAGTGAATATTGGGGCTCACCTGTTGAGGATAATTTTATAAGGATCGCCATGGGTAAAGAGTCTACATAGGCGCTAGTTTAGAAAGATAAGTAGGCAGCTCTTTGTCTTTATAAAATACTAATGTATGTGACAGAGAATGCACCTTGAATATAGACAGGGGTGGGGATATTTAGTGACAGCGGCTAGCTATCGCCAGCCGGGTCATATCCGGACCCAGCATTGAATATCTGGGTTGCTTAGATTGCCAGGAATCTAAACGGGCAGCAGCAATTTTCAGTCACTGCCTGGTTAGCTTTTGCATCGAAAGTTGGGCCAGCCTTTGCTGCACCTTACTTTTACTGCTTTGCCATAACTTGGCAGTGGCTCAATATCTCCACTGCCCAGTTATGGCCGTGTGACGCTTCCTAACCAGTTAGCATCAGGGCATGCAGTGACGGCATCTGTGGATATTCAGCGGCACTAACCATGTTAATGCTGCTGAATATCCAAGAGAAGGGGATTAACACCATGTTGTCGGTGTCAGCTCATGGTGACCCTCTGGATAGTTGTCCTAAATTGTGTTTGATCTTCATTCAGGCGGCTCATTGTTGACAGACTGGCACCCATAGCTGCTATTATTGTATTGATCCATCTCATTGCTGGCCTTCCTCTTTTTCGTTGACCTTCTACCTTGCCAAGCATGATGTCTTTCTCTAATGATCTCTCTCTTTGCATGATGTATCCAAAGAATGAAAGTCAAAGTCTTGTCATCTGAGCTTCTAAAGAAAGCTTAGGTTTGATCTCCTCTAGTACTGACTGGTTTGTTATTCGGGCAGTCCATGGTATACACAGTATTCATCGCCAGCACCATAATTCAAAGGCATCAATTTTCTTCCTGTCTATCTTTTTCACTGTACAACTTTCACATTCATATGATGTTATTGAAAATGTCATGGCTTGAATAAGTCAAATCTTTGTATGAAGAGAGTCATCTCTGCTCTTGAGAATCTTGTCTAGGTTCTTCATAGCCATTCTGCCAAGAGCAATGCGTCGTCGGATTTCCTGACTGCTTGTTGCTTCTTTATTGATAGTTGATCCAAGTAGGTTAAAGTGGTCAAATATTTCAATTTCTTCTCCATCAATGATGAACTTATTCATTTTGCCAGTTGTCAGGATCTTTGTCTTCTTAACATTAAGGTGCAGGCCTATTTTAAGACTATATTCCTTGACCTTGAGAAGCAAATGTTTCAAATCATCTTCACTTTCAGCCAGTAATGTGGTATCATCAGCATAGTGAAGGTTGTTGATGAGTCTTCCACCAATCTTAACACCTCTGTTGTCTTCACACAGTCCTGCTTCTCTGATGATTTGTTCTGCATATAAATTAAAGAGGTAGGGGGGAAAGTATGCAGCCCTGTCGTACACCTTTGCTGATTTTAAACCATTCTGTTTCTCCTAGTTCCATTCGAACTGTTGCTTCTTGATCAGTGTAAAGGTTGTGTTCTGGTACACCTATGCTTATCAATGTGGCCCAGAGTCTCTCATGGTTTACACAGTCAAAAGCCTTGCTGTAGTCAATAAACACATATAGATAGTCAATAAACACATATAAATACCTCCGTGGCATAAATGTTCAGGGAGAGAGCCTCTTTCAATTGAAAGCAAGTTCTGCTATGAGGGGACATGGGATGAGGGTGAAGGGAGATAGATTCAGGAGTGATATGCGGAAATGTTTCTTTACAGAAAGAGTAGTGGATCCATGGAATAGTCTCCCAGTGGAGGTGGTAGAGATGAGGACAGTAACTAAATTCAAAAAAGCATGGGACCAACACAGAGGATCTCTAAAGGTAAAAAGTGGACTGTTGTAGTTGTTATGGAAGGACAGACTAGATAGGCCATGTGGTCTTTTTCTGTCATCATGTTTCTATGTTTCTAGATATTCTTTTGGCATTTTTTTATCTTTTCAAGGATCCATCTCACATCCGCGATAATGTCTCTCGTTCCTCTCCCTTTCATGAACCCTGCTTGCACTTCAGGCAGTTCTCGTTCCAGGTATGGTTGTAGTCTCTGCTGAATGATATTTAGAATCTTGATGGCATGTGGGATCAGAGTGATTGTGCGATAATTTCCACCATCAGTCAGGTCACCTTTCTTCGGTATAAACACAGATCTTTTCCAGTCAGTTGGCTATGAATTTGTCTTCCAAATTTCCTGCAGAGTCTTGAATGTAGCAACAGTATAGTAACAGCTTTATCTGATTGCTGTAATAAATCAGTGGGAATGCCATCAATGACCGGTGCTTTGTTCTTTGATAAGACTTTCAATGCTACTTCAACTTCTTCTTTCATAACCAATGGTTCCTGATCATAAGGTATAGGCTGAAACGGCTGTTGGTCCACTTGATCTTTATGATCTAATGACTCTGTATATTCTTTCCACCTTTTCTTGATCTTCTCAGCATCATTCAACATAGATCCTTGAGCATCTTGTAACATTCCAATTTGAGGCTGGAATTTTTTCTTTAACTCTCATAGCTTTAGAAAAGCTGATCTTGTTCTTCCTTTAATAGCTTCTGATTCTATTTCCTTGCATGTGTCATTGTAGTACTTCTCCTTGTCTTGTCTTGCTGCACGTTGGAAATCTCTGAGTTCTGTGATTGCCTCTCTTTCTCATCTGGCTTTAGCTTCTCTACATTTCTGGACAATTTTCAGAGTTTCTTCAGTCATCCATTTTGGCTGTTTTTGCTTTTTCACCTTATGTAGAGACTTATCACTTTCTTCTAATATAACCTTCTTGATATCATCCCATAACTCTTCTGGATCGCTGTCATTTGTATCTAAAGCAGCAAATCAATTTCTCAGACAGTCTTTATATTCCAGTGGTATATTCTCAAGGTCATATTTTGCTACATTCATGAATGGCTTGCTCTTTTTCAACTTTAGCTTCAATTTGCATACCAGTAGTTGGTGATCTGTACCACAGTCAGCTCCAGGTTTTGTTTTTGTTGATGTTATCAAGCTTTTCCATCGTTGTCTTCCACAGATGTAGTCAATTTGATTTCTGTACAATCCATTGGGTGAAGTCCACATATACAGTCGGCGCTTGTGCTGCTGGAAGAAGGTGTTTGAGATGAATAGATCATTGGTCTTGCAGAATTCTATCAGTCTTTCTCCAGCTTCGTTTCTGTTGCTAAGTCCATATTTTCCAACCACTTTGCCTTCTTCTTTCTTGCCAACGTTTGCATTCCAATCACCCATGACTATCAGGATATCCTGTTTGCATGTTCTGTCAATTTCAGCTTGTTCATGGAACTCTTCAACGTCTTCCTCTTCTGCAGCTGTTGTTGGGGCATATACCTGAATTATAGTTGTGTTGATGGGCTTTCCTCATAGACAAATAGAAATTAAGCATTCACTGACTGCATTGTATTTCATTACAGTTCTTGCAAGTTTCTTCTTAACTATAAATGCAACACTGTTTCTTCTTTATCTTTCATTTTCAGCATAGTAAACCATATAATCATCAGATGCAAAGTGCCCAAAGCCAGTCCATTTCAGTTTACTGACACCTAACAGATTGAGTTGTACACATTCCATTTCTTTCTTGACCACCTCCAACTTCCCTAGATTCATGCTTCGTACGTTCCATATCCCAATATATAAGATATCTTTGCAACCTCTGACTCTCTTTTCATGCACAGTTACATCAGCAGATCCAACCACATCATAAATGCTGGCTTTACTCTGAGAAGTCTTCAGTTCATCCCCAGTAGTCATTTGAGTGCCTTCCAACCTGGGGTCTCATCTTCCAGCACTATAGTGCAGTTTGTTTTGTGACTATCCATTGGGTTTTTGAGGCAAGATACAGAAGTAGATTTGCCAAGCCTTTCTTATGCGCAGTTAATTCCAGTGTTGTTGCATTTGTCACAGAAATATGATCCTCCGCTTACAACACTGTCCCATTCTGCTGCTACCCAGATGGGTGGTTTGTCTTAGTCTGGCATCTCAGCTGAGACCTGTCTATCTTGGGAGACTCTGCCAGTATGTAAGCTACTGATAGCTTAGCTCACAGCATCACTGATGCACACAAGCCCTCACAGCACGACAAGCTGCAAACCAAGTGAGGGAACACATGTTAATCCCTTTAAATATCTACCCCCCCCCCCCCCCCGCAAATCACTTACTTCTGCTAGCGATCAGGCAAAATTCTTCATGTGTACTTTATGGCATACATAAGGTATTTTATCACCTAAATGCATGCTTACATGTGAACTTTGCCTATCTTCTGCCCAGATTATGCCCTGGCTATGCCTACCAGTAAAGTACACACCTTTCAGCCAAAGTGTGTATGTACATTTACGTTGATTGGTATTTCATAAGAGGCCATTTACACATGTATGCGGTCACATATATGCGGGAATGACTTTATAAAATTATCTCCTTAATGCTCAATATATTTATTCCGTCTACATTATTAATTTTCTTAGAATACCATTCCAAAACTTTCAAATCTTTAAATATAAATACATGTATAAGGGAATCCATTATTCTTGTCACATTTAATATGGATATCAGAGAGGAGAAATGTCATATGGTATGCTCTAATTCCTTTTATAGTTTTTGATGTCATGAATGCCCTCTAAATTTCTCTTTTCCTCTCCCTCTTTACTAAGAGAGATGCAGAGGAAGTGGATAAGGAGAGAGAAGGAACAAAAAAGAGGAAGGGAACAGAGAGAGAAAGAGGATAATGATTTGGAGGGGCGAGATAGGCAGAGAGAGTACTTAAAAATGGATGGTGAGAAAAGTCAAAGGGAGCAAGGAGAGAGAAGACAGAAATAGGCGCAATACGGGGAATGAAATTAAAAGGGAGAGAGAATGAGGTGGTAAAAGGAAGCAGAAAGGGAGAAAAGGAAAGCAGTGATGAGAGAGAATGGAAGCTGGAGAGAGAGGCAGAAGGAAGAGAGAGAAAGGGTAGGAAGTAGAGAGTGAGGGAGAATTGGACGGGGGAGGGATGTGTGTAGAGGAAGTGCAGGTGATAATGTTCATTTGTTTTGGCTTATGGAACCAAGCCAGACTTCTCCTTTCAGATCTGCCCCAGCTTGCCTATTATATTTTTTGGTGTGCTGACCAGTATTACTACTCACCCATTCATTCTAGATAACTATGTCTTGCCTTTTGATTCTAGTCTCATTTTCCTCAGATTCTTTTTGTACAATGTTTTAGTATTATTTTCACACCCCTGCTGAAAGGTCCATGACATAAAAGTGATAAAAGTGTATTAATCAAAATAGCTGTATTTCTTAGAACATGTGTAATGTTGGTGTTTAGAATTTATTTACTTTTTAATGAAAATGGATGGGGTGGGGGACGGCAAAGTTTTTGGATATCAGAAAAGAAAAGAAATTCATTTATTTGGTTCCAATGGTTATTTTGTCTGTCCTTTTATCAGTTTTTAAATAAGCATGGACAAGACTAAATGGTACTTTGCAGGGTTTGAGAGGGCATTGTGCTCTTCTAGTTTCAGTAATTAGCTCAATGTGCTAATGAGGTTCTACTGGGAGAACACTGACGGGATTAATTAATGGATGAATTTCACTTTAATAAATGTATGAGCAATTTTCTAAATGCAGATGCACAGTCCATTCTAATGGGAGCTCTAGCTAGAGCCACTTAATATATAAGTGCCTGAGAAAAGTGGTTAATTAGTGAATACTTCATGATACTGATTAGGAGAGAAATAGTGGTAATATTTGATCCACATTCTAACATTCATTTCTTAACTATATGAAAAAAAAATCAAATAGTTTTTCTTCTCCCAGACAAATATTTTAAATAAACTGCTTTGTTCTACAATAAGAGCATAAATGTATAGATATAAAGGGTCATTTTGAGAGGTTTAGTCATGATTTGGACGTCTGAAGATGTGTACGTGGACATCAAAATCACAGACACGTCTCCGTAGCCATTACACAAATGACATTCACCCTATATCTCCAGTGTAGGGATGTCCAAGTAGGCACGGGGGTGTGGCAGAGATATGTCTGGGAAGTGGCAATGTACTTACATACCTGTTCGATCTCAGAAATGTCGGAGATGTCTGCAGGCACGTCAACATTTATACCTGCTCCAGGCACAAATATGCATCAGGAAAGTGCTTGTTTTCACCTTAAAATATCCAGAGAGTGTAGAGAAGAAGGAGAATTAAGTGACTTGTCTTAGATCATAAAGGCCCACACTGGGATTTAAACCCTGACTACTCTGCTCTTAAGCCACTACTCAAATCATTATGCTATTAGACATCTTGATTCTGAAATCCTGGGATCTTCTATATAGATGTTTGATTCACGTGCATATCGGACATGTCCACTTTTCTGAAATCGTGCCTGAACTTGCATGTGCCTGATTTTTTTTCAGACGTTCTGGCTTTGACGTCTCAGATTGCACTTAGACATCCCATTGTGAAATGTGCCTCCCTGTCTACCATATCATTTCACCTTGTTTTGCAGAACCTTATCTATAAGGAAATTTCTCTCCTTTAATGCACTCCATACACTTATACTGACTTTAGTAATCTCCAGATTTGATTACTGCAATGGCCTACTAAATGATACTTCATACACTAACCTTACAAAACTTCAATGTGTCCAAAATGCTGCTGTTAAATGTTTGCATAAGGCAAATAATTTTTAGCATGTTACCCTGCTTCTAATGAAGGTCCAGTGGCTCCCCATTGCCTTTTGTATTAATTCAAGATCCTCATTTTAGCCCATAAAACATTTTATTCTGGTACTCCATCTTATCTATTCACACATCTTACTCCTTATGTTCCAAATTTATTTATTTATTCATTTGTGGGGGGGGGGGGGGTTTATACCGCTATTTCGGGTAATCATAGCGGTTTACAATTGGAACAACAAATACATTGAACATTTAACAGTGTAACTGGTGCAGAAATAAAAAAGTTACATCATTTAAGAGAGATAACTTATTTACAGTTCTAATGACAGGAGATGTTATTAATAATTCAGGGGAGGTTCAGGGGGCATGAGAGAGAGAAGTAACTATTTAAAAAGGTTCGTTAGTTTAGATGCAGGAGAGGAGTGGTTATCTATGTGGGATCTGTGTCAGATGAGGGTATGTTGGGACCAAAATGGTCAATGAAGAGGTGAGTTTTGAGGTGGGAGCGAAAAGATGATAGGTCTGTAATGCTCTGAAGGCTAGCTGGTAATGAGTTCCAGAGCATTGGGGAAATATATTCAAATGCTCTGTTGCTAGTGCATTGTTTGGTTTTATGGAATTCTGATGGGGTAACAAGTGTGTTGTTCAATTGACCTCTTCTTTGCTGGTCATTGGGTACAGCTTTGATTAAATGGAAGAGGGTTGGAGGAACTATTTTTCTGATGATTTTGAAGGTAGTCATCAGTAAATTGTATTTTATATGGTTTTGGATGGGTAACCAATGTAAGTGGTATAAGATCGGTGTTATATGGTCAGTACAGCGTAGGTTGTGAATGATTCGTGCAGCTGTATGTTCTGCCATCATGAGCGGGTGAAGAGATATTTTTGGTAGATCATGTAGAAGACGATTATAATAGTCTATATGCGGGGTTATCATTGCTTGCATTATAGTTCTAAAGTCTGAGAGCTGTAGTAGGGGTTTTATGTGTTGCAGGAGTCAGATCTTGTTGAATATTGTTTTAGTTGTGTTGAATTGAATCTTGCGATCACTAACAGGCCGATACAGACACGCTAGCGCACCCTTTTGCGCGCAGGCAGGGCCTGCCCAAGGGTGTCTCAGGCGGTGGAGGAGGCAGTGGCAGTATTTCCAAAAATGGTGGCTTATTGCTGCCCATGTGTGCTGCTGCCGCCACCTAGCTCACCTAGTGGGTGGTGCAGCTCTGCGTGCAGGTAGCATGATATTTATTTATTTAACAGTTTTTATATACCGCTTTTCTTCAGTCAAAGTGGTTTACATAGAAGAGTATTGATATAATTCTAGCAAATTGTTTACATAGAACATTGTATACAGCATACCACTGGTACATTGATCAGGTGGTGCAGTTGCTTCTCACCTCACACTATCATCGGCCTTAATTATATACTTAAATATAGGGCACAGACAGGACTTGCGTCCTAGATATAGGATTCCCACACATCAGTTCTCTCCGTATTTAACATTCAGCCCAATCTCTCTTCAGTTAATGCAGATTCTGGCTAATTAAAATTCCTCCTACTGACTAGCTGTTACATGGTACCTACAATGTATCTGTGGTGTATCCTCTACTGCTTGCTTGTACTTTATCTCATCCCACATATCCATACTTATCCATACATATCCATCCAATACCAAATCATCCCTATACTGCTATACAGACTCTTCTTAATGCGCCTTCCGTTGGAAACAAACGTAATATTAACAGACTCATTCAAATCACCATCTAGGACAGAGTCCCTAAACAGCACCTCTCAGCAAACTCTAACTCATCTCCACTCAATTGCTACATGATAAATGCAAAATTAATAAGGAATAGATTACCTGTATTCCTTGATCTCATCAATGACAACAATCCTGACATCATATTTAATACAGAGACCTGGCACTCGGACACTGACACTGTCCTACTCAATAAACTTAAAGCATCAGGATATAACATCTTTCATTGCCCAAGAGACAACAAGCGTGGTGGAGGTGTCCTCATTTTAATAAAAAATGAGCTAAGAACTTCCCTCCTCCTAACTAAAAACATAGAAAGCATGGATATGTTGATAATTGAAAATAAGAACCTAGCATTTTGCCTATTATATAGACCTCCAAATGACTCAAATAGTCTCTCCGCCATTGTTGAAACGGTTTGCACCACCTCAGAAAAGAAACCACTAATCCTTCTGGGTGACTTTAACCTAACATTTATTTATTTATTTTATTTATTTGAACTCATTTCTATACCGCTCCTTCCAGTGATCAGCAGCGGTTCACATTGAACATTTAACTCTGCAAAGTTAGCAGTTTACATAAAACAAAAATTAGCAGTTTACATAAAACAGTAGTGGGGAGCATTGAACATGTAAAAAAGGTAACATTAACTTCGTAACTCAAACTATTTACATAATAAGGGAACACATATGGTGATACATATGGTTAAAAACTATATACAATGTATTTGAATTGATACAGTATATGAATTGCATACATGTAGGGTTTACAGTTAGTTCAGTGGTAGTTTGTAATTTTATATGATAATGGATGTGTTACACTTCATCAAATTTGTTTCGTGTGTAAATTTTGCTCTCTGTTATTTCGGACTGATTGTAGTATTTTTGAAAAAGGTGTGTTTTAAGGTTTTTCCGGAATGATAAGAGGTCTTTGTTAGCTCTTAGTGTGTCGGGTAGTTTGTTCCATTGTGTGGGCGCTAAGTATGTGAATGCTCTATTGCTGGTGTTCATTTTTACTTTGCAGATAGAAGGTGGTATTTGTAGTGTATTTAAATTGTGTGTCCGTCTTTTTCTGTCAGGAGGTTGAGTTTTAATAAGTGTGGCAAGGTAGGATGGGGCAATATTGTGTATTAATTTTAATGTTGTAATTATTATTTTGTATCTTATGCGCACTTGTATGGGTAGCCAGTGAAGTTCTCTTAGTATGGGTGTGATGTGATCCAAGAGTGGTACATTCATTAGGATTCGCGCTGTTACATTTTGGGCCAACTGGAGTATGTTGGTTGTTTTTTTAGGGAGACCTTGTAAGATGCCATTACAATAGTCCAAATGTGGAGTGATGAGAGCCTGTATTATTGATCTAAAGTCTGGAAGTTCTATAGTGGTGTGTAAAGGCTGTAAGGTTCTTAGTATGTAGAAGATCGTTCTATTTAATAGTCTCAGATGGGTTTCCATGTTAAGTGCTGTATCAAGGGTGACACCTAGGTATTTTAGCTCTTTTTTAATGTTGTAAGCTGTGTTATTTAGAGTGATTGTTGGAGGGTGTATAAATTCTGGGTTTTTAGATATAAACATTATCTCTGTTTTTTTATGATTGATATTCATGCTGTTACTTTGGAGCCATTGTTGTGCTTCTTTGAGACAAGTTTCAATGTGGCTGTAATCTGGGTTGCCTATATCGAGTTGGGTATACAGCATTATATCATCTGCATATAGATGATAGTCAATTTTGTGTTTTTGGAATATTGTGCAGATAGGCCTTAGATATAGGTTAAATAGCATGGCAGATAGTGCCGAGCCCTGAGGGATACCTTGTGTCTGTGGGAAGGTATTGGATAGATTTTGGTCAAAGTATACTTGTTGTAACCTATTAGATATGTAGGAAGAGAACCATTTTAAGGGAGTTCCCTTTATTCCTATTGATTCCAATCTTGTTAAAAGAGTCTTATGATTCACTGAATCAAAGGCTGCAGTTATGTCAATGAATATTAAGATGAACATTTTCTTGCAGTTTTCTAAGCCTCTATAAAGTTTATCGAATAGTACGAGTAGGAGTGTTTCTACTCCGTGTGATTGTCAAAAACCATATTGATGAGCATCAAGTGCGTTAGTGATATCTATATGATCTTGCAATTGGTATTGTACGGTTTTTTCAATGATTTTGGCTATAAAAGGTATACTTGATATTGGTCTGTAGGCAGAAGGGTCTGCTTTGTTTAGTGATTTGTTTTTTAGTATAGGGCGTATAAGGGATCGTTTTAATTCTGCTGGCATGGTTCCTTGTAGTAGTGATTGATTTACTATGTTTAGTATTATGGGTGCAATTTCTGTTTTTGTAGACTTGATCCAGGTAACTGGGCAGGGGTCTAGTGGGGAAGTCGTGGTGTTTATGTTTGTAATTGTGTTCAGTAATTGTCTACTATCTATTATGTGGAAGTCTTCCCATATTATGGAATTAATATTCTGTATTACCTTTTGAGTTGTGTTGATTTCAGTTTTGAGGGTGGTTACTTCTTCATTAGGGTTTAGTTTTTTAGCGTAGTGGTCTGCAAGTATTTGTGCATTTATCGGATATTTTGTATTGGCTTCACTTGGGGGTTTAGTAAGGTATTTTACAAGCTCAAATAATTCTCTTGGTCTATTTAATGCATTGTTTAGTTTTTTTGTGTGGTAATTCTTTTTTGCTGAGTTTATTATTTCTTTATAGGATTTGAGTAATGTCATGTATTGTTCTTTGATCTCTATTGATTTCTTGCATGTGTATTGTGTACATCTGTACACAATACACATGCAACCTCCTTTCATAATACTATGACGACATGGGCTATAAACAAATAATCAATGTACCTACACACAATAAAGGAAATACCCTAGACCTAGTATTCCTAGCAGAGCTAGTCCACCAACACTACTATAGCTCTACTCCACAAACCACGGCAATCCCATAGTCTGACCACCATAAACTTCACCATCCTGCCTCATCTTCCTCCCCACATACCACATGCTAAAGATACCCCAAGCAAATGATATAAGACATTCAACAAGGATGCCTTCCTGGATGATATCCTTCCCCATTTATATACTGATACGAATGATTTGACTGATCTACTCTCAAATTGGAATACCTCCATCTCTACAGCCTCCACTGTCATCACCCCACACAAAAAAAACAATACACAAAAAATCTCCTCAGAATGGTATACCCAGGACCTTAGTAACATCAAGAGATGTTTAAGGAAGACTGAACGTGCCTGGAGAATCTCAAAATCCACAGGACAAAGAACTCTATTTGAATACACACCAACATTACAAGCAATCTATAAATAATAATAAAAAGGAACACCACACTAAAATCCTTACAAATTCTCTCAGTCGTCCGCGAGAACATTTTTAAATCGTGAAAAGCTCGACTCAAACCCCCATCTCAGACATAAATAACACAAGCACCAACCCTCAAGCACTAGCAAATTTCTATCTGAATAAACTAAAATTGAAGTCCTCATCCACTAATATCCAATCACCACCCAACAACATCATAACAGATGATGCACAGTGGATCACATTCTACCCAGTCAGTAAAGAGCATATGAACAATATCATTTCCATGATAAATACAACCACCTCAAGCCTTGACTCTTGCCCAGTCACTTGGGTAAAAGCCTCCCATGCAGAACTCTCCCCCATCTTTCTTAAAATGGTCAATTTATCCTTAACAACAGGACACATGCCCAAACCCCTAAAACGAGCAATAATCCATCCAATTCTTAAGAACAAATCCATGGATAAAACAAGCCCTAATTCTTATAGGCCAATCTCTAGCATCCTGTTCCTAGAAAAAGTCATTGAAACATTTGTACAAATTCAACTCCAGGACTATATAGACCTAAACTCACCTCTTGAAGAACATCAATATGAGTTCCAACCAAATCATGGCATTGAAACACTGCTACTAGCCCTCTTAGACAAACTCATTAGAAGAATAAACAACTCAAAGCAGGCGTTCATCCTAATATTCTTAGATATAGCCTCAGCCTTTGACAACATACATCATGGTGTACTGCTAAATAGACTCTGGCAAATAGGCCTACATGGTACAATTATTCAATGGTTTCAGTCCTATCTGTCAAACCGCACCCAACAGGTTAAAATAGACCACTAAACGTCCAAACCATGTAGACAAGAACAAGGACTACCGCAGGGCTCATCCCTCTTTGCACTCCTATTTAATATTTATTTATAGCCCATCTGTAATATTTTCAAAAAACTCAAAGTAGATACCACATTTATGCGGACGACATAATGTATTTACCTGTTGACACTACAAACCCATCTCCCAATCAGATCACAACATTTTTCAGCGAAACCTCAGCATGGCTAAACTCTCACCACTTAAAGATTAACCTGGAGAAAACTGAAGTATTATATGTCATTAGGAACCACATCTTTGTTCCCCCCACCACATTACATCTAAAAGAGGCTGACCTCATAGTAAAAAATGAAGTCAAATACCTTGGGGTTATCCTCGACAAAACAATACGGGGTCTATTCTGTAATGCCTTTCCTGTCCCCACCAAGCCTCCCCGTACAAACAAGGAGTTTGTACGGGGAGGCTAGATGGGGGTGGGAAAGGGGCAGTGTGGAGGCAGAGTCAGGGCGGGCTGTGGGCAGTCCCCGGCCCCAGATGTACAGGGCTGATTCTGCTGTCGGCCCTGTACGTTCAGGGCCAGCAGATTGAACGGGGAATATATTCCACCTCTGAGGGGGAATAAGTTCCCCTAGATGGTGGGGGACAGCAGGCCTGGACAGCAGAAAAGGTAGGGGGGGGGGGTGCAGGAGATTCCCTGCAGCCCGACCCTGGCCATGGGTAGCCAGATCGGAGTTCGGGCTGTGGGGAATGAAAGAAGTGGTGGGCACCGTGGCTCCATTCAGGAACCTTGACTGAATTAGCCGGGCAGAGGCCTGTACATGCTGCATATGCCTTGTAGCGTTTACAAATGATTGATAGTAGTAGTAGTAGCAGGACTAACACTGCAGTGGCCAGACTATGCATGGTTGTGTAGTGTTTTTTTCTTGGGGGAGGGGGGAGGAAGAGCATCCTGGAGAGGATATAAAATAAAAATTCCCAGGTGCCAGATCCCAGCCCTGATTCTGACAGAGCTGAAAGTGCAGAGGAGCTGGAGAAATCAGCTGGGTTAAAAAAATGTACTCACTCAAAAAAACAGGTGCAAATAAAGTTTTCAAACAAAGAATGTGTGTACTTTTGTGGCACCAGGTTTTGTTTTTTTTTAAAGCAGAGACCTTGCCTTATATTTAAGTTGTTAAAACATCAGTGCTGGGTTTTTCTGTTTTCACCTAGCACTTTTGGGCTTCCAGCTCAATCTGAACTGTCTTTTTTTTGGATTATAGCGGCATGAACCTTCATTCACAACTACTTAGGGATGACTAGCGGACACGCAATGAAGTGACAATGTAACCCATTTTAAGAGTAATATGAAAAAAGATTTTTTCACTCAACGCACAATCAAACTCTGGAATTCGTTACCGGAGGATGTAGTAAAAGCTGTTAATGTAGCTGAGTTTAAAAAAGGTTTAGACAAGTTCCTGGATGAAAGGTCCATATACCATTATTAAAGAGAACCTGGGAAGTCGACTGCTTATCCCAGGACAAGCACTGTGGAAGCTGTGGACTTTGGGTACCTGCCAGGTGTTTGTGACCTGAATTGGTCACTGTTGGAAACAGGATACTGGGCTTTGATGGATCTTAGTCCGACCCAGTATGGCAGTTCTTATGTTCTTATGTAAGCTCAGACCGGTCATAATTTAAGTAGATAACAGTAATCTTGTGTAGGCACAAGATGATTCCAAGAGGTCCTTTTATCAGGAACAATTTATTAAATCCCTGTATAGATTGCACTTTTTTTTTCTGCTGAGTTTTGCTTTCAAAACATAGGGCCAGCTGGCTCACCAGATACTTCAGTACCTGTGGACTTGGCTCCAGCTTTGCAGATGGTGCATCGTTTTTGGTGGGAATTTCAAAATGAAATTACCTATGTGTTGTTAGCTGGCTCTGTCCTCTCTTGCCCCTTTGTCACCTGATAAAAAGGCCTGGCAATCTACTTCCGGTCACACTGCCAAGAAAACCCAGGAGCTTCTGGTTGCCAGGAGACAGCATTGACTCAAAGGCACACATTGCACTGCA
Source organism: Ichthyophis bannanicus (assembly GCA_033557465.1). Classification (NCBI taxonomy): domain Eukaryota; kingdom Metazoa; phylum Chordata; class Amphibia; order Gymnophiona; family Ichthyophiidae; genus Ichthyophis; species Ichthyophis bannanicus. The sequence continues at coordinate 260,725,072 of CM066035.1, forward strand.
ATAACCTGCCTAGTCACAGTTATTAATGTGGGAATAAGCGCACGCTGTCATGCCAGCATGGTAACAGTAACCATGGCCCAGTGCAAACCCCTTTTTATAGATGCCCTATTGAAAATAATGGAGCCTCCATTTATTTAATGGGCATTAAATCTCATTAAGGCATTTTAATGTGCTTTAAGATAGATTAGTAAATGAGGGCCTAAGCTTGTACATGAAGCAAAGGACTGTGAAGTGATTTACCCCAAATCATTATAAGTATCACTGGAAGAAGCAATATTTGAACCCTGCCTTCTCAGATGTTGAGCTTTCTACTATAACCACTAGGCTACTCCTCCATGTTAGATATTTTTAAGTGTCTGGAATTTTAAAAAATATATATATATAAATATAAAGATTTGAGACAACAAAATAAAGGTTGGGATAGTAGCTATGTAATACCTTTTTAATCTTGAATGGCCTGTACCAGTATCCATAACCCCTGCTGAAAGGGTAAGAGCTACAAAGAAAGGGGTTCAAGCCATACGAAAAATAAACCTGAACAAAGGTGTGAATTCAAGATATACTCTTTTGACAGTGCAGCATTAACTACTTTGGTTCATCTATTCATCACACACTTCCTAGATTATTGTAGTTCTTTATCTCTTGGTTTTCACCAGAAAGGTTTGTGGAAGCTGCAGCTAACTCATACCATCACTGCCTGTAGGTTAACTTGAACAAAATTATTCCATAGTATTTTGTCAATCCTAAAATAATTACATTGGTTGTCATTTGGATCTGGAATAGTTTTAAAATTGTAAACACTGATTTTCAAAGCTTTGCAAGGCTTGGGCCATTTGGAAACTTCAGCAGTGACATGCAGAACTCCCTAATTCTATCCCCGAGTCGGTTCTTCCATTTCCACAGTCAGCAGGGTCTAGGAAAGCTGGGGGAGGGGGAGAGTGTAGGAGTCATGACCATTGTTGAGAGAGAGAAGTGGGTAGCTGGATTTAAAGTCCATAATACAGGGTTGTGGAAGGAGTCCTGGTACATGGCTCCTGACCTCAGGGCTATTGCTGCAATGACCAGACTACAGCAAGTAGGGGGGAGGGAGGGTCTATTAAAACAAAGGGGAAAATCCTCAGATAACTGTGAATAAAGACTTGTGGTATCTGGATCCCAGACTGGATTATTTATGGTAGCTCATGCCTTTCCAATAGTAGATTAGGGCAAGTTACATTCATGTACAGTTGACATTTCTCTATCCCCAGAGTGCTTACAATCTAATTTTGGACCTGAGGCAATGGAGGGCTAAGTGATCTGCCCAAGCCTACAAGGAGTACCCAGTGGGATTTGAACACTGGTCCTTCTGGTCCCAAGCTGCTGTCCTAATCACTAGGCTACTCCTCTACTCCAAAAAAGGTTCTTGAACTTTCTGCATAGGCATATTATTACAAAATGGCCTCCACTAACATACGTGGTGACCTAGGGCCCGATATTGATCTGGGTGGTGCTATGCGCCACGTCGGCACCTAGCCCACCCCAATCCCGCTTAACCCAGATGTTCCATACCGGAGTCATATGCGGCCCCAACATAGAAACTCAAGGTATCACTGCACAATTTGGAGGCTGCAGGAGCTACCCATGTAGCACCGATTTTTCAGTGCTCCACGGTTAGCCCTGGTGCGTATCAAAAATCCACACTGCCCCAGAATGTCCCCGACATGCCCGATGCTAACCACATAGCAAAAGGGCGCATACGGGACAAACGAGGGAATTTTCGAAGGCATTACCCGTGTAGGCACCTTCGAAAATTCCCTGTTAAGGCATTTACAGGGTAACTAGTGCAGTTAGCCATGTAAATGCCTTCGAAAATCGGGCCTCTAGTGTTTTCTAAGTGTTTGCACTGTACACAACTCAAATGAAAGTGAAACTTAATTCTAAACAAGGACTGCATGCACCTTCACTAAACTAACAAGAAGCCTTTACATACTGTAGGGTTATGTGCATAGTGCAAGATTGTTAATGTCAAACAAACTTCTGACTGAGCTGGAAGAAAAATGAGAAAGGAGGAAATATTGTGTCAAAAATAAAGAATTGGGCCCTGAATATTTAAACTCAGGGTGAACAAAATGGCAGGAGCTATATATTTGTATCTGTTCTTTGACATAAGAGGGAGGAGTAGCTCAGTGGTTGGGACAGGTTACCTCAGGCCAGAAGGCCAGAGGTTCAATTCCCACCTGGGGACAAGCAACTTCAGGCCAGAGGGCCTGGGGAGGTCTCTAGTCCCATGGCCACTCCTTCTGGCCTTGGGCAAGCCACTTAACCCTCCATTGCCTCAGGTACACTTAGATTCTGAGCCCTTCAGGGACAAGGGAACAAAAAGTACCTGTTAATATACATGTAAACCACACTGATTCTAAAGAGCACAGTATATTAAATAAATAAGGAGAATGCAGAGGCTGACATGCTGAAAAAGGTTTCAGAACTGGGGTGATTCTCCTTAAGGAATGACAATTGAGGGGGATTTAATTACCCCATACAAATATATGAAAGAAAACTGGTACAAATGGCCATTTTTGCTGCCGGAATAGCATGCAAAACAGCAAATATTTCCTCAGGCTAAAGGGGTAAGATTGCAAATGTAGCAGCAAAGCGCAGACAAACCAATGATACCAGGAGTCTGTTCAGAAGGTCCAAATCATTTATTTGTGCACAAGTCTCGAACCAATCAATTTCAAAATGGCTGAGCAAAGTTTTCAAGCATTACAACAACTTTTATAGACTTCTGTTCCATTCTAGGTATAGAAAAACATTTCATTGGTCCTGGTAACCTCCCGTACCTCCCGTACCTCTTCTATTTGTCCCGGTACTGATAAGTTTATCCAGTTATGTCCCTCCAGTGGGCATGACACCTGCATACCCCCCTTCTAGTCCCAATTACAATGGTCAGTTCATCAACTTGTTACTTTCACACTCTCAAGGTTATAGAACCAATTTGTACGTGCAGAGGAGCTGGGCTCTGCAACTCATCTGTCAGCACTCCCAATTATTTCTTTGCAGATGTACTTTTTCTTATCAGTAACTTTTAAACATGTATTTTCTGTATTTTTCCATCTTTCAATACTGCAGTTCTGCTTACCTAAGCTAATTCAATACTTCTACTGAGTTCTATCTTACAATAGCAGCATATTGGGGGATGTGCAATCCTATATGCCTCTCCACAGGCCTCATTTACAGGTCAAGCTAGCCATGCTGGCCTGCTTATGTTCGGACACTGTGGGTCACAGGCCTGCACCTGCCACATTCCCCCCTTTGATTAATCTCACCCTATTATTTAATAAGGTGTGAGAATTAAATCACTTTCTGAAGAATCACATCCTGGCTAAAGGATTTCTACCAGGACTGGCTGTATATAAAGCCATAATTTTTGTTGCGGTCTTCCGCTCTACCGTACTATCAATAGTATTATGAATGGAACGCATACAACATGGGATTAAACATGGTAATAAGAAAATAACAGCAACAAGGATTAGTACCAATACGATGAAAGTCTTAAATCCTCCCACCCATGAAAAGAGGTTAGCAAACCAATTAGGAAATTTCAATGAGTGCCACGTCTGCACTGGCACATAAGCATGTCTTTGCATATCTTTAGCAATTTCTTCAACTACTTGACCTTTATCATCTATTTTCAAACAGCAATTGGTTAAATTCAGTTTACCACATACTCCTCCTTCAGCTGCTAACAAATAATCAAGTGCTAAGCGGTTCTGATATATCGCAGTGCGCATCTGTGTACTTTGTCTAGCTAAAAGCGTAAGAGCATGACTAGTTTCATTAGTTATTATTTCAACTACTGCTTGTAAGCGAATAATACGATTAATCATATAAATTGGGGTACGATAACCATACATACCATCATCATTCCAAGTGGCGGGTCCATAATATTCAATGATTCTTTCTGGTGGCCAATCATCACCTTGCCATTTCTCCCACTTGCCTATCTGTAAGGCCTCTCTCTTCTGTCTTAGTGCTCTTTTGTGTCGGTGGGTAGTGTATACTGGGTATCCTAATTGTTCTCCATGTTCAGTGTTTAAAAGAAAGAAAGAAGGTCTGATGGTTCCTAAGACACATGCTCCTCCCCAGTGTGGTGGGAGTTGTGCATATGCTCGGTTTCCACAGATCCAATATAGGCCAGGTGGGGCCTGCCAGGCTTGGACTTTAGCAAGGTTAGTCCATAGACCTGCAAGTTGAGGAAATCTGGCTAATGGGTTAGGAGGTTCAGGATGTCCAATTCCTGACCACCATGCTATCTTCTTGGTCGTGGCATTATAGTACTTCTGGCTAAGACAGACCAGCTGTCCTGCCTTTTGGGTGAACTGGGGTCCAGTTCTGGCATAGCAAAGACGTCCAACGATTGAGTGCGCTAACACCCATTCACTGGTAGTCTTGTGTAATTCAGTCTGATTGTAAATCATGGAATAATTCAATTCTTGGGCTTCCCATGGCCACTGATCTCCCATTTGGGTTCCGCCACAGAAATAACAATCTGTGATCTTAAGACTAGATACTACTGCTCCGGCTAATTCTAGAAATAAATTCTGTGAGGGGTGAGGGATCTCAAACTTATTTACATGCATGGCTTCATAAAAAGTATTATGAATATGATATTTAGATGACTTGTGGGCTTGGGTATTCAATCTGATATACACAATGGTCCCCTGGATCTATTGCTCCTCCAGCAATACGTAAACCAAACTTATATCCTTGTTTCCATGCATGGGGATTGTGTATACGTAAGTGTAAGGGGTTGCAAGCATCTTTCTGACATTTATCATTTGTGGTTGGCTTGGTTAAAGTAGCCATTCGTTTATCTATTTTCTCATCAGTTATACCAGTGTTCCAGGTAGCATAAAAAAACACATCCCCAATACGGGCAGTAGTAGTCTGCTGCTGGGGCAGTACTATAGCCTGGTTCCTTTTTACCTGTACACTTTCTCCATCCCGTGGCACCTTCTGGACACATATACTTATGGTCATTTCGATACGCTTTCTCCCATGTACCACAGGTGGAATAACTATCTCTATTAATAGCATTGCATGCATCAAAATTCAAAACAGCAGGTTTAGTAATGTCCTTAAGTGGTGGCGTTGCAGCTAATATAGGTCCATCTGCATCCTTCCATCTTATTTCCATCGTGTAATAGGATGGATTCTGATGCGGATTATAGCATGTTTTAATTTTTCCATGAGTGCAAACATTTAGTTCAGTGGTGTTATAGATACACCGAGTTACTGTCCCCTTGCAGGTATAGTAAGAATGATAAAGCAAAGTCTGAGTTACTTTCAGTCCAATTCTAGTAGAAGTAATGCAGGCAGTGCATGGAGGTAAAGCATGAGTCTGTTCAAAACCTCCAAAGAAGGCAACCAAAGCAAAGCAAAAGTAAAGATGCATGTCGATGTTGATTGGAGTTCTTCTGAATCCTCAGCTTGCTGATCTTGATCACAACGGTCTTTTATTCTTCGTCCCGTTTGCTAATGAAGCAATTTAACGGGTGCTGAGTGTTGATTGAAGATCCTCAGGTTGTCCAGTACACATTGACCAACTCATTAGCAATTTCAGTTGGCTTGTGGAGTCTGGCTTAATCAATGTAATCTCAAAGTAGTGTGTCAAATCACACACAAATTGGGTTCGTTGAAACAAAGCTGTTGCTGCATGGAAAACAGCAATCCTCTTCGAAAGACTTGGCTGCTGCAAAGCACTTGTGATGAAGTGTCTAAGCTGCTGGTTGCCGTCTCAAAGTAACTCGCAAGGGTGCATCAAGATGCTGTTCTGCTGTCCACTGCTCAGGTTCAGGATTGGCGGCGGGCTTGACTCTGCTGTGGTGGATCCAGGCGTCGATCTCGGCTACCTTTACTGCAGTTGGGGTAGACAGGATGACGGTGTACGGTCCCTTCCAATGGGGTTCCAACGGTGTCTTCTTCCAATCTTTGATCCACACCGAAGTACCAGGCTGGTAGGGATGCAAGGGTTCCGTCAAGTTGATAGGCAACTGGTCTTGGATCCACGTATGGAGAGTCTGCAGAACAAAACTAAGAGCTAGAAGTTCTTGTCTGGTTATTTCCGAACCAATTTGGGCTAGACTTCCTTTGATTCCCTGCACTATCGGTGGGGGTTTACCATACAAAACTTCAAAAGGGGAAAATCCTGTTGACTTTACAGGAGCTGAGCGTATTCTGAATAAAGCTATGGGGAGCACTTGGGGCCACTTCAATTGTGTCTCCTGACAAAGCTTAGACATTTGGGCTTTCAAGGTACGATTCATTCGCTCAACTTTCCCTGAACTCTGGGGTCTGTATGCAGTGTGGAGTTTCCATTGTATCTGCAAAGCTTTTGCTAACTGCTGAGTAACTTGGGAGACAAATGAGGGTCCATTGTCTGACCCTATTACTGCTGGAATTCCGAATCTGGGGACAATCTCTCTCATTAAGACTTTGGTAACTTCTCGGGCTTTCTCAGTTCTGGTTGGGAATGCTTCTACCCACCCAGAGAAAGTACAAACTAATACTAATAGGTAATGGTACCCATTGGCTTTTGGCATTTCGGTGAAATCAACTTGGAGGTTGTGCATGGGGGTCACACCTCTTGACTGAACTCGGGGTGCTGTAATAAGGCCTTGCTTGGCATTATTCTTGGCACAAGTTTGACATTGTCGTGCTACTGAGGCTGATATGGTTGTCATCAGAGGGATGTAGAAATGTGGTCTGAGTGCTTTTTCCATGGCACTTTTTCCATAGTGGGTAGCTTCGTGGAAAGCTTTGACAAAGGCTGGTCCTAACAGTTCAGGGATTACTATTCGTCCAGGAGGTTGACTGCCCTCTTCTGGAGGCAGCTCAATCCATCCATCTTTCAGTACTCCATTTTCTCTGTCACAATAGTAATCCAATTCTTTGGTGGTATATCGTGGGGTCCATAGATTCAAAGGTACTGGAAACAATGCTGCTTGCATTGGCATAGCTTGTGGGGCAATTTGTCCTGTCATAGCTGCTTGTCGTGCTGAGGCATCTGCAAATCTATTCCCTCGGGCAACTTCTCCTTTTCCTGCTTGATGTCCTCTGCAATGCATGACAGCTACACGTGTTGGGGCCCATACTGCATCAAGTAACATCAATATTTCGGGACCATATTTGACTGATTTTCCTCCGGATGTGATGAGTCCTCTTTCTTTATAGAGAGCTCCATGGGCATGCAGGGTAGTGAAGGCATATTTGGAATCTGTATATACATTCAGTATAAGTTTTTCTCCTAACAACAATGCTCTGGTAAGTGCTATCAATTCGGCTTTCTGGGCTGATGTGCCTGAGGCTAGGGCTGATGATTCAACTACTTCATGTTGAGTGACGACTGCATATCCGGCACAGCGTCGTCCATCAAGGATGAGACTGCTCCCATCAACATAATAGGTTTGGTCAGGATTGTCTATGGGCACATCTGTCAAGTCGGGTCGGCTGGAGAACACAGTCTCCATGACTTCGATACAGTCATGTTCTGGGAGTTCTTCACTGATGGGTATCAAGGTGGCTGGATTCAGGGCATGGCTCACTTCAAGTTGTATCTGTGGGTTTTCACATAACATGCTCTGGTACTTCAACATTCGGGAATTGGTGAGCCCAATAATTTGCTTTCTGTTCCATAAGGGCAAGGACTGCATGTGGCACAGTGACTCGTATGCTCTGTCCTAGTGTGAGTTTGTCTGCTTCACTCACTAGTAGCGCTGTAGCTGCAACTGCTCTCAAGCAAGGTGGCCATCCTTTGGCCACAGGGTCCAATTGTTTCGATAGGTAGGCTACAGGTCGTTCCCAATTTCCCAATTTCTGAGTCAACATGCCTAAGGCATTTCCCTGTGCTTCATGTACAAACAAGTGGAAAGGTTTGTGGACATCTGGTAGTCCAAGTGCTGGTGATGACATCAATTCTTCTTTTAACTTTTGGAAGGCTGTATCCTGCTCAAGTCCCCACTCCAGTGGCGACTTTTCTTCTCCTTTTGTGACTTCATACAATGGTTTGGCAATTTGGGCAAAGTTGGGTATCCAAATTCGGCAATATCCTGCCGCTCCCAGAAAGGCTCTGACTTGCTTTCTGGTTGTTGGAGTTGGAATTCTACATACTGCTTCTTTTCTTTCTCTGCCTAATCTTCTGCTTCCTTGGGTGATACGAAAACCCAAGTATTTCACTTCTTTTTGGCATAGCTGTGCTTTGGCTCTGGAAACTTTGTATCCAGCTTCCTCTAGTAACTGCAAGAGATCTTTGGTGGCTAGTATACATTCACTTTCTGATACGGCAGCTATCAACAGATCATCCACGTATTGGAGAAGCACTCTCTTCCCCGGGGCTACTGGATAGCTTGAAAGGTCTTGATTCAGTGCGGCACTAAAGATGGTAGGCGAATTCTTGAATCCTTGGGGTAATCTTGTCCAGGTAAGTTGGCCCCCTCTTCCAGAGATGGGGTCCTGCCATTCGAATGCAAACAATATTTGGCTTACAGGGGCTAATCTTATGCAAAAGAATGCATCTTTCAAATCCAGTACAGTGAAATGGGTAGCTTCAGCAGGTATCAGTCCTAGGAGCAGGGCCGGATTTACCTTGAGTGAGGCCCTACGCCAACAAAAATTGTGGGCCCCCAGCAGGGGCGGCCCAAGGGGGGTGCGGACCTCATTTGCATAAGGGGCCTCATTTGCATAAATATTTGCATAATGTTACCATATACTAACTTTTAGTAAACATGCCTCTTAATGAGTGTATGGATAAAGAAAGACTAAAAGATTTCTACATTACTATAATCCAGTGCCAACTGCCAGACACATTAGGAACTACTACAAACACTGCCCATAGTAAACCCGCCGTATCCTAACAGCACTACCAGGACTCACAAAGCACCATACTCTACCAATCAAAAGGCAACACTGCAAATATTAAACCAATACATTTCAGAGAACAACAATACATGACCTACTGGGGAAAGAGAACAAGTGGCAATGTCAAATAGGAATTATATAAACAGAACACCTCAGCTCAGTTACACATGCAGAACATAGACCATCACCAAACAAGTAATCACAATTTAGAAATAGGAAGACAATAATTAAACTGGGAATCCCAAAAGCCTAACTTGGAATGTACAACTATGTTTATATAAAACAATACATTAATTTGATCTTGTAATAAAAAATGAACAGATGTTAATGATGCACATTTACGAGAGCTGACATATTCCAATTAATAAATTCAAAATAAAGAGATTTTTTTCTACCTTTTGTGCATTTTTTTCAGCTGCAATTGCTCCAGCCACTTTCTTCTGGTTTCTTCGTGTCTTCTGCTAACTCTCCATCGTCTGCTGTCCATTTGTCCTTTCTTCTCTCTTCTAGATTTTTTTCCATCTGCTTTAACATACTAATCTTTCTCCTTTTGCTCTTTCCTCATTCCTATTTCATCCACTCAAATTTTACCCCTCCATCCTCAATCCCCACTTACTCTCCCAATACCCGGCCAATTGTAGATTTTTTATCCCTCCCACACAAAATATTTTTCCCTTCTCCATTTTACTCTTCCAGCCCCATCCCATTCTAATCCTCCCCCAACATCAGCTCCCTTCTAGTTCCAGCCTCACCCAGCATCCATTCCCTTCTAGTCCCTGCATCAGCCCATTTCCAGTCCTAGCCATCCATCAGCCCATTTCCAGTCCTAGCCCCCCCATCACCCCACTTACAGTCCTTAACCCCCCATCACCCCATTTTCAGTCCTTAACCCCCCATCACCCCATTTTCAGTTTAAGCCCCCCCTATAACCCATTACCAGTCCTAACCCCCCATCAGCCCACTTCCAGTCCTAACCCCATCAACCCATTTCCAGTCAGCCCCCCATAGCCCATTGCCAGTCCTACCCCCCCCATCAGCCCACAGCCCATTACCAGTCCTAACCCCATCATCCCACCTCCAGTTTTAACCCCCCAGCCCATTTCCAGTCCTAGCCCCCCATAGCCCATTACCAGACAACCCCCATCAGCCCACAGCCCATTACCAGTCTTAACCCCCCCAAAGCCCATTACCAGTTCTAACCCCCCCCAACAGCCCATTACCAGTCCTAACCCCATCAGCCCACCTCCAGTCTTAACCCCCCAGCCCATTTCCAGTCCTAGCCCCCCCCATAGCCCATTTCCAGACAACCCCCATAAGCCCCCAGCCCATTTCCAGTCTTTAACCCCCCAAAGCCCATTACCAGTTATAACCCCCCCCCCAACAGCCCACAGTCCATTACCAGTCCTAACCCCATCAGCCCACCTCTAGCCTTAACCCCCCCCAGCCCAGCCCATTTCCAGCCCCAGCCCCAGCCCCCCAATAGCCCATTACCAGCCCTACCCCCCCCCCAGTCCATTTCCAGCCCCAGCCCCCCCAATAGCCCATTACCAGCCCTACCCCCCCAGTCCATTTCCAGCCCCCCCAATAGCCCATTACCAGTCCTACCCCCCCCCCATAGTCCATAGTCCATTACCAGTCCTACCCCCCCCCCATAGTCCATTACCAGTCCTCCCCCCCCCCAGAGCCCATTACCAGTCCTACCCCCCCCCCATAGCCCATTACCAGTCCTACCCCCCCCCGGCCTAAAGTAAAATTTAATTTAAAAAAAAAACCTGGTGGCTGCCGCCGCGGGGCCCCCTCTGCTGCCGCGGGGGCCCCGTCTACAAGCTGGTCGGGTCGGGTCCGGTCGGGTCGGGTCGGGTCGGGTCCGGTCGGGTCTCTCTCCCTCCCTCGCTGCAGGCTGCAGGCTGCGAGAGACGCATCTTCGCGTCTCTCGCAGCCTGCAGCGAGGGAGGGAGGGAGAGAGGCCCGACCGGACCCGACCCGACTGGACCCGACCAGCTTGTAGACGGGGCCCCCGCGGCAGCAGAGGGGGCCCCGCGGCGGCAGCCACCAGGTTTTTTTTTTAAATTAAATTTTACTTTAGGCCGGGGGGGGGGGGGTTGGACGCCGACCCCCCCCGGCCTAAAGTAAAATTTAATTAAAAAAAAACCTGGTGGCTGCCGCCGCGGGGCCCCCTCTGCTGCCGCGGGGGCCCCGTCTACAAGCTGGTCTGGTCGGGTCGGGTCCGGTCGGGTCTCTCTCTCCCTCCCTCGCTGCAGGCTGCGAGAGACGCGAAGGGAGAGCGTCTCCTCGCGTCTGTGTTAAGCCCGCAGGGGCTGATGGGAAATCCCATCAGCCCCTGCGGGCTTAACACAGACGCGAGGAGACGCTCTATCTTCGCGTCTCTCGCAGCCGGGAGGGAGGGAGGGAGACGAGACGAGACCCGACCAGACCAGACCAGCCCAGCCCAGCCCAGCTTGTAGACGGGGCCCCCGCGGCAGCAGAGGGGGCCCCGCGGCGGCAGCCACCAGGTTTTTTTTTTAATCCAGTTGAAAAAAAAAACCTGGTTCTATTTTTTGGGGGCCCCTGCCGGTTGTGGGCCCTACGCCATGGCGTACATGGCGTATACGTAAATCCGGCCCTGCCTAGGAGGGTGTAAGGATTGGGTACGACTGGATGTATGGTCTCAGCTGCATCATTCACTCTTCTCAAATCTTGCACTGGGCGATAATCATCTGTCCCAGGCTTCTTTACTGGCAAAAGTGGAGTGTTCCATGGGGATTGGCATACTTTTAGTAGGCCATACTCAAGCAATCTTTGTAGGTGGCGATGAATGCCTTCAATTGCGGCTCTTGGGAGAGGGTACTGTTTGACGTGTACTGGTGTAGCACTAGGCTTGAGGGTTACAATCACTGGAGCTATATGTTTGGCTAGGCCTGGGGGACTGCCTTCTGCCCATACTCCAGGTGGTGCATCAATGCTTTTCAAAGTTTGTTCAAAATAGGTATCTTGAATCGAATCATCAATGTAGTATCTCCATTCTTCTTCTCGGGGAACTGTCAGCAGCATCACTCCTGCTGGTTTGGTTTGGGGATTTACTGTCATTTGCATTTCTCCTTGCTCAGAGAAAGATATTTGTGCTTGAAGCTTGGCTAACATATCTCGTCCCAGTAGTGGCACTGGACATTCGGGCATGTAAAGGAATTGATGAGTTACTTGCTGTCCTCCCAGACTGCATATTCGGTTTTGAAGGAAAGACTTTGTGGCTTTGGCACCAGTTGCTCCTATAATGGTGACTGCTTTTGTAGTGAATGGGGCTATCTTTTTGTCTATTACTGAATGTTGTGCTCCAGTATCAACCATAAAGTCCATAATTTGGTCTCCTATTTGTATTCCGACCATAGGCTCCTGGAGACCTAAAGCAAACTTGGAGCCCGGTCTGTCCTAATCCACGTCATTCTCATCATGGGCTGGTGTGGCCAATGCTTGAATGGCTCCTCCTCTCTCTCGCTGGAATTGTTCTCGATTGGCTCCTCCTCGGCTTCGGGGATAGCTTCGTCTTTCTTCTCGCCACTGATGGCTGCTGTCGTCATCATGCTGGGCGTCTTCGAGTTGCGGGCACGTATCTCTCCAATGTCCTTCCTCTCTGCAATAGGCGCATTGGTTCACGCCTAGTCTCTGGGTCCGGCCTCCGCCTTGACCCCGCCCTCTTCCTCTGCTCCTTCGACTAGGGACACCTCCCCTTTTCTGTTCCACTATGGCCGCAGCCAAAAAATCAGCTTTCTTCTTCATCTTTCTATCACATTCTCTCTGTCTTTCAGTATCACGATTCACATACACTTTATGAGCGACTTCCAGTAACTGTGTTGCATTCATGCCCGCAAACCCTTCTAACTTCTGTAATTTGCGTCTAATGTCTGGTTGAGACTGGTTTACAAAAGCAGAATTCACCATACATAAACTTCCTGGTGCCTCGGGATCATAGGGAGTATACATTCTGTAAGCTTCAGTTAATCTCTCATAAAAATCTGCTGGGCTCTCATCTATCCCTTGGATAACTCCTGCAACTTTGGAAAGGTTCATAGCTTTCTGGCCCCCCCTTTTCAGGCCTTGTAAAAAGCCTTGGCGAAAACGGGCTAGGGCTGTGGATCCTTCATCTGTATTTGGATCCCATTGGGGGTCTTCATTCGGGAATTCTCTCTGAGCTGCTTCCCGACGGTCTATTATATTCTGCCCCTGTGCCGGAGCTACAGGGTTCTCTGCCATCCATTCAATAGCTGCTTTTCTAATTCTTGCTCGCTCTTCTGTCGTGAATAGGGTGGTCAGGAGCTGACGGCAATCTGGCCAAGTGGGTTGGTGAGTTTCCATAATACTAGTTACTAATTCTGTCAGCTCCTGGGGCTTACTAGTATAGGAGGCGTAATGCGACCTCCAATTTAATAAATCAGTTGTAGAGAAAGGGATATATACATAAGTTAGGGGTCCCGCTACCACTTCATCATTATCATTCTTTACGGGCACTCCCGGGACTTGCCGTAAGGGAAACAGTTTGGCTGCCATGGGTGTCTTTTGGGATCTAAGGGTTATCGTTGTTGCCTTTGCAGGAGTCACTTTCTTTTTCTCAACAGGTTTTGCTTTGGGTTTCTCTCTCACTGGCGTACTAGTGCTAACGCTAGCTTTCTCAATTATTTGTACATTTTCCTGCTCATCTGGGGGATTCTCTCTTTCTCCTTCTTCGGTCTCCACTTCTGACTCGCTTTTTAGGTCCTCCTCTTCTTTTCCCGCTAATTCTTCCTCTTTCTCTCCTCCGGGAGGGAGATCAGGGGTTGGGTCCCGCCTCGGCTCTGGCCGTCTCTGGGGTTCTGGGGCAGGACGCCGGGCTACTCTTACTGGACCTGGGGTTCGGGGCTGCCTGAGAATTATTTCTGGGGAATCAGGATCTGCCAGGATGGGCTTCTTTCTGGCTTTCTTATCCTGCTCTTTCATTCTAGGCTGTTCCGTTTTCTGTTTAGAATCTGTTTTAGCTAACATTATTCTGCACTGTTCCTCATAACAGCGCTGCGCCCAGGGGGGCGGATCTTCACAAATACTTAACCAGGAATCTATATAGGGGTACTGATCGGGGTGCGCTATCCGCACTCTACGGTGTATTGACTGAATAATCTCTACTTTGAACGTTCCCTCTCGGGGCCAGATGGGGTCTAGATCGGGCCACTCCCTAGTACACAAAATCTGCAAACGGGCTGCTGTCATTTTAATACCATAATCTCCTGAATATCCCTCTTTAAAATGTGCGATCATACATTCTAATGGAGTGTTTCTAGTAGACCCCGCCCCTCCCATTTCGATGTGTGCGCGCAACAACAGACAGAAGGGAAAAGGAGGGCGGACCGTGGGTAAGGGGTCCACACGGTCCTGGAAACGTATAGGGAATACAAATAACAAGACAAGACGACAATCGCTTCCCCCTTTTCGCGACCTGAACGCGGTCGCCCGGTCAGGAAATGCGCTACTCAGGGGTCCGCCTTCACTTGGTCCGTGCTGCCAGACCTCTCATTCACACTTCGTTCACACAATCATGCTAGCAACGTATCCCAGAATGCATTCGTTTCTATCTGTTCTGACTAGTCTTTTCCAATTTCCCAATTACAAAAAGGATGGGGGTTTCACCCGGCGAATTCCCATGCGGGGTTACTCGGCCCTTCCTTGAGAGGTGATCATGCTCTCTTACCAATTCCCAATATCTCGAGATTACAAATTCCAAAGTTCCAAGTTCCAATGGCAGTACTGCTCTTTCTATTTCTGTCTAGACCCAAAATCAAAACTATACTCACCGGATCCGGTCCTCAAACTTCCCAAGCAGGCGCATGAGTTGGACCTCGGACTCCCCTCACTCGGGTTCGAGGCGTTGACTCCAGCCGGGCTCGTCACCCGCCGAGGTCCGACCAGCTCCCTCCGATACAAGGGACCGGTGGCGCCAGGGAGCAGCCCTCGTCGGAAGGGCGCGATCCCGGCAGGACCAAGCCTATAGAGGCGGAAAGTCGTGGTATATTGCCCTATATACACTTTGATTCCACAACTTCCCGGCCAACGCACCAAGGAATATGTAGCAGCAAAGCGCAGACAAACCAATGATACCAGGAGTCTGTTCAGAAGGTCCAAATCATTTATTTGTGCACAAGTCTCGAACCAATCAATTTCAAAATGGCTGAGCAAAGTTTTCAAGCATTACAACAACTTTTATAGACTTCTGTTCCATTCTAGGTATAGAAAAACATTTCATTGGTCCCGGTAACCTCCCGTACCTCTTCTATTGGTCCCGGTACTGATAAGTTTATCCAGTTATGTCCCTCCAGTGGGCATGACACCTGCATACCCCCCTTCTAGTCCCAATTACAATGGTCAGTTCATCAACTTGTTACTTTCACACTCTCAAGGTTATAGAACCAATTTGTACGTGCAGAGGAGCTGGGCTCTGCAACTCATCTGTCAGCACTCCCAATTATTTCTTTGCAGATGTACTTTTTCTTATCAGTAACTTTTAAACATGTATTTTCTGTATTTTTCCATCTTTCAATACTGCAGTTCTGCTTACCTAAGCTAATTCAATACTTCTACTGAGTTCTATCTTACAATAGCAGCATATTGGGGGATGTGCAATCCTATATGCCTCTCCACAGGCCTCATTTACAGGTCAAGCTAGCCATGCTGGCCTGCTTATGTTCGGACACTGTGGGTCACAGGCCTGCACCTGCCACACAAAGAGTGACTAAACTGTCCAACAATTTGCCACACTACGGCTCCTGCTCACAAATATGTGGTAACCTGTGGTAATCTCACCATAGCTCACATTCTATCCAATGAGACCTAATCATATTATCCACATTACATTTAATGCATGCTAGTAAATAGACCTCTAAGAGGACATTTTTCAAAGCCATTTACCTAGTTAAATTGTCTGTCTAAAAACTGCCCTGCCTCGATCTGGCTAGAGGTTCACAGTCTTCCATAGTGCGTGTGCTTTTAGCTGCACTGAGGTATATTTAAGTCAGGGGAGGAAAGTAACATGAATAGATTGTATTTTCAGAACAACAAATGTCTTCCATTGAAATTTCACCCACACAAAAAGCAGGTGCAAAGTCTGTGGGTCTTTTGCATGTAATAGCAGTGAGGGGGGAAGGGGGAGTTATGAACGTTGGGTGCTAGCTTGGTGGGGCACATGGCTGTCCCATCAGTACAAACTCAGTGTACACATAAGACAGGAAGTACATGGGGCCTATGAGACTATCTGTGCTCATAAAGTCCTGCTCTTCCTTAACAGGAAGTCTGTGCAAAGGAGGGTGCAGGATCTTGAGCATGTGTATGGGCTCAGAGGTCACCCATTCTTTCTGCCTTATAGCTTCAGCCTAGAGGATTGAGGCCTGAGGTCCAGGCTGAGAAGTGAAGAGACGGGGCAATGCCAGGGGAGAGAGAGAGAAGAGATGGGGAGATACTGAGAAGAGAGAGGGGGAAGAAACTGGGGTCAGAAAGGGAGATGGGCAGAAAGGGTTATGGTGAGATTCTGGAGGAGAAAGTGAGAGGGAATATGGGAAGATGCTGGGGGAGGAGGAGAAATTCTGGGGGTTAGGGGTAGATATTAGGGGGATAGGGAAAATGGTGAGATGCTGGAAGGGAGACCAGAGAGTTAGTGAGACGGGTATAAGAGGGCTAGGAGAGATAGGAGGAGTGGAGTGGAGGAGTGGCCTAGTGGTTGGGGCAAGGTACTTCAGGCCAGAAGGTCAGGGGTTCAAATCCCACTAGAGGACAGCAACCTTGGGTGGAAGGACTGGGGTTTCTAGTCCCACAGGTGCTCCTTGTGGTCTTGAGCAAGCCACTTAACCCTCCATAGCCCATGTTCCCTGTAAAATAGTATCTCCAAGTTATAAATGCCCTGTTCAATGTAATTTCAGTTTGTTCAATGTAAACCACACTGATGCAGAATAGCACAGTATATAAGAGAATATAAATAAATAAAATAAATAGGGGCTGGTAGGGCTGAGAGGAGTAAAAGCGAGTGGGGGGATAAGCTGGAAAGAGAATGAGAGAGAGAGAAAGAGAAAGGAAGCCATAGGTAGATGCAGTAAAAGGAGAGAGAATGAAAACTGAATGATGAGGAGAGGCAAAATCTGAGTGGATAGAGAGGCAGAAAAATAAATGGAAGAAAGCTAAAAGAAAGAGACTGATATCAGAAATAGATATAGGGAAGAGAAGTGAATAAGACAGGAGGAGAGAGAAGAAATAACTATTGGACAGAAGAACTAAGAAAAATCAGACAAAGGAAACTAGAAACCAAAGCTGGGACCAACATGATTAGAAAAATAAATGAGCCAATATTCAAAGCAAATTTTGCATTCATCGGTAGAAAGTGAACACAAAATTTGTTTATCTCTATATTTTCAAAAATTCTATGCATAGTATTGGACCATTCAAATTGATAAACAGCTAGATGCTATCTGCCTAAAAATAAGCTGGCTTTGGGGATGGGGTGAAGGCGGCCCTAAAATATTAGACATTTAGCAGCAATATTTGGCTGCTAAACAGATGCATTATCCATTTAATCTAGGCCTAAATAGCACTCCTGAATTAAATGGACAGTGCTTGAATAACAGTCACTGTACTTTACTTACCTTCAGCACTACAATACACACAGAAAGTGGTGCTGGTAGGGGGTTCTATGCCATGAAGCAGTAAGCAGAAGGACTTCTTGTAAAAGACTCAAATGGTCGGGTGATGGTTTGGTCTATGAAAGCGGATAACCTGGTGGACATATGTGGAATTTGAGGCAGTAGCTGTGGTGGATAATTATATGGAAAGGACCCATGAGTCAGATGTTATCTCCTTCCAAAACTGAAGGAAAACCTGAACCCATCCTTCCACATGCGGAGTAGGATGCAGATTCTACAGGAAGGGAAGTAATTGATGATAGTCAAAACGAGGGTCGCTGCTTTTGCTCAGCAGGAGTGGCCTTCGTTGGCTGAGCTCCGTCCCTTTGTTGTGATTTAATGGACATAGATCTCTGAGGTTGTTGGAGACTCTGTGATAATAGCTACCTCACATGTATTGATTGAATGATGCTGTTTTTCAATAGGAGGTAGAAAGTTGGACCACTGAGAGGCGTACAATGATCTTTGGGCCTAGTATTCAGCGGTGGCGGCTAGCTGTTCTAAAGTGCTTAGCTCTCGCCGCTGAAATTAAGACCTGGATATTCAATGCCGGGGACGTATCCGGCTACCAGCACTGAATTCTGGATCAGCTGGAAAGTGACAAAGCTAACCAGGCAGTGGCAGTATTCAGCCGCTGCCTGGTTAGCTTTGGTGGCAAATGTTAGGCCATCCTTTAAGGTGCCTCATTTTCATTGCTTAGGGATATCGCCACTGAATATCGTCACTGCTCAGTTATTGCTTGCCCCGATGCTAGCCAGCTAGCATCGGGTGGGAGGGGGGACCTAGCAGCAGCACCTGGGAATATTCAGTAGTACTAACCATGTTACAGTAGTGCCACTGAATATCCCGGCAAAGGCGATTAATGTGGTTAGTTGGCCCCTTTAGAGCCTGAACTTCCAAGGACCTCCAGTTGGGGCCGGGGCTCTCCGCACCAGATCATATCACACTAGCAGGCATCGGGGATCAGATTCGGGGCTCTTCGCACCAGAACGCACATTAGCCAGCATCGAGGCTCACCAGACTAAGTTAAAAGAATCCCCCACAGGGACTGTGAATCAGGGTTCTCCACACCTGAGATCATCAGTGCACACTAGGGTAGGAAGGGGAATCCCCCCTCCCCCTCCATGCTGCTTTCAAGCAGATACTTTCAAGCTGAACTCGCTGCCTCTTGCTCCTTCTGCTCTGACTCTACTTCCTACTGGCAACAGAAGCAGTTAAAAGCAGCTGAATCTCAGGGATGTCCATGCCTGGCAGGCCCAAGTCTGAGGGACCTCATCAGAGGGCCCTTGAGCATGGCCCTTAGCGTGGAACAGAGTGTGTACACACCCCAAACATAGAGTTCTTCGCAATGTATGTCTTTATGCTGCTGTGTGGACATTGCCCTACTGAGCTGCATGGATTGCATCCATTAAGATTCAAGGTATTGTTAAGATTTAGAATCACAGAGCTAAACACGGTAAATAGCACAGGTAGACAATAATAAAATGGAGCCTAAGATATATGTTAACATTGCTTTCTATTGTTACCTTATTATTACAAGTCTCACACTCATATTCTCTCACTCAGTATACTCAACCAATACCAATTATAAATCATTAGAACAGAATCAGAATAGCCACCCTACTGGGCAAAGACCAATTGGACTGATCATCACAACACTAACAGGCTAATACGAGTATATATCTCTACACGCCAGCAACCATTGCACATGGATACAGATGAAAGACCTCAAACAACTATATTAAGATGCTGCCTGGTGAATGCAAGTCAACAAAAAATAAAATTCCAATAATAGTAGATCACATTCAAAATACCAGACCAGACATTATGTTTATTAAGGAAACCTGGCTCCTAGAAACTGAGTAGTTCTCCTCAACCAAATGACAATCCCAAACTACAACACTGCCTATTGCCCAAGACATGCGAAAAGAGGAGGCAGCATACTCATCATAAGTAAGAACAAATTGAATACAATTCCCTCATCAACAGTTAGCATAGATGGGTTAGATATGTTGATGATTGAGAATATTCTCTATATGTCAAAAAAATAATAAATTTTCAAGGGGCCAATATATATACCTAAACAAAAAAGTTACTACCCCAAACCAAAATCAAAAAACAAAAAAACAAACAAAAAAAAGGAAAATGAACAAAAGAAAAAATTAAGACAAGCATGAGATGCACAAAAAGCAAGAAAACAAACAAACCCCAATGCTGCAGAAAAAAGCACCATTAAAGGAGGAAAAAAGACCTCAGTAATCTCCAATGTGAAAACATAAGGAGTAGAGTCTGTCAAGAAGACGTATCAACGTCTAAAACAAAGAACAGACCACTAGTAACATCAACGGTCTAAAAAAAACCTCCAGCCAACCTAATACAAAAATATTAATGAAGGCAGGCTTCCAACAGGCTTTCAAAACAGCATGGTGTAGTCCTTAAACCAAAACAGAAATAGAAAAACTCCAGACACTTATCTGCAGACGTTGCAAGAAAGATCAGCAAACAATGATGATGTTAAAGATGCAGACGAAGACGCTGACATCAATGATAAACAGAGGTGGCAGGGAGTCCCAACATCAGATGTTTCGCCTCCACGGCTTCTTCAGGGAGCATACAGTCACTTTCCACTCTCTATATGATGGTATTGCAGATAATCGAAAAAACAAGCCCTCAAAGAAATGCACCGGAGCTAAAAAAAGAAAAGAAAAGAAAAAGACATCTCATACTTACATACAAACCATCGGATGAAACCCTCTCAAAAAATCAAGTTGAATCACAAGGCACAATACAAAATAAAATAAAAAGGCAGCAAAAATCCATCACATACCCTGTCAGACAGAATTAGGGAGATAGAAAAAATAATTAGAAAAAATAATTATATACAGCGGCCAGAATGCAAACTCGAGCCGTAACAATGAACGGCTGCCGGCCCGCCTCTCCAGACGCCAACGCATGCGCCGTCAGAAAATATAGAAGGCAGGGTCGGGACATCAGAGCCAATCAAACACCAACCGGCTCAAACAATCTGGTGCCAAAATCTCTACGTCATGAAAGAAAAACTCTTGCAGACAGGGACAAAGCCAAAAAACCCAAAAACCCACCCTCCCTGATAGAATAGACCAAACTTTTGCCAAAATGTTCACAAACAGCTTTTCCACTCAATTGAATCATTCAAACCCGAAGGAGCTATGGTTTGAAGAGAAAAACTCCAACGTTGTTCCAGTCGAGATAACAATTTCTGCAAATCCCCTCCATATATAGAAGGAGTACATTGAGTAATAACTAAGCATTTCAAATCCTCAAAAACATGCCCCAAGGATTTAAAATGATCCACCAGAGGGGCACCCTCAACCTTGTGGCGGAGACGGCTACGGTGCTTAGTTATTACTCAATGTACTCCTTCTATATATGGAGGGGATTTGCAGAAATTTTTTTAGCTCTGGTGCATTTCTTTGAGGGCTTGTTTTTTCGATTATCTGCAATACCAGCATATAGAGAGTAGAAAGTGACTGTATGCTCCCTGAAGAAGCCGTGGAGGCGAAACATCTGATGTTGGGGCTTCCTGCCACCTCTGTTCATCATTGATGTCAGCGTCTTCGTCTGCATCTTTAACATCATCATTGTTTGCTGATCTTTCTTGCAACGTCTGCAGATAAGTGTCTGGAGTTTTTCTATTTCTGTTTTGGTTTAAGGACTACACCATGCTGTTTTGAAAGCCTGTTGGAAGCCTGCCTTCATTAATTTTTTTGTATTAGGTTGGCTGGAGGTTTTTTTAGACCGTTGATGTTACTAGTGGTCTGTTCTTTGTTTTAGACGTTGATACGTCTTCTTGACAGACTCTACTCCTTATGTTTTCACATTGGAGATTACCGAGGTCTTTTTTCCTCCTTTAATGGTGTTTTTTTCTGCAGCATTGGGGTTTGTTTGTTTTCTTGCTTTTTGTGCATCTCATGCTTGTCTTAATTTTTTCTTTTGTTCATTTTCCTTTTTTTTGTTTGTTTTTTTGTTTTTTGATTTTGGTTTGGGGAAGTAACTTTTTTGTTTAGATGATTGAGAATAAGCATCTAGCATTCCATTTACTCTATAGATCCCCAGCCTCAGATCCAAATAGTATCTCCACAATCCTGGAATCAACAAAACCTTTAATAAACATCCTACTAGGTGTTTTTAACATACCATCCGTGCACCATACTCATGCGTCAGTATTCCTGAATGCCATTTCAACAGATCCTTCATGCACCCACACATAATAAGGGAAACAAATTAGGCCTCATATTCTTACCTAACAAGTTACATATGATATCCCAGAATGTTTCTGTACTGATACAAACTATACCGTGGTCAGATCACTACCTGATTCATTACTCCATCGACTATAATCTGACCAACCACAGAGCTTTAGGAAGCGAAATAGAAGAATACCATTTTAAAAGATTTGATAATGATAACTTCATACAAGAGACCAAACCATACCTGAATGCAAATGGAGCTGTAACCGACATTGATGAGACACTGAACCACTGGAACACTGTGGGGCTTGTTTACAAAGCCGCGGTAGCGGTTTGCGATCGTAATCGGAGCCGCGGCCCCATTGATTTCAATGGGGCCGCGGTTGCGATCGCGATCGCGAACCACTACCGCGGCTTTGTAAACAAGCCCCTGTGATAAGTAAAGCGGCCTTAGCTCCCAACCCATCAACTAAAATGAGAAAAAGAGGGTCACAGGTGTGGTATACTCAAGAACTAAGATCTCTGAAAAGGCAACTAAGAAAACTGGAAAGAAAATGGAGAATTACCAAATCACAGGAAGATAACATCTGCCAAATTTACCATGCAAGCATAAATGATCAAAAGAGAGAGCATTATTCAAAGAACCTAATGAAATCCTTCAATTGCCCAAGGGAAGTTTTTGATATTGTAAAGTCATTAATTAGATCTCCAACCACACCAGACCACAAATCCAATATAGACCCACAGGTGATATCAGACCATTACAACATCAAACTACTTAGATCCTAGCTTTAGAGTTGGACAAACCTGATAACAGTGAGTGTCACTTCATGGAATACCTTCTCCAGAATCAACATTGACTAGTTGCTCTGGACTATTACAACAATAAATACAACCACTTCCCATCAAGATCCTTGTCCGGTAAGTTAGGTCAAACTTATAAGATCTGAAACTTCACCCTATATCCTCAAAATCGTGAACCTTTCCCTATCACAGGTTATATGCCAAAGACATTAAAGAAAGCAATTATCCATCCTATTCTAAAAAAAGATCACATTGGATAAGAATTGCCCCAATTCATATAGGCCCATATCAAACCTTCTCTTCATAACCAAAATCATTGAAAAAAACATACAACTACAGGACCACCTAGACACACATGCACCGTTGAACATACATCAACACGGCTTCAGGTCGTACCATGGAGTGGAAACACTGCTAATAACACTTTTTTACAAGCTCATATGAGGCATAGGAAGAACAAAAGAAGCCTACATATTAATATTCTTAGACCTAACCGCAGCATTTGATTCAATCAATCATGATATACTGTTGGTAAGGCTTCAATAAATTGGCATCAGCAGAACCATACTCCAATGGTTCAAGTCATACCTTTTAGATCAGACACAGCAAGTTAAAATAGGAAATCTAACATCAAAAATATACAGTCAGCATCGAGGATTACCTCAGGGGTCTGCCCTATCAGCACTATTGCTCAATATTTACTTGCAGCCGATTTGCAAGATATTCCAAGCAACGAAGTACAATACCAGATCTCGTATGCAGATGACATTATGTAGTTCATCCCTTTTGATACAAGGAAACACAATTTTGAACAGATCACAAACTGCTTTAATGAAGCATTGCAATGGTTAGAATCTTGCAACCTCAGCATAAACCTTAATAAAACGGAGGTCCTCTTCGTCATCAGAGACAAGGACTTCATTCCACCAGATAAAACACAAGTCAGAGATGGAAACCTCAAAGTCAAGAATGAAGTTAGATATCTAGGAGTGATACTCGATCAGAATCTTAGCCTATCTAAACACATTATCTCAACCCAGACAATATACAATAAAATCAGGATAACCCAACACCTAAGACCACTACTCTCAGCTCAGGACTTCCGCTTGGTTCTACAGGTGCTGATCAGCCCCCACTTTGACAACTGCAACAGCATACTACAAGGCTTGCTGAAACAAACATTAAATCAACTACAATGAATACTCTTGGAAGAACCATAAACAAGGTGGCTAAAGTTGAACATATCACACCCATCCTCTTCCAACTGCACTGAATTATATACAGATCCTTAGTAACCACATTCAAGATCCTACATGACCTAGCCCCAGCACATCTAACCTCCTTAATATCTATCCTACCTGAAACAAGGCAAAGAATAGGTGGGACCCAAAACTCTCTGATTTTACCTACAGACTTTAGGAAAACAAGCCAAACAATGAGCAACAGAGCCTTCGCTTTCTATGCTCCAATCCACTGTAACTTGCTACCTCAAAGCCTTAGAAACTTAATCAACCTACTCATCTTTCATAAAAGAATTAAAACACACCTATTTACGGAATACTATGAAAACAAAATAGAAGATCACAATATCTTCCCCACATAACTCATAAGCAATCCACCTATGCCTTCATTAAGCCATGAATACACAATGAATACATAATCCAATGATTTACCATGAACACGTACATCAATGACCTGAATACTCCAATTATACCTGTAAATAGACTTACTTAACACTGTCTAAAAAATTGTATTACATTTATTTTATATCCATGCAAACACCTACTCCGCATGTGTAAATAAGTCTAAAGTATTGAGTTTAGTTATATTTACTTTTAGCTTTGTTTGCCTTGCTGCATTATACAGTATCTTGTTTTATGTAAACTGTTTTAAGTGTGTTTAAGATGTTATATGTAAACCGCCTTTATTATATTGAGAAAGCAGTATATAACACCCACAAATAAATAAATAGAAATTAATCACTCTCAGTATCAGATCCTTTGATCATATCAACTGTTTCTTTTATTTTTTCTACAAAAAGTGAATCCGCTGTACAAGGGGTATCTGCTAATTGAAGGTGGACATCTTCCTGTAACCCATAAGCTTATAACCAGTTCAGGCACTGAGCTGCTATAATTGAAACAAAAATCCTTAATGAAGTATCAGTACATCATAAGCAGACCAAATAAGGTTAGTGCCACATTCAACTGCCACAGTTAGTAGAGAAGTGAGTTTGATTTGCTCTGCTTGTGCAAGAGCTGGTGTGGCCTTTTGTACTTTTTGGATGATTGTGTGCACCAAAGACATGGCTTCTTGAAAATTTTTCTTTTCAAAGTGATCTCTTCCAAGAGGAGTGTCAGAAAAATCTCTGCATTTTTTCAGCTTTCTTCATTGCTGACTATATCACTACTGAAAAGTAGGCCAATTATTGTTTATTAAAACTCCACAAATGCTGGACTTAATATCTGAGGTCCAATCTTTTAGATACAGGCTGCACGGTCAGTGGAGTCTGCTATATACAGTACTGCAATTCTTTGAACAACCCATAGACCAGAACTGCCACAGTGGTTTTTGACACTTCTCTATATTTTAGTAGTCCAAAAATATCAGAACAGGTTTCTGAATCCTCTAGCGAGGAAAGGGAACATCCTTGGACATCTTGTGCATAAATTTTGGATAAGGGATATCCTCGTGAGGAGATTCATTTCTTGGAGGCTGAGAGGGATCAGATGGTATACCAATAGGAGCTGCTACCTCATCACCTGGCGAAAACAGAAGAAAATCAAAGGAGGCCTTCAGATTTGAGCAGAGAGTCTGATGGTGAAGGCTTGTTTCTTTTCAGAATCTGAAGTGGATAGCAGTTATACATCAGGATCAGGTGGAGCATCTCTCTGCACTGGCATAAGGTCAATTGAATGAGAAGAACACTAAATTGGTTCTTGAGGTTGAATGTCAGACATACCTTGAAAATAACCTTTGATAAAGCCTTCAAACATCTTTTGCATAACAGAATGTGAATACTCAGGTGGTCAAAGGGATAGGGGAGAGGAAAAATTACCCTCAAAAATGACAAACTAGTGATTTAGCAAGTGGTTTCTGTGCAGAGTAATGAGTTGAGGTTTGTAAGGAAGATTCAATGGTTGCACAAAGGAGGTACTTCTGACTGTCTTGCACAGTAACAGAACCTATGTCAATCTTGTGCCGTGCTGGGATATAGTCATGTGCTGTTTCTTCAAGGACATGCTTTCTCTCAGGGCAGTTTCTCCAAATGGGTTAGTTTTGGCATACCATGACAGTCTAAGCTAGGGTATGTGGAGTATGATCTCAGTCTCTCAAATTTACTATTAATGCTCGGCGTAGTACTTGTATCATGCCAAAGAGAGCTTTCTTCTGGAGTTTGTAAGATGTAACATGTATGGGTAGTTTGCCAAGAGGTGCTTGGAAATTCTTCGTCACAGTTTTTGCACTTCTGCTGCTACTTTCGATTTATTGTTGGACCGTATAAATTTCAGGTCTTCTGTTAATGCAGCATGCTTCAGCTTGATGTCTTGGATCTTCCTCAATATCTTCAATGATCTTAATATCTCTGCATGCAATGACTATTTTTCCTTTGCTGTACTTTTTCTAAGGAGGAATTGCTATTGTTCTCTTCTTCTTCGGGCCCTGCACTTTAG
The DNA here is from genome assembly GCA_033557465.1 of Ichthyophis bannanicus. Classification (NCBI taxonomy): domain Eukaryota; kingdom Metazoa; phylum Chordata; class Amphibia; order Gymnophiona; family Ichthyophiidae; genus Ichthyophis; species Ichthyophis bannanicus. The sequence goes on from CM066035.1 coordinate 260,751,358, forward strand.
TTGGTAGTATTCTTGCAGTAATAATTTTAGCTGTACAATATTATGTTTGATTTATTTCAATGATGTCAATAAATGATCCCTTTATATAGGATATGGCCTTGTTCATCTTAATTATCATACTTTTAACCTTAAGTGTTAAATTTAACTTGGGTAATCTTTTTCTTGCCTGGAACTCAGCATATTCATCTTTTTCCATGTGGACTAGGAGTTCAATCTTGAATTCCTCCACCTTTGGTTGATTTGTTGTCCTATCATTTATTCATCTCACTCTCCTGCAGTTCCATATCTCTAAGCTCTATCTCCCCCTCAACTGCTCTTTTTATTTTCTGTGTATTCCTTTCTTCTGGTACTCCCACCTAGGTCTCCTCCTCTTCCCTGTATTTCTTATCCCATGGAAGCCCTTAGTTGTTTCAAGATGATATCAGTCACATACTTCTTTACTTTGATTTATACTTTCTGTGCTGGAATTTTTATATTTTATCCGTGCTTTCATTGGTGTAACCGAAAGGAGCTAATCATCAGGATTTTGCAGTCGTTCAAGAAATGGCTACATGGGGAGCCTGGAAATCTCCAGGGAAGTCCTCTTATCTGTTATCTAAACAGCAGTCCTCTTGAGTGACTGGATATTTAGAGTCATTGCACTGGAAGTGGAAATATCTTCCAATGGAGGATTCTCAACTTGTTTGCACAGGCATCGATGTCCTCTATGCAGAAGATGATTTTTTTTGGTCAGCTTTCTGAAGTTTTTGTCTGCCTCAAAATGTTCTCAAAGACAATTTAAGCAATCTCTTCATATTATATATCCTATAAAAGATATATAAGAGTTCTTGTCTGCCTAGGAGATGCAGCAGCCAGAATTTCTACTCAAGAGTATAGAACTTGCATGTCAAGCCAGCCAGCGCTTGCCATTCCCTCGCACTGCAGAACCCCCACCCCACCAGATGGATGGAACACTTTGCCAGAAAGCTACCACTGAGTCGCACTAATCTGAACACCATGGAACAGCAAAAACAAAGGTACACCATCTATCTTCTACATCTCTTGCTACTACTACTGATAACTACTCTACTCACAGAGGCAGCCAGTCTAAATCACTATCACCGCATCCCCATAATTCACAAATATGGATACCCGCTTGAGGGAATGCCTGTGCACCAGATGTACTCACAATACCTGTAAAACCTGAAAAGACATTGCTTGCTTGTAAAAATCCCTTTAACACCTATCAGAGACAACTACCCCAGAAGCCAAAGTAAGGAGACCCCCCCCCAACATGTGCTGTCAACAATGCATGCTTTACTAGGAACACGCTCCAGACCATATCCGATTTTATACAAGAACACGCTCTAGACATTTTATGCATCACCGAAACATGGTTTAGCTTCTCAGACTCAGTTCTCATGAATCAGATTTGTCCCCCCTCATAGACAATATTCACGTCAAACAAAACTAACAGCAGAGGTGGAGGTGTCTGCATAATTTCCAAAGAAAATCTGAAGCTCAATGTCACAGCCTCTAGCACTAACTCAGATATTGACACCTTAAACATATCAAATGACTCCAACTCACTCTGTCTAGCCTATAGATCCCCTCATGGCAACACCTCTGAACTTGCTATGCTCTTAGAAACAGCCTGCACCAACATGAAAAGACACCATCCGCAGGTAATACTCAGCAACCTTAACCTAGCTTTAGCACCCACATCTCAAGCAAATTCATTCCTTGACACCATAGAAACCCTAGGATACACTCAGACTCTCTCCAAACCAACCCATATGAAAGGAAACATCCTTGACCTCATTTTCATGCCTGCAGACTTCCTAGCTGACTCCCATCAAGCACCTCATACCATTTTCCAGTATCATGGTCTGACCATTTGCTCCAATCAGCCCTCCATTTGGAATCCTCCTTTCCTAATTTCAAGGCGAGGCTGAAGACTCACCTATTCTACACAGCCTTCTACCACACTCCTCCCCCCTCCCCTCCTGCCTACCTCTCTTAGCGATATCTTGCTCCCCTCTACTCTAGGTCCTTGTTGCCTGTTCTTCCTCTTTATTCTATCCCTTTTTCTGTATGATTTTGGCATTCTGTTTCCTTTCTTGGCAGCATTTACTTTGTTATTGTAAACTGCTCTGATACTCACGTGTGGGTGGTATATTAAAAACTGAATAAAGATAAAGATAAATACAGACTTCCACACCACAATCAGCCAGGAGATTTCGGGAACTCAATAATGAACACTTCCTCAAAACAATCATCCCATAACTGGAATGCTTCAAAGACGTGGAAGTGGATCTCAACAAGTTAACCAAAGGTTGGAATGACACCCTAGCCAACGCCACTCTCGCCCCGCCAAGGAAAATCTCAGCAAAGCACCATAATAGAGCTCCATGGTACTCCTTCTCTCTCCAGAAGCAGAAAAGTGACTTATGCTGACTCGAACGCAAATGAAGAGCCTCAACAAACCACCTATATGGAACAACTCAAATGATACAACGATGAAACAATAAAAAGGAAAAAGTAAGATCATCAGTAATATATAAGTTAACAGCACTCTGAATAAAACCATCTCTCAATAAAACCATCTTCTGCAAGTTGCCTTCCTTGTAACCCAAAGGTCACTGATTCAATATTAGCCTCTGATAATGAAGAAAAAACAAAGACAGCTGGTTTTTTTATTTGCCTGAAACCTCTAGTAACTTTTTAGCTATGTTTTTCATTTGGGCAGCAGCCACAGCTACCTCTTTAACAAAAATACCCTAAAATGAAAAAGAAACAAAACACAATTTTATTAAAATGAAACAGTGGAGTGGAGGAGTAGCCTAGTGGTTGGGGCAAGGTACTTCAGGCCGGAAGGTCAGGGGTTCAAATCCCACTAGAGGACAGCAACCTTGGGCCGGAAGGACTGGGGTTTCTAGTCCCACAGGTGCTCCTTGTGGTCTTGGGCAAGCCACTTAACCCTCCATAGCCCATGTTCCCTGTAAAATAGTTCTCTGTGTGCTGTGCTTTCCTGTCTAATCAATGTGTTTATACCTCAAAAATTTCCTGTCATGATTTGACAATTTCCAATCTGTAATCAAAAACCACTGCTGATCACTGGAAGTAGCGGTATACAAATGTATACTAAATAAATAAATAAAATAAAATAAATAAATAAAAATAGAGTGAAACAAATGGCAAAAGACACAGAAAATGAAATTAAATGACATGTTTGCCTTCACACCCTTAATAATTAAGTTTTGGAACTTAAGCAGTTAGTGTAACTGGGATTAAAAAAGCTTTGGACAAATTTCTGGAAGAAACATCCATAAACCCTTACGAAAGTAGACTGGGGATAAGTAGCATGTCAGGAACAGGATTTAGAACTACATGTTTACTTTTAAATTTTCTAAAGTACATGCATATTTTACTTGGTGAAAGTATCTGTACAAGCACAATGATCAAACAGAATTTCCTTTTTGATCATTGTGCTTGAGGCAGAGCTCGATTACTTGTTTCATGAGCTTGAAACACAGTTCTGTGTCACTTTTCTTCAGTGGGACTTCCTGCATTATTCCTGTCCATCTACAGGATTATTTTCTCTTTTGGTGCTTTCCAGCTCAGCCTTTGGGACATAAACCTTACATGCAGTTGGATCTCTGGGTTATTGGCGTTTGCTTCTTCAAAGCTAAGTTTAGCATTTTATTCTCTTTTAGTGTTATAAGTTGGTTTAACACACACTTGCTGATTTGTTCACTTGTAAAAAGAATAAAAAGAAAAGTTTGTTCACAGGAGAGGTGTTACCCTTTTCATGATAAATATTCCAACAAAATTCAAAAATTTCAAACAAGGCTTTGTTTATTTTGGGCAGATGTCTTTTGTTTAATTTTATAGTCTGACCTCATTGCAGTAGACGACATGATTATTGGCACCCTTATAAACAATTCAAATCAGTTTGAACAGAAGAACCACATTCTCATTGCAGTAAAATTAGACATACCTGGGATCAAGTGTCAGTACTCACATGACTTGAATCAACCAATGAATGACAGCTCTGATGTTTAAAATAACCACATTCGCTCCCTGTTCCATTTTCACAATGGTGAAGACAAGAGAGCTTGCCAAGACATCAGAAAAGCCATTATCACCAAACTTCAAAGGAGTACAAGGCCATCTCGAAAGACCGTGGAATTCCTATCTCTACAGAAAATTTGAAGATCCCTGATCGCTCTGGGACATGGTTTCACAGAATTTCTGGCACACGAACATGGCAAAAGAAAATTCTTTGGAGAAAATCTCTACAGCAGGACTTCATCCATATATAGTTTTAATCATTTTGCTAAGAATTCCTTGGACCCCTGTTATGGTGGCACATGGGTATGTCTGCAAATACCATGGGCTATGGCCATAGAGAGGCAAGGACATGTATGCAGGCAAGCATGGGGCCCTCCAAAATAGAAACATAGAAACATGATGGCAGAAAAAGACCATATGGCCTATCGAGTCTGCCCTTCCATAGCAACTACTACAGTCCCTATTTTTCCTTTACAGATCTTTTGTGTTTGTCCCATGCTGTCTTGAATTCAGATACTGTCCTCGTCTCTAGTATCTTGACTAGGAGACTCTCCCACGCATCTACCACTCTTTCCATAAAGAAATATTTTGACATAATACTCCTGAGTCTATCTTCTTTCAACCTCATCCTATGTCCTCTCATTGCAGAGCTTTCTTTCAATTGAAAGAGGCTTTCTTCTTGTGCATTTATGCCACAGAGGTATTTAATGTCTCTATCAAATCTCCTCTATCCCGCCTTTCCTCTAAAGTATACATATTGAGATCTTTTAGTCTGTCCCCATATGGTTATAACGAAGACCATTGACCATTTTGGTAGCCACCCTCTGCACTGACCCCCTACTCCCAGGTCAGGGCACATGAAATGCACAATGGTTTCAGGAATAGCTGGTATACAGAAACAGAACTGAAGGAAAGCAGCCACAGGGTGGCCAGACAGTGCACAACCATAGATAGTCATCGGTAATGCCCATGAGATGTGCGAGAAACCCTCCATAGCATGTTTTTTTTCTACTGCCTCTCACCCTCTCCTTCAGGTCTTGCACATCATCTTTCAAACTTTTCCCACTCTTCAGCCCCCTTCTCTGACTCCCATTTACACTTCTCTTACCTTTTTTATTTAGCCCTACCCTTTGGAATGCTCTACCTTATTATTTAAGAGCAGAAACATTCCTCACTAAATTTAGAAAAGGTCTTAAACTTATTATTTTGAGTTGGTGATCGGAGGTGTTCTCGAGGAGGGATAGATAGCGACATCTCCTAGCTGCCTGATTTCTTAAAATTACCACTTTTATTATTTTTATTAATTAACTTTTAATTTAGCTTCGACCTTGAGTTTCTGAAGGTCTGATTTAAGGCTATGTGGAGGACCTGGCCATTTGTTGCAGCGCCTCTGTCAGGAGCTATGGGAGCAGCAAAGTAAGTCATGACACATGTGGCATAGATGTGGCATGCAGGGATGGGACCCAGAATCACCATCTGCAATGCAGAAGGGCAAGAGACGCATGCCAACACTATGCAGCCACACTATGATGTGCCACACTGGGGCACCAGTTAGCACTGCTGCAGCATTCAGGACATGTGCCAGAATGGTGGCATGCAGCGGAGAGCCATGAAGAGCTGCTGGCACATGTTGTAGAGTATTCAAAATGTATGTTCAGCAGAATATGGTAAGCACAGAAACATGACGGCAGAAAATACCATATGGCTTAGTCTGTCCTTCCATATCAACCATTATAGTCCCTTTTTTTCCTTTAGAGATTTTCTGTGTTTGTCCCATGCTTTCTTGAATTCAAATACTGTCCTTGTCTCTACTGCCTCCACTGGGAGATTATTCCACGCATCTACCACTCTTTCCGTAAAGAAATATTTCTGCATATTACTCCTGAGTCTATCCCCTTTCACCCTCATCCTATGGCCACTTGTAGAGCTTACTTTCAAATGAAAGAGGCTCTCCTCCTGTGCATTTATGCCATGGAGGTATTTAAACATCTCTTCTGTATCTCCTCTATCCTGGCTTTCCTCTAAAGTATACTGTATATATTTAGATCTTTAAATCCGTCTCCATATGGTTTATAATGAAGATCACTGACCATTTTGGTAGCCACCTTCTGCACCAATACCATCCTGTTTATATCATTTAGAAGGTGTGACATCCAGAATTGCACACAATAATCCAAAGGAGGCCTCACCAAAGTTTTATACAGAGGCACTATAAACTCTTTTTTCCTGCTGGCCATTCCTCTCCCTATGCACCAAAGCATCCTTCTGGCTTTTGCTATCACCTTTTCTACCTGGATGCAGCCACTCAAAGTGCAGATAGGAATACCACTACCACCACCATTGAGGCAGAAGCCAGCAGCATCTTCCCTCCCCTTCCTTGTCTCTCATGTGTCCTGCATCCCCCATTCCCTTCCTTACCCCCTTTATGTGTCCAGTATCTCTCCTACCCTTCTGTATCCGCCTGGGTATCTAGCATCTCCCCTTCCCTTCCCTATCTATCCCCCAGGTGTGCATGTGGCACAGGGTCTTTGCACATGCACGTACACAAGGCCTTCCGGCATCTCACCCCCTCTGATGAAAACTTCCTATTGGAGAGGGTGGGACATGGCAGTACTTGAGCATGACTATAAATCAGCACGAGTATGAATAACGTGGATCCTCTCCACTGATCCGGTTGGGAAAAAGCATTGGGGCTTTGTGCTGTTATTGTTGAATCTCCAGCATCCATGTGATTTTAAGTAAGAGATGCTACTATAAGATAAGTGCTTTTGTTCCCTTTTGAGTGCTACATGAAGCTTTTTGTAGTTGGAGACTTTTTTGTGATGAAGATATCAATAGCTTTGTGTGGTTTAAAATGATCATAATACAAAAAAATTTAAGAAAAACTGCGAAGAAGAAAAATCTAGGGTAGTGGAAACAAAGTGATGATTTTACGGCTGTTGAAGATCTTAAACTAATGGGCCTCCAATGATGCCTGTTAATGTCTCCATTCAACCTTTCACTATTTTTTTCTAATATTTTATAGTTTACATTATTAGAAATCCATTTAATGACTGTATTGATTTAGTACTTAAGTATGAGCATATGCTCAAAAGCCTGGCATCCCAACGGGACGTCCATCCCTGCTATTCTTGCCAGCGGCAGCCCCCGACTAACTTCCCTGCCGGTTGTGTGGGGAAGTTAGTCGGGGGCGGGGCATGGGCAGCCCGGGGGTGGATAGTGGGCAGGCAGTGGGCCGTCACCAACCCTGGACATAAAGGGCCGATTCTAATGTCGGCCTTGTATGTCCAGGGATGGCGAAATGGCCAGGGAAGTTATTCCACCTCGGAGGTGGAATAACCGCCCCTGTAATGTTTATTTTCGCGGCCTGGAGCACAGAAGGGGCTGAGGGGGCCAGGGTTTATTCCTTGCAGCCCGATCCTGGCTTTAGGAGGCCAGATTGGGGGTCTGGCTGCGGAGAATAAACTTTAGTTTCTGGCGGCCGGCATCAAGGCATTTAAATGGATGCCAAGGCAACAGGACGCCATGGTGCCGCGGCTCCATTTAAATGCCTGACTGAGCTATCCGGGCAGTGCCTGTACGTGCAGGCTGGGACTGAATCACAGTCCCAACCTGCACCTACAGGCCTGATCATGATTCTGATCCCGCAGAGCTAGATGTGCCCCGCGGGATCAGAATCGCACTCCCCTTTGTACGTCCGGTTCAGACCAGATGTACAAAGAGGCTTACATGCGGGACAGAATCAGGCCCTTAATGTGCGGCAAATTTATTTTCTCTATGGGAAGATGATGGGCACACCCCCAACAGTTAACACGGAGGACTTGCAGTTACTGTGCATGACGTTTTGGCACTAATGCATGGTAAATGTGAATGTTTACTGCACTTTAGTAAAAGGGCACCTAATCTTGATTGCCTTTTAATGTGAAGGCACCATATAAACACTGTAAGAAAATAAATAAAAGTCACTATAGCAAGTATCTGTATTCAAGAAAGCAGTTTCTGAATTCAGGAAAGCATGGGACAAACACAGAAGGTCTCTGAAGGAAGAAAAGGGGCTATAGTAGTTGATATGGAAGGTCAGACTAAATAGGTCATATGGTCTTTTTCTGCTGTCATAATTCTATGTTTCTATGTAATTACCAGAGCTGTTACATTTTCATATCTAATTAGAAAATAATTATGTGTATTTGAATACTTTACTAATATTCATAAACTTTCAGCTATGCGGTCAGACAAACTGGCATATGTTCCCACAGTTCTTTTACATTTGGACTAATTGAGAGAAGCAATGTTTTGAAAATGTAATGTCTATCAATATAATGGAGCCTAAATATAACACTGGTGAAAACTATAGGATCTGTGATATAAGACAACTAAATATACAATTTTGGTCTTAGCTTTTAGCTTAGATACAGTTTTATAAACCTTAAAGCTTTGCCAAGTTTTCCCCCTCCTAACTCTTCCCCCACAAAAAAGGGCCAAGGTGCTTTCAGAATTCTACACTGATACAGTAATCAGGAGAGCTCTTTATGCACCATGTTTTATGTAACACACTTTGCTTCTGCTTTATTTATTCTACTGTTTAGTATTCTTTTAACTAAAACAATATATATTAGTGTAGTGCTCTTATTATTGCCTCGAGAATGTTTACTCCTAGCTCTCTTTAGGTCCTAAAAGGCTGAAAACTGCATCCTAATTGCCCAATTAGCCCTAATGCTGCATAGTGTTGACTGTTTAGTTACCACATATTGTGTACAGAACTAATTGTAGTGAAAGTAAATGAATGGGCAGGAGACAAACAAGCTACTAGAAAATAATTATTTGGAGTGTATCTTTTTAGTACCTGTACTGCAGATTGTATTATAGTCAACAGGCTCTAAAGCTGCTTGAAATAGTGGTATTTGTCATTTTCATAGAAACTTGATAATGACATTAATTTATCTTAATGGCCTGTTCTATTGTTATAAATAGTAAAATTAGCTTAAATTGTCTTGCTTTTGCTGGTTTTGGATGGCTCCAAAGGGCCCCACAACAGCAGATGAGTAGATAATTTGGTGTGCTTGACAGATTTCCAATAATATGTTATGTGGAACATGAGTAATGCTAGTACCATTAATGTTCATTTTCCTCTAAATTCATTACTGCCCTTTTCCCTTTTATCTTTTAATGTCTGGACCATTTTTCTACATTTCAAGTGGAACCACAAAGCCTATTCATATTCAGCTAGCTATTAACATTCTGCACATAGTGGACATGCTGTAGCAAAACAACTCGTTTTGAAATGATGAGGTTGATGGCTATTTATGAGTTGATTCAAGGTATTAGAATTTGAAGTTATAATTAAGTCATATGTAATGTTGAGGAAATGTCTCTGTTTTTATTCTCACAGAACCGATAAAATATACCAAAGGAAGATACAAAGAAGGCATAAGTACATTCATAAAAACAGTTTTCCTTTGAAACTAGTAAAATTCACTGGGACACCGTCAAAGCTATATATGTTTTTAAATAATTGATCATACTTTTAATCTATACTGCAAAGGTATTAAAATTCATTTCAGATAGGATAATCTGAAATGATAACATAGTAATCATTATAATGGTATCAAGAAATATCAGCTCAGTAAATATATTAGTTCCTATGCACTAAAACTTGTGCTTTATTATTTTTATCATACACAGAGTAAAAAGAGTAACATAGTAAATGATGTTAGATAAACACCAGAATGCCCAGTTGCATCTTATCCACATTGGGTAGATGCACATAGAGATTCCACTATGGAATCCAGAGACTTAACATCACAGTGGCTAATAACAGACAAAACACTTCTCCTTCCATCAAAATGTTCCCAAAAATTATAAACCAACAACTTGCCTATTTACAATCTATAAGCTGAGAGTTGTCACATTAAGGAATTTGAACAGGAAGATTTATATAAGTATCTAGGAGTAGAGGAAGGAAAAAGTACTGGGAGAAAAGACTAGCAAAGAGTATTACAGGAGATTAAAATTGAAAAGGAAAAGTGCTTTAACATCAAAGAACAAGATTCATGACATCAATCAGCAACCCCCTTATATAGATTTGGGATTGTAAACTGGCCTCTCAAATATCTTCATAAACTGGAGGTACAAACAAGAAAACTCCTCTATGCCCACAAGGTGGTTTATAAGAATCAGTGTATGCTGAAAATGTATACTCTTAGAGTCGAAGGAAGAATGGACCTTATAGAAATAGATGATACATATAGAGCTATCATCATAGGCTTCCAGGCCTACTTAACAGCATCAACAGACCCAAAGGCACAAAAAGTGTTGAAGTATAAAAGTAATTGGTCAAAATTTACGGAGTGAAAAATGGAGTATAATTTACAGAGTGAAAAATGAAGTATAAAAGTAAGCATCTAGAATCAAGTTTCATCATTAAACTTGGACAAGTATTCTGACAAGCAGAAAGAATGAGAAAGAATCTACCTGTGCAGATAGTAATGGAAACAGAATTTGTAAAACAAGAGAAAAGCTCTTTAAAGAATTAAATCAGAAGACAAAGGAAAACAAGTGGCAGATATACAAATAGAGTGGGAAATAAAAATTGTTATTTCAGGAAGCATATGTGAATCAAACCAGCACACATAGATGGTTAAAGAGAGGTGAATTAAAACCAAAGGATCAGAGACTAATAGTTTCAGCCCTGGACAATGGATTACGGATGAGATTGTTCACATTAAATATAGAAAACCTGGTAAATCAGACATAAGAAAAAGTTGTAATTGGTTCCTCATCTTGTAGCTGGCAGCAGAGTTCTGATGTCTGAAAATTTCTATACATCCATTGGAAACTTTGCAAACACTATAAAATCACAGTACCAGAAAAGCACTGGGATCACGACCCTAAGAGAATTACAGAAAATTAAGAGATTATCTGGGATGTTCCCATTCTGATCAATAAAGAGCTTAATGAAAGGAAACTGGACATACAGTAGCGGCAAAGGAGAAAAACACCAGAAAGGCTTTGATAATACAGGTGTCCGTTCTAAGTGATTATTCTGTGAAATGGGTGGAGAGACAGAAGATCCTTAAGTACTAAACAATATGGTTATAGACCAAGAAAATCTAGCAGAAAGATACAAAAATATTTTCTCATTGTATTGGGAACCACAGGCCTCCTTAAGAGCAATTTCCAATCACACCTTGATAGGTTGCTTATACATGCTATTACTTTTAAACTCTAAACGGAAGCTCCAATTGGCACAATGCAAGTTCTATGGTAAGCATTAGCAGTAAATTTGAGAGACTGAGATCATACTCCGCATATCCTGGAGCTTAGGAGTAAGATTCATTGCTATCACAGCATGTGTAAATCTAACACATTTGGAGGCATTTCCCCCCAAGACACCTAACACTCTTTTCACCTTCTCCCATGTCCATCACCCAGCATCTCAAAGTTGTACTGTTGCCTTTTAGGGTTGTAACTGCTGCTCTGTACAGGTCACCCCAAAGCTTACTCATAGGTTACATAGAAGCACATTACAATTGTTTAAAGTTTAACTACCGCTCCATGAAGTTTACCTAATACTATCTTGGAGGCACATATCACTATTTGGGCTTTTAACTACTATTTCTAATTTTATCCAGATAGCTATGTGGAGGGAAGCAGGGGTCATGGTCCTTCCCAGAGGCGTGAAAGATAACCCTACCCTCCTGTCTCCACACATTTCCAAGCATCTGGCTTGGGGGAGTGTGAGCTGAGTGGCTGACAGATGGGTTGTGTGCAGTATACCCTCTTCTCTCTCTTTTGCCATCCTCTCATCTTACTATCCTCTTTTGTGTTCTTCCATCTCTTGATTCCTCTTCTTGATCTACTCTCTTGCTTCTCTCCTTCCATTCTCTTCCCTCCCTCACATCTTTTCCTCCCCCTCCCTTTCTCTGAAGGGGGAGAGGCAGGTCTGGAAGGCTTGGGATTGCTACTTAAGTTCTATTTGGACTGGTGGGGCCCGATATTTAAAGCAATTAACATGGTTAGCACACCTATTAACTGCATTAATTGCGTTGACTGGGCCATTCGGCAGTACAAAAGCAGTCAGTGCCGCTAAATATCTGCAGGTGCCGTGCCTAGGCGCCCTGATGCTAGGCAATTAGCATCAGGGCAGAACGGGGGCAGAACGGGAGCAGCACCTGAAAATAACTGGACAGTGGAGATATACAGCCATTGCCTGGTTATACCTCAGTGGTAAACATTAGGCACAGTAAAGGCTGTGCTAACATTTGCTGCCGAAGCTAACCAGGCAGTGATCATACCACTGCATCTATATTTGGAAAAACTTAGAGAAGCTAGCAAAGTAGTCAGGAAAGCAAAGGTACAAAAAGAAGAAGAAATAGCCAGTGCAATAAAATGCAGGAATAAGACATTTTTCAGATATCTTGACGAGAGAAGGAAGGGCAAAAGTGGTATTGAAAGTCTCAAAGGTCCAGGAGAGGAATATGCAGAAATTGATGAGGATAAAGCATAATTGCTTAACAAATATTTCTGTTTTGTATTCACAGATGAAGGGCCTGGAGCAGAACCTCACAAAACACCCACAAATAGGAACAGAAACGACGGGGATCTTGAACGATTTTCAGAAGACTGTGTTTGTGAGGAACTAGCTAAACTAAAAGTAAACAAAGACATGGGTCCAGATGGGATACATCCAAGAATACTGAGGAAATCTGGGGATGTTCTAGCGGCTTCACTGTCTGACCTTTTCAGTGCCTGGAGACGGAAGTGGTGCCAGAGGACTGGAGAAAGGCACATGTGGTCCCTTTACACAAAAGTGGATGTAAGGATGACATTGAGAACTAAAGGCTGCTTAGTCTAAACTCTGTGGTTAGCAAATTAGTGGAAAGGCTACTAAAGGAGAGAATAGTGAGGTTTCTGGAGTTCAATGGATTGCAGGATCCGAGACAGCATGGATTCACCAGAGGCAGGTCTTGTCAAACAAATCTGATAGATTTATTTGACTGGGTAACCAAGGAGTTGGATCGAGGGAGAGCCCTAGATGTGGTGTATTTTGATTTTAGTAAAGTCTTTGACACCATTCCACAGAGGAGACTTATAAACAAACTGAGCACCTTAGGGATGGATCCTCAAGTTACTGATTGGGTAAGAAATTGGTTGAGTGGGAGGCGACAAAGTGTACAGGTAAATGGAGCTCACTCTGAGGAGGAGGTGGTTACCAGTAGTGTGCTGCAGGGATCTGTCCTTGGTCCGATTCTGTTTAACAACTTTGTTAGTGATATTGCAGAAGGGCTGTCGGGGAAGGTTTGCTTGTTTGCGGATGATACCAAAATCTGCAATAAAGTAGACACACAGGAAAGGGTAGATAACATGAGGAGGGATCTAGCTAAGCTTGAAGAATGGTCTAGAATTTGGCAGCTGAAATTTAATACTAAAAAATGTAGAGTCATGCATTTAGGCTGCAAAAATCCAAAGGAGCTGTACAGTGTAGGGGGTGATCTGTTCTGTTCACAAAAGAAGAGCGGGATCTGGGTGTAATTCCCAAATTATCCAAGTTTTAATACCTGTTCATTGTAAACACGGATCAGCCAATGAAACGTGTAAGTTTCTATGTTCAATGTAAACTGCACTGATGTTGAATAGCGCGGTATAAAAGAGACTGTAAATAAATAAATAAAATAAATACTAAAATGGTTAGTAGCCTTCATTATGAAGCATATGAGGACAGACTTAAAGGGCCCGATTTTGAATTAGGCAGAAATATAGAAATATGACAAGAGAAAAAGACCACATGGCCTATCTAGTCTGTCCTTCCATATCAACAACTACAGCAGTTCCCTTTTTTCCTTTAGAGATCGATCCTCTGTGTTTGTCCCATGCTTTTTTGAATTCAGATACTGTCCTCATCTCTACCACCTCCACTGGGAGACTATTCCATGGATCCACCACTCTCTCCGTAAAGAAATATTACTGCATATCACTCCTGAATCTATCCCCCTTCACCCTCGTCCCATGTCCCCTCATAGCAGAACTTGCTTTCAATTAAAAGAGGCTCTCCCCTTGTACATTTATGCCACGGAGGTATTTAAACATCTCAATCATATCACCTCTATCCCGCCTTTCCTCTAAGGTGTACATATTAAGATCCTTTAGTCTGTCCTCATATGCTTTATAATGAAGACCACTAACCATTTTAGTAGCCATCCTCTGTACTGACTCCATCCTGTATATACCCTTTTGAAGGTGCGGTCTCCAGAATTGCACACTATACTCCAAATGAGGTCGCACCAAAGACTTATACAGAGGCACTATCACCTCCTTTTTTCTGCTAGTCATTCCTCTCCATATGCACCCAAGCATCCTTCTAGCTTTTGCCATCGCCTTTTCTACCTGTTTAACTACTTTAAGGTCATCAGACACAGCCACGCCTAGGTCCCGCTCTTCTTTAGTGGACAAAAGTACTTCACCCCCTATGCTATATTGCTCCCTTGGATTGCTGCAGCCCAAATGCATGATCTTACATATTTTAACATTAAATCCCAGCTGCCAAATTCTAAACCATTCTTCAAGCTTAGCTAGATCCCTCCTCATGTTATCTACACCTTCCTGGGTGTCTACTCTATTGCAGATTTTGGTATCATCCGCAAAGAGGCAAACCTTATCCGACAGCCCTTCCGCTATATCACTAACAAAATTGTTAAAAAGAATCGGACCAAGGACAGATCTCTGGGGCACACCACTGGTAACAGCTTTCTCCTCAGAGTGAGCTCCATTTACCTGTACTCTTTGTCACCTCCCAGCCAACCAATTTCTAACCCAAGCAGTAACCTTGGGGTCCATCCCTAGGGTGCTCAGTTTGTTTATAAGTCACCTGTGAGGAACAGTGTCAAAGGCTTTACTGAAATCTAAATACACCACATCTAGGGCTCTCCCTCATTCCAACTGCCTGGTCACCCAGTCAAAGAAATCAATCAGATTTGTCTGACAAGACCTGCCTCTGGTGAATCCATGCTGCTTCGGATCCTGTAATCCGCTGGACTCCAAAAACCTCACTATTTTCTCTTTCAGCAGCGTTTCCAATAATTTACTCACCACCAAAGTTAAGATAACCGGCCTGTAGTTTTCAACCACATCCTTACTTCTGCTTTTGTGTAAAGGCACCACATGAGCCTCTCTCCAGTCCTTTGGCACCACTACCGACTCCAATGAGGCATTGAAAAGGTCAGTCAGTGGAGCTGCTAGAACGTCCCCAAGTTCTCTCATTACTCTAGGGTGTATCCCATCTGTTCCCATAATTTTGTCTACTTTAAGTTGAGCTAGTTTCTCACTAACACAGTCTTCTGAAAATTGTTCAAGATGTCCCTTGCTTATGTTCCTGTTTATGGTTGTTTTCTGAGGTACTGCTCCTGGTTCTTCATCTGTGAACACAGAACAAAAATATTTGTTAAGCAATTCCGCTTTATCCTCATCAGCTTCTACATATTCCTCCCCTTCATCCTTGAGTCTGACAATACCACTTTTGCCCTTCCTCTTCTCACTAACATATCTGAAAAATGTCTTATCCCCCCATTTTATTGCACTGGCTATTTACTCCTCTTTTTGAATCTTTGCTTTCCTGACTACTGTGCTAGCTTCTCTACGTTTTTCCAAATATAGATGCCTGTCTTCCTCTCTCTGTGATCTCTTGTATTTCATGAAGGCCTCCCTCTTTTTCTTCACCTTTTCAGCTACTTCTTTCGAAAGCCATAGCAGTCTCCTTTTCCTTTTACCTTTATTTACCATTTTAACAAAAAGGTTGGCTGCCCTTAAAATATCCCCTTTCAGTTTTGCCCACTGTTTTTCTACATACCCCAGCTGTTCCCATCCCGCTAATGACTCCCTGAGGTATTGGCCCATCTTGGCAAAGTTAGTCTTCCTAAAGTCTAAGACCCTCACCTTTGAATGGATTCTAACAGCCCTAGTCCTAATACTGAACCACACCATCTGGTGATCACTGGATGCAGAATGATCTCCCACTATAACATCAGAAACACTTTCACCATTGGTAAGCATCAAGTCCAGTATGGCCCCTTCACATGTGGGGTCTGTTACCAATTTCCTGAATAGTTCTCCCTGTAGAGAATCCAGGATCTCCTTACTTCTAGATGATACTGCAGCAGGAATGTGCCAATCAACATCTGGCATATTGAAATCCCCTATCAGTAGCACTTCCCCTTTCCTAGCAATGCTGCGTATGTCTTCAATTAACTCTCTATCCACCTCTTCCTCTTGTGAGGGATGTCTGTACTGTATATCACGCCAATGCAAATAGATTTCTCTTTCCCTCTTTCTAGCTTAACCCACAATGCCTCCTCTCTCCCTTTTAAGCTCTGTAATTCCAAAGCTTTAATAGTATTTTTTACATATAGTGCCACTCCTCCTCCCCTTCTTCCTACCCTGTCCTTTCTGAATAAAGTATAGCCAGGTATATTATATCCCAATCATGGTTTTCTGTGAACCATGTTTCTGTAACTGCTACTAAATCGAAGTCGGCCACTCCCACCAAAGCTTCAAAATCAGGGATCTTATTTCCCATGCTACGGGCATTTATACACATTGCTTTCCATATGTTACCCCTGTTACCCATTTCCATAAAGGTATTTAATGTATTTTTTACCTGGGGCTTTCTTCACCCATCCCCAAGGAATCTAGTTTAAAGCCCTCTTCAGTAGATTAGCCAGTCTACTACTGAAGACGTGTCGACTTTTCTTGGACACATAGCCTTCCCCTTAACCTGGATTTTCACTTCCGTGACAACGGAAGTGAAAATCCGGGTTAGCCTGGATGCCCCAGCAGCTGCAGAGGCTACACGGGTAGCAGCAATTTTCATACTACCCGCATAGCCTCTGCACCTTAAAGATAGGCAACGAAAAACCTATCTTTAAGGTACAGAGGGCTACACAGGTAGCATCAAAAATCACTGCTATCAATGTAGCCCTTTCCTCCGCCCCGGAATGCCCCTAACACACCAAAATACTATGCGGATAGCATTTGTGCGTGTTAGGGACATATCCTGGATTTTCAAACCCATTTAGATGCCCTTTGAAAATCCCAGATAAGGCCTTTACATGGGTAACTAGGGAAATTATCCATGTAAAGGCCTTCAAAAATCGGGCCAAAGATCTTAAATATGTATACTTTAGAAGAAAGATGGGATAGGGGAGATATGATAAAGACATTTAAATACCTCTGTGCCATAAATGCACAGGAGGGTCACTTTCAATTGGAGGCAAGCTCTGCTATGAGGGGACATAGGATGAGAGTAAAAGGGGATAGACTCAGGAGTAATATGCAGAAATATTTCTTTACAGAAAGAGTGGTAGTTGCGTGGAATAGTCTCCCAGTGAAGGTGCTGGACACGAGGACAGTATCTGAATTATAAAAAGAATGGGACAAACACAGAGGATCTCTAAAGGTAAAAGGGGGACTACTGTAGTTGATATGGAAGGGCAGACTAGATTGGCCATGTGGTCTTTTTCTGCTGTCATGTTTCTATGTTTCCCGGTTAGCTTCTATTCTATCCAGCTGGCCCAGATATTCAATGCCGGTGGCCGTATATGACCCCAACATTGAATATCTGGGACTGAGGCTCAGCGGTGATGTTTAGCCACTTTAGAATGGCTAGCCACCGCTGCTATCAGGCCCATAGTTTTTTTTCTTGTATGAGATAGTTATGCACTGCGTGAGTTGTAGCAGATGGTCGGCTAATTTGAAACTCTATTTGCTATTTACTCAACATGAAGATAGTCATGACTTAATGGGAGACAGCCAACATGGCTTTAGACAAGGAAGATTTTGTCTTACTAATCTGTTATGTTTTTTTGAAGATATGAATAAACAGGTAGACAAAGGTGAGTCGGTTGATATAGTGTATCTGGACTTTCAGAAAGCCTTTGACAAGGTCCCTCATCAGAGACGTTTGTCAAAACTAAAAAGTCATGGGTTAGGAGACAGTGTACTATTGTGGATCAGGAACTGGTTAAAAGATAAAAAGCAGAGTGTAGGGCTAAATGGCCAATTTTCCCAGTGGAAATAGGTGAATAGTGGAGTACCCCAGGAATCTGTGCTGGGTCCGCTGCTTTTTGACATATTCATAAATGACCTGGAAAAGGGAATAACGAGTGAGGTTATCATATTTTCAGATGACACCAAACTATTTAAAGTTCTTAGAACCCAAAAGGATTGTAGAAAATTACAAGAGGATCTTGATAAATTGGAAGACTGGGCATCCAAATGGCAGATGAAATTTAATGTGGACAAGTGCAAAGTTATGCACCTAGGAAAGAACAACCCAAACTATGGTTACACGATGCAAGGTTCCACATTGGGAACCACCACCCAGGAAAAAGATTTAGGCATCATCATGGATAACATGTTAAAACCCTCTGCCCAGTGTGCAGCGGTGGCCAAGACAGTAAATAGAATGCTAGGTATCATAAGGAAAGGAATGGAAAATAAAACAAAGGATATTATAATGCCTCTGTATCGTTCCATGGTGCAACCGCACCTTGAATATTCTGTGCAATTCTGGTCGCAGTATCTTAAAAAGGATATAGCGTTATTAGAAAAGTTACAGAGAAGAGACACCAAAATGGTAAAGGGGATGGAAGGATACTCCTATGAAGAGAGGCTAAAAAGGTTAGGGCTCTTCAACCTGGAAAAGAGACAGCTGAGGGGAGATATGATAGAGGTCTATCATAATCAATGGAATGGAATGGAATAGGTAAACATAGATTGATTGTTTACATCATCAGAATATAAAAAGACTAGTGGACATGCAATGAAGCTACAGGGTAAACTATTTAAGACTAATAAGAGAAAATATTTTTTCACTCAACGTGTAATCAAACTCTGGAATTTGTTACCAGAGGATGTAGTAAAAGCTGTTAGTGTAGCTGGGTTTAAAAAAGGTTTGGACAAGTTCCTGGAGGAAAGGTCCATAAACCATTATTAAAAGGGACCCAGGATATCACTGCTTGATCCAATACAAGCATTGAGGAACCTATGTCTTTTGGGGAGACTGCTAGGTACTTATGACCTAGATTAGGCACTGTTGGAAACAAGATACTGGGCTTGATGGACCTTGGTCTGACCCAGTATGGCATATCTTATGATTTATGTTGGATAAGTGTTGGGAATGGATAAGAACTGGATAAGGGGACTGAAAGAGATACGGAGTGGGGATAAGGTGGGGGTGCGACAGATGTCATGGTAGGCCAATGAGCTGGTGAGGTAAGTGTGGAACAGGTAGATAGAGACATTATTTGAAGGGTATGTATGTTTGGATAACAATGGGGGTGAATGAAATTGAGGCTGGGTGGTTGTTGTGAATGAGAGTGGTGTGATTTGCAGAAGAGAGAGGAGGTTGAGGGCATTTGGGGGATTTGATATGTATGTGGTGGTTTGGCTGAGTGGGTCATTTCTCCGGTGAGATTGGCTGCCATTATGTGCAGCCTATGGAATGCGTGAAGGAGAATGGATGGAAGGAAGGGTTATGTGGGGAGCTGGGTATGAAGCGAGGTGAGGGAGAGGGTTTGTGTGCTTATTGGTGGTTGGATTGAACCTGGATGAATGGAGGTAAGGATATGCCATGTAAAATGATGTCTATTAATGTTAAAGGGCTGAACACATGGCGAAAGAGATGTTTTGTATTTAAGGCAGACAAGAACATAAGAGTTAAAATACTCTTTTTGCAAGAAACTCATTTGAAGGGATTGCTTTTGTTGAGAAGACAGGACTATCCCCATTGATAGTATTATAGCAAGTACACAATTAATAACGATCCCCCACGTCAGCATTTTAAAGTGTTTTCAGTTGGCTTGTCACTTTAATGGGGTAAGAAATGACCACAAATAGTTATATTGTTGGTGTCATTCTAATAGCAGCCATTTGAAGTCGCCTTCGTATTTAGAAATCATTTATGTTGGTTTTCACATTTCAGTGGGTCAAACACCCAGACAGCACAGTTGGATGACTGTCTTGTATTGCTGCCGATTTTATCATTGCAGCCCCTTCTAAGATTATGTCCTTTGAGTTCATATTAATAAAGTTTGATTAAGAATAATTGTACAATTACCTTTATGAATTTATACAATTAAAGATTGCAGTTGACACATTTATGAGGGTCCCCAATTTCCCTCCTCCTCTTCTTTCCTCTCCTCCTGTTCCTTCTCCTCTTCCCCTTTTTTTCCTTTTTAAGCATTATACATTGTTATTATATTTATTTTTTAAAGTTTTGTAGTGTTATTTATTTCAATTTTTAAAGTGCTGTCCATTTCAGAGTGTTATTTACTTTTGTATTTTAGGTATTTTCGAGTGTTCCTTTAGACCTTTAAAGTATTATCTATTTTACTTTAAGTGCAATTCATTTCACGTTGTCATTTATTATTTTTTTATGTGTGTTTTTAATATGTTTCTCATATCTTCGCAATGCTAACGATATTAAATTGGTACTATCGGAGCAAATCGGTAGCAATTTTTCTGTTCTTTCACTCTTTTTATATGGACGAGAGGCGTTTTTTAGTAATTATAATTTTTTTTTGACAGACTCAAGTATTCCCCTTTTCCAACAATGTCACTGATATATGTATTTGTAATATACAGGTTGGTCACGTTTTGTTTTAAGTTCAATGTTTATTAGTAAGTTTTAGTTATTTATATATACATACATACATTTATACTATCCAGTTGTAACTTTTTATATATGGAATTATTTTTATTGTATATGGTTGCTTCAGTGATATTTTTGTCATTTTCAATGTTTTTAGTTTTTTGTATAAATCTTTTGAGTGATGTTTTTTCTATGTATATATATGATTTGTAGACCCATAACACGGGCATGTTTGCCAAAACTCAGCCGAGTCAGGTCCCTTAAATAAACTTTTATTGAAAAATTATGTGTCTAGAGCCTTGCTTCTTTTCCAGTTTGTTTTATAGTTAGTTATCCCAATTAAGAGAGAATGTGAAATTTGATACCATAATATATTTTGATCTACAAGTGATTAACCCTTAACTGATAATCAGCAGTTCATTGGGAAACAAACAAAAATAATAGCATAAAATATACTAAATAATCCTAAAGATCTTTATATTAGTTTAGATATACATACTCCCTTAACAACGCTCAGCAAGTATGCTTACTAATACAAAGATGCAGACAGCAGTCCAGCAGTGAGATGGGGGCAATACAGAGTGCCACATGTATGACCTCTGCCAGATGGTGAGAGATATATGTGTGTGCTCTGTGCAAAAGAGTAGAAACGTTCCACCTCCAGTCTGGCAGTGCTGCCTTGGACGAGAGAGATCACCTGAGAGGAGAGCATCACTTTGGCGTGGAGGAAATGATCCTGTAGCCAGGACCTATCCTCCAGGGGATGCAATATCCTTTTGCAGTGTGGATGTGTCTCCAGGGGTTGCTGCTTAGGAGGGAAGGATTAGGATGACTGTGCTGCTGTGTGCCTGCTGCCCTGCGGCTAGACTGACCTGGTCCTGGCTGTGGTTTTGCCCTCCTGCCTGCTTGCTTGCTCACCCTCATGCTGGTGCTGGAGTTGAAGGTCTGGAGGAGATAATGTGGCTCCACCCCCTTGATGCCAAAGCCATCAGCGGTGACCCGGCACTGGGGATTTAAGACCTTGCGCCGCTTAGGAGGGCTAGAGGACTCTGTGCTTCTGTGTGCCTGCTGCCCTGTGGCTAGACGAACCTGGTCCCAGCTGCTGTTTAGCCTTCCTGCTTGCTTGTTTGCTCACCCTTGTGCTGGTGCTGGAGTGTGGGGATTGGAGGCCTGGAGGAGGACAATCATGTGGCTCTATCCCCTGACACCATCATCATCTGTGGCAACCTGGAACTGGGGATTTAATTTATTTATTTAGCAATGCTTATATACTGCTTTTCACCATGTCAAAAACAGTGTACATTCAGGTACGGCATATATTTCCCTTGTCCCCGAAGGGCTTACAATCTACATTTTGTACCTGAGGTAACGGAGGGTTAAGTGGCTTTCCCAAGGCCACAAGGAACACCTGTGGGACTAGAAACTCCAGTCCCTCCAGCCTGAGGTTGCTGTCCTCCAGTGGGATTTGAATCCCCAGTCCTCTAACTTGAGGCAACTTGCCCAAACCAATAGGCCATTCCTCCCTCCTAAGACCTTTTGCTGCCCAGGTGGGATAGATAACTCCATGCTGCTGGGTACCTGCTGCCCTTGTGGCTATACTGACCTGGTCCCGGCTGCTGTTTAGCCTTCCTGCCTGCTTGTTTGCTTACCCTCACGCCAGTGCTGCAGTACTAGGGGTTGGAGGCCTGGAGAAAAATCACATGGCTCTGCCCCCCTGACACCAACATTATCAGCAGTGACCCAGCACTGGGAATTTAAGACCTTGCACTGCCAAGGTGGGCATCATCTAAGGGGCTCAGCTAAGGGGTATGCCAATTAGGACACCACATGGAACACACTTGGAACTCTTTTAGAACTTGTGTGGACTGGGGGTGAGCTCTGGTTTGGGATGAAGAATGGTATTGGTGGACGGAGAGGCTGAAAAATTTGGAGCCATGTGTTTTGCTAGAGTTGGAGAGGGGCAGGGGATAGAGGTGGTGGAAAGGAGAGAGGGAGGTATGGTGCAGGGGGGTTTAGGCAGATGAAAAGGGAGGAGGGAGAGGGCGTGTATTGAAGAAATTGAGAAATGTAGAATGGGGACAGGAAATGGGGGGTGGGGAAAGGGTGTCTTGTTTATTAGTGAATGTTCGCTCTGCACGTAATAAATAGCAAATTTTGCATGATTTGGTGGGGGGGGGGAAGGGCTGTATTTGTTATTTATTATGAAAACTTAATTTGCTAAGGGAAGGGAGCTGACTTTAATTTCTCCAGAGGGGTACAGGTGTTTTCAGGAGGCTAGGAAGGGTAAGCATGGTGAGAGGAAGGGTGGCAATGGTTTTTCATAAACGGTGGGTTTATCGCAGTGGAGGTGGGAGGCCCTTAAGGGCTGTGAAGGTATTTTGGTTGAATGAAAGGGGCAATGGGTGGTGGGTTTTTGTTGTATTGTGTCCCTGGGCTTTCACAGGATTCTTGAGGGAAGGTGGGAGGATAAGACTGCAGAATCTAGGCTGGATTATGAGGAATTGCTGGTGTTGGGGATTTTAATATTGGGGGAGGGATGTATTCCATTTTGGAATTGGTGTTGCAGGATATGGGGTATAAGCAATTAGTGGTGGGGCCCATTCATGTGCAGGGGAATAGGTTGGACCTGATTTTTGGGCCAGAGAAGGGGGTAGGGTTTTTGGGGGTGGAAGTGGGAGTTTGTGTGAACATTCCTTGGTCCGATCATTTTTTGGTGCACTTTTGGTTTGAATGGATGGGAAGGGGAGGTCTGTGGTAAAGAAATGGTATAGAGGTAAAATAGGAGGGGTTGTGGGAGAAAGCAGTGGATATAAGGAGAGTCGGGTGGGAGGGGTAGATTGGGAATCATGCAGGACTGAATGGAGGCAATGCAGGGTGCATTGGAGGAAGTGGCCCTGTGGAAATTGCTGGCATTAGTGAGGTGAAAGCCAAAAATAAGGGATGGTATTAGAGGAGAAAAGAGGATTATGTAGGCTGGAGAGATGCTGGCATAGGTCCAGGTTGGAACAGGATAGGGTAGCTTGGAGAAGAAAGGAGAATGATCAGAGGAAGATTGAGGGAGCAAAGTGGAAGATATAGTTGGCAAGGGTGGAAGCGGTAGGGTATCTGCCTAGAGAGCTTTTTGGGGTTGCACGGCGGTTGTTAGGATCTGATGGGGGGTTAGGGAGGGATGGGGAGTAGATCTGAAGAAAGTGGCAGATTATTTTGTGGAGAAGATGGAGAAGTTAAGGGTGGTGTGGGATTTGAGGGGGAGTATTTGGGAGTGTTGGAAGGAGGACAGGTGGAAGATGATTGGAAGGAGTTTAAAGAGGTGACTCCGGAAAACAGTTCAGGAGATTTTGCAACGGGTTGCATTTGACCGGGATGTATTTGGATCCATAGCCCAGGCAGTTGCTGCGGGGAGGGTCAGGGAAGATAGTAGGGTGGTTGACAGACACTGTAATGCATCATTGACTCAAGGTCAATATCCAGAGGTGTTGAAGGAGGCAATGGTGGCTCCAATACCCAAGAATGGGCAGGATTTATCTTGCGCGAACCTCCAACCGATTTCATCTTTGATGTGCTTAACAAAAATTATAGAGAAGGCAGTGATAGATCAGTTGGATACTTATCTAGAGGAGAAGAGGAGTTTGAATTGGGGATAGGTGGGTTTTAGGAAGAGGTCGGGAACAGAGACATTACTAGCAGCTGTAATGTAGGCTAAGGAGAGGGGTAAGACAGCGATGGTGATCACACTGGATCTGTCAGACACATTTGATTTGGTGGATTGGGATATTCTCTTGAGCCAATGTCAGAGTATGGGAATAGGAGTTAAGGTGTTAGGCTGGTTATTGACTTTCTTGCATAAGCATAGGTTTTGGGTATGTTGGGGTGAAGAGAGGTCTACAGTCCACCAGTTGACCTGTGCAGTACCATGGGGGCTCGATGTTATTCTCTTGCCTTTTTAATATTTTCATGAGTCCAGTGGGGCAGATAGTTAGTAAGCTTGGTTTTCAATGTTTTCTTTGCAAGGGTGATATTCAAGCTATGATGGTCTCTGAACGTCCGATGGAGGCCATAGTTGGGAAGGTTAATAGGTGCCTGGAGAAGGTTAGTGAATGGTTGTGGGAGAATTGCTGTGTACTGAATGCTCAGAAATCAGAATTGTTGGGGGGGGGGGAGGAAGGGATTTTGAAAGATTGGCAAAAGTTTGATGGAGTAAAGCTTGAAAAGAAGGATGAGATCTGTAATTTGGGGGTGATTATGGATGTGGAATTGAATCTTCAGTCCCAGGTATAGAATGTGGTCCAGATTGCTTATGGCATATTGCAACTAGTGCGTCATCTGCGGCTATTTTTAGATGAGGAGGTGATGTGGCTTTTGATCCAGGCACTGGTGATGTCAGTATTGGATTACTGCAATTTGTAGGGCTCCCCAAGTATCAGCTGCAGAAACTACAGGTGGTGCAGAATGTGGCATCTAGAATGATCTCTGGGTGTAGTGGGAGGGAACCGGAAGCAGTTGTATTATGTCAACTACCCTGGCTTTTGGTGGAACAACAAAGCATTTTTAAGCTCCTGCTGGTGACATTTAAGACAGTGTGAAATTAGGGGCTGAGATACCTGGAGGATTTACTGTCCTGGTATCAAGCAAGGAGGGAGTTGCGGTCCAGTCAGGGTCACAAGTAGTGGTTCCAGGTTTCCAGCAAGTGCGCCTGAAGCAGTGGAGAGAACGGTGCATTTCAGAAGCTACCCTGATGTGGTGGAACAAGCTCCCAGTGAGCTTGAGGGGGGAACTAAATTTGCTAACATTCAGGAAGGCAGTGAACATGCTTTTGTTCCCTAGGTTGGGGGGGGGGGTGACGAGCAAGTTGGGATAGGGCCAGGTCAGTTGGGCAGCAGGGGGAGTTTGGGGCATAGTATTTTTAGTTGACTGGTTGTTAGTATGATGATGACCTTTTATGTATTGTACATCACTTTGAATGCAGTTAGCATATGGAAGTATATAAACGTTTTAAAATAAATAAATACATTAATTTTTAGTTGGTGATTCGATCATTAGGCATTTAGATAGCTGGGTGACTGATGGAAATGAGGATCACTTGATCATTTGCCTGCCCAATGAGAAGATGGTGAACCTTATGGGTCACCTAGATAGGATTCTAGACAGTGGTGGGGAGGAGCTGGCTGTCTTGGTACATATGTGCTCCAAAGATATAGGAAAGTATGAGAGGGAGGTTCTGGAAGCCAAATTTAGGCTTATATTTAGAAAGTTGACATCCAAAATGGCAAATGAAATTTAATGTGGACAAGTGCAAAGATATGCACCTAGGAGAGAACAACCCAAACTATGGTTACACGATGCAAGGTTCCACATTAGGAACCACCACCCAGGAAAAAGATTTAGGCATCATTGTGGATAACATGTTAAAACCCTCTGCCCAGTGTGCAGCGGCGGCCAAGAGAGCAAATAGAATGCTAGGTATGATAAGGAAAGGAATGGAAAATAAAACAAAAGATATTATAATGCCTCTATATCGTTCCATGGTGAGACCGCACCTTGAATATTGTGTGCAATTCTGGTCACCGTATCTTAAAAAGGATATAGCGATATTAGAAAAGGTTCAGAGAAGAGCCACCAAAATGGTAAAAGGGATGGAAGGATACTCCTATGAAGAAAGACTAAAAAGGTTAGGGCTCTTTAACCTGGAAAAGAGACGGATGAGGGGATATATGATAGAAGTCTATAAATTAATGAACGGAGTGGAACGGGTAAACGTAGATCGATTGTTTACGTTATCAGAATATAGAAAGACTAGGGGACATGCAATGAAGCTACAAGGTAAACTATTTAAGACTAATAAAAGAAAATATTTTTTCACTCAGCATGTAATCAAACTCTGGAATTTGTTACCGGAGGATGTAGTAAAGGCTGTTAGTGTAGCTGGGTTTAAAAAAGGTTTGGACAAGTTCCTGTAGGAAAGGTCCATAAACCATTATTAAGAAGGGACCCAGGATATCAATGCTTGACCCAGTACCAGCATTGTGGAACCTGTGTCTTTTGGGGAAACTGCTAGGTACATATGACCTAGATTGGCCACTGTTGAAAACAGGATACTGGGCTTGATGGACCTTGGTCTGACCCAGTATGGCATATCTTATGTTCTTATGTTCAGGACCCTCCAGGGTAGCATTCTCAGAAATCCTTCCTGTTCCATGTGCAGAACCCAAGAGGCAGGCAGAGTCTCAATGCATAGATAACATAATGGTGCGGGTAAGAGGGCTTTAGATTTGTCAGGAACTGGGCAACATTCTGGGGAAGAGAGGGCATTTTCTGGAAGGATGGGCTCCTCCTTAAAAAGGAAGGAACCTGGCTGTTGGCACTAATCTTTAAAAAGGATATACTGGGGGAAAGCTGATAGTCACCCAGGAACACATGGCTCAGAATAATGTATCTTTGAAGGATACTGTCAAAACAGGGAGGTCAGGGCATCCTAATAGAGAAGTTGCAATAAAGGTAAAAGTAGTCTAGGTGCCCTTAAGTAAACAGCAGACAGAGTTGAAAGATTCCAAATTACCCCATCGACTCATAAACAGGTTATTAATTTGAACAAAAACATACTTTGTAATACCTGTATACAAATGTTAGAAGTATAAAAAATAAAACAAGTATAAAACAAGCTATTTTGTGCATCAGGTGTTTCCAGCATTGAATGGGAGGTACTCCCTCGTTTACCCAAAATTTTAATATTGCCGTTTTCACTAATATAATCACTATATGGATGCATTTCCTTTTGGTTTTTACTATTTTTCTATCTGGTGAGGGATCCTTTCAAAGACCAGTAAATTATAGGACCAATCTATCAAGGTGCTTGTGACTTCCCTGCCTGTTGAACACACTAGAAAGGAATGATTGTTACTGTTCGCAATTTACATTTTGCACATGCATCGTCATCCCATAGCTTTAATTTTGTTACATTTTCTTTCATCATGTAATCCATATGTATGATCTTATAATGAATCTCATGGAGGCCAGCCTTTATAGTCATGAGAGCTGTCAGTAAAGAGTTTCTCTAGATTCATAGCTGTTATATCTTTTGCCACATCTTTGATACAAGTTGTAGCTAAAGATGCTTTCTCAGCATCCAGCCTAGCCAACACTGACTCTTCAGATATATTACAGGTAATCTGTAGGATTTACCATTGCTTTCAGCAAATTTGTAGATGGATGTCTCCCTTTCACAAAACCCTTTGGTCTTCATATTGTGCAAAGTATTAGCTGAGACTGCTGCAATAATCTTTTTATCCTGGTTTTCAAGAAATTTGTTATGTAAACCTGTTGAGAGGGACTTAAAGTGGGATAGCAGGGCTCTCTGAAAGGGTTAATATGGAGAATGGCTTAGAATGTGCTAACAGTCCGAAGCCTGGCAGTTTGGAATTCACTAGCAGCCTGGAGAGATATGTGTACCCAAAACCAAGACCGTGTTTAGCAGAACGGGACAGAGTGTTTTCGCTTCTCCTAATTCAGCTGAGCAATATGTCTGTGCTTACTTTGACCTATATCATCACTTGTAACATGCAGATAAAGAAAAGTGGTGCTGATAAGCAGTTTCTCTCAATAAAGGAGGTGCTCTGGCCTAGCCAGGAGGAAGGGGGTTTACAGGAACTGCTCAAGTTTGCAGAACTGTGGGCCCCCTCCCCACAGTGTTTAAAATGGCTCTTATAAAATTACCTCAGAAATAAAATAGGCGCGGTGGCATGAACACATATAGGCATTACTGTAGGCATTGCCAGGGCCTGGTCTAGGTAGAGGCATGAAGTATGCAAGTTTATTATGAAACATACTAATTAACATGTGTACTCATGTACTCCATATGCAGACATGGACGCCTGATCCCAAGAAGTTGTAAATGTTTGTGGCCGCAATCTAATCCCAACTGTTGTTGAATTTGTGCTAGCATTTTATAAAGGCTCACAGGCACCCATGTATGTTTATCAAACTGGGCAAAAACATATACCTTCTTGCCCTTTAAACTTAGGCATCCTGTTATTAAATTACCCTCACAAAGTCTTTATTCTGCTCTGAAAGTCTCAACTCTATAGTGACAGAGAATTAGTCCAACAGTGTGGGTGCTTCAATACTGGCTTTGCCTTGCTTGAGAAATAATGTTTCTGATATGAAGAGTACCCTAGCCCAGTATAGACTTGGTGTGCATTGAAATAGGAGGTAAACTGATTCAGTCAGCTGCAGAGTTCTCCAAGTATCCAATAGCCTAAGCTGTTTTATCAAGAAATTAACCCATTTTCTTTTAGTGAATTTTTGTGGCATCTTTGGGGGCTTGCAGAAGATCCATAGTTATGTTAAAATTTCCACCTAGAATCACTTGGTATTCATCATAGGTTGTCAATTTGTCCATTAGTAAGATAATTTATGATTATAACATTAGGTATGTACACATTGCAAAATAATATTTTTTGCCCTAGTATCATACCCATCATCATCACAAACCTGCCCTCTGGGTCCAGTAATTGCTTATGAATTTCAAAAGAGACATTTTTATGTATTAATATCACTATCCCTCTCTGCCTGCTGTTATACGCTAAATATTCTGATTCTCCTACCCCATCTCTTTTCAATTTTATGTTCTGTAATGTTCAGATGTGTTTCTAGCAGGAATCCATATCCATCCCAGCTTTTTTGAGAAAGCTAAAGATTTTTGTCCAACTCATGAGGGAATGTATCCCATCCACATTTATGGATAATAATTGTATATTAAACATTGTCTGCTGATGTCACTGGACATACCTGTACCCTTTTAGAGGCCTCCCAACTGAGCCTCCTTTGAGCTCTCCCTCCACCAAAATGTTCATAAATTTATGTACCCCTTTGAGATACCCAGCTATCTTCACCTTGGTTCTGTTGATTTACCAGCTCACCATTCTTCATCCATACATTCTCTTCCACAAGCGATTGTTTGGCCTCCCTTTAACACATTCAACCATCCATTCAGTCATCACCTTCATACCATTTTCCCGTACTCCCCTTCTCCATGTATTATTCTTCCTTAATTCCATCGCTCCTTTTCTATAACCCACTTTTTTAAAAATCAGCCCTGGGCAGATGCCTTCTAATTTGTTTAGCACACTGCTTTAACCATTAATAACAAGCAAATACAAGCTAATTAAGTTTTATGCTCTAAGCATCTTTCAAAATCTGTTAACATCCAGCAAAGCATTTATCTTTACTCAGCTTTCTGCCCTCTTTTTTTTCCAACTTGTGGCTTCCCTTGCAATTGATTGATGGATTGGAGCAGTCCAACTTAAACCATCCTGCCCCATTTTGTTGCCCTTATAGTCACTCACACATAAAGGTTACCTCTTATGAATAATTCTCAACATTCATTCAAGACAGCAACATCCGTCAGGTTTATTTATATGCAGGTGCTGTATTCTGTACATATTTCATGATGCCCAGGACACAGACTGCATCACTATTTCACCATCACTCCTCCATAACACTCACAATCACATTATTGCTAGGACCAGACACTATTGGTTTTTCTCATATTCCCTTTCCTTGTTTCTTTTGCATGTTCTCTGTTTTCTGCTATTGCAATTGGGGATGCCCAGTTTTGCAGAGCCTCTTCACAACCCAGCACTTACATATAGTACTGGAGTGGCAGTTTGCCTGAGTGCATACATTGTATTTTTCACCAGAATGTTTTATTGGAGTGCACTTTACCAGATCAGATAGCCAGTCTTCACCATGCTGTTGAACTATTGATCAGACCCGCCTTCACTGCCCACTCCTTTTGATGCTCCATCAGCCCATGCCATGATTACACTTGTTTGGGGTTCTGTAGTGGGTACAGATTTTGTGTAAATGACCCATCACCCACTGGTGCAGGCTGGTCCCCCTTCATGGCTGGTCTGACATACAACCACTTGTTTTTGGCTATGCATATGTACCACTACTGAATTGCTCATGTTTTCTATGTTGATTCTGTCTTTTAATGTTTAAGCAAAGTCCCATTATTCTCACAGCTACAGTATTGCATATGTTAACAGCAACAACGTTTAACCAAAGATTGCTCCTTCATCTGGCACTAGTTACGCACATTGCTTGGTCTTTTCGGCTTCGATCCTGTGGCAGGTTGTCTGCAAAACTTTTGAGATTTTCTTGGTCCTCAAATATTTGAGATTGATTTTGTTGAGATATACCTTTGCCAGAAACTATAGGGCAAACATTGATAACTGTGCAGTGGAGCTTAGTACAATTTGGGGCCAAGACCCACACTATGCTACCTATGCTGAGAAATCCTGGAAGATTTGGATTTGGCATTTAATTTCTTACCTTTCCACATCTGAGTTCAAGGTGAGTTACAGTTTTAGGTACACAAGTTATTTCCCTGTCCAAGTGGATTTACAATCTAAGTTGTAGCTGAGGCAATAGAGGATATAGTAACTTGCCCGAAGTCACAAGGAAGGTTAATGGGAAATCAGGATTTGAACATGGACTTCTTTGCATCGCAGCTAGCTACTCTAACCACTAAGCTACTCGCCCACAATAGAACAGCTCTGATTTATTTTGGAAAAGCACTATGATCTTGGCTTTATCAACATAACTGGGAATGCTTGCTATTGCTGTCCTCAGTCTATGGTTGTCATCTTTCTGTATGTCTACCTGAGGAGCCCTCTCCACCTTCAACAGCAGTTCTTCTGGTGGAAGCCCCAAGGTTTATGGGAGTCATGACTCTACAGTTTTATGCAGATCTTCCTCTTTGACTGATTCTGGTAAGCTGATTAATCAAAGATGATTTATTTTCCCTCTAATTTCCTGATCTTAGTACAATACATGTTTATTCATGTTTATTCATGACCTCTAATTCCCTCACACATACAGTACTTCCATATTGTCTGCTTTGTCCTTTTGAAGTAAAATTCAGTCAGGGCTCACACAAGAAGTGGTGGTATCCTGAGCCAACTTTTTGCTTTTGCACACACACCCTCTCCCCTCTCCCCCCCCCCCCCCTAGGGCTAGTCTGTGCTATAAACTGAACAAACTGGGGTACATTTTCAGCCAATGCTGCCAATGTGCTGCCATTTTACTTAATCTGCATATTCAGCATCACTATCCATAGAGGTAATGGTTCAGAACATATGGATAGTATGGTGATAGCTGGCACTATCTGTTTAGTTTAGGCCTGCTGTTCGGCACTGCAGGACATTGTGTGTAGTAAATGAACACTCAAAGGCTGACCATACCACATCAGTACCAAGTCCAAAAATTCAAACTGCACCAACCCTACCTATGAAAAGTTAGTAGTACAATTATTCTAGTACAGTCAAACCTCGGTTTTCATGATTAATCCGTTCAAAAAAGTCTGACTAAAACCGAAACGGACTAAAACCGAAGCAAGATTTCCCATAAGAAATAATGTAAATTCAATTAATCCGTTCCAGACACCCAAAAATATTGACAAAAAATACATTTTATAGAGAATAACTCAGCCAGCAGTAGGACAGCTCCTGTCACTTCTCTCAGCTGCCCGATCGTCCACAGCACAGCAAACACACAGATACTGTAGGACACTAATCTGATCGCTGACTCCGTCTCAACAGCGTACCCCGCAAGAGAAAGAACTGCCTGCCACATTCATTCAACATCTCCTGCTTACCCATTCAACATCTCCTGCTACCCTGCTACCTCCGAGCCTGAGGGGGCGCTCCAGAGAACAGGCAGGCGGTGGAGAGATCGGGGCCTTCCTCTCTGCAATCCTTGCATCTCTGGCTCGAGGATGTTGCTCACCTGACTTTCATATCTCAACACGCGATCGGTGAGTCCGGGGGGTAGTGCTGCCGGGCCTGGGCAGGCAGTGTATGCAGACCAGCGCGAAGGTGTATGTACACTATTGCAGTACTGTTGGTTTTCAGATCTGGCACACGCGATCGGTGAGTCCGGGGGGGGGTAGTGCTGCCGGGACTGGGCAGGCAGTGTATGCAGACCAGCGTGTATTGCAGTACGAAAACCGAGGCGATAGACGAAAACCGAGACAAGATCTCAGTCTGAAAAGACGTCGAAAACCGAAACCGACGAAAACCGGGGCAACCGAAAACCGAGGTTTGACTGTACATCAGCACACCTCCAATGCGGAAAGGAGAACAAGTCAGACTGCTACAGATTCCTATCTAGAATGAACATGTTAACAGAATCCCTCACTTTAATTGCACATGGAAAGTAGACCATCTTGTAAAGAATACCAGACTACAAATTAGAAACAAATAAGCAGACAAAAAATGAAATGAAAAAAAAACCCCCAAAACAGATTCTGAGCAGAGGAACACGGAAAAAAAATAAATAGAAATGCATTTCCTCCTGCTATAAGAAATGCACATTTTCAAAGCTGACATATTTCATTCTCTAAAGACTGACATTCTTTGCTCCTTTGTTGTCAGGGGCGGCCCAAGGGGGGTGCGGGGCCATGTGTGGAGACTCGGTGCGGGGCCTCATTTGCATAAGGGGCCTCATTTGCATAAATATTTGCATAATGTTACCATATACTAACTTTTA
This sequence comes from Ichthyophis bannanicus, assembly GCA_033557465.1. NCBI lineage: Eukaryota > Metazoa > Chordata > Amphibia > Gymnophiona > Ichthyophiidae > Ichthyophis > Ichthyophis bannanicus. The sequence goes on from CM066035.1 coordinate 260,784,602, forward strand.
GTAAACTTGCCTCTTAATGAGTGTATGGATAAAGAAAGACTAAAAGATTTCTACATAACTATAATCCAGTGCCAATTGCCAGACACATTAGGAACTACTACAAACGCTGCCCATTTAGAACCCATAGCAAACCCGCCGTATCCTAACAGCACTACCAGGACTCACAAAGCACCATACTCTACCAATCAAAAGGCAACACTGCAAATATTAAACCAATACATTTCAGAGAACAAGAATACATGACCTACTGGGGAAAGAGAACAAGTGGCAATGTCAAATAGGAATTATATAAACAGAACACCTCAGCTCAGTTACACATGCAGAACATAGACCATCACCAAACAAGTAATCACAATTTAGAAACAGGAAGACAATAATTAAACTGGGACTCCCAAAAGCCAAATTTGGAATGTACAACACTGTAGAAATAAAACTATACATTAATTTGCTCTTGTACTAAACAAAGCGCAGACGTTAATGATGCACATTTACCAGAGCTGACATATTCCAATTAATAAATTCAAAATAAAGAGATATTTTTCTACCTTTTGTGCATTTTTTTCAGCTGCAATTGCTCCAGCCACTTTCTTCTGGTTTCTTTGTGTCTTCTGCTAACTCTCCATTGTCTGCTGTCCATTTGTCCTTTCTTCTAGTTTTTTTCCATTGTCTCTCTACATCTGCTTTAACATACTAATCTTTCTCCTTTTGCTCTTTCCTCATTCCTATTTCATCCACTCAAATTTTACCCCTCCATCCTCAATCCCCACTTACTCTCCCAATACCCGGCCAATTGTAGATTTTTTATCCCTCCCACACAAAATATTTTTCCCTTCTCCATTTTACTCTTACAGCCCCATCCCATTCTAATCCTCCCCCAACATCAGCTCCCTTCTAGTTCCAGCCTCACCCAGCATCCATTCCCTTCTAGTCCCTGCATCAGCCCATTTCCAGTCCTAGCCACCCATCAGCCCATTTCCAGTCCTAGCAACCCCCCAACCCAATACCAGTCCTAGTCCCCCCATCAACCCACTTCCAGTCCTAACCCCCTATCACCCCATTTTCAGTTTAAGCCCCCCCTATAACCCATTACCAGTCCTAACCCCCCATCAGCCCACTTCCAGTCCTAACCCCATCAACCCATTTCCAGTCAGCCCCCCATAGCCCATTGCCAGTTCTAACCCCCCCCAACAGCCCACAGCCCATTACCAGTCCTAACCCCATCAGCCCACCTCAAGTCCTAACCCCTCCCCATCAGCCCATTTCCTGTCCTAGCCCCCCCCATAGCCCATTATCAGTCCTAGCCCCCCCATAGCCCATTACCAGTTCTACCCCCCCCCCAACAGCCCATTACCAGTCCTAACCCCATCTGCCCACATCCATTCTTAACCCCCCAGCCCACTTCCAGTCCTAGCCCCCCCAGCCCATTTCCAGTCCTAAACCCCCCCGAATCCCCCATCGTCTCAAGTAAAATTAAATTTAAAAAAAAAACGCTGGCTGCTACCGCTGCCGCCGCCGCGGCAGCAGCAGCATGGACTGTCCCACGGGGCCCCTTCTGCCTGGCTGAATCCCTCTCCCCCTCCCTCCCTCCGTGCCGGCTGAGCTCCTCCGTGCCGGCTTTGAGAGGCGCGAAGGGAGAGTGTCTCCCTCGCGTCTCTGTTAAGCCTGCAGGGGCAGATGGGAAATTTCCCATCAGCCCCTGCGGGCTTAACAGAGACGCGAGGGAGACACTCTCCCTTCGCGACTCTCAAAGCCGGCACGGAGGGAGGGAGGGAGGGAGGGGGGGCAGGAAGGGATTCAGCCGGGCAGAAGGGGCCCTGCGGGACAGTCCATGCTGCCGCTGCCGCGGCAGCAGCAGCGGTAGCAGCCAGCGTTTTTTTTTTTATTTAGTTTTGAAAAAAGCAGAATGTTCTTTGCGCGGGGCCCCCTGAAACGCGGGGCCCTGTGCAAAAAACATTCTTGCTCAATGGACAGGCCGGCCCTGTTTGTTGTCCAATCGTTATTTTTCCAGCTGGGTTGGTTCTGGTCTTTCTTTCCCACTTCTCCTTCTTGGCTATCTCCTAAATCATTTTCAAGGTTCTCATTTCCATTTTCTGTTTTGTTTTTCTCTCCCTATCTTCTTCTCTACATCTCTCTCGGACACTGATCCTTCTGGCTTATTTTTTTTTTCTCTCTTCTGCCTTTTTACCTAACCTATAGCTAGATTTCAGTGGAGGAGTAGCCTAGTGGTTAGAGCAACTGCCTCATACCCAGAAGATCAAGGGTTCAATTCCCACTGGCACTCCTTGTGACCTTGGGCAAGTCACTTTGCCCTCCATTGCCTTGGAAGAAAAGGCTGGCAATTTACTTCCAGTGATACATTGCCAAGAAAACCCAGAGGTAGCTGGGTTGCTATGAGTCAACACTGACTTGATAACACTTAAAAAAAAAAAAAAAAAAAAGCTAGATTTCATTCCTTCCTTTCACTGCTTTCCATTTCCTACTCTTGCCTCCCCAGTCCTGCCATTACCCACCTCTGTCTCATTCCTTCCCCAGCCTCGTGTTACCCCATCTTTTACCCACCTTCAAATCCCCCATTTCCTCCCTCTGTACTCATCCCCTCTCCAGCCTCATCTACTTCTCTTTCTCATTGCCTAATCAGCCCCAGCTCCTTCCCTATCACGCATCCCCTCTTCACCTCCAATCCCTGTCTTACACCCTATCTAGGCTTCCATTTCCCCTTTCACCTCCCCCATTTCTTTCCTTTCTCACCTTCAAAGACCTGTGTCCTTCATTTGTCCCTCACCCCTTTTCCACTGCTCTCAACCCCTCCCCAAACCTCCAGGTCGTTCAAGCTCTCTCCCCTTCCATATTTCTCACAGCCTATCTCATACCACATATCTAGTCCCATTATCCTCCTAATCTCTGGTTACTTTCTTGGTCCCTGAGCTCACCCTCCTTCCCCCCCAGCTATACTCAAGCCCAAATTCTTCCACTTTACTCAATCCCTCAATCCTAGAGTTACCAGATTTTTTTTTTGGCGCATATGGAACACTTATCCAAAGCAGACATGGAAGAGGGAAGAGGAGTTATAATCCTGTCCCCCTCCCCCATTCATCCCATGACAGCAACAATATCATTTCCAAGACAGAGAACTAGAAACAGTGCTGCATTTCCCCCATACTGTGCAAAATATAAAGATGGATATAAATTCTAAAAACGGACATATTTCAAATCACTACATTGAAAATAAAAATGTTTTTTCTACCCCCCTCTCCCCATTTCTGGAATTATGGACAGGGGGCTGCCAAACAGATGGGAGTCAGGAACTCTGTTCCAAAATCGGGTACAATTCCTGAAAATCAGTGACATTTGGTAACCTTACACAATCCCCACTTACACTCCCAAAATCCAGCCAATCTTAGAGTCTATTTTCTTCTGTTTTCCAACCCAATTTCAGTTTCTACCTAATCCGAGTCTCTGATTTTCTACATACCCATGTCCCCAGTACCTGCTCTCCTGCCTCCTAATTTATTTATTTATAATCCCTTTTCTCAGCACTCAATCATCTACTTCCTTCTTCAAAATAAATTAACCCTGCCTTTCCTCCTCCATATCCCAGCATCCATTCTTGTACCCCTCCCTCTTAATCTTCCCCCTTATGTGATCTTTTTTCTCCCCCTCCAAACACACAATATCTGCCCCCTCTCCCTTTTCACTTTCTCAGTTTTTGCCTCTTTTCACTACTCTGATCCCAGCATCTACCAGCATCGGTTCCCTTCCAGTCCCAGACCCTTTCCATTTCCCCCTGCATCAGTCCTTTGCTGTTCCAGTCCCAGTAAGCCCCCTTCAGTATGAACCCCCTTCCAGTCCCCCTCCCAGTGTCAGCCCCTTGCATTTCCAGCCCCCCTGCATGTCAGCTTCCTCCCAGTCTCCCTCCCCCACTGTCTAACCCCTTTCCAGTCCCAATCCTATCCACAGGTATCAGTTCCCTTCATGTTTGTGCCTCCCCCCACCCATGTCAGCTCCCCTCCGGTACTCCTCCCCCACTATCCAGCCCCTTATAATACCATCTCCCTTACTGTCAGCTCCCTTCCAGTCTCAGTCCATCCCCTAGTGTCACCTCCCTTCCAGTTCCCCCTCAAAGTGCTTGTGTGCTCTAATCCTGACCAAAGGCAACAAACAAAGGGGATCCTTCCTCAGTTCTTTGCTCTAATTTCCTAAACTCAGTGCAAGGAATGAAAACAAACTGAATTATACCAAAACAGAGTGTGCTTAAAGCTTTAAGCGAAATAATTCATAGGCCTGCAAACCTGAGCAGTCCCCCCTGACTGCCCACAGCACTTCTTTTTATTAGGAAAAAACTACAACATTGTACAATTTCATCTTATCACTCTATGTCATGCTTCTTGCGTTGCCTTTTTGTTAATCTACATATTACAAGTCAAGCTAAACGCTACATGTTATAGATCATGTCAAGCACAAACATATTGCTTACACTTAATCAGGACAAGCATTCTGCAAGCAAAAACATCCTGTTTTCATAAGAACTCATCTCTGTCTAGCTGTTTCTGTAAAGATATGACCTTGGTTTCTCTGCTGCTAGGCTGCCAGTGAACTCTGTGAGCTATTCGCATTCTTTATATTGTTAATCCTTTCAGAGGGTACCCCATTTAGGCTTTCTGTACACACAGAAGGGCATCATTCAGAAAATGTAAGTAGTAGGTAAGAACCTATGACATAAACCAGCCTTTCAAATATGATGGGACCAACTCTTTAAGAGCCTTAAAAAATAAGGGCCCAATATTCAAAAGGATTAATGCAGTTAGCAGAGCTGTTAATCGTGGTGAATGGGATATTCAGAGGCACTAACACAGTTAGTACTGCTGAATATCTGCAGCTGCCAGCTCTACATGCCCCCAATGCTAATCGCTTAGCAAGGTGTGCTAGGGGTGTTCCGGGGTGGAGCTGATCACAAACTAGTAAGCAACAATATTGAGCTGCTGCCTGGTTAGCGATATGCAGTGAGAGGTTTAACAGGATTCCTAGGTTTGGAGGTAGAGTAGGTGCCTATTTTTATCCTATTTTATAAAGATGCATAGGTCCCTATGCACCTTTATAAAACATTAGCACAAATCATGCAAAGATAACACTTATATTATGAGTGCTGACATTTATACTTATTCGGGAGCAGATGTAAATGTTAGTGCGGAAAGCGTACACATATTTTATAAAATATGTCTGTACATCGTGACTTTGGCTACGCTACACCCAAACACCTCCCATTAAAGTACCTCTTCTACAAATATCCATTTACTTGCACAACACATTCTTTTAGTTGTGACCTAATTTTATAAAAAAGTTTGTATGGGTGGAAAAGGTTTGAAAAATTACTTCCTAAATGAGAGCCGATATACCCCCTTCAAAATTGAAGTAGCCCTCTCAAATCACAGCTTGTAAATAAATGACAGTATCTGTAACCTTCTCAATATTTTTTGAGGTAAGCCAATACATAAGGTATTACAATTGTCTAACTGAGAAGTTGCTAAAGTCTGAAGGGGTTTATTAAAAAATGGATGCAGATAATGCAACTGCAGTAGATCTTATAAAAGTTGTCTTTAAGAATCCAAAGAGATGAAAACCCACCGATAAAACAGAATCTAAAATAACCTCAAGGTTGCAAGCCTAGGTACTAAAGAAAAATAACTCTATCAAAGCTAAGATTTAACTTAAAATCATGGATATCCAATTTAGCCAGCCAAATAAATTCTGCTTTTTATGGATTTAACTTTAGTCTACTATCTTCATCCAATGTACCACCTTCTCAAGATACATGCTCAGTTTGGTCAAGGCTTCCACGAATGGGAGCACTTAAAGATGCTATTACAATATTAAGCAAAACTGGGTACAAAACTCATCCTTAGGGTATGTCCAAGCAAAAGGTCATGAATAAGTAGAATCAGCCCCTCAAGAAATGACTGGTACTAGTTTGAAACAGAGACCCCAGTGTCTAGATTAAATAAATTATCCATTCATATTAAATGCAGTTTACAAATTTAAATGTGCTAACAAAGTGACCTGACCTTAAGCTAGTTCATGAGGGAAGACATCTATTAATGGTATTAAAGCGTTTTGATATATTTAAGCCCCATTAAAACCAGGCTGAAGGGGCTGAACTTTCCTATTATCTTTGCACTTAGGCTGCAAAAACCCAAGGGGGTGAAGTACTTCATTACATGAAGGAAGATAAGGATTTGGGGATGATCATATTGGATGATCTTGAAGTGGCCTAACAGGTAGAAAAAACGATGGCAAAAGCCAGAAGGATGATTGGGTGACTAGTGAGAGAAATGGCCAACAGGAAAAAGGTGGTGTGAATGCATTGAAATAAGTCTCTAGTGAGACCTTATTTGTACCGTTCTGGAGACCAAACCTCTAAAAGGAGTTAAACAGGATGAAGTTGGTCCAGAAAGTGGCTACTAAAATTGTCAGTGGTCCCAGTCATGAAGGGCCCGATTCTGTCCCGCACGTACATCCCCTTTGTACGTCTGGTCTGAGCCGGACGTACAAAGGGGATCACGATTCTGATCCCATGGGGCACGTCTAGCCCCGTGGGATCGGAATCGTGAACAGACCTGTAAATGCAGGCCTTGTCTGGATAGCTCAGTCAGGCTTTTAAATGGAGCCGCGGCACCATAGCATCATGTTGCCATGGCACTGTGGCTCCATTTAAAAGCCGCGATGTCAGCCACCACAGCAAAAGGTTTATTTCCAGCAGCCCAACCCCCGATCCGGCCTCCTAAGGCCAGGGTCAGGCTGCGGGAAATAAACGCTTGCCCCCCCAGCCCCTCCCACGCCCCGAGGTTGTAAAAGTCCATTTTGCTAGCCCTAGACGTACACGGCTGACATTAGAATCGGCCCTGTACGTCCATGGCCGATGACCGCACACTGCCCGCCCACTCTCTGCCCCCGACTAACTTCCCCGCACAACCGGCAGGGAAGATAGTCAGAGGGCTGAAGCCGACATGAATAGCAGGGATGGACGTCCCCATTGGGACTTCTATCCCCGCTTTTCGTGTCTCAGAAAAAACCCCAAAGCGTATAGGGATAGATGTAAAGATTTCAATATGTTTATTTTGGTGCAAAGGCAGGAAAGGGGAGATTTGATAGAGAAATTTAAAGACAACCATAGTATAAATGTACAGGAAGTAGCCCTCTTTCAATTGAAAGGAAGCTATGGAAAGATGAGGGTCATAGGATGAAGGTGAAAGGGGATAGACGCAGGTAGTAATCTGAGGAAATTCTACATTACCGAATGAGTGATGGATGCATTGAACAGCCTCCCAGTGGAGATGATGGAGACAGAGACAAGAATTGCATCTGAATTCAAGAAAGCATGGGACAAGTACAGAGGATCTTTGAGGAAGAGAAAGGGATCTGAGAACTTAATAGTTTTATGGATGGGCAGACTTGTTAGGCCATCATTTTTTATGTTTCTTTTTTTAATGTTATATTTATTAAATTTATAACATTTTACCGAGCATACACGTGTAGAGAGTAACAAAATGACAGGCAGCAACAGTAATCTTACAAAAAGAAAACAATGTAAATAACTAAATACCATCAATCATTATATTAGACAACTAACTAAGGAAGGGGAAGAGAAGAGAAATAAATGGAAATCCCACAAAGAAAAAAACATCAAAGAGATAAGCTTAAGTGGAGAACTCCTGGAAATAACTATAAATCATTCTTTTACCATCATCATCTGTGGGGAAAATAAAGAGGAAACAGACACAAGTCTCATTAAATCAAGATAGGATCACAGCTACAATATATAACAAACATTCAAGTATTTTACAATACATTAGGGGGTGTGCAGGCAAAAAAATCTTGTTTCCTGTTTCCTTTGTAGGTTCTCTCATTTTATTTTGCTTAATTTTAACAAACATTGGGGGGAGTTTCACTTTGTTTTTAAACATTTTCATTTCAAGGCAATTTTGTTAATTAAAGAGGTAGCTGTGGCTTTTGCCTAAAGAAAAACATAGCTGAAAGGTTACTAGAGGTTTCAGGCAAATAAAAAGCCTTGGTGGCCTCTGTGACCACTGGGTTAGAAAGCAGGCATCTTTCCAACTCAGTCATCATCTCCATGGGAGCTGGATCTAGCTTGACTGCTCGTAGGTCTGCTGATGATTATCCTTCCTGTTTCCTGATTGGCCCAAAGTTTCTCTGATCTGCACTGCAGCTCTATGGAAAATACTAACAGGATTTTTGGCCTTGTAAAGTCACAGGGGTATGTCTACTAAGCTGGGCTAACAGTTAACCAGGACTATCTGTACCTAGGTCCCATGTTAGCCTGGTTTAGCAGACATACCCCACTGAGTCCTGCTGCAGAAATTTACTCCAAAGATTTTTTTTTGCCATCTTCTTGTGCCATTAATTCTGTGAAACTATATCTAAGAATACTATCAGAGATATTTACCAAGGCTAATACAGATCCTTGTTGATCATCCTTAACTGGAGAACCAGGATCTGGATTAGGTTTGGTAAATGTCTCTGACAGCATACTTAAACATGGTTTCATAGAATTTCTGGTATAAGAACATGGCCAAAAAAACCCAAAAAACTTTGTAGTAAATCTCTAGAGCAGGAATCAATGTCTTCACAAGGTAAAAAAAAAATCCAGTTAGCCTTTTCCATAGAGCTGCAGTGCAGACCAAACTTTGGGACAATCAGGAAACATGAAGGAAGATCATCAGCAGAGTTAAGAGCAGTCTTAGAGCCAGCCCCGATGGAGGCAATGACTCAACTAGCAAGATGCCTGCCTCTCAACTCTACTACTACTGATCATTTGTATAGTGCTACAAAGCATACGCAATGCTGAACAGACACATGTAAAAGACAGTCTCTGCACATCAGAGTTTACAATCTAGTTAGGATGGTCAATACAAACAGCTAAGGACAAGGAAATGTCAAGAGGAATGGTAAGGAAACACATAAGAGTCAAAGTGGTTCATGATCCAAAAGCCACTTCGAAGAGGTGAATTTTTAGCCTGGATTTGAAAAGGGACAGAGATAAAGCCTGATGCACAGACTCAGGTAGTTTGTTCCAGGCATAAGGAGCAGCAAGGTGGAAAGATTGAAGTCTGGAGTTGGCAGTAGTAGAGAAGGGCACAAATAGAAGGGCTCTGCCAGAAGAGCAGAGGTCCCAAGGAAGCCTGGCATGTGATAAAGCTGTGGAAGAAAAAGGAATTTTGGATTTTTTTAGTGCCATGTTTCAGAATGAAACAAAATAGATAATTTCATTAATATTTCCCATTTTATTTCAAACAAATGCACATCCCTACACTACATTAACAGAGGTAAAGAATTATTAATACTGTAAGTCCCTAAATCAAGAGTCTTCTGCTACATAGCCAAGAAATGTTTATGCCTCTCCAGACTTACATATGCCACATCTGGGTATATTCATAAATGCTGCCCTAAAATAGTTCCTTACGTTGCTTGAAATGTAAATTTAAAACCATGCTTAGGACCTGTTTGAACACAAAACCTCCCAATAAGGCCGATCTCTCCTGTACTTCAGATACCAGACTCCAACAATGCGGATATGTCCAGTGCTCCCCTGGTGGATATTTCCTGACTAGAATAAATGTCTAAAAAGCAAATCTTATTTAGTAGTGGTACATTTGAAGCAAGAATGTTTACTACTTCAATCAGAAATTTCTTGAAACTATCCAGAGAGGGAGTACCCAGTATCCTAAGAAAGTTAGCTATTCTAAGAGTCAAATGCGGCGTTTGTTTTTCAAAAGCCTCTAGTTTATGGTGTATCACAATGTTGTCCTTGACCAAAGCATTTAATGTATCTTTAGACTCTTTAATTTGATTTTCTAAGGCAGCTGTTAAATACTTAGAAGACTCTGCTAGGAAATCTGGAAGACATGATGGCCAATTGGCTGGGAAAGATCTGCATTCGTATCAGTACTGAAGAAAGGTGATCTGACCTACTTTGGAAATTATTGCACAATCATTCTAATCCTACGTGCCAGCAAGATTCTATTCAAGATCATTCAGCAGAGACTACAATCATATCTGGATCTAGAACTCCCTGACATGCAAGTAGGATTCAGGAAAGGGAGAGGAACAAGAGACATCATTGTGAATGTGAGATGGATCCTTGAAAAGACAAAAGAATACCAAAAGCGTATCTATATGTTTATGGTTTACTTAGTAATTGATATTACGCCTTTAACCAGTGGCAGCAAAGCAATATTAATAGTACAAGGAGAGTTATTAAATACAAAAAACTTTATTGACTACAGTAATCTGGGCCACATTAAGAAGTATGGGTATATCAGAACACGTGATAGTTCTCATGCGCAACCTTTACTTTGATCAAGAAGCAATAGTTCATACAGAACAAGGAGAAACAGAATGGTTTAAAATCAGCAAAGGTGTACGATAAGGCTGCATACTTTTCTCCTTCCTGTTTAATTTATATGCAGAACAAATCATCAGAGAAGCAGGACTGTATGACAACAACCGAGGTGTTAAAATTGGTGGAAGACTAACAAATAAACTTGATACCATGTTACTGGCTGAAAAGGAAGACAATCTGAAACATCTGCTTACTAACATCAAAGAACATTATCTTAAAGTGAGATTGCACCTTAAAATGAAGACGACAAAGATCCTGACCACTGACAGAATCAATCATTTCATAGTTGATGGAGAACTAATAGAAATAGTAGACAACTTTAACCTGCTTGGATCAATAATCAATAAAGAAACAAGCACTCAAGAAATTTAACAACACATTGCTCTTGGTGGAATGGCTGTGAAGGACCTAGACAAGATTCTCAAGTGCAGAGACATATCTCTGTATATAAATATTTGACAAGTGTAAGCCATGGTATTTTCAATACTGTTATATGGATGTGAAAGATGGACAGTGAAGAAAAACAGGAAGAAAATTGATGTCTTTGAATTATGGTGCTGGCAAAAAGACTACTGAGTATACCATGGACTGCCCAAAGAACGAATCAGTTGGTACTAGAGGAGATCAAACCTGAGCTTTCCTTAGAAGCTCAAATGACTTCGGACTTTCATACTTTGGGCACATCATGCAAAGCGACAGATCACTAGAGAAAGATATCATGCTTGGCAAGGTTGAAGATCAGCACAAAAGAGGAAGGCCAGCAATGTAATGGATCAATACAATAACAGCAGCTATGGATGCTACATTAGCCACCTGACTGAAGACCGAACACAGTTTAGGACAACTAACCAGAGTGTTGACGTGAGTCGACATTGATTCAATGGCACTTAACAACAAAGCAGCACTTATCTTTTCTTGTTTTTTTTAGTAAATGTATCATGTTTCTGGGCCAAATTACTGAAAGTTTGTAGGAGAGAATTTATATCTGTAGAACACCAACAGCCGAATCCATTTTTACCAACATCTACCATATTGTAAGCAAGGTTATCTCTTGTGTATCTGAGGAGACTTGCAAAAGACTTTCCAGACTTGCAGGTGACACAAAATTATTCTAAGTTGTTAAATCAAAAGAGGATTATGAAAAATTGCAAGAGGACCTTGAGAAACTGGGAGACTGTGCATCCAAATGGCAGATGACATCGAATGTGGACAAGTGCAAAATTATGCACTTGGAGCAGAACAACCCAAATCATAGTTATATGATGCACAGCTCCACGTTATGCACCAGCCAAGAAAGCTAATAGAATGCTAGGAATTATAAGGAAAGGAATGGACAATAAAACAAAGGATATCACAATACCTTTATATCGCTCCATGGTTCAACTCATCCTCGAGTATTGCATGCAGTTCTGGTTGCTGCATCTATAAAAAGATACAGCAGAATCAGAAAAGGTACAAAGAAGGGCGACAAAAATGATAAATAGGAATATCCCTATGAAGAAAGGCTTAAAACATTAGGGCTCTTCAGCTTGCAGAAGAAATGGCCGAGGAGAAATATGACAGAGGTCTATAACATGAGGAGTGGAGTGGAACAAGTAAATGTGAATCAGTACTTTCAAAAAGTACAAAGGCTAGGGGATACACAATGAAGCTACAATGTAGTACATTTAAGACTAATCAGAGAAATTTGTTTTCATTCAATACATAATTAAGCTCTGGTATTCATTGGCAGAAGATGTAATAAAAGGTTTGGACAAGTTCCTGAGGAAGAATCCATAAGCCATTATTAAAGTGGCTGGGATAAGCAGCACGGACTCTATCTCAAGTATTTGTGGCCTAGATTGGCCACTGTTGGAAACAGGATGCTGAGCTTGATGGACTATTGGTCTGACCCAGTATGGCAAATCTTATGTTCTTATGACAGATTTTTCTCCCAACTGCTCTCCAATCAACTCTTAGGTCGAAACTTGTGATGGGACCAGCAGTATTGACTGAGTCGGGGCAGCTGCTAAAGCTTGCAGCATTCTATAAGCATAATTCATCATACTTCCCGTTCCACCAGACTTTGGCAAGTCTATACACCCTGACAGTAAAGCTGAATGCAGCAGTGGGTCTAGAACTGGTCTGCCCTCAGAAAGGACTGCCTTTCCACCAGAAGGACGATCAGCAGGGGACTGACATGCAGCTAGTGGCTTCCCGAAAGAAGACCATAGGTGACCATTGAGCTTCTGCTTTGCTGGATCTGGAGCAGCAGTCTTTAACACTTTAGCTGCCACCTTCCTCTTCTTCGGGGCCATAAAGAAAAACAGTAAGTGGACATTCATCAGCAAACTCAAGGCATATTAGAGACTTGCAGCCATTTTGAACTACACTCTCATTTTCTATATTTCTATGTAATTCTATAAAGCATTATCTGTTTGTAAAGCCTATTTACATATACAGAAGAAAGCACATAGAAAGAGTATGCCTATGTTGAGATGATCTGCACAGGGCCTGATTCTGCAACTAAAGCAGTTCAGTAATTTCTTTAAATTTCACGGACTTAAAATCATTAAGGGGCCTAGATACTATGGTGCGCTAATGTTATTTTTGCCCTTGTCCCATATCATTTAATAGGCCCTAGTTACCAATAACACACTTTAATGCATTAACATTAGTGCATCTTAGGGGCATGTTTAATAAGCTGGGCTAACAGCACACACTAATTAGATCCCATGTTAGTCAATGGGACCTAGTTACAAATAACATATGCTAACCATTAGCCCAGTTTAGTAAATAAGTCCCTAAGTAACTAGCCCCCTAAATTGGAAATCTGATTTTTCAGCAAGTTAAAAAATCTCTCTTATCATTTATAACCAATTCTTTATGAATATCTGCAATCTTTTCTGAGAAGTATTTTGCAAATTCATTTTACTAGCAAACTGTGGGTCCCATGGAGGTCCCTTGATCTGAGTTAGAACATAAGAACATAAGATATGCCATACTGGGTCAGACCAAGGTACATCAAGCCCAGTATCCTGTTTCCAATAGTAGCCAATCTAGGTCACAAGTACCTAGCAGTTTCCCCAAAAGACCCACAGGTTCCACAATGCTTATATTGGGGCAAGCAGTGGATTTTCCAGGTCCCCTTTAATAATGGTTGATAAACCTTTCCTCCAGGAACTTGTTGAATCCTTTTTTAAACCCAGCTACACTAATAGCTTTTATTACATTCTCTGGTAACAAATTCCAGAGTTTGATTATGCATTGAGTGAAAAAGATTTTCTCTTATTAGTCTTAAATAGGTTACACACTGTAGCTTCATTGCATGTCCCCTAGTCTTTCTATATTTTAATGGTGTAAACAATCGATCTACGTTTACCCGTTCCACTCCATTCATTAATTTATAGACCTTTATCATATCTCCCCTCAGCCATCTCTTTTCCAGGTTGAAGAGCCTTAACCTTTTTAGACTCTCCTCATAGGGGTATCCTTCCATCCCCCTTACCTTTCTGGTGGCTCTTCTCTGTACGTTCTCTAATTCTACTATATCCTTTCTAAGATATGGTGACCAGAATTGCATACAATATTCAAGGTGTGGTCACACCATGGAATGACAGAGAGGTATTATAATACTCTTTATTTTATTCTCCATTCCTTTCCTTATAATTCCAATCCTTCTATTTGCTTTTCTGGCTGCTGCTGTGCACTGGGCGGAGGGTTTCAATGTGTTATCCATGATGATGCCTAAATCTTTTTTCTGGGTTGTGGTCCCTCATGTGGAACCTTGCATCATGTAACCATAGTCTGAGTTGTTCTTTCCTAGGTGCATAACTTTGCACTTGTCCACATTAAATTTTATCTGCCATTTGAACATAAGAACATAAGAACATAAGATATGCCATACTGGGTCAGACCAAGGTCCATCAAGCCCAGTATTCTGTTTCCAACAGTGGCCAATCTAGGTCATACGTACCTAGCAGTTTCCCCAAGGGACACAGGTTCCACAATGCTTGTATTGGTTCAAGCATTGATATCCTGGGTCCCTTCTTAATAATGGTTTATGGACCTTTCCTCCAGGAACTTGTCCAAACCTTTTTTAAACCCAGCTACACTAACAGCCTTTACTACATCCTCCGGTAACAAATTCCAGAGTTTGATTACACGTTGAGTGAAAAAATATTTTCTTTTATTAGTCTTAAATAGTTTACCCTGTAGCTTCATTGCATGTCCCCTAGTCTTTCTATATTCTGATAAGGTAAACAATCGATCTACGTTTACCCGTTCCACTCCGTTCATTAATTTATAGACTTCTATCATATCTCCCCTCAGCCGTCTCTTTTCCAGGTTAAAGAGCCCCAACCTTTTTAGCCTTTCTTCATAGGAGTAGCCTTCCATCCCCTTTACCATTTTGGTGGCTCTTCTCTGAACCTTTTCTAAAATTGCTATATCCTTTTTAAGATATGGCGACCAGAATTGCACACAATATTCAAGGTGCGGTCTCACCATGGAACGATATAGAGGCATTATAATATCTTTTGTTTTATTTTCCATTCCTTTCCTTATCATACCTAGCATTCTATTTGCTCTCTTGGCCGCCGCTGCACACTGGGCCGAGGGTTTTAACATGGTATCCACAAGGACGCCTAAATCTTTTTCTTGGGTGGTGGTTCCTAATGTGGAACCTTGCATCGTGTAACCATAGTTTGGGTTGTTCTTCCCTAGGTGCATAACCTTGCACTTCTCCACATTAAATTTCATCTGCCATTTTGATGCCCAGTCTTCCAATTTATCAAGATCCTCTTGCAATTTTCCACAATCCTCCTGGGTTTTAACAACTTTAAATAGTTTTGTGTCATCAGCAAATTTGATAACCTCACTCGTTATTCCACTTTCCAGGTCATTTATGAATATGTCAAAAAGCAGCGGACCCAGCACAGATCCCTGGGGTACACCACTATTCACCTTTCTCCATTGGGAAAATTGGCCATTTAGCCCTACCCTCTGCTTTCTATCTTTTAACCAGTTCCTGATCCACAGTAGTACACTGCCTCCTATCCCATGACTCTTTAGTTTTGCCAAAAGTCTCTCATGAGGGACCTTGTCAAAGGCTTTCTGAAAGTCCAGATACACAATATCAACCGACTCACCTTTGTCCACCTGTTTATTCACTCCTTCAAAAAAACATAACAGATTAGTAAGACAAGATCTTCCTTGTCTAAAGCCATGTTGGCTGTCTCCCATTAGGTCATGACTATCTATATGCTGAGTAATTTTATTCTTTATGATGGTTTCTACCATTTTTCCCGGTACTGATGTCAGGCTCACCGGTCTGTAGTTTCCCGGATCACCCCTCGAACCCTTTTTAAAAATTGGTGTTACATTGGCGATCCTCCAATCCTCAGGTATTAGAGATGATTTTAATGATAGTTCACAGATTACTGATAGCAGGTCTGCAATCTCAAATTTCAGTTCTTTCAACACCCTTGGATGTATACCATCCGGCCCAGGTGATTTGCTACTCTTCAGTTTATCTAATAGTTGTAGGACATCTTCCCGATGTATCGATATTTCCTTCAATTCTTCCACACCTTTAAATACCACTTCAGTCGTGGGTAACATCCCTACATCTTCCTCAGTAAAGACCGAAGCAAAGAATTCATTCAGTCTCTCCGCTATCGCCTTGTCGCCTCTTAGTGCTCCTTTAACCCCTTTATCATCTAATGGACCAACTGACTCTCTCACGGGTTTTTTGCTACGAATGTACTTGAAAAGGTCTTTATTTCGCGTTTTTGCTTCCGCAGCAAGCTTCTTCTCAAATTCTCTCTTTGCCTGCCTTATCAATGCCTTGCATTTGACTTGCCAGTGCTTGTGCTGTTTCCAGGTTTCATCATTTGGCTCTTTTTTCCATTTCTTGAAAGATGCTTTTTTGGCAACAACAGCCTCTCTGACCTCAGCTTTAAACCATGCTGGCAATTTTTTGGACTTCCTTCCACTTTTCTTAAAGCGTGGAATACAGCTGGTCTGGGCTTCCAAGATAGTATTTTTCAACAACACCCAAGCTTGATGTACGTCTTTAACCTTTGCAACTGCTCCTTTTAGTTTTTTCTTAACTGTTTTCCTCATTCTATCATAGTCTCCCTTTCGAAAGTTAAAGGGTAGTACTGTGGATTTCCTTACTATCCCTCCTCCACTAATTAAATCAAAGGCGATCATGCTATGATCACTATTGCCAAGTGGCCCCAACACCCTTATCTCTTGCACTACATCTGGTGTTCCACTAAGGACTAGGTCTAATATTGCTTCCCCTCTGGTCGGTTCATGAACCAGCTGCTCCAAGAAGCAGTCATTTATTTCATCTAGGAACTTTATCTCCCTAGCATGTCCTGTTGTGACACTGACCCAGTCGATGCCGGGGTAATTGAAATCACCCATTATTATTACTGCACTGTAACTTTTGCTAGCTTCCTTGATTTCTTTGAGCATTTCATCATCCATTTGTTCATTCTGGCCAGGCGGACGATAGTACACCCCCACTGCCATCGCCTTCCCCTTTTTACATGGAATTTCAATCCATAGAGATTCTACAGCAAATTTTGTTTCTTGCAAAACTTTAATCCTTTCTGACTCAATGCCCTCTCTAACATAGAGCGCAACCCCTCCACCAATTTGATCAGCTCTATCATTTCGATATAGTTTGTACCCAGGTATCACAGTGTCCCACTGGTTGTCCTCCTTCCACCATGTCTCTGATATTCCAATCATATCTAACCTCTCGTTTAGTGCTATATATTCTAACTCTCCCATCTTGTTTTGTAGACTTCTAGCATTTGCATACAAGCATTTTAGAGACTGTATTTTATTCATATTAATTTGGCTATTGGTAGACATGGGTAATTTGGGATCTTTAAGTTCTGTCTGCTCCATACTCGAGGGCATTTGGGCTACTTTACTCTTTTTTGGAACCTCTCTGCTTTTTGTAGTATCCTTCAAGGATACATTCTTCCGAACCATGCGCTCTTGGGCGACTGTCGGCTTTCCCCTATTATCTAGTTTAAAAGCTGCTCTATCTCCTTTTTAAAGGTTAATGCCAGCAGCCTGGTTCCATCCCGGTTAAGGTGAAGCCCATCCCTTCGGAAGAGCCCCTCCTTTCCCCAGA
Organism: Ichthyophis bannanicus; assembly: GCA_033557465.1. Taxonomy (NCBI): domain Eukaryota; kingdom Metazoa; phylum Chordata; class Amphibia; order Gymnophiona; family Ichthyophiidae; genus Ichthyophis; species Ichthyophis bannanicus. Next base: position 260,802,154 of record CM066035.1, read on the forward strand.
ATGTTCCCCAGTTCCTAACAAATCCGAACCCCTCATCTCTGCACCATTGTCTCATCCACGCATTGAGAGTCCGGAGCTCTGCCTGCCTATTGGGTCCTGCGCGTGGAACGGGAAGCATTTCGGAGAACGCTACCCTGGAAGTTCTGGATTTCAACTTCCTACCTAAAAGCCTAAATTTAGCTTCCAGAACCTCCCTACCACATTTTCCTATGTCATTGGTACCAACATGTACCAAGACAGCAGACTCCTCCCCAGCACTATCTAAGACCTTATCTAGGTGGCGTGTGAGGTCCGCTACCTTCGCACCAGGCAGGCATGTTACCAGGCGATCCTCACGTCCACCAGCCACCCAGCTATCTACATGCCTAATGATCGAATCACCAACTATAACTGCTGTCCTAACCCTTCCCGCATGGGCACTTGGCCCTGGAGAAACCTCCTCGGTGCAAGAGGGGTTTACATCACCTGGAGGACAGGTCCTAGTTACAGGATCACTTCCTGCCACACCAGGGTGATGCTCTCCTGTCACGTGACCTCTCTCCTCCATGGCAACAGGGATGCTGCCAGACTGGAGGTGGGACTTCAGGACTATATCCCTGTAGGTCTCGTCTATGTACCTCTCTGTCTGTCTTATGTTTTCCAAGTCTGCTACTCTAGCCTCTAGAGAACGGACTTGTTCCCTGAGAGCAGAACGTCCAGTCTTCCAATTTATCAAGGTCCTCTTGCAATTTTTCACAATCCTCTTGGGTTTTTAAGAACTTTGAATAATTTTGTGTCATCTGAAATTTGATTACCTCACTCATTATTCCCATTTCCAGGTCATTTATGAATATGTTAAAAAGCAGCAGACCTAGCACAGATCCCTGGGGTACTCCACTATTCACCTTTCTCCATTGGGAAAATTGGCCATTTAGCCCTACCCTCTGCTTTCTATCCTTTAACCAGTTCCTGATCCACAATAGTATACTGCCTCCTATCGCATGACTTTTTAATTTGCCAAGGGTCTCTCATGAAGGACCTTGACAAAGGCTTTCTAAAAATCCAGATATACTATATCAACCGACTCAGCTTTGTCTACCTGTTTATTCATACCTTCAAAAAAACATAACAGATTAGTAAGTCAACACCTTCCTTGGCGAAAGCCATTTTGGCTGTCCCCCACTAAGCCATAACTATCTACATGTTTAGTAATTTTATTCTTTATAATGGTTTCTACCATTTTGCCTGGTGCTGACGTCAGGCTCACTGGTCTGAAGTTTCCCAGATCACCCCTGGTACCCTTTTTAAAAACTGGCGTTACACTGGCCATTCTCCAATCTTCAGGTATTTTAGATGATTTTAATGATAGTTCACAGATTACTAATAGTAGGTCTATAATCTCATATTTCAGTTCTTTGAACACCCTTGGATTTATACCATCTGGTCCAGGTGATTTGCTACTCTTCAGTTTATCAAATAGTTGCAATAAATCTTCCCAGTTTATCGATATTTCTTTCATTTCTTCTGCAGAATCACCTTTAAATACCATTTCAGTCATGGATAGCATCCCTACATTTTCATCAGTAAGACCAAATCAAAGAATTCATTCAGTCTCTCGCTATGGCCTTGTCCCCTCTTAGTGCTCCTTTTACCACTCTGTCATCTAATGGTCCAACTGAATCTAACAGGGTTTTTGCGGGGACTTGCTGCCTGAGATCGTGGAGGTCGGGGCCCCTCTATTGGGCTGGAGTATCTGGAGTGTGCTAGCTGCTGACGCTGCCTGAGACCACGGAGGTTGGGGCCCTTTTCATCGGGCCGGATTATCGGGACTGGGACTAGTTGCTGACGCTGCCTTGCCTTGGTACATCGGGCAGGCGTGCCCCGGGCAGCTGGACTCCTTGGGACTTTTTGATCTATAAATTGTTTCCCTTTTTTTCTCCGCAACCGTGGAGCGTGACCGTGGGGCACTGTTGAAGGGGCATGTTAAAGGGGCAGGTTCTGCCCCTTTGACGCCCCTTCAACGTCACTACGGCGTCAGCGGCGTTGGTGGAATCTACTTCCAGCAGGGATTGAGGTGGGTGGTTCTGCGCTGGCCTATTTGCTAATTTTTATTTTTATTTTGGTTTTTCTTGTGTGTGTTTAATTGTTATTTTGTTATGGGCAAACGGAAGGCTAAAGTGCAGTCCAAGTCACAGGCTGCCGAGTCTGGTGATGTTAAACAGACCGGCCCCTTAGACAAACATTTCAACCCTCTGCCTCTAGTGCACTCCTCTCCCGAAGAAGCTTCTCTGAGCCCCGACGGGAGATCCCCTCCCCCCTGTCCTTTTATGGCTAGTGATGTTAGTACAGGGACCTCTCTTGGTGTGGGTAGGAGTGGCAGGATGGTCTCCTTGCCTACTCCTGTCCAATTTCCTGTACAGGATGGTTCCTTCGAACTTCCTGTTATACCCTCAGATGCAGAAGTTACCTTGAAAGACCTCTGGGGAGCGATGAAGTGTATTGATTCTAAGGTATCCTTAGCCGTTGGTTCATTGTGTAAATTTTCTCAGGAAGCGGCAACATCTTTGCGGCAGCTTGATGAAAAAGTTTCTCAAATTGATGTAGCAGTCACTAAATTAGAGTCCCAAGTTTTGCCTTTGCAATCTACTAATATTTTAGGTATTAAAAAGATTCTTTAATTTTACATTCTAAAGTGGAGGCACTTGAGAATTCTATACGAAGTCGAAATTTGAGGTTTTTAAATTTTCCTCAGTCTGCTTTGCTGTCATTTAAAATTCTTTTTGATAAATATCTTAAAGAAATTCTTGCTATATCAGAGTCAATTGAAGTCTCTCAGATGTATTATCTCCCCATAGGGTCAAAAAAGGTTAATTCTGCTGAGGGTGAATTGGATGTTATTGCTCCTTCTTTGACTAATCTTACAGATTTTTTAGAGGATTCCCAGGATGAAATTACTACCCGTTCTACATTATTGGTAACGTTTTTCTCTGTTACAGTTAAACATCGCATATTAAGAGCATTCTTTAAGGCTAAATCTGCTAAATTTTGTGGTCAGCCTATTAGTATATTTCCTGATATTTCATGTGCTACACAATTGCGTCGGCGGCATTTTCTATCTTTGAAGCCCCAGGTTATAGCTCTGGGTGCTTCTTTCTTTTTACGGTATCCATGCAAATGTCTTATTTACTATGAGAATGCCTCATATGTCTTTGTTGATGTGTCACAGCTGGAAAAGTTCTCGTTAGATAGACAGGGTTTAAAAGGGGAAGGAAATACTTGATTGATTAGATCTCTTTCAAGGTGGCCATTTTTGTTTTGACCTGTTTTCTGTTTAATTGATATTTATTTCTTTTTACTTATTGCAGCTGAGTTCTCTTGACGTGGTCCAGTTATTTTTTGACCCTCTAAGATTTATATGTGATGCTGTTCCTTAATGTGTTGATTTCAACGCCGTTGAGAGGTGTTCATAATTGTCCTGTTGTACAATTGGTTATTATGACTATAAACTGAATAAAAAAAAAAACAGGGTTTTTGCTATGAATGTACTTGAAGAAGTTTTTATTGTGTGTGTTTGTTTCCGCAGCAAGCTTTTTTTCAAATTCTCTTTGCCTGCCTTATCAATGCTTTGCACCTAACTTGCCAATGCTTGTGCTGTTTCCATTTTTCGTCATTTGGCTCTTTTTTCCATTTCCTGAAAGATGCCCCACCTTAAAACCATGCTGGCAGTGTTTTGGACTTCCTTCCACTTTTCTTAAAGTGTAGAATACAACTGGTCTGGGCTTCCAAGATAGTCTTTTTAAACAACACCCAAGCTTGATGTAAATCTTTAACCTTTGCAACTGCTCCTTTTAGTTTTCTCTTAACTATTTTCTTCAGTTTATCATAGTCTCCCTTTTGAAAGTTAAAAGATAGTACTGTGGATGTCCCTGCTGTCCATTTATCAAATCAAACGCGATCATGCTATGATCACTACTGCCCTTATCAGGGCTGGTGCAAGAGTATTAGGTGCCTGAGGTGAATCTTCAGCCCTGTGTTTCTTCCACCATCACCACTTCATATATAAAATTAACTTTTGAAAATTAATATTGGGCATGAGTATTCATATAGCATAGTTACTCACCTGTAACAGGTGATCTCTGGGAACAGCAGGAATTAAGTCTTCACATATGGGTATTGTCGGTACCGACGGAGCCTGCACGGGAACGCTCCCCAGCATCCAATAGGAAAGCTTTTGGGAGCATCCCACAGCGCCTGTGTACTGCCTTCCCACCTTTCCAACTCTCCCTCTTCAGTTGAGTTTAAAGCTGAGACAAAAAGAAAGGAGAGAAAAAGAGAGAGAGAGAGACAACTCCTCAGGGAGGTGGGTGGGTTGTGAAGACTTAATTCCTGCTGTTCCCGGAGATCACCTGTTATAGGTGCGTAACTACGCTATCTCCAGGAACAAGCAGGAATGTAGTCTTCACATATGGGGACTGCCCAACTGAAAGATGCCAGGGGGATGACCCCAGGAAGCTGCAAACCCATGGAGAGATTGGTCATCCTTCCTCCCATGGATCTCTGGCATCCAAACCCGGGACAGTGGGTAGGAGTTGTACTAAGTCTGAAAGAGATGCTGGAGAACAGCCTGGCCAAACGAGACATCCCTACGGGAGTCCTTGTCTAAACAATAATTGGCTGTGAAGGTGTGTACCGAAGCCCAAGTGGCTGCTCTACAGATGTTGTCAATGGACACAGAATGAAGATTAGCCATAGAGGCTGCCATGGCTCTCACATTGTGAGCTGTGACATGGCCTTCGAGAGAAAGTCCCTTACTCTCGTATGCAAAGGATATGCAATTTGCAATCCACCTAGAGAGAGTTCTTGTGGAAACTGGAAGTCACAAATGACTAGAATCAAAAGCAACAAAAAGCTGAGAAGATTTTCTGTGTTGCTTAGTTCTTTGAAGGTAAAAAGCCAGGGCTCTTTTACCATCTAAAGTATGAAGGTTCCTTTCTGCATTAGAGACATGAGGCCTAGGAAAGAATACAGGAAGGTAAACCGCTTGGTTTAAATGAAAAGGCGAAACCACTTTTGGCATAAAGTGGGGATGAGTCCTAAGAACTACCTTATCATGGTGAAATCTTGTATAAGGAGGATCTGCCACTAAAGCCTGTAACTCACTGATGCGTCTCGCAGAAGTGAGAGCAACTAGGAAGATTACCTTCCAGGAGAGAAACTTTAGAGTTGTAGTGGCTAAAGGCTCAAAGGGCGGTTTCATGAGCTGCCTGAGAACAAGATTTAGATCCCATGCCACCGGCGGTGGCTTAATGGGAGGCTTTGTTAAGAGCAGACCTCTCATAAATCTTGCTATGAGTGGATGAGAGGAAATAGGTTGTCCATCCAAAAACTTGCAAGAAGCTGCAATGGCACTAAGATGGACCCTTACTGAATTGGGTTTAAGACCAGAATTTCATAAATGGAGGAGATACTCCAGTAGCAATTCCAGAGGCACCGAAAGGGGGTGAAGCCCCCTTTGAGAACACCATACAGAGAACCGTTTCCACTTGAAGGCGTATGATCGCCTTGTGGAGGGTTTTCTGGAGGCCACCAGGATATCCTTTACCTGTTGAGAAAGGTTGATATCTGGAAGCTCTAGGCTTTCAGCAGCCAGGCCCTGAGATGCAGGGACTGGGGATTCGGGTGCAATAGCGTCCCATTCTCCTGGGAAAGAAGATCTGGAGCATATCCCAACTCCAGTAGCGTGGCTTGAGAGAGACGTAGAAGCAAAGGATACCACGTTGCCGTGGCCATCGTGGAGCTATGAGTATCATAAGTCCTCTGTCTCTTTGAAGCTTGAACAGTGTTTTGGGAATGAGGGGAATGGGTGGGAAGGCATAGAGGAAGTCCTGCCCCCAGTGGAGGAGGAAAGCATCTCTTGCCTGAGAGTTTTGAGCCAGAATTCTGGAACAGAAATGGGGAAGTTTGGTATTCTGTGGACTTGCAAAGAGGTCTATATCTGGGGTTCCCCAGATTCGAAACACTCGAGCAATCTGGTCTGAGTGAAGAGACCATTCGTGTGGCAGCAGTATTCGACTGAGTTTGTCTGCCCAAAGATTTTGATTGCCCGGAAGATATACCACTAGGAGGTGGATTTGATGCTCTCTGGCAAGGGCCCACAGTCGCAAAGCTTCATTGCATAATGACAGAGAGCCCGTTCCGCCCTGCTTGTTCACATAGAATATGGCTACTTGATTGTCAGTTTGGACCCAAACTGTCTTGTAGCCGAGCTGGGCCTGGAATACTCGAAGAGCATGGAAAATGGCTTTGAGTTCTAGGAGGTTTATGTGAAGACAAGCCTCCTGTGGAGTCTAGAGACCCTGAGTCGATAGATCGTGCAAATGAGCTCCCCAACCCAACTTGGATGCAGCCGTTATTAGGGTGGCCTGGAACAGAGGCTGCTGGAAAGGAGAGCCTACTAGAAGGTTTTCCAGAGATTGCCACCATTGAAGGGACGAAATGAGACATGTGGAGTTTCTGATTTTGTCCGACAGGTGACCCGAGGCCTGTGTCCACTGAGAGGAGAGGGTCCACTGGGTTGCTCGCATGTGAAGGCAAGCATAGGGAACCACATGGACAGTGGATGCCATATGCCCCAGAAGCTGAAGCATTTCCCAAGCAGTCAGGAAGACTTTTATAGCTGCTTGGGATGCCAGCTGCACTATACGAAGACAGAGGGGCTGTGGTAGGAAAGCCCTTGACTGTCTGGTATCTGAGAAGGGGTGAGCTGAGATTTTGGGAGGTTTATGACCAGTCCCAAGTAGCGAAGAATTCGCATCATGTGAGAGAGCGCGAAGCTGACTTCTGGAGCTGTTGATGCTCGAATGAGCCAGTCGTCTAAGTAGGGGAAGATGAATATTCCTGGAGTTCTCAGAAATGCTGCTATTACTGCCATGCATTTTGTGAAGACTCTTGGGGCAGAAGCCATACCGAAAGGAAGAACCTTGCATTGGAAGTATCTTCCCTTGAAAAGGAATCGAAGGAATTTTCTGTGATCTGAATGGATGAGGATATGTGTATATGCATCCTTTAGATCTAGAGAACATAGCCAATCCTGACTCTGAAGGTATGGCAGAAGTGTTCCGAGAGAGATCATCTTGAATTTTTCTCGGAACAGATATTTGTTCAATTCTCTGAGGTCCAGTATGGGTCTGCGTCCTCCTGTTTTCTTTGGAATGAGAAAATGGGGGAGTGGAACCCCGTATCCTGTTGGGGTATGGGCACTTCCTCTATTGCTCCCTGAGCAAGAAGTGATGCAACCTCTTGACCCAAGAGATTGATGGCAGGGACTTAGGAATTGAACTGTCTTATGATTGTAGGAGGGGGCATGCTGTGAAAATGAAGTCTGTACCCCTCTCGTACAATGGAGAGAGTCCAACTTTCTGATGGTATTTGTTGCCATCTTTTGGCAAAATGGCATAGCCTGCCTGGAATGGTAAGGGGTTCCGGACCTTTCAGGGGCTGGAAGACTAAGTTCTCTAGGAAAGAGTCAAAGCCCCTGAGGAGGCTAAGCTTGTTGAGCCAGTTGAGTTCTTGGAACTTTTGGCTTCCTTTGCTGTCTGTTCTGTTGCTGCCCCTTTTGGGGAACATGAACTAGACAGTGAGCATGCTGGGTGTAAGATGGGTAAAACCTCTTTTTCTTGTTGAAAAGGGGTTTCTTGACTGACTTTTTCTTTGCTGGATTGGCTGTAGACTTTGATAGTCTGTTCAAGGTAGTATTTTCAGATTCAGTCTGATTTGCCTTGTCTTGCCAATCCTTGCCAAAGAGATTTTCTCCTGTGCAAGGGATGTTTCCCAGTTTATCTTGCACCCATTGTTCTAAGTCTGATGCCTGAAGCCAGGCAATACGACGTGCACCGATTGAAATAGCAGACGTTCTGCTAATACATTCAAAGCAATCAAAGGTTGCACGGTTCACGAACTTAGAGACATCCTGGGCATGTTTGACGAGAGTAAGAAATTCCCCTCTTTTGTCCTCAGGAAGAAGAGGGCTCATGAGCTCCAAGTCTCCTGTAACCTCCTTGAGGAACATTCCCATATAGAGAATGTAAGAGCTGATCCTGGCTGACAACATGGAGTATTGGAAGCATCGACGTGCAAAGGCATCGAGTGTCCTTGATTCACGGCCTGGAGGATTGGAAGAATGCGTTTTCACACTCTTAATCCTACGCAGCGCCGATTCACTACCATTGAATGGTGTGGTAATTGAGTCTTTTGAAAACCAGGGCAGCTTGGAACTCGGTACATAGTATCGAGACGTCAGGAGTGTGGAAACACCGTTAAAGGGGTTTCCCACATTCTTAACCTAAGGTCATGCAAGATCCTATGAATAGGCAGAGTTGCTGCCTTTTTAGGAGCCTTAGGATTTTGAAGAATTTCTAATTTTTCTGCTCTGGGTTCCTTCTCTGGAGTCACCGTGTTTGCAAGAACTCAAGCTACATCACGTATGAAATCCTGGAAGGACATGTCCTCTGGAGGAGACATTCTGTGTTGAGGAGAAGGAGAGGGATCCTCTGGAAGGATTGCTTTAGTACCGGCAGAATCATCAGAATCGAAGGATTCAAAATATCTCTGTGCCGGGTGTTCCTGCAACATATGGTACCGGTATCGCTCGAAGTCAGTATCGAGGTGTCTCAGTATCGATCTTGTGATACCTGAAATAGACTCAAGGCTCGACATGGGAGGAAGTACACCGGCCGAGGCAGTCGGTACCAATATCTGTGGAACTGTCTGTAGCTGTCTTAGCGGTACCGAAGCAGCTAAGAGAGCCACTAGACTGCGTTCGATAGCAAGGATTCTTTGATCCATCGCTCCTGCCGATGCCTGGGTGTTGGTACCGGTGGAAATGGCCACGACCCCAGAACATGGCACCAGTAATTCTGCAGAGGTGGAAGCCTCTGGGACATTCTGGAGCCCCGTTAATGCTTTGGAGACCAAAGTTTCCTGCCGGGGCTGTTTTGCCGGTGAACTTTTCTCGAGGGCAACACCAGTGGCATCTCGATACTTGGAAGGAGATCTACCCTTTGAAGACCGGCCAGTCTTAAAAGACTTAGGTTTATTTACCTGAGATCCATGGGAGGAAGATGAAGCCTGGAAGACATCGATGTGACTGACATCGTATCTGCGGCAAAAAGGGTACCGAGTTTTGCAGCTCTGTTTTGCAGGCCCCTCTTGGTCATCTTTCTGCAGGAGAGACACTCCGATGGAGAATGGTCAGGACCTAAACACTTATGACACCATTCATGGGTGTCAGTGACAGATATGGTACCGCCACAGTTAGAACATTTTTTGAAACCACTAGCTGGTTTCTCCATGTTTGAAGAAAAGTGGGCCTTGTGCTCAAAATGGCGCCTAGCGCCGAGAGGGGAGAGGCCCCTGAGAAAAAGTCTTTTAGAAAGTTAGTTAGTTTTGTTTTTTGTTTCTTTTAAAAAGAAGAAAAGAGAACCGGTGGTATCGGTAGGCGTCGAGTGAAGGCAGATGCGACCACAAAAAACAAAAGAATAAGAATAAATTTTCTGCGGTGACAGGGTATGCGACCTGTTGGCTCCGCGGAAAACGAAGAACTGAAGAGGGAGAGTTGGAAAGGTGGCAAGGCAGCATGCAGGCACTGTGGGATGTTCCCAAAAGCTTTCCTATTGGATGCTGGGGAGCGTTCCTGCACAGGCTCCATCGGTACCGACGATACCCATATGTGAAGACTACATTCCTGCTTGTTCCTGGAGATGTATATATATTGCTTTTATGCTAATGAATTTATTTAATGTGAAAGAGAATATAACTGGATATTTAAAAACAGCACACACATAAAGAGACATTCATAGTACAGTATTCTGAGGTAAAACTATCGCTTAGGGATATGTTTACTATGACAGGCTAACGACTTAGACATGCTATTTGTAATTAGGTCCCCTGCTTAGTAAACATACCCCTTACTGTGAAATGAAGATTATATTTACAGGCACTGCTATGGTGACAGCTGACAGGGTTTCTGAAAATCTTCCAAAAAAGTCAGCATCTATGTAGAAAATGCACCAAGCACATTACCAAAATAGCACTAACTTCCAGGATTCACACAGCATTGCAAAGGCAGCATTAGCCCTAATCCACCTTCTATTGGGAAAATAAAACAAATCAGACTGTGACAGACGACTACACAGAAACAAAATCCTAGCATAGTCCTTCACTTCAGACACAGATGCAGAACACAGACAGACCCTCACTAAATACAAAATAAGGAACCACACCTTAGAAATATGTGTGTAGACAAAATTTAAACCGAAAATCCCAACAAGCCAGATAATGATAGATTTGTACACAGAAACTACATGCTAGCATATAGCATGCAGTGCAACACTATAAAAATACAGTAACACAAAGAAAGACATCTCCCCCTTTAATGAGCATAATACAAAGATGTAAGAAATGTACAGTTTAAAAGCTGAGACATTCCAGTCACTAAAAACTCAAAGTACAATGCTTTTCTTGTACCTTTGTTGTCTGATCATATTTTTCATTTCTTTTTTAATGCAATTGTGTATACAATCCAAGAAACAACTCTTGTACAGAAACAATGCACCACACACAATATTAAGATCGAAGAAAGAAAAAGAAGAAAAGGAAAAATATTGTAGTGCAGACCATAAAGTCCTCCAAAAAAAAAAAACAACGGGAGGTAGAGCCTAAATTTCAAAGAAAAACAGAGAGCATAACTTGCTCACTACAATAAAAAGAGGAAAGAAAATGACAAGCACCTAACCTAATACAGCAACTTTCTGCAGGTCCTTATCAAGGCTTATCTTGAAGGGGGGTAGAAGCAGTCAGGAGGAACCTGAGCTCCCAACCCAGAGAGAGAAACTGCATCAATTGAAGAGGGTAAAAAACCCTCACACATAACATTTCAATACTTGACCATGCATCTACAAGGAAAATGTACCCAAATAGTGCCCCTAGTTATAACTAGTTGGAGTGGAGGAGTGGCCTAGTGGTTGGGGGCAAGGTACTTCAGGCCGGAAGGTCAGGGGTTCAAATCCCACTAGAGGACAGCAACCTTGGGCCGGAAGGACTGGGGTTTCTAGTCCCACAGGTGCTCCTTGTGGTCTTGGGCAAGCCACTTAACCCTCCATAGCCCATGTTCCCTGTAAAATAGTTATCTCCAAGTTATAATGCTCTGTTCAATGTAATTTCAGTTTGTTCAATGTAAACCACACTGATGCAGAATAGCACGGTATATAAGAGAATGTAAATAAATAAAATAAATAAATAAAAATAAAATAAATAACACTCTAGGGTGCATAAGAAGAAAAATATGTCTTTTTTGCTGTGTTGTTTTAGTAACCATGGTATCCCGGATGCCCTTCTCCTTTTGCCCTAAGGGAACACCCCGACACAACTCCCCTGAATTTCACTACTCCACACCCACCCCCTTTTCCCATAACAAAACACGCACACACAGAACTCTGGAACAACATTTGGTCACAGCTTTATTAACCAGATTAAAACACCGGCCCACAACCCGGGCCAACAAATATTCATAAATACCAAAATCACACACCCCCACCACCCCATTCCGGACAATGCCCCCCCACCAGCCATATTATAATATTAGCAAGGTGGTGCATCATCCCCCCTCCCCCCACTACCGCCCGCCTTGCCATGTTAGTAGCAAAGGCTGGCTCCACTTGGCTTACACCAGGCAGAGACCACCAACCAAGATGTCTTGCCCCGCCCCGGAGAGTACTTCGCTCCCCTCAATGTGCCCTCAGCCGTATATGCCCCCGCTGTCTTGGTGAGTGCTAGCTCGATACACCGCCACCGGCTCAAGGTAGCTCGCCTAACCTTGTGCCACCCTCCCCAAAGAAAGCTGCGACCAACACAACCCTTCTAGCACCTCCTGCCAATCATTCAACAATGTCTCGCTGCACCGACCGAATGAGCTGCCTGCAGGACCAGCTGGATATGTCATTGCCGCCCAGATGGATCACAATTCCTACTGGCTGCTGCCACTGTCTGGCCCTCAGCTGGACGAAAGATAACAGCTGCCACCATCGCTTGCCATGCTCGCCCATCCACAACAGCTGAATACCGGATGTCGCCAGTCCCAAATGCACTCCAAGAGGGCACGACATGGCCCTGTGCTCCGCCCAGTACACAAACGAGTGATCAAGGATTCACCACTCCCCGGTGTAAGAACCATCTGCAATGAGACAAAGCTGGCTGCACACATCTGGAGATTCTGCAAAATGAATAAAATTATTAGTGCCCCCCACCCCTTTCTCACCCCCCATCCCCCCTTTCCACCCCTTCAGCAGACCACTTTTGACCCTGAAAGACTAATGTCGAGCATACCGTGAACACATATATCCCACCTAGTCCCCGCAACACTCACCTTCCGTGCGCTTACATCGCAACTCTTCTGGGCGAACATATCCCACAAAGGCACCCGAGCGCCACCTGCCAATCCGCTGGATCACTTTCCCCCCTAGCCCTGCAGCCGCAGCACTAGTGGCAGCACCAATCCGAAAAGAATGTGACGCAAATTGCTTCTCATTGCAGCCAAGATGCCGCAAAGCCAAGTGAAGCACTGCAGTAAACTGGAACTGCGTCACAGGATTACCATCCTCATGCAAGAATAAGTAGTCCAATGTCTCTGGCTGGTGATACAAATAACGCAAATTATGCACTGGACAGGAGGATACAGGAGAAATTAAATTTAAAAGCACCCAACCCCCCCTCCCCTTCTGATCAGTCTTTGATTGCAGGAGAAAAATGTGCACTTGCGCCCCTTCCATAACCACATGCTTAACATCCAAACCCCCAAACACATCCCTCTTCCCTGACCGTGGCACAAGCTCACAGATGCAGAATGCTCCGAAGAATGCAGTCACAAACAATGCCCGGAACAGCACTGACTCAAACTCGGAGACCGCAACCACTGGCATCACATTCCAAATTCGCAGAAGCAACTCATGTGACACCGGTAGTCGCCCATTCAGCAACTTGGGACACATCTTGGCCCAACCAGCCATCAGGCGCTGCACTAAAATCGAAACTCGAGGATTGCCCCATCCCACAGCCTTACTAAAAAAAGAAAACCCTGCTAGCGCCAAATTGACTGCCGCTCTGGTCCAGCCTTCGCCTTTTGCCCACACTACAAACATGCCCAGCATCACTTCAGCAACCCTCCCACCATGCCAACCCCTCCCCATTAGAAAAGCATGCACTTTAGAGTATCTGCGCAAATACAACGACCAAGTCCCCTGCGCCAACAATGCATGCAACATCACCATCACACCAGGGTCCCAATCTGCCAAAGATGATCCTGAACCACCGATGCTGCCTCTTCTGCTTCTGGAGTCAATAGCCGAAACTGCGACCACTGAAAATGTGACAAAGCATCAGCAATTGAATTCTGAATGCCCGGCACATGACGCGCCCTAGCAGTAACATTGAGACGTAAACAAGCTAAAATGAAAACTCTCATCAAAGCCACAACCTGAGGACACTAGGGTGAACGCCGATTAATAATCTCCATGACCGCCGCATTATCACTCCAAAACACGACCCTCCTATTCCTCAAATGCTCAGGCCACACCCAAAAGGCAACTACAATGGGAAACAACTCCAGGAATGCTATGTTACGGGTCAACCCGGAAACCCGCCATTCCACTGGCCAAGCCTCCACGCACCACGCCCCTCGACAGTAGACACCGAACCCCAAACTACCCATGGCACGGCATCCGCAAACAACTGCACATCTGTATTCGACACCTCTGGCAACTGCAATACTGAACGACCGTTGAAATCGGATAAAAACGAATCCCAAACCCGCAAATCCTCCCGCATTCCTGAAGATATGCGGATGTGATAAGGACGTCTCACCCCCGCCATAGCCAGGGACAATTGCCTCGCAAAGGGGCGCCCCATCGGAATCACACGACAAGCGAAATTAAGATGCCCCACCAACGACTGCAAATCCTTAAGCGTAATCTTGGAGGATGAACCCACAGTCGCAACCAAACCTTTTAGCTGTTTGACTTTCTGTGTCAGTAAGCGCACTGCCATTTCAACAGAATCAATCTCAACTCCCAGAAAAGTGAGGCAAGTCACAAGCCCCACTGTCTTTTTGACTGCTAAGGGAATACCGAATTCACTGGCCATCATTTGAAAGGTTGCTAGCAAGGTGGAACAAGTCTAAATCTGGCAGGGGCCCACAAACAAAAAATCATCCAAGTAATGAACAATGGTGGAGAACCCTGTCTGCTGTCCCAAGACCCAATGCAAAAAAGTGCTAAAGGCCTCAAAATAAGCACACAAAATAGCACAACCCATTGGCATACACTTATCAAAATAAAACTAAGAACCAAACTGGAAACCCAGAAACGGGAATTCAGACGGGTGGACCGGTAACAAGCGAAATGTGGATCCAATATCCACCTTTGCCATCAGCGCCCTCGCCCCACACTGACGCACCAAATCGAATGCATTGTCGAACAATGCATAACGTACTGTGCACAACTCATGAGGAATATGATCATTAACCGAAATCCCAGGCAGGAATGACAAATTATGTATTTACCGAAATCGGCACAGTTCCTTTTTAGGAACCACTCCCAACAGAGAAACAATAAAAGGCGAAAATGATAGTTCGTCAAAAAGCACAGCTATTCTGCCCAAAGCACATTCTGCCTCGATTTTCTTGCGGACAATGTCCACCAACATCCCTACTGAGATGGCATTCTTGGCCACCCTAACTGCCAATGCACCTTGAAAAGGAATACGAAAACCCTGCAAGAAACCTAACAAAAGCGCCCTCCAAGGCTTAACCCGCCGACTCCCACCGAACAGAAGCAACCAGGGACGCAAAGCTTCAATCTTTATAGGAGTAGGAGCCAAAACCCAACTCGACTCCTCACTTACCCCCCGTCGGAGCTCCCATCACCCCTTTTCGACTACACTTCGTGGCTGCATGCCCGCCCCTGCACAGGGAACAGGCATGTTGAAACTTACAGTCTGGGAAAGGACAGGAGGACTTATTAAAATGCCAACACAGGTCTCCTCCTCCTGGCCCTCCCTTTGAGGGGACGATAGAAACATAGAAATATGATGACAGAAAAAGACCACATGGCCTATCTAGTCTGTCCTTCCATATCAACAACTACAATAGTCCCCTTTTTTCCTTTAGAGATCATCTGTGTTTGTCCCATGCTTTTTTGAATTCAGTTACTGTCCTCATCTCTACCACCTCCACTGGGAAACTATTCCATGGATCCACCTCTCTGTAAAGAAATATTTCCGCATATCACTCCTGAATCTATCCCCCTTCACCCTCATCCCATGTCCCCTCATAGCAGAACTTGCTTTCAATTGAAAGAGGCTCTCACCCTGAACATTTATTCCACGGAGATATTTAAACATCTAAATCATAATGCCTCTATCCCGCCTTTTCTCTAAGGTGTACATATTAAGATCCTTAAGTCTATCCTCGTATGCTTTATAATGAAGACCACTAACCATTTTAGTAGCCACCCTCTGCACCGACTCCATCCTGATCACATCCTTTTGAAGGTGTGGTCTCCAGAACTGCACACTATACTCCAAAT
Source organism: Ichthyophis bannanicus (assembly GCA_033557465.1). NCBI lineage: Eukaryota > Metazoa > Chordata > Amphibia > Gymnophiona > Ichthyophiidae > Ichthyophis > Ichthyophis bannanicus. The sequence goes on from CM066035.1 coordinate 260,817,768, forward strand.
GAGGTCGCACCAAAGACTTATACAGAGGCACTATCAGCTCCTTTTTTCTGCTAGCCATTCATCTCCGTATGCACCCAAGCATCCTTCTAGCTTTTGCGGTCACCTTTTCTACCTGTTTAGCTAGTTTAAGATCATCAGACACAACCATGTCTAGGTCCCGCTCATCTTTAGTGGACAAAAATACTTCACCCCCTATACTATATTGCTCTCTTCGCTTGCTGCAGCCTAAATGCATGACCTTACATTTTTTAACATTAAATCCCAGCTGCCAAATTCTAGACCATTCTTCAAGCTTAGCTAGATCCCTCTTCATGTTATCTACACCTTCCTGGGTGTCTACTCTATTGCAGATTTTGGTATCATCCGCAAAGAGGCAAACCTTACCCGACAGCCCTTCCTCTATATCACTAACAAAGATGTTAAAAAAAAAATCAGACCAAGGACGGATCCCTGGGGCACACCACTGGTAACATCCTTCTCCTCAGAGTGAGCTCCATTTACCTCTACTCTTTGTCGCCCCTCACCCAACCAATTTCTAACCCAAGCAGTAACTTTAGGGTCCATCCCTAGGGTGCTCAGTTTGTTTATAAGTCACCTGTGAGGAACAGTGTCAAAGGCTTTACTGAAATCTAAATACACCACATCTAGGGCTCTCCCTCGGTCCAACTCCCTGGTCACCCAGTCAAAGAAATCAATCAGATTTGTCCAACAAGACCTGCCTCAGATCCTGTAATCCGCTGGACTCCAGAAACCTCACTTTTTTCTCTTTCAGCAGCGTTTCAATCATTTACTCACCACCGAAGTTAAACTAACCGGCCTGTAGTTTTCAACCACATCCTCACAGTCCAATCTATATGTTAAGCTCTACTGTTCACCTTCAAGATGATATACATCAAAAAATTCCTTTGTGTTGCAACACATCCATAGCTTTATATGAATATGCAACTGGGTCTCAGAACCAGATTAGGGCGACTTATTTAACACATATATTCATATGGAAACTGCACCCAAACCTTACATCAATGACCCAACTGGTTGCTTATTCATTAATCAATCGCTAAAAAGGATGTAATGTTACTCAAAAATCAGTATCAGAGGATGCGGCGTTTTTTGACAGATGATGCAACAGCCGGCATGGGATAATCACTGAGGACTGATGCTAAGTTTGAGCAGTTGTGCTGAGTATCCCCTGACGAAACATTGGATTGTGAAACGCTACGGTGCCATTATTCAGGCGTTGGGAGTACACTCATCATGTTTCAGATAAGCATCTTTTGATATCGATTTTTTGAGTAATATTACATCCGTTTGGGAGTACACTCATTATGTTTCTGATACTGATTTTTGAGTAACATTACATCCTTTTTAGCGATTGATTAATGAATAAGCAACCAGTTGGGTCATTGATGTAAGGTTTGGGCGCAGTTTCCATATGAATATATGTGTTAAATAAGTCGCCCTAGTCTGGTTCTGAGACCCAGTTGCATATTCATATAAAGCTATGGATGTGTTGCAACACAAAGGAATTTTTTGATGTATATCATCTTGAAGGTGAACAGTAGAGCTTAACATATAGATTGGACTGTGAAGGTATATACAGCTCTGAGAAGTGACACGAAGACATACTTGTTCAACCACATCCTTACTTCCGCTTTTGTCTAAAGGCACCACATGAGCCTCTCTCCAGTACTTTGGCACTACTCCCGAGTCCAACGAGACATTGAAAAGGTCAGTCAGTGGAGCTGCTAGAATGTCCCCAAGTTCCCTCAGTATTCTAGGGTGCATCCCATCCGGTCCCATCGCTTTGTCTACTTTAAGTTGAGCTAGTTTCTCACGAACACAGTCTTCTGAAAATTGTTCAAGATGTCCCTCGCTTCTGTTCCTGTTTGTGGGTGTTTCCTGAGGTCCCGTTCCTGGTTCTTCATCTGTGAACACAGAACAGAAATATTTGTTAAGCAATTCCGCTTTATCCTCATCAGCTTCTACATATTCCTCCCCTTCACCCTTGAGTCTGACAATACCACTTTTGCCCTTCCTCTTCTCACTAACATATCTGAAAAATGTCTTATCCCCCCCATTTTATTGCATTGGCTATTTACTCCTCTTTTTGAATCTTTGCTTTCCTGACTACTTTGCTAGCTTCTCTAAGTTTTTCCAAATATAGATGCCTGTCTTCCTCTCTCTGTGATCTGTTGTATTTCATGAAGGCCTCCCTCTTTTTCTTCACTTTTTCAGCTACTTCTTTCGATAGCCATAGCAGTTTCCTTTTCCTTTTCCTTTTATTTACCATTTTAACAAAAAGGTTGGTTGCCCTTAAAATATCCCCTTTCAGTTTTCCTCACTGTTTTTCTACATCCCCCAGCTGTTCCCATCCCGCTAACGACTCCCTGAAGTATTGGCCCATCTTGGCAAAGTTAGTCTTCCTAAAGTCTAAGACCCTCACCTTTGAATGGATTCTAACAGCCCTAGTCCTAATACTGAACCACAACATCTGGTGATCACTGGATGCAAAATGATCTCCCACTATAACATCAGAAACACTTTCACCATTGGTAAGCACCAAGTCCAGTATGGCCCCTTCACGTGTGGGGTCTGTTACCAATTGCTTGAATAGTTCTCCCTGTAGAGAATCCAGGATCTCTTTACTTCTAGATGATACTGCAGCAGGAATGTGCCAATCAACATCTGGCATATTGAAATCCCCTATCAGTAGCACTTTCCCTTTCCTAGCAATTTTGCATATGTCTTCAATTAACTCTCTGTCCACCTCTTCCTCTTGTGAGGGAGGTCTGTATATCACGCCAATACAAATAGATTTCTCTTTCCCTCTTTCTAGTTTAACCCACAATGCCTCCTCTCTCCCTTTTAAGCTCTGCAATTCCAAAGCTTTAATAGTATTTTTTACATATAGTGCCACTCCTCCTCCCCTTCTTCCTACTCTGTCCTTTCTGAATAAAGTATAGCCAGGTATATTATATCCCAATCATGGTTTTCTGTGAACCATGTTTCTGTAACTGCTACTAAATCCAAGTCGGCCACTCCCACCAAAGCTTCAACATCAGGGATCTTATTTCCCATGCTACGGGTAATTATACACACTGCTTTCCATATGTTACCCCTGGTACCCATTTCCATAAAGGTATTTAATGTATCACTTACCTGGGGGATATCACTTACCTGGGGCTTTCTTCAACCATCCCCTACGAATCTAGTTTAAAGCCCTCTTCAGTAGATTAGCCAGTCTACTACTGAAGACGCGTTGACCTTTCTTGGACAGACGGATGCCATCTCTGCTCTGCAACCCTTGGAACAGCATCCCATGGTCTAGGAAACCAAAACGCTCTTGATGACACCATCTACGCAGCCATGCATTCATCTCCAGGATGCGAGCCTCTCTGCCTTGGCCTTTACCCTCAACATGGAGGATTGAAGAGAACACCACCTGTGCACCTAACTGCTTCACCCTCTGTCCCAGAGCCATGAAGTCACTTTTGGTATGCTCAGAGGGATACCTGGCATTATCACTTGTTCCAACATGGATAAGCAACATTGGGTAATAGTGGGCTTGATGAGTCTTGGCAAACTCTCCGTATCATCTTGGATTTTGGCACCAGGCAGGCAGCATACCTCTCTGGACATCAAGTCTGGTTGGCAGATGGATGCCTCAGTACCCCTCAGAAGAGAGCCTCCAAGCACCACTACCCTTCGTTTCCTTATGGTCACTGATTCTGCAACTTTGGGGTACTCGAGCTCTGGTTCTTCCCTTTCCAGGGATGCTTTCACCTCCTCCATGTCCAGGGCTGCATAATGGTTCTCCAATTCAAGGGCTGGAGAAGTTGGATTGGTGATTCTGCAGGCCCTGGTGACTTGTGTCCAACCTTCGTCATTCTGTTGGCACCCATCTTCTCCTCTGCTGGAGAGCTTGGTTGCTGCAAGAAGCATCTCATCAATGTACTTCTCATTGTCTTGAGTGCTCCTCAACCTCACCACCTCCTCTCTGAGTTCCTCCACTTGTTTCCTCAGAGCTTCAGCATGCAGGAACCCTGCACATGGAACCGGTCCTACAACTGGCATTGGGACCTCTGTATGGACGGAGGCAGAAGTTGTAACGGGGGCAACAGCTTTAACAGTACGATTTTTCCCAGCCATTGTTCTGTTCGTGGAGCTTAGGTATCTGTTAAAGCAAAAGATAGAGATATACCAAAGTACCAGCCGGTTTCCCAGCTGTCCTTTCAGAGAAAAAGCAGTTAAATCTCTTTAATTATATTCAAAATGTGCTGTTCCAAGTCCCTGTGCTTTGTTAAATGGGGAGGTGCCCTATAAAGCAAGACTGCTCACTAGGGGTGTGTGGGAAGGGAGGGAACTAACACCTGATTAGGTGTCAGCAGTTCCCAAAAGCTGAGAAGGTTACCAGAGTTTAAAACCTACTCCACTACAGAAAAGATTTCTACTAAAGCACCAAAAAGAATGGAAATTTGCTTTAAAACCATACCAAAACCCTTTTAAGAGCTCCCAGTCAGAGAGCTAGCAATTTAATAAAAATAAACCCTCAAATCCTTACCGTTGTTTTGACCTGTAGAGCCCCTGTTAGGAATGCCTCAACAGGGCAGGGCTCTGAAGCCTTTTATGCAGGCCTCAGCTGCTCTCAGTTCATTCACAGGCTAATCAGGTCCACTAACTCCTGATTAGGTGTCAGCAGTTCCCAAAAGCTGAGAAGGTTACCAGAGTTTAAAACCTACTCCACTACAGAAAAGATTTCTACTAAAGCACCAAAAAGAATATAACTTTGCTTTAAAAATATACCAAAACCCTTTTAAGAGCTCCCAGTCAGAGAGCTAGCAATTTAATAAAAATAAACCCTTAAATCCTTACCGTTGTTTTGACCTGTAGAGCCCCTGTTAGGAATGCCTCAACAGGGCAGAGCTCTAAAGTAATTCCCAGTGGTGCACGAAAGGGCCGCGGATCCGCCATTGCTACTTGAGAAGCTGCCCACGACCCCCAATGCCCCCAGACCCCTTCCTAGCAGACATTTGCGTAAGCCACAAATTGATGTCTTTTGTACCCCATGACAACTAAGCATTCTCCTCTATCATATCACGAAACTCCTCATCATAATTTAGCCATACCCAGCCCTCATGAGCCTGAGACGCCACCAATATAGTATCAGCATATGCCAGCAACGCGCCATATTGGCCTGGCTCGTAATGCCCCCACACACTCGTTAATCTTAAAAAGGCCCACATCCAACTGAGAGTATTGCGGGAAACCTTCCAAACCCTACCCACCTCCTTGTCTTCCTTGCGCTTCTTCCTGCTCTCACCAGAACGCTTCCTCCCCTGCTCTCACCAGAACGCTTCCTCCCCTGCTCTCACCAGAACGCTTCCTCCCCTCCAACAAATGAAAGATATCAATATACCGGCGCCGTCTGATCTGGTGCCTCAACCTCCGCGGTACGCCTTCCTACAACTCGGAACAACGGACCATAGTAGGAGCGGTTCCCTCCATCTTTTCACCCGCCACCGACCCTACAGAGGAAGTCCCGAATGAAGTTGACAATGAATCGCGTCAGCAACAGCACCTGTGCCTGTGTTTCATCTTGGCCTTATGTCCAACTGGGACCCCAGCCCCAGACGGGAGAACCCCCCATCTAGGCCGGCATCCCTCCCCCTGCATACTCATCAGCTTCCGGATTGCTCGACGCCCGCTCACTCACGGCCTGCGATCCGCCAACAGGAATGGACTGCCTTGGCATCTGAACTGACGAGTCCACTTCCCTGGTCCGACTGATGTCAGACATATTGGCCCTTGCACCAGCACTCCCTTGAACCTGCATAGGAAGAAAAGGAGAAGCACCAGCAGCAGTAGCCCCAGATGCACTAGCCTCCCTTACCTCCCCACCTCGCCAATTCCATGCCGAAGACCCCATACCCCAGCGTCCCACCCAGCCATGCCCCCCACAGGCAGAGACCCAGCACCACTAAACCCTGCTCTCAGCCAATCTTCCCACCCATAACCCCATGGCCTCACTCCACTGTACTGCTCTAGTCCGAGAGACCAATGCCCAGGGGCACCACTAAAAGACGGATGCTGATAACGCCTGCCAGGATGCCATGGGGTATAGCTCCCAGGAAAGGGAGTAGGAAACAAAACCCCAGGTGTATCGAACCCTACCATATCTGCACTATGCACTGCTGTGGTTTCAGGCGAAGCCCCAATCATTCCCCCTTCATACCATAATGCCCCAGCCCCCGACGGCTGCACCAAACCATCCATCGCATCATGCACAGACGCGCCTGCACCCTCCTCCCCCCCATTGAATTGAGCCATCCTCCTCTAAACCCAGGGTCTCCACCAGGGCACCCCTTGCCCCCCCCCCCCAGCTGTCCTAAAACCCCACCCGGGCCTCCTGGCTCAAGACCTCCCCACTCCTACATCGCTACACCCTAATGCAGCCGAACCCCTAACCTGCACCTCCTCGCAGCCATGTAAGACTACACCCTGCCCCTGACTTCCTTTTCCCCCAGACCGCGACCCCTCGCTCCCATGCCTCCCCCCTTGCCCCCCGCCCCTTCGGTGTCTGCACCATGGCCAGAACACCAGCGTGCACAGCTGAGCGGAGAAAATAGTACACACCCCTTTTACCCCCGACTCATTCTTGCCGCAGAACCCTCACAACCCACACAGAAGACCCAGCTCACCTGATACCCACTGCGCACGCCCCTCCTTTTCCCTGAAAAATCACTCTCCCCCCAACTAACTCCAACACTGCCTGCAGCCAAAGACAAAATTACCTCTCTTTTTTTTTTTTTATAAGCAATGGAGGGTTAAGTGACTTGCCCAGGAGCACTAGAAATGCTAGTGGGAATTGAACCCCAGTCTCCTAATTCCCAAGCCCGTGTTCTAACCATAGGTTACACCTCCATCCTTCTCTGGCTCCTGCTGAAAACACCTCGATGCTCACCTCCACGCTCCCTCGAATGCTGAGCGCTGACGCACCCCCTCTGTACCAACCTTCAAGCCAGAAAAGGAAAACCCCCTTCTCACTCTGCAGCCTGACTCCGCTGCCGCTGCTGCCTTCAGCCCCCCGACTGGCCCAACACCCCTTGCCACTGCCCGAGCATGCCAGGAAGGAGAACCGTGCTCAACAGTCTCCTTCCTGCTCTGCTCACCCTGCCCACCACATCCTTCTTCCAATGAAATCGCCCCACGTTGCTGGCGTGGGGCGATTTCAAATGACGCTGCTGGCACTCCGTCACGCCTCCCCTCCTTCCCCCCACCCCTGTGCAAGATGCCAGGACGAGGACCGGGCCCTGGGAACCCGGTTACATTCGGCCTGGGACCCGGCCCTGCGGCCTCGGTATATACATCTGGGAACATCCAAACTTTGCTTCCAAAAAAAAGTCTCTGACCAGTGGCAGAAACAGAGACACAAAAGTGAGTCTCTGTCCAGAAGCAAAATAACTAATAAGCAGCAAGTGTAACTTTTCTTCAGTATTTATTTATTTATTGATTTAATTTATCTTAAACGAGTTACAAAATTACTCAGCTAAAATGGTGTGTATTTAAGGCTGGGGGTAATAGTAGAAAAGGTGAGCACACAACAAAATGATCATTCCCTGAAAATAATGTTATTTGAAGCCCTTCCATTTCAAGATCCAGATTTAAATTTGCAACAAAAGAGAGGAAAATCAAACCTGGTATGTGACCCGACATGTGTGTTGGATCAATTGGATGCCTGGATCGGTACAAGAATGCCATTGTTGTGGCATGCCAATGAAGGGGTATGACAAAGGGGCATGCCCCTTTGTGCACCATTTGTGTACCTACTGGGGTCAGGGTCTATGTTTTGATGAATTGTGGATTAGATTGATGGTTCAGTCTTATGGGTGTGTTTAGATTTGGCTTTTATTGTTTTTTATTCATTCCTTTCTTGTGGGTACTTGAGGGGACTGTTGTAGTTGTTGATATGGAAGGACAGACTAGATAGGCCATGTGGTCTTTTTCTGTCGTCATATTTCTATGTTTCTATAAAGGGAAGTATGGGGATAATATAATTACTGCTATGTGGGGATATTGGGTAGAGAGAGGGATGTTGCATTGCTAGGCCAGAAAGGTGAGGATTTTGCAGTGTTGAAGAAAATGTTTTGTGATGTTGAGGATGTTGTGGTTTTATGGCTGGTTATGGGTATGTTTAATGCTAATCTGTAAGGAATAAGAAAGTATTTGTGTTAATGCAACAGTGTAACTTGGATATTTAGTTTGTAATTGAGTCCTGGTTATCTGATATGGATGATATTGTCTGACAGCTATGTTCCCTGGGATATGAATATATTTATTCTGTCCGAGTTGATAAGAGGAATGGGGGGTGTTTTAAATTTTTTTTGTGGGAATTTTCCATCTTGCTGGTCTCGGCTGATCATGCCTGATTTATGTGATGGGATTAAGTTGGAGTTGGTTGCATCTGTTTTTTTCCTAATTTACCGGTCACCTAATGCTGTGTGTCTCTTTTGAGTGGGCTATTGAGCTGTATGAGGATGTGGCCATTTGGGGTGATTCTAATGCCCATGTAGATGATAAAATGAATGTAGCAGCACAGGATTTTATGAAAACTATGCAGATCTTGGGTTATTATCAGAAGATAGGGCTCGCCACCCAGGAGAAAAGCCATCACCTTGATTTAATCTTTCTTCTGGATTTTAAGGGGACAGTCATGTTTTGTGTGATCTTAGAGGTATTCCAATTCTGTATTGGATCATTTATTTTTAAAGTTTAAATTACATGCTCAAAGGCCAGATGAAAAGGAGTAGGTGAAACGGACTAAGTGTTACCACCTCATGTGGATACTCAAGCATTCAAGGATTGCTGAGCAGAGCATCAGGTTAAGGAGGATGGCAGGGATCTAAATTAAGCCACTATCTCTTTCTTGTCATCCCTTGCTATTACCATGGATAAGATGGTGTGACGGAAGAGAGTAGAGTTTATGTACAATTTGCTCCTGCTTCTTGGTTCAATGAACAGAAGACATGGCTTGTAGTTCACCAAATGTTGGTGGCATAAACATCAGTCACATGAGGTGGAGTTAACCTATTAGGAAGAAGTGTAGGAAATATCATAGGCTACTGTAGATAGGAAGGCGAAAAAGAATTCTATTTGGGTTGGATTAGGAATTTGATTAATAAGGCGTACAAGCTGTTTTCTCTTCTGTGACAGCCTAGGAAGGATATAATCAAACAGGAAAATAGCTATCCTGTGAGGCTAGATGAGCTGCAGGGCCGGCCCAACCACTAGGCAAACTAGGCTAGTCACATAGGGCAGTAGCTTTTGAGGAGCAGCCAAGAGCAGCTACAGTCAAAGAAAAGCACCGAGTCCTGGCAGCCACAAAAAATTCAAGAGTCATCAGTGCATACTTACCTGCAAATAATTCATTGTAAGTGGCTTTTTGAAATGTTGCTCGTTATGCATATAATTTACAAAACAAAGTTTAATATTTAAAAGTGTGATGTCCAAATATGTTTTTTTAAATAGGATTGTTCTGGATGGGATGGTGTTGAGATGATTACAATTGAGTTTAATAAACAAAATCTTGGGGGGAGGGGGGGGGGGAGGCGCAAGAGGGGGGCAAGGGTAAAGTTTCACTGAGGGTGCCTAATACCCTTGCACCGGCCCTACTGAGAAAATAAATTGCTGCTGTCGCAAGATTTTTTGCCTTGTCTTCAAAGGCAATGGATGTCGTCAGTTTCCAGTGGTGCTGGGAGAAAATTAGTCTTTTAGATTTTTACAGGATTTGGATGTGGAGAGGAGTATTAAGCAACTTATGGAGGCTCTTAGCCCTCTTGATCCCTGACCCCCCTTGTTTGTTTAAAATAGGGTGTCATATATATTTACTTTTGCTAACAAAGTTATTAAATCAGTATTTAGCTTGGGGTGAGCTCCCCCAGATTTTGAAATATGCAGTTTTGAAGAAGCTGTCATGTGATCCTATTTCTAATGGCATGTGTTTGGTAAACTGTTGAAATCAATTGTTTGTGTCAGTTGTCAGAGTTTGAAGGTTTCTATGGCTGCCTGCATTCATGTCAATTAGGTTTTCACAGGGGCTTTAGAACCCAGATGGTTTCTTTATTGGACATGTTATACTGGAGGATGGCCAAACGCTGAGCATTTTTGTTGCTATCTCTTGATATTTCCTTTACCTTTGATACTCTTAATCATTGGTTCTCCTAATCCAGTAAGCTGGGCTTGGAAGTAGTGGAAAAGTTCTTGAATAGTTTGGATTCCTTTCAGTGGGATGGGATCATTAAGTGCAGAATCAGATTTCATGATCGCAAGAGAACCATAAGGGTCTGTCCTCTCCCCAAACCTTTTTAATTTATATTTACAACCTTTGGTATTGTTGTTGGTATCCTATGGGTATTTTTTTAAGAATATATGCTGATTTGCAGGTTGTCTTACCGGTGTTAGATAGTTGGGATATTACTGTGGAGGTTGTGTGGAATGCACATGAATGGGTACATCAACATTTTTCTTCTGCTGAATGTTAAAAAGACAGATTCTGAGGATTTCTTATCTTGCAGAGGCTAATTTTGGGGTGTCAATTTCATATTGATGTCATTGTTGGCCATTAGTTCATAAGTCCATAATTTATGAGTGCTGTTAAACTTTTCTAAGTTAGGAGACTAGGCGTCCAAATAGCAGATGACTTTTAATGTAGACAATTGCAAAGTTACACAGGTGGAGCCCGATTCCCAATGGGCACGGCCAAAATGAAGACAGGCCCAATCTAACTCCGATTCCGCAACTGTGTGTATAGATGCACCCACGATTCCAGATTCAGGGACACAGACGCATCCGTCGCGGAATGTGAAAACCACAATGGGGAAACACCAGCCCTCGCTAACAGAAAGGGACACTGGTACGCAGCACATGGGCTGGATGCCCCTGCGCTCACCATATTCTCATAAGAAGTATATTCCCAATCATGTGCATGCATCTCCTCAGCCTCTCACCGACAACGCTGTGCTCATGCCACCTACACAAGAATACTGATGATACAGACATCGTGTTGCACACCAGACAATATATACATGTCTGTTGCACGGCCGGAACACTGCCCACTCATCTCAGTGCATGCAAAGATAATGTAAAAGCAAGTAGAATGTTATATATCTGTACTGACATACCCTGCAGCCAATCAAACATGGCAGAAGAGGTACACCTTAGATAAGAATGTGCTGGTCATCTCGGAAAACAGTCTTTACAATGGTAAGTCTAGACTGGCAAAAATCAGGAGAGGTTCTCTGCAGCTATGTGTCAGAACATATCCTTGTCAGAAAGCATGGCCTTGCAGAATGAGAGTATGCAACAGTGTAAGCAGCACTAATGCATGTTCAAATTCAAAAGCACCATCAGCAGTATATACAAATGTGCACATTTGTAGAGACAGACGATGTTGCTTTCAGGCATGTAGCTGCAAAGAACCTCTCCTGATATATGCCATTGTGAACCTCTTCTGTTATCTACAGTCCATTTTTACCATTGCACAAACAGTTGGAGTGTTTCTTAATGTAGCTTCACCTTACACCTGTCCTTCTCCTCTGCTCCCTGTTCAGTACAGCTGCAGCTTGCGTTCCTTCAGACAGCAGAAATGCCAGTTCACTATGTACATGTCACAGCTATTCATCGTCATGGGCTCATTGCAGTACAGAGCTGAAATATGTCTAAATCCTGGCCTTAAACAACATTGCTGCTGGAATAATGGGGATGCCTGCAGGAACTATTCTGAATGTATACGAGCAGTTCCAGAATAGGCTTTCTGCATCTCAACAGCTGACCATGCCCCCCATTCTGCCCCTCCCGCCCACATCCTAGGATCCCCAAGCTAGTGCCCTGTACGTGCAGGGCCACGGGGTTCCAGAATACAGTACAAGACGTGATCACTGGTAAAACGTCTACCATGCACATTTGAAGATGTTTTTCCTGTTCTGGAATGACCTTCTTAGGGAGGAACAACCCAAACTACAGTTTCACGATGCAAGGTTCCACATTAGGAACTACCACCCAGGAAAAGGATTTAGGCATCATCGTGGATAATATGTTGAAACCTTCTGGCCAGTGTGCAGTGGCAGCTAAGAAAGCAAATAGAATGCTAGGAATCATAAGGAAAGGAATGGAGAATAAAAACAAGGAGATTATAATGCTTCTGTATCGCTCCATAGTGTGACTGTACCTTGAATATTATGTGCAATTCTGGTCACCACTGCTTACCCCAGGACGAGCATTGTGGAACCTGTGTGCCTTTTTAGGAACCTGCCATGTACCTGTGACCTGGATTGGCCACTGTTGGAAACAGGATACTGGGCTTGATGGACCTTGGTCTGACCCAGTATGGCATTTCTTATGTTCTTAAAAAGGATATAGCAGAATTAGAAAAGGTACAGAGAAGAGCGACCAAAATGGTAAAGGAGATGGAAGGATGTCCTTATGAGGAAAGGCTTAAAAGGTTAGAGCTCTTCAACTTGGAAAAGAGATGGCTGAGGGAATGAAAAGAGTAGAACAGGTAAATGTAGATCGGTTGTTGACCCTTTCAAAAAGTAGAAAGACTAGGGGATAGACAATGAAGTTACAATGTAGCACATTTAAGAATAATAAAAGAAAATATTTCTTCACTCAACACATAATCAGACTCTGGAATTCGTTACCACAGGATGTAGTAAAAGTTGTTAGTGTAACTGGATTTAAAAGAGGTTTGGAGATGTTTCTGGAGGAAAAGTCCATAAACCATTATTAAAGAGGATCAGGGAAATCCACTGCTTACCGATGGGACCAGGGCTGGCCTAAGGCACATGTGATACTGTCGCCGGCCATTGGCCATCCACCTCAAGGGGCCCCACACATGCCTGACCAGCTTGAGGGAGCCGGTGAGATCAGATGGGGACAGCAGGGACTGGGACTTAGGTGGAGACTTTAAAATTTAATGGGAGAAAAAAAGAAAACAGAATCTAAAATTAGCTGGGTATTGGGAGAATAAGTGGAGACTCAGATGGTGGGCCCAGGAGCTGGCACTTCTCACTGTGCGTGCGGCTCCAGCATCGTGCAGCTCCTTCATCTTTCTTTCTCGGAGTCAGCAACAACAGCTAATGCTGCCCGTAGCATTCACTTCCCGTGCACGGGGCCATTCACCAGAAGCGAATGCTACAAGCAGCTCTGGCTGCTGCATGCCGACTAAGAGAAAGAAAGATAAAGCTGGGGATGATGTTATGAGATCTTTCTGCCACTGACTCAGAAAAAAGAAAGAAGATGCCAAGGATGGTGTTGCATGATATTTTTTCCGGGGGGGGGGGGGAGGAAGAGGAAGGGGATAGAAAGCTGATGATCTATGAGGGGTGGTCTTTGATGGAGGAAAAGGGCTGGGGAGGTGGAAGAGAAAGCATGAGCTGCTGGACTTTGGGGGTAAAGCAGAAGGGCGAGGGGACTGGAGATGCTGAATTGGGGTTGTGAGAGAGAGGGGGAAATGATGGGCATGATGGAACTATGTGAGAGAGGCCATGTGAAGCTGGCAAGAAGATGAGTGAGAGGAGGAGGAGGATTACAGAGGGTTGAAATGTGGTAATGGGGAGTGGGTGAAAGATAAAGGAGAATACGACTAGAAGGAGTGAGATGAGAAATGGGGGAGCTGGGCTGGAGGTTAGAAGAGTAGATGGAAAGTTGCAAGGTGAAAAGTCAAAAGGGGAGTGAGGATGGAGGGTTGAAATTGAGTGAATGAATGAGTAATGGAGAAAGGAACAAAAAGTGAAAGATCAGTATGTTAGAGGCGGATGTAGACAGAAAATGAAAAAAAAAATAGGAGAAGAGAGAAGAAAGGACAAATTGATAGCAGACAATGGAGAGTTAGCAGAAGACAAGAAGAATGCAAAAGAGCGAGACTGAAGCAATTGCAAATGAAAAACAAAATGCCCAAACAACAAAAGGTAGAAAGAAAAGTATTTTATATTTTGAATTTATTAGCTGGAATATGTCATCTCTGGGAAATGTGCACTGATGTCTTTGCGCTTTGTTCAGTATAAGAGGAAATTGATTTTATAGTTTAATTTTAACAGCATTGTGGGGTTTTCAGTTCAATTATTGTCTTCATATCTAAGTCGTGATCCCTTGTTCTGCATTTGGTGACGGTCTGTCTATCTTTACGTGTATGATATAACTGTGCTATTCTCTTTGTCTAGTTTCCTTGTACGAGTAGACCCACTTGTTCTCTTTTCCCAATAAGAGATGTATTGGTTTAATATTTGTAGTGCTACCTTTTGAAAAATAGGGTTAGGTGCTGTGTGAGTTCTGGTAGTGCTGTTATGATATGGCAGATTTGCTATAGGTACTAAATGAGCAGGTTTATTGTAATGCACCTAGCAATTGGCACTGGAGGATAGAAAAGCAGAAATATGATAGCCTTTCTATATCCTCACTGTACGTGTAAATGGTTTTCAGACACTCATTAAGAGGCATGTTTACTAAAGGTTAATGCATGTTTACAAATTTAAATGTGTGCTAAGTGCAGCGACACCCATTTATGTTTATGGGCACAGTAACACTTAACAATCTCCTCCTCAGTGTGCGCTCCATTTACCTGTACCTTTTGCCACCTCCCACTCCACCATTTCTAACCCAAGCAGTAACTTTAGGCTTAATCCCTAGGGTGCTCAGTTTGTTTATAAGTCGCCTGTGCGATACAGTGTCAAAGGCTTTACTGAAATCTAAATACACCACATCTAGGGCTCTCCCTCAGTCCAAATATGCTCCTAAGTCATTGCTAGGACAAAAAAGAGGCTTGTGAAGGACTCCTTTGAAAGCCGCTTAAAATTTTAGATGGGCAGCATATACATTTTAAAATAAAACAAATTAGATTTATACAAATGAGGCCCAGTGGATATGCAAATACTTATACCCCTGGCCCCGCAACACCCTTGGGCCGCCCCTGCATGGGACAAGTAGCATTGAATCTGTGTACCTTTTGGGAACCTGACATGTTCTTTTGACCTGGATTGGCCATTGCTGGAAACAGGATACTTGGCTTTATGGACTTTTGGTCTGACCCAATAAGGCATATTTTATGTTCTTATGAGTTTGCATGTGCAACTTGGGAGAGTGACTAAGATAGTGTATTTTAAGCTTGGTATTTGTGCTGTTTGAAGAAGTGTTTGGGTCATGGTGATTTCAGGTTAGTACTTCAGCTGTTTGTCCTGCAAGGCTTAGTCTTCAGGATACACTTAGTCAATCAGATTTTCAGAATAACCACAATGAATAAGCATGAGATAGATTTGCATGCACTGCCTCCATTGTATCCTGAGGAGAATCATAGTGCCCTTGTCATCTCTGAGTTTCACAAAAGTCTTCACTAGCAGAGGTTTTGGAGGATATGCATACAGAAGACCCGACCCTGCTCCCAGTCAAGGAGGAAGGCATTTGAAACTAGTTTGCTGTATATCCCTTCCCTGGAGCATAAATTGAGGCATCCGCCTCTTCTGAGTAGTGGCAAACAAATCTATCAAGGGGGTGCCCCACTCCCGAAAGATATTTAGAGCTACTTTTCTGTCCAGGGTTCACTCATAAGGTTGAAGGACATGACTCTCCCTATCAGCCAGGGTATTGTGATCGCCAGCCACATATGTGGCCCAGAGAGTCATTCTGTAAGAGAAGGGTAGATCTCCAGGAACAAGCAGGAATGAGTCTTCACATATGGGTATCGTCGGTACCGACGGAGCCTGCGCGGGAACGCTCCCCAGCGTCCAGAAAGAAAGCTTTTGGGAGCATCCCACAGCGTCTGCGCGCTGCCTTCCCGTCTTTCCTAACCGCCTCTCTCCAGTTCTTTTCTGCGGAGCCAGCAGGTCGTGTTCCTGTCACCGCTGAAGAAGTTCTTTATTTTTCTTTATTTCTTTGGTCGCGTCTGCCTTCTTCGACGTCGGACCGGTACCGCCGGTCTTTTCTTCTTTCTTCTTTAAAAAAAACAAACAAACTACCGTTTCCCACTTCTGTGCAACTTTTCCTTTAGGGCCTTAGGCCTAGAAAAAAGTTTCCTCATGGAAAAGCCCGCTTCCGGGTTTAAAAAGTGCACGAAGTGCAGCGGTACTCTTTCTATCACCGACACCCATGACTGGTGTCTAAAATGTTTGGGTCCTGACCACTCCATCACCGATTGTGAGTCCTGTTCCATGATGTCTAAAAGAGGTCGACAGAATCGAGCGGCCAAGCTCAGTACCCTGTTTCCCTCTGATGCAGCTTCGGTGGCATCGACATCTTCCAGGGCTTCTTCTTCCTCCCATGGATCTCAGGTAACCAAACATAAGTCCAGCCGGTCCTCGAAGGGTAGATCTCCCTCTAAGTATCGAGATGCCTCCGGGCTTGCTCTCGAGGATCCTGCACCGGCAAAATTACCCCAGCGGGAGGCTCCGGCTTCCAAAGCTTCATCGATGGGGTCACAGGTTGACATCGATGGCGTGGCCTCAACCGATCACCTGTTGCCATGTTCTGGGGTACCGGTGGTTTCCACTGGTACCGACATCCAGACATTGGTTGCATCGATGGATCAGAATATTCTGACCATGCAGCGTGCCATTACGGCATTCATACAAGCTGCGATGCCTCCGGTACCGCAACAAACTCCGTTGTCGGTACCGGTTCCAGCACCAGCACTGATATCGGTTTCGGTGCCGGTACCGATTGCATCGACATCGGCTTCGGTGTCGACTGCAGCGGTACCCTGTTCTGTGATGCCCATCGGTACCAAATCGGTACCGATCACTCCCGATGTCGATACCACTCGGTACGCGTATCGGGCTCTCCAAGAGCATCCAGACAGGCGATACTTTGATTGCTCCGAAGACTCTGATGAATCAGAGGCTTCTGTCGAAGCATCGGTACTCCTTCCTCAGGAGCCCTCTTCTCCAAAAAGAAGAATGTCTCCTCCAGAAGACTTGTCTTTTCAAGACTTCATTAGGGAAGTGGCCAGGGGCCTCTCTATTTCAGTGGCCCCTGAACCAGAGCCTAGAGCCAAGAAATTGGATATTTTACAATATCCTAAGGCTCCTAAAGAGGCAGCTACTTTACCAATTCATGAGATCCTTTATGATCACATGTTGGGCATATGGGAGACACCTCTTACTACCTCCCCTCATTCTCGCAGGTTGGACACCATGTACCGTGTTCCTCCTTGTCCTGGCTTTCTTAAGACTCAGCTTCCTCACCACTCTATTGTGGTGGAGTCTGCTATGAAGAAGATAAAGAGTGCATAAAGACACTCATCTAATCCTCCAGGAAGAGAATGCAGAACCTTGGATGCTTTTGGCCGGAGAATCTTCCAGGCCAATATGCTTACTGCCAGAATCAACTCCTATAGTCTCTATATGGGGATGTTTCTAAAGGAAGTTACAGATCATCTGCAAACTTTATCTCCTTTTATCTCAGAAGATAAAAGGGAGGAGTTTCTCACCTGGCTTAAACATGCCCAGGATGTTTCCAAGTTTTTCAACCGTGCAGCCTTTGACTCTTCTGAGTGTGCCAGCAGAGCCTCGGCTATTGCCATAGGTGCACGCAGACTTGCTTGGTTACAAGCTTCTGATTTGGAACCCTGGGTCCAGGATGGATTAGGAAATCTTCCTTGTACAGGTGAAAACCTTTTTGGAAAGGATTGGCAAGCAAAGGCTACTCAGATGGATGCTGAGAATTCTGCCTTAGATAGACTTTCAAAGTCTACTTCTGCTCCTGTTAGAAAAAGGTTATTCAAAAAGGCTTTCTTTCCCAAAAAAGGGAAATATTATCCTGGTTATGGTCACCAGGCATCTTCTTCAGGTCGTTTTGCTGCACAGCGTCAGCAACAACCTAAACAAGCCAAGCCTAAGGCTGCAAGGACTGCTACGGCCCAACAGCCTCAGCCTCCTCAGGGCCTTTGACTTACAACTAGAGAACTTAGCCTTTCTGGCTCTAGAAGAACCAGAGCCTCTCACCATTCCAGGAAGGTTAGCTCACTTTGCTCCCAGATGGGAACAAATCACAGCAGAGCAATGGACTCTCTCCATCATAAGGGAGGGGAACAAGCTTCATTTCTTAAACCTTCCTCCTCACACCATGGTGAGATAGTTCAATTCTCCAACATCTCTCCTCGACCTTCTGGGTCAGGAGATTGCTACCCTTCTTGCCCAAAGGGCAATAGAAGAAGTACCCCTTCTTCAACAGGGTTCAGGATTCTACTCCCCCTATTTTCTTATCCCAAAGAAAACAGGGGGCTACAGACCCATATTAGATCTCAGAGAATTGAACAAGTTTCTATGCAAGGAGAAATTCAAGATGATTTCTCTCGGTGCTCTCCTTCCATACCTTCAGAGTCAGGATTGGCTTTGTTCTCTAGATCTCAAGGATGGAACCAGGCTGCTGGCATTAATCTTTAAAAAGGAGATAGAGCAGCTTTTAAACTAGATATTAGGGGAAAGCCGACAGTCGCCCAAGAGCAGATGGTTCGGAAGAATGTATCCTTGAAGGATACTACCAAAAGCAGAGAGGTTCAACAAAAGACTAAAGTAGCCCAAATGCCCTCAAGTATGGAGCAGACAAAGCTTAAAGATCCCAATTTACCCATGTCTAACAATAGCCAAATTAACATGAATAAAATACATTCTCTAAAATGTATGCAAATGCTAGAAGTCTAAAGAATAAGATGGGTGAGTTAGAATATATAGCACTAAATGAAAGGTTAGATATGATTGGAATATCAGAGACATGGTGGAAGGAGGACAACCAGTGGGACACTGTGATACCTGGGTACAAACTATATCGTAATGACAGAGCTGATCAAATTGGTGGAGGGGTTGCGCTCTATGTTAGAGAGGGCATTGACTCAGAAAGGATTAAAGTTTTGCAGGAAACAAAATCTGCTGTAGAATCTATATGGATTGAAATTCCATATAAAAAGGGGAAGGCAATGGCAGTGGGGGTGTACTATCGAGCACCTGGCCAGAATGACCAAATGGATGATGAAATGCTCAAAGAAATCAAGGAAGCTAACAAAAGTTACAGCGCAGTAATAATAATGGGTGATTTCAATTACCCCGGTCTCGACTGGGTCAGTGTCACGTCAGGACATGCTAGGGAGATAAAGTTCCTAGATGAAATAAATGTTTCTTGGAGCAGCTGGTTCATGAACCGACCAGAGGGGAAGCCATATTAGACCTAGTCCTTAGTGGAACACCAGATCTAGTGCAAGAGATAACGGTGTTGGGGCCACTTGGCAATAGTGATCATAGCATGATCGCCTTTGATTTAATTAGTGGAGGAGGGATAGTAAGGAAATCCACAGTACTACCTTTTAACTTTCGAAAGGGAGACTATGATAAAATGAGGAAAATAGTTAAGAAAAAACTAAAAGGAGCAGTTGCAAAGGTTAAAGACGTACATCAAGCTTGGGTGTTGTTGAAAAATACTATCTTGGAAGCCCAGACCAGCTGTATTCCACGCTTTAAGAAAAGTGGAAGGAAGTCCAAAAAACTGCCAGCATGGTTTAAAGGTGAGGTCAGAGAGGCTGTTTTTGCCAAAAAAGCATCTTTCAGGAAATGGAAAAAAGAGCCAAACGACAAAACCTGGAAACAGCACAAGCACTGGCAAATCAAATGCAAGGCATTGATAAGGAAGGCAAAGAGAGAATTTGAGAAGAAGCTTGCTGCGGAAGCAAAAACGCGAAATAAAGACCTTTTCAAGTACATTCGTAGCAAAAAAACTGTGAGAGAGTCAGTTGGTCCATTAGATGATAAAGGGGTTAAAGGAGCACTAAGAGGCGACAAGGCAATAGCGGAGAGACTGAATGAATTCTTTGCTTCGGTCTTTACTGAGGAAGATGTAGGGATGTTACCCATGACTGAAGTGGTATTTAAAGGTGCGGAAGAATTGAAGGAAATATCGATACATCGGGAAGATGTCTTACAACTATTAGATAAACTGAAGAGTAGCAAATCACCTGGGCCGGATGGTAAACATCCAAGGGTGTTGAAAGAACTGAAATATGAGACTGCAGACCTGCTATCAGTAATCTGTGAACTATCATTAAAATCATCTCTAATACCTGAAGATTGGAGGATCGCCAATGTAACACCAATTTTTAAAAAGGGTTCCAGGGGTGATCCGGGAAACTACAGACCGGTGAGCTTGACGTCAGTACCAGGAGAAATGGTAGAAACCATCATAAAGAATAAAATTACTCAGCATGTAGATAGTCACAACCTAATGGGAGAAATTAGCTTTATTGGTTTTTCTCATAATTCTAAAATTTCATCAACGTGTGTTGAAACCACAGTATATCCCAGGTTTTTCTTCAAAGAAACATATCATTCAATATGCAACTCTTTCTAATCTTCAAAGTGATTCCCAGGTAAACTGTAGTATATTGAAGTACTGATTTATAACTTTAATCTCCAGGGTCTCGGGTCTCGACGCTCAACTCTGGCGCCTCTATGGCGTTTCAAAACATATTTTCATCAGGAGACCTTTATCCTACAAATTAATTATAAAACAATAATTTAAACTATGACTCTCATAAATACACACTAAAATAACCTACATTATCTCTCTAAGAATACCCACTACTTACATTCTATGATGCTGCCCGCGTTTATCCTCCTGCTTTCAACTATGGAGGAACGCCGCGCATGTGTGATGGTAATCCTCACTCTACTTTTAAACCCCTGAATATCCCGGAAGGGCTTCAACGGGAAATTCGGTCCCACCTGATTCTCATGATTTTTGAAGTACGAGGATTTCTAACAGCCACTAACGTTCAATTCAGGGTTAACTCCTAATATAACCCATTACAGAAATGTTTTCATTAAAACATTATTCGCATTTCACGATCCGAGTTACCTTGTCTCGAACAGTGTATTAGACTTATTTAGAAACAAGTAGACCACTCTATTGATACATTTAAACCTTTCGGAATAACCGTCTGTAATTTATGTATCCACCATTGCTCTCGTAATAGCAAGGTTTCATCCAGCGTCCTGCCTGGCCTTGATGTTTGTATTTGTTCTACCACAAAACTGCGAAGCTGATCGAAAGTGTGTCCTAAGGAAAGACAGTGTGCAACAATCGGGGCTTCTAGCCGGCGGCATTTTAGTCTACTCCTATGCTCTCGCAACCTAACTCGCAGGGATCGAATCGTCTTACCAATGTAATATAGCCCACATGGGCATATGATAGCATAAATCACCGCTGTAGTATCACATGCGGTCCTTGTTTTAAGGTCTCCTGATGAAAATATGTTTTGAAACGCCATAGAGGCGCCAGAGTTGAGCGTCGAGACCCGAGACCCTGGAGATTAAAGTTATAAATCAGTACTTCAATATACTACAGTTTACCTGGGAATCACTTTGAAGATTAGAAAGAGTTGCATATTGAATATTGAATGATATGTTTCTTTGAAGAAAAACCTGGGATATACTGTGGTTTCAACACACGTTGATGAAATTTTAGAATTATGAGAAAAACCAATAAAGCTAATTTCTTACATAAGTTACCTTTTGGACGTATCATTTTTTGAAGATTTATTAGCGTTCAAAGAAAACGGACCGTACGCTGAAATAATAGACAACCTAATGGGAGACAGCCAACATGGCCTTAGACAAGGAAGATCTTGTCTTACTAATCTGTTATGTTTTTTTGAAGGAGTGAATAAACAGGTGGACAAAGGTGAGTCGGTTGATATTGTGTATCTGGACTTTCAGAAAGCCTTTGACAAGGTCCCTCATCAGAGACTTTTGGCAAAACTAAAGAGTCATGGGATAGGAGGCAGTGTACTATTGTGGATCAGGAACTGGTTAAAAGATAGAAAGCAGAGGGTAGGGCTAAATGGCCAATTTTCCCAATGGAGAAAGGTGAATAGTGGTGTACCCCAGGGATCTGTGCTGGGTCCGCTGCTTTTTGACATATTCATAAATGACCTGGAAAGTGGGATAACGAGTGAGGTTATCAAATTTGCAGATGACACAAAACTATTTAAAGTTGTTAAAACCCAAGAGGATTGTGAAAAATTGCAAGAGGATCTTGATAAATTGGAAGACTGGGCATCAAAATGGCAGATGAAATTTAATGTGGACAAGTGCAAGGTTATGCACCTAGGGAAGAACAACCCAAACTATGGTTACACGATGCAAGGTTCCACATTAGGAACCACCACCCAGGAAAAAGATTTAGGCGTCATTGTGGATACCATGTTAAAACCCTCGGCCCAGTGTGCAGCGGCGGCCAAGAGAGCAAATTGAATGCTAGGTATGATAAGGAAAGCAATGGAAAATAAAACAAAAGATATTATAATGCCTCTATATCGTTCCATGGTGAGACCGCACCTTGAATATTGTGTGCAATTCTGGTCGCCGTATCTTAAAAAGGATATAGCGATTTTAGAAAAGGTTCAGAGAAGAGCCACCAAAATGGTACAGGGGATGGAAGGATACTCCTATGAAGAAAGGCTAAAAAGGTTAGGGCTCTTTAACCTGGAAAAGAGACGGCTGAGGGGAGATATGATAGAAGTCTATAAATTAATGAACGGAGTGGAACGGGTAAACGTACATCGATTGTTTACCTTATCAGAATATAGAAAGACTAGGGGACATGCAATGAAGCTACAGGGTAAACTATTTAAGACTAATAAAAGAAAATATTTTTTCACTCAATGTGTAATCAAACTCTGGAATTTGTTACCGGAGGATGTAGTAAAGGCTGTTAGTGTAGCTGGGTTTAAAAAAGGTTTGGACAAGTTCCTGGAGGAAAGGTCCATAAACCATTATTGAGAAGTGACCGAAGATATCAATGCTTGACCCAGTACAAGCATTGTGGAACTTGTGTCTCTTGGGGATACTGCTAGGTACATATGACCTAGATTGGCCGCTGTTGGAAACAGAATACTGGGCTTGATGGACCCTGGTCTGACCCAGTATGGCATATCTTATGTTCTTATGCGTACACCCATGTCCTCATCCATCCAACACACAGAAGGTTCCTTCGGTTCCTTTATCAGGGAAAGCACTACCAATACAGAGTGCTTCCTTTCGGTCTGGCCTCTGCTCGAAGAGTGTTCACAAAATGCATGGCAGTAGTAGCTGCATTTCTATGCACTCTAGGAATATTTGTATTCCCATATCTGGACGACTGGCTCATCCGAGCTCCATCCCAGTCAGAGGCCCAGGCTTCCCTAGACTGCACAAGGCGTGTTCTTCAGTATCTGGGACTTGTAATAAACATCCCAAAATCACAACTCACCCCTACTCAGTCATTGGAGTTCATAGGGGCCTTGCTGGATACCACAACTGCAAGGGCCTATCTTCCCCAGGCCCATTGCCTACGCTTGGTGCAGTTAGCCTCTCAAATTCAGTTAAAGTCCCATTTAACTGCTCGAGAGATGTTACAACTGTTAGGCCACATGGCATCCACCGTGCATGTGGTTCCTTATGCTCGCCTTCACATGAGGGCAGCTCAGTGGACTCTGTCCACCCAATGGACCCAGGCATCAGGTTGCCTGTCAGACAAAATAGCAACCTCCAGTCACCTCTTTTGGTCCCTCCAGTGGTGGAAGTCCACTCAAAATCTGTTGCTGGGGTCCCCCTTTCAACAGTTGCTACCCCAAGCAACCTTTACAACAGATGCCTCCCCAAAGGGTTGGGGAGCTCATCTACAAGATCTCTCCACCCAGGGCATCTGGTCTCCACAGGAGACATCTCTACATATCAACCTCTTAGAGCTCAGAGCAATTCTTCTAGCTCTCAGAGTCTTCCACACCCTGCTCAGCTACAAGACAGTCCTCATCCACACGGACAACCAAGTAGCCATGTTCTACATGAACAAGCAGGGCGGGACTGGCTCTCTGTCACTTTGCAACGAAGCTTTGAGATTGTGGGCCTTCGCCAGAGAGCATCAAATTCATCTCATGGCAGGGCAGACGGACTCAGTCGAGTTCTGCTTCCACACGAATGGTCCCTCCATGGGGACCAGATAGCCAGGATCTTTCGAATTTGGGGAACCCCGGACATAGACCTGTTTGCAAGTCCGTGGAATGCCAAACTTCCCCGGTTCTGTTCCAGGATTCCGTGTCAGGGAGTTCAGGCCAGGGATTTATTTATTTATTTATTACAGTTTCTTATATACCGCGCTATTTAGCATCAGTGCGGTTTACATTATAACTTAACGACCATAACAACAAGCTGTCAGGTTTACATCGAACAGGAGTATAAACATGGAAAACAGGGTCAACTATATAGATAATCTATTTACATTGGAAGGATAGATAAAAGTCAGATAATGCATGTAGGTCTTTTCTAACTAAATTGGGTCAATTCCTGGAGGGTATATCTAGGATCAATTGCTGTCAGGTAAGTGTTGGAGGAACAAGTGGGTTTTGAGGGCCTTCCTGAACTGATATAGGCTGGCTATGGCCCTAATGTCAGGGGGTAGAGCATTCCAGCATTTGGGTACGTAACAGCTGAAAGTCCTGTTTGTGGTTGATAAGTTGTACTTTGTCGAAGCCTTTGGTATTGCAAGCAAGACTTCCTCTATGCCTTTCCACCCATTCCCCTAATTTCCAAGACACTGTTCAAGCTTCAGAGAAACAAGGGGTCTATGATCCTCATAGCTCCACATTGGCCACGCCAAGTGTTGTACCCTCTACTTCTTCATCTCTCTCAAGCTCCCTCCCTGGACTTTTGGATCTGCTCCAGACCTCCTGTCCCAGGAGGAGGGAACGTTGTGGCACCCAAATCCCCAGTCTCTTCATCTCAGAGCCTGGTTGCTGAAGGCCTAGACCTTCAAGATTTGCATCTTTCTCAGCAAGTGAAGGATATCCTTCATGCTTCCAGAAAGCCTTCCACTAGATGTTCCTATGCTTTTAAATGGAAAAGGTTTACCATTTGGTGTGCAGAGAAGGATCTTAACCCTCTTGCAATACCTCTGAATTCTTTACTAGAGTATTTGCTGCATTTATCCCATGCAGGCCTTAAAACGAATTCAGTAAGAGTCCATTTGAGTGCTATTGCAGCATCCCTTAAGCCTGGAAATGGACATCCTATTTCCTCTCATCCTCTTATTGCAAGATTCATGAGAGGCCTTCTTTTAACTAAACCTCCCATTAGACCACCTCCAGTGGCATGGGATTTGAATTTGGTTCTTGGTCAGCTTATGAAGCCACCCTTTGAACCCTTAGCCTCTACCTCCTTGAAATTCCTTTCCTGGAAAGTTATTTTTCTCATTGCTGTCACCTCAGCTCGCCGTATCAGTGAACTGCAAGCCTTGGTGGCTAATCCTCCTTATACAAGGTTCCATCATGACAAGGTAGTCCTCAGGACTAATCCACACTTTATGCCTAAAGTGGTCTCTCCTTTTCATCTGAACCAGGAGGTGTATTTACCTGTCTTTTTTCCAGGACCTCATGCATCCAGTGCAGAGAGGAATCTTCATACCCTGGATTGTAAGAGAGCACTTGCTTTTTACTTACAAAGGACACAGCAACATAGAAAGTCCTCTCAAATATTTGTTGCTTTTGATCCCTCTCATTTAGGACTTCCAGTCTCTAAGAGAACTCTGTCCAATTGGATTGCTCAGTGTATTTCCTTCTCCTACCAGAGTAAGAACCTTTCTCTGGAGGGCCATGTCACAGCTCACAATGTGAGGGCCATGGCAGCCTCTATGGCTCATCTAAACTCTGTGTCCATCGACCAAATCTGTCGAGCAGCCACCTGGGCCTCGGTTCATACCTTTACAGCCCATTACTGCTTGGACAAGGACTCCTGCCGGGATGCCTTGTTTGGTCAGGCTGTTCTCAAACACCTGTTCCATACCTAATCAACTCCTACCCCCCCATCCCTGGTTGGATGCCCGAGATCCATGGGGGGAGGTAGAGCCCTTCTCAGGGACTCACAACCTTGGAGATCTCCCTGGCATCTCTAGCTGGGGAGTCCCCATATGTGAAGACTCATTCCTGCTTGTTCCTGGAGATAGCACAGTTACTTACCTGTAACAGGTGATCTCTGGGAACAGCAGGAATAAGTCTTCACAACTCTCCCACCTCCCCTAGGAGTTGTATCTCTCTATGTATCTTTCCTTTCCTCTCTCTCTCTCTTTGTCTCAGCTTAAAACTCAAACTGGAGAGAGGCGGTTAGGAAAGGCGGGAAGGCAGCGCGCAGGCGCTGTGGGATGCTCCCAAAAGCTTTCTTTCTGGACGCTGGGGAGCGTTCCCGCGCAGGCTCCGTCGGTACCGACGATACCCATATGTGAAGACTTATTCCTGCTGTTCCCAGAGATCATCTGTTACAGGTAAGTAACTGTGCTTTCCACATCCTAACCATTTTGCAACACAACTGGTACAATCCCATTACTCCCTGTTTGTTGATGCAATACATGGCTACCTGATTGTATGAAATAGGAGAATTCAATTGACCTGCTGCTCCCTGAAAACCTTAAGAGTGTTCAAAAACTGCTCTCAGTATCAGGAAATTGATCTGATGAAGATTTTCACAAAGGGACCATAACCTCAAAGTGTGAAACTCATCTACATAGCTCCCCAGCCCAGTTTGGATGCATCCGTCATGAGTACTTTGTGATCAGGAAGAATTTAGAAGGCCAGATTGGAACAGACCATTAGGACAGGGAGTTCCAGAGAAATGAGAGGGGGCAGCTATTTGCTGGGAGTGTTAGAGTGGTACCAGCCTGGCTATGTCTTAAGGTCCAGCCAGGGGAGTTTGCTGGTAGTGCCCAATAGTTGAGAGGTGCGACAACAGAAATGGAGGGGGTGTGACTTTAGAGTGGCTACACCCATGTGGTGGAATAAACTTCCTATTGTGGTATGGCAGGAATTAGACAACGACTACTTTCTGAAATGTTTGAAGACCTTTTTGTTCACCAGTTAGATTGTAGCAGAGGGAGGAATGAATGGCCCAACATCCTCACCATCTTTCTCGCTGACGTCTGCTGACTCTTTCATATCTCTTCCACAATTGGCACCAGTCAGATAAGTCTGTCTTATGGAACAAAGGCCCTTGCCTGAGTTGTGTCTAACAGAGCTCCAATGAATTGCAATTGATGTGTTGGGTTTAAAAATTGGACTTGAGATAATTTATGATGAATTCTAGCAAAAACGAAGTCGGCATCATGCTTCAGCGGGGGCGGGAGTCAAACAGCCTCTCAGCACCAGAGGTGTAAGGTAAGCACAGTAGGGCTGTTTGATAGTGCCAGAGCTGCAGGTCCTGGAAAGGGGTGGCAGTGGTGGCTGGGAGTGGGTGGGGGTGCAATGGATGAGGTTCACCTAGAGCGCCTCATCTCCTTGCACTAGCCCTAGTCAAAGGACACCCCCCCCCCCCTCCTTCCTCCCTCTAGGTCTGTCTGAGCCTATCTACCAGAATCCCTAGTGGTCTAGGGTAATCAGACAGGAGCAATCTCCAGTTGTTCCAGCTCCTTTGAGTGCTGGGTTCAAAATGGCACCAGTTGAATCCCAGTGTAAGATAAGGACATGATTAAATAGATTGACTTGTTAAATAGGTCACTAAACTTGGATATGTGTGTAGGCCATGTTTTATGCTTTGCATATTAAAACATTGCAGTCATGGAATTACATTCCTATTTGAACACAGATTATCTCACAAACTACTTTAAAACCCATATTACAGTGAAGTATTCAGTTTTGTTCCATTAACTACCCACGGAGTCAACTAGGGAACCGCTGTTATTAATTTCAATGGTAAGCTAAAATGCAGTTCATTTTCTATAATTGTAGTCCTACTGTCTAAAGAGCCAACCAAAGCTTTTAATCTGCAGCGTTTTTAGAGAAGTATGATCAGAATTATGTTTAACATCTCCTAAAGGTGCATAATTATGAAAGTCTCAAAAACATAGAGATTTAAAGAGATGTCATTTGCAAGAACATAAAACTTTCACAGTTGCAACAATAGGTCTACTTTAACTACATAAAAATACTGAAAATCTAGAGGTGAATTAAATCCCTACTCAAGACAGAAAAATTCTTGTCAAAAATGGATTTGCTGTTCCTCTGGCAAACAAAAATTATTGCAACCCAAGTTTAAAAAAATACTGCTCCGAAGTCTAGTACACAGCACATAAATAATATGATTTTAGATCTGTCAATTGTTGACTGAAGCATAAATTCCATGGTGGAGGGGGCACATCCACCTATTTGCAAGGAAGGGAGGTGACTGAGTTCAGCAACAGTCCCTTCTCCTTCCTATCTTCCAGTTCGATTTTCAGACCAGTCCTCTCGCCCTCCTTCCTTCCCCAGCTTCATCCACTGTTCTTTCTCCCTCCCATCAGCTCAATCCCAGAACTTGCCCCCTCTCTTTGTTTTTCTTTTCCTCCTCTTTTTTTTGTCACACATATTATGAATCAGGCTGAATTTGATTCTCTCAGAGGTAGCATGTTTGGCATTGATGCCCTGCCTTACAACGAAGTTGCATTTAGAGCATGTGCCGTCACCTCCATGTCCTCTCTCTGTTCACAGAGGGACGTGGCCTATGCAGGTGCTGCTTGGAATAAGGAAGCAGATCACCACTGGATAAATGCATGCCCACCTTCTAGTAAACCTATGCAAAATGGCTTTTATGTACCACACCGCTGCTCCTGCTCCTGCCATGATGTTATATGGGTTTTGGCAAGCAAACTGAGACACTTATCCCCATCGTTCTAGAAGTGCAGTGACTGAACAGGTTATTAGAGATCAGGGGAAGGCTTCTTTGGGAAAAGTTTTACAACTTAGTCTCCTGCAATGTTCTGTTACCTAAGAAGCATTATTTAAATGTATTTTTTCCAAAAGATATTGCAAAGCAGGGAAATAAGACATCACATGCAGGTTTTCCCAGCTCATAAATTCTCTGCATGGGGCATATTTTCAAAATTTGTACATGAGTCATCAGCAAACGTTCTAACAACTATTATTTCTAAGGACATAGGCTCAAGGCCCAGGCGCTCACAGTCTACTAACAGACTTAATTCCCACTTGAAGTTTAATAGATCCAAACAAATGACATCTAATAGGGCTTTCTCCTTTATGGCACCACAACTATGGAATTCTATTCCTAGTGATTTAAGAAATGAGTATGATATCAAAGATTTTTGAAAGTCCCTTAAAACGTACCTATTTATTGAAGCATATGGCAACTAATCTAATTCCAATGGAGCAAAATGTTTTAACCCTTTGAATTTCAATTTCCTATAATGTTTAAATTATTTTAACATTTTGTAAGATTGCAGTTGTTTAATGTAATTGTAATGAATTATGAAATGTAACTTTGCTGTAGTTTATGTATAATTTAATGTAATGTACTGTAATGTACTATCTTGTTGTCTCCCACCCCCTCGATGTAGTCCCTCTGTTGTCTTGTTGACCACTTTGATTGAAGGATAAGGTGGTATATAAAACTGATTAAATAAATAAATAAATATACAGACCATAATGTTTTCAAATTTGGTCCCAAGGTTATTTACATTGATTGGTTAATTAATATTTTCTTTCTGAAAAATAAATCATTTTCTAACCTTTTGCATATCTGCTTGTATTCTCTGTTCTGCTTTTCTTTCTTTTTACTCATTCCCTGTTCTCCTTTTGTTTTTGGAGCATTTCATCTGGAGATAGCATCTGTTGTTGAGCCTCCAACTTTGTGCAAACAAACAATGCATTTAGACAGGGCATGAGTGTGTTTTCCTACCACAAAGACTGCAACCCCATCAGCAGAAGAAAATAAGAGCATGGCAGTGAGAAGCTACAATGTGACCCAACCCCTACTGGCACTGGAAGAAGGAAGAGCCTCCACTACTGCATGCTTGAAGGAAACCATCCCTGTCACCATCACTGCTGAGTGTTGGCAAGGACTCAGTCCCCACCGGCACAGGAAAAAGGTGCCTGCAAACTCTTCCCTGACCTAAGAGAGGAAGAGCTGCAGTGTAAGCTGGCAGGGGTTGTGTGAGAGGGAAACAAGAGTGAAAGGAGAGAGGGTTTCAACAAGGGAACAGTATTGATGGGAGGCAGAGAAGAGGGTGCAAGAGGGAGGGGGGAGGGTGCAAGAGGGAGATAGTATGGAGGAAACAGCATATAGTTGTATGTTCCAATCATTTAAAAAAAAGAAGAGGACAAGACCTCAGAGATGTCCCATCATTTGTATATAAGCCAACTTAATTAGGCCATGGGCACTCTTCCTCATAGGTCATAAAAACCCCTTTATAAATACATAGTTCTATTATTTAAAGTTCTTCATAATACTCAGAAACATCTTCAACTTATCTGAGAGCGCCTTCCAGTCAACGTTTTCACAGTTGACATGGCTGTGTTTTGCAAGCAAGCTGCTTCAGGAGTGTGTCCAATAAACTATAATAGCAATCTTTTAAATCCAAGCTTCTTTCCACTGAATGGAATACGGTAAGCTGGTTATAGCAGAGTGAATACTTCTCCTGTATCTCTTTTTTCCTCCTATTACTCTGTTGGATCTGTCTTGTTTTCTTTCTCTTTTTGCTCTCCTCTCTTCCTTATGGCTCATAAGGATTCAGAAGACCTGGCTTAGTGGACCCTGAACAGCCGCTCTCTATTTTCCTTAGCATGTTTCTCATCCCTCACAGAGCAGCATGTGTCTATTTGTTTTGTTTGCAAATAGTGATCTGTCTGAAATATCAATGTGACTGGTATGATATAGAGGGCTTCTTTTGTGCCTATTACACATCTCTCTCTCTTTTTGCCTGTGTGCATGTGTTATCTTCATTCTGTGTTGTAGGCATAGATCTAAGTTGCATACTAAGAAAAAAATGTGTGTTGCTTATTTGCGGCATAACTAGCACAGTGACATTTATTTATTTATTTAGCATGGTTTTTATATACTGCCTTTTGCCATGGTCAAAGCGGTTTACATAGAACAACTGATAAGAAAGTCTAAAAAATTAAGATGGTAAAGCTATAATATATAGCACTAAATGAAAGGTTAGCTATGAATGGCATCTCAGAAACCTAGTGGAAGGAGGACAACCAATGAGACACTATGATACCTGGATACAAACTATATCACAATTATAGAGTAGGGACTAAAATGTAGATTGTGAGTCCTTTGGGGACAAGGGAAATATATCGGCATTGACAGCAGGGAGCGGGTAAGGTAACCCCTCCCCACCCTCCACCAGCAAGGCCAATCGGGCCTCAGCAACAAAGACTCCTCAGCTCATCGGACATTTAAATCCAGGAGCATGATCAAGCACCGACCCTCTCAGCTCCGATTGGCATCGATGGCAGGGAGCAGGTAAGGAAATCCCTCCCCGCCCTCCACCGGCAAGGTCAATCGGGCCTCAGAAACCAAGACTCCTCAGCCCACCGGACATTAAATCCAGGAGTGTGATCAGGTGCACCTATGCCTGGCGGGCCTGCGCCTGAGGGTCTCACCAGAGGGCCCTTTGGCGAGGACCGATAACAGCATACCACAAGAGATTACCCCAGGAACAATTAAAGCAAGCAAATCATTACTGTCCTTAACATCTTTAACAGCTTCAAACAATTCTGTACATCCAACTAAAAGATTAAAAGAATAGCTCAAATGCCCTATAATGTCTTCACTAGACTCCAATAAGGAAAGACGAATCCCATGCACGCTAACAATGCAGAAAGCCCTCATAGGAAACTCTGAAACAGCAACTTCTTAACACAAAACTCTTCCAAGGTAAGACCTCTCACTAGAGCCATCAAGCAACAGGGACAAATATATTTACATTATTAAGGACTTGAAAATTCCAATTATCGGTAAGACCTAGACCCACAAATACCTGGGAACATGAAATGGCTCAACATCTGTATGCTACTCCTCCTCATAGTATCTAATACTATCCCTAATAAAGTCATCCAGATCTACACAAATAAGGTATGGCCTGATTCCAATATTGCATAGAGAGAACACACCACCTAGCCACACTTCCACTGCAACCACATCCACATAGGAGACCACAGTGTTTTATACCAATATACACCACAATAACTCCACTCCTCCTCACATAATTCCACAGCACTCTCAGCAAATCAAATGTTCCCTAGTCAATGCTCGCTCTGTCCGTAATAAGATCCACATTATATCAGATTACGCACAAGACCAGAAAATTGATATAATGTGCATTACAGAATCTTGGCTAACAGACACCGATACCATCCTAATAAACCAATTCACCTCCTCAACTATGGACATTCACAGCTGCTTCAGAGAGCATCGCAAGGGTGAAGGAATACTCATTCTATCAAGCAAGCAACTGAATCTCAAGCCAATCAACACAATATCAACCCGCGCATTAAACACCATACTATTGGAAAAAACACAAATAACTTTATGCCTGATATACAGATCCCCAAACGCTGATTTGGAAGATTTCTCATCTATATTAGAGCTGGCAGACACCTATTCTAGCAAAGGTAAGCCTCTAATCATGCTAGGTGACTTCGACTTGACTTTGGCCCCTCCAGCATAAGCCTCTGCCTTCCTTGATGCCTTAAACCATGGACCTCATCCAAATCCTAGAAGGACCAACACATGCAGGTGGAAACACCCTAAACCTTATATTTGTTCCCGTGAGCCTCCACTCCAACACAACTCGCATTTCCTATCAGATAACACCAATACCTTGGTCTATTCATCACTTGATTTCATTCGAGCTTCCATCTCAACTACTCTGGGCCAAATAGTAACATACAGCCCACCAACGACACTTCAGGGAGTTTGATAAAGACACCATAATTGGCTCCATACTTCAAAACTAGGCACCATCTCAACCAACCTCACAGCAGCAATAATGAACTGGAATGATACCATCACACCAATAGTGCTCACCCCTCAGAAAAAGACAACTCCACGATCAAATAGGAAACCATGTTACTCATCAGACATAAAGAAAGCTAAGCTCAAGCTAAGACAGCTGGAAAGATGATGGAGAAGAACCAGAAACCAAACTCACCTCCAAGAATACAAAACAAAACTGAGAGAATATAACGAACTAATCATTAGTCACAAAAAGGAATACTACACAAACACCATCATGAAATCCTTAAACCACCCCAGAGAATTGTTTGAGATAGTAAATCACCCACACAATCTCTTCAGAACCAAGATAACACTATTCTGACTACAGAGTCCTTTGCAACATATCTACAGAATACATTTATCTGCACAAATTATACAACAATTCCAAACTCTGCACCTAGGATTGACACAGATAATCCAAACACTTGGTCCTCTTTCCACCCAATCACAGAAGATCACTGCAGTAAAATCTTAAATAACTTGAACACAACTACATCACCTCTTGATCTTTGCCCCGCCTCTTGGATAAAGATGACCAGACAAGAATTCACATCCATGCTCTGTAGAACAATAAATCTCTCATTATCACAGGGATACATGTCTCCCATACTACGAACGTCCTCAATAAGACCTCAACTAAAGGGCAACTCACCAGACCCCAACTTGCCCTCCTCATACCAACCTATATCCAGCATACCTCTTAGCAGAGCTAATAGAAAAAAATGGTAGAAATACAATTACAGGACCACATTGACTCTATTACTCCTCTGGATCCACAACAACATGGGTTCAGACAAAATCATGGGGTAGAAACATTATTAACCTCCCTAACCAACACACTACTCAAAGGAATCAAGAACCTCAAACAAGGATTTATTCTCATCTTCATAGATATAGCAGCTGCCTTAGACTTGCTAAATCACACCATGCTCATAAACAGACTAATGGAGATTGGAATCAGTGACACACCTCTTTCATGGTTTTGTTCTTACCTATCAGATCGTCAGTCCCAAGTCAAGTTAAAGAACAGATCCTCTAAGCCAATAAAATTACAAGGTATACCCCAGGGATCCTCTACTATCTGCCCTTCTATTCAACTTATATATACAACCGGTCTGCAAAATCATACAAGAACAGAACCTATACTATCA
This sequence comes from Ichthyophis bannanicus, assembly GCA_033557465.1. Taxonomy (NCBI): domain Eukaryota; kingdom Metazoa; phylum Chordata; class Amphibia; order Gymnophiona; family Ichthyophiidae; genus Ichthyophis; species Ichthyophis bannanicus. The sequence continues at coordinate 260,851,747 of CM066035.1, forward strand.
CCTCTATGCAGATGACCTGATGGTTTATACCTCATTTGAATCTGGAAAACCAGACTACTCCTCTATTACATCCTGCATGAAATCAGTCACAAACTGGCTACAACTTCACAACCTCACAATCAACTATAACAAATCAGAGGTCCTTACAATTACGAGATACCACCTAAATTCCACCTGACATGCTCAAAATAGACAACTTCTCCATCCCAATGAAAAAGGAAGTAAAATATCTAGTGTAATCCTAGACCAGAGGCTCAACTTTTCAGTGCATATCAAGATGATATCCATAGTCCAGAGGCTCAACTTTTCAGCGCATATCAAGAAGATGATATCCGTAGCATACTACAAAATGAAACTGCTACAAAAACTACGACCTCTACTAGACCACAGCCACTTTCGTACCGTATGCCAGGTAATAGTTACTCCATACCTAGACTATTGCAAGGCCTCCCTAAACACGCCATCCAAGCAATACAGTTAGCTCAAAATACTGCAGCCCGATTAATCACTAGATCCAAAAGACAAGAACACATCACGCCGGCCCCCTAATCCCTTCACACAAAATACAAATCAATAATGAATACATAAGACTATACACAGTTAGTCTGATGACTGCCTACAACCATTGATCCGGAAGGTCCCAGAGTCTTGAACAAGGAAGAAACAACACTAAAACACCCTCTCAACCCCATCTCTCAAGACCAGTTGCTCTCAAACAACCTGCAACAGAGCTTTTGAAATCTACACTCCGACACACTAGAACTCACTTCCACATCAATTAAAATCAATTGATGACACTTCTGAATTTAGGAAAATGCTAAAAACTCATTTGTTCATTGAATACTATGACCCAACACTAAGTACTCAATCATACCTCTAAATTCTTAAGCCAATTGTTACCATCCCTCCATAACCAGAATATCACCCACATTTGGACTGTAAATAAACTCGACCGACCATCCCCTACCCTTAATGTCAACCATTGACTTGCAAATGTAAAACAGTTTCCACTGTTGGTGTAACACAGCTAATATTCTATGATGTATAGTTATACCTGTACTAGTTCCATGTATAATTGTTGAGTTAAATGTAAATCGCTTTGATAACATTGAAAGGCATTATATAAGAAATGTTACATAAATAAATAAATACGGTATCTGAATGAACACCGCCTAGAATGCACCTGGCAGTAAATAAATGCCTAAAAATAAATAAAATAAAATAAATTAGATTGAACAATTTGAACTCATGTACAGGTAACAAGTTGAACTTATTTCCAAGTAACAGATTAAAACTTATATTTATTTATTTATTTAAACGTATTTCTATACCGCCTTATCCTGCAATCAAGGCGGTCTGAACAGCAAACAATCAATAAGATACAGTGTATAGTGTGCACATGCAGTGAGCAGTGTATGCGTGTAAGTGTGTCTGGACGTTGATTCTTGTGGTGCTATTTACAGCGTGCGCTATTTACAATGCAGTAATATACAGTTAAGGAAGGCTATTTAATATTATTTCTTGTTGTTGTTCATTTATGACATGCTGGGGAATTTAGGTACCAGTTGTTTTGTACAGCATAGGGTAAGCAGATTTAGACATTTGCTTTGTTGCTGAGGTTAGGTAGGTTGACCAAAATGTTCTATAAACAGGTGAGTTTTCAGGTGTTTTCTGAATGTTGGTAAGCCTGTGATTGCTCGCATTGAGTCTGCAAGTACATTCCTTGCTGATGGTGCATACAGTTCGAAGGATCATGCACATACTTGGGATGATTTTGTTCTTGCATGAGGGATGATTAAGGTGTTCTTGGTGGATTTTCATCTTGCATGGTTGTGTTGGGTGGTCTGGAGCAGTGATCGTAGGTGTGATATGGGGTTGCTGTTGAGGGCTTTGTAGATTAGTAAGAGCGTCTTGTACTTGATCCGGCTGAGTAGTGGGAGTCAGTGCAGCAATTTCAGTGTACCTGTGATGTGGTCATATCTTGAAGTTCCCATAAGGCTGCATGCTGTGGTGTTTAAGGCTGTCTGGACACAATAAATGATTGCAGAAAAAGAACCAGTTGACCAATCCAGTCTGTCCACTTATTTCAGTATTCCACTTTGTATTGCTAAGGATATACTCCAGCTACCAGTTAGGGACAGCAACTGCTTGTAGGGTCTTTCTCCCAATCAGGGCTGGCCTGTCCATTGAGTGAGAATGTTGTTCGCACAGGGCCCAGTGCTTCAGGGGGCCCCGCGCCAACACCATTTTGCACATGATGTTTGGTTTGCAGGGCTAGCCAGCTTTAGAGGGAGCTGAGGAGCCCGAAGTCCTGGCTCACCTCTGCACAGCGCCGGAGTGAAGAGCGGCATCCAGCAGCTGTGTTCTCCTGAAGTGTGCTGAGTTCCAGGAAACAGGAAATGCCCTTTAAAATCCAGCGTGCTTCAGGAGAACACAGCTGCTGGAGTGAAGAAACACGCTGCTCTTCACTCCAGCGCTGTGCAATGGTGAGCCAGGGCTTTGGGCCTCCCTGGCTCTGTCTCAAGCAGGTCAGGTAGGCATGGGGCTCTTTGGGGGCGGGGGAAAGCTAGGATAAGACTGGAAATGGACTGATGAGGGGGCTAGCACTGGAAATGGGCTGATGGGGGGGCCTGGACTAGAAATGGGCTGATGGGGGGCTAGGACTTGAAATGGGCTGATGGGGGGCTAGGATAGGGCTGGAAATGGGCTGATGGGGGCTAGGACTAAAAATAACTGATTGGGAGGGCTTGGACTTGAAATGGGCTGATGGGGAGTTAGGACTTGTAATAGGCTGATTGGAGGCTAGGACAGGGCTGGAAATGCTGATGGGGGAGCTAGGACTAGAAATGGCTGATTGGGGGTAGGACTGGAAATGGGCTGATTGGGGTGGGGGGCTTGGGCTAGAATAGGACTGGAAATGGCTGATGGGGGGCTAGGACTGGAAATGGGCTGATGGGGGGGGGGCTTTGACTGGAAATGGGCTGATGGGGGGCTAGAACTGGAAATGGGCTGATGGGGCGCTAGGATAGGACTGGAAATGGCCAATGCGGGGGCCAGGACTAAAAATGGACTGATTGGGGGGAACTTGGACTGGAAATGGGCTGATGGGGGGCTAGGACTTGAAATGGGCTGATGGGAGACTAGGACAGGATTGGAAATGCTGATGGGGAGCTAGGACTAGAAATGGCTGATTGGGGATAGGACTGGAAATGAGCTGATTGGGGGGGCTTGGGCTAGAATAGGACTGGAAATGGCTGATGGGGGGCTAGGATTGGAAATGGGCCAATGGGGGGGGGGGCTTCGACTGGAAATGTGCTTATGGGGGGCTAGGATAGGACTGGAAATGGCTGATTGGGGGGGGGCTTGGACTGGAAGTGAACTGATGGAGGGGCTAGGAGTGGAAATTAACTGATTAGGGGCTAGAACTGGAAATGGGCTGATGCAGGGGGATTGGAGAATGGGACTAGAAGGGATCAGATGCTGGGTGGGGCTGGAACTAGAAGGGAATGGGGCTGGGGGATTGAGGATGGGGAGGGGAAAATGGGAGGGAAGAAAAATCTACGATTGGCTGGGTATTGGGAGAGTAAGTGGTGATTGAGGATGGAAGGGTGAAATTTAAGTGGATGAAAAAGGAATATAGAAAGAAAGGGAGGAAAAAGCAAAAGGGAAAGCAGTATGTTAAGGCAGATGTAGAGAGAGAATGGAAAAAGCTAGAAGAGAGAAGAAAGACAAATGGACAGCAGACAATGAAGAGTTAGCAGAAGACACAAAGAAACCAGGAGAAAGTGACTGGAGCAATTGCAACTGAAAAATAAAATGCTCAAATAACAAAAGGTAGAAAAATACTTTTTTATTTTGAATTTATTAACTGAAGTATGTCAGCTCTGGGAAATGTGCATCGCTAACATCTTTGCATTTTGTTTTTAGCTCAAGAGAAAATTAATTTATAGTTTTATTTCTCCAGTGTTGTTATATATTCTAAGTTTGACTTTTGGGGTTCCCAGTTTAATTATTGTCTTCCTATTTCTAAATTGTGATCCCTTGATCCCTTGATCTTTGTTTGGTGATAGTCTATGTTCTGCATGTGTAACTGAGTGGAGACAGTCCATTCATATAGTTTCTATTTGATAGTGCCACTTTTTCTCTTCCCCCAGTAGGAGATGTATTGTTATTCTCTGAGATGTATTGGTTTAATATTTGCAGTGTTGCCTTTTGATAGGTGCTTTGTGAGTCCTGGTAGTGCTATTATGATACGGTGGGTTTGCTATGGGTTCTAAATGGGCAGTATTTATAGTACTTCCTAATGTGCTTGGCAGCTGGCACTGGAGTATAGTAATGTAGAAATCTGGTAGTCTTTCTTTATCCAGACACTCATTAAGAGGATGTTTACTAAAAGTTAGAGCACGTTAACATTATGCAACTATTTATGCAAATGAGGCCCCACAATGAGTCTCCGCACATGGCCCTGCACCCCCCCCCCCCTTGGGCTGCCCCTGTTCCCAATCATAGGCCACCCCTTTTAGATAGATTACTATGCAAGTGCCCTTAGTGCTTCTGCCTTCTCATAATCTACATAACTATCCACACTAGCATGAATGGTACCAAACATACAGTTTCCTATGACTTTTTTGTCTTTCTGGATGGTATCTTGCCACCATCACCCTGCTATATTGCCCTGTTGGACCAAAGAAGCATGGCAGACAGAGCCAGTTGCTATTGATTTCTATCATTGCTGCCAAAATATCTGAAATCCTAGGCTCCCTGCATAGCCTGCTTGAAACTGTCTTCCTGTTCCTGCTTCACCATCCTGGAGCTGCAAGCACACCTGAAAAGGGAAACAAGTAGAGCTCTCCCTCTTCCTCCTGCAGCCTGCTCCTGAACCATCTGAAAGCAATCCAGCATCCACCATCATCGAAGGAGTTTCCCCATCGCTGAAGCTCCGCCCTACAGGCATCATCACCTGGCGACCAGCAGAGGCATTTAAGCAAGCAGCACTAGGCGCCCGTGCCTAGCAGGCTGCGCCCCTTAGGAGGCGACCAAATCCAAGGAAGCAAGGAAGAACAAAGAGGAAAAAGGGAAGGAAGCAAGCAACCACCAACTCTCCACGTCTGGAACAGAGCACAAGCTGAACTCAGGTCAGTTAAACCACAAGAATGCATCCTAACTACCAGTACCTCATGGTCTACCTCACACTCCTGCACACTATAACACCCTACACACATGCAATCAGACCCAACACACCGGCACCACTGTTCCACCTCCTGCCTATCCAACCCACACAAATGCCCTGGACGTCACTCCCACAGGGGAACCATTGTACCAAGCGAACAGCATGCAAGATGCATAATACCACACGTACATCACCCACGCATTCCACACACAGCACACACACCAACCCAATCATAACGTCCGCAATCAGATGTGCTTTACTGAATGCTAGATCAATCAGAAACAAGCACAATACTATCCACAACCTTATTCTGGACCAAAAACTGGACATAATCTGTATCACCGAGACCTGGCTCAATGACTCAGACCAGGTTATCCTGAACCAAGTCACCCCATCGGACTTCTCAGCATTCAACTGCATCAGAGTGCACAAGAGAGGAGGAGGAACCCTGATATTGGCCAGAAAAGTCTACAGATTCAAACTGATCTCTACCAGTAACTCGACTGAATCCAGCACAATCAATGTATCTAACAAGTACCTCAGCATATGCCTCATCTACAGGCTCCCTAGTGCCGCGGCAGATCATCTTTCTATGGTATTCGAATCAATATACGCACATAGCAGGCAACACAAACCTCTCATAGCGCTGGGAGACTACAACTTAACCTCTACGCGTACCAAAGAAGCTACAGCGTTCCTTAAGGCCATGGAATCACTACATTACCGCCAGACAATTGACACCAACACACCAACATGGTACCACTCCAGACCTTGTCTTTGTTCCAATACAACTGGTGGAACAGGGCAAAGTCACAACCCCAACAATCACCCCGGTCCCATGGTCCGACCATCATGTAATTGCCTTCTCCTTGATCTTGGATAACCCCATTCGCCACATGGAGGAAGAGAGCAGCACCAGACGATTCAGAGCATACAACAAAGATACTTTTCTAAAAGAAACAATTCCTCAGCTCCAACAGGAGTGTAACACCCTTGACAAAACCATAGAGGAATGGAACTGCATAACAGCTGAGGCCTCATCAGCTCCAAGCAGAGAAGGATCACATGCACACAGGAGACCCAGTGTTCCCTGGTATTCAAATGATATCAGGGATGCAAAACGTGTACTCAGAAAGCTGGAGAGGAAATGGAGACGTGACAAGTCACAAGACTCTATGGCCCAATACAGATCCAAGCAATTGGAATACAACAACCTGATCAATGAGCGCAAGCACCACCACCATACCAACCTAATCATGAGATCAGTCAACAAACCAAGGGAGCTATTTAACATTGTGCAGAAGCTCGCCAAAGACGCCACTCAGCATTGCACCTATCATCTGGACCCACAAAAATTTGCAAACTACCTAAAAGAAAAGAACTCCAACCAAACAAGCACCCCTCTCCCCCAGGCATGCAACCTGAAAGTGACGGAGCCTCAGCAAACCTGGAAGAACTTTAGCATACCCTCAACACAGCAAATAGAAGACATAGTGAATGCCCTTAACACAACGACCTCGCCATCTGACCCATGCCCAGTGGCGTGGATCAAAGCTACTAGAAGCCAACTAGCCCATTACCTCCGTAGAATCGTTAAGGAATCCCTCCAGCAAGGACATATGCTGCAATCCCTCAAGCAAGCCACAATACGCCTGATCCTCAAGAGCACCATGCTAAGCCCCTCTGATCCAAAATTCTACCGCCCCATTGCTAGCCTTCCATTCCCCACAAAAATCATTGAAAAGACCATGCAGAGACAATTACAGGATCACATAGATTTGAACGCTCCACTTGACGTCCACCAGCATGGCTTTAAACCACAGCACAATGTGGAAACTCTGCTTACCTCTCTCTTCGACAATCTCTTGAGAGGCATGGACAATGTAAGGAACGGATTCCTGCTAGAGTTCATGGACATCTCAGTGGCTTTTGACACTGTGTCCCATACCATATTGCTACAGCGCTTGCAGCAGATCGGAATAAGTGAGAACACCCTAAAATGGTTTACCTCCTACCTGAAGAATCGGACGCAGCAAGTCAAATGTGCTCAAAAGAAATCACTTCAGTTCCCCGTTACGCATGGAATACCACAAGGTTCAGCTCTTTCATCTATACTCTAATATATACATCCAACCCATATGCAACATCATCAAACACCACAAACTACATTACCACCTGTACGCTGACGATATCATGGTATATGTCCCAATCAACCTGCAATCACCTGACATGACATCGATGACAAGCTGCCTTGAGGACATGGACACCTGGCTCACTGCTAACAACCTGATGGTCAGCTTTGATAAAACAGAGGCTCCACATTCAAGCCGCCCCAAACAATCAGCTTTCTAAACAAAACTATAGCAATCAAGGATGAAGTGAGGTACCTGGGCATCACCCTGGACAGATCTCTGAAGCTACAATCTTACATTACTAAAACTGCAGCAAAAGCCTACCACCAATTGAGGATCATCAGAAAACTCAAACCAATCCTTGACCAAGACCACTTCCGCACAGTTTGCCAAGCAGTCATCACCCCACTGTTAGACTATGGAAACTCACTATACCAAGGCCTCCCCCAGCAGTCTATTCACCCACTCCAAATGGTGCAGAATACTGCAGCACGCATCATCACAGGCACTGCAAGATCTGAAAACATCACCCCCATCCTGCGACAGCTGCACTGGCTCCCAATAATTGCAAGGGCAAAATTCAAATCAATCCTGAACATTTTCAAAATCTTCCACCACCGCTCTGCAGATGCGCTCCAGGACGTAATAATCAAGGATGTCAGCAACAGGCCTAGAAGAACCAACAATGACAACAGGATCACCTTACCCACAGGTTATCACAAGACTAAGCAAGTAACATCTAAGAGAGCTCCTTCACTACTGGCGCCTGCATTATGGAACTCCCTCCCCATGGACTTAAGGACCCTAAATGATACCAAGGACGTCCGCAAAGCTCTCAAGACCCATCCCTTCACTGAGACCTATGAGCAACCACCTTTTGCCAAGCACTAGATACCACCCAAGTGGCCCACTAGCTACCCTCACCACTTACCCCCAACCACGCTTCCCCATTTAGACCTCTAAGTAGATAGCCTTTTATGTATGTGAATCGTATCCCCTCCTGTTGAATGTATACCTCCCAATGTCTTGTTGACCACTTTGATTGCAGGATAAGGTGGTATACAAAACTGTCTAAATAAATAAATAGCTTGCCAGATAGGCTCAGTTATATGATTGCCTGCTGGTCTGCCAAGCAGTCCAAGCTACTACTATTTCTATCATCACAGTCTACTAGATTAGGACAGCTGTGTCTATTAGGAATTCTGGTTATTACTGTACTGTTAATTCAAGCTTTGCAGCCGGCCAGACTGACCTGTTGCAGGTTAGCAGAATTTCCAGTAGGACTTCCAGCTTTTCATATTACCCAATTTGGCATTCATTCTGAGATCTCCAAAATTGTTGCTGAATTATTCAAGTAGGGCACTTTAAACTAGGAATGTATATTGGTTTCAAAATGAGATGAAAAACTAATTGAAACAGGCTGTTTCATTTTCAAATAAAACAAATAGAGCCATCAACAAAATGCTTGTTTCCTTTTCTTTTTATTTCATTTGTTTTCCATTCAAAACTACAGACCATGAAAATCTATGGGGGAACTAAAGTACTGTATGTTTACTTTTCAACCCAGATGGCCTAGGGCCAGTGGGAATAGGGAAAGGAGGACCATTCCTGCAAAGTTACAAGTAAGTTTTCTATCAGCTTGTCGCAAAGTGAAACCGAAGTTTTGAAAGACACCATTTTGCAGTCACCCATGTGAAAGATTTGAGAGAGCACAGAACAGTGCTTCCCAACTAGTGTGCAAAGGAAAAAGGTCATCAGAGCCTGATGCTGAGGTCCAGACCATCATATAGGCTTTGCTCTCAGTACGTCACAACAAAAGAGACACCGTAGGTGGCACTAAAATGTGCAGGAGCTTCTATTCTCCATGGACAAGCAGAATGCGTCAGCCACACCTGGTGATGTCATCTGACAGCGGCATGGGATGGAGTGCTCTCCTATAGCTCAGAAAGGCTAAGCCTTTCTGAGCATGCCCTGTTGCCTCCACCCCTGAGCCCGCCCCTACCTGGCACAGTTTTCCTTTGTCCGCCCTGCCAGCAGGACGGAATCTCAGCTCTCCTAAACTACTACATCGAATTAACCATGGATGAAGAAAAGGGAAAAAGAAAAGGAAACGAGGAAAAAGCCACCAAGTCTGGATTCAAGAAATGTCCCGAATGTGGAAGAAAGATGAACAAGGAAGACTCCCACAATCACTGCATTCGCTGCCTAGGGGAAGCTCACCATGTGGAGGACTGTCCTCACTGTCCCGCATGTCCCCCAGGGCCCACAAGGCACACAGCTATACCCCTCCAGGAGTTCCTCTCCTCCTCCGAAAGTGTGGCCGCCTCCGCATGCAGAACTGACAAACCAAAGAGTGATGGGCAGAGCAGCAAAGATGAGACTGACGTAAAAGGCAGCAAAAGTGAGGGGAGCAACATGGCCACCGCCATCATGGCTGCTGCCAAGACTCCTACCCTCTCTGCTGTCTCTCCCTCTAAACACTCCACCGGAACTAAGAAGCAGCCAGTGTAGGAAAAGGGGGAGGCGGGTAAGCCGGCTCTGAGCTCTGCGGAAGAGAGAGCTCCCTCCGAACAGCCTCCCCATGCCAGTAAGACTGCCCACAAGGAAGCTCCACCCCCTCCAACGCTATTGGTCATCATAGAAGTGACAATCACCATGCCAACAACGAATCAGCCAGGCAGCACAAGTCTCCGCCTCGCTCCAGCTGCACCGCCTATCAGAGGGACTCAAGCCACCACCACACTGTTGGAACTCTCCCCAGCTGCCCGTCGTTGGAGCCAAACTCCCCAGACCACACCGGAGAGACAGAGAAGACAGCTCCAGCCTCTGAGAGATCCTACAGCAGACGGCCCAGGGACAAGAAATGCTGCAGAACATACACTGTTCATAGCTCCCACTCCAGCACACCCTCCCCATGCTGACAACATCTTAGCAGCCATGGGAGAAGCAGCAGCAAAGGGAGGGGCAGCCACACCATTCCTGCACCTCCGACAAGAACAACCAGTTCAAGGACACTCAAGCAACATAGATAGAGCTGCTTTCACAGCTCATTGCCCAACAAGGTGCAAGCCAGAACTGTCACAACACAGGGCAACTGGAGCAACAATGGTCCTCTTCTCCAGGGACCCCTCCGCAACAACGGTCCTCCTCTCCAGGAATCCCTCCACCTCTACCTAGGATGCCCTTGCCTCCCAGATCACCCACGCCACTGGGCTTCTCCCTAGACTCGCACACAGACAGTGAAGGGGAACAAGTAAGCTTTCTATCAGCTTGTCGCAAAGTGAAACCAAAGCTTTGAAAGACACCATTTTGCAGTCACCTATGTGAAAGATTTGAGAGAGCACAGGACAGTGCTTCCCAACTAGTGTGCAAAGGAAAAAGGTCATCAGAGCCTGATGCTGAGGTCCAGACCATCATATAGGCTCTCAGCACATCACAACAAAAGAGACACTGTAGGAGGCACTTAAATGTGCAGGAGCTTCTATTTCAGCATGAATAGTCACACGTGCCTCTCACCTTCCTAGATATTGCATGAGCTTCAAAGTGTGCAATTAAAAAGCAGCATGGAGTGCAGACACTATGGCTCTGCTTTGTGCAAACACACATTGCACATAGCAACTCCTCCTCTTCCTGAGCTTCCTCCTTCAAGTTCTTCCAGTCTGTAGTGGTGGGGGGTTCCTATGCTTCCCTTTTTTTTTTTTTGGCCATCAGTCCTCTCCCATACACACACTGCCTCTTCTATGAAGGCTGGTATGCTGTACATTTTTGAAAATGTAGGTATGTCTTTGTTTCGAAAAGATTGGGAAATACTGTTGTAGAAGCGGTTTCTGAAGCTTCTTGCTTCTCAGAATTCATGGAGAGTCAAAATGGTTTAACAAAATAAATCAAAGGGTGATTTTTATCTACCTGTCACCGTATCACTACAGTCAGCAAAGTACGGCTTAATGTGCATCTAGGATTCACAATTTTGTTAGCTTCACAAAATAGTATGACAGCAGGGCAGGTAAGAGCACAACAGATACAGTCTCTGTCAGACTTTTCTAGCATGAGCCTTTAGGAAAGATACATTGTTTGACAGAGGTTAGGTCTGTGTTTAGTGCACCGTGACAGCTTGCTCTCTCTCTGTGTAAAGATTACAGCAGTACACAAAGAAGAGACACAGAGCCCCATCAAAGGGCACCTCCAGGCTGTCCAGACGTCCCGGAGCAGAACGGACTCCTTTGTACCCGATTCTGCACCGCGGGAGCTAGACGCCCCCGCGGTAGCAGGATCAGGCACTGGGACGGCCCAGCATGCCCCTTCAGCGGCAGCAGAAGACAGCCAGGCGGCAAGACGGCCAGGCCCCTTCCGCTCCCACAGGTCAGACAGCCCCGACCAGGTTTCCCGCTGCCCGACCCGCGGTGGGGTCCATCAGGGCCAGGATCGGGCAGCGGAGCCTCACCTTCTACTGCACCGTTGCTCCAGGGAAGGCTGCCGGGTTGGTGAGAAGGGGCGCCCTGCACTTATTCCACCTTCTCCATTCATTAAGCCTCAGAGGTGGAATAAGTTGGGCATCCGCCTCGATGCTCCACAGACAGACAGGATGTGACCTGAATAGGGCCCTGTACATCCGGGTGCCTGGCCCACCCGTATCCTGCCCTCGTCCAGCTCTCCCCATACAGCAGCTCAGTGATGCGGGGAGAGAGGAATGCGGAATCGGGGCGGGGCAGGACAGCTTCCAGGGCTGCACCTCCCACCGAGACATACAACCCCGCAAGTCGCTTTACAGAATCGGGTCCAAAGAGACCACATTTTTAGAGTTGGTGAATACAATCAGCATCAGCACCATGTTCCTGTTTTTTCTAACAGGGACTGTATTCCTGAAAATACTGGCCTTCATTAATGAGTTTTCTGACTTTCCATGAGAATAGCAGGAGAACTGAGTCTACAACTGCATTTCACTTTGTGGGTATTTTCTTTCCATTGTGAACACCAATGGCCAAGCCTTTGAGGGGTTCACTCCCACTGAACCAATGCTCACACTTTTTACCCTCAGGATCCTGATGTAGTACCACCAGCCTATTGTATGGGCTGACTGGGCATACATTACGTTCATTTAGCATGTATTTCCCCCATGCAGCTCTGTCTGAGCATTACTGGTCAACAAGTCAGAATTACCAGTGTCTATGGTGGCATAATTTTATAAAGCATTTTCCACATATAAAGCATGTTTTCCACATGGAACATAAGAAATGCCATACTGGATCAGACCAAGGTCCATCAAGCCCAGTATCCTGTTTCCAACAGTGGCCAATCCAGGTCTCAAATACCTGTCAGGTTCCCAAAAAGATACATATGTTCCACAATGCTTGTCCCGGAGTAAACAGTGGATTTCCTGGGTCCTCTAATGGTTTATGGAACTTTCCTTCAGGAACTTGTCCAAACCTTTTTTGAACCCAGCTACACTAACAGCTTTTACTACGTTCCAATAATGAATTTCAGAATTTGATTACGTGTTGAGTAAAAAAATATTTTCTCTAATTGGCCTTAAATGGATTATATTGTAGCTTCATTGTGTGTCTCCTAGTTTTTCTACTTTTTGATGGAGTAAACAACCAATCTATGTTTACTCGCTCTTCTCCATTCATTAATTTATAGACCTCTATCATATTTCGCCTCAGCCATCTCTTTTCCAAATTGAAGAGCCCTAACCTTTTAAGCCTTTTCATATAGGGGTATCTGTCCATCCCCTTAACCATTTTGGTGACTCTTCTCTGTACCTTTTCTAATTCTGCTATATCCTTTTTAAGATACGGTGACCAGAATTGCACACAATATTCAAGGTGCGGTCGAACCATGGAATGATACAGAGGCATTATAATATCCTTGGTTTTATTCTTCATTCCTTTCCTTATGATTCCTAGCATTCCATTTGCTTTCTTAGCCACTGCTGCACACTGGGCAGAGGGTTTCAAGGTATTATCCCTGATGATGCCTAAATCCTTTTCCTGGGTCCTAATGTGTAACCTTTCATTGTGTAACTGTAGTTTGGGTTGTTCTTTCCTAGGTGCATAACTTTGCACTTGTCCATGTTAAATTTAATCTGCCATTTGGATGTCCAGTCTTCCAATTTGTCAAGGTTCTCTTGTGTTTTAAGAACATTGAATAATTTCATCATCCATCTGTTCATTCTGGCAAGGCGGACAGTACTCCATCCCCACTATCATTGCCTCCCCCTTTTTAGATGGAATTTCTATCCATAGAGATTCTACAGTGTGTTTTGTTTCCTGGAAAACCTTTATCGTGTGGGACTTAATACCCTCTCTAACATATAGCGCAATCCCTCCACCAATTTGATCTACTCTATCATTGCAATATAGTTTATAACCAGGTATCACGGTATCCTATTGGTTGTCCTTCTTCCACTAGGTCTCTGAGATGCCAATTATATCTAACCTTTCATTTAAAGATACATATTCTAGCTCACCCATCTTATTTTTTAGACTTCTAGCATTTGCATATAGGCATTTTAGAGGTTGCATTTTATTCATAGTAATCTGATTATCAGTTGACAAGGTAATTTAGAATCTTTCAGCTCCGTCTGCTCTGTACGTAAAGGCATCAGGGTTACTTTTATCCTTATTGGAACCTCCCTATCAGGATGCCCTAACTTCCCTCTTTTGCTAGTATTCTTCAAGGATACATCCTTCTGAACCATACACTCTTGGGTGACTGTCGGCTTTCCCTATTATCTAGTTTAAAAGCTGCTCTCTTTTTTTAAAGGTTAATGCCTGTAGCCTGGTTTCACCATGTCTCTTATAAAACTGCAGACTGAATATATATAAGTACTTATGCCAACAATATAGCATATACTTTGATACACACTGTGTGTAGATAACTCCAACCAGCCTAGTTTGGGGGGGGGGGGGGTGCAGTGATGGCATGCAATGTGAATACTTATTTTATAAAATACATGAGTACATGCAAAGAACATGCACACATGTGTACTTTGTTATGAGCAGGTATAAATTAGTATGCTGTTGGGAAATGGTTCTGGGTGCCTACTTTACAAAAGCACAATATGCCCATGTTTTGTTGTTGTTGTTAAGTGCTGTCAAGTGCTGTCAACCTGCTACTGATCGCTGGAAGTAGCTGTATACAAATGTATGCTAAATAAATAAATAAAAATAAATAAATAAATAAGTTGGTGTCGACTCATGGAAACCCTCTGAATAGTTGTCCTAAACTGTGTTCGGTCTTCAGTCAGACGGCTCATTGTTGATAGAGTGGCAACCGTTACTGCTGTATTGTATCAATCCATCCCATTGCTGGCCTTCCTCTCTTACACTGACATTCTACCTTGCCAAACATGTCTTTCTCTAACGATCTCTTCTCTTCGCATGATGTGTCCAAAGTATGAAAGTCGAAGTCTTGTCATCTGAGAGTTTAAGGAAAGCTTAGGTTTGATCTTCTCTAGTACTGACTGGTTTGTTCTTCGGGCAGTCCGTGGTATACACAGTATTCATTGCCAGCACCATAATTCAAAGACATCGATTTTCTTCCTGTCTCTCTTTTTCACTGTCCAACTTTTGCATCCATATGAAATACCATGGCTTGAACAAGTCAAATCTTAGTATGGAGAGAGATATCTCTGCTCTTGAGAATCTTGTCTAGGTCCTTCATAGCCATTCTGCCAAGAGCAATGCGTCATTGGATTTCTTGACTTCTTGTCGTTTCTTTATTGATAATTGCACAGTAACCAAATAGGTTAAAATTGTCAATTATTTCAATTCCTTCTCCATCAACGATGAACTTATTGATTATGCCAGTTGTCAGGATCTTTGTCTTCTTTACATTAAGGTGCAGGCCCATTTTAAGACTATGTTCCTTGATCTTGAGACGCAAATGTTTCATATCATCTTCGCTTTCAGCCAGTAACATGGTATCATCAGCATAGCAGAGGTTGTTGATGAGTCTTCCACCAATCTTCACACCTCAGTTGTCTTCATACAATCCTGCTTTTCTGATGATTTGTTCTGCATATAAATTAAATAGACAGGTAGGGAGAAAGTATGTAGCCTTGTCGTGTTCCTTTGCCGATTTTAAACCATTCTGTTTCTCCTTGTTCCGTTTAAACTGTTGCTTCTTGATCAATGTAAACATTTGTGCAACAAAAACTATCAGGTGCTCTGTATACCCCCATGCTTCTTAATGTGGACCAGAGTCTCTCAAGATTTACACAGTCGAAACACATATAAATATCTTTTTTGTATTCTATTGTCTTTTCAAGGACTCATCTCACATCCACGATGATGTCTCTCGTTCCTTGCCCTTTTCTGAACCCTGCTTGCACTTCAGGCAGTTCTCGTGCCAGGTATGGTTGTAGTCTCTGCTAATAATCTTCAGTAGCATGTGGGATGAGAGCGATTGTGCGATAATTTCCACATTCAGTTGAATCACTTCTTTAGTATTGGTATAAGCCAGATCTTTTTCAGTTATTTGCACCTGATGATATCTTCCAAATTTCCTGGCAGAGCCTTGTAAGTACGGTAACAGCTGCATCCGGATTGCTGTAATACTTTAATAGGAATGCCATTAATGCCTGGTGCTTTGTTCTTTGATAAGGCTTTCAATGCTGCTTTGACTTCTTCTTTCATCACCAACAGTTCCTGATTATAAGGTACAGGTTGAAACGGCTGTTGGTCTGCTTGATCTTTATGGTATGACATATTCTTTTCACCTTTTCTTGATCTTTTCAGCATCATTCAACATGGATCCTTGAGCATCTTGTAGCATTCCAGTTTGAGGTTGGAATTTTTTCTTTAACTCTCGTAGCTTTAGAAAAGCCAATCTTATTCTTCTTCTAATAGGTTCTAATTCTATTTCCTTGCATACCTCATTGTAGTACTTCTCCATGTCTTTTTCTGCTGCATATTGGAAATCTCTGAGTTCTGCGATTGCCTCTCTTTCTCTCACTTTAGCTTTTCTGTGTTTTTGGACATCATTCATGACGCCTAAATCTTTTTCCTGGGTCGTGGTTCCTAATGTGGAACCTTGCATTGTGTAACCATAGTTTGGGTTGTTCTTCCCTTGGTGCATAACTTTACACTTGTCCACATTAAATTTCATCTGCCATTTTGATGCCCAGTCTTCCAATTTATCAAGATCCTCTTGGATTGTGGAAAATTGCAAGAGGATCTTGATAAATTGGAAGATTGGGCATTAAAATGGCAGATGAAATTTAATGTGGACAAGTGCAAAGTTATGCACCTAGAGAAGAACAACCCAATGCATATAGAGAAGAACAACCCAAACTATGGTTACACAATGCAAGGTTCCACATTAGAAACCACCACCCAGGAAAAAGATTTAGGCGTCATTGTGGATAACATGTTAAAACCCTCGGCCCAGTGTGTAGCGGCAGCCAAGAGAGCAAATAGAATGCTAGGTATCATAAGGAAAGGAATGGAAAATAAAACAAAAGATATTATAATGCCTCTATATCGTTCCATGGTGAGACTGCACCTTGAATATTGTGTACAATTCTGGTCGCCGTATCTTAAAAAGGATATAGCATTATTAGAAAAGGTTCAGAGAAGAGCCACCAAAATGGTAAAGGGGATAGAAGGATACTCCTATGAAGATAGGCTAAAAAGGTTAGGGCTCTTTAACTGGAACAGAGACGGCTGAGGGGAGATATGATAGAAGTCTATAAATTAATAAATGGAGTGGAACGGGTAAACGTAGATCGATTGTTTACATTATCAGAATATAGAAAGACTAGGGGACATGCAATGAAGCTACAGGGTAAACTATTTAAGACTAATAAAAGAAAATATTTTTTCACTCAACGTGTAATCAAACTCTGGAATTTGTTACCGGAGGATGTAGTAAAGGCTGTTAGTGTAGCTGGGTTTAAAAAAGGTTTGGACAAGTTCCTGGAGGAAAGGTCCTCAAACCATTATTAAGAAGGGACCCAGGATATCAATGCTTGACCCAGTACAAGCATTGTGGAACCTGTATCTTTTGGGGAAACTGCTAGGTATGTATGACCTAGATTGGCCACTGTTGGAAACAGGATACTGGGCTTGATGGACCTTGGTCTGACCCAGTATGGCATATCTTATGTTCTTATGGGCAATTTTCCGAGTTTCTTCAGTAATCCATTTTGACAATTTCTGCTTTTTCACCTTTTGTAGAGGACTTCTCATTTTCTTCCAACACAACCTTCTTGATATCACCCCATAACTCTTCTGGAGCTCTGTCATTTGTATCTAAAGCAGCAAATCAATTTTGTAGGCAATCTTTAAATTCCAGTGGTCATATTTTGCTACATTTGTGAGTGGCTTGCTCTTTTTCAACTTTAGCTTGATATTGCATATTAGTAGTTGGTGATCTGTACCTCAGTCAGCACCAGGTTTTGTCTTTGTTGATGTTATAGAGCTTTTCCATCATTGACTTCCACAGATGTTGTCAATTTGATTTTTGTACAATCCACTGGGTGAAGCCCATGTGTACAGTTTCTGCTTGTGTTGATGGAAGAAGATGTTTGAGATGAATAGATCATTGGTCTTGCAGAATTCTATCATTCTTTCTCCAGCTTCATTTCTGTTGCCAAGTCCATATTTTCCAAACACTTTGCCGCCTTCTTTGTTGCCAACTTTTGCGTTCCAGACACCCATGATTATTGGGATATCCTGTTTGCATATTCTGTCAATTTCAGCTTGTACTTGTTTATAGAACTCATCAACTTCATCCTTTTCTGCAGCTGATGTTGGGCATATACTTGAATTATAGTTGTGTTGATGGGCATTCCTCATAGACAAATAAAAATTAAGCGTTACTTTTATAAAATAGGTGTCTTTTTGTACATTGCAAATTAAACCCATAATGCCTATATAATCAATCAGCCCATGTGTTACATTAAAACTTTTTTCTCAAAATTATCTTCATAAAACTGGGATTCCAAAAACAAAACAAAAGTAGAATGCTTAATACTGGGCCACATGTCTGAAACCCTAAAGCAGGACTAGGGTAACATGACAGTAGTAGGGACCTAATCCAACTAATGCAATGCGTGCAAGCTGTATTGTATACAGTAGCTTGTTCTTCCTTCTCCCTTTGGTTTGGTATCCTCTGCCCAAATCTACAGTCATATAGGAAAATGACTAATTATTTTGAAATGCGGGGTTATGGTTCCTAGTTTTAAAAAAAAGCTCCTTGTTTCCAATGCTGCCCTTTCCCCACTCAGAAAGCCTTCACTAAGTCAAAGACATAAATGTAAAAGTCATTGTTAAATTTTAAATGGACAGGAAGCTTGACTGGGATTTAGTAGATAAACATTCCTAGTTCCTTCACTCATTTTTCAGTGGTATAGTCCACACGGTTTCCCAACAAGTTTTCTTCTGCTTTGATGCCTCCTGCTTCACAACCAGGAGGCATCCAGTTCTTGTTCACATGGCTTTGCAGGACCAAAACAATGGAGACATGCAGCAGTGGGTACAAAGGACAAATTCTTTTTCATAGGTGATATGAAACCAGGCACATGGGGATAGCACTATCTCTCTTCACTTGTTCTTCCTGCCATTCATCTTCTTGAAGGTTCATGCTTCGGTTCTCCACAGCAGTTCCACTGCAGCAGTCAGGTTTTCACTGTTCCACAGGATCTCTTGGACTAAACATGCAACTATTTCACTCATCTTTTAAGAGCTCACCCCATACATGCAGTCAAAGTTACAATAATTACTTCATCAAGTACAAGGAGAGATTCACTTCTATTTGTTCAAGTACTGGCTGATTATCTTGAATAGTCGCTCTGATTAGAAGGCAGGGTGCTGTTAAGTTAGGGAATGTTCCAGCACATGACTGCTCTCGTTCTTTAGTTTTCCTTGTGAAATTACAACATGAATATGGTTTTCAGTTCCCACAGTAAATTGTGGCACCATGACACTGCTTTCCTCACCTCCAAGATGTCAGGACCAGTGCCCTGTGCTGTTCATGCCACTTTTGATGCTTTTATTCATGACATCATTCAGCCACTTTGCCCCCTCTGTACCATGTTCTATCGTTTCCATGGTTCAGCACTTCACCCCTCTAAAGTTCATATCATTTCTTCTGCTTCTTTCCCTCGCTGTTAGTGCCTTGGAGTGCTGTTGACTGTAGCTGATGTCTATCTACAAGCTTCTTAAGAAAAGTCAAAATCTAAACAGAATTGCTTCCTCTGTGGACTTAAATGGAAATTAAATGAAATGAACTAAAATACTTGGAAAGCAAAATGAATGAAATGACAGAAGAAAAGGGCAAACAAAACAAAATGAAAATGTTTCCATACACAATTCTTTTAAACACATGACACAGAGTCATACTTCTCCCATCTTTTCCATATTTTGAAACTACATTTCATTTGTGCTTGCCTTATCCCATTCCTTCTTGAAAGCTGTTAGCATTTCACATTCAAAACACTCACGCTGGAAAGGATTTTCATGCATTCACTACCCTTTTTATAAAAATTATTTTGTGATATTGCTCCCAAGTCTAACCCTTGGGAGCCTCATACCATGACTGATCTATCATTTTCTTTCCAGTGAAAGAGAGTTTATTTTTTGTGCATTATGGTGCAATTAGATTTTACCTGCCAATTGTCTTTCCTCGAGTCCCTTTAGTCTAGTCCAGATGCATGGGTTATGCCCACTCACCAGCAGATGGGGACGGAGAAATCCTGGTTTTGATGATGTTACACTATAAGGGGCTATGTGCATGTCTGAGCAAGCCAGTATCCTATTGACAAAGCAGACTCCAGAAGAGAATGTTAAGCAAAGAATTGTAAACAAATGAGCATGTTCATTTATTTTTTTTAAAAATAGGAAGCTTAAACACAGAAAGGAATTTAATATCAGAATCTTTGCGAAAAACGACACAGGAAAAGAACCAAAAAGTAGAAAAATTGCCAGATGCGAAATTACATGTTCTCTACTATTCACACGCCCAGGCTCACTAGAAAAGACTGAAAAGGGTGGGTCCTCAACTGGACTGGAGGGACTCAAGCAAAGACAATTAGTACATAAGATCTAGTTGTACCTTCCATATCGTCCCTCCAGTCCAGTCCAGATACATGGGATGTACCATATGGTTTATGGTTTATTAAAATTTTGATATACCACTCTTCGAACATCATATCAGGGCGGTTTACAATAATAAAACATTAGAAAAAGAAGAGAATGCCATTAAAATTAAGAACAGCAATAAAGATGGGTTAGCATAGGAGGGAAGGAGAGGGTGAGGGGAGATGCAGAGTATCGGGAAGTTCCTGGTGTGTGGACAATGTGGTGGCCAGAGTCCTTAATTGCTAGGTTGCAGCAGAGCGTATATTAAAAGCTATTATTAACGCACAATGGATGCCTTTGAAGCCACCTCTCCCTTGCATGGACTTCCAAATAGCACAAAGATGATCAGATTTCCTAAATGAATCTGTGTGCTTCAAATACAAATGAAGAACTCTATGAACATCCAAGCAATGTAACTGCTTCGCCATCGAACCCTGCTCGGAATCCAAAAAGCCTGGCAGAGATACTGATTGGTTAATATCAAAGGGTGAAACCACCTTAGGCAAAAAGGATGGAACTGGATGAAGAATCACCTTTGCCTTGGAGAACAAAAGAAACGGTTCCCTACAAGAAAGAGTTTGCAACTCTGATATCCTACGTGCCACACAGATCGTCACTAGAAAGACCACTTTTAAGGTAAGATCCTTGAGAGAAGCTCAACCAAGAGGCACAAAGGGTTCCTCTGTTCTCTGGGGACAGCAGGTATCTTTCTCACATATGAGTGATACCAACGGAGCCCGTGCAGTGAACACTCCCCAGCTTTCACAGAAAGCCTTTGGGAAGACTATGCACGCTTGGTCACCTTCCCACCCAAGGATGTCATCTTACCTCAGTATGATGATACAGCTTAATCAAGCCAGAAAAGAAAAACAATTCTTCAGGGAGGAGGAAGAGTTGTGAGGACAGATTCCTGCTGTACCCGGAAAATACCTGTTACAGATGAGGAACAACGCTTTCTCTGGAAACAAACAGGAAGTCAGTGCTCACATATGGGATTCCCAAGCTCTAGGCTACCAAAAAACACGCAAAAAGCCATGGGTGACTGAAAAAAATTGAACCATGAATGACAGCAGAGAGCGCTGAGTGGCAGAAAGACCTCAGGGACAACCACTGTTTCGACTAGGGAATCAATTCTCCAGTAGCATGGACAAATGAAGGGCTGGAGGGTAAGACATTATTCCCCAAACAGATGACAGAGTATTTATTTTATTTTTTTAACAAGTTTTTTATACCACT
This sequence comes from Ichthyophis bannanicus, assembly GCA_033557465.1. Taxonomy (NCBI): domain Eukaryota; kingdom Metazoa; phylum Chordata; class Amphibia; order Gymnophiona; family Ichthyophiidae; genus Ichthyophis; species Ichthyophis bannanicus. Next base: position 260,873,367 of record CM066035.1, read on the forward strand.
TTATCATTTTCAGTCAAAGCGGTTTGCACTGTAACTTAAACTTGGTAATGTACTTGGATTTTTCTGAGGCAATGGAGGGTTAAGTGACTTGCCCAAGGCCACAAGGAGTGCTAGTGGGAATTGAACACTGGTCTCTTGAGTCACAAACCAGTGCTCTAACCATTAGACTATTCTTCCACTCCTGAGTACCACCTGGCCAAAGGCGCTGTCATGCTGGGAGTCCTCCAGGCAGTAATGAACTGTGAATATGTGAACTGAGGACCAGGTGGTGACACAGTAGATCTCCAGCATGAAGATGGAATGCAGATTTGCCACAGAGGCTGCCATATTCTGCACATTATGGGCCGTAACATGGTGCTCGAGAGAGAGACCAGCCTGTTTATAGGCAAAGGAGATACAGTCTGCCACCCAGGTAGACAGAGTGTGCTTAGAGATCACAACGCCAAGCTGGTTCAGGTCATGGGAGATGAAGAGCTGTGAAGAGAGGCGATGGGCCGTAGTCTGCTATAGGTAGAAGGCCAGTACCCTTTTACAATCCAAGGGATGGAGAGTGGCCTCTGCCCTGCTCGTGTGAGGCCGAGGAAAGAAGGTGGGGAGAACTACCTCCTAGCTGAGATGAAAGGTGGTGACCACCTTAGGTAGAAACATAGGGTGAGTAGGGAGGACCACCCTATTCTTAAGAAACCTGATATAAGAGGCATGAGCATCCAACACCTGCAGCTCACTGACTTGGCGCACTGATGTGAGTGCCACAAGGAAGATCACTTTCCAGGGAAGGCACTTGAGGAAGCAAGCAACAAGTGGTTTGAAGGGCGGAGCCATGAGCTTCTCAAGAACCACATTCAGATCCCATGCCACTGCCTGCAGGCAAATGGTAGGCCGAATGAGCAAGAGACCCCTCATGAAGCGGGCCACGAGAGGATGGGCAGACAGGGGTTGCCTGTCAATGAGATGATGATGCACTGCTAGCACACTGAGGTGTACCCTGAGGGAATTAGAATTTAGGCCAGCATTGGAAAGGTGTAGCAAATACTGCAACATCGCCAGCACAGAGGAGGAGAAAGGGTTGAAACCCTTCTCAGTGCAACATTACAGATGGAGAACCTGCACTACTTGAAGGCCTAGGCCCGCCTAGCGGAATCCTTGCGGGAAGCGAGCGAGATATCCTCCACATCTCTGGGCAAGTGGAGCTGTGCCAAGATTATCCTTTCAGCAGCCATGCCATCAGGGCAAGGGCTCTTAGGTAGAGGTGCAGGACAGCCCCATTCTCCTGCGAGATCAAGTCTGGAGCGCAGCACAGGGGAACTGGGTGTGCTTGGGGAAGGCAGAGAAGCAGGGGGAACCACAGCTGCTGTGGCCACCTGTGAGCAATGAGGATTACGGTGGCCTAGTCGAACTGAACCTTGAGAAGGATCTTGGGGATCAGGGGGGTGGGCGGGTACAAATAAAGGAGGTCCTCCATCCATGAGATGAAAAGCACATCAGCCACCACTCAAGAAGGGGCCGGCGTCCTGCAGCAGAAGCGGGGCAACTGGGCGTTGCTGGGGCTGTCAAAGAGATCCATCAAAGGAGAGTCCCACATCCGAAAGATGCGGCTGGCTACCTGAGGGTCCATTCACCATTTGTGAGGTTGAAGGGCCCTGCTGAGCTGGTCCACCAGTAGGTTGTCCTGATCAGGAAGGTATATTGCTCGAAGGAGCATCCCGCTCTTGCTTGTCAAAGTGCAGAGGTGAACTGCTTCCCTGTAGAGGAGGTACAACCCAGTACCCCCTTGTTTGTTGACATAAAACATTGCCACTTGGTTGTCTGTCTGTACCAGAACAACCTTATTCTCCAAATGGTGCCATAACACCCGCAAGGCATTTGCAACTGCTCGAAACTCAAGAATGTTGATTTGGTGGAGACTCTCCCCATCGACGCCCTGGTCCACAGGCCATCGCAATAGGCCCCCAACCCAGTTTGAAGGCGTCTGTGGTGAGGATGTTCTGGTGCACTGGGGGCCTGGAAAGGCATCCCTGCCGAGGTGCCACGGATGCTGCAACCAGATAAGAGATTCGGAGAGAGGAGTGGTGACACGGATCCTATCCTCCAGGCACTCCATCACCTGAGTTCACTGGGTGCATTCAGTCTACTGGACCTGATACATGTGGAGGCAAGTGTTAGGCATAATGTGCACTGTTGAGGCCATGTGCTCCAGGAGGCACAACAGGAGAAGGACCAAGGCCGTCGAGTGACCCTGCATTTTTGCAGCAAGGGCTGCTAGGCACCGAGACCTTTCCAAAGGAAGTAAGGCTCTGGCCTGGACAGTGTCCAGGAAGGTTCCTATGGACTCTAGATGCTTCATCAGCTGTAGATGACACTTGGGGTAGTTGATGACAAAGCCCAAACGCTTGAGAATCAGAATGGTGCAATGGGACGTCCGACGGACCTTGTTGGTGGAGCCACCCTTGATGAGCCAGTCATCTAGGTAGGGGAAGGCAAATACGCCCTGCAGCTGGAGGTAGGCGGAGACTGCCGCCAGGCATTTTGTGAACACTCGGAGTAGAAACCAGTCCAAAGAGTAGGGATATGGGCCATGAGCATTGAGCCCTGGAAACACTTCTTACCAAAGCCATCCATGGTGTGGGCCTCCCTGCCAGGGAGTACTGAAGAGTGTGTCTTCTGGCTCTTGATCCTATGCATGGCTGACTCCACCACCATGGAATTCTGTAGTAGCCGTGTGTTTTGGAATCCAGGGGCCTTGCAGACTCGATACATGGAATCGAGCTGCTTGCTCACAATGGGAACCATAAGAGGTGACTACCATATCCTGAACAAGCATTCCAAAATAGAGCGAATGGCACCATGACGGCCTCCTTGGGAGGGGCATTATACTGCAGTATCTAGAGATCCTCCCCCCGAGGCTCCTCCTTGGACTCTGTAGTGAAGGCCAAGGCCTTTGCCATGTTCCGGATGAAATCCAGGAAGGAGAGGTCCTCGGGCAGGGACCGCCGGTGCTCCTGCCCGAGATGGGTCCAAGGGGATGGATCCAAGGGGTGGAGATGGGTCCAAGGGGATGTCCCAGTGTCGCTGGGTGTCTGGGACTCATCATCAGTCTCACTCTGAGTCGAAATCGGACGAGACCTCAAGAATCCAACAGGCCTCATGCACACACCCAGCTGGGGGTGTCAACAGGGCCTCAGTGCTCCAAATTGGAGGTGCTTGTGGGCGAGACCTGAGGCCCCAAGCAGGACTGGGACCAATGCCGGGAACTGGCCTGAAGCCAATGCCACTCCGGCACTGGCTGGATCTCCTTGTATGATGCCCTCACGGTGGATGGGCCAGTCGCCAGGCCTGAAGATCCAGAGGAATTGGCCATTGGGCCCCGCTGCTGGGCCATGAAGGCAGCGAGGCTGTGTTGCAAGATTGCCATCCTGACCTCAAGGCCAGAAGGCTCCGCAGCCACTGGCAGGGGTACTGAGGGTATCAGTCCCAATGTTGGCTCCGTCGAGGGGGTTTCCTCGATGACGATGGCTTTGGAGGATTGGTGTCGATCCCCTGATGCCGTCTCCTCTTGTGGGGCAACTTTGAAGGCCTCTCTCGGCCGTCATCCATGTTATCGTGCCAAGGACTCCAATATCGATGACTTACCCCCGGGTTCAGCATCGGCCTTTGACGCAACCAAGGGCGAAGTGTGGTCCTTCCAGGGACGGCCCTCTGTGGATGATCCCTGGTCCAATGCTCTGTGACTTCAGGGCATTGAGTGGGCATGGTCTCTGAGAGCATCAATTCTGCACTCAAAGTTGGGGCCAAAGAGAAGGTCTTGTGGCCCAACGTCATCTCTTGCTGCCTTTCACAATTCTTGTGACCCTTGCTTGTCATATGAAGAAAGAGTGAGGAAGCAGAGGCACTGTGATTGGCTCTGAGGCACCGCAGACAGCAGTCATAGGGATCCGTGCGGGACATGGTGTGCCCGTAGCGGTCACACTGTTTAAATCCACCAACTGAGGACAGAATGGGGAAAACGGTACCCGCGAGATCAGACTCTAAGGTCCTGGTTAGGGAGGGTGCAAGAAAACCCTGCACACCAGAGAACAAGAAGAATGAAAAAGGTACCTGTAGAAACGTGATGCCGAGGTGGCAGTGGCTCCGGGATCCGAGAAAGTGGAGATACACAACCGGATGAAGAAAGAAAAGGAAAAAACAGCATAAATGGCAACTTTTTCTGGGGTGCAGACAAAATGTCCAGTGGGCTCCATGGAAAAAAGAAGACTGAGGTAAGATGGCACCCTTGGGTGGGAAGGTGACTGCGCATGCATGATCTAACTCCCAAAGCCTCTGTGAAAGCTGGGGAATGTTCACTGCACGGGCTCCATTGGTGCTGACATCACCCATATGTGAGGAATGACTTCCTGCTTGTTCCTCACTCCCCTCAGAAAATGAACGACATCTGAAGAACCCTACAGCTGTCCTCTATAACAGGCCAAGGCTGCTACTTGCACCTTTAAAGAGTTCAGAGCAAGGCCCTTATCCAAACTTTCAAGAAGAAATGCAAGAATATTCGGCAGGAAGGAAGAAAGAGCCCACAGACCTCTGCTCTCACACTAGTCCTCGAAAACATGCCATATTCTAACATAGGCTAAAGTAGTAGATCTCTTCTGTGCCTTAAGCAAAGTAGCAATCACCTGAGCAGAGTAATCTCTCTGGGTTAACCTAGCCCTTTCAAGAGCCAGGCCATAAGTGAGAACTGAGCCACTTCTGGCATAAGGACAGGACCCTGGGACAATAGGTTGTGCAGCAGAGGAAGACACTAAGGGGGATCCACTAACATGCAAAACCAGATCTGAATACCACAGCCTTCGAGGCCAATCAGGTGCCACCAAAATCACTCACCCCTGATGCGCCTCTATTATCCTGAGCACTCTGCCTATAAGAGGCCAAGGGGGATACGCACAGAGAAGCACATCTTTTGGCAATGGTTGAGTCAGAGCATCCATACTCTCTGACCCTTTTTCTTGCCTGTGACTGAAGAACCTTTCCACCTTGGCATTGCAGGAGGCAGCCATGAGATCCGTGACTGGCAGACCACACCAACAAACAATGGACTGGAAAACTGACAACTTCAGACTTCACTGCCCTGGATCCAGACAATGCCAACTTATAAAATTGGCCTACATGTTTTCTTTTCCAGCCACATGAGACATCGAGACAGCTAGAACGTGAACCTCCACCTACTGGAGCAGAGGCGTCACCCCCTCCGCCAACTGAGCACTGCTCATTCTGACCTGACGATTGAGATGAGCTATTATCATCACACTATCTGAAAAGACCCACACTGCTTTGTTCTGCAACAGGCGCTGAAAGTACTGGAGAGCCAGAAAGACTGCTCTCTAACTGATTTATGGACCAAGTGGCCTCCAGTGGGGACCACTGACCTTGCACCACCCTGGACTGACAATGTGCTCCCCAACCGTAAAGATGGGCATTTATGGTTAAAACCACCCAATTGGGCACCTTTAGTGGAATCCCCACTAGCAGGTTGCTAGCATCCATCCACCGAGAGAGACTGTCTCCTGTGGACAGGGTAGCCTCCTCCAAAGGGAATGAGTCTGAGGAGACCAATGGGACAGCAACACATTCTGAAGGAGTCTCGTGTGAGCTCTGGCCCACAGTACAAGATCTGAAGTCACTGCCATGAACCCCAGGAACTGTGGATAGCTCCATGCCATAGGAACTGATTTCAGGGAAAATCTGAGTACCTGATCTTGAATCTTTGAAATGCAGTCCTGAGGAAAGGTCATCAACCCTAAATCTGTGCAAAAACAGGCTCCTAGATATGTCAGATCTTGGTTGGAACCAAACTGCTCTTGCTGAAGTTGATAACCCAACCGCTGAAGGAGGATTATAATCCGGCTGGTCGCATCTTGATTTTCCTGAGCTGTTTTTGCTCGAATCAGGTTCTTCCTTTGGTAAAAAAAAATGCTGCCTCAGATCTTGCAGCCCACTACATGCTTCACTATCCCTTCTTTCAGAGAAGTCTTGATTAATTATCCTAACACTGAAGTCAGGTGAACTGGTCTGTAATATACAACCTCCTCCTTGTTACTTTTATAAAGAGGAATGTTTGCCCTTCTATAGTCCTGTGGTACCAATCTTGTCTATAAAAGTGTATTGCACAAATATGTCAGAGAAACTATTAGCACTTCTCAGAGCTCCCTTAATATCCTGGTATGTATTACGTCTGGCCTCATAGTTTTACCCATTTTCATTTTTACTAACTACACATAAATCCTCTTCCACAAAAGGTGTAGTATCTACTCCAGTAGCATGTGTACTCTTACCAAAAATCAGTGACCCTTCTTCAATCTCTTCTTTGGTGAACACCAGAGTATTTGCTTAACATTCTAGCTTTGTCCTTATTTCCCCCCACCCCTTTTTCAACTCAGTCTGACAGTTTCATTTCTGTTTTCCCCCTCTCATAGAAATTCCTGGAAAAACAAAACCCTTTACCTCTTTAGCACTTATTTCTTCCACTCACACAATCCTGACTGCTTTCTCATCTTCTTTAAGCTTAATCAGATAGTCTTCCTTGTGCTTCTCTTTCTGATATCCCTTATATGTTCTATATGGCAATACTTTTCATCCTTACCTTTCTAGCCATCTCTTGAAACCACAAAGATTTGTTGTTTTTTCTATAATTTCTTTTAGTCTAGGGCACCGTTCTTTCACTTTGCCAGCATCCTCCTACCCTGCTAGTGTCTTTTTAAAGTACTTGTATGTTTTATTATGTAATTGGTATTTATGGGCCTGATATTCAAGTAGGCAGGCTATGTGCCGCTACAGTGCATAGCCTGCCTGCTCACCCCTAACCCTGGATATTCAATGTTGCTACCCGGTTAGCATACACGGCTAAGACTAGGTAAGCCAAAAGCTCGTCTAGTTTTAGCCACGGATCACTAACCAGGTAGCGGTGCAATATTGCCACTATACGGTTAGCAGCAGTCTCCGCCTCCACTCCATCCTGCAACGCCCCCAACATGCTCTGATGCTAACCGGATAGCAATGAGGCTTATAGGAGACCTAGACGGGGATATTCATCAGCACTAACCGTGTAGGTGCCGTTGAATATCCCCGTTTAAGATATTTACACTGTTTACTGGGCTTTAAACCGTGTAAATGCCTTTTGAATATGGGGCCCTATGTTTTTTGTAACCGCCTAGATGCTATGAGATGGATGGGGTATAAATACCAAAGTTGGCCCTTATTGAAATCTAAGGGGCATGTTTACTAAGCCATGTTAGACTTTTGCAGTTAACGTGGCATGTTGGTGCAAATACAACTGTGTTAGTTGCAACAGCCACACATTATCTGTTGAGGCATGCACAGCATTTCCCATCAGATAATGCAGTGCAACAGCATCATGGATGCACTTAATCCCACCCTTTGAGTTGGCATTAACTGCACCTGCCATGTCTGCAAAACATGCATTTACTGCGTGCTGCTGATGCTTGCAGTAACCTTACACTACAAACATGCCCACTCTCCCACTTGCACAACTAATGCATGGTCTATAGATAGCACAGTCTTTAAAAACATATTTGTTTCCACCTTGGTGCAGTAGTAGGTAGAGGCCAACAGTGTGCTAGTAGTTAGTGGCAGTGGAAATGTACTCAGCAGTTTCCTTGTATTGTGTTTCTTTTTTATGTGTAATAGATATCGGGAGTGGGGTGGGGACAATTTTTTGTCTTTTTAAATTGTTGTAAACTGCCTTTAATACCTGTGCATTTGGCGGTCTAAACATTTTTTAAAATAAATCCCTGAGCTATCTGCATTTGGCCTGCTTCAGCTGTTACTGCAGTGTGCTTTTCCTATGTTATTGCCAAGTTAACAGCTAATGTGGTTATGTAGCATGCTCCTAGAAATTTTGTGTGAATCCTCTTCCTTGGTTGATATATCCGACTATGCTGTTTGATCATTAGTGCAGACAAGACTACCAATATTTGAACATACTTTCTCGGTCAGTAAGTACCAGGCTCAATACTAGCTCTTCACTCCATTTGATTGAGCTTTATTTTTTCACAACCTTGCTGCAACAGTATGCTGTACCATTTCTATGCATGCAAAAAACTGTCAGTACACCAAGAAAGTGAATTAATATATGGTTGCATATAAAAGAGCTTGTATATAAGAACATCATTCGGGGGGGGCGGGGGGGAAGAATCACATGATGAGAGGAGAGGAGAAAGTACAGCTCCCGGGTTAAGGATCCAAAATCAGCAAAAAAAACCCCTGCTAAATACTGTAAAGAAGTGAGGCAGAGGTCAATACAAGGAGCAGAACATTATTGGGTGGCTAAAAGGCAGCCTGAGAAGATTGCGATCTGTGGAGTATGCCACAACATCTGTTTAGAACCCGATCTACAAAGAAAACCAGCCTGGTACACAAAATTGCTGCCAACATGCTGCAGGTTGAAATAGCTGGAGCTGGCGATTTGGTGGCGGAGACCTCCAGGGTAGTGTCAGCTGCTCTGGAAGACATGCTCAATCACCTCCAATCTAAGGTAGATGGACTAAATGAGCAATTTGAGGCGCAATTGAGCAGGCTAACTGATGTGGAGCAGAGTAGCCACACAGGAAACAATGGTGGAACATTTGTCATGCAAGTCATGCAGCTCACAACTAGCAACCAACAGCTCAGAAACCAAATTGAGGACCAAGAAAACTGCTTATGCCAAAATAAGGTTCAGGTAGTGGGGTTGCCAGAGAAAACAATTGGCGCTAAGCCGTATGATTTTTATGAATATTGGCTGCCCAAAGCTTTGGGCCTGCAGGGAGAGTGGACAGCATGGTGCTGTGAGCGTGTGCACCGTGTCGGGCCCTGGAGAGAAGATGGTGCTGCAATAGCACGCTACCCAGTGTGGGTGCAGAGGATGTGTATAATGAAAGCATATAGACAACTGAAAATGTTGGACTATGAGAATCACAGGATCATGCTCTTTAATGATTACTCTGCATGTGTGGCAACAGAACGCAGGGAATTCACATTGATATATAGTGCCTTGCACCAGCATGGCTTCAAGTTTGCTCTGCTCTTTCCATACTGGTTGTGGATGAAAAATGAAGGAGCCACGGTCTATGTCAACAACGTTGAAGAGGGATGGTACTTCCTGGAATGCAACAACAGACTGGGGGGAGTAGTGGAGAGTTGAGCACGAAGGAGCCATAAAATGGAACTCTGAGTAGCACCCGGCAATAAAGATTTAATAAAAACTTGAGTAAAGATGGATTCGGCCTATTGACAAGAGCACCAACACTGGGGCAGATGTAGAGGAGGGGGAACAATGTCATCACACAGAGGAGGACCAGGACGGTGTGACAAGTCTTTTAGCAGATGGCTGTTGCTGCAGTGGTTCCCCAGAGGCTGCAGAGCTTGGACATACTACCAGCAACATTTAACCTGTTCTTAGTTAATATGGTTTATCTGTTAAGAGGTATTTTGTACAATTAAGATCTTGGGGCAGGGTGGTTGGGACTTGTGGGGAAGACATTATATATACGCAGGTTGTGCACATAACTTGGGGACCTTTAGGAAGGGTGGCAAGAGAGAGAAAGCAGGATGGGGAGGTGGGCGAGTGGAATGTTTTGGGGATGGATGGTGTTAGGATGGTGTATGCAGATGATTGTATGTGGGAAGGGGGTGGACCTTAAGGGAGGGGGAGGGAGTAGAGCATTGGGAAGAACTAGTGAGGGAGGGGTAGGGAGGGGGGCCAAAGTTTGAGAAGGAGGGGGAGGGAAGGGAAAGGGTTGAAGCTTGAAGATGGGAAATGGGAAATGTGTGACACTTTCCCCCCCCCAAGGCTCAGCTGGGAGGCCTTAGGGAGAGACTTAGTAAAATAGTCAGATGGGTTTCCACATTCACCATGCAAGATGTTGGCTGACGTGAGGGTGGTGACCTTGAACGTCGCCGGCTTTAACTCACCAGTAAAACAAGAGAATGCCCAGTTTGCAGCGGCGGCCAAGAAAGCAAATAGAATGCTAGGTATCATAAGGAAAGGAATGGAAAATAAAACAAAAGATATTATAATGCCTCTATATCGTTCCATGGTGAGACCGCACCTTGAATATTGTGTGCAATTCTGGTCGCCGTATCTTAAAAAGGATATAGCTTTATTAGAAAAGGTTCAGAGAAGAGCCACCAAAATGGTAAAGGGGATGGAAGGATACCCCTATGAAGAAAGGCTAAAAAGGTTAGGGCTCTTTAACCTGGAAAAGAGACGGCTGAGGGGAGATATGATAGAAGTCTATAAATTAATGAACGGAGTGGAACGAGTAAACGTAGATCAATTGTTTACGTTATCAGAATATAGAAAGACTAGGGGACATGCAATGAAGCTACAGGGTAAACTATTTAAGACTAATAAAAGAAAATATTTTTTCACTCAACGTGTAATCAAACTCTGGAATTTGTTACCGGAGGATGTAGTAAAGGCTGTTAGTGTAGCTGGGTTTAAAAAAGGTTTGGACAAGTTCCTGGAGGAGAGGTCCATAAACCATTATTAAGAAGGGACCCAGGATATCAATGCTTGACCCAATACAAGCACTGTGGAACCTGTCTCTTGGGGAAACTGCTAGGTACGTATGACCTTGACCTAGATTGGCCACTGTTGGAAACAGGATACTGGGCTTGATGGACCTTGGTCTGACCCAGTATGGCATATCTTATGTTCTTAACAGAAAACCCTGGCCTACTTGTGCAAACTGGGAACAGATATTGCTCTACTGCAAGAAACCCACCTAACGGAGTGGGAGCATGTCAAGTTGAAAAAAGGCTGGGTGCAGGAGGCACATTGTGCGGCATTTACAATGAAACAAAGGGGTGTCACCATACTTGTAGGGAAGAGGGTAACCTTTGACGCTCATAGGATGGTTAAAGATCTGGAGGGAAGATATGTTCTGATATGGGGCGTACTGCAAGGCATGAAGGTGGTGCTATGCAGCATCTATGCGCTGAACACACATCAACACTTTTTCTTTACGGACTTGGTGGTGAAGCTTGCGGACCAATCAGAATATTCCCTAATAATGGGGGGGCGACTTTAACACGGTAGCAGATCCCAGAAGATAGCCGACCCCCCAAGTAGTCTGAAGAGGGCATGAGGCATTAATTTACTCTTAGGAGAGCTAGAACTCAGACGGGTGGCGCACGCCAATGTTCCCTCTAATTTTCTGTAGGCTGTGTGCGCATAAAATATCAGCTGTGCAGCTTTTGAAGGAAGGTTAAATTTTTGTGCGCCACATAACGACACTTGGAGTTATATACTTTAAAATTTGACTACATGTCAGAATACAGTATGTACACCACATTGATTGCACTAGAAAATATTGTAGAACTTGTGAAAACTATAAATACACAACTTTTCAATTTTAAGAATGTCTGTGTTGTTTTCTATCAGAAACAGAACCGTAATTTTTGTGCGCTCTGTTGTAAAGTATGTGCGCTGAATCAAGACCTTAAGATCTTGGCAGGGGCACTGTCTCAAAGGCTGGGAAGGTGGTTTCCAGTCTGGTCCACTGGGATCAGGTGGGATATGTGCAGGGACACAGAGCAATAAGCCATATGGTTCAAGCGCTGATGATGTTCAGAGAAAACCGACCTAAGGGATAGGAAGTGGCAGTGGTGAGCCTAGACATCGAAAAGGCATATGATAGGGTAGCATGGGACTATCTATTTTGGGTTCTACTGAGATACGGCCTGAAAGAGCATTTTATTCAGTGGATACGAGCCCTGTATCATCACCCAAGGATGCAGGTGATGGTTAAAGAGGGCTTATCTGAGGAGTTTGAGTTGCAACGGGGCGCCCGGCAAGGATGCTCTTTATCCCCACTACTGTTTATACTAATGCTAGAGCCGTTTGCGGAAAAACTGTGGGAGGTGGAAGAATACCTGGGGTCTGAGTGGGGGCCCAAGTATGTAAAATCAGCCTCTTCATGGATGACATACTTGTCAGCACCCCATACTCCGGGGGGGGGGGGGGGCGGGATCTGCTGATGGATCTTTTGCACCAGTTTGGAAGTTTCTCAGGCCTCCAAATTAATGCAGACAAGTCGGAAGCAAGGCTGCTGGAGGAAGGGGGGAGGAGGGCACTTGCAGGACTGCAGTTCTTCCAGTGGTCAATGGCACTCCTCAAGTATCTGGGCATCTACCTGCACCGGGATCCCTGTGAGCTTTACTGGAAAAACACACAAGACAAGCTACAACAACTGAAACATCTGTGTGAGAACTGATGGGATCTCCCCTTGTCACTATTTGGCCAGGTGGTGTTAGTTAAAATGGTTATTTTTCCTAAAATCCTATACCAGCAACCAACATGTCAACATGCCAACCCATACAGCTGGTCATACCCTTGATTTGGTAATCACCCCAACTGATTTTATCCTCCTGCTTAGTCATCTTCGCTTATAACCCTTGCCCTGGACTGATCACTACTGTTTGACCTTCCAATGTCACCTTCGGCTGCCCTGTCTTATTATCCCCACTCATCCATCCGTTGGTCCACCGTTAGTCCCTGCACGGTACTCCTGTCGATTACCCCTCTCACCCTTCAGCGCTTCCCAGCTGCTGATGAGCTCTTCTCTGCAGATATCCCCTCCATCTCCCCTGACTCACAGGTCTCCCAATGGATTTCTAGCCTCTCAGCTGCTCTGGACTGGTTAGCACCATTACGGCCTTGTCCTCCACAACCCTGGTATCACTCTGGCCTCCGCTCCCAGCTTCGTCGTGCAGAGCGACTATGGAGGAAATTTCGTTCTCCATCCACACTGCAAACCTTTAAGGAACACCATTCGCACTATCGAGCCCAGGTTCACCTGGCCAAACAAACGTATTTCTCCACGGCTATTTCTTCTGCCCCAAATCCTGCCTGTCGCCTCTATTCAGTTCTCAGGACTCTTACTGCACTCCAGTCCAGCTCTTTCCCAGTGCTTCCTCCGCCGGCTCCTAGCCCCTTGCAACTGGCTTCCTTCTTCGCCTCAAAGGTCATGGACCTTAGGACTTCACTTCCATGCTGTCCCCCCCCCCCCCCAGTTTCCTCTCCCCCTCCACCTTTCTCCTCCCCCTATTTCGCCACATGTCTGGGTCTCCTTTTATCCATTTACCATTTCTGAACTCATTAAAACTACCTCCTCTTCTCACAAGACCACCTGCTCCCTTGACCCTGTACCCTCATCATGGCTTCTTAAACCCTCTCTTGCCCTCCTTCCTTCCATCCTCACTATGATCAATGCCAGTCTTTCTTCTGGATCCTTCCCGTGCCTCTGGAAGCATGCCTTAGTCTGTCCTCTCCTAAAAAAGCCCTCACTCAACCCTCTCGTTCCTGCACACTACTGTCCAATTTCTTCCTTTTTTTTCAAAGATACTTGAAAAAACATTTTTTGCCCAATTTTCCCATCATTTAGATTCCATGAATTTTCTTCACCCCGCCAATACGGATTTTGCCCTGGTCATAGTGTAGAAACTATCCCTTCTTGCTTTCCTCAATGAGATACGCCTTGCTCACGATCATGGTGACATCTCGGTGGCGGTATCTCTTGGTCTCTCAGCGGCTTTCGATCTTGTTGACCACTCACTTCTCCTTTCTCGTCTATGTGAAGCTGGTCTTTGTGGCACAGTTTACAGTTGATTCCATTCTTACCTTTTCTCTTGGTCCTATGCAGTCCTTTCTTGCACTACCCTGGCTGTCTCTTCTGACCCTGTCCCCCTTCACTGTGGTGTTCCTCAGGGCTCTGTACTGGCACCCGTCTTGTTCAATATTTTCCTGGTACCACTTGCCCTCCTGGTTCAAGTCTGGAATATCTGCCTACTATTATGCTGATGACCTTGTTCTCCTTCATCACACCTGTTCCCTTCCACCTGACCTCTCCCCCCTCAACTCTTGCCTTGTCTCTGTTGCTAATTGGTTGACCACCAACTGTTTACACCTCAACCTGATGAAAACACTAGCAATCTGGTTCACTCACGGTAGTTCCTCCCCTTAGGTGGCCCCAACCCTTGCAGGTAACCCCTATCCCCCTGGTGTCATATTTCCATTATCTATGGGTTCTCCTTGATCCTGATCTTTCATGTCAGGATCATATTTCCCATGTTACAAGAAACTCTTTCTTTTTCCTCCCGCCCCTTCCTCACTCCACAAGCTATCACTACTCTCTTGTTGTTCCTTGTCATGTCTTGTCTCGATTTCTGCAAATCTGCCCTTGCCGGGGGTTCCTTAGGTCCAGAATACAGCTTGTTCAGAACATAGCAGCCCATATTGTTACTCATTCCACTCATCACGAGCATGTCAACCCCCTTCTTGTCCACCTTCATTGGCTTCCTGTAGAATACCGCATTTGTTTTAAGATTCTCATTATGGCTCATCAAGTTGTTTACACCCATAACCCACAATATTTGGCCGATCTCCTTCAGTTTCACACCTAGTCACAATCTCCGGTCAGCACACATCAATTGCCTTTACCTTCCTGTGCCCACCTGCAATCCACCAGTAATTGTACCTTTTTCTTCATTGGCCCTGCACTATGGAATTTACTTACCACCACCCTCAGGCTGGAGCAAAACTATCGCATCTTCAAAGCCCATCTAAAAACATATCTTTTCTCCTCTGCTTTTGACCTCCCTGCCCCACCATGTAACCTTTTCTGTGTGGTCCATCTCTCTTGTCTGGTCTGCTTGAATGCGCTGCTTCATGTTCTGTCTCACATTGTAATTTCTTTTCCCTTTCTGGCCTTTGGCCCTCTTTTTTATATTATAGATTGTACACCGCCTTGATGTTATGAAGGGCGGTATATCAAATGTAATAAACATAAACATACTGGAGGGTAACTGGAGAAGGCATCACGAGAGGGTATGAAAGACACCATAGCTGGCGAGGATCTGTGAAACCTAGCCCCATGGTGGAACATGCTGTCCACTTGGCAGAAACTACTATGGGATATGTTAGATGCGAAGTACCTGGAGGCTCTTGCAGAGGCATGGGCTGCAGATGTTGCAGATGTAATGCTTGTAGAGCACCTAAAGAAGCATTTCCAGGACATAGCAAAGGTGACCTGCCATGCTCGATACAGGGAAATGCAGTATCAAGTCCTGCATTACTGTTATCTAACCAGAGCAAAGGGAGTGGAGAAGGGAATGTGAGGTTCAGACCAATGTAAAAAGGCTGAACCCTGGCAGAAACATTTAGCCATGCATTTCTTGAATGCCCCAAATTAGCAGGACTATGGGGACGAGTGTTGGATGGACTGGTGGACATTATACGGAAGTGTATAGAATGATCCTATGGGCTATTGATGTTGGGGGATGAGGGTCCACTACAGGACCAAAAGGTCCGAAAGGCAGAGAGCAAATTCGTCCAGCTGGGCATATGGGAAGTTAAGCGAGTGATATTACAGAACATGGTGAATGGCAATGCATATGCTGGCACAAGCCGAACTATACACACATAGAAACAATAACATGCCTCATTGATCACGATATACGTGACTATGGGCGTGTATAAAAGCACAATTCCCAAGGGGGGGAGGGGTAAGCTAGTGTAATTAAGAGCGTAATTAAGAGGGGGGACATTGTGATTTGAAATGTTGTCAAGAGTTGTCAAGGGTTGATTGGGACCTGATGGACAACGGGTGTGTGTGTGTATATATATATATATATATATATATATATATATATATATATATACACACATATACATACATGTACTATGTACTGATTGAAGATGTGAAAACACTATCCACTTGGCAAAAGATGGATGTATTGTTGAGCTAATAAATAAAAATTATTCTTAAAAAAAAAAATCATCATCATTCCCACTGCCATGAGGAAACTTAGTTTGTATTGGTGGTATAGAAATTCTGGTAAGCAAATACAAACAGTAGAATTATTCATTCTGTATTCATTTCTGTTGGCAACCTATGGCAGCAGCCCAATAAATCACATTTCCCATTTAATTTTATTGTAAATTACTTAAAGCCATAGGGAGCACTAAAAAAATCTGATTGCAATTGTGCTGGTCAAACTTCCATGACTCATCTTCTTTGGGCACTAGCACACAAGCCTCTGGCACACCTCATCCAAATCCTTGTAATATTTATTTGCCCAGAATTTTCAAAACGTTTGAGCTGCGTGTGAGTGAAGAACATTTATTTAAAACTAGAGGACTAGAAAAAGGTGGAACAGAACTCAGAAAGTTGTATGTTGTTTTTATTTAATTAATTTACAAATCACTCTTTAGTAAACATAGGATGATACAATAAAATATTTTATAAATAGTAAGAAATCAGAGTTATTTTAAACGATTCTCCAGCTATAAAAAGTACACCGAAATTATTACTTTTTTTTAAAAGCTGGAATAAAGTAGCTACATTAAGTGAAATTACTTATTTTCATTCTTCCTCTTTAACACAATTGCAATTACGGAACAACAAATAACAAATCTTGAAATTATTTAGAACAAGCCAAATTTTAGAAATACAAGACAAAAGAAATAGCAACAGAAAAAAAGAGATTATTTTGATCTAAAGCTACAGTCCATAATATACACATGATGTTGAAACACTATTTAAAGATACAGGGGACAATTTTCAAATAGCCTGTGCTGTAGCAAATTATTCAAATGCTTTTACTATGCATGCTTGTAGCTAATTTTCAAAAGAAACTATCCTGGTAGTTGCTACTTAGACTGGGTAATTTTCAAAGATGTGTCCCAAAAGCACCCACATGCTACAGTATGCGTCTTCTATTTCTGCAAGCAACTATTTGTCTGTGGAACAGCAGGAATCAGTCTTCACATATGGGCAAATATCACCGACGGAGCCCACGCGGGAATGCTCCCCAGTGTTCAATAGGAAAGCCTTTGGGAGCACTCCACTGCACCTGCGTGCCCGCCTTTCTAACTCCTCTCCTCAGTTGAGTTTGTAGATGAGAAGACGAGGAAAATAAAAGAACCTTACAACTCTTAGCAGAGGAGGGAGGGTTGTGGTGACTGATTCCTGCTGTTCCTGGAGATCACCTGTTACAGGTGAATAACTACGCTATCTCCAGGAACAAGCAGGAATGCAGTCTTCACATATGGGACTCCTAGCTCCTAGGTACCAGACTGGTATGGGGGGAGAGCAGTACGATCCCTGAGGTAAAAGAAATTGTAGGCAAAGAGTCTGGAAGAGTTGTGAGCCATTGGACTTGATTCCAGGAGGCGATACTCCCCCAATGATAGTCTGGTATCTTGTAGAAGTCTGGGACGGAGGGTAGGAGTTGAATTTAAGTCCCAAAGAGGTGCTGTAGTACAGCTTGGCCAAAAACAGCATCCCGAAGGAAGTCTCTGTCCAGACAGTAGTGTGCAGCAAAGGTATGAATGGAGGACCAAGTAGCTGCTCGACAGTTCTTGTCAATGGATACTGTATGGAGACTGGCTACTGAGGTTGCCATAGCCTGCACATAGTGAGCAGTGGCATGATCCTCCAAGGACAGTCTTGCATGTACATAAGCAAAAGAAATGCAATCTGCTATCCATGTGGATAGAATATGTTTTGTCAGTGGTAGACCTAGGCAATTAGGATCAAAGGAGATGAATAATTGAGAGGATCATCTGTGATCCTTAGTTCTATCCAAGTAGTAAGCCAGAGCTCGCTTGCAGTCTAAGGTGTGCAGCACTGCTTCAGCCCAGACGCATGTGGTCAATGGAAGAAAATCGTGAGGATTACCAACTAGTTTAGATGGAAAGTGGAAACCACCTTTGGGAGGAAGTATGGACAAGTACAGAGAACCACCTTGTCATGGTGAAACAGAGTCTAGGGAGGATCCGCCACTAGTGCTTGCAGCTCACTAATGCAGCGAGCTGAAGTGAGGGCAACAAGGAAGATGACCTTCCAAGATAGAAACTTACGTGAAGTGGTGGCTAAAGGTGTTGCACAAGAACAACATAGAGATCCCAGGCCACCGGAGGTCGTTTAATGGGTGACGTGGACAGTAGGAGACCCTGCATGAAGCATGCTACTAAATGGTGTGAGGATATAGGCTGTCCATCCACTGGTCTGTGAAAGGCTGCAATAGCATTAAGGTGAACTCTCACCAAGTTAGTCTTAAGATCTGTCAAGAATAAGTGGAAGAGGTATTGTAAAAGTGACTCCATTGGGCAAGAAAAAGGGTTAATGTTCTTTGGGGAGCACCAGAGGACAAACCTACGCCATCTGAAGGCATAAGATCACCTGGTGGAATCATTAAGAACATAAGAACATAAGATATGCCATACTGGGTCAGACCAAGGTCCATCAAGCCCAGTATCCTGTTTCCAACAGTGGCCAATCTAGGTCATACGTACCTAGCAGTTTCCCCAAAAGACACAGGTTCCGCAATGCTTGTACTGGGTCAAGCATTGATATCCTGGGTCCCTTCTTAATAATGGTTTATGGACCTTTCCTCCAGGAACTTGTCCAAACCTATTTTAAATCCAGCTACACTAACAGCCTTTACTACATCCTCCGGTAACAAATTTCAGAGTTTGATTACACGTTGAGTGAAAAAATATTTTCTTTTATTAGTCTTAAATAGTTTACCCTGTAGCTTCATTGCATGTCCCCTAGTCTTTCTATATTCTGCTAACATAAACAATCGATCTACGTTTACCCGTTCCACTCAGTTCATTAATTTATAGACTTCTATCATATCTCCCCTCAGCAGTCTCTTTTCCAGGTTAAAGAGCCCTAACCTTTTTAGCCTTTCTTCATAGGAGTATCTTTCCATCCCCTTTACCATTTTGGTGGCTCTTCTCTGAACCTTTTCTAATAACGCTATATCCTTTTTAAGATATGGCGACCAGAACTGCACACAATATTCAAGGTGCGGTCTCACCATGGAATGATATAGAGGCATTATAATATCTTTTGTTTTATTTTCCATTCCTTTCCTTATGATACCTAGCATTCTATTTGCTGTCTTGGCCGCCGCTGCACACTGGGCCGAGGGTTTTAACATGTTATCCACAATGACGCCTAAATCTTTTTCCTGGGTGGTGGTTCCTAATGTGGAACCTTGCATCGTGTAACCATAGTTTGGGTTGTTCTTCCCTAGGTGCATAACTTTGCACTTGTCCACATTAAATTTCATCTGTCATTTTGATGCCCAGTCTTCCAATTTATCAAGGTCCTCTTGCAATTTTCCACAATCCTCTTGGGTTTTAACAACTTTAAATAGTTTTGTGTCATCTGCTAATTTGATAACCTCACTCATTATTCCACTTTTCAGGTCATTTATGAATATGTCAAAAAGCAGCGGACCCAGCAAAGATCCCCGGGGTACACCACTATTCACCTTTCTCCATTGGGAAAATTGGCCATTTAGCCCAACCCTCTGCTTTCTATCTTTTAACCAGTTCCTGATCCACAGTAGTACACTGCCTCCTATATCCCATGACTCTTTAGTTTTGCCAAAAGTCTCTGATGAGGGACCTTGTCAAAGGCTTTCTGAAAGTCAGGATACACTATATCAACCATCTCACCTTTGTCCACCTGTTTATTCACACTTTCAAAAAAACATAACAGATTAGTAAGACAAGATCTTCCTTGTCTAAAGCCATGATGGCCGTCTCCCATTAGGCCATGACTATCTATATGCTGAGTAATTTTATTCTTTATGATGGTTTCTAACATTTTTCCCTGTACTGACGTCAGGCTCACCGGTCTGTAGTTTCCCGGATCACCCCTGGGACCCTTTTTAAAAATTGGTGTTACATTGGCGATCCTCCAATCTTCAGGTATTACAGATGATTTTAATGATAGTTCACAGATTACTAATAGCAAGTCTGCAATCTCATATTTCAGTTCTTTCAACACCCTTGGATGTATACCATCCGGCCCAGGTGATCTGCTACTCTTCAGTTTATCTAATAGTTGTAATACATCTTCCCGATGTATCGATATTTCCTTCAATTCTTCGGCACCTTTAAATACCACTTCAGTCATGGGTAACATCCCTACATCTTCCTCAGTAAAGACCGAAGCAAAGAATTCATTCAGTCTCTCCGCTATCAGCTTGTCGCCTCTTAGTGCCCCTTTAACCCCTCTATCATCTAATGGACCAACTGACTCTCTCACAGGTTTTTTGCTACAAATGCACTGGAAAAAATATTTATTTCGCGTTTTTGCTTCCGCAGCAAGCTTCTTCTCAAATTCTCCCTTTGCCTGCTTTATCAATGCCTTGCATTTGACTTGCCAGTGCTTGTGCTGTTTCCAGGTTTCGTCGTTTGGCTCTTTTTTCCATTTCTTGAAAGATGCTTTTTTGGGAACAGCCGCCTCTCTGACCTCACCTTTAAACCATGCTGGCAGTTTTTTGGACTTCCTTCCACTTTTCTTAAAGCGTGGAATACAGCTGGTCTGGGCTTCCAAGACAGTATTTTTCAACAACATCCAAGCTTGATGTAAGTCTTTAACCTTTGCAACTGCTCCTTTTAGTTTTTTCTTAACTATTTTCCTCATTTTATCATAGTCTCCCTTTCAAAAGTTAAAAGGTAGTACTGTGGATTTCCTTACTATCCCTCCTCCACTAATTAAATCAAATGCGATCATGCTATGATCACTATTGCCAAGTGGCCCCAACACCTTTATCTCTTGCACTAGATCTGGTGTTCCACTAAGGACTAGGTCTAATATGACTTCCCCTCTGGTCGGTTCCTGAACCAGCTGCTCCAAGAAGCAGTCATTTATTTCATCTAGGAACTTTATCTCCCTAGCATGTCCTGCCGTGACACTGACCCAGTCGATACTGGGGTAATTGAAATCACCCATTATTATTACTGCGCTGTAATGTTTGTTAGCTTTCTTGATTTCTTTGAGCATTTAAATCATCCATTTGTTCATTCTGGCCAGGCGGTCGATAGTACACTCCCACTGCCATCGCCTTCCCCTTTTTACATGGAATTTCAATCGATAGAGATTCTACAGCAAATTTTGTTTCCTGCAAAACTTTAATCCTTTCTGACTCAATGCCCTCTCTAACAGAGCGCAACCCCTCCACCAATTTGATCAGCTCTATCATTACGATATAGTTTCTACCCAGGTATCACAGTGTCCCACTGGTTGTCCTCCTTCTACCATGTCTCTGATATTCCAATCATATCTAACCTCTCATTTAGTGCTATGTATTCTAACTCTCCCATGTTATTTTTTAGACTTCTAACATTTGCATACAAGCATTTTAGAGACTGTATTTTATTCATATTAATTTGGCTATTGGTAATGGCTATGGGTAATTTGGGATCTTTAAGCTCTGTCTGCTCCATACTCGAGGGCATCTGCGCTACTTTACTCTTTTTTGGAACCTCTCTGCTTTTGGTAGTATCCTTCAAGGATACATTCTTCCGAACCATCCGCTCTTGGGCGACTGTCGGCTTTCCCCTATTATCTAATTTAAAAGCTGCACTATCTCCTTTTTAAAGGTTAATGCCAGCAGCCGGGTTCCATCCCGGTTAAGATGAAGCCCATCCCTTCGGAAGAGCCCCTCCTTTCCCCAGAATGTTCCCCAGTTCCTAACAAATCCAAAACCCTCGTCTCTGCACCATTGTCTCATCCACGCATTGAGACTCCGGAGCTCTGCCTGCCTTTTGGGTCCTGCAGGTGGAACAGGAAGCATTTCGGAGAACGCTACACTGGAAGTTCTGGATTTCAACTTCCTACCTAAAAGCCTAAATTTAGCCTCCATAACCTCCCTACCACATTTTCCTATGTCATTGGTACTGACATGTACCAAGACAGCAGACTCCTCCCCAGCACTATCTAAGACCTTATCTAAGTGGCGCGTGAGGTCCGCTACCTTCGCACCAGGCGATCCTCACGTTACCAGGCACCCAGCTATCTACATGTCTAATGATCAAATCACCAACTATAACGGTTGTCCTAACCCTTCCCTCATGGGCACATGGCTCTGGAGAAACTTCCTCGGTGCGAGAGTGTTTTACATCACCCGGAGGACAGGTCCTAGTTACAGGATCATTTCCTGCCACACCAGGGTGATGCTCTCCTGTCACGTGACCTCTCTCCTCCATGGCAACAGGGATGCTGCCAGACTGGAGGTGGGATTTCAGGACTATATCCCTGTAGGTCTCGTTTATGTACCTCTGTGTCTTTCTTATGTTTTCCAAGTCTGCTACTCTAGCCTCTAGAGAACGGACTCGTTCCCTGAGAGCAAAGAGCTCCTTGCACCTAGTGCACATGTAAGACCTCTCACCAACTGGGAGAAAATCATACATGTGACACTCAATGCAAAAGACTGGAAAGCCCCCATCTCGCTGCTGGACTGCTGTCTGCATCTTAGTTTAAAGTTTTTGTTTAGATCTTTAAGTTCTTTACTCACTAAAGGTTTCTATGGATATTTATACCAATAAAACTGTACCTAATACGTTTAATATACCTTGTTCACCGTAAGCTTAATTAATCTCAGGTCCTTAGTGTATGACTGATTTGGGTAACGAGCTTCACCTGAAAGCACCTCCTGTCTTTTAAGATATGTAAGTACCTACAAAGCTACGATTATCCCAGGGGTGGGTGGGTGGGAGGGAAATAACACTTATTAAAAAAGGGCTGCTACACAGTACCCTGTCCTGTGCTGCTGAGGTAAGCTATATTCTTATTTGATTTAAATTATATCTCTTTGCTGCTGCTAGGCTCTAACGTATTAAACTACAAGCTCTCTGCTGGGTTCTAAATTTAACCAGAAAGCTCTCTTCTGTGTTTTAAATTTAAACTAAAAGTACTTTGCTGATGCTAGGCCCTGAGTGACTATTAAATTTAAACTACAAGATGCTAGGACATCCTTGACTGCCTGTGGTAGGTCAAGGTCGGTAAGTGCTAGCCTTTCAGCAGCAATGCCATCAGGTGTAGTGAGTGCAGATTGGGATGGAGGAACATCCCGCGGTCCTGAGAGAGGAAGTTGGGTGCACATCCCAAGATGAGAAGCTGAGTCTGCGCAAGACGAAGAAGCAGAGGAAACCACAGTTGATGGGGCCAGAAGGGGGCTATCAGAATAATGGAGCTCCTGTCTGCCTGTAGTTTGAACAGTGTCTTAGGTATCAAGGGGATGGGAGGTAATGTGTAAAGCTGTCTCTGTCCCCAGTGGAGAAGGAAGGTGTCCGGGGCCTATCTGTGCCATAACAGAACCCTGAAGAAGCAGCATGGAAACTGTGTGTTTTGTGGAGTAGCAAAAAGATCTATGAGTAGGGTTCCCCACGACTGGAAGATCCGAGCAACCCTCCCAATGTAAGGTTTATTTGTGTGGACGAAGGATATGGCTTAGCTTGACTGGAAGGATACAGAGTTCGCCCGGAAGATACACCGCTCTGAGGTGAATGCGGTGTGAGATGGCAAAGGACCATAGGGCAAATTTCTTTCTCACAGAGGGGACAGGACCCCATTCCTCCATGTTTGTTCATGTAGAACATGGCAGTTTGGGTTGTCCATCCTGACTAGAACAGCTTGCCCTGAAAGTTGGGGTTGAAAACCCCGAAGCGCATTTATTTAGTTTCCCCTATTTCGCCAAGTTATACTTCCTGTTAAATGTAACGACCAGACACGTGTAAACTGTCGGATGTTTTCTGTTCAATGTAAACCGCGCTGATGTCTAATAGTGCGGTATATAAGAATTGTTAATAAATAAATAAATAAATAAAATAAATCAGTGCCTATAGCTCTAGCAGGTTGATCTGCAGGGCAGAATCCTGTTGTATCCACAATCCCTGTGTGGTGAGGTTGTTCAGATGCATCCGTCATCAGGGTGCATCTGAAAAGGTGACCCGACAAGTAGGTTCTGTGGGAGACACTACCACAGAAGAGATTTGATCAGTTGAGGGGTGATGTGGATCTTGTCTCCGAGTCAACCTTTTGCTTGCATCCACTGGGAGGACAGAGTCCACTGTGCTTGTTGCATGTGTAATCGAGCATAGGGGACAACATAGACTGTGGAGGCCATGTGTCCTAGAAGCCTTAGCATCGGGGATATCATCGCCAGTGGTATGCAAGGTGCGGACGCCTGCACTCCCAGAGCTCTTGATGTTATGGGTACTGAGGCTACCAGGAGTGCGGCCAAACTCCTCTCGAGAGCCTGCATGCGCTGGTCCGCTGATGTCTGGGTGGAGTCACCTATGGGGCTTTGGGCCACTGTCCCAGAACATGGAATCGGCAGCTCTCCAGAGGTTGATTTTTTGGAAACGTTCCGGAGCCCCTCCTGTGTTTTGGAGGACAGATCTTCCCGCCACGGCTGTTTGGCTGGCCAGTCTGCATTGGAAGCACCTCTAGGGTAGTCACGATGCTTATGCTGACACTTCTTGGTTTCAGTATCAGTATTTGATATCGATGACTTGGGAGCAGCCAGATACTTCGACTTTTATGTTTGGACTTTGAAGATACCCTGAGACTCATGCAAGAAAATCAATGCCCTCAATGAATTGGAAGCCACTGAAACAGTCCGAGGTGAACGATGATCCATACTTGTTGGCTCTGTTTTTTAGGTCTCTCTGTCATTATTGACATAAAGGACAAGATTTTGTTTTTTTAAATTTTAAAGATTTCCATTTAATACAACAGGAAAATATATAGAAACATGCAAGAAACAAATAAAACAGTCCTTAAAGTCACGCAAAAAGGAATAAAATAAATATTGCACTTAAACCCATCCCTGGGGAGAGAAGGACAACAAAACCTAGAGCAAATTACCTCTCAACGCTCTAATTTCCCACTACCCAATAACTCTCAGGCACATAGCATAACATAATCAAGCTGCCCATTAAGTATCACTTGATACCCCACCCTCCCTACTCTTCAAAGATCCTCCAACTGCTGGGGGTCTGTGTAAACATATCGGACACTCAACAGACGAATCACACACTTGCAAGGAAACCTTAAATAAAATGTTGCTCCCAACGTTATCACATGGGATTTTAACTGAAGGAAACACTTAACGTCTTATTTGAGCGGCCCTAGCCACATCAGGAAAAGCCTGCACCATTGCCCACAAAAAGAACTTGATTTATATTTAAAGAATAACTTCATAACTTGGGATTTCTCACTATCAAGAGCAAAGGAAACCACCAGGGTAGCCCTCCCAGGAATATCATCCACAAACTGCTCCAAAAATGGACAAGTCTATGGAAGCTGGGGGAGGAGGAGGGAGGGAACCCGGTGGCTACACCAACCATCTTATCTGGCAAGTAATACAGCTTAGTAACTTGTATCTTATCTACATCTTCCATTTTTAAATGCTCCCTAAAGTATTTCCGCAATAATATCAGTAGTGAAAGATAGTGGGTCCTAGAAAAATTAAGAAATCTTAAATTTTTACTACGCATAAGTTCTCCAGTAGTTCAAGTTGCCTGTGTAAAAGCACGGTATCTCTCATCCCCGCTACATTGGCTGCCTGAACATTGGAGAGCTGACGATCAATCCTAGAAATATCCCCAACATAATTGAACTAAAACCACATCCTGTTGCTCAAATTTAGCAACAATCTCCTTAGAAAAGGAGGGTGTCTGATAAATAACAGTTTTAAGGTACTGATTTGTCTGTCAACTATAGTCCAAATATCCATTAGAGTAACAGAAACAGGGGCAGGCACCAGCGAGGGTTGAGGAGCCAATAAGGAAACATCAAAGTGTAAGCGTGTCAGCATGGGAATCGAAGAGACACCGCAAACTCAGGAGGACCTTGATTCAAAGTCTGCTCCTTCTCTCACAGTGGCACCAAGGCAGCTAAAGGATGTGGAGGTGGAGTTTGAGCAATGGGGTTTAAAGTAGCCCTCAACTCAGAGGGTGTAGATAGTTGTGTTGGAGAACTTGCCTGGATTACTACTACTATAGAAGACACATGCCTATCCATGGGGCCCACAATTTTACTCACAGTTGCTGAGCTCACAGAAGGTGCTTGACCCTTGTTCTTCCTCTTGTGTGGCATACCTCCAACACTACCTTCTAAGCAATGAACTGACAATGAAGGGACAACAAAGGGACACAAAAGTGTCCCTTTGTTGAAGTGTCCGTGGCCGCACAGGAAGAACCCCAGCTTTTGAAGAGGAGTTGCAGTCAGATGACACAGCAAATGGGAAAAGCCAACACTCCTGGGCCGATCTCCAGGCAGGCTCAAACAGACACCCCACTACTCACTGCGGCTTCCTCAGGCTCCAGGCAGACACCCTCTGCTCCCAGATAGACCGAGAAGAGCCCTGGCTTTTGAAGAGGAGTCACAGTCAGATGACACAGCAAATGGGCAGAGCCAACACTCACACGCCAAACTCTGTGCTTCAGGCAGGCTCAAACAGACACCCCACTGCTAACTGCGGCTTCCTCAGGCTCCAGGCAGACCCCCTCGGCTCCCGCATAGGACACGATTTGGGTTGATGGGCAGGGCCCAAACATTTGAGACACCAGTCATGTTTATCAGTGACTGATATGGTACCGGCACACTTTGTACATTTTTTGAAACCACTAGTCTGCTTTTCCATGCTTTAAATAGTTGTCTTTAAGGTTGAAGAGAAGGCTATGGAGGCCCAGATGCCTAGTTTAGCAGTGAAACCCTTGTAAAAATGTAGAGAAAAAAAATTATAAAAATAAAAAAGTAAAAAATAATAGAGAATTATCGGGGCCGGTGTCAGAATCGACGGAACTGGTGGCAATGGGAAGGCAGAAACACGATGTTCCAGCAGTGAGGACTATATGTCCTGCTGGCTCCACGGAAAATGAAGAACTGAGGAGAGTCCTCAATCAGGATGGCCTCGAGGGTCCGAGGCTGGTCGCCGGATGTTGATGATTCCCATCAGGGTATTTTGGTTGGCCGCTCCGCTCCTTCCCCTCAAAATCGTGTCGGGGACTGTGGGCCCAGGGCCCGTGGGACTTGCCCACTTTCCCAGGCTTGTCTGCAGACGTGGTCTTTGAGGGTTTATGGCTCTTCTTGGGCTTTTCCTCCAGGGTCCGGCTGGAGGACTCAGGGTTCCGAGGCAGCCTGGTCTCCCCAGGTAACAGAGGGGGCCCTGGAGCGCAGTGTTACTGAAGACTCCAGTGCAGAGTCCATCTTATGGAAGAATGACTCCCGCTGCTGCTGACGGCTCTTGATGGCCTTAGAAGTCGTCTTTTTGCAGAGACCACAATCTAAGGGGTCATGGTCTGGCCCTAGGCATCGGAGGCAGCAGTCGTGTGGGTCAGTGCGCGACAAGGTTTTGGTGCATCAGTCACAATTTTTAAAAACACTGGTGGAGGCCATGGCAGGGAAGATGGCCCCCATGAGGTTGATAACCTCAGGCCCAGCCAGGGACAAAAAAAGGCACGAAGTCGGTTGAGAAGGTCTTGAAAAAAGAATGGCCCCACGCGTGATGCTGAGGCAAGTGAGCTCGGAGGCAGGAAAGGGAACCGGTACATGACTGGAGAAAGAAAAAATGTAAGAGAAAAATCAATACTTTTTCCAGGGAAAACAAACACATCCAGTGGAGGAGACTGAGGCAAGATGGCACCCTTGGGCAGGAAGAGGACCACGCATGTGTAGTGCATCTCCCATAGGCTTTCTTTGAAAGCTGAGAAGAAGCTGCCACGCAGGCTCAGTCAGCGCCGACATCACTTATATGTGAGGACTGACTTCCTGCTTATTCCCGGAGAATATCCTTATCTATTCGTAGCTACCTACATTGCAAAAGTTTTTGGCTGTTTTTTTTTTAAGTCTATACTTTAAATTAATATAAGGAAGGAAAAAAGTCCATAAAAGATTTAGAAAGCAAGCAGGCAAAATTTTCAGATTTATCTATAAAGATCAAAGACCTCATGGGTCCATATTTTCTAGAGCCTAGGAGCAACATGGCTCTCCTTCTCCATTTTAAAGTATGTGAAGTGGCAATAACTTTCCTGATACACCTAAGACAAGCAACAAACATCCATGGATAAGAGAATTGCACTTTTCTTAGTACAAAAAGGAAACCAAAGTAAAAGGAAAAATCTTTATAGTTAGGCAGGAAATGACAACAAAATATTACTTGATTACTAAATTAGGTTTACAAATACAAAACACAAAAAATATCTGACCAAGAATAATTAAAAACCCAAAAAGAGAAAATGCTAAAAAAACCCCGATAAAGTAGAGTCAGGGAGTCTGATTTGTTCAATGCAAGAAGAGTTACTAAAGGGATCAAAAATCATCTTAGTCATCAAAACAAACTGAAATCTCAGAAAATTATTTCTCAGCCCAAAGTTGCTTCTTATACAGTGTCATGGTTCTGTCTTCTAATGTGTGTGTCCAAACATGTTTATTGCAAAATAAACTTGACACACCAAAAGACGACTGCATAAATGGATGGTTTACATTTCTAGTAGGGAGGTTGATATTTAAATCCTCTCAGACTTTTTCACAATTTTCTTGGGCACATTACAAAAGGGCCAGGCCCAAGTCTTGGCAGTAGGGTAGACATTTAGATCTGGAACAGAAGAATGATTGCTAATTGCAGAAGGACCCTTGTTCACAAATAAGCAGCATTATCAGTATCAATATCAAAAGGCGGCTTCTTTTTCAGGACTCATCCTACAGGTGGATTTGTCACTAAGGCAGTCATCCTAAGGAACGAGAGAGAAAACAGATAAGACAACAACAAAAATCAATCAAAAACATGGAAACTCACAGCTCTTTATTCAGCTCAAGACAGGAGATGATGGTTGTCACCAGAAGCAACTAAAATTGTGATCTATAGAAAAGAAAGCAGTATTTATTAAAAGGATCTGTTTTTCTCAGATCCTAAATTATTTTTTTCTCTGTAGATTCCAGTTCATAATAACATAGTAAATGATGGCAGATAAAGACCAGTATGGTCCATCTAGTCTATCCAGTAAGATGGCAAGAGTAGGTGCACCAGCCGCTTAGTGCAGGCCACCCCTCCCCATGTCTTTGTTTAGGGGTGAACCCACCGCTCCGTGTAGGACACCCCTATCTGTTGAGAAATTAGATAGTTAAGTTTATTTTGATTTTATCCTGTTGCTGTAAAGGGGATCCACTGTGTCTGTCCCATGCCATTTTGAATTCTGTCACTGTATTTGCCCCCACTACTTCCATCGGGAGGGCATTCCAAGCATCCACCACCCTGTCAGTGAAAAAGTATTTCCTGATATTGCCTTTAAATTTATCCCCTTGCAGCTTCATGTTATGCCCTCTAGTTTTACAGCTTTCCCGTCTTTGGGTTTGTTTATTCATTATTTCTCTTTAAGTATTTAAAGGTCTGAATCATATCTCCCCTATCCCTCCTCTCCTCCAGAGTGTACATATTTAGGTCTTCAAGTCTCTTTTCATAAGGCTTCTGACGCAGGCTCCAAATCATTTTGGTCGCCTTCCTCTGAACAGTTTCCAGTCTTTTTACATCCTTTGCAAGATATGGTTCAAAACCAAAATAACAATTATAAAAAACATACAAGGCAAATAAACAAGAAAAATATACAAAAAATAAAAACTGAAAATAGACAGCAATACTAAAATGTTATAGGATCCTGGCTGCCAATTAACGAAGGATTCACCAGGTGACTTTTATAATTAGTTGGACAAACTTATAAAGGTACAAAATTTTGCTCCCCCCCCAGATAAATTTTGTTTGTACCCTATGGGTTTTTGATATTCTTTTGGGTATATTTAGGGTTTTTATTCCCCTTTTTTTCAAATTCTTAATTAAAAGGAACATTCTGGTGAACAATCTCTTCCCAAGGGAAGAGATACATATTTCTTTCGGTAGATGAGCTGGTGGTGTTTCTTGACAGTAAGACCTAAATTACTTTTTTTTTTTTAGTATTGTTAAAGTTTCTTAGTTCATCGATAAGATAAAAGGAGTTCTCATTATGTAGAGACCATTCAGGGTTGTATTTTGTTTTCTTCTTAAATATTTGAAAGTACTTCCGTGATGTGGACTAGTGCATTGTAATTTACCTTTTTTTTTTTATTATTATTTTCTTATGGCTGTAGATTACTATGGCTTGTAATTGTAATCTTTCTGGTAATATGCAAAATTTCATAAATAAAAAAAAAAAAAAAAAAAAAGGAACATTCTGCTTCAAGAGGACGTAAGTTTTCATGGCAGCAGTTCCGACAAAAATTTTCTTTTTTCTTTGAGTTATCTCTTAAGGTGGTAGTGGTACATTTACCTTGAGGCAGCAGTGCTTAGAGTGTTCCAAGGGTTTGATTTCACTTTGCTCAGGTAGTGCAAATATTCAGCACCGGCGGGACAAAGTTAGCTGAGTAACTCTGGCTGAGCGAACAGTAGGCTTAATATTCTACTGTATTCTGTCAAAGTTGCTTACATTTGTTTTCAAAATTCTCTGGAGGATAGAACTATCTTACCTGAGCAATCTGCTGTCTCTCTATGATTTGAACACATTCTTTAAGAATAAGTATGGATTTCCTTATCTATATGTTTAAGGATTCTTGATTGGTGGTACTTGGGAAAATGAAGTTACTTACTTGTAGCAGGTGTTCTCAACGAACTGCAGGACAAGTCTTATTTATTTAACTAGGCTGATATACTGCTTTTCTACCAGTCAAAGTAGTGTATACATTCAGGTACTACATATATATTTTTCCCTTGTCTCTGAAGGGCTCATAATCTCTGTTTTTGTACCTGAGGCAACAGAGGGTTAAGTGGCTTGCCCAAGGCCACAAGGAGCACTTGCAGGACTAGAAACCCCAGTCCTTCCGGCCCAAGGTTGCTGTCCTCTAGTGGGATTTGAACCCCTGGCCCTCCAGCCTGAGGTAACTTACCCCAACCACTAGGCTACTCCTCCTTCATGAATGGGCGATTTTATTAACGGACCTTGAGTACAGGAGCAGCTACCTTCCAGAAGCTTTTGGAAGCAATCCACTGCACATGTGTGCCACTTCACGCCTGCCACCATAGTGTGGGCATGCATCAGTTTCTTAAATAACTGAAAGAAGAATAGTATTCTAAGGGAAGGTGGGAGGGTTTTGTAAGGATTGATCCTACTGTACACAGAGAACACCTTTTACAGGTGAGTAATTTGCTTTCACTATGAACAAGCAGGATAATGCCTTCACATATGGGAATCGCTAGCAACATAGAAAATGATGGCAGATAAAGACTATGCATGGTCTACCCAGTTTGCCCATTCATGTGAACTATTAATTTCTACAAAACCTTCTTCATAAATCCTCTCTACTTGTCCCATGCTTTCTTAAATTCAGATACAGTTATTTACACTACCTCCACTGGGAGGTTGTTCCATGCATCCATCACCTTTTCTGCACAGAAACATTACCTCAGATTACTACTGAGTCTATCCCCTTTCACCTTCAACCTATGACCCCTTGTTCCAAAGCTTCCTTTCAATAAAAGAGGGCCATTTCTGTGCATTTATACTACTGAGAAATGTAAATGGCTCTATCATATCTCCGCTCTCCTGCCTATTCTCCAGAGCATACATATTAAGATACTTAAATCATAAGGCATATGGAGATAATGTAACTTACATTTTAGCAGTTGCCTTCTGGACAGAGTCCATTCTGTTTATATCCTTTTAAAGATGTGGTCTCTAGAACTGTCTTACTCTCCCTATGCACCCAAACATCCTTCTGTTTTTTGCAGTCACCTTTTCTACCTGTTTGACTACTTTAAGATTATACAATACAAACACCCCCAGGTCTTACTCTTCTTTCATGCATTTAAGTACGTTACCCCCTATACTGTACCGCTCCCTTGGTTTTTGCAGTCCAAATGCATGACCTTGCATTTTTTAGCATTAAATCTTAGCTGCCAAACTTGTGCCCATTCTTCATGTTTTGCTAGAACCCTCTATGTTATCCACACCTTCCATGGTGCCTATTCTGTTGCAGATTTTGGTACCATTGCCATAAAGGCATATTTTCCTGACAGGCTTTCTGCAATATCGCTTAAAAAATGTTGAAAAGGACCAAGGACCAATCCTTGAAGTATGCCACTGGTAACGCACCATCTTCAAAATGAACTCCATTTACTACTACCTTATGTCACCTCCCAGTCAACCAGTTTCTTGCCCAGTCAGTCACTTTAAGGTCCATTCCAAGGGCACAGTTTATTTATAAGTCACCAATACAGAACAGTGTCAAAGACCTTCCTGAAATCTAAGTACACCCACTACTAGACCCAGATGCCTTACGTTCCGCAATACATACCCTTACCATCCCCCACATAGACTATTGCAACTCCATGTATAACAGTCTATGACATTCAACCCTCCACACCCTACAAATAGCCTCTCACACTATCCAAGGAGCATCCAGATATGACCACATCACGCCCATCCTGAAACAATTCCACTGGCTCCCAATCCCCTACAGAATACAATACAAGATTCTCCTAATGACATTCAAAACTATCAACAACCTGTTATCCCTCCACCTCCAAAACTCCAACAGACCCAGGAGGCAATCTACCATGAACAAGAAGCAACCAATAAGCCTGCTCAAGATCATTCAATCTCTATGCACCCTCTCTCTGGAACTCCTTCCCAGATGAAATCAGAAAACTCCAATGATATCACCAAATTCAGGAAACTACTAAAAACCCACCTATTTATAAAACACTTCGGACATGATGCCTAACCCCAACTCGACCCTCCACACAGAAACCTGCCTGTAAATAGTTTTAGTTTTCACATGTAAGATATCAGTTAAGGTATATAGTTCTATGTTAACTTATATCTCTACTTGGTTAAATGTACACCACTTTGACCTGGTGAAAAGCAGTATAAAAGTGCAGCTAAAAAAAAATAAAAATAAATAAATAAATCTAGCATTCTGCCGCAATCCAATTTTCTGGTCACCCAGTCAAAGAAATCTCTTCGGCAATCCAGGCCAGGATCTCTGCCTGCCTTTCTGACACCGCCGCTTGAAATTAAACATGGCCAAAACAGAGCTTCTTATTTTTCTCCCTAAACCCTCCTCTTCCCTTCCTCCTTTCTCAGTTTCTGTGGATAACTCTCTACTCCTCCCTGTCTCCTCAGCTCGCAATCTTGGGGTCATCTTTGACTCCTCTCTCTCCTTCTCCACAAACATCCAACAAATAGCTAAAACCTGTTTCTTTCTCTACAACATCAACAAACTTCGCCCATTCCTATCTGAACACACTACTAAGACACTTATCCACTCCTTAGTCACCTCCTGTCTTGACAATTGTAACCTGCTCCTTGCTGGTCTCCCTCTGAGTCATCTATCTCCCCTTCAATCTGTTCAATACTCTACCGTCATGCTCAAATTACCCCTCTCCTCAAGTCTCTTCATTGGCTTCCTATCCATTAACCACATCCAGTTCAACCTTCTCTTGCATTCACTCTGCAGCTCCTTACTACCTTTCCTCTCTTATCTCTCCCTACATCCCTCCTTGGGAACTCCGCTGTTCTGGCAAATTGCTTCTATCTGTGCCCTTCTCTTCTATTGCTAACTCCAGACTTCACTTCTTTCACCTTGCTTCTCCTTATGCCTGGAACAAACTACCCGAGTCTGAGCATCAGTTACCTTCGCTGACCCTTTTCAAATCCATGCTGAAAACTCATCTCTTTGCTGC
Organism: Ichthyophis bannanicus; assembly: GCA_033557465.1. NCBI lineage: Eukaryota > Metazoa > Chordata > Amphibia > Gymnophiona > Ichthyophiidae > Ichthyophis > Ichthyophis bannanicus. Next base: position 260,906,937 of record CM066035.1, read on the forward strand.
TGCTTTCAGATATTGACACGCCTGATCTCCTTTGTGTTTCCTTACCATTTCTCCTAGCTGTATCCCATGTCTACAGCTAGCGTGTTGTCTGTCTCGACTAGATTGTAAGCTCCAATGAGCAGGGGCCGTCTTTTATATGTATCTGTGCAGTGCTGCGTACGCCTTGTAGTGCTATACAAATGTTCAGTAGTAGTAGTAGTAGTAGTAATCAGGCCTGCACACAAGGTCACCTGAGAGCCTAAGGAAGAAGCCTTAAAGGCATTCTTAAGGAGGTTTTTTACTACCCTATCATGAGGCTCCTTGAGCACAGCACCCCCTTCCACAAGGATAGTTGTGTACTTTGTCACTGTCATGATGACGGCATTCATCTGTGGGAGACTATAAGGCTGATCTAGCTCACCTTGCGACAGAGGGTACAGCTGAGACAGGACTTCAGGATCTCTAGGCCCAGCTCAGGGGATTTCCACTTGAGAGATTATGAGCTTCTGCATAGGATACATAAAGAAATAAATGTAGCAGAAGGCCGGATACCCTCCATGAGAGCGCCTGCCCACTAATCTTGCCCAAGAGCAGACTCTACATCCTGAAAGAGCTTAGTATGGCTCCTTCTGCAAAACAGACAGATCACAAGATCCTAGCCTTCCAGTATGGAAATCATCCTTCCTCCTCAAACTTATCTTCTGGAGAAAAAGATTTCTATACAGCATACCGGCTCCCTCCCCCCCCGCCGATATAATATAAGGTGGGGTTCCCGGAGGAACAGATAAAAGGGAGAGGTGTAGTTGCTTATCTCCCCTTACCACCCACAACAGGGCATTGGGTCCCCCACAGGGGAAGGCTGGACCTCAAACACCTGCAAAAGGGGCTATCAGGCAATTAGAAGAGACTGAAAACAGACCATGAGCTGTTTCAGGAACTGCAGCTCAAACTGGTTGAAAAAGGGGGCTGTGGGGCCCTGAAGGCCCGCCACAAGGTAATGGACTTGAGGCTATAGCTATCCTGCCAAATTCCTCCTCTGTAGGGATCAAGCAGCCATCTCATATGGCCACGCTGTCTTATGGTGGGAAAAACACAGGGAAGGAGCAGCAGGGGCCACAGATATGGCACTGGATCCCAACATGCTGAAAAGAAATATGCCCTTGCATTCTTGCCACAATCAGGGCTAAAAATAGCAGCTTCGGGGGGAGGGGGGGGGGGGTCACAAGCTGCATCAGGCCATGCAGCTGAATACTGCAGCAGCAAAGGGAAAAAAAAAAAAAAAAAAAGACTACAAGAAAATCCCACAGAAAAAAGGAGCAAGAGCCATGTAAAAAGGGAGTCCTAAAAAGGGAACCTCAGCACTGGTCAGGGTGATCAAGGAAACACAAAATCCCAGGTGCCCATGCAGGTCTTGAAAGCCCAGCTGCTGAGAAAAAAAAGTAATTTTTTTTTAAATTTAGAGCTGCTTTACTACAAGCAGCAACAGAGCCAAATACAAGCCAATGAATTCATGTGGAGGCCAATCCATATCAGGACATGCAGGACCCAGCTGCAGAAATGTGTACGTAGCAGATGTGCAACACATGATACAGATTCCGCAGGCCCGTCCCTGGACGCACACGCGGCAATGGAATCGCCACATGGACATGCCCGTGCCAAAACGCACAGTGGATGCCACTGTATGTCTACCTTCCTGCATGAAAATAATGGAAATGTCTAGCCCGCCACCTGAGGAAACCGCCCCTGCGAGACATGTGCGCTAACAATCTATGGCTGGACACGAGTCCATTGCAGCCGTGCACATGTAAATCCAAACCCGTGCCCACCTGCAGTGTGGTCCACGTGCAACAGGAAACAGGATGGAGTGAAGGCCCCCCCCCCCTCGATGCACTAAGACTGAGAGAAACAGTGTGCAGGATGGCTACTCGCCAACCCAATTTCTCCAAGCTTGAGATCCGCCTGCTCTACAGACTGATCCTGCAGGACAAGGAAGTGCTGTTCCCCAAGGGCCACAGATGCCCAGTCCATGCTGCTGCATGCAGGGGCTGGGAGAGGATAAGGTCCACCCTAGCCCAGTAAAGCGTAGTTACTCACCTGTAACAGGTGATCTCCTGGAACAGCAGAAATTGAGTCTTCACATATGGGTATCGTCGGCACCGACGGAGTCCGCGTGGGAACACTTCCCAGCATCCTATAGAAAAGCTTTTGGGAGCATCCCACTGTGCCTGCGCTGCTGCCTTTCCACCTTTCCAACTCTCCCTCTTCGGTTGGCTTTGTAGCTGAGACAAAAGGAGAGAAGGAAAGAGAGAGAGATAGAGATACAACTCCTAGGGGAGGAGGGTGGGTTGTGAAGACTCAATTCCTGCTGTTCCCGGAGATCATCTGTTACAGGTGAGTAACTACGCTATCTCCAGGAACAAGCAGGAATGGTCTTCACATATGGGGACTCCCAAGCTTAGAGATGCCAGGGAGATGACCCCATAGAGCAGCTAGCCCAGGCTGAGGTGGGTCACCCTTCCTCCCAAGGATCTCTGGTATCGAAACCCGGGACGGGAAGTAGACGTTGTTCTAAGTCTGAAAGAGATGCTGGAGAACAGCCTGGTCAAACAAGGCATCCCGACAGGAGTCCTTGCCTAAGCAGTAATGGGCCACAAAGGTGCGAACCGAGGACCAAGTGGCTGCTTTGCAGATGTCGTCAATCGACACCGAGCGAAAGTTGGCCATAGAGGAAGCCATTGCTATAACATTGTGAGCTGTGACATGACCTTCGAAAGAAAGTCCTTTACTCTCATAGGTAAAGGATATGCAGTCTGCAATCCACTTGGAGAGTGTTCTCTTGGAAACTGGTAAACCCAGGTGACTAGAATCAAAGGCAACAAAAGCTGTGAAGCCTTTCTATGCTGCCTAGTTCTCTGAAGGTAAAAGACTCAAGCTCTTTTACAATCTAGAGTGTGAAGATTCCTTTCTGCACTAGAGGCATGAGGCCTAGGGAAGACGACAAGAAGATAAACCAACTGGTTCAAATGAAAAGGCAAAACCACCTTTGGCATAAAGTGAGGATGAGCTCACTGATGCATCTTGCAGAAGTGAGGGCAATTAGGAAGATTACCTTCCAAGAAAGAAACTTCAGGGATGTAGTGGCTAAGGGCTCAAAGGGCGGCTTCATGAGCTGTCCGAGGACAAGATTTAAATCCCATGCCACGGGTGGTGGCTTAATGGGAGGCTTAGTTAAGAGTAGACCGCTCATAAACCGCACTACAAGCGGCTGAGAGGAGACAGGTTGTCCATCAAAGGGCTTGTGGAAAGTCGCAATGGCACTAAGGTGGACTCTTACTGAATTAGTCTTGAGACCAGAAGATGAAAGGTGGAGGAGATACTCCAGTAACGCCTCTACTGTAACTGAAAAATGATTAAGTTCCTTCTTTGAACACCAGATAGAGAATCTTTTCCACTTGAAGGCATAGGCCCGCCTTGTGGAAGGTTTCCTTGAGGCCAAAAATATATCTTTAACCTGTTGAGAGAGGTTGACATCCTGGAAATCTAAGCTCCCAGCAACCATGCCATCAGGTGTAAAGACTTAGGATTCGGGTGCAAAAGCATCCCGTTCTCCTGGGATAGAAGATCTGGAGCACATCCCAAGTCCAGAGGCCTGGCTTGAGAGAGACGTAGAAGCAGTGGATACCACATCTGTTGTGGCCAGCGTGAGGCTATGAGGATCATATGGCCCCTGTGTCTCTGGAGTTTGAACAGAGTCTTGGGAATGAGGGGAATGGGTGGGTAGGCATACAGGAAGTCCTGACCCCAGTGGAGGTGGAAAGCATCCATTGCCTGGCTGTTCCGAGACAGAATTATGGAACAGAATCAGAGAAGTTTGGCATTCTGAGGACTTGCAAATTGGTCTATGTCTGAGGTTCCCCAGATTCAAAAGATTTGAGCAATCTGTTCTGAATGAAGAGACCACTCGTGTGGCAGCAGCACTTGACTGAGTTTGTCTGCCAGGAGATTCTGTGTGCCTGGGAGATACATCACCAGTAGGTGAATCTGAAGGCCTCTTGCGAAGGACCAGAGGTGTGGAGCTTCGTTGCACAACGCCTGAGAGCCTGTTCCACCTTACTTGTTCACATAGAACATGTCTACCTGATTGTCTGTCTGGACAAGAACTGTCTTGTAGCGCAGATAGTCCTGAAAAACTCGAAGAGCGTAGAAAATGGCTCTGAGTTCTAGTAGATTTATGTGAAGACAAGTCTCCTGCTGGGTCCAGAGACCTTGAGTGGAGAGATTGTCTGTATGAGCCCCCCAACCTGACTTGGATGCATCTGTCGTCAAGGTAGCTTGGTGCAGTGGCTGCTGAAAAGGTGACCCTATGAGAAGGTTTTCTAGTGTTTGCTACCACTGAAGGGATGAAATGAGGCATGCAGAGTTTCTGATTTTGTCCCCCAGATGACCTGACATCCTGTGTCCACTGAGAGGCTAGGGTCCACTGGGCTGATCGCATGTGTAGGCGAGCATAGGGGACCACATGTACAGTGGACGCCATATGCCCCAGCAACTGAAGCATTTCTCGAGCAGTCAGGAAAGTTTTCATAGCTGCTTGAGAAGCCAGTTGAACTATTTGAGCGCAACGGAGTTGTGGCAGGAAAACCCTTGAATGCCGTGTGTTTAGAAGAGCCCCTATGAACTCTAGAGACTGAGAAGGGGTGAGATGGGATTTTGGGAGATTTATGACCAATCCCAAATATTGCAGGATTTACATCGTGAAGGAAAGAGCGGAGCTGGCTTCTGGAGCTGTTGGTGCTCGGATCAGCCAGTCGTCTAAGTAGGGGAAGACAAATATCCCTAGAGTCCGTAAAAATGCTGCTAATACTGCCACGCATTTCGTGAAGACTCTTGGGGCTGAAGTCAGGCCAAAGGATAGAACTTTGTACTGGCAATGTCTTCCCTGAAATAGGAATCGAAGAAACCTCCTGCATGAATAAGGATATGTGTATAGGCGTCTTTTAGGTTTAGAGAACATAGCCAATCCTGACTCTGACTGCAAGGGAGAAGTGTTCTGAGAGAGATCATTTTGAATTTTTCTCAGAAGAAATACTTGTTTAACTCCCTGAGGTCCAGTAGGGGCCTGTACCCTCCTGTTTTCTTTGGAATAAGGAAGTAGGGGGAGTAAAAGCCCAGGCCTTGTTGAGAAAGAGATACCTCCTCTATCGCTCCCTGAGCAAGGAATGAGGTGACCTCTTGACATAAGAGAGGGTGAGGGGGGCCAAGAACTGAACTCTCTTGGAGTACAGAGAGGGGGCATACTGTTGAAGAGGAGTTTGTACCCCTCTGTCACTATGGAGAGAGTCCAATGCTCTGATGTTATCTGCTGCCACCTCTTGGCAAAGTAACACAGTCTGCCTGGAATGTTGAAAGGCTCTGGTATTTCCAGAAGGATGACTAGGTTCTCTAGGAAGGAGTCAAAGATCTTGTGGAGGCTGTATCTGCTGAGCTGGTTGAGCTCTGGGGACTTGAGCCTTTCTTTGTTTCGGCTGCTGCTGCCTCTTCTGGGGAGCATGGATTGGACAGTGGACAGTTTGGGTGTAAGGAGGATAGAATTTCTTTTTCTTGTTGAAAAAGGGTTTCTTAACTGTCTTTTTCTTAGCTGGGTTGGCAGTGGTCCTGGATAGTCTATTCAAGGTAGTATTCTCTGACTCAAGCTGAGAAGCTTCATCAAGCCAGTGAGGTTTTCTCCTGTGCAAGGAATATTCCCCAGCTTATCTTGCACCCATTGCTCTAAATCAGATGCTTGTAACCAAGCAATCCGACGTGCACCGACAGAAATAGCAGAGGTCCTGCTAATGCATTCGAAACAATCAAAGGGTGCCTTGTTCATGAACTTAGAAACATTTTGGGCATGCTTAACAAGAGTAAGGAAATCGGCCCTCTTGTCATCGGGGAGAAGAGGAGCCATGAGTTCCAAATCCCTAGTAACCTCTCGAAGAAACATACCCATATAGAGTATGTAAGAACTTATTCTGGCCGATAGCACAGAGGCCTGCAAACATCGACGACCAAAGACATCGAGAGTCCTCGCTTCATGGCCTGGAGGATTAGAGGAAATGTCTCTTAGCACTTTTGATCCGGCGCATCACCGATTCCACAACCATGGAATGCTAACAAGGCTGCAAGACTGCACTCAATGGCTAGGAAACATTGATCCATGGAGCCCGCTGATGTCTGGGTGTCGGTACTGGCGGAGCGGGCCACAACCCCAGAACATGGCACCAAGAGCTCTCCGGAGGTGGACACCTTGGGAACATAATGCTTTGGAGGTAAGGACCTCCCGCCAGGGATGTTTGGCCGGTATATTCTCTTTGAGGGCAATGCTAGAAGCATCTCGATGCTTAGAAGGAGATCTACCCTTTGAGGACCGACCGGTCTTCGAAGAAGACCTGGGTTTGGTTACCTGAGATCCATGGGAAGAAGATGAAGCCCTGGACGACGTTGATGCAAAGGACATTGCATCCAAAGCGCAAAGGGTGCCGAGTTTCGCAGCTCTATTCTGCAGGCCCCCCCTTAGTCATCTTTCTGCAGAGGAGACACTCCGATAGAGAATGGTTCGGGCCCAAACATTTAAGACACCAGTCATGGATGTCGGTAGCAGAAATGGTACCGGCACATTTTGAACATTTTTTGAAACCACTAGTTGGTTTCTCCATTCTGAAAGAAAACAGGGGCCTAGTGCCCAAAATGGCGCCAAAGCACCAAGAGGGGACAGACCCTCAAGAAAAAGCTTTATTTTTTAGAAGAAAATAAAGACGACACCAGTGGTACCGGTGTAGGTGTCGATGGGAAGGCAGACGCAACCACAAAAAAGAAAATTTTCTGCGGTGACAGGAGCTGCTGCCTGTCGGCTCCCTGGAAAACAAAAAACTGAAGAGGGAGAGTTGGAAAGGTGGGAAGGCAGCAGTGCAGGCGCAGTGGGATGCTCCCAAAAGCTTTCCTATAAGACGCTGGGAAGCATGCCCGCGCGGGCTCTGTAGGTGCCGACAATACCCCTATGTGAAGACTATATTCCTACTTGTTCCTGGAGATGTAAAGATACAGCATCAGAGCTGGCAGACATGTACCGAGGAAAGCATGGCACAAATGTTGAAGGACAGAGGGAGTGCATTAAAGGATCTGACCCAGCATGAACAAGATGAACGTATGTGTAGGAACCTGTACATAGCAGGGAGTGAGAATTGTAGCCTGACAGCACCACCCCAATGTGAGTGATAGGAAGAAATAGGTCCCGTTGGACCCAGAGAGTGTGCACACAGTAAGACCACACCACCATTTACCTTCACATGCCGATCCATCGGCCCAGTAACAGGTTCAGCAGGCATCGACTTCTTCTTCCGCTTACCCATAAGGTTAATCCTGAACCACAGCTGTGCCATCATTGGGCGCGAAATCCAACGCCAGCCACACCAGCGGGCTCCCCCGAACAATCGGGGTCGAGCTGGGCCGCTCCACGCCGCCCCAACAGCTGCCCAATCAGAGGGCAGAGGAACATTTAAATGCTGCTATCATCGGGCGCGCCCGCGCCTGAGGACCCTTTGGCATGGCCCTTAGGCACGGGCCCTACAATGAAACGGCATACACCCATGCCGGTGACCGCAGGTATACTGCCTGCAATGTAACCCATGATGCCCGGCCTGCTTGCAATGTATTTATTTATACTATGTGTAATTGTGCTGCATACACTGTAGTTAACGCTGCTGTAATCTAACCCACTGACTCACCTAATCTCCTTTTCCCCCATCCCCTATCCACCCACACCTTGTGTTTGCCCTAACTAGATCATAAGCTTACTCTCTGTTTGTACTGACTAGATTGTAAGCTGCAGTGTTTGACACTGCACAATGGCCCGACATGCGCATGTTGCACTGTGCAGTGACCTTGCTCCGACACGCAATAAAGTTGTGTTAAATGTAGCTGTGCATCGCTTTGTCTCTGTTCATTAGGGAGCAGTGGGCACCCCCACTGGCTTGAGCGGCCCCCAGCAGACGCGCCTGCAACATGGCCACCACATGCTCCACTTGACCCATTGGGTACCTCAGCTCATCGCCCGAGGGTGTGTGGGGGGGGGGGGCAGGGTGGGCACCCTCACCTTGACAGAAGTGTTGCACTCCCCTGAGGGGGAAGGGACTGATACCCCTGTGCGGCAAAGGTAGGGGACATCCAGGTGGGCGGACAAAGCCAGTGTGGGGGGCACAGCATGAGCTTGACGGGCAGTGGGGAAGGGGGAGAACAGGGTGTGTTGGCTCAGTGGGCTTGCCAGGGACAGCCACACTGGCAGAGGTGGCACTGGCAGTGGCCACCTGGGCCACAAGGGGGCAGGGCTCAGTCTTGAAGGACTACAAAAGGGGACTGCTACTTCTGGAGAGAGATCTGCAATTGTCAGTATTTACTTCTGGGAATTTTTCTAAATCTTGGGGGAAAGGGAATTCTTTAGATTAAAGCTGGTTAATCTGTGAACCCAGTGTATTTGTTAATTCAGTCAGGGCCTTGTAGCATCAAGGAGCTTTCAGTTTAAACACAGCAGAGAGCTTTCTGGTTAATTTAGAACCCAGCAGAGAGCTTCTAGTTTAAATATCATACTCAATCAGGGCCTAGTTGCAGCAAAGATCTCTAATTTAAATCAAATCAGAATATAACTTAGCATAAAAGGCAAAACAGGGTCAGTATTCTTTGAGCAATAAATTACTTCTGGAGACCTTTACAAAGAGGCCTTCTACCTAGGGGGCAAGAGACCTGTGAAATGTTTTAAATGGGTGCTAAAGCCAGGTGACCGATCAAAGGACCATTTTGAAAGACTCCCTCTATCTAAGTAAGGACTGTGTTAATCACCCAGGAAATTGGTCACAGCTTAACCTCAGAAGCACAGGCATAAATAGTTCAACTGGAGTTCTGTGATTCTCAGTCTTGAAGGACTACAAAAGGAGGCTGCTACTTCTGGAGAGAGATCTGAAATTGTAAGTATTTACTTCTGGGAATTTTTCTAAATCTTGGGAAAAGGGAATTCTTTAGATTAATGCTGATTAATCTGTGAACCCAGTGTATCTGTTAAACCAGTCAGGGCCTAGTAGCAGCAAAGAGCTTTCAGTTTAAATTTAAAACACAGCAGAGAGCTTTCTGGTTAAATTTAGACCCCAAGACTCCCTCTATCCAAGCAAGGGCTGTGGGACTCTCCCTGAAAATTGGTCACAGATTACCTTAGAAGCACAGGACAGGGTACTGTGTAGTAGTCAGCTTTTAATAAGGCTTCTTTCCCTCCCTCCCTGGCACCCACCCCTCCCTGGGATAATTGTAGCTTTATAGGTGCTTATACCTCTTAAAGGAAAGGAGATACTATATTCACTCTCAGGTGCAGCTGTTTATCTTCATCAGGCATACATTAAGGACCTGAGATTAATTAAGCTTCAGGTGAACAAAGTACACTAAACGTATATAGTTTTATAAGTATAAGTATCCCCAGCAACCCTTAATAAGTAAAGAACTTAAATATCTAAACACAACCTTAAAACTAAGGTGCAGACAGGAGTCCAGCAGCGAGATGGGGGCTTTCCAGTCTTTTGCATTGAGTGTTACATGTATGATTTTCTCCCAGTTGGTGAGGGGTCTTACGTGTGCACTAGGTGCAAGGAACTATTTGCTCTCAGGGAATGAGTCCGATCTCTGGAGGCTAGAGTAGTAGACTTGGAGGACATAAGGAAGCCAGAGAGGTACGTAGACAAGACCTACAGGGATATAGTCCTGAAGTCCCACTTCCAGTCTGGCAGCATCCCTGTTGCCATGGATGAGAGAGGTCATGTGACAGGAGAGCATGCGGGGTAGGTAACCCTATCAAAAGATATAAAGTGTTGCAAGCCTTAGCCAGGTTGAAATGTGACATAGCTATGTTGCAGGAAACCCACCAGACGGCCGAAGAGCATGCTAAATTGCAGAAAGCGTGGGTGGGGCAGAGTTGGGGTGCCCCGGCTAAGGGGAAAAAGGGTGGAGTGGTCATACTGATCAGTAAACAGGTTCACTTTGAGTTGGAAAAGGAGTATTCAGACCCTGAAAGCAGATACATTTTGCTTTATGGCTGCCTTGAGGGAAGGCCTATTGTGCTGGGTAACCTGTATAGTCCACCTGTATAGTCCCAATGTATTGGATCGGGCGTTTTATGCCCGATTGGCCTCTAGAGTGGAACAATTGCCTGATGTTCCTTTGATATTGGCTGGAGATTTGAACGGGGTGTTGGATATAGAGATGGATACGTCGGGAAGCGGGGGGGAACGAGTGCGAGCTCCGACTACTAAAGCGTTGCAGGGGTTGTGTAGCTGCTTGGGAATAGTAGACCCCTGGCGTTTGTTGCATCCGTTAGAGAAAGATTTTACCCATCAGTCAAGAGCCCATGGGTCTAGTGCTAGACTTGACTATGTTTTGGTTTCGGAAAGGCTTTTTGCGCAGGTAGGAGATGCACAGATAGGCCCCATAGCGGTGTCTGATCATGCCCCGGTCTGGGTGGATTTAGGATGGGGGGGCTTGGCTGTGCCGACAAGAATCTGGCGGTTTCCCATGGGGCTATACAACGATGCTGACTTTCGAACGCGTCTTGGACAATGCTGGCAGGAATTTATGGCCCATCACGAGCAGCATAAAGATGACCCGGAGCTGCTCTGGGAAACGGCCAAAGTAGTGTTGCGGGGAGATATTATTGAATATGTTGCAAGAAAGTGAAAACTTTTGGCAATGCAGATTGTTCAGTTGGAGAAGCAGGTAGTCAGAGCTCGGCGACGGTGTGCGGGAGACCCCAGTGCGGTTAATAAGCGGAGGCTTTGGGAGTTGCAAACGTCTCTCAATGAATTACTTCATCAGAGGGCGAAGAAATCTCATATGTATTATCGGTATCAATTGTACCGCTTTGGGGATAAACCCGGAAACTTTTGGCGCGCTGCTTACAAGGCAGCCGGGGTGCTAGGTCGATAGCGGCGTTACGGGATGACCAGGGATGCTTGCATAAAGATAACAAAGCCATAGCCAGATTGCTTCGATCCTTTTTTCAGCAGCTGTATGCGCAGAGGGAGAGGTCTCTGACTGAAATGCAGAACTATCTACGAGAAATACAATTGCCGAAGGTGACTGCAGACCAGCGGGCGTACCTCGATGCCCCGGTGACGGTGGAAGAAGTATACAGAGTTATTCAGAGAGCTAGTTGTTGCAGAGCGCCAGGCCCCGATGGGTTTGGGGCCGAGTTTTATAAACTGTTAGGGAACCTGGTGCCCCCAGCCTTAGTGGAAATGTATCATCGAAGGGTGGCTCAGGGGAAGTTTGACTGGGGAACTAACCATGCGTATATTAATCTAATACCTAAAACAGGAAAGGACCCTACCCAAGCGGCTTCCTATAGACCTATCTCCTTATTGAATTTTGATCTGAAAATACTGGCTAAGGTTTTGGCAGATAGACTTGCCTCTGTTTTAGGGGACTTGGTGCACGAATCACAGGTTGGCTTTGTTAAGGGGCGTTATGCTGTGTGGAACTTGCGGAGAATTTTGGCGTCTCTTGAGTGGGTCCGTGAACGAGATCTCCAATCATTGTTAATCATCTTTGACGCCGAAAAGGCGTTCAACCAGGTACATTGGGATTACTTGAAAAGTCTTTTGCCTTACTATGGGCTGGGAGACCCTTTTTGTAAGATGGTGGAGTTGCTTTATGCGGACCCTACGGCTGGAGCCCTTTGCAATGGGTGCTATCGGATAAATTTAGTCTGGAAAGGGGTACGCTTCAGGGTAGCCCGCTTTCCCCTTTGCTTTTTGTATTGACCTTGGATCCGCTGATACGGAGGATAGAGGAGTCCCCGGGCATATGTGGGGTACGAATTGGGTTGCATGGGTTTAAGGTGGCTGCCTTTGCAGATGACATACTAGTTCATCTTACGTTTCGCAACAGTCCCTGACTCATCTACTTGAGGAGTTCTCTTTATATGGTAAATTTGCGGGGCTACGTATAAATATGGACAAATCGGAGGCCTTGGATGTTGGGGGTAAATTAAGGGGAGCTGGCCAGGGAGATTCCCACTTCGCTGGGCTGATGAATCTTTTGTTTATTTGGGTATTTTGCTGACTAGGACGCCAGCATTGTTATATAAAACAAATTTTGAACGCATTTTTTCTAAACTTCGAGCGCAGTTGCGGGCCTGGGCGCCCCTCCCTTTGTCCCTACTGGGTAGAGTGGGCGCCTTAGGGATGGTGATTCTCCCACGAGTGCTTTATTGGATGCAAACTCTCCCGGTGTGGTTACTGAGGCGCGACTTGTTGCGTATTGAGCGGGAGATCCGGGGTTTTCTCTGGAAAGGGGCCAGAGCACGTATACCGTTGACCCGAATGAGAGGGGGTGGAGGTCGGGCGGGGTTGGGGTTTCCTGATCTTTGGAAGTACGCGCTGGCATGTCAGGCACGGCACCTAGGTGATTGGCTGGGGGATACAGAGGTTTATACCCCCCGAGGGTTGGAAGAGGCCTTTGTAGCACTGCATGCTTTGGAAGCGGTTCTGCACTTGCAGCGGGCAGCTTTGCCGACTCGCATGACCAGTAGTGTTTTGATACAGGCGACACGGCGTACATGGCAACAGCTAAATAAGTATTGGGGTAGTGACCCTGCGGTTTCGAGCTGGCTGCCTCTACAGGGTAATGTTTGTTTTACTCCGGGCTCTGATTCGGCTTCTTTTCGGCAGTGGGTGCGGTTGGGCATACGGCGCCTTGGACATATGGTAGATAAGGACGGGAGATGCAAGGCTTTGGGTGCACTTTGTGGGGAGTATGGCTTGAATCCGGGGGTGTCTTTGCATACGTGCAAGTATCTCATTTTGTCGGTTCGTTGTCTAAACGAGAGCTCATTGCGGAGCATTCAATGCGGATTCTGGATTTTTTTGCTCTGGGGCGGAGTTTCCACCGACTATAGCAGAGTTAAAGAAGAGGTTGGACCAGCTTGACGTGCCTCCTGATTATTCGGCGATGGAAAGCTTATGGGCGAGGGAACTGGGTCGGGAGATAGCCCCGGGCTCTGTCCGGGATGCACTGGGTCGGATTGCGCAATTGGTGGAGGGGGCCCGGTGGCGCGAGGTACAGTTAAAATTTATTATTCAAGCCCACTTTTCCCCGAGGCGAGCGCTCAGAAGCCGTCTTACATTATATGGAGGGTGCCCCAAATGTTCTTGTTCCTTGGCGGACCTGGGTCATATGTGGTGGGGGCTGTCCTTCTATTCGTCGGTATTGGCTACAAATTGAGAGGGAGGAGTAGCCTAGTGGTTGGGGCACGGTACTTCAGGCCGGAAGGTCGGGGGTTCAAATCCCACTAGAGGACAGCAACCTTGGGCTGGAAGGACTGGGGTTTCTAGTCCCACAGATGCTCCTTGTGGTCTTGGGCAAGCCACTTAACCCTCCATTGCCCATGTTCCCTGTAAGTATTAGTGTATGTGTCTCATATCCCCGCATGTTAAATGTATCCCCCAATTGTGTTGTGACCGCTTTGATTGAAGGATAAGGCGGTATACAAAACTGTTTAAATAAAAAAATAAAATTGGGGCGTATCTTAGTGGCCTATTGCGGCAGCGGATTTGCTGGACAGGGCTGCTGGTAGTATTAGATCAGCTGGGACCGCTCCACCCGAAAGGGAGGTGGGAGAGAATTTTGGTGCGAAAAGCCTGTCTGGTGGGTAAGGGCCCTATTCTTAGCCAATGGAGGGAGCCTGCGGCCCCTACCTTTTGTGAGTGGCGTAATAGCCTACATCAGCTTATGCTCATGGAACGGAGAAGTGCGCAAGGGCACCCCCGGAGATGGGCCACCTTTTTGCTGGTTTGGATGCCTTACATTCAGAGATTGGGACCTAAAGCCCGCAGCGAGGTGCTAAAGGTTGGATAGTGGTTGATTAGGATGAGTGTTGCTCCTTGGGTAACGTAGCATTGCTGTGCTTATGGTGCTGGGGGGGGGGAGGGGGGAACATTGGGTTATACTGTTATGTATTGTATTGTACTTTTCTTTTTTGTTTGCTGTTATAAACCCAGGGTGGTGGACAAGACACAGCCCCGCCCGGGATGAGATATTATGTCAAAAGAAAAACTTGATTGGATGTATTGTTTTGTTGTACTGTGTAACACAAATAAAGAATGGTCAAACTAGCACAGAGCAAATATTGTCAAAAAAATGAGAAAACTCTGTATTGAAAACATTAAAGTAAAAGTATCACCAAAAAAGCCAATTAAATAATTCACAGAAATCAGCATTTGCATAGCCAAGTCAACCATCGGTTGGTGACTTTTGCTCGTTTCTCATCTCATGAACTTCAAGTGCTTTTTAGCCACCCCCTGAAGAAACCTCCCAGGTGAAACGCATATCAAGCGCGTGTAAGAGCGTTGGGGACTTGCTATTGGCTTAGCACTACTCTACGAGCATTGCTACAGACTGCAAAGCTAAGTTACTACACCACTCTTTCGTTACTGTACTGTGGAATTTCTAATGTTTCATTATTGATTTTTTACAAGTGAAAGAGTTGGTAGATGTCCATCTCAGAGCAACTCTAGTTTATGGGTCGCTGATGTTAACAGGGCTTTACCGTGTCAGAATGCATCTGGCTGGTTTTGTTTTTGCCCGGGAAGACTGAGACCTCAGGTTGCTTCTGCGTATGGTTGACTTGGCTATGCAAATGCTGATTTCTGTGAATTATTTAATTGGCTTTTTTGGTGATACTTTTACTTTAATGTTTTCAATACAGAGTTTTCTCATTTTTTTTGTTGTACTGTGTGACATCAATAAACAGAATTTTGAAAAAAAAAATACTATCTTGGAAGCCCAGACCAGCTGTATTCCACACTTTAAAAAAAGTAGAAGGAAGTCCAAAAAACTGCCAGCATAGTTTAAAGGTGAGATCAGAGAGGCTGTTGTTACCAAAAGAGCATCTTTCAGGAAAAGAGCCAAATGACGAAAACTGGAAACAGCACAAGCACTGGCAAGTTAAATGCAAGGCATTGATAAGGCAGTCAAAGAGAGAATTTGAGAAGAAGCTTGCTGTGGAAGCAAAAACTTGTAATAAAGACTTTTTCAAATACATTTGCAGCAAATATCCTGTGAGTCAGTTGGACCATTAGATGATAGAGGGGTAAAAGGGGCACTAAGAGGGGACAAGGCCATAGTGGAGAAACTGAATGAACTCTTTGCTTCGGTCTTTACTGAGGAAGATATAGGGATGTTACCCATGACTGAAGTGTTATTTATTTTATTTATTTAGAAGGATTTAGTATACTGCCTTATCATTAAATCAAGGCGGTGTGGCACATCAATCAAAATCAATAATAAAGTGTGGTTTGTAGCATGCAGTGTGAGAACTGAGAAGTGTAGTGTGTGCGGCAGTGCATTAGATTATATTGGTGAACTATTTAGATAATGAACTATATACATATATACAAAATGGGGCTGTTTGAGAGGCATGCTAGGATTGAGATTCTGTAATGTCTTGGGGTAGGATCGTGATCCTGTAATGTCTTGAGGTAGAATATTTATGTGAGGTCCTTGAAATGTACTGTAAATAGATCAGTCTTAAGAAGTTTTCTGAAGTCCTTGAGGTTCTTGGTTGATCTTATGTGGTCTGGGAGAGAGTTCCATATAGCGGGTGCTGCCAGGGAGAGTGCCCTCCTTGATGTGGCCAGCCTTGTTTTAGCAAATTCTTTTGGTGTTCTGATGGTGTCTGAGGTGGTATTTAAAGGTGATACTGCGGAAGAATTGAAAGAAATATCGATACACCGGGAGGATGTATTAAGGCTATTTGATAAACTGAAGAGTAGCAAATCACCTGGACCGGATGGCATACATCCAAGGGTGTTGAAAGAACTGAAATACGAGATTGCAGACCTGCTATTAGTAATCTGTGAGCTATCATTGAAATCATCTGTAATACTTGAAGATTGGAGGATCGCCAATATAACACTAATTTTTAAAAAGGTTCCAGGGGTGATCCAGGAAACTACAGACCAGTGAGCCTGACACCAATACCGGGAAAAATGGTAGAAAGCATCATAAAGAACAAAATAGTGAACATGTAGATAGTCATGGTTTAATGGGAGACAGCCAACATGGCTTTAGACAAGGAAGATCTTGTCTTACTAATCTGTTATGTTTTTTTGAAGGTGTGAATAAACAGGTAGACAAAGGTGAGTCAGTTAATATAGTGTATCTGGACTTTCAGAAAGCCTTTGAAAAGGTCCCTTATCAGAGACTTTTGGCAAAACTAAAAAATCATGGGATAGGAGGCAGTGTACTGTTGTGGATCAGGAACTGGTTAAAAGATAGAAAGCAGAGGGTAGAGCTAAATGGCTAATTTTCCCAATGGAGAAAGATGAATAGTGGAGTACCCCAAGGATCTGTGCTGGATCCGCTGCTTTTAAACATATTCATAAATTACCTGGAAATGGGACTAACGAGTAAGGTTCGCAAATTTGCAGATGACACAAAACTATTTAAAGTTCTTAAAACCCATAAGGATTGTGGAAAATTGCAAGAGGATCTTGATAAATTGGAAGACTGGGCATCCAAATGGCAGATGAAATTTAATGTGGACAAGTGCAAAGTTATGCACCTAGGAAAGAACAGCCCAAACTATGGTTACACGATGCAAGGTTCCACATTAGGATCCACCATCCAGGAAAAAGATTCTGGTGTCATCGTGGATAACATGTTAAAACCCTCTGCCCAGTGTGCAGTGGCAGCCAAGAGAGCAAATAGAATGCAAGGTATCATAAGGAAAGGAATGGAAAATAAAACAATGGATATTATAATGCCTCTGTATCGTTCCATGGTGAGATCACACCTTGAATATTGTGTGCAATTCTGGTCGCTGTATCTTAAAAAAGATATAGGGGCTTGTTTACAAAGCCGTGGTAGCGGCCTCCGCCCGATATCGGAGCCAGAGCCCCATTGAATTCAATGGGGCCGCGGCTCCGATATCGGGCAGAAGCTGCTACCGCGGCTTTGTAATCAAGCCCCATAGCGTTATTAGAAAAAGTAAAGAGAAGAGCCACCAAAATGGTAAAGGGGATGGAAGGATACCCCTATGAAGGGAGGCTAAAAAGGTTAGGGCTCTTCAACCTGGAAAAGAGATGGCTGAGGGGAGATATGATAGAGGTCTATAAATTAATTAATGGAGTGGAACGGGTAAACGCAGATCGACTGTTTACATCATCAGTATATAGAAAGACTAGGGGACATTCAATGAAGCTACAGGGTATCCTATTTAAGATTAATGAGAGAAAATATTTTTTCACTCAAGGTGTAATCAAACTCTGGAATTTGTTACCAGAGGATGTAGTAAAAGCTGTTAGGGTAGCTGGGTTTAAAAAAGGTTTGGACAAGTTCCTAAAGGAAAGGTCCATTATTAAAAGGGACCCAGGATATCACTGATTTACCCAATACAAGCATTGTGGAACCAGTGTCTTTTGGGTAAACTGCTAGGTACTCATGACCTAGATTGGCAACTGTTGGATAAAGGATACTGGGGGCCTGATAGACCTTGGTCTGACCCAGTATGGCATATCTTATGTTCTTAGGGCTGCAGGGGATACTAGATCCTTGGGGGTGGCAAAGCTGTGTGAGGGATCCCCTGCTGTGCCATAAGCAAGGAGGGATGGGGTCACATAGGGGCTGCTGTAGGTGCATGGTCGGGATGTGTGTGCGTGTGAAGGGGGCTGTGTTGCTATATTGTGTGCCACGTGGTGGCCTGTCTACAGCCATGTGGTCTGGGCAGGGAAGGGCAATGTGGTATGGTTGGGAGTGTGTCTGTATGTTGTATGCGCAATCCGCTGCCCTTCTGTATGGTGCTGACCTATGACCCAGGCATTATACAGGAAACACAACAGGTAATAGCCCTTAATTACAGGACAGCACATCGCACATGGCCCCGCCTCAACCGGCACCCTCATCATGGGGTACTTACAAGCAAGGCAACATATGTAGGTAGGAATTACTAACAGCAGTCATCTGTATCACGTGTCCACGTATGTCACATCACAGGAGCATGTACAGATTGTAGACCTCATCCACTGATATCAGTGCTAGCATGTGGGATGCCATGGTGGAGAGTATACACAGGCAAAGGTGATACCGGATACGTGAACAGTTGGTTGGGGACATGCATTCCCACGATCCATAGCCATATCATGGTTAATTACATCTGTACCCCATGGTGAGGGATGCTGCCGGTGAGAGACTGCAGTTACACAGTCATAGTGCACGGTGCCTATTATCCCAGGGCAGGCCTACTGCAGGGGTGGCCAACTCCAGTCCTGGTGCACCACAATCCAGCCTGGTTTTCAGAAAGTCACTAATGAATATTCATGAGATGTATTTGCATGAGAGGCAGTGGATGTAGATATACCTCATGAATATTCATTAGGGACATCCTGAAAACCAGGCTGGATTATGGTGCACCAGGACTGGTTGTAGCCATCCCTGGCATACTGTTACACATATATTTACATGCACAGCAAATCATCCCACGGTTCCACCACCAACGGATGCAGGGAGGTGTAATACCAGCATATATATGGGCAGGGCGCATGCTTGTGCAACACAGTACTTACAAGGTTGTAACAGAGGCCCTCCAGCGATCTACACAGCGAAGACCATGGCGACACCTGCCATTACCATCATAATGTGTGAACAAGGGGGGGGAGGTGCATCAGCATCATGGTACTGGAAAGCACAGTTACTTACCTGTAACAGGTGATCTCTGGGAACAGCAGGAATTAGTCATCACATATGGGTACGTCGGTACCGACGGAGCCTGCGCGGGAAAGCTCCCCAGCTTTTCAAATGAAAAGCTTTTGGGGCCTCCCACTGCACATGCGCGCTGCCTTCCCGCCTTCCTGACCAGCTCTCCTCAGTTCGAGTTTAAAGCTGAGACAATAGAGAGAGAGAGGACAGGAAGATAGAGGAATAGAGAGACAACTCCTAGGGGAGGTGGGTGGGTTGTGATGACTAATTCCTGCTGTTCCCAGAGATCACCTGTTACAGGTAAGTAACTGTGCTATCTCTAGGAACAAGCAGGAATAAGTCATCACATATGGGGACTCCCTAGCTGAGATGCCTGGGAGATCCCCCTCCAAGGGTAACCATCTTCGGATGGATCTCAGGCATCCATTCTGGGAAGGTGGGCAGGAGTTGTTTAAGTATGGAACAGGTGTTTGAGGACAGCCTGACCAAACAAGGCATCCCAGCGGGAGTCCTTGTCCAAGCAGTAATGGGCTGTGAAGGTATGCACCGAGGCCCAAGTGGCTGCTCGACAGATCTGATCTATGGATACAGAGTGGAGATGAGCCATAGAAGTGGCCATGGCTCTCACATTGTGAGCTGTGACATGGCCTTCCAGAGAAATGTTCTTACTCTGGTAAGCAAAGGAAATACACTGAGCAATCCAGTTGGAAAGTGTGCGTTTGGTGACTGGAAGTCCCAAATGAGAAGGATCAAAAGCCACGAAAAGCTGAGAAGACTTTCGATGTGGCTGAGTTCTATTGAGGTAAAAGGCGAGAGCTCTTTTACAGTCAAGAGTATGAAGGTTCCTCTCTGCACTGGATGCATGAGGAGCCGGAAAAAAGACAGGTAGATATACCTCTTGATTAAGATGAAAAGGCGAGACCACTTTAGGCATAGAGTGGGGATTCGTCCTAAGGACCACCTTATCATGATGAAATCTGGTATAAGGTGGATTCGCCACCAAAGCTTGCAGTTCACTGATGCGGCGAGCCGAAGTGACTGCAATAAGGAAAAGGACCTTCCAAGAAAGAAATTTCAGGGAGGTAGATACCAATGGTTCAAAGGGTGGCTTCATAAGTTGACCCAGAACTAAATTCAAGTCCCATGCTACCGGAGGAGGCCGGATGGGAGGCTTAGTGAGGGTTAGGCCTCTCATGAATCTTGCAATAAGAGGATGAGAGGAAACAGATTGTCCATTTATAGGTTTTAAGGATGCTGTAATAGCACTTAAATGGACTCGTACTGAATTCGTCTTGAGGCCTGCATTGGAAAGATGCAGGAGATAGTCTAGTAGAGAATTCAAAGGAAGTGCCAGAGGGTCAAGACCCTGTTGAGCACACCAAATGGAAAAACGTTTCCATTTGAAAGCATAGGAACGCCTGGTAGAGGGTTTCCTAGAGGCATAAAGGATATCTTTCACTGGTTGAGAAAGATTAAACTCTTGAAGGCTTAAGCCTTCAGTAACCAAGCTCGGAGATGTAGGGACTTGGGGTTTGGATGCCACAAAGTCCCCTGCTCCTGAGACAGAAGGTCTGGTGCAGCTCCCAGGTCCAGGGAGGAGCCCTGGGAGAGCTGTAGAAGGAGAGGGAACCACACTTGGCGTGGCCAGCGTGGAGCAATGAGGATCATGGATCCGTGATCCCTCTGAAGTTTGAACAGAGTCTTGGGAATCAAAGGAATGGGTGGAAAAGCGTACAGGAATTCCTGACCCCAATGCAGGAGAAAGGCATCGTTGGCCTGAGCTCCCTGACACGGAGTCCTGGAACAGAACCGGGGAAGTTTGGCATTCCACGGACTTGCAAAGAGGTCTATGTCCGGGGTCCCCCATTCCTGAAAGATTCTGCGTATTTGGTCCATATGTAGGGACCATTCGTGTGGGAGCAGAACTCGACTGAGTCTGTCTGCTCGAGAGTTTTGAACTCCTGGAAGATATACTGCCAGAAGATGAATTTGGTGCTCTCTGGCGAAGGCTCATAATCTGAGAGCTTCGTTGCAAAGCGACAGAGAGCCCGTCCCTCCTTGTTTGTTGATATAAAACATGGCCACCTGATTGTCTGTCTGAACTAGGACAGTCAGGTTGGCAAGGAGGGTATGGAAGACTGTGAGGGCAAGGAAGATTGCTCGCAGTTCCAGAAGATTGATATGAAGGGTGGTCTCTTGGGGAGACCAGATTCCCTGAGTGGAGAGATGTTGAAGATGAGCTCCCCACCCTGTTTGGGAGGCATCTGTTGTGAGGGTTGCTTGGGGCAACGAAGGTTGGAAGGGGGTCCCCAACAACAGATTTTTGGAGGATGTCCACCACTGGAGAGACCAAAACAGACGTTTTGAGGTGAGTACCTGGTCTGACAGCAGTCCCGATGCTTGAGACCACTGGGTGGCCAATGTCCATTGAGCTGCTCTCATATGGAGACGAGCATAAGGTACCACATGAACCGTGGAGGCCATGTGGCCGAGAAGTTGCAGCATTTCTTTGGCTGATAAGTGACTTCTGGACTGAGCCTGGGAGGCCAAGCTTATTAGCCTTTGGCCTCGGACCAGAGGGAGGTAGGCCCTTGCAGTGGTGGAGTCCAATTGGGCCCCTATGAATTCCAGGGACTGAGTAGGGATGAGTTGGGACTTGGGAATGTTTACCACAAGTCCCAGATATTGAAGAATACGCCTTGTGCGGTCCAGAGAAATCTGGGCTTCTGATTGAGATGGAGCTCGGATGAGCCAGTCGTCCAGATATGGGAAGATAAAGATTCCCATGCCCCTGAGAAATGCGGCAACGACTGCCATGCATTTTGTGAATACTCTTGGAGCAGAGGCCAGACCGAAGGGTAGTACTCTGTACTGGAAATGTTTTCCCTGGAACAGAAATCTTAGATACTTTCTGTGGGATGGATGGATGAGTATATGAGTGTACGCATCCTTGAGATCTAGAGAACAAAGCCAATCTTGACTCTGAAGGTATGGAAGGAGAAGGCCCAGAGAGAGCATTTTGAATTTCTCCTTGAATAGAAACCTGTTCAATTCTCTCAGATCTAGGATAGGTCTGAAGCCCCCTGTCTTCTTTGTTATGAGAAAGTAAGGGGAGTAGAAACCTAACCCCTGTTGTGGAGGAGGAACCTCCTCTATTGCCCCTTGGGCAAGAAGAGAAGAGACTTCCTGACCCAACAGGGTCAGAAGAGATGGGGGAGAACTGAATTGCCTCACCATGGTATGGGGAGGAAGGCTGGAGAAATGAAGTTTGTAGCCTTCTCGGATAATAGAGAGGGTCCATTGCTCTGATGTTATTTGCTCCCATCTGGGAGCAAAGTGAGCTAGCCTTCCAGGAATGGTGAGGGGCTCTGGCTGTGCTAGAGCCAGAAACGGCAAGTTCTCTAGAGGGAAGTCAAAACCCCTGAGGGGGTTGAGCCTGCTGGGATGTAGCAGACACTGCAGGCTTTGACTTTACCTGCTTAGATTGTTGACGCTTAGCCGCAAGGCGAGGCTGAGCAGATTGCTGGCCAGTATTTGTGGGAAATCTGGTCTTTTTATAGTAAGGCCTCTTAAAAGGCTTCTTTTTGGCAGGGGTTGAAGTAGACTTAGAAAGTCTATCTAGAGTGGCATTTTCTGCATCCATTTGAGCAGCTTTAATCTGCCAGTCTTCCCCAAATAAGTTCTCACCGGTACAGGGCAGATTCCTGAGGCCTTCTACAACCCAGGGTTCTAGGTTAGAAGCCTGGAGCCAAGCGAGACGTCGGGCTGCAATAGCAATTCCCAAAGCTCTGCCTGCAACCTCGAAGGAATCAAAGGCTGCCCTGTTGGAGAACTTGGAGACCTCTGAAAGTTGTGTCACCATAGAAAAGAAGTCCGCCCTTTGATCATCAGGGATAAAGGGGGCAAAATTCTGTATTTTTAGGGCAAGTTGCCCAAGATACATGCTCATATAAAGGCTATAAGAGTTGATCCTGGCTATAAGCATACTAGCCTGGAACATCTTTCTTCCAAAAGAGTCTAGGTTCTTACATTCTCGCCCTGGAGGGGTAGAAGAATGCCTCTTAGGACTCTTTATTTTCTTCATAGCAGACTTCACCACAATGGAGTGGTGAGGCAGCTGAGTTTTTTGGAACCCAGGCGAAGGAGGGACCCGATACATGGTGTCCAACCTGCGGGAATGGGGAGACAGTGTTAAAGGAGTCTCCCACAAATCCATCAAGTGTTCTTGAAGGATTTCATGGACAGGCAGAGTGACTGCCTCTTTAGGAGCTTTTGAGTATCCTAAAATGTCCAATTTTTTTGATCTGGGTTCTTTTTCAGAAGATGTAGTAATAGAAAGTGCTTTAGCTACATCAACAATGAAATCCTGAAAGGATAAATCCTCTGGAGGAGACATCCTCCTCTTGGGAGAAGAGGGCTCCTCAGGAAGAGTAAGCTCAACAGAGTCATCAGAGGAATTAAATTCATCAGAAGAATCTGAGTACTCTTTCTGTGCTTCCAATGTACGATACGCATACCGATCGGTATCGACATCGGGCGTATCGGGCATGGGATCGGTACCGGGCGAAAGCCGGAATCCGGTATGCGAAACCAATCGACGTTTAGAAGTCGATGGTCTCGGTTCCGGTGTAGATACCGGAACCGGGGTCGGTACCGATGAAATCGGTACCGAGGGTGTCGCAGCCTTAATGAAGGCCAGTACGGCCTGCTGCATGGTCTGGACAGTACTGCCCATAGACGCCACTACTGCCTGGATGTCGGTACCGGTATGGGCCGGTACCCCAGAGCAGTCCAACAGGTGATCTGTCGAGGCCGTGCCATCGATGTCAACCTGTGACCCCATGATTGCTTTGGAGGCCGGAACCTCCCGCCGGGGTTTTTTGGCCTGGGCAGAATCCTCGAACTCAGAACTGAGAGCCTCTCGATCTTTAGAAAGAGATTTGCTTTTAGAGGATTTGCCCACAGAAGTTTTGGTTACCTGAGATCCATCCGGAGAGGAAGACCTGGACGACTGTGATGCTGCTGAAGGAAACAGCACATGGAGCTTGTTAGCCCGGTTCTGCAAACCGCGTTTAGACATCTGGGTGCAGGATGGGCAGTCCGGTATGGAGTGCTCAGGTCCCAAACATTTGAGACACCATTCATGGGTGTCTGTGACAGAAATGACAGCACTGCATTTGGTACATTTTTTGAAACCAGGGACTGGCTTCTCCATGAGGAGAAATTGTGTAGGCCTTAAGGCCTAACACCGGGTACCAAGCTGTGCTGAAGAAAAATAAAAAAGTCTTTTTTTTTTTTTTTTTAATATAGAAAGAAAGAAAGACCGGCGATACCGGTATCGGTATGGGGAAGGCAGGTACGCGGTCTAAAGAAACAAACAAAATTAACAAATTCTTCAGCGGTGACAGGAACACGACCAGCAGGCTCCGCGGAAAAAGAAGAGAACTGAGGAGAGCTGGTCAGGAAGGCGGGAAGGCAGCGCGCATGTGCAGTGGGAGGCCCCAAAAGCTTTTCATTTGAAAAGCTGGGGAGCTTTCCCGCGCAGGCTCCGTCGGTACCGACGTACCCATATGTGATGACTTATTCCTGCTTGTTCCTAGAGATCATCCATATGTCCACCGTCAGCTGAGATACTGGCCCGGACATCACACAGAGGGGCAGGAGGCGATTGGGAGTGGGGATGGAGGTATTATGTGATGGTCCCGTTTTGTTGGGCCACAGCCCTGTTGGAGTACAATTACAGGGATTGTGTCTGTGGGATCTTGCCTATCTTGCCAATCTGGCCTATCGAGCCGGCTATGCAATATTGGGTGTGGTATACCGCTATGACCACAATGGGGGTTTCTGTTCTCGCTGTACTGGGTAACAATGGTATGACAGTGTGGGTGCCGGATGATGTTGTACAGGATATTCTGGCATCCTAGGCCACCTGCGCTATTCCCTGCTCTGTCACTAGAGGTCTGTGCTTGTCAGGGTTGTTGGGGGAAATGGGGTGGTGCATTTGTGCATGGGTCAGGGCGGGGGGGTTGCTGAGGGTATGGGATGCAGTGGTGTCTCTGAGTGGGGTGCTGGCAAAGATGTATACTGACACTACTGGGAGTGAATGGCAGCACATTGCACCAGCTTGCAACAGCCCATGTGAACCCTGGCTGCCTATTGCTCCAACTGCAGTCCATGAGCATACAATCTAATCAAGACAGACAACACAGTAGCTGTAGACAAGGGATATATCTAGGGGGAATGGTAAGGAAACACAAAGGAGACCAGGTGAGTCAAAATCCGAAAGCGGCAGCAAATAGGTGAATTTCCAGCCTGTATTTGAAAAGGGTCAGAAAAGGCACCCGTCGTATAGACTCAGATAGTTTGTTCCAGGCATACGGAGCAGCAAAGTATAAGGAGTGCAGTCTGGAGTTAGCAACAGAGGAGAAGGGCACAGATAGAAGAGATATGCCAGAGTTCCCGAGGAGGGGGAGTAGTGAGGAGCTGCAGAGTGAATGCACTTATAGGTCAGCAGGAGAGGTTTGAACTGGATATGGTATGGGATGGGGAGCCAATGATGTGACTTGAGAAGAGGGATAATATGAGCATGATGAGGCTGGTGGAGGATTAGCTACGCAGCAGTGTAGAACAGATTGAAGGGGAGATAGATGATTCAGAGGGAGACCAGCAAGGGGTGTGTTGCAATAGTCAGGATGGGAGGTGACTAAAGGGTGGATATGCATCTTAGTGGTGTGTTCAAGGAATGGGTGGCTTTTGTTGACGTTACAGAGGAAGACCCGGCAGATTTTAGCTATCAGATGGATGTGTGTGGAGAAGGAGAGGAATCAAAGACGCCCTGAAGGTTGCATCCCAAGGAAACAGGGAGGAGTAGAGAGTTATCAACAGAGCCTGAGAAGTGAGGAAGGGGAGAGGAGGCTCTGGGGGAAAAAGAGGAAGACCAGTTTTAGCCATGTTCAATTTCAAGTGGCATTGAGACATCCAAGCAGCAATGTCTGAAAGGCAGGCAGAGATATGAGCCTGGATTGCTGGAGAGATGTCAGGTGTAGAGAGGTAGATCTGGGAGTCATCAGCATAAAGATGGTCCTGAAAGCCATTGGAAGAGATAAGTGCACCAAGGGACTGGGAATAGAGAGAGAGAAAAGGAGTGGACCCAAGAGAGATCATTGGGGTACACCAACTGAGAGCAGGATAGCAGTAGACGAGGATCCACCAGAACAAACACTGAAAGAGCGATGGGAGAGATAAGAGGAGAGCCAGGATATTACAGAGGCCTTAATACCATGCAAGGACAAGGTACTGAGGGGAAGGTTGTGGTCAACAGTGTCAGATGCATCAGATAGGTCAGGAAGGATATCGATTGAATAAAGGCCCTTGGGTTTTGCCAGGAACAGGTTGCTAGAGATGTTGGCAAGAGCCGTTTCAGTAGAATGTAAAGGACAAAACCAGATTGTAAAGGATCCAGATGGGCTTGAGAGCAGAGAAAATTGAGGCACCGGCAGTGCACCGCACTTTCAGGTAGCTTAGAAACGAAGGGGAGGAGAGAGATGGGTCAACAGAAGGCAAATAGGACTAGTGAGCGTGTTTCTTGAGGAGAGGTGTAACCACAGAATGCTTGAAACCTGCAGGGACAGTTGCAGTGATGAGCGATAGGTTGAGAATATGAGAGATGGACAGGACAACAGTGGAGAAGATAGAGCTTAGGAGACGGGTGGGAATAGGAGCAGAGGAGCAGGTAGGGGTTGGATGAGGAAAGGTGGTGTGTGGATTCCTCCACAGAAATCACAGAAAACGAAGAAAAGGTAGCAGAGGTGGGGGGGGGGGGGGAGCTGGGGGGGAAGGGGGGGAGGTGGGGAATTAGCTGACCACGTGGGGAATTAGGGGGTGGATCCTGTGGATTTTGTCATGGAAATAGTCAGCCATGATTTGGGCAGAAAGGGAGGGAGGGGTCGGAGGCATCTTCAGGAGAGAGATGAGAGTTGTAAGGTGACAGTGGGGGTCAGAGGCAAGAGAGTTAGTCAGATGGACATAATAGTCTTCTTTGGCGAGTGTTATGGCTGACTGGAATGAGACAGGCATCAATTTGAAGTGACGAAGGTCCACAAGGGAGTGGGATTTGAGCCAAGCACGCTCAGCTGAACAGGCACAGGAACGCAGATATTGGGTAGTGAAGGACAGCCAAGGCTGGGGTATAGTACTCTGTAAAGGAAGTGGCATGGGCCGAGCAAGAGCATCCAGAGCAGAGGAGAGTGCAGAGTTGTAGGACACTACTGCCTCATCAACGGACTCAGAAGACATAGTGGAGGAAAGAGGTGATGAGACAGTGAGGGAGAGAGCCAAAGGATCAATAACATGAAGATCTCAGAGGAGGTTGATGGAGACAGGGCGAGGCTGAGGTGGCGGATGATGATGAGTGAGGCTTAGCAGGTGACAGTTCGATAAGGGAAGAACTGAGGTACAGAGATTTGAGTCTAAGCAATTACAGAGGAATACAAGGTCGAGGCAGTGGTCGTGCTGGTGAGTGGGGGCAGTAGAACAAAGCTGGGAGGTCAAATTATGATGTAAGGGAAAGCAGCTTTATGGCATAAGGATCAGAGGGGTTATCAACATGAAAAAGGCCTCGAGAGTATGTGTGGGCAGGTGCCTGTCAGTGCACTTCAGATTCCGCAGCATGGCACATACTACTATACACGTTTCACACTCACATTCACAGCAGCGCCCCAGGGTTTGCGGTCCTCTGGGTGTCTGTTCTGTCAGAAGTGCGTACACCAGGGTGGTGGGGTCAGCCACCGCACACACGTATCTGCAGGGGCTCCATTCTCTAGCCTGTGTGTTCTCTAGCCTGGTGGTGGTGTGGGTTCCACACATTCGGCCACAGGGACCCCACTCCACTCTTTTGGTCTAATGTACCTTATCCCTGTAATTTTGGATCTGTGTGTGTGCACATCTGCTGCCCATCCCCTTCCCCAGTGCTACCAAGGCTATCGCCAATCAGGCACGTTTCCAGAGACATGCATAAATGGCTGCGCACGTGTATGCATGGCAGAGCCTGCCACTGGAACATGTCTCCAGACATTCTGACACTCCCATTCACCCACTGTCAGGTTTTCAGAGTGCACTGCACTCCTGGACCACATGGTGCATATCGATGTTTTGCGGGTACATGGGGCAGCATGCTGTGCTGCGTCTTATGTACAGCCACCTTCCTCCTGGGTGGGACTTGAACCCTTGTCGCCAACTTGGTGATCTGTGTTCAGTATCACTCGACTAGGGCAGCACTCCATTTATCACTGTCACACACACGTTTCCACAGTCTGTCTTTGCCACCTACCTTGTGTGTCTCAGATTACTGGGGTGTGTCTCGGATCAGTAGGTTACTCTCCAAAGGTGCTGCAAACAAGTCTCAGTTGTAACAGGGACACCCGTGCAGACATGTTTGCCATTTATGTGTTTGTGTCGCTGTACGTATACGGGCAGCTCATATATGTTCATGTTGACACACGTGTATGGCCGTGTCATATTCTGGTCTTTTAGATGTGTCTGTGGATATATGTCTCCATGCTATACGAACGCTTAGGCCATTGGCAGACATGCCCCCCCTGGTTTGTACCTGTGTTGCTGTTTTGAGTGCTTTGTCAGTGGCATGACTCCCAAGGTCTCCACCCACAAGCCCAACTTCTCTGATGGGGAGCTGACACTCCTCATAGGAGATATTGTCTAACTTTGGGCTGCTGATGAGGACAGAGGAGACAAAGCTGGGTGCATATGAGTGGCAGCAGAGGCGGCTATCCATCTGCCAT
Organism: Ichthyophis bannanicus; assembly: GCA_033557465.1. Taxonomy (NCBI): domain Eukaryota; kingdom Metazoa; phylum Chordata; class Amphibia; order Gymnophiona; family Ichthyophiidae; genus Ichthyophis; species Ichthyophis bannanicus. Next base: position 260,935,478 of record CM066035.1, read on the forward strand.
GAGCTCAACGCTGTGCTCCATAATAACAGGGACATAGAGGACATCAAGTAAAAGTGGCACCAGGTACAATGGGACACCTGCAAGAAGGCACGTGGTGTGGATGCAGATGCCCAGGATGCACAGCTGACGGACCTGGAGCAGCGGGTGCTGGCAACAATGGACCCTGCAGCCATGGAGGACATTGGACACCTGGATACTTTGCGTGTCTCACTAGACCAGGATGCATGCATGCTCTATGTGCTGTCCATCTGCCTGCACAGAGGCAGCCCCAGTGCGGTGTGTCTGGTTCGGCCTACCCTTCCACCACCCATCTAACTGTGCACGTTTTCTCCTCCGGGGTGTCCTTGGGGCACACTTGGGCATGCTTCGCATACCAGCTAGGCTCTACTGCCTGGTAGGGGCCTCTACGGCTGTGCCTCTGCACTGTTCTGTGTCTGCCTCGGTACCTTATACTGCTGCATGCTGCCCTGGAGCATCTACCCCTGCATGGCATTGTTCTCCCTCCTCTGCAGTGTCATGTCTCTGTGGTATTAGGCATTGCTAGTGCTCATTTGTGTGCGTCCTTAGGCCTCATTCGGTGTTGATCACTTATTTCCTCCTTTTATCAACAGGTGCAGATGCTGCTGTGGGACCCAGCAGTGCCCTGGTGTCAGAACCCATGCCCATTTCACTGGTGCTACCTCCTCCTCCGGCTGCACCCTCTGTGGCTATGACAAAGGGGGCAGATCCGCAGAATGTGGAATATGTTGACATGCAAACATTGAAGGACTAGAAAGGGGGGACTGTTACTTCTGAAGAGAAATCTGCAACTGTGAGTATATACTTCTGGTAATTTTCTAAAAAGAATTCTTTGTATTAAAGCTACTTAATCTGTGAACCCACTGTTTTTTGTTGGATCAGTTAGGGCCTAGTAGCAGCAATTAAAGTTTGAATTTAAAATACAGAGGAGAGCGTTCTGGTTACATTTCATACCCAGCAGAGAGCTTGTAGTTTAAATTTAATAGTCACTCAGGGCCAAGTAACAGCACAGTACTTTTAGTTTAAATTTAACACACAGAAGAGAGCTTTCTGGTTAAATTTAGTACCCAGCAGAGAGCTTGTAGTTTAAATTTCATAAGAAGTTAGAGCCTAGCAGCAGCTAAGAGCTATAATTTAAATCAAATCAGAATTTAGCTTACCTCAGCAGCACAAGACAGGGTACTGTGTAGCAGCCCTCTTCTCCTAGGACAAGCAGGATGTGTCAGCCACACCTGGTGTCGTCCCCCGACGGCGCCATGACGGAAGTGCTCTATAGCTCAGAAGCTTCTGAGCATGTGTGAGGTGGTCCCACCTCCCCAGCACGCCCCTAGCCGGCCAGTTTTTTTCCTTCCGCCTTTGCCTCAAGACGGACTTACAAGCTCTCCTACACAAATCAACATCTTACATGCCTAAACCAGGTTTTAAAAAGTGTCTTTCCTGCAACAGAAAGATGAATCTCACGGACACTCACCAGCACTGCGTTAGATGTCTGGGGACGTCTCACCAAGTGGAGAACTGTGCAAGCTGCGGCCGGATGTCCCCCAGAGCAAGGAAGCACCGCGAACACTCCTTGCAAGACCTGCTCTCCTCCTCTACAGCCTCCACGTCCCGGGACCCGGAGCACCTCAGGACCAATGAACTCAGGTCTGTTGATCGACCCAAGCCTGCTGAGCGTTCCGGTCCCCAGAAGCGCCCCAACACTGCTTCGGCAAAAGCGCCGCATAAAAAGGCCAAAGATCCTCACCCGGACCATCGCGCTGAACTTTCTGCCCCCGGAGAGGCCTCTGCTGTCCCGGTAAGCCCCTCTCCGGTTCGCAGCAACCTGGGCCCTTCTTCCCTGCCATGCGGTCCTTCTGCCGGCCAAGATGGCGCTGCCCTCGTGGCCCCGCTTGGCCCTGCCTCCGGACACGCCCGCTCTCCTCGGATTGGCCGCAGCGGCTCCTGCCCCGTGCTCATCAGACAGCCCTCCCCCCTGCCCAGCACTACATGCCGCGCTGAAGTGGAGCTACAGAGCACCTCAGCGATGGGAGCCCGCGCCGACACAGCCTCTTCTTCGGCGCGGGAGCAACAAAACCGGGCAGCATCGCATCGGCGCGGAGGCACACAAGCCCGCTCCGGCTCTGAAGATCGCGCTGAGCCTCAGCGCCGACGAGGGAGCCGCGATCACCACGCAGACAGCAGGGAATCCCCCAGTCAGCGCGTCAGCGGTGAGACGGGCAGGAAGAGGTCAGCCAAGCGCAGACGTCGATCCCCCTCGGAGGCAAGGGATTCCCACGGTGGGTCCTCCAAGAGGAGCAGGAGATCCAGTTCTCACCGCAGCAAGAGGCACAGAAGCAGCAGATCTTCTGAATCCACCTCTTCTGCCATCCTGAACCTGCTATCTCGCCTAGTTGAGCAGACTGCCCCTCTACGGCCTGACCAGGAACGCAGGACACACAGGCCACAAGAGACCCTTTCGGAGCGGGTGCCCTCCCCTCGATTCCCCAGACTCTCGCCCAGAGCGCAGACTCCCTCCCCTGCACCTTCCAGAGCGCGATCTCCTTCACCGGCACAGCTGGACTCCGGGGGGCAGCGACGTAGAGGAACTGGGACCTGGCTCGGATGTGGAGGAATCAGGTCCAGGCTCTGACACCTTTAAGAACCCAACAGACGAGACAGAGGAGCCACCACCAACAGTGCCTGAGGACCTCACTTACCCTAAATTCCTTAGGAAAGTGGTTTCTAAATTGGGGCTGGCCACGGAGGAGACATCAGACGAAAAGGAACCGGAGGTCATGAAGTACCTAAACGGTCCCAAGCCAGCCATGGCTCTTCCCCTCCACCGCAGATTGAAGGACAAGCAGCTGACACTCTGGCAATCCCCAGCATCCGGACAAGCTTTCTCCAGATGCTTGGACAGCAAGTACATCAACCACACGGCCCCGGGTTTCAACAAGACGCAGTTACCCCACCAGTCTATCGTAGTGGCATCAGCTCTCAAGAGATCCAAGTCCACGCGTACCCAGACAAACCACCCGCCAGGTCGGGACCCCAAGCGCCTAGACGACGTGGGGAGGAAAGTGTTTCAAGGGGCTATGCTCAACGCCAAGATAGCAGCCCATCAATTTCAGCACGTCCTATTTCAGGACTCTCTCCTGGCCGACCTTAAAAAGCAGCTACAGGACCTTCCCAAAGACTCACGTACATCGGCTTCAACCTCCATGCAGGAACTAGCTGAATGCAGCAAGCACCTGATGAGCACAGCCTTTGATGCCTTTGATACCACCGTCCGGACAGCGGGCACGGCCATCTCGGCCCGCCGCTGGGCATGGCTTCGTGCCTCAGGATTCTCAGACAACACCCATGACCGAATTGCGGATGCACCTTGCTCAGGTGACTCCCTTTTTGGGGACAAAGTCGCCGACACCGTGAAAGACCTCAAAGAGGACTGCACCACCTTAAAGACCCTGGCAGCGGACGGACTCGAACGCCCCTCTTGGTCCCAGAAAGTGGGCTATTTCCGCAAGCCCTTTTCCACTTCAAAGCAATACTATGGATCCAACCGACAGTGGCAGGCGCTCAAATTTAAGCAGACCTATCAGAAGTCGCCTTTTCAGCGACAGCAACCGCGACAACGCAAGCAGAAGCAGTCCAACCCTTCCCATTCAGGGAAAGACACCTCCTCCTTCTGACTATACCCCGGTTGGGGGTCGCCTGTCTCTATTCCTCTCAGCCTGGCAAGAGATCACTACGGACAAGTGGGTCCTTCAGATAGTCCAGTCGGGCTACCGCTTGCCCTTCTCCTCCCCTCCACGCCAGCACAAGCGACCTACCAGCCAGCCTCCTCAACACCTGGAACAGCCGCTGCTGGAACTCATACAGCAACTTCTCCAGGCCCGGGCGATAGAGCGGGTGCCCCCGGACGAGGTCAACACTGGCTTCTACTCAGGTACTTCCTTATTCCCAAGAAGTCAGGGGGCCTACGTCCCATCCTGGACCTCAGAAAACTGAACAATTTCATCATAAAGGAGAAGTTCAGGATGTATTCGCTCAACTCCATCCTTCCCCTCATCAGAATGGGGGACTGGCTGGCGACGCTGGATCTTCAGGACGCTTACTCCCACATCCCAGTCCACGCTTCCCACAGGAAATTCCTGAGATTCACAGCACTGGGATGTCATTACCAGTATCGAGTCCTGCCATTCGGCCTATCCCCAGCACCCAGAGTTTTCACAAAGTGTGTGGCGGTGGCCGCTGCACACCTCCGCAAGCAAGGAATCGCCATCTTTCCCTACCTGGACGACTGGCTCCTGTCGGCGAATTCTGCTTCCGGCCTCCGCAGGGCAGTACACCAGACGACATACCTGCTGACCAGATTGGGATTCCTTCTCAACAAAGAGAAGTCCAGATTGGAACCGGTGCAGCGCACAGAGTTCATCGGGGCGATAATCGATACCAAGGCCTGCAAGGCTTTTCTACCCAAGCTGCGGATCAACACCATCGTTCACCTAGCCAAGAAAATGTCGGCGGAGAAACATACCTCGGCCCGCGCGATCCTGTGCCTGCTAGGCCACATGGCTGCGACAACTTCGGTCCTCCCCTTGGCAAGGCTGTATATGCGTACACTGCAATGGCACCTACGGACGCACTGGAAGCAACTCTCCCAACCACTCAGCACTCGCATTCCGATATCTGCCCGTGTTGTCCAGGGCCTGCGCTGATGGACACAACCATCCAACCTCTCGGTGGGCAAGTGTCTGCACCCACGCATGCACCAACTCATCCTCACCACGGATGCTTCCTCCACGGGATGGGGGGCCCATCTACTGCATCTCAGCACACAAGGAGCATGGACCAGAGCGGAACAAACCCTCCACATCAATCTTCTCGAACTCCGGGCCGTCAGGTATGCCCTATAGACTTTCATGCCCCACCTCACGGGGAAAGCAGTCTTGGTGCAGACAGACAACCAGGTTACCATGTTCTATATAAACAAGCAAGGGGGCACTCGCTCCCGTTCGCTATGCAAGGAAGCCCTCGAGACATGGGCCTTGGCGCTGGACAACAACTGCACACTTCAGGCGACTTACCTTCCCGGGGATCAGAACGCCTTAGTGGACAGGCTCAGCAGACAGCTTCAACCTCACGAATGGATGCTCCACATGGAAGTGACACGCAACCTCTTCCAGCGCTGGGGAACCCCCCAGATCGACCTCTTTGCGACCGAAGAGAACGCCAGATGTCCCTTGTTCTGCTCCAAGCACCCGTCACAGCAGAGGGTGGCCTCGGACGCATTCGCCATTCCGTGGAGAACTTGGGAGCTGGCATACGCCTTCCCTCCGACACCTCTCTTGACGACCACGATACAACGTATCATCAAGGAGAAAGCGCACGTGATTCTGATCGCCCCCTATTGGCCACAACAGATGTGGTTCTCCCTACTGCTGCAGCTCGCTCAAGAACCCCCAATCCGACTACCTCTGAGACCAGACCTGTTAACCCAGAACGGGGGCCTAACCTGGCACCCCAATCTCCAGACGCTGGCTTTGACAGCCTGGAGGCTGAAAGGATAACCTTCAATGGCTTACACCTTTCTCCGGATGTGCAACAAATTGTTCTGGCTTCCCGGAGACCATCTACCAGAAGGGCATACGGCCTCAAGTGGAAACGCTTCAGTATCTGGTGCAAGGACCAAGGAGTCGACCCAGCCTCTTGCCCGATACCCGCCATCCTACAGTATCTTGCTCTCCTCTGCAGCTCGGGTTTGAAACCCCAATCCATCAAGGTACACCTCGCGGCCATTGCCTCTCTACACGAACGCACAGAAGACACAACTTCAGGCTCTATTGCCGCCCTTCCCATTGTGACGCGTTTCATGAGAGGGCTCCGAAATCTGCAACCCCCAGTACAGAAACCGGTACCCTCCTGGGACCTTAACATCGTTCTACAACAGCTCATGCAAGAGCCATTTGAACCTTTGGCCACAGCTGAGGGAAAATATCTCTCCTGGAAGACCCTTTTCCTCGTCGCCATCACCATCACCTCTGCCCGGAGGGTTAAGAAATGCCATACATAAGAAATGCCATACTGGGTCAGACCGAGGTCCATCAAGCCCAGTATCCTGTTTCCAACAGTGGCCAATCTAGGTCATACGTACCTAGCAGTTTCCCCAAAAGACACAGGTTCTGCAGTGCTTGTACTAGGCCAAGCATTGATATCCTGGGTCCCTTTTTAATAGTGGTTTATGGACCTTTCCTCCAGGAACTTGTCCAAACCTTTTTTAAACCCAGCTATACTAACAGCCCTTACTACATCCTCCGGTAACAGATTCCAGAGTTTGATTACACGTTGAGAGAAGAAATATTTTCTCCTATTTGTCTTAAATAGTTTACCCTGTAGCTTCATTACATGCCCCCTAGTCCTTCTATATTCTGATAGCGTAAACAATTTATCCACGTTTATCCGTTCCACTCCATTCATTAATTTATACACCTCTATCATATCTCCCCTCAGCCGCCTCTTTTCTAGGTTAAAGAGCCCTAACCTTTTTAGCCTCTCTTCATAGGAGTAGCCTTCCATCCCCTTCACCAATTTGGTGGCTCTTCTCTGTACTTTTTCTAATAACTCTATGTCCTTTTTAAGATACGGTGACCAGAATTGCACACAATATTCAAGGTGCGGTCGTACCATGGAGCGATACAGAGGCATTATAATATCCTTTGTTTTATTCTCCATCCCTTTCCTTATGATACCTAGCATTCTATTTGCTTTCTTGGCCGCCGCTGCACACTGGGCGGAGGGTTTTAACATGTTATCCACGATGACTCCTAAATCTTTTTCCTGGGTGGTGGTTTCTAATGTGGAGCCTTGCATCTTGTAACTATAGTGTGGGTTGTTCTTTCCTAGGTGCATAACTTTGCACTTGTCCACATTAAATTTCATCTGCCATTTGGATGCCCAGTCTTCCAATTTATCCAGATCCTCCTGCAGTTTTCCACAATCCTCTTGGGTTTTAACAACTTTAAACAGTTTTGTGTCATCTGCAAATTTGATTACCTCACTAGTTATTCCCTTTTCCAGGTCATTTATGAATATGTCAAAAAGTAGCGGACCCAGTACAGATCCCTGGGGTACTCCACTATTCACCTTTTTCCATTGGGAATATTGGCCATTTAGCCCTACCCTCTGCTTTCTATCTTTTAACCAGTTCCCGATCCACAATAGTACACTGCCTCCTATCCCATGACTTTTTAGCTTCGCCAAAAGTCTCTGATGGGGGACCTTGTCAAAAGCTTTCTGAAAGTCCAGATACACTATATCAACCGACTCACCTTTGTCTACCTGTTTATGCACACCTTCAAAAAAACAGATCAGATTAGTAAGACAAGATCTTCCTTGTCTAAAGCCATGTTGGCTGTCTCCCATTAGGCCATGACTATCTACATGCTGTGTAATTTTGTTCTTTATGATGGCTTCTACCATTTTCCCTGGTACTGACGTCAGGCTCACCGGTCTGTAATTTCCCGGGTCACCCCTGGAACCCTTTTTAAAAATTGGTGTTACGTTGGCGACCCTCCAATCTTCAGGTATTACAGATGATTTTAATGAAAGTTCACAGATTACCAATAACAGGTCTGCAATCTCATATTTCAGTTCTTTCAACACTCTGGGATGTATACCATCCGGTCCAGGTGATTTGCTACTATTCAGTTTATCAAATAGTTGTAATATATCTTCCCGGTGTAGCGATATTTCTCTCAATTCCTCTGCAGTATCACCTTTAAATAGCACTTCAGTCTTGGGTAACACCCCTACATCTTCCTCAGTAAAGACCGAAGCAAAGAATTCATTCAGTCTCTCTGCTATAGCCTTGTCTCCTCTCACTGCCCCTTTTACCCCTCTATCATCTAATGGTCCAATTGACTCTCTCACAGGCCTTTTGCTACGAATGTACTTGAAAAAGTCTTTATTTCGTGTTTTTGCTTCCGTAGCAAGTTTCTTCTCAAATTCCCGCTTTGCCTGCCTTATCAATGCTTTGCATTTAACTTGCCAGTGCTTGTGCTGTTTCCAGTTTTCATCATTTGGCTCTTTTTTCCATTTTCTGAAGGTTGCTCTTTTGGCAGCAACAGCCTCTCTGACCTGGGTGACTGTCGGTTAGCGAGTTGCAGGCTCTCGTGGCGCACCCGCCATACACAAAACTCTACCACAACCGGGCATCCCTGCGGACTCACCCCAAATTTGTGCCGAAGGTCGCCTCCGCCTTTCACATCAACCAGGCAGTGGAGCTACCATCCTTCTTTCCAGCACCACATTCATCCCCCGAAGAGCAACGTCTTCACTCCCTAGATTGCGTACGTGCTCTACGCACCTACATCGACAGGACATCTGCCATTCGTCGGGGGACCCAGCTGTTCGTCTCCTTCGACCCGAACAAACCAGGGAGACCTGTTACCAAACGCACGCTATCCCTTTGGATTTCAACCTGCATTGCCTATTGTCTACAGAAGGCTGGCGCACTCCCAGCAAACAGGGCGAGTGCACACCAGCTCCGCACAATAGCCGCTTCTTTGGCTGCGTGCAGGAGATTCCAGTGAGCGATATCTGCAAAGCCGCCACCTGGTCTTCTCACCTCACCTTCCAAAAACACTACTGCCTCGACATCCATTCTGCGACCGACGGCTCGTTCGGCCGAGCAGTCCTATCCGCAGCCACGGCTCCCGTGGGTGCGAGCACTGCACGAGACTGAACCGGACTCTGAGATACTTGTCTACCTGTTACTTACCACTATTGCTCTGAATAGTTATTGCACTAGTTACTTGTTGATGCACTTGTTGATGCACTATTGTTCTTGCACTGTTGTTGTGTTGCACTGTTTCACTGAATTGCACAGTTATGCCTACCTCTCCCATCTATGATGGAGTTGCACTAATTCTTAAACCTGTTGTATTCACAATAAATGTTTGCATTCTACGCATGCCCCCCTCATTCTCCTCAGCGTGAATCTAGCTCGGGAGACACCAGGTGTGGCTGACACATCCTGCTTGTCCTAGGAGAAAACAGAGTTACTTACCTGTAACAGAGTTCTCCGTGGACAGCAGGATAAGTCAGCCACACCATCCCACCCGCCTCCCCTGCATGAGGGTGGCCCGCGCACCGCACCTAGCCGTAACGGCATAGCTAGTCACTAACTGGCCGGCTAGGGGCGGGCTGGGGAGGTGGGACCACCTCACACATGCTCAGAAGCTTCTGAGCTATAGAGCACTTCCGTCATGGCGCCGTCGGGGGACGACACCAGGTGTGGCTGACTTATCCTGCTGTCCACGGAGAACTCTGTTACAGGTAAGTAACTCTGTTTTTTAATAAGTGTTATTTCCCTCCCACACCCAACCTCCCCTGGGATAATCATAGCTTTATAGGTACTTACACATCTTAAAAGACAGGAGGTGCTTTCAGGTGAAGCTCATTACCCAAATCAGTCATACACTAAGGACCTGAGATTAATTAAGCTTCAGGTGAACAAGGTATATTAAACGTATTAGGTACAGTTTTATTGGTATAAATACCCATTGCAACCCCTAGTAAGTAAGAACTTAAAAATCTAGACACAAACTTAAAACTAAGATGCAGACAGCAGTCCAGCAACGGGATGGGGGCTTTCCAGTCTTTTGCATTGAGTGTCACATGTATGATTTTCTCCCAGTTGGTGAGAGGTCTTACGTGTGCACTAGGTGCAAGGAGCTCTTTTCTCTCAGGGAACAAGTCCGTTCTCTAGAGGCTAAAGTAGCAGACTTGGAAAACATAAGACAGACAGAGAGGTACATAGACGAGACCTACAGGGATATAGTCCTGAAGTCCCACCTACAGTCTGGCAGCACCCCTGTTGCCATGGAGGAGAGAGGTCACGTGACAGGAGAGCATCACCCTGGTGTGTCAGGATGTGATCCTGTAACTAGGACCTGTCCTCCAGGTGATGTAAAACCCTCTCGCACCGAGGAAGTTTCTCCAGGGCCATGTGCCCATGAGGGAAGGGTTAGGACAGCCGTTATAGTTGGTGATTCGATCATTAGGAATGTAGATAGCTGGGTGGCTGGTGGACGTGAGGATCGCCTGGTAACATGCCTGCCTGGTGCGAAGGTAGCAGACCTCACGCACCACCTAGATAAGGTCTTAGATAGTGCTGGGGAGGAGTCTGCTGTCTTGGTACATGTCGGTACCAATGACATAGGAAAATGTGGTAGGGAGGTTCTGGAGGCAAAATTTAGGCTTTTAGGTAGGAAGTTGAAATCCAGAACTTCCAGGGTAGTATTCTCCGAAATGCTTCCTGTTCCACGCGCAGGACCCAAAAGGCAGGCAGAGCTCCGGAGTCTCAATGCGTGGATGAGACAATGGTGCAGAGATGAGGGTTTTGGATTTGTTAGGAACTGGGGAACATTCTGGGGAAAGGAGGGGCTCTTCCGAAGGGATGGGCTTCACCTTAACCGGGATGGAACCAGGCTGCTGGCATTAACCTTTAAAAAGGAGATAGAGCAGCTTTTAAACTAGATATTAGGGGAAAGCCGACAGTCGCCCAAGAGCAGATGGTTCAGAAGAATGTATCCTTGAAGGATACTACGAAAAGCAGAGAGGTTCCACAAAAGAGTAAAGTAGCCCAAATGCCCTCGAGTATGGAGCAGACAGAGCTTAAAGATCCCAATTTACCCATGTCTAAAAATAGCCAAATTAACATGAATAAAATACATTCTCTAAAATGCTTGTATGCAAATGCTAGAAGTCTAAAGAATAAGATGGGAGAGTTAGAATATATAGCACTAAATGAAAGGTTAGATATGATTGGAATATCAGAGACATGGTGGAAGGAGGACAACCAGTGGGACACTGTGATACCTGGGTACAAACTATATCGTAATGATAGAGCTGATCAAATTGGTGGAGGGGTTGCGCTCTATGTTAGAGAGGGCATTGACTCAGAAAGGATTAAAGTTTTGCAGGAAACAAAATCTGCTGTAGAATCTATATGGACTGAAATTCCATATAAAAGGGGGAAGGCAATGGCAGTGGGGGTGTACTATTGAGCACCTGGCCAGAATGACCAAATGGATGATGAAATGCTCAAAGAAATCAAGGAAGCTAACAAATGTTACAGCGCAGTAATAATAATGGGTGATTTCAATTACTCCGGTATCGACTGGGTCAGTGTCACGTCAGGACATGCTAGGGAGATAAAGTTCCTAGATGAAATAAATGACTGCTTCTTGGAGCAGCTGGTTCATGAACCGACCAGAGGGGAAGCCATATTAGACCTAGTCCTTAGTGGAACACCAGATCTAGTGCAAGAGATAAGGGTGTTGGGGCCACTTGGCAATAGTGATCACAGCATGATCGCCTTTGATTTAATTAGTGGAGGAGGGATAGTAAGGAAATCCACAGTACTACCTTTTAACTTTCGAAAGGGAGACTATGATAAAATGAGGAAAACAGTTAAGAAAAAACTAAAAGGAGCAGTTGCGAAGGTTAAAGACGTACATCAAGCTTGGGTGTTGTTGAAAAATACTATCTTGGAAGCCCAGACCAGCTGTATTCCACACTTTAAGAAAAGTGGAAGTAAGTCCAAAAAACTGCCAGCATGGTTTAAAGGTGAGGTCAGAGAGGCTGTTGTTGCCAAAAAAGCATCTTTCAGGAAATGGAAAAAAGAGCCAAACGACGAAACCTGGAAACAGCACAAGCACTGGCAAGTCAAATGCAAGGCATTGATAAGGCAGGCAAAGAGAAAATTTGAGAAGAAGCTTGCTGCGGATGCAAAAACGCGAAATAAAGACCTTTTCAAGTACATTCGTAGCAAAAAACCTGTGAGAGAGTCAGTTGGTCCATTAGATGATAAAGGGGTTAAAGGAGCACTAAGAGGCGACAAGGTGATAGCGGAGAGATTGAATGAATTCTTTGCTTCGGTCTTTACTGAGGAAGATGTAGGGATGTTACCCATGACTGAAGTGGTATTTAAAGGTGCAGAAGAATTGAAGGAAATATCGATACATCGGGAAGATGTCTTACAACTATTAGATAAACTGAAGAATAGCAAATCACCTGGGCCGGATGGTATACATCCAAGGGTGTTGAAAGAACTGAAATATGAGATTGCAGAACTGCTATCAGTAATCTGTGAACTATCATTAAAATCATCTCTAATACCTGAAGATTGGAGGATCGCCAATGTAACCCCAATTTTTAAAAAAGGTTCCAGGGGTGATCCGGGAAACTACAGACCGGTGAGCCTGACGTCAGTACCGGGAAAAATGGTAGAAACCATCATAAAGAATAAAATTACTCCGCATGTAGATAGTCACAACCTAATGGGAGACAGCCAACATGGCTTTAGACAAGGAAGATCTTGTCTTGCTAATTTGTTATGTTTTTTTGAAGGAGTGAATAAACAGGTGGACAAAGGTGAGTCGGTTGATATTGTGTATCTGGACTTTCAGAAAGCCTTTGACAAGGTCCCTCATGAGAGACCTTTGGCAAAACTAAAGAGTCATGGGATAGGAGGCAGTGTACTATTGTGGATCAGGAACTGGTTTAAAGATAGAAAGCAGAGGGTAGGGCTAAATGGCCAATTTTCCCAATGGAGAAAGGTGAATAGTGGTGTACCCCAGGGATCTGTGCTGGGTCCGCTGCTTTTTGACATATTCATAAATGACCTGGAAAGTGGAATAACGAGTGAGGTTATCAAATTTGCAGATGACACAAAACTATTTAAAGTTGCTAAAACCCAAGAGGATTGTGAAAAATTGCAGGAGGATCTTGATAAATTGGAAGACTGGGCATCAAAATGGCAGATGAAATTTAATGTGGACAAGTGCAAGGCGGCCAAGAGAGCAAATAGAATGCTAGGTATGATAAGGAAAGGAATGGAAAATAAAACAAAAGATATTATAATGCCTCTATATCGTTCCATGGTGAGACCGCACCTTGAATATTGTGTGCAATTCTGGTCGCCGTATCTTAAAAAGGATATAGCGATTTTAGAAAAGGTACAGAGAAGAGCCACCAAAATCGTAGAGGGGATGGAAGGATACTCCTATGAAGAAAGGCTAAAAAGGTTAGGGCTCTTTAACCTGGAAAAGAGATGGCTGAGGGGAGATATGATAGAAGTCTATAAATTAATGAACGGAGTGGAACGGGTAAACGTAGATCGATTGTTTACCTTATCAGAATATAGAAAGACTAGGGGACATGCAATGAAGCTACAGGGTAAACTATTTAAGACTAATAAAAGAAAATATTTTTTCACTCAACGTGTAATCAAACTCTGGAATTTGTTACCGGAGGATGTAGTAAAGGCTGTTAGTGTAGCTGGGTTTAAAAAAGGTTTGGACAAGTTCCTGGAGGAAAGGTCCATAAACCATTATTAAGAAGTGACCGAAGATATCAATGCTTGACCCAGTACAAGCATTGTGAAACTTGTGTCTCTTGGGGAAACTGCTAGGTACATATGACCTAGATTGGCCACTGTTGGAAACAGAATACTGGGCTTGATGGACCTTGGTGTGACCCAGTATGGCATTTCTTATGTTCTTATGTCCGACATCGATGCACAGTAGGGCCATGCTGCTTGAGTGGGGAGGACCAGCAATCCCTACACCAGAGCCATCAGCACCACATGCAGTACCACCCCGCAGGGATCGATGCAGGCTCTGCACCTCTGAGCAGCTGTTGCTTTGCAAAGAGCGCCTGGTGGTGCAGAACGAGGTATAGGCTGAGTATGGTGGTGCAAAACTAGAGCTCCTGCATGGCACCTTGGCCATCGATGAATGCCAGCTGGCAGCTAAAGCACAACTGGAAGACTCTGTGCTGTCTGAGCACAAACAATGAATGGTTGCTTGACCAGCTGGACAGGTTTCAGGGTGTACCTGTCTCCATTCCTCCAGCTGACTGCACTCTGGGGTCACCAGGCCAGTGCCACCACAGCCACCACCATCCTGTCATGTGTCTACAGCAGATGATGCACCTGCCAGCACCAGGAAACATGCCCCGGCATCACAGACGTTGAAATCAGTTATTCCTGTATATAGCGTAGTTACTCACCTGTAACAGGTGTTCTCCAGGAGCAGCAGGAATCAGTCCTCACTTATGGGTGACGTCGGCGCCGACGGAGCCCTCGCGGAGCAATTTTCCCCAGCTTTCAAAGAAAGCCTTTGGGAATTGCAGCGCGCATGCGCGGTCCTCTTCCCGCCCAAGGGTGCCATCTTAGCCAGTCAGATGACATAGCTAAAAAAGACAGCATAAAAATTTGCAAAAAAACTGAAGCAGATGATTGCAACTCCAAGGGGAGGAGGGAGGGTTGTGAGGACTGATTCCTGCTGCTCCTGGAGAACACCTGTTACAGGTGAGTAACTACGCTTTCTCCAGGACCAAGGAGGAAGTCAGTCTTCACTTATGGGACTCCCAAGCTTAAGGCTACCGGAGACCCTAAGCACAAAAATGAGCTCCCTCTAGCTCAGCAGCACAGAAGGAAAAGAATCTTCGCTGAATTATTACCCACCGGTAGCCCACATCCGGGATGGAGGGTAGGAGTTGCTCAGACCTCAAAGAGATTACGGAGGACTGCCTGTCCGAAAGCACTGTCCCTGCGGGACTCCCTCTCGAGACAGTAATGGACCGCAAAAGTCTGGCTCGAAGACCAAGTAGCGGCCCGGCAGATGTCTGCCAGCGGAACAGAGCGGAGGTAAGCCACTGACGTAGCCTTTGCCCGAACGCAATGAGCCGTGACTCGACCTTCCAAGGAGAGTCCGGCTGCCCCATAAGCCCAAGAGATACAGTCCGCAACCCAGATGGACAGAGTACGCTTGGAGACCGGGAGCCCCAATTTATTGGGATCAAAAGACACAAAAAGCTGAGCAGCTTAACGGTGCTCCCGCGTACGGTCAAGGTAGAAGTTCAAAGCCCTTCTACAGTCCAGGGTATGGAGGACCGTTTCAGCTCGGCAGGAGTGTGGTCTGGGAAAGAAGGTTGGAAGTACCACCTCCTGATTGATGTGAAAAGGGGAGACCACTTTTGGAAGAAATTTTGGGTGAGTCCGTAGGACTACCCTATTTTTGTAGAACCGAGTGTAAGGGGGATCAGACACGAGGGCCTGCAATTCACTTACGCGTCTAGCGGAAGTGAGGGCTATCAAGAACAGTGTTTTCCAAGAAAGAAAACGGAGAGAACAGGTAGCCATAGGTTCAAAAGGCGGACAGGTGATCCGCTGTAAAACCACATTCAGGTCCCAGTCAGGCGCTGGCGGGCGCAGAGGTGGTTTAAGTAGAAGGAGACCTCGGAGAAACCTCGCTACGAGAGGGTCGTTGGAGAGAGGTCTGCCGTCCACCGGCACATGATGTGCTGAAAGAGCACTGAGGTGAACTTTGACGGAGTTGGACTTAAGTCCCAGATTAGAGAGGTGTAGCAAGTACTGCAAGATCACCGACACCGGGCAGGAGAAGGGATCCTGAGACTGCTGGGTACACCAAACGGAAAAACGACGCCATTTTAGGGCGTAGCATTTGCGGGCAGAAGGTCGTCGTGAGGCCAAGACGACCTCCTCCACCTCTGCCGGCAGGAGAAGGGGAGCAAGGACTACCCTCTCAGCAGCCAGGCCATTAGGTTGAGAGACCTGAGGTTGGGGTGTAGCAGAGACCCCTGATCCTGAGTGAGGAGATCCGGTTGTAACCCCAGAGGGAATGGGTCCTCTACCGCTAATTGCAGCAGGAGAGGAAACCACGGCTGTCTGGGCCAGCGAGGGGCCACCAGGATCATGAAGGCTTTGTCTCGGAGAACCTTGAAAAGAGTCCGAGAGACTAGCGGGATGGGAGGGAAAGCGTACAAGAGGCTCCCCGACCATGAGAGTAGAAAAGCGTCCGCCGCAACTCGAAGGGGGTGTGGCTGACGAGAGCAGAAGCGAGGAAGTTGCCGGTTGTGAGGACTGGCAAAGAGATCCACCGTGGGGAGGCCCCACTTTAGAAAGAGCTTCTGAACTACCAAGGGATCCAGGCGCCACTCGTGCGGCTGGAGGATCCTGCTGAGTTTGTCCGCCAGGCA
Organism: Ichthyophis bannanicus; assembly: GCA_033557465.1. Taxonomy (NCBI): domain Eukaryota; kingdom Metazoa; phylum Chordata; class Amphibia; order Gymnophiona; family Ichthyophiidae; genus Ichthyophis; species Ichthyophis bannanicus. The sequence goes on from CM066035.1 coordinate 260,951,546, forward strand.
ATTCTCTTGGCCTGGGAGATAAACTGCCTTGAGGAGAACGCCGTGACTGACGGCCCAAGAGCAGAGCTTCTGTGCTTCCCGGCAGAGAAGGAAGGAGCCCGTGCCCCCCTGCTTGTTCACGTAGAACATGGCAACTTGATTGTCCGTCTGGACAAGGACGGACTGGTGGGAGGTCAGGTGGGAGAAGGCCTTGAGAGCCAGGCGGATCGCTCTGAGCTCCAGGAAGTTGATCTGCTGAGCAGACTCCCACGTGGTCCAAAGGCCCTGAGTACGCGCCCTTGGCAATGTGCTCCCCAGCCCAGGAGGGATGCATCTGTCGTCAGCACCCGGGCCGGCGGAGGTGGCTGAAAAGGCATGCCGAGCACCAGATTCGGCCGATGAAGCCACCACTGAAGAGACGAGGCCAGCGGCTCGGAGACGCGCACTAGGTCTGCTAGGCCGCCTGTGGCCTGTTGCCACTGCTTGCGGAGACACCATTGAGCGGGTCGCATATTCAGGCGGGCATTGGGGGTCACATGGACGGTGGAAGCCATATGGCCGAGAAGTCTCAGGAAGCGCCTGGCGGAGACCAGGGGCTGGCTGCGAAAACGGTCGGCTAGGTCCATGAGCCGCTGAGCCCTGTCGAGCGGTAGGAACGCACGTGCCTGAGGAGTGTGCAGCCTTGCGCCGATGAACTCGAGATCCTGTGAGGGGAGCAAAGTGGACTTTGCGAAGTTTATAACAAAGCCCAAGTACTGCAGAAGAGTCACCGTGCGGCGCGTGGCGTTGGTGACCTCCGGAGCGGACGCTGCTCTGATGAGCCAGTTGTCGAGGTACGGAAAGACATAGAGGCCGTGAAGCCGGAGATGGGCCGCCACCACCGCGAGACATTTTGTGAAGACTCGCGGTGCGGAGGACAGGCCAAAGGGTAGTACTCGGTACTGGTAATGACTTCCTGCCACCACAAACCTTAGGTATTGGCGGTGGCTTGGGTGGATGAGGATGTGCGTGTAGGCATCCTTTAGATCCAAGGAGCATAGCCAATCTCCCTGCTGGAGGTAGGGCAGAAGGATTCCAAGGGTAAGCATCTTGAACTTCTCCCGCACGAGGAACTTGTTGAGGTTGCGCAAGTCCAGGATGGGTCTGAGGCCTCCTGTCCTTTTTGGTATTAGAAAATACCTGGAATAAAAGCCTTGACCTTTCAGGTGGTGGGGCACCGGTTCCACCGCCTGCTCCTGTAGAAGACCTGCTAACTCCTGAAGGAGTAATTCCCTGTGCAGAGGGGGTCGTGGAGGTTCTCCCGGAAAATAGGAGGAAGGGACCTGGTGGAAGTGGAGAAGATAGCCTTCTCGCACGACTTGAAGCACCCAGGCATCTGAGGTGATGCTGGACCACCTGTGGGCGAAGTGAACCAGCCGGCCTCCGGTGCTGGGAGGAACCAGCGGGGGGGGAGAGGCTATGCTTAAGGAGTCAAAAACCCCCCTCCTGCTGAGCAGGGGCTGGTGGTGCAGGCTTGGGGGCTTGCTGCCTACGGGACCCGTTACCCCGTCCCTTGGCCTGCTGGCCCTGTTGGGGAGCTGCAGGGGCCTGATATTGGGGGTATTGTTTGTAGGCAGCCGCCTTCCTCTGGTAAAAGGACTTCTTTCCCGAGCCCTTCTTTTTCTGGGAAGGGGCGGAGGTCTTCCTAGAAAGCCTAGTCCTGGTGAGAGTCTCCGTCTCAATTTGTGCAGCCTTTTCAGCCATGGGCTTGCCAAAGAGGTTTTCGCCTCGGCAGGGGACATCGACCAACTTGTCCTGCACCCAGGGCTCAAGGTCAGACGACTGAAGCCAAGCCTGTCGGCGGGCACCGATGCCGGCTGCGGCCACTCGAGCCGATGCTTCAAAGCCATCATAGGCTGCTCGGGATATGAATTTTGAGCATTCCCGAATGCCAGTGGACAAGGCCAGGAGCCTCCGCAAGGGTTCCTCGGACAAACCAGCGGAGAATCCGGCTAGCTCCTTAGCCAGGTCTCGGAGATACATGCCCATGTATAGCTGGTAGGTCTGGACACGACACGCAAGCATAGAGCCCTGGAAACACTTCTTACCAAGGCCATCCAGGTTACGGGCCTCCCTGCCAGGAGGCACCGAGGAGTGCATCTTCTGGCTCTTAAGACGATGCATGGCCGATTCCACTACCATGGAATGGTGTGGTAGCTGTGCTTTTTGGAAGCCAGGGCTCTTGCGGACTCGATAGATAGAATCGACCCGCTTGCTCAGGACCGGCGAGGTGGCCGGACTCTCCCACATGCGGAAGAGTAGTCGTTCCAGCATGGGAGGAACCGGTACAGTAAAGTGTTCCCTGGCGGGAGAGTCATACTGGAGGGCGTCGAGCTCTTCGGCTCGAGGCTCCTCCTCGGGGTCCGCAGGGAAGGCCAAAGCCTTGGCCATATCCCTGACGAAGTCCGAGAACCGGGCATCCTCCGGGGGGGACTGCTTCCGAGGTTCGGACTCAGGTGAGTCCGAGGGGACACACCGAGTCCGAAAAGAATCAGGCGACTCTTCCTCTTCAGACTCCCAGACCGACTCCGACGAGGACTCGGTGGGGTCGGCCCGGGCAGGGCGCGGCGCCTGCCGCCCCGACGCTGAGGGAGTCGGCGTTGGCGACCTCGGTCCCGAACGGGAGGCCGAGGGTGACCTCGACCGAGCATCGACTTGAGTTCGCATCGACTCGAGGATCGGCTCGGTCTCCGGGGTCGACTTAGACGTCGACGTCCCGGCGGTCGGGGCAGCGGCGCCAGCGAAGCCAGCGAGCAGTGCCCGCTGCTGGTCCATGAAGGCAGACAGTCTGCTCTCCAAGGCCGTCAACCTGAGTCCGAGCTCAGGTGACCCAGCAGCCCCCGACTCGGGCCCCGACGGCGTCGGGCCCGACGTCGGCTGTCGCGGAGGCGAGTCCAGGAGGACTACGGGACTTACCCGAGCAGGCAGCTCCGACTCCAGGCGAGGTCGCTTCGTGAGGTGCTCCTTCTCCAAGGACCCGGGACGGCTATCGGGGCTATGCGACCTGGCCCTCGCGGAGCCAGGAGCGTCCACCGACGCCGCCCTCGCGGGTTTCACCTGACGTCGATGGTCCCCGGAGGGAGAACCCCTGTCGGAGGAACTCCGGCGACGGTCCGAGCTGGAACCCCTGGACGCGGAGGCCTCCGACGAGGTCCGGGTACAGCTGGGGTCAGCGAAGATCCTATCCCGCTGATGCCGCCGACTTCTCAACGCTTTGGAGAAGAGTTTGCCGCAGGGCCCACAGATCATTTCTTCATGATCCGGACCCAGGCAGCGGAGGCAATGGTCGTGTGTGTCAGTCAGTGACATATTTCGGTCACACTGACCACACCGCTTGAAACCACTGGCAGCCATCGGGGGAAAAAGGGCCCCGGCGAGGTCAAAGGACCGGGCTGCCAGGGAAAAATCGAAAACTGACTAAGTCAGAAAAACCGAAAAAGAAGAAGAGGACTCATGACCGGTGTCGCGAGTCCGGGCGGGAAAAAGACCGGCGTCGAACCGAAGGAAAAAAGAGTAAATTATGAAGAAATATCAACTTTTTCGCGGGGACACGACGGGTACGTCTGTAGGGCTCCGCGGAAAAAAGAAGACTGGCTAAGATGGCACCCTTGGGCGGGAAGAGGACCGCGCATGCGCGCTGCAATTCCCAAAGGCTTTCTTTGAAAGCTGGGGAAAATTGCTCCGCGAGGGCTCCGTCGGCGCCGACGTCACCCATAAGTGAGGACTGACTTCCTGCTTGGTCCTGGAGAAATATCCCATCTAGAAATACAACTGACAAGACAACAAATGAGAAACCGTAATATACTGTTAATTTAAAATGTTCACAAACCATTTTAGACTCTATTCAAATTCCAGCCAAAGAAAGTGCAGGATGTGTGGAGGTCATCTTTGACTCTATTTTCTCTCTCTGAACATACTAACATACAGCTAAATACTGTTTCTTTCTCTATAACATCAGCAAAATTTGCCCCTTCCTTTCTGAGCACACTACTTAGACACTTATGCAATCTCTAGTCACCACCCATTTAGACTACTGCATCCTGGTTTTTACTGGTCACCAACTGAATCATCTCTCTTCAATCCATTCAGAACTTGGTCACAAGGCTAATCTTATGTCAGTGTCACCACACTCACATAACCCCTTCTCCTCAAGTCACTTCATTGGCTCCGTATCTGTTTCCACATTCAGTGCAAATTTCTACTGACCTAACAAGTGCATTCATTCTGTAGTTCCTCATTCTCTCTCCTCTCTTATCTCTCCCTATAACCCTCCTCAGGAATTCCGCTTATCAGGCAAATCCCTTCTATCTGTGCTCCATACTTCGTTCATCCCATTTTGCTGCACCATATGTCTGGAACAGAATACCTAAGTCGATGTGTCAGGCTCCATCTAAGTCCTATTTAAATCCAGGCTAAAAAAAACCCCATCTCTTTGAGGCTGCTTTTGAATCTGACCCGTTATTCTCCTCTATCACCCAGATTTATTTAAACCATCTCTAGTCTCATGTTTGTTGGTTTCCATCTTGCGTAGATTGTAAGCTCTACTGAGCAAGGCCTGTCTCTCATGTGGATATGTACAGCGCTGCGTATGCCTTGTAGCGCTATACAAATGATAAGAAGTAGCAGTAGTAATAATAAGGAATAAAAATGAACAATCTTGATAAAGCAGATAGAGCTCACCAACTAACTCAGTTAGGGCAGCCACTCCTTTATGTCAGTGATGGAGTATTAGTTTGGAATCAGTTTATTTCTTCATGCAGCCATCTTCCAAACTAATACTTGTTGGCTGTTATGGATAATGATCCTAGAAGAGAAAAGCCAAAATATATTTATAAACTAATCTAATTTTCTGGCTCACAAGCTTCAATTTCAGTTATTTTAAAATACAAAAAGGCAATATTAGAACGTATTTACTAAACAGAACTAATTATTAATGCAGCAGTTTACTCAGTTAACATTTAACAAGGCACCTAATATAGAGGGATGTCGAAATGACAGGGAATGCAACTGCTGGTTGTTACTGTACCACCTAAATATAATGGAGGTAGTTACACTTCTTATCTGCCATCTAGTTGATGTTAGGTAAAGAAACTTCCTCTATGTTAAATGAATGACAAAAAGTTGAGCATGCCTGTAACAGTTCATGAGGGAGACTTTACAATTTCCTGTCATTAATTTTGGCAATTAATGAACCATAACCGCAAAACCTTACTGCACTTCAGGAAACAGGGACCTTAATTATTTTTAAATAAAAATTCAGCTTTAAGCTTACGGACTTAAGAACTGATCACAAATGGGAAATATGCTAGAAGCTTGCCTGAATGACTCTGGTCTGTTAAAGCAAAGCAATATTTAGCTTCAAGTTACAAGAGGTTGTTAGGGACTAACGGGATATAATATGTAGAAAGAACAAAATATCATGCTTAGGCAGCTGTGGAGAGCGATGGTTGGAGCAGGATTGAAAGGTCATGTGAGAGACAAGGGGAAAACCTAGCGAGGGCTTGGGCAGATTAAATGGGCCAACTGGTCTTTATCTGAAGGGACATCTTAATTCCAGCTTTCAGCAACAAGGCATGGAGGAGGGAAGTCATTATCCTGCTCCCTCACATCCATTCTATGACAGCAAAAATATTACTTTCAAGCAAATAAATTGACAGAGAAATAGAAACAGTGATGCATTTCCCGCGTACTGTGCAAAATATAAAGGATAAAAATTTAAAAAACGACAAATTCCAACCATTAAATTGAAAATAAGATGTTTTTTTTCTACCATCTCTGTCCCTATTGCAGGAATCGGAGATGGGAGGCTGCCAAACCGGTGAGAGTTGGGGTCACAGTTCTAAAATTGGGGCAGTCCTCAAAAATTGGGGACATCTGGTAACCTAACCATAGACATGTATCACCAGCCCAGTGCTGGTGAAGCTTGGTGGTTTAGGGGCCAATTTTCAAAGCCATTTACTGAGTAAACAGCAGTTTATTATGAGTGATCACGTGTGTGATGTCCTTCTCCTCTAGAAGGGGGCCATTATTCTTGGTGCCAGAATTTCACAGGCTTTCCTCACGTTGGCAAAGGGAAGGGGGCCATCAAATTTTCTTAAAGATTGTGCCAATCATCTTCTGGGTTGGCTACATGACATAATGTATCTTTAATGTCAGAGCAACTGAGGACTGCATAAAAGTCTTCAGAACCTTGAAAGTTTAGGCATTCCTAACATAGGTTCTGCATTTCAAGCAAAGTTAAGGATTGTGTGGTTTTTAATTACTAGCTCTTTGCCTGAGAGCTCTTAAAGGGGTGTTGGTACATTTTTAAAACAAAGTTACATTCTTTTTGGTGCTTTAGTTCAAAAGGAAAAAAAGTTTCTTTAGAGGCGTAGGTTTAATACTCTGCTATTAGTCTCTCTTTCCCAGCTCTTTGAAGCCACTGTCACCTCATCAGGTGTTAGCTCCCACCCATCCCATATGAGCATTCTTGCTTTATAGGGCAACTTGCCAATTAGCCTCACAAAAGGACTTCGATCAGCACTTTTAGAACACACTTAAAAGAGATTATCTGCTTGTTCTCTGAAAAGAAAGCTGAGAAACAGGCTGGTACTTGGTAGGTCTCTCTCTTTTACTTCAACAAGTACAAAGCTCCACCAACTGAACAATGGCTGGGAAAAAAATCGTATCACTAAAGCTGTTGCCCCCGTTACAGCTTCTGCCTCTGTCCAGACAGAGATCCCAATACCAGTTGAAGGACCGGTTCCATGTGCAGGATGCCTACATGCTGAAGATTACAGGAAAGAAGTGGAGGAGCTCAGAGAAGAGGTGGCGAGGCCGAGGAGCATTCATGACAGTAAGAAGTACATTGATGAGATGCTACTTGAAACATCCAAGCTCTCCAGTAGAGATGAAGGTGGGAGCCTACAGAATGACAAAGAATGGACACGAGTCACCAGGGCCTAGTTTCACCAATCCAACTCCTCTTGCCCTTGAATTGAAGAACCATTATACAACCCTGGAAGTGGAGGTGGTGAAAGCATCCCAAGAAAGGGAAGAACCAGAGCTCGAGCACCCCAAAGTTGCAGAATCAGTGACCATAAGGAAGCGAAGGGTAGTGGTGGTTGGTGACTCTCTTCTGACGGGTACTGACGTGTCCATCTGCTGACCAGACTTGATGTCCAGAGAGGTATGCTGTCTGCCTGGTGCCAAAATCTGAGACATTATGGAGAGTTTGCCAAGACTCATTAAGCCCACTGACTATTTCCCGATGTTGCTCATCCATGTCGGCACAAATGATACTGCCAGGTATACCTTTGAGCGTATCAAAATGACTTCATGGCTCTGGGACAGAGGGTGAAGCAGATAGATGCGCAGGTGGTGTCCTCGTCAAGCTTCCCTGTTGAGAGTAAAGGTGGAGGCAGAGAAGCTTGCATCCTGGAGATAAATGCATGACTGCATGGATGGTGTCATCAAGAGCGTTTTGGTTTCCTGGACCATGGGATGCTGTTCCAAGGGTTGCAAAGCAGAGATGGCATCCATCTGTCCAAGAAGGGTCGACGTGTCTTCAGTAGCAGACTGGCTAACCTAATGAAGAGGGCTTTATACTAGATTCATTCTGTCTGTAACAGCATATGCAGTCTGGACACAGCATATGCAGTTTGAAATTTACTGGTGGCCTTTAGGATGAAAGCAATGCTCAGATGGAGGATAACCATACAAATAATTAACTTTGTCAAAGATATAGATGCAGCACAGTATAAACAACAAAGCTATATCAATATTACAATAACCCAATTCCCTGATAGCTGTGTTATGAGGAGCACAGCCAAGGTCTTCTCCTGAGCTGACATGTCCACTGCATATGAAACACATTATCCCTATTTCCATCCATTCTCATAATCGCTCCATCCCAGCATTGACACTCCTCCTCAAACCACATATACATCATGCACTTACATGACAACTTTCCCACTCACCATTAAACCCAGTCCACATCCACCAACACAGCCATATTTGCACGCCAACCCTTTCAGCTGCACCACAATCATAATACTAAAACAACCAGATCAAAATACTGATACCCCCGATCAAAACAAAAGTTTAGTTCAGTTCTGGTGGCAACAGTCATTGCACCAATCTCAGAGTTCTTCTGCCGCAATCCAGATTAAGTCCAGGCCTTATACAAGCCTGGTAGGTCTCCTGAGGTCTCATGGGGGCTATACCAGTTGGCATAGTTGAAAGATAAATATCTAGCAATGCAACCACCATGACAGATAGAATCCATCAACATACGGGGACCACTCTTTCACTGCTTTTATTGTTTTCTACATTGAATGAAGTTGATCCATATGAGCTGCCACCTTGACTTCCATAGTCTCCACCCATTCTGTCATCACCATATACTGTGCTTTCAGGCTTGTGATCTCTTCACAGATCTTGGCTATTGTCTCTTTATTTTCCTTTAGCAGATCCTTGATTTGTAGCAATTCGGCCATAACAAATTGTAGCGCTGGCTCTGATTCCAAGCGCCCAACATCTTGTGAGGTGAGTGTGGGTTTGATGTTGTGCGTTTTCCACCTGAGGGATAGCAAAATCCAATTTTGTAGACAAGCAGACATTTTCATTAACCAACAGTGCTGATCTTTAATCTTGCAAACCACTTCAGACAGCAAGTTGTTATGAAAATTGTCTCAGCTCAGGAGGAGCACAAGCACTAAGGAGAAATATTGGTTTGTGCTCCACATCTCTGCCTTCATCAATGCTTTTGTTGGTATACTGTAGCTGAATAAAGCTTGTTAAGCTTTTGCAGGCAGTCGAGAAACAGCTGCATGGGACATCTAGTAACCTCCATGGAAGATCACCTAGCTTTTCATAAAGAGTGGTGGTCCCATAGGCAGCTAGACATTTGGAGTCACTGCACCTTGAGGTGGATGGTTTCTTCATGGAAGATTCTTGACTGCTTTGTGCAGAAGACGTTGTCACATGCATAGATTTTTGTTTGGGCATTTCTTTGAAGTTTTTCTCAGCTTCAAAATGCTCTCAAAGACGATTCAAACAGTCTCTTCTTGCTTGAGGGGACATTTGGCTACAATATTTGCAGCCCTTCTGATTATGGTCTGGACTGAGCTATAGTAGACACTTGGAATGTGTGTAAGAAATTTGAATCTTCTGTCCACAATCGGGACAGGGATGAAAATCAGTTTTCAGAGTCATAATCTGTGTTTGTAAAATCAAATATAGCATAGTTACTTACCTGTAACAGGTGATCTCTGGGAACAGCAGGAATAAGTCTTCACATATGGGTACGTCGGTACCGACGGAGCCTGCGCGGGAACGCTCCCCAGCGTCCAAAAAGAAAGCTTTTGGGAGCATCCCATGCGCATGCACGCTGCCTTCCCGCCCATTCACTTCCCTCTCATCAGTTGGGTTTGTAGCTGAGACCGAAGGAGGGAAGTAGACAAATTAGAGAGAGAAAGAGAGAGAGAGAAACAACTCCTAGGGGAGGTGGGTGGGTTGTGAAGACTTATTCCTGCTTTTCCCAGAGATCACCTGTTAAAGGTAAGTAACTGTGCTATCTCCAGGAACAAGCAGGAATGAGTCTTCACATATGGGGACTCCCAAGCTAAAGATGCCTGGAGGAGGTCCCAGCATGTTGCAAATCTAGTCGATGAGCCATGCTATTTCCCAGAACCTGAGGCATCCAAGGGATGGAGGGTAGGAGTTGAATTAAAAAGGGTGTGCTGTGGAACAGCTTGACTAAACAAGGCGTCTAGAGATGAGTCCTTGTGTAGATCAGAAATGTTAGTGAAAATTGGATTCCAATTTTCTAATGTGGACCTTAGTCAAAAATATTGCGAAAGTATTTGTTGAGACTAATGTTCTGGTGCTAGAAACCAGTACATTATCCTCAAAGAAAATACCTTACTGAGAAGTAGAGGAAAATAAATTTTGCAATACAGGAGGAAGTCAGAAGCCTAAAAAGCAAGAACTAATCCCACAAGAAAAAACTGGAAGAGTTTAATGAGGTTGGACTTTGGATGAGAATCTAAAGCTTCTGTAGGCCAACGTTTGAAGCTCTTTGTCCTTGGAGCAGAAAAAGGCTCTAGGAAAGAGAGGAGATAAATCTGACAGGTTTGCAGAAAAAGGATGGGTCTTTGAGACCCCTCTATCCAAATGAAAGAAAGAAAGAAACATTTGTAGTAGGCGGTGTAGCCTCCAATTTCTTGAAGATCAGCAATGTCTTCCCTAAGTGATGTCACTTAGGATGACTACATGGAGAGCTTCACATGTAACGTAACCGGAAAGGTTACAGTAAAAGAAGGTAGTTTGTGATTACCATAGAAATTGGTTGTCCATTTAAAAGCCTATGGCATGCTGGAACAGCATTAATATGGACAGTAACAAATCTTTCAGAGTGAGATATGTGTATTTATAGAGAAATTTCACTTACCGTTAATTTCCTTTCCTAGAATACTGCTAGACCAGTCCAGACAAACGGGTTGTGTCCCCCTGCCAGCAGATCCTGGAGACAGAGAATTCTACCAGAGCTCTGATAGGTTGGGCTCTGGTGATATGGGTCTACCCCTAGGGGTCTCCCTCAGTATTGTATGGAAAGCTGAACCAAACTTGAAGTGTAGTTTAACAATAAGACCAACACCACCACCGCCGAAAGCGGTCCCTGCTCCAACTATGTACAAAGATGCTGAAGACATCCCCAGATACTGAAGGCGGCAACTGAAAAACACTGCCGCAGGCTCACTTCTTCAGGCATTCTGAAAAAGATGAACAAAACAGGACGGCGGCTCCACTGCACCAAAAAGTACTGTAACTGACAGCAGGGTGGGTCCTGGACTGGTCTAGCAGTATACCAGGAAAGGAAATTAACGGTAAGTGAAATTTCTCCTTCCAAATCATACTGCTAGACCAGTCCAGACAAACGGGCAGTACCCAAGCTACCGATCCTCAGGGTGGGCCCAATGCCGCCGAAAGCACTTTAGCTCCAAACCGACCCTCTTGGCGAGCGTGAATGTCCAATCTATAGTGACGGACAAAGGTGGACAAAGACGACCAAGTCGCTGCCCGGCAAATGTCGAGAGGAGTCACCTGAGAACGTTCGGCCCAAGAGGCTGCTTGAGCTCGCGTGGAGTGGGCACGGAGCCCTGCCAGCATCGGCTTCCCTTGAAGAATATATGCTGCTTCAATGGCCCTACGTAACCATCTAGAAATAGTGGCCTTGGAGGCTGCGGAACCACGCCGAGGACCCGCAAAAAGGATAAAGAGATGATCAGACATCCGGAAGGAGTTCGTGACTTTCAGGTATCGGAAAAGGACTTGCCGTAGGTCCACCGCACGCAACTGACGATGCCGTCCGGAACATTGTTCCTCTGTAAATGAGGGTAAGAAGAGAGGCTGATTGACATGAAACGGTGAAAGCACCTTAGGTAAGAAGGAGGGCACTGTCCGAAGAGAGACTCCCTCCGCTGAAAGAGAGAGAAAGGGATCTCGGCAAGAGAGAGCTTGAAGCTCGGAAACCCAGCGCGCCGAGGTTATAGCCACCAAGAATACTGTCAATGTTAAATCTCGAAGGGAACATGCCCTCAACGGCTCAAAAGGAGCAGCAACCAGTGCACGGAGAACGAGAGTGAGGTCCCACGTAGGATCCACCGGATGTACCGGGGGCCGCAAGGTCTTAACCCCTCTCAGGAAGCACGAAACGTCCACATGTGAAGCAATGGAACGCCCCGAGATTGGCCCCCTAAAACAGGTCAAAGCAGCTACTTGTACCTGCAGGGTACCCAGGGTACCTGCAGAAAGGAAAGAACGTCTGGAATACCGCAACGCGAAGGAGAGAGCTGGCGTGGCGCACACCAAGTTTCAAAGAGTCGCCATACCCGAGCATATGCTAAGGATGTGGAAGATCGACGCGCCTTAAGCAGAGTCGCCACAACGCTAGGTGAATAGCCCTTATGAGCTAATCTGCGGCGTTCAAGAGCCAGGCCGTAAGTGAGTAAGGAGCCGGGTCTTCCATGGCGATCGGCCCTTGGCGCAGAAGCCCCGAAAAAAACCCTAGACAAAGAGGAGGTGTGCAAGTCATTCGGACGAGGTCTGCATACCATGGTCTGCAAGGCCAATCCGGAGCTACCACAATCACCGGGCCCCGATGTTCCCTGACTCACTGGAGAATCTTGCCGATCATGGGCCACTGAGGGAAGACATATAGAAGAAGATGTGTCGGCCATGGCTGAGTCAAGGCATCTATCCCGTGTGACCCGCTGTCTTTCCATCGACTGAAGAAGATCGGCGCCTTGGTATTCTCCGCCGTTGCCATGAGATCCACCTCCGGCTGACCCCATCTGCGAGCAACTGATCGAAAGGACTCCGGTGCGAGAGCCCATTCTCCGGGATCCAGAGTATGTCGGCTGAGGAAGTCTGCCTTGACATTGCTCGTTCCCGCGATATGTTGCGCTGAAATTGCCTGTAGATGCCTCTCCGCCCACGGGAGGAGAAAACTCATTTCCTTGGATACTTCTGGACATTTCGTGCCCCCCTTGGCGGTTGATATACGCCACCGTTGTAGCATTGTCGGATAGAATCCAAACCGATTGATGTTGCAGAAGAGGTAGGAACCTCCGCAAGGCTAATCGTACTGCTTGCGTCTCGAGACGATTGATGGGCCACCGAGTTTCTCGAGGAGACCAAATCCCCTGCGCTGAGTGCGACTCGCAGTGAGCCCCCCAGCCGGAGAAACTGGCATCTGTTGTGACAAGCACCCAGCGTGGAGTCTCCAAGGGCATCCCCCGAAGTAGATTGTGAGGCTGGAGCCACCAATGGAGGCTTAGCTGAACCGCCGGTAGCAGAGGTAGCTGAACCTGATAGTCCTCCGACACCGGCGACCAGCGTGACAAAAGCGCCTTTTCCAATGCGCGCATGTGTGCCCTTGCCCAGGGAACCAGATTGATGGTAGCTGCCATGAATCCCAAGAGTTGAAGGTAGTCCCAAGAGCCTCTTGAAACCTGAATTGACAGATCTGAAGGGAGAGCTTTTGAAAGCGATCCTGCCTAAGAAACACCCGCCCGCAGCGAGTGTCGAAGCGAGCCCCCAGAAAATCGATCACTTGAGATGGTTGGAGGCAGATTTTGGGACGATTGATCACCCACCCCAGGCCTTCCAAGAAGACTACCACGCGGGCGACAGTCTCTCGAGCGTCCTGTAGTGAATCCGCTCAAATAAGCCAATCGTCTAGATAGGGATGAACTCTGATCCCCTTGGCTGCGCAAGGCCGCTGCGACCACAACCATTACCTTGGAAAAGGTTCGGGGAGCAGAGGCTAGCCTGAAAGGCATTGCCCGGAACTGAAAATGCTGCCCCAGCACTGCGAACCTCAGAAACTGCTGATGATCCTCTCGGATGGGAATATGAAAATACGCTTCGGCGAGATCGAGCGACGCTAGAAATTTGCCCTTGCGTACCGCTTGGATTACGGACCGAAGAGTTTCCATCCGAAAATGAGGGACCCGAAGGCTGCGGTTCACTCCCTTGAGATCCAGAATGGGGCGAAAGGAACCATCCTTCTTGGGCACCACGAAATAGATGGAGTACCTGCCTAAGCCTCTTTCGAGGGCGGGCACCAGACAAATGGCTTTTAGACTCAACAGACGGTGCAGGGTGGTTTGAATGATTAGTCTCTTCTCGGGGAACCCCGCTGGTGAAAGTACGAAGGCGCTGGGAATAAGCCGACAACACTCGAGAGAATAGCCCTGAGAAATGCGGTCGAGAACCCATTGATCGGAGGTGATTTCCGCCCACACGTGAGAAAACAATGCCAATTGACCTCCTACTGGTGGCAAGGTCTCGTGTGGGCTTCCTGCCCCGTCAGCGGGAAGCACGCACGTTCCCTGAGAACTTCCCAGAGCTGGAGTAGGACTCCGAGCCTTTCCGTGCCCCACGAAAGGACTGCATCCTCTGCCCATAGCGATTGTGCGGTGCTGCAGACGAGGAAGGCTTGAAAGAATGATACCTCTGGGAGTCCCTATTCCTGGAAAAACGCCTATAAGATTGAGCTCTAGAAGTTCGGCGAGAAGAAACCTTGGGTTTATCTTTCAGCAAGCGTTGAGGCTTTACTTCCTCTAGATCCTTTACGAGCTTATCAAGCTCTTTTCCGAATAACAGCTTCCCCTTAAAGGGTAACTTGGACAGTCTGGATTTGGAGACGACATCTGCCGCCCATTGGCGGAGCCTGAGCCAGCGCCTAGCGACCGTCACTGCTGCTACCGAGCGAGCTGAAAGACGCAGTAAGTCAAGAAGGTGTCCGCCAGAAATGCTGTAGCGGATTCCAGGCGACCGAGAGATGAATCGTCTGGTAAACGTTGAATCCAACGCAGCAAGGCCCGGGCAGTCAGACCCCCGCACACCGTCGCTTGGAGAGCCAGAGAAGACGAGGAGAAAGCCGTCTTCAGCAGATTTTCCACTTTCCGATCTTGTGGATCCTTTAGCACCGTCCCCCCTTCCATCGGAATGGTAGTGTGCTTAGTAACCCCCGTGACCAATGCATCTACCTTCTGATAAGCGAGCCATTGCTCCAAGACCTCTGGAGACCACACATATAACTGTCCCAGGCGTCGAGTGTTGCGCAGGGGAAGGTCCGGAGAATCCCATTCCCGGGACACCATTTGTTGCAACTCCGGTGGGAACGGAAAGGACTTAGATGGCTTACGTATGCCCTGCAAAATGGGGTCCGCTTGCGACTGGTAGGGAAAAGGTTGAGGATCAGGAGGATTCGCAAGGCGAAGCGCCTCCGATACCTGACCAATTAAGGCAGCCAACTCTTCCTTACGAAATAACCTGATCTCCTGGGAATCCTCCTGCAGCGGGATAGAGGAGTCCAATGGAGAGTACTCCCCATCTTCTCGATCCGATGACTCAACAGACCCCTCAACCGATGATTTGTCGCCTTCAGGGTCCAGCTCGTCCTCCATGAGCAACTGTACCACTTTAGGAGGGCAACCGCCCTTGAGGTCTGCGGCCTTCCTAGGTCTCTTGTGCTCAGATGTAAGTAGAGGATCAGGCACCGTGGACAAGTGCTCTGCCTCCGGCACAGACGACTCAGTGCGCCACAGAGTCCACGCCTGGTGGAATAACGCTAACAGCTGATCGTCAGAGGGCAGAACAGGATGGAGGGAGCCTGGAGAGACCTGAAGAGTTAAAGGTGGGGGCCCTTGTGCCTCCACAGGAGTGGCAGTAGAAGACTGACCCTCTGGAATGGGCAAAGAGGCCGCTGCCCCCTGACTCGGCAAACCTGTAGAAGATTCTCCAGGGTGTGCAAAACAGGCTGGGCACAGCCGATTATTAAGCTCCTTTTGCTTTTTATGACAGATAATGCACCTCTGCAGAGAAGAAGGCATGTTGCCAGAAAAAAACCTGCCTTTGCTCTTTTTTTTTTTTTAAACTGAGTAGAAGTCTCTAGGACTGGGTCTCACTCGAAGAAACAAGCTGCAGGAAACAAATAACGCCGAGAAAGTGCAGAAAAAAACAGCCTCTACTTCCCGCCAAAACCTGAAGCTCCGCGGCGATTCAAAATGGCCGCTGGAGATGCAGGAACTTAAAAGGGGCTTAAAAAGGCTTAAAAATCAGCGAAACTGAGTGAAATCGAAATCTATCATCCCCGGAAGAGGGAGGAGAGGGAAGGACCGACTCCGCAGAGCAGAAGTGAAAAACACACCAAACCACTGATTTGGACGTCGCGGAGCTGCAGGAGACCAGGAAGAAGAACAGAGCTGTACTTACAGAGCCGGTTAGTGCAGCGGAGCCCAGGGCTGAGGCGAAAGCCGTGCCAAATGCCACCAACCACTAAAATCTGTCTTCCACAAGACAGGGATTTTAGGGAGCCCTCCTCCCAGCCTTCACACCCTCGTGGTGAGATGCTGGGGATGCCTTCTGTCAGCGAGCTCAACTGAATAGGACACAGGAGCTCAGCTGCACACCGTGGTCCAACCCACGAAAGAACCCAGAAGGCTAAATTGCACCCTAAACAGGACTTAAATCAAACTTTTGAAGAGAAAACAAAAAAGCTACCAGATCTGCTGGAGACAGAGAAATACTGAGGGAGACCCCTAGGGGTAGACCCATATCACCAGAGCCCAACCTATCAGAGCTCTGGTAGAATTCTCTGTCTCCAGGATCTGCTGGCAGGGGGACACAACCCGTTTGTCTGGACTGGTCTAGCAGTATGATTTGGAACTACACACAGACAGACAGACAGACAGACAGACAGACAGACAGACAGATAGACAGATAGACAGATAGACAGATAGACAGATAGATAGATAGATAGATAGATAGATAGATAGATAGATAGATAGATAGATCTATATTGTCACCACGTGGCCAGCCCTCCACCTAGGCACAGAGGGTTGGTCTGCCATGATAATCCTCTATTCAGAAAGTGAGACTACAGCTGTGGCTCTTGCAAGGCCTCTTGGGAGTTGTAGTCCCTTTTTCTAGCTCTGTGATAAAGAAGCAATTGTAGTCCGAGTGTTTAAGGCAAAATGACAAGGATTTATTCCTCTCACAATTAGAACTTTGGTGCAGAACAAAAATAGGACAGTCTCCAGGAGTTTAGAATGAGGCTTATATACAATAACTAAGGTAATTGCTTATTCACTCTCTGGTTCCAAAATATGCAGTGCTCGTTGCAAGTACAAAATGGAAAACAAAACAGCTTCTCACAGCAAAGAAAAATAGTTCCTATTTCTTTGCTGTTTCTCAGCACTTTTTCTTCAAGGTTTAACACAGTGACTCAATGTTGTCAGCCAAACAAAGCGTACAATCCATTTGCGTATCTGCTACTTCATCAACATTAGAGTCTATATGCATATCTTCCGTCTCAGGACTAACAGCGTTTGTCTGCAAACTGTTACTATGGGGTTTAAGATAACTTCCCTCTGTAAACTCAGGTGTTTTCCCTTTCCACAACTCAAAACAGCAAGGGTTTGAAATACCTGTTGCTCTGGAGTTTCTTCTTTGGCTCTCCTCTAATTCTTGGCAGCTATGAGGAAATACTTTTGTGCTGGGCTCCCACCTGTGCAAACTCTGAAGGCTTCCTTCTGACTGAAGGGCTCCCTGCTCTCTCTCCGTTCCAGCCAGTTCCTGGTCACAGGGCGTGCCTTCCCTCCTCCTAGTCTGCTGGCTTTTCTCCCAGACCTGTAGGTAGTTTCTTTACCCGGTATCCAACCCTCAGGAGTTTCTGAGCCTCTCCAAGCCCGTCTTACAGGAGGTCTCTCCTCTCTCCTATCTTTGCTGTCCAGGACTCCTCTTTCTCCTCCTTTCCTTCCTTGTGTTGCATCTTTTCCTTCTCTGCCACAACTCCAACTTTCTCTGCTGCCATGGCTCCAACTGCCATCTGAACTGCAATTACCACTCCAGCCAGCACTCCAGCCTCCTCTCCAACTTCCTTTCTCTCCTGCTTCTCCTCTCCCCCTCCTGGGAGCTAATGACGAGGTTTTATAATTCTGTTCCCCTGGGCTTGGCTCTGCTCTCAACCTGAACAGGTGTGATTGATCATGCTCCAGGCTTACTGCTACGTCAGAGCTTGGGTGCGTCAGTTCAGCTCCTGTCTTTCTCTGTTTACCTTTTCTTTGTAAACATTGAGCCATGTGTTCTAGCTGCCTGTCAGTTTTAAAGGTGGAATCTTCCTTTCTCTCTATTTCCATGGGCTCCGTAGGGGTCTCTACATCACAATATTATATATATATATATATATATATATATATATATATATATATATATATATATATAAATAAGAGAGACTCACTTAAAAACAAGAAGGGGTAAGACCTGCTTGAAAATATGGATAGAGAACCCCTTACTGGTTATAAATGGAAGAACCATGAAGAAGCTTACATGGAAACCAGTGGAATGTTCTTAGTCAGAAGGATAGGTCTAGATCTCTTTAAAATTCTAGACTTTGAATAACCAGAAACAGAGATCTACGTGAAGGGGTGCAGAGAAAACCTTAGTCTTAAGACAACAAGTCTGGATCCTTCTATAACTTCAGTGTGGAGAAAAAGATGCAATAAAAGGGAATATCATATTTGCCCATCTATGAGGGCAATATGAGTATAATGCGTTCTTTGTTCAGCATAAGCTCCAATGAAGTATTGGGAATTAGAAGGAATGCACTAGACAAGGACAGACTGAAGTGAAAAGAAATGCATCCCTGTTGGAAGAGTTCCACTGGAGATGTGGAACAACTCAGGGAATTAAGCAATTCTTTATGCTTTCACGTGATCTAAACCCTGGTTCATTTTCCCTAAAAGGAAATTTTAAGGAAGATGGTAAAAGTAGGAAAAAAACCGGTCATGTGGGAGCATGACTGGGCAAGCCTTTCAACCATCTGGAAGTTACCCACCAGGAATGGCTCTGACGCTCTCTGGCAAAGGCCCATAGTTGCAGAGCTTTTTGTAGAATTGCAGAGAGCATGTTGTAGGTTGCCCAGGTGAGATCTGGTTGTTTAATTACCAGTGTGCAACCTAATCTATTCTGTGGGAGCCAAAGAATTGAAGATGGCTAAGAATAGCAGACAGGCTGGTTGCCTGCAACGATAAATTGTCCAAGTAGGTTTTGGAACCTCTCTTGGAATTATGTGTTATTAAGACAGCAGAAGAGGTTAGGTCCTATAGATTGGAAAAGGACTGACAGACCGAATTAGAAGTGATAAACTCTCACTTATGGTCTGATAAGCTGTCTTAAAAGAAATATATAAAAGATTGCAGAGGGGAGAAACTCTGTATGGAAATTACTTACTGGAGTAGGTATTGGGGACAATCCTATGGCTTAAAGGTAAGCCCTCCAGTCAAATAGTATCACTCTTAGATTGAAAATCTCAACTAAGAGGGATAGAAGTAAAAACAAAGTTGGGAAGACTTACAATTTGGTAAGTCTCTGAAAAGGGTAAAGCTCCCCTGCAGTGAAAAGTATGAGATATCCTCGTACAGGACAACTGCTAAGGTGAAGGGCATAGCATACCTTGTAAGTAGTTGTAACTCCTCTGTTTACTTTTAAAAGGAGAGGAGAAACTTATTACCTGTAGGGCATGATTATCCTCAATAGCTCTAAGAGCTGAAAGGATTGACTGCTCTTAACAAGAGAGTCATGCCTAAAGTGGAGGATTAAGGCAGTGTATCACTGACCTCTCAATAAGGATGAGAAGAACTGTAAATGCTTCTGTAGTTAAGAAGTAGTGGTTCTGAAACTCAACAGGAAAAAAGATTTAATGAAATAAAGAATCAGAAACCCTGCGACTGCTGAGTTTGCTGAGCCTGTTGAGACTTTGGTTTTCTTAGCCTGGTATGATGCTGCCCTTCTTTGGAAACATCTGCATGATGGGTAGAAGACGAATAAAACTTTTTTCCCTTAGGGGAATTTAGTTTGTTAGGAGATTTTTTACTAGCTGGGATAGAGGAAAGTTTTGACAATCCTCTGAAAGCAACAATATCAGTGTTTAACTGATTAGCTTGAAATAAAGCATCCTTGTTAAAGAGATTTTCACCAGTACAAGGAGTATTTCCCAGCTTTTCTTGTACCCATTTGTCCAAGTCTGAAGCTTGGAGCCAGGCCGTGCGTCGTGCTCCTATGGCTATAGCAGAAGTTCTGCTAATAGACTCAAAACAGTCCAGGGAAGCACAATTAAGGAATTTAGAGACCTTTTGAGCATGACTGACTAATATGAAAAAGTCTGCTCTTTTATGTTCTTGAAGAAAAGGGTTCAAAAGCTTTAAGTTCTTTGTGACCTCTTCAAGAGATAATCCCATATAGAAAATATATGAGATAATTCTTGCTGAAAGCATGGATGCCTGGAAACATCGACGTCCAAAGGCATCTAAAGTTCTAGACTCACGACCTGGCGGATAAGAAGAGTGCTTCTTTGCACTCTTAATATGCCTTATTGCTGATTCTACAACAATAGAATGATGAGGAAGTTGAGTCTTTTGAAAACCTGGAGAAGGTGGCACCTTGTACATGGAGTCAAGTGTCTTAGAATGTGGTGATACCGTTAAAGGAGTTTCCCACATCCTTAAAAGTAGATCTTGTAAGATCTGATGCAAAGGAAGCATGATCACCTCCTTTGGAATCCAGGGGGATTGCAGGGTCTCTGAATCCCCTGGCAAGGATTCTTTACCAGGTATAGAAATGGCAAGTAACTTTGCCATATCAAGCAGAAAAGCTTGAAAAGAAATCTCCCCTGAGGAGGACCCTCTAAAATGAGGGGTAAAGGCTAGACTTGTTGAAGATTCAGCCTTGGTACCAATGGATTCATCCCAGTCATCGGGATCGGAAGACCTGAAAGGATGAAGTATCGGATTTTCCTTAAAGCGATGTTTTTGGTACCCACCGAGGTCGGTACCGAGACGAGTTGGTACCGAATCATCCATGCTAGAGATCGATTCCAGGCTCGGCATCGAAGGAAGCGAGTCTGTTGAAGTAAGCATGGACGGTACCGACACCGATGCCCATGTCGATACCGGTACCAGTACCGAAGCCGATACCGATACTGGAGGAACAGTCTGCAGCAACTCTAACGGTACCGAAGTAGCCGAGAGCGCTAGACTGCGATCATCGGTGAGGAGTGTTTCATCCATCACCATAGCCGATGCCGGGGTGTCGGTACCGCTCGAAGCGGCCACAACCACCGAGCATGGCCCAGGTATGTTCATTGAGGTAAGAACCCCGGGAACAACCTGAAGCCCCGTTAATGCTTTGGAGCCCGAAGACTCCCGCCGGGGCTTTATTGCCAAAATGTCCTCGAGGGCAAGGCCAGAGCCATCTCGATACTGGGAAGGAGATCTACCACTCGAGGACTGGCTAGTCTTTACAGACTTTTGTTTGGTTACCTGATCCTGTGGAGATATTCTAGCTGGTGACATCGAGTGCGATGTGAACTGGGTATCGAGTTGTGCCCGATTCTGAAGATTTCTTCTGTTTGAGCTCCAGCAGGAAAGACACTCCAGTGGGCAATGGTCAGGACCCAAACATTTTAGACACCAAGTATGGGTGTCTACAAATATATCTGTACCACCACACTTTGAGCATTTCTTAAGGGTAGCGGCTGGCTTTTCCATAATGGAAAGATAGAGGCCTAGTGGCCTACGTCAGACACTAAACAGGAAAAAATTTCTGAATAAAAGAAGAAATTCTTTAGAAAAAAGAAAGAAAAGCACCGGCGATACTGGTGGCGTTGAGGGAAGGCAGACGCGACCACAAAAAACTAAAAATAAAAAGAAGAATTTTCTGCGGTGACAGGAATACGTCCTGCCGGCTCCGCGGAAAACTGATGAGAGGAAAATGAATGAGCGGGAAGGCAGCGCGCATGTGCGTGGGATGCTCCCCAAAGCTTTCTTTTTGGATGCTGGGGAGCGTTCCCGCGCAGGCTCCGTCGGTACCGATGTACCCATATGTGAAGACTCATTCCTGCTTGTTCCTGGAGATAAAGAAACAATGCTGAAGAAAAGAAACAACAACAAAACAGGAGTGCTTTGTTTCGCGTCCATTCAGCCAAGAAGAACAAAATTAAGGAGCAGACGGGACAGCTGCTCATGAGAAGGACTATGCATCCTGAGAGCTTTACACCATAACGTTTTGAGCTCTGGGAGAGCAGCTTGTCTCAGTGCCGTTTGTTGGATGACATCATCCACTTGTGTGCCTGATTCAATCCTGTTTGTCCAAGGAAAAAATATGATGTAAACGCTGTAAAAACAAATACACAGCTAAAAAAAAATGTGCTAGTATTTTGACTCTGCTTATTATCAGCAACAAATGAATGCCATGTGATACTTACAAAAAGATGGTGTTTGAACCAAAGTGATTTCATAAATCTATATGAGACTTCCAGGCCAGGAGATCACAGTAAGAGTTACTTTGCTCCTTTGTTCCTTTAGCATAGGAACAAGTGCTGAATGGCTCATACCCACAGTTGAAAGTCCATTTACAGCAACAATCATGTCACCACACCTAAAAGAGGAAATCAGAATATATAGGTTTCCAATACAAAAATTCATGCTGAAGAGAGCTGCAGCTGGTGTGGAGACTTGCAAAATAGATTACCACTTTATCACTTAAGTAGCTGTTTCTGCTAAAATACAGTCTCATAATTGATAAGAAGAGGTTTTTCCATATGAAAAGGGCTGTAAATGTGCATGTAAGTATGTTCACTAAAAAGAGCACATGTACTTAAACATGTTCCATGTGTAAGCATTCTGGGGAGCATAGTTTGAGCAGAACAGGGGCAGAGTTGTGATGTATGTACATTTTTATAAAATATGGGAGTACTTAACAGAGACATATTCCATAGATTGGAACGGGACACACAGAGGCAGACACTATTCTGAGGTCTAGGGTCTGTACATGTAGGCCGGGACCCAATTCCGATTGGCCTGAACATACAGAGCCATGCCCAGCTAACGCAGTCAGGCTCCTGAATGGAGTCGCGGTGCCATGGCGTCCCGTTGCCATGGCACCGTGGCTCCATTCAGGAGCCACGATCCCCGGCTGCTGACCACTCTTTCCTTTCCACGCAGCCTGACTCCCGATCGGCCCTGTACGTCTGGGGTCGAAGACCGCCCACTGCCCACCCTAACTTCACCTCCGCAGTGCCCCCTCCCGCCCGGTCTAAGCCTCCCCATACAAACTCCCAAAGGGACATGCATCCCTGCTATTCGCGTGACAGAATAGATCCCATAGAGTTACATTACATTACATTTTCAGAGGGGATGTAAATTTAAATATGCAAGAATTTGTGCACCAGGTTGGGTCAGTGCAAATACACACTTTTTTGTTACTTTCACACAGATGTCCTCTTATAAAATTACACAAATAATGTATAATATCAAGAGTGAAAGAAGAAAGATGAGTCCCCCCATAACGAGAATCACCAATATTCTCAAGGTGAAATTAGACAGAAGCAATCCAGAAAACATTTAAATTTGACACACTATAACATTTTCGACAATCTTCTTAGGTTAACTACTCCTACATAACGATCACTGTTTATCAAAGAACTGATCTAGTGTGCATAACCTTATGAAGGATGCCTGCTAGACGGGGAACACTGATTTATGTGACATAATGGACATGATTCACCAAAGAAAAAACTTTCATCGATATGCATTTATTTACAGAGCCACATTCTAGATTCCTATCTCGATCAGTAGCAGAAAGTTTGTATTTTATTGTTGCCTAGATTCTCCTTTGGAAATGTGCAGTGATCGCTGGCATTGAACAATTATAGGATGGAAGAGCATGAAAGTATTTTTCAACATCTGCATCTGCGGACTCAATTGCTAAGAGATCAATTAACATTTACAATGTGAAAGTCCTCTCACATTTTTCACACTCTTATCTAAAAGAAAAAAATTACAAATGCATTAAAGTAGGAGTTTGTAAGTAAACAGTATGTTGCGTAGATCAGTGAAACAACATGAAAGAACAATTACAGAAATATTCAAAAAATAATTTAGAATAAGACACCATAATGCCTTGATTGTATAGATCAGGCATGTCCAACTTCGAACAGGTCATGATCTACTTTTTCCGGCCAAAAGTGCCGGTGATCTACCACCATGAAAATTATGTTTCAAATTAGTTTCAAATTAAATTTGAACCCAATCAAGTTGGAGGATTCCCCCCCCCCCCATTTTTAATGAGCCTTCTGTCATTTACTTGGATGTGATCAGCTGTTAGGCAAATTAAGCAAAAACAAAACAGAGACGAAGATCCAGTAAGAACTGCGAGGGGAAATGGAAAGTACATTTTTTCTTAAAGTTTTATTGAGTAATAACTTTCTTTAACTGTTTTAATAACTTTCTTTAACTTTTATTGAGTAATTTGTGTTAAATTTAGGTCTAGTATTGATCCAGGCTGATCTTGCACAATCTTTAATATTTCGCTCTTGCTCATTAGTGAGACGTCTGAGCCTGCATTTCATCCACCAGCTTTTTGAAGTTGGGTGAATATTGCGTGAGGGCCAGTTTCAGGGAATCCTGGAAATGTTCATCTGTCATGTTGGAACGTTGTGTACTCTGTCATTTTCAGATGGGAAAACGCAGATTCACACAAATAAGTTGAACTGAAACAGGAGTGTACAGCTTCACTGCATCTTCTCAAGTTGGGAAATTTGTCTCTAGCTTCCAAAACGATTCTTGCTCAGCACGGGTCTTGAGAAAAATGTCATTTTTAAGGGTTAATATTTCGTTTTCAAGAGATGGCTTGTTCAATGACTAATTTTTACTGATAGCAGCTGGAGATTCTTTAATGTCCACATCTACTTTGAATGGGTCTGACAAATACTCCACAACTGTTTCAATTTTTTGGAAGTCACAGAATCTATTTTCAAATTCCAGGATAACAGAACAGATTTCTGTCACATACTTCTCGTTCTGAAAAACAAAATTTGGATATTGTCCCAGATGGTCCTGCGTATTAGGAAAATGATCAAAAGTGTTGTTTGCAAGGTCATAAGAACATAAGACATGCCATACTGGGTCAGACCGAGGTCCATCAAGCCCAGTATCCTGTTTCCAACAGTGGCCAATCTAGGTCATACGTACCTAGCAATATCCCCAAAAGACACAGGTTCCACAATGCTTGTACTGGGTCAAGCATTGATATCCTGGGTCCCTTTTTAATAGTGGTTTATGGACCTTTCCTCCAGGAACTTGTCCAAACCTTTTTTAAACCCAGCTATACTAACAGCCCTTACTACATCCTCCGGTAACAGATTCCAGAGTTCGATTACACGTTGAGTGAAAAAATATTTTCTCTTATTTGTCTTAAATAGTTTACCCTGTAGCTTCCTTACATGTCCCCTAGTCTTTCTATATTCTGATAGCGTAAACAATTGATCCATGTTTATCCGTTCCACTCCATTCATTAATTTATAGACCTCTATCATATCTCCCCTCAGCCGTCTCTTTTCCAGGCTAAAGAGCCCTAACCTTTTTAGCCTCTCTTCATAGGAGTAGCCTTCCATCCCCTTCACCAATTTGGTGGCTCTTCTCTGTACTTTTTCTAATAACGCTATGTCCTTTTTAAGATATGGTGACCAGAATTGCACACAATATTCAAGGTGCAGTCGTACCATGGAGCGATACAGAGGCATTATAATATCCTTTGTTTTATTCTCCATCCCTTTCCTTATGATACCTAGCATTCTATTTGCTTTCTTGGCTGCCGCTGCACACTGGGCGGAGGGTTTTAACATGTTATCCACGATGACTCCTAAATCCTTTTCCTGGGTGGTGGTTTCTAATGTGGAGCCTTGCATCGTGTAACAATAGTGTGGGTTGTTCTTTCCTAGGTGCATAACTTTGCATTTGTCCACATTAAATTTCATCTGCCATTTGGATGCCCAGTCTTCCAATTTATCCAGATCCTCCTGCAGTTTTCCACAATCCTCTTGGGTTTTAACAACTTTAAACAGTTTTGTGTCATCTGCAAATTTGATAACCTCACTAGTTATTCCTTTTTCCAGGTCATTTATGAATATGTCAAAAAGTCAGTCTTCATTAGCTCAAATTTGCTCTTGTAGGATGAAACTGTACTCATCTCGCCAATGCATTTGTTTTTACCTTGTAGTTTCAGGTTCATATCATTTAGTTAGCCTGTAAAGTCAGCGAGAAATGACAGATCACATAACCACTCCTCATCTTCCAACTCTGCTTGGTCATCTCCCCTCTCCTTCAAAAAACTTCTTTTTTCATTCAGAAAATCACAAAATCTTTGCAGAAATTTGTGCCTACTTAGCTACCTTACATCTGTGTGCAAAATGATTTCTGCTGCCCCTTCATCAAGAGCAAGATTGAAAAGCAGTCTTTGAAGTGATCTTCCACGAACTGAATTTACAGTTTTGAAAGCGATGTCCATGGCAGTCTTTGTATTGAGTCTCTTGCTTGCCAAAACTTGCTGGTGAATGATGCAGTGGTAAGAAAGGAAATCTGGGAAGTCGTCAAGCAGTCTGGGAAGTCGTCATGCTGGAGGGGGGAGGAGTGGCCTAGTGGTTGGGGCAAGTTACCTCAGGCCGGAAGGTCAGGGGGTTCAAATCCCACTAGAGGACAGCAACCTTGGGCTGCAAGGACTGGGGTTTCTAGTCCCACAGGTGCTCCTTATGGTCTTGGGCAAGCCACTTAATCTTCCATTGCCCATGTTCCCTGTAAAATAGTTATCTCCAAGTTATAATGCCCTGTTCAATGTAATTTCAGTTTGTTCAATGTAAACTACCTTGATATCATGAAAGGCAGTATATAAGAAATGTTAAATAAATAAATAAATAAATAAAACTTGCTGAGTAGCCAATTTCGATTTAAGTTCTTTGAGCTTCAGTTTACGA
Organism: Ichthyophis bannanicus; assembly: GCA_033557465.1. Taxonomy (NCBI): domain Eukaryota; kingdom Metazoa; phylum Chordata; class Amphibia; order Gymnophiona; family Ichthyophiidae; genus Ichthyophis; species Ichthyophis bannanicus. The sequence goes on from CM066035.1 coordinate 260,977,923, forward strand.
ATTTCACTTTTGGGTGGAAAATCAGCATCAAACGTATTGCTTTATAATGACGTTCCAGATTACCCTTTTTGGACAAGGATACTGGGGCGTTACAAATTAGACAACAACACTTGTCTTTCACCATGATGAAGAAGTAGTCCATTTCCCATTCATCATGAAAGTGGTAGGTTTTTCTCTTCTTTGGAACACTCATCTTCGTTATACTGGGGTGGCTGGATGTAAGGCGGCCAAATCTGCTAAATTAGTATAAACACTGGCTGAATCTGGTCCAAAACTGTCACTGTCCCAAAGTACTAAAGATCAACAAGAACTGAAGACCTCTGGATGATGTGCAATACAAGGACTGGAGATGCCAAAACCACACATGCATTTTTAAAAGTAAAAATAAGAATTCATCATACTGGCACCAATAATCAAATACCACCAAACAATCATCAAAAAAACTAAACTCAAACACCTGTCCAGCAAACCAGATAAAATCAAATACCGCCAAACAAGTTCAAATACCACCACACACGATTTAATAAATTCTGCACACAGTGTAGAATCAACAAAAAGGCAACATGAAATAAAATTGCAGAGGCAAGCAAAAGTCACAGTGGTTTGAACCAATTCGAAGGCAAGGCGAAGGCAAGGCGAAGGAAAGTTAGAACAAATTTGGAAAAGCCCGCCAAAAATCACCAAATTCTTGATACTTTTTTGTGTCTGCCCGAAAACGTTTAATGAAAGAGAACTATAAAGTGACCAACGAGTAGCACAATGACACAACTAATACGGTAAGTGTATTCAGGTAAAGGCCGAGCGAATGGATATCACCCAGTATATAACACACTTCTAAGGGGTGTTGGGGCAGGGGCAGGAATGGGTGATTCTGAGAGGCAGGAGACCAGGTATGACGCCAGGCCTGTGGCGTCTCATTGCGGGGCGTGGATGGCGGCTCCCTGGTGTACCCACAAACTATTGGCACGAAAACAACAAGCGCCCCCAATACACCCGCAGGCAAGATTCCCGCAGGCAGGGAAAAAAGACAGGCAAAGGATCAGCAGCAGCGGTGGCGGCAAGCCCTCAGCAGACAACCTGCCGGCACGAGCTCTCTCCTAGCGACGGGGCGAGCTGCTGGAGAGATGGAGCTAAGTGGGGCTGGCGATCTACCTCTGACCCCTCCGCGATCTACAGGTAGATCGCGATCTACCTGTTGGACATGCCTGGTATAGATCAAAGTAAACTCAAATGAGCTCCTTTTTCAAAAAATTGTGTACACACGGCCTATAGTGGCAGTAATTTTAAATTTTTTTCCAGGTGTGAAACCTGTTTATTGTGTGTGTAAAATGTACACGCATTGACAAGAAGGTGCATACATACATAACAGGACTATAGGTATGTTCAAGGGCAGAGAGTAGGCAGAATTGCAAAGTATGTGCATTCTTTATAAAATATGTATGGTCACACAAACTATACATGTATACATTTGCAACAGTTCCCAAGCAGGCATAAATGTCCATAGCTTCAATCTAGTCACAGTTTCTGCCAGTTCACACATAGTATTTTATAAGGATACAAATGCCTCAGTGCCTTTATAAAATAGGCCCAAAATAGATGCCCGTTTGGCCACTCCACCCAGGCAACCCGTTATAAAATTATGCTCAATAAGTTAAGAGTCCACCTGTGTCCAATCACAACAGAGCTGATTCAAATATTTCTGTTTCCAGATGAAGAATCATGCCATTTCTGTTGATAAGATTGTAAGCTCTCATGAGAAGGGACTGCCTCTTACTTGTATATGTACAGCACTGCATACACCTCATAGCACTATAAAAGTAGTAGTAGAGGTAGTAATAGTAGTAGTATGAAGTAAATTTGAAACAAAGGTCTAAACATGTTGAACATGGAGCTGCCGAAAGAACTCCGGATATAGGTATTCAAGGGTACACATAGGGAGAAAACTATAAGTAATTTTCAATGTATCTCAATATGTTTTGGGGCAAGGTCAAGTCCATCAATGTAAAGTGGAAAAACCTTTGAGACCATCAAGATGCTGCCTTGATCAGGCCATCCCTCTAAAGTCAGTTAAAGAAAGCATAGTTACTCACCTGTAATAGGTGTTCTCCAGGGACAGCAGGAATCGGTCCTCATATATGTGTGATGTCAGCGCTGATGGAGCCCCCGTGGAAGCGTCCCCCCAGCTTTCACAGAAAGCCTTTGGGAAATGTCACCATGCATGTGTGGTACCCTTCCCGCCCAAGGGTACCATCTTACTCAGTCAGATGACATAGCTAATAGATGGCAAAAAGAAAAAAATGGTAAGGAGCAATCCAAGGGGAGGAGGGAGGGTTGTGAGGACTGATTTCTGCTGTCCCCAGAGAACATCTGTTAGAGGTAACTACACTTTCTCTGGGAACAAGTAGGAAATCAGTCCTCACATATGGGACTCCCTAGCTACAGGCTACCGCAAGCCCGTAGGAAAAAGCTACAATCGCCCTCAAAGGGAGCCGTGAGCAGCAGCAATTGAGTCTGCAGATGCAGACTGCAGTAGGACCCATGTGTCCGATGGAAACCAGCACTCCAGTAGCCTGAACACAGAAGGGTCGGAGCAGAAGTGGAGCAACTGGTAGTTATCTGGACTGGCAAAAAGATCCACTCATGGTGTCCCCTAGAGGTGGAAAAGCCGGTTGGCAACTCTGGGGTCCAGCTGCCACTCATGTGGCTAGAGGACCCTGCTCAATTTGTCCACAAGGGAGTTGTCCTGACCTGGCCCTTAGGAGTATGCCCTGCTGCACTGCATAGGAAAAGAGCATCATCGCCTCGTGGCAGAGGGTATGAGACCCCGTGGCCCCCTGCTTGTTCACATAGAACACTGCTACCTGGTTGTCTGTTTGGATCAACACCGGCTGGTGCTGCAGGCAGTGGCAAAATGTTTGGAGGGCTAGATATATTGCCCAAAGTTCCAGGAGGTAGATCTGATGGTTGCTCTTGTCCTGCAACCAGTTGACCTGGGTGCGGATTTCCTTGCAGTGGGCTCCCTACCCAACAGGGAGGCGACCGTAGTGAGAACACTTAAGGGGTTTGGAAGGCCATCCCCGCCTCGAGGTGTTGGAGGTTTTGCCACCAGGTAAGAGATTCTGCCAACTGGCGGGTCACTGAAACCCTGCCCTAGAGACGGCCTACGGCCTGTGTCCACTGTTCCCGAAGGCATCACTGTGCGGTCCTCATGTGTAGGCGAGCATCTGGGCGACATGTACCGTGGAGGCAATGTGCCCGAGTAGGCGCAGCAGAAGCTGAGCTGACACCAAGGGACAGTATTGTATGTCTAGGGCTAGTGCCTTGAGATGGTCGGCTCGGTCTCTGGGGAGGAAGGCCTTTGCCCGGAGGGTGTCTAGCCTTGCCCCTATGAACTCTAGACATTGTGTTGGGAGGAGGTGCGGTAGTTTATTACAAACCCCAGATACTGCATGACCTGGATAATGCGTGCAGTTGCCTCCTGCACTTCTGTAGCCGTACCTCCTTTTATGAGCCAATCACCCCGGTAGGGGAAGACAAACACCCCCTGGAGGCAGAGGAAGGTGGCCACAACTGCCAGACATTTGGTGAAGACCCTTGGGGCAGAGGCCAGGCCGAAGGGTAGTATTCTGTACTGGTAGTGGCCGCCCCCCACCATGAACCAGAGGTACTGCCTGTGGTTGGGGTGAATGAGGATGTGGGTATAAGCATCCTTCACATCCAAGGAGCATAGCCAATCTCCCTGCTGGAGGTAAGGCAGCAATGTTCCAAGGGAGAGCATCTTGAACTTCTCCCTTACCAGTATTTGTTCAGATTGTGTAGGTCGAGGATGGGCCTTAGGCCCCCTGTTATTTTTGGTATGAGGAAGTATCTGGAGTAGAACCCCTTGTCCCTGAGATGGTGGAGAACTGTTTCTACCACTCTGTCCTCGAGTCCTGCGAGTTCCTTCAGTAGAAGCTCCTGGTGAAGGGGAGAACTCAGAGGCTCTCCTGGAAAGAAAGGAGAAGGTGTCTGAGCCAGATGGAGGAGGTAGCCCTCCTTGATCACCTGGAGTGCCCAGGAATCGCTGATGATGGCTGGCCACCTCTGGGCATAATGAGTGAGACATTATCCTGTGGGCTGCTGACCTCCTTGGGGTGGAAAGGCTGTGCTCAAGGAGTCAAAATCTACCCCCTAGCTGGGCTGGGGCCGACGCCTGGGGCTTGGGAGCCTTCTGCTTACAAGGGCCTTGCCCATGTACCTTGGTCTGCTGACCCTGTTGGGGAGCCAGGGAGGCCTGAAAATGTGGGCAGTTTCTGTAAGCTGCCGCTTTTTCAGGTAGAAGGGCTTTTTACCTGAGCCCTTCCGTCGGGGAGGGGCAGTGGTCTTTTTAGAGAGCCTGGTCCTCGTCATGAACTTGGACTCCAGCTCGGCAGCCTTTTCGGTCATGGGTTTGCCGAAGAGATTCTTTCTTTGGCATGGGACATCAAACAGTTTGTCCTAAACCTATTGTTTGAGGTCGGATAACTGTAGCCAGCTCTGGCATTGGGCACCGATGGCTGCCGCTGCTACTTGAGCCACCCACTCAAAGCCATCATAGGCTGCTCGAGACAAATTTGGAGCACTCATGGACGGCTTTGGCCAGGTTCTTGAACCGCTGCAGGGGTTCCTTGGAGAGACCAGCAGAGAACTCGGCGAGCTCCTTCACCAGGTCTCTCACGTGCATGCCCATGTACAGCTGGTAGGCCTGGATCCGGCCGATGAGCATTGAGCCTTGGTAGCACTTTCTGCCGAGGGCATCCAAGGTGCAGGCCTCCCTACCAGGGGGCACAGATGAATGCCTCGTCTGGCTCTTCAGTCAATGCATAGCCGACTCCACCATCATGTAGTTGTGCAGCAGCTGTGCTTTCTGGAAGTCCGAGCTCCGGCGGACTCGGTACATTGAGTCGAGTCACTTGCTCACCACCGGCACCACTGCCGGTGTCTCCCACATTTGGAGTATTAGCCGTTCTAGGATCGGTGGGATGGGCACCGTAAGATTCCCTTGGAGGGGCCTCGTTTTGGAGGATTTCTAGCTCCTCTATCCGAGGGTCCTACGCCAACTCCGTAGGGAACACGAAGTCGAGGAAAGCCATGTCCTCAGGCGGGGACAGATGCCGGGATTCCGAAGAAGGGGAGTCCGAGGGGACATCACAGTGGTGATGGGTGTCTGGTGACTCCTCATCCTTGGTCTCCCACTCAGAATAATCCATTGAAGACTCGAGGGAAGGATGGCTCATGGGCTCTGGGCCTGAGCCTTGCCTGCGCCCTTCAGAGGCTCCACGACTGGTACCGGGTGCACTACCCGGGGAGGACCTCGGTCCCATGGAATGGGAATTGGATTGAAACCTCAGTCGAGGATTGACTCGGGGCCAAATGGCATCAAGGATCAGCTCAGCCTCTGGGGACGTCCTCGACTTTGATGGCACGGTGGTCTGGGTGGAGGAACCAGTAGTACCGGACAACAGGGCCCACTTCTGATCCATGAAGGCAGAAAGACTGCACTCCAGGGCTGCCATTCTGGATTTGAGTCCAGATGACTCCGCAGCCAATGGCTCCGAGGAACTTAGGCCAGATGCCTGTTCCCCCCGAGGAGGAATCCTCGACGAGGATAGGTTCTGGAGACAGAGACCAGTCCGAAGTAAAGTCCTTGCAGGGGACCTTGGTAGGCTGCTCCCTCTCCAGTTCCTTGGATGAGCATCTAGGACTTCAGGATCTGGCTCAGAGCTTACCCAGCCTGTCGGAGCTATCCAGGGACACTGCCTTCAAGGTTTTCTTCTTCTTTTTATGTTCCCTCAAGGATGACCCTCTTTCTGAAGAGCTGCAGCGTTGTTCAGTGTACATGCCCTGAGATTCCGCTGCTCCAGAGGAGGCCTTGGCCTTCGGAAGTAACGGGGACTCCGGGAAAAACTTATCATGCTGCTGCTAGCGGCTCTTGAGGCCTTGGTGGACATCTTTTGACAGAGGCTGCATGCCATGGTGTTGTGGTCTGGCGCCAGGCAATGAAGGCAGCAGTCATGTGTGTCGGTAAGGGTCATGATTTTAGAACACTGATCATACTTCTTGAACCCATTGGTAGCCAAGGGGGAAAAATAACCCTGGCGAGGTTGAAGACCCGAGGTACTGCCAGTTAGGAAAAAGGGCGCGAAGTCGCCAAAAAGGTAAAAAGGGACCTGAGGCTCGATGCCTAAGCAAGAAGCTCTGGTAGCGAGAAGAGTACCGGTGCACAACCGGAGAGAGTATAAAACTCGGGTCAAGAAAAATCAACTTTTCTGGGGGAAACCAAAAGGGCTCCGTGGAAAAAAAAGAGACTGAGCAAGATGGCACCCTTGGGCAGGAAGGGTACCACGCATCCATGGTGGCATCTCCCAAAGGCTCACTTTGAAAGCTGGGGGGATGCTTCCGCTACGTTGGTGCCAACTTCACCCATATGTGAGGACTGACTTCCTGCTTGTTCCCAGAGAAAGAGGAATATCACTGTGAGGATTAAGATTACTTAGGGGAAAATACTGGCTGTTCAACAATTTCAAGATTACTCAACAAACATGGCTTGTATAGGAGGTTAGCCAGAAGAAAACCACTGCTGAAGCCATATGTAGTGAAACACTTCTCAGAAGACATCAAGATCACTTTTAGCCTTGGCAAATATGCTAAGGCAACCTTCTTTAGAGAAAAATTGAGCAAAAATGAAAACGTCTCCCTGACCGAGAACACTGACATTTAGGAACTCGAACAGGAAGGCATATATAAATACCTAGGAGCAGAGGAAGGAGCAACAATCAAGCAAACTTACTGAGAGAAAAAAGATCTGTAAAGAACATCACAGGATATTAAGATTGTTAATGAAAAGTGATTTAACATCACTGAATAAGCTACAAGTAATTAATCAGCTGGCAATTCCTGTATTCTCATATACTGCAGCTTTAGGAGTGGACTGGCTTCTTAACGATTTTGAAAAATTGGATGCCTACAAGATTATAAAGACCAGTGCATGCAGAGAATGTACATCCCAGGAGCCAAATGAGGACTGGGCCTCACAGAAATTGATTGATTCAATCAAATCAAAACCCTTTTCAGTAAAACAAGGCGTCCCACAAGGATCATCCCTCTCTGCAATATTATTTAACATTTACATAAGGCCAATATGCGACATTATCAAAAAACACATAATACAAAATATACGCTGATGATATCATGGTATACACTCCTATAGAAATACTCAAACCTGATCTTTCAAGTATAACGGCATGTGTAGAAGACATGGTTAAATGGTGCAATAACAACAATTTGTCAATAAACTACAAAAAGACAGAGACATTATTCATCACCAGGGACACATCATTTACCCCACCACAAACAATTACAATATTGCAAAAGCAAATAACAGTCAAAAAAGAAATTAAATATCTTGGAGTAATCATAGACCAAAACCTCACCATGCAACCACACATTGCAAAGACTACCGCAAATGCACACTTTAAGATGAAGGTAATAATAAGATTTAAACCAATTCTAGACCCCGATCACTTCCGAACCATCTGTCAAGCAATTATCACACCAACGCTAGATTATTGCAACTCACTATACTACGGGCTCCCAAAGCAAACCATCGTACTACTTCAACATATGCAGAACACTGCAGCTCGACTAGTCACAGGAATGGACAGATATGGTGACTTCACACCAATTCTTAACCAATTACATTGGCTCCCTATATATGCACAAATCCAATACAAAGCAACACTAACCATTTTCAAGATCATTCACCAGCTATCAGCGAACATCCTACAAGACATGATAACTAAAGATTCAAGTAACCGGCCCAGGAGAAATAATAAGAACATCATTATCCCACCTCTTGGATATCAAAGGACCATACAATCCACCTCTGGAAGAGCAATATCGCTTTATGCTCCAACATTATGGAACTCTCTCCCGGATGACATGCGTGCAGTTTCAGACATTAAGGATTTTAGAAAGAATCTAAAAACACTCCTCTTCAAGAATCACTTTGACCATATTGCATAATAACCTCAAGTTAACATGTTCTAGGCCAGGGGTGGGCAATTCCGGTCCTGGAGGGCCACAGACCAGTCAGGTTTTCATGATGTCCCTAATGAATATTCATGGACCTATTTCCATACAATGGAAGGCAGTGGATGCAAATAGATCTCATGAATATTCATTAGGGACATCATGAAAACCTGACTGGTCTGCGGCCCTCCAGGACTGGAATTGCCCACCCCTGTTCTAGGCCAACTATGAATAACCTTTTTCTATGGACTGGTAGACGATATACGAAATATATAAATTGTATATAGTTAAGTTTCAAATAAAATAATACTGTACATAGTTTTTACACCGCCTCCTCTGGAGTGGAGGAGTGGCCTAGTGGTTGGGGCAAGGTACTTCAGGCCTGAAGGTCGGGGGTTCAAATCCCACTAGAGGACAGCAACCTTGGGCCGGAAGGACTGGGGTTTCTAGTCCCACAGGTGCTCCTTGTGGTCTTGGGCAAGCCACTTAACCCTCCATAGCCCATGTTCCCTGTAAAATAGTTATCTCCAAGTTATAATGCCCTGTTCAATGTAATTTCAGTTTGTTCAATGTAAACCGCACTGATGCAGAATAGCGCGGTATATAAGAGAATGTAAATAAATAAATAAATAAACATATCCTGCCCTTTGTACAACATTAGCCTCTGTTTAACTGTTCTGTGTATAATGTTTCAAGTCATAATGTAAACCGCTCTAAGTGAAGGACAAAACGGTATAAAAAATGTTTAAATCTATAAATAAATAAATTATACATATAGAACTACTATCATATACCTCCAGGCCTACTTAAAAGCATTGTTATATCCAGATACACAAAAAGTGCTGAATATTAACATGAACATCCTGAATCTGTCTCCATGATTAAACAGACAAGATTCAGATAAGAAGATTAGGTGAAAATCCACCAGCACACATAGGAAAGGACACAATAGAATTTGCAAAACAAGAGAAAAAAAACCTCTTCAAAGAATTAGATCAGCTAACAAGGAAAAACAAGTGAGAAATACAATGTGAAATACAAAGTGCTATTCCAGGACTCACTTGTCAATCCAAAACCAGACACACAATGGTGAAGGAGAGGCAAACAAACTGAAGGATGAGAGATTGATAGCTACAGCCAAGGACAGTGGATTACAGATGAGATGGTTTATAGCAAGCACAGGAAAAACTGGCAAAACAGACATATGTAGATTCTGTAAGAAAGAGCTGGAAAAACTTACTCATCTCATAGCTGGTTGCAAAATTCTGATGGCAGAAAATTTCTATACAGAAAATAGTAATTACACTTACCTGGTAATTGTAGTTCCTTGAGAGACGACAGCTTAGTCCTTGACGTATGGGTAGTGCACCTCCTCCTGCAGCATGAAGACTGGACCAATCAAATTTCAGCTCCTCTGGAACCCTTATACCAGGCATCTCTGGAACTCCAGTGACCTACTGACAAAGCAAACTCCAACACGTAGCTAACCTTTAATCGGGCCCAACTGTGCAATTGTTTTTTGTTTTTGTTTTTTTTTATTTTGTGGCCAAAGGCCACCCCTAACAGGAACGGAATGTCCCGCCCCTGCCACAGCCAAAGCAGAAAGTGAGAACAAAAAGAAAACATTGGAGCGAAAGGAAAAAGGAGAAGGAAACGCACTCACCTGGGAATACGGACCTCTGAACCCAAGGCGTGCCGCGCTAAAAGCAAAGAGACAGGGAGAGGCAGGAGGACTAAGCTGTCGTCTCTCAAGGAACTACAATTACCAGGTAAGTGTAATTACTATTTCCTTATCGTTCCTCCAGCTTAGTCCTCGACGTATGGGATGTATCAAAGCAGCCTAACGGGTGGGATTTTTCCAGCCGGCACGCAGAACCGCGGAACCAAAACCGGCATCGCTCGCCGCCAAGACATCAAGTCGATAATGTTTACTGAAAGTGTGCAAAGAAGACCACGTGGCCGCCTTACAGATATCCACCGGCGAAACCAAACTGAACTCCGCCCAGGACGCTGCCTGCGCTCTTGTAGAATGAGCGCGCAACCCAACAGGCGGAATTCGACCGTGTAACAGATAAGCTGAGCCAATCGCCTCCTTAATCCACCGAGCAATAGAAGCCTTCGCCGCCGCTTCTCCTTTGCGAGGACCGCCAAACAGCACAAACAAGTGATCCGATTTACGAAAACCGCTGGTAACCTTTAAATAGCGTCGGAGAACCCTCTTGAGGTCCAACCGACTTAGACCGCGATCAGAAGCATGCCCTTCCGACTCCGGAAATACCGGAAGGGAAACGACCTGGTTTAAGTGGAAAGGAGACGTCACCTTAGGTAGAAAGGAAGGCACAGGCCACAGAACCACTTTTTGAGCCGAGAAAGACAGAAAAGGCTCCCTGCAAGAAAGAGCCTGTAGCTCGGAAATACGGCGTGCTGAACAAATCGCCACTAGAAACACCGTTTTAAGAGTCAAATCCTTTACCGAACTACGAGACAGAGGCTCAAAAGGGGCTGCACTGAGAGTCCGCAACACCAAATTAAGATCCCAAGAGGGTACCGAGACTCTACGGGCCGGACGCAGTCTAGAAACAGCCCGCAAGAAACGCACGACATCAGCATGAGCACCTAACGCCATGCCCTGAATCTTTCCTCGGTAACATGACAGCGCCGCCAATTGCACGCGTAACGAACTGGCGGCCAAACCTTTAGCAAAACCGTCCTGCAAAAAATCCAGGATCACCGGAATAGAAGCTGTAGCCGCTCGGATCTGATGTCGAGAACACCAGTCCTCAAAAACACGCCAAACCCGTACATAGGCCAGCGACGTAGATCTCTTGCGCGCTTGTAACAGGGTCGCCACGACCGCCCGTGAATAACCCCGTTTTCTTAGCCGAGCCCTTTCAATAGCCAGGCCGTAAGAGAGAATCTCCCCACTTGAGGCATGCGAAGGGGACCCTGACACAACAGATCTGGAACCACGGGAAGCCTCCACGGAGAACCGTCCACCAACCGCATCAGATCGGCATACCAAGGCCGACGAGGCCAATCCGGCGCTATCAACAGCACCCGACCTCGGTGAGCCTCGATACGCTGAATCACGCGCCCCAGCAGGGGCCACGGAGGGAACACGTAGAGCAGACCCGCGGAGGGCCAAATCTGCAAAAGAGCATCCAGACCTTCGGACATTGGCTCTCTCCGACGACTGTAGAATCGAGCTGCCTTTGCTGAGCGGAACGTGGCCATCAAGTCCATGACCGGTTGGCCCCACCGCCGAACCAGCTGCGCGAACACCCGCGGATGAAGTTCCCATTCGCCGGGATCCACCTGAACTCTGCTGAGAAAGTCTGCCGTAACGTTGTCTTTTCCGGCAATGTGTGCCGCCGAGATGGCCAGCAGTCGTGGCTCCACCCACTCGAACAACGTCCGAGTCTCCGCTTCCAGGCCGACGCTTCCGGTACCGCCCTGCCGGTTGATGTAGGCCACCGTCGCCGCATTGTCGGAGAGAACTCGAACCGCCCGAGCCGCTATCTGGGTCTCGAAGTGCTGCAAGGCTAATCGAACAGCTCGAAGTTCTAAGCGATTGATCGACCAAGCGCTCTCCTCCGGGGACCAGAGACCTTGAGCGAACTGACCCTCGAAGTGTGCGCCCCAGCCCGACAGGCAGGCATCCGTCAAGAGCGGAACATAGTTCGGCTGCTCCAACGGCATCCCCACCCGCAGCGAGGATGGGCTCAGCCACCAACGCAGATCTCTCCGAACGCCCAACGGGCAAGGTAGACGTTTGCCCAGGGAATCGGACTGGTTGGACCAGCGACGGAGTAAGGCCCGCTGGAGCGAACGCATGTGAAAGCGTGCCCAAGGTACCACCTCCAGGGAAGCTGCCATCGTCCCGAGCAACTGCAGGTATTGCCAGGCCGACGGAGCCGGAGTCTTTCGGAACCGCCGTACCAGGGATTGAAGAGCTAATATCCTGCGTTCGGGAAGAGATACCAATCCCACGCCCGTCTCGAACTTTACTCCCAAATATTCGAGAAGATGCGTTGGCACCAAATGGCTCTTGTGGGGGTTGATCACCCAGCAGAGAGACTGCAAGAGCGCCACGACTTTTGCTGTCGCCGCCAAGCTTTCTGCGCGAGACTTCCCGCGAATCAGCCAATCGTCCAGGTAGGGATGGACGAGCACTCCCTCTTTGCGCAAGGCCGCCGCCACCACCACCATGACTTTGGTGAAAACTCGCGGCGTGGTCGCAAGACCGAAGGGCAACGCCTGAAACTGGAAATGGCCCCATGGCAGCGCAAAGCGGAGATATTTTTGCTGGTCCTCTCGAATTGGGATATGGAGATAAGCCTCCGTGAGGTCGAGAGACGTGAGAAACTCGCCCTGGCGGACCGCGACTATCACGGACCGTAGAGTTTCCATCCGAAAGTGGGGAACCCGTAGACAACGATTCACTCCTTTGAGATCCAAAATGGGGCGAAGATCGCCACCCTTCTTTGGCACCACGAAATAGATGGAGTACCTTCCCTGACCATATTCCGCTGGCGGCACGGGAATGACCGCCCCCAACCGGAGAAGACGATCGAGCGTTTGCCGGATCTGAAGGGTTTTTCGGACTCCCCGGCAGGGGGACGCTACAAAGGAATCGAGCACGGGACGGGCCAAATCGAGAACATACCCATCTCGTATGATGTCCAAAACCCACTGATCGGAAGTAATATGGGTCCAAGCGGAGAGAAAACGTCGAAGACGCCCTCCGATCACAGGCAGCTCCACCTGGACCCGCTGCCCTTCATTGGGGCTTGCGGGCGGCTGGAGAACTAGCCGCCAAGAATCCTCTGCTGGCGCCACGAAAGCCGCGAAAAACCGACGCTCGGGAGCTATATCTGCCACGCTGGAAACCCCCATAACGTGGCGAGCGGAACCTGCGAAAGTCCCGAAACTGCCCCCGAGATACCGGAAGCGACCTACCCCGCTTGGGTCTATCCTCCGGCAGACGACCGCCTTTGGAGTCTCCCAGGTCCTTAACCAACTTATCCAAGTCCTCACCAAAGAGCAGTCTCCCTTTAAAGGGCAATCTGCCCAACCGCGATTTGGAAGACCCATCGGCTGCCCAATTTTTTAACCAAAGAGCTCTGCGGGACGCCACCACCACGGATGCCATGCTATTGGAGAGAGCTCTGATGAGATCATACTGGACATCCGCTAAGTACGCCGCCCCACATTCCAAGCGGTGGATCTCAGTCAGCATGTCGGTCTCTAAGGAAGGAGACTGTTGCAGTCGCTGAACCCAGCGCAAACATGCACGGGCCACCCAAGCCCCGCAAACGGAAGCCTGTAACGCAATCGCGTCCGCCTCAAAGGATTGCTTCAACAGCCCGTCCATTTTCCGGTCCTGCGGCTCACGTAAGGCCGCACTCCCTTCCACCGGAATGGTGGTCTTCTTAGTTACCGCCGACACGGCCGCATCGACTTTGGGAGAGCGGAAACGCTCTAGATCGGCGTCCGAAAGAGGATAAAGCCGGCGCATGACCTTAACCCCCTTGAGACCCGATTCAGGAGTGTCCCACTCGGCCTGAATCATCTGGTCAATAACCTTGTGAATTGGGAACACCACGTTAGTCTGACGTACCGCTTGAATAATGGGATCTGCCCCGTCCGCCTCCTCCACTGGAGCAGTAGGGACCAAACCCAAAGTTTGAAGCGCTTCCGAAACAAGAGCAGGTAGCTCTTCCCGTCGGAACACGCGAATAATCTTAGCCTGATCCTCCGGCTCAGGAAGCTCGCCCTCTTCCAAGCCATCTGCATCCATCTCCTGGTCTAACTCTGGGTCATCCCCTTCAGGCCACTCAGCTTCCGAAGGAAAAGGTTCGTGCAGCCGTGTCTGCTTAGGGGCCCTGCCGCCGGACAACAGAGGCTCCCCCGAAGCGGGCTGTGCAGACACCCCCTGCGCTGGAAGTGGCGAAGCTCCCATAACCTGGCGCCTACGGCAGAACGCCTGGTGCAGGAGCAAGACAAAATCTGGAGAAAAATCCTCCAAGGGCAGGTCTGACTGTCCCGCAGACGCCAAGCAACTGGTAGAAAGAAGACCCGAGGGTCCTTCCAGCGGCGAGTCCAAGTCCCCTGCTGCGGCCTCGGCCTGCGCCGGCGCAGCCACAGAACTTTCTAGGCGCTGCTCCATACTGCGAGAGAGCGAGGCACAGCGTGGGCACACGCCGGTCTCCGCGTCAGCGCCCCGCCGAGAACCACAAATGAGACAAAGAGACCCCCCTGGCATGAGGGCCCTTGCGCTGTTGAAAGCTAGCAGGCACAGCGCAACGCTGAAAAGGGAAGAACTGGCTCACTGGCCCAGAAGAACCATGCGGGAACTGGGCCTGAGCTGACAACAGAAAGCCTCTGAAGGGAGGAGGAAAGAAGGTATCTCCCTGCGCCCAGCAAACAGCAGTAGCGGCTTTCGAGAGATGTGGCCCCCTTTTTGGTATATATATATTTTTATTTATTTTATTTATTTATTTATTTTTTAACACATCTCAGGACACCCGATGGCTGAGAAAAAACACATGACAAAACCAATTGTGGAGACCACAACCGGCGTGCAAAGGAAGAGGAGAGGAGACACTCAATCCCCCCCCCCCCTCCCAGCCGCGGGACCGCTGCAGTCCGAGGAAAGAGGCCGAAAATAAAATAAAACGAAGAAATTAAAAGAAATTAACTTAAATATTTAAAAGAAATGAAAGAACTAAATAAATTCACCGCGGGACACCCCGAAGAAAAAACCGCGAGTGAAGAAAAAATGGCCGCGGCAGCCAGGCAACTTTGGCGCGCTTTTTCCCCTGCCGAGAAAAAAAGCCTGAGGGAAAGCAAACACTGCTGCAGCCTACAACTAGCAGCCCCTGAATACCACGACCCTGGGAGCCCCCCCGAACAAACTCCACCAGCACGGCCGGACAGAGCACAGAACTTGGCTCAGCAGCCGCTCTGAACTCCCACCGCCGTCGGCACTTACCGGCACTAGTAAATCAGACTCAGCAACCCTCCGGAGAGGAGTTGCTGTTCAGCCGCCGCAGGAGCTCTGCTCCGAAGAGCCCTGGAGCAGAGATCCTAATTCTTCAGGTAGACCGGCTATAAAAACAACAGCGGCAAAGGCTGGACAGGAGAGGGACCTTCCTCAGGACCCCCCCCCCTCACGGAGTGCTCTGAGAAGAAACCCACAATTTAAAGGGACAGAAACCCTTAAATTACTAAACAAAAAGAAGCCCAATAGGACAAAAAATAAAGACCCAAAAGGTTAGCTAGGGAAGCAAATACAACTAACTAAACAACTAGTGAGCCCAGCTAGGCTCACTAACGTCTTCCTGCTGCATGAAGACTGGACACACTGGAGTTCCAGAGATGCCTGGTATAAGGGTTCCAGAGGAGCTGAAATTTGATTGGTCCAGTCTTCATGCTGCAGGAGGAGGTGCACTACCCATACGTCGAGGACTAAGCTGGAGGAACGATAAGGAAGTAACAATAAAGTGGCCTCATCCATTGGAAACTCTGTACCAACATCATTGTACCAGAAAAGCACTGGGATCACAACTCTAAGATAATTATGAAGAATGAAAAGTTTATGATCACATAGGATATTTCCATTCTGACAAATAAGAAGCTGGATGCAAAGAAATCAGATATAGTGGTAAATGAGAAACACACCAGAACGGCAATAATAATAATGGCATCAATTCCAAGCGATTGTTCTGTGCATTGTGTGAAGAGGGAGAAGATCTTGAGTAGCAAGAAATGTAGTCAGAGACTAAGAAAATGTGGCAGAAAGATACAAAAATATTTTCCATCGTATTGGAGCCACAAGCCTGACTGGAAATTCCTCTTAATCACACCTTGACAAGTTGCCTAGTTACATCTTATGAACTCCAGAAAGAAGCTCTCTCTGGCATGATGCAAGTAGTGTGCCAAGTGTTAGCAGTACATTTGAGAGACTGTGATTCACAATTCACATACTCTGGCTTACAACTGAGGTTCACTACTGTCATGGTATACGCAAAAGTAACACATTTGGTGAAATTGCACAAGGTAATATTATAAAACCATTCCCATAATACTTTGCTGGTGGGTCTGTATTTGGACAGATTTTGGGCAAAATGTTGGTGGAGCCAACAAGTAGGCAGAGATTATAAAATACTATATTTTACATGCATATTTAAGCTCGTATAAATGTCCCTATCTGCAATGTAGGTGCACATTATGCCACTTACACTAGTATTTTAAAAGAACTAGGTGTCTACTTGTCTTGATAAAATAGGCTTAACATAAGCACCTTAAAAAACACAGCACGCATGTGGGAGATGTTTGGCCTCAATGCTAAGAGCAGTGACAGGGAAAATCGTGATCCTGGAGAAAAACTTACTCAGTCTGCCATAGATCTGGGACTAGGGAGAAGATTAATCTTTCAGCAGAACAACAATCCTAAATACAAAACCAAAGCAACAGTGGGACAGGACTGGCGCAACCATCAGGCAAACTAGATGATTGACTATGGAAGCAGCTTTTCTTTGGGGGAGGGCGGTGGCAAAGAGCAATGCATTCAAAGCTAAACAATACTGTAAATTCTGACAGCTGGGGGGGGGGGGGGCTAAAGCTTAGGGTATGTCTACATCCCCAATACCTTGAACCAAACTCTGGGGTCAACCCTGCATTGCAGTGGCTAAGTAAGAGCATGAATGCCCTTCAGTAGCCAAGTCATAAATGCAATAGAAAATCTGTGGCAAGATTTGAAGACTGCAATCCACAGATGATCCCCAGCCAACCTGAAAAAACTTGAGCTATTTTGCCAATATGAATGGCCATAAACTGCACCATCTTGCAATGCCAAGTTTAAATATGATTATTCGAACTGCTAGGAATGTGCACAGCCAAAGGTTTTGGTTAATTTTCCAAATTTTAGTATTTTTTTCTATTTTGGGATGCTTTTCTAATTCTTCTCATTTCACAATTTGGTTTAATAATGCATAATGCTTACCTTTAAGGGAAGAAGTTTTCCATAGACATCAGGACAATGCACACTGTAGATTTCAGCCAGTTCTCTACCTGGACTACTATTTTCTCCAAGACCAGAATGATCTAGAATTGAACTGGGCATGTGTAGTATCTCCCGCATTATCCTTCCATCACAAATCTATTTCAAAGCAAAGGAAAGCTTTCTGGCATTTTTGAGGAGATGGTAGGAAGGATTGTGGGGCTTGTTTACTAAAATGAAGTAAAGTAAGAAATGAAGAAAGCAGGGGTTAAGGCTAAATGGCCAATTTTCCCAATAGAGAAAGGTGAATAGTGGTGTACCCTGCATTTTTTATCATTAAATCTCAATTGCCTCTGGTAAACCATACTGCCTCGGATCCTGCAATCCACTGTACTGTAGAACCCTCACTATTCTCAGTTTTAGCAGTGTTTCCAATAATTTACTCACTGGCCTGTAGTTTTTTCAACTTCATCCTTACTTTTGCTTTTGTGTAAAGGGACAAAATGTGCCTTTCTTCAGTCCTCTGGGACCACTCCTGATTCTAAAGAAGCATTGAAAAGTTCAGTCAGTGGAGCGGCTATAACGTCCCCAAGTTCCTTTGATATTCTCAAATGTATCCCATTTGGTCCCATCGCTTTGTCTACTTTTTGTTTAGCTAGTTCCTCACAAACACAATCTTCTGAAAATCATTCAAGATTCCAGTCACTTCTGTTCCTATTTATGGGTGTTTTCTGAGGTCCTGGCCCTTCATCTGTGAACACAGAACAGAAATATTTGTTAAAAAATTCCACTTTATCCTCATCAGCTTCTATATAAGTTTGTAAGTTTTGTAAATAGTTACCCCTGTTATCCAAGTTTTTGTTCCCTGTTATCTGTAAACTCATACATTTATCTGTACTGAGCATTTTGTTCCATGTAAACCGCGCTGATGCCGAATAGTGCGGTATATAAGAGAATGTAAATAAATAAATAAATAAATATACTCCTCCCCTTCACCCTTGAGTCTGTCAATACCACTTTTGCCCTTCCTCCTCTCACTAGTATATCTGAAAAATGTCTTATTCCCCCCCCCCCCCATTTTATTGCATTGGCTATTTATTCTTCTGTTTGCATCTTTGCTTTCCTGATTACTTTGCTAGCTTCTCTAAATTTTTCCAAATATAGATGCCCGTCTTCCTCTCTCTGTGATCTCTTGTATGAAGGCCTCCCTCTTTTTCTTCACCTTTTCAGCTATTTCTTTTGAGACCCATTGTGGCCTCCTTTTCCTTTTACATTTATTTACCTTTCTAACCAAAAGGTTTGTTGCCATTAAAATATTCAGTTTTGCCCATTGCTATTCTACATCCCCCAGCTGTCCTCATCCTGCTAATGACTCCTTAAGGTATTATCCCATCTTGGCAAAGTTAATTTTCCTAAAGTATAAGACCCTCACTTTTGAATGGATTTTATCAGCCCTAGTCCTAATACTCAACCACACCATCTGCTGATCACTGGATGCAAGATGATCTCCCTTTATAACATCAGAAACACTTTCTCCATTGGTGAGCTTCTGTTCCCAGTTGCCAGAATAGCTTTCCCTGTAGAGAATCTAGGATCGCTTCTACAGTAGATGACACCGCAGCAGGGATGTGCCAATCAACATACGGCATATTGAAATCACCTATCAGTAGCAAGTCTCCTTTCATGGCAAATCTGCATATGTCTTCTATTAAATCCCTGTCCACTTCTCCCTGTGAGGGAGATCTATATATCACACCAATGTAAAAGGATTTCCCTTTCTCTCTTTCTACTTTAATCTACAGTGCCTCCTCGCTCCCTTTTAAGCCCTGTAATTTTACAGCTTTAATATTTTTTTTTATATATAGTGCCATCCCTCCTCCCTTCTTCCTATCCTGTCCTTCCTAAATAAAGTATAGCTTGATATAATTACATCCCAGTCATGGTTGTCCATGAATCATGTCTCCGTATCCCCCACTAAATCCAAGTCAGTCTCTTCCATTAAAGCTTCAACATCTGGGATCTTATTTCTCATGCTATGGGCATTTATACACAGCACTTTTCAGATGTTGCCCCTTTTACCAATTTCTACAGAGGTATTTAATGTTTCACTTACCTGGGAGCTTTCTTCACCCATCCCCAATGAATCTAGTTTAAAGCCCTCTTCAGTAGGTTAGCCAGTCTGCTGCAGAAGACACTTTGATCCTTCTTGGACAGATGGATGCCATCTCTGCTCTGTAACCTTTGGAAAATCATCCCAAGGGTCCAGGAAACCAAAACGCTCTCAATGACACCATCCACATAGCCATGCATTTAACTCCAGGATGCAAGCTTCTCTGCCTCGACCTTTACTCTCAATAGGGAGGACTGAAGAGAACATCACCTGAGCACCTATCTGCTTCACCCTCTGTCTCAGAGCCATTAAGTCACTTTTGATACACTCAGGGGGATACCTAGCAGTATCATTTGTGCCGACATGGATGAGCAACATTTGATAATAGTTGTTGATAGGGACTTGAGGTGGGATACCAGAGCCCTCTGAATATGAAGTGTGAAAAATAGTTCTAAATATTTCTGTCAGTATTACAAGAGAGGGTTTATGAATAAGAGAGACACTCAAGGTTACATCTTGCAAGACACGGAGCTCTTGTTTTAATTAAGCTAGGCAGTACATCTGTGCTCTGACCTGTAATATGTAGATAAACAAAACCTGACAGAGCTGTATTTGTACCATGTGGCACTTTTTCCTAATAAATGAGGTACTCTGGCCTAGCGAAGGGGGGGGGGGGGGGAGATTTATGCTCGTCTACATATGTGCGCAGCTCAATGGACACTGGCTTCCCTGTGGTCTCAGGCATCGGGTCATCTGGGAGACAGAATAATGGTCTCTAACCACCTAATCTCATCTCTCCAGTGGTGGCAATTCCTAGAAAACCTCCTAGTAGGGTCACCTTTTCAGATGCCTCCATATCAATGTACCCTGATGACGAATGCGTTCAAATTGGGCTGGGGAGCTCATCTGGACAATCTCTCGATTCAGGAACTTTGGTCTCATCAGGAGTCACAACTCCACATAAATCTACTGGAACTCAGAGCCATTTACAATGCTCTCAAAGTGTTCCAGGACCATCTTCAATTCCGCACAGTTCTAGTCCAGATGGACAATCAAGTAGCTATGTTCTACTTGAACAAGCAGGACAGAACAGGCTCTTGGACCCTTTGCAGCGCAGTCTTGCACCTGTGATCTTTTGCCATACGACATCACATTCACCTACTTGCGGTGTGTATCTTCCCGGCAAACACAATGTCTTGGTGGACAAACTGAGTTGAGTCCTTCTACCCCACAAGTGGTCTCTCCATGCAGACAAGGTCACTCACATTTTTCAGATCTGGGGAACACCAGAGATAGAACTGTTCGCAAGTCCTCAGAATGCCAAGTTTCCCTGCTTCTGCTCCAGGACGCCTGCACAGAATAACCAGCAGGTAGATGCTTTTCGCCTTCACTGGGGTCAAGGCTTCCTATATGCCTTCCCTTCCATTCCCCTCATTCCCAAGGCTCTTTTCAAACTCCAGAGAGACAGGGCTACATGATACTCATAGCCCCACGTTGGCCACGACAACCATGGTATCCTCTCCTACGTCTGTCTCAAGCTCAGCCCGTAGATCTAGGGTCTGCTCCAAATCTCCTCTCGCAGGAGGATGGGATGCTGCTGCAACCCAATCTGCAGTCCCTCCATCTTACAGCATGGCTGCTGAAGGCATAGCCTTCCAGGACATTAACCTCTCTCAACAGGTTAAGGATATCCTTTTAGCTTCTAGGAAGCCTTCCACCAGGCGCTCCTACGCCTTCAAGTGGCATAGATTCTCTCTCTGGTGTTCTGAGAGGGATCTTAACCCCTTCTCAGCTCCGGTAGATGCATTACTTGAATATCTTCTCCACCTGTCTTCTTCTGGACTCAAAACCAATTCGGTAAGAGTACACCTAAGTGCAATTGCGGCCTCTCATATGCCCTTAGATGGTCAGCCCATCTCTTCTCAGCCGCTTGTAGCACACTTCATGAGGGGTCTTTTATTAACTAAACTTCCCATTAAGCCCCCTCCAGTGGCATGGGATCTTAATGTTGTTTTAGGACAGCTTCTCAAGCCGCTCTTTGAACCTCTAGCCACTACCTCTCTGAAGTTCTCACCTGGAAGGTCATCTTCCTTATTGCTCTCACTTCAGCAAGATGCATGATAAGGTAGTCCTTAGAACTCATCCTCGCTTTATGCCAAAGGTGGTTTCGCCCTTCCATTTAAACCAGTCAGTTTACCTCCCTGTCTCCCTAGACCTCATTCCTCTAGGGCAGAAGCAACCCTTCACACTCTGGATTGCAAACGTGCTTTGGCTTTTTATCTCCAGAGAACTCGAGAGCACAGAAAGGCTTCCCAGCTTTTCATTGCCTTTGACTCAAGTCACTTGGGATTGCCAGTATCCAAGCGAGCTCTCTCCAAATGGATAGCAAATTGCATATCCTTTGCTTACGAAAGTGCAGGACTTTCTCTGGAGGGTCATGTCACTGCACATAATGTTCGAACCATGGCTACCTCTATAGCAAATCTACGCTTTATAGCGGTTGACAAGATATGCAAAGCAGCAACTTGGTCTTCTGTCCACACTTTCACTGCTCACTATTGCCTAGACAAGGACTCCCGCCAGGATGCATTGTTTGGCCAAGCTGTTCTCCATCATCTCTTTCAGACTTGGATCAACTCCTACCCTCCGTCCAAGGTTTTGATGCCAGACATCTTTGGAGGATATATGACCTACTTAGTTATGCCTGTGCTTCACAGCTCATTCTGAGGTCATCTCTCTGGCATCTCCGAGCTAGGGAGTCCTATTTTTGAAGACTTCATTCCTGCTTGTTCCTGGAGATAGCGTAGTTACTCACCTGTAACAGGTGATCTCCGGGAACAGCAGGAATTTAGTCTTCACAATCCACCCTCCTCCCCAAGGAGTTGTACTTTTTCCTCTTCTTCTCCTTCTCTCCTTTTATCTCAGCTACAAACTCAACTGAGGAGGGAGAGCTGGAAAGGTGGGAAGGCAGCTACGCAGGCGCAGTGAGATGCTCCCAAAAGCTTTCCTATTGGACACTGGGGAGCGTTCCCACGCAGGCTCCATCGCTACTGACGTTACCCATATGTGAAGATTACATTTCTGCTGTTCCCGGAGATCACCTGTTACAGGTGAGTAACTGCGCTTTCTCCAGGGAAGGTAAGAATCGGTCCTCGCAACCCTCCCTCCTTCCCTAGGAGTTGCCTCTCTGCCTTGTTTTAGTTTACCACCATTCTAGCTATGTTATCTGATTGAGCAAGATGGCACCCTGTGTGGTAGCATGTCGCAAAGGCTTTCTTTGAAAGCTGAGGAAATGTTCCACGTGGGCTCCATCAGTACCGACATCACCCATATGTGAGGACTGATTCCTGCTGTCCCTGGAGAACACCTGTTACAGGTGAGTAACTACGCTATCTGTGCTATCTTCTTCTATCAAGCTACTACTTCAGTGTATGCTGCATTCCTCTTCCCCCCTATCCACTGATTCAGAGAATCCACTCCATATTACAGTACAAACTCAGATAATAAGGAGAAAAAAACACTAGCTGTGCAAACACACTACCACTGCAAAATCAATCACAGACCCCTATATCCAAAAAGGCAAACAAATCTAAAAGAACAGAAAAGAAAGGAAATTCTAATTTCCAAAACTAAAATGGGCTTCCTTTAGGTTAAAAATATATTCCATCAATCATACGCCTCTAGGTATTTTTACTTGCTCAGGCTTTATAGAATTCACTGGACAAGAATGTTAACTATTTCCTGGGTTCCATATTACTTTAAAATCCCTATTATAAAACAGCAATTTCAGTCATCAATTCTATTATCAAAATTCATATTTCACATATTGCTGCAGGAATGGCCTTCTTAAAGAAGACTTTCTTACATACTAATATATCCTTACAGATTGAGAATTCTAAACAACTATAGGAGTAGCAGCCTAGTGGTTAGAGCAACTGCCTCATACCCAGAAGATCAAGGGTTCAATTCCCACTGGCACTCCTTGTGACCTTGGGCAAGTCACTTTACTCTCCATTGCCTCGGAAGAAAAGGCTGGCAATCTACTTCCGGTGATACATTGCCAAGAAAGCCCAGAGGTAGCTGGGTCGCTATGAGTCAACACTGACTTGATGGCACTTAAAAAAAAAAAAATTATTAAAACTTACTGCTACTTTTAAACGAACTGTAGGTAGAAGATATAAGTTCCTTTCTACTCATTCCAAATAACAACTCTCTACATATGTTCTAATTAACATATAACTAAAATCCTTCTGATATGAAAATTATTTCTTCAAAACATTTTATCAAACCACAATCTCAATAGGCGTATCTAACATCTATACACTAATGGGGTCATTCCAAGGTAAGAATATTGCTATTTGTGCCCTCTCCCTATCCCGTCTAACTTCCCTGCGTTTTGTATGGGGACGTTAGATGGCGGCAGGAAAGAGGCGGATTTGGGGTGGGGTTAGGGCAGGCAGTGAGCAGTTGTCACCCCAGATGTACAAGGTCGATTCCAATGTCGATCCTGTTCATTCGGGGCGGTGGCGGCTTGAACAGGGAACTTATTCCACCTCAGAGGTGGAATAAGTTCCCCTAGTCGACTGGGGACAGTGGGCCCGGGGTTCAGAAAGAGCAGAAGGGGGCAGAATACATTCCCCGCTGTCCGACCCTGGCCTTGGGAGGCCAGATCAGCGGTCCGGCTGCGGGGAAAGCCCTTTTTGAGTTGGCTGCTGGGGATTGCGGCTTTTGAATGAGGCTGCAGTGCCATGGCAACCGGACCCCATGGCACCGTGGCTCCATTGAAAAGCCCTGACTGCGCTATCTGGACAAGGCCTGTACATGCAGGCCGATCTGAATAAGGGTTCTGGCCTGCACGTACAGGCCTGGATGTGATTCTGATCCCGTGGGGCTAGACGTGCCCTGCAGGATCAGAATCCCGGCTAACTCTGTGCGTCCGGTTCCAACTGGGTGCACAGAGGGCCGGGACATCCGGGTCTCAATCAGACCCTAAGAGATGAGGAAGAGCAATAAGTACAACAAATTGAAATGCTAATTATATCAGGGAATGGAGCACTTCCCATAACTTCAGAAGAAATAACTGAGCTGGAAATCTGCTATCATTCACAATATTAAACAATTACTTTAAACTAAAGATTACTAAAACCAAAACAAAAATCAGCATTACAAAATCATAGCACTACAACATTTATCTCCATTTTATAATTAAACTGAGATCAAGAAAGCTTTCAAAACAAAATACATATGTATCTATAAACCAAAACACATTCTCAAATATAGAAAAACAACTGAAATTACCTTAAGACCCAAGAATGAAAAAAAAAATAAATCTGCAGAGTCTTTACACATTACTGATAAGACGACAGGCATTTCAAATATCAACTTGCAAGTCTAACAGTACGGCTCTGAGCACAACAACTAATTACCAAGCCAGACTGTTCAAATCTTTTACAGCTAGAAAAAGTTATCCTTTTAAAAACAGAACTTCAGACAAGCAACCAAATAAATCATTATACACTTTCTCTTCTAATACAAACAACTTATATTTTCATGAGACTTTTCACATGTACCACTGCCTCACACCATGTAGGACGATACACTTGGGACTAGTGGGAAGCCCCCTTAAATCATACATTGCCATTTTATATTTCAAATATTGAAGCTCCTCTGAAAAGTTCCTTTCTAGGGAAATAATAATGCTTCATTACCCCTAGTCAATGAATGCTATCGTACTCCAGGTTTTTTTTATTATTTACTCACAATCCTCCGTACTCTCTGCTTTCCCTTGAATGAAGAGAAAGGAAGATCCGCACATGACACTAACTGAAAGATATCTCTTTTTCCCGTGGCCTACTTCTGACCAGGCCACCAAAATAACTGATCTCAATTCTTTGGCTTCAATTTTCTAAATTCAAATGCAAATAAGGTGAGGAATGAAATAAAAACAAAACACATAGAGAATTATGTTAAGAATAGTACTACTTAAGGCCTTATGGGAGGGAACCCGAAAAAAACACGACACTGAGGTGGTGGATCCAGGAACCAAGAAGGTGACGGTACGCGACCGGAGAAAAAGGAATTCCAAAAAAAATTATGCCAAAAATCAAAACTTTTTCCGGGGACACAGACTACTTGTCCAGTGGGCTCCGTGGAAAAAAAAAAAAAACGAAGGTAAGATGGCACCTTTGGGAAGGAAGGTGACCACGCATGCACGGTAGAACTCCCAAAGGCTTTCTATGAAAACTGTGGAGTGGATACCACGAAGGCTACATCGGTGCTGACGTCATCCATGTGTGAGGACTGACTTCCTGCTTGTTCCTGGAGAAAATATCTTTTCACTCAAAGCGTAATCAAACTCTGGAATTCATTGCCAGAGGATATAGTAAAAGCTGTTCGTGTAGCTCATTTTAAAAAAGTATAGACAAATTCCTGGAGGAAAAGTCCATAAACATTATTAGAGTGGACCAGGGAAATTCACTGCTTACACCTGGAATATGCAACATGGAACTAGTATAACTTTTGGGAATCTGACAGGTACTGAACTTGTGTCATTGATTAGCTACTGCTATTAATAGGATACTGGGTTTGATGATGGACCTTTGGCCTATCCCACTATGGCGAATCTTATGCTCTTATGTTCTCTCCTCATCTATAAAGGCAAAATACAATGAGACGGTTAATGGTCGGGCCCCAAGCACTTCAAGTACCATTTGTGGGCGTCTGACAGAAATGGTCCTGCTGCACCAGACGTACTTTTTAGTTCAAGTCATTTTTATTAACTTTTCACACATTTGAACAGATAAACTTCCACATCTGCTATAACATATCATACTATGAAATCGCTAACACTTCGTGATATTCTTAACGAACTGTCTATCCTAAAGAAAACCAGAACTTTACAACGGCTGCTGTCACGCAGTTGTGTATACGTAGAGCTACTGAAGTATACACACATATATATTAATCCCCTTCCCCCCTTCCCTCCCAAACCCACCCCCTCCACCACCTTCCCTGTACCCTCACATGAAGCTTCCCTCAGTAATACCCCAGCAATAAGCAGTGCCACACATTGACATTGCAGGTTCCAACAACCAGTCATCACTTACAACACACTGATATTCTTATGGGTTAACTGCATACTAGATATTCAAGCCCATGCTATGCTCCTTAGTTGGCAACGTGTTTATAAGTGGAGTCCATAAATCCAGGAATACATCCCACCATTTGCCACCTTTTTGCTTCGCTGTCAATTTTTCCATATACATCAGTTCTATCATAGATTTTTCCCAGACAATCACCCCGGGAGGCGAAGTCTCAATCCAACGACTCAATAACACCTTTTTGACTAACAAAAAGCCTCTCTCCAGGAAGGCTCTGTGTCGGTGCAATCCCCAGAGCACTTACGCTCCAACTGTGGAACAAGCATACGTCCCTCTGCAGGACAGCATCTATACCTAGCCATCCCGCCAGTTTATCACAGGTTTGGACCCATAGATCCTGCACCAAATGGCAACCCCAGAACTTATGCAACAATGTTCCTACTTCCAAATTACACCAGCCACAGGTAGCCGAGGTTCTGAGACCGATGCGAAACGCCCACTCGTCAGTGGTGTACGCTCTCCAGAGGAATCTATATTGTAGTTCTTGTAAGTAAACCCACAGTGTCCCCTTCGGTATTCTCTCAAAGGCCTCCCGCAAACCTGCCACTGACACTCCCTCCAGTCCTTCTTTACGCCATCTTTGGGTCAACTCAGAAAGGAACACAGTGTCCCCAATGGGGCGTATCAGCTTCCTACACTCTTCCTCTCCCGGATGATTTTCAACCAACTTCCCCAATACGAATCTAGGGAGTCCAGCCACCATCCCATCTCCCTCTATCCCACCAAGTCCCCCCACATAGTGTCTAGCTTGCAAGTATCCACAGAAGTCGTGCTTATGAAGAAGATAGCGTACTTGCAGACTCTGAAAGCTATCAACTACCACCCCATCTGCCGCGAATAGGTCTCCAATATAGACAATCCCCTTCCTTGCCCACCCATGAAATAAAGTATGCGCTGAGAAACCCGGGAGAAAATCGGGATTTCCCACCAAAGGAAGCAAGGGCGATCTCCTCCAGTCCCATCCATATCGAGAACATAAGACTCGCCAAGCTGCCCGTAAGGCGCCCATGTATCCCCGGCCCACTCCACCTCTGACCACGTTAGATTTATCCAGATGCAAGACATACAAACTATGAAACGGCACATAGACCTCGCTCAATTGCCGCAGCGGGGCACAACCATCAGTCTCCCCCACTAACGCCCAAACATGTCTGAGCAAGTAGCGGAGCTTATAATTCCTCAACGAAGGCAGCTCCAACCCTCCCTCATCCCTCCTTCTCATCAAAGCTCGTAGTGGGATCCTCGCCCTCTTACCCCTCCATAAGAAACCTCTTAAGGATTTCTCGAAGCGCCGCCAGTCCCTGTCCAAGATCCATATAGGCAACAAACGTAGTACATATAACCATCTAGGAAACTCCACCATAGCAAACAACGCTATCCTCCCCTTCAAGGACAGAGGTAAACCTCGCCACCCAGCAAGTCTGCTTAGTTTTGTCCAGCATGCTGGGGACATTTACCCGATAGAGGTTCTCCAGCTGTATCCCCAAGTATTTAATAGTCCCAGCTGCCCATACAAGCGGAAATGTACCTTTCCAGAACGGCCTAACTCTTCCCCCCACATCTAGTACCACCGACTTTGATGCATTAATTTTTAAACCCGAGAAACTGCCAAAATCGTTTATCAGTTGTAGTACTCGTTCTAGTGACATTTGCGGCCTCGTTATACAAAGGAGCATATCATCCGCAAATGCACTAATTTTTATTTCTTCTCCCCCTAATGTTATTCCCCCAATCTGCGAATCACATTGAATAGCTCGTAGTAAGGGCTCCAACGTGAGTACAAACAGCAAAGGTGATAGGGGGCAGCCCTGACGTGTCCCCCGCTCCAGTGTAAAAGGATCAGAAAAGGCCCCATTCGCCCCCACTCTGGCCATTGGGCGTTCATAGAGAGCTTGAATCCATTGCACAAAGTTCCCCTTCAAACCAAAGCTACCCAACACATCCCACAAGTACGTCCACGCAACTCTATCAAATGCATTTTCGGCATCCAAACTCACCAGGAGCAAGGCCTCTTCTTGCCGCAAGCAATGTTCCATACCCAGAAGCAATCTGGCAATATTTTTGGTTGCTTCCCTGCCCTGCACAAAACCCACTTGCCGAGTGTCAATGAGTGATGGCAATATTGGGTTAAGCCTCACCGCTAACACCGATGCGAGAAGCTTCGTATCACAATTTATGAGAGAAATAGGTCTATAGGAAGCTGGGTCCGTTCCATCCTTCTCCGGTTTCGGAATCAATGAAATATCTGCGCAGCGCATATCTCTAGGAAGCTCACCAACCTGACGAACTGAGTCAAACATCACCACCATAGAAGGGGCCACTCTAGATGCCAACATTTTGTAGTACTCAATACCAAAGCCATCTGGACCTGGAACCTTATGGGACTTCCCTTTGGTGATCCCTTTTATAAGCTCCTGCACTGTCAGAGGTTCATTTAGCCTGCACAAATCCTCTTTTGACACTTGAGGCAAGGACAACTCGCGCAAAAATGCAATACCCTTCTCGTAATCTCTTTCCTCCTCACTATATAATCTAGCATAAAAAGTTCTAAAGATTTTTGCTATCTGCTGTGGCTGATGATGCAGCACCCCTCCTTCATCCCTAAGTATAGGTATGAAACTAACACCACCAGGGTCCTTAACTAGCTTCGCTAGTAGTCGCCCTGTCCTATTGCCATACCGATGCAACTGGTGTTTATAGTATTGCATAGACAGGACAGCTCTCCTTTGAAGCAACTCATTAAGAGCCATTTGAGATCTTGCATGTTCCTGCTGGATGCCCCTATCTCCACCTCGGCTAAGCTTCCTTTGCAAATCTTGAATACCTCGCTCTAAAACAATGATACTTCGATCTAAATGTTTGCGGCGCTGAGCAGTGTACAATATAATGGCACCTCTCATCACCGCTTTACTAGCTTCCCAAAACAGTACCGGGGAACACTGCAGCCTATCATTAAAGAGGACATATTCATCCCACTGCTTTTCAAGATATATTCGAAACTCCCTGTCCTCGTAGAGATATGCAGGGAACTGCCCCCCTCTCCTCAACATTCCCTGACATTCCCATGTCACCCACACCATACCGTGATCAGTCACTACTATTGGGTCAATTCCCGCTTGAAGCACCCTTGATAGTACCCCTTCACTCACCAGAATGTAATCTATGCGTGACCAGGTACGGTGAGCTCTGGACTGATGGGTATACTCCTGCATTCCAGGGTGAAGGACCTGCCAAACATCCACCAAGTCTCCCAGTCTGCAAAGATATCCCACTCCCCGACGCGTCCATGAGCCCACTCCACCGCTCTGAGATTTATCCAGATAAGGGTTATGTGGGCAATTAAAGTCACCTGCCACAAGCAATTTGCTACTCCCCACTTTCTTTATAAACCCCAGTAGCATTTTAAAAAACTCATGATCATACACATTTGGAGCATAAATATTTGCTATCCAAATTGCTTCATTATATAGCTTAGCAGTTAGCAGAATATATCACACAAGCCTCACACAATTCAGGAAAGCCCTCAAATACCATCTTTTCAATAAGTATCTCATAGAACCAACTCACTGAGATAGAGAGCCAATCCGCTAAGGAAATATATGGTTTCCCAACAACATGCCATGAAAGTTTCTCTAACTCTTAGTGGTTCATTTGTATCTACTGAATCCCTACCATATGACTCTATGTAACAATATTTGTAAATAGTTTACCACTGTTATCCAAGATTATGTAGCAAATGTTGTAAATAGTTACCCCTGTTATCCAAGTTTCTTACCCTGTTATCTGTAAACTCATACATGTTATCTGTAAACTCATACATGTTATCTGTACTGAGAATTTTTGTTCCATGTAAACCGCGCTGATGCTGAATAGTGCGGTATAGAAGAGACCGTAAATAAATAAATAAATAAATAAATATCTCCCATTGGGATCCGTCTGTAAATTACTCACTTCAAAGGGGAGGCCCCGTTTCACTAATACCACCACTCCCGCCCTCTTCGTGCCCGAGGTTGCCCCATACGCAGCCGCCACCCAATCTCTCGCTAATTTCCGATGCTCCAGATCACTTAAATGCGTTTCTTGCAACATCACAATGTGTGCTCCCTTCCTTTTCAACATTTGCAGTATCTTGGTGCGCTTGACTGGAGATCCTACTCCTCCTACATTCCACGAGACTATCTTTACATTAAGCCTGTCTTAAGTGCGGGGCGAACATTGGCAGTGCAGACATCAGCTTCCGCTCCAAGAGACGCCCAGCCTCGCCTCCAGAGCCAAATACCTGCCTACCCACTCTATTATAGTACCTATGCTGCTTATTCGCTACTCTACCCAAATGGTATACTCTACTCAATTCTGGGCCTCCTCCTTCCCTAACCTTCCCCCCCCACCTTCCCTCCTTCCCCTCCCTGAGTCCCTCCTGCCCTCCCGACCCCATCCAGACTTCCTCCTCCTTACTATATCCCACTTCCCCTACTAATATGTGAGCTCCATCTCCTCCATACACACCAAACCAATCCCCCCCTATACAGTCTTCCGTACTCACACCCACTCCCACACACACATCCCTACACACACATACAGTCCACCTTCTCCCCTGAACCCCAACAGTACTTAACATTACTTGATCTTGCTGTAGCAAGATACCCCCAACCGGGAGTAAGATCACTGTCCATACACCTCCAGGTCGCCCTCTATGAAACAACAAGCTAAAGGCGACAGACCAGTCCAGCAAGTCCAGCAAATTCAGAAGTCCACAGCCACCATGCCCCGTAGGAGGCCTCCATAAAGTGCCTTCTCATTTCAGTCCAAGGTAGCGTTACCAACTCAGAGGTAACCCAAATCCAACTTCCAACTGCCTGCTCTCCTTAAGCCACATCAGATGACTTGTCATTCACAATTGTAGCAGTGAACTTCCGCGCCGCATTTGCCTGTTCAAAAGTATGCGTTGTGCCTTTATGAAAATTTTTCAAAATAGCAGGGTAGATCAGCGCAAATCGAATTCCACCTTTGACCAGCTCACCGCAGATAGGCAAGAATTCCTTGCGCCGTGCAGCTAGAGACGCTGAATAGTCCGGGAACATAAGCACTGACATATTAAACAGCTTCAGGTCACGCCGTTTCCGATATGCCTGTAAGAGCAGAACTTTGTGTTGAAAATTTAGCAGGCGGGCCAGCACCGGTTGCAGTCTGTCTTTGCCTTCTACCCGCTGTCCAAGCCTGTGAGCCCTCTCCACTTTTATCTGTCCTTGCAAATCTGGTAGGTCCAACTCTTTAGGGAGCCACACCTCAAAGAGAGTGAAAAGCTGGCTCCCAGACCAAGACTCCGGAACACCAACCAGTCTAAGATTATTCCGGCAAGACTGGTTCTCCAAATCATACACTTTCTGCAGCAAAGCCTCAATTTGTTTCTGCTGCTTATGACTACTTCTCTCCAAGGCCAGCTCGCTATCCTCCAGTACCGTCACTCGCTGTTCGACTTCTTCCAGCCTCCTTGTGAATTCCCCAAAGGTCTCACCCATCTCCTCTAGTTTCCTCATTATCATATGAAACTTAGGCTCGAGCAGTTTCACAACTTCCGGTGCCACATCCTCAAGGCACGAATCCATACTCTCCTTTCCTGGGGAATCGGGCATGGCTGCCATTCGGGCCACAGACGCCATCTTGTTCTCCCGCGTGCCTGCGGACTTCTCCCTCGTCGCCGCCGCTTTCATCTCCTCTCCCAGGTACACCAGCCAGTCAGAATATGCTGTAGTGCACGATATAAAGGAAGAGACCACTCTCGCCCCACTGCGTGTTGCTGTCGCCAAGTTATCAGAAAAGTTCTAAGGGCGGCCCAGGAGCGCGACGAGGAAAGCTCCTCACCCGCTCATGTGCACACGTGATCTCCCCAGACGTACTTTTAAAACCCACTGGTCAGTTTTTGCTACACATTGCCACAGAGAAATCAAGCCTCAATTTTGAAAAATAAGAGTGTAACTTGACCAGAATGCCTGTGACCTAAGTGCTGCCTATAGTGGCAACGTGATAAAAATAAATAAAGAAAAATTGAAATAACCAAAAACACTATCTAAGATACTATGAAGGGGCAGTGAAATGCAGCAATAAGAGCAGCGGGGCAGAAGATCTTAAACTATGAGCATTAGCAGAAAATGAAACTCAAAGACAGAGGGGGAGTTGGAAGGTATTAAACACAGTGTAGTTACTCACCTGTAGCAAGTGTTCTCTGTGGACAGCAGGACTAAGTCCTCACGTATGGGTGACATCACCAACGGAGCCCCACACAGGAATGCTCCCCAGCTTCTATTGGAAGCTTCTGGGAAGTTCCATCGCACTTGCGCATCTGCCTTCCCGCCTGCCGCAGCGCCATTTTCCCCAATATGATAAAAAAGCTGTAGCAGAAGACAACTCCTCAGGGAGGTGGGGGGGTTGTGAGGACTTATTCCTGCTGTCCACTGAAAACACCTGCTACAGGTGAGTAGCCACGCTTTCTCCGTGGACAGGCAGGAATTAAGTCCTCATGTAGCTACAGGCTACCGAAAACAGAGGAGGCCAAGAAACCCAATAGAGGAAATGAAACAAGAACTGGAGAAACAATACACAGTAGCAGCAGTAGTCCTCTGGGGGAACTCACTGACTTGAAATCTACATCATACAGCTCCACACATCACTGCAATTGCTCTATAAGGAATCTCTTTTTGGTAGCCTGGACAGACAGAAGGGCCTTGGTGGGAAGTTGAACCTAGTCCCCAAAAAGATGCCCGAGTATGGACTGGCCTGAGTTGCGTTGGCAATCTCCTTCCAGACAATAATGTGATATGATGTGAATGTGTGGATCGAAAACCACATTGCAGCCCTGCAGATCTCTTCCATGGACACCGAGCAGAAGTTGGCCACTGACGAAGCCATGGTTCTGACACTAGGAGCTGTGACATGCCCATCAAAACTCAGGCAAGCCTGGGCATACGCAAAAGAGATGCAGTCCACTAGCCAAATTGACAGTGCATGTTTGGAAAGGCAGACCCAAGCTTGCTGGAGTTAAAAGAGACAAACAGCTGGGTGGAACTTCAGAGGACAGGAAGCGAGCGGCTCAAAGGGCACTGACATGAGCTGCGCCAAAACCACAATGAGGTCCCAAACCACCACCGGGGGCCTGAGAGGAGGCTTAGAGAGGAGCAGGCCGCACGTAAAATGAACCACTAGAGGATGAGCAAAGATGGACTTTCCTTCAGAGCCATGATGGTAGGCCCCAATCATGCCCAGGTGAACCCAGACAGAATTGGACTTGAGATCTTACTCTTGAGAGGTGCAGGAGGTACTCAAGTAACCTGTCGATGGAGCAAAAGAAGGGATCTAGAGCCTGGTCAGTACAAAAGGCAGTGAACCTTTTCCACTTGAAGGCATAAGGAGTGGAGGAGTAGCCTAATGGTTAGAGCAATGGCCTGGGAACCAAGAGACCAGGGTTCGATTTCCACTAGCACTCCTTGTGGCCTTGGGTAAGTCACTTAACCCTCCATTGCTCAGAAACATCCAAGTTATCAGCTTCCCTGTTTAATGTACATTACCAAGTTTAAGTTACAATGTAAACTGCTTTGACTGAAATGATAAAGCGGTATAAAAAAACCCTGTTAAATAAATAATAGGGGAGTGTTGCCTACAGCCTAACACGCCGCAGAGGGTGAGAACAGCTGGTACTGGAGATCAGCCAGCCCGTGCGGGGCAGCTAACGCTGACGTCACTCCAAAGCCCCATAAATAAATCTTGTGTATTTTACGGCGCTCAGCCGTTGGCGCCTTGTTTGGGTGTCTCCTAAGGGGTGTATCCAAAGGGGTTTTGTATGCCCCTTGTGAGCCCCTTAGGAGCACATTGAGAGCAAATATAGAGCTGCGGAGTTGCGATGCCCAGCAATAAGAGAAAGAAGTCCCTTATGGTAGTGTCTGTGGGTGGCACGATGGATAAGCATGTAGTATCTACGCCTGTTG
This sequence comes from Ichthyophis bannanicus, assembly GCA_033557465.1. Lineage (NCBI taxonomy): Eukaryota > Metazoa > Chordata > Amphibia > Gymnophiona > Ichthyophiidae > Ichthyophis > Ichthyophis bannanicus. The sequence goes on from CM066035.1 coordinate 261,012,225, forward strand.
CTATGACACCAGTTACTGTTTCTTTTGATCCCTCTGTTGAGGGGGCGAGTCTTAGCTCCCTGGAGCGTACTCCTCCTCTTCCTCCTGTTTTTTGGAACTGTCTGCTGTGCCTCCATCCTGTCTTTTGAGTCCTCAGATGGACAGTGTGCTCCCCAAAGTTGTAGCTTGGAAGGAGCCCTCGGTCCCCTCTAATGACTCACAAGTCTCCTCCGTTTCACTTCTGGATATTTGGCAGGTGGTTAATAGAACTGAACAGATTCTTGCTGAGACTGTTCCCTCTTTATGTCAGTTCACCAGGGATGCGGTTCTTGGGGTTTTTTTTTATAATTTTTATTTTTGAAGTTTTCCAATACAATCCAAGATATATAACTCTTGTACAGAAAAATACCTCTTGTCAAGAATACTCATATAACTCGAACATAGAAAAAATAACAAATACAAAACATGACAAAAGGAACGTCAAAGTCCACGTCAAGGAGAAAGCTACATTAGAAAAAGAAAGAAACCATAATTTCACTCACCTGAGACCCAAGAGAGCAATTAAATAAAAACCCCATTAAACATAAGCGAGCAAGTAGAAAATTGCATGCAATTTCAATTTCAACCTATATTCTCCTTCCCAGACAGAACAGTCTCTAATTGAACAGGTTCTATGAAAACAAACTTATTATTTTGAAACTGCACAATACATTTACAGGGATATTTCAAGAAAAAAGTCCTAGGTTTCAAATTCAGAAAATCTTTCCTGCGCTTTTGGGTAGACCTACAGACATCAGGAAAAATTTGAATAGGAGAGCCACAAAAATCAGCACTCTTCTAAGAAAAATAAAGCTTCATTATCAAATTTTTATCAGAAAGTAAGAGAAAAGAGGCAATTAAGGTGGCCCGTTGAGAAATAACATCTGCTGAGGTTTCCAAAAATGCAGAAACATCTAAGGACTCCAAAGGAGCCACCTGAAGGAAATCATCTTGAGACGAGACCTGGGACCGCACCCCTGGTGAAACATAATAAACAGTTGAGAACTTGATAGAGTCCACATCAGAAATCAATAATATCTCTTTAAAGTATTTTTGCAACAGTATCAAGGGAGAGAGGTAGTGCGTACGAGGGAAATTAATGAAACGCACATTTTTTACCCTTGCCCTATTCTCCAGAGATTCTAAGTGGTAATGAATCACTGAACTTTCACAAGCCAATGAGGAAATAGCAGCTTGTACAACAGCAACCTGACCTTCTAGCTTATTTACAACTGTCTTACATCTATGCAAATTAGCCTCCTGCTCAGTGAGTTTGGCGACAACATCATTTGAAAACTGTGAGATCTGGGAGAGTGCCAAACGCACCGAAACTTCGGTGCGAGTGACCACCTCCCAGATGTCACGGAGCGATATGTTATCTGGAGCCGTCAAAGACACCACAGGAGGTTGAAACAGCAGTGGGGCAGGCATATTTAAATCTAAAGTGTCCAACCGAGAAGGGTCCTGTTGAAAAGATGAAGAGGCTTGCTCTTCCAAGTCAGCAAGACCTGAAGGAACTCCAGCCTCAAAAACACCTTGCAAGCTGGAATGAGGATTTGTCTAAATCTGTACTCACGGTCTCAGAAGACATATTTGAGTCCACCACAGAATGTTCAGAAGGTAACACTTGCAGATGACAATCCATAGGACCAAATGTTTTCACGGTCTTAGCCATGACCACCGGCAAAGACCGCTTCTTCTGTTTCCCCGTGTAACACAGATGAAGACTCCTCCAGACTCCGAAGGGGCTCCAAAGGGGCAGGACCTGCCCCTTTGGTCACCTCCCTTTGTGGAACGTGCCTGTGGGTGCGTGTCCGGAGTGACAAGATCTTATAGAGGGAGAGGGAGGGATGTCCCCGAAGCTGCCCTCCTCCACTAACCGGCACTCCCGGTGTATCCGGGCCTCAGCACAATCAGGCAGCAAACAGCAGGTAACAACCTAGATGGCCTCCAGGAGCAGCTAGATTCTTGGAGAGGGAGGTATGGCCCCGAAGCTCCGCCTCCTCCACTAACCAGCACTCCTGGCATCTCCGGGGCTCAGCACAATCAGGCAGCAAACAGCAGGTAATCTCCATAGATGCGGTTCTTAAATTTCAAAATTCAGATTGGGACTATGAATTCATGTATTTCAAACATGGATATTCAAGTTAAATCTTTCTCTTCAGTCTACTAACATAAAGAATAGTCTTATTATGCATCAAAAACTTAAGAATTTAGAGACTATGGCTAGGAGCAAGAATTTGAGAGTGCTTAATTTTCCTTGTAGTAGTTTACTGTCTCCTTCAATATTGTTTAGGAAGTACTTAAAAGATGTTCTGCTCCTTCCCACTGCTGATGCTTTTGCATTTGTTAAATGTTATTATATTTCTACTAAAACTGTTTATCAAAGTGCAGGGGAGGGGGATGTAGCTATCCTTGAGAATATAAATAATTTTGATCTGACTGCCTTCTTGGAAGACACTCAGGATGTTATCTCTACCAGAGCTACATTATAAGTAACACTGGTTTCTGAAGAAGATAAAGCATAGTTACTCACCTGTAACAAGTGATCTCTGGGAACAGCAGGAATTTAGTCTTCACATATGGGTATCGTCGGTACCAACGGAGCCTGCGCGGGAACGCACCCCAGCGTCCAATTAGAAAGCTTTTGGGAGCATCCCACAGCACCTGCATGCTGCCTTCCCGCCTTTCCCAACTGCCTCTCTCCAGTTGAGTTTAAAGCTGGGACAAAGAGAGAGAGAGGAAAAGAGAATGAGATAGATAGAGAGATACAACTCCTAGGGGAGGTGGGTGGGTTGTGAAGACTAAATTCCTGCTGTTCCCGGAGATCGCCTGTTACAGGTGAGTAACTATGCCATCTCCAGGAACAAGCAGGAATGTAGTCTTCACATATGGGGACTCCCTAGCTTTAGATGTCAGGGAGAGACCCCAGAAGTTGTGTGTCCCTGTGAAAGGGCTCCACTTCCCCCCATGGATCTCTGGCATCCAACCAGGGATGGTGGGTAGGAGTTGATTAGGTATGGAACAGGTGTTGAAGAACAGCCTGACCAAACAAGGCATCCTGGCGGGAGTCCTTGTCCAAGCAGTAGTGGGCTGTGAAGGTATGAACCGAGGCCCAAGTGGCTGCTCGACAGATGTCGTCGATAGACACAGAGTGCAGATGAGCCATTGAAGCTGCCATGGCTCTCATATTGTGAGCTGTGACATGGCCCTCCAGAGGAAGATTCTTGCTCTGATAGGCAAAGGAAATACACTGAGCAATCCAGCTGGACAGTGTTCTCATGGAGACTGAAAGTCCCAAATGAGAAGGATCAAAAGCAATAAAGAGCTGAGAGGACTTTCTATGTTGCTGTGTTCTTTGCAAGTAAAAGGCTAAAGCTCTTTTACAGTCCAAAGTATGAAGATTCCTTTCTGCATTTGATGCATGAGGCCTTGGAAAAAACACAGGCAGGTAGACCGCTTGGTTAAGATGAAAAGGCGAGACCACCTTTGGCATAAAGTGTGGATGAGTCCTAAGGACTACCTTGTCATGATGGAACCTTGTATAAGGTGAATCAGCCACTAGTGCTGATGCGATGTGCTGATGTGATTGTAATGAGAAAGATAACTTTCCAAAAAAGGAATTTCAAGGAGGTAGTAGCTAAGGGTTCGAAAGGTGACTTCATGAGCTGGCCAAGAACCAGATTTAAGTCCCATGCCACCGGTGGTGGCTTAATGGAAGGCTTAGTTAGAAGAAGGCCTCTCATAAATCTTGCTATGAGCGATGGGAGGAAATAGGTTGTCCATTTAAAGGCTTGAAAGAAGCCGCAATAGCACTTAAATGGACTCTTACTGAGTTAGTTTTAAGTCCTGCATTGGATAAATGAAGGAGAGACTCCAGTAATGATTCCAGAGGTATCGCTTGGGAGTTAAGACCCTTCTGCGAGCACCATAAGGTAAACCTTTTCCACTTGAAAGCATAAGAACGTCTTGTGGAAGGTTTTCTAGAAGCATAAAGGATATCCTTTACTTGCTGAGGAAGGTTAAGATCTGAAGATCTAGGCCTTCAGCAACCAAGCTCTGAGATGCAGAGACTGGGGATTGGGATGCCATAACATTCTGTCCTCCTGAGACAGGAGATCTGGAGCAGAGCCTAACTCCAGAGAGGGAGCTTGAGAGAGATGTAGAAGCAGAGGGTACCACACTTGCCGTGGCCAATGTGGAGCTATGAGAATCATACGGCTTCTGTCTCACTGAAGCTTGAACAGGGTTTTGGGAATCAAGGGAATGGGTGGAAAGGCATACAGAAAGTCTTGACCCCAATGAAGGAGGAAAGCATCCCTGGCCTGAGAGCCCTGAGCCAGAATTCTGGAACAGAACCTGGGAAGTTTGGCATTCAACGGACTTGCAAAGAGGTCTATGTCCGGGGTTCCCCAAATATGAAAAATCTTGGCCACCTGGTCTGCATGTAGAGACCATTCGTGTGGAAGCAGATCTCGACTGAGTCTGTCTGCCCAAGAGTTTTGGATACCTGGAAGATACACTGCCAGGAGATGAATCTGATGCTCTCTGGCGAGGGCCCATAGTCGCAAAGCTTCGTTGCAAAGCGACAGAGAGCCTGTTCCTCCCTGCTTGTTCACATAGAACATGGCTACTTGATTGTCCGTCTGAATGAGGACTGTCTTGTAGCTGAGCAGGGTGTGGAACACTCGCAGAGCAAGGAAGATTGCGCTGAGCTCCAAGAGATTGATGTGTAGATGCGTCTCCTGTGGAGTCCAAGTGCCTTGGGTGGAGAGGTCTTGCAGATGAGCTCCCCAACCCACTGGAGAAGCATCTGTTGTGAGAGTTGCCTGGGGTAAAGGTTGTTGAAATGGGGACCCCAGCAACAGGTTTTGAGTGGACTGCCACCATTGGAGGGACAAAATAAGGCGATTTGTGTTTGCTATTTTGTCTGACAGGCACCCTGATGCCTGGGTCCATTGAGTGGATAAAGTCCACTGGGCTGCTCTCATATGGAGGCGAGCATAAGGAATCACATGCACGGTAGATGCTATGTGGCCTAGTAGTTGTAACATTTCTCGAGCAGTGAGATGAGGTTTTAGCACTGCTTGAGAAGCTAACTGCAACATGCGAAGGCAACGGGCCTGGGGAAGATAGGCCCTAGATTTTCTGGTATCCAGCAAAGCTCCTATGAACTCTAGAGAATGAGTGCGAGTTAGACTGGATTTTGGGATGTTTATGACTAGACCCAAATACTGAAGGATACGCATTGTGCAAGATAGAGAAGTCCTGGCCTCTGACTCTGAAGGGGCTCGAATGAGCCAGTTGTCTAAGTGGGGGAAGACGAATATCCCTAGAGTGTTAAGAAATGCTGCTACCACAGCCATGCATTTCATGAACACTCTTGGTGCAGAGGCCAGGCCAAAAGGAAGCACCCTGTATTGGTAGTGCTTTCCTTGAAAAAGGAACCGAAGGAACTTTCTGCGAGTTGGATGGATGAGAACATGAGTGTACACATCCTTGAGATCTAGAGAACAAAGCCAATCCTGACTCTGAAGGTATGGCAGCAGAGTTCCCAGAGAAATCATCTTGAATTTCTCTTTGAACAGGAATTTGTTCAATTCTCTGAGGTCTAAAATAGGTCTGTGTCCCCCTGTTTTCTTTGGGATAAGGAAATAGGGGGAGTAAAACCTTGTACCCTGTTGATGAATGGGTACTTCTTCTATTGCCCCTTGGGCAAGAAGCATAGTGACCTCCTGATCTAACAAGTTGATGATAGAGGTCTGAGAATTGAACTGTCTTACCATTGTGGGAGGGGGAATGCACAGAAAGTGAAGCTTGTACCCCTCTTTTATAATGGAGAGTGTCCAATGTTCTGCTGTTATCTGCCCCCATCTGGGGGCAAATTAAAACAACCTTCCTGGAATGGTGGAAGGCTCTGGTCCATTGAGGGCCAGGAAGGCTAAGTTCTCTAGATGAAAGTCAAAGGCCTTGTGGAGGCTGAGACTGCTGAGACGGTTGAGGCTTAGCAGTCTTTGCTTTCCTTTGTTTAGGTGGTTGCTGACTCTTTCGGGCAGGCTGACCTGCAGAACGTCCCTGCTGGGTAAGAGGGATAAAACCTCTTCTTTTTTGAGAAGAATGGTTTCTTGAAAGATTTCTTTCTTGCAGGATCAGCTGTGGCTTTGGATAACCTATCCAAAGTGGAGTTGTCGGCATCCAACTCATTGGCTTTCTCTTGCCAATTTTTGCCGAATAGATTCTCACCTGTACAAGGAATATTGCCCAGTTTGTCCTGCACCCAGAGCTCCAAATCGGATGCCTGGAGCCAGGCAATTCTCCGTGCACCTATGGCAATGGCAGAGGTTCTGCTTATGCACTCAAAACAGTCAAAAGCTGCACGATTGACAAATTTAGAAACATCCTGGGCATGTTTAACCAGAGTGAGAAAATCCTGCCTTTTATCTTCAGGAAGAAGAGGGCTTAGAACCTCTAAATCTCCTGTGACTTCTTTAAGAAACATTCCCATATATAAAATATAGGAACTGATCCTGGCAGAAAGCATGGAAGCCTGGAAAGTACGACGTCGAAAGGCATCCAAGGTTCTACACTCACATCCTGGAGGAGTAGAGGCATGCCTCTTTGCACTCCTGATCCTTCTCATAGCTGATTCCACTACAATAGAGTGGTGAGGAAGCTGAGTCTTTTGGAAACCAGGACAAGGAGGGACTCGATACATGGTATCCAGTCTACGAGAGTGAGGAGAGGTGGTAAGAGGTGTTTCCCACATTGTTAGCATGAGATCATGTAAGATCTCATGGATAGGCAAAGTAACTGCCTCCTTAGGAGCTTTGGGATATTGAAGAATCTCCAACTCCTTTGCCCTGGGCTCTGTTTCAGGAGCCACAGTAATGGAAAGACTTCGAGCCACCTCCCTGATAAAATCCTGAAAGGAGATATCTTCTGGAGACGACATCCTGCGTTTAGGAGAGGAAGGCTCCTCCAGGAGAAGTATTCCGGTGCCGACAGAGCTGTCGGAATCCTCAGACTCCTCCGAGGATTCGAAGTACCTTCTGTCCGGATGCTCTTGAAGAGCCTGATACCCGTACCGACCAAAGTCAGTACTGGGGGGAATCGGTACCGGTGTATCGGTACCAGAAGGCATCGCATGACTGGGTGCCAGCAAAGCAGACACCGATGTCGATGCTGTCGGTACCAGTACCAGTGCTGGCGTCGGTGCCGGTACCGTTTGAACTGTCTGACGCAGTTCCGAGGGTGTCGATGCCGCAAGGAGAGCCGCCAAACTGCGTTCAATAGCCAGGAACCTCTGGTCTATCGACGCTGCCGATGCCTGGGTATCGGTACCGGAGGAAGCATCCGGTACCCCAGAGCATGGCAGCAGTAGTTCTGCCAAGGTTGAGGCCTCGAGAACATCCTGGAGCCCCGATAATGCTTTGGAAGCCGAAGCCTCCCGCCGGGGCAATTTTGCCGGTACGGAAACCTCAAGGGCAATGCCAGAGGCATCTCGATGCTTGGAAGGAGATCTACCCTTTGAGGACCGGCCAGACTTATGTTTAATTATCTGAGATCCATGGGAGGAAGACGAAGCCCTGAAAGACGTCGATGCCACAGAAGCTGCATCGGAGGGAAAAAGGGCACTGAGCTTGGCAGCTCGGTTTTGTCGACCCCTCTTGGACATCATGGCACAAGCCATATACTGGGAGATGGAGTGGTCAGGACCTAAACATTTAAGACACCAGTCATGGGTGTCAGTGACGGAGATGGTACCGCCACACTTGGTGCACTTTTTGAAACCCGAGGCGGGTTTTTCCATAGTGGAGAAAATTTTGGGCCTAAGGTCCAAAATGGTGCGTGCACCTGGAAAAGAAAAGTTCGGAAAAAAATAGAATATATTTTTTTTTTTAAAAAGAAAGAAGGAAGAACCGGCAGTACCGATATAGCGTCGAGGAAGGCAGACGCTACCACAAAAAAGAAGGAATAAGGAAAAGATTTTCTGCAGTGACAGGAACAATGACCTGCTGGCTCCGCGGAAAACGAAGAACTGGAGAGAGGCAGTTGGGAAAGGCGGGAAGGCAGCACGCAGGCGCTGTGGGATGCTCCCAAAAGCTTTCTAATTGGACACTGGGGAGCATTCCCGCACAGGCTCCGTCGGTACCGACAATACCCATATGTGAAGACTACATTCCTGCTTGTTCCTGGAGATAATCTCTATCCTTAAGGCTTATTTCAGAAAAAGATCTAATCTGTATTGTGGAGACAAGGTATCTATTTTTCCTGATGTATCTCGTTTTACACAAACCCGTAGGAAATCTTTTCTTGCTCTCAAACCTAGAATTCTTGCCCTAGGAGCTACTTTCTTCTTGCTCTGTCCCTGTAAATGCTTAATATCTTTTAGGTATGATAAGTTTGTCTTCTTGTCAGTTTCAGATTTGGAAAAGTGGATTCTTGATAAGGAAAAGACACAGTGATTTTTCCATTTCTTGTTTAATTTAGATGATGGTTATAGGTGTCAGGTGGAGGGAGGGTTATTGATTGATGGGCTGGTTTTTTTGGCAGGAGCTCTTTTCCTTCGGGTTTTGTGACCTCTTGCCTTGTTTTTCTTAATACTATCTTCTTATTGACTCTATTTTCCCCCGAGATGTGGGCTAAGGTATTTTGTTTCCTATGTTCCTCTTTTGGCACTTATTATTGCTGATGTATTGTGTTTCTCTATAATTTATTGATATTGTATAGTTTGAAAATCCTAATAAATAAAATATAAAAAAGAAAAATAAATAAAGAAGACCTCTTCATCAAAGCTCTCCTGGAGGCCAGCAGGACCTCTGCAACTCCCTCGGACAGACTGAGCTCCGACAGGACTATCTGCTGCAACATCCATAGCATGAGGGCCAAGGACCAGATGTTGGGGTGGAGCAGACTCCTGTCCTCCTGAGAGATAAGATCCGGAGCTAATCCCAACTGCAGAAGCTCCTGACAAGAGAGCTGTAGCAACAGAGGAAACCACGGCTGTCTGGGCCAATAAAGAGTGATGAGAATCATCAAGCCCTTGTCGATCTGACCTTTCCACGGGGTTTCTGTTATGAGCGGAATGGGGGGATATGCGTAGAGTAGGCCCATTCCCCAGTGCAGGAGGAAGGCATGTGGCATGAGCTGGTCTTTCATTGCAACCCTGGAGTAGAAATGATCCACTTTGGCATTGCTCAGAGTGGCAAACAGATCCATCAAGGAGGTACCCCACGACAAAGATCTGGGCCATGAACTCCCTGTTCAGAGTCTGCTCATGCAGCTGGAGGACATGGCTCAACTGATCTTCCAGGGAGTTGGAGCTCCTCTAGCAGGTAAGTCGCTCTCAACTCCATACTGTAGTAAGTGATGGCAAACTTCCACAAGCAGACCACACAGGAGATACAACCCTGTGCCCCCCTGCTGGTTGATGTGGGTACATTACCACCTAATTGCCGGTCTAGATCAGGACAATCTGGTAGGCAAGGTGGTCCCTGAATGCCCTGAGGGCGTTTCCTAAGGCACAGAGCTCCAGAAAGTTGATCTGGTGGAGGCTTTCTCGCTCGGACTACACGCTTTGCATGTGAAGGCCATCCAGATGTGCTCCTCAGCCCAGTTTGGACATGTCAGTCATCATAAGTCTCTGGTGAGGCAACATCTGAGCAGGCTCTGAGAACCCAGCCACCAGCACAGGGACCACTACCCAGTTGCGGAGAAAGCCAGTGGCTTGTTTCCACTGAATACTGAGAGTCAATTGAGCTTGCTTCATTGACAAATGAGCCAGGGGAGTGAAGTGCACTGAGCACCTTCAACATCCCATGAGCAGTTATCTGCCGCTTCTGCTGGACATCGCGGACCAAGGCCATCAGTCTCTACAGACGGTCCAGCAGAAGAAAGGCCCGAGCTCGAGTGGTGTCGAGGAAGGCCCTGATGAACTCCAGTTGCTGGGAGGACTGGAGGTGGGATTTAGGGTAGCTGATCATGAACCCCCAACAGCTTGAACACCTGGGTGGTCAGCGGAATTGACTGACTAACTCAGTTTGGAGTAGAGCTCTGAATGAGCCAGTCATCCAAGTAAGGGTAGATGAACATCCCCAGGGTCCGGAGATAAGTGGTTACTACTGCAAGGACTTCATGAAGACCCGAGGTGCCGAGGCCAGACCGAAAGGAAGCACACATATTGGAAATGCTGGTCCCCCAGGACAAACTGGAAATATTTTCTATGGGCGGGATGGATGGGAATGTGCATATACACATCCCTGAGATCCAGGGAGCATAGCCAATTGTTTTTCAGAAGGTAAGGAAGCAGTGTCCCCAGCGAGACCACCTTGAACTTTTCTCACACCTGAAAGGTGTTGAGGTCTCGGAAGTTCAAGATGGGCCAAAGCCTCCCCATCTTCTTGGGGATCAGGAAGTACCTGGAGTAGAACACCCCTGCCATACCTGAGCTGGTGGCACAGGTTTTATGGCAAGATCGGCCAGAAGGGTGGAGATCTCTCCTTGCAGCAGGTTGACGTGCAGAAGTTCCAGGGGATATTCCCTTGGGAGGGGGAGGGGGCAGCGGGATGGCAAAGTGCAAGATATAGATACTCCGGACTATCTGTAACACCCACGAGTCCGAGGTAATGAGAGGCCACCTGTGGGCAAAGTGGATGTGCCGCCCCCTCACCGGAAGATTTCCCTCTGCTGCAAAGGATAAATTGGTTATGTTCCACAGGAACCTGTCAAAACCCCACCCCTGGCCTGGGTTGTAGGGTGGGCTGGGCCTTCTGAGGCTTCTCTCGTCGTCGTTGGTGAGGGGCTTGCGCCTTTTGCTGCGGGCTGAGGGCTTAGAAAGTACCTGCGAGTATGCCGGTAGTAAGATTTCTTCAGCCTCTGGTACTTCTTCCTCGAGAGTCTAGTGAGGATGATGTTCTGTTTCTCTGTATTGCCAGCCTTGGTCTCCACCTGCACCCCAAAGAGGTTCTTCACTCTGCACGGCACGTCTGCCAGCTTGTTCTGGTCAGACGTGCCCAAGTATGAGGACTGGAGACAGGCCCGGACCATGTACTTGGAGCAGTCCTTGCCGTGGGTCCGATGGAAGTTCAGGAGACCTGCTGTCCGACAGGTCTGATTCCATGTCAGTGGCCCAGCCATCTGAGTTCGACTTCCAGAGAAAGTCGAAGTAATGTTGGGATTTCTTCCAGTGCTCCCTCCGACTACACGGCAAGAGGAAGTGTCGATAGGACTGATGCTGCATTGAGTGTTTCCTGGGTTTCACTGGGACATTGGACCCTGACACACTTGATAGTGAAATAGCCATGAGAACCAGCATCGACTCTGACCGACACCCCTGCATTCTTAGACAACGTGTGGGTCTCCAGCATCGGTGGGACGATGTGCGGTAATGATGCCATCGGCACCACGGACCCAGCCTTTTGTTGCCCTAGCACCACCAGGATGTGGTCCTCAAGGGCCCGGAGGCGCTCCTGGAGGACTGCTGCTTCCAAAGGCTTTGGGGCTGGAACAGTTTTGGCCACAGTCTCCGGCATCTCCTCAGGGGCATCGGGCCTGCAAACATAAGGGGATTTGTGGCACTCCTCCGGCATCATGGGAGCTGACTGTTCCCACCAGGGCACCTTAGCAGGCCATTCCAGGCCACCGCTCCCAGCATCACATCTGGAAGGACGTTGATGCCAATGTGCATGGGCTTTAGCCCTGTACTTGGATGGATCCCCCTTCAATGTCAACAGGATTTGTTCCTGCCTCGGCTCAATGTCGATATACAGGCCATCGCGGCCCCTTGACTCTGAGTGAGCTCAAGCACCCCTCGATGTTGATGTCTTGGCATGCCCTAGAAGAGCCTTCAGGACCAATGCCGGAGTCGACGATATAGACTCCGAGCACTGTCCAAAGAGGGACTCTCACTGCTTCTCCCGACCCTTCAAGACCCTTCTCATCATCTGCAGGCACAGATTACAAAAAGAGGGCTGATTCTGGTCGCCTTATCTTAAAATGGATATAGTGGAATTAGAAAAAGTACAGAGAAGAGACACCAAAATAGTAAAGGGGATGAGAGGATACCCCTAAGAGGAGAGCTAAAAAGGTTAGGGCTCTTCAACCTCGAAAAGAGAAGGCTGAGAGGAGATATGATAGAGGTCTATAAATTAATGAATGGAGTGGAACGGGTAAAAGTAGATCGATTGTTTACGCCATCAAAATATAGAAAGACTAGGGGACATGCAATGAAGCTACAGTGTAACCTGTTTAAGACTAATAAGAGGAAATATTTTTTCACTCAACGTGTAATCAAACTCTGGAATTCATTACCAGAGGATGAAGTAAAAGTTGTTAGTGTAGTTGGGTTTAAAAAAAGGTTTGGAGAAGTTTGTAGAGGAAGGTCTATAAACCATTCTTAAAGGGGACCCGGGAAATCCACTGCTTGTCCCAATAAAGCATTGTGGAACTGTGTGTCTTTTCGGAAAACTGCCAGGTACTTGTGACCTAGATCGGCCACTGTTGGAAACAGGATCCTGGGCTTGATGGACCTTGGTCTGAACCAGTATGGCATATCTTATGTTCTTATCGGGGCCCAAGCACTGAAGGCACTAGTAGTGCTTGTCCATGACTAAAATGGTCCAGGCAGATTTGGTGCACTTCTTAAAAACACTGGCTGGCTTTTGAAACATGACTTTGAAAATTGCCGTGGCGAGGTCCAAAGACTTGGTGCCAGTTGCGGGAAAAAAGATGGAGAAACCCGAAAAAGTTACAAAAATCAAGAGAAAGCATCAGAACAAGACAAAACTGATGGTGGGACCAACGCTACAGATAGCAGGCAAAAATTCAAGCGAAAAAGACCCCCAAAAGGGTGAAAAAGAAAGACACGTTACTACGGTACTGCAAACACGTCTTAGGGGCTCCATGGAAAATGAAGACTGGGGAAGATGGAGCCACGGCAGGTGGGAAGGCAGGCATGAATGAGTGGTGGAGCCTCCCAAAAGCTTCCAGTAGAAGCTGGGAAGTGTTCCTGCGCAGGGCTCAGTCAGCAATGTCATTCATACATGAGGACTTATTTCCTGATTGCCAATGGAGAATAGGCAGGAATTCACACACATGCACGAAGGAACCAATCTAAAAGTTTCTAAAAGGAGCTAGGAGAGGTTCCTGTGTGAGGGCTCCATTGCTGACATTATCTATATATATGAGCAGTTCTTCTGTTTGTCCAAGAAGGCAAGGATGCTTTTTGAGACAGGTGGATACTTTTCAATGTGATAACTTTTATTCATACTAAATGGGCAATGCAACAATGGACACGGTTTTACATTTTAAAAACTACACACATTGTTTAGAAGGGAAAGTTTATCCACAGAAAAGGCAGATGCAGACATTTTGCAGATACATTTTCCTGGACCAATTTTCAAATGGCAAGTACACACATAGTTTTGCAAGCTTCCCTCTAAGTATCCATGGGACTGCAAGCTCCACGACTAGGTTAAAGATTGCCACATTGATATATAGTATCCATGATTCCTAGAATGATGCATTATTAACTTTTGTCCTTTGCAAACTATTATCTCTTTGGTTTGCAGAAACCAGCAGGACTGTGTTAGTGCGTTTTTTCATTATTTAATATAAAACACACCTATTCTATTTCTATTTTGACACTTATAAATGCCCTGCTCTTGGCTGCCCCCCCCCCCCTAACCAGAAGCTACCACCCTAGGCGACCTCCTAAATGGCCAATTTTCCCAATGGAGAAAGGTGAATAGTGGTGTACCCCAGGGATCTGTGCTGGGTCCGCTGCTTTTTGACATATTATTAAATGACCTGGAAAGTGGAATAACGAGTGAGGTTATCAAATTTGCAGATGACACAAAACTATTTAAAGTTGTTAAAACGCAAGAGGATTGTGGAAAATTGCAAGAGGATCTTGATAAATTGGAAGACTGGGCATCAAAATGGCAGATGAAATTTAATGTGGACAAGTGCAAGCTTATGCACCTAGGGAAGAACAACCCAAACTATGGTTACACGATGCAAGGTTCCACACATTAGGAACCACCACCCAGGAAAAAGATTTAGGCGTCATTGTGGATACCATGCTAAAACCCTCGGCCCAGTGTGCAGCAGCGGCCAAGAGAGCAAATAGAATGCTAGGTATGATAAGGAAAGGAATGGAAAATAAAACAAAAGATATTATAATGCCTCTATATCGTTCCATGGTGAGACCGCACCTTGAATATTGTGTGCAATTCTGGTCGCCGTATCTTAAAAAGGATATAGCGATTTTAGAAAAGGTTCAGAGAAGAGCCACCAAAATGGTAAAGGGGATGGAAGGATACTCCTATGAAGAAAGGCTAAAAAGGTTAGGGCTCTTTAACCTGGAAAAGAGACGGCTGAGGGGAGATATGATAGAAGTCTATAAATTAATGAACGGAGTGGAACGGGTAAACGTAGATCGATTGTTTACCTTATCAGAATATAGAAAGACTAGGGGACATGCAATGAAGCTACAGGGTAAATTTAAGACTAATAAAAGAAAATATTTTTTCACTCAACGTGTAATCAAACTCTGGAATTTGTTACCGGAGGATGTAGTAAAGGCTGTTAGTGTAGCTGGGTTTAAAAAAGGTTTGGACAAGTTCCTGGAGGAAAGGTCCATAAACCATTATTAAGAAGGGACCCAGGATATCAATGCTTGAACCAATACAAGTATTGTGGAACCTGTGTCCCTTGGGGAAACTGCTAGGTACGTATGACCTAGATTGGCCACTGTTGGAAACAGAATACTGGGCTTGATGGACCTTGGTCTGACCCAGTATGGCATATCTTATGTTCTCCTAGTTTGCCTGATGATTGTGCCATCTCTAGCTACAGGGATTTCTGTTGCTATAAAATGAAATAAGAAGGTACTGGGGCAACAATACACTGATTTGAAAAAAATGCACTTACATCATTTTTCAAATGAATGGGCATTAGATACATTTGCTGGTTTCAGTAGGAGGTTGGCTTCTTGAGCATCAATCATATAATTATAGCAATTACCTCTTTAAATATTATGAATAGAAACATTAAACAAAAATGTTTATATTTCTTTCTGCCTGCACATGTATAGTGCTAATCTCCACTAACAACATCAGTTAAAGACATTGAAATTATTCACTTTATGACATTTCTTCCATACTCTTGTTAGTAAACATCCTATTATGAAGTATTAACAGAAAAGTCCTTTGTCTTACTTTAATCGCCCATCGTAGTACGCTGGCGTCCCAAGTACAACAGTTTTAATGAAGAAAGGCTGGTTTGTGTGATTCTCTTCATATCCACCAACAATGCTAAAGCCCCAGCTTCCTGAAGTGCTTCTTCTTAGTATCACATCATGGCATCTGTGAAGAGAACTGAATAAGAGGTTCCCAATAAGAGAAGGGAGACAAAATAATATACAGAGAATCTGAATACCACGGCAAAAACATTCTATTTAATGAAACAATCAGGAAAAAAGGTGTGTTGGGGGGGGGGGGGGGAAGGTTCAGCATGAAGATAATTTTGCAACGGGTAGATCTGAGGTGCAGAAGTGGAATTGCTGCGGATCCTGCCATCTGACACTCTTGGAGGGGTGCCGGTGAGCAGGTAATGACTGAGCCAGCCAATGCTGTTGAAGGACCCCTGCCAAGTTTAAAAGCCGGATGTGAGGTATGGCCTGAAGGGACATCCTCAAAAGGGTAAGTCACACCCCTTTGGATCATTGTCGGAGTGCTATTGGGTGCCATGACGTCATGGATTTCAACTGAGGTTCATTGCCAAGCAGTAATGACTTAGGAAGTTTTTGGTGTGAATTTTTGCTAAGGGACAGCGAAAGCGGAAGAATAAGAGTCAATTCCGGATAGGTCCAGACATAGCACTCGCATTTTTGGCTATCCCGGATTGACTCTTATTTTTCCGCTTTCGCTGTCCCTTAGCAAAAATTCACACCAAAAACTTCCTAAGTCAATACTACTTAGCAATGAACCTCCGTTGAAATCCCCCCTAGCGGTTCCTTTGCCGTTTATTGTTCTGGTGGAGTGTGACTCAGACTCCAGTAACTCCGGTGCTTGATGTTGTTCCTTTGCCTTCTATTGTTTTACCTATAGTCCCAGAGGGGGAATCTGCCTCTCCTGCACAAGATGTTATATTGAAAGACTTATGGGGGATTCTTTCTTGTACAGAAACACAACTTTCATAATTTGTCTCTGCATTATTTGTGTTTTCACAAGAAACTGTTAAACTGCAGAATGTGGACTCAAATGTCTGAATTGGAACTATCTGTTAAAAGGATTGATTCCCAGTTGCAGGTTCTGCAGGCTATAAAAGATTCAATGATACTCCATAATGAATTAGATAGTTTAGGAAACGTTAATGTTATTAGAGCTAGGAATTTGTGTTTGGTTAATTTTCCTCTCACCCACCTTCTCTCTCCTGAGATTCTCCTTAAGAAATATTTTCTTAAAGTATTAAAATTAACTGGTGCAATTCCTATTGCAAAATGTTTTTATTTACCTGCTAAGGCTAAATCTCAAACTGGTAAGGAGGATGATTTTGATTGCTTAGAGGCTAACGAGAGTCTGAATATTACAGCTTTCTTGAAGGACTCCACAGATAAGATTTTGCGTAGGGCCACTTTGGTGCTATCTTTTTTGTCTTTAAACTGACAAAATGAGTTTATTCAGGGCTTATTTTAAAAAACAAGGAAATTGCTTTCTGCGGGGACAAACTGTTCTTCCGAATGTTTCCAGGAATACACAGCTCCACGGGAAGCAATTCCAAGCTCTGAGGCCCCAAGTGTTGGCCCTAGGGGCCTCTTTCTGTCACCCTTCTCTTATTTGGGATCACTTATTCAGTTCTCGTCACAGGTGTCATGTAAATGTATTATTTCCTTTGAAGATAATACCTATATATTTCAAGAATCCTTGCATTTGGAGAAATTTATTTCAGATAGGAAAAAGTAGGTGGGTGTTTGTTAGGAGATGAATAGAGTAATAACCACATAGTTTTGTTAGGCTTTATACCTTGCTATTTGCTTTTTTTAGTTTCTTGAATTAACCAAAGAATCTCCCCTTGATGTGGGCTACTGTGCATGTTTCCTTTATTGGAAATGGTTTGTTTTCTTTAAATTTGATTATGAGATGCACTTTTCTTTGTTATCGTTAGAAAAGAGTAGTTACTCATCTGTAACAAGTGATTTCCGGGACAGCGGAAATCCATCTTCACATAAGAGTGACGTCGGCACCAACAGAGCCCGCGCGGGAACGCTCCCTAGCATCCAATAGGACAACCTTTGGGAGCACTCCACTGTGCCTGCGTGCCTGCCTTCCCAGCTCCTCTCTTCAGTTGAGTTTATAGCTGAGAAGAAGAATAAAACAAAGACCCTACAATTCCTAGGGGAGTGGGGTGGGTTGTGAAGACCAATTCCTGCTGTTTCCAGAGATCACCTGTTACAGGTGAGTAACTATGCTATCTCCAGGAACAAGCAGGAATGTAGTCTTCACAAATGGGACTCACTAGCTCCCCGGAACCAGACAATTATGGGGGTAAAGCAGTGCGATACCTGAGGTCAAATGATTGCAGATGAAGAGTTGTGGACCTTGGACTCTATTCCAGATGGTGAACCCCTCCCCCCTAAAGTAAATCTGGTTTCTTGTAGAAGTCCAAGACGGAGGGTAGGAGTTGAGTTTAAATCCCAAAGAGGTGCTGGAGTACAGCTTGGTCAAAGACAGGGTCCCGAAGGGAGTCTCTGCCCAGACAATAGTGGGCAGCAAAAGAATGAATGGAGGTCCAGGTAGCTGCCCAACAGATCTCCTGAATAGATACTGAACGGAGATTGGCTATGAAGGTTGCCAAGTCTCGTACATTATGAGAAGTGACATGACCCTCCAAAGAGGGCAAAAGAAATGCAATCTGCTATCCATCTAGATAGAGTCTGTTTTGCCACTCTTAGACCCAGGTGACTAGGATCAAGAAAGATAAATAATTGAAAGGATCTTGTGTGATCCTTAGTTCTACTCAAATAATAAGCCGGTGCTCGCTTGCAGTTTAAAGTGTGTAGCACTGCTTCCACCCGAGATGCATGTGGTCTAGAGAAGAAAATTGGTAGGATTACAGACTGGTTCAGATGGAAGGAGGAGACTACTTTTGGAAGGAAATGCGAATGGGTCCGCAGAACTACCTTGTCATGGTGGAACCGGGTATAGGGTGGGTCCGCCAACAGAGCTTGCAGTTCACTAATGCGGTGAGCTGAAGTGAGGGCAATGAGGAAGAGTACCTTCCATGATAAAACCTTCAGTGAAGTGGTTGCCAAAGGCTTGAAAGGAGGCTTTAGTAGTTGCATAAGCACCACATTGAGATCCCAGGCCACCAGAGGTGGCTTAATGGGTGGCTTGGACAGCAAGAGACTCCACATGAAGTGTGTTACTAAGGAATGTGAAGAAATAGGCTGTTCCTGTAGTGGTTCATGATGAGCTGCAATGGAACTAAAGTGCACTCTGACTAAGTTCGTTTTAAGGTCTGTTAAGGATAGGTGGAGGAGATATTGTAAAAGGAACTCCACCGAGCAAGAAAAGGGGTCAATGCTCTTTGGGGAGCACCAGAGTGCAAACCTATGCCACTTGAATGCATAAGACAATCTGGTGGAGTCTTTGCATGATGCAAGGAGTATATCCTTGACGTCCTGTGGCAGGTCGAGGTTAGCGAGCACTAGGCCTTCAGCAGCCATGCTGTCAAGCGTAGGGAGTGGATGTTGGGATGGAGGAGTATCCCATTGTTCTGAGAAAGGAGATTGGGCACACATCCTAGGTTAAGTGGCTGAGTCTGCACCAGGTGAAGAAGCAGAGGAAACCACAGTTGACAGGGCCAAAAGGGGGCTATGAGGATTATGGAGCCCTTGTCGGCCTGTAACTTGAACAGCATCTTGAGAATTACAGGGATGGGAGGGAATACGTATAGCAGACCCTGCTCCAGTATAGAACAAAGGCATCTGGGGCCTGTTGGTGCAGTGACTGAACTCTAGAGCAGAAGAGAGGAAGCTGTGTGTTTTGTGGCGTGGCAAAAAGATCTATGAGTGGGTTTCTCTCATAGATCTTTTGTAATGTAAGGTCCATTCATGTGGATGAAGAATACAGCTTAGCCTGTCTACAAGGACATTGAGTTCGCTCGGGAGGTACACTGCTCTGAGGTGAATGCGGTGTGAGATGGCAAAGGACCACAGGCGAAGCACTTCCTCACAGAATGGACTGGACCCCATCCTTCCTTGCTTGTTTACGTAGAACATGGCAACTTGATTGTCCGTTCTGACTAGAACGTGTTGTCCCGAAACTTGGGGTTGAAAAACTCGAAGAGCATTTGTCAATGCTTGTAGTTCCAGCAAGTTGATCTGCATGGCAGATTCCTGTTGTATCCACAGTCCCTGTGTGGTTAAGTCATTCAGATGTTCTCCCCAATCCAGCTTGGAAGCATCCGTCGTCAGGGTGCATTAAGATGGAGGCATCTGAAAAGGTGATCAGATGAGTAGGTTTTGAGGAAACACCACCACTGAAGGGACTTGATCAGTTTAGAGTGTGGATCTTGTCTCCGAGTTGGCCCTTCGCTTGTGTTCATTGAGAAGACAGAGTCCACTGTGCTTGTCGCATGTGCAATCGAGTGTAGGGGACCACATGGACTGTGGAGGCCATGTGACCCAAGAGCCATAGCATCTCTCGAGCTTTGAAGCGGATCTGCTTTTGCAGTTGCTTGGCCAGTTTGATGAGGTGGTCATGGTGATCCTGAGGGAAGGAATTCCCGGGCTTGTTGGATATCTAAGAACTCCAATCATTGGGTTGGAGAGAGGTGAGACTTTGGGAAGTTTATGACAAAGCCCAGGTGATGGAGCACCATGATGGTACGATGAAGGGAGAGTCTTACTTCTTGAGGGGAGTCTCCACTGCTCAGTCAGTTGTCTAAGTAAGGGAGGATGAATATGCCCAAGGTTTGTAGATAGGCAGCGACTATTGTCATGCATTTGGTGAAGATCCTTGGGGCAGAGGCTAGACCGAAGGGGAGAACCCTGTATTGATAATGGTTTCCCTGAAACATGATGCACAGATACTGTCTGTACGAAGGATGCATCATATATGCATGTATGCCTCTATGAGATCTAGAGAATATAGCTAATTGTATCTCTGGAGGTATGGTAGAAGAGTTTCTTGGGAAATCATTTTGAATTTTTCACGAATCAGAAACTTGCTTAGGTCTCTGAGATCTAAGATGTGCCTGAAGTCTCCTGTTTATTTTGGAATGCGAAAATATGGAGAGTAGCTTCTCATCTTTTCTTGAATGGAAGGAACTCTTTCTATGGCACCCTGGGATAACAGGGTGGTCACCTCTTCTCTTAAGAGAGTGCTTTAAAGGGGTTGTGTGGGATTACCTGTGAAGATGGTGGGGGAGTAAGGTTTCAAAGTGAAGCTGATAACCCATTTGGACAATCTGGAGTGTCTACTGCTCTGATGTTATGAGGTGCCACCTGTGGGATAGTGGCAAAATCTGCCTGCTATGTGGAGGGGCTGGGGCCCGTCCAAAGGCAGATTGGCAATGCTCTCTAGGAAAAAGTCAAAAACCTGGCACAGGCTGTGCCTGTTTGGCTGGTTGAGGCTTAGGAGTCTTTGGCTTTCTGGGTTAGTGAGGGCCCTGTTGTTTCTGCTTTGGAAGTTGTTGATAAGCAGTAGAAAGCGGGTAAGAAGGATAGTATCTTTTCTTTTTAGCATAAAAAGATTTTTTGGGAAAAGCCTTCATTTTGGAGGCGTTTTAGGGTAAGATCATCCGTTTCAATCTCCCCTGCCTTTTCCCTCCATTCCTTGCCAAAAAGGCTTTCCCCAGTATATGGGATATTGGCGAATTGATCTTGAGCCCACTGTTCAAAGTTGGATGCCTATAACCAGGTCATCCTACGAGCCCCAATGCAGACTGCTGAAGCTCTGCTTGTTGATTCAAAGGCATTGAAAGAGGCCCTGGTGAGAAACTTGATGAGTTTGCTTGATGAGTATCTGAAAGGTACCCCTCATCCTCAGGAAAGAGTGAAAGTTTCAGGACCCTGGTGATATCTTTCAGAAACATGCTCATATATAGCATGTAAGAGTTTATACTGGAGGCTAACATGCATACTTGGAAGCATTTTAACCCAAAGGCATCGAGTGTCCTGGAATCTCTGCCAGGTGGCGTGGATGAATGGTTCTTAGAGCTCTTAATTCAGTGCATCATCAATATCACCACCATTGAATGGTGTGGGAGCTGAGTTTTTCAACAGCTTGGGCACTCTGGTACTCGGCACATGGTATCGAGTCTCTTACTGTCAGGCGGAACTGTGAGTGAGGCTTCCCACATGCAGAGCATTAGATCCTGCAGGATACGATGCCACCGGTAATGTAGCGGCCTCTTTGGGCGTTGGAGGGTATTGAAGTATCTTCAATTCCTCTGCCCTTTGTTCTTTCTTCGAGGCTATTGTAATGGCATGAGCTGCTGCCATATCCCAGATGAAGTCCTGAAAGGACAAATCCTCTGGAGGGGACTGATGCCGCTCTTGAGAGGTAGTGAAGGGTCCGAAGGGATGTCTGGAAGCTTTCAGGAACCGAGTGAGCCCCCATCAGATTCTGAAGAACTAGAATCTGAGTCCGGTAAGAAATCAAAGAACCACTTTGACCCGGTGAAAAGCGGGATATAAATACAGTTAAATAAATAAATAAACCAGCGATCCTTGGTTCAACCCTGATGTTTCATGGACATCAAAGGTCGATGCTGATACTCAGAGGTATTGGAACAAAGTGTGTTTTGGACAACGGGGGTATTGATCACTTCCAACAAGGGTACAGATGATGCCATTTCGAAAGCCAGCATCGGCCTTGGGAGGCTTGGCTGTAGGCCCAGTACAAAAGCCTGCACACCCGGAGCTCTTGATGTTATTGATACCAAGGCTGCTAGGAGTGCATGCGCTGGTCCAGGGAGAGTGCCTATGTCTGGATGAAGTCACCTATGGGGCTGTGCACCACCGTCCCAGAACATGGCACCGGTAGCTCTCTGGAGATCGATGCCTCAGGAGTGTCCCGGAGCCCCACTTGTGCTTTGGAAGAGAGATCCTCCCGCTGGGGCTGTTTGGTTGGCCGGTCTGCATTGGAAGTACCTCTAGGGGAGACTCGATGCTTATGCTCTCTGGCCTCGGTATCGATTCTTGATGTCTATGCTGAGGATTTAGGCACAGCCAGAGATTGTGACTTACTCTTGCATTTTGACTTAGAAGAAACCTGAGATCCTCGAAGATGAAGCTACTGAAACAGAGTACGAGATGAAGAATGATCCGTACTTGATGGCTCGGTTTTTGAGGCCTCTGGTCATTTGCGGACATAAAAGATAAGAGTTAGGCTGATGGTCAGGGCCCAAACATTTTAAACCCCAGTCATGTGACTGAAATTGTTCCAGCACACTTGGTACATTTCTTAAAACCAGTGACTGGTTTGTCCATGCCTTCAAAACTATTCTTTGAGTTGAAGAGAAGGCTATGGAGGCCTAATGGCCTAGTATGGCAGTAAAAACAGCGAAGAAAATAAAAAAATTAAGAAAAAGAAAAATTTATCGGGATCGGTGTCAGATTCTATGGAACCAGCGTTGACGGGAAGGCAGAAGCATGATGCTTTACTAAAAAAAGAAACGTTTTTCAGTGGTGACAGGAATGATATGTCCTGTTGGCTCCGCAGAAAACAAAGAACTGAGGAGAGGAGTTGGGAAGGCGGAAAGGCAGGCATGCAGGCGCAGTGGAGTGCTCCCAAAGGCTTTTCTATTGGGGAGCGTTCCGCGTGGGCTCCGTCGTCACCGACATCACCCATATGTGAAGACTGCATTCCTGCTTGTTCCTGGAGATTGTATAATTTTTAAAATCTGAATTTAAAAAAAAAAAAAAAAGAATTTTACAACAGGACACCTAGGCTGAAAAGGCACATATGTTGCACCCTTTTAAAATTATGCACATGCGTGTGCCGGAAAGACGCATGCATATATATTTTATAAAAAATGTGCATAAGTACCAATGCTGCCCCACACCACCTATATTCTGCCCCAGAACTGCCTATAGATAGATCACTAAAAAGTAGGCACTATGTTTCTGTGTGCTTACTTTTTACATATATATAGCCAAGCAATTTTACAAGACCCTACTTGAGCATCTGCAACACTGTTCTAAATACTCAAGTTCCTTAGAAAAGTATCCTGTATGTGTGTGCATGGTATGCACGTGTACGCAAATACTAAAGGTCAGGTTCGGATAGGCAGGGGATAAAGCAATGACTGAAGGAACAGGTTAACAGTCCAAAAGAATTTCAGCTATGATAACATTTTCTAGCAGGATTACATAAGACTAAATGGTCATATAACCCCTAAAGCATAGTTACTCACATGTAACAGATGTTCTCCAGGGACAGCAGGAATCAGTCCTCACATATGGGTGATGTTGGCGCCGATGGAGTCCACGTGGAAGCATCTTCCCAGCTTTCAAAGAAAGCCTTTGGGAAAATGCACCACGCATGTGTGGTTCCCTTCCTGCCCAAGGGTGCCATCTTGCCTCAATCTAATGATTTTATTTTTTTTTATTTGAACTGTTTTTTATACCACCCCTTCCAACGATCAGGGGCAGTTTACATTGAACGAACAGAGTTACATAGAACAATATATAAACTATAAACTATTTACAGGGAACATATCACATGCCAACTACACCAGGAATGGGTGTAGTTGGCATGGTATATAGCTAAGACAGCAAAAATAAAATATGGTAAAGAAGCAACTCCAATGGGAGAAGAGAGGGTTGTGAGGACCAATTCCTGCTGTCCATGAGAACACCTGTTACAGATGAGTAACTACTCTTTCTCCGGGAACAAGCAGGAAGTCAGTTCTGACAGATGGAACTTACCAGCTACAGGCTGCCGAGAACCTGTAAAAATGCCACGGCAACTTGCAAAGGGTGAGCCGTAAGCTGCAGCAGTTGAGTCCCACAGAGGCTTTCACAAGACCTAAGTGTCTGGCGGGGCACCAGCACTCCGGTAGCCTGAAAACAGAAGAGTCAGAGAGCAGGAGTCGCCTACA
The DNA here is from genome assembly GCA_033557465.1 of Ichthyophis bannanicus. NCBI lineage: Eukaryota > Metazoa > Chordata > Amphibia > Gymnophiona > Ichthyophiidae > Ichthyophis > Ichthyophis bannanicus. Next base: position 261,036,354 of record CM066035.1, read on the forward strand.
CTCCGAAGAGATTAAGGAGTATGGCCTGGCCGAAGGCGCTATCCTGTCAGGATTCCCTCTCCAGGCAGTAGTGAGCTGTGAAGGTATGGACCGAAGACCGGTGGCGGCCTGACAGATTTCCGTCACAGGTATGGAATGCAGATTTGCCACAGAAGTAACCATGGCCCTGATGCGGTGCTCTGACTTGCTGGTCTAGTGTGATCCCAGCCTGCTCATAGGCAAGGGCAATGCAGTCCACCACCCAAGTGTACAGAGTTTGTTAGTCACAGGGAGCCCCAGTCGACTGGGGTCATAAGAGACGAAAAGCTAAGGTGCTTTGCGGTGGCCCTGGGTCCGTTGCAGATAGAAGAACAGGGCCCTTTCACAATCCAAAGTATGAGGCCGGCATGAGGCTTCAGAAAGAAGGTGGAAAGCATCACCTTTGGCAGAAACTTGAGGTGTGTGCAGAGAACCACCCTCTTCTTGTTGAAACTCGTGTAGGGAGGTTTTGCCATCAGAGCCTGGAGCTCACTGCGGGCTGATTTGAGTGACATGAGAAAGACGTGGCAGCCAGCCAGAGGCTCAAACTGTGGCTTAGTGAGCTGCAAGAGCACCACATTGAGATCTCACTCCTTTGTTGGTGGGCGGACTGGAGGTTTGGATAGCATAAGTCCCCGCAGGAATCGAGATACAAAGGGCTGAGCCGAGGGGGGTTTTCCCTCAATGGAATGGTGGTGCGCTGCGATAGCGCTCATGTGCATTCTGACTGAGTTGGACTTCAGTCCCACATGTGATAGGTGGAGTAGGTACTGGTGTACCGTCTGTATCGAGCAGGAAAATGGGTTCGCCCGTCTCTTGGAGCACCAGACCGAGAACGATGCCACAGAGTACACCCTTCTCATGGAGGCCTTGCAGGAGGCCAGAATGACCTCCTTCACATCCTGTGGGAGGTTGAAGGGAGCTAACACTACTCTTTCAGCAGCCAAGCCATGAGCAACAGGGTGCAGGAGACAGTCCTCCTCCTGTGAGAGTAAATCTGGGGCATGGCCCAGGGGAATCAGCGATGCCACCGACAGGAAGAGAAGCAGTGGGAACAAAGGTTGCCTGGGCCTCCGGGGGGGGAGGGGGGGGCTATCAGTATCAGTGATGCCCTGTCGTGCTGGACCTTGAAGAGCCTCTTAGCGACCAATGGCATTGGTGGGAATGCATAAAGGCGTTGGCAGCTACCCGGGATGGGTGCAGTTGACGGGAGCAGAAGTGGGGCAACTGCATGTTGTCTGGGCTGGTAAACAGGTCCTCTAGAGGGGTGCCCAGAGTTAAACAGCTGGAAGGCCACTCTGGGATCCAAGCGCTACTAGTGCGGCTGGAGGACCCTGCTCAGCTTGTCCGCCAGGGCATTGTCCTGATCCAGGAGGTAGACCATCCTTAGGAGCATCCCATGGCATGTCACATATGAGCAGAGAGCTACCGCCTCCTGACAGAGGGAGTATGACCCCGTGCCCCCTTGCTTGTTCACATAGAACATTGTGACTTGGTTGTCTGTCTGGACCAGCACCAACTGGTGCTGCAGCTGGTGGCAGAAGGCTCGTAGAGCCAGGAATATTGCCCAGAGCTCCAGAAGGTTGATTGCAGCTGGCATTCTGACTGGGACCAGCTGCCTTCTGTGCGGTGGTCCCCGCAATGAGCTCCCCAACCCATCAGGGAGGCATCCATGGTAAGGTCCCTCTGGGGGGTGGGTGCCTGGAAGGGCATCCCGGCCTGGAGGTGGTGGGGATTCTGCCATCAGCTGAGGGAGTCTGCCAGCAGACGGGTCACTCTCACCCTGTCCCGAAGCCTGCTTGTGCCCACTGAGAGCAGAGGCACCACTGAGCTGCCCTCATGTGCAAGCAGGCGTATGGGATCATGTGGATCGTGGAGGTCATGTGGCCCAGTAGGCGAAGGAGAAGACAGGTGGGTAGCGACCGGTGCTGCAGTACCTCTGTGGCTAGCACTCTGAGGTGTTCTGCCCTCTCCTGGGGGAGGAAGGCCTTGGCCTGGAGGGTGTCTAACTGAGCCCATATGAACTCTAGGCCCTGAGTTGGGGCGAGGTGTGCCTTGGGGTAGTTGATGACGAACCCCAGGTGTTGCAAGGCATGGATGGTGCACCCAGTGGCGTTGCGCACTTCTGCCACCATGCCTCCCCTTATGAGTCAGTTGTCCAGGTAGGGAAAAATGAAGGCCCCTTGGAGACAAAGGTGGGCTGCAACCACCGCTAGGCACTTGGTGAAGACCCTTGGCAAAGAAGCCAGCCCAAAGGGTAGTACTACTACTACTACTACTGAGCATTTGCATAGCGCTACAAGACATATGCAGTGCTGCACAGACATGTAAGAGACAGTCTCTGCTCATCAGAGCTTACAATCTAGTCAAGACAGACAACACAGTAGGTGTAGAGGGGGATACAACTAGGGGGAATTGTAAGGAAACACAAAGGAGATCAGGTGAGTCAAGATCTGAAAGCAGCAGTGCCGAGGTGAGTTTTCAGCCTGGATATATTAACCATCCTGGATTCCTTTTCTTGCTCTCTCTCTCAACTCCTATCCCAATTCTCCTCTCTTTTGTCCTCCGCTGCTATGCCAGGTCTGCTCTTCATTTCCTCTCATTCTTGCAACCTCCATTCTCTTTCCCCATTCTTACTCTCCTCTTTCTCCCCATTCTAACGTTTGCTTTTACTTCTTGTACATCCTACTCTTGCTCTCCATCCTCCCCTCATTGCCCCACTTCACATTTAGTATAGCGTCAGAGGCTTCAGAAAGAGAAAGTAGCAGTGTCTCTACCCACTAGAGATATGAAGGCTTGGAATAAAGTTTGGAAAAATGTATCCATATTTTTCCTGAAGCTAGAAGTAGAAAAGATGGAAAAACTTTAAGGGGGGGGGGGGGGGTATGGGGGCGAGAATCACTAGGATTTTTTCTGAGCCATCATACCTCTATTAAGCATACTGCAACTTTCCTGCTTCTTGCAATGATTATCTAATTCTGTTTACTTGAAAGAATATTTGCCCTATCTCCCACTGCAGATTAACACAAATATTATTTAACACTAGAAGCCCCAAAGTGCATCAATTGACGCAAATGCATCTTCGAAGTTGTATACCAGCACCACTGCTAGAACCATGTTTGAACATCATGACTTAGTTAGCAAGGTCAAGATGTTCAAATAGGTGAAATTAGACTTACCTGCTAATTGTTGTTCCTGGAGTGGAACCAGTCTAGTCCCGGAACCTGTGGGTTGCCTATCTCATTCAGCAGCTTGGAGACTGAGAAACTCCCACTTTTGTGACCTCACTGGTATAACTCCCCGGTGACCGCCTCCTGCCATCAGTAACCTATTGACAAAGCAGACTCACCAGAGAAACAAGTAAGTATTAAAATGTACACATTAACTAACTAGAGAAAAAACCACTACGGAGGAAAGAAAAACAAACAATCTCTCCTGCCCACTGGACGAGCAACCTTGTAACAGTTCAAATCTCTATCGGCAAGAGGTGAAAACAGGAAGGCAAGAAAGAACGAACCCTCCCGTCTCCTGAGAAATACTCCGCGTCTTCTTAATAATGCTTAGGAAGAAACTTTCCCTCCATTTCCTGACACAGATTGCTTTCTTTGTTCTTTTTTTTTTTTTTCTCTCTTTTGCGGAAACTTATCGCTGGTAGGAAAAACGAAACATTTCTCTTACCTGTAATCCACAGACATATGTCAGACTTTGGTTTGCCTGCGCACACTGGGAGGGACACGGGACTAGACTGGTTCCACTCCAGAAACAATTAGCAGGTAAGTCTAATTTCACCTTCCTGATCGTGTCCCCAGTCTAGTCCCGGAACCTCTGGGTAAATACCAGAGCAGTACAGAAACTCAAGCATGGGAGGGACCCGGCAAACCAGCCTGAAGAACCGCTCTCCCAAACGAGGCCTCCTCCCACATCTGCACATCGAGACGGTAGTGGCGAACAAAGGAACTCAAGGAAGACCACATCGCTGCTTCACAAATCTCTACCGGAGACACCAAACGACACTCCGCCCAAGACGTAGCTTGAGCCCTAGTGGAATGAGCTCGCAGCCCTTCCGGCACGATCTTTCCCTTCAACACATAAGCCGTCGCGATGGTCTCCTTGATCCACCGAGCAATGGAGGACTTAGACGCCGCCTCCCCCTTATTCGGCCCCGCGAACACCACAAACAACCGGTCGGACCTACGAAAGGCCGCCGTTCCGAGCAGATACTTCTTCAAAGCACGTCGAACATCAAGGAGATGTAGCTTCTGCGAGGAAGGACCCGGAGCCTCCGTGGTAAAGACCGGCAAAACAATCTCTTGGTTCACGTGGAATGCAGAGACCACCTTCGGGAGAAAAGCCGGAACCGGTCTCAAGAACACTTTGGTCGCAAAAAAGGAAAGGTAGGGTTCCCTGCAGGAAAGTGCCTGAAGCTCCGACATCCGGTGCGCCGAGCAGACCGCCACCAGGAAAGCCGTCTTCAAAGTAAGATCCTTAAGCGACGCCTGTGCTAAGGGCTCAAAGGGCTCGCGCTCCAAAGCGTTCAACACAAAAGGAAGGTGCCACTTGGGAAAAACCGGTCTGGCGGGAGGCCGAACAAGAGCCACCGCTCGCAAAAACCGCTTCACATCCCGCTGGGACCCCAGCGACTGACCAGCCAGACTGCCCCTGTAACAGGCTAGCGCCGCCACCTGAACCCGCAGCGAGGCTGCCGCCAGCCCCTTGTCAAAACCATCCTGTAAAAACTCCAGGATCTGGGGAACCGAGGCCTTCAGAGCTTCACAATGTTTATCTGCACACCACGCCTCAAAAATTCTCCAAACCCGAACATACGCCAGGGAAGTAGAGCGTTTCCTAGACTTTAATAAGGTAGAAATGACCGCCGGCGAGTAGCCTTGGGACCTCAACCTAGCCCTTTCAAGAGCCAAGCCGTAAGCGAGAACCGATCCACGTGAGGCATGAGCAGCAGACCCTGGGACAGAAGATCCACCCTGCAAGGAAGACGCCAGGGCTTCGCCACCAGAAGCCTCACCAGATCCCCGTACCATGGACGCCGTGGCCAATCTGGCGCTATCAGAATGATGTGCCCGCTGAACCTTGCTATCCTTTGCAGAACCCTGCCTACCAGGACCCACGGCGGGAAGACATACAGCAGCTTCCCCTCCAGCCAGGCCTGCAGGAGGGCGTCCAGTCCTTCCGACATGCGCTCCCTGCGCCTGCTGAAGAAGCGAGGGACCTTTGCGGACTGAAAAGTTGCCATGAGGTCCAGCACCGGAACCCCCCAGCGGCGAACAATCATGGCGAAGACTTTGGGGTGCAGGACCCACTCCCCCGGGTCCACCCGCACCCTGATGAGATAATCGGCCTCCACATTGTCCACCCCTGCTACATGGGCCGCCGACAAGTCCAAGAGATTCGCTTCCGCCCAGGCACAGAGGGCAGCAGCTTCGACCTCCAGCGATGAGCTGCTGGTGCCCCCTTGTTTGTTGACATAGGCCACCGCCGTCGCGTTGTCGGACAACACTCTTACTGCCTTTCCTGCGAGCTGGGAGTGAAACCCCCGCAAGGCCAGGGCGGCCGTTCTCAATTCCAGCCTGTTGATCGCCCACTGGCTCTCCTGCAGGCTCCAACGGCCTTGGACAAACCTGCCCTCGCAATGAGCTCCCCAGCCCACCAGACTGGCGTCCGTCATCACTGCCACCCAGTCCGGAGCCTTCAAGGACTTCCCCCGCTCCACGGACTCGGGCAGCAACCACCAGTGCAGAGCTGGTCTGCCCGGAGGACGTCAGTCACATCTCCGCGACAACAGGTCCAACTGATGCGACCACCTTCGTAGCAACATTCTCTGTAGCGGCCGCATGTGAGCCCGGGCCCACGGCACCGTCTCTATCACCGCCGCCATGGTGCCCAACACTTGCAGATAATGCCATGCCGAGGGAGCCTTGAACTGCAAAAACCGGCGCACTAGATTGCGTAGGGCCTGAGCCCGCTGCGCCGAGAGAAACACTTTCCCGACTTGGGTGTCGAAACGCGCCCCCAGATATTCCAGGCTCTGAGACGGTTGCAGGTGACTCTTCGCAACATTGACTATCCAGCACAGACTCTCCAAAAACGTTACCACCCTGGCCGTAACCCTCTCGCTTTCGGCCTGAGATTTTGCTCGGATGAGCCAATCGTCCAGATAAGGATGAACGAGGATGCCCTCCTTGCGCAGCCGCTACCACTACCATGACCTTGGTGAAAACCCTCAGAGCCGTGGCGAGACCGAAAGGCAACGTCTGAAACTGATAATGACCGAACGGCACTGAGATCCTGAGAAATTTGCAATGATCCGGCCTGATAGGGATATGCAGATACGCCTCCGAGAGGTCTAGCGACGTGAGATACTCTCCTTGTTGCACCGCCACGATTACGGAACACAGAGTCTCCATGTGAAAGTGCGACACCCTCAGACAACGGTTCACCCCCTTGAGGTCTAAGATCGGGCGAACTCCGCCATCTTTCTTCGGGACTACGAAGTAGATAGAGTAGTGACCGCAGCCGGACTGGTCCGAGGGCACCGGAACGATGGCTCTGAGATCCAGCAATCTTTGGACCGTCTCCCGTAAGGCCCTGCACTTTGCTACTGACCTGCCGGGAGACCGCACAAAGGCGTCTCGCACTGGACGCAAGAACTCCAGGGCATAGCCTTCCCGAATAAGCTCCAGCACCCACTGATCCGACGTTATTTGGACCCAGGCAGGGTAAAACTCCTGCAGACGCCACCCTACAGGAACTAGAGGAGCCTGGGTCCCCCTCATCTCACTGCGTCTTTTTGAAATTATTTGAAGAGGAGGAAGAGGATCCAAAACCTCTCCCTGCCCCCCGGAAGCCACGAAACCCCTGGTTTCAGTTGGGAAACATCCCCTCTGGCCCAAAGAGAACCTTTGGGAGCAAAAACGGCGAAACTCGCAAAGCTGACCTCGACCTCCCGGAGCACTCCGGGCCCCCTTAGGCTTATCCTCTGGTAATCTCCCTCCTTTGGATTCACCGAGGTCCTTAACCAGCTTCTCTAAATCTTCCCCGAAAAGAAGGCATCCTTTAAAGGGAAGCTTACTCAACCTGGATTTCGAGGAGCTATCCGCCGCCCAATTACGGAGCCACAAATACCTTCTCGCTGCGACCGCTGACGCCATACTCTTAGAAAAACTTCTCATCAAATCATAGTGAATGTCCGCCAGGTAGGCCGCTCCTGACTCCAAACGGGCCGCCTCCCCCGCTAGTGGGCTCGGCTGCCCCTCCTGCACCTGCTGCGACCACCGGAGACAGGCCCTAGCTACCCAAGCTCCACAAATAGCCGCCTGCAGCGAAATCGCATTGACATCGAACACTTGTCGCAATAAAACATCAAGCTTTCTATCCTGACCATCCTTGAGCGCTGCGCTACCTTCTACTGGAATAGTAGTCTTCTTAGTGACGGCTGAGACAGCTGCGTCCACTTTGGGAGACTTAAAAACCTCCTTATCCTGATCCAACAAGGGGTACAAAAGGCCCATGACCCTGGCACCTTTCAGGGGGGCCTCGGGGACATTCCATTCCTCCTGAATCATTTCCTAGAAGACTCTGTGGACCGGGAAAGCCCGTTGGGTCTTTCTGAATACCTGCAACAAGGGATCCTCTAGTGTCTCATCCTCTGCGGACCCTGGGACGGGCATATTGAGGGCCTTAAGCATTTCCCCAATGAGGGCCGGAAGCTCATCCCTCCGGAAGACCCGTACAACCCTGGACTGATCTTCTCTCTCCGAAATTTCGCCTTCTTTCAGCTCCTCGTCCAATGCCATACTGTGCTCCTCCTCGTCCGACAGAGGACCCACCGAAGCTCCGGACTGTTCACCTAGCTCACCCTCTCTGCGGGCTCTCTTGCCCTCGCCCGGCGAATCCGCACCCCTCGGGGACGCCGAGCGTTTCCGGGTGCCGCTGACATCCCTAGTAAGCTGGTTCTGCCCAGATTTCCCCAAGACTGTCTGCTGCAATAAAGCAACAAACTGTGGCGAAAAAATGGCAGAAAGATCCGCTGGCAAGGGTGCCTGAGACGGAGGAGCGCCTGTACTGCAAGAGGGGCCCGCCACCGGCTCACCCGGCATTAAAGTAGACCCTGGAGAGAGCAAGCCCTCCGACGCTGGCCCCGGGATAACCTCTAACTGCTCCTGGATCTGCACGAGCTCTTCAGACCCCCCTATACAAGCTTTGCAGGTTCCGGAGGTACAGCTCTTATGAGCTCCACATACCACACACAAGTGCTTGGCAGGCATTACGCAGCTGAAGGAAACACCCCCGCAGACTGAGGACAACGTGCCAGCTCAGCGGGAAAGAACTCCTGGTCTGCACGGGAGCCGCGACTACCGCTGATATCGTGCCCTTGTTTTTTTTTTTTTTAAACAATTGCCGCCACTCACTGAGCTGTACCCCGGCAATAAAAAACTGCCAGAGATAAGCACTAGGCCGAGGAAACTCGGCACGCCGCGGCCACGCGGTAGGGCAGCGCTTTCAAAAGCGCGCCAAAACGCCGAGGGAAAGCTTACACTGCAATTTATCAGAGCAACGCTTACCTCGGGCAGCTGTAGATCGAGCCAACAGCTCCACTGGACAAACTTCACCGGCAGGCAGCTACGGGGATAGCAAACACCTCGAGACCTGAACTGACTCTGTGCTGTGCCTTTCAATCCGACAGCGCAGTGCAGCGGGAAGATCACCGGACGCACTAGCAGGCAGGGCCCTCTGCGCGGCGTCGGTGAAACTCTGCCTGGAGACTCCCCCTAAGCTCACTGCCTCGTTCGCGCCTGCAGGCACCGCTGCACCTCGGGCAGGGGTAACTGAGGAGATAAGGCCCTCTCCTTTCCGGCAGCAACCGTGAACCCAGAAGGTAAAGGGAGGGGGGAAGAGGGGAAAACAGGAGAGCAGAGACAGACGTATAATAAGGAACTGAACTGAAGCCGAATTTAAAGGAACAGCTCGCAAAAAAAAACCAAAGCACTCAGGCAATTTTTTGTAAGGTAATATCCCAAAACCAAACTACACTGTCCTAGATTCCTCAATTGTTTCTCAGGTGAGCCCGGACCCCCGGGCTCCTATCCATTCAGCTGCTTGGAGACTGAGGTAACTGAGGTCACCGGGGAGTTATACCAGTGAGGTCACAAAAGTGGGAGTTTCTCAGTCTCCAAGCTGCTGAATGAAATAGGCAACCCAGAGATTCCGGGACTAGACTGGGGACACGATCAGGAATGTGCATTGAAACTTAATGACAGATGCACCACCTAGCGGGAAAATGAAGTTATACCTAGAAGCCCCAAAGTACGTCAACTGACGCACTCAATTGTCTTGGATGTGTCAACTGACGTACTTTGGGGCTTCTAGGTATAAATTCATGTTCCCACTAGGTGGCACATCTCAATCACTGTTTACAGTTTTACTCCGACATTACAAACAATAAACACACGATGACATCATGTAATGACGCTGCATACTTATTTGTTAAATACGTGCAGTAACTTCACATTAATTCACATCTGCATTTCATGCTAAACACAGTCGTTGTGATAATGTGTCAATTGACGCACTTTGGGGTTTCTAGGTAAAGCATAGTTACTCACCTGTAACAGGTGATCTCCGGGAACAGCAGGAATTTAGTCTTCACATATGGGTATCGTCGGTACTGACGTATCCTGCACGGGAACGCTCCCCAGCGTCCAATAGAAAGCTTTTGGGAGCATCCCACAGCGCCTGCGTGCTGCCTTCACGCCTTTTCCACTCTCCTTTGTCAGTTGAGTTTATAGCTGAGACAAAAGGAAAGAAAGAGAGAGAGAGACAACTCCTAGGGGAGGTGGGTGGCTTGTGAAGACTAAATTCCTGCTGTTCCCAGAGATCACCTGTTACAGGTGAGTAACTACACTATCTCCGGGAACAAGCAGGAATGTAGTCTTCACATATGGGGACTCTCCAGCTAAGAGATGCCAGGGAGATGGCCCCAGGAATCTGCAAACCCATGGTGAGAATCGGTCATGCTGCCTCCCATGGATCTCTGGCATCCAAACCCGGATGGTGGGTAGGAGTTGCATTAAGTCTGAAAGAGATGCTGAAGAACAGCTTGGCCAAACAAGGCATCCCCAGATGGAGTCCTTGTCTAAACAGTAGTGGGCTGTAAAGGTGCGCACTGAAGCCCAAGTAGCTGCTCTGCAGATGTCTATAGACACAGAATGAAGGTTAGCCATAGAAGCTGCCATGGCTCTCACATTGTGAGCTGTGACATGGCCTTCGAGAGAAAACCCTTTACTCTCATAAGCGAAGGATATGCACTGTGCAATCCAGTTAGAGAGAGTTCTTTTGGAAACTGGAAGTCCCAAACGACTAGAATCAAAAGCAACAAAAAGTTGAGAAGATTTTCTATGTTGCTGAGTTCTTTGCAGGTAAAAGGCTAAGGCTCTTTTGCAGTCTAAGGTATGAAGATTCCTTTCTGCATTGGAGGCATGAGGCCTCGGAAAGAATACAGGAAGGTAAATTGCTTGGTTTAAGTGGAAAGGCGAGACCACCTTTGGCATAAAGTGAGGATGAGTCCTAAGAACAACCTTATCATGGTGAAATCTTTTATAAGGAGGATCAGCCACTAAAGCTTGTAACTCACTAATGCGTCATGCAGACGTGATTGCAATTAGGAAGATGATCTTCCATGAAAGGAATTTTAGAGCTGTAGTGGCTAAAGGCTCAAAGGGCGGTTTCATAAGCTGCCCGAGAACAAGGTTCGGATCCCATGCCACCAGTGGTGGCCTAATGGGAGGTTTTGTTAGTAGAAGACCTCTCATAAATCTTGCTATAATTGGATGAGAGGAAATAGGTTGTCCATTTAGAGGCTTGTAAAAGGCTGAAATAGCACTAAGATGGACTCTTAGTGAATTGGTCTTAAGACCAGAATCTGATAAATAAAGAAGATACTCCAGTAATGATTCCAAAGGTATCGCAAGAGGGTTAAGTCTCTTTTGAGAACACCATATGGTAAACTGTTTCCACTTGAAGGCGTATGATTGCCTTGTGAAGGGTTTTCTGGAAGCCTGAAGGATAGAAAGATTGAGAAAGATTGAGATCCTGAAGTTCTAGGATTTCAGTAACCAGGCCCCGAGATGCAGGGACTGGGGATTTGGGTGCCATAGCGTCCCGTTCTCCTGGGAGAGAAGGTCTGGAGCGCATCCCAACTCCAGAGGTGTAGCCCGAGAGAGATGTAGAAGCAGAGGACGGCCAACGTGGAGCTATGAATATCATACGACTTCTGTCTCTCTGAAGCTTGAACAGTGTTTTGAGGATGAGGGGAATGGGTGGGAAGGCATAGAGGAAGTCCTGACCCCAATGAAGAAGGAAAGCATCCCTTGCCTGACAGTTTTTCACCGGAATTCTGGAACAGAACCGGGGAAGTTTGGCATTCTGTGGACTTGCAAAGCGGTCTATGTCTGGGGTTCCCCAGATTTGGAATACTCGGGCAATCTGGTCCGAGTGGAGGGACCATTCGTGTGGCAGCAGTAGTCGGCTGAGTTTGTCTGCCCAAAGGTTTTGAATGCCTGGAAGATATGCCACGAGGAGGTGAATTTGATGCTCTCTGGCGAGGGCCCATAGTTGTAAAGCTTTGTTGCATAATGACAGAGAGCCTGTTCCACCCTGCTTGTTCACATAGAACATGGCTACTTGATTGTCTGTCTGGACTAGGACTGTCTTGTAGCTGAGCTAGGCTTGGAATACTCAGAGAGCAAGGAAGATTGCTCTGAGTTCTAGGAGGTTTATGTGAAGACAAGCCTCCTCTGGGGTCCAGAGACCCTGGGTGGAGAGATCGTGAAGGTGGGCCCCCCATCCCAACTGGGATGCATCTGTTGTTAGAGTGGCCTGGAATAGGGGTTGATGGAAAGGAGAGCCTATGAGAATGTTTTCCAGTGATTGCCACCATTGGAGGGATGAAATAAGACATTCTGAGTTTCTTATTTTGTCCAACAGGCGACCTGAGGCCTCTGTCCACTGGGCCTCTCGCATGTGAAGATGAGCATAGGGAACCATATGTACAGTGGATGCCATATGTCCCAGAAGCTGAAGCATTTCCCGAGCAGTTAGGGAGGTTTTTACCGCTGCTTGGGAAGCTAGCTGCACTATGCGAAGACAGCAGGGCTGTGGAAGGAAAGCCCTTGATTGTCTGGTATCTAGACAAGCTCCTATGAATTCTAGAGACTGAGAAGGAGCGAGTTGGGATTTTAGAAGGTTTATGACCAATCCCAAGTAATGCAAGACTCGCATTGTGCGAGTAAGAGCAGAGCTGGCTTCTGGAGCTGTGGGTGCTCGAATGAGCCAGTCGTCCAAGTAAGGGAAGACGAATATCCCCAGAGTCCGTAGGAATGCAGCTACTACTGCCATGCATTTTGTGAAAACTCTTGGGGCAGAAGACAGACCGAAGGGAAGAACCCTGTATTGGAAGTGTCTTCCCTGGAAAAGGAAACAAAGGAACTTCCTGTGATCTGGATGGATGAGTATAAGCATCCTGTAGATCTAGAGAACATAGCCAATCCTGACTCTGAAGGTATGGCAGAAGTGTTCCGAGAGAGATCATTTTGAATTTTTCTTGGAACAGATATTTGTTCAATTCTCTGAGGTCCAAAATGGGTCTGTGTCCCCCTGTTTTCTTTGGGATGAGAAAATAGGGGGAGTAGAACCCTGTACCCTGTTGAGGTATGGGTATTTCTTCTATTGCTCCCTGGGCAAGAAGTATTGTGACCGCCTGACTCAGGAGATTGGTGACAGGGGTTTGAGAATTGAACTGTCTATGATTGTAGGAGGGGGCATGCTGTGAAAATGAAGTCTGTATCCCTCTCTTACAATGGACAGAGTCCAGTGTTCTGATGTTATTTGGTGCCATCTGGTGGCAAACTGACATAATCTGCCAGGGATGGTAGAGGGTTCTGGACTCTGCAGGGGCAGGAAGGCTAAATTCTCTAGAAAAGAGTCAAAGCCCCTGAGGAGGCCGAGCCTGCTCAGCTGGCTGAGCTCTTGGGACTTTTGGTTTCTTCTGTTGTCTAGTTTGTTGCTGTTGTCCCTTTTGGGCAGCATGGACTGGACAGTGACCCTGCTGGGTATAAGAAGGATAAAACCTCTTTTTCTTGTTGAAAGGATTTTTTGTTAGCTCTTTTCTTTGCTGGGTTGGCTGTAGACTTTGACAACCTGTCTAAGATAATATTGTCAGAATCAATCTCATTAGCTTTTTCTTGCCAATTCTTGTCAAAGAGATTTTCTCCTGTGCAAGGAATGTTTCCCAGTTTATCTTGTACCCAAATTTCCAAGTCTGATGCCTGAAGCCAGGCAATACGACGTGCACCAATGGAGATAGTAGAGGTTCTGCTAATGCATTCAAAGCAATCAAAGGCTGCACGGTTGACAAACCTGGAAACATCTTGGCCATGTTTGACCAGAGCAAGAAAATCCTGTCTTATCATCAGGAAGAAGGGGGCTCATAAGCTCCAAGTCTTCTGTAACCTCTTTGAGGAACATCCCCATGTATAGGATGTATGAGCTGATTCTAGCTGAGAGCATGGAAGCTTGGAAGCATTGATGCCCAAAAGCATCGAGAGTCCTGGACTCGCGGTCTGGAGGATTGGAAGAATGTCTTTTTGCACTCTTTATCCTGCGCATGGCCGATTTCACTACCATTGAATGGTGTGGTAACTGAGTCTTCTGAAAGCCAGAACAAGGTGGAACTTGGTACATGGTATTGAGTCTGCGAGAGTGTGGAGATGTGGTTAAAGGAGTTTCCCACATTCTGAGCATGAGATCATGCAGGATGTTATGAATGGGCAAAGTAGCTGCCTCTTTAGGAGTTTTAGAGTATTGAAGAATCTCTCTCTCTTCTGCCCTAGGCTCCTTTTCAGGAGCCACTGTGGGTGCAAGGCCTCGAGCCACATCACGAATAAAATCCTGGAAGGACATATCCTCTGGAGGAGACATTCTACGCTGAGAAGGAGATGGATCCTCCGGAAGAAGTGCTCTGGTATCGGCAGAGTCATCAGAGTCATCGGAATTGGAAGATTCAAAATATCTCTGATCCTGATGTTCGCGCAAGGCAAGGTACCGGTATCGATCGAAGTCGGTATCGAGGTGTCTCGGTACCGATCCTTCGATACCGGGTATGGACTGTAGACGCGGCATGGGGTGTATACCTGCCAAGGCCGGTGCCGATGGTACCGGTATTGATGTCGGTACCGGTGCCTGTTGAACGGTCTGAAGCGGTTTCAACGATACCGAAGCCGTTAGTAGAGCCGCTAGACTGCGTTCGATAGCGAGAAATCTTTGATCTATCGCTCCTGCCGATGCTTGGGTGTCGGTACCGGTAGAAGCGGCCGGGACCCCAGAGCATGGCACCAGTAGTTCTGCTGAGGTGGAAGCCTCGAGAACATCCTGGAGCCCCGTTAGTGCTTTGGAAGCCGAAGCGTCCTGCTGGGGCTGTTTTGCCGGTGAACGTTCCTCAAGGGCAACGCCGATGGCATCTCGATACTTTGAAGGAGATCTACCCTTTGAGGACCGGCTAGTCTTTGCAGACTTATGTTTAGTTACCCGAGATCCATGGGAGGAAGACGAAGCCCTGGAAGACGTCGATGCAACGGTCATCGCATCTGTGGCAAAAAGGGTACAGAGTTTTGCAGCTCTATTCTGCAGGCCCCTTTTGGTCATCTTTCTACAGGAGAGACACTCCAATGGAGAGTGGTCAGGTCCTAAACACTTGAGACACCAGTCATGAGTGTCAGTGACGGATATGGTACTGCTACACTTAGAACATTTTTTAAAACCAGTGGCTGGTTTTTCCATTGTAAAAGAAAAATGGGCCTAGTGCCCAAAATGGCGCCTAGCACCGAGAGGAAAAAGACTTCTGAAGAAGTACTTCAGAAATATATATATATATATATTTTTTTTTAGTAAAGAAGAAAAGAGAACCGGCGGTACCAGTAGGCGTCGAGTGAAGGCAGACGCAACCACAAAAAACAAAGAAGTAAAAAAGAATTTCCTGCGGTGCAGGGTATGCGACCTGTCGGCTCTGCGGAAAACGAAAAACTGACAAAGGAGAGTGGGAAAGGCGGGAAGGCAGCACGTAGGTGCTCTGGGATGCTCCCAAAAGATTTCCTATTGGACGCTGGGGAGTGTTCCCACGCAGGCTCCGTCGGTACCGACGATACCCATATATGAAGACTACATTCCTGCTTGCTCCTGGAGATAATTCCTTTTGGGGCTTCTAGTGTTAAACGACATACTCTGTTAAAATTTCAGTGTGGTTAAAGTGAACTAGCAAGATTCCTGTTGACTGACAGTGAAAACCACAAAGCAAAGCTGATCCCAAACATGAAACCATACTGTACACAAAACAGGAGGCCTTCAACTGAACTGGCTGAAGGCCTTCTGCTGCTAAGGTATAAGGAAAAGATCTCTTATTAACTCGCACCTTGGCAGACCCAGCCACATGATCCATGATGGTGACCAACTTGCATCATATTCATTTTCACTAACTGCACTCAGATCTTCATTAATCTGGGTCTGATCTTCAGCGATTTCCACCTCTAGTGCTTTCAGTATGACAACTGAAGAGGCAGCACTAGCTTTGAGCATGGCTACAGCCTCACTGTGACTTAGATTGGTTAGATCAATGCCATTGATATTCAGCAGCACATCACCTAATTAAAAGGCACAAACAAGAACACAATTCAAACAGCCTGGGTAATCATTTTGTTTTTTAACACATTTTCTACTGTACTTTCAAAATTTTGAATCATGTTTATCTCAGCAATACAGAAGACATGAAGATGTGGTGATCTTTTTTTTTAAACAATTAGTTGAAAACTCAAATTCTTGGGTTTTTTTCTATATGAAGAAATGTTATGAAAATGTCCACGACAATTAACTTTTGAACAGAAAAAAATGAAAATTCCTCGCTATAATTTTGTATATGCTGTGTATCTGAAGAGAGATACAATGTATATTAGTGGTAGAAAATCCTATACTTATTGGGGCATCATACCTATAAAATGCAGTGGTGTAAAGACTGCATGTTAATGCTGGTCAATGAAAAATCTTTACAGCATTTATTATTGAAAATAATTTGTATGTCACCCAACATCAGGCAATTAGACATATGGAAACAAACAAGCAAGCACGAATAACATCACAGGCACAGGTTATATAGTTAAAAGCTATATGTCAAATATGGCTAATAATTCATTACAAACTACAATTGTCCCAAGAATGCATGGGTAACATAAAACATTTTTACCTTTTTCCTAAAATCTTAACAGATCAAATTGATTTTATACAACAGGAGCAGAAACTTTAAAAATTATTTTAGCAATTCTACTGCCATGAATACCCATCACACTTGGAACTGTTAAACCTTGATTTTGCTAACACAGTGTTTGAAATGGGCAGGAGTAACAGGAAATGTAGTTGAAATAAAAATATTCAAACTGATCACTTTATATAACAAAATAGCCTTAAATTCTCTACTCCACAAGGAGCCAGCACAGTGACCGCAAAACAGGTGAAATCCGGTTGTGCGACCTCATACCAGCGAGTCGTTTGGCTACAACATTTTGGACAATTTGCAGAGGTTTTATCACACTAAGGGGTATGTTTACTAAACTGGGCTAATGGTTAACCCGGGCTATCTGCAACTAGGTCCCATTGAATAATATCGGACCTAGTGGCAGATAGCCCGGGTCAACCATTAGCCCGGTTTAGTAAACATACCCCTAACTGGTAATCCTAACAAAAGCGAATTACAATAATCTAGGGGAGAAAAAAATCAACTGTTGCAAAATAATTTTAAAACCAGTAGGATCTAAAAACAGTAATCGAATTTAAAAAAAAAAAAAAAAAAAAAAGATCTACATACTATATCTTTAATATATGGGCAAAATGACAACATGGAGTCTAATAATACCCGCCCCCCCCCGTTATTTATTTATTTATTTAAATTATTTCTATACCGCGCTCTTTAAAATCAGCATGGTTTACAGGTAACATCAATTTGTACAGTGCGGCAGAACATGCAATGTGCATTACAGAGAACAGGTATTATAACGAGTTTCCACGGGGGTAAATATATACAACGAGGCTGTTGTGTCACAGGTATGAATGTGGAGTCATGACACACTCAGAGAAACTATATACATTTTAGATAACTATTTACAGGTTTGTGTAGTAGTATTTCTGGATGTGGTTGCGTCAGCATGACGTGGGTGTGCTGGTGGTGTCATTGTGGTGGGTGGAGGGTATGTTGGGTTGTGATGTTTCACTGGACTGGGAGTAATGTAGGAGAAAAAGATGGTGCTTTAGTGTCTTCCTGAATTGGGTGAGGTCGGTAACAGCTCGGATAGGGCATTCCAGAGTGTAGGTGCATAAAATACAAAGGCTCTGCTCTTTGCTGCCATGGAGCCTTTTGTTATTACGCTGGGGATTACGAGTGTGTTTGCAGGGAATGCCCTTCTGGACCTGTTTAGAGGGGTGGGGAGGATGAGGTCTGTGAGGGAGGTGGAGGATCGTTTGTTGATGGCCTTGAAGGTCAGTAGTAATACTTTGAAGGTGAGCCTGAAACTCGGTATAGATAGGAATTTTAATGTCATTCACCACTATTTCAGTAGGTATAATAAGATCTATTACTTGTGTCAACACTAACATCTTCATCTTTGACAAGTTTAAAGATAGCTCATTCAGTTCTAACCAATTAGATACCTCCTTAATATAATACACAATGTATGAGATAGTGGATTGAACATTAGTGTCCACTTCACAAAAACATAATGTTGTCAGTATATAAGCAATAACTTATTGCAATATTTTTTTTTTGCCTATCATGTAAAGAAAGCACAGTTACTTACCTGTAACAGGTGAGTGATCTCTGGGAACAGCAGGAATAAGTCTTCACATATGGGTACGTCGGTACCGACGGAGCCTGCGCGGGAACGCTCTCCAGCTTCCCAAAAAGGAAAGCTTTTGGGAGCATCCCACAGCGCCTGCGCGCTGCCTTCCCGCCTTTCCTAACTGCCTCTCCTCAGTTCGAGTTTTAAAGCTGAGACAAAAGAGAGAGAGAGGAAAGGAAAGACAGATAGAGAGATACAACTCCTAGGGGAGGTGGGAGGGCTGTGAAGACTTATTCCTGCTGTTCCCAGAGATCACCTGTTACAGGTAAGTAACTGTGCTATCTCCAGGAACAAGCAGGAATGAGTCTTCACATATGGGGACTCCCTAGCTAAGATACCTGTGAGATCCCCAAGGATATGAGACCCTGGGAAGGGTTCTACCTCCTCCTATGGATCTCAGGCATCTATCCAGGGATGGAGGGTAGGAGTTGATTAAGAATGGAACAGGTGTTTGAGAACAGCCTGACAAAAAAAGGCATCCTGGCGGGAGTCCTTGTCCAAGCAGTAATGGGCTGTGAAGGTATGAACCGAGGCCCAGGTGGCTGCTCGACAAATCTGGTCGATGGACACAGAATTTAGATGAGCCATAGAGGCGGCCATGGCCCTCACATTGTGAGCTGTGACATGGCTCTCCAGAGAAAGGTTCTTACTCTGGTAGGCGAAAGAAATACACTGAGCAATCCAATTGGACAGTGTCCTCTTAGAGACTGGAAGTCCCAAATGAGAGGGATCAAAAGCAACAAAGAGCTGGGAAGACTTCCTATGTAGCTGTGTCCTTTGTAAGTAAAAGGCAAGAGCTCTTTTACAATCCAGAGTATGAAGATTCTTCTCTGCACTTGATGCATGAGGAGCTGGAAAAAAGACAGGTAAATATACCTCTTGATTAAGATGAAAAGGTGAGACCACTTTAGGCATAAAGTGTGGATTGGTCCTAAGGACTACCTTATTATGATGGAACCTTGTATAATGTGGATTAGCCACTAAGGCCTGCAGCTCACTGATGCGGCGAGCTGAGGTGACTGCAATGAGGAAAATAACCTTCCAGGAAAGAAATTTCAAGGAGGTAGTGGCTAAGGGTTCAAAAGGAGGCTTTATAAGCTGACCAAGAACCAGATTTAAATCCCATGCCACCGGAGGAGGCCTAATGGGAGGTTTAGTTAAAGTTAGGCCTCTCATGAATCTTGCAATAAGAGGATGAGAGGAAATAGGTTGTCCATTGATAGGCTTAAGGGATGCTGCAATAGCACTCAAATGGACTCTTACTGAATTCGTCTTAAGGCCTGCATTGGAAAGATGCAGGAGGTATTCCAATAGAGAATTCAAAGGTAGTGCTAGAGGGTCGTGACCCCTTTCAGCACACCAAATGGAAAATCTTTTCCATTTAAAAGCATAGGAACGCCTAGTGGAAGGTTTTCTGGAAGAATGGAGGATATCCTTCACTTGTTGAGAAAGATTCCAGCCTTGAAGGTCTAGGCCTTCAGTAACCAAGCTCTGAGGTGAAGGGACTTGGGGTTTGGTTGCCACAGAGTCCCCTCCTCCTGGGACAGAAGGTCTGGAGCAGCTCCCAGTCCAGGGAGGGGGCTTGGGAGAGATGCAGAGGTAGAGGGTACCACACTTGGCGTGGCCAGCGTGGAGCTATGAGGATCATAGATCCTTGATCCCTCTGGAGTTTGAACAGAGTCTTGGGAATCAAGGGAATGGGTGGAAAGGCATACAGGAAGCCCTGACCCCAGTGAAGGAGGAAGGCATCCTTGGCCTCAACTCCCTGACACGGAATTCTGGAACAGAACCGGGGAAGTTTGACATTCCACGGACTTGCAAAGAGGTCTATGTCCGGGGTTCCCCATTCTTGGAAGATTCTGAGTACCTGATCCATGTGCAGGGACCAGAACTCGACTGAGTCTGTCTGCCCAAGAGTTTTGGATTCCTGGGAGGTATACTGCCAGGAGATGGATTTGATGCTCTCTGGCGAAGGCCCACAATCTTAAAGCTTTGTTGCAAAGCGACAGAGAGCCAGTTCCTCCTTGCTTGTTTATGTAAAACATGGCTACTTGATTGTCCGTATGAATGAGGACTGTCTTGTAGCTGAGCAGGGTATGAAAGACCTTGAGAGCTAGAAAGACTGCTCGAAACTCCAAGTGGTTGATATGAAGAAAGGTCTCCTGTGGGGACCAAGTGCCTTGAGTGGAGAGGTCTTGTAGATGAGCTCCCCAACCTGTTTGGGAGGCATCTGTTGTGAGGGTTGCTTGGGGCAACAACTGTTGGAAGGGGGACCCCAGTAACAGATTTTGAGTGGACATCCACCATTGGAGAAACCAAAAGAGACGTTTGGAGGTTGCTATTTGGTCTGAGAGAGCTCCTGATGCTTAAGTCCACTGGGTGGACAAAGTCCATTGGGCTGCTCTCATGTGTAGGCGAGCATAGGGTACCACATGCACTGTGGAAGCCATGTGGCCTAGCAGTTGTAGCATCTCCCGGGCAGTTAAGTGACTCTTTGACTGAATCTGGGAGGCTAACTGCACTAGACGTTGGCAACGGGCCTGAGGAAGGTAGGCCCTTGCAGTGGTAGTATCCAACCAGGCCCCTATGAATTATAGGGACTGAGTAGGGGTGAGCTGAGACTTTGGGAGATTTACCACAAGTCCCAGATACTGCAGAATGCGCCTTGTGCAGTCCAGGGAAGTCTGGGCCTCTGAGATGGAGCTCGGATGAGCCAGTCGTCCAGGTATGGAAATACAAATATTCCCAGAGTGCGTAGAAATGCAGCTATTGTTGCCATGCATTTGGTGAACACTCTTGGGGCAGAAGCCAGACCAAAAGGAAGCACCCTGTATTGATAATGTTTTCCTTGGAAAAGAAAACGGAGGAATCTTCTGTGAGATGGATGGATGAGGACATGTGTGTACGCATCCTTGAGATCTAGAGAACAAAGCCAATCCTGACTTTGAAGGTATGAAAGGAGAGTGCCCAGAGAAAGCATCTTGAACTTCTCCTTGCATAGAAATTAGTTCAATTCCCTGAGATCTAATATGGGTCTGTATCCCCCTGTCTTCTTTGGAATGAGAAAATAGGGGGAGTAAAACCCTGACACTTGTTGAAGAAGGGGAACTTCTTCTATTGCCCCTTGGGAAAGAAGGGTAGCCACCTCTTGACCTAGAAGGTCGAGAAGAGATGTGGGAGAATTGAAGTGTCTCACCATGGTGTGGGGAGGAAGGTCTGAGAAATGAAGTTTGTAGCCCTCTCTTATGATGGAGAGGGTCCACTGCTCTGATGTAATCTGCTCCCATCTGGGAGCAAAATGAGCTAACCTTCCTGGAATGGTGAGAGGTTCTGGCTGTTTTAAAGCCAGAAAGGCTAAGTTCTCTAGCATCAAGTCAAAAACCCTGAGGAGGTTGGGTCTGCTGGGTTGCAGCAGCCCCTGTAGTCTTAGGCCTGGCCTGTTTAGGTTGCTGACGCTTAGTAGCAAAGCGACCTGTAGAGGATTGTTGGCCAGAAGCAGAAGGGAATCTGCCCTTTTTGAAAAAAGACTTCTTGAAGGGTTTTTTCTTGGCAGGAATGGAGGTTGACTTTGAAAGTCTATCCAAAGCAGAATTTTCTGCATCCATTTGAGTGGCTTTTATTTGCCATTCTTTGCCAAACAGGTTTTCACCTGTATAGGGAAGATTTCCTAAGCCATCTTTGACCCAGGGTTCTAAATCAGAAGCTTGGAGCCAAGCAATTCTGCGAACAGCTATGGCAATGCCAGAAGCTCTGCTGGCACCTTCAAAGGAGTCAAAGGCTGCCCGGTTGGAAAACTTTGAAATATCTTGAGTATGCTTAAGCCAAATGAGGAATTCATCCCTTTTATCTTCTGGCAGGAAAAGGGAGGAAAGTGTGCAGTTTATCTGCAACCTCCTTAAGAAACATACCCATGTAAAGGCTATAGGAGTTGATTCTGGCAATGAGCATACTGGCTTGGAAGATTTTTCTACCAAAAGCATCCAAGGTCCTGCATTCTCTTCCTGGAGGAGTAGAAGAGTGTCTCTTTGTACTCTTTATCCTCTTCATAGCTGACTGCACCACAATGGAATGGTGAGGAAGCTGTGTTTTATGAAACCCAGGACAGGGAGGGACACGATACATAGTGTCCAATCTGCGAGAATGAGGAGAAATAGTGAGAGGAGTCTCCCATAAATCAATCATGTGTTCATAAAGAATCTCATGAATTGGTAAGGTGACTGCCTCTTTAGGAGCCTTAGAATAACCCAAAATATCTAATTTTTTTTGCTCTAGGCTCTGATTCAGAGGATACTGAAATAGAAAGTCCTTCAGCTACTTCTCTTATGAAGTCTTGAAAGGACAAGTCCTCTGGAGGAGACATTCTTCTTTTTGGAGAAGAAGGCTCTTCAGGAAGGACTATAGATGCTTCAGCAGACTCCTCTGATGTATCAGAATCAGCAGAGGAATCAAAGTACTGTCTGTCAGGGTGCTCTTCTAACACTCGGTACGCGTATCGAGCAGTATCGACATCGGGTGTCATCGGTACCAGATCGGTACCGATGAGCAGCCCTGGACAAGGAACCGCTGCAGTCGGTATCCTGGTCGATGCCGATGCAGTCGGTACCGGTATCGACGCTGGTGCCGGTACCCGAGTCGATACCGACAACGGAGTTTGTTGTGGTATCAACGGCGTCGCAGCTTGAATGAAGGCACTGATAGCCTGCTGAATGGACAGAACATTCTGATCCATCGACGCCATGAATGCCTGGAACTCGGTACCGGAAGGTTGTGCTGGTACCCCAGAGCATTCTAACAGGTGATCGGTCGAGGCCGTGCCATCGATGTCAACCTGTAACCCCATAGGTGGAGCTTTGGAAGCCGGAGCTTCCCGCCGGGGTTGTTTTGCCGGTGCAGGATCCTCGAGGGCAAACCCGGAGGCATCTCGATGCTTAGAGGGAGATCTACCCTTCGAGGACCGGCTGGATTTATGTTTGGTTACCTGAGATCCACTGGGGGAAGAAGCAGCCCTGGAAGACGTCGATGCCACCGAAGCTGCATCAGCGGGAAACAGCACATGGAGCTTAGCTGCTCGGTTCTGCAAACCCCGTTTAGACATCAGAGAGCAGGACGGACAATCCGAAATGGAGTGTTCAGGACCCAAACATTTAAGACACCATTCATGGGTGTCTGTAACAGAAATAGTACCGCTGCACTTAGTGCATTTCTTAAACCCGGAGGCTGTTTTTTCCATGAGGAAAATTTCTTGTGAGGCCTAAGGCCCAAAGAGAAAAATACACTAAGTGAGGGAAAAATATATCGGGTATTTTTGTTGTTTTTTTTAAAGAAAAGAAAGAAAAGACCGGCGGTACCGATCCGGAGTCGGGGAAGGCAGACATGCGACCAAAGAAATAAAATAAAACAAAGAACTTCTTCAGCGGTGACAGGGCTCGACCTGCTGGCTCCACGGCAAAGAAGAACTGAGGAGAGGCGGTTAGGAAAGGCGGGAAGGCAGCACGCAGGCGCTGTGGGATGCTCCCAAAAGCTTTCCTTTTTGGGAAGCTGGGGAGCATTCCCGCGCAGGCTCCGTCGGTACCGACGTACCCATATGTGAAGACTCATTCCTGCTTGTTCCTGGAGATAACAGATGACAAAGCTGAGCCTTTGGACAGGCCACACTGCATTTTAAATCAATTGGAGCAACAATGCTCCACAATTGCACACTGCTCTCGATCCTCTAAAGAGGACCTAAACTAGCTTGTTATGACAGGCCCAAACCCTCCAACTCCCTGAGCCATGCCAACAGTAAGAACTGGGGGCCTGAATCAAATACTACCGTTATATCAAGAAAAACAACCACAGCCACTCCTCCCAAACCTAATTTGTGTAACCACCCATCAATTGTGGAAGCCAAAAGAGTTTTAGTGCTATAGTTTCTCTGAAATCCAAACTGAAATAAATGTCAATGGGTTATTAGATGTAAGACTCTCTGAAGCTGATCTAAAACTGCTTGCTCAATCAACTTTGCCAGGAATGGAAAGGACAAAATAGTCCTATAATTAAGGGGACAGGATCTACCTGTAGGCTTCTTAAGTACAGGCTATACAGCAGTTTTTTTTCAAAGATAATGACAGCAGCTCCACGCTAAGAGACCTATCAATCAAATATGCCAGATTAGGAGCAGTCTCAGAAGGAGAAAAAATAGACCTTACCTGCTAATTTGCTTTCCTTTAGTCCCTCCAGTACAGTACAGACTAATGGATTTTCACCCCCCCCCCCCAGCAGATTGGAGACTGAGAATTCCAAGCTCTGGTGATGTCATCCCATAAAGGGCACACATTCCTATCACCTAGCCAGTATCCCACTGTCAAAGCATCATTTTTAACCTTTTAGCTTAAAACAACTAATATCTAACATTAACACTAAAAGTAACTGCATCAAAAATCTTTTTCCAACATTTAAAATAGGCTCAAACCAATAAAGAATTTCTTAAGGTACACTTATAATATTCTTTCAACATTGGGTGGGTTCTGGACTGTACTGGAGGGACTAAAGGAAAGCAAATTAGCAGGTAAGGTCTAATTTCTCCTTCCATAGCATAGCTCCAGTACAATCCAGCCTAATGGGATGTACCAGAGCAGTACTTACTTATGAGTGGGTCTTACAAGTTGAGTCTGTAAAACATGTGCTCCAAACTGAACATCTGCTGTTGCATGTATATTTATATGGTAATGTTTGGTAAACATATGTAAGGTAGACCAATCTACCGCCTTACAAATGTCTGCTGGTATCACCAGGCTAGATTCTGCCCATGAAGCTGCCTGAGCCCCAGTAGAATGCACTTTTAAACCTTCAGGTTGAGTCTTTTTGCACAACAAATAAGTAGACACTATTGCTTCTTTTAACCAGAGTGCTATAATTGCTTTTGAAGCCGCTTCCCCTTTACATGGCCCTCTGTAAAGTACAAATAGACGCTTTGATTTTTGAAATGTCCGTGTATGCTTCAAATAATGACGCAGAACTAAACGCATATCCAAAGTATGCAATTGAGGATTATCTGTTTCTGGAAAACTTGCCAAAACAACTGATTAAGATGAAATGGTGAAACAACCTTAGGCAAACAAGTTGGTACTGGATGTAAAACAACCCTTTTCCTTTGATATCAATAGAAACAGTTCCCAACATGATAATGCTTGTAATTCTGAAATACAACATGCCGAACATAATGCCACTAAAACCCCCCCAAAACAACCTTTATAGTCAAATCTCTCAAAGTTGTTTCTCTTCAAAGTTCAAATGGTGATTCCGACAGTACTGAGAGCACCAAATTCAGATCCCAAGATGGTACTAATGAGAGTATCTGAGATCTAATGTGTCTTAATGCCTTGAGGAAACATATAATGTCAGGATGCGATGCTAAAGGATGACCTTGAACTCGATCACTATAATATAAGGCTGCCACTTGCATCTTTATGGAATTTAATGCAAAACCTCTCTCTACTCCTGCTTGTAAGAAAGACAAAATATCTGGAATGGTAGAATAGAATGGCTTTATTTTATGCTCCTTGCTCCTGTGCTCAAAAATACACCAAAGCTATATGTATGCTAAAGATATTTAATTATTTATTTATTTTATTTAATAGGTTTTTTTATACCACTTTATCAGTCAAATCGGTTTACATTGTAACAAACTTGGTAATGTACACTAAACAGGGACATTGATAACTTGGATTTTCCCAAGGCAATGGAGGGTTTAGTGACTTGCCCAAAAACACAAGGAGTGCTAGTGGGAATTGAACCCTGGTCTTTTGGTTTTATTTATTTATTTAGCTAGACTTATATACCGCTTTTCACCAGGTCAAAGCGGTTTACAGTGAAACAGAACATCAGTTACATAGAACAAATATCATCTTAGCTAACAACTAATAGAGTTAACATAGATATATGTAACCAATATCATCTAGTTATATAGTCTGTATAACAGCAACTATTTGCAATCATTGAACTATATACACCAGAGGGACTCAAATCCAGTCCTGGAGGGCCGCAAACCAGTCAGGTTTTTGGGATATCCCTAATGAATATGCATGAGATAGATTCAAATACAATGGAGGCAGTGCATGCAAATATATCTCATGCATATTCATTAGGGATATCCCAAAAACCTGACTGGTTTGCAGCCCTCCAGGACTGGATTTGAGTACCTCTGATACACACTAAGAGGGCTATGTACAAATGTTATATTCTTTATTTACACATGAAGAATCTGTCATGTGGGGGCGGGGGGTTTAGATGGTGAGTCCAAAGTGTCCAAGGAATAAGAGGGTTTTCAGGTATCTGCGGAAGGAGGGGAGGTTGGTGATATTCCCTATTATGTCTGGCAGAGAGTTCCAAAGGGACGGTGCGTAGAGTTTAAATGCTCTGTGGTAAATTTGTTGGTTGAATTTTGTTTTAGAGTGTGGTATGGTGAGTTTGTTGGTTGTAGCAGTTCTTAGTGGTCTGTTTGTAGTGAGTTTCTGAAGGAGGACTTGGAGGTGGGTGGTTGGATGGGAGTATAGTGCTTTGTGTGTAAGGAGCAATGATTTATATTTGATTCTTTTGTGAAGGGGCAACTAGTGGAGCCATTTTAGAATGGGGGTAATGTGGTCATGCTTAGCAGCTCCCTGTATTGTATGTGCTGCAGTGTGAAGAGCAGTTTAGAGGGGAGGAGGGTGGCTTGTGGCAGGCCCTGATAGATGTTGTTGCAATAGTTTACATGAGGGAGAGTGAGAGCTTGACGTGCTGATCGGAAGTCTTCTGGTTCGAGGAGGGGACAGAGTAGTTGAAGGGTTTTCATTTTGAAGTACATTGTTTTAGCTGTTTTTGTTACTTGAGCTTTCAAAGAGAGCTGTTGGTCAAGAGTGATCCCGAGGTATTTCAGCTCTGGCCGAACATTTATCTGAATGTTAGATGTTTTATGGTAGATCCTCTTGGATTTATCTGTGGTTGCATGGTAATTCTGAAGTAGTGTTAGGTATTTGTTGTGGTTTTCAATCTGGGTAGTCTTTCGCCATTTCCGCTCAAGCTATCTTAGTTGGTGTAGAGTATGGGAGTACCAGGGAGTTTTGCGGATGTGTTGCTTTTTGGAGAGGTTGTGTTGGTTGGGTGGTAAGGTGGCTGCATCTCCAAGCACTTTGTTCCAGTTATCTGTCTGTATTGTTGTGTCAGATGTGTCCATCTTTATGTTTGGTATTATTGTGGTTGGGGGGATAAATGAGGAGTCCCTTATAATGAACAGGGCTTCGGTCTTTTTGTAGTTGATTGATAGGTTGTTTGCTGAAAGCCAATGGGAGACATCAATGAAGCAGTCCTGAATTTGTGTGTATGTCAGTTGTTTTGTGTGGATTGGGCAGTATAGCATAATGTCATTGGCATATAGGTTGAAGCGGATGTTATGTTTTTTGATGATTGAGCAGAGGGGTTGGAGATATAAGTTGAAGAGGGGTGCGGATAGTGTGTAGCCTTAGGATACTCCTTGTGTTTGTTGGTATGGTTTGGAGGTGCTCATACCCATTTTTATCTGCTGTTGTCTGTCAGTATGTTATGACTGAAACCATTTGAACATGGTATTTTGGATTCCATACAATTGAAGTCGTTGTAGGAGTGTGCCATGGTCGACTGTGTCAAACGCTGCAGAGATATCAAGAAATATCAGAAGCTAGGCTTGTGAGTGGTCTTGTATTCCTTGGGTTAATGTGTTGATTAGTATGGCCATCAGGGTTTCTACTCCATGCAGTGGACAGAAACCGTGCTATTGTGGATCAAGTAAGCAGTTTTCGTCAATGCGGTCTTAAAGCTGGAGTTGTACAGTTTTCTCAATGATTTTGGCCAGGAAGGGGAGGCTGGCGATGGGTCTGTATGATACGGGATCAGTAGGGTCGAGGGTTGGTTTCTTTAAGGTGGAGCGGATAGAGGACAGTTTAAAACAGCTTGGCATTATTCCTTGTTGTAGTGTTTCATTTGTTATTTTGGTGAGGATTGGGCAGAGTTTGATCTTTGTAGCTTTCATCCAGTTGGCTGAGCATGGGTCATGTGGTGAGGTAGATGTGTTGAGCATTGTTAGAATTTTCTTGATCTTTTCATTGGTGATTGTATGTTTCGCAAAAATAGATGAATCTGCACCTGAGTCTTGACCATTCTCTCGTGAGGTAAGAACACCATTCCTTGATTTGTATCAAATTTTGTTCAAAGATGAATCAAGGAATCAGATGGAGTGAAATGACTTTTGGTTTTGTTGATGACCCAACCAAGGCTTTGCAAGAGTTCCATTACTCTGCTGGTCTCCAATTTGCTCTCTTCCATCGTTTTTGCTTTGATTAACCAATCGTCCCAATAAGGGTGCACTAACACTCCTTCCTGGTGCAGAGCTGCCGCTACAACTACCATAACCTACATGAAGGTTCTTGGCACTGTCGCCAAGCCAAATGGAAGAACCTGAAACTGATAGACCCATTAGCACAGCAAATTGAAAAGAACGCTGATGTTCCTTGCGAATTGGGATATGGAGATAAGCTTCTGTTAGATCTAAGGTTGTTAGAAACTCTCCTTTTTGCACCACTGCAATTACTGAATGTAATGTCTCCATACAAAAATGAGGTATCTTTAAAGTCTGATTCACGTATTTTAGATCCAAGACCGGACAAAAAGTTCCTTCTTTCTTGGGTACCACAAAGTAAATGGAGTATCGCCCTGAGCCTATCTGTTGTAAGGGTACTGGAACTACATCTTGAATATGCAGCAGACGTAAGGTTTCTTCGACTGCCACGCTCTTCTCTGGAGCCTTGCATGGAGACAGAATAAATGCATCCTTGAGGGACTTTGCAAATTCCAATGTATAGCCCTTTCAAATTATCTCAAGAATCCATTGATGTGAAGTAATTTGGATCCAGGAAGAATAGTAATGTCAAAGACGACTGCCTATTTGAATCTCCTCCACCCGGGCCTGCCGAATCTCATTGCGTTTCCTTTTGACCCGATCTAAAATCGGAAAAAGTCCTTCTTCCTCCACGAAGGGATGTTCTCTTGGAGAAGGTCTTGATCTCTGATAGGGTGCAAACCTAATAGCTCTGTAATGATGAAAATCTCTAAAAGGTAGCTTTGAATTAATAAATGATTTTGGCATCTTTAACTTATCCTCTGGAAGTCTAGCTGGCTTTGACGCCCCCTAAGTCCTTAACCAACTTCTCTAGAGCCTCCCCAAACAGAAGTTTATCTCAAAAAGGAAGTCTACTAATTCTAGCATTTGAGGAGACATCTGCCGACCAGTTCCACAGCCACAGCAAATGACGAGCTGCTACTGATGAAGCCATACTATTTGCTAATGCTGTAATGACATTATAATGTGCATCCGCTAGATATGCTGCACCCATCTCCATTCTGATCATCCCAGGCATCTGTATTATGTTTGTTGCTACAGATTCTGAAAGGGCTTGCACCCAACAAAGGCATGCCCTTGCTACATATGCTTCATGCACTGAAGTCTGCAATGCTAAAGCATTTACCTCAAACACCTGTCTCAGCAGAGTCAAGTCTCTTATCTTGCGGATCTTTTAGTGCTGCTCCACCTTCTACTGGAATAGTGGTCGTTTTAGTCATTGCTGAAACTAAGGCATCTACCTTATGAAGACATGGGAGCTCCTTCTCTGCTAAAGGAATAGGATATAGGTGAACCATAGTTCGACCCCTCGCAAACCTGCCTCTGGTGATTCCCATTCGGCTTCTATCATTTGCACTATTGCCTGCCCTATGAATAGGAAAAGCCGTTTCTGTTGTACAGATTCCTTGCAGTAAAGGATCTTCCAGCATTGTATCCTGAATCTGTGATTCTAAAGGAATATGAAGTGCTTCCAAGGTATGATTAATGGCGCCCAAAGCTCTTCCCTTCTAAGTCCTTTACAATACATGGTCCTTCTCCAGCTGGAGTTTCATAGTCTTCCGATGAAGCATAGTTACTCACCTGTAACAGGTGATCTCCGGAAACAGCAGGAATTTAGTCTTCACATATGGGTATCGTCGGTACCGACGGAGCCTGTGCGGGAACGCTCCCCAGCGTCCAATAGGAACGCTTTTGGGAGCATCCCTCAGCACCTGCGCGCTGCCTTCCCGCCTTTCCAACTGTCCCTCTTCAGTTAAGTTTGTAGCTGAGTGAAAGGAAAGAGGTAGAGAGGAAAGAGACAAAGAGAGAGAGAGAGACATCTCCTAGGGGAGGTGGGTGGGTTGTGAAGACTAAATTCCTGCTGTTCCCGGAGATCACCTGTTACAGGTGAGTAACTACGCTATCTCCAGGAACAAGCAGGAATGTAGTCTTCACATATGGGGACTCCCTAACTGAAGATGCCAGGGAGATAGCCCCAGGAAGGCTGTAGGCATCCTTCCTCCCATGGATCTCTGGCATTCCACCAGGGTTGGTGGGTAGGAGTTGAATTAGGTCTGAAAGAGATTTTGAAGAACAGCTTGGCCAAAGAAGGCATCTCGATGGGAGGCTTTATCCAGGCAATAGTGGGCTGAGAAGGTGTGTACCGAAGCCCAGGTGGCTGCTCGACAAATGTCATCGATAGACACAGAGTGGAGATTAGCCATAGAAGCTGCCATGGCTCTCACATTATGAGCTGTTACATGGTCCTGAAGAGGAAGACCCTTACTCTCATAAGCAAAGGATATGCATTGGGCAATCCAGTTAGATAAAGTTCTTTTGGAGACTGGAAGTCCCAAATGACTAGGGTCAAAAGCTATAAAAAGTTGTGAGGACAGCGTAGTTACTCACCTGTAACAGGTGTTCTCCAGGAGCAGCAGGAATCAGTCCTCACATATGGGTGACGTCGGCGCCGACGGAGCCCTCACGGAGCAATTTTCCCCAGCTTTCAAAGAAAGCCTTTGGGAATTGCAGCGCGCATGCGTGGTCCTCTTCCCACCCAAGGGTGCCATCTTGCTCAGTCAGATGACATAGCTAAAAGACAGCAAAAAAATTAGCAAAAAAAGAAAGCATAGAACTGCAACTCCAAGGGGAGGAGGGAGGGTTGTGAGGACTGATTCCTGCTGCTCCTGGAGAACACCTGTTACAGGTGAGTAACTACGCTTTCTCCAGAACCAAGCAGGAAGTCAGTCCTCACATATGGGACTCCCAAGCTTAAGGCTACCGGAGACCCTAAGCACATAAAGGAGCTCCCTCAAGCTCAGTAGCCCAGAAGGAAGGAATCTTCTCTGAATACGTCTCCAACCGGTAGCCCAACATACGGGATGGAGGGAAGGAGTTGCCTATACCTTGAAGAGGTTACGGAGGACTGCCTGTCCGAAAGCACTGTCCCTGCGGGACTTGCTCTCCAGGCAGTAATGGGCCGCAAAAGTCTGGCTTGAAGACCAAGTAGCGGCCCGGCAGATGTCTGCCAATGGAACAGAGCGGAGGTAAGCCACTGATGTAGCCTTCGCCCGAACACGATGGGCCGTGACTCGACTTTCCAACGAGAGGCCGGCTGCCTCGTAAGCCCAAGCGATATAGTCAGCAATCCAGATGGACAGAGTACGCTTGGAGACAGGGAGCCCCAACTTATTGGGGTCATAAGAGACGAAGAGCTGAACAGCCCTTCTGTGCTCCCGCGTACGGTCAAGGTAGAAGGTTAACGCCCTTCTACAGTCCAGGGTATGCAGGACCATTTCAGCTCGGCTGGAGTGTGGCCTGGGAAAGTAGGTCAGAAGCACCACCTCCTGGTTGATGTGAAAAGGGGAAACCACTTTGGGAAGAAACTTAGGGTGAGTCCGTAGGACTACCCGGTTCTTGTAGAACCTAGTGTACGGAGGATCAGACACCAGGGCCTGCAGCTCACTAACGCGTCTAGCAGAAGTGAGGGCCACCAAGAACAAGGTTTTCCAAGAAAGAAAATGAAGAGGACAGGTAGCCATAGGTTCAAAAGGCAGACAGGTAATCCGCTGTAAAACCACATTGAGATCCCAGTCCGGGGCTGGTGGGCGCAAAGGTGGTTTAAGGAGAAGGAGGCCTCTGAGAAAACGAGCCACCAGAGGGTGGCTAGAAAGAGGTCTGCCATCCACCGGCATGTGATGCGCAGAAAGAAAGAGCACTGAGGTGGACCTTGACCGAGTTGGACTTAAGTCCAAGATTGGAGAGGGAAAGCAAGTACTGCAAGACCACTGATGCTGAACAGGAGAAGGGATCTTGAGACTGCTGAGCACACCAGACGGAGAACCGACGCCACTTAAGAGCATAGGACTTCCGGGTGGAGGGCCGCCTGGAGGCCAAGACGACCTCCTCCACATCTGGAGGCAGGCAGAGGGGAGCAAGGACTACCCTTTCAGCAGCCAGGCCATCAGATGAAGGGACCGGAGGTTGGGGTGCAGGAGAGTCCCCTGATCCTGTGACAGGAGGTCGGGCTGAAATCCCAGAGGAAGAGGGGTGTCCACCGCCAGCTGCATTAGAAGTGGGAACCAAGGTCGTCTCGGCCACCGGGAGCCACTAGGATCACCGAGGCTTTGTCTCTGAGAACCTTGAAGAGTGTCCGAGACACCAGCGGCATGGGAGGAAAGGCATATAAGAGGCCTGTGGACCATGGAATTAGAAAAGCATCCGCCGCTACTCTGAGAGGATGCGGTTGTCGAGAGCAGAATCTGGGAAGTTGCCGGTTCAGAGGACTGGCAAACAGATCCATGGTGGGGAGGCCCCACTTGAGAAAGATCCGCTGAACCACCATCGGATCCAGCCTCCACTCGTGTGGCTGGAGGATCCTGCTTAGCTTGTCGGTCAGGTAATTTTCTTGACCTGGGAGATAGACAGCCTTGAGGATGATGCCGTGGTGGACTGCCCAAGAGCATAGCTTTTGTGCCTCCTGACAGAGAAGGAAGGAGCCTGTTCCGCCTTGTTTGTTCACGTAGAACATTGCAACCTGATTGTCTGTCTGTATCAGCACCGACTGGTGAGAAACCAGGTGAGAGAATGCTCTGAGCACTAGGCGGATGGCTCTGAGCTCCAGGAAGTTTATCTGCTGAGCAGACTCCCAAGGAGTCTAGAGGCCTTGAGTACATGTCCCTTGGCAATGTGCTCCCCAACCCAGGACAGAAGCATCGGTCGTCAGGACCTGAGAATGCGTAGGGGGCTGAAAAGTCACTCCTAGTACTAGGTTTGGTAGATGAAGCCACCATTGTAGAGAAGAGACCAGCTGGTCGGAGATCTGTACGGAGTCCGCTAGGCTCCCAGTGGCCTGATGCCATTGAGTGCGAAGGCACCATTGAGCAGGTCGCATGTTCAGGCGGGCATTGGGGGTCACATGGACCGTGGAAGCCATATGGCCGAGCAGCCTCAGAAATTGCCTGGCTGAGACCAGGGCATTGCTGTGAAAGTGGCTGGCGAGATCCATGAGCCGCTTGGCCCTGTCCAGATGGAGGAAGGCCCGCGCCTGAAGAGTGTCTAACCTGGCGCCGATGAATTCGAGATTTTGAGAGGGGAGCAAAGTGGACTTTGCGAAGTTTATGACAAATTCCAAGTGCTGGAGTAGAGTCACAGTGCGATGAGTGGCCTGAGTGGCCTCTTGTGAAGACTGGGCTCTGATGAGCCAGTCGTCCAGGTATGGGAACACAAAAAGGCCTTGAAGTTTTAGATAGGCCGCCACCACTGCCAGGCATTTGGTGAACACCCTGGGGGTGGAGGATAGGCCAAAGGGCAGTACTCTGTACTGGTAATGATTTCCTCCCACAACAAACCTGAGATACTGTCTGTGGTCTGGATGAATAAGGATATGAGTATACGCATCCTTTAGATCCAAGGAGCATAGCCAGTCGCCCTGCTGGAGGTAGGGCAGCAGGATTCCAAGGGTAAGCATCTTGAACTTTTCCTTTGCAAGGAACTTGTTTAGGTTTCGCAAGTCCAGGATGGGTCTGAGGCCTCCTGTTCTTTTTGGTATCAGAAAGTACCTGGAGTAAAACCCTTGACCCTTCAGGTGGTGGGGCACCGGTTCCACAGCCTGTTCCTGAAGGAGACTTGCTAACTCCTGAAGGAGTAAGTCCTTGCGCAGAGGGAGTCTCGGAGGCTCCCCTGTAAAGTAGGAGGGAGGTACCTGGTGAAAGTGAAGAAGATAGCCCTTCCGAACTATGTGAAGTACCCAGGTATCTGTGGTGATGTTGGACCACCTTTGGGCAAAGTGGACCAGCCGGCCTCCTGTGCTGAGAGAAACCAGCTGAGGGGGAGAGGCTATGCTGATGAAGTCAAAAACCCCCACCCTGCTGAGCAGGGGGCGGTGGTGCAGGCTTGGGGGCTTGCTGCCTACGGGACCCATTACCCCGTCCCTTGGCCTGCTTACCCTGTGGGGGAGCTGGTGAGGCCTGATACTGAGGGTAGTATTTATAGACAGCCGCCTTCCTCGGGTAAAAGGGCTTTTTTCCCCGAGCCCTTCTTCTTTTGAGAAGGGGCAGAGGTCTTCCTTGAGAGACGAGTCCTGGTGAGAGTCTCGGTCTCGATCTGTGCAGCCTTCTCATCCATGGGCTTGCCAAAGAGGTTTTCATCCCTGCAGGGGACATCGACCAACTTGTCCTGCACCCATGGCTCGAGGTCGGACGTCTGAAGCCAAGCCTGGCGGCGTCCACCGATGCCGGCTGCGGCTACTCGAGCCGATGCCTCAAAACCATCATAGGCTGCTCGAGAGATAAACTTTGAGCACTCCCGAATACCAGTTGACAAGGTTTGGAACCTCTGCAAAGGTTCGTCGGAGAGACCAGCAGAGAACCCGGCTATTTCCTTAGCCAGGTCCCGGAGATACAGGCCCATGTAGAGCTGGTAGGTCTGGACTCGACAAGCAAGCATAGAGCCCTGGAAACACTTCCTACCGAGGGCATCCAGGCTTCGGGCCTCCCTACCGGGGGGCACCGAGGAGTGCATTTTTTGACTCTTAAGTCTATGCATGGCCGATTCCACCACCATGGAATGGTGCGGTAGTTGTGCCTTTTGGAAGCCGGGGCTCTTGCGGACTCGATAAATGGAATCGACCCGCTTGCTTAACACCGGCGACGACGCCGGGCTCTCCCACATGCGGAAGAGAAGTCGTTCCAGCATCGGAGGAACCGGTACAATAAAGGCCTCCTTCGGGGGAGAGTCATATTGGAGGGCATCGAGTTCTTCGACTCGAGGCTCCTCCGCGGGGAAGGCCAAGGCCTTGGCCATATCCCGCACGAAGTCCGAGAACCGGGTATCCTCCGGGGGGGGGGGACCGTCTCCGAGGTTCGGACTCGGGGGAGTCCGATGGGACACACCGAGTCCGAAAGGAACCAGGTGACTCTTCGTCCTCGGATTCCCAGGCCGACTCCTCGGAGGAGGAGTCGAGCGGCTCCGGTCGGGCGGGCATCGATGCCACTCGCCCCGACGCCGAGGGAGTTGGCGTCGACAACCTCGGTCCCGAACGGGAGGCCGAAGGAGACCGTGAGCGAGGATCGACTCGAGCCCTCATGGACTCGAGGATCGACTCAATCTCCGGGGTCGACTTGGAGGTCGACGTCCCGGCGGTCAGGGCAGAAGCACCGGCGAGGCCAGCGATCAATGCCCGCTGCTGGTCCATGAAGGCAGTCAGACTGCTCTCCAAGGCCGTCAACCTGAATCCGAGCTCAGGAGACCCAGCAGCCCCCGACTCGGGCCCCAACGGCGTCGGGCCCGACGTCGGCTCCTTCGGAGGCGAGTCTACGAGGACAACAGTACTCACGTGAACGGGCAAGATCATCTCGAGACGAGGATGTTTGGAAGGCCTCTCCACCTCCGAGGACCCGGGACGGGAATTGGGGCTATGCGACCTGGCCCTCGAGGAACCAGGAGCGTCCACCGATCCCGCCCTCGCGGGTTTCTTCTTCCGATGATGTTCCCGGGTAGGAGACCCCCTTTCAGAGGAACTTCGACGATGCTCAGGACCAGAGTCCCGAGACGTCGAAGCCTCTGACGAGGTCCGAGCCCGGCCGGAGTCAGAGAAGATCCGTTCCCACTGATGCTGCCGACTCCTCAACGCTTTTAAGGACATTTTGCCACACGGACCACAGATCATCGGGTCATGATCGGGTCCGAGGCAGCGGAGGCAGAAGTCGTGTGTGTCTGTAAGAGACATGAGTTTCTTACAGAGGTCACACTTTTTAAACCCGCTGGCAGCCATCGGGGGAAAAAGGGCCCCTGCGAGGTCAAAAGACTGGGCTGCCAGTGAAAAAGTAAAAAGGCGCGAAATCTGTCACGAAGGTCAAAAAAACGAAAAATAAAGAACGGACTCGCAACCGGCGTCGCGGGTCCGGGCGGGAAAAGAACCGGCGTCGAAACCGAGAGAAAAAAGAGAAATAAAATCAACTTTTCTGCGGGGATTCACAAACAACGTCTGTAGGGCTCCGCGGAAAAAAGAAGACTGAGCAAGATGGCACCCTTGGGCGGGAAGAGGACCGCGCATGCGCGCTGCAATTCCCAAAGTCTTTCTTTGAAAGCTGGGGAAAATTGCTCCGCGAGGGCTCCGTCGGCACCAACGTCACCCATATGTGAGGACTGACTTCCTGCTTGGTCCTGGAGAATTTCTATGTTGCTGTGTTCTTTGTATGTAAAAGGCTAAGGCCCTTTTACAATCCAAAGTATGAAGGTTTAGTTCTGCAATAGAGGCGTCAGGACTCGGAAAAAATACAGGAAGATAAATTGATTGATTTAAATTAAAAGGCAAAACCACCTTTGGCATAAAGTGTGGGTGAGTTTGAAGAACAACCTTATCATGATGAAACCTAGAATAAGGAGGATCAGCCACTAAAGCTTGCAATTCACTAATGCGACGGGCAGAGGTGATTGCAATTAGGAAGATGACCTTCCAGGTCTAAAACTTAAGGGCTGTAGTGGCCAAAGGTTCAAAAGGCGGCTTCATGAGCTGCCCGAGAACTAGATTTAGATCCCATGCCACCGGTGGTGGCTTGATGGGAGGTTTAGTTAATAAAAGGCCTCTCATAAATCTTGATAGGAGTGGATGAGAGGAAATTGGTTGTCCATTTAGAGGCTTATAAGAAGCTGCAATTGCACTAAGATGGACTCTTACCGAATTGGTCTTTAAACCAGAATTCGATAAGTGAAGGAGTTACTCTAGTATCGATTCTAAGGGTATGACCAGGGGGTTTAATCCCTTCCTGGAGCACCATATGGTAAAACGTTTCCACTTGAAGGCATAAGATCTTCTTGTGGAAAGTTTCCTAGAAGCCTGAAGGATATCCTTTACCTGTTGGGACAGGTTGAAATCTTGGAGGTCTAAGCCTTCAGCAACCAGGCCGTGAGGTGCAGGGACTGGGGATTCGGGTGCCATAGCGTCCCGTTCTCCTGGGAAAGGAGATCTGGAGCATGCCCTAACTCCAGAGGTGCCGCTTGAGAGAGATGTAGAAGCAGGGAATACCACGTTTGGCGTGACCATCGTGGTGCTATGAGAATCATGCGACCCCTGTCTCTCTGAAGCTTGAAGAGTGTTTTGGGGATGAGGGGAATGGGTGGGAAGGCATACAGGAATTCCTGACCCCAGTGAAGGAGGAAGGCATCCCCTGCCTGACAGTTGTGAGCCGGATTCCTGGAACAGAACCGTGGAAGTTTGACATTCAGTGGACTTGCAAAGAGGTCTATGTCTGGAGTGCCCCAGAGATGAAATATCTTTGCCACCTGGTTTAGGTGGAGGGACCACTCGTGAGGCAGCAGTACTCGACTGAGTTTGTCTGCCCAAAGGTTTTCAATGCCTGAAAGATATACCACTAGAAGGTGAATTTGATGCTCTCTGGCGAGGGCCCACAGTCGTAAAGCTTTGTTGCATAACGACAGAGAGTCTGTTCCGCCCTGCTTGTTCACATAGAACATGGCTACCTGATTGTCTGTCTGGACTAGGACTGTCTTGTAGCTGAGCTGGAACACTCGAAGAGCTAGATTGCTCTTAATTCCAGGAGGTTTATGTGTAAACCAACCTCCTGTGGAGTCCAGGTGCCCTGTGTAGAGAGATGATTCAGGTGTGCTCCCCAACCCACCTGTGATGCATCTGTTGTTAGGGTGGCCTGAAAGAGGGGTTGATGGAAAGGAGACCACACTGTCAGATTTTTTAGTGATTGCCACCATTGGAGGGACAAAATTAGTCGTTGAGAGATTGTTATTTTGTCCGACAAATGACCCGTGGCCTGTGTCCACTGTGTGGAGAGGGTCCACTGAACTGCTCGCATGTGGAGGCGAGCATATGGGACTACATGAACTGTGGATGCCATATGTCCCAGTAGCTCCCGAGCAGTGAGGATTTGCCTGCTGCTTGAGAAGCTAGTTGCATTATGTGAAGACACCGGGCTTGTGGAAGGAAAGCCCTTGCCTGTCTGGTATCTAGACAGGCTCCTATGAATTGCAGGCATTGGGAAGGAACAAGTTGAGATTTTGGGAAGTTTATTACCAATCCCAAGTATTGGAGGATTCACATTGTATGGGACAGTGCAGTGCTGGCCTCTGCAACTGTAGGGGCTCGAATGAGCCAGTCGTCTAAGTAGGGAAGACGAAAATCCTCAGGGTTCGTAGAAATGCGGCTACTACTGCCATGCATTTCGTGAATACCCTTGGTGCTGAAGCCAGACCAAAAGGAAGAACCCTGTACTGGAAATGTTTTCCCCTGAAAAGGAAACGTAAAAATTTCCTGTGATCTGGATGGATGAGAATGTGAGTGTATGCATCCTTTAAGTCTAGAGAGCAAAGACAATCCTGGCTTTGAAGGTATGGCAGAAGAGTTCCTAGAGAAATCATTTTGAATTTCTCTTGAAACAGATATTGGTTCAATTCTCTGAGGTCTAGAATGGGTCTGTGTACTCCTGTTTTCTTTGGAATAAGAAAATAGGGGGAGTAGAACCCTGCACCCTGTTGAAGAATGGGTACTTCCTCTATTGCCCCTTGGGCAAGAAGAGTGGAGACATCGTGATCTAGCAGATGGTCTGCAGAGGTTTGAGAATTGAATTGCTTTAGAATTGTAGGAGGGGGTAAGCTGTGAAAATGAAGCTTGTACCCCTCTGCTACAATGGACAAAGTCCAATCTTCTGCTGTTATCTGATGCCATCTGTGGACAAAGTGGCATAACCTGCCCGAAATATTGGGGGGATGGGGACCCCTCAGAGGCAGGGAGGCAAAGCTCTCTAGGAAGGAGTCAAAGCTCTTGAGAGGGCTGAACCTGGAGAGCTGGTTGGGCTCTCGGGCCTTTTGGCTTCTTTTGCTGTCTAGTTTGTCCCTTTTGGGAAACCTGACCTGGAGTTTGACTCTGCTGGGTATAGGAAGGATAAAACTTCCTCTTTTTGCAAAAAGAGGGTTTTTTTTATAAGGTTTCCTTTTGGCTGGAGTGGCTGTAGACTTTGACAATCTATCTAAGGTAGAATTGTCAGCATCTAATTCGTTAGCCTTTTCCTGCCAGTTCTTGCCGAAGAGATTCTCCCCCATGCAAGGAATGTTGCCTAACTTGTCCTGTACCCAAGTCTCCAAGTCTGATGCCTGTAGCCAGTCAATCCGTCGTGCGCCAATGGCAATAGCAGAGGATCTGCTGATGCATTCGAAGCAGTCAAAGGCTGCACGATTGACAAACTTGGAGACATCTTGAGCATGCTTAACTAGAGCAAGAAAATCTCGTCTCTTATCATCTGGGAGAAATGGGCTCATAAGTTCCAAGTCTCCTGTGACTTCTTGAGGAACATTCCCACATATAGGATATATGAACTGATCCTAGCTGAAAGCATAGAAGCTTGAGAAGTCCTCCATCCAAAAGCATCCAGAGTCCTGCATTCACGACCTGGAGGATTGGATGCATGCCTCTTTGCACTGTTCATCCTACGCATGGCTGATTCCACTACCATTGAATGGTGTGGCAGCTGAGTTTTCTGAAATCCAGGACATGGTGGAACTCGATACATAGTATCAAGTCTCCTAAAGTGAGGAGAAGTAGTCAGAGGTGTCTCCCACATTCTGAGAATCAAGCTATGCAGAATTTCATGGCTAGGCAGAGTGGCTGCCTCCTTAGGAGCTTTAGGATATTGGAGAATTTCCAGTTCCTTTGCTTTGGGTTCGTCTTCAGGAGCTACTGTGATTGAAAGACTTTTGGCCATATCACGGATGAAATCATGAAATGATATGTCCTCTGGAGGTGACATTCTGCATTGGGGAGAAGAGGGATCTTCTAGGAGAAACCCTCTAGTGCCAGCAGAATTGTCAGAGTCTTTGGAATCGGAGGAATCAAAGTATTCCTGACCCCGATGCTCTTGCAAAGCACGATCCCGGTACCGATCGAAGTCGGTACTGAGCTGACCCGGTACCGCTTTGTCAATTCCAGCCAGAGATGGCATGGGAAGAGTTCCCACCGGGGCAGGTACCATCGGTATCGGTACCGGTGCCCGTGGGACCACCGGTACCGCAGCTGAAAGAAGAGCTGCGATGCTGCGCTCGATAGCGAGGAACCTCTGGTCTATCGACGCTGCCAATGCCTGGGTGTCGGTACCGGTAAGGACAGCCGGAACCCCTGAACATGGCACAGGTAGTTCTTGCGAGGTTGAGGCCTCGAGAACATCCTGAAGCCCCATCGATGCTTTGGAAGCCGAAGCCTCCCGCCGGGGCTGTTTTACCGGTGTGGTTCCCTCAAGGGCAATGCCAATGGCCTCTCGATGTTTAGCAGGAGAGCAACCCTTTGAGGACCGGCTTTTATGTTTAGTTACCTGAGATCCATGGGAGGAAGAAGAGGCCCTTGACGATGTCGATGCAATGGATCTGGCATCTGAAGAAAAGAGGGTACCGAGCTTTGCAGAACGGTTCTGTCTTCCTCTTTTAGTCATCCCCATGCAGGAGAGATATTCAGTTGGAGAATGTTCAGGTCCTAAACATTTCAGACACCAATCATGGGTGTCAGTGATGGAAATGGTACTGCCACACTTAGTATATTTTTTAAAACCACTAGTTGGCTTTTTCATGATTTAGGAATATGGGGCCTAGTGTCCAAAATGGCGCCTAGCACCAAAGAGAAAAGTTTCTGAAAAGAAACAAACAGTCTAAAGCCTAAGGGGGGGTTTTTTTGAAAAGAAAAGAAAAGAACTGCCGGTACCGGTAGGCGTCGTGTGGTAGGCAAATGCGACCACAAGAAAAGAAATTTAAAGACGGAATTTTCTGCGGTGACAGGGAAAGCACAGTTACTTACCTGTAACAGGTGATCTCTGGGAACAGCAGGAATAAGTCTTCACATATGGGTATCGTCTGTACCGACGGAGCCTGCGCGGGAACGCTCCCCAGCGTCCAGTAAGAAAGCTTTTGGGAGCATCCCACAGCGCCTGCGCGCTGCCTTC
Source organism: Ichthyophis bannanicus (assembly GCA_033557465.1). Classification (NCBI taxonomy): domain Eukaryota; kingdom Metazoa; phylum Chordata; class Amphibia; order Gymnophiona; family Ichthyophiidae; genus Ichthyophis; species Ichthyophis bannanicus. The sequence continues at coordinate 261,077,645 of CM066035.1, forward strand.
CCGCCTTTCCCAACCGCCTCTCTCCAGTTCGAGTTTTAAAGCTGAGACAAAGAGAGAGAGAGGAAAGGAAAGAAAGATAGAGAGATACAACTCCTAGGGGAGGTGGGTGGGTTGTGAAGACTTATTCCTGCTGTTCCCAGAGATCACCTGTTACAGGTAAGTAACTGTGCTATCTCCAGGAACAAGCGGGAATGAGTCTTCACATATGGGGACTCCCTAGCTGCAGAGGCCAGGGGAGAACCCCAGGTTGTGTGTCCTTGAAAAGGACTCTACCTCCTCCCATGGATCTCTGGCATCCAACCAGGGTAGGTGGGTAGGAGTTGATTAGGAATGGAACAGGTGTTTGAGAACAGCCTGACCAAACAAGGCATCCCGGCGGGAGTCCTTGTCCAAGCAGTAATGGGCTGTGAAGGTACGAACCGAGGCCCAGGTGGCCGCTCGACAGATTTGGTCGATGGCCACAGAATTTAGATGAGCCATTGAGGCTGCCATGGCTCTCACATTGTGAGCTGTGACATGGCCCTCCAGAAAAAGGTTTCTACTCTGGTAGGCGAAAGAAATACACTGAGCAATCCAGTTGGACAGTGTTCTCTTAGAGACTGGAAATCCTAAATGAGAAGGATCAAAAGCAACAAAGAGTTGCAAAGACTTTCTATGTTGCTGTGTTCTTTGTAAGTAAAAAGCAAGAGCTCTCTTACAATCCAAGGTATGAAGATTCCTCTCTGCACTTGATGCATGAGGTCCTGGAAAAAAGACAGGTAAATATACCTCTTGGTTCAGATGAAAAGGCGAGACCACTTTAGGCATAAAGTGTGGATTGGTCCTGAGGACTACCTTATCATGATGGAACCTTGTATAAGGTGGATTAGCCACCAAAGCTTGCAACTCACTGATGCGGTGTGCTGAGGTGACTGCAATAAGAAAAATAACCTTCCAAGAAAGAAATTTCAAGGAGGTGGTGGCTAAAGGTTCAAAGAGTGGCTTCATGAGCTGGCCAAGAACCAGGTTTAAGTCCCATGCCACTGGAGGTGGTCTAATGGGAGGTTTAGTTAAAAGAAGGTCTCTCATGAATCTTGCTATAAGAGGATGAGAGGAAATAGGTTGTCCATTGAGAGGCTTGAGGGACGCTGCAATAGCACTCAAATGGACTCTTTTTATTTTTTTTTTAATTGAAGTTTTTCAGTCACATACAATAACCAAATTAGATACAGGACACATTACTGAATTTACATTACAAGAAACTCAACCTGCAAGAACACTGAGCAGCATATGTAGACCACGTCATGGGAGCCTACTACAACCATCATAACAAGAAAAATAATAATTATAATTATTATAACTAGAAAACAAGCCAAAAGGCCACATATCAGGAGGAACCAATATCAATGCTATCTAACCCTGCTGAGCCCTGTCGGTCAATCAAAAATTTTTCCAGATGAATTACATCCATTGGGTGTAACGTTTTTCCTACATTTTCCTTGTAAGTGCCTAATCAATTTTGAAGGTACTCAAATGGACTCTTACTGAATTCGTTTTCAGACCTGCATGGGATAGATGCAGGAGATACTCTAGTAGAGAATTCAGAGGTATTGCAAGAGGGTTTAGACCCTTCTCTGAACACCAAATGGTAAATCTCTGACTTGCTGAGAGAGATGAAAATCTTGAAGGTCTAAGCCCACAGCAACCAAGCCCTGAGATGGAGCGACTGGGGGTTTGGGTGCCATAATGTTCCCTCTTCCTGGGATAGAAGGTCTGATGCACAGCCCAAGTCCAGGGAGGGAGCTTGAGAGAGATGCAGAAGTAGGGGGTACCACACTTGGCATGGCCAATGTGGTGCTATGAGAATCATGGTCCCTCGATCTCTCTGAAGCTTGAATAGTGTTTTGGGAATTAGGGGAATTGGTGGAAAGGCATAAAGGAAGTCTTGACCCCAGTGAAGGAGGAAGGCATCCTTGGCCTAAACTCCCTGACACGGAATTCTGGAACAGAACCGGGGAAGTTTGGCATTCCACGGACTTGCAAAGAGGTCTATGTCCGGGGTTCCCCAAATTCGAAAAATCCTGGCTACTTGGTCCATGTGGAGGGACCATTCGTGTGGAAGCAGAACTCGACTAAGTCTGTCCGCCCAAGAGTTTTGAACGCCTGGAAGATATACTGCCAGAAGATGGATGTGATGCTCTCTGGTGAAGGCCAACAGTCGCAAAGCTTCGTTGCAAAGCGACAAGAGAGCCAGTGCCGCCCTGCTTGTTCACATAGAACATGGCTACTTGGTTGTCCGTATGGATGAGGACTGTCCTGTAGCTCAGCAGGGTATGGAACACTCAGAGCTAAGAATATTGCTCTGAGTTCCAATAGATTGATATGCAGAGAAGTCTCCTGTGGAGAACAGATGCCCTGGGTGGAGAGATCTTGTAGAAACATAGAAACATGATGACAGAAAAAGACCACATGGCCCATCTAGTCTGTCCTTCCATAACAACAACTACAACAGTCCACTTTTTACCTTTAGAGATCCTGTGTTGGTCCCATGCTTTTCTGAATTCAGTTACTGTCCTCATCTCTACCACCTCCACTGGGAGACTATTCCATGGATCTACTACTCTTTCCGTAAAGAAATATTTCCGCATATCACTCCTGAATCTATCTCCCTTCACCCTCATCCCATGTCCCCTCGTAGAAGAACTTGCTTTCAATTGAAAGAGGCTCTCTCCCTGAACATTTATGCCACAAAGGTATTTAAACATCTCAATCATATCACCTCTATCCTGCCTTTCCTCTAAGGTGTACATATTAAGATCCTTAAGTCTGTCCTCATATGCTGTATAATGAAGCCCATTAATCATTTTAGTAGCAACCCTCTGCACCGACTCCATCCTGTTCACATCCTTTTGAAGGTGCGGTCTCCAGAATTGCACACCATACTCCAAATGAGGTCGCACCAAAGACTTATACAGAGGCATTATCACCTCCTTTTTTCTGCTAGCCATTCCTCTCTGTATGCACCCAAGCATCCTTCTAGCTTTTGTCGTCGCCTTTTCTACCTGTTTAGCTACTTTAAGATCATCAGACACAACCACGCCTAGGTCCCGCTCTTCTTTAGTGGACAAAAGTACTTCACCTCCTATACTGTATTGCTCCCTTGGATTGCTGCAGCCCAAATGCATGACCTTACATTTTTTAACATTAAATCCCAGCTGCCAAATTCTAGACCATTCTTCAAGCTTAGCTAGATCCCTCCTCATGTTATCTACACCTTCCTGGGTGTCTACTCTATTGCAGATTTTGGTATCATCCGCAAAGAGGCAAACCTTACCCGACAGCCCTTCCACTATATCACTAACAAAGATGTTAAAAAGAATCGGACCAGGACAGATCCCTGGGGCACACCACTGGTAACATCCTTCTCCTCAGAGTGAGCTCCATTTACTTGTACTCTTTGTCGCCTCCCACCCAACCAATTTCTAACCCAAGCAGTAACTTTAGGGTCCATCCCTAGGGTGCTCAGTTTGTTTATAAGTCGCCTGTGAGGAACAGTGTCAAAGGCTTTACTGAAATCTAAATACACCACATCTAGAGCTCTCCCTCGGTCCAACTCCCTGGTCACCCAGTCAAAGAAATCAATCAGATTTGTCTGACAAGATCTGCCTCTGGTGAATCCATGCTGCCTCGGATCCTGTAATCTGCTGGACTCCAGAAATCTCACTATTTTCTCTTTCAGCAGCGTTTCCAATAATTTACTCACCACCAAAGTTAAACTAACCGGCCTGTAGTTTTCAACCACATCCTTACTTCCGCTTTTGTGTAAAGGCACCACATGAGCCTCTCTCCAGTCCTTTGGCAACACTCCCGACTCCAACGAGGCATTGAAAAGGTCAGTCAGTGGAGTTGCTAGAACGTCCTCAAGTTCCCTCAGTATTCTAGGGTGTATCCCATCCGGTCCCATCGCTTTGTCTACTTTAAGTTGAGCTTGTTTCTCACAAACACAGTCTTCTGAAAATTGTTCAAGATGTCCCTCGCTTCTGTTCTTATTTGTGGGTGTTTTCTGAGGTTCTTCATCTGTGAACACAGAACAAAAATATTTGTTAAGCAATTACGCTTTATCCTTATCAGCTTCTACATATTCCCCCCCTGCACCCTTGAGTCTGACAATACCACTTTTGCCCTTCCTCTTCTCACTAATATATCTGAAAAATGTCTTATCCCCCCATTTTATTGCATTGGCTATTTCCTCCTCCTTTTGAATCTTTGCCTTCTTGACTATTTTGCTAGCTTCTCTAAGTTTTTCCAAACACAGATGCCTGTCTTCCTCTCTCTGTGATCTCTTGTATTTCATGAAGGCCTCCCTATTTTTCTTCACTTTTTCAGCTACTTCCTTCGAAAACCATAGCGGTCTCCTGTTCCTTTTGCCTTTATTTACCATTTTAACAAAAAGGTTGGTTGCCCTTAAAATACCCCCTTTCAGTTTTGCCCACTGTTTTTCTACATCCCCCAGCTGTTCCCATCCCACTAACGACTCCCTGAGATATTGGCCCATCTTCGCAAAATTAGTCTTCCTAAAGTCTAAGATCCTCACCTTGGAATGGATTCTAACAGCCCTAGTCCTAATACTGAACCACACCATCTGGTGATCACTGGATGAAAAATGATCTCCCACTACAACATCACAAACACTTTCACCATTGGTAAGCACCAAGTTCAGTATGGCCCCTTCACGTGTGGGGTCTGTTACCAATTGCCTGAATAGTTCTCTCCCTGTAGAGAATCCAGGATCTCCTTACTTCTAGATGATACTGCAGCAGGAATGTGCCAATCAACATCTGGCATATTGAAATCTCCTATCAGTAGCACTTCCCCTTTCCTAGCAATGCTGCGTATGTCTTCAATTAACTCTCTGTCCATCTCTTCCTCTTGTGAGGGAGGTCTGTATATCACACCACTGCAAATAGATTTCTCTTTCCCTCTTTCTAGTTTAACCCACAATGCCTCCTCTCTCCCTTTTAAGCTCTGTAATTCCAAAGCTTTAATAGTAGTTTTTACATATAGTGCCACTCCTCCTCCCCTTCTTCCTACCCTGTCCTTTCTGAATAAAGTATAGCCAGGTATAGTTACATCCCAGTCATGGTTTTCTGTGAACCATGTTTCTGTAACTGCCACTAAATCCAAGTCAGCCACTCCCACCAAAGCTTCAACTTCAGGGATCTTATTTCCCATGCTACGGGCATTAATACACACTGCTTTCCATATGTTACCCCTGTTACCCATTTCCATAAAGGTATTTAATGTATCACCTACCTGGGGGCTTTCACTTACCTGGTGGCTTTCTTCACCCATCCCCAACGAATCTAGTTTAAAGCCCTCTTCAGTAGATTAGCCAGTCTACTACCGAAGATGCGTTGACCTTTCTTGGACAGATGGATGCCATCTCTGCTCTGCAACCCTTGGAACAGCATCCCATGGTCTAGGAAACCAAAACGCTCTCGATGACACCATCCATGCAGCCATGCATTCATCTCCAGGATGCGAGCCTCTCTGCCTTGGCCTTTGTAGATGAGCTCCCCAACCCTTTGGAGAAGCATCTGTTGTGAGAGTTGCTTGGGGTAGTGGTTGCTGAAAAGGGGACCCCAGCAACAGGTTTTGAGAGGACTTCCACCACTAGAAAGACCAAAAAAGGCAACTGGAGTTTGCTATTTTGTCTGACAGGCAACCTGATGCCTGAGTCCATTGGGTGGACAAAGTCCATTGAGCTGCCCTCATGTGAAGGCGAGCATATGGAACCACATGCACGGTGGATGCCATGTGGCCTAATAGTTGTAACATCTCTCGAGCAGTTAAGTGGGACTTTAACTGAATCTGGGAGGTTAACTGCACTAGACGTAGGCAACGGGCCTGAGGAAGATAGGCCCTTGCAGTTGTGGTATCCAGCAAGGCCCCTATGAACTCCAGAGACTGAGTAGGGGTGAGATTGGATTTTGGGATGTTTATTACTAGTCCCAAATACTGAAGGATACGCATTGTGCAGGTTAGGCAAGTCTGGGCCTCTGACTGGGATGGGGCTCGAATGAGCCAGTCGTCCAGATATGGGAATACGAATATTCCCAGAGTGCGGAGAAATGCAGCTACTACTGCCATGCATTTCGTGAACACCCTTGGTGCAGAGGCCAGACCGAAAGGAAGCACCCTGTATTGGTAGTGCTTTCCTTGAAAAAGGAACCGAAGGAACCTTCTGTGTGTTGGATGGATGAGGACATGGGTGTATGCATCCTTGAGATCTAGAGAACAAAGTCAGTCCTGACTCTGAAGGAATGGAAGCAGAGCCCCTAGAGAAATCATTTTGAATTTCTCCTTGAATAGAAACTTGTTCAATTCTCTGAGATCTAATATGGGTCTGTAGCCCCCTGTTTTCTTTGGGTTAAGAAAATAAGGGGAGTAGAACCCTGAGCCCTGTTGAAGAAGAGGTACTTCTTCTATTGCCCCTTGGGCAAGAAGGGTAGCAATCTCCTGACCTAGAAGGTTGAGGAGAGATATTGGAGAATTGAACTGTTTCACCATGGTGTGAGGAGGAAGGCTTAAGAAATGAAGCTTGTACCCTTCCTTTATGATGGAGAGGGTCCATTGCTCTGCTGTGATTTGCTCCCATCTGGAAGCAAAGTAAGTCAACCTTCCTGGAATGGTGAGGGGCTCTGGTTTTTCCAGAGCTAGAAAGGCTAAGATCTCTAGTTGCAAGTCAAAGGCCCTGAGGAGGTCGAGGCTGCTGGGCTGTGGTAGGCCTGGCAGCCTTTGACTTGGCCTGTTTAGGTGGTTGCTGACGCTTTGCAGCAAAATGACCTGCAGAAGATGTCTGCCCATGAGCAGGATAATATCTTCCCTTTTTAGAAAAAGATGTCTTTTTGAACAATCTTTTCTTAACAGGGGCAGAGGTAGACTTTGAAAGTCGATCCAAAGCAGAGTTCTCAGCATCCATCTGAGTGGCCTTTGCTTGCCAATCCCTGCCAAACAGGTTTTCACCTGTACAAGGAAGGTTTCCCAACTCATCTTGGACCCAGAGTTCCAAATCAGAGGCTTGTAACCAAGCAATTCTGCGTGCACCTATGGCAATAGCCGTGGCTCTGCTTACACACTCAAAAGAGTCAAAGGCTGCACGGTTGGAGAATTTGGAAACATCTTGGGCATGTTTGAGCCAAGTGAGAAATTCCTGCCTTTTATCTTCTGAAATAAAAGGAGCTAAAGTCTGCAGATGATCTGTGACTTCTTTTAGAAACATCCCCATATACAGACTATAAGAGTTGATTCTGGCAGCAAGCATATTGGCCTGGAAAATCCTTCGGCCAAAAGCATCTAGAGTCCAACATTCACGTCCTGGAGGGTTAGATGAGTGTCTCTTTGCACTCTTTATTTTCTTCATAGCAGACTCAACCACAATAGAGTGGTGAGGAAGCTGAGTCTTATGAAAACCAGGACAGGGAGGGACACGGTACATGGTGTCTAACCTACGAGAATGAGGAGAGGTGGTGAGAGGAGTCTCCCACATGCCCAACATGAGATCATAAAGAATCTCATGAATAGGTAAGGTAGCTGCTTCCTTAGGAGCCTTAGGATATTGCAAAATATCTAATTGCTTGGCTCTAGGCTCTTACTCAGAGGCCACTGTGATGGAGGGGCCTCTAGCCACTTCCCTAATGAAGTCTTGAAAAGACAAGTCCTCTGGAGGAGACATTCTTCGTTTTGGAGAAGCAGACTCCTGAGGAAGAAGTACCGGTGCATCGACAGAAGCCTCCGACTCAGAGTCTTCGGAGGAATCGAAGTATCGCCTGTCTGGATGCTCCTGTAAAGCCCAATACGCGTACCGAGTGGGATCAACATCGGGAGTAAGCGGTACCGGTTCGGTACCGATGGGCATCATAAGACAGGGTACCGTTGCAGTCGACACCGAAGCCGATGTCGATGCAATCGGTACCTTCACCGGAAACGATGCCGGTGCCGGGGTCGGTACCGGCAATGGAGATTGTTGCGGTACCGGAGGCGTCGAAGCCTGCATAAACGCCGTAAGGGTGCGCTGCATGGACAAAATTTTTTGATCCATCGACGCCACCAAAGTCTGGATGTCGGTACCAGTGGAGGCCACCGGTACCCCAGAACACGGCAACAGGTGATCGGTCGAGGCCAAGCCATCGATGTCAACCTGTGACCCCATAGACAATGCTTTGGAAGCTGGAACTTCCCGCCGGGGTAATTTTGCCGGAGCGGAATCCTCGAGGACAAGCCCGGAGGCATCTCGATGCTTAGAGGGAGATTTGCCCTTCGAGGACCGGCTAAATTTATGTTTGGTTACCTGAGATCCATGGGAGGAAGAAGCAGCCCTGGAAGACGTCGATGCAACAGAGGCTGCATTAGAGGGAAACAGGGTACTGAGCTTGGCTGCTCGGTTCTGCCGACCTCTTTTAGACATCATGGTGCAGGACACACAATCCGTGATGGAATGGTCAGGACCCAAACATTTGAGACACCAATCATGGGTGTCGGTGACAGAAATAGTACCGCCACATTTTGTGCACTTTTTGAACCCGGAAGCGGGCTTCTCCATGAGGAGAAAATATTTAGGCCTAAGGCCCAAAATGAAAATGCACAGCTGAAGAAAGAAAACTTTTTTTTTTTTTTTTAAGAAGAAAGAAAAGAAAAGACCGGCGGTACCGGTCTGACGTCGAAGGCAGACGCGACACAGAAAAATAAAAAAAAATATAAAGAACTTCTTCTGCGGTGACAGGAACATGACCTGCTGGCTCCGCGGAAAAGAAGAACTGGAGAGAGGCGGTTGGGAAAGGCGGGAAGGCAGCACGCAGGCGCTGTGGGATGCTCCCAAAAGCTTTCTTACTGGACGCTGGGGAGCGTTCCCGCACAGGCTCCGTCGGTACCGACGATACCCATATGTGAAGACTCATTCCTGCTTGTTCCTGGAGATTGGATCCTGTCGGCTCCACGGAAAACGAAGAACTGAAGAGGAACAGTTGGAAAGGCGGGAAGGCAGTGCGCATGTGCTGAGGGATGCTCCCAAAAGCGTTCCTATTGGACGCTGGGGAGCGTTCCCGCGCAGGCTCCATTAGTACTGACGATACCCATATGTGAAGACTACATTCCTGCTTGTTCCTGGAGATTTCTTTTTATTAATCCCTGATGTGTCTTCCAATGGATCCTCTGAATCTCCTGAGAGATCAGAGGCCCCTTCCAAAGATAATACTGGTGGTTCTAAGCATCCTGAAGTGAAAAGGGAGTCTTAATTAAACAGTGATCAGAGAAGAACCCTGCTTTTTGCTCCCCTATTTTAGCAAATAAGCCTTGTGCAGTTACAGCACAAAATCTGGAAAAAAATCTGGAGAAAAGGATCTGTCTGTCTCTCTTTCAATTCTGCCATTGTTTCCCTATCAAATAATCTCTGCTTTGAAGCTGCCAACATTTCTTGCTTCAGAGGAGCCTCCTTTGAAAACCCCTCCTTTGTACCCGATATGCTAGAAGCATTAGTTAAAATATTTAATTCATCTACTTCTGCTAATTGAGAGCCTGAGATACCATCTTCTTCTGCTAATTTAATCAGGTTGTTCCCTGCCTCTGAGTCCGCTTGCTCACATGGCTGGCAAAGACCTAAGTCTGTTAAACATCCTCTCCGAAGCCCACAAGCTGCACACACTGATGTCAATGGCATGTTCATTGAAAAAAAATCCCTTAACTCACTGGATTTGCCACCACTGCTATTTCCAGGTCTCAAAAAGAAGATGCAGTTCAACAAAAAACAGATGAAAGTGAAAGTAAAACTTCACAGAATACCAGAAGTCCTGCCCCCGCAACTGCCTCCTCACGAATGCTGAGGAGAACCGGCAATTCGGCTATCAGGTCTGATCATCAACTTCCATTAAGCAGCGCTGCTAGTAAACTTCAACTACCAGATTACAGGAAATGATAAAAAAAATTGATATCCTCACCAGTAGGACCCTCTCCTGACTCAAAAGGATCGAGCTACATTGAAATCAATCTGCCTGAGGGAGTCCTTTATACTGCGGTTGACAGCAAGATATGGCTGCAGGTACCTGCTCTCATTAGTCCTAATCTCTTTTTTTTTTTTTTTAAATTTTGGATGGAATTCTCAAAAGAACCACCTAGCTATGCAAGGCTCATCCCCTTTCTGCTTGGAGGCTGAAAATACTGGGTAGGTGATAGGCATGTGTGCCCTTTATAGGATGACATCACCAAAGCTTGGAATTCTCACTCCAATCTGCTGGAAGGGGGTGAAAACCCATTAGTACTGGAGGGACACTATGGAAGGACAGTATTCATAGATGTTCACTGGGATGAGATCAAGCTTAGATATACAACTGAAGATATGCTTATGAGCTCTTCTACATACTCCACATTCCCCTACAAAAACCAATCCTACAGCATAGGAGGCACCTCAGTCAAGATAGTCCAAAGACAAGTCCATGGCAACGCTAGCCAATAGTTTTTAGTTTTTGTCTTTTATTTATTTATTTGGTTTTATATACCGCGCTATTTAGAATTCAGTGCGGTTTACAGAGAACAAGAACGGAAATTACATAGAACAAGTTTGGAGAACAACAAATTACACTGAACAGTTTTAAATAACAACATCAGAGGTTAAAATACAACAATTTATAAATTAGTTGGGGAGTAACTTGGTCATAATAGGGAAACTTTATACATTATAGTGTTAGGTACTTTATATACCTTGAGCTTCATAGGCTGGTTTGAGGGTCTGGCTGTGGGATTTGGTGAAGTGCAAAGTTCTATGTTACATGTTCATAATATAGTTGAAACAGGTGTGTCTTTAGAAGTTTTCTGAAAGTAGCTAGGTCAGAGATGGCATGGATTTAGGGGGGGGGGGGCATTCCAGAGAGGTGGTGCATATAATTTGAATGCTCGGGTATTCGCAAACTGGGAACTTTTTCTTGTTATAGAAGGGACAGAGAGTGTTTGCCATGGTAGATCTTCTTACTCTGTTGTCCGGTGTCCATTGTAGAATATCACTAAGAGCATGAGCAGAGAGGTTATGTAGTATTTTAAATGTTACGATGTCAGCCTTATATTTGAGACGGCTAACAATGGGGAGCTATTGTAGGTGTCTTAAGATGGGAGTGACATGTTCATATCTTGAGGCTTCAACCAGTGTTCGTGCTGCAGTATTCATAGCCATTTGAAGGTGGTATATTGCATAATCTGGGAGACCATGAAGAAAGCGTAGTTACTCACCTGTAACAGGTGTTCTCCAGGAACAGCAGGAATTAGTCCTCACATATGGGTGACGTCGGCACCGACAGAGCCCACACGGAGCATTTCCCCAGCTTTCAATGAAAGCCTTTGGGAATGCCACCATGCATGTGTGGTCCCCTTTCCGCCCAAGGGTGCCATCTTAGTCAGTCAGGGCCATAGCTATAACCCCTTCACAAAGATGGCAAAAATATACATCAACTCCAAGGGGAGGAGGGAGGGTTGTGAGGACTGATTCCTGCTGTCCCTGGAGAACACCTGTTACAGATGAGTAACTACGCTTTCTCCAGAAGCAAGCAGGAAGTCAGTCCTCACATATGGGACTCCCTAACTACAGGCTACCGAGGACTGGCATCGCCGTGAGCAGTTGCCAGTGAAAGCCCAAGGCAGCTCGAGGACCCTGGGCCCATGGATGGCCACGCTTCCGGTAGTCGGAACAAGGGTTGGAGGGCAGGAGGTTCTTAAACCCCCAACAGATTATAGAGTATAGCCTGGCCGAAGGCGGTGTCCCGACAGGACTCCCTCTACAGGCAGTAATGGACTGTGAAGGTGTGAGTGGAAGACCAGTTGGTGGTCTGGCAGATGTCTGCCAGTGGCACAGAGTGAAGGCCAGTGACAGATATAGCCATTGCTTGGACATTGTGAGCAGGGACTCAGCGTTCCAGGGGAAAACCGGCTTGGACCTGGGCTAAGGCGATGCAGTCCACCACAAAGATGGACAAGGTATGCTTGGTGACCACCAGTCCCAAGTGGAAAAGAAGAGCTGCCCGGACCTGTAGTGGGCTCGAGTCTACTGCAGGTAGAAAGAGAGCTCTCTTACAGTCCAGGGTGTGGAGAATCGCCGACGCCCAGTCGGTGTGGGGCTTCGGGAAGAAGGTGGGCAGCACTATCTCTTGTTTGAGATGAAAATCTGAGACAACCTTCGGGAGGAACTTGGGATGAGTCCGCAGGACTACCCTGTTCCTATAAAACCTCGTGTATGGTGCCTTGGCCATCAGCGCCTGGAGTTCACTGACACTCTCGGTGGAGGTGAGAGCTATCAAGAAGGCCACCTTTCACGATAGGTGCCATAGCGGGCAGGTAGCCATGTGCTCAAAAGGTGGCTTGGTCAGCTGCGTGAGGACCACATTGAGGTCCCATTCTGCTGGATGAGGGAGGGAGGGGGGCTTGGAAAGAAGCAGGCCTTGCATGGAGAGAGAGAGAGAAGTGGTAGCTCTGAAAGGGGTTTGCCCTCGATGGGGTGGTGGTTCACTGAGATGGCACTGAGGTGAACTCTGACCGAGTTAGACTTCAGCCCAGACTGCAAGAGGTAGAGTAGGTACTGCAAAACCAAACTGGTAGACATGAAAATGGGTCCGCTCGGCGCACCACACCAAGAACCGACGTCACTTGAAGGTGTAAGCCCGTCTGGTCGAGTCCTTCCGCGAGCCCAGGAGACTGTCCTCGATCTCCATGGGGAGATGATAGGAGGCTAGAGCAACCTGCTCAGCTGTTAAGCTGTGAGGGACAGTGACCTCAGATTGGGATGAAGAAGCAGACGCTACTCCTGCGTCAGCAGCTCCGGTGAGAACCTGAGCGGGACCGGGGGCTCCGTCGAGAGGTGGAGCAGCTGGGGGAACCAAGGCTGCCTGGGCCATCTCGGGGCGATGAGAATCATTGAAGCCCTGTCTCGTTGGACCTTGAGAAGAGTCCGGGCAATGAAGGGTGTGGGGAGGAAGACATACAGAAACCCTGTGTCCCACGAGATGAGGAAGGCATTAGGGGTCACTCTGCTCGGGTGCGGGAGGGAACCATAGAACCGAGAAAGATGTGAGTTCGCTGGGCTGGCAAAGAGGTCCAGGTCCGGGGTCCCCCAATGCTGGAAGAGGCGCTGCACCGTTCGAGGACACAAGCGCCACTCATGCAGCCAGAGGACCCTGCTGACCCGGTCCACCAATGCATTCTCCTGACCCGGGAGGTAAGTGGCCTGGTTGGTCATGCCCGGACTCACTGCAAAGGGGCAAAGGGCTGTCACCTCCGAGCAAAGGCTGAAGGAGCCGGTGCCCCCGTTTCTTCATGTAGAACATCATGACTTAGTTGTCCATTTGGACCAGCACCGTCTGGTGCTGCAAGTGGTTTATCAAAATCCAGAGCTCGAGGCGATGTGCCCGGAGCTCCAGCAGGTTGATCTGCTTCAGGGACTCCTCAGGGGACCAGGACCCCTGGATGCGCCGGCCCTCACAGTGGGCTCCCCAGCCCGTCAGGGAGGCATCCATGGTCAAGACCACCTGATGCGCCGGAGCTTTTGTAAGGAACTTCGGATGGGTCTGTAGGACCACCCTGTTCCTATAGAATCGTGTATACGGTCTATCAGAAACCAGAGCTTGTAGCTCAGTCACACGTCTGGCTGAGGTAAGAGCTTCCAAGAAGAGCGCTTTCCAAGAAAGGAAGCGCAAATGGCAAGCAGCCATCGGCTCAAATGGTGGGCGAGTAAGTTGTTGCAAGACCACATTCAAATTCCACTCAGTGGCCAGTGGACGAACCGGAGGCTTGAGAAGAAGCAGACCTCTGAGAAAACGGGATACCAAGGGATGAACCGAAAGAGACTGTCCTTCCACCGGGGAGTGGTGCGCTAAAAGAGCACTGAGGTGGACCCGAACAGAGTTTGACTTAAGGCCTAGGTCTGATAAGGTGAAGTAGATACTGCAGTACTACTGGCACAAGGCAAGAGAAAGGATCTTCCTTGCGCTGAGCACACCATACCGTAAATCTATGCCACTTGAGGGCATAGGACTTTCTGGTGGACTGCCTCCTAGAGGCCAAAACCACCTCCTCAACCTCCTTAAGTAGACGCAAGGGAGCTAGCACTATCCTTTCAGCAGCCAGGCTATCAGATTGAGGGACCCGAGATTGGGGTGCAGAAAGGAACCCTGATCCTGAGACAGGAGATCGGGTTGCAACCCCAGAGGGAATGGAGTTTCCACCGCCAACTGCAGCAGAAGTGGAAACCATGGCTGCCTGGGCCATCTGGGGGCTACCAGAATCACCGAGGCCTTGTCCCGGAGAATCTTGAACAGAGTTCGGGCCACCAGGGGCGTGGGAGGAAACGCATACAGGAGGCCCATAGACCAAGAGATCAGAAAAGCATCTGCTGCCATTCTCAGGGGATGCAGCTGTCTGGAGCAAAACCTGGGCAGTTGACGGTTTTGTGGACTGGCAAAAAGATCGATGGACAGCAGTCCCCAGCGGAGGAAGATCTGCTGGACCACCCATGGATTCAACTGCCATTCGTGCGGCTGGAGAATCCTGCTTAGCTTGTCTGCTAAGAAATTCTCCTGTCCAGGTAGATAAACCGCTTTGAGAAACATGCCTTGTTTTACTGCAAAGGAGCAAAGGGCCAGCGCCTCTTGACAAAGGAGCCTGGACCCCGTGCCCCCTTGTTTGTTCACACAGAACACTGCCACTTGATTGTCGCCTGAACCAAAACAGACTGGTGAGAGAGAACATGAGAAAAAGTCTGTAGAGCTAAGTGGATTGCTCGCTGCTCCAAAAGATTGATCTGCTGCGTGGCCTCCCGAGGAGACCAGAGGCCTTGAGTGCACGTGCCCTGGCAATGTTCACCCCAGTCCTTTAAGGAAGTATTGGTCGTCAGCACCCTTGTGTGTGCTCGAGCCTGAAAAGGTACCCCCAAAAGGAGGTTTGGGGGGATGTAGCACCACTGTAAGGAGTCCAAAAGTGGTTTGGGACGCCTTTACTCTGTCTCTGAGGTCGCCTGTGGCCTGCGCCCACTGAGCTCTGAGGCACCACTGAGCAGCCCGCATTTGCAGACGGGCATTCGGAGTCACATGTACAGTGGATGCCATATGGCCCAGAAGTCGCAGGTAGTGCCTGGTGGAGACCTGAGAAATGCTTTGGAACTGGTTTGCCAACTCCATCAATCTGTAGGCCCTGTTCTCGGGCAAGTAAGCTCTTGCCTGAAGGGTGTCTAGTCTCACCCCTATAAAGTCTAGGTTCTGAGAGGGGAGAAAAGTGGACTTTGCATAGTTTATGACAAAGCCCAGATGCTGAAGAAGACAGACAGTGCGAAGAGTGGCTTGTCTGGCTTCCTGGAGAGACTGGCCCCTGATGAGCCAGTCGTCCAGGTATGGGAAGACAAAAATTCCTTGATTCCTGAAATAGGCTGCCACCACCGCCAGGCATTTGGTGAAAACCCTGGGGGCAGAGGTTAGGCCAAAGGGAAGTACCCTGTACTGAAAATGGTTTTCTCCCACCACAAACCTGAGATATTGTCTGTGGTCTGGATGGATGAGGATGTGAGTATAAGGATCCTTTAGATCTAAGGAGCATAGCCAGTCTCCCTGCTGGAGGTAGGGCAGCAATATCCCAAGGGTAAGCATCTTGAACTTTTCCCTCTCCAGAAACTTGTTTAGGTTTCGCAAGTCTAGGATAGGCCAGAGGCCTCCTATCCTTTTTGGTACCAGGAAGTACCTGGAGTAGAAGCATTGCCCTTCCAGGTGGTAAGGCAGCGGTTCCACCGCCTGTTCCTTTAGAAGACTTCCCAACTCCTGAAAGAGGAGGTTTCTGTGTCGAGAGAGTCTTGGAGGCTCCCCTGGAAAGTAGGAGGGGGGTAGCTGGTGGAAGTGGAGCATGTAGCCCTTTTGAACTATGCTGAGTACCCAGGTATCCCCTGTGATGGCTGGCCACCTGTAGGCGTACAGGGTCAGCCGACCTCCTGTGCTGAGTGGAGCCAGCTGTGGAGAAGAGCTATGCTGTGGGAGTCAAAACCCCGCTCCCTGCTGTGCAGGAGCCGGAGCTGGCGGCTTGGAGGTCTTCTGCCTATGGGGCCCATGCCCCTGGTTGGGGAGCTGGAGAGGCCTGATATTGAGGGTAGGATTTGTAGGCAGCACCCTTCCTTGGGAAAAGGGGCTTCTTTCCCGAGCCCTTCTTTTTTTGAGAAGGGGCAAGAAGTCTTTCTGGACAGCCTTGTCCTGGTGAGAGTCTCAGCCTCGATTTCTGCAGTCTTTTCAGTCATGGGCTTACCGAATAGGTTGTCACTTTGGCAGGGGACATCGACCAATTTGTCCTGCACCCATGACTCCAGGTCCGATGACTGTAGCCAGGCCTGACGGCGTGCACTGATGCCGGCCGTGGCTACCCGGGCCGAAGCCTCAAAGCCATCATAGGCTGCTCGAGAGATAAACTTCGAGCACTCTCGGATCCCTGTAAACAAGGCTTTGAACCTCTGCAAGGGTTCCTTGGAGAAGCCAGCTGAGAACCCGGCAATCTCTTTTGCCAGGTCCCGTAAGTACATGCCCATGTACAGCTGGGTAAGTCTGGACACGGCAAGATAGCATAGAGCCCTGGAAGCACTTTCTACCGAGGGCATCCAGGTTCCGGGCCTCCCGGCCGGGGGGCACCGAGGAGTGCATCTTCTGACTCTTCAGGCGATGCATGGCCGATTCCACAACCATGGAATTGTGCGGTAGCTGCGTCTTTTTGAACCCAGGGCTCTTACGGACTCGATAAATGGAATCGACCCGTTTGTTAAGAACCTGTGCCGAGGCCGGTGCTTCCCACATACGGAAGAGCAGCCGTTCCAGCATCGGAGGAACCAGTACAGTAAAGGCTTCCTTTGGAGGAAAGTCATACTGGAGGGTATCGAGCTCCTCAGCTCGAGGCTCCTCCTCGGCGTCCGCAGGGAATGCCAAAGCCTTGGCCATGTCCCTTACGAAGTCTGAGAACCGGGTATCCTCCAGGGGGGACCTTCTCCGAAGCTCGGACTCCAGTGAGTCCGAAGGGACGCACCGGGTCCGGAAGGTGTCCGGAGACTCCTTGTCCTCCATCTCCCACGCCGACTCCTCCTCCGAGGAGTCAAGCGGCTCCGGCCGTGTGGGCTTCGGTGCTATCCGCCCCGATGCCGAGGGCACCGGCATCGACGACCTTGGTCCCGCAAAGGAGATCGAGGGGGACCTTGACTGAGGATCGACTCGAGACTTGATGGACTCTAGGATCGGCTCGGTCTCCGGGGTCGACTTAGACGTCGAGGTCCCGGTGGTCGGGGCAGATGCACCGGCCAGACCGGCGATCAGCACCCACTGCTGCTCCATGAAGGCAGTCAAGCTTCTCTCCAAGGCCGTCAACCTGAGTCAAAGCTCAGGAGACCCAGCAGCCTCCGACTCGGGCCCCGACGGCATTGGGACCGACATCGGCTCTCCCGGAGGAGAGTCCACGAGGACAACAGCACTTACGTGACTCAGGCACTCTGGCTCCATACGAGGTAGCTTGGACGGCCTCTCCGACTCCGAGAGCCCGGGGCGGCGGTCAGGGCTATGCAACCTGGCTCTCGAGGACCCAGAAGCTTCCACCGACGCTGCCCTCAGAAGCTACTTCTTCCTTTTGTGCTCCCGGGTGGGAGACCCCCTTTCAGAGGAACCACGACGGCTCTCGGGCTCTGACTCCCGAGATGTCGAGGCCTCTGACGAAGTCCGGGCCCGGCCGGAGGCGGACTCTGAGAAAATTCTCTCACGTTGATGCTGACGGCTCTGAAGTGCCTTTGATGACATTTTGCCACACGGGCCACAGGCCAGCGGGTCATGGTCGGGCCCGAGGCATCGGAAGCAGCAGTCATGTGTATCGGTGAGAGACATAAGTTTCTTCCACCGATCACATTTTTTGAACCCGCTGGCAGCCATTGGGGGAAAAAGGGCGCCTGCAAGGTCAAAAGTCCAGGCTGCCAGTGAAAATAACAAAAAAGGCGCAAACTCTAGTCACGAAGGACAAAAACCGAAAAAAGAATACAGGACTCAATACTGGTGTACCGAGCCCAGGCGGAAAGGGGAACCGGCGTCGAACCGGATCAGAAAAAGCGAAAATCGCAGAAAAAAAATCTACTTTTACCGGGTGACACAAACATACGTCCGTTGGGCTCCGCAGAAAAAGAAAGACTGAGCAAGATGGCACCCTTGGGCGGGAAGGGGACCGCGCATGTGTGCTGCATTCCCAAAGGCTTTCCTTGAAAGCTGGGGGAAATGCTCCACATGAGGGCTCCGTCGGCGCCGACGTCACCCATATGTAAGGACTGACTTCCTGCTTGGTCCTGGGGAATACCAAGGTTGTGAAGTGGGATCTTCCTACAGTTTATGTACTCAGAAGCAGGATTAATTCTAGCGCATCAGCTAATGTTTGATTTAAAATAGAAACCTGATGAATCAAATCACCCCCCTTGGAATTTTCTTTGCTTGCCCTCCGACAATGACTCAAAAATTTAGTGGGATCTACTGTCTCTCTTATTTTCCTAAATAAAGTAGGTCATAGTTCAATTTTACTATCCTGAGGATGGATCCAGCAAAAGGTTAGTAGGAAATGGTCCAAACATTGGGCATTCTGATCTTTAACCAACAGCACCCCTTTGCTAAAAAATTTCACAGCATTTCAATGCAGTAAAATTATTGATGTCAATTTTCAGCCACTGCATAATTTTAAAGGATAAATTATCTATTTAATGTTATGCAGATTTTCACTGACCTAAGTGCGTAAGTAGTACATCTGAAAAGCCATACATGACTTTTAATGGAAAATTTATCAATTTAAGGTTATTCCTGACATTTATTTATTTATTTTTTAGCAAGCATTTGTAGCCCGCTCCTTCCAGCGATCAGAAGCGGGTAGGATTACTATTGTGAAACTGCCGAATCAAGGCAGGTACAAATTTTGTTTACATACAGATTGTCAGAAAAGCACATCATACAGAGTTAACACTTCTTAGCTATGGGGGAGTTCATTTACATATATACATAAATACATATATACAGGATAATCTTCTTGGACACAGAGGTCAGGGGCTGCTCCATCTGTGGGTTTAGTTCAGGTTGAAATGTGATTGGAAAATGTGCGTTTTGAGTTTCTTTCTGAAGTCTAGAAGGTCATTGCTAGCTCGTAGTTCTGGTGGGAGTTGGTTCCACAGTGTTGGCGCCGCATATGAGAAAGCCCTGTGGCTGGTGTTAGCTTAGGCAGATCTTATATCTGTTGGAGTGTGAAGGATGTTGGAATTGTGGGTTCTTCTGTTTCGGGTAGGAGGTTGCAATCTTACTAGGTTGTTGAGGAAGGAAGGTGCTAAGTTGTGGATGAGTTTGAAGGTGGTTGTTAGTATTTTGTATTTTGTGCGAGCTGTTATGGGTAGCCAGTGTAATTGAATTAGTACTGGTGTGATGTGGTCACTTAGATTTTTCTTCATTATGACCCTGGCAGCTACATTTTGTGCCATTTGTAATATGTTTAGGTTTTTTTTAGGTAAACCTTGTAGGATGGCGTTGCAGTAGTCAAAATGTGGCATGATGAGTGCTTGGGCCACTGTTCTGAAGTCTTGGGGATCAATAATATTCCAAATGGGTTGGAGCACTCTAAGCTTGTGGAAAACTGCTCTGTTGGTCTTTCGGAGGTGTTTTTCCATCTTTAGGTCACAGTCAAATGTGACTCCTAGGTACTTTATTTCTTTTTTTGTTTGGTAAGTGTTGTTACATAGTGTTATTGATGTGGGAGGGTCAAAATTCGGTTCTTTTGAGATATACATTACTTCGGTTTTTTTGTGATTAATTGACATACTACTTTGTTGTAACCAGTCTTGCATCTCTCCGATACATGTCTCCAGTGGGTTGTAGTCTGGGTTTTTAGTGTCTAGTTGTGTGTATAGCATGATATCATCGGCATAGATGTGGTAATTAATTTCGTGCCGTGAGAAAATTTTGCATAGTGGCTGCATATATATGTTAAACAGAAGTGCTGAGAGAGCAGAGCCTTGGGGGATTCCCTGTGTTTGTGAGAAAGATTCTGCTTTTTCTCCGTTTAATTGAACCTGTTGTGTTCGATTTGAGATGTATTTTAGTGGGGTTCCTGTTATTCCTATTGATTTTATCCTATTTATGAGGGCACACATTGCATTTGCATGAGGGTCCCATGATTAACTGTATCAAAGGCAGCTGAGATGTCAATGAATACAAGAATGTACATTTTCTTTTTGTTTTCAAGGCCCTTTAGGAGGTTGTTAAGTAGAACTAGTAACAGGGTTTCAACTCCATGATGTTGCCTGAAGCCATATTGCTGGTCATCAAGAGGAGCACTGTCAGTCAGATGGTCTTGGAGTTGTAGAAGGACCGTTTTTTCTATGATCTTTGCCAGGAATGAGATACTTGATATGGGACGGTAGGAGGCTGGGTCTTCTCCGTTGAGTGTAGTGTTTTTTAGGATCGGTCTAATGACTGATTTCTTTAGTTCTGAGGGCATGATTCCTTGTTGTAGGGATAGGTTAACTATGTGTGCTATGTGAGGTGCTATGTCTTGTTTCACTGCCTTGATCCAGGATGCAGGACAGGGATCTAGTGGGGAGGTGGTGCTTTTCAGGCTTGTGACAATGGCTGTGATTTGCTTGGTTCCTATTTTGTGAAAGTGCTCCCATAACTGGTTTATGCTTTTGGAATTACATAATATAAGTTATTAGATTAGTAACCGGATTCTACTGATGAATGGATAACTTACACTGCTGACTCCAGCCAGTTCCCTATCACACCCCATTTTAAAACTGATAACTTTGGTTGTTCGGTAATTTAAATGGCCAAAAATTATCCACAAAAGTTCCATGATTTTTTTAAAAAATCACTTATGCAGTCTGCACTACTATCAGGCGAATAAATGCTTCTGAATATTGAACTGATCAGTATCAGGCAAATGTTTATTGCTCTGTGAACTGTTTGATGAGCATGGACGTGAATGCCAAAGTAACATAAAAAAAGCTGGAAAGTGTACATTTACGAGACACAATAGCATGTTTTGCCTTCCAGTGTTAGTGGACCTCATGGGGATTGGTGTAGTAAATGTCTCAGTAGGATGACAGGTGGTATGCTATGTATGTGTTATAAAGAGTGATGTATATATATGGTGTGGTGAGCAAAAGGACTTTCAGACAAAAGGATGGGACCAAACAAATAAATGGACAATACTCATATATAAATAAACTAATGTAAAATAATATTGTATAAACAGGTTTCTTCCATTGCAATCCACGGTTTTGTTTGGTTTCTGTTACTGCACGTGGATAAGTGCTTTCGTGTTGGACTCTAAGTTGCAGCATGTTCTCGCCATGGAAGGACGTATTAAGCTTCAGGGAGGATGCTTTAGAAAAACTCTTACCACGGGAAACTTTATCATCACAAACGGATGTTGAAATGGATGAATTCCAAAATCGATGGGAGGAAGT
This sequence comes from Ichthyophis bannanicus, assembly GCA_033557465.1. Lineage (NCBI taxonomy): Eukaryota > Metazoa > Chordata > Amphibia > Gymnophiona > Ichthyophiidae > Ichthyophis > Ichthyophis bannanicus. Next base: position 261,099,144 of record CM066035.1, read on the forward strand.
AGTACGCCTTACTCAAAGACAAATAAAAGAAGAGATGTATGCGTTGTACCTCCTCGAATGCTGCAGGTCCAAGATAATCCCTAGAGGATTGAGAATGAATAAGGCACCAGGCTTATATTTGAATGAAGATGGTTTTATTAAGTGCTGGAACGCGATTTTAAACAAGTGTTCTTTAGATCTTATGATTTTACTTATTAGTACAGCTAACAAAAAAATCAGAATTATACAAGGTAGAGTTAGATAAGAAACGTATTGCCCTGAAGGAGTGTGACAACAGTTTTTCAAAGGTTTATAAGGATTATGAACGTAATATTCAGTCCTTTAAAAAGGAAGTCAAAAGTCAGAAAAAAGATAAATTTAAAAGGGACGAAGAAGATTATATGTATGGATATGTTTACCCATGGTGTAAAAGGGTGGAAGGTGACAGAATATTTTTTAAGAAACGGAATTCCATTTTTGATCAAAAGGATCCCAGTAGGGATATATCAGAGGAAGAAATACCACAGGAACAATTGAAAAAGAGAAGTAGAAAAGATTCAGTAGAATTCGGTCCTACCTCGGCCCCTTTATTTTCAACTCAGAAAGACTCTGAGCCTTTAGAGACAGATGATGTAGGCAATAAAGGTAACAAGAGGAAAAGTTTTTTAGATATGGATCCATTATGGAAAGGGGGAGGACGGGACCGATCCCGAACACGGAATTTTCAAGGCAACCCACAATGGATGGAAAAACAAGACCAAGGAAAATTCAGAACATCTTATTTTCCCCCAGAGAGGCCGGGGTCGCGGTTGGGGCAGGGGTTATACACGCAGGGACTCAGAGAGATCCATGGAAAGGAGATAGCGACCCCACATATTGTTAATAATGTTATTAACATTTCTAAATATAAACTTACTTTAGATGAGGAGGCCGTGCTCAATAAGGGTCTTTCTTTTGTGCCTGTTAGGAGGTTTTATCCCTTTGAGGTTCAAATTGATTTATTTAAATTCTTCCGTAGAATTCGGATCAAACATTTTTTAATGAGCAACAGATTCCAAGTCAAGATGTCTCTATAATTAAAAATAAGTCTAAGTGGAATCCACCTCCTAACACAGATCCCTTGATAGAAGCGTTTGAGAAGGTTGTTTTAAAAGAAGTTAATAAATTCAATAGAAAAATGAAGACTCCCTATTATAACCTTTCCAAAGATGAAATGAAAGCTATTAAATCCTTACAGTGTAACAATGAGATTATTATAAAACCTGCGGATAAGGGAGGAGCCGTAGTAGTTTTGGATAAGTTGTATTACATTGAAGAAATTAACAGACAACTGCATGATACCACATTTTATTTACGGATGGATGAGGATCCCACTCCCTTATTGAAAAAATCTATAGATAATTTGATCCTGAATGCATATGAATTCGGATATCTCACAGTTAAGGAGAGAGATTTTCTCATAGTTGATTTTCCTATCATCCCTACTATTTATGTGATTCCCAAAATCCACAAATCTTTAGAGCGCCCTCCGGGAAGACCTATTGTTTCTGCCATAGGATCGGTTTTGGAACCCATCTCGCAATTGTTAGACATTATATTGCGTCCCTTCATCACTCAGATGTGGTCCTATGTTAGAGACTCATCCCATGTTATTAACATCTTGACGCCTATGAAAGATATTAATCCAGATGTGATTTTGGTCACTTTAGATATTGAATCATTGTATACGAACATCCCTCAGATGGAGGCTTTGCAGATTCTTGAGTTTTATTTGTATAAGAGTGATTCACAAGAGAATACCTACAGTATTTTTATTAGATTTAGCGCGATACGCATTATGTGAAAATGACTTTTGCTTTTGGGATTTATTTTTTAAACAAATTAAAGGATTAGCGATGGGATCCTCAATGGCTCCAGACATAGCTAATTTATATGTAGCAGATTTTGAGGACAAATTCATTAAGGACAATCCATTTATAGCCCACATCAAATTGTGGATCAGATACATAGATTTATTTATTTATTTATTTAGACAGTTTTGTATACCGCCTTATCCTTCAATCAAAGCGGTCACAACACAATTGGGGGATACATTTAACACACGGGGATATGATATGATATGATATTTTAATGCTTTGGGAAGGGTCTATGGATCTTTTGTCAAAATTTAATGTGTGGATTAATCAGTGTGACGTTAATTTACGCTTTCAAGTTACTTTTGATTATGTTCAAATTTCATTTTTAGATCTTCTCATTAAGAAAACAGACAATGGGTTGCACACTACTCTATATAGAAAGCCCACCGGTAGGAACCACCTCTTGCATTACACTAGTTTCCACAATTTATCCCTTAGAAACAATCTTCCTGTTGGTCAGTTTCTAAGGACTAGGAGGATTTGCACCACTGATCAGGATTTTGAACATCATGCATCCTTGATGAAAAATAGATTCAGTGAGAGAGGTTACCCTCAATATCAAATTGATAAGGCTTATTATAGAGCTCGGGGTGCCTCCCGTGAAGATTTGTTGGTAGCACAGAATAAACAGCCCCAAAGAGGAATTGTATGTTCTCTTCTTTATTCAATTCATTCCTATAAGATTAGTAATTTGTTGAAGAAACATTGGCATTTAATACAATCTATATCAGGTTTTCAGGATATTCCTTTGATTACAGCTCATAGAAGGAATGTGAATCTCTGCAATCTTTTAGTTCCATCAGCCTTCATGGAACGGCGTTTTCTTTCTAAATATAAAGGACATTATCCTTGTGGACAATGTTCGGTGTGTAATTCTGTGCTAACAGTGAAGGATTTTTTTGTACATCCTATCAATAATTCCAAATTTTATCTGGATGATTTTTCAAATTGTGCTACTTGTCATGTCATTTACGTCATCATGTGCCCCTGTAACATGTTTTATGTGGGCAAGACCATACGTCCAGTTCGCACTAGAATAATTGAACACCGCAGTTGCATCAAAAGAGATGTTGCAGAAAAACCCCTGGTGCTATATTGGCAGGCTGCCAATCATAAGATTTCAGACCTACGTTTTTTCATTATTAAAAAAAGTCAAGCTTAATTGGCGAGGTGGAGATATAGATAGGACTCTTTTGCGTTTAGAACAACGTTATATTTTAAATTTAAATAGTTTACACCCTCATGGATTAAACATGGATCGTGATTTGTCTGTTTTTCTGTAACGCTATGTGACACCTTCCTTATCCCACTCTGTTTTCAGTATGTTATTATACATCTGTATTATGGTTTATTATGTTTTTTATTTTATATTCCACATTGATGATAATACCTGGCCTTGGATAATGTTACATGGTTTCTGTCTTGGTTTTATGAAATACTGGTTTTTAGTTTTTCATTTATTACATATTTTTCAGTGGGGGTCGTGATTTTAATGTATAATTGCAGATGTTTCTGTTTTTCTATTAGCCACAGACCCTCATGTTTAAGGAATTGCACTGATTCTCTGGTGCCAGCATGTTTCCATTAAAGTTTTTACAAGCCCTACGGTCACATATGTTTGTGCTGTCTTATATGGTGGAGTCTCATTTTTCATGATACTTTAGTTTTAACATATTCCTTTCTTCTCTCCCTCACGGAGTTTCAATATTTATGATGGTCCTGTGCAGTAAGATCCTTTTCCTTCATTCCTTTGATTTTAACAACAGAGCATAAAAAATTTCATAATTTTTTGCAACTCTAGGTTTGTAATCGCTTGTACGTTTAGACAATAAGGTTGCATTCAGACCGGGCGCTGTTTTTAATCTGTTGCGATTCATAATAAACGTTTTTACAATGTTTCTCTTAATTTTTGCCTGTATGCCCAGGTATTAAGGTTGCATTTTTTAAGACTGTGTGTCGTTTTTATTCCGGTGTTCGTTTTATGGTTCTCTTATCAGAATTGTTTCAGTCATGGGGAGGTCTAAATTATCGCAAGATTTTTATTTCATTTATTGCCATTTTTGGTTGGCACGGTTTACAAGAGAAGTAGTGCAAGGGTTGAATGCACTCATTTCCTACCCGGGTTTTTGGCCATATTACAATCTTTTCAGTTTCGCGGTGTATTTACATATCACGGTTTTACGTCATACACTGTTACTATGAATTGGTTTGGAGCGCATGCGCTGGCGTCTTTTAGTATTGAATGATGAAGTATCGCAAAGGACACGATTTCTATATCGCGGTCAATGTGAACAGCATACAGGTTTTCAGTAAGTGTATTTCACAATTTGTTAGCACCGATTGATATGCTTCACGGTGTGTATTATCCACCACCTTCCCCCTTCTTTTGAAAGCACAGTTTTAAATACACTTTCCCCATTATAATTCGATTTGCTTCAATTGACATTATAGGCCCATCGGTGGTTTTATGCTTCGTTTTTTCAATTTGCTGAAAGGTTCACCAGATGGCTGGTCATAAACGCACCACGAATGGGGGGGGGGGGGTTATTCAATTTTTTATTCAATATTTATAATGTTAGTTTAGCCCGCACAGTATTTATTTATATACAGCCATGGTATAGCGGGTCCCTGCTCTGGCTGTTTAACGAGTACAAATTCATATGCATTCTTTTATTGGTTTTTTATTTATATAATCTTTGTCTTGCTACTGTTTATTTATTCTAAGTGGGATTGCTGTTCAGTTGCATTATTTTTTAAATGGTATCCTTCAGGGTGTCATTATTTTAATTCATCTGACATCGTGGTTTGGCATCAATTTCGCACTAATTGGATTAGATCTTCTCAAACACCTATCAAGATACCAGTGAGAGGATCACAAGACAGGCACGTAATGTTATTTGGTTTGGTATCTTTTTTAGCCCCTTTTTTAAGTATACTCATTTCCCTTTGGGGTTTATTTTTATTATTTTTATATTTAGGCATTTTTTATATTTTGGTATTTTACATTAATTTATTTATATATGAGTATTGTCCGTTTATTTGTTTGGTCCCATCCTTTTGTCTGAAAGTCCTTTTGCTTGCTAGTTTGTTGTCACACTCCAGTAGGTCATAGGTTTATCAAAAATTTTTATTCATGTTATTATTTACATTAAATATGCATGTATATATCCTTTATTTATAACGTATTTGATTATGAGATTACTTAGTATGTTTTTAGACTTTTAGTTTTATATATTTTTATGTGTAGTTCCGAGTTGTTTCTGTAGCGTGCTAATTTATTTATTTATTCACATATTTTACAATTTACATTATTTTCAATTTATATGTATTAGAGATTGTTCTCAGTCCTGTTTTATAATTGGTTTATTATTAATATGTTAATGTATTTTATTTTTTATGTTTAGCCAATCTAGCCCCTGAAGAAGGTGTTGGGCCTTGGCTGGTTTTATTTAATTTATTGAATAAACAGGTTTCTTCCATTGCAATCCACGGTTTTGTTTGGTTTCTGTTACTGCACGTGGATAAGTGCTTTCGTGTTGGACTCTATATATGGTGTGGTGTGCATTTTTTGTTTAGGAAAAGTGCCTGCGGGGTGTGAAAGTGTTTGCATGTGTGTGCATGTGCATTAGGGTGGTCCACTGCCATAGGGGAAAAAATAAAAGTAGGAATTTCTTTGCTCCCTGGCCTGATTCTGGTTCCATTTATGTAGAAAACAATGTGTGCAAAGTTTGAAGCCAATCAAATAATATTTAGGGGTGGCTCAAGGTCCCTATCTATCAGGCCCCTGGATCCCCCCCAGGGTTCGTCAGACCACTGGGTATTATCTGCTCATAGACGGGGGTATCATGCTTGCCAAGCACTCAATGTGGTCCAGATGCTAGTAAGGACTTTGACGATGTGGGGAACATCTTACGGTGTTGCGAGACAACACCCAGAAGGAACTGGAGTTGCTCTTCTTTTGTGGTGAGTCGGCCGTTGAACTTCTCAATGAGTTTGACCCCCTCGCTCAGCCACATCGTTGATCACTGGAAGATTTTTTACTTTCTTCAGACCGTCTTTGAATGATGCATTCTCTTCCCAGTCTTCTGGGTCTGCATTAAGAAAATCACTGTTGATGTCGAGGTGTTTCAGGAAATGGATTGACTTGCGAGTTGCAAAAGATTCAAGTGGTGGAATCATGAAACTTTTCAATTCGACCCGCTTTGGGGGATCTTCGTCTTCGTCATCATCCTCATCGCTTTCATCTGATTCTGCCGGGATCATGGCCGACACTATGGCCCGCTTTGTCGGTGCTGAAACAGCTTCATCGAACAGTGACAGTGCCACAAGCTCCTCTGACACATACCACAGATGCTGTTGCAGTTTGTCTCTGGCCGCTCTTCCAACACGGTCATTGTGGTAAGAGTGTAGTTTCTTCAGCATCTCCAAATCTGTTCGAGAAGCAACTGCGGCATCAGGGGCAGAAAACCAGGCTTCCACATGAATCAGGATGGAGAAAACGCTCACATCACGAACACAGGACTCCTCCCGTTGGGTAAGATCTTTGAGTTGTCCTCGGAACATCCAAATCTTGAGACAGTACAAGACTTTTGCCATCCATCTGGCATGATGGAAAGCTCCGGGTTTCTTGAAATTGAAACTAGGAAGATTCCCTCCAAGGCAGACAATCGTTAACTCCAAGAATTCCAGGTAATCATCTCGGTGATTGCCCTGTGCCAACTTGGATTCCGCAAACTTCATAATGCGATCCCTGTCAGATTGCAGCACCTCCAAGTCTTTTCCAGTTTGATAGTTGGACTTGTCAAGGGAGCCCCAATTCTTTTGGAACCGGCGAAAGAGTTGGACAGTGGGACCCGATGAAGCTCCAGAGCATGTAGAGAATACTGCACCAAGAATTATTTCGTAAATGTGATGGCGGCATGCCAAATGAAGGACTGTGCGACGGAGTCTCTGTTCTAGAAGAATGCACGCTCCTGATCGACGTCCCGTGTTCGATGCAGTTGTATCAAAGCAGAAGCCTGCAACCTTTTCATCCAAACACCAATCCTGTAACAGTTCATAAACTGCTGCAGCTTGATTCTCGCCCGTTCCTGATGTCAGTTTTGGTACACCAAGAAGTTGTGTTTCTCCAGTGGAGACAGCCGTTATCAAAACTGGAAGGCGGTCAACGTATGTGGTTGAACAGAGGAGAGATGGCAATAACTTGCTATCCCAATGCACAATGCATGTTTTGCCTTCGGCTTTGAATGCGTTGTGCAGGTCTGTCCATTGTTGCAGACGGTGCTTTTCTCTATGGCGCCTGATGCTGGAGCGGCTGATATTGAGCTCCCCAGGATAATGTCCCAGACTTCTGGCGGTTTCAGCTACCACAAACAGAGCATTGCGATCCGTTGTCCCTGTCCGATCCAGGGCTGCTGTAAGCTCTGGGGTCCAGACATTGTTAGGTCGATACTGCTTCATTTGTGGAGTTGCTTTCTTCTGTCCGTTATCTGAATCCGCAGATGTCGACGAGTCTTCACCTGACTCTGCTGAGGAAGAAGATCCTTCCAGCTGAACTTGGCTTGTAGTTGCCTCGGCTTCGGCAACATGTTTTTGTCTGCGCCTTTTCAGTTGTTCTTCTCGCTGTTGCGATCTTGCTTCCGTGTTGGCCAGTTTCTTGTCCATCGCGCACATTGAGCCGCGGCGCCCTGGTTCTCGTTGCGCTATTAAGAATTCTTTGTCTTCTTGAATATGAATTAAAGACATTGCATTGGCATGCGCCACATCAAATAGGTTTTTCATTGCAACCTGGAATTCTTTTTCATTTGCCTCTTGTTTCCCTCCTCTCCCTTTGTTTTTCTTCAAAAGTTTCCACTGATTGAACAATTTCTTTACTTTTTCTTGAATTTTGTCATTTCTTTGAACAGGAAGCCTGGCCTTTTCCCAGTAAGCTTCTACTTCACTTGTTACAATAGATGCACTTTCACTAAAGCCTTTGTTTAATGTCATATGGTGATGTAAAAATACACTTAACACTTGCTCCTTGCTGGGGAGCTTGGCCCCCAGAATTGTGGTGGACATTTCTTCAATGAGATAAAAACCACGTTTTTTCGCCATCTGAAAAGAATAAAGATACAAAGATAATAGTACAATGTCTTAGCCACCTCTCAGAGACGAGATTAGTTCAAATATGACGCAATCAAATGTAATCAGCGTGGAACTGAGTGGATGATACAAGATGATGCAACATTTGGTCATCTGCTCCCAGGGGGAAATCTCAAGACTTGTTGAGCCACCCCTAAATATTATTTGATTGGCTTCAAACTTTGTACACAGTGTTTTCTACCTAAATGGAACCAGAATCAGGCCAGGGAGCAAAGGAATTCAGGATTTCATTTTTATGGACCACCCTAATGTGCATGCAATGCAACGCGTGTCTGAGTCAATGCTGACTCCTGGTGACCCAGAAGCTCCTGGGTTTTTTTTGGTAGTGAATGTCAGGAAGGATGGGACAATGTGAGCTTGTGCAGGTGTTGTGGGTGTTACCTGTGTAACTAGGGGAGTAGGTATGCATGAGACGAAGTGGAGTATGAAGGGGTGGCATGTAGGTGTGCAGGGGAGGGGTAGGATAAATCATGTATTTGAGAGTTAGGAGTAATATAAAGGATATTTTTTGTGCAAGGGGGATGGGTTTATCTGTGTATGCATTTGCCCTGGGGTTAGATGTGGGTATGCTTGTTTCCATGTGGGGCGAGGGGATAGAGATTATGGGTATATACACACACGTTCCATATTCTCTTCCATCCCTTGTTCTCTCAACTATCTCTGCCTTCCTCTCTCCCCTTCTCACCAGATTCAGCAGTATCAAGGACCCTTGGCCCAGTCCAGATCAGGTCAGCACTGATGGGCAGGATCTAAGCGCAGTGCTTGCTCACAGGTCTCTACTGAACATGGTAGAGGATGGAGGGGGAAGTCTTCTATCACTGGTGCTCTGCCATTTCTTCGGATCATAAGCCTAGCCTCTCCCATTGCTCGGTACCTGCTCCTCCATATCATCAGATGGCAAGACTGGCTTTCCAGTCACTCCCTTCTTCTGATGCTTCTCCTCCTGCATCCTCGGGGATGCCATCTATTACTCCCCCATGGTACCTTCCCTACTCTACCAAGTCCATAGGCATATGTTTCTTTCCACATGTGCAAACATATGAGTACGGACTGATGAGCAGATAGAGAGATGGATTGATCCTTTGCAGGAACTATTGTCTGTCATGAAGCAAGCTCAAAAAATAAAAGAAAAGAAACATATGTTTGTTAGACTTTGTACTGCAAAAGTTAAATCTTGCCTCGTTTGATTCTGCTGTCCCTTGCTAAGCAACCATAAGGTTGCACACTTGTAACAAAAATTGGCAGTTCACCACTTTTACTTCCTCTTCCTCCTGCTACCGTCATTCCAAGGGACTCATGTGCTTCTTTCTTCACAGTAATTTGTTTTTCTTGGCATGTGACGCAATGAGAGAGATCCTAAATTATGACAACAAAAGAAGTATTTTTATTTATTTATTTAACAGTATTTTTATACCACCTTATCTTGTAATCAAGGCGGTTTACATTATAAATTCAATTTTACAGAGAACTTGCAACAGTTACAGCTAACAATTTAAACATAACATAATTTAAACATTTACTTAGGCTAAAGAGGATGTCATAGGTCTGGCATCACTTGTCATAAAAAACCTCCATGTGAAAAACCTAAACATCTAACATATCCCCTCAAAGTAGGTCAAAGAAAGAATACATTTGTAACAAAAGTTTTGTATGATTCAGCCACACATTTTACCATAAATGGGATTATACCATAAGTCTTAATTTTCATGTTTTAAAGTAGTTGTATCACTCTCTTCCAAATGGGTATAAAAATGCTTGTATCATTTAAGCTATTGATCCGACCACTGGAAATAGATTTTGTTCTCTGTATTCCATTAATTCCAGCAAGGGCAATTTCAACAAACTTTAAAATCTGGGAAGGGGAAAGGCAGTTACTAACGTGTGTTTAAGGGAACAATACACGATATTTGCCTCTTAACACACATTAAACTGCAAAATTATGCATTATTTTACCACAATACATGCTAGTTTATGGCAAAGTATGCTACATAATGATATGCAAAGCAGACAAATTCATGCAAATCACCTCATTATTTTGAAAATCGAATGATGCAGTTTGTCTTGAACTTCACAAATTGTGTTATTCATGGAAAAACACCACCAGATTGATGTTGCTATTATTTTATCACCCTAAGATCTTAAAGGGATAAATAAAGCCCAACAACAGGAAACCCTGTATTCCCCAAAAGGCTATTTTATCAAACTAACTTCCACCAATCTTCACAACATGATTAAGGGGAGGAAAAAGACCTCAGAGACCATTACTTAGGCTAAGGAGAAATTAGATCTTACCTGCTAATTGTCTTTCCTTGAGCTCTCTCCGGGCCAGTCCAGGGTACGTTAGGGTTGTCAATCCCCTTCAGCAGCTGAGGACTGAAAAACTCCAAGTTTTGCTGATAGGCTAAGCCACTCCCCCTGGTAACAGCTCCTCAGTCTACTTCTGACAAAGCAGCTCAACTACTCCAGCCGAAAACCAACAGGAAGAAAACTAAAGAAGAAAAGAATACTGAATATCTGCTATATTTCTCAGTGACGGACGTGTTATGCAAAAAGAGACAGCCCTGCTCTAAGCAGTTATGCACCCTGTGGTGCAGGAATCCCAATGGTTCGACTTTCGCTTTCTGGGGTTTTTTTTTTCTTTTTTTTTGTTTTTATTTAAATTTAGCTCGAAGGAAGAGGTGGGAGCCCCAAAAAGAAAAACCATGTTCTCTGAGAGAAATGCTATAGCATAAAGACTTCTCACCCCTCAGAGAAACTGAACTCCCGGAAAGATACTGAGGCGAATACTGGGTGGGCCCTGGACTGGCCCGGAGAGAGCTCAAGGAAAGACAATTAGCAGGTAAGACCTAATTTCTCCTTCCTTATCGTCTCTCCGGGCCAGTCCAGGGTACGTTAGGGCAGTACCAAAGCAGTACCTAAAGCTGGGAGGGACCCGCAAGTCCTGCGATAACCGCCGAAGCCCCTACATTGGCATCCTGTCAACCTTGGGCATTTTCAACAACTCCCTGTCCTCCTGCGGAACCGGGTACAGGCGACCTAAGGCCCGACTACCCCGTAACGTAGCCTCAGGACACTCCCACTCAGAGTCAATCATCTGCTTAATGACACGATGTACTGGGAAACAGCGTTGCTCTGTCTTAAAGCCCTGCAATAACGGATCCTCCAAGGGCTCCTGAGATACCTTGGGCATAGCAATATTTAGAGCCGCCAAAGACTGCACAATAAGCGCTCCCAGCTCTTCCTTGCAAAAAAACCGAAAAAGGTTAGGATCTTCGCCAGGAGCTAACTCACCCTCTTCCAGCTCCATTAGCCAAGGGTCCAAGCAGGCTTCTGAGAGAACTTCACCGTCCTCTAAGTCCGGCGGCGGCCCGCTCTGTTCTCCTTTAATAAATAAATCTGACTCTGGCTTCAACAGGGACTGGGAGGAACCTTCCCCCGGGTCCATAACAGTCCCTGCCGTGAGAGGAGCCGCTAACCCCTCAGAACTGGTAACAGCAGCGCTGGCCTGTGATGTTTTTAAAAGAAAAGCCTTATGCATCTGCAAAATGAATTCTGGAGAGAATAAAGTGGAAAAACCCTCCGGAGCCCCCTTCAGGGACTGCGGGGTCTTAATCACAGCCGCCGATTCTCTATGCGTTTTGGCCTTCCTTTTTCCTTGTTTATGGTGGCCCGCGGGAGAAACAGGCTGCTCAGCCAAAATGGCCGCCGTTCCCGCCTTTTCTGAGGAGAGAAGAACCTTGTCGGACTCCCCAGCTTTAATTTCCATCTCCTGAGCAAACCGGGGTCCAAGCCAAGCACAGCAAAGTGAAAAACGGCCCCGAATCGCCGAAAAAAACCAACGCGCCGTTCGGCGCTGCTAAGCACAGCTTGCCAGCAAACACACTCCCCGACACTGCGGCCGAGCCGCGGGAAGAAAAAAATCACCCACCTGACAGGAGCACTGAATCGCGTGTGCCGGGCCGCCCGCTGCTAGCGGGAGCCGAAAAGCACGAGTATCCAGAGAGAGGAAGGGACAACTGGGGCTCCCAGAAGTAATCCTCCGGTATGGCAGACAGCAAGTCCTCAAGAAAACAGGCTCTGCTTTCTAGTGCCGCTCTGAACGGGGCAGCCCGGGACGTCCACCTTTTTTTTTTTTTTTTTTTAAAGACTTTAATTAGAGCACTGGAAAATAAAGCAGAGAAACAGCCCTGCTAGAGCCAATCTACTGCAAATAGCAACGAAAATAACAAAAAACCAATGTCTTCAACCAGGAAGGCAGTCAGCTAAGCATCCAATTCAGCTGCTGAGGACTGAAAGACTGAGGAGCTGTCACCAGGGGGAGTGGCTTAGCCTGTCAGCAAAACTTGGAGTTTTTCAGTCCTCAGCTGCTGAAGGGGATTGACAACCCTAACGTACCCTGGACTGGCCCGGAGAGACGATAAGGAAAGAGGATTTCATAAGTCTGGCATCACTTGTCATAAAAAACCTCCATGTGAAAAACCTAAACATCTAACATATTCCCTCAAAATGCTAAACATATACAGCTTTCCTTTAAATACTGCTTAAATATGTGCAATTTTTTATATCAACAATAAACAATGTGTTTTTAATAGCCCCCAATGGGACACTTCCCCTCTCAAAAAAGATGCCGGTTCAGATGTTATCAACTCCGACGTAACTCCGAAATAAGATCTTAAAGGTGCCAGGGCTTAGCAAAGACGCTCCACCCTCATCCATCTGGACAACACCCAATGATTCTTCCACACAGCTTCCCCCACACAAGAACTATCGAGGGTTCTCTAGTGTCTAGCAGCTGGGGCAGGAGTCATCCCAGTAATTCCTGCTCCATTGGTGGCAGCTGACCCCTAGCAGTAGTCTCAAGGCACTATCGCTAGGGGTAAACCTATTTGGCAGCTTTACCACTAGTGTTAGTATCACAAAGCTACAGCTAGGGGTCAACCGGCTCCATTTTGAACCCAGAACCCGACCAGGGATCACTCTTGCTCCAGCTGTTAGACACCAGGAAAATCACCAGTATGTCCCATGGGGAGGGTGGGAAGTCTTTGTTGGGAGGGGGCAGGGGGTCTGTGAGCCACGTTGTTTAGTATCGGTCCCTATAAGATGCCCCAGGGAGCACTGGGTCACATGTTAATGACCGGATGTCCCCAGAGAGAAGAAAAAACGCAGCTTGCAGAGTTGATCACAAGTTGCATTATTCATTCATCATGGGAGTTACTAACCTGTGGTACTGAGTTATCACAGGTTAATGACTACTGTGATACGCTAAGCTGCAATAGAATTCAATATTTTACTACAGCTTAGTAACTAACCCCCTTGGCCTTATTGGCAATAAAAAGAGAAATTTACATGTAATTTTCTTTCCTTGAATCCTGCTAGACCAGTCCAGACGAGTGGGTTATGCTCCCCATTTGCAGGTGGAGGCAGATCAGAGCAACTTTGTATAGCTACTGGTGTAGCACAGAGAGAAAGCAGTATAAAACATCCCATAAGCAAACTGGAAAATGCAGAGAAATACGCAAGTTAATAATGGTATTATTATGATGTAAAAACCATTTTGACTCTTTCAGCAAAATTAATTTTGTCAGCAACAGACTGACCGCTCCATGAAGAGGCAAACCTGCAGGAAAGGTTTTCCAGTGTTGGTCCTGGACTGGTCCAGCAGGATTCAAGGAAAGAAAATTATCATGTAAATTTTATCTTCCTTATCTTGCTAGACCAGTACAGACAAGTGGGATGTACCCAAGCAGTCAGGACCCAGGGTTGGAGGAAGGCAATGCTCTGGACAAAACTGCCCTGCCAAATGTGCCATCTGCTCCAGCACCCACATGCAATCTTTAGTGCTTCACAAAGGTGCTCAGAGATGACCAGGTAGCTGCCTTACAGATGTCATCTGGGGACATCAATGCAGATTCGAACAAGAGGAGGCCTGTGCCTTAGTGCAGCAGGCCTTGATTCCCTCCAGCATGTGCTTTCTGCTCATAAGGTAGGCCAAGCCAAAAGAATCCTTAATCCAGCAGGCAATCAAGGGACTTGGCTGCTACCAGTCCTTTCCTTGGGCTGCTGGAGAGCACAGAGATGCTCTTATTAAATTGTAAGCTCTGATAATCAGGGAGTGTCTCTTACATCTATATGTACAGTACTATGTATGCCTTGTAGCACTATGCAAATGATAAGTAGTAGTAGAAGTGGACAGACGGAAGAATTCGTAATTTCCAGATATATCATCAATACTTTCTGGTCCACCAGAGATAGCGAGGGGTCAGCCCGAAGATCCTCCACAGAGTCTGGTTAAAATGAAAGTGCGACAGCATCTCTTGGAGAAAGAATGAAACTGTCCACAAGGAGACAGATGCTGCCAAGATGACAGATATGAAAAAGGCCCACAACTCTGACACCCACCTGACAGAGATAATAGTGACCAGGAAAACCATCTTAAGAGTCAAATCCTTGAGAGAGGCCTTTTGAATGGGCTCAAAAAGGAGGCCTTTAAGAGCTTTCTATATCAGGGAGAGACTCTACTGAGGAATGATTGAATGTGCTGGAGAATGGATTTGCTTCATCCCTCTGAGGAAGCAGAATATGTCATCATGTACCACTAAGGATATCCCCTGAATTTGGCTGTGGCAGCAAGCTAGGGCCATAATCTGAACCTTGAAAGAGTTTAACGTCAATCCTTAGTGCAAACCGAACTGCAAGGAGGATAAAATAGTGTCAATGTCCACCTTTCTGGCCTGTAGGGTTTGAGAGGAGCACTGACTCCAAGGAGGACATTCACTACTGCTGCAGAGCAGCCCATCCTGGACAGCCTACTCCTCTCAAGTGCCAGGCCATAAGCGAGAATTGCCGCAGACGACTCTCCTCTTCAGAAAGCAAGAGAGGGTCTGGCCAACAGGATCAAGAAATCCACCTACCATGGCCTGCGCGACCAGTCCAGAATCACTAGGCCTGGGTGAAAGTGAAGTCTACAAAGACAACTCATCAGGAGCCACTGGGGGAAGACATAGGCGCTCTCCTGGGGTCACTCCTGAAGAAGGACATCCAAGCCTGCCAAACACAGATCCTTTCTGAGACTCACTTTGGCAACTGCCTGGGTGGCCATCAAGTTGAATACTGGAAGGCCCCATTTCCTCACAATAAGGTGGAGTGGAGGAGTGGCCTAGTGGTTGGGGCAAGGTACTTTAGGCCAGAAGGTCGGGGGTTCAAATCCCATTAGAGGACAGCAACCTTGGGCCGGAAGGACTGGGGTTTCTAGTCCCACAGGTGCTCCTTGTGGTCTTGGGCAAGCCACTTAACCCTCCATAGCCCATGTTCCCTGTAAAATAGTTATCTCCAAGTTATAATGCCCTGTTCAATGTAATTTCAGTTTGTTCAATGTAAACCGCACTGATGCAGAATAGCGCGGTATATAAGAGAATGTAAATAAATATAAATAAGGTTGAAGATGTGCAGGCTTGGCTCCCACTTGCCAGACTCGCTAAACACCTTACAAGGTACAAATTCTCAGAACACACTAATACCAAATAATCTTATAATATATATAACCAGGCAAAAAAATGACCTCAGATGTCACAACTCCACATTTAGTGATAAATCACTATATGGTGTTGGTAGACGCTTACATCACCGGTCAAAGCCTCCCTACCATCCTAACAAATTTTTTAAGTCAATTCACAATAAATATAGTACACCATAATTACCACTGGGAAAACATCTCTAGAATACCAACCAAACTAGAAATTTACCTAAAAAACAAACATATACATTCTCACTTAATTACCATTCAATACCACATACATACAACCACTTTCACACTGGAAAACAGCGTCATGTATCATATAATTGCAAGGCTAAACGTAGCCTAATACGGTCCAAGAGTGATACCTAAAAGCAAAATGAAAATCACTGCAGAATCTAAAAGCATTGCAACAAGCAATAAATGCAAATAACTTAGCTTATAATGACGAATTTTCATCCAGCAAAGTTCCAGCTCTTCAACACACGCTGTTAACCAATTCCAATACCAACCGAAGGACCGGAGAGAGAGATATACAACTTAAAGCTCAAAAGTTGACCTATTGGTTTGAGGCGATATGGATTTATTCTGAGCAAAACAGGTTCAGCTGCCCTCCAACTGGGTGTATGTTCTAAAGGACCCACTGGACCTCATTACTAGGGGCTTAGTGGCTCCCAAAGGGAGCCACTGCTGAGTCTAGAGACATTGGGAGTCAGAAATGGGCTGACCTTTTTGGGTTTAGACCTATAAGAGGTGTAGACCCTTCCCAGACTCTTAGCCATCCCAGAGCATCTCCAAGAACCATGTCCTCCCAGAGGCACCTTCAGGTACCCCCTGTGCCTGTCTCTGGAAGCCTCTGTGGTTGATCCTCACCAAAGTCTTTCACCAACTTCTCCATGTCCTTCCCAAAGAGCAAGCTTTCCTGGTAGGAAAGTCTGCTTAGGTATAATTGGAAACGGTGTCCACAGCACAACTGGGAAGCCACAACTATCACCTGGCCACTACTACTGCCGCTATGGACAGATGAAATCCTGATCAAGTCATACAGAGCATCAACTACATACAAAGCACCAGACTCCAGTCTCATCACCAAGGAGCTGTCTGAAAACAGCTGGACCTAGCATAGGAAGGTTCTGGCCACCAAGCCTGTATAAAGAGCTGCCTGAGTGCTTAAAGCCAAAGGCTGTAAGGGCATTTGGAGGACAGCTTCCATCCTCCTATCTTGAGACTCCTTCAGTGCAATGCCTCCTTTCACCAGAGTGGCTGTGCACTTTGTCACTGCCATCACTAGGGCATCCATCCGAAGCCCAAAAAGTTGATCTAACTCACCCTGAGGCAGAGAATACAATCAGGTGAGAACCTTAGGACCCTTGAAGGCCACTTCTGGCATTTCCCACTGGGAGACTACCAGCTGATGCATACGCTCCAGGAGGAGGAAAAATTCAGACAGATGCATGAGCCCCTCCAAAATAGGATCCATTTGGGAGACTGCTCAGGGGTGGAATCCACAATGCACAAAGCTGCTATAGCATTCTGAATGAGCATGGAGAGGTCCTCCTTGTGAAATAGACTGATCACAGACAGATCTTCTAATACAGGAAGCTCCCCTTCCTCTGCTGACTCACCTGCTGGAGAGAGGGAACCCTCCATCCACACCTATCCTCTATGGGAAATGCTGGGGCTCCCGAACAAATAAATAGGTGAAAGGGCAGTATGGGGGAGCTTAATCCCCTTGCTGCCAGTGGGAGAGGAACCTGAGGGCTCCAAGTCCCCTGTAGAAGAGATAAGGACCTCAGACCCTCAAGCAGCTAGAAGACCGAAAACAGCTCATGAGATGTTTCAGCAGCTATGGCTCAAAGCTAGCTGAGAAAAACTTGAGCCTGCAGCCTCCTTATTATGCTCCCCCCATCCATTTCAGCCATCAAAGATGGCTGCTGTTCCCGCTGGCAGAAAAATTGTGGGAGACACGGCACAGTCCTGAAAATGCCCAAAAAAGTGGATCCTGAGGCATCTCACTTGCACTCGGAAAACAGGAGCCAGCCACTGCACTGACCTGGTGGGAGCTGCAAGAGGCACAGCACTGAGCACCCTCCATGGCTGCATGTGGCAAAAAGAAAAGAACTGCAAAGAAAAAAAGCACTGCTGATAAGGAAAAAAAGAACTCCGAAAAAGGAATCCCAGTACCTGTCAAGTCAGCTGAGGAAATCCTAGAAGGATTGCCCCAACCATCCCTGCAGGCTTGAAAACTCCAGTTGCTGGAGAAGCAAATTTTCAGCTTTCTTTTTTTTTTTTTCTTTAGAGATGATTTATTGCAAACAACAAAAGTGCCAAATGGAAGCCAACTGAAAACCAACAGAGAATAGAAAAAATAGAAAAATCACAGAAAGCAGATAGAGAATAGTAAGAGATAAGAAGAGTATGGGCCCAACTTACCAATTTCCCCCCCTCCCCCGCCTCCCAGGAGCCTCATGATGTCCCTCCTGTGCACTCTCTGACCTACCAGTGCTGCAACCCCTGAGAAAAAGTGCTGGAAATGGGGCAAGCTGTTGGCTCGAGGAGACAGGAGTGTACCAAAACTGGGTCTTACTTGTCTCAGTCTCACAGGACACGGGACCATGGTTTGGGCCAGGAGAGACAGACCTATCTGCAATGCTGCACCAGTCCGTGCACCTTGCCACCTGCTGAAAGCAGACAATGCTGGCTTCTCCAAGTGCTGCATCAGTAGATATACCAAATGATTCACCAGAGGCAGGTCTTGTCAGACAAATCTGATTGATTTCTTTGACTGGGTGACCAGGGAGTTGGACCGAGGGAGAGCTCTAGATGTGGTGTATTTAGATTTCAGTAAAGCCTTTGACACTGTTCCTCACAGGCGACTTATAAACAAACTGAGCACCCTAGGGATGGATCCTAAAGTTACTGCTTGGGATAGAAATTGGTTGGGTGGGAGGCGACAAAGAGTACAAGTAAATGGAGCTCACTCTGAGGAGAAGGATGTTACCAGTGGTGTGCCCCAGGGATCTGTCCTTGGTCCGATTCTTTTTAACATCTTTGTTAGTGATATAGCGGAAGGGCTGTCGGGTAAGGTTTGCCTCTTTGCGGATGATACCAAAATCTGCAATAGAGTAGACACCCAGGAAGGTGTAGATAACATGAGGAGGGATCTAGCTAAGCTTGAAGAATGGTCTAGAATTTGGCAGCTGGGATTTAATGTTAAAAAATGTAAGGTCATGCATTTGGGCTGCAACAATCCAAGGGAGCAATACAGTATAGGAGGTGAAGTACTTTTGTCCACTAAAGAAGAGCGGGACCTAGGCGTGGTTGTGTCTGATGATCTTAAAGTAGCTAAACAGGTAGAAAAGGCAACGGCAAAAGCTAGAAGGATGCTTGGGTGCATACGGAGAGGAATGGCTAGCAGAAAAAAGGAGGTGATAATGCCTCTGTATAAGTTTTTGGTGCGACCTCATTTGGAGTATGGTGTGCAATTCTGGAGACTGCACCTTCAAAAGGATGTGAACAGGATGGAGTCGGTGCAGAGGGTTGCTACTAAAATGATTAATGGGCTTCATTATAAAGCATATGAGGACAGACTTAAGGATCTTAATATGTACACCTTAGAGGAAAGGCGGGATAGAGGTGATATGATTGAGATGTTTAAATACCTCCGTGGCATAAATGTTCAGGGAGAGAGCCTCTTTCAATTGAAAGCAAGTTCTGCTACGAGGGGACATGGGATGAGGGTGAAGGGAGATAGATTCAGGAGTGATATGCAGAAATATTTCTTTACAGAAAGAGTAGTGGATCCATGGAATAGTCTACCAGTGGAGGTGGTAGAGATGAGGACAGTAACTGAATTCAAAAAAGCATGGGACCAACACAGAGGATCTCTAAAGGTAAAAAGTGGATTGTTGTAGTTGTTATGGAAGGACAGACTAGATAGGCCATGTGGCCTTTTTTTGTCATCATGTTTCTATGTTTCTATGATATCATCACTGAAAGTTGCTCTGGTCTGCCTTCACCTGCTGGTTGGGGAGCAAAACCTACTTGTTTGGACTGGTCTAGAAGGATGATAAGGAATTGATGGTCTTTTACATACATTTCACTTAAAACTGTACACAACCTGATAGTTAGAAATTATGGCAATACAGTTAACTGTTGCTTGATGCTTCTAGAAGCCTAACTATTTAAGGATAAATTAGTATAGTATGAAGGAAGGCCTATGTATGTAGTTGGTGGGGTGATGCATGCGACAGAGAGGTGTGGTGAAAGATGGCATGAGATGGGATAGTATAAACCCACATAATGAATAATTAAGGACTTTGTTGTTAAGTGCCGTCGAGTCGGTGTCAAATCATAGTGACCCTCTGCATAGCTGTCAAACTGCGTTCGGTCTTCAGTCAAGCAGCTCATTGTTGATAGTGACATCCATGGCTGCTGTTATTGTACTGATCCATCTCATTGCCAGCTTTCCTCTTTTGCATTGACCTTCAACCTTGCCAAGCATGAAGTCCTTCTCTAATGATCTCTCTCCTCGCATGATGTGTACAAAGTATGAAAGTCGAAATCTTGTCATCTGGGCTTCTAAAGAAAGCTTAGGTTTGATCTCCTCTGGTACCGACTGGTTTGTTCTTCAGGCAGTCCATTGTATACAGTGGAAGCAGTACATGCAAATTTATCTCATGCATATTCATTGTCAATATCCTGAAAACCTGACTGGCCTGGGGGTTCCAGAGGACTGGGTTGCGAACCACTGGTATACACAGTATTCTTCGCCAGCACCATAACTCAAACGCATCTATTTTCTTCCTGTCTATCTTTTTCACTGTTCAACTTCCATATTCATATGATGTTACTGAAAATACCATGACTTGGACAAGTCAGATCTTTGTATAGACAGAGACATCTCTGATGTTGAGAATCTTGTCTAGGTCCTTCATAGCCATTCTGCAAAGAGCAATGCGTTGTCAGGTTTCTTGACTGCTTGTTGTTTCTTTATTGATTATTGATCAAAGAAGGTTAAAGTTGTCAACAATTTCAATTTCTTCTCCATCAATGATGAACTTATTGATTTTGCCAGTTTTCAGGATCTTTGTCTTCTTTACATTAAGTTGCAGGCCCATTTTAAGACTATGTTCCTTGATCTGGAGAAGCAAACATTTCAGATCGTCTTCGCTTTCAGCCAGTATTGTGGTATCATCAGCATGACAAAGGTTGTTGATGAGTCTTCCACCAATCTTCACACCTCGGTTGTCTAGAGTCCTGCTTCTCTGCTGATTTGTTTTGCATATAAATTAAACAGGTAGGGAGAAGTATGCAGTTGTCGTACACCTTGTCGTATATCTTTAAACCATTCCGTTTCTCCTTGTTTCGTTTGAACTGTTGCTTCTTATCAATGTAAAGGTTGTGCCAGAGAAGTATCAGGTGTTCTGGACTTAGATGGACAGTAAAGCATAGTTACTCACCTGCAACAGGTGATCTCTGGGAACAGCAGAAATTAGTCTTCACATATGGGTATCGTTGATACCGACGGAGCCTGCGCGGGAACGCTCCCCAGCATCCAATTAGAAAGCTTTTGGGAGCATCCCACAGCACCTGCGTGCTGCCTTCCCGTCTTTCCCAACTGCCTCGCTCCAGTTGAGTTGTAAAGCTGAGACAAAGAGAGAGAGAGAAAGAGGGAAAGAGATAGAGAGATACAACTCCTAGGGGAGGTGGGTGGGTTGTGAAGACTAAATTCCTGCTGTTCCCGGAGATCACCTGTTACAGGTGAGTAACTATGCTATCTCCAGGAACAAGCAGGAATGTAGTCTTCACATATGGGGACTCCCTAGCTTTAGAAGCCAGGGAGAGAACCCCAGAAATAGTGTGTCCCTGTGAAAGGGCTCCACTTCCCCTCATGGATCTCTGGCATCCAACCAGGGATGGTGGGTAGGAGTTGATTAGGTATGGAACAGGTGTTGGAGGAACAGCCTGACCAAACAAGGCATCCCGGCGGGAGTCCTTATCCAAGCAGTAATGGGCTGTGAAGGTATGAACCGAGGCCCAAGTGGCTGCTCGACAGATGTCGTTGATAGACACAGAGTGAAGATGAGCCATTGAAGCTGCCATGGCTCTCACATTGTGAGCTGTGACATGGCCCTCCAGAGGAAGATTCTTACTCTGATAGTCAAAGGAAATACACTGTGCAATCCAGTTGGACAGTGTTTTCTTGGAGACTGGAAGTCCCAAATGAGAAGGATCAAAAGCAACAAAAAGTTGAGAGGACGTTCTATGTTGCTGTATTCTTTTTTTTTTTTAATTTATATATTTATGAATTTTACAATAAATCCAAGCAAAATAAAATAACTTGAATGGAAATAAGGGCACAGGTAACAAGGATAATCAAATTATCCAGCAACAAAGGAAAAAAACAATACAGGAAATATAACATACCTGCCCCTTCTAAAGCCCACAATTTAAGGAGGAGATTCCAATACATCATAAACCATAAATGCAGGAAATAAACTGTAGGAGAACAGCCAGAATACATGCTATGCAGTGAATCTATACGACATCGGAGGAGCGACGGGCATTAATGAAGGCTCTTTTACAGTCCAAAGTATGAAGATTCCTTTCTGCATCTGATGCATGAGGCCTTGGGAAAAACACAGGCAGGTAGACCGCTTGGTTTAGATGAAAAGGTGAGACCACCTTTGGCATAAAGTGTGGATGAGTCCTAAGTACTACCTTGTCATGGTGGAACCTTGTATAAGGGGGATCAGCCACTAGTGCCTGCAACTCACTGATGCGACGTGCTGATGTGATTGCAATAAGAAAGATAACTTTCCAGGAAAGGAATTTCAACGATGTAGTAGCTAAGGGTTCGAAAGGTGGCTTCATGAGCTGACCAAGAACCAGGTTTAAGTCCCATGCCACCGGTGGTGGACTAATGGGAGGCTTAGTTAGAAGAAGGCCTCTCATAAATCTTGCTATAAGAGGATGGGAGGAAATAGGTTGTCCATTCAGAGGCTTGAGAGAAGCTGCAATAGCACTCAAATGGACTCTTACTGAGTTAGTCTTAAGTCCTGCATTGGATAAATGAAGGAGATACTCCAGTAATGATTTCAGAGGTATCGCAAGGGGGCTAAGACCCTTCTGCAAGCACCATATGGTAAGCCTTTTCCACTTGAAAGCATAAGAGCGTCTTGTGGAAGGCTTCCTGGAAGCATAAAGGATATACTTTACTTGCTGAGAAAGGTTAAGATCATGAAGATCTAGGCTTTCAGCAACCAAGCCCCGAGATGCAGAGACTGGGGAATGGGATGCCATAACATTCCGTTCTCCTGAGACAGGAGATCTGGAGCAGACCCTAACTCCAGAGAGGGAGCTTGAGAGAGATGTAGAAGCAGAGGGTAACACACTTGCCATGGCCAATGTGGAGCTATGAGAATCATATGGCCTCTGTCTCTCTGAAGCTTGAACAGGGTTTTGGAAATTAGGGGAATGGGTGGAAGGGCATAAATGAAGTCTTGACCCCAATGAAGGAGGAAAGCATCCCTGGCCTGATATTCCTTGAGCCGGAATTCTGGAACAGAACCAGGGAAGTTTGGCATTCAACGGACTTGCAAAGAGGTCTATGTCCGGGGTTCCCCAAATCTGAAAAATCTTGGCCGCCTGGTCTGCATGTAGAGACCATTCGTGTGGAAGCAGAACTTGACTGAGTCTGTCTGCCCAAGAGTTTTGGATACCTGGAAGATATACTGCCAGGAGATGAATCTGATGCTCTCTGGTGAGGGCCCATAGTCGCAAAGCTTCGTTGCAAAGCGACAGAGAGCCTGTTCCTCCCTGCTTGTTCACGTAGAACATGGCTACTTTATTGTCCGTATGGATGAGGACTGTCTTGTAGCTTAGCAGGGTGTGGAACACTCGAAGAGCAAGGAAGATTGCTCTGATCTCTAAGATATTGATGTGTAGATGAGTCTCCTGTGGAGTCCAAGTGCCTTGGGTGGAGAGGTCTTGCAGATGAGCTCCCCAACCCATTGGTGAAGCATCTGTTGTGAGAGTTGCCTGGGGTAAAGGTTGTTGAAATGAGGACCCCACCAACAGGTTTTGAGTGGACTGCCACCATTGGAGGGACAAAATAAGGCGATTTGTGTTTGCTATTTTGTCTGACAGGCACCCTGATGCCTGGGTCCATTGAGTGGATAAAGTCCACTGGGCTGCTCTCATATGGAGACGAGCATAAGGAACCACATGCACGGTAGATGCCATGTGGCCTAGTAGTTGTAACATTTCTCGAGCAGTGAGATGGGATTTTAGCACTGCTTGAGAAGCTAACTGCACCATGCTAAGGCAACGGTTCTGAGGAAGATAGGCCCTTGCCTTTCTGGTATCCAACAAAGCTCCTATGAACTCTAGAGACTGAGTGGGAGTTAGGCTGGATTTTGGGATGTTGATGACCAGACCCAAATACTGAAGGATACGCATTGTGCAAGATAGAGAAATCCTGGCCTCTGACTCTGATGGGGCTCGAATGAGCCAGTCGTCTAAGTAGGGGAAGATGAATATTCCTAGAGTGCGGAGAAATGCTGCTACCACAGCCATGCATTTCGTGAACACCCTTGGTGCTGAGGCCAGGCCAAAAGGAAGCACCCTGTATTGGTAGTGCTTTCCTTGAAAAAGGAACCAAAGGAACTTTCTGTGAGTTGGATGGATGAGAACATGAGTGTATACATCCTTGAGATCTAGAGAACAAAGCAAATCCTGACTCTGGAGGTATGGCAGCAGAGTTCCTAGGGAAATCATCTTGAATTTCTCTTTGACAAGGAATTTGTTCAATTCTCTGAGGTCTAAAAAAGGTCTGTGTCCCCCTGTTTTCTTTGGGATAAGGAAATAGGGGGAGTAAAACCCTGTACCCTGTTGAGGTATGGGTACCTCTTCTATTGCCCCTTGGGCAAGAAGCATAGTAACCTCTTGATCTAACAGGTTGATGAGAGAGGTCTGAGAATTGAACTGTCTTATCATTGTGGGAGGGGGCATGCAAAGAAAGTGAAGCTTGTACCCCTCTTTTAAAATGGAGAGAGTCCACTGTTCTGCTGTTATCTGCCCCCATCTGGGAGCAAAGTGACACAACCTTCCTGGAATGGTGAAAGGCTCTGGTCCATTGAGAGCCAGGAAGGCTAAGTTCTCTAGATGGAAGTCAAAGGCCTTGTGGAGGCTGAGACTGCTGAGACGGTTGAGGCTTAGCAGTCTTTGCTTTCCTTTGTTTAGGAGGTTGCTGACTCTTCCAGACAGGCTGACCTGCAGAACGTCCCTGCTGGGAATAAGAAGGATAAAACCTCTTCTTTTTGGAGAAGAATGGTTTCTTGAAAGATTTCTTTCTTGCAGGATCAGCTGTGGCCTTGGATAATCTATCCAAGGTGGAGTTGTGAGCATCCAACTCATTGGCTTTCTCTTGCCAATCTTTGCCGAACAGATTCTCACCTGTACAAGGAATATTGCCCAGTTTTTCCTGTACCCAGAGCTCCAAATCAGATGCCTGGAGCCAGGCAATTTTACGTGCACCTATGGCAATGGCAGAGGTTCTGCTTATGCACTCAAAACAGTCAAAAGCTGCACGGTTGACAAACTTAGAAACATCCTGGGCATGTTTAACCAGTGTGAGAAAGTCTTGCCTCTTATCATCAGGAAGAAGAGGGTTCAAATCCTCTAAATCTCCTGTGACTTCCTTAAGGAACATTCCCATATATAAAATATAGGAACTGATCCTAGCAGAAAGCATGGAAGCCTGGAAAGTACGACGTCCAAAGACATCCAAAGTTCGACACTCACGTCCTGGAGGATTAAAGGCATGCCTCTTTGCACTTCTGATCCTTCTCATAGCTGATTCCACTACAATAGAGTAGTGAGGAAGCTGAGTTTTCTGGAAACCAGGACACGGAGGTACTCGATACATAGTATCCAGTCTACGAGAGTGAGGAGAGGTGGTAAGAGGTGTCTCCCACATTCTCAACATGAGATCATGTAAGATCTCATGGATAGGCAAAGTAGCTGCCTCCTTAGGAGCTTTGGGATATTGTAAAATCTCCAACTCCTTTGCCCTGGGCTCTGTTTCAGGAGCCACAGTAATGGACAGACCTCGAGCCACCTCCCTGATGAAGTCCTGAAAGGAGATATCCTCTGGAGGAGACATTCTGCGTTTAGGGGAGGAAGGCTCCTCTGGAAGAAGTATTCCGGTACCGACAGAACTGTCAGAATCCTCAGATTCCTCCAAGGATTCAAAGTACCTTCTGTCCGGATGCTCTTGTAAAGCCCGATACCCGTACCGACCGAAGTCGGTACCAGGGGGGAATCGGTACCGGTGTATTGGTACCGGAAGGCATAGGATGACTGGGTGCCGGCAATGCGGACACCGAAGTCGATGCTGTCAGTACTGGTACTGATACCGGTTGAACTGTCTGACGCGGTTCCGAGGGTGTCGATGCCACAAGGAGAGCCGCCAGACTGCGTTCAATAGCCAGGAACCTCTGGTCTATCGACGCTGCCGATGCCTGGGTATCGGTACCGGAGAAAACAGCCAGTACCCCAGAGCATGGCACCAGTAGTTCTGCCGAGGTTGAGGCCTCGAGAACATCCTGGAGCTCCGATAATGCTTTGGAAGCCGAAGCCTCCCGCCGGGGCAATTTTGCCGGTGCAGAATCCTCAAGGGCAATGCCAGAGGCATCTCGATGCTTGGAAGGAGATCTACCCTTTGAGGACCGACCAGACTTATGTTTAGTTACCTGAGATCCACGGGAGGAAGACGAAGCCCTGGAAGACGTCGACGCCACTGAGGCTGCATCGGAGGGAAACAGGGTACTGAGCTTAGCAGCTCGGTTTTGTCAACCCCTCTTGGACATCATGGCATGGGCCATACATTCCGTGATGGAGTGGTCAGGACCTAAACATTTAAGACACCACTCATGGGTGTCTGTGACGGAGATAGTACCGCCACACTTGGTGCACTTCTTGAAACCCGAAGCGAGTTTTTCCATGATAGAGGAACTTTCGGGCCTAAGGCCCAAAAAGGCGCATGCACCTGAGGAAAAAAAGTTTGGAAAAAATGTTTATTTATATATATATATATATATATATTTTTTTTTTTTTAAAAGAAGAAGAAAGAAAAAAACGGCGGTACCGGTATAGCGTTGAAGGCAGACGCAACCACAAAAAAGAAAATAATAAAGGGAATTTTTCTGCGGTGACAGGAATGACGACCTGCTGGCTCTGCGGAAAACGAAGAACTGGAGAGAGGCAGTTGGGAAAGGCGGGAAGGCAGCATGCAGGCGCTGTGGGATGCTCCCAAAAGCTTTCTAATTGGACGCTGGGGAGCGTTCCCGCGCAGGCTCCATCGGTACCGACGATACCCATATGTGAAGATTACATTCCTGCTTGTTCCTGGAGAACTATGCTATCTCCAGGAACAAGCAGGAAGATAGTCTTCACATATGGGGACTCCCTAGCTGCAGATGCCAGGGAGAAGGCCCCAGAAGTTGTGTGCCCTTGTGAAAGGGCTCCACATCCCCCCATGGATCTCTGGCATCCTACCAGGGATGTTGGGTAGGAGTTGATTAAGTATGGAACAGGTGTTGAAGAACAGCCTGACCAAACAAGGCATCCCGGTGGGAGTCCTTGTCTAAGTAGTAATGAGCTGTGAAGGTATGAACCGAAGCCCAAGTAGCTGCTCGACAGATGTCATCGATAGACACAGAGTGAAGATGAGCCATAGAGGCTGCCATGGCTCTCACATTGTGAGCTGTGACATGGCCTTCAAGAGGAAGGTTTTTATTCTCATAGGCAAAAGATATACACTGTGCAATCCAGCTGGACAGTGTTCTTTTGGAGACTGGAAGTCCCAAATGACTAGGATCAAAAGCAACAAAGTGTTGAGAGGAGTTTCTATGTTGCAATGTCCTTTGCAAGTAAAAGGCCAAAGCTCTTTTACAGTTCAAAGTATGAAGATTCCTTTCTGCATTTGAGGCGTGAGGCCTTGGAAAGAATACAGGAAGGTAAACCGCTTGGTTTAAATGAAAGGGCGACACCACCTTTGGCATAAAGTGTGGATGAGTCCTAAGGACTACCTTATCATGAGGGAACCTTGTATAAGGAGGATCAACCACCAACGCTTGCAATTCACTGATGCGACGTGCTGATGTGATTGCAATAAGAAAGATGACCTTCCATGAAAGGAATTTCAAAGAGGTAGTGGCTAATGGTTCAAAGGGCGGTTTCATGAGCTGCCCAAGAACCAGATTTAAGTCCCATGCCACCAGTGGTGGCTTAATGGGAGGCTTAGTCAAAAGAAGGCCTCTCATAAATCTCGCTATGAGAACATGAGAGGAAATAGTTTGTCTATTTAGAGGCTTGAAAGAAGCTGCAATAGCACTCAAATGGACTCTCACTGAATTGGTCTTAAGCCCTGCATTTGATAAATGAAGGAGATACCTCTGGAATCATTACTGGAGTATCGCAAGAGGGTTAAGACCCTTCTGCGAACACCATATGGTAAACCTTTTCCACTTAAATGCATAAAAGTGTCTTGTGGAAGGCTTCCTGGAAGCATAAAGGATATCCTTTACCTGCTGGGAAAGGTTAAGACCGTGAAGTTCTAGGCTTTCAGCAACCAGGTCCTGAGATGCAGAGACTGGGGAATGGGATGCCACAGCATCCCGTCCTCTTGAGAAAGGAGATCTGGAGCAGATCCTAACTCCAGAGGCGGAGCTTGAGAGAGATGTAGGAGCAGAGGGTACCACATTTGCCGTGGCCAAAGTGGAGCTATGAGGATCATATGACCTCTGTCTCTCTGAAGCTTGAACAGGGTTTTGGGAATTAGGGGAATGGGTGTTTTAAGGCATACAGGAAGTCCTGACCCCAATGGGGGAGGAAAGCATCCCTGGCCTGACAACCCTGAGCCCGAATTGTGTAACAGAACCGGGGAAGTTTGGCATTCAGCAGGACTTGCAAAGAGGTCTATGTCCGGAGTTCCCCAAATTTGAAAACGTTTGGCCACCTGGTCTGCATGGAGAGACCATTCGTGTGGAAGCACAACTCGACTGAGTCTGTCTGCCCAAGTGTTTTGAATGCCTGGAAGATACACCGCAAGATGAATCTGATGCTCTCTGGCGAGGGCCCATAGTCGCAAAGCTTCGTTGCAGAGCGACAGAGAGCCTGTTCCGCCCTGCTTGTTCACATAGAACATGGCTACTTGATTGTCCGTTTGAACTAGGACTGTCTTGTAGCTGAGCTGGGTGTGAAATACTCAAAGAGCAAGGAAGATTGCTCTGAATTCCAGGAGATTGATATGGAGATAGGCCTCCTGTGGAGTCCAGGTACCCTGGGTAGAGAGGCCTTGCAGGTGGGCTCCCCAACCCACCTGTGAAGCATCTGTTATTAAGAGTGGCTTGGGGTGGGGGTTGCTGAAAAGGAGACCCCACCAGAAGGTGCCACTATTGGAGGGACAAAATAAGGCGATCTGAGTTTGCAATTTTGTCTGACAGGCAACCTGAAGCCTGAGTCCACTGAGTGGATAAAGTCCACTGGGTTGCCCTCATATGGAGGCGAGCATAAAGGAACCACATGCCGGTGGATGCCATGTGGCCTAGCAATTGTAACATTTCCCGAGCAGTGAGGTGAGGTTTTAGCACTGCTTGGGAAGCTAACTGCACAATGCGAAGGCAGCGGGGCTGTGGAAGGAAGGCCCTTGTCTGTCTGGTATCCAGCAGAGCTCCTATAAACTCTAGGGATTGAGTGGGAGCAAGATTGGATTTTGGGAAGTTTATGACAAGTCCCAAATACTGAAAGATGCGCATTGTGCGAGAGAGAGCAACCCTGGCCTCTGGCTCTGAAGGGGCTTGAATGAGCCAGTCGTCTAAGTAAGGGAAGACGAATATTCCCAGGGTGAGGAGAAATGCTGCCACCACAGCCATGCATTTTGTGAACACCCTTGGTGCAGAGGCCAGGCGAAAAGGAAGAACCCTTGTATTGGTAGTGCTTCCCTTGAAACAGAAAGCAAAGGAACTTTCGGTGAGCTGGATGGATGAGAACATGAGTGTATGCATCCTTGAGACCTAGAGAACAAAGCCAATCCCGACTCTGAAGGTATGGCAGCAGAGTTCCTAAAGAAATCATTTTGAACTTCTCTTTGAACAGGAATTTGTTCAATTCTCTGAGGTCTAAAATGGGTCCGTGTCCTCCTGTTTTCTTTGGAATAAGGAAATAGGGGGAGTAAAACCCTGTACCCCGTTGGCGAATGGGTACCTCTTCTATTGGCCCTTGAGCAAGGAACACAGTGACCTCTTGAGAATTGAACTATCTTACCACTGTAGGAGGGGGCATGCTGAGGAAATGAAGCTTGTACCCCTCTCTTACAATAGACAGAGTCCAATTTTCTGCTGTAATCTAACCCCATCTGGGGGCAAAATGACATAACCTTCCTGGGATGGTGGAGGATTCTGGGCCATTCAGGGCCAGGAAGGCAAAGTTCTCTAGATAGGAGTCAAAGCCCCTGTGGAGGCTGAGTCTGCTGAGCCGGTTGAGGCTTATCTGCTTTTGGCTTCCTTTGCCTAGGTTGTTGCTGTTGTCCCTTTTGAGCAGACTGATCTAAACGATGTCCCTGCTGGGTATAGGAGGGATAACACTTTTTCTTCTTGCTGTAGAATGGTTTCTTAGAGGATCTTTTCCTCGCAGGATCAGCTGTAGATTTAGACAATCTATCCAAAGTGATATTGTCAGCATCTATCTCATTAGCTTTTTCCTGCCAATTCTTGCCAAAGAGATTCTCTCCTGTGCAAGGTATATTCCCTAGTTTGTCCTGTACCAAAATTTCCAAGTCAGATGCCTGGAGCCAGGCAATCCTACGTGCACCTATGGCAATAGCAGAGGTTCTGCTTATGCATTCAAAGCAGTCAAAGGCTGCACGATCACAAACTTGGAAACATCCTGAACATGTTTGACAAGAGCGAGATAATCTTGCCTTTTATCATCAGGAAGGAAAGGGCTCATAAGCTCTAAATCTCCTGTGACATCTTTAAGGAACATTCCCATATACAAGATATAGGAACTGATCCTAGCAGAAAGCATGGAAGCCTGGAAGAATCGACATCCAAAGGCGTCAAGAGTCCTACACTCACGTCCTGGAGGATTAGATGCATGCCTTTTTGCACTCTTTATCCGTCTCATGGCGGATTCCACCACCATGAAATGGTGTGGTAATTGAGTCTTCTGAAACCCAGGACAAGGAGGAACTCGATACATGATGTCGAGTCTTCAAGAGTGAGGAGATGTGGTTAGAGGTGTTTCCCACATCCTTAACATAAGATCATGCAAGATCTCATGAATAGGTAAGGTAGCTGCCTCCTTGGGAGCTTTAGGGTATTGTAGGATTTCTAATTCCTTTGTCCTAGGCTCTTTTTCAGGAGCCACTGTGATGGAAAGACCACGGGCCACAGATAAAATCCTGAAAGGACATATCCTCTGGTGGAGACATCCTACGCTGAGGAGAAGAGGAATCCTCAGAAAGAAGTACTCTGGTATCGGCAGAGCTTTCAGGTTCTTCAGACTCATCCGAGGATTCGAAGTATCTCTGATCTGGGTGATCGTGCAAGGCACGGTACCAGTACCAATCGAAGTCAGCATCGGAGTGGTCCAGTACTGACTTGTCGATGCTGGATAGAGACGCATGACTCGGTCCAGGTAGAATACCTGCCGATGTCGATGCAGTCGGTGCCGGTACCAGTTGAATTGTCTGAAGCGGTTTCAGAGGCATCGAGGCCGTGAGAAGAGCCGCCAGACTGCATTCAATAGCCAAGAATCTCTGGTCTATCAACGCTGCCGATGCTTGGGTATCGGTGCCGGATGAAGCGGCCAGAACCCGAGCGTGGCACCAGTAGTTCTACCGAGGTTGAAGCCTCGAGAACATCCTGGAGCCCTGTTAGTGCTTTGGAAGCCGAAGCCTCCTGCCGGGGCAATTTTGCCGGTGAAAGTCCCTCAAGGGCAACGCCAGAGGCATCTCGATGTTTAGAAGGAGATCAACCCTTTGAGGACCGGCTAGATTTATGTTTAGTTACCTGAGATCCATGGGAGGAAGACGAAGCCCTGGAAAACGTCGATGCCACGGATGCTGCATCGGAGGGAAAAAGGGTGCTAAGTTTAGCAGCTCGGTTTTGCCGGGCCCTTTTCGACATCATCCCACAGGCAACACACTCTGAATAGAGTGGTCAGGACCTAAACATTTGAGGCACCACTCATGGGTGTCGGTGACGGAGATGGTACCGCCACACTTAGAACACTTTTTAAAACCCGAAGCGGGTTTTTCCATTCTGAGGGAAAAAGTTGGGCCTAGTGTCCAAAATGGCGCGTGACACCTGAGAAGAAAATTACTGGAAAAGACTCTAGAAAAAGGGGTTTGTTTTTTTAAAAAAGGAAAGAACCACCGGCGGTACCGGTGTAGCGTCGAAGGAAGGCAGATGCGACCACAAAAAAGAATAAGAAGGGAATTTTTTCTGCGGTGACAGGATGTGCAACCCGTTGGCTCCGTGGAAAACGAATTACTGGAGAGGGACAGTTGGGAAAGGCGGGAAGGCAGCAGGCAGGCGCTGTGGGATGCTCCCAAAAGCTTTCCTATTGGACACTGGGGAGCGTTCCCGCACAGGCTCTGTCTGTACCGATGATACCCTTATGTGAAGACTACATTTCTGCTTGTTCCTGGAGATAATTCTTGACAGTGCTAAAGGGAAAGGAGAAGTCAGAAGTGACCGAAGGTAACCTAAAGAAATGGAATATGTCATGTCAGTCTAACGAATATGCAAAAACATCATCAATGACAAATCTGCACTTGTCCACGAACTGTGAGAACATTTGGCAAAGCCACATGAAAAGGGGAGCTAAAGTGGTGAAACTTCTTTGAATTTATAAAGGCTAATTAATGGGAATGGACTTCAGAATTTTGAAAGATTTTCTAATGCTTGTGCTGAAGGGCTTGTAACAGAAGTATAAGAGGTGAAATTAGGTTTTACCTGCTAATTGGCTTTCCTTGAGTTCCCTCCAGGCCACTCAGGTCACGAATGGGCAGTCAGCCTCCTCCAGCAGCTGAGGACTGAACATGACAGAGTCTTGCTTGTATAGCATAAAAGAGTTCCTCCTACCGCTACTGATTTCAGTCTCCTCTTGACAAAGCAGCTAATTAAGCTAAAAAAAAACCCCTCTACTAATAAAACATCAAAAACTCAGAGAACAAGTAACCATTCATCTCAAGAACAGAAGAAGATATACTTTCTATCGTGAGCAGGGAAAAAAAACTCTGAACCGGATCAATCTGCCCAGCCAGCCCTGAGCACTCAGAAACATGTCCCTTCTCAGAGCTAGGTTTGTATGCATGAATCTTATCATAATCATGCTGTCCTTTTCTCCAGGGCGGACACGCCCCTGACACTCAAATCCTTCCATTGACAACTAATCGAGTGGGCCCTGGACTGGCCTGGAGGGAACTCAAGGAAAGACTATTAGCAGGTAAGACCTAATTTCATCTTCTTTATCGTCCCTCTAGGCCAGTCCAGTCACAAATGGAACGTACCAGCGCAGTACTTAAACTTGGGAGGGACCCGCCAGTTCAGCCTGAAGTACACAAGTTCCCAAAACTGCATCACCTGCCGCCTGCACATCCAGATGATAATGCCTAGAAAACGTGTGAAGCGACTATCAGGTTACCACTCTATAAATGTCCACCAGAGGAACTAGACAGTGCTCCACCCAGGACACTACCTGGCCCTTGGTCGAATAAGCTCTTAACTCTGCTGGTGGAAATCTTCCCTTGTGCAACGTACGTTGTACAAATGGCCTGCTTCACCCATCAAGCTATCGAGGCCCCTTCTCCTTTTCAAGGGCCACCAAAAAGAACAAACAAGCGATCTGTCTTACAAAAAGAGCTTGTGCCCTTAAGATAGCTCCGAAGGACTCTATGACATCTAGTCTGTGAAGTTGATGATCCTCTTTGGGCCCTTTGAGGTCTGGGAATGCTAGCAGAAAAATGGACTGATTCAAATGGAACAGACACAACACCTTCAGCAGAAAAGATGGTAAAGGCTGTAAAACCACTTTCTCTCTGGAAAAAACAAAAAGGGTTCTTGCCAAGAGAGCGCTTGGAGATCAGAGTCCCACCGTGCCGAGCAAAGCGCCACAAAGAACACCATTTTCAGGGTGAGATCCCGGACCGACGCTCTCGAGAGATGCATGAAGGGAACCTCTGCTAGAGCCTCCAGGACCAATTTTAGATCCCATGGTGGAACACCGACCACAAGGGAGGGCACATGACCTTCACTGCTTGAAGAACTGCACCACATCAGGGTGTGCAGCAATCGATAGACCCTGCACTCGCACTCGATAACAGGCTAAGGTTGCCACTTGGACCTTCAAAGAGTTCAGGGCCATGCCCTTCTCAAGCCCCCATTGCAGAAACATTAAGATGTCAGGAAGCGAGCACTCAGAGGTTTACTTGCTGAGTAACACACCAACCTTCGAACACACGTGAGCGTGGTCAAACGCTTTCTGGATCCTAGCATGGTGGAAATGACTTCCGCGGGTAGCCCTGTCGGCTCAACCTTGACTGCTCAAGAGCCAAGCCGTAAGAGAGAATTGATACACCTGTGGCATAAGTATTGGCCCCTATGCCAAAAGACTGATCCTGTCGGGAAGCCTCCAAAGGCGATTGATCAGGAGATGAATCAGATCCGAATACAACAGTCGGCGAGGCCAATCCGATGCTATGAGGATTACGGGACCCTTATGCTACTTTATTCATTGTAGCAAATGTCCGATTAGTACCCAAGGTGGAAAACATGCAACAGTTCCTCTGCCGGCCATGGCCGTGCCAGAGCATCAAACCCTTCGGACATGTGCTCTCTTCATCTGCTGAAAAATCCAGACTGCCTTGGTGTTGGTCAATGTAGCCATGACTGGCACCCCCCCCCCCCCCCTTTACCATGATATCGTGAAAAACGGCCACACTGAGTTCCCATTCCCCAGGATCCAACGTATACCGACTCAGGTAGTCTGCTTGAACATTGTCCTTTCCTGCAACATGAGCTGCCGATGGGGTCACCAGATGTTCCTCTGCCCAGAGTAGAAGCACTTGACTCTCTGCCATCAGAGTCGCACTGCCCATGCCCCTCACCGGTTGATATATGCCACTGTTGTTGCAGTGTCAAAGAAGACTCAAACTGCCTTCCCTTCCAACAGTCCCCAGAAGCTCTGTTCGAGCCGATTAATTGGCCAAAAGGCTTCTTCAGGGGACCAGCAGCCCTGGTTGACCTGAAAGAAGCAATGTGCTTCCCGTTGGACAGGCTGGCATCCGTGGCGATTAGGACCCATTGTGGTGGGTCCAACGGCATCAGGTGAGCAGGCTCCAACCACCATGCCAGCTAAGGAATGAGCAATGAGTGCTCAGAGTTCCTCTCTATGGAACACCCAGAAGACATTCAAGTCGTCCCCTGGGCCATCTCTCCTTCTTCCAACTCCGGGGACCACGTGTCTCCCCAGAACTCCGACGTACCTTCCTGTAACTCCTCTGTTCCCTGAGCACCCGGAGACTCCATGCTCAACCAATCAGGATCATCCATCATTCCTCTCTCCACTCGGGAAGTTCCTTCCCTAGGGTCTCCCCGGAATAATGCCTCACCTGCAGTGGCCACTGAAGATTTACCTGGGGAATTCAATGCCTCTGCCTGTGTTCTAAGGCAGTATATGCCTTATGAATTGGCAGAATAAAATCTGGGGAGAAAAGGGACTCCAGCCCCTCCTGCAGTGCCAGAGCCGCATTCAAGGTGCTGACACCGGTAAAAGAACTGAATATACTAAATTACTACACTTAGCTGTTCAGAAGTAATTTCCTTGGTGGTGAAGTCTTTCAAGAGGATCCAGAGTAGAGCGCTATAAACTTCATAGCATTAATTCCATGCTCCTCACATCCAATCCTGAACACCTTTGCTTGCAACCAAAATCCAGTAACCCAGCATTGTGTTTCGGATCTCCGATACTCCAGACCCTTCTTCAAAACTAGTTTGACTTCACCACCAAGGAAATTACTTCTGAACAGCTAAGTGTAGTAATTTAGTATATTCAGTTCTTTTACCGGTGTTTTCAACTATAGGGTTTTTATCCCTTAGATGAATTGTTTGGGGTTGTGTCCCCACAAAAAAGAATAAAAAGGAACAAATGGCTACGAGAGGGTGTTCCTTCATCTTCATGGCCATAGTTCCAACAAAAAATTAGAAGAAATTAGTTTAATAGGATAAGTTTATTTACTTTTGGTAATTGTGCTTTTTTTTAATAGCATTTATTCTTAATCTTCTTGTCCCATTCTAATTGCCCCTTCAAGTAGTCAACTAACTGGGAACTCTTCCCCAGCTGCTGAGGACAGAGACTGGAGCCAGGAGCGGTAGGAGGAGCTCTTATGCTACAACAGCAAGACTCTCATGCTAGTCCTGTAGGGCTGGTACCCCTGCAATTCTGCATCTGCAGATCTCCGGCCTGCTCAGCAGCTCAGGCCTGAGCCAAGCTGAACAAACAAGATGGATTCCTGCTATATGGCTGTGCTCAGCTACAGACTTGACCTCCAAGCAACTGCTTGCCCAGCATTTCTATGTGTGCATACAGAAGCCATTGTTCCTGGATAATTCACTGCCCACATGCAAGAACATCTGTTTCTATGGCGCTTATCTATAGCTGGTTCTACTGGTCTTGGACACTTGTACCTATGCCCAGAAATTACATACTGTTTTCTCCACATGACATCTTACTATGGATGCTTTGTCTGCAAGAAGATGCCTGTCATCTACCTCTTGATTCACTGAGAGCACCTCGGACTGTCTTGTGCCAACCAATCACCGGACCTATGACAGAGAATCATCACAAAGAATAATACAATCTGCGCAGAAGAACTTTTTCGTTTTTCGCTGTTTGTGCCCTGCTTACCTAGTTTCTGCTACCTGATCTGTCTGCAAGACAGCCACACTAAGTGTGGGCAAGGCTGTGCCCCTAAGGATGGAGATAAGACTTACACAGATACCTTCAGTTCTGTGTTCACCTGCGGCTCGCCTCCAAAAGGGCTGTAGCCTGCGTTATCTAGCTTAGCTGCCTCCTTGGACTTGTGCTGCTCCAGAGTCTCCGGACATCAGCCACCAGAGTGACAGACGAAGCTAAGGTATAGTCTCTCTCCTCCTCCGGATGGGCAAGGATTAGCTAGAAACTTATTCCATAACTTTTCTCAGTGCAGAGCGAATCAGTGACGTCTGGTTACTAATTAGTAATTTATTACTTTGTCCAATTGTAATTCTGTGTTGCAACAAATTTCTACCTCATGTTTCTAATTATATATCTTTAGCTATATATGTTTGTATATTTTTCTACCTGGCTGTCCATAATAAAATCTAATATATCTATCTACAGACCAGATTTATTTTGTGGCTCATTGCCAGCATAACTCACAGAACTTCGAGCGGGGTATCAGTAGCCAATTTCCCCTGGACATAACTGAGAGGCTAACTTTTTTTTTGTGCTACTAATAATCCCTACAGTCCTCACCTGCTTGAGGGGGCTGACTACCCATCTGTGACTGGACTGGCCTGGAGGGACGATAAGGAAGTTATGAATTTTTACTGTGAATTGGGTCAGAGCTTCCTTGTTCTGTCCCCACGGTGTTGTAATAAAATGGCATTTAGCCTGATCTCACTGTATGTGCTCGTTTCTTTGATGCATTATAAAGCAAACCATGATTTCCGATATGTATAGAGCATTTCTTAGCAGACTAGATCAAAGCCTTTCAAATTTAGCTGAGACAACTAAATTTAATACAAATCAAGGCACAGACCCAGGACTGTGAAGGGAAAAATTACAGTCCTGCAATCGATGGAAAAGTGTTCTCATTACAAACCACATCAATTTGTGGAATAAAGGATGAAAATATAGAGAATTAACCCAGGAAGTATAACTTATGCTTTGTGAATTTTCATAGACTCTCTTTTATAGATTCTCTTTTATATCACCACAAACCATGTTTAAGAAGTAACTGGCAGAGATCCACACTTTTCCTCCTGAATCTTTTACACTCACTGTGAGGATATTTTATTTTCCAGTCCTTAGAGTATCAACAGAAAATTGCAATGGTTTATGCTTCTTAAACCAAGATTTTTTTCAATGTACTGCAACACTGAAAAAACGCCATACTATACAACTGTTCTTTGATAATAAATGTCATCTGTCAAGTACAACTAATTAACCACCATCAGATCAATTCTTTCATTTTTCCTGGACACTGAAAAAACAAATTACAATACTTGCCTTATGCGAACTGGGTCTACTGTGATAGAGCTGTTGTGAATGATAGTGGTACTGGCTGCTATTATGTGTTCCCATTTCTCTGATAGAGCTGCTAGTCTGAAGCTTTCCTGGTCGGTATACTGTTAAAGAAACTCTTTCTCCACTAGCCTTGTGAGCATATATAAAATACAAAATAAACAAGTGATTCATTATATAATGCAGTAAAATTCATCATGTTACGATAAGGGAACAAAAATGCTTAAAAATGTGTGTTTGAGACATTTAAATGTTAATCATATTTTTGCAAAAATCTTTTTTTCTGACAAGAAGATAGTAAAATTTAGTATTTGTGAAAGGTTACAGACCAGACTTCTACAAACAGAAAACAGTGCAGACATCAGTAAAGCGAGGTTACTTACCTGTAACAGGGGTTCTCTGTGGACAGCAGGATGTCAGCCACACTTGGTGACGTCATCTGATGGCACCATAGATGGAAGTGCTCTCCAGAAATCAGGAAGGCAAAGTCTTTCTGAGCATGTGCCAGTAGCCCTACCCACTTCACCCACCCCTAGCTGACCCAGTATGTTCCCAGCTGCGTCCTTGCCGCTAGGTAGGCAGGTGCCGGCATCGGGGCCAACCTCATCCAGGGGAGGTGGGTGGGTATTTAATTTATTTATTTGAAATTTTTATACTGCATTTTCCAGTAGAGCAAATGTGTGTGGGTATGTGTGGCTGACTTATCCTGCTGTCCACGGAGAACCCCTGTTACAGGTAAATAACCTCGCTTTCTCCAAGGACAAGCAGGATGAGTCAGCCACACTTGGTGCCTCCCTAGCTGCGCATGCGCATGGTGGGGGATGAAGGGAGACCGCAGCGGCCATGGCTTGATATGTGAATGCAGTACACCAAGTTACAAAGCTTTATTGATGAACAGGGACACAATCAACTGACTGTGCACCATCAATAACGGTGCGGAGTGCAAATCACAATCGCCAATATTAATGAACAGGGACACAATCAACGGACTGTGTGCAACAGTAACGGTGTGAAGTGCCAGCCACAATCGCCATCGGAACAAGCAAGTGCAGATCACCCATGCAAACAACCAGAACAAGCCACAGTCGAGGTGCAAACAACCGTGTAACAAGGAAACAGTGGTCTCTGCAAGTAGTCCTGGAGGCCGGAGGGTTGGTTTCAGAGTCGGTCAGAACTGGCGGGCGGTGCCCGGAGTGTTCCGTGTGGGGGTGCCGCTGAAGCCAAGACGACCTGGTCAAAGAAACTGTCTGCCCTCGCCTAAGGGTTGAGGAAATAATGTCTCTGGAATATGCGCAGAAGACTAGGTGGCAGCTTCATAGGTGTTGGCCACTGGTGCAAAGTGAAGAACAGCAATGGTGGCGGGCAGCGCACGGAGCTGGTGGACATCCACCATATGCATGTCTTGAGCCTCTGCTTATTACAGGTAGAAGGCGATGCAGTTTGAGAGTCATTGTGTCAGAGTTCTCTAGTGAGCGGGAGTCCCAGTCTGTTGGGATCCTGACACCCTTGCATTGGGTGCTGTCCTGTGTAGGTGGGCAATCAAGGCCCTGATACAGTCTAGGGTGTGGAGTCCTTGCTCCTCTGGGGTAGAGTGGGGCTCTAGATAAGGGTAGGTATTTGATGTCCTGGTTTATGTAGAAGTTCAATGCCACCTTTGGAATAACTTTGGGTGTGCGTGAAGAGTGGTGCGGTCGCGGCCGATTTATATGTGTGCAGTGGGTGAGTTGCCAAGGCTTGGGACTTGCTGATCCGTCTAGCTGATGTGATCGCTATGAGGAAGAAGTTCTTCCAGGAGGCGTACTTCAGCGGTGCTGCTTGCAGTGGTTCAAACTGGTCTTTCGTGGGCTGCAAGAGGGACATTCCAGGTCCCAGAGGTTGGTCAGACCCTTTTATGAAGCGGGCAACGAACAGGGCTGCGACTACAAAGCCGACAACTGTGCGGGTGTGGCTGGCTGTGATCTGATGGAGGCGGGTCGAGGTCCTGTTCGAAGAGTGAGCTGAGGTACTGGAGGATCTGTAGCACTGGGCATGAAAGGGCCCAGACCCCATGGTATGCCTCCTTCCTTGAAATGTCCCCACTTTAAGCTGTAAGATTCCCTTGTGAGCACACGTCTTGCCACGAGTATCACTCCCTGTACCTCCGAGGGAAGGTTGAGGGAGAGCCTGGTAAGTCTCTTAATTTCCCCACTGGTGATGCTGCAGGTGGGCTGGCGCTAAGGGCGAAAGAGGGTGCACTTGGTATCCTGTTCAGTGGCGAACAAGTCGACTTGTGGCTGTCCCCACTGGCGGAAAAGGGAGTCTGTTCCCTGGGGTTGAAGGTCCACTCATATGGGTCTGCTGTTAGCTTAGTCCGTCTGCCATGTGTCCCTGGTAGGTGGGAGGTTTGTGTCCATCCCTGTCTGGGAAGGAACCAGATGCTGAAGAATTGAAGGAAATAGCGATACATCGGGAAGATGTATTACAACTATTAGATAAACTGAAGAGTAGCAAATCAACTGGGCCAGATGATATACATCCAAGGGTGTTGAAAGAACTGAAATATGAGATTGCAGACCTGCTATTAGTAATCTGTGAACTATCATTAAAATCATCACTAATACCTGAAGATTGGAGGATCGCCAATGTAACACCAATTTTTAAAAAGGGTTCCAGGGGTGATCCGGGAAACTACAGACCAGTGAGCCTCACGTCAGTACCAGGAAAAATGGTAGAAACCATCATAAAGAATAAAATTACTCAGCATGTAGATAGTCATGGCCTAATGGGAGACAGCCAACATGGCTTTAGACAAGGAAGATCTTGTCTTACTAATTTGTTATGTTTTTTTGAAGGTGTGAATAAACAGGTGGACAAAGGTGAGTCGGTTGATATAGTGTATCTGGACTTTCAGAAAGCCTTTGACAAGGTCTCTCATCAGAGACTTTTGGCAAAACTAAAGAGTCATGGGATAGGAGGCAGTGTACTACTGTGGATCAGGAACTGGTTAAAAGATAGAAAGCAGAGGGTAGGGCTAAATGGTCAATTTTCCCAATGGAGAAAGGTGAATAGTGGTGTACCCCAGGGATCTGTGCTGGGTCCGCTGCTTTTTGACATATTCATAAATGACCTGGAAAGTGGAATAACGAGTGAGGTTATCAAATTTGCAGATGACACAAAACTATTTGAAGTTGTTAAAACCCAAGAGGATTGTGGAAAATTGCAAGAGGATCTTGATAAATTGGAAAACTGGGCATCAAAATGGCAGATGAAATTTAATGTGGACAAGTGCAAAGTTATGCACCTAGGGAAGAACCACCCAAACTATGATTACACGTTTCAAGGTTCCACATTAGGAATCACCACCCAGGAAAAAGATTTAGTCGTCATTGTGGATAACATGTTCAAACCCTCCGCCCAGTGTGCAGCGGCAGCCAAGAGAGCAAATAGAATGCTAGGTATCATAAGGAAAGGAATGGAAAATATAACAAAAGATATTATAATGCCTCTATATCGTTCCATGGTGAGACCGCACCTTGAATATTGTGTGCAATTCTGGTCGCCGTATCTTAAAAAGGATATAGCGATATTAGAAAAGGTTCAGAGAAGAGCCACCAAAATGGTAAAGGGGATGGAAGGATACTCCTATGAAGAAAGGCTAAAAAAGGTTAGGGCTCTTTAACCTGGAAAAGAGACGGCTGAGGGGAGATACGATAGAAGTCTATAAATTAATGAACGGATTGGAACGGGTAAACATAGATCGATTGTTTATGTTATTAGAATATAGAAAGACTAGGGGACATGCAATGAAGCTACCAGGTAAACTATTTAAGACTAATAAAAGAAAATATTTTTTCACTCAACGTGTAATCAAACTCTGGAATTTGTTACCGGAGGATGTAGTAAAGGCTGTAGCTGGGTTTAAAAAAGGTTTGGACAAGTTCCTGGAGGAAAGGTCCATAAACCATTATTAAGAAGGGACCCAGGATATCAATGCTTGACCCAGTACAAGCATTGTGGAACCTGTGTCTTTTGGGGAAACTGCTAGGTACGTATGACCTAGATTGGCCACTGTTGGAAACAGGATACTGGGCTTGATGGACCTTGGTCTGACCCAGTATGGCATATCTTATGTTCTTCCTGGCAAAGTGTGTGGGAGCCTGTTCCCCTTTGCTTGCTGACATAGAACATGGGCACTTGGTTGCCCATCTGGATCAGGATGGTCTTGCAGTTGAGGGGCGGAAGGCCTCCAGCGCGTATCGAAGTGCCCTGAGCCCTAGTGGATTGATGCAGTAGGTGCGTTCCCTCACCATCCAAACCCTTTGTGTATGGGGTTGCAGCAAGTGCATCCCATCACCCACTGTCGGGGTATGGGAAAGAGCAAGCAAGCTCCATGTGAAGGTCGAACTCTCAACCTCAGCATGACTCCAAGACCTACTGCTATACAAGTATCATACACTAACCGGTGATTATCAGGTGTTGGGAGAAGCTTTTGGAGGCCTGTGTTGGGTTGTTCTGGCAGATCCACTAGCTGAGCGAATCCCAGACCCCTGTGTTCAGTGGGATGGGTGTAAACAGAGTTGGGAGTGCTAGTTCTCGTGGGTGTGTAGGTGCCACAGGAGGTGGTGCATGTGCTGCTTCGCTAGCGGGAAGGACTGCCAGGGTTTTGATAGTGTCCATCCGTTGAGCGGGGAGGGACACATTGGCCACAGTGTTGTCGATGTCTTCCCCAGTGAATTCCAGGTCTGGTAGGGGAGGGTTGTGACTTCTGACGGTTCACTAGGAAGGGCAGAGGTGTGACTTCTGGTAGTTCACCAGGAAACCCATGGAGGACGAGAGGGTGGTAGTTTGTTGAACCGCAGTCCGGTCCTCTTGCAGCAATGGCCAGTCATCGAGGTATGGGAAGATGCAGACACCTTGTTTGCAGAGAGAGCTTCTGCGGCCACAGCGACATACATGGTAAACACCCTTGTGCCGCACATGGTGAACACCCTTGTGGCGCACATGGAGAACACCCACGTGGCTGGGGGGAAGGCCAAGGAAGGGACTCTGTATTGGTAAAGGCAGCCCAGCACCTGGAAGCACGATTGCTTCTTGTGCGTCTGGTTGGATAGGGATGTACATGTCAGCCAGTCTCCTGCTTGAGTGGGATGTTTCCTTCAGGATAAATTTGTTTAGTTTTGTGAAGCCGAGGATGGGGCGGCCACCTCCAGATTTCCTAGTGATCAGAAGTATCATCTGTAGTAGAACATGCTGTGGCGAGCAGGTGGTTGTGGTGTCACAGAGGGTGTGTACTGAGAACCGATGTGGAACCCTCCCTTTATGATATGGGGGACCCAGTGGTTTGTTGTGGTGGATTTTTCGGCGTTAAGAGAGCCGTCTGTCTGCCCCCCTCCGGGAGACGGGGCAGGGGTGCTTTGTCAAGGACAGGCAGGCGGAGCAGATTACAAGGCCTTGGAGGCAATGATGGGATAAGCGGCTTGCACAAGACTGCAAGGAGTGCTGTTGGGAGCTGGACCCAATGCTCGTGGTTACCGAGGCAACGCCCTAGTCATTAGGCTGCTCCCTCAGTTCTGCAACACTACTACATGGGACATTAGGTCAGCACCAACTCCTGGTGTTGACCCCACAGCTCTTGGATGTCCCTGGCCAGAGGTAGTTCTGCTCTGGGGTGGGTAGACACAGAGGGGATTTTTTTTTTTTTTTTTTTCTGGCTCCTGCTGGAAAACCCAGCCTGGTCCCACCTTGGAAGGGTCGAGTCCTTTTTGCAGGTTTAGCTTGCTGGAGGTTTCCCTCTGCCATTCATTCCAATGGTGTGAACTGGTTTCTAGATCCCATGGCAGCGCTGATGCTGGCTTGCAGGACCCTTGATCTGAAAGATCGTAATGTTCCCCAAGGCTCCCAGGGCTGTACGTTGAAGGCTGAGATGCACATCATATACCCTGTCCCAGTGAAGGATAAATATCTCATGGATCACAGTGAGGCATCGCACTGGCACCGCAGCAGTCTCTATGGTCCAGGTGCATGAGAACATGTCCTGTGGATTTCAGGTCCCCAGGATCTGAAACCGAGCCCAATGATGCCAGGGTGCTGCCTCACAAGGGGCTACTCCTCCCTTGGAGGACTGGCAACAGAGGCCTCTCCGAGGCTTCCTCTGGTACCCAAGGAAGCCAGGTCTGTCTCCGTGCCCATCCGCTTGAACGGAGGGCAGCAAGGGCAGAAATCCGATGTATGGGGGGGGGGGGGGGGGGGGGGTTGGAATGCAGCTGACAGAAACACCCCACACACAATAGGTGTTTAAAACATGGCCCTTAAAAGGTTTGTTTTTTTGTTTGTTTTTACACTGCCAGAGGTTACTGTGGAAAGGGGCTCCAGCATGGGATTCATCGGAATGGGGTTTTGGACCCCAGCCACACCCACTCTCTAGGCCCGGGGGAGGGGGGGGAGGGAGGGTTGGCATCCAGCCAGGCTCATGCAGCGAGTCGTGGCCTAGCCATCCCCATGTTGGCCGGCTCCATCCTGAGGGAGGGAAAGCTATTGTGGGCAGGATTATTTGCTGTTTGTAGCCACCATGGGCAACCGGGCGAGGACAAATGTAGCACTGAGCATTGGTGCTGGAAGAGCCTCCCTGATGTCATGTCGCCGCCCCGTGGACATGCTAGGGAGATAAAGTTTTTAGATGGATCAGTTGGTTCAGAAACTGACATGAGGGGAAGCTATGTTAGACCTACGCCCTTAGTGCAATGCAGGATCTCGTGTTAGAGGTAAATGTGCTGGGGCTACTTGGCAATAGTAATCATAAAATGATCACATTTGATTTAATAAATGGAGCAAAAATAGCAAGAAAATCTACCACACTAGCATTTACTTTTCAACAATGAGACTATGATAAAATGA
Organism: Ichthyophis bannanicus; assembly: GCA_033557465.1. Lineage (NCBI taxonomy): Eukaryota > Metazoa > Chordata > Amphibia > Gymnophiona > Ichthyophiidae > Ichthyophis > Ichthyophis bannanicus. The sequence goes on from CM066035.1 coordinate 261,143,928, forward strand.
GGGAAAGGGATAAAAAAACCCTAAAAGGAGCAACTGCAAAGGTTAAAAGTTTATATCAGGCCTGGGAGTTATTTTAAAATACTATTCTTGGAAGCCCAGACCAGATGTATTCTATGCTTTAAGAAAGGTGGAAGGAAGGCCAAACGACAGACGACATGGTTTAAATGTAATGTTAGAGAGGCTGATACAGCCAAGAAAGCACCTTTCAGAAAATGGAAAAAGGAACCAAATGGCGAATATAGTAAACAAAAGCACTGGCAAGTTAAATGCAAGGCACTGAGAAAGCAGCCAAAGAGAAAATTTGAAAAGAAACTTGCTGTGGAAGCAAAAACACAAAAATGTTTTCAAGTACATTTGCAGCAAAAAACCTTTGAGAGAGTCAGTTGGAGCACTGGATGATAGAGAGGGAAAAGGGGGCACTAAGGGAGGACAAGGTCATAATGGAGATAATGAATAAATTCTTTGCTTTGGTCTTTATTGAAGAAGATGTAGGGAAGATACATCATCTTTAAATAATATTTCAAGCACTGGTATCAGAAAAATTTAAATAATTTTTGATAAACCGGGAAGACGTATTACAGCTATTTGATAAACTAAACAGCAGCAAATCACCTGGACCTGCATGGTACACGTCCAAGGGTGCTGAAAGAACTGAAAAATGAAATTGCAGATCTACTATTAGTAATCTGTGAACTATCACAGATTAAATCATCTGTAGTACCTGCAGATTAAAGAATAACCAATGTAATGCCAGTTTTTAAAAAGGGTGCTGGGATGATCCGGGAAACTACAGACTGGTGAGCCTGATGTCAGTACCAGGCAAAATGGTAGAAATCATTGTAAAGAAAGCGTAGTTACTCTCCTGTAACAGGTGTTCTCCGGGGACAGCAGGAATCAGTCCTCACATATGGGTGATGTCGACGCCGACGGAGCCCCACGCGGAGCAAATCCCCAAATTTCAAAGAAAGCCTTTGGGAGTTGCTACCATGCATGCGTGGTCCCCTTTCCACCCAAGGGTGCCATCTTGTTCAGTCAAATGACATAGCCAAAAAGACGGCAAAACAAATGAAAGAAAAAAATAATTGGATTGCAACGCCAAGGGGAGGAGGGAGGGTTGTGAGGACTGATTCCTGCTGTCCCCGGAGAACACCTGTTACAGGTGAGTAACTACGCTTTATCCGGGAACAAGCAGGAAGTCAGTCCTCACATATGGGACTCCCCAGCTACAGGCTACCTTGAACCTATAGCCCAAACAAAAAAGGCTCCCTCACCGAGAGCCGCAAGCAGCCGCAATGAAACCTTAACTAGGAAAGTAGCACTCCGGTAGCCTGAACACAGAGGGGTCGGAGGGCAGGAGTTGCCTAGACTCAAACAGGTTACAGAGCACAGCCTGACCGAAGGGACTGTCCCATCGGGACTCCCTATCCAGGCAGTAATGAGCCGCGAAGGTATGACCCGAAGACCAGGTGGCGGCCTGGCAGATGTTCGTCAAAGGAACAGAAAGCAGGTGAGCTATTGATGCCGCAATGGCTCTGACTCTATGAGCCATAACACGGCCCTCCAGCGGAAGCCCCGCTGCCTAATAAGTCCGGGCAATACAGTTCGCCACCCGAGTGGACAACATATGCTTTGACACCACCTCCTCCAGCTTACTGGGGTCGCAGGAAACGAAAAGCTAAGAATGTAGAAGGCCAGGGCCTTCTTACAGTCCAGGGTATGGAGGACTGCGTCTGCCCGACTGGCATGCGGCCTGGGAAAGAAGGTAGGAAGGACCACCTCCTGGTTGAGGTAAAATGAGGAGACCACCTTCAGAAGGAACTTGGAGTGTGTGCGAAGCACCACCCTATTTTTGTAGAACCTGGAATAAGGCCTCTCCACCACGAGACCCTGGAGCTCACTCACGCTATGGGCAGAAGTGAGCACAACCAAGAACACCACTTTCCAGAAGAGGTACCAGAGATGGCACGTGGCCATCGGCTCTAAGGGCAGCCGGGTAAGCTGCCCCAACACAACATTAAGGTCTGTGATAAGGAAGCTTATCATAGCTCAGGAAGGAGCTATAGAAAAGGTGAAGTGACTCTGAACAAGCAACCTGTCAGTTCTGGTAGAAATAAGAAAACAGAATTTTCCCATAAAAGACTGCCAGTCCCAGAATGCACCAGATTTCCAACAGCCATTAGAGGAGCTGAAGTGGGGAAACGTGTGTTCAATCAGGAGGGCTATGAGGTAATCCCTAAGCACTCATCTCAAAGGGCAGGGCCTGATTCAGCACAGCTGCGCTGTGCTAAGGTGGAGCACTCATCAAAGCAGAATAAAGGTAGAGTTTATTCTACAGAGAATCATCTTCATGATCTTGGACAGCTTCATCATCTGGAGGATCATCAGAAGCAGAAGCCAGACCAGACGGACAGAGAGGGCAAGAAACCCTTTGGAAGAAAGAAGAGAAAAGCATTTGGGAGGTCTAAAGGAGTCCAGAGCAGTACGTATACTGGAAGGTATTCCAAGGGCCAGCATACACCATTGGACTGGGGAAAGCCAGAGGAATGGTGCTGCAGAGCTAGGAATCTCCAGAGGGTACCTGTGAGGGAGACGGCTGCACTTGGAAGGGACCCTAGGACCCGTGCCAGAAGGTATGTGAAGAGAGATCCAGTGTCCAGGGATCTGGATTGGAAGGCTGGACATAAGAACTGGACTACATACTGGCCAGGCTATTTAGAGAGGAACTAACAGCAATGGAAGCTCAGGTATGAACACTGATCTATGCCCTAGCTATAACCTTGAAAGACAGCAGGGAAACAAGTATTCTCCTGAGAGTGCTACATTGAGAAATTCCTCTGTGCCAATCCATGATATTGAACCCATGATTGTTGAAGAAGGGGGAGCGGTCTTAGATACAGGCTGTGAATATATGGATTGCTCTCTGTCTAAACTCCTTTGGTAATTTTCTGTTACAAAGTACAACAACCATCACAAAGGAATACAAACTTGTTCTTTAATCTACTCAGAAAAGCTCCTGAAGTAGGATTTGAGCCACGCAGTAGAAAGCAAGCCAGCTAAGGGGTTTCAGCTGGGTAACTGCTAGCAATTGAGCCTTACCTAATTGCTTGTGAGCTCTGAGGGAATCACTTCTGAATCTATGTGTGAAGATATAAGAAGTTAACCTGAAAAGAACAGTTTTTCCCTTCTTTGTGGGTTTTGCTTGTTGTTTGATACACTGCTAAGAAAATATTAGCTAAAGCCTACAGAAAAGACCAGTTTGTTACCAACCAGGTCTTTATTCTTTTGCTTTGATTGCCTGACAAGTTCAACTGTTGTTTTCCTGATTTTGTTTTTCCAAGTTTAACACTGAAAGCAAGTATCCTGTTTTGTGTGCTACCAAGCATATCTGTGTTGGGAGAAATAACCCCATAAATAAATATCTTATTGGCTTTACACTCAAGCACAACTAATTATTGTGAGCAGCTGTGACTGGTGTGAATGGACTGCATTTCCCACAATCCCTTGCAAATCATATTGATATATGCAGTTGCCAAGACTGTGAACATTCTCACCCAGGCAGCCGTCTGACAGGTCCCATTCGGTCGCTGGGGGACAGACCAAGGGTTTCAACAGGAGCAGGCATTTTAGAAACCGGGATACCATTGGGTGAGCAGAGAGAGGCTTCTCATCCATGGGAAAGTGGTTTGCCGCTAGGGCACTGAGATGCACCCCGAGTTGGACTTGTCCCCTCTCGGTAAGGTGGAGAAGGTATTGCAATACCAGAACCACCGGGCAAGAAAAGGGGTCCATCTTTTGCCCAGCACACTAGAGGGCAAATCTGCGCCATTTGAAGGTGTACGTCCGGGGCCAGCAAGACTCCCTCAACATCCTCCAATAGGAGGAGTGGGGCTAGAGTCAACTTCTCAGCAGCCACGCCATCAGCGAAAGGGAGCCGAGGTTGGGATGCAAGAGAGAGCCCTCCTCTTGGGAGAGGAGGCGTTGAGACGAGCCCAGGGGAATGGGGGTCTCCACCGCTAGTTGCAGGAGAAGGGGGAACCACGGTTGCCGGGGCCACCATAGAGCTATGAGGATGACAAAAGCTCTGCCCCGAAGGATCTTGAACAGAGTCTTGGCAACCAGAGGCATCGGGGGAAAAGCATACAGAAGACCCACTGACCATGAGACTAGGAAGGCATCGGCGGCCACCCTGGTCGCGTGCAGCTGCCTTGATCAGAAATGGGGTAGCTGGTGATTGACCGGGCTCGCAAACAAGTCTATCACCGGTTCCCCCCAGGTCTGGAAAAGCCTGTTGGCCACCGCCCGATCCAGCTGCCACTCGTACAGCTAGAGGATCCTGCTGAGTCTGTCGGCCAGCTAGTTGTCCTGGCCCGGCACGTATACTGCTTTGAGGAGAATCCCCTGCCAGGTTGCGAAAGAGCATAGGCCCAGGGCCTCCTGACAGAGGGTGCGAGATACCGTACCCTCCTGTTTGTTCACACAGAACATGGCCACTTGGTTGTCTGTTTGGACCAGGACTGATCTGTGGTCCAGATACTAAAGGCAATAAAAACCCCATCTGTTCCTGGAATACTTTGAAGCTACCCTAGAAGATGATGATTAACAGTAACAGCAACTGGACCATGAAACACAGCTAGAGCTCTTGTATATAGTTAGCAACTGACAATTGCTTGTTCTACCCCAATGTAACCTCCAAGTTGAATAACCCTGTTCAATGTAAAGCTTGTTGCTATAACTGTTCATTGTAAACCGCTTTGAATGTATATGATAAAGCAGTATATAAGACCTGTTAAATAAATAAATAAGATACTGCCTGAAAACCTTCAGGGCGAGATGGATGGCCCGGAGCTCCAACAAGTTGATCTGTTGGGCACTCTCCTCTGGAGACCACACTACCTGTGTGCGATACCCCTGGCAATGGGCTCCCCAGCCCAGCAAGGAGGTATCTGTGGTGAGGACCCTCGAGTGGGTAGGGGCCTGAAAGGGCATACCTGCCTTCGTGCTGGGGTGAGAGCCACTGGGTCAGGGACTGTACCAGGTGCCTGGTCACTTTGATCCTGTCCTGGAGGTGTCCCGTGGCCTGGGACCATTGGTCTCTGAGGCATCTCTGGGCCGTTTGCATGTGGAGGCAGGCATCTGGAGTGAATGGACCGTGGAGGCCATGTGCCCAAGAAGGCGCAGCAGTTGCCTTGCTGCCACTGAGGAGCTGTGGCTCAATTGCCCTGCAAGGGCCATAAGCCTGCTTGCCCTGTCTAAAGGCAGGAAGGACTTCGACTGAAAGGTATTGAGTCTTGCTTCAATGAAGGACAGAGGCTGGATTTGGGGTAGTTGATTACAAATCCCAAGTGCTGCAGGACCTGGATGGTGTGAGTTGTGGCCTGCCGCACCTCGGCGGCCGAAGTTCCCCTGATGAGCCAGTCATCAAGATAGGGGAAGACGAAGATCCCCTGAAGCCTGAGGAAGGCGGCGACCCCCGCCAGGCACTTTGTGAACACCCTGGGGACCGAGGCAAGGACAAATGGAAGCACTCTGTACTGGTAGTGGTTGCCCCCCACCACAAAGCGTAGGTATTGCCTGTGGCTTGGATGGATTAGGATGTGTGTATAGGCATCCTTTAGGTCTAAGGAGCATAGCCAGTCTCCCTGGCGGAGGTAGGGCAGCAATATTCCAAGGGAGAACATCTTGAATTTCTCACTCACCAGGAATTTGTTGAGGTTGCACAGGTCGAAGATAGGCCTTAGGCCCCCTGTCCTCTTTGGGAAGAGGAAGTACCTGGAGTAGAACCCCTTGCCCTTGAGGTGGTGGGGCACCGGTTCCACCGCATGGTCCTCGAGAAGACCTGCCAACTCCTTCAGAAGAAGGTCCCGGTGAAGGGGAGACCTTGGAGGCTCTCCTGGGAAGTAGTGTGGAGGCACTTGGGCTAGATGGAGGAGGTATCCCTCCCTGACCACTTGTAATGCCCATGAATCAGTGGTGATGGTTTCCCACCTGTGGGCATACAAGGCGAGCCAACCTCCTGTGGCTGCCCAACTCCATCTGGGAGAGGGGCCATGCTGCAGGAGTCAAAAAAACCCCACGAGGCTGGGCCGTGGCTGGAGCCTGTGGTTTAGGGGATTTCTGCTTACGCGGGACATGCCCCTGTCCCTTGGACTGCTGCCCCTGTGGGGGAGCTGGGGAGGCCTGGTAAGGGGGTTAATTTCGGTAAGCAGCTCCCTTCCTCAGGTAAAATGGCTTTTTACCCGAGCCCTTCTTACGAGAAGGGGCAGAGGTCTTCTTAGAGAGTCGTGTCCTCATCATGAACTCAGTCTCCAGCTCTGTGGCCTTGTCGGTCATAGGTTTGCCGAAGAGATTCTCCCCTTGGCATGGGACATCAACCAACTTGTCCTGAACCCATTGCTCAAGGTCAGACGACTGCAGCCAAGCTTGGAGGTGTGCACCGATGCCCGCCGTGGCTACTGGGGCCGTCGACTCGAATCTGTCATAGGCCACCCGAGAAATAAATTTGGAGCATTCACAGACAGCTTTGGACAGGCCCTTGAAATGCTGCAAGGGTTCCTCGGAGAGACCAGCCAAGAACCCAGCGAGATCCTTCGCCAGGTCTCTCAGGTACATGCCCATGTACAAGTGGTATGCCTGGATCCGACAATTCAGCATCACGCCATCATGCCCTGGAAACATTTCCTGCTGAGGGCATCCAAGGTGCGGGCCTCCCTTCCAGGGGGCACCGAGGAGTGTGTCTTCTGGCTCTTAAGCCAACACATGGCTGATTCCACAACCATAGAGTTGTGCGGCAGCTGCGATTTTTGGAACCCAGGGTTCCGGCGGACTCAATACATTGAGTCGAGCCATTTGCTGATCACCAGTGCCAACGTCTGTGTCTCCCACATGCGGAGCATAAGTCGTTCCAGGAATGGAGGAACGGGTACCGTGAAGGTCTCCCGAAAAGGAGCCTCATATTGGAGGATCTCAAGCTCGTCGGTTCGAGGCTCCTCCTCGGACTCCGTCGGGAAAGCCAAAACCTTGGACATGTCCCGCACGGTCCAAAAAAACCCATATCCTCCAGTGGGGACCTTCTCCGAGGCTCAGATACTGAGGAATCTGAAGGGACATCCCTATGCCTTCAAGTATCTGGGGACTCCTCGTCCTCCGTCTTCCAAGCCGAGGCCTCAGAGGAGGACTCGAGGGGCTCCTTGGGCAGAGGGCCCTGGCGCCGTCAGCCCCAATGCCGGCAGACTCAGCGGTGACAACCTCGGTCTCGAATGGGAGGCCGAGTGTGACCTCGACCAAGGATCAACTTGAGTCCGAAAGGTCTCGAGGATCGGCTCGGCCTCCAGGTTCAACTTTGACGTCGAGGGCCTGGTGGTCGGGGCAGAGGAACCAGACATCAGCGCCCACTGCTGTTCAATGAAGGCAGTAAAACTGCGCTCCAAAGCCGCCATCCTGGACATGAGTCCGGGAGGCTCCATAGCCTCCGGCTCAGGTGCCGACATGGTTGGCCCCGACGCTGGCTCCCCCGGGGGGGGGGGGAGTCTTCGACAAGAACAGTCGGTACTTGCCTAGGCTGATCCGGTTCCCGATGAGGAACTTTGGCCGGGCGCTCCTTCTCTGACGATCTGAGCAGGCGCTCAGGGCTCTGCGACCGGCCCCGAGAGGAGCCCAGTCGTTTGGAACTGTCCAGAGACGCCGCCTTCAGGGATTTCTTCTTCCCCTTGTGTTCTCTCTGAGGAACCCCAATGACGCTCGGGCTCGAAGTGTTCCCCCCGAGACGTAGAGACCTCAGACGAGGTCCTGGCTCTCAGAGGAACAGGGGATTCGGGAAAAATCTTGTCATGCTGCTGCTAGCGGCTCCTCAAGGCCTTAGATGACATTCTCTTACAGAGAGTGCAGACCAACGGGTCGTGGTCCGGCCCGAGGCAGCAGTTGTGCATATCAGTGAGGGACATAATTTTCCCGCACCGTTCGCATTTCTTGAAACCGCTGATGGCCATCGGGGGAAAAAGGACCTCAGCTAGGTCGAAGACTCTTCGGGCTGCCAGCGAAGGAGGAAAGGGGAAAAAAGGCGCGAAGATACCTCAAAAGGAAAAAAATCGAACAAAAGGTAGAAAAGACCGACCCGATACCAGAGTACCGAGGCTGGAGGCAGGAAGGATACCGGTGTCAACCGGTTGGGCCAAAAAGGCACAGAGAAAAATCAACTTTTTCCAGGACATGAAGGACAACGTCCGATGGGCTCCACGGTAAAAAGGAGACTGAGCAAGATGGCATCCTTGGGGGGGAAGGGGACCACGCATGTGTGGTAGCAATTCCCAAAGGCATTCTTTGAAAGCTGGGGGATTTGCTCCGCACGGGGCTCTGTCGGCTTCGACGTCACCCATATGTGAGGACTGACTTCCTGCTTGTTCCCGGAGAATAAAATTACTGAACATGTAGATAGTCATGGTTTAATGGGAGAAAGCCAACATAGATTTAGCCTAGGAAGGTCTTGTCTTACTAATATGTTATATTTTTTTGAAGGTGTGAACAAACAGGTGAGCCAGTTGAAATAGTGTATCAGGATTTTCAGAAAGCCATTTATAAGGTCCCTCATGAAAGACTCTTGGCAAAATTAAAAAGTCATGGGATAGGAGGCAGTGTACTATTATGGATCAGAAACTGGTTAAAAGATAGAAAGCAGTGAGTAGAGCTAAATGACCAATGTTTTCAATGGAGAAAGGTGAATAATGGAGTACCCCATGGATCTGTACTGGGCCTGTTGCTTTTTAACATATTCATAAATGACCTGGGAATGGGAATAATGAGTGAGGAGATCAAACTGGCAGATGACATAAAATTATTCAAAATTGTTAAAACACAAGAGGATTGTAAAAAATTGCAAGAGGGCCTTGAAAAATTGGAAGACTGGATGTTCAAATGGCTCTTCAACTTGGAAAAGAGATGGCTGAGGGAAGATATGATAGAGGTCTATAATGAATGGAGTGGAACGGATAAACCTAGATTGGTTGTTTATGCCATTAAAAAGCAGAAAGACTAGGGGACATGCAATGAAGCACAATGTAACCCCATTTAAGACTAATAAGTGAAAATATTTTTTCATTCAACGTGTAATCAAACTCTCAAATCCGTTACTGGAAGATGTAGGAAATGCTGTTAGTGTAGCTGGGTTTAAAAAAGGTTTGGACAAGTTCCTGGAGGAAAGGTCCATAAACCATTATTAAAGAATACCTGAGAAATCCACTGCTACCCAGTGACAAGCATTATGGAACCTTTATACCTTTTTGGGAGCCTGACAGGTACTTGTCACCTGGATGGGCCAATCCTGAAAACAGGATACTGGGCTTGATGGACCTTGATATGTTATTTCTTATGTTCTTATTTTCATTCTTCAAAACTTCTCTGTAGTAAATTCCTGGCTCACTGATTATGGTTTAAAATTAATTTTGCAAAATCAGAAGACATGATTATTGTGCAAAGATGAACCAAAGAAATAGCCTACACAGATCACCTGGGGGAAGGGAGGGGGGACAAGATGTGACAATTCAAGACTAAGTTCCAATTTATATATAGCTGAATGATACAGGTACATTTGTTGATAGTTTATTATTGATCCATGTACATATGTTGATAGTTTATTCTGCACATAGTTACCTTGTTCGTATGTCTCCTGTACATAACTCCCTGTTATAATGTAAATGCAGTTCATTCCCCTGCTCTGCATAGTTTCGTTTCATGTGAACCGCACTGGTGTAAAGAGCGCGGTATATAAGAAAGTTAAATAAAAATTTAAAAAAAAATAAAGTTCAATATTTAGAGATCTGGAAAGACCTCTCATTGTCTTTCAACGTTCAATTGAAGAAAAAGAGTAGTTACTTACCTGTAACAGGTGTTCTCCAGGAGCAGCAGGAATCAGTCCTCACATATGGGTGATGTTGGCGCCGACGGAGCCCCCATACGGAGCATTTCCCCCAGCTTTCAAAGAAAGCCTTTGGGAATGCAGCGCGCCTGCGCGGTCCCCTTCCCGCCCAAGGGTACCATCTTGCTCAGTCTGATGACATAGCTAAAAGACAGCAAAAAACAAAATAAAGTATATGACTGCAACTCCAGGGGAGGAGGGAGGGTCGTGAGGACTGATTCCTGCTGATCCTGGAGAACACCTGTTACAGGTGAGTAACTACTCTTTCTCCAGGACCAAGCAGGAAGTCAGTCCTCACATATGGGACTCCCCAGCTCTAGGCTACCGGGAACCCAAAGCTGAAAAAATGGCTCCCTCTGAAGAGCCTCAGCATCCGTGATAAGAATATCCTCTGAGAACGCCCCCGTACGGTAGCCCAACACAAGGCCCGGAGGGTAGGAGTTGCCTAAACCTCAAAGAGACAGCGGACAAAAGCACTGTCCGAAAGCACTGTCCCTTCGGGACTCTCTCTCGAGGCAGTAGTGGGCTGCAAAAGTCTGGCTTGAAGACCAAGTAGCGGCCCGGCAGATGTCTACCAACGGAGCGGAGCAGAGCAGAGATGAGCTACTGACGTGGCTTTTGCCCTGACACGGTGGGCTGTGACTCAACCCTGCAAGGAGAGGCCGGCTGCCTTGTATGCCCAGGCGATACAATCTGCTACCCAAGTGGACAAGGTACGCTTGGAGACAGGTAACCCCAGTTTATTAGGATCAAAGGAGATGAAAAGCTGAGTAGCCCTTCGGTGCCCCCGCGTACGTTCTATGTAAAAGGACAACGCCCTCTTACAGTCCACGGTATGCAAGACTGTTTCAGCCCGGCTGGTATGTGGCCTGGGAAAGAAGGTCGGAAGAACCACCTCCTGGTTGAGGTGGAAGGAGGAGACAACTTTTGGGAGGAACTTCGGATGGGTCCGTAGGACCACCCTGTTCCTATAGAACCGTATATACGGTCTATCAGAAACCAGAGCTTGTAGTTCACTCACATGTCTGGCCGAGGTAAGAACTACCAGGAAGAGCACCTTCCAAGAAAGGTAGCATAAATGGCAAGTAGCCATCGGCTCAAACGGTGGGTAAGTAAGTTGTTGCAAGACCACGTTCAAATCCCATTCAGAGGCAGGTGGACGAATAGGAGGCTTGAGCAAAAGCAGGCCTCTGAGGAAGCGGGACACCAAGGGGTGAACTGACAGACTGTCCCTCCACGGGTGAGTGGTGTGCTGATACAGCACTGAGGTGGACCCGAACAGAGTTGGACTTAAGGCCTTGGTCTGACAGGTGAAGTAGGTATTGTAGTACTACTGGCACAAGGCAGGAAAAGGATCTTCATGGCGCTGAGCACACCATATTGAGAACCTACACCACATGAGGGCATAGGACTTTCTGGTGGATTGCCTCCTAGAGGCCAAGACCACCTCCTCAACTTCCCTAGGTAGAAGTAAAGGAGCTAGCACTATCCTTTCAGCAGCCAGGTCATCAGATTGAGGGATCTGAGATTGAGGTGCAGAAGGGAACCCTGATCCTGAGAGAGGAGATCGAGTTGCAACCCCAGAGAGAATGGAGTTTTCACTGCCAACTGCAGAAGCAGTGGAAACAACGGTTGCCTCGGCCATCTGGGGGCTACCAGAATCACCAAGGCCTTGTCCCGTAGAGTCTTGAACAGAGTTCGGGCCACCAGGGGCGTGGAAGAAAACGCATACAGGAGGCCCGTAGACCAAGAGATCAGAAATGCATCTGCTGCCATTCTCAGGCAATGAGGCTGTCTGGAGCAAAACCTGGGCTGCTGACGGTTCAGTCGACTTGCAAAGAGATCAATGGATGGAAGTCCCCATCGTACAAAGATCTGCTGGACCACCAGTGGATTCAACTGCCATTCGCGAGGCTGGAGAATCCTGCTTAGTTTGTCTGCCAAGAAGTTCTCCTGACCAGATAGATAAATTGCTTTGAGAAACATGCCTTGCTTGACTGCAAAGGAGCAAAGGGCCTGCGCCTCCTGACATAGGAGTGTGGACCCTGTGCCCCCTTGCTTGTTCACATAGAACATTGCTACCTGATTGTCTGTCTGAACTAAGACAGACTGGTGAGAGAGGGCATGAGAAAAAGTCTAGAGAGCCAAGCGGATTGCTCGCAGCTCCAAAAGATTGATCTGCTGTGTGGCCTCCCGAGGAGACCAGAGGCCTTGAGTGCACATGCCCTGGCAATGTGCACCCCAGCCCTTTAAGCCCTTGTGTGTGCTGGGGCCTGAAAGGGTACCCCCCTGAGAAGGTTTGGGAGATGTAGCCACCACTGCAAGGAGTCCAAGAGTGGTTTGGACACCTTTACTCTGTCTTGGACGTCACCTGTGGCTTGCGCCCACTGAGCACTGAGGCACCACTGAGCCGCCCGCATGTGCAGATGGGCATTCGGGGTCACATGTACCGTAGATGCCATGTGGTCCAGGAGCCACAGGAAGTGTCTGGCGGAGACCTGAGAATTGCTTTGGAACTGGTTGGCCAAGTCCATCAGCCTGTGGGCCCTGTCCTCGGGCAAGTAAGCTCTTGCCTGAAGGGTGTCTAATCTTAACCCCTATAAACTCTAGGTTCTGTGAGGGGAGCAAAGCGGACTTTGCGTAGTTTATGACAAAGCCCAGATGCTGAAGAAGAGAGACAGTGTGAAGAGTGGCTTGTCTGGCCTCCCAGAGAGAGACAGACCCCTGATGAGCCAGTCGTCCAGGTATGGGAAGACAAAAATTCCCTGATTTCTGAGATAGGCTGCCACCACCGCCAGGCATTTGGTGAAAACCCTGGGGGCAGAGGTTAGGCCAAAGGGAAGTACTCTGTACTGAAAATGTTTTCCTCCCACCACAAATCTGAGATATTGTCTGTGGTCTGGATGGATGAGAATGTGAGTATAAGCATCCTTTAGGTCTAAGGAGCATAGCCAATCTCCCTGCTGGAGGTAGGGCAGCAGTATCCCAAGGGTAAACATCTTGAACTTTTCCCTCTCCAGAAACTTGTTTAGGTTTCGCAAGTCTAGGATAGGCCGGGGGCCTCCTGTCCTTTCTGGTACCAGAAAGTACTTGGAGTAGACGCCTTGCCCTTTCAGGTGGTGAGGCACCAGTTCCACCGCCTGTTCCTTTAGAAGACTTGCCAACTCCTGAAGGAGGTTTCTTTGCAGAGGGAGTCTTGGAGGCTCCCCTGGAAAGTAGGAGGGAGGTATCTGGTGGAAATGGAGCATGTAGCCCTTTTGGACTATGCTGAGGACCCAGGTATCCCCTGTGATGGCTGACCACCTGTAGGCGTACAGGATCAGCCGACCTCCTGTGCTAAGTGGAGCCAGCTGTGGAGAAGACGCTATGCTGTGGGAGTCAAAACCCTGCTCCCTGCTGTGCAGGAGCCGGAGCTGGCGGCTTGGGGGCCTTCTGCCTACGGGGCCCATGCCCCTGCCCCTTGGCCTGCTGGCCCTGTTGGGGAGCTGGAGAGGCCTGATATTGAGGGTAGGATTTGTAGGCAGCACCCTTCCTCGGGAAAAAGGGCTTCTTCCCCGAGCCGTTCTTTTTCTGAGAAGGGGCAGAGATTTTCCTGGACAACCTTGTCCTGGTGAGAACCTCAGCCTCGATTTCCGCAGCCTTTTCAATCATGGGCTTATCGAAAAGGTTTTCACCTCGGCAAGGGACATGGACCAACTTGTCCTGCACCCTTGGCTCCAGGTCTGATGACTGTAGCCAGGCCTGACGGCGTGCACTGATGCCGGCTGCGGCTACCTGGGCTAAAGCCTCGAAGCCATCATAGGCTGCTCAAGAGAAACTTCGAGCACTCTCAAATCCCTGTTGACAAAGCCTTGAACCTCTGCAGAGGTTCCTTGGAGAGACCAGCTGAGAACCCGGCAATCTCCTTTGCCAGGTCTCGTAGGTACATGCCCATGTACAGCTGGTAGGTCTGGACACGGCAAGATGGCATAGAGCCCTGGAAGCACTTTCTACTGAGGGCATCCAGGTTCCGGGCCTCCCGGGCAGGGGGCACCGAGGAGTGCATCTTCTGACTCTTCAGACGGTGCATAGCCGATTCCACAACCATGGAGTGGTGCAGTAGCTGCGCCTTTTGGAACCCAGGGCTCTTACGGACTCGATAAATGGAATCGACCCGTTTGCTAAGAACCGGCGTCGAGGCCAGTGCCTCCCACATACGGAAGAGAAGCCGTTCGAGCATCGGAGGAACCGGTACAGTAAAGGCTTCCTTCGGAGGAAAATCATACTGGAGGGCATCGAGCTCCTCAACTCGAGGATCCTCCTCAGCGTCCACAGGGAAAGCCAAGGCCTTGGCCATGTCCCTCACGAAGTCCGAGAACCGGGTATCCTCCGGGGGGGAGGACCGTCTCCGAAGCTCGGACTCCGGTGTGTCCGAAGGGACGCACCTGGTCCGGAAGGTATCTGGGGACTCCTCATTCTCCGTCTCCCACTCCGAGTCCTCCGAGGAGGAATTGAGGAATTCTGGCCGTGTGGGCCTCGGTGCCACCCGCTCCGACGCTGAGGGTATCGGCGTCGACGACCTTGGCCCCACACGGGAGGTCGAGGAGGACCTTGACTGAGGATCGACTCGAGACTTCATCGACTCGAGGATCGGCTCGGTCTCCGGGGTCGACTTAGACGTCGAGGTCCCGGTGGTCAGGGCAGATGCACCAGTCAGACCGGCGATCAGCACCCGCTGCTGTTCCATGAAGGCAGCCAAGCTGCTCTCCAAGGCCGTCAACCTGAGTCCAAGCTCAGGAGACTCAGCAGCCCCCGACTCGGGCCCCGACGGCGTCGGGCCCGACGTCGGCTCCCCTGGAGGAGAGTCTACGAGGACAACTGCACTTATTTATTTAACAGGTTTTTTATACCGCCTTTCATACAATCAAAGTGGTTACAAGACTACGTCAGGTTAGCATAACTTACAAACATTAGACTCGGGGACTCCGGCTCCACACAAGCTAGCTTGGAGGGCCTCTCCGACTCCGAGAGCCCGGGGCAGTGGTCAGGGCTACACGTCCTGGCCCTCGAGGAACCAGGAGCCTCCACCGATGCCGCCCTTGCAAGCTTTTTCTTCCTTCTGTGCTCTCGGGAGGGAGACTCCCTTTCAGAGGAACCCTGACGGCGCTCGGGGTCAGACTCCCGAGATGTCGAGGCCTCCCACGAAGTCCGAGCCCGGCCGGACGCGGAGTCAGAGAAAATTCTCTCATGTTGATGCTGATGGCTCCGAAGTGCCTTCGACGACATTTTGCCGCACGGGCCACAGGCCAGCGGGTCATGGTCGGGCCCGAGGCATCGGAGGCAGCAGTCATGTGTGTCGGTGAGAGACATAACTTTCTTGCACCGATCACACTTTTTGAACCCGCTGGCAGCCATCAGGGGAAAAAGGGCCCCTGCAAGGTCAAAAGACCGGGCTGCCAGTGAAAACACAAAAAGAGCGCGAACGGTAGTCACGAAGGACAAAAAATGAAAATCACAACTCCGGACTCGATACCGGTGTACCGAGCCCAGGCGGGAAGGGGAATCGGTGTCGAACCGGATGAGACAACGCGAAAATCGCAGAAAAAAATCAACTTTTCCCGGGTGACACGAACTCACGTCCGTCGGGCTCCGCAGAAAAAGAAAGACTGAGCAAGATGGCACCCTTGGGCGGGAAGGGGACCGCGCAGGCACGCTGCATTCCCAAAGGCTTTCTTTGAAAGCTGGGGAAATGCTCCGCACGGGGGCTCCATAGGCGCCGACGTCACCCATATGTGAGGACTGACTTCCTGTTTGGTCCTGGAGAATAGTTCAGACTGTCAGTAGACTAGTATAGTAGTTGATATGGAAGGACAGACTAGATAGGCCATGTGGTCTTTTTCTGCCATCATGTTTCTATGTCTTCTTTAGATTAAGGATGCAATGTCCGTTAAAGTGTGTATTAACTCAAGAAACATTCTGGATTGTAATACAGGCACTAGTATTACCATTATTAGACTAATGTAATGCCATATATATGGGGCTTCCTAAACAACTATTACACTCCCTACAGATGGCACAGAATGAGTCAGCCTGTTTGATATGGTCTCTACAAATATGATCATATCTCTTCTACAGTAAAAGAACTGCAGCAGCTATCATTTCAATAATGGGTTAATTTTAAATATCCCTTATTCACATTCAAAATCAAACACATGAGATTGATCCCATATCTATTAGACATAGTAAAAAGAGATATTTTACTTACTGGATAATTTCCTTTCCTCGAGTCCTACTAGGCTAATCTAGACAAGTGGGTTGTGTTCCCCTACCTAAAGAGGTGAAGAGAGAGAAAAATCCAAAGGTTTCTGATGACCTCATCTTGTACTAAAAATCATGGCTAAGAACCCCTGGGACGCATAGGCTCCAATGACAGTAGCAAAGACTAATGTTCCAAAGAACAGAACTATATACAGAACACCCAATGGGCAGGAAAGTCAACAAAGAGGAAGGTAGCTTGCAGGGCTAAGCCACAGTTAACAACTAATCATCACACATCATAGCAAACATATCAGCTTAGATCAGATCATAACAGGTCATACCAGAACATAACAGATCATAACAGTTCCGGGGGGGGGGGGGGGGATCCTGGACTGGCCTAGCAGGACTCAATGTAAAATGCAATGCAATGTGTACCTTCAAGTCAGTGCTGACTCCTGGTGACTCAGTAGCTCCTGGGTTTTTTTGTCAGTGCAAACAAACAGAAGTAGATTGCCAGGCCTTTCTTCTGAGGCAGTGGAGGTTTAAGTGACTTGCCCAAGGTCACAAGGAGTGCTACTGGAAATCGAACCCTGGTCACCAAACCAGTGTTCTAACCACTAGGCTACTCCTCAACTGAAAGGATATTATCTGGTAAGTAAAATGTCATCTTCCATATCGTCCTGCTAGGCCAGTCCAGACAAGTGGGACGTACCAAAGCAATGCCTCCAATGGGCGGGAATAAGGTATAGCAGACTTCAAGATTTCTGCAAAGGTTGTGTCCACCTGAGTATGGAATTCAAGTGGTAATGTTTGAAAAAAGTGGAAAGTAATGACCACACTGCTGCTCGAACATAAGAACATAAGATATGCCATACTGGGTCAGACCGAGGTCCATCAAGCCCAGTATTCTGTTTCCAACAGTGGCCAATCTAGGTCATATGTACCTAGCAGTTTCCCCAAGAGACACAAGTTCCACAATGCTTGTACTGGATCAAGCATTGATATCTTCAGTCACTTCTTAATAATGGTTTATGGACCTTTCCTCCAGGAACTTGTCCAAACCTTTTTTTTTTTTAAACCCAGCTACACTAACAGCCTTTACTACATCCTCCATGTCTATAGGAACGAGCAACGAGCAACTGTGCTCCACCCAGGAGGAAGCCTGAGCCTATGTAGAATGCGCACGCAAACCCTCCAGGACCTGCTGGTTTCACAAGAGATAGGCCGAGGCTATCATCTCTTTTATCCAGCAACCCAAGGTAGACTTCATGGCTGCTTTGCCCTTCCGCGAACCTGCAAAAAGGAGAAAAGGTCTGACCAACTTACAGAAAGAGTTAGTAACCTTTCAGGTAGCAAAGAAGCACCCTTCTAACATCCACCAAGTTTTTATCCTTCCTCTGGCATTGTTCCTTAGAAAATGCAGGTAAACAGACCACTTGTTGATATGGACATTCAACATTACCTTAGACAAGAAAAAAGGAATGGGCCATAAAAACACGGCCTCCCCCGAAAAAGACAGGGATCTCAGCACCACAAAGCCTGCTACTCGGAGATGCATCTCGCTCAGGAGACTGCAACCAAAAAGGCAGTCTTAAGGGACAAATGCTTGAGCATCGACCTCCTCAAAGGCCCAAACGGCTCAGCCACCAAAGACTGAAGAACCAAAAAGAGATCTCAAGAAACCACCACTGAGCACAGGGGAGGATACAAGTGCTTAACCGTTCGCAAAAAATTGGCTGAAGTCTGGATGAGAGGCCAGGAAGCGCCCCATCACGAGCCCTCTAAAACAAGTCAAGGCCATCACGTGAACCCTAATCAAACCAAGGGAAAGGCCCTCAAAGCCATTCTGGAGAAAGGGAAGCAAAGCTGGCAAGTCCACAGCACTCGGAATGACCTGGTGCTCCCAGCACCAGTGCTCAAATAAATACCAAATACGCAGATAGGCAAAACAATTAGAGCCTCTTCTCACTTTCAGAAGTGTGGAAACCACATCAGAAAAGTAGCCCTTACACACTAAGCATTGCCTCTCAAAAACCCAGCTATAAGCGAAAAGGGAGCTGGACCATCTAGCAGCACCGGCCCCTGCCTCTACTGTCTCCGCACCGAAAGAAGCCACAGAAGGGGCCCCTGCCAGAGATGCATCAGATCCGCATACAATGGTCTGCTCAGCCTATCTGGTGCCACCAGCACCACTGGACCCTGATAGTGGTCTACACGATGAAGCACTCGCCTTACAAGAGGTCACAGAGAAGGCACATACAGCAGAACCAGCTTTGGCCAAGGTTCAACTAGGGTGCCCCTGCCCTCAAAGCCTGCCTCCGTGCAGTGGCTATAGAACTTGTTCACCTTGGCACTGAACCAAGTTGCCATGAGATCCATTTAAGGGCAACCCCACCTCCTCAGGATACTCTGGAATTTTAATCTGCTCAATTCACACTCTCATGGATTGAGGGAGTAGCGACCAAGATAGTCTGCTTCCATGTTGTCCACTCCCACAATATGCTGTGCCCAGAAGCCCAGGAGTTTCCACTCCACTCAAGTGAATTGGAGGGTCATTTCCTGGGAGACCCTGGAACTCTTCGTGCTCCCTTGCTGATTGACATAGGCCACCGCCATGGCATTGTCTGAGATGATATAAACTGCTTTGCTTCAGACTATGTCCCAGAAACATAAAATAGCCAACTGATAGTTCAAGCCGTCTCCCACTTGCTCCAGTGACCCTAAGCAGTCTGCCTCAGGCAATCTGTTCCCCAGCTGAACAGGCTGGCATCAGTCGTCAGAACAAGCCACTGAAGATCGTTGAGAGGAAGGCCTTTGATCTGCTTGCTCCCACCATTTCAGGCTGGTCGCCACCAGCAGGGGAATGGGAGACTGATGTCAAAGTCCTATGAGGAAGGAGATCAGTGGGACAAGAGGGATCTTCGCAGTGGACACATATGCACCTGTACCCAGGGGACCATCTTGATCATCGCTACCACTGTCCCTAAGAGCGGGGGTAGTCCTAGGCCTTGGGAACCTGCTGCTTTGAAAATGACTTCAGTTGAGACTGCAGCTTCTCTTTCCTCTTCTTGGGCAGGAAGACTTTTCCTGAAGCAGTGTTCAACCTAACCCAAGGTATTCTAACTACTTAATAAACTCCTCTTGTCATAGTTGATCACTCAGACCAGACTCCCCAGAAAATGCATCACCTGGGCAGTCACCCACAGAGCTTTGGCACGCGATCTGGTCTGAATAACCAGTCTTCCAAGTAAGGATGCATACAAATTCTTTCACACAGCAGCAGCCACCACCATAACTTTGGTGAATATCCATGCTGCAGCAGAGAGACTGAAGGATAGAGCAACAAACCAAATGGAAGCCAAGAACAGAGACGAGTAGGAAGCGCTGTTGATCCTCACAGATGGGAATGTGGAAGTATGTCTCGGCCAAGACCAGTGATGTAAAAAAAATCCTCTCCTTGCCGGACTGCTCTTATGACTGAACTCAGTGTCTCCAGGTAGATGTGAAAGGTCCTCAGGTGAGCATTTGATGCCCTTGAGATCCAAAACTGGGCAGAAGGAGTCATCCTTCTTTGGCACCACGAAGTAAATGGAATACCATCCCGGTCTGGAGGCTAAGGACCAGCTGCTTTCCTGGTAGCTGATCCATATGGAGTTATCAGGAAGGCACATGGGATGGAGTCCTTGCATTCGAGCACTTGGCTGAACTGAATGATGTCGAGCACATACTGGTCCAAGGTCACCCGGGCCCATTCCTGGAAAAAGTGACGAAGTCGGTTATTGACAGGAGGTACCCCAGAATGGGTCTCTAACCCGTCATTGTGTCTGATGGGAGAACCCAGATTTGGAAGAAGAGGGAGCCTTGCGAGCCTCCGAGTCCCTCGAAAGGACTGCAATCTGAAAACGGGAAGTGGAGGGAGGAAAGGATGGCTTCCCCGGGTGATACTCCCAGGAGTCCCTGAATCCCTGTGATTCCTGGATGCGGGAGCAAGGAGAACATCATGCATAGGAGGAAGGGCCATGCTTTACTGGCTCTTTAAGTCTATCCTTTGGAAGATGATGAATTTTAGAGACTCCCAGATCTTTGACCAGCTTCTCTAAGCCCTCCCCAAACATGAGCTTTCCCTCAAAAGGGAGTCTGGATAAATGAGACTTGGATGCCATGTCCACCGCCCGAAGGTGAAGCCACAGTCAGTGATGCACCACCACAGAAAACATAGTTACTCTCCTGTAACAGGTGTTCTCTGGGGACAGCAGGAATCAGTCCTCACATATGGGTGATGTCGGCACCAACAGAGCCCTCACGGAAGCATCCCCCCAGCTTTCAAAAAAAGCCTTTGGGAGATGCCACCATGCATGCGTGGTCCCCTTCGCACCCAAGGGTGCCATCTTGCTCAGTCCGATGACCTAGCTAAAAGATGGCAAAATAAAAGATAAAAGGAGCAACTCCAAGGGGAGGAGGGAGGGTTGCGAGTACTGATTCCTGCTGTCTCCAGAGAACACCTGTTACAGGTGAGTAACTATGCTTTCTCCGGGAACAAGTAGGAAGTCTGTCCTCACATATGACACACCGCATTTACAGGCTACCGAAAATCCATAGCAAAAAACATGGACTCCTTAATGGGGAGCCGTGAGCAGCAGCAATTAAGTCCATATCCACAGACCACAGTAGGACCCCTGTGTCCGATGAAAACCAGCACTCCGGTAGCCTGAACACAGAAGGGTCAGAGGGTAGGAGTTGCCTAAATCCCGGAAAGGTTACAGAGCCCAGCATGGCCGAAGGCACTGTCCCATCGGGACTC
This sequence comes from Ichthyophis bannanicus, assembly GCA_033557465.1. Lineage (NCBI taxonomy): Eukaryota > Metazoa > Chordata > Amphibia > Gymnophiona > Ichthyophiidae > Ichthyophis > Ichthyophis bannanicus. The sequence goes on from CM066035.1 coordinate 261,164,873, forward strand.
TATTTCCAGGCAGTAACAGGCTGAGAAGGTATGGACTGAAGACCAGGTGGCGGCCCGGCAGATGTCCACCATTGGGACAGAGCGCAAGTTTGCCACAGAGGCCGCAATGGCCCTGAAACGGTCCGCCGTGACACGGCCTTCCAGCGGGAGTCCCACCTGCTCACAGGCGAGGGCAATACAGTCTGCCATCCTGGTGGATAGCATACGCTTGGTCACCGTCTCCCCGGGTCTACTGCGGTCGTAGGAGATGAAAAGCTGAGCAGCTTTGTGGTGGCCCCGAGTGTGTTGGATATAGAAGGACAAAGCCCTCTTACAGTCCAAGGCGTGAAGGACTGTCTCCGCCCGACTGGAGTGAGGTCTCGGAAAGAAGGTAGGGAGTACTACTTCCTGGTTGAGATGGATGGATGATACTACCTTCTGAAGGAATTTAGGGTGCATGCAGAGCACCACTATGTTCTTGTAGAACCTGGTATATGGTGCCTCTGCTACTAAGGCCTGAAGTTTGCTAACTCTGCGAGCAGAGATGAGTGCAACCAGGAACGCCACCTTCCAAGAGAGGTAGCATAGGTGGCAAGTAGCCAGAGGCTCAAAGGGTGGGCGAGTGAGCTGCCCCAACACCATGTTGAGATCCCATTCAGTTGCCAGAGGGTGAACTGGGGGCTTCAATAAGAGCAGACCCCTAAGAAAGTGGGTCAGCAATGGCTGGACCGAGAGGGGCTTGCCATCCACCGGGTGGTGGTGTGCCGCCAAGGAACTAAGGTGCACCCGGATGGAGTTAGAGTTGAGCCCGGATTGCAAGAGGTGGAGAATGTACTGTAACACCAAACCCACCGGGCAGGATAATGGGTCAGCCCCGTGCTCAGCACACCAGGCCGAAAACCTGCGCCATTTAAGGGCACAAGGTTTTCTAGTAGAGGCCTTGCGAGAGGCCAGCAGGATCTCATCTATCTCACCCAAGAGCTTGAAAGGGGCTAGGGTCACCCTTTCAGCAGCCCTGCTGTCAGCGACAGGGACCCCAGGTTGGGGTGCAGAAGAAAAGCCCCCTTCCTTAGAAAGGAGTCCCGGAGAGGTCCCTAATGGGATGGGGTCTCCACCATTAATCGGAGCAGCAGCGGGAACCATGGTTGCCTGGGCCACCGAGGGGCTAAGGATGAGCGAGGCCCTGTTGCGGAGGGTCTTGAACAAGGTTTTGGCAATCAGCGGAGTGGGAGGGAAGGCGTACATGAGGCCCTCCGACCATGAGACAAGGAACGTGTCAGCTGCCACCCTGGAGTGGTGGGCCTGCCGGGAACAGAAGCAGGGCAACTGGAAGTTGTCTGGGCTGGCGAACAGGTCCATCACGGGTTTCCCCCAGATATGGAAGAGCTGGCCAGCCATCCTGGGGTCCAGCTGCCACTTGTGCGGCTGGAGGACTCTGCTCAGCCTGTCAGCCAGCAGGTTGTTCTGGCATGGTAGGTATATTGCCCGCAGGAGAATACCCTGTTGGACTGCATATGAGCGGAGGAGCACTGCCTCCCGACAGAGGGCACGAGACCCTGTGCCTCCATTTGCTCACATAGAACATTGCCACCTGGTTGCCCGTCTAGACCAGTACCAGCTGGTGATGCAGATGGTGGCAAAACACTCACAGGGCTAAGTATATCGCCAGCAGCTCCAGGAGGTTAATTTGCTGGGTGCTTTTTCCCTGTGACTAGCTGCCCTAGGTGCAGAACTCCTCGCAGTGTGCTCCTCAGTTGAGCAGGGAGTTGTCCTTGATGAGGACCCTTAAGGGGCTCAAAGCCTGAAAACGCATGCCCACCTCAAGATACTGGAGGCACTGCCACCAGACCAGAGAGTTCACCAGTTGGCGGGTTACAGAGACTCTGTCTTGAGGGCATCCCGTGGCTTGAGTCTACTAGTCCAGGAGACGCCCCTGTGCTGCCCTCATGTGGAGGCGAGCATCTGGAGTGACGTGGACCATGGAGGCCATGTGCCTGAGAAGGCACAGAAGAAGCCGAGCGGGTACAGAGGGGTAGTACTATATGTCCCGTGCCAGAGTCCTGAGACGGTCGGCTCGGTCCCTGGGCAAGAAGGCCTTTGACTGGAGAGTGTCCAACTTTGCCCCGATGAATTCCAGACATTGTGTCGGGAGGAGGGTGAGACTTGGGGTAGTTTATGACAAAACCTAAGTGCTGCAGAACCTGGACGGTGCATGCAATAGCCTGCTGTACCTCTGAGGCCATGCCTCCCTTTATGAGCCAGTTGTCCAGGTAGGGGAAGACAAAGCCCCCCTGGAGACGGAGGAAGGTGGCCACGACTACCAGGTATTTTGTGAAGAACCTTGGGGCAGAGACCCTGTACTGATAGTGCCTGCCCCCCATTATGAACCGCAGGTACTGCCTATGGTTGGGGTGAATGAGGATGTGGGTATAGGCATCCTTGAGGTCTAAGGAGCATAGCCAATCTCCCAGATGAAGGTAGGGGGCAACAATGTTCCAAGGGAGAGCATCTTGAACTTCTCCCTCACCAGGAATTTGCTGAGGTTGCGCATGTCGAGGATGGGCCTTAGGCCCCCTGATCTTTTTGGCACGGGAAAGTACCTGGAGTAGAATCCCTTGCCCTTGAGATGGTGGGGCACCTGTTCCACCGCTTTGTCCTCAAGAAGACCTGCCAACTCCTTCAGAAGAAGGTCCTGGTGGAGGGGAGACCCAAGGGGTTCTCCTGGAAAATAAGGGGGAGTTGTCTGAGTCAAGCGGAGGAGGTAACCCTCCTTGATCACTCGAAGTGCCCAGGAGTCGGTGGTGATGGTCAACCACCTCTGGGAATATTGGGCCAGACGTTCCCCTATGGGCTGCTGATCTCCTTGGGGTAGATAGGCTATGCTCAAGGAGTCAAAAACTTCCCCCTGACTGCGCTGGAGCCGGTGCCTGGGGTTTTGGAACCATCTGCTTACAAGGGCCATGCCCATGTCCCTTGGCCTGCTGACCCTGTTGGGGAACTGGGGAGGCCTGAAAAGGTAGGTAGTTTCTGTAAGCAGCCCCTTTCCTCAGGTAAAGGGCTTTTTACCTGAGCCCTTCCGTCGGGGAGGGGCAGCGGTCTTTTTTGAGAGCATGGTCCTCATCATGAACTTGGTCTTCCGTTCAGCAGCCTTGTCGGTCATGGGCTTGCCAAAGAGGCTCTCTCCTTGGCATGGGGCATCAACCACTTTGTCCTGAACCCACTGCTCAAGGTCGGACGACTGTAGCCAAGCTTGGCACCATGCACCGATGCCCATTGCTGCTACTCAAACTCATCATAGGCCACCGAGACATGAACTTGGAGCACTCACGGACTGCCTTGGCTAGGTTTTTGAACTGCTGCAGAGTTCCTTGGAGAGACCAGCAAGGGGTTCCTTGGAATTCCTTCGCCAGGACTCTCAGGTAAATGCCCCTGTACAGCTGGTAGGCCTGGATGCAGCCAATGAGCATCGAGTCCTGGTAACACTTTCTCTCGAAGGCGTCCAATGTGCGGGCCTCCCTGCCAGGGGGCACTGAAAAGTGCATATTCTGGCTTGTCAGCTGACACATGGTGACTCCACTACCATGGAGTTATGCAGCAACTGTGATTTCTGGAAGCTTGGGCTCCAGCAAAATTGATACATCAAGTCAAGCCATTTGCTCACCACTGGCACCAACGCCGGTGTCTCCCACATCCACAGCATCAGCCATTCCAGGATTTATTTATTTATTTTATCTATTTAACAACTTTTATATACCGCGCTATTTGTTATCAGTGCGGTTTACACACAACAAAGGTTGCACAGTCAGAAGGATGGGAGGGATGGGCACCGTGAGCGATTCCCTCGGAGAAGCCATGTAATGGAGGATTTCCAACTCATCCACCTGAGGGTCCTCCTTCGACTCTGTAGAAACGCCAGGGCCTTCGACATATCCTTGACAAAATCAAGGAAGCCCATATCCTCTGATGGGGACTGTCGTTGAGGCTCCGAGATGGGAGAGTTTGATGGGACATCGCAGTGGCGACTGTTATTGGGGGACTCCTCATTCTCCATCTCCCACTCGGAGTAGTCCGTCGAACACTTGTAGGAGGGCTACTCTGTGAACCTTGGGCTCATGATGCTCCGTGGCCAATAGCTGACACACTTGCCGGGGATGATCGTGGTCCCATTGAGCAGGAATCAGGTCGAGACCTCAGCTGAGGATCGACTTGAGGCCGAAGGATCTCGAGGACTGGCTTGGCCTCCTGGGATGTCTTAGACGTCGAGGGCCCATGGTTGGGGCAGATGAACCGGTCATACCAGACAACAGCACTCGCTGCTGGTCCATGAAGGCAGACAAACTGCATTCCATGACTGCCATTCTGGACTCCAGGCCAGAAGGCTCTGCAGCCTTTGGTGCAAGCACAGAGGGGACTCTGGCCTGGCGTCTGCTCCCCCGAAGAGGAATCCTCAACGAGGATTGTGTCTGGGGACCGAGGCCAAATCCTTCCGGGGGACCTTTGCAGGCTGCTCCTTTCTCCAATGCCTCAGAAGAGCATCTCGGACTGCGGGACCTGACCTGGGGGGAGCACCCAGCCACTCAGAGCCGTCCAAGAACGCCACCTTCAAGGGTTTCTTCTTCTTCCTGGGTTCCCTCGAGGGAGACCTCCTTTCTGAAGACCCATGGCGGGGTTCGGGCTTGGCAGTTTCTGCCCGAGGTGTCAAGGCTTCAGCCTTCAGAGGCACCGGGGAAAAACTTATGCTGCTGCTGGCGGTTCTTGAGGGCCTTGGTGGACATCCTCTTGCAAAGATTGCATACTGCCGGGTTGTGGTCTGACCCGAGGCAGTGGAGACAGCAGTCATGTGTGTCGGTCAAAGACATAACTTTTGAGCACCTATCACACTTCTTAAAGCCATTGGTGGCCATGGGGGAAAAGGTACCTCTGCGAGGTCGAAAACTCGCCGGGTTGCCAGTTGGGAAAAAAGGCGCTAAGACGCCAGAAAATTAAAGAAATGAAAAACGTAAAAAATAGATCTGATCTCAATGCCGAGGCAGCGAGGCCGGGTGGTGGGAAGAGTACTGGTGTGATACCGGAGGCGAGTATGAAACTCAGAGAAAAAAAAAAAGCAACTTTTTCCAGGGACAAGCCAGACAAACTTCTGAAGGGCTCCGCGGAAAAAAGGAGACTGAGCAAGATGGCACCCTTGGGCGGGATGCGGACCACGCATGCATGGTGGCATTTCCCAAACGCTTTCTTTGAAAGCTGGAGGGATGCTTCCGCGGGGGCTCTGTTGATGCCGACGTCACCCATATATGAGGGCTGACTTCATGCTTGTTTCCAGAGAAATAACAATATTTCTGGCTGCCAAGCGGATCAAATCATATATGGTATCTGTCAAGAAAGCTGCTGCTTTCTCCAGAAGCAATGATGTGTCATCCTGTGAGAGCGATTGGCTCTAATAGAGCAGGGCACAAGCTGTAAGCCCTCGCAAATTACTATCTGGAGAATAAGGGAAGCAGACGAAAACTGGCTCTTTAGGAAGGTCTTGACCTTACTGCTAATCATTTGTAAAGCGCTACAAGGCATACACAGCACTGTACATATAGATGTAAAAGAAGTCCCTGCTCATCAGAGCTTACAATCTAAACAAGACAAAACACACAGTGAAACTGGGAACTCGAGTATGATAAGATTCACATATGTAGTGGACAAGAGAGTGAGGAGCATCAGGATCCAAAACAGACATGCAATCCGTTTGATCCTTAAGGGCCACACCATCCTCCATTGGAATGTTTTAGTAACAGCCATCACCTCTGCATTCACCTGGGGTAACTACATCCCTAGTGGGAGAAAGACCAGCCACTGGGGAAGCTCTGGTGGACTGACCTCCAAAAGACAAGCAGAGGGATTCCAAACAGAGGCACTGTCTCTCTCTTCAGCTGATCCCATCACTGCCTACAAAGCAGAAGAGGAGTCCATGTTCACCAACTGCAATGACGACACCCCAAAGGGTGAGAAGCCTCTGTACACCAAAAGGCAGAGGAGGACAGAAAGGTAGCATCTCTTCCAAGAAAACATGTGTTTACTGCCAGCAGAGTGGCTTGCAAAAGCAAGTCCTTTTGTTTAACCAAAGTGCACTGGAAGATCGTGCTTATAGCATGCACACCAGAGCATTGAGGAGATAGTGTCCAGATGTACAGACCCGTGCGTGCCAATGCGCACAGACACAGCGCATCTTGTCACGCTCAAATACCACACATACCAACGTGAGCAGCAAGGAGCATGGGTTACTGCACAGTCATGCGCAGACAGCGTGTGCTCATACTGTACACACGAGGTGAGAACTGGTGGGAAATATCACCAATGGCTCTGCTCCTGCACCCGACCAGCACCCCACTAAGCAACCAAAGTCAGGAACCACCACAGACAAGCTCAAACAAGTTGAAAAGCGTAGATCCGGCACACAAAATAGAAGCTTAGATCTGGTACTCATCCCTGGGAAGCCCAGCAGCAACAGTGCTGGTCTCATTGCTATCCCCTGCACTCAAGCCCTGCAGCCACATACCTCTTGAAACCTTCATCCAATTGTTGGGGACAAACCGGGGGGAGGAGGAGAGGTAGGGGGCATTGAGGTTGTGCTAGGCTCGGGGTCTTGATCCAACAATTCTGTCTGCTCAACTGGCCCTTAATAGGATAAGGATGGGGAATTGACATCCCTCCTCCTCTGATAAACCCAGGAGGGCACTGGTGTTAAAGGTGACCCAATGGGTGCCTCCCACGCTGAGCTCAAATGAGGAAGTCACCCCTAAGAGTGGTTACTCATGAGCTAAATCAATCTTTCCTCAAAATTTTCACTGAGCTGCTCAGATATGTCCACACTCTGCTGGAAACAGAGAAATACTGAGGTAGAATGCCCTCTAGTTGCTCTAGATATAGTACAGGATGAGGTCATCGGGAACATCTGGATTTTTCTCTATCTCCACCTCTGCTAGTAGGAGAATACACTCACTTGTCTGGATTGGCCTAGCAGGACAATAGAAGTCAAAAAGATAAATTTATATTACCTCCTATTCAAACAGCTTGACTAGTAAAAATGAGAAGAAAAATTATTTCAGTGATTGGAGCCCAACTATGGAACGCACTACCCACAGAATTATGCACTGAAATACATGACCTGAAATTCAGAAATAAATTAAATCACGTTATTTTCTGTCATGGACGAATAGCTTTGAATATGTGCTTGCCAATCTATCTTGCATAACTTCTGTATTTGGTTGTATAATTTAACCTTGAAACTCAGCTAGAAATTTATGATAGAGGAGATACAATACAATTAAATTGAAATGTATTTGTATTTTATTATAGAGTCCTCCAAAAGCAGGGGTCAGATCTTTCTGAAACTTGCTAACATATTTAAGCGGCAATTTAATGGATTTTGAGGGCTTGTTTACAAAAATAAAAGATACTCCACATAGAAATAAAAGATTTGAGACAATGGGAATTAAATCAGAGCATTAACAATGGTGCTCTAATCCTTAGGCAGATTATTTGGAGGCGTAAAGCTTGTGTCATTTACAAGCAGCTACCCACAGTTAAAAAGGAATTGAATTAGCTTAAAGAAAATTGCCTAAAAATGGAGTTGCTTCCCCCATAAACTGCACTCAGAAAATCTATCTCCACTCTTACATAGGATTTGAAAACCCAGGAGAAAATGGATTACAGTGGGCTTTGGTGAGATAAAACCAGTGATACAGGACGATCCTATCAAAATGATACTCATACAAAATGACTTCACAGGACTGGAAACATGATATTCTAGGAGAAGTATTTGAAGTGTTAACAGAGTTGAAGAAAAGATGCTTACTGCACACAAAATACAATGCCACTTTAAAAAAATTCCATAAGAGCAGGGAATGCTATTGTCAAAGGCATTAACTTAGTCATACATTTGAAAAGAAACTGAAGGATCAATGTACTAAAGGGTGCTAAGAATGATACAGCATTATGGGTTTAATGCAGGGGTTCTCAACCCAGTCTTCAGGACGCAACTAGCCAGTCTTGTTGCCAGGATAACCACAATGAATACACATGGGAGAGATTTGCATGCAATGAGTGCATCCAAATCTCTCTCATGCATTTATTTATTATGATTATCCTGAAAACCTGACTGCTAAGGTGTGCCCTCGAGGATTTGGTTGAGGATCCCCAGTTTAATATGATTCACTGCATGTGTGGATTAGTCTGCATTAATGTTAATGAGAAATTAACATAAGCTTATCTGCTGAAAATATGAATGAGCTGTGTGTACCCAGTAAGAATAATAGAGTTTGAGTTAAACAATGCATGGCAAATCACATTTAATACATGTCAGTGTTTTAACACTGTAATGCACATTAACACACTTTAGTAAAATGTACCCTTAACGTGGACATTTTTTATATTGAGGTTTTGCAGTAAGGTGATGCAATTTACCTGGATAATCTGAGCAGCAAGCTCTGGTGTTCCATGTTTCAGGTCATGTCCATTTATAGAAAGAACTCTATCATTGCTGTAGAGCCTACCATCCTGAGCAGCCAATCCTCCTTCCAAGAGGTCCAATATAAAAACCCCAGGCTCATCTGTCCTACGAACTAACTTAATGCCAAGCTGTTCATTAGAATCCCTTTTAAGCAGGGTGATATGAAAGCTCTCATCTCTTAGAGAACCATTGTCAATCTGGAGATGTGTTCGATTTCCAAAACGTCTCTCTCTGAGTACAGTGAGATGCAGCACAGTGCATGGTTTGGAAAGAACAGCTCTGGCACAGTTATGCGACACATTACTGATATCAAAGTTATTCACCTGCAAATAAGAACAACAAAAACGAACAATCAACAAATGTTTAAGAGTTTGTAATTCATACTGAAGGCTTAGGAAAGAAAAGGAAACTACACTATAATTTTAAAGACATTTTTTCATTCATTTCCCACTTATTTTTACATATCTAGGCAGGTTACAAACATACACAATTAAAATCAACGATCAAACAAAACACGACCACCATGCCTTCCCACAGTAACCTCTTACAGCAATCATTCAAAATAAGAAAGTCTCCACATTACATCTCCACTATCCGGATATCTTAAAGTAAACAAATATTGTATGTTTTTAATGTCTTCCTAAATCTAAAAAAATCCTATTTAGTTCTCAAAGTCACATGAAGACACGCCACAATTAATAAAGGCCCTATCTTAAAAGCCCAGACCAGCTGTATTCCACGCTTTAAGAAAAGTGGAAGGAAGTCCAAAAAACTGCCAGCATGGTTTAAAGGTGAGGACAGAGAGGCTGTTGTTGACAAAAAAGCATCTTTCAGGAAATCGAAAAAGGAGCCAAATGACAAAAATTGGAAACACAAGCACTGGCAAGTTAGATGCAAGGCATTGATAAGGCAGGAAAAGAGAGAATTTGAGAAGTTTGCTATGGAAGCAAAAATGCATAATAAAGACTTTTTCAAGTACATTCATAGCAAAAAACCTGTGAGAGAGTCACTTGGATAGAGGACAGAAAGGACGGCAGAAAGCAAGTCCTTTTGTTTAACAGTGCATTGGAAGATCGTGCTTATAGCATGCACACCAGAGCACTGAGGAGATAGTGTCCAGATAGCACACTTAGGTTGCATGAAGAAGATGTACAGACCTGTGTGTGCCAAAGTGCACAGACACAGCGCATGTTGTCACACTCAAATACCACACATACCAACATGAGCAGCAAGGAGCATGGGTTACTGCACAGTCATGCGCTAAGAGAGGACAAAGCCATAATGGAGAGACTGTATGAAGTCTTTGCTTCCACCTTTCCGGAGGAAGATGTAGGGATGTTACCCATGACTGAAATGGTATTTAAAGGTGATGCTGCAGAAGAATTAAAAGAAATATCGATACACTGGGAAAATGTATTACAACTATATGATAAACTGAAGAGTAGCAAATCACCTGGACCGGATGGTCTACATCCAAGGGTGTTGAAAGAACTGAAATATGAGATTTCAGACCTACTATTAGTAATCTGTGAACTATCACTAAAATCATCTGTAATACTTGAAGATTGGAGAATGGCCAATGTAACGCCAATTTTTAAAAAGGGTTCCAGGGGTGATCCGGAAAACTACAGACCAGTGAGCCTGACGTCAGTACCAGGAAAAATGGTAGAAACCTTCATAAAGAACAAAATTACTGAACATGAAGATAATCATGGCTTAATGGGAGATAGCCAACATGGCTTTAGCCAAGGAATGTCTGGTCTTACTAATCTGTTATATATTTTGAAGGTGTGAATAAACAGGCAGGCAAAGGTGAGTCGGTTGATATAGTATATCTGGACTTTCAGAAAACCTTTGACAAGGTCCCTCATGAGAGACTTTTGACAAAATTAAAAAGTCATGGGATAGAAGGCAGTGAACTACTGTGGATCAGGAACTGGTTAAAAGATAGAAAGCAGAGGGTAGGGCTAAATGGCCAATTTTCCCAATGGAGAAAGGTGAATAGTTGAGTACCCCAGGGATCTGTGCTGGGTTCGCTGCTTTTTAACATATTCATAAATGACCTGGAAATGGGAATAACGGTTGAGGTTATCAAATATGCAGATGACAGAAAACTATTCAAAGTTGTTAAAACCCATGAGGATTGTGGAAAATTGCAAGATGGATCTTGATAAATTGGAAGACTGGGCATCCAAATGGCAGATGAAATTTAATATGGACAAGTGCAAAGTTATGCACCTAGGAAAGAAAACCCAAACTATGGTTATACGATGCAAGGTTCCACATTAGGAACCACCACCCAGGAAAAAGATTTAGGCGTCATCGTGGATAACATGTTAAAACCCTCTGCCCAGTGTGCAACGGCAGCCAAGAGAGCAAATAGAATGCTAGGTATCATAAGGAAAGGCATGGAGAATAAAACAAAGGATATTATAATGCCCCTGTATCGTTCCATGCTGCGACTGCACCTTGAATATCGTGTGCAGTTCTGTTCGCAGTATCTTAAAAAGGTTATAGCATTATTAGAAAAGGTATAGAGAAGAGCCAGCAAATAAGTAAAGGGGATGGAAGGATACCCCTATGAAGGGAGGCTAAAAAGGTTAGGGCTCTTCAACCAGGAAAAGAGAGTGCTGAGGGGAGATATGATAGAGGTCTATAAATTAATGAATTGTGTGGAATGGAAACATAGATCGATTGTTTACGCCATTAAAATATAGAAAGACTAGGTGGCATGTAATGAAACTACGGGGTAACCTATTTAAGACTAATAAGAGAAAATATTTTTTCACTCAACGTGTAATCAAACTCTGGAATTTGCTTCTGGAGGATGTAGTAAAAGTTGTTAGTATAGCCGGGTTTAAAAAAGGTTTGGACAAGTTCCTGGAGGAAAGGTCCATAAAACATTATTAAAGGAGAAAGCACAGTTACTTACCTGTAACAGGTGATCTCTGGGAACAGCAGGAATAAGTCTTCACATATGGGTACGTCGGTACCGACGGAGCCTGCGCGGGAACGCTCCCCAGCTTCCCAAAAAGGAAAGCTTTTGGGAGCATCCCACAGCGCCAGCATGCTGCCTTCCCGCCTCTCCTAACCGCCTCTCCTCAGTTTGAGTTTTAAAGCTGAGACAAAAGAGAGAGAGAGGAAAGGAAAGACAGATAGAGAGATACAACTCCTAGGGGAGGTGGGAGGGTTGTGAAGACTTATTCCTGCTGTTCCCAGAGATCACCTGTTACAGGTAAGTAACTGTGCTATCTCCAGGAACAAGCAGGAATGAGTCTTCACATATGGGGACTCCCTAGCTGAGATGCCTGGGAGAACCCCAAGGATATGAAACCTTGGGAAGGGTTCTACCTCCTCCTATGGATCTCAGGCATCTATCCAGGGATGGAGGGTAGGAGTTGATTAAGAATGGAACAGGTGGTTGAGAACAGCCTGACCAAACAAGGCATCCCGGCGGGAGTCCTTGTCCAAGCAGTAATGGGCTGTGAAGGTATGAACCGGGGCCAGGTGGCTGCTCGACAGATCTGGTCGATGGACACAGAATTTAGATGAGCCATAGAGGCGGCCATTGCCCTCACATTATGGGCTGTGACATGGCTCTCCAGAGAAAGGTTCTTACTCTGGTAGGAGAAGGAAATACACTGAGCAATCCAATTGGACAGTGTCCTCTTAGAGACTGAAAGTCCCAAATGAGAGGGATCAAAAGCAACAAAGAGCTGGGAAGACTTTCTATGTTGCTGTGTTCTTTGTAAGTAAAAGGCAAGAGCTCTTTTACAATCCAGAGTATGAAGATGCTTCTCTGCACTTGATGCATGAGGAGCTGGAAAAAAGACAGGTAAATATACCTCTTGATTAAGATGAAAAGGTGAGACCACTTTAGGCATAAAGTGTGGATTGGTCCTAAGAACTACCTTATCATGATGGAACCTTGTATAAGGTGGATTAGCCACTAAGGCCTGCAACTCACTAATGCGGCGAGCTGAAGTGACTGCAATGAGGAAAATAACCTTCCAGGAAAGAAATTTCAAGGAGGTGGTGGCTAAGGGTTCAAAAGGAGGCTTCATAAGCTGACCAAGAACCAGATTTAAATCCCATGCCACCGGAGGAGGCCTAACGGGAGGTCTAGTTAAAGTTAGGCCTCTCATGAATCTTGCAATAAGAGGATGAGAGGAAACAGGTTGTCCATTGATAGGCTTAAGGGATGCTGCAATAGCACTCAAATGGACCCTTACTGAATTCGTCTTAAGGCCTGCATCGGAAAGATGCAGGAGGTATTCCAATAGAGAATTCAAAGGTAGTGCTAGAGGGTCTAGACTCCTTTCAGCACACCAAATGGAAAATCTTTTCCATTTAAAAGCATAGGAACGTCTAGTGGAAGGTTTTCTGGAAGCATGGAGAATATCCTTCACTTGTTGAGAAAGATTCCAGCTTTGAAGGTCTAGGCCTTCAGTAACCAAGCTCTGAGGTGAAGGGAGTTGGGATTTGGGTGCCACAAAGTCCCCTCCTCCTGGGACAGAAGGTCTGAAGCAGCTCCCAAGTCCAGAGAGGGGGCTTGGGAGAGATGCAGAAGTAGAGGGTACCACACTTGGCGTGGCCAGTGTGGAACTATGAGGATCATAGATCCTTGATCCCTCTGGAGTTTGAACAGTCTTGGGAATCAAGGGAATGGGTGGAAAGGCATACAGGAAACCCTGAACCCAGTGAAGGAGGAAGGCATCCTTGGCCTGAACTCCCTGACACGGAATTCTGGAACAGAACCGGGGAAGTTTGGCATTCCACGGACTTGCAAAGAGGTCTATGTCCGGGGTTCCCCATTCTTGGAAGATTCTGAGTACCTGATCCATGTGCAGGGACCATTCGTGTGGGAGCAGAACTCGACTGAGTCTGTCTGCCCAAGAGTTTTGAATTCCTGGGAGGTATACTGCCAGGAGATGGATTTGATGCTCTCTGGCAAAGGCCCACAATCTTAAAGCTTCGTTGCAAAGCGACAGAGAGCCAGTTCCTCCTTGCTTGTTTATGTAAAACATGGCTACTTGATTGTCCGTATGAATGAGGACTGTCTTGTAGCTGAGCAGGGTATGAAAGACCTTGAGAGCTAGAAAGACTGCTCGAAGCTCCAAGAGATTGATATGAAGAAAGGTCTCCTGTGGGGACCAAGTGCCTTGGGTGGAGAGGTCTTGTAGATGAGCTCCCCAACCTGTTTGGGAGGCATCTGTTGTGAGAGTTGCTTGGGGCAACAATTGTTGGAAGGGGGACCCCAGCAACAGATTTTGAGTGGACATCCACCACTGGAGAGACCAAAAGAGACGATTGGAGGTTGCTATTTGGTCTGAGAGAGCTCCTGATGCTTGAGTCCACTGGGTGGACAAAATCCATTGGGCTGCTCTCATATGTAGGCGAGCATAGGGTAGCACATGCACTTTGGAAGCCATGTGGCCTAGCAGTTGTAGCATCTCCCGGGCAGTTAAGTGGCTCTTTGACTGAACCTGAGAGGCTAACTGCACTAGGCGTAGGCAACAGGCCTGAGGAAGATAGGCCCTTGCAGTGGGAGTATCTAGCCAGGCCCCTATGAACTCTAGGGACTGAGTAGGGGTGAGCTGGGACTTTGGGAGGTTTACCACAAGTCCCAAATACTGTAGAATGCGCCTTGTGCAGTTCAGGGAAGTCTGGGCCTCTGACTGAGATGGAGCTCGGATGAGCCAGTCGTCCAGGTATGGAAATGCAAATATTCCCAGAGTGCGTAGAAATGCAGCTACTGTTGCCATGCATTTGGTGAACACTCTTGGGGCAGAGGCCAGACCAAACGGAAGCACCCTGTATTGGTAATGTTTTCCTTGGAAAAGAAAACGGAGGAATCTTTTGTGAGATGGATGGATGAGGACATGTGTGTACGCATCCTTGAGATCTAGAGAACAAAGCCAATCCTGACTTTGAAGGTATGGAAGGAGAGTGCCCAGAGAAAGCATCTTGAACTTCTCCTTGCATAGAAATTAGTTCAATTCCCTGAGATCTAATATGGGTCTGTATCCCCCTGTCTTCTTTGGAATGAGAAAATAGGGGGAGTAAAACCCTGACCCTTGTTGAAGAAGGGGAACTTCTTCTATTGCCCCTTGGGCAAGAAGGGTAGCCACCTTTTGACCTAGAAGGTCGAGAAGAGATGTGGGAGAATTGAAGTGTCTCACCATGGTGTGGGGAGGAAGGTCTGAGAAATGACGTTTGTAGCCCTCTCTTATGATGGAGAGGGTCCACTGCTCTGATGTAATCTGCTCCCATCTGGGAGCAAAATGAGCTAACCTTCCTGGAATGGTGAAAGGTTCTGGCTGTTTTAAAGCCAGAAAGGCTAAGTTCTCTAGCATCAAGTCAAAAACCCTGAGGAGGTTGGGTCTGCTGAGTTGCAGCAGCCCCTGTAGTCTTAGGCCTGGCCTGTTTAGGTTGCTGACGCTTAGTAGCAAAGCGACCTGTAGAGGATTGTTGGCCAGAAGTAGAAGGGAATCTGCCCTTTTTGAAAAAAGACTTCTTGAAGGGTTTTTTCTTGGCAGGAATGGAGGTTGACTTTGAAAGTCTATCCAGAGCAGAATTTTCTGCATCCATTTGAGTGGCTTTAATTTGCCATTCTTTGCCAAAGAGGTTTTCACCTGTACAGGGAAGATTTCCTAAGCCATCTTGGACCCAGGGCTCTAAATCAAAAGCCTGGAGCCAAGCAATTCTACGAGCAGCTATGGCAATGCCAGAAGCTCTGCTGGCACCTTCAAAGGAATCAAAGGCTGCCCTGTTGGAAAACTTTGAAATGTCTTGAGTATGCTTAAGCCAAATGAGGAATTCATCCCTTTTATCTTCTGGTAGAAAAGGGAGGAAAGTGTGCAGTTTATCTGCAACCTCCTTTAGAAACATACCCATGTAAAGACTATAGGAGTTGATTCTGGCAATAAGCATACTGGCTTGGAAGATTTTCCTACCAAAAGCATCCAAGGTCCTGCATTCTCTTCCTGGAGGAGCAGAAGAGTGTCTCTTTGTACTCTTTATCCTTTTCATAGCTGACTGCACCACAATGGAATGGTGAGGAAGCTATGTTTTATGAAAACCAGGACAGGGAGGGACACGATACATAGTGTCCAATCTGCGAGAATGAGGAGAGATAGTGAGAGAAGTCTCCCATAAATCAATCATGTGTTCATAAAGAATCTCATGAATTGGTAAGGTGACTGCCTCCTTAGGAGCCTTAGAATAACCCAAAATATCTAATTGTTTTTGCTCTAGGCTCTGATTCAGAGGATACTGAAATAGAAAGACCTTTAGCCACTTCTTTTATGAAGTCTTGAAAGGACAAGTCCTCTGGAGGAGACATTCTTCTTTTTGGAGAAGAAGGCTCTTCAGGAAGGGTTATAGATACTTCAGCAGACTCCTCTGATGTATCAGAATCACCAGAGGAATCGAAGTACCGTCTGTCAGGGTGCTCTTCTAACGCTCGGTACGCGTATCGAGCGGTATCGACATCGGGCGTCATCGGAACTGATGAGCAGCCCTGGACAAGGAACTACTGCAGTCGGTATCCTGGTCGATGCCGATGCAGTCGGTACCGGTATCGGCGCTGGCGCCGGTACCCGAGTCGATACCGACAACGGAGTTTGTTGTGGTATCAATGGCGTCGCAGCTTGGATGAAGGCACTGATAGCCTGCTGCATGGACAGAACATTCTGATCCATCGACGCCATGAATGCCTGGAACTCGGTACCAGAAGGTTGTGCCGGTACCACAGAGCATTCTAACAGGTGATCGGTCGAGGCCGTGCCATCGATGTCAACCTGTAACCCCATAGGTGGAGCTTTGGAAGCCAGAGCTTCCCGCCGGGGTTGTTTTGCCGGTGCAGGATCCTCGAGGGCAAGCCCGGAGGCATCTCGATGCTTAGAGGGAGATCTACCCTTCGAGGACCGGCTGGATTTATGTTTGGTTACCTGAGATCCATTAGGGGAAGAAGCAGCCCTGGAAGACGTCGATGCTACTGAAGCTGCATCAGCGGGAAACAGCACATGGAGCTTAGCTGCTCGGTTCTGTAAACCCCGTTTAGACATCAGAGAGCAGGACGGACAATCCGAAATGGAGTGTTCAGGACCCAAAAATTTAAGACACCATTCATGGGTGTCTGTAACAGAAATGGTACCGCTGCACTTAGTGCATTTCTTAAACCCGGAGGCTGATTTTTCCATGAGGAAAATTTCTTGTGAGGCCTAAGGCCCAAAAAGAAAAATACACTAAGTGAGGGAAAAATATATAGTTTTTTGTTATTTTTTTTTAAAGAAAAGAAAGAAAAGGTTTAAAAAAGGTTTGGACAAGTTCCTGGAGGAAAGGTCCATAAACCATTATTAAGAAGTGACCGAAGATATCAATGCTTGACCCAGTACAAGCATTGTGGCACTTGTGTCTCTTGGGGAAACTGCTAGGTACATATGGCCTAGATTGGCCACTGTTGGAAACAGAATACTGGGCTTGATGGACCTTGGTCTGACCCAGTATGGCATATCTTATGTTCTTATGTTAAGACCGGCGGTACCGGTCCGGAGTCGGGGAAGGCAGACACGCGACCAAAGAAATAAAATAAAATAAAGAACTTCTTCAGCGGTGACAGGGCTCGACCTGCTGGCTCCGCGGCAAAGAAGAACTGAGGAGAGGCGGTTAGGAAAGGCGGGAAGGCAGCGCGCAGGCGCTGTGGGATGCTCCCAAAAGCTTTCCTTTTTGGGAAGTTGGGGAGCGTTCCCGCGCAGGCTCCGTCGGTACCGACGTACCCATATGTGAAGACTCATTCCTGCTTGTTCCTGGAGATCCAGAATATCCACTGCTTGACCCAATACAAGCATTGTGGAACCTGTGTCTTCTGGGGAAACTGCTAGGTACTTATGACCTAGATTGGCCACTGTTGGAAACAGGATACTGGGCTTGATGGACTTGGTCTGACCCAGTATGGTATATCTTATGTTCTTATGTTCAGTGAGAGAGAAAGAGCTGGTTTACATGTCTACCATGTCCTGCTTACTATGAATCTTAAACAAAAAGAGGAGGGGGTAGTTGGGTGACCGAAGAATAGTGGGAAACTAGCACTTTTCTTTTTTAGGTTACCAGTTAAGGTGAACAATGCAAAGAGATGATTTAAAAGAGGAAAGAGCAGGAAGAAATATAAATTAGTAGGAATAAATTAGTAAGAATATCAGTTGGAGAGCAAATTTTGTTTCTGAAAGGACCGCAGAAACCTACTTTAATGTTGGAGGGGGAATGCCAGAGGCAATTTCTCATGATCTGGGGCAGAAGGGAGGGGGTATCTGGAGTTCATTTTTGCTAATTGGGTTAGAAAGAATGAGACCTAAACCCCAATTCTGACTGCAGGGCAGGATGAGCAACCATTATATTGGGAGGGTAAAACATCCCCCTTGTTTTAAATGCTAAATTTAGCAGGGACTGATGACAACTTGAATTATGGTAGAGTGGGAGGCAGTAGTTTAATGGAGGAGCAGCCTAATGGTTAGAGCATTGGCTTGGGAACCAAGAAACTAAGGTTTGATTCCCACTTGAACAAGTCACTTAACCCTCCATTGCCTCAGAGAAAAATCCAAGCTATCAATGTCCCTGTTTAATGTACATTACCTTGTTTAAGTTACAATGTAAACCGCTTTGACTGAAATGATAAAGCAGCATAAAAAGCCTGTTTAAATAAATTCAAACACAATTAGCGCCTGAGGCATCACACCGAAGGGTTACACTTAAGAGACAGGCCCTTTAGTGTTGCCCTCTGAAGACCTCTTTGTGGCACAATGTCTTGTGGATGGAAATCAAAAGTTGTTTTATGCGTTGTATTATTCCTTTTTTTTCTCTCTTTCTTTAATGGAGCAACATAGAGAAACTGACTTGGGGTGAAGTCATTATGATATTGGTTTCAGTATCGTACCTAGCCCTGTGCGAGCAGTGCAGCCGTACAGGGTGCAAAGGCTTAGGGGGTACATTTCGGCTACCTGCTGTTGCCCTGCCACCGCTGCCACTTTTTCTTCTCTCAGCGGCAGCAGGGCAACAGCAGGGAGCCGAAATGCACCCCCCCTAAGCGTCTTCTTGGCACTTTAAGCAGGTCTGTCCCTCCCTTCCTCTGACATGACGTCAGAGCAGGGAGGGACAGATCTGCTTAAAGTGCCGGCAACTTGCACATCGGGCACGCGCCCTCCCCCCACCTCCATCCAGCCGCTTTCTACTCTTTCTCTGCAGCCAGTGCCACTGTGGAGAAAACAGAGGGCGGTACAACAGGGCAAGAGCAGGCAGAGGCTGGACAGAGGTATGGGGAGGAGGAGGGGGCACGCGCCCAATGTGCAAGTCGCACAGGGCGCGATTGTAGCTCAGTACGGCCCTGATTGGTTTTGATTCTCAGGTGGCTAAATCTCAAATGGTTGGTCAGTATTATGGTGGAGATTTTAATATAAGACAAGTTTTAGCAGTTCCTGTTGTGAAAGTGATTTTTGCTCAGAAAACGTAGTTACTCACCTGTAGCAGGTGTTCTCCAGGGTACAACAGGAATCAGTCCTCATATACGGGTGACATTGGTGCCAACAGAGCCCTCGTGCGGAGCAAATCCCCAGCTTTCTAAGAAAGCCTTTGGGAATTGCATCACGCATGTGCGGTCCCCTTCCCGCCCAAGGGTGCCATCTTACTCAGTCAAATGACATAGCTATAAGAGGGCAAAAAGAACAAAATATAATAATAGGACTGCAACTCCAAGGGGAGGAGGGAGGGTTGTGAGGACTGATTCCTGCTGTCCCTGGAGAACACCTGCTACAGGTGAGTAACTACGTTTTCTCCAGGAACAAGCAGTAAGTCAGTCCTCACATATGGGACTCCCCAGCTATAGGCTATCGAGAACCCACAGCTGAAAAATAGGCTCCCTCTGAGAGCCGCAAGCATCCATAATAGGAATAAAACTGAGAGAGTAACACTCCGGTAGCCTGACACCAAAGGGTTGGAGGGTATGAGTTGCCTAGACCTCAAAAAAGATACGGAGTACAGCCTGGCCGAAAGCACTGTCCCGCTGGGACTCCCTATCCAGGCAGTAATGGGTTGCGAAAGTCTGACCCGAAGACCAGGTGGCGGCCCGGCAGATGTCTGCAAGCGAAACAGAGCGGAAGTGAGCCACTGATCCTGCCATAGCCGACCCGGTGGGCCATAACAAAACCCTGCAACGGAAGCTCAGCTGCCCTATATGCCCAGGCAATACAGTCTGCTACCCAGGTTGACAGCATATGCTTGGAGACGGCCATCCCCAGCTTACTGGGGTCATAGGATACGAAGAGCTGAGAAGCTCTTCTATGGCTTTGCGTACGCTGAATGTAGAAGGCCAACGCCCTCTTACAGTCCAGGGTATGCAGAACTGTCTCTGCCCGACTGGCATGTGGCCTGGGAAAGAAGGTAGGTAGTACTACCTCCTGGTTGAGGTGGAACGAAGAGACCACTTTCGGAGGGGTGTGTGCGGAGCACCACCCGATTCCTATAGAACCTTGTATAAGGCCTGTCAGATACCAGGGCCTGAAGCTCACTCACTCGTCAAGCCGACATGAGTGCCACCAAGAAAACTACTTTCCAAGAAAGGTAGCATAGATGGCAGGTTGCCATCGGTTCGAATGGTGGACGAGTAAGCTGCCCTAAGACCACATTCAAATCCCACTCGGTTGCCGGAGGGCGAACCGGGGGCTTCAGCAGAAGTAGGCCTCTCAGGAACCTGGACACCAAAGGATGTGCAGATAGAGGCTTTCCTTCCACTGGGAAGTGGTGTGCAGCCAAGGCACTAAGGTGAACTCTGACGGAGTTGGACTTAAGGCCCAAATCTGAAAGACGAAGAAGATATTGAAGCACCACTGCAACTTGGCAGGAGAAAGTTTTCTTTCTGCTTTTCGCACCACACCTCAAACCTATGCCACTTGAAAGCATAGGTCTACCTAGCTGTGTGCCTCCTTGAGGCTAGCAACACTTCATCCACATTTTTGGGGATGAGAAAAGGTGCGAGGAATACCCTTTCAGCAGCCACGCCATCAGGTTGAGGGAGCTGAGGTTGGGGTGCAGGAGAGTGCCCCCCTCCTGAGACAGGAGGTTGGGAGAGGATCCCAGAGGGATTGGGGCCTCCACCGCCAGTTGAAGTAGAAGCGGAAACCAGGATTGCCTCGGCCATCTGGGGGCTACCAGGATGACCGAAGTCTTGTCCTGGAGGATCCTGAATAGAGTCTTGGCCACCAGAGGCGTGGGAGGAAACGCATACAGGAGGCCCACAGACCATGAGATGAGAAAAGCATCAGCAGCCACCCTGTTCGGGTGTGGCTGCCTGGAGCAGAACTGGGACAACTGGTGATTGTATGGGTTCGCAAACAGATCTATTGTCGGTTGTCCCCAGGTCTGAAATAGCCATTGGGCTATATTCATATCCAACTGCCATTCGTGGGGCTGGAGAATCCTGCTTAGCCTGTCGGCTAAGTAATTTTCCTGGCCTGGGAGGTAAACTGCTTTGAGATGCATGCCGTGCCGGACTGCAAAGGAGCACAGGTCCAGAGTTTCCTGACACAGAATGCGGGACCCTGTGCCTCCCTGCTTGTTCACATAGAACACCGCCACTTGGTTGTCTCTTTGTATTAAGACAGGTTGATGAGCCAAAGTTTGAGAAAAGGCTCGTAGAGCTAGGCGAATGGCACGAAGTTCCAGGAAATTGATCTGCTGCGTGCTCTCTTGTGGAGACCACACTCATTGAGTGCAAAGTCCCTGGCAATGGGCTCCCCAGCCCAGCAAGGATGCATCTGTAGTCAGGACTCTCATGTGTAGAGGAGCCTGAAAATCCACTCCCGCCTCCAAGTTGTTTAGTTGAAGCCACCAGGCCAAGGACTGCACCAGTCTTTTGGACACCTTGACTCTTTCTCGGAGTCTGCCTGTGGCCTGTGTCCACTGGTCCCTGAGGCACCATTGAGCTGTTCACATGTGGAGGTGGGCATTCGGTGTCACATGTACCGTGGAGGCCATGTGCCCAAGGAGTCGCAGGAAGCGTCTCACTGATATTTGGGACCTGCGACTCACTTGACATGCAAGGTCCAGGAGTCTTTGTACCCTGTCTGCTGGCAGGTAAGCCCTTGCCTGAAGGGTATCTAGGCTTGCCCCAATGAACTCGGGACTAGAGTAGATTTGGGGTAATTGATTACAAATCCTAGATGTTGAAGCACCTGAATGGTGTGAGATGTGGCCTGTTGGACCTCCAGAGCTGATGTGGCTCTGATGAGCCAGTCGTCTAGGTAGGGGAAGACAAATAATCCTTGAATTCTGAGGAAGGTGGCCACCACTGCCAAGCACTTTAAGAGCGGAGGTCAGGCCAAAGGGAAGCACTCTGTACTGATAGCGGTTTCCTCACACCATAAAGCGTAGATATTATCTGTGGTCTGGATGAATTAGGATGTGTGTATATGCATCCTTTAGGTCTAAGGAGCATAGCCAGTCTCCCTGGCAGAGGTAAGGCAGCAATATTCCAAGGGAGAGCATCTTGAACTTTTCCCTCACTAGGAATTTGTTTAAGTTGCACAGGTCGAGGATGGGTCTTAGGCCTCCTGACCTTTTTGGTATCAGGAAGTACCTGAAGTAAAAGCCCTTGCCCTGATCTACAGCCTGATCCTCGAGAAGACCTGCTAACTCCTTCAAAAGAAGGTCCCTGTGAAGGGGAGGCCTGAGAGGCTCCCCTGGAAAGTAAGGGGGAGGTAACTGGGTCAAATGTAGCAGATAGCCCCTGTTGGATTATCTGAAGAACCCAGGTGTGTGTGGTGATGGCCGGCCAAATGTGGGCATACAGGGCAAGCCTTCCTCCTGTGCACTGCCTTACTCCTTTGGTGAGAGGGGCTATGCCTTGAGAGTCAAAAGCCACTCCCAGACTGAGCCGGAGCCTGTGCCTGGGGTTTGGGGGCTTTCTGCTTACACGGGCCATGCCCCTGTCCCTTGGCATGCTGCCCCTGTTGGGGAGCTAGGGAGGCCTGAAATGGGGGGTAGTTGAGGTAAGCAGTACCCTTCCTCGGGAAAAAGGGTTTCTTACCCGAGCCCTTCTTTTTGGAAGGGGCAGAAGTCTTTTTCGAGAGCCTTGTCCTGGTCATGTACTCAGACTCGATCTTAGCAGCCTTCTCGGTCATGGGTTTGCCAAAGAGGTTTTCACCACGGCAGGGGACATCGACCAACTTGTCCTGTACCCATTGCTCAAGGTCCGACAACTGTAGCCATGCCTGACGCATGCACTGATGCCAGCTGTGGCTACCCGGGCCGATGCCTCAAAGTCATCATAGGCTGCTCGAATTATGAACTTCGAGCACTCACGGACTCCAGTGGACAGGGTCTTGAAGCACTGCAAAGGTCCCTCGGAGAGGCCAGCCGAGAACCCGGCAATCTGCTATTCCAGGAACGGAAACAATGGTACAGTAAGGGTTTTCTGAGGGGGGAAATCATACTGGAGGATCTTGAGCTCCTCGGCTCGAGGCTCCTCTTTGGCCTCCGCAGAGAATGCCAAAGCCTTTGACATGTCCCTTACAAAGTCCAAGAACAGAGTGTCCTCCAAGGGGGACCTTCTCTGAGGTTCTGACACCAGCTAATCAGATGGGACGTCTCTGGTCCAGCAGGTGTCCGGGGACTCTTCCTCCTCCATCTCCCAGCCCGATGCCTCTGAAAAGGAATCGAGCGGCTCCGGCCCCGAGGTCTTCGGCTTCGACCACCCTGACGCCGGTGGAATCGGCATCGATGACCTCGGTCCCGAACAGGAGGTCGAGGGAGACCTCGGCTGAGGATCGACTTGAGAGCGCATGGTCTCGAGGATCGGCTCGGCCTCCGGGGTTGACTTGGACGTCGGGGGCCCAGTGGTCGGGGCGGAAGGACCGGTTAGACCGGCTATCAGCGCCCGCTGCTGCTCCATGAAAGCAGACCTGCTGCGATCCAAGGCCACCATTCTGAGACCGAGCTCAGAAGGCTCCACAGCCCCCGGGTTGGGTCCCTTGACACCGGTTCTCCCGGAGGAGAGTCCTCAATGAGGACAGTGGTTACCTGCCTCGACTGCTTCGGGTCCCTTCGAGGAAGTTTTGCTGGGCGCTCCAACTTTAAGGATAAGGGCCGGCGGTCAGGGCTCTGCGATCGGTCCCGCGAGGAACTAGGCCGTTCGGAACCGTCCAACGATGCCGCCTTTAAGGATTTCTTCTTCCTCTGATGTTCCCGTGAGGGAAACCGCCTTTCTGAGGAGACCCAACGCTGCTCAGGCTCAGACAGTTCGCGAGACGTCGAGGCATCAGACAAGGTCTGGGCCCGGGAGGGTACGGACTCAGGAAAAATCCTATCATGCTGTTGGTGGCTTCTCAGGGCCTTTGAGGACATTTTCCTACATGGGCCACAGACCTTCAGGTCGTGGTCGGGGCCCGAGGCACTGGAGACAGCAGTCATGTGTATCGGTGAGAGACATTAACTTCGTACACCAATCACATTTTTTAAACCCGCTGCCAGCCATCGGGGGAATAAGGGCCCCTGCGAGGTCAAAGGACTGGGCTGCCAGTGAAAAAGAAAAAGAGCACAAACGCTAGTCACAGGACAAAAACCGAAAAAGTTTAGCAGAACTCGATACTGGTGTACCGAGCCGAAGGCGTAAAGGGGAACGAATGTCGAACCGGCAAAAAAGAAAAGTTAATTTCTAACTTTAAAACACTTTTTTCTCAGGGACTATAGGACACGTCCGTTGGGTTCCGCGGAAAAAAGGAGACTGAGCAAGATGGCACCCTTGGGTGGGAAGGGGACCGCGCATGCGTGATGCAATTCCGAAAGGCTTTCTTAGAAAGCTGGGGATTTGCTCCGCACGAGGGCTCCGTCGGCGCCGACATCACCCATATGTGAGGACCGACTTCCTGCTTGTTCCTGGAGAATACATAACTAAAGTGTGCTTATATTAATGGTTGTGCAATAAATATTAAAACTCTTGATTATAGATCTTGTTTTGGATAATGCCCTAGATTTGTTCAGTATTACCGAAACCTGGTTCTATGAGGAATGTGGACCCATTTTAATGATCTATATCCCCTGGGATATATTTTACATCAACCTTGGAGTGATAAAGTGGAACATAGGGTTATGATGGTCTTTAAGGCCAAATTGGATTTGGTTAAGCTTGCCCAAAATTCTTCCCAGGACTGTCTCTGTTAATTTAATCATTAAATATGGACATGTCGAAGATTTTACTATCGTAAAATCTCCACAAGGAAGAATATGTGAGAATGATAGTATTTTATTGGATTTTTTAAAAATAAAAGTGCTCATTAAGCACAGAAATAGTACGAACTTGGGAGATCTTACCGTACAATCTGTTGATGAAATATATGGGTTTAAACTTGATACTGAATCACATGACCTAGCACTGATTTATAAAGCATTAACCCACATAATATAATCACATCCAGTGCATAACCTTTTTACCTACAGATCTTTTGCAGAAATAAGTACTCACTCTAGACTTAACTCCATTCATTTGGTCAGATCATTTTTTGATGACTTTTGTCTTAGATTATATGAAGGGAATGGGAATGAATTTAAGAATGAGACCGATAGATCCCTATTTGGCCTTACTATTAAAATTACTTTAGAACCCGAGTCTTGTTGGGAGAGTGTTGATTTAAACTTCTATTTGGAAAAAGAATGGGAATTTTCAACTGTGGAACAGCTGTTGTCTGCTTGGTCTTCAGCATTTCAGAGGGTGGTAGTGGAAGTACATATAACTTGAAAATTAGGACAAAAAAGCGGTCCTTCTCAATACAGTGGTTCACAACCCTGTTCTAGTATTCCCCTTAGCCAGTCAGGTTTTCAGAATATCCACAATTAATGTACATGAGAGAGATTTGCATGCAGTGGAGGTAGTGCATGTAAATCTCTCTAATGCAGTTCTGGATTAAATCACCTACTTGTATAGCTGATTAAACTCACTTGCCATTGGAGAATAAAAAAACAATTTGTGGAAAAGAATGAATGGGATCCTTTATGTTGAATATCAATCCCATGTGTGTAACACTAGGGTCCTGGGATATACTCTCTTCAGATCAACGTATGTAACTCTCAAGAATAGAAATGAAATTGTAGAAAAGGACTCAAATGGGGGCTGGGGTCTCACATGAAAAGTTTAGAGTGTGAGAACAGCTATGAATATGCTGTCAGTATTACAAGGGATGTTTATGAATAACTGAGACAGTCAAGGTTACATCTTGCATGGGAGGCAAGACAGAAAGCACGTGTTTGCAAGAAGCTTCCCCAATTAAGCGTGAGTAATATGTTTATGCTTGGCTTGACCTGAAAAATATAGGGCCCGATATTCAAATGGCATGTACATGGTTTACAGCCAGTTAACCGTGTAAATGCCTGCTAACCGGATATTCAATGGCACATACATGAGTAGTGCCATCGAATATCTCCAACTAAGTCCCCTACGTGTCCCGATGCTAGCTGTCTAGCATCGGAGTGCGTCAGAGGCATTCCGGGGACTGGCGCTAACTATGCAGCACAGATATTAGAAGTTGCACAATTAGTGCTCGGCGCCTATAAGACAGACGAGGAGAAAGCTCGCCTATCTTATAGGCACCGAGCGCTAACCATGCGGCATCCAATATCAATGCTGCACGGTTAGCCTCGGTAGCTACCAGGCAGTACGGCCAGACCCAGATATTCACTTCCGTCACTGCAGAAGTGAATATCTGGAGTTAAGGAGGTCAGCAGGCAGGGCTAAGTGCCTACAATGTTTAGCCCTGCTCAGATGAGTATCGGGCCTGTAGTGTTTAGCTTGGCTTGTAACATGTATAGGCAAAGCAAAAAGCATAATGCAATGTATAATGTGGCAGGAGTAGCCTAGTGGTTGGGGCAAGGTACTTCAGGCCGGAAGGTCAGGGGTTCAAATCCCACTAGAGGACAGCAACTTTGGGCCGGAAGGACTGGGGTTTCTAGTCCCACAGGTGCTCCTTGTGGTCTTGGGCAAGCCACTTAACCCTCCATAGCCCATGTTCCCTGTAAAATAGTTATCTCCAAGTTATAATACCCTGTTCAATGTAATTTCAGTTTGTTCAATGTAAACCGCACTGATGCAGAATAGCGCGGTATATAAGAGAATATAAATAAATAAATAAAATAATAAAAAAAGGTGCTGTGGACAAGAAAATTAAGGGAGTTATAGGAGGCTGCTTGGGTTTGCAGGCCCGTGTGGCTGCCTTCCTAAAGCTTTAGCAGACTTTCTTATGGTATAACTCTGTGTTTGTTGTGTTTTCATTTCTTCTCACTTGCTTCTGGGTTCAGAGATAGGAAACCAAGGGCCAAGGAAGGATTCCAGTGGTTGTTGCCCCTGGGCCAGGCAGTCAGCAACGACGATTTAAACATGTATTACATTAGTCCAATAATGTCTTGCCTATAACGTTTTTCTATATATTTATATCTATAACTTTCCATTGGAATTGCACTCATGTAAATATATGAACTCTCTTTGTTAATCTTCTGCAATATTTCTTAAATTCATTTAGGAAAGGATTAAGCTTTTTTCCCAACGTAGACAAAGAATGATGAAAAGCCTTAGTGAATTAGACTGAATTAGACCCTTGAAAGCTTACAAATTAAGCCATGTTGACCCTCAATGCTAATGCCAACCAGTTTTCACGCAAATACATTACCCATCTAATGAGCTTAATGCCGTGCAGATTAGACATTTTAACATGTGTACTAATTTGGAAAGTCACCTGTACTTAACCTTTCAAATTTAGTATAGCTTAATGCAAATACCCCTTAAGATATTTTCCTTTAAATCTGATTTATTTCCTATCAATTCTATTGCTTATAAAATAAATTAAACTTATATAATACCTAGGAAAATTAGATTAAAAGAAACAAATCAGATTTGTAAATAGCATATAGCAACAGCACATAAGAGTACTTTATTGTAGTGACCATTATAGTAAGACTTTCCATTATAATAGAAGCAAAGATCAAAAGCTGTTTTACCATCTTGCTAAAGTAGGAGAAAGTGTGGGTTAAGGTATTATTCCTAAAACGTGTTAGTGTTTATTTAAATTGAATTTAATGACATTTGATGTCACATCATAGCTTCTCCCTGGCACTTACATGAACATGAACTATAAATGCCTGTGATGAGCATGAAATCCAACAGCACAAACCAAAATCCCATGCATACGTTAATTACAAAGCTAAGGGGGTTATTTTAAAAAACTATTCACACATGTCAAATCAGGCATTTAAATGTGGAAATGGCATCCACACTTAAAAGGTGACATTTTAAATTACCAGATAATGTCCTTTCCTTGAGTCCTGCTAGACCATGCCTTACAAGAAGTTGTGTTCCCCTACCAGCAGATTGGTGAAGACAAAGAACCAATGAAATGCCCAGGTTTCAATGACATCACTCCCATGCCTTTATCCACCTCAGCCACAAGAGGTCTCTTCAATATCTGTCACAAAGCATATGGGAGAACATGGTAAGGCTCACACAACCTCAACATGGCAACAATGAGCAACGAAACTGTAGAGAACTATGTACAGGAAAGCCTAAATAGAAAGCTGTCAGTAGAAGATGGTCCTGTAGAGCCAAGTATATACATCACAGCGGACCCCACGATAGCACTGCAGAACAACAGAGTCAACACTGTTCCAGGGGCGGGCCCTGGACTGGTCTAGCAGGACTCAAGGAAAGGACATTATCTGGTAAGTAAAATTGTCACCTTCCATATCATCATGCTAGACCAGTCCAGACAAGTCGGAAGTATCAAAGTTATGCCTTCACTGGGCGGGAAGTAGACAGGAGCTCGCAAAACCTTAGAACCAAAGGCCGTGTCCGCCCGAGCTTGGACATTCAAGCGGTAATGCTTGACAAAAGTGGAAAGTGATGACCCATGTTGCCACCCAACAAATGCCAGCAAGGGCTACCGAGCTCCGCTCACCCCACAAGGACACTTGCGCTTGGGTAGAATGGACATACAAACCTTCCGGAACTGACCAGTTCCGCAAAAGATATGCCAAGGCAATGGCTTCCTTAATCCAACGCCCAAAAGTAGACTTAGCTACTGCGTCACCCTTGCGCGGACCAACAGACAGCACAAAAGATGGTCTGACTTATGAAAGGAATTTGTAACCTCCAAGTACTGGAGAAGCACCCTCGGAAATCCACAAGGCGAACATCCTTATTCTTCCCCCAACACTGCTCCTTAGAGAAGGAGGGCAGGCAGACCACTTGGTTCACACGAAAGAGAGAAATCACCTTAGGCAAGATGGGAAGGCACAGACCGAATGGAAACAGCTTCCTTTGAAAAGGACAGATAAGGATCTGGGCAAGACAGCCTGCAGCTCGGAATTCCGCCTTGTGGAACAAATTGTGACCAAGAAAAAAGTCTTGAGTTAGCACGCTTCATGTCCACCAGAATGTGGTAAGATTTTGTCTCACTCGGATCCTTACCAGCTGCTCCAAATCAGCCCCAAACAAGCTTCCCTTTAAAAGCCAGTCAGGACAACCAGGCTTTGGAAGAGGTGCCTGATGCTCAGTGTTGGAGCCAAATCCAACGTTGCATCACTGTTGACAGGGCATTGTCCCTGGCTGCTAGGCACAAAAGGTCATACATGGCAGCAGAAAGGAAGGTCGTAGCTGACTCCAAAAGAGGGGTAAGTATCATCCGGTGGAAGAGACAGAACCACTGGAACACAAGACTCAAGATGTCAGGCCTGCACATACTGCCAACTGAAGAATAGCTGCTACTGCGGTGAATTGGTTCTTCAATGATGAATCCACTTTGCAGTCCAGAGCATCCTTTAAGGTTGATCCGCCTTCCACAGGAATGATGGTCCATCTGGTAAAGAGTAGTTACTCACCTGTAATAGGTGTTCTCTAGGAGCAGCAGGAATCAGTCCTCACATATGGGTGTCATCGACGCTGATGGAGCCCCAGCGGAGCATTTCCCCAGCTTTCCATGAAAGCCTTTGGGAATGCAGGCACGCATGCGCGGTTCCCGTCCCACCTAAAGGTGCCATCTTACCTCAGTCAAATGACATAGCTAAGAACAGCACACAAAAATAAAAAATAAACTATGTACAACTGCAACTCCCATGGGAGGAGGGAGGGTTGTGAGGACTGATTCCTGCTGCTCCTGGAGAACACCTGTTACAGGTGAGTAACTACTCTTTCTCCAGGACCAAGCAGGAAGTCAGTCCTCACATATGGGTGACTCCCTAGCTCTGGGCTACCGAGGAACCCAGGCTGAACAAGAGAACTCCCTCTAGTCCCAGCATCAAAGAAAGGCTTTTCACTGACACAACCTCCACCGGTAGCCCAACAGAGGGCAGGAGTTGCCTAAACCTCAAAGAGATTCCGGAGCATTGCCTGGCCAAAAGCACTGTCCCTACGGGACTCCCTCTCCAGACAGTAATGGGCCGCAAAAGTCTGGCTTGAAGACCAAGTTGCAGCCCTGCAGATGTTTACCAACGGTACAGAGCGGAGATGAGCCACTGAGGCAGCCATTGCCCTGACACGGTGGGCCGTGACCCTACCCTGCAAAGGAAGGTCAGCCACCTTGTAAGCCCAGGTGATACAGTCAGCCACCCAGATGGACAAGGTACGTTTGGACACAGCCAACCCTAAATTATTAGGGTCAAAAGAGACGAAGAGCTGAGTAGCCCTTCTGTGCCCCTGCATTCGGTCAAGGTAGAAGGATAAGGCCCTCCTACAGTCCAGGGTATGCAAAACTGCTTCAGCCTGGCTTGCATGAGGCCTAGGGAAGAATGTTGGAAGAACCACCTCCTGGATGAGGTGGAAAGAGGAGACAACCTTTGGCAGGAACTTTGGATGAGTCCTGGGGACTACCCTGTTCCTATAAATTCTGGTGTAAGGCCTATCACAGACCAGGGCCTGAAGCTCACTCACTCGCCTAACCAAGGTAAGAGCTATCAGGAAGAGTGTCTTCCAGGACAGGAAGCGTAGTGGACAAGTAGCCATCGGCTCAAAAGGTGGGCGAGTCAATTGTTGCAAGACCACATTCAACTCCCACTCAGGGGCAGGAGGACGGATTGGAGGCTTGAGCAAAAGCAAGCCTCTGAGAAAGCGGGACACCAAAGGGTGAACCGACAGAGAGTGTCCTTCCACCAGAGAGTGGTGAGCTGCTAGGGCTGAGAGGTGGATCCGAACAGAATTGGACTTAAGACCTTGATTGGATAAGTGCAGTAAGTACTGAAGCACTACAAGTACAGTACAGGAGAAAGGATCCTCTGTACGTAACTGACACCACACTGCAAACCTTTTCCATTTAAGAGCATAGGTTTTCCTAGTGGATTGTTTCCTAGAGGCTAGGAGAACTTCCTCTACCTCCTGAGGTAGGCCCCAGGGAGCCAAAACTACCCTTGCAGCCTCCAGGCCATCAAATTTAGAGCTTTGAGATTGGGGTGCAGAAGGGTACCCTGACCCTGAGAGAGAAGGTCGGGTTGCCACCCCAGAGGCAGAGGGGGATCCACTGCCAATTGAAGCAGAAGTGGAAACCAGGGCTGTCTGGGCCACCTGGGAGCCACCAGCAGGACAGAGGCCTTGTCCTGAAGAATCTTGAACAGAGTTTGGGCCACCAAGGGCGTGGGAGGAAACGCATACAGGAGGCCCTGAGACCAGGGAATCAGAAAAGCATCTGCTGCTACTCGCAGAGGATGTGGTTGCCTGGAGCAGAATTTTGGCAGCTGTTTGTTCAGAGGACTGGCAAACAGGTCTATGGATGGAAGTCCCCATTTCATGAAAATTGTTGAACTACCAAGGGATGGAGCTGTCACTCGTGGGGCTGCAGAATCCTGCTCAACCTGTCCGCCAGGAAGTTCTCCTGGCCGGGTAGATATACTGCTTTGAGGAGCATGTTGTGTCTGAGAGCAAACAAGCAAAGGTTCTGTGCCTCCTGACAGAGGAGCCTGGACCCAGTTCCGCCCTGCTTGTTCACATAGAACATGGCTACCTGGTTGTCTGTTTGAACTAGGACAGACTGATGAGCCAGGGTTTGAGAAAAAGCCTTGAGGGCTAACCAAATAGCTCTGAGTTCCAGGAGATTGATTTGCTGTGCAGATTCCCAGGGAGACCACAGGCCC
Source organism: Ichthyophis bannanicus (assembly GCA_033557465.1). Lineage (NCBI taxonomy): Eukaryota > Metazoa > Chordata > Amphibia > Gymnophiona > Ichthyophiidae > Ichthyophis > Ichthyophis bannanicus. Next base: position 261,196,497 of record CM066035.1, read on the forward strand.
TGGGTGCACTTGCCTAGACAATGAGCTCCCCAGCCTTGCAGGGAGGCATCCGTGGTCAAGACCACTGTGAACGCAGGACTCTGAAAAGGTAGTCCTTTCAACAGATTGGGTGGGTGTAGCCACCATCTGAGGGAGTGCAGCAAGTGTCTGGACACCTCTATGCTGTCTTTGAAGTTGCCTGTGGCCTGTGACCACTGAGTCCGCAGGCACCACTGTGCAGGCCTCATATGGAGCCTGGCATTGGGGGTCACATGCACTGTCGAAGCCATGTGGCCAAGAAGCCTCAGGCAGAGTCTGGCGGAAACCAGTGACCTGCTGAGAAACTGGTTTGCTAAGTTTATCAGTCTTTGGGCCCTGTCTTCAGGCAAGAAGGCCTTTGCCAGCAGAGAGTCCAGCCTTGCCCCTATGAACTCCAAGTTCTGGGAGGGGAGCAAAGTGGACTTTGCGAAGTTGATGACAAAACCCAGGCTTTGAAGAAGAGCAATAGTCCTGAGGGTGGCTTGTCTGGCCTCCTGGCATGTTTGACCCCTGATGAGCCAGTCGTCCAGATAGGGGAAGACAAAGATTCCCTGATTTCTCAGGTAGGCCGCCACCACTGCCAGGCATTTGGTAAAGACTCTGGGAGCGGAGGTGAGGCCAAAAGGCAGTACTCTGTACTGATAATGGTTTCCTCCCACAATGAACCTGAGGTACTTTCTGTGGTCTGGATGAATGAGGATGTGGGTATACACGTCCTTTAGATCAAAGGAGCATAGCCAATCTCCCTGCTGGAGGTAGGGCAGAAGTGTTCCAAGAGTAAGCATCTTGAACTTTTCCTTCTCCAGGAATTTGTTGAGGTTTCTGAGATCCAGAAAAGGTCGAAGACCACCGGTTCTTTTGGATACCAGGAAATACCTGGAGTAGAACCCTTGACCTTGCAAGTGGGGAGGCACAGGCTCCACCGCCCTGTCCACCAACAGACCTTGGAGTGCCTGAAGGAGAAGATCTGTGTTGGAAAGAGTAGTGGATCCATGGAATAGTCTCCCAGTGGAGGTGGTAGAGATGAGGACAGTAACTGAATTCAAAAAAGCATGGGACCAACACAGAGGAACTCTAAAGGTAAAAAGTGGACTGTTGTAGTTGTTGATATGGAAGGACAGACTAGATAGGCCATGTGGTTTTTTTCTGTCATCATGTTTCTATGTTTCTATGTGTGCAGGGGAGGCCTTGGAGGCTCCCCTGGAAAGTATGGAGGAGGCAGGTGCTGGAAGTGCAGTGCATAGCCCTTCTGGACTATGCTTAACACCCAACTGTCTCCAGTGATGAGTGGCCACTGGTGGGCAAACAGAGCGAGGCGACCTCCTGTGCAGGGTGGGGAGAGCAGGGATGGAAAGGCTATGCTGAAGGAGTCAAAAACCCCCACCCTGCTGAGTGGGAACAGGGACCGGAGGCTTGGGGGTCCTCTGCCTACGGGGCCCATTACCCTGCCCCTTGACTTGCTGACCCTGAGGGGCAGCTTGGGCAGCCTGATATTGTGGGTACTGTTTGTAGGCAGTGCCCTTCCTCGGGTAAAAGGGCTTTTTACTCGAGCCCTTCTTTTTGTGAGAAGGGGCAGAGGTCTTTCTAGACAGTCTTGTCCTTGTAAGGTGCTCGGTCTCGAGCTGTGCGGCCTTCTCGGCCATGGGCTTGCCAAAAAGGTTCTCACCTCAGCAAGGGACATCGACCAACTTGTCCTGAACCCATGGCTCGAGGTCCGATGACTGCAGCCATGCCTGGCGTCGAGCCACAATGCCGGCTGCCGCAACTCGGGCTGAAGCCTCGAAGCCATCGTAGGTGGCGCGGGACATAAACTTGGAGCAGTCCCGAATCCCCGAGGACAAGGACTTGAATCTCTGCAAGGGCTCCCCGGAGAGACCAGCAGAGAACCCGGCCAACTCCTTGGCCAGGTCTCGCAAGTACATGCCCATGTACAGCTGGTAAGACTGGACACGGCAAGCAAGCATCGAGCCCTGGAAGCACTTTACCAAAACCATTGAGGTTTCGGGCCTCCCTGCCGGGAGGCACCGCGGAGTGCATCTTCTGACTCTTCAGGCGATGCATGGCCGATTCCACAACCATGGAATGGTGTGGTAGCTGCGCCTTCTGAAAGCCAGGGCTCTTCCGGAGTCGATAGATCGAATCGACCCGCTTGCTTAAAACCGGCGCCAAGGCCGGTGCCTCCCACATTTGGAAGTGGAGCCATTCCAGCATCGGAGGAACCGGGACAGTAAAGGCCTCCTTCGGAGAAGAGTCGTACTGCAGGGCCTCGAGCTCCTCGGCTCGAGGCTCTTCCTCGGGGTCCGCCGGGATAGCCAACGCGGTGGCCATATCTCGGACAAACTCCGAGAGCCGGGTATCCTCCTGAGGGGATCTGCTCCGGGGTTCAGACTGCGGTGAGTCCAACGGGACGCACCGAGTCTTGAATGTGTCGGGGGACTCCTCATCCTCCGTCTCCCAGGCGGACTCGTCTGACGAGGAGTCAGGATCCGACCCCACGGGGCCCTGGAGCACCCACCCCGATGCCGGAGGCACCGGCGTCAACGCCCTCGGTCCGAGGGAGACCGCGACTGAAGTCGACCTCGAGCCATCATGGTCTCGAGTATCGGCTCGGTCTCCGGGGTCGACTTTGATGTCGATGTCCCGGTGGTCGGGGCAGATGCGCCAGACAGGCTGGCCATCAGTGCCCGCTGCTGCTCCATGAAGGCAGACAGTCTGCACTCCAAGGCTGTCATCCTGAGACTCAGTTCGGGAGATGCAGCAGCCACCGACTCGGGCCCTGGCGGCGCCGGGCCCGACGTCAGCTCTCTGGGAGGAGAGTCCTCGAGGACTACAGGGCTTACGTGTCCAGCAGACTCCGGCTCCACGCGAGGAACTTTGGCAGGCTTCTCTTGTTCCACGGGCCCGGGGCGACGGTCGGGAGTCTTAGACCTGGCCCTCGAGGAGCCAGGGACCTCTTCCGACGATGCCCTCACGAGCCGCTTCTTCCTCTTGTGTTCCCGGTCGGGGGACCCCCTGTCTGAGGAGCCACGATGGTGCTCGGGATCCGAATCCCGAGATGTCGAGGCCTCAGATGAGGTCCGGGCCCGGCCGGAGGCTGAGTCAGAGAAAAGCCTTTCTTTCTGCTGCTGGCGACTTCGCAGTGCCTTGGAAGACATCTTCCCACATGGTCCACATGTCAGTCGTGATCAGGACCGAGGCACCGAAGGCAGCAGTCGTGTGTGTCGGTGAGAGACATCAACTTCTTACACCGATCACACTTTTTAAAACTGCTGGAAGCCATCGGGGAAAAAAAGAGTCCCCGCGAGGTCAAAGGACCGGCCTTCCAGGGAAAAAGGAAGCGAACGCCAGCCACGAAGGGCAAAAACCGAAAAAGAAGAAACGGGCTCGATACCGGTGTACCGAACCCGGCGGGAGGGGAACCGGCGTCGAACTGGAGAAGAAAAATAGCGAGAATCGCCGAAAAAATCAAACTTTTATCCGGGATGACAGGACACACGTCCGGTGGGCTTCTCGGAAAAAGAGAGACTGAGGTAAGATGGCACCTTTAGGCGGGAAGGGAACCGCGCATGCGTGCCTGCATTCCCAAAGGCTTTCATGGAAAGCTGGGGAAATGCTCCGCTGGGGCTTCATCGGCGTCGATGACACCCATATGTGAGGACTGACTTCCTGCTTGGTCCTGGAGAACTGCCGTGACCTGACCATCCACTTTGGGAATATCAAACCACGTAGCACATTCCTTCTCTGAGAGAGTGTTCATCTTCTTATACATCCTTAACGCCTTAGGCGCAAAGTCGGGGGAGTCCCATTCCAACCGGATCATGTCCTTGATCACCTCCGGGAACAGGAAGACAGTAGTGGATTTCTGCATCCCTTGTGGGAGTGGATGCACCTTCGGCTCCTGCTCCATGTCTGGAGCATTTACCAAACCAAAGGTGCATGAGACTTGAGCAATCAAAGACTTCAATTTCTCCTTTCGTAACAGGTGAATACACCGGCCTTTTCACAATCCTTCAAAGGCGAAAGTACTTCATCCACATCAGAGCCCAGAACCGAGCCAGCAGAATCCAAGTCATAATCCAAATCATAATCCAAATCTCATACAGATTTCAGGTGATCCCCATCTCCAGGGGGCACCCTTTGCGTGGACATTTAGCCAAAGGCAATCGAACAGGGCTTCAAATCTCAACCTGTCCTGCGCTCAGAGGACCCTAGAGGCTGCAGTGTCTGAATTTCCATGCCAGAAAGACCAAGCCTGTTGCATAAAGGAAACAAATTCTGGGGAAAGACAATTTGGACTCCAGAAGCTCTCCTCGCAGAGATGACCCCCCTCCCCTAAAACCAGGGGACACAGCCTAGCCCCTGAGGATGAGGAAATGGCCCACAGCACAACCACTGGAAATCCAGGCCGACTGGACATCCTTACCCACAGCGCCATCAGCCACCTCCTGCCTTAAGGCAGGCAAGGCCAGACTAACTGCATCGACCGGCTGAGAGAGGGGGAGCAAGCCTTCCAGGGATGACTCAGAAGCCGCCATGCAAGAAGAGCAGAGTACAGAAGCTGGAGATGAAGCGCTTCACTTGCCATTGGCCAAACAATGTTTCCGGGAAGAATACATAGAAAGTTAAGACAAGTATTTCAACGGCATGCACTGAGGCCGTAGTGATCCGAAAGGTGCACATTAATGGTGCTTACACAGCAACATGCATTATGGGCTCTTAGGTAGGAGCTGCTCAGGCAGAATATATGCACAGACCGTGCGACCACTAGGCGCACAATTGTAAAAGACATTAAAACATGCAGAGAACAGCAGAAAACCCCCCACACTGCGCCAATGGTTGCCAGCAGTCCACCCTGAATTGAATCCCAGACGGACAAAATCGGGAGCTCTACAAGGACAATGACGAGGTCATGCCTTGGTACTCACCCCCCGAGAGCCCCAGGCAGAAATCCATGCCAGGCTGACCTCTACTACTCTGAAACTGTTTCTCTGCTTTGCAGGCAGAGCCCTTTGAGAGCCTTCTGCAATCTTTGGAAGAGGGCAGGGGGAACAGAGGAGGAGGAAGGGAGCGTTGAGATTGTGCGAGGCAGCTACATTTTTCCAGATCCTTCAAAGGTTTCTGGCTGCTCAACTGGCCCTTAACAGGATAAGAGCATGGAGCTGAACCAATTTTCCCTTCTCCTATGGCTATCGAAAAGACCACAGTCTAGAGGAGCCTCCCACATCACGCTCAAGTGAGAGTATCATCCTCAAGGTTCACAATCTTTTCCTCTCAATTATTCAGATTTTCTTCAGAGTGTAAGAAATCCATCCACCATCTACTGAAGACAAAAAAATATTGAAGAGAACTCTGGTGGCTCAGGCAGATAGAGGCATGGGAGTGATGCCATTCAAACCTGGACATTTCATTGGTTCTTTGTCTCCACCAATCTGCTGGTAGGGGAACATAACCCATTCTCTCCAGTGCTCCCGGAGGAGCTGGAACACCAACCGCTGCAACCCTCATCGGTAGAGAGCCCTCTCCCTGCCCGGAGACCAGCCGCCGAAGCAGCAGACAGACCGGATCTTGCTCCATCACAAAAGAGCTCAGCGAACAAGAGCCCTCTCCCTGCACGGAGATCAGCAGCTGAAGGAGCAGACTTCTCAGCACACGTGCTTTCAGGAAAGGAGCATTTGTGCAACCACGTTTACAGCGCGTCATTGCTCACCCTCACCCAATCGGGGCACAGAAATCCACTTTAAAAGGGGACGCGATCAGGCGCACCCGCGCCTTGCGGGCCCGCGCCGGAGGGCCGCGCAAGAGGGCCCTTTGGCACGGCCCTTAGGAAAAGGCCCGTAAGGAGCACGAAACGGACACGGAAACCAAACTGAAAAACACACCGAGACCAGCAACAAAGCACAGCAGAGCTCCCCCAGGGTTGAGCTTGCATACATCTCCTATACAGCAGACCTTCAAATCGCAGCAAGTATAAACAAATACAAACAAAAACTTTTACACTACTGGTTTAAAAGTGCAAATTAACTTTGAGGGGTCATAACAAAATCTCCTATCACTGTGTGCACTATCTCATCAGTACCTGCATTGAAATTAAAAACGTAACCTATAATGTTAATATTTTAAAACTGTACCTGCATATAACATTGCTAGTAATATAGTACTGTTGCCAGTATTTTCAACGATATCTGCATATAACATTGCTAGTAATATAGTACTGTTGTCAGTATTTTCAACGATACCTGCATACAACATTGCTAGTAATATAGTACTGTTGTCAGTATTTTCAACGATATCTGCATATAACATTGCTAGTAATATAGTACTGTTGTCAGTATTTTCAACGATATCTGCATATAACATTGCTAGTAATATAGTACTGTTGTCAGTAATCCAAAACTGTATATACATTCACATTGATAGCAACCTCTTACTGTTACCAGTACCTATAACAGCAATTGCACCCACATTAATATTAATTTTAACTAGCACCGGTATAACATATCACCCAAAATGCAACTAATCAACTCTGACAAATGTAAAATAATACTAATTAGTATCACACTAGCGATACTAATAACTATTGCTCAGAGCCTACACAACAATAATGTGAAAAATATCCCTATCATAAACAGCTTTGCACAAAACAACCCCCAATCATGGCACCCACACATAGAACATCATCCCAAAACAAAAACCATAGATTAATACACATAAAATACTCCTCATCCCCTCAGTCAACAAACACTATGATATGTAAAAACTTAGAATCATTATCAACAATATTAATCAATGCCAGGTCAATGAAAAATAAGCTACCTATATTCACAGACATTCTAGACAACCAAAAACCAGATATACTATGTATAACCGAGACATGGCTATCAGACACAGACAACGTTTACCTAAATCAACTAAGCAACAATAACTACGACACATTCTACACACATAGAACTCACAAAAAAGGTGGTGGAGTACTAATAATGTCAAAAAAAGAACTAAAAGCCAAAAAACTAACATCGAACCTACACACCAACATAGATACCCTTATTGTGAAAATTGACAACATAACAATCTGCCTAATTTACAGGCCACCAGACAAACAATCAGAAAAACTAGACCCACTAATTGACTTTTTAAGTTCCTCCACTGAACAAAATCCAATTATTATGCTTGGAGACTTCAACACCCCATCACTACCAGCATCATATGCCTCCCTCTTTATGGAATCAACAATAGACATGGATTTTCACCAAATAATAAACACTAGCACACATGAAAAAGGTGGTATCCTTGACATGGTATTCCTACCAAACGAACTCTACCAACTCTATAACCCAACATCCCTCAATTGCACACGGACCCCATGGTCAGATCACTACCTTATCAACTTTAAGATCACAATAAACACATCAGTTAAACGAACAACAACTAATGCACATACATCAAGATTTAAAAAATACAATGAAGAAGAATTCCTCGACATAATAATCCCTAATTTATCTACATCACCAATAAACCTAGATGCAACAGTAACGAACTGGCACAAAACCATCAAAAATGCTGCAGCTAATAAACAAATAACTAAGAAAAACACACACCCTAAAAAAGATCAAACCCCCTGGTACAATAAAGATTTAAAGCTAATGAAAAAGAACCTAAGAAAAGCCGAATATAAATGGCGGAAAAATAAAAACACAATTACAAAAGACTCATACCTCACGCAACTCAACAAATATAAAGACGCAATAAACAATGCCAAGAAAAACTACCACGCCTCTATCTTAAACAACGCAATAAATAGACCTAGAGAACTTTTCTCAATTGTCCAAAAGCTGACTAATAATAATCACAACTCCAGTAATGAAATCACAGACATTACCCCACAAACACTGGCAAATTACTACATGAACAAGATAAAGTACCATCCCATACCACCTAAGCCAGTAGACACTTCACAAATACTTAACACAGATGAATGGTCTGTATTTCAACCCTTAACCAAAGTTGAACTCAAATCCATCATCACAAACATTAATACTACTACATCTCTACTTGACCCCTGTCCAGTAACCTGGATAAAGAACTCCCTACCTGTACTCTCTCAGTTCATCCTCCCAATAATAAACCTCTCCCTAAAAAGTGGATACCTACCCGCTACTCTAAAACACGCACAGATCCGCCCAATTCTAAAAAATACTACCCTTGACAAATCATCACCTAATTCTTACAGACCCATATCGAGTATTCCATTCATGGCCAAATTAATCGAAAAAACTGTACAAATTCAAACACAAGAATTCATTGATAGCTCAGCCCCACTTGACGACCAGCAATATGGGTTTCGCCCCAGACACGGAGTAGAATCACTACTAACAGTGCTAATCAATACACTTGTGAGAGGAATAGACAAACCTAAACAAGCATTCTTACTCATATTCATAGACGTGTCTGCAGCCTTCGACAGTGTTCACCACTCAATAATGATCAATAAACTTAAACAAATAGGTATTAAATCCACTGTCCTAAAGTGGTTTACTTCTTATCTAACAGAACGATCACAAACGGTACAAATCGGTAATCTCTCATCAAAAACATACAAACAAGAACTAGGCCTCCCACAAGGCTCAGCTCTATCAGCGTTGCTTTTTAACATATACCTAAAACACATCTGTACAATATTTAAAAAATTCAATGTCCTCTATCACCTATATGCGGACGACATAATGATGTATGTCCCATTCAAAATCCCAAATATCCCTACACAACTCATTAACGACTGCCTCACTGAAATCAACACCTGGCTAAATGAAAACAATCTGCACATCAATCACTCAAAAACAGAAGCCCTAATAGTAACCAAATGCACAACATTTATTCCCCCCTCGCATATAACATTGCAAAATAATAATATCATACTGAAAACTGAAATACGCTACTTAGGTGTGATACTGGATAAACATCTCAGCATGGACACACATGTAAGAAACATAGCAAAAAAAGTTTACTTTAAACTAAAAATATTAAAGCAACTCCGCCCACTAATGCACTTACAGGACTTCCAACGCGTCATACAAGCAATCATAACCCCACATTTCGACTTCGCAAACCTAACCTTACTTGGCGTAAGCAAGGAAGCCATAAAAAAACTTCAATTAGCACAAAACGCAGCAGCAAGGACCATAACGAAAGCCCCACCTTTCCAACATATAACCCCAATCTTAGAATATCTACACTGGCTCCCGATTCAAAGCCGCATAGAATATAAAACTATATTAACCACCTACAAAGCCATAACAAAAACAGCACCCCTGCCCATAAATAACCTTATCAAAATAGAACCTACACACAATCTACAAAGGAGAGACCAGCTTAATAAACTAACCACTCCAAAAGAATTCATTAGGGCCAATAAATCCACTAACAAAAAAGCCTTCTCCCATGCAGCACCTATCTTGTGGAACACAATCCCAATAGAACTAAGACAATTACCCGACATAATGGAGTTCAGAAAAAAACTCAAAACACACTTATTCACAAAGCATTATGGATCTCTGACCAGCACACCACACACCCCCCAACTGGATAAAGGATAATCCCACCCCGAGTAATACACAACTCATCAAAAGAATGAAGTGATACACCCTAAAACAAAGCGAATAAGTAAATGAAAAACAAAACAATGTATATAGTTTAATTATGTTCATCTGTACATAGTTTACTAATTGTTAATTGTTAATTATTAATTGTTAACTGTATTTACCTAGCTACAAATGTTATATGTAAAAACAGACCACACTGTTTATTGTTGTTATATGGAAACCGCACCTGATCAATGGAAGGAGCGGTATATAAATAATCTGTTAATTAATTAAAATTTGTCTGGACTGGTCTAGCAGGATGATATGGATTAACAGTATTAGAAAGAGCTGAATTTTACACATGGATGTCCTTACTAAGTAAGCAGAAATTTCAAGGGGGTGTGGTTAGGGAGTGGCTTGGGTGGGTCGCAAGTTTACATATGTATTTATTTATTTATTTTACATACCGCTTTATCACATAATCACAAACACAACTCACACTGCACTAGGCAATTTACAATGAACAAGCTGAACAAGAACAATGAACATCTTAATTGAATTTATATAACACGATCAAGCCTTCAGGATGAGATAAGATGGCCAACTATTTACAGTTAGGAATATCATGGTAGTATGTGATGTATAGAAGGTTGTTCTTTACATCAAGGTGAAAATGGTGTGTGAAGAGGTGTGACGGCGTTATATGAATGGTTGTTCTTTTATTTCTTTGAAGTTTGTATATCCATTACGGACCGGTAACATTCTGTAAGTAGTAAGGTTTTCAGAATTTTTCTGAATATGGTCAAGTCTTATTTCATGTAAATTGTTGGGTAGAGTGTTCCATAGGATAGGTGAGTACAGAGAGAAAGCCCTGTTTATTACTGGTTGGTTTGCACTTCTTAATAACTTCGGGGTGGATAGCAGATTCTTCATATTTTCTCTCTTTCTTCTTGTATCTTGTGTTTGAATTAGTGAATTCAGATATGTAGGTGCAATGTTGTAAAAATGCAATGTGCGCCTTCGAGTCGGTCCTGACTCCTGGCGACCCAGAAGCTCCTGGGTTTTCTTGGCAGTGTCACCGGAAGTAGATTGCCAGGCCTTTCTTCCGAGGCAATGAAGGGTTAAGTGACTTGCCCAAGGCCACAAGGAGTGCTAGTGGGAATCAAACCCTGGTTGCTTGGTTACCAAGCCAGTGTTCTAACCACTAGCCTAAGCAATGTTGTATATAGTCTTAAATGTGGTCAGTATCACCTTGAATTTAATTTTTTGCGACACTGGTAGCCAATGCAGTTGGTATAGAATTGGAGTTGTGTTCAGATCTTGATGCTTTCATTATAGTGCAAGCCACCGTGTTTTGTGCCATTTGGAAAGGTTTCAGTGTTTGTTTGGGTAGACCTTGTAGAATCATATTACTGAAATCAAAATGTGGGCAGATAAATGCTTGAACTATTTTGCGGAAGTCATCTGTAGATAGGAGGGGTCTTAGGTTTTGTATCATTTGAGTCTTGTTATATATTGTACGCATTATGTTGATGTGTTTTATTATGTTAAGGTTCTGATCTAGTAGTATACCCAGATATTTTATTTCCTTTTTTATTTCGAGGGAGGCACTATTTACTTGAAGCTGTTGGGGTGATGAAAATGCTTTGTTCTTAGTGATCATCAGGACTTCTGTTTTTTTCATATTAATTGATAGGTTTACAGAGTTGATCCATTTTGAGAAGTCATTGAAGCAGTTGACTATTGTATTATAGTTTGGGTTTAGTGTATTAACTGTTGTGAACAGCATGATGTCATCTGCATATATTCGGTAGTCAATATTGAGCTCTTGGAGTTTGTCATAGATTAGTTGGATATAGATGTTGAATAGTAACGCAGATAACACGGAACCCTGTGGGACTCCTTGGGTCAGGTTGAATTGCTTGGAGAGTGTATTACTGAATTTGATTTGTTGCGTGCACTTTGAGTGTTCGTTATTGAGGAAAAATTGAAGAGACCTAGTATAATGTGACCTTTACCAATTGAAGAGTCTGAGCATGCATATGCTAGTATATTGTCTAATGAAATGGAATCTGATGATGGGGTCCTGTATATAAGTGTGATTGCTAGCCGTTTGGTTTCTATCATTAGCATATCAGCACCATCTATGCTTATAATGGAAGTGTATTGGGCTCCTAATGTAGTTTTGCAGAGAATAATCACCCTTCATCCTTTTTTATTGTGTCTTGGACAGTGGAAGATGTTCTAGTTTGGTGCTTTGATTTGATTTGATTTGATTTGATTGAGGAGCACTATGTCAGTTTCATACAGCCATGTTTCTGTGATGCAGATGATGCCAGGTTTAGAGTTTTGAATGAGATCGGATATTACAGGAATCTTGTTCCTCAACGATCTTGCATTTAGAAGATACCACATTAGGGATGTAATGTTGTCAGTCTTGAGGCATCTCATGTTCAGAGGCCGATAATAGGGTCTTATATGGATAATCCGTTGCTTCATATTGCAAAGTGTGGTATGGTATCTATTTATTACAGTGGTCTCCCTAGATCGGTATTGGTAAGGAATTATTAGGATGGGGTGTGTCTAATGATTAAGTGAGTGGGTTTGTTTTATTATAATTAGAGTCAGTATTATTACAAAAATGTCAATCCTCATCTTGTTTCCCATGGTGGATTGTGCACCTGGTAGGAGAGCTACTTATTGGTACATAAAAGAAGAATATAAGGCAAAGCACTTGATTCCAATAGGGTGGGTGGGGTGTATATATAACTTTTGGTTTGAGCTGGTTAGTAAAAATGCTGAAAAATATCTAGGTCAGGGACGTCTTCAGTAGTAATAGTAGAGTGGCTAGGGAGTTATAGATTTGAATGATGTATATTGAAATCAATGCTCTTTTTAGTGGCTGCGTACAGTTATGGTGTCTTCTGTTAAAGTCAGATTGTTTAATGTGTGGGACGATCCAGTGCATTTGCGTTAACTGCAGTTTGTTGGTATCGGAGAGAGGCAGGGTGATTGCGGTTGTTGCTCCTCAGTGGTTGTTACTCGATCACGCTCAAGGGCCACGCCTAAAGGCCCTCTGGCGAGGCCCTCAGGCGTGGGCCCACCAGACGCGGGTGCGCCTGTTTGGCTTGGATTTTAAAGGCCCTGGTGGATCCAGGCTGATTGGCGGAGCCGGTGGGAAGCGGGGAGGAGCTTACCTTCCCGCTCCCTTCTGGAGCTGCTGATTGGTCCAGTGGGGCTGCTGGAGAGGCCGCACACCTGATCGGCATTTATTTTAAAGGCCCTGGTGGATCCGGGCTGATTGGCAAAGCTGATTGGCTAATTGTATTCCCTATTTCATGTAGGGGATACAAGTATATGACTGTACTTGTCTATGTCAAGATTTACAGCTGCTCCTTGGCATGTTTATGTTTTTAAAAGGTGGCTCGTTTGAGACAGACCTTTAAAGGTGGGATTTAAGGAGGTTATCTTTTTTTAATCCCCCACTCTTTATGTCCTCCTCTGAATTGATATTAAAAAGAGTGGCCTCTGCAGTTAATTGGCTGCATTATTACTTGTAAGGTTTGAAAAATGGCCCAAATAGACATGTAAGTGCCGGCACTTCCACATGCAAGTTGTGAAAATACTAAGTTCCACATGTAAGTACTGGCACACTGTTTATTTTTCCCATGTGCATTGGCATACATGACTATTGCCAAAATTGTGTATGGTGTAATCTCAATGTCTCAGTTGCAATCTAGTTGTACTAAAATGTGTCTTTACATTTATTCTTCTAACAGTTAATGTAAAATGATCTGCTAATAGAGAACCATTACAAATCTGGAGGCACTGCATATTCAACATTAAACAGCAAAGGGTTCAGCTAACCATGACATCTGATTTGACAACTATCCTTTCATACTTGATAACTGTTTTCTAGTAAAAAAAATTTAAAAATTAAAAATTAAACAACTCCGTGATTCTTTTAGCAAGCAAATATCAATCAAATAAAAATTCACACTGCCCTTATTCAGAAAAATCAAATTCCATACTTGAAGAATTTGGTCTCCAGCTAGAAGTCTTCCATCTCGGGCAATAATCCCATCTCGATAAACTTCTTGAATAACAATGTTGATCAAAGGAGTCTCATTGCCTCCTACTACACTAATTCCCAAATCAATGTAAGGATTAGTCCGGTGAATTTCAATCATAGTGATCTCTCCTTCAGGTAAGCTAGGAAGCTGTTGTGCAACTGTCGGGCAAAAAATGTCAAATTTGTTTTACATCATAATTCTGTTTCAACGTAGTAAGTTAAAAAGGATCACATCTACGGCACTTGCAATATTTAAGGCAACAACAATATGCAGCAACAACTAAAATTAACAGGATAGTGAACACTAGATATCTGGAGTGCTTAACTGATGCAACAAACATCTGGAGTTACAGGGTCCTACCATGCAAATATGTATAAACAATATTAGGGATTATTTTAATGGAGTAACTTCAACTTCCCCGGAGCTCTTCTTGCATAATGTTCTGAATTTTTCTCCTAAACCTTCTTTTACTTCATATAAAATGCAATACTATTTTCTGTTTTGAAGATATGTAACAAAGAAAAGCCATTCACTGTATTCTGCTTATGGAGCTGAGGGATGTTATGGAGCTACTTATCTTTGTCAATCTAAAAAGCAAATTACCAAACACATACACTGCTTACTAACACATTGAAGAGGATGCTAACAAATGATGTACAGACAGAATACAAAAAGGAAAGAGATGAGGAAGGACTACCTTCCTCTGTGGGGAGGCACAGCATTTCTTCTTTAAAATCCCAGCTGCAGGAGGTAGTACTGTTGGTTCGCTGTAGATGAATGCAGGAATTACTCAGTCGTCTTTTAGTATGGACAGTACAGAAATCCATAGATGGGAAGCCTGCTGCTCCAAAGGGGAAAAAATTTACATTAGAAACCAAGTTATACCAGTTCTATAGAAAACAAATTCATATTAATCTTAATTTATTATAATAACTAGTTCACTAAAAGGAGCTTACTTGAAATAAACAGTAGAAAAACAAAGCACGTGGACAAATAAAACAAAACCAGTTCATTGTCCATTCTTCTAAAATTCATGAACCATCTTTAATAACTACCATAAAACGAAACCTAAAAAAGGCTCTTACAAAAGCAGAACATTCTTAACATGAATGACTTCTATGATACAGAGAGACTAACACATAGAAACTTTATAATAATAAATTTATGTTTATCACAGCAGTTCTTCAAACTAGGATTCACCTTAAATCATTATATAAAACAAGGTTATGCAGAACTTAATGCTATTCTAGAAAGAACCTCTCTATATATAATTAGCTAGGTTTGCATGTCTGTTATTGTCAGTGACTCTCCAAAACTCCATACAGTTTTCAGGCTGTCAACTCATTGTTTTGAGTTACTCTGAGCAGACCCTAAGGAAAGGAAATGAAATCAAATTCTCCCTTAACAATCTTAAAGAAGAAATTTAAAAAACATGATTTTCACAAGTCTATGAATATGCATGGTCTAAAGATGACAAAACATATGGGTGGAGAGCTAAACTGTATAAATATTTAGCCTTTTAGACAGAGGACACTTCAAAGAGCAGCTTTAAGTGCACATCATAATTTATATACAGGTGCGGTGAAATTAGACTTACCTGCTAATTGCTGTTCCTGGAGTGTAGCCAGTCTAGTCCCGGACCTCTGAGTTCCCTATCTCATCCAGCAGCTTGGAGACTGAGAAAACTCCTCCTTTTTATGATGTCACCGGTATATCCATTCGGAATCCGCCTCCTGCCATCAGTAACCTATTGACAAAGCAGACTCACCGGAGACACAAGTAAGAGAAGCACAGGAGAAACTACGCACTTATACACAAAATGACTAAATAACCCCTTAAGCAAAGGCTAACAGCCCCCTGCAGAACAGAAAACCGCTCTGCACCTGGCTGTGACTGTAAACGCCGCAGGCTACCTTCCCCCTCCAAGGAAAGAAGGACCCGCAACAGGAGACCCACTACAGTAAGTCTACATAAGGAAACCCCCCTCTTTTTTTTTTTTTTTAAGGCACCTGCCATTCCTACCATCATGAACAGCAAAAGAAAACAGTCTTACTTGTGATCGAGCTCATCTCTTCAGCCTAATCTAGATCTACAAAATACAGGGGAGGGTTACGGGACTAGACTGGCTACACTCCAGGAACAACAATTAGCAGGTAAGTCTAATTTCACCTTCCTGATCGTGTAACCAGTCTAGTCCCGGACCTCTGAGTATGTACCAGAGCAGTGAAAACCTTAAATCTGGGAGGGCCCCGGAAGACCCGCCTGCAGAACTGCCGAGGCAAAAGAAGTCTCATCCGCCCTCTGGACATCTAGGCGGTAATGCTTCACAAAGGAATTCAGCGACGACCAAGTCGCCGCTTTGCAAATGTCCACCGGAGGAACCAAGCGCACCTCCGCCCAAGACGTGGCTTGCGCCCTAGTAGAATGAGCTCGAAGCCCCTCCGGCACTGATCTACCTTTCAACATGTAGGCTGACGCTATGGCCTCCTTAATCCACCTCGCGATGGACGCCTTAGACGCCGCCTCTCCCTTTCTAGATCCTGTGAAGAGGATAAACAGCCTATCCGACTTGCGAAACCCGGCCGTGCGCTGAAGGTACTTCCTCAACGCCCTACGCACATCCAACCGGTGTCGCTCTCTCGAACCAGACGCCCGCTCGCCCTTCAAGAAGACAGGCAAAGAAATCGCTTGATTCACATGGAAAGGAGAAACTACTTTTGGGAGAAAGGCCGGCACCGTGCGCAACACCACTTTCGAAGGAAAGAACGATAGATAGGGCTCCTTGCAGGAGAGCGCCTGCAACTCCGAGACCCTTTGAGCTGAACAAATAGCAACCAGAAACACCACCTTCAAAGTGAGGTCCTTAAGGGAAGCTCGGGACAACGGTTTGAAGAGCGCCAGCTCTAGCGCGTCTAGAACCCATGGCAAATGCCACTTGGGAACGATGGGCCTGGCTGGAGGCCTGTAAACGGGGGCGCTGGTCGTGAATGTCCACAGTCTTGGCAAAGGCAAAATATTATTATGACTTGCAAAGGAGTGTGGGAGTTGTAGTTTATTCATACCAGAATCAGCCGTTCACAAAATAATGAGTTGTGATGCTCGAGTGTAAGCAAAGAAAAACAGATTTTATTCATGGGGTTAATTCTCCCACACAGATTTACTTGGTAACACAAAAGGACACTTGCTTCAAGTATTGTACTCAGGAAAAACAAAACATGATATAAGGTAACTGAACTTCTTAAGCAATAAATCAATAAAGACCTTGATGGGAAACAGAAAAGGTCTTTTTGATGGCTCCTGCTAATGACCTTCTTAGCAGTGCTCCAAAAGGCAAAAACAAAACCCAAAAGTAACAAAAAAAACCTGTTCTTTATCAAGGATAACTTTCTTCTGTTTACACACACAAAAAGAAGTTTCCTTCCAGAGCTCACGTGCACTTGTGCCTGGCTCAATTACCAATAATTAGCCAGCTGCAAACCCCTTTGCTGGTTCACTCTCTCTACGTGGCTCAATCCTACCCTAAAGCTTTCTTGCAGAAACTTTTCTGGGTAGATAAAAGAACAAGTTACAGTTCCTTTTGGTGGTTGTTGTATTAGTGAGAAACTACTTTAAAACAGCAGCCTAGACAGAGAGCAATCCATGTATTCATTCTGATCATTTGATATATCTCCTTCTTCCTCAAATATCATGGAATCAATATCATGGTCTGGCTCAGAGGAATTCCTTAATTGATCACTCTCAGGATAATATTTGTTTCCCTGCTGTCTTCCTGGAGAAGAGCTAGGGCATAGATCAAAGTTCATACCTGAGCTTCCTTTGCTGTTAGATTTCCTCTCCTGGTAACCTGGCCAGTAGGTAGTCCAGCTTTTATGTCCAGCCTTCCAATCAAGATCCCTGGACACTGGGTCTCTCTTCACATACCTTCTTGCACCGGTCTTAGGGCCCCTTCCAAATGCAGCCGTCTCCTTCAAAGCTGCCTTCTGGGAATTCCTGGCTTTATAACCCCACTCCTCTGGCTTCCTCCAGTCCAATGGAGTATGCTTGCCTCTGGAATCACTCCTAACACACGTACTGCTGTGGGCTCCTTCTTTAGACCTCCAAGATGTCTTTCTCTTCTTCCTTCCACGTTGCTTCTGCTGTTGTAGTCCTCTCTCTTCTTTCTCCAATGGCTTCTGCTTCTGTCTCTCCTTGTTCTGTCTTCTCTGTCTCTGTGTAGAATATCCTTTACTTTTAACGTGCTTAGAGGGACACTCCACCCTAGCACAGCCCAGGTGTGCTGAATCAAGCCCTGCCCTTGGAGATGAGTGATTGGGGATTACCTCATAGCTCTCCTGATTGAACACACGTTTCCCCACTTCAGCTCTTCTAGAGGCTGTTTGTAACCTGGTGCATTCTGGGACTGGTAGTCTTTTATGAAAACTTTCTGTTTTAGTATTTCTACCAGCAAAGACAGGTTGCTTGTTCAGAGCCAATTCACCTCTTTTATAGCTCCCTCCTGAACTATGATAAGCTTCCTTATCACAGGCCGCAACAGCGACCCAGCTCGCAGAAAACGCTTAATATCCAGATGACCCCCGAGAGCCTGACCTCGTATCTTTCCTCTATAGCAGGACAACGCCGCCACCTGCACCCGCAACGACGCCGCTGCCAACCCTTTGTCCAAGCCGTCCTGAAGGAAATCCAAGATCTGAGAAACGGAAGCCTTGAACGGCTCGCAGTGCCTCCTGACACACCAAGCCTCAAAAACTCGCCAAATACGGATATAAGCCAGGTAGGTGGACCGTTTTCTTGACTTCAAAAGAGTAGAAACAACCGCCGTGGAGTAACCCCTCGCCGTCAACCTCTTCCTTTCAAGAGCCAGGCCGTAAGCGAGAATCGAGCCACGTGAGGCATGAGTAGAGGCCCCTGCGCCAGAAGATCCGGCCGAGGAGGGAGCTTCCACGGATGCGCCACAAGCAAACGTACCAGATCCCCGTACCAAGGTCTGCGAGGCCAATCCGGTGCTATGAGAATTACGCAACTTCGGAACCGCTCTATCCGCTGAAGCACTCTTCCGATCAAGACCCACGGCGGGAACACATACAGCAGATGCCCGTCCGGCCACTCCTGAGTGAGAGCATCCAAGCCCTCTGACATCCTGTCTCGCCTTCTGCTGAAGAATCTTTCGACTTTCGCCGACGCGAAGGTGGCCATGAGGTCCATCACCGGCACACCCCACCTGCGCACTATCATCTCGAAAACTTCGGGATGCAGGATCCATTCCCCCGGGTCTACACATTGTCAGACGGCTGCCTAGGGTGAGAACTTACACAATCTTGACGATGCATATATTCATATGATTCTTGCAAGGTATTGTGGGTAATGTAGTTCTTTCACTCCCAAACACAGCTGAAGACAATAATTGAGTTGTGATACCAGTGGTAAGGCCAATAAAATACTTCTTTTATTGATGGGGTTTAATTCACCCAGCACAAGTATGCTTGGAAGCAATATAAATGAGGTTACTTGCTTGCAGTGTTTAAATGGATAACAAAGTCACAAAGCAAATCAGAAAACAACCTTCAGCTTGTCAGGCAATTAGCTAATGTTTTCTTAGCAAATAATTACCAAATAAAAAGGCACAAAGAAATGAATAAACTTTGCTTGTTAGGTTAACTTCTGCTTATTTTCCACGCAGATCCCAGCAGTGATTCTCCCTTGCTCACACACACAATCAGGTGCAGCTTTAATTACTATCAATTGACCAGCTGAAACCCTTTAGCTGGCTGGCTGCTACTGTGTGAACCCAAATCCTGCTTTAAGAGCTGTTTGCAGTGGAAATAAAGAACAAAGTTAGGTTTCTTTGTGATGGCTGATGTGTTTGCTCACAGAAAGCTAGCAATAGCATTTAGATAGAGAACAGTCCATGTAATTAATAGTTTCATCTGCTGTATCTCCCCCTTCATCAATCAGCATAGGGTCACTATCATACATTGGCACAGACAAGTCTTTCATTAAGGCACTATCATGAGAATGCTTATTCCCTTGCTGCCATTCACTATTATAGATAGGGTCTGGATCAGTGTTCATACCTGAGCCTCTCCTGCTATCATAATTCCTCTCTGTATAGCCTGGCCAGTATGTAATCCAGTTCTGATGTCCAGCCTTCCAACCTTGATCCCTGGACACTGGATCTTTCCTCACATACCTTCTGGCATAGGTCTGAAAGTCCTTTCCACGTGCAGTCTTCTCTCTTCCAGGTAGCCACTGGTGATTCCTATCTCTGCCAATCCATTCCTCTGGCTGACTCCAGTCCAATGGACTCTGCTGGCATTTGGAATACCTCCCAGTATAGGTACTGCCTTGGACTCTCCCAGACCTGCCAATGGCCTTTCTTCTCTTCCTTCCAGAGAGTTTCCTTCTCTCTCTATCCGCTTGGCTTGGCTTCTGTTTCTCGAGATGATGTTGGTGCTTGAGCTTGAAGCTGTTGCTGTATCTCCCTCTGTAGCTGTTATCTGTAGAATAAGCTCTATTCTTATTCTGTCCTAATGTGTGCTCCTCCCTAACACAGCGCAGCTGTGTTGAATCAGGCCCTGCCCTTTGAGATGAGTGCTTAGGGATTACCTCATAGCTCTCTTGATTGCACACACGTTTTCTCACTTCAGCCCCTCTCATGGCTGCTGGAAACCTGGTGCATTCTGGGACTGGTAGTCTTATGTGAAAACTCTGTTTTCTTACTTCTACCAAAACTGACAGGTTGCTTGTTCAGAGTCACATCATCTTTTCTATAGCTCCTACCTGAGCTATGATAAGCTTCCTTATCACAGCGTACGCAACTGAGAAAGTCGGCCTGCACACTGTCCACCCCAGCGACATGTGCCACGGACAGATCCAGAAGATTCGCCTCCGCCCAATCGCACAGGGCTCCGGCCTCGGCCTCGAGCAGAGCGCTGCTGGTGCCTCCCTGACTGTTGACATAGGACACCGCTGTGGCATTGTTGGAAAACACACGGACCGCCTTGCCGTAAAGTAGGCTGCGGAACGACCGCAACGCTAGAATCACCGCTCGCAACTCCAGCTTGTTGATGGACCAGCCCTGTTCCTGGACCGTCCACTGCCCCTGCGAGAACCGGCCTTGGCAGTGAGCGCTCCAGCCCGAGAGACTGGCGTCCGTCATTACCGGAAACCAAACCGGAGGATCCAGTGGCCTACCGCACTCCGACGACGTGTGGCGCAACCACCACCGTAGAGACTGCCGCGCCTCTTCCGGACAGGGCAACTTCCGTGAGAGGGAATCTCGCTGATGAGACCAGCGACGAAGTAACGCCCCCTGCAGGGGCCGCATGTGAGCTCTCGCCCACGGAACCGTCTCTATGGCTGCCGCCATCGTACCCAGCAATTGAAGATAATGCCACGCCGATGGCGCCTGGTATTGAAGAAACCGGTGCACCAACTTCCGAAGGCGTCGAGCCCGATCCGCTGTCAGAAACACCCTGCCTTCACGCGTATCGAAGCGAGCCCCCAGGTATTCCAGGTTCTGAGAGGGCACCAAGTGACTCTTGGACACATTGACCACCCAACCGAGCTCTTCCAGAAACGCCACCACCCGAGACGTGGCTGAAGCGCTCTCGGACCGTGTCTTCACATGAATCAACCAATCGTCCAGATACGGGTGGACTAAGATGCCTTCCTTCCTTAGAGCCGCCGCGACAACCACCATGACTTTCGTAAAGGTGCGTGGTGCTGTCGCCAGACCGAATGGCAACGCTCGGAACTGATAGTGACCGAACGGAACCGCGAACCTGAGAAACTTGTGATGGTCCCGCCGAATCGGAATATGGAGATAAGCCTCCGACAAGTCCAGGGAGGTAAGGAATTCTCCCTTTTGGACAGCCACCATGACGGACCGCAGCGTCTCCATGCGGAAATGCGAGATCTGAAGACAACGATTCACTCCCTTGAGATCTAGAATCGGTCGAACTCCCCCATCTTTCTTGGGGACGACGAAGTAAATGGAGTAGCGACCGCCGCCGCGCTGGTCTGCCGGGACAGGAACGATGGCCTTGAGCTGCAGTAACCTTCGGACCGTCTCCCGCAGAGCCGCCCTCTTGGCGGGTAACCTGCCGGGGGACTGAACGAAAGCTTCCCTTACCGACCGAAGGAACTCCAGTGCGTACCCCTCTCGAATAACCTGTAGCACCCACTGATCGGATGTTACCCGGACCCAGGCCGCATAAAACCCCTGCAACCGCCCTCCTACCGGCAGCAAGGGCGCCTGGGTCCCCTGTATCTCATTGCTTTTTGACAGTGAAGGATGAAGAGGACGAGGGACCGAACCCCCGTCCGGCCCCCTGAAACCCCCGGAAAGTCTGAACACGGGAGGAAGAACGTCCCCTCTGACCGGGATTATATCTTTGGAAGCGAAAATGGCGAAAATCGCGCTGTTGACCCCTGCCAGCCGGAAACTGCCGGCCCTGCTTGGGCCTGTCTTCAGGCAACTTACCCCAGGTCCTTTACCAATTTCTCTAGGTCCTCTCCAAACAACAGGCGTCCTTTAAAGGGAAGCTTGCTCAATCTAGCCTTGGAGAAGCTATCCGCCGCCCAATTGCGCAGCCACAAGTACCGTCGAGCTGCCACCGCCGACGCCATGCTCTTTGCCAGACCACGCATAAGATCATACTGAATGTCCGCCAGGTAGGCCGCGTCCGACTCTAACCTGGTCGCCTCCGCAGACTCAGCCGCCTCTGCATCGCCCTGCAGCCTCTGAGACCACCGAAGGCAGGCTCTAGCTACCCATGCTCCGCAAATAGCCGCTTGCAGCAAGAGAGCATTCACATCAAACACCTGACGCAACAACACATCCAACTTCCTATCCTGGGAATCTTTGAGGGCCGCTGCACCCTCCACCAGGATAGTGGTCTTCTTGGTGACCGCCGAAACGGCCGCATCAACTTTAGGTGACTTAAAAACTTCCCTATCCTGATCCAGCAAGGGATAGAGTACGGCCCATGACTCGGGAACCCTTCAGAGGAGCTTCCGGCAGGTCCCACTCCTCCTGAATCATCTCCCGAAACACCCTATGTACCGGGAACGCTCTTTGAGTCTTTCTGAAAAACTGCAAGAGGGGGTCTTCCAGGGTCCCGTCCTCGCTCGGGCCCGGAGCAGGCATATTTAAGACCTTTAACGCCTCTACAATGAGCGCCGGTAGCTCTTCCTTCCTGAAGACACGTACCACCCGAGCCTGCTCCTCTCGCTCGGACAGCTCGCCTTCCTCCAGCTCTTCTTCTTCGACCTCCCCACTGGGAGCCTCCTCCTCTGGGAAGGGCCCCTCTGAGGCCAAAGAGTCCTCCGCTGTTAACCCCTCTGAACGTGGCCTCTTGGCCCCACGGAAAGGATCCTCTGCCAGCAGGGAGGGTGCCGTTCTCTTCCCCCCGTGAGCAGCTGCAGGCATTTTCTCCTGCTGCGCAGGGGCCAAGAAAGTATGTTGGAGCAGGGTAACAAACTCTTTAGAAAATATTGCTGCCAAGTCTTTTGGCAAAGAAGTCTGAGGCAGGGGAGCGGTAGGCCCCGAAGAAGGCCCCGCCACCGACTCACCCTGGGTCGCCTCCTGAAACTGGGGATCCGAGGGCTCAAACTCTGCCACCTGTCCTACACCCTGCTCTTCACCAGAGTCCATGTCCACTGTCTCCCTAGCACAAGACTTGCAAATTCCTGACGCAGAGCCTTTTTTTTCATGCCACATACCAAGCAAAGTGGCTTAAACTAAAAATACAGGCAGAGAAAACGAAAGCCTAACGTTCCTCTTATGTGCTGCGGGCCGTGCGGCCTAGCGCCGTTTTTTTTTTTTTTTTACAAGCCTCTCTTAAAAAAAGAACAAATAAAAGAAAATAACCCCGTGGTAGGGAAAAACAAAAGGAAACGAGGCCTGAGGCAAAGCGACCCTCTCAGGGAGAAGTAAAGAATTATCCCCCTCGTTAGCGGCGTTCCCGCGCGTGACTGCCACGCGGCTAGGCCCGCCGCACTGCAAATGCGCGCCAAGCACACAGCGCTCCAGGAAAGAAAGGCCCCGTATTAAAGAATGGCGCTAGCTCAACTGCCAGCATCAGACTCACCGGGCTCGCGGTCCGCAGGTCCGAGGGAGAGACTGCTGCAACCGGGAACACACCCGCACAAACGAAAGACTGAGCACGGTGGTCCCGAGCCTGCCAGCGCACTGACAGGCAAACTTCTGTGTGGCGCTGGCAAGGCTTTTTGCACCGGAGCTGCCTCCCCGACAAGGAGGCTGACTATACCGGCAGAAGTCAACTAGACCGGTTATCGCTCACCTCCCACACAGGCTAAGCAGTTGAATTACACGGCGAGAAAGAATGGGGGGGGGGGGCAGAGAGAGGTAGAGAGAGGCGCCTGCAGCAAATTTAAAGGCACAGTGCAGATAAAATCTAAAAGGAACTAATTTTCTTTTTCTTCCCAAATCACTAAAAACAGATCAAATAGCCTTAATTGCTTCTCCAGTGAGCCCGAGCCTTCGGGCTCCTATCTATCCAGCTGCTTGGAGACTGAGGTAACTGATGGCAGGAGGCGGATTCCGAATGGATATACCGGTGACATCATAAAAAGGAGGAGTTTTCTCAGTCTCCAAGCTGCTGGATGAGATAGGGAACTCAGAGGTCCGGGACTAGACTGGTTACATGATCAGGAACTTACTATTTATGCACCTACATTATTGTATTAAAGTGTGCATTGCTATTTGCGCACATGAACCACTATGTATACACAGGCATATGAACTTGTCATGCTTATATCAACAGCTATGTGCACGCATTCTTCTGTTTTCAGATTTGCCACTATGCACACTTATACAATGACAATGTGATTCACATGTGCTCTGAATGTCTTTTGACCCTCATTTTCACAAGTACTTAACTCAGTTCATTATACAATAGTTCAATTGCTGGCAATGTATTTTTCTCACTAACTGTACAACCTTATAATTTTTATAAACATAAATATGCTCTTTTGGATACCAGCAATAATGACCATCGAAAAAATTAATCCTACTTAGCTTACTCACCTGTCACAGGTGTTCTCCGTGGCAGCAGGAAAAGCCCTCACCTATGGGTGAAGTCAACAGATGGAGATTCTGCGTGGAAGCATCCCCAACTCCTCCTAGAAGCTTTTGGAAGCCCACCGCAAATGCACATGTCTTCCCACCTGCCACCATGGTGCCATCTTATCCTCCATGTAATCCAAAAAATGAAGAGAATTAAACTCCTAGGGGAGGTGGGTGAGTTGTGAGGACTTTTCCTGCGCCCACAGAGAACAACTCCTATAGGTGAGTAACTATCTTTTTGTCCTGCTTGTCCACAGAGAAAATCCTCACTTATGGGACTCCCTAGCTACAGGCTACCTTGAACAAAAAAGGTGTAATATAGTTCCCTAATCGGGGACTACATAACAACTGTTATTGATGGCAACAGGCCTTTGATATACTTTATATATTTTTTCCTTTTCTTTTTAAGGTAGCCTGAAATGAAAGAAACGGGCCTTTGGGGATGAAATTGGATTCTACTCCCTGAATAGATTTCTAAGTACTGATTGGTCGAAACTGCTGTCATGTTGGGAATCCCCATCCAGGCAGTAGCGAGATGTGCAGGTGTGGACAGAAGTGCACAATATAGCCTTGTAAATCTCTTCCATGGAGAATGAGCGCAAGTGGGCTACCAGTGCAGCTATGGCTTTGATATTGTGAGCTATGACATGACTCTCAAGGCTCAGGTCTGACCAGGCATAAGTGAAAGAAATGCATCTGTGAGCCATGCATTTAGAGATGGCAACCCCTAGCTTGTTGTGGTCAAAAGAAACAAAAAGATGGATGGACTTTTTATGAGCTTTCATCTGCTCCAAGTAGAAAACTAAGGCTCGCTTGCAGTCCAGCATGTGTAGCACAACTTCCCCTTTGTAAGAATGAGGTTTTGGGAAGAATGTTGGAAGGACGATTGACTGGTTAAGATAAAATTCCATATCTACCTTTGGAAGAAATTTGGGTAATGTGTAAGGTGGATGAACTATTAGGAACTGAAGCTCGCTCACCCTGCATGCTGAAGTGACCGCCACCAGAAATACTACCTTCCAGGTCAAGAATTTCAAAGGACAGGTATTGAGGGCTCAAAAGGAACTTTCTTCAGCTGCTTAAGATCCACATTGAGGTCCCAAGACAC
This sequence comes from Ichthyophis bannanicus, assembly GCA_033557465.1. Taxonomy (NCBI): domain Eukaryota; kingdom Metazoa; phylum Chordata; class Amphibia; order Gymnophiona; family Ichthyophiidae; genus Ichthyophis; species Ichthyophis bannanicus. Next base: position 261,222,360 of record CM066035.1, read on the forward strand.
TGCAGGCCACTTATAGGGAGGATTGAAAAGACATAAATCCCGCATGAAGCGAACAACTAAGGGCTGTGATAAGCTCCATTCGCACGGAGGTGTAACCTTACAGAGCTGAACTTGAGTCCAGACTTGGAGAGGTATAGAAGGTATTCAAGCAGTGTTTGTGTGGGACAGGTAAAAGGAAATATGGAGCGTTCCTCATACCAGACAGCAAACCTCTTCCTTTTGAAAGAATAAAATTTTCTCACTGAGGCCCTCCTGAAGGCCCAAAAGGACATTGGTGACACCAGCTGGCAGAGTGAGAACAGATAAGGTTAGCCTCTCAACATCCAAGCTGTGAAGGCCAGGGACTTGATGTTGGGATGCAACATCGCTGCATTCTTCTGCGATATCAGATCTGGTGCTTGCCCGAGCCACATTAGCTCTTGAATGGAGAGTTCAAAACACAGAGGGAACCACGGCTGTCTTGGTCAATAAGTGATGAGGATCATCGTACCCCTGTCTGTTTTGAGCTTCAGAAGGTCTTGGAAATGAGAAGTATTCGAGGATACACATAAGACCTTCCCTCCCTCCCCCCCCCAAAAAAAAAATGAAGAGGAAGAGGAAAGCATAAGAGGCTAGTTTGTTGTATGATCTCACCCTGGAGCAGAACTGAGGCACCTGGGCATTCTGAGGAATTGCAAAAAAAGATCTAACAAGGGGGTGGTCCCACTTCAGAAAGATGAGCTGCGCTACATTCATGTTCAAAGTCCATTCGTGAGGCTGGAGGACTCGGCTCAATTCATCTGCTGGCAGGTAAGTGGCTCTCACCCCATCCCATGAGAGATAGCAAAATTCCATAATCTGACCATTTCCCAACACTGGAGGTATGACTCTGTTCTTCTCTGCTTGCTGATGTAAAACACAACCACCTGATTGTCAGTTCAAATCAAACATTTGATGGGATAACCGATATTTGAACACCTTTAGAACATTTGCTATTGCTCTTATTTCCAAGAATTGTATCTGATGGAGACTTTCTTGAAGGGACCAAGTTCTCTGAGTACAGAACACATTGAGGTGAGCTGCCCAGCCCAGTTTGGATGCATTTTTATTATCAGTATTATTATTATTAAGCATTTATAAAGCGCTAATAAGTGTACGCAGAGGTGTACAGACACAAAAGAAGATTGTAAGCTCTTTGAGTAGAGACTATCTAAAAGACAAACATACAGGACAAAATAATATGATAGGAATAAGGGCAATAGGAGTTAAAACACAAAGGAGGGGATTAAGAATCAAAGACAGTCTCAAAGAGGTGAGCTTGGACTTGAAGAGGGCGAAGGAAGAGATTTGACGCAGGGACAGAGGCAGGTTGTTCCAGGCAAATGGAGCAGCACAGTTAAAAGAATGAAGCCTGGAGTTACAGCAGCAGAAGAAGAGAATAGCATAGAGAGAATGAAGGTAGAAAAGGAACGGAAATCACAGGGAGGGATATAGGGAGAGAGGAGAGGTAAGGAGGAGCAGCAGAGTGAATGCATTTATGTGTCAAGTAATTTGTACTGAATTCAGTAACGAATAGAGAACCAGTGAAGAGACTTTAGAAGAGGAGTAATATGACAGTAATGTGGCTGGCGAAGAATTAACCACACAGCGAAGTTTTGAATGGATTGCAGAGGGAAAAGATAAGACTGAGGGAGACTGGTAAGTAGGAGGTTGCAATAGTCAAGCCAGAAGATAAGGGAGTGAACAAGAGTCATAGTAGTAGAGGCAGAGAGGAAAGGACAAATTTTGTTAATGTTGAAGAAAAAAAAAGCGACAGGATTTAGCAATTTGTTGGATATGAGATGAAAATGACAGGGGAGGAGTCAAAGACGACCTTAAGGTTACGAGCAGAGGAAACAGGAAAAAAAGAAGCATTATCAACATTGACGGAGAAAGGAGGAAGAATGGAGGATGGATTAGGGGAGAAAACCAGAAACTCAGTTTTGGCTATGTTCAACTTTAAACGGTGCTGAAACATACAGGCAGAGATGTCAGATAAGCAGGCAGAGATATGTGCCTGGAGAGAAGGAGAAAGAACAGGTGAAGAGAGATAAATCTGAGAATCATCCGCATAGAAGTGATACTGAAAGCCAAGGGATGAGATAATGGAACCAAGCAATTGTTATTTATTTTATTTATTTAACAGGTCTTCTATACCACCTTATCATACATTCAAAGCGGTTCACATGGAATAATTACAGCAACGAGCTTTACATAGAAGAGGGATATACAACTTGGAGGTTAGTTAGGGTATTACAAGCAATTAACAATTGCTAATTATATACAACGAAACTGTTGCAATGTTTTCTGGTCCATTTCATCAGGGATCATAGTCTTCTGGGGTAGCTCTAAAGTATTCTAGGAAAAGGTGAGTTTTTATTGCTTGCCTAAAGTCTACTAGGTCTCTGATTGCGCATGTTGAGGTGGGGAGATCGTTCCACAGCTGGGGTGCATACAGGGAGAAGGCTCTATTGCAGGTGGACTGATTTGCTTTCCTTAAGTTTAATGGGTTCTCTAGGTTGTTGTCTGCTCCTCTTCTTGTTCTGGTTGGGGGTGTCTTCCTGATCAGTGGTTGTAGAGTTACTGGAGAGAGGTTGTTTAATGTTTGGAAGATTATTATTATGTTTTTGTATTTGGTGCGTACAGAGACAGGGAGCCAGTGTAGCTCATGGAATGTGGGGATTATGTGGTTATGGTTATGGTATTTTGCTGTTCCAGTAATGATTCTGGCCACAGTGTTTTGCACCAGTTGTAGGGGGAGAGTTGTTTTCTTTGGAAGGCCATGGTAAATTGCATTACAGAAATCTAATATGGGCATTATTATGGCCTGGCATACAATTGTGTATAAAGGAAGAAAAGGAGTGGGCCAAGAATGGATCCTTGGGGAACACCAACTGAGAAAGGGATAGCAGAGGAGGACGTACCTTGAGAACAGACACTGAAGGAGTGATTAGAGAGAGAGGAAGAGAACCATGATAAACAGAGTCTCTAAAGCTAAGAGAAGATAATGTAGCAAGGAGAAGAGAGGTCGAAGGCAGCAGAAAAGTCAAGAAGATTAAGAATTGAATATAGGCCTTTAGACCTTGACAAGAATAAGCCACTAGAGACTTTAGTGAGGGCTGTTTCGGTTGAATGAAGAGGGCAGAAGCCAGACTGAAGGGGATTAAAGAGGGAATGAGTGGATAGAAAGTCAAAACAGCGAGAAAGAATGGCATGCTCAGAGTTTGGAAATAAAGGGAAGAAGGGAGAAGGGACGATAGCTAGAGGGAACAGGAGGATCAAGGGATGTTTTTTTGAGAAGAGGAGCGATCAAAGCATGCTTATAGGCAGTTGGGAAGATGGCAGTGGAAAAAGAAAGGTTGATAATATGGGAAATGGCAGGGATAATGGAGGATGTTAAGGAATTGAGGAGATTAGTGGGGATGGGATCAGAGGAACAAATGATAGATTTAGAAGAGGAGAGGAGAGGTTTCCTCATCAGAAATGACAGAAAAGGAAGAGAGGGAAGGTGGGTTTGAGGGAAATGGTTGAAATTGAAGTGAGGGAGGAGCAGAAATAGCAGGGAATTGAATGGTAATCTTATTGATTTTATCACAAAAGAAGAAGGGCTGTGAGGGAAGGAGGGAGGGAAGGAGAAGGAGCCTGATGTAGAAAGTTGAGTATAGAAAAGAGACTGTGAGGGTTAGAAGCCAAGAAGTTGGTCAGGTGGATGAAATAGCTTTGTTTAGTAAGTGAGATGTCAGAATTAAAAGTAGTGAGCATGAATTTAAAGTGAAGGCAATCAGAGTGGAAGCAGGATTTGAGCCATGCGCGTTCGGCAGAACGGGCATACGAGTGTAGGTAACGGGTTGTAGAGGAAAGCCAGGGATTATGTGATGTATGCCTTACAAGGCGTGAAATTGGGGGAGTGAAGGTATGGAGAGCGGAGAAAGAATTGAGTTAAGGAAATTTGAGGGTGAGCAATTGGAAAGTAAAACAAAATCAAAGCAGTGACCGAGCCGATAAGTAGGGGCGGTGGAGCAAAGCTGGAGGTTGTAAGAGGAAGTAAGGGAAAGAAATTCTGCTGTGTAAGGATCTGAGGAGGCATCAATGTGAAGGTTAAGGATGTCAAGAATAATAGAAGGGGAAGACAAATCCAAAAATAAAAGAGAACCAAGAATCAAAGTCATTAAGAAAGGAGGAAATGGGTTTGTCAGGGAGTCTATAGATAATGGTGATCGAAGCGGGAAGGGACAGAACAGACAAATGGAATGAAATTCAAAGGAGGGGAACGCATAAGATGGGAAGGGATGAAAATGACAGGAGGGAAAGAATAAAAAAGCCAACCCCACCACCATGGACGGTGGCACGAGGAGTGTGGAAGAAATGGAGGTCCCCAAGGGAGAGTGCAGTGACAGAGGCAGTGTCAACAGGATAGAGCCAGGTTTCAGTTAGAGCCAAGACCTGAAAAGCATGGGAAATGAAGAGATCATGTATGGAAGAAAGTTTACTGGAAACTGAATGAATATTCCAAAGAGCACAAGAGAAGGGAAGAGAAAGGGGGGTGAGGAGAGGGATGTTAATAAGAGTGCAGTGGCCTGGAGAGGGAGAGGAAGGGGAAGCCAGGATTAGGACTGATGTCACCAGAGGATAAGAGCAGAAGAAGGAGGCAGCGAGGGAGGGCGAAGGGTGCATGGCAGAAATGAGGCTGAGAAACTGAGGAAGGAGAGGAGAGAATACAAGGGAGGAGATGGTAATACTTGAGAGCAAAGAACGAGGAGGATATGACAGCAGAGGAAATAGGGGGTGCCAAGGAGTGCATCTTGGAACTTTTTGACCTTTTGAGGGCAGATTTGACTACCAAAGAGTGATGTGAAAGCTGGAGCATCTTGAACTGGGGAACCTTTTGAACTCTATACATAGAGTCAAGCTTTCTACTGACTGGAGGTACATTCTCATCTGTACTCTCTGAAGGAGGCAGTGCTCAGGCAGTGTCACTGCTTCTTTGAGAACAGATGAATACTGGAGGATCTCCAATTCTTTGTCCTCATTCTCAGCCTCCAAAGAAAATAATATGGCCTTAGTCATATCCCTTACAAAATCTTGGAATCTCATATCCTCAAGAAGAGACTTTCATCTCTAATGAGGAGAAGGGTCAGAGGGGAGTTTTGGGGATCTAACCTCCAACAGACCCTCAGACCTCTCATCCATGACTCAGCCTTCTCATTCAGACTCAGAGAGGAAGTTAAAGTACTTTTGAGTCTCGGGCTGGACAACTCTGCTTTCCTGTGGAGATTGGTAGCTCCTCTGGGAACACTGATGCATCAATAACTTTCTGCGAATTGGGGCCGTATCGGTCTTTGATGCATTAAATAGTGATATCAGCTGGGCAGGCTGTGGTGTCAGGACACTTCGATGCCCTGATGTCGATGCCTGTCCCGCAGCCACTTTATGCTTCTCAAGGGTAGATTGGCTGACTATAGGAACAGATGTAGTCCTCATCAAGGCATTAAGGTGCTGTATGGCAAAAAGCTTTGCTATTCTGTCCTTAACAACCTTCAGAAGGCATCTCTCCAAGTTTGCCATCTCCAAAGGCGGTAGGCCTACAATAGCATCAACTGATGTTCCAGAAATCTGAGAGGGGGTATCGGCAGACTGGTCTTGGCTATCCGTAGGCTGTCGATAGCCCTCTGATGTCTTGAAGATTGAGTTTTCTTCCCTTTGGGGCAGCTTGGAGGGGTGCTCTTGCAAACCCTCAATGCTCTCAACACCATGCCTCAGAGGGCTTCGATGTTGATGTATCAAAGCCTCTGCCCAATGTTTGACATTCTTTCCCTTCAGTGCTGAAGATGAATATCGAGAGATGGTTGATACTCTGGCAGCCTATGGGTGCTTGACTCCGTGGGAACAAGGGCTCCTAGATGTCGATGCACCACTAGTTTCTGATGCAGCCTTTGTAGCCAGAGAACTTAGATGTGCAAAAAGGATGTTGTGCTGTTTTTTTCAACCCTTCAGCCCTCTTTTTGTCATCAGCAAGCACAATTTACAAGAAGAGGGCTGATGATCAGGTCCTAAGCACTGGAGGCACAAATTATACGTTTACGTTATGGATATGGTCCTCGAGCACTTAGAACATTTCTTAAACCCGCTGGCAAGCTTGTGCGACATATTGTTCAGAAAAATAGTCACAGAGAAATCAAAAGACTAGATTTTGATACACAAAAAGAGAAGTATAAGACCACGGCTGGATCACCAACTCCTAAGTGGGCTGAAGTGCCATAGAAAATAAAAGGAAACTTTAAATGATCGAAAGCACTAGCTAAGGAAAACTAGAAAGGGCAAGCAGTAATACTGCGATGGCAGGTGAAAAAACAGACAGTAAAAAAAAACAAAAACACGATTTTAGAACCGTTATTGATATATACTCACAGATCGCAGAGAAAAGCATCCAAGGGGCTCTGCGGAAAAAAACAGACGGAGGATAAGATGGCAGCAGGCAGGAAGATGCACACATACGTGGTGGGTTTCCAAAAGCTTTTAGGAGCAGCTGAGAATGCTCTCATGCAGGGGCTCAATCGGATGATATCACCCTTAAGTGAGGACTTTTTTCCTACTTATCCATGGAAAAGCTCTGTAAATGCTCAGAAATCTGTACTAGAAATAGCATTTTACCTATTGTTTCTTATGCTGACACCCTGAGAAATATAACTTATGAATAGTTAACAGTGCATAAGTATGGAATAGGAAAGTAGAAAGCTTTTACTATTTGCTGCTGTGACCTCCACGAGAGCAGGGTTGTCAAGACCATTTTCATCTGTCCACACTGGAAAAGTGGATGTTAAGTTGCGTTCTATTGCTACTGTTCCAGTCCTAGCTTGATCTCTGTCTGGTGACAAAGTTCCAGGATGGTCTATTACATTGGACAGAGTTTCATTCTCACTCTCTTCTTGTAGTCTGCTAGATCTCCTGCGGTCCAGTATAACTCTCCGATGAGATACTCCGGAACACCTGGTAATATCAGATTCTATTACTATCATATATAAAACGAGAACAAAATTGCACCAATCTGTTCCAAAAGCAAAATAACATATTTTGAATAAACTCAACGCAAGCATTTGTAAACAATAGCACCATCAAATAGGATGTTAGACCAGTATTCAGCACATTTGTCTATATAGTTTGAGCTAGTATAGTAGGCACCTTTGAGAACGTGAATAATGGCTAAGATAGTATGTATTTTAACCTATGGACTTTGTACCATTTCTCAAAAGGAAAACTATGTACATGCTTTTTCCCTAGGCAGTTTTGAAAGGAAAAGTAACTGCAAAGACGGGCACCTGCTTTCCAGCAATGTTGTTTATCTGTAATAAGGTTCTCTCTTGACAGCAGCATAAATCAGACATACAAGCAGATCCAGATTTAAGATTTTGGCACCCAAGATAAGGTCAGGTAAGCAGATCTCAGAAAGCAGGGGAGAAAGAGGGGAATTGGGGAGGAAAGCAGAAGGAAGGTTTGGAGATCTAAAAAATAATGAGAGTCAAGAGAAGAGCAGAAGACCATAGTGTCACAGTGGCACCTCTTAAGCAGTATATGCATATGACCTTAAAGTAAGTGGGTGTAGGCTCCTCTTTGGCACCTTCAAAATTTGGAATCGTAAGCAGTTGCCTTTTCCTAAATCTGGGCCTGCACATAAGTGGGGATGTCATCCACAGTTCTGACATAGACAGCTCACAATAATCCAGATGCGTGAGGACCTTCCTACATAGCTACTACCTCAAGTTCCCTCAGTCTAATACACGGCACAGAAGTGAATTCCCTAGGAAGATGGGTGGGTATGCATGTTCGACTTATCCTACTGACTTCAGATATCATTGTTACAGGTATGCAACTTTATTTCTTTGTTGACAAACAGGATGAATCAGCTACATAAGTGAGGATTCCAAAAGCTGAGGGTTGCCCTTTTTTCATTTAATGCTTAAAAAAACACCAAGGTGCCTAGTAGCAATATATTATAAACATTTGAATCAGAGCTGAAAACAGTATTTCCTTTGGTTTATGATGAGGTATTGTCACAGTCTGTTATGTTATTTTTGATTAGTATGTATGTAATTTGTAACCAGCCCTGAGCAATTTGAAAGGACAGGATAAATATCGAATGAATGAATGAAATGAATAAATAAATGGTTTTAGTAATTTGTTATACAGTCTCGCTCAAAAGCAAAGCTAAAAACAGTTTGAAAAAAGGACTCCATTATCAAAATAGGAAAGCAAGAAAAAGGGGAGTAGAAAAGTTCCTACCAGAAGCTCACTGTCCCAAGGACTCTCATTACAGGATCCCGAATGCTTCTTCAAAGAGTTAAAAACTAATTTCTAACCATAGAAGATCAACTGGGACAGACAACAAACCTGTTAGAAGGGCCAAAGACAACTTTAGAGCCTCTACCCAAGGTGCAAGGTTTGCTCCAATATCATCATACTCCTGAGAAAAGACACTGAGATGCCTGTCAGGAACTTACCAATGATAGTTCATGCAACTTGTGAGCAGAAGACTTCTGCTCCTTAGCAAGTCCCCTAGAAAGGCTGATATTCTATATCTGGGTGAAGGTTTTGAAAGCTATATTGTGATTTGTGATATGGATATTGGCATGAGTGAAAAAGCCAAGAAGTGTGGATAGGAGTAGATAGTCAAATTCCCATGATTCTCTGGGAACAAGCAGGAAGTCAGTCCTCACATAAGGGTGATGTTGGCGCGGAAGCATCTCCCCAGCTTTCAAAGAAAGCCTTTGGGAGATGCACCATGCATGCGTGGTCCCCTTCCTGCCCAAGGGTGCCATCTTGCCTCAGACTCTTCCCACCCCTGAGTCAGCTCGCCTCGGCATGGCTCCTCAGGTTTGTTTCTCATTTTTTCTCGAGGTGTCCCTTGACCGACACTTCAAACCCATTTTTGGTCAGTGGGCATCGGACCCTCATCCAGGTGGCAGGGCCCATTTGTTCCATGCCCTCCAGCGGCTTAAAAAAATGTGATCAGTGCGGTAAAATGCCTCTGTTGCCTCGAGCCGGACCATGACAACTCAGACTGCGACCTCTGCAAGTCCATGTCCACCAAGGCCCTCAAAGACCACCATTTGCAGCAAGAGTTCTTCAACAAATCAGACTCCGCACAAGAGTCCCCGGCGACACCACGCTCCAGGGCTCCTTCTGGTAATTTGGTGTCCTACAATGTCTGGGCCACCTCGGAGTTCCACAACCACGGGCTCTCCGAGAGGAAATCTCTGGAGGTGGAACGCAAAAAGAACTCGAAAACCTTGAAGGCCACCTCAGAGGACGAGTCTGGAAAAGTGGGTATATCCCACACTAGGCCCCGCAGTCCCCGGCATGAGTCCGAGGTATCTAAGCAGGAGCGGCCTCACAAGCTGCCCTGGAAGGATTCGTCAGCATCGGGTGACCAGCCTCGGACCCCCAAGGCCATCCTGGTAGAGGAATCCTCCTCGACGGAACAGATGCCGGGCCAAAGACATCAGTGCCTGAGTCAAAGACTGCGGAGCCAACCAGCATGAAGACCAGGATGGCAGCTTTGGAGCGCAGTATCTCTGCCTTCCTAGCCCAGCAGCGGGCACTGATGTCCAGTCCTTCCGGTTCATCGTCCCAGCGACCAGACCCTCGACATTGAAGGCTTCCCCAGACGTCGAGCCGATCCTCGAGTGCCTGACCAAGACCAGATTATCTAAGACAACCTTGCTGCATCCCCTAAAGAAGGCCTGGAGAAGAAGCCTTTCTTCCCGAGGAAAAAGGTTTTTTTGGTAATGCCCCACAGTACCAAGCCTTCTCTTCCCCACGAGGACAACAGTCCAAGGGGCAAGACCCAGGCACCGATCCTGGCCCTGAGGGAGTTTTTGACTCTTTGGACATGGCTCCTCTCCCCCCAGGAGGCCCTCAGTAGGCCACAGGGAGACTGCTGACCCTGTTTGCCCACAGGTAGTCCTCCATCACCACAGATTCCTGGGTACTGCAAGTAGTCAAGAAAGGTTACTTCCTTCATCGGCAACAGATGCCACCCTCATTCTTCCCAGGAGAATCTGTAAGGCCTCTCTCCACCTGACTCTACTCTGAACTGAACTCACAGGCCTCCTCAAGGACAAGGTGGTAGAGCCCGTGCCCAAAAGACTCTGGGGCAAAGGCTTCTACTCCAGGTATTTCCTCGTTCCCAAGAGAACAGGGGGCCTTAGGCCCATCCTGGACCTCCGGGACCTGAACAGATTTCTGGTGTGGAAAGGTTCAAGATGCTCTCCCTTGGAACACTGCTGCCATATCTCCAGCAGGGAGACTGGCTATGCTGATACACACATCCTGATCTATCCCAGCCCCACCGAAAATACCTCCGGTGCTACCCTTCAGGCTGGCCTCATCACTAAGGGCTTCACCAAGTGCCTAGTGGTGGTCACAGCCCACCTTCATCTCTCCAAGAGGCCTTCGTCTTTCCCTACCTGAACAACTGGCTCATAATAGGAGGCACAGCTGCAGAGGTGCACCATGCCACCGAGCGCACCATTCATATCCTGCAGCATCTGGGGTTCATCATCAACTACCCCAAGTCCCACCTCGATCTGGCTCAGTACCTGGAATTCATAGGGGCTCAGCTAGACACCCTCCAGGACGAGGCCTTCCTCCCTCCAGAGAGGACAGAACACTTAACGACGCTAGCCACAAAGGTGCAGCACTGCCGGTCGGTGCCTGCTCGCCTTCTCATCCACCTACTGGGCCACATGGCCTCCTCGGTCCAAGTGACCCCGTACACCCGCCTGGACATGAGGGTGGCTCATTGGTGCCTCTGCTCCCATTGGACACAAATAACCAGTCCAGAAACGTGGCAGTGAGGGACAAAGAACACTTTACTGATCCTTGGTAAGGACGAATAAGCCAATTGACCCAACACAGGCCGTGTTTCGTGTAATACTTCCTCAGGGGTACTATGGCTCACTTATGAACATGTATAAAAGCGAAACGCTAACTCCGCGGTGTTGTAAGCCACTGTAATGTCCTTAACTCCACCTTCAGGCTATTCTGAAGGGATCCTTTCCACCGTGCAGGGGACGCCGTCAGACTAAAACTTCCACGTTTCTGGACTGGTTATTTCTGCTGCTTCTGTGGCAGCTTGCTGTTGTCGTTTGGTGGACCCATTGGACACAAGCCATGGGCAGGCTTTGAGATAGGATAAGGGTGACCCGCCAGCTGGCGGACTCTTTCAACTGGTGGCAGCTCTTCTGCCACCTTCAGGCCGGGATGTCCTTCCCGGCATCCACCCCCCTCAGAGGGCCCTTACCATGGATGTCTCCCTGCTGGAATGCAAAGTTCATTGTGAGGACTTCCGATGCAAGGCAGTTGGTCCCAGACAGAATGCCAGTTGCAGATCAACTTTCGGGAGCTCCGGACAATATTTTTGGCCCTCCTTGCCTTTCGCCACCGGTTGCAGTACTAGTCTGTGCTGGTCCAGATGGACAACCAAGTCGCAATGTTCTACGTCAACAAGTAAGGGGGCACGAGGTCGTACTCCCTCTGCCAGGAGGCAGTAGCCTTCTGCTGATATGCGACACGCAACAGGATACTCCTGCAGGCAATCTACCTCCCAGGCCAGGACAATGCCCTGGCGGACAGGCTGGGCAGACTCCTCCAGTTGCACAGGTGACACCTTGAACCCAGAATGGCCTCCCGGCTTTTCCGACTCTGGGGCATCCCCCTGGTGGACCTGTTTGCCAGCCCGGACAACACGTAGTTGCCCCATTTCTGCTCCCACCAGTCGCACTCATCCCAGGTGGTGGCGGATGTGTTTACCATTCCATGGACGAAAGGTCTTCTTTATGCCTTCCCGCTGGTCGCCAAAACCCTCTTCAAGGTCCAGCTCGACAGGGCATCACTGATATCAATAGCCCCTCGGTGGCCCAGGCAACCCTGGTTCCCACTGCTTCTCTACCTGTTGGCGGCATCTCCAATTCCCCTAGGCCATGCCCCAGGACTGCTTTCACAGGGAGAGCTCTCTCCTACACCCCAACCTGGGGTCCCTGTCTTTCATGGCTTGGTTGCTGAAAGGTAGCTCTAATTCTCTTCAACCTCCCGCAAGAAGTGGAGAAGTCCTCCCGGCCTCCCACAAGGCCTCCACAAAAAGGGCGTATGCCTTCAAGTGGCGTTGATTTTCGGTGTGGTGTGCTGAGAGGCGGGTGAACCTATGCTCCTGCTCAGTGCAGATGGTACTCCAGTACCTACTCCATCTATCCCAGGTGGGACTGAAGTCCAACTCAGTCAGAGTGCACCCGAGCGCTATTGCGGCGCATCACCACTCTGTCGAGGGTAAGCCTCTCTCGGCTCAGCCCCTTGTTTCTCATTTCCTTCGGGGCCTCATGTTGTCCAAGCCCCCCATCCACCCTACAACGGCAGAGTAGGATCTGAATGTGGCGCTTTCGCAACTCACTAAGCTATCGTTTGAGATACAGCTTCTTGCAGTACCTCTCCTGGAAGATCACCTTTCTCGTAGCACTTATGTCGGCTCACAGGGTCTAATACACACAAAGAAGAAAATCCAGAAAAACAAAACCACACCAAAAAGGGAATCCCTGACCGATAAGGAAATCTCTGCATCCATCAGGCTGGCCAGAGAAGCCCAAGAAAGGCCTTCCCTGCTGCCTCAACAAGTCTGGAAAGCCTGGCTACCCCACGGCCTTTTTTTCTTTTCTTTTTTTTTTTTTTTATTAAATCAATTTGAAGCTGCTTTTTTCATGCAGCACAGAGACAATTAAAAAAGATGGGACCAAATTAACAAAAACAGAAAAAAAACAAAGCAAGACAGATTTACTAACTCCCCTCAGGGGTGCTGTAGGGCCCTGCTGCTCACTGTCTGGCCCACCAGTGCTGGAGCCCATGGAAAATGACACTCAAAACAGTGCAACTGTAGGCTCAACGAGATAGCACAGTTACTTACCTGTAACAGGTGATCTCTGGGAACAGCAGGAATAAGTCTTCACATATGAGTACGTCGGTACCGACGGAGCCTGCGCGGGAACGCTCCCCAGCTTCCCAAAAAGGAAAGCTTTTGGGAGCATCCCACAGCGCCTGCGCGCTGCCTTCCCGCCTTTCCTAACCGCCTCTCCTCAGTTCGAGTTTTAAAGCTGAGACAAAAGAGAGAGAGACGAAAGGAAAGACAGATAGAGAGATACAACTCCTAGGGGAGGTGGGAGGGTTGTGAAGACTTATTCCTGCTGTTCCCAGAGATCACCTGTTACAGGTAAGTAACTGTGCTATCTCCAGGAACAAGCAGGAATGAGTCTTCACATATGGGGACTCCCTAGCTGAGATGCCTGGGAGAACCCCAAGGATATGAAACCCTGGGAAGGGTTCTACCTCCTCCTATGGATCTCAGGCATCTATCCAGGGATGGAGGGTAGGAGTTGATTAAGAATGGAACAGGTGGTTGAGAACAGCCTGACCAAACAAGGCATCCCGGCGGGAGTCCTTGTCCAAGCAGTAATGGGCTGTGAAGGTATGAACCGAGGCCCAGGTGGCCTCTCGACAGATCTGGTCGATGGACACAGAATTTAGATGAGCCATAGAGGTGGCCATGGCCCTCACATTATGGGCCTGTGACATGGCTCTCCAGAGAAAGGTTCTTACTCTGGTAGGCGAAGGAAATACACTGAGCAATCCAATTGGACAGTGTCCTCTTGGAGACTGGAAGTCCCAAATGAGAGGGATCAAAAGCAACAAAGAGCTGGGAAGACTTTCTATGTTGCTGTGTTCTTTGTAAGTAAAAGGCAAGAGCTCTTTTACAATCCAGAGTATGAAGATGCTTCTCTGCACTTGATGCATGAGGAGCTGGAAAAAAGACAGGTAAATATACCTCTTGATTAAGATGAAAAGGTGAGACCACTTTAGGCATAAAGTGTGGATTGGTCCTAAGAACTACCTTATCATGATGGAAAATGTATAAGGTGGATTAGCCACTAAGGCCTGCAGCTCACTGATGCGGCGAGCTGAAGTGACTGCAATGAGGAAAATAACCTTCCAGGAAAGAAATTTCAAGGAGGTGGTGGCTAAGGGTTCAAAAGGAGGCTTCATAAGCTGACCAAGAACCAGATTTAAATCCCATGCCACCGGAGGAGGCCTAACGGGAGGTCTAGTTAAAGTTAGGCCTCTCATGAATCTTGCAATAAGAGGATGAGAGGAAACAGGTTGTCCATGGATAGGCTTAAGGGATGCTGCAATAGCACTCAAATGGACCCTTACTGAATTTGTCTTAAGGTCTGCATCGGAAAGATGCAGGAGGTATTCCAATAGAGAATTCAAAGGTAGTGCTAGAGGGTCTAGACTCCTTTCAGCACACCAAATGGAAAATCTTTTCCATTTAAAAGCATAGGAACGTCTAGTGAAAGGTTTTCTGGAAGCATGGAGGATATCCTTCACTTGTTGAGAAAGATTCCAGCTTTGAAGGTCTAGGCCTTCAGTAACCAAGCTCTGAGGTGAAGGGAGTTGGGGTTTGGGTGCCACAAAGTCCCCTCCTCCTGGGACAGAAGGTCTGGAGCAGCTCCCAAGTCCAGAGAGGGGGCTTGGGAGAGATGCAGAAGTAGAGGGTACCACAACGTGGAGCTATGAGGATCATAGATCCTTGATCCCTCTGGAGTTTGAACAGAGTCTTGGGAATCAAGGGAATGGGTGGAAAGGCATACAGGAAACCCTGACCCCAGTGAAGGAGGAAGGCATCCTTGGCCTGAACTCCCTGACACGGAATTCTGGAACAGAACCGGGGAAGTTTGGCATTCCACGGACTTGCAAAGAGGTCTATGTCCGGGGTTCCCCATTCTTGGAAGATTCTGAGTACCTGATCCATGTGCAGGGACCATTCGTGTGGGAGCAGAACTCGACTGAGTCTGTCTGCCCAAGAGTTTTGAATTCCTGGGAGGTATACTGCCAGGAGATGGATTTGATGCTCTCTGGCGAAGGCCCACAATCTTAAAGCTTCGTTGCAAAGCGACAGAGAGCCAGTTCCTCCTTGCTTGTTTATGTAAAACATGGCTACTTGATTGTCCGTATAAATGAGGACTGTCTTGTAGCTTGTGATAAGGAAGCTTATCATAGCTCAGGAAGGAGCTATAGAAAAGGTGAAGTGACTCTGAACAAGCAACCTGTCAGTTCTGGTAGAAATAAGAAAACAGAATTTTCCCATAAAAGACTACCAGTCCCAGAATGCACCAGGTTTCCAATAGCCATTAGAGGAGCTGAAGTGGGGAAACGTGTGTTCAATCAGGAGGGCTATGAGGTAATCCCTAAGCACTCATCTCTCAAAGGGCAGGGCCTGATTCAGCACAGCTGCGCTGTGTTAGGGAGCATCACTCATCTAAGCAGAATAAGAGTAGAGTTTATTCTACAGATGACCATCTTCATGATCACCTTGGATATCCAGAGAATTATCCTCAGTTTCATCTGAAGGATCATCAGAAGCAGAAGCCAAACCGGACGGACAGAGAGGGAAAGAAGCCCTCTGGAAGAAAGAGGAGAAAAGCCTTTGAGAGGTCTAGAAGAGTCCAAAGCAGTACGTATACTGGGAGGTATTCCAAGGGCCAGCATACACCATTGGACTGGGGAAAGCCAGAGGAATGCTGCTGCAGAGCTAGGAATCACCAGAGGCTACCTGTGAGGGAGACGGCTGCACGTGGAAGGGACTCTAAGACCTGTGCCAGAAGGTATGTGAAGAGAGATCCAGTGTCCAGGGATAGGGATTGGAAGGCTGGACATAAGAACTGGACTACATACTGGCCAGGCTATATAGAGGGGAACTCTAGCAGCAATGGAAGCTCAGGTATGAACACTGATCTATGCCCTAGCTATAACCTTGAAAGACAGCAGGGAAACAAGTATTCTCCTGAAAATGCTCCATTGAGAGATTCATCTGTGCCAATCCATGATACTGAACCCATGCTTGTTGAACAAGGGGGAATAATAGCAGATGAGGATCCTGTTTATATGGACTGCTCTCTATCTAAACTCCGTTGGTAACTTTCTGTTATAAAGTACAGCAACCATCACAAAGAAATACAAATTTGTTCTTTAATCTACTCAGAAAAGCTCCTGAAGCAGGATTTGACCCACACAGTGGAAGGCAAGCCAGCTAAGGGGTTTCAGCTGGTAACTGCTAGCAATTAAGCCTTACCTAATTGCTTGTGAGCTAGGAGAGAATCACTTCTGTATCTATGTGGGAAGTAATCAGAAGTTAACCTGAAAAGAACAGTTTGTTTCTTGCTTTGTGACTTTTCATTTGTTGTTTTCCTGATTTTAACTTTGTTTTTCCAAGTTAACACTGAAAGCAAGTAACCTAATTTATGTGCTACCAAGCATATCTGTGTTGGGAGAAATAACCCCATAAATAAATATCTTATTGGCTTTACCCAAGAGCACAACTAAATTATTGTCAGCAGCTGTGTCTGGTGTGAATGAACTACATTGCCCACAATATCTTGCAAATCATATAGAAATATGCACTTGCCAAGAGTGTGAAGATTCTCACCCAGGCAGCTGTCTGACAAGCTGAGCAGGGTATGAAAGACCTTGAGAGCTAGAAAGACTGCTCGAAGCTCCAAGAGATTGATATGAAGAAAGGTCTCCTGTGGGGACCAAGTGCCTTGGGTGGAGAGGTCTTGTAGATGAGCTCCCCAACCTGTTTGGGAGGCATCTGTTGTGAGAGTTGCTTGGGGCAACAATTGTTGGAAGGGGGACCCCAGCAACAAATTTTGAGTGGACATCCACCACTGGAGAGACCAAAAGAGACGATTGGAGGTTGCTATTTGGTCTGAGAGAGCTCCTGATGCTTGAGTCCACTGGGTGGACAAAGTCCATTGGGCTGCTCTCATATGTAGGCGAGCATAGGGTAGCACATGCACTGTGGAAGCCATGTGGCCTAGCAGTTGTAGCATCTCCCGGGCAGTTAAGTGGCTCTTTGACTGAACCTGAGAGGCTAACTGCACTAGGCGTAGGCAACGGGCCTGAGGAAGATAGGCCCTTGCAGTGGTAGTATCTAGCCAGGCCCCTATGAACTCTAGGGACTGAGTAGGGGTGAGCTGAGACTTTGGGAGGTTTACCACAAGTCCCAAATACTGTAGAATGCGCCTTGTGCAGTTCAGAGAAGTCTGGGCCTCTGACTGAGATGGAGCTCGGATGAGCCAGTCGTCCAGGTATGGGAATGCAAATATTCCCAGAGTGCGTAGAAATGCAGCTACTGTTGCCATGCATTTGGTGAACACTCTTGGGGCAGAGGCCAGACGAAACAGAAGCACCCTGTATTGGTAATGTTTTCCTTGGAAAAGAAAACGGAGGAATCTTTTGTGAGATGGATGGATGAGGACATGTGTGTACGCATCCTTGAGATCTAGAGAACAAAGCCAATCCTGACTTTGAAGGTATGGAAGGAGAGTGCCCAGAGAAAGCATCTTGAACTTCTCCTTGCATAGAAATGTGTTCAATTCCCTGAGATCTAATATGGATCTGTATCCCCCTGTCTTCTTTGGAATGAGAAAATAGGGGGAGTAAAACCCTGACCCTTGTTGAAGAAGGGGAACTTCTTCTATTGCCCCTTGGGCAAGAAGGGTAGCCACCTCTTGACCTAGAAGGTCGAGAAGAGATGTGGGAGAATTGAAGTGTCTCACCATGGTGTGGGGAGGAAGGTCTGAGAAATGAAGTTTGTAGCCCTCTCTTATGATGGAGAGGGTCCACTGCTCTGATGTAATCTGCTCCCATCTGGGAGCAAAATGAGCTAACCTTCCTGGAATGGTGAGAGGTTCTGGCTGTTTTGAAGCCAGAAAGGCTAAGTTCTCTAGCATCAAGTCAAAAACCCTGAGGAGGTTGGGTCTGCTGAGTTGCAGCAGCCCCTGTAGTCTTAGGCCTGGCCTGTTTAGGTTGCTGACGCTTAGTAGCAAAGCGACCTGTAGAAGATTGTTGGCCAGAAGTAGAAGGGAATCTGCCCTTTTTGAAAAAAAGACTTCTTGAAGGGTTTTTTCTTGGCAGGAATGGAGGTTGACTTTGAAAGTCTATCCAGAGCAGAATTTTCTGCATCCATTTGAGTGGCTTTAATTTGCCATTCTTTGCCAAAGAGGTTTTCACCTGTACAGGGAAGATTTCCTAAGCCATCTTGGACCCAGGGCTCTAAATCAAAAGCCTGGAGCCAAGCAATTCTGCGAGCAGCTATGGCAATGCCAGAAGCTCTGCTGGCACCTTCAAAGGAATCAAAGGCTGCCCTGTTGGAAAACTTTGAAATGTCTTGAGTATGCTTAAGCCAAATGAGGAATTCATCCCTTTTATCTTCTGGTAGAAAAGGGAGGAAAGTGTGCAGTTTATCTGCAACCTCCTTTAGAAACATACCCATGTAAAGACTATAGGAGTTGATTCTGGCAATAAGCATACTGGCTTGGAAGATTTTCCTACCAAAAGCATCCAAGGTCCTGCATTCTCTTCCTGGAGGAGCAGAAGAGTGTCTCTTTGTACTCTTTATCCTTTTCATAGCTGACTGCACCACAATGGAATGGTGAGGAAGCTGTGTTTTATGAAAACCAGGACAGGGAGGGACACGATACATAGTGTCCAATCTGCGAGAATGAGGAGAGATAGTGAGAGGAGTCATAGTGAGAGGAGTCTCCCATAAATCAATCATGTTTTCATAAAGAATCTCATGAATTGGTAAGGTGACTGCCTCTTTAGGAGCCTTAGAATAACCCAAAATTTCTAATTTTTTTGCTCTAGGCTCCGATTCAGAGGATACTGAAATAGAAAGACCTTTAGCCACTTCTTTTATGAAGTCTTGAAAGGACAAGTCCTCTGGAGGAGACATTCTTCTTTTTGGAGAAGGCGGCTCTTCAGGAAGGGTTATAGATACTTCAGCAGACTCCTCTGATGTATCAGAATCACCAGAGGAATCGAAGTACCGTCTGTCAGGGTGCTCTTCTAACGCTCGGTATGCGTATCGAGCGGTATCGACATCGGGCGTCATCGGAACCGGATCGGTACCGATGAGCAGCCCTGGACAAGGAACCGCTGCAGTCGGTATCCTGGTCGATGCTGATTCAGTCGGTACCGGTACCCAAGTCGATACCGACAACGGAGTTTGTTGTGGTATCAATGGCGTCGCAGCTTGGATGAAGGCACTGATAGCCTGCTGCATGGACAGAACATTCTGATCCATCGACGCCATGAATGCCTGGAACTCGGTACCGGAAGGTTGTGCCGGTACCCCAGAGCATTCTAACAGGTGATCGGTCGAGGCCGTGCCATCGATGTCAACCTGTAACCCCATAGGTGGAGCTTTGGAAGCCGGAGCTTCCCGCTGGGGTTGTTTTGCCGGTGCAGGATCCTCGAGGGCAAGCCCGGAGGCATCTCGATGCTTAGAGGGAGATCTACCCTTCGAGGACCGGCTGGATTTATGTTTGGTTACCTGAGATCCATTGGGGGAAGAAGCAGCCCTGGAAGACGTCGATGCTATTGAAGCTGCATCAGCGGGAAACAGCACATGGAGCTTAGCTGCTCGGTTCTGTAAACCCCGTTTAGACATCAGAGAGCAGGACGGACAATCCGAAATGGAGTGTTCAGGACCCAAACATTTAAGACACCATTCATGGGTGTCTGTAACAGAAATGGTACCGCTGCACTTAGTGCATTTCTTAAACCCGGAGGCTGATTTTTCCATGAGGAAAATTTCTTGTGAGGCCTAAGGCCCAAAAAGAAAAATACACTAAGTGAGGGAAAAATATATAGGTTTTTTTTTGTTTTTTTTTAAAGAAAAGAAAGAAAAGACCGGCGGTACCGGTCCGGAGTCGGGGAAAGCAGACACGCGACCAAAGAAAGAAAATAAAATAAAGAACTTCTTCAGCGGTGACAGGGCTTCTTCAGCGGTGACAGGGCTCGACCTGCTGGCTCCGCGGCAAAGAAGAACTGAGGAGAGGCGGTTAGGAAAGGCGGGAAGTCAGCGCGCAGGCGCTGTGGAATGCTCCCAAAAGCTTTCCTTTTTGGGAAGCTGGGGAGCGTTCCCGCGCAGGCTCTGTCGGTACCGACGTACCCATATGTGAAGACTCATTCCTGCTTGTTCTTGGAGATAATGGGCGTACCCAAGTTCTAAGCAAACGCTGGGCTCAGCACATAGACCGCAAGACTGATCTGTGTCAGGGGAAACAAGCCTATCTGCACCAGTCCATACACCTTGCCAACTGCTGGAGACACAGTACTGGCTTCTCTCAATACAGCACCAGTGTATTTACTAGTGATGACATCACTGAAAGTTGCTCTGGTTTTCCTCCACCTGCTGGCTGGGAAGCATAACCACCTACTCTGGACTTGTCTAAGAGGATGAGGAACTAATATTTAATACTAATATATAATTTGCATCATTATTTAGCTAGGCTTGTATACCGCTTTTCTACATGTCAAAGCAGTGTACATTCAGGTACTCTATGTGGGTGTGTGTGTATGTATATATATATTTCCCTTGTCCCCGAAGAGCTCACAGTCTATGGTTTTGTACCTGAGGCAAAGGAGGCTTGCCTAAGGCCACAAGGAACACCTGTTACCATATTCCAAATGTGCTTTTCATATTTATAATATACTATTATTTTTCAGTTAGTAAGTTATAAGAACAAAAGAGGCTATTATAAACAACTAAGGATTCTAGTTATTAAGGTGTGCTAATATTAACGTGCATGAAAATGAACCATTTATGCACATTATTAGTAACTAGATTTTATTAAACATGGGGCCTGTGTTGAATTAACATGCGTTAACGTTTGCCCATCTTAGTAATTAGATCCCTAAACTCTTTATATCCCTCAGACATTTTTTTTGTTTCTAGTAAATAATTTAAGATAATCTAACAACCAATGCTAAGTTTTAAAGTATCATCTGCAGTAACAAAAATTATATAGCTATTTTGATTGATAGCTATAGCCTATGGAAAGCTTAAGGCTCATTTGAACCATTAATTTAATATGACCATGGTTAACCAATTAGATAACAGAGGCATGAATGTTCATAAAATAACATGATTTACATATCATCTCTCTATCTATTAGCTAAAACCTTCATTCTCTAATGCTGGCAGGAAACCTAGATGATTTTTCATGTTTTTAAGTGCATCATCTAGATTACTTAATAGCTATGAACTACAAATACAAGCATGAATATACAGGCAACAGTAAGACTAAAATGTCACCGAAATGTTGAGCTAAGCAGAATGCTACTGCAAAAAAAAAAGCATTATACGTTTATAATACTTGATTGCAAAGCATTGGGAATTCAGGAAACAAGGATTGTATAGTTATACAATCCATCATACAACACGAACAACATTTTAGCATGGCATTTATCTTAAAGTCACATTATTCATACTATACACGTTTCACATGTAAAACCCTAAGAAAAGGTGAAAATATATTTCTACTAAAAACAAGTGGAGAAACATATGATGCACAAAAAAAGGGTTGAAACGAATTCCATGCGTTATGCATGTGTATATGATGTTTCTGGATGTCTCTCTTCTTGGAAGAGCGAGGAGAGGGAGAATGAAGCAACATCCAAACATTCTGTTACTTTGGACAATACAATAAAAGGAAACCAGGTGTAACAATACATCATACCATTAGATGTCACTATCAACAGATTTCAAATGAAAGATTTTACAATTTAATCACGCTGTGCCAGTGTTCCATGGCAACAAATACTGTCATGCATCTCCACCACTCGTTGGCACTAGCTGAAGCAAGCACTAAAAGCTATAAAAGTTCAGTAACTAACTTTCAAAGTAGAATTTACAACAAAGAAAATGAAATACACATCTGAATCACTAAAAGGCAGCCCAGCAGCAGTGTGTTGGTGAGGGACAGTAGGAGAGGGGAGATGCATGGTGGAGAATCCATGAGGCAAGCTTTGCATGCTATCATTTTCAAATCTTGTGCCTGTGTATGCATGCACATGCACCTGTGTATATCTACATGTATATGGCCCTGTATGTCTGACTGGGAGAATGGAGAAAAAGAGATAGGGAATTGCTGCTTTCAAACTGCCCTAACTACTATGTTTCAGTGTATCAACTGTAAAACCCCAAACTCCTGCTCATAGAAATATATTTGGCTATTATTTTGGTGAACTTGCTTCTCTGGAATCCCAGAGACAAATCTGAGCTCTTTTCCAACTGAATGTGCCTTTTCATCCCCTCCCTCCCCCCCCCCCCCCACCAAACCCACATACATATACCAAATTTTGTCCCATTCTGTTCAATTTTTAGAGTATTGTGTTGACCCCACACACAGTTGCACCGACATTCTCAAACCTTTATGTATAATTTCTTTCCAACGTCCACTGGGTTGGATAGAACAAAAAGTGAAGAAAGCTTGCAGAGCATGGCTCATGTATATATATTTTTTAAAGAGTGTGTGTGTGTTTGACCTTAAGGGGACAGGGGCTGGATGGTATGGCATGGTATCTAAACATTTTGTTGGTTTGGAAATAATTATAAAATGCAACAAAGTGTGATAACATTAGATGTCACTGTCAACAGATTCTATTTAATTTTTTGTGGTACAGAAAGCCATCTGAGGGATTTACAATCAGCAAGACAAAGGAAGGTAAGAAAGAAGAATTTACATCCTAGTAGAAAAAGAGAAGTGAGCCCAACAACATGGCAGTTTAAATCGGGAGTTCCCACATCCTCCGGTTTTACCCATGGATTTAGGAGGGCCCTTTGTTCACTGGACCTATGGATTTACATCCAGCCTGCAACCCTGAACTAGTGGAGGTAATGACTCTGTCAGATCGATGCACATCTACGTCCACTGCACTTGTCTGCTGTTGGTTTTGCCACCATGATCTTTGAGGCCTCTGCTCATCCTCTTATGGCCTCAGCACACGTTCTTGTGTCGACTCCACTCTTCTCTTTCCCGCTTCAACCCGAAGTATACCTAGGCAAAAAATTCCCCTCTTTTTACTCCATTCACCTTCACCGCCTTAACCATCGGAGCTTGCATCACTTCTAACCGCTGGCAATCAGTGAAGTGTAACAGCTGGTCCAACAGCACAGTGTGCTCAACCATATGCCACATGCATGGACCGTCCCAGCTATCAAGGAGAGCATCAACCAGCCTGGGAGCAGGAGTGGTACTTCAGGTGTCAGACTGCAGTGGCAGTCGAACAGCATCGGGGGCAGCGCAGAGCTTCTCTGCTGCTGCAATCTTTCGCCCTGACATCAGCTCGAGCATGTTGCATGTACTCCTGGACCATCATCTTCACAAAAGCTTTGGTGGCGCAACAAGCTTTCCCAGCTCTCTCGGTGGCACACTTCTATTGATGTCTGCCTACCAAACATAAGCAGCACTGGGGAGTGGGGAAGAAACTGCATTTCTGATCTCCTTACAGTACCAATGATTGTGGAGGTGAGTGGGAAGGAGAAGGCAGGACAATGAGGGGGTAGCAGCTAGATTTCTTTCACGGATTGCTAATTTGTTATGGGGCTGACAGAGACTTCAATCTGAACCTGAAACCAGACACAGGGCCATTACAGTCACCTTTTTAACCTACATGCTGTAATTCATAGAGATTTACCCCGATGTGAACTGCAATCAGCCTACTTCTTTTGAGCAGTGAATGACCTATGTTTCATAACCTGAGTAGACTTCCCTTACAGGGAGTCTTTTTGCGCTAATTTATACAGGCACAGTGGACCCAGGATAACGAAGGAATGACCAGGTGACAGCATCCCGGAAGATAGCACAACCACAACAAAATAAATCGGTAAACAGGAGCACCCAAATATCCACTCTGAGAAATTACTGAGAAACTGGGAGTGTATGCTTGGTATCTCACAGAAGATTCTGGTCAACCCCCCTCTAGATCGCTTTATGGGCAGTTTTTCTTGATCTGATCTCCTAATAGCTCTGCTGCTTCATCGTGGTTAGGCATGTACCTACATCTCATTGGTATCGGATTTCGGGGAGCACAATGGCTGAAAAGGGTACTTATGCTGCAGCTCTCTCCCAGTTCTCTCAAGCCAGTGAAACCGCCGTGGCAACCTAGGCCTCTAACGCCATTCTACCAACACATATGAAGATCCATCTGGACCCTCTTCTCCTGCTACTAAAGCTGACCTTATGGAGATTCTGCAGGAGCTCCGGCTCTTCCGGATGGATTTTTCTAAAGCTGTAAGTGACATCAAAGCAGACACTGAATCATTGGATGACTGCATTACTAAGACCAAAAGAAATATTGGAAAGCAGATCGATGTGATGGCTCTTTTTCAAACCAAGTTAAATAAGCTAGATCAGCTGGCTAAGGATCTTAAGGAATGGCATAACGATTTAGAGAACCACCAGAGGCACAACAATGTCCATATCCTTGGAGTAATGGACCGCCTAGGAGAGGAGGAGAATACGGAAGAAGTCATCCAGGATTTGTACTCCTTTTGTGTTCCTAGGGTGCCTGGCACCAAATTAGAGAGGGGCCACCGCAGCTTGAGACTTTATACGGGGTCTGGGTCCCGGCCTCGCCTTATCATAGTTTATTTTCACTCCTTCGAGGACAAAGTATGCCTTCTTCGGAGCCTTAGTGGCAAACACTCCATCACATTTCAGGGACATGAGAGACAGGTATTTCAAGACCTCTCCCAGTATATGCTGGAGCGCCAGAAGAGTTTCAAACCCCTGATTCAGCTACTACAGAAAAAAAATCTATCAGGTACAGATGGGGATTTCTCTCCACCTTAATATTCGAATGGAACAATGTGAGACACAAGGTTTCAGAGTTAGCGGATTGTTTGGAGTTACTGGATCTAATCCAAAATGAAGGCGAGTGTACTTCAAATAGCACAGCCCACGGAATGACTGGGATGTATTGACTCCTAAAAGACATAAGATACCTGGGGCATGAAGGCACTGAGACAACGAATCAGAGAACTCTCAAAACCGTGAGACGGACGCCACTAAATCTCCTTGATCTATTTGGTGGGAGATCCTTCTCTATGTAATTGTTAATTGATCTCTCTGTGCTGTTGACATGCTCAATTGCTTCTAATACCAATGAATAATACTTTTATTAGTAGGTAGCTTTTCAGGCTGTTTCTAGGATATACATTTCTATGAACTTATGATACTGAACTGTATGCTCTACCCTGTTGATTTTGTTCTCTCCTTGGTTAGGGGCCGACTTTCCTGATATCATTAGGAGGGTGATAAAGACGGCTGGAGACAGACGGCAGGGGATTGCTGGAGGTTAGTAGAGGGCCTGTCTTTTCTGGCAGCATACTTCTCTGGGAGGCAGGTGGGACTGGAAGGGAGCTTCTAACGTTAAACACCAATGCTCCCTTATATGGAACTCCTTGTTCCAACTTGTTCATTTCTTACTCTTCTGTTATGGGTCCTTCTTTCATTTTGCGGGACCACAGTTCTGGGGAGGGGGAGTGCTCAGGGGGGTGTGCGAATGGAAAGTACTAACTGGAAGAATAAAGTGCACCTTGAGCGGGCTCAGGTGGTCCTTGAAGTAATACTATACTCTACCCTAGCACTGTGCGCTGGTTCTGTTGCGGTATGTACCTTGCAGGATCATGGTTAAGCTCATTTCCTGGAACATCTGTGGTCTCCATAACTCTGTTAAGCATCGGAGGGTGCTGGACCAATTGAAAAGGCTGATAGCTTTGTTACAGGAAACTCATCTCACTAAACAGGACCATCTGAAGTTATTGCCGCGTCTGTTTCCACATGTCTATGCATCTAATTTGTGCTCTCATAAACAGGGGGTGGTGACCTTTATTTCTGCGCAATATAGTGATCCAGGTGTCTGGTTTCTTCTTATATCTGGGTACTTAAAGGACTCCTTACTCACGACAGTGAATGTCTATATCCTTGCATCGCAGACTGGCAGCTCGTTAGTGAAGCTTTTGGAGACGGTGAAGTCCCACGAACAAGGCGAGTTGCTAATGGGAGGGGACTTTAATTGTGTCATGTCCTATTTTAACAGGACAGGGAGCCCAGCTTCCACTAACTCTCACCAGCTTGGGAAGCTTCTCACCGATATAGATCTTTGCGATGTCTGGCGGTTATCCCATCTGGGCGAGAAAGATATTACTTACTACTCCTCTGTGCACCACAGCCACTCAAGGATTGACTTATGGTTGACATCGCAGTTCTGCTTTCTTCTATCTCCCACACCACTATCTGCTCCATGGGAGCTTCTGATCATTCACCGATTTCCTTAGAACTGCATGATCATGCAACCGAGTTACCTCCCCATACATGGGCTCTCAGGCATCGGTTACTTAACAAAAAGAGTTCTTATCTGCCATACAATGGGGGTGGCGAGAATATCTCTCCTTTAATGATTCAGGAGACACCCCCACCTTTACACTGTGGAAAGCAGGTAAGGCCGTTCTCAGGGGGAACCTAATTTCTTTATCCAGTGCTTTTAAAAAGACTGATCAGGCTCAGCAGGAGGACCTTCACAGGAACATTTTAGAGCTGGAACTCCATTGGAAAGGGGGCCATCCTGCTGTATAGCGGAGGCTGGTTTATTTTAGGGATCAGTTATTTGCTTTGAAGACTGAGAACATCGCTTCGTTGTTACTCCGGACCCAACATCACTTCTTCAAGCCCAGGAACAAAGCACATCAGGTGCTTCTATGGCAGTTGAAACGACAAAGACTCAGACATCGCGTGCATGCTCTGGCCTCTCAGCAGAGCCCCGCTATCCACCATTCACAAGATATAGCTAATGCCTTTACTCGTTTCTACCAGGATCTCTACACCTCCCATCTGCAAGCTGATTGCTCGAGGGTTCGGAAGTGGTTAGAGGTGGCTGATCTACCTCGTTTATCATCTGAGGCTCAAGAGGCTCTGGAGCGCCCCTTCTCCCTGGAAGAAGTCTGTCTGGCCACCTGTTTAAATATGCTAAGGGATCAGAGCCCAATTTTCTTCTGGCTGAGCTCTATAAGGCCTTACCTGATCTCTTTGCTCCCATTTTAGTTTAGGTTTTTAATGATGTCTTACCTAAGCAACTCTTACCAGCCTCCTTCTACAAAGCGGTGATTACTATAATTCCCAAGGAAGACAAAGATCACTTTCTTTGTGGCAATTCTAGGCCTATCACTTTGCTCAACAGACTATAAAATCCTTACCAAAATTCTGTGGGCCCAGTTGGAATCAAAAAATCAAACCCTTATTCACCCAGTCAAAACAGGCTTCATCAAGCAAAGATACAGTTTTGAAAACGTTTGGTGTTTGATCAATGTCTTAGATGGTATCCACCGCAACACTGGACAATACGTGTTCCTTTCATTAGATGCAGAAAAAGCTTTGACAAGGTGGATTGGCCTGATCTACTAGAGGTTCTGAAGCACTTTGGCTTTGGTCCTAATTTATGGGCTGGATAACAGCTTTGTACGGAAATCCCATGCACTCTGTCCTAGTCAATGGTTTTACCTCCCACTCCTTTCTTCTCGGATGCAGCATGCGACAAGGATGCCCCCTGTCTCCCCTACTATTTGCTCTAGCCATACAGCCACTTGCTTCTCATTTATGCAAGTGAGCAAAGGCTACAGAGATTCCGCTAGGAGAGTGCTTGCATGCTATTTTATGATGACACTCTTATTTATCTTAGAGATCCCTTCACTACTTTTCTGTATATTATGAACTCTCTTGATAGTGAGCCCTGAGACTACAGAGAAGCTATTAATCGACAAAAATCAGCCCTGCTCGTATGATTCTGCTACTCTAATACCACCTGCTGAATTCCCTGGTGGTTTTCTGAAGGTGGATCATTTTTGTTATTTAGGCATAGTTATCCACAGGGACCTTTCCAGTCTTTCTCTGCTGAACTATGGAGCTCTCTTGCTGGGTCTGAACAGGGATATAGAATCCTGGAGGTCTGCTTCAGTTACGTGGCTTGGCAGGATCAATATTATTAAAATACTCCTTCTCCCTAAGCTGCTATTATTGTTTATGCAACTCCCCATCCAGGTGCCTCCGTTTTTTTCCAGTCGGTGCACTATGCTCGAACTAGGTTCATTTGGCAGGGTAAAAAGCCCCAGATGAGTTGGCCTACTATGGTTCGCCATAAATATTCAAGCAGTCTTGGCCTCCCGGATCTGGAATTATACTACCATTGCTCATGCCTGCGGGCCACATATTTTTGGATATCTAATTCAGACTCAGATTGGATCAGTCTGGAAGGGGCTTGGGTGTCCCCAATCCCTTTGGCTTCCATCATCTTTTTATGTGATCAGTTTGGAAAACGTCTTGTTTTCTCTCACCCTTTCCTAGGGCCTGTCTGGTGGGCATGGAATACTCTCTGCAATTGACACTATACTTCTCCACAGAATTCCCATACACGCTACTTTCTTCTTTTTCTTTTGTGAGAGATTTCAGAGATAGGATCCGTAGCGTTGGAAATTCCTTCAGAGATTCTTCTTTATTTCAAGGCTCCATCTTTCTTTCTAAAGATCATCTGAAGCAACTTAGGGGCACCACATTAACCTCTTTTCGATATCTCCAACCGCCATTGCTTTTGAGCCTTTCCCCAACTTTCTGAAGTTTTGCAGCCTCCTAGACAATGGGAGCACATCATCTGCGAGTCCAAATAACTGAAGTCCTTTCTGGCTTGCCTCTATAGACCTTCTTCTATGGACTCTCCTGTCTCAACTACCACTTTTACCCATAAAGTGGGCTGGCGTCTGGCAATAGACAACGCGTCTGAAGATTTTTTGTGAGGAGGTGTATCACTACTCCCACCCACGTTCCATCTCTCTTTCTCTGATGAATTCCCAATTCCGTATTTTACTGCGTGTCAGATTTTCTGACTGACCTCTTTTGTTGGGGAAGAATGGATAATCCTTTAAGCTGGAGATTCTGTGGACGTCGTGGCAACTTTGACCATATGTGGTGGTCTTGCCCAAAGTTGCAGGTGTTTTGGTCAACAGTCTATAACCATATCATGAGCTCTATGGACGTGCAGTTCCCCTTTGATTGAATCGTGTGCGTTGGGATATTTACAAAGAAACATGACGACAGAAAAAGACCACATGACCTATCTAGTCTGTCCTTCCATATCAACGACTACAACAGTCCCCTTTTTTCCTTTAGAGACCCTCCATGTTTGACCCATGCTTCTTTGAATTCAGATACTGTATCATCTCTACCATCTCCACTGAGAGACTATTCCATGGATCCATCACTCTTAACATAGAAATATTTCCGCATATCACTCCTGAATCTTTCCCCTTTCACCCTCATCCCATGTCCCCTCATAGCAGAGCTTGCTTTCAGTCGAAAGAGGCTCTCCTCCTGTGCATTTATGCCACGGAGGTATTTAAACATCTCAATCATATCATCTCTATCCCGCCTTCTCTCTAAGGTGTACATATTAAGATCCTTAAGTCTGTCCTCATATGCTTTATAATGAAGACCACAAACCATTTTAGTAGCCACCCCCTGCACCGACTCCATCCTGTTCACATCCTTTTGAAGGAGCGGTCTCCAGAATTGCACACAATACTCCAAATGAGGTCGCACAATACTTAGAAGAGGCACTATCACCTCCTTCCTTCTGCTGGCCATTCCTCTCCCTATGCATCCAAGGATCATTCTAGCTTTTGCCGTCGCCTTTTCTACATGTTCAGCTATTTTAAAGATCATCGGATACAAACACGCCTAGGTCCTGCTCTTCTTTAGTGGACAAAGGTACGTCACCCTCTATACTATATTGCTGAACTTGCATTTTTTTAACATTAAATCTCAGCTGCCAAATTCTAGACCATTCTTCAAGTTTAGCTAGATCTCTCCTCATATTAGCTACACCTTCCAGGGTGTTTACTCTATTGCAGATTTTGGTATCATCCACAAAGAGGCAAACCTTACCCGACAGCCCTTCCGCTATATCACTAACAAAGATGTTAAAAAGAATCGGACCAAGGACAGATCCCTGGGGCACACCACTGGTAACCTCCTTCTCCTCAGAGTGAGCTCCATTTACCTGTACTCTTTGTCGCCTCCCACTCAATCAATTTCTAATCCAAGTAGTAACTTTATGGTCCATCCCTAGGGTGCTCAGTTGGTTTATAAGTCACCTGTGAGGAACGGTGTCAAAGGCTTTACTGAAATCAAAATACACAACATCTAGGGCTCTCCCTCTGTCCAACTCCCTGGTTACCCAGTCAAAAAAATCAATCAGATTTGTCTGACAAGACCTGCCTCTAGTGAATCCATGCTGCCTTGGATCCTGTAATCCGCAGGACTCTAGAAACCTCACTATTTTCTCTTTCAGCAGCGCTTCCAATAATTTACTTACCACCGAAGTTAAACTAATCGGTCTGTAGTTTTCAACCACATCCTTACTTCCGCTTTTGTGTAAAGGGACTACATGTGCCTCTCTCCAGTCCTTTGGAACCACTCCCAACTCGAACAAGGTTAGACATGAATAGTATCTCAGAGACAAGGTCAAAGGATGACAATCAGTGGGGCACTGTGATACCTGGGTACAAACTATATCATAATGATACAGCTGCTCAAATTGGTGGAGGGGTTGCGCTCTATGTTAGAGAGGGCATTGAGTCACAAAGGATTAAAGTTTTGCAGGAAACAAAATTTTCTGCAGAATCTCTATAGATTGAAATTCCATGTAAAAAGGGGAAGGTGATGGCAGTGGGGGTGTACTATCAATCGCCTAACCAGAATGAACAAATGGATGATGAAATGTACAAAGAAATCAGGGAAGCTAACAAAAGTTACAGCACAGTAATAATAATGGGCGATTTCAATTACCCCGGTATTGACTTGGTCAGTGTCACAGCAGGACATGCTAAAGAGATAAATGACTGCTTCTTGGAGCAGCTGGTTCATGAACCGACCAGAGGGGAAGCCATTTTGGACCTAATTCTTAGTGGAACACCAGATCTGCTGCAAGAGATAAGAGTGTTGGGGCCACTTGGCAATAGTGACCGTATCATGATCGCATTTGATTTAATTAATGGAGGAGGTATGGTAAGGAAATCCACAATACCACCCTTTTAACTTTCGAAAGGGAGACTATGAAAAAATGAGGAAAACAGTTAAGAAAAAACTAAAAGGAGCAGTTGTAAAGGTTAAAGACTTACAACAAGCTTGGGTGTTGTTTAAAAATACTATCTTGGAAGCCCAGGCCAGCTGTATTCCACGCTTTAAGAAAAGTGGAAGGCAATCCAAAAAACTGCCAGCATGGTTTAAAGGTGAGGTCAGAGAGGATGTTGCCAAAAAGTATCTGTCAGGAAATGGAAAAAAGAGCCAAGAGACAAAAACTGGAAACAGCACAAACACTGGCAACTTAGATGCAAGGCATTGATAAGGCAGAGAAAGAGAGAATTTGAGAAGCTTGTTGTGGAAGCAAAAACGAGTAATAAAGATTTTTTCAAGTACATTCGTAGCAAAAAACCTGTGAGTGTCAGTTGGACCATTAGCTGATAGAGGGATAAAAGGGGCACTAATAGGGGACAAGGACATAGTAGAGAGATTGATTGAATTCTTTGCTTCGGCCTTTACTGAGGAAGATGTAGGGATGTTACCCATGACTGAAGTGGTATTGAAAGGTGATACTGTGAAAGAGTTGAAAGAAATATCGATACATTGGGAAGATGTATTACAACTATTAGATAAACTGAAGAGTAGCAAATCACCTGGACCAGATGGTATATATCCAAGGGTGTTGAAAGAACTGAAATATTAGTAATCTGTGAACTAACATTAAAATCATCTGTAATACATGAAGATTGAAGGATGGCCAATGTAACGCCAATTTTTAAAAAGGGTTCCAGGGATGATCTGGGAAACTACAGACCGGTGAGCCTGACGTCAGTACTGGGAAAAATGGTAGAAACCATCATAAAGAACAAAATCACTGAACATGTAGATAGTCATGGCTTAATGGGAGACAGCCAACATGGCTTTAGACAATGAAGATCTTGTCTTACTAATCTGTTATTTTTTTTGAAGGTGTGAATAAAACAGGTAGACAAAGGTGAGTTGATTGATATAGTGTATAAGGACTTTCAGAAAGCTTTTGACAAGGTCCCTCAGAGACGTTTGGCAAAACTAAAAAGTCATGGGATAGGAGGCAGTGTACTATTGTGGATCAGAAATTGGTTAAAAGATAGAAAGCAGAGGGTAGGGCTAAATGGCCAATTTTCCCAATGAAGAAAGGTGAATAGTGGAGTACCCCAGAGATCTGTGCTGGGTGCACTACTTTTTAACATATTCACAAATGACCTGGAGATGGGAATAACGAGTGAGGTTATCAAATTTGCAGATGAGACAAAACTAAAGTTGTCAAAACCCATTAGGATTGTGGAAAATTGCAAGAGGATCTTGATAAATTGGAAGACTGGGCATCCAAATGGCAGATGAAATTTAATGTGGACAAGTGCAAAGTTATGCACCTAGGAAAGAAAAACCCAAACTATGGTTACACAATGAAAGGTTCCACATCAGGAATCACCACCCAGGAAAATGATTTAGGCGTCATTGTGGATAACCTGTTAAAACCCTCCGCCCAGTGTGCAGCGGCGGCCAAGAGAGCAAATAGAATGCTAGATATCATAAGGAAAGGAATGGAAAATAAAACAAAGGATATTATAATGCCTCTGTATCGCTCCATGGTACGACCGCACCTTGAATATTGTGTGCAATTCTGGTCACCGTATCTTAAAAAGGACATAGCATTATTAGAAAAAGTACAGAGAAGAGCAACCAAATTGGTGAAGGGGATGGAAGGCTACTCCTATGAAGAGAGGCTAAAAAGGTTAGGGCTCTTTAACCTGGAAAAGAGACGGCTGAGGGGAGATATGATAGAGGTCTATAAATTAATGAATGGAGTGGAACGGATAAACGTGGATCAATTATTTACACTATCAGAATATAGGAAGACTAGGGGACATGTAATGAAGCTACAGGGTAAACTATTTAAGACAAATAAGAGAAAATATTTTTTCACTCAACGTGTAATCAAACTCTGGAATCTGTTACCGGAGGATGTAGTAAGGGCTGTTAGTATAGCTGGGTTTAAAAAAGGTTTGGACAAGTTCCTGGAGGAAAGGTCCATAAACAACTATTAAAAAGGGACCCAGGATATCAATGCTTGACCCAGTACAAGCATTGTGGAACCTGTGTCTTTTGGGGATATTGCTAGGTACGTATGACCTAGATTGGCCACTGTTGGAAACAGGATACTGGGCTTGATGGACCTCGGTCTGACCCAGTATGGCATGTCTTATGTTCTTATGTTATTAGAAAACGTACAGAGAACCACCAAAATGGTGAAGGGGATGGAAGGATACCCCTATGAAGAGAGGCTAAAAAGGTTAGGGCTCCTCAACCACGAAAGATGGCTGAGGGGAGATATGACAGAGGTCTATAAATTAATGAATGGAGTGGAACAGGTAAACGTACATCGATTGTTTACATCAGAATATAGAAAGAATAGGGGACATTCAATGAAGCTACAGGGTAACCTATTTAAGACTAATAAGAGAAAATATTTTTTCACTCAATGTGTAATCAAACTCTGGAATTTGTTACCGGAGGATGTAGTAAAAGCTGTTAGTGTAGCTGGGTTTACAAAAGGTTAGGACAATTTCCTGGAAGAAAGGTCCATAAATCATTATTTAAAGGGACCAGGGATATCACTGCTTGACCCAATACAAGCATTGTGGAACCTGTGTCTTTTGGGAAAACTGCTAGGCACTTATGATCTAGATTGGCAACTGTTGGAAATAGGATATTGGCCTTGATGGACCTTGGTCTGACCCAGAATGGGATATCTTATGTTCTTATGTTATGTTCTTATGAGGCATTGAAAAGGTCAGGCAGTGGAGCTGCTAGAATGTCCCCAAGTTCCCTCAGTATTCTAGGGTATATCCCATCTGGTCCCATCGCTTTGTCTACTTTAGGTTTAGCTAGTTTCTCACAAACACAGTCTTCTGAAAATTGTTCAAGATGCCCATCACTTCTGTTCCTGTTTGTGGGTGTTTTCTGAGGTCCTGCTCCTGGTTCTTCATCTGTGAACACAGAACAGAAATATTTGTTAAGCAATTCTGCTTTATCCTTATCAGCTTCTTCATATTCCTCCCTCCCCTTCCCCTCGAGTCCGACATACCACTTTTGCCCTCTCACTTCTCACTAACATATCTGAAAAATATCTTATCCCCCATTTTATTGCATTGGCTATTTCCTCCTTTTTTAATTTTTTCTTTCCTGACTACTTTGCTAGCTTCTCTAAGTTTTTCCAAATATAAATGTCTGTCTTCCTCTCTCTGTGATCTCTTGTATTTCATTAAGGCCTCCCTCTTTTTCTTCAACTTTTCTTCTACTTCTTTCGAAAACCATAGCCGTCTTTATTTACCATTTTAACAAAAAGGTTGGTTGCCTGTAAAATATCCCCTTTCAGTTTTGCCCACTGTTTTTCTACATCCCCCAGCTGTTCCCATCCTGTTAATGGCTCCCTGAGGTATTGGCCCATCTTTGTAAAGTTAGTTTTCCTAAAGTCTAAGACCCTCGCTTTTGAATGGATTTTAACAGCCCTAGTCTTAATACTGAACCACACCATCTGGTGATCACTGGATGCAAAATGATCTCCCACTATAACATCAGAAACACTTTCACCATTTGTAAACACCAAGTCCAATATGGCCCCTTCACGTGTGGGTTCTGTTACCAGTTGCCTGAATAGTTCTCCCTGTAGAGAATCGAGGATCTCCTTACTTCTAGATGATACTGCAGCAGGAATGTGCCAATCAACATCTGGCATATTGAAATCCCCTATCAGTAGCACTTCCCCTTTCCTAGCAATGCTGTGTATATCTTCAATTAACTCTCCGTCCACCTCTTCCTCCTGTGAGGGAGGTCTGTTTATCACGCCAATGCAAATAGATTTCTCTTTTCCTCTTTCTACTTTAACCCACAGTGCCTCCTCTCTCCCTTTTAAGCTCTGTAGTTCCAAAGCTTTAGTATTATTTTTTTACATATAGTGCCACTCCTCCTCCCTTTCTTCCTACCCTGTCCTTTCTGAATAAAGTATAGCCTGGTATACTTACATCCCAGTCATAGTTTTCTGTGAACCATGTTTCTGTAACTGCCACTAAATCCAAGTCACCCTATCCCATTAAAGCTTCAACATCTAGGATCTTATTTCCCATGCTACAGGCATTTATACACACTGCTTTCCATATGTTGCCCCTTTTACCCATTTCCATAAAGGTATTAATGTTTCACTTACCGGGGGCTTTCTTCACCCATCCCCAACAAATCTAGTTTAAAGCCCTCTTCAGTAGATTAGCTAGTCTGCTATTGAAGACACGTCAACCGGATCTCTTGTCTGTAGGACCTCATCGACATTCGAACTATCTATCTGTTTTTGGCTGCCTTGTCTGTTATTATGTGTTATTGGAAGATTGTCAAGCCACTCCGCTTCCGATGATGGCTGGGCTAAGTGTGGGATATATATCACAAAGAAACTTACGGCGTAACTCCACAGTAGACTTGAGCCAGTTACACATCTGTGGTCCAGTTTTCTAACCTTAGACATCCGACCCTGCTTTGTAAGGGTCTTGATCCTGCCAGTGCTTAGCCCTTTTGCGACTATTGGCTTGACTTTTTATTTTGGTATTGCCCTGATTCTAGGGCTCGTCCTCAGGGTCCACTGCTTCCACTTCTGCTTCATTCCTCTTCAGGAGATGGGTAACACCATCCCTTGTCTGCTTGCCAATATAGAGAGTGTGCCAGCTGATATTTCCTAGTAGTTTTAATTCCCATTTCCTCCCATAGTACGTTTCTGTTATGTTGGGGGGGGGGGGGGGAGAGTTGGGGTGAGGCTTAAGGGCTATAAAAGGTTCCTGGGATGAAGGATGTTATTTTTCAGGCTCAACAGTTGACTAGGTTTGAGATATATGAGATGCTATCTTGATATTTATAAGATGCTATGTTTCTGTAATGTATATTCTGCCATTGGTGCGATCTACTTGATGCTTTTGATGTTGTATTCCTTCTTGCTATTTCTTTTTTGCTCAATTTAAAAAAAAAAAAAAAAAAGAGAAAAAGGGAGGGGGGGAAGGGTTGGGATTGCCCCTGAGACAAGGTAAAGGGGGATTACAGATTAACAGAGGGAAAAGGAGAGGGGGAGGGCAAGAAGGAGAGGGAAATACTTGAGTCTAGAGGAATTGCAAGCATACAGAGGAATAAGTTGAAGAAGTGCAGTAGGGAAGCCACAACTCACTGGGCTGAAACATAGGAAAAGGAAAGATGGAAGAGCCAGGTCTTCAAGCACTTCCTGAAGCAGGGGAGGGCAGATTCTTGACAAAAACAGAGGGAAAGAGTTGCAAACAGAAGGACCCAAGTATAGAAAATGGAGTGGAATGAGACTTCAAGTCGAATGGCTGGGGGGAGGGGGGGAAGGGAAGAGGGAAAAGAGAAGAGCTTGGCAGGATCAGTGGGAATGGGCGGGAACATATGAGGTGAAAAAGGTGTGGCCAGACAGGGAGGTGAGGTGGCATAATAGACACAGTGTACCAGAATCAAAATCTTAAATTTGAAATGGGCAGAAACCGAAAGCAAATGGAGGGAAATTAGGAGAGTAGTACGATCTTAGCAGTGGATGCCAAAAAGAAGTTTGTCAGTAGTCAACTGTATTAGTGAAGGCATTTCTGAGAGCAGAGGAGGAGATTGTTGTAGTAGAGGGAATTACAATAGTCTAGAT
The DNA here is from genome assembly GCA_033557465.1 of Ichthyophis bannanicus. Classification (NCBI taxonomy): domain Eukaryota; kingdom Metazoa; phylum Chordata; class Amphibia; order Gymnophiona; family Ichthyophiidae; genus Ichthyophis; species Ichthyophis bannanicus. The sequence continues at coordinate 261,259,122 of CM066035.1, forward strand.
GGGCAATAACCAAAGAGAGCCAGAAGTTTGAGCTGTGCAGCCAAGGAGAATTTAATAGAATGGATATGACGCAAAGTAAAGAAAGAGGCTTTCATTACAGTGTCATTCTGAGCTTTGAACATAAAAGAATAATCCAGGGTTACTCCTAGGGTTTTCACACTAACACAAAGAGGGATATCAGAGCCAGAAAGAAGGGGAGGTGATAGAAACATGGATAATCTAGGCCGCATTCCACCAGATTGCTGGGCTCTCTCCTGATGACTCCACCCCTCCCCGGAGGTGACGCGGCCGCGTTCCACCAGGTACTCTCCACTCCAGCCTGTATAAAACCGCGATGCCAGCAGCAGCAGCAGCTCCTCCTGATTTCATTACTGTACTTAACTGCTGTGCTTGCTTGTATGTTACCAGTTGCTTGTTGTCTGTTTCTCCTCAGATTGCTGGGCTCTCTCCTGCTGACTCCGCCCGCACTCCCCGGAAGTGACGCGGCCACGTTCCACCAGGTACTCTCCACTCCAACCTGTATAAAACCATGACGCCAGCAACACTTGTTGTGCGGCGGCGCATGACAGGGGCACGCACCTAAGGAGCACGAGCAGTCCTTTGGGAAAATCGCCCTTCCTCTTCCTCTCACTCCCTCGGATTTAAATACTCTCGGTCCCGATGCTTTGACAACTTGCTCCCTTATCTCCCCTCTATAAACTCCTTAGGTCCCATCTCTCCCCCCAAACCTCTACCTTCTTCTCTCAAACTGGGTCTCCTTAACTGTCGCTCCCTTAGGTCCAAGACTCTCTTAATTCAGGACATTGCCCTCTGCGAGTCCTACGACCTCCTGCTACTTACTGAAACGTGGCTTAGAGAGGGGGAAGATGCCCTTCTGGCCCGCTGTCTGCCCCCTGGTTTCACTGCTCTCTCTGTCCCCCGGCTGGGCCGTTCCAGTGGGGGTGTTGCAGTGCTCTTTCGCTCCCCCCTTTCCATCATCCAGGTCTTCTCCCCTCTACTTCACTATCCGGAGGCTCTTCTCATCTGTCTCCAATCCTCCCCACCGTTGCATATTTTATTTCTTTACTCTCCTCCGGCACTTCGCCCTCATCTCTGGGATTCACTTCTCTTAACCATTCAGACCTAAAAGTTCGCTATCCACGCCTCGCTGGGGACTTCAATCTGCACCTGGTTCCTCCTCAAAGGAACTTTCTTTCATCTCTCTGCTTCAGGATCTCTCTCTCACTCAGCATATTACCCTGTCAAAACATTCTGCTGGTCATATTCTTGACCTTGTCATCTCCCCATCTGACTCTACTTTCCTATTAGATAATTTCTGCTTCCTCCTCCTGTCCTGGACCGATCACTTTTGCTTTGCCTTTCACTGTCTCCTGCAGTCCTCGGCCTCTCCATCTTTTGCTCGTCCACACGGCACACCTCCCCCAACCTCAATGCGCTACCGGCACCGGCTTACTTCACTTACTTTTCAGCATTTTCCTGCTGCCAATATTCTTCTCTCTCCGGATTTCCCCTCCCTTTCTCCTGATTCACAGGTCTCACACTGGACCTCCTGTCTGTCCACGGCCCTTGATCAAGTTGCCCCACTTCAGCCTGTTCCCTCACGTCACCATCCTTCACAGCCATGGTTCCATTCCGGTCTTCGCCTCCTCCGCTCTCATCTTCACCATGCAGATAGGCTATGGAGGAAATCTCGCTCCTCTTCTCTGTTAAAATCCTTCAAAGAGCACTACTCTCACTACCGTTCCAAAGTCCATCATGCTAAGCTTACCTTCTTCTCCACTGCAATCACTTCTGCTCCCAATCAAACTCGCCACCTCTACTCTGTCCTCAAGTCTCTTACTTCTCTCCAGCCGTCCTCACATCTAATCCACACAATAGCCCAAAGCATGTTTCACAGTAGTCTCTGAACTTTAAATAAATCATCAAAAAGCATGAAGGAATTTGTAGGCCTTTATTTTCAATAAGAAAATTAAGATGAAAAATCTCAGAATGGCTGGATGCTCAAAACTATTCTGGAGACCATGAAGGCCTCAAAGCAGGGCGTTACAATTATGGATTAAAATTTTGAGTGATGCAAAATTTCTATGAACCACCAACAGTGACTAGAGGATCAGCCTCTCAGTGAAATTTATAGCTAATGAAATTAAACCTTTAAAAGTTTAAACATTTTTTATACCAAAATGGGTATTCTCGGTTGGTAATAATGGATGTGTGCCTTAGTTTTGGAGCCTCTTTATTCTGTCAACTTGAAATGTCAGAGTGGGAGAATTGGACCAGAGCCAACGTATGTTGAACCTGTGTACTGCACAATAGTAAAAAGTATAATTCAGCACACATTTCTTGTGTCTACTGTGATGAAGCTGAAGCCATTGAAGCGATAGAAAAAAACACTGTTTCTTATAAAGCAGGGGTCTCAAACACGCGGCCCGCGAGACAACTTTGTGCGGCCCGCGACGGCGGAAAACCAAAAATCCCCCAAAACCCTGGCTTCTGCTGCTGCCGTTGCCACCGTGGCAGCAGCAGAATCAACTGTCAAATTAAAAAAAAAAACTGACTTCTGCTGCTCAAGCAGCTGTCCTGCGGCCCCTTTCCCTCTGCCCGGAGATCCGACTCTGCTCTCAGCGGCGTGCTTTTCAAGCCGCGAAGAGAGTATTCCCCTCTCGCGCGGCTTGAAAAACCGCGCGAGAGGGGAATACTCTCGTCGCGGCTTGAAAAGCACGCCGCTGATAGAGCAGAGTCGGATCTCCGGGCAGAGGGAAAGGGGCCGCAGGACAGCTGCTTGAGCAGCAGAAGTCAGTTTTTTTTTTTAATTTGACAATTGATTCTGCTGCTGCCACGGCGGCAACGGCAGCAGCAGAAGCCAGGGTTTTGGGGGTTTTTTTGTTGGCCGGTAATGAGCTATGGAGGGGCTGACTGAACTGGAAGTGGGCTATTGGCAGAGGGGTGAGGGGGGGGGGGGTTATGACTGGTAATGGGCTGGGGGGGGTTATAACTGGTAATGGGCTATGGTGGGGGCTAGGACTGTAAATGGGCAGATGGGGGTTAGGACTGCAAGTGGGCTATTGGCAGGGGGGGTTATGACTGGTAATGGGCTGGGGGGGTTATAACTAGTAATGGGCTATGGTGGGGGCTAGGACTGGAAATGGGCAGAGGGGGGTTAGGACTGGACGTGGGCTATTGGCAGGGGGGTTATGACTGGTAATGGGCTGGGGGGGGGTTATAACTAGTAATGGGCTATGGTGGGGGCTAGGACTGGAAATGGGCAGATGGGGGTTAGGACTGGAAGTGGGCTATTGGCAGGGGGGGTTATGACTGGTAATGGGCTATGGTGGGGGCTAGGACTGAAAATGGGGTGATGGGGGATACGACTGCAAGTGGGCTATGGGGGGACTAGGACTGGTAATGGGCTATGGGGGGGGTAAGACTGAAAATGGGGTGATGGGGGGGTAAGACTGGAAGTGCGCTATGGGGAGGTTAGGACTGGTTATGGGCTATGGGGGGTCTAGGACTGGTAATGGGCTGGGGGGTTGCTAGGACTGGAAATGGGCTGAGTGGAAGGGGGGCTTGAACTGCAAATGGCTGATGGGGAGGGGGGCTTGGAATGGAAATGGGCTGTGAGGGGAGGGAGCTAGGATTGGAAATGGGCTGATGGGGGGCTAGGATTGGAAATGGGCTGATGGTGAGGCTAGGATAGGACTGGAAATGGACTGATGCAGGGACTAGAAAGGAGCAGATGCTGGGTGGGGCTGGAACTAGAAGGGAGCTGATGTTGGGGGAGGATTAGAATGGGATGGAGCTGGGAAAGTGAAATGGAGAGGGGAAAAATATTTTGTCTGGAAGAGAAGACAAATCTACAATTGGCCAGGTATTGGGAGAGTAAGTGGGGATTGAGGATGGAGGGGTAAAATTTGAGTGGATGAAATAGGAATGAGGAAAGAGCAAAAGGAGAAAGATTAGTATGTTAAAGCAGATGTAGAGAGAGAGAATGGAAAAAACTAGAAGAGAGAAGAAAGGACAAATGGACAGCAGACGATGGAGATAGCAGAAGACACGAAGAAACCAGAAGTGGCTGGAGCAATTGCAACTGAAAAAAAATGCACAAAAGGTAGAAAAATATCTCTTTATTTTGAATTTATTAACTGGAATATGTCAGCTCTGGGAAATGTGCATCATTAATGTCTGTGCTTTGGTACAAGAAATTATTTATAGTTTTATTTCTACAGTGCTGAGGTATTCTGTGTAATTCCTATTTGACATTGCTACTTGTTCTCTTTTCCCAGTAGGTCATGTATTGTTCTCTGAAATGTATTGATTTAATATTTGCAGTGTTGCCTTTTGATAGGTAGGGTCTGGTGCTTTGTGAGTCCTGGTAGTGCTGTTATGATACGGGGGGTTTGCTATGGGTTCCAAATGGGCAGTGTTAGTAGTAGTTCCTAATGTGCCTGGCGGTTGGCACTGGATTATAGTAATATAGAAATTTTCTAGTCTTTCTTTATCCATGCACTCATTATGCAACATTATGCAAATATTTATGCAAATGAGGCCCCTTATGCAAATGAGGCCCGTGTCTTATGCGGCCCCCGGGTTACTTTACAAGTCCTCATTCGGCCCTCAAAGCAATTTGAGTTTGAGACCCCTGTTATAAAGCAACTGACTCAGAGGGTGCAGTTACCTAAAAGTGCAGCTAGAGGGAGCAAACACAAGACCACAGAAGTCAAGCTGACACACCCAGGTTTTGATAATGCAGGAGCTAATCAAGTACACCCGAGAAGAGAGCCAGGAAGCTCAGGGGAGAAACGGCTTTATAAACAGTGCTCAGAAGGAAGGAAGCAGAGAGGACCGGAGGGAGGATCTCGAGTTCAGAAAGAACCAGAGAAAGGACCTGAGAGAGGATCTGACAGAGGATCTGAGAGAGGACCTGAAGGTGGAATCTCACATACTGAAAGGCAGAGAAGCTTGGAGTACTTACCAGGAAGAGCTAAGTTCCAGGGAGAACAAGCCCGTTCAAGAAAATTCCAGGAACAGGTCTTCAGGGAAGACGGTTATAGAAGGAGAGTACCTGGTAGAAGAAATACCAGCAGCGCATGTCTCAAGGGTCCAAGGTACAGTGATATTTCCTTTCCAAGAAGTGAGCCAGGTCCTAGAAAAGCTTATAACCCAGAGAGCCGTACAGCTAGGAAACAAAGCTGGGAAAGGCTTTTAAAACCTGTACAGAGAGGCATAGTAAAAAGCCATATCAGTTATTGGCCAAAGCAAGACCAGCAAGGCTGGAGAATATTGGATAGAGCTACTGAACTACAACCTGCCTTATCCAGGGAAAGCTCAGGATTAGCTGACACAATGGCTGAACAGGAGCCCATGCAAATAGAGTTGGTTGAACCAGACCCGTTGCTGTTAGAGCACCCGATGGACTGCTCACTCTGTGTTGCCAAGAGTGTAGAGACCCTCACAGAGTACTGACCAACAGGACATACTTTAAAATTACCATTTCTGCTTTTGTTGAACTGAAAGAAGAAGTTTGTGTTTGTTTTTCCTCTTGGTGTTGAAAACCCCTTTGAATGCAAATAACTGTGAAGCGCCTGTAACAGTTACTGACTTTGTAAATATTTTTGGCATTAACCCTGAAGTAAGGCACATTCTGTTTTGTCTTCCTGGAGAACCTCTGGGCAACAAAGGGAATAAAACTGTATATGTTTAACCCTGCCCAAGGCTCACAACTATTTTCTTTATGAAGTGGGACTACAAAGACCATGATGCAACTGGTCTAAAGAAGTTTTCCTTCTTCAACCAACAATAAGTGTCCGCCCTCTCCTTACTGAACACTGCCACTAGGAGGGGCTGTGACACTACTCAGTTATCGATCTCCATCTCACTTCCTGTTTGAGATCGGCTAACTAGGTCTCAAACATTAGCATCTTTCTTCTTTCTTATGGTCATAACTATAAATAGACAGCAGCAAAGGAAATTGTTTGGCCTTGAAAATATAAAACTAGAAGTGAATTATTTGTTTGAATACAGTACCACATTCTACTTGTACCTTATATAAGGAGAAATCTTACCTGATAATTTTCTTTCCTTGAATCCTGCTTGGTCAGTACGGACAAGAAGGTTATGTTCCCTTGCCAGCAGATGAAGGCAGACTTGAGCAACTTTTAATGGTGTCATTACTCAGTATATATGCTGGTGATTCCTGAGAGAAGCCAATATGACACTTCCCAAGCAGTAAACTGAAAAACTCATAACGCATAAATGTTATTAACCAGCAGTTCAACTTTGCAACCAATAACATAAGCAAGTATTTCTCTCTCTTATCAGAATCAACTCGGCATCAGGCACCAACACAGACAATGCAATCAAAAGGCAACAGGGCATCACAATCTATAATAGGAATCTTCCAGGGCGGGTTTAGCAGGATTCAAGGAAAGAAAATTATCGGGTAAAAAACGTTTTCCCCAGGGTGGACAGAAGACAACACACTGTACAGGATTGCTCTACCAAAGGCACCATTTGCTCAGACTCGCACATTCAATCTGTAGTGCTTCACCAAAAGTACTTAGAGACAACCAAGTAGTCACCCTGCAGATGTCCTCCAGAGACACCAAGACGGACACGGCCCAGGAGAAATGTTGCACCCTAGTGGAGTGAGCTTTGACTCTCTCCAGCACCCGCATACCAGCCTGAAGGCATGCTGACACAATGGCCTCCCTAACCCACTGGGCAACAGAAGATTTGGTTACTGTCATTCTTTTTCTCAGGCTGCCAAAGAGGCAAAAAATTATCCAACTGGCAAAAAAGAAATGGTAACCTCCAGGGACCTGATCAACATCCTCTGCACATTTACTAGATGTAGTGAGAGACTCCTTTGGAAGATCCTCCTCCAAGAAGGAGGGCAGAACCATAATCTGAGATAGGATAGAAGAAGGACAGCACATTTGAAAGAACAGCACAGTCTACAGTGTGATAGAGGCCATCAAGATGACCAAAAAACGTTTTCTGCACAACAAGGCCTGCAGCTCTGACACCCATCTAGCAGCCTCTAATGGGCCACCAGAATAGTACCCCTAAGGGTCAAATCCTTGAAAAAGGCCTTGCGAATAGGCTCAAATAGAAGCCTTCTCAATGCCCTCAACACCAGAGTGAGAGTTCCACTGAGGAACAATCAGATGCACTGGTAGACAAATTTATTTTGCTCCCCTGAGGAAGCGGGAAATAGAGTTCGCTGTCCATCATCATCATCTCTTGGATCGGACCTCTGTAGCATGCCAGAGCCACCACTTGAACTTTAAGTGAGTTCAAGGCTAAGCCTTGGTCCAGACCAGACTCTTTGCTTCACTTTTTACTGAAGATGTAGGTAGGATACTCATGCCTGAAATGGTATTTAAAGGTGATATATCAGAAGAACTGAAAGAAATATTGATAAACAAGGAAGATGTATTACAATTATTTGATAAACTGAAGAGTAGCAAATCACCTGGACCGGATGGTATATATCCAAGGGTGTTGAAAGAACTGAAATACATATGAGATTGCAGACCTATTATTAGAAATCTGTGAACTATCATTAAAATCATCTGTAGTACCTGAAGATTGGAAAATGACAACGTAACACCAGTTTTTAAAAAGGTTCCAGAAGTGATCCGGGAAACTACAGACCGATGAGCCTGACGTCAGTACTGGACAAAATGGTAGAAACAATTATAAAGAAAAAAATTACTAAACAAGTAGATAGTCATGGTTTAAAGGGAGAAAAACAACATGGATTTAGCCCAAGGAAAGTCTTTTACTTATCTGTTATATTTTTTGAAGGTGTGAACAAACAGGTAGACAAAGGTGAGCCAATCAATATAGTGTAGCTGGATTATCAGAAAGCCTTTGACAAGGTCTCTCATGAGAGATTGGGCAAAATTAAAAAGTCATGGGATAGGAGGCAGTATACTATTGTGGATCAGAAATTGGTTAAAAGACAAAAAGCAGAGAGTAGGGGTAAATGGTCAATTTTCCCAATGGAGAAAGGTGAATAGTGGAGTACCCTAGGGATCTGTGCTGGGCCCGCTGCTTTTTAACATATTCGTTAATGACCTGAAAATGGAAACAACAAGTGAAGGTGATCAAATCTGTAGACGACACAAAATTAATCAAAGTTGTTAAAATACAAGAGGATTGTAAAGAATTGTAAGAGGATCTTGATAAATCTGAAAACTGGATGTCCAAATGGCAGATGAAATTTAATGTGGACAAGTGCAAAGCTATGCACCTAGGAAAGAACCCCCCAAATTTTGGTTACAAAATGCAAGGTTCCACATTAGCAACCACCGCCCAGGAAAAGGATACTGGGCCTGATGGACATTGGTCTGACCCAGTATGGCATTTCCAAAAAAGAAAGACTCTAAAAAGGACAAAACCATGCCCAGCCTCTAGAAAATGAGAGGAACACCACCTCTCGAAAAAAAACCTCCAGACTTTAATACAAGTTATTGATGTGTAGGCCCTTCGAGCCTTAAGCTGGGGCTCTACTAGCACTCCAGAGTGGACAACCTACGCTTCCTCAAGTGCCAGGCTGTATGCGAGAAGGGACCAAGGTTTTCCATCATTAGGGGTCTCTGCTGAAGGAGACACCTCTCCTGAAGTAACAAGGAGAGGGAGCCTCTCCAACAGATTTAAGATAGCTGGGTGACACGGTCTGTACAATCTGGCCAGGGCAACTAGAATCACCAGGCCTGAGTGCTCCTCTGTCTGGCAACACAGCTCTGCGACTTAAGAGCCACAGCATTAGCATTATCTGGGAATACTCGAAGAGCTTAGCCTATCAGGAGAGCTGAAACATCTCCAGGGCTTAGGGAGCCAGAACCCAGGAAATGTGCCCCCCAGCACTTCAGGCAGGTAGCTGAGGTGACAATTACCCAGTCTGGCAACTTTTGCGATATCCTGATAATCACATGGCAGGACCGCAAATGCTCCTTGATCTCCTGATGGAGAGGCACGGGGCGGCTGTCTGCTCCAGAAGACATGGGCATACCTACGCTCTGAGCCGTTAGGCCTTTCAGGACTCAATCCAAGGCTCCGCATCGCAGTATGGGCGAGGAGAGTCTGACTCAATCCAAGGCCTCCGCAACGAAGTGTGGGCAAGGAGAGTCAGGCCTATCTTCATTGCTGTACCAGTCCACACACCTTGCCTGCTGGAGATAGTCAATACTGGCTTCTCTCAGTGCTGTTTCAGAGAATATACCAAGTGATGACATCACTGAAAGTTGCTCAAGTCTGCCTCCACCTGCTGACAGGGGGACATAAGCCACTCATCTGGAATGGTCTAGCAGAATAAGAAAAAACAACAACAACAACAAAAAACAAGACCTCCCCCTATTTTGTCAACAGCATCACTCTTTGGGCTGATATTTATATACAGATATCTTATTAGGATATGTTATACATGTGATGTATCATGGTGATCATAGGAGAGACTTTTCACCTGGGGGTGCTATACTCATCACAAATTAACTGGAAGAGCTCTAGCACCCATACAATCAAAGAGTTGGCATTTATGATGATGTACGCTTCCAGCTTTTTTTTTCTTTTGAGAAACAAATATAGAAAAACGACGGCATTTAAAGACCATACAGCTTTCCAGTCTGCCCTTCCATACCAACTACTAAGCTTTATAGTCCCTTTATTCCCTTAGAGATTCTTTGTCTTTGTCCCATGCTTTTTGAATTCAGATACAGTCCTTGTCTCTATCACTTCCACTGGGAGACTAATTCCATGCATCTATCACTCTTTCCATAAAGAAATATTTTCTCAAACTACTCCCAAGTCTATTCCCTTTCACCTTCATTTCTATGCCCTCGTTACGGGGTTGGTCTTTCAACTGAAAGAGGCTCTCCTCCTATGCATTTACCTTAACCCATTTAATTTTTTTTGGAGTGGAGGAGTGGCCTAGTGGTTGGAGCAAGGTACTTCAGGCCGGAAGGTTGGGGGTTCAAATCCCACTAGAGGACAGCAACCTTGGGCCGGAAGGACTGGGGTTTCTAGTCCCACAGGTGCTCCTTGTGGTCTTGGGCAAGCCACTTAACCCTCCATAGCCCATGTTCCCTGTAAAATAGTTATTTCCAAGTTATAATGCCCTGTTCAATGTAATTTCAGTTTGTTCAATGTAAACTGCACTGATGCAGAATAGCGCGGTATATAAGAGAATGTAAATAAATAAATTTATTACTTTGGCACCATATGCAAAGCTGTCATGCCAATAAAGTTATCTGAATCTGAATCTAGTGTTTCTGATCTATTTGGATTGTTGCAGCACCCTATTATTTAGGCTTGGGATATTTTCTGTAAATGCAATAAAGCCTTAGGAGAAAACCCAAAATGGGTGCAGAACACCACTCTGTTCCAGTGGTGGATTGTTGTATAAGATGGACAAGTCACTAAGGTCTGAACTCTTTGATGGTGGTCACTACATCCCACAAAGCAAAAACAAGACCTCCAGATCAAATACATGAATTCTTAAAAACAGAGAAGTTTGCACAGTGCTTTTATCAGATAAATTACAATTAAACAGATGTCTCAAGTCATCGCAGGGGGCTTCAAGTAGATGTAGTTACTCACCTGTAGCAGGTGTTCTCCATGGACAGCAGGAAAAGACCTCACTTATGAGTGATGTCATCCAATGGAGCCCTGTGTAGGAATATTCCCAACTCCTTCTCGAAGCTTTCGGAACCCCCTTTGTGCATGTGGGCACGTTCCCACCTGCCGTGGTGACACCATTTTGCCTCAGTTGATACTAACGCTGAGGAGAATACAACTCCTAGGGGAGGTGGGAGAGTTGTAAAGACTGTCCATGGAGAACACCTGCTACAGGTGAGTAACTAAATTTTCTCTGTGGACAAGCAGGAAAAATGTCCTAACGCATGTGACTCCCTATACAGGCTACCTTGAACAAAAAAGAGGATAATGAATAGCCTAAAATTGGCAACAGCAAAACTGTTTTTGTGGCAACAGGCCTTTTACATTTTATTTATTTTTTTAAGGTAGCATGAATTGGAAAAAGCAAGCCTAGCGGGGATGAAGTTGGATTCTACTCCCCAAACAGATTCTCGAGTACTGATTAGCTGAAATTGCTGCTGCATTGGGAATCCCCCTCCAGACAGTAGTTAGATGTGAATGTGTGACGTGATGTCCACACTGCAGCTTTGCACATCTCTCCCATGGAGACCAAGCATAAGTGGGTCACTGATGCAGCCATGGTTCTGACATTATGAGCTGTGATATGACCCTCAAGGCTAAGGAACAAAAAGTTGGATGGACTTTAAGGGCTTTTGTCTGCTCCAAGTAGAAAGCTAAGGCTCGTTTGCAATCCAACATGTGCAGTGCAGTTTTCCCTCTGTGAGCACAAGATTTTGGGAAAAATGATGGAAGGATGATCAACTAATTAAGATGGAAATCTGTTACCAATCTCGTAAAAAATTTGAAATGAGAACGGAGGACCACTCTTATGACAAAATTTAGTATAAGGCGGATGAACTACTAAGGCCTGAAGCTCACTCACCCTGCGTGCTGAAGTGACCGCAACCAGAAACAATACCTTCCAGGCCAAAAACATCAGAGGACAAGTACAGAGCGGCTCAAAAGGAGCTTTAATCAGCTGCACAAGAACCACATTGAGATCTCAAGCCACTACAGGTGGCTTATAGGCTGGTTTTAACAGTAGCAAGCCCTGCATGAAACAAACCACTAAAGGCTGTACAGAGATGGGTTTACCCTCTACACCTCGGTGGTATGATCCATTTGCACTTAGGTGAACCCTGACTGAGTTGGACTTGTCCAGATTCAGAGAGGTGTAAAAGACACTCAAGTTGTATTTGTGTGGGACAGATGAAAGGATCTATGGAGTGTCCCTTACACCAGGCAGCAAACTTCTTCCATTTGCATGAATAAGACTTTCTTGATGAGGCCCTCCTGGAAGCCAAAAAGACATTGGCAACATCAACTGGCAGACTGAAAGCAGACATCAGCCTCTCAACATCCAAGCTGTGAGGCTAGAGACTTGATGTTGGGGTGCACTATTGTTCCATTCTCTTGCAATATCAGATCTGGTGAGTGGTCCAGCTGAATTGGTCCCCAACTGAAGAGTTCCAGGAGAGGGAATCATAGTTGTCTGGGCCAACCTCTGTCTGTTTTGAGTTTCAGGAGGGTCTTTGCAATGGAGAGGTATTGGAGAATATGTTTATAGAAGACCTTCCCCCCAATCGAGGAGGATAGCATTCAAGGCTAGTTTGCTGTGCGACTCCACAATGGAGCAGAGGAGTATTCTGAGGAGTCATGAAAAGATCTATTGATAGGGTGCCTCACTATCAAAAGATGCAACTTGCGACCTCCTTGTCCAGGGTCCATTTGGGGGGCAAAGGAATTGACTCAGCCTGTCTGCCAGAGTGTTTTGTTCACCTGGTAAGTAAGTGAACCTTAAGTCCATCCCATGGGAGATGGCAAATTTTCACAAACTGATCCCGTTCCTCCCTGCTTGTTGATGTAGAACATGGTTACTCAATTGCCTGTTTGAATGAGGACAATTTGATTGGAAAAACGATCGCTGAAAGCCTTTAGAGTGTTTGCAATGGCTCTTAGTTCCAAGAAGTTGATCTGATGGAGATTTTCCTGGAGGGACCAAGTACCCTGGGTGTTGAACCCATTGAGATGAGCTCCTCTACCCAGCTTGGGCACATCCATCATCAATAACTTTTGGGGTAGAGTAATTTGGAAGGGAAGACCTTTGGCCAGATTGAATGGAAAATTCCATCAGTTCAGAGACTATATGAGAGGATCAGTGAAACAGTCTCTGAGATGACTCAAAGCATGCGACCACTGGGTTCTCAGCATCTACTGAGTCTGTCATATGGAGACATGCCAAGGGTGTTATATGTAACATGTGGCCTCATAATGTTAATATCTTGCGAGCTATCGCCTGCTAACTCAGTTGAGTCTCCCGCACTATCGCTGTTAGCCTGGAACGTCTGTCGTGCGGAAGGAAGGCTCTCGTCATGTCAAGCAGGGCTCCTATGTATTCTAATTATTGAATGGGCTGAAGGTGGAACTTTGGGTAATTTATTACAAACCCTAGTAGTTTCAACACCCAAATGGTCAGCTGTGTTGATTCCTGAACTCATTTCGCGAGTGGCACTCTTGATCAACCAATCCTCCACATAAGGGAAGATATACACACCTAATCTGCACATGAACTTTGCCTTCCAAGGTGAGACATTTAGTAAATATGTGAGATGCTGACATGAGGCCAAAAGACAGAATGCAATATTGGAAGTGCTGACTCCCCACCAAGAATCTGAGATACTTCATGCAAGTGGGATGTATCTGTATGTAGGGTGTGTGCTTCCTCGAAATCCAGACAGCATAGCCAATCTCCTTTTTGAAAATAAAGGAGCAGGGTGCCCAGATAAATCATTCTTAACTTCTCTGACCAAATATTTCTTCAGATTTCTTAGGTTTAAGAGGGAACAGAAACCCTCCCCCCTCCCAATCTTTTTGGTGATCAGGAAATACCTACATGCCAAGGGTGTTATATGTAACATGTGGCCTACAGGGAGAACTATTCTGGCAACTGGTAACAGAACCCACATGAGAAGGGACCATACTGGCCTTGGTGCTTACCAATGGGGAAAGTGTTTCTGCTGTTATAGTGGGAGATCATCTGGCAACCAACGATCACCAGATGGAGTGGTTCAGTATTAGAACTAGGACTGATAAAATCCATTCAAAAAGTGAGGGCCTTAGACTTAGGAAAACTAACTTTGCCAAGATGGGATAATACCTCAAAGAATCGTTAGTGGGATGGGAACAGCTGGGGGATATAGAAAAGTGATGGGCAAAACTGAAAGGGGATATTTTAAGGGCAGCAAACCTTTTTGTTGGAGAGGAAATAAATGAAAAAGGAAAAGAAGGTCATTATGGTTCTCAAAAGAAGTAGCTGCAAAAAAGGGGAAGAAAAAGAGGATGGTCTTCATAAAATACAAGAGATCACAGAGATAGGAAAACGCGCATCAATATTTGGTAAAACTTAGAGAAGCAAGAAAAGCAGTCAGGAAAGCAAAGATACAATGCAATAAAATGATGGAGATAAGACATTTTACAGATATATATTAGCAAGAGGAGGAAGTGCAAAAGTGGTATTGTCAGACTCAAGGGTGAAGAAGAGCTATATGTAGAAGCTGAGGATAAAGTGGAATTGCTTAACAAATATTTATGTTCTGTATTCAAAGATGAAGGTTCAGGAGCAGGACCTCAGAAAACATCCACAATATAGGAACAGAAGTGAAGGGGACCATGAATGATTTTCAGGAGACTGTTTGTGAGGAACTAGCTAAACTAAAAATAGAAAAGTCATGGGACTGGATGGGATATATCAGAGAATATTGAAGGAACTTGGGGGATGTTCTAGCGGTTCCACTAATTTATCTTTTCAATGCTTCTTTAGAGTTGGAAGTGGTCCCAGAGGACTGAAGAAAGGCGCATGTGGTCCCATTTACACATAAGAGGACGTAAGGATGAGGTTGATAATTACAGGCCAGTTAGTCTGACCTCCGTGGTGAGGAAATTAATGGAAATCCTGCTAAAATAGAGAATAATTAGGTTTCTTGAGTCCAATGGATAGCAGGATCCGAGGGAGCATGGGTTTACCAGAGGCAGGTCTTGTCAAATAAATCTGATCAATTTCTTTGACTGGGTGACTAGAGAGTTGGACCAACGGAGAGCCCTAGATGTGGTGTACTTAGATTTCAGTAAAGCCTTTGACACCGTTCCGCACAAGCAACTTATAAATAAACTGAGCACCCTAAGGATGGACCCTAAATTGACTAACTGGGTTAGAAATTGGTTGAGCAGGAGGCGACAAACTGTACAGATAAATGGAGCTCACTCTGAGAAGGATGCTACAAGTGGTGTGCCACAGGGATCTGTCCTCAGTCTGATTCTTTTTAATATCTGTTAGGGATATTGCAGAAGGGCTGTTGGGTAAGGTTTGCCTCTTTGTGGATGATACCAAGATCTGCAATAAACACCCATGAAGGAGTAAACATGAGGAGAGATCTAGCTAAGCTTGAAGAGTGGTCAAGAATTTGGCAGCTGAGATTTAGTGCTAAAAAGTGCAAGGTCATGCATTTGGGCTGCAAAAATCCAAGAGGCGAAGTACTTCTGTCCATGAAAGAAGAATGGGACCTAGGCGTGTTTGTTTCTGATGCTCTTAAAGTGACTAAACAAGTAGAAAATGTAACAGAGAAAGCCAGAAGGATGTTTGGCTGCATAGGGAGAGGAAATAGCCAGCAGAAAAAAAAACAAAGGAGGCGATGGTGCCTCTGTATAAGTCTCTGGTTCAACCTCATTTAGAGTATTGTCTGCAATCCGGGAGACACCTTCAAAAGAATATTAACAGGATGGAGTCAGTGCAGAGCATGGCTACTAAAATGGTTAGTGGTCTTCATTATACAGCATATGGAGACGGACTTAAAGGTCTTAATATATATACGTTAGAGGAAAGGTGGGTTAGAGGAGATATGATAGAGACGTTTAAATACCTCCATGGGATAAATGCAAAAGAGGAGAGCCTCTCAACTGAAAGCAAGCTCTGCAAGGGAACACAGGATGAGGGTGAAAGGGGATAGACTCAGGAGTAACATGCTAGAATATTTTTTTTACAGAAAGAGTGGTAGATGCATGGAATAGTCTCCCAGTGGAGGTAGTAGAGACTAGGACAGTATCTGAATTCAAGAAAGCATGGGACAAACACAGATGATCTCTAATGGAAAAAAGGAGACTTTAGTAGTTGATATGGAAGGACAGACTAGATAAGCCATATGTTCTTTTTTCTGCTGTCACACTTCTCTGTTTTTGTCATCTGCAAACACAAATTACAGGAAGAGGGCCGATGATGGGGTCCCAAGCACTGAAGGCACCAATTGTGAGTATTCATTATGGTTATGGTCCTTGAGCACTTGGAACACTTTTTAAACTCGCTGGCTAGTTTCTGTGACATATCGCCTGGAGAAATACCTGCAGCGAAATCAAGTGACTTGATTTTTACTGAAAAAAAATGTAATAATATGCAGCTGGAGCACCAACACCTAAGAGGGCAACGGTGAGACAGAAAATAAAGAAAACTAACACACCCGAAAATGCTATACTAGAGAAAAACAAGAAAGACAGGAGGCTGCGAAAGCAGGCAGACAGGCACTGGAAAGTTAGTGAAATAAAAATATGAGGGACTATGAAGAAAAAAAACATGAACTTGCATGTGATTCTGAAAACCATCTATGGGGCTCCATGGAAAGAAAGACAGGCAAAATGGCACCATTGTGGCAGGCAAGAAAGCATGCATATGCACAGAGGTGGTTCCCAAAAGCTTTCAGGAGCTGAGAATACTGTAGCATGGGGCTCCATCGGATGATGTCACTCATACGTGAGGACTTTTTTCCTGTTCGTCTATGAAGACTAGTAATCCATGCATAAACCCGCTAAGTAGAGGATAAACATAAATCAGACTGCCTTCTACAAAGCATCAATGTGTGCCAGCTGCACTAAGAATGATCCTAACAATTTTCAAACTAGATTTTGGGAGATACAGACAGTATTCAAGTCAGTTTTGCATGGAACAGAGATCTGCAGTCCAAGGCTACCAATTTATTACCCTCTTAAGGTCCAGGCTGTGAGAACTAAAGACAATTTTAGAACATGAACGCAAATCTTAGTTCCAAGTCATTAAGCATGGGAGACCATCACAACCTGGTGGACATATCCATCAAAAAGAGGAGCAACATCTGTTTTGGCAAACAGAGGCTTTGTCCTTTCTGAATTTATCAAGGTTTTGGCTATGAGAGATTGTCCATACAGGTCCAGCAGCCTTATTATGGACCACACTAATATCTGCAAACTCTCAATTATTTCCCTTGTTGAAAGAAATAAGATGCCTTAGGCTATTATTAGAAAGACAGACTTTTGCCTTTTAATCATCTTTAGTAAAGTCCACGTGAACTCCAAAAGGGATGATTGATAAAGAGATGTAATCTGGCTAAATTTACTTCAAACCCCTGTAACTGGAACACCTGGATAACTATCTGCGCAGATTTTTCTGTCCTGATCCTAGAAGTACTCTCTATCAGTCATTCATCCAAACAATTAAACACAAATGCACTTAAAATCCTGAAATGATATACCACCTGACTGTTAAGTATTTGATACACGGTGCAGATCATATGACCAGATAAGTACGGCTTACCGTAGTTGCTTCTGAACAGAATACGTCTTATAAGATTAGCACAAAGCCATATATAAGATTTGCAAAAGCAAATATATATATTAAAAATGGATTACCTATTTTTAAGATGTGCTTCCAAATCACATCGTTGCATTATTTCCCGACATACCGTGGAAAAGGGGCACAAAACAAATAGTTTATCTAAGAGTTTATGAACAAGAATACTAGACTTCTTGCAGTGTATAAACTGAAGTCTTTTTCTATCCAAAGGACAGAAATCTCTCTCTTGTAAGAAGTTCTTCAGACATTTGTAGCAAAATGTGTGCCCACATGGGGTATCCAATGGCTGCAGTAAGGGCTGAAGGCAAATATGGCAGACCAGATCATCATCCACTTCATTCTGATAATTGTACAAGTGATTCTCCCTAGTCCAGTGTTGCTGACCACACTCAAAGCACAAAGGATTTAAGGAAGAGTTCTGTTGTACTGAAACAATTTCTTCATTTTTGCTATCCATAATAAAACATGTGGTGCCGTTTTAGTTTCTTCAACAATCAGACTTGCATTAGTATCAACTTTGTTTCACTTTTGATGTGATGGTCCTCAAATGTGTGCTCTATAAAGGAAAAAGAAATGTTGTTTAGTTTTAATGCGTTACTCTTAGCAAGAAATACCACTGAACATTTATGGTGTTAAGGGCATATTTACTAAAGCGCATGAAGTGTTTAATGTAGGTTTTGAAGGCCTTTCAAAAGGTCCTCAAGTTTAAAAAATTGTTAAAGCATAGTAAATACCATTAGCATGTGTTAAATTCCAAATTAAACACCTAGAAAGCAATTTTATAACAGGACATGGGTAGGCACCTACAGTACATAGGCATTAATGATTAAGTAGGTGCCTACTTCTCTTAAAAAAAAAAAAAAAAAAAAAGCTAGGTGTGTTAGAATTCATGCCAATTTAAAGCATGGACATTTACACTAGTCTAGAATACCCATACCTATATTTTTTCAAATCACACATAATTATAGTATTTTATAATCAATGCATGCAGTTGTGCTCCACGTAAAACGTCACCCATGTGCATGCCACTGGCAAAGTGCATATCACCATGTGAACACTCAAACTCTGGTCAGCATTTTATAATATGCCACAGACATATGTAAATGACTAAAATACTACTAAAATAGGCACATATTCTACCATTCTGCCTTATAAAATTAACTCCTAATGCTGTACAAATGATCAGTAGTAGTAGTAGCAGCAGTAGCTTTTATATTATTGGCAAAAGTGGGAGAGAAAGGGCCAGGAAAGGGGGAGACAGACAGAAATTAAATCCGTGTTACTGTGATGCATGTTAATGCAAGTCATGCTGTTACACCTCTGGAGGTGTAGTTTAATTTCTGTGGACCTTCGGTAATTAACTGCTTCTGTGGTAATAATCACCGAGTTAATGTCACAACTGCTTCCCTACACATGCCAACTATACCCCCCTTAACTAGGGAACAATATCGCAGAGGTTTTTTGCCACTATAATATGGATTAAATTTTGCCATTAACATGCTTTACTGGCAAATTCTTAGTGCAGTTTAGTAAAGAACCCCCTCAGTCCATTCACTGTCATAACATCAGCAATTTAGAACTTCTCATAATTTCATAATATGCATTCTCCATTTTGAAGATATGCAAAGAACTGTGGCTTAACAACATAGATCATTTTATTAGATAAATATTTTTAAACAGAGAAAAAGTTCCAGTAAACAACAATTTTCAATTAGAAACTGGCAGAATAAAATTGACTAAGAACTACTGAACATCACCTTTTGAGGAATCAATTTTGAAAATAATCAGTTACTGACTTGCTGGAAAACTGAATCAATGAGCATACAGAGCTGTAGGGAAAGGCAAACCTAGCTTATAAAATTACCCCTAAATTTTGTTAAGTGTATTGCTACATAATCACTAAAATAACTTATGTAAAAAGAGAAATTAGACTTACCTGCTAATTGTTGTTTCTTGAGGAACCCCAGTTGAAACTGGGATGAAGAGATAGAATGGTTTTTAGAGTGGTCAGCTGATCGGTCACCCCCAGTAATGGATGATATGGTGACGGGTGTTTTACCCTATATGTCCAATTCATCACGGGTGGTAGGTATTTTGAAGAAACATTGGCCAGTTCTATCTCTTCATCCCAGTTTCAACAAACCCCTGCGGATCGCTTATTCACGAGGTGCCAATCTTCGAGATAAGCTCGTTTTTTCCGCTACATCTTTGGACCGACCACCACGTCCTCAGGTACGGTCTGGTTTTCATGAGCCTTGTGGGGCCTGTAGTTTTTGTACATCTACCGTATCCGGGGGTTCTTGGACAGATTTACACACGGGCCAGGTTTTTTATCGTCATTGGAAAACCACTTGTAATTCTACTTATGTGGTTTATTTTATTCAATGCCCTTGCCCATTACGCTATGTGGGGAGTACTACCCGACAGATTCGGATTCGATTGGCAGAGCATGCTAGTCGTCTCCGCCAAATGATTACTACAGCTCCGATAGTCTCGCACTGCTCTCAATTCCAACATGAGTTCCAGCAGTTACGGTGGACTGTGATTGACCAGGTTTCTGAGGATCCTAGGGGGGAGATCGGACCTTTAAATTGCGGCGTTTAGAACAACGGTGGATATTTCTTCTAAAGGCAGTCTCTCCTACTGGCATGAGCAGTGAAATCGATTGGCTGGGGGCGATGTGATGTCATCCTTTCATGATTAGGGGATTTCCTGTGTTGTGGGGATTCCCCTTTTCTGATTGGTTGGTTGTTTTTGATAGGCATTTGGTTAGCCCAATTCAAAATCAGTTTCTTTTATTTTAACTGCCAACAAGTCGGCGTTTTTTGCCAGTTCCATGGTGGATGCGGTTGTCTTTACAAATGGAGTTTTGAGCGCTTGATACAGGGGTCTCCCCCGAAACGTGCACGTCGCGCATATATTTGATAAGTATTGTGCATTTTCTTATTTCAAGAACTTTAAGGACTTTTGGAAATTCAATTAATAATTTTGATTAATAATACCTAAGTGGTTTAATAAAAGGGATATGTATCGTGTCAGTGGGTTGGTGTATAGTGCCTTCTCCTCATGATTTATGTCCGACAAAATTTGAAGAAATTTATGAAACACAACGGGGTCTTTTTTTGTTTGATGTTACTTTGACCACTGTTTTTTTGGGGTTTGTTTTGATCTTGATTTCTACAGATCTCCACCAGCAGAACTAAAACTATACTCTGCCCACAAGGCTGCCTGAGCCCTCGTGGAATTCGCCCGCAACCCCTTCGGCATGCTTTATCCTTCAAGATGTATGCCGACGCAATTGCCTCCCTGATCCATCTGGAAATGGAGGCCTTAGCTGACGGCTCATCTTTGCACGGCCCGCCAAACAGAACAAACAGACAATCTGATCTCTGAAAAGATTATGTCCTTTTCACAAACCTTTACAGGGCTCTTTTAACATCCAGGCGGCACAGCTGCAGAGCCCACATCTGCACTCGCCAGAGCCGGTAAGGAAATGGCCTGATTTACATGAAATGCTGACACCACCTTAGGCAAAAATGAAGGTACAGGGTGCAGGACCACTTTCTCCTTGGAGAAGGAAAGGAATGGCTCCTGGCACAACAGGGCCTGAAGCTCCGAAATCCTGCATGCCAAGCAAATCGCCCCCAGGAATACCGTTTGAGTCAAATCCTCCAGGGAAGCTCAACTCAGCTTCCCCAAACAGCGCCATCAGCACCAGAGTGAGAGCCCAAAGCGGTATTCACTGCCCTCCTTGGCGGACGGAGGTAGTCACCACCCTTAGAAATCTCAGCACATCCGGGTGTGTACCCAATGGCTCCCTGTGGACTTTCCTGCGATAACAGGAAATCGCCGACAGTTGCACCCTCAAGGAACTGGTGGCTAGGCCCTTAATAAATTAGATTGCAAGAACCCCAAGATATCCAGGAGGGAGGCAGTGGAAGGGCGCGCACCTGCCTTTCTCTGCACCACGATCCAAAGATGCACCATACAAGGATATACGCCAGTTTCATAGACCTCCTACGGGCCTGTAGCAAGGTCACTATAACCGAGCCCAAATAAACTCTTTCGACTTTGCCCTTTCCACTGCCATGCCAATAAGCGAGAACGGATCCACCTAGGGCATGCGAAGTGGCCCTTGCATTAAGAGGTCCTTCTGAACCAGAAGCCACCATAGTCAATCCGTCATTATCTGAATCAGGTCAGCATACCACGGGCACCTCAGCCAGTTTGGTGCCACCAGTGCACCTCTATCCATTGCACTACCCAGCCTATGGGCGCCCCGGGGGAAAAACAGAGAAGACCCTCTTCGGGCCACCGCTGACTTAGAACATCCAGGCCCTCAGATAGCCTCTCTCAACTTCTGCTGAAAAGCCGGCAGGCCTTAACAGACTCGAACATTGTCATTAGACCCATGACCGGTGTGCCCCATCGGTGGACTACCTGCTCAAACACTCCCTGGTTGAGCTGCCACTCTCCAGGGTCCATGCGCACTCAGCTGAGGAAGTCTGCTATCACACTGATAGACTCCCGGTATGTGCACTGCTGATAAAGCCTGGAGACGAGTCTCTGCAGATCCGGCCAGCCTTTTGGCCTCTTCTCCAGGGCTGCATTGCCCATGCCTCCTTGCCAGTTGATGTAAGCCAACATGGTCGCATTGTCCGAGAGGACTCAGACCGACTTCTCCTGCAACCATGGCTCAAAACGTTTTAGCGTCAAGGTCACCGCTCACATCTCGAGCCTGTTGATTGACCACAGGACCTTCTACGGACTCCACTGTCCCTGAACAAAGCATTCTTCACAAAGGGCTCCCAAACCTGACAGACTGGCATCGGTCATCAGTGGAACCCACACCGGGGACTCGAGTGGCATGCCCCCTTCCAGGTTCTCTGGATGCAGCCACCACCTGAGGGCTCTCCTTGAACAGGGGAGTACTTGGGACAGGGATTGACTCTGATGGGACTACTGCCGGTGCAGAGACCTTGGCAGCAGTTGCATGTGCGCCCTTGCCTATGGGACTATCTTGAGAGTGACCGCCATGGTCCACAGAACCTGCAGATAATGCCACGCCGACAGTCTCACCATCTTCAGGAATTGCCGTAACTGTCGTAGCTCCTGCGGCCGGTGATCCAGCAAAAAAAACTCTGCCCACACGGGTATCAAAGCACACTCCCAAATATTCTAGCTCCTGGGTCAGTTGACCACCCGAGACTTTGAAGGAACTCCACCACCGGCGCTGTTACTCTTCCACTGTCTTCCCTAGACTTCACCTGGATCAGCCAATCGTCTAGGTATGAGTGGATGAAAACCCCTTCCTTGCGGAGAACTGCTGCCGTCACCACCACCACCATAACCTTGGTGAAGGTATGGGGGCCAGTCGCTAGACTGAAGGGCAACACTCGAAACTAGAAATGGCCTCTTGGCACCACAAAGCAGAGAAACTGCTGATGGTTCTGGATGAATGGGAATGTGCAGATATGCCTCTGTGAGGTCTGTGATAAGGAAGCTTATCAAAGCTTAGGGAGTAATGACAAAAGAGGAGAATTTACTCTGATCAAGGGACCTGTGCTGGCAGGTTATAGAAATAAGACAGCTTGTTTCCCCAAAAGACTACATGTTCCAGAATGCACTAGTATGCAGAAAGTCCCTAGGGGAGCTAGAGTGGAAAAGCATGTGTCTAATCAGAGAAAGCATTATGTCATCCCTAATCAAACAGCCCCTAGAAGAATGCTTAATCCACAACACCTGAAGAATGCAAGGGTGGAGTTGCAATCTAAGCCCTTTAAAGCTAGAGGGGAATCTTCAGGAGGACAGAACTAGAAGGAGAAGGGGAATCAGAAGGAGAATGAGAACAGAAGGAAGAACAACCAGAACCTGAAGGGAACAAGGACAAGGAAGCAGACGGTCCAAGAGAGGAGCTCAGAGAAGTACCTATGCTTGGAGAGATACCCGGGGGAAAGAAGAATCTTCAGAGGACTGGAAAAAGCCAGAGGTCTGTACAACCACAGCCAGGGACCCTCAAGCAACGCCTAGGAAGAGGACTGTTGCAGCTAAGGAAGAAAGGAGCCCAAATACCTCTTGGAGGACGTCTGGAGAAAAGATCCTGAGGTCCAGAGATACCAACTGGAGGACAGGACACAAAAGCTCTATTGCATACTGGCCAGAATACCAGAAGAAGCAGCCTGACGCTTGCCTGGATTCAGGTAGGAACTGTGAACGTTTCTCTAGCTTTGAGCAGTGCAAACAAAAGGGAAACAGTTTCTCTCCGTGTAGAGGTCAGTTCCTAAAGGCCTCTGAGTCAGACAGAGAAACAGAATCTATGCAATTTCAAGAGCAAGGTTCAATATCTGATACAGAGGATAATTATATGGACTGTTCTTTGAGTAAGTTGTTATTTTAGGAAAATCCTAAATATCAGAGCAAACATCAAAAGGAAACATTCTAAATATTAGCTTCCCATAAAGTTTTGTTGAAAAGAAAAAGCTTTTGGGAAAGTTTTGCACGTGTGCTGAAATCAAGCTACTGATTGCAGTTAATTGTCACCTGTTGGTGGAGGAGAGCCCAGCACAAGTCGTGCACACGTAGGATTAAAAAGTTCTTTTCTGTATGGAGAAAGTGAGCTATGTTTTAGTATAAAGAGGTTTTCCTCTTTGATTTGTTTTTCCCCAGCACTGCTAAGGAGTTTATTAGCAGTGGCTGAAAGAAGCCTTTCTGTTCTATAAAGGACTTTGATTCTTATTTGGATAAGATATTTCAGTTGCCTTATTTTGTGTTGAATAAACCCTGGAGAAGTTATCTGGAAGGTGTTACCAAGCATATCTGTGTGTGGGATAATCACCCCATAAATAAACTCTAATTTTGTCTACACTAGACCAACTACAAGAGTTTTCATTATTCTAAAAAGGCAAGCTTTGTGTGAATGGACTTCAATAACCACAATCCTTTGCAAGACAGTTAATTTGCATACTTGCCAAGATGGTGGTACCTTCATAACAAGCACCCCCTTTTACAGTGGCGTTGTTTTTCGGATTGCTTTTACACTAAGGATACCAGGAATTATAAGGATTTACAGCTGAAAAAGTGAAAGAAAAAGTTTCAAGCCAGAAGGTGGAAAGTGTTTTTTTTCCTTGACAACGCCTTGGAGAATACAGAAGCTGATCCAGGAGCAGTTCCAAGAGGGAAAAGATCCTATGAGAGCCTGATTCATCACTGGTATAAGATAAAAAGTACCTGGGCATAACCAGTGGTGGATTAAAAAGTCTAGATACGGGGGCAGTTTAAAAAAAAAAAAAAAGAAACCACCTGTTTGTAGGGTGTCGCCCTTTGTGGTTTTTTTTCTTTTGTTTTCTTACAGGGTTATACAGAATGGATCCCAAGGAGCTAGTCAGCTGGATGGCAGCTCAGTTTGCCCGGCAACAAGAGCTCGCACAGCAGGCTCAGAACGCCGCAATCACAGCCCTGAGGGAGCAGCAGAAGCCAGTGCTTCACTTTGTTGAAGCATTAATTGCACTACGCACCCAGGTGGACAATGTGGGACTGTGTCAGGGTATTGGGGCATTCAGTCTGGGAAAACTTACACCTGAGGACAATGTTGATTTCCTGGAAACTTTTGAAAGAGTGGCTCAGGCACTAGCATGGCCAGAGAACCAGTGGGCAGTAAGGCTGGCAACCTCATTAACTGGGGAGGCGCTTGCCGCCTATAGAGCCGTGCCAGCAGCTCAAGCTTTAAATTATAGAGATGTTAAAGCTGCTATAAGGGATCACCTAGGATTGACTGTTTCTGAATATAGGCGGATGTTTAGGGCTACCATCTTGAGAGAGGGTGAAACACCCAGAGCTCTGAGTCAAAGGATCAGAGAACTAGCTCTAAAATGGTTAAATCCTGAAGGGAAAAATGTGGAAATGGTTTTGGACACTATAATGCTTGAACAATTCATGTTAGCTGTGCCAAAAGACTTGCAAACTTTCCTAATACAGCAAAATTGCCGAAACCTGGGAGAGGCAAGCGTAGTTACTCACCTGTAACAGGTGTTCTCCAGGAGCAGCAGGAATCAGTCCTCACTTATGGGTGACGTCGGCGCCGACGGAGCCCTCGCGGAGCAATTTTCCCCAGCTTTCAAAGAAAGCCTTTGGGAATTGCAGCGCGCATGCGCGGTCGTCTTCCCGCCCGAGGGTGCCATCTTAGCCAGTCAGATGACATAGCTAAAAAAGACAGCATAAAAATTTGCAAAAAGAACATAAGCAGACGATTGCAACTCCAAGGGGAGGAGGGAGGGTAGTGAGGACTGATTCCTGCTGCTCCTGGAGAACACCTGTTACAGGTGAGTAACTACGCTTTCTCCAGGACCAAGCAGGAAGTCAGTCCTCACTTATGGGACTCCCAAGCTCAAGGCTACCGGAGACCCTAAGCACAAAAATGAGCTCCCTCTAGCTCAGCAGCACAGAAGGATAGAATCTTCGCTGAATTATCACCCACCGGTAGCCCACATCCGGGATGGAGGGTAGGAGTTGCTCAGACCTCAAAGAGATTACGGAGGACTGCCTGTCCGAAAGCACTGTCCCTACGGGACTCCCTCTCGAGACAGTAATGGACCGCAAAAGTCTGGCTCGAAGACCAAGTAGCGGCCCGGCAGATGTCTTCCAGCGGAACAGAGCGGAGGTAAGCCACTGACGTGGCCTTTGCCCGAACGCAATGAGCCGTGACTCTACTTTCTAAGGAGAGTCCGGCTGCCCCATAAGCCCAAGAGATACAGTCCGCAACCCAGATGGACAGAGTACGCTTGGAGACCGGGAGCCACAATCTATTGGGGTCAAAAGACACAAAAAGCTGAGCAGCTTTACGGTGCTCCCGCGTACGGTCAAGGTAGAAGTTCAGAGCCCTTCTACAGTCCAGGGTATGGAGGACCGTCTCAGCTCGGCTGGAGTGTGGTCTGGGAAAGAAGGTTGGAAGTACCACCTCCTGATTGATGTGAAAAGGGGAGACCACTTTAGGCAGAAATTTCGGATGAGTCCGTAGGACCACCCTATTCTTGTAGAACCTAGTGTAAGGGGGATCACACACGAGGGCCTGCAATTCACTTACGCGTCTAGCGGAAGTGAGGGCTATCAAGAACAGTGTTTTCCAAGACAGAAAACGGAGAGAACAGGTAGCCATAGGTTCAAAAGGCGGACAGGTGATCCGCTGCAAAACCACATTCAGGTCCCAGTCAGGCGCTGGCGGGCGCAGAGGTGGTTTAAGTAGAAGGAGACCTCGGAGAAACCTCGCTACGAGAGGGTCATTGGAGAGAGGTCTGCCGTCCACCGGCACATGATGTGCTGAAAGAGCACTGAGGTGAACTTTGACGGAGTTGGACTTAAGTCCCAGATTAGAGAGGTGCAGCAAGTACTGCAAGATCACCGACACCGGGCAGGAGAAGGGATCCTGAGACTGTTGGGTACACCAGACTGCAAAGCGACGCCATTTAAGGGCGTAGCATTTGCGGGTAGAAGGCCGTCGCGAAGCCAAGACGACCTCCTCCACCTCCGCCGGCAGGAGAAGGGGAGCAAGGACTACCCTCTCAGCAGCCAGGCCATGAGGTTGAGAGACCTGAGGTTGGGGTGCAGGAGGGACCCCTGATCCTGAGTGAGGAGATCCGGTTGTACCCCCAGAGGGATTGGATCCTCCACCGCCAGTTGCAGCAGGAGCGGAAACCACGGCTGCCTGGGCCAGCGAGGGGCCACCAGGATCATGAAGGCTTTGTCTCGGAGAACCTTGAAAAGAGTCCGAGAGACTAGCGGGATGGGAGGGAAAGCGTACAGAAGGCTCCCCGACCACGAGATCAGAAAGGCGTCCGCCGCAACCCGAAGGGGGTGTGGCTGACGAGAGCAGAAGCGAGGAAGCTGCCGGTTGTGAGGACTGGCAAAGAGATCCACCGTGGGGAGACCCCACTTGAGGAAGAGCTTCTGAACTACCAAGGGATCCAGACGCCACTCGTGCGGCTGGAGGACCCTGCTGAGTTTGTCTGCAAGGCAATTTTCTTGGCCCGGGAGATAAACTGCCTTGAGGAGAATGCCGTGACTGACGGCCCAAGAGCAGAGCTTCTGTGCCTCCCGGCAGAGGAGGAAGGAGCCCGTGCCCCCCTGCTTGTTCACGTAGAACATGGCAACTTGATTGTCCGTCTGGACAAGGACGGACTGTTGGGAAGTCAGGTGGGAGAAGGCCTTGAGAGCTAGGCGGATCGCCCTGAGCTCCAGGAAGTTGATCTGCTGAGCCGACTCCCACGTGGTCCAGAGGCCCTGAGTACGTGCCTCTTGGCAATGTGCTCCCCAGCCCAGGAAGGATGCATCGGTGGTCAGCACCCGGGTCGGCTGAGGTGACTGGAAAGGCATTCCGAATATCAGGTTCGGCTGCCGGAGCCACCACCGGAGAGACGAGACCAGCGGCTCGGAAACGCGCACTAGGTCTGCTAGGCCGCCCGTGGCTTGTCGCCACTGCTGGCGGAGACACCATTGAGCAGACCGCATATTCAGGCGGGCATTGGGGGTCACATGGACGGTGGAAGCCATATGGCCGAGCAGTCTCAGGAAGCGCCTGGCGGAGACCAGGGGCTGGCTGCGAAAGCGGTCGGCTAGGTCCATGAGCCGTTGAGCCCTGTCGAGCGGTAGGTACGCTCGCGCCTGAGGAGTGTGCAGCCTTGCGCCGATGAACTCGAGATCCTGTGAGGGGAGCAAAGTGGACTTTGCGAAGTTTATAACAAAGCCCAAGTGCTGCAGCAGAGTCACCGTGCGGCACGTGGCGTTGGTGACCTCCTGAGCGGACGCTGCTCTGATGAGCCAGTCGTCGAGGTACGGAAAGACAGAGGCCGTGAAGCCGGAGATGGGCCGCCACGACCGCGAGACATTTTGTGAAGACTCGCGGTGCGGAGGACAGGCCAAAGGGCAGTACTCTGTACTGGTAATGATTTCCTGCCACCACAAACCTTAGGTATTGGCGGTGGCTTGGGTGGATGAGGATGTGCGTGTAGGCATCCTTTAGATCCAAGGAGCATAGCCAATCTCCCTGCTGGAGGTAGGGCAGAAGGATTCCAAGGGTAAGCATTTTGAACTTCTCCCGCACAAGGAACTTGTTGAGGTTGCGCAAGTCCAGGATGGGTCTGAGGCCCCCTGTTCTCTTTGGTATCAGAAAATACCTTGAATAGAAGCCTTGACCTCTCAGGTGGTGTGGCACCGGTTCCACCGCCTGTTCCTGCAGAAGACCTGCTAACTCCTGAAGGAGCAACTCCCTGTGCAGAGGGGGGCGCGGAGGCTCTCCCGGAAAATAGGAGGGAGGGACCTGATGGAAGTGGAGAAGGTAGCCTTCTCGCACGACCTGAAGCACCCAGGCATCTGCGGTGATGCTGGACCACCTGTGGGCGAAGTGAACCAGCCGGCCTCCGGTGCTGGGGGGAACCAGCGGGGGGGGAGAGGCTATGCTGAGCGAGTCAAAAGCCCCCACCCTGCTGAGCAGGGGCTGGTGGTGCAGGCTTGGGGGCTTGCTGCCTACGGGACCCGTTACCACGTCCCTTGGCCTGCTGGCCCTGTTGGGGAGCTGCAGGGGCCTGATAATGGGGGTATTGTTTGTAGGCAGCCGCCTTCCTCGGGTAAAAGGACTTTTTCCCCGAGCCCTTCTTTTTCTGGGAAGGGGCGGAGGTCTTCCTAGAAAGCCTGGTCCTGGTGAGAGTCTCAGTCTCAATTTGTGCAGCCTTTTCCGCCATGGGCTTGCCAAAGAGGTTTTCGCCTCGGCAGGGGACATCGACCAACTTGTCCTGTACCCAGGGCTCAAGGTCGGACGACTGAAGCCAAGCCTGTCGGCGGGCACCGATGCCGGCTGCGGCTACTCGAGCCGAGGCTTCAAAGCCATCATAGGCTGCTCGGGACATGAACTTTGAGCATTCCCGAATGCCCGTGGACAAGGCTAGGAACCTCCGCAAGGGCTCCTCGGAGAGACCAGCGGAGAATCCGGCTAGCTCTTTAGCCAGATCCCGGAGATACATGCCCATGTATAGCTGGTAAGTCTGGACACGACATGCGAGCATAGAGCCCTGGAAGCACTTCTTGCCAAGGCCATCCAGGTTACGGGCCTCCCTTCCAGGAGGCACCGAGGAGTGCATCTTCTGGCTCTTAAGACGATGCATGGCCGATTCCACTACCATGGAATGGTGTGGCAGCTGTGCCTTTTGAAAGCCAGGGCTCTTGCGGACCCGATAGATAGAATCGACCCGCTTGCTCAGGACCGGCGAGGAGGCCGGACTCTCCCACATGCGGAAGAGTAGTCGTTCCAGCATAGGAGGAACCGGCACAGTAAAGTGTTCCCTCGCGGGAGAGTCATACTGGAGGGCGTCGAGCTCTTCGGCTCGAGGCTCCTCCTCGGGATCCGCAGGGAAGGCCAAAGCCTTGGCCATATCCCTAACGAAGTCCGAGAACCGGGCATCCTCCGGGGGGGACTGCTTCCGAGGCTCGGACTCCGGTGAGTCCGATGGGACACACCGAGTCCGGAAAGAATCAGGTGACTCTTCCTCCTCAGACTCCCAGACCGACTCCGACGAGGACTCGGTGGGGTCGGCCCGGGCAGGGTGCGGCGCCAGCCGCCCCGACGCCGAGGGAGTCGGCGTCGGCGACCTCGGTCCCGAACGGGAGGCCGAGGGTGACCTCGACCGAGGATCGACTCGAGTTCTCATCGACTCGAGGATCGGCTCGGTCTCCGGGGTCGACTTGGACGTCGACGTCCCGGCGGTCGGGGCAGCGACGCCAGCGAAGCCAGCGAGCAGTGCCCTCTGCTGGTCCATGAAGGCAGACAGTCTGCTCTCCAAGGCCGTCAACCTGAGTCCGAGCTCAGGTGACCCAGCAGCCCCCGACTCGGGCCCCGACGGCGTCGGGCCCGACGTCGGCTGTCGCGGAGGCGAGTCCAGAAGGACCACAGGACTTACCCGGGCAGGCATCTCCGACTCCAGGCGAGGCCGCTTCGGGATGTGTTCCTTCTCCAAGGACCCGGGGCGGCTGTCGGGGCTATGCGACCTGGCCCTCGCGGAGCCAGGAGCGTCCACCGACGCCGCCCTCGCGGGTTTTTCCTTCCGACGATGGTCCCCGGAGGGAGAACCCCGGTCGGAGGAGCTCCGGCGACGGTCCGAGCTGGAGCCTTTCGACGCGGAGGCCTCCGACGAGGTCCGGGTACGGCTGGGGTCAGCGAAGATCCTCTCACGCTGATGCCGCCGACTTCTCAACGCCTTTGAGGACAGTTTGCTGCAGGGCCCACAGATCAGTTCCTCATGATCCGGGCCCAGGCAGCGGAGGCAAAAGTCGTGTGTGTCGGTTAGTTGACATATTTCGGTCACACCGACCACACCGCTTAAACCCACTGGCAGCCATCGGGGGAAAAAGGGCCCCTGCGAGGTCAAAGGACCGGGCTGCCAGGGAAAACGAAAACGAAAGCTGACTAAGTCAGAAAAAACCGAAAAAGTAAGAGGACTCGAGACCGGCGTCACGAGTCCGGGCGGGAAAACGATTGGCGTCGAACCGAAAGAAAAAAGGATAAAATAAAGAAGAAAATCAACTTTTTCGCGGGGACAAGACGGGGACGTCTGTAGGGCTCCGCGGAAAAAAAGAAGACTGGCTAAGATGGCACCCTCGGGCGGGAAGACGACCGCGCATGCGCGCTGCAATTCCCAAAGGCTTTCTTTGAAAGCTGGGGAAAATTGCTCCGCGAGGGCTCCGTCGGCGCCGACGTCACCCATAAGTGAGGACTGACTTCCTGCTTGGTCCTGGAGAACCCATGTTATCAGAACGGTTCATGGAAGCCACTTCGGCTTGCCATAGAATGGGTGGCCCTCTGAAGGTTAATGCTGAGGCAAGCTGTGCTGTATCAGAAAAGAAAATGATAAAGAATGATGTTTCTGAATATAATATTGTACCTAACCAGGTTAATAAGTGGGGTAAGAAAATATGTTACCAATGTGGAAAATGGGGACATTTGGAAAAGGCATGTCAGTTTCACACTAGTTTAATAGGTACTGGTTTAAAACAGCCTGAAGAAGGTTTCCTTTTGGTGGTTGATGTGCAGGGAATTACCACGAATGCTCTGTTAGACTCTGGAGCAGACCAGAGTATGCTGTCTAAAAGGCTTTGGAAGCAGATAGAGGCCCAAGAAAATTTTGAGCCTAGAACCCCTGAAAGCAATGTTTATATTAGATGCATTCATGGAGCTGCTTCATCATTCCCCACATACAAGCTAATGGTTAAGGGCTTGGGAGTACAAAAGGAAATTCCTTTAGCTGTGGTTCCCAGGTTTACATTTGATTTAGTCCTAGGAAGAGACTGGCCACAATTTAAACAAGGGTTAGTGAAAGGACTAGAGCAGAAGAGGGACCTTGTATCCACCCGATCACAGGCTAAAGCAGGAAGCTGGGAGGAGGGGGAACAGGCAGAGTTATTAGGAGACTTACCCTCTCATGATGATTTAATAACCCCACCATCTGGGAAAGTAAGGAAAATGAAAGCACAGAAATGCCGTGAGAGACTTTGCAGAGCACAGGGTAGGGCTGAGTTGGAGGCTGGCCAAGACTTACCCTGGGTGCCAGCTGAGCTAGTGGCAAAGTTTCCCAGCTTTCCACAGGAACAGCGAGCTGATCAAGCTCTCACCCGAGCTTTTGAATATGCTCGAGAGGTCAGAGAGGATCTTCCCAGATTTATATTGGATAATGAGATACTATATAGAGAGAGTCAGGACCCCCGAAATGGGACCATACGTAAACAGTTAGTGGTACCCACAACTTTTAAGGGACTAGTGCTTAGACTTGCCCATGATCATCCAGTGGGAGGCCATAAAGGGATGCAAGGAACGCTGGATCAAATACTAATACGTTTTTACTGGCCAGGTATTTTTAAGGAAACTGCCCAGTTTTGTGCTGCTTGTCCAGCGTGCCAGCGTGTTACGGCATCTCACCCACCGGTGGTGCCTTTAATTCCCACACCAATTATAACAGACGCAGTAGGACGCATTGCTGTGGACATAGTAGGGCCATTAGTTAAAACACCCCAAGGTTTCCAATACATCCTAGTTATGGTAGATCAGGCAACAAGGTTTCCCTGGGCCATACCATTAAGGAATATTTCTGCCAAAATGATAGCTTTAGAGCTAATCAAATTATTTTGTGAAATAGGGTTCCCCAGAGCGGTGTTAACTGAACGAGGATCTAATTTTGTATCCAAGTATTTAGCACAAGTCTGGGATGCCTTTGGCATTCAGCATGTAAAAACCTCAGCCTACCATCCTCAGTCAAATGGTTTGGTGGAGAGATTCAACCAAACTCTCAAACAGATGTTGAGAAGAGGCCTAGCAGGGGATTTAAAGGAATGGGATATGTTATTGCCCTTTGTCTTATATACCTGCAGGGAACGAATTCAAGTTTCCCTAGGTGTATCCCCGTATGAATTGATGTGTGGTAGGGCCCCACGGGGATTGTTAGATATCTTGAGGGAGCAATGGCTAGATCCTGAACCAGAGAATCAGGAAGTTCCACAGTTCTTGCATGATTTGAGGGCACGTTTAAAGAGGACTTCCCAGGTTGCCGAGAGGAACCTGCAGGACAGTCAAGTGCGCCAGAAAGGGTGGTATGACAGGAAGGCCAAAAGCTACCAGTTAACCCTGGGTGAAAAGGTGTTGGTACAGGTAGCGGGTATAGCGCCCAAGTTTGAAGTACAGTGGAAAGGGCCATGGAAGGTAGTTAAACAGGTGAGCCCACTGTCTTATGTGGTGGTAAACACTAGGGGGCGTAGGCAAACCTACCACATAAATGTACTAAAATCTTGGAAAGAGAGGCCTGCACCTGATAATGTTCCTAGCACTAGCCAAGAAATAGGTGAGCGATCAGAGGATAAAAATAATGCTCTCGCAGGTATTACGGACTGTAAGGCAGAGGTTTCACAACAAAACCAGTCCGTAATAATTTAAGCAGGGGGGTATGTGATAAGGAAGCTTATCAAAGCTTAGGGAGTAATGACAAAAGAGGAGAATTTACTCTGATCAAGGGACCTGTGCTGGCAGGTTATAGAAATAAGACAGCTTGTTTCCCCAAAAGACTACATGTTCCAGAATGCACTAGTATGCAGAAAGTCCCTAGGGGAGCTAGAGTGGAAAAGCATGTGTCTAATCAGAGAAAGCATTATGTCATCCCTAATCAAAACAGCCCCTAGAAGAATGCTTAATCCACAACACCTGAAGAATGCAAGGGTGGAGTTGCAATCTAAGCCCTTTAAAGCTAGAGGGGAATCTTCAGGAGGACAGAACTAGAAGGAGAAGGGGAATCAGAAGGAGAATGAGAACAGAAGGAAGAATAACCGAAACCTGAAGGAACAAGGCCAAGGAAGCAGACAGTCCAAGAGAGGAGCTCAGAGAAGTACCTATGCTTGGAGAGATACCCGGGGGAAAGAAGAATCTTCAGAGGACTGGAAAAAGCCAGAGGTTTGTAGAACCACAGCCAGGGACCCTCAAGCAACGCCTAGGAAGAGAACTGTTGCAGCTAAGGAAGAAAGGAGCCCAAATACCTCTTGGAGGACGTCTGGAGAAAAGATCCTGAGGTCCAGAGATACCAACTGAAGGACAGGACACAAAAGCTCTATTGCATACTGGCCAGAATACCAGAAGAAGCAGCCCGACGCTTGCCTGGATTCAGGTAGGAACTGTGAACGTTTCTCTAGCTTTGAGCAGTGCAAACAACAGGGAAACAGTTTCTCTCCGTGTAGAGGTCAGTTCCTAAAGCCCTCTGAGTCAGACGGAAAAACAGAATCTATGCAATTTCAAGAGCAAGGTTCAATATCTGATACAGAGGATAATTATATGGACTGTTCTTTGAGTAAGTTGTTGTTTTAGGAAAATCCTAAATAACAGAGCAAACATCAAAAGGAAACAAACATTCTAAATATTAGCTTCCCATAAAGTTTTGTTGAAAAGAAAAAGCTTTTGGGAAAGTTTTGCACGTGTGCTGAAATCAAGCTACTGATTGCAGTTAATTGTCACCTGTTGGTGGAGGAGAGCCCAGCACAAGTCGTGCACACGTAGGATGAAAAAGTTCTTTTCTGTATAGAGAAAGTGAGCTATGTTTTAGTATAAAGAAGTTTTCCTCTTTGATTTGTTTTTCCCCAGCACTGCTAAGGAGTTTATTAGCAGTGGCTGAAAGAAGCCTTTCTGTTCTATAAAGGACTTTGATTCTTATTTGCATAAGATATTTCAGTTGCCTTATTTTGTGTTGAATAAACCCTGGAGAAGTTATCTGGAAGGTGTTACCAAGCATATCTGTGTGTGGGATCACCCCATAAATAAACTCTAATTTTGTCTACACTAGACCAACTACAAGAGTTTTCATTATTCTAAAAAGGCAAGCTTTGTGTGAATGGACTTCAATAACCACAATCCTTTGCAAGACAGTTAATTTGCATACTTGCTAAGATGGTGGTACCTTCATAACAAGCACCCCCTTTTACAAAAGTCAAGAGACATCAAGAACTCTCTGCTCCTTACCGCCACTATTACTGATCTCAGCATTTCTATGTGGAAATGCAGCATCCTGCGACAGCAGTTCATGCCCTTGAGGTCGAGAATTGAGCGAAAAGAACCTTCTTTGTTGGGCACCACGAAATAAATGAAGTATCAACTGCAGCCGTACTGGTCTCGCAGAACCGGTTCCACGACTCTTAGCTGCAGGAGACAAGTCAAGGCCTCCTCTACTGCCGCTAATACCGCTGCGTCCACTCTGGGCAATCAAAGGGGCTCTCGTTCTTGTTCAAGTAGCGGGTACAGGCGCATCATGGATCGCACTCCTTTAAGGCCAACCTCCGGCAGATTCTACTCATCCTGGATCATCTGTCATACTACTATATGTACCAGGAAGACTTTCTGCAATTTCTGCACTGCCTGGAGGAGCGGATCCTCCAGCGCCTCCTCATCTGCCGGGAGATTAGCAGGCATATTCAGAGCCTTGAGGGACTCCAAAATGAGTGCCAGCAGCTCCTTCTGGCAGAACACCCAAACAATCAGGGCCTGATCCTCCTGTTTTGGGATCTCTCCTTCTTCCAATTCCTCCTACAGATCTAACTCCATGTTGAGGTCTTCCCCATCCAGCCCCTCCGACAATGGCGATTGCAGCCACTCCTCTGAGCCTCTAGCCAACTTAAGTCACCATTGCCCCTGACTCATGCTCCTTTGCATCCGATGCTCTCTTAGCCCCGCGTTCCAGGGCTGAGGAGCCGCTTGCCAAGCCCTGTTGATGTAGCAAAATGTCTTATTCAAAAGTAAGACAAATTTCAGTGAGAACTCCCCTGGGAGCCCTATTGTTCCCTGGGCATGAGGGGTGGATGGTCCGACATTGCGTAGGGACCGGGGGCCAGATCTGTTGAAGGTAACAGGGCGCCCCGCCCCGCCCCCCCCGCGCCCCCCGCCGCCCGCCCCCCGCCCCCCCCGCCCCCCCCGCCCCCCCCCCCCCCCCCCCCCCCCGCCCGCCCCGCACCCCGCCCGCCGCGGCCCCCCGCCCCCCCCCCCCCCGCCGCCCCCCCCCGCCGCCCCCCCCCCGCCGCCGCCCGCCCCCCCCCCCCCCGCCCGCATGGGCATGAGTTTCTCTCCCAGAGTCTGAAAGTCCCTTTTAACTGCAAAAGCACTGTTTCTAGCCAGGTCATTTGTACCCAAATGGATAACATCAGTTTTGGAGTGCTCACTTTCTGCACTAACTATACCAACAATTTGGTTTGTAATCCTACTGGCTGAAAAGCCTGGGAGGCATTTGACCACCTTCTTTCCTTTGAACTGTGTTCCCAAGTTGGTGCCTCTGATGATGGAATCTCCAAGTAGTAGTAGTTTTCTGTTTTATTGTTTTTTTTCCTATTTGGTGCATTATCAGTAGATTTGGTATCGAGTCTCATTTAAGAGCACTTCAGTTTCCACAAATTGAGCACCCTCGTTATCCAAGGCAGAGAAGGCATTATGCAGGGATATCTCTTGATGTATAGGGTGTCTTACAGGTCACAACCTACCAGAGCCCACTGTGATCAATTTGTTCCTGGGCTGTTTGATTCTTTGTGAAAGCGGTGGTGGATTTTGTTCAGTTTGTACCCTAGAGGAGGTGTGTTTAACTGAATCTAATTCTTCCCTTAGTAGAGTCAATTCTTTATGACTAGCAGATAACTTGAGGCATATAAGGCAAGCTCTTAGGTTCCAAATGATTCTTCTCAGAATGAAAACATCACAGTTATTGCACTGAAGAGACAACATGCTGATTTAGCTGTCCTAGGAGGAGAAAAGGAGAAAGAGTAGTTACTCACCTGTAACAGTTGTTCTCCAGGAGCAGCAGGAATCAGTCCTCACATATGGGTGAGGTCGGCGCTGACGAAACCCTCATGCGGAGCATTTCCCCAGCTTTCAAAGAAAGTCTTTGGGAATGCAGTGTGCATGTGCGGTCCCCTTCCAGCCCAAGGGTGCCATCTTGCTCAGTCTTCTTTTTTCCGCGGAGCCCGACGGATGGGTGTTGTCACCTGGTAAAAGTTGATTTTCCTGCATGGATTCGTGTTTTTGCCCGGTTCGACGCTGGTTCCCCCTCCCACCTGGGCCCGGTACACCAGTAGAGAGCCCAGAACTACGTTTTTCAGTTTTTGTCCTTCGTGACTATGGTTCACGCTTTTTTTCTCTCTTTTTTCCACTGGCAGTCCGGTCTTTTGACCTTGCAGGGGCCCTTTTTCCCCCCCGATGGCTGCCAGCGGGTTCAAGAAGTGTGATCGGTGTAAGAAGCTGATGTCTCTCACCGACACACATGACTGCTGCCTCCGGTGCCTCAGGCCCGACCATGACCCGGTGGTCTGTGTCCCGTGCGGCAAAATGTCCTCTAAGGCGCTGAGGAGCTGTCAACATCAGCATGAAAGACTCTTTTCTGACTCCGCGTCCGGCCGGGCCTGGACTTCATCAGAGGCCTCCACATATCGGGAGTTCGACCCTGAGCACTGTCGAGGCTCCTCTGAAAGGGGGTCTCCTTCGAGGGAACACAGAAGGAAGAAGAAACCCACGAGGGCGGCATCGGTGGACACTCTTGGCTCCTCGAGGGCCAGGTCGCATAGCCCCAACCGCCGTCCCGGGTCCTCGGAGTCGGAGAGGCCTGCCAAGTTGCCTCGAGTGGAGCCGGAGTCCCCAAGTCACGTGAGTGCTGTTTTCCTCATACACTCTCCTCCGGGGGAGCCGCCGTCAGGGCCCGAGTCGGGGGCTGCTGAGTCTCCTGAGCTGAGTCTCAGGTTGACGGCCTTGGAGAGCAGCTTGGCTGTCTTCATGGAGCAGCAGTGGGTACTGATCGCCGGTTTGACCGGTGCATCTGCCCCGACCATCGGAACCTCGACGTCCAAGTCGACCCTGGAGGCCGAGCCGATCCTCGAGTCGATGCGGTCTCGAGTCGATCCTCAGCCAAGTTCCCCCTCGGCCTCCCGCTCGGGGCCGAGGTTGTCGACGCCGGTGCCCTTGGCGTCGGGGCAGATGGCATTGGTGCCCGCCCAGCTGGAGCCGCTCGATTCCTCCTCGGAGGGGTCAGAGTGGGAGACGAAGGATGAGGAGTTCCTGGATACTTTCCTGACCCGGTGCATCCCATCGGACTCACCGGAGTCCGAGCCTTGGAGACGGTCCCCACCGGAGGATACCCAGTTCTCAGACTTCGTGCGGGAAACAGCCAAAGCCTTGGCCTTCTCCACGGATCCCAAGGAGGAGCCTCGAGCCGAAGAGCTTGAGGCCCTCCAGTATGACTCTCCGCCTAAGGAGGCCTTTACTGTACCGGTTCCTCTGATGCTGGAACGGCTGCTCTTCCGCATGTGGGAGGCACCGGCCTCGGTTCTCAGCAAACGGGTCAATTCCATTTATCGAGTCCGTAAGAGCCCTGGGTTCCAAAAGGCACAGCTACCGCACCACTCCATGCTTGTGGAATCGGCCATGCGTCGTTTGAAGAGTCAGAAGATGTACTCCTTGGTGCCCCCCAGCCGGGAGGCCCGGAACCTGGACAGAACATGGAGTTCATAGGGGCGAGATTGGATACCCTCCAGTTGAAGGCTTATTTGCCCGAGGACATGGCCCACAGACTGACAGCGTTGGCCAATCAGTTCCAGAGCGGTTCTCTGGTCTCCGTCAGAAACTTCCTAAGGCTCTTGGGCCACATGGCATCCATGGTCCATGTAACTCCGAATGCCCGCCTGCACATGCGACCTGCTCAGTGGTGCCTCAGAGCTCAGTGGGTGCAAGCCACAGGTGACTTGAAAGACAAGATAAGGGTGTCCAAACTGCTGACAGCCTCCCTACGGTGGTGGCTGCATCTCCCAAACCTGGTTCAGGGGGTGCCTTTTCAGGCACCTCCCCACACACAGGTGCTGACAACCAATGCTTCCCTTCAGGGCTAGGGTGCACATTGCCAGGGGGCTTGCACTCAGGGCCTCTGGTCTCCTGGGGAGTCCACACAGCAGATCAATCTATTGGAGTTGCGAGCTATCCGCTTAGCTCTACAGACTTTCTCTCATGTCCTCTCTCACCAGTCTATCTTAGTTCAGACAGACAGACAATCAAGTGGCAATGTTCTACGTGAACAAGCAAGGGGGCACAGGTTCCAAACTTCTGTGTCGGTAGGCACAGGCCCTGTGCTCCTTGGCAATCAAACACAACATGTTTATCAAGGCAGTTTACCTGCCTGGCCAGGAAAATTGCCTGGAAGACAGATTAAGCAGGATTCTACAGCCTCACGAATGGCAGTTAAATCCTCTGGTGGTCCAAAAGATCTTTCTAAGATGGGGTCTTCCAACCATCGATCTCTTTGCGAGTCCACTGAACCGTCAGCTACCCAGCTTCTGTTCCAGACAACCGCATCCTCTGCGAATAGCAGCAGATGCGTTTCTAATCTCTTGGTCTACGGGCCTACTGTATGCATTTCCTCCCACGCCTCTAGTGGCCTGAACCTTGTTCAAGGTTCTGCAGGACAAGGCCTCGGTGATTCTGGTAGCCCCCAAATGGCCGAGGCAGCCGTGGTTTCCACTCCTTCTGCAGTTGGCAGTGGACACTCCACTCCCTCTGGGGGTGCATCATGACCTCCTGTCTCAGGACCAGGGATCTCTCCTGCACCCCAACCTCAAATCCCTCAATGTGATGGCCTCGCTGCTGAAAGGGTAGTTTTAGCCCCCTTACTTCTTCCTAAGGAGGTGGAAGAGGTGGTTTTGGCCTCTAGGAGGCAATCCACCCAGAAATCTTATGCCCTCAAGTGGCGTAGGTTCTCCACCTGGTGTGCTCAGCCCAGGAGGATCCTTTTTCGTGCCTGGTTCCAGTGGTGCTGCAGTACCTGCTCCACCTCTCGGACCTAGGCCTTAAATCCAACTCTGTTCGGGTCCACCTCAGTGCTCTATCGGCACACCACTCACAGGTAGAGGGCCAATCTCTGTC
Source organism: Ichthyophis bannanicus (assembly GCA_033557465.1). Lineage (NCBI taxonomy): Eukaryota > Metazoa > Chordata > Amphibia > Gymnophiona > Ichthyophiidae > Ichthyophis > Ichthyophis bannanicus. The sequence continues at coordinate 261,298,877 of CM066035.1, forward strand.
GGGCCACCCCTTGGTGTCCCGTTTCCTCAGAGGCCTGCTTCTGCTTAAGCCTCCGATCCGTCCACCAGCCCCTGAGTGGGATTTAAATGTGGTCTTGCAACAACTTACTTGCCCACCGTTTGAGCCGATGGCTACCTGTCCTTTACGCTTTCTTTCCTGGAAGGCCTTGTTCTTGGTAGCTCTTACCTCGGCCAGGCGTGTGAGTGAACTACAAGCTCTGGTTTCTGATAGACCGTACACACGGTTCTATAAGAACAGGGTGGTCTTGTGGACTCACCCTAAGTTCCTTCCGAAGGTTGTCTCCTCCTTCCACCTCAATCAGGAGGTGGTTCTTCCAACCTTCTTCCCCAGGCCGCATGTCAGCCGGGCTGAAAAACAGTCCTGCATACCCTGGACTGTAGAAGGGTGTTGTCCTTTTACATAGACCGTACGCAGGGGCATCGAAGGGCTGCTCAGCTCTTCATATCTTTTGACCCTAATAAACTGAGGGTTGCCTGTCTCCAAGCGTACGTTGTCCCTTTGGGTAGCAGATTGTATCGCCTGGGCATACAAGGCAGCCAGCTTCTCCTTGCAGGGTCGAGTCACGGCCCACCGTGTCAGGGCGAAGGCTGCATCAGTAGCCCACCTCCGCTCTGTTCCGTTGGCAGACATCTGCCGGGCTGCTACCTGGTCTTCAAGCCAGACTTTTGCGGCTCACTACTGCCTCGAGAGGAAGTCCCCTTAGGGACAGTGCTTTCGGACAGGCGGTACTCCGTAATCTCTTTGAGATTTAGGCAACTCCTACCCTCCGGCCCTTGTGTTGGGCTACCGTACGGGGGCGGTCTCAGAAAGGATTCTTTCACGGATGCTGACGCTCTAGAGGGAGCTTATTTTTCAGCTTGGTTTCCCGGTAGCCTGAAGCTAGGGAGTCCCATATGTGAGGACTGACTTCCTGCTTGGTCCTGGAGAAAAAGTGGGTGTAACACCTAATTAAAAGGACAGATGCCAATGTATATGACGACTATATAGGCAATGCAACCCTGCGATGGGTGGGAACTTAAGTGTTCCTGGCCAATAGGCCTTCTATGAACTGAGGGCACACTCAGATATCTGCTATGCAATGAATCTCTCAATTGAAGTACTGAGGTAAATTTTTTAAATTACAGAAACAGACGTCCTGTAGTTCTAGCTCAGTGGTGTATGGGATATTATGTCCGTGTGAGCTTTTGTATATCGGTAAACTATTAGATCCTTTAGAAAGCGTATTTTGGAGCATAAGAATAGGATTAGTTGTGGTGTTCAGGAGGCTCCGTTGGTAGCGCATTGCACTGAACATGGCCACTCTTTTGGTCAATTACATTGTTTTTGTTTAGATCAGATCTTAGTGGGTAAGGAAGGTCGATCTCGTGAACAAATGTTGCTGTGTTGTGAACAGAAGTGGATCTTCTTAGATGGGACAGTGACCCCCTATGGACTGAATGCCCAGATTGAGTGGGGGAGTTGTATTTAGCTTAGATGGGAGGAGTTGACAGTTTTGTAGCTTTGATGACGTTAGTGGGGGTGTTTAAAAGTAGGTTTGGGTGTTGGAAGTCATGCGCGCTGAGGTTGAAGCTAGAAGCCGTTTATGCTGAATGAAAGGTAGCGGCATAACTAGTTATTGGCGCCATGCCTTGGTTGAGTTTTGGTAAGTGGGTTTGTTTTTAAAGTTTGTGGATTATCAAGTATAAGTAGAGGATGGGTATATTTTTATGTTAAGTGTTGTTTGTTTATATATTTTTAGTTTTCCCCCTGAAGAAGCGACTTGATCGATGAAACGCTGATGAGCGCTTGTATTGAGGCGTCGGGGTTGAAAAGTTTGTCCTGAGGAAAATGCAGTGCAAGTTAAGTCATTCTAAGGCTTTTTTTTTTAACATTGGTTGATGTCAGAAGGTCAATGATGTGAGAAGGGCATTGGAAACTGGTGTTTGTGATTTAATATCATTAATTGCACCTGCCCAATATTACTGAGACCTTACTTCCACGAGTAAAGAAAGCCTGGTGTATGTTTAATGACTAGAATTGCATTTATTAATCTACTCCTTGGTATCAAGTATTTCTGTTCTATTTGAGTGTTGATTAATTTTTGTAATGCAATGAATATAGGCATTCTGAATATTCTTAAAAACCTATATCCAACAGTTAAAATGTAAATTAAAAAAAGGCAATTGTAAAGTCTGAAAGCCTTATCTGAGTGAGTAGTCTCATTTGTCTCCTAGCCACTGACTGTCTGTCTTTCTAGTTATATACATTTCTTGTATGCAGGTGCATCCTTTTCAAAGAAAAAAAAACTGTAGCTACACAAGTTACTTGGTACTTTTTCCTGCTTATCTTTCATTTATTTCTGCCTCTGACTTTTTTGCTTAATCCGTCTCAGAAAAAAGTCACAATGTCTCAACAAACTGTCACTTACATTTCCTGACCAGGCACAACGGCTCTCTGAAATCTGCCCAGCAACAAGATAATGGCACATTTAGTTAGGCTTTTGCCACAGGTCTGCATCAAGTCACTGTGCACTGAATACGTTTTAAGCTCTTTAACACAAGGAATGCTTAAGGATCTGGTATGAAGAGGGCTTTAAACTAGATTCGTTGGGGATGGGTGAAGAAAGCCCAGGTAAGTGAAAGCCCCCAGGTAGGTGATACATTAAATATCTTTATGGAAATGGGTAACAAGGGTAACATATGGAAAGCAGTGTGTATAAATGCCCGTAGCATGGGAAATAAGATCCCTGATGTTGAAGCTTTGGTGGGAGTGGCTGACTTAGATTTAATGGCAGTTACAGAAACATGGTTCACAGAAAACCATGATTAGGATGTAACTATACCTGGCTATATTTTATTCAGAAAGGACAGGGTAGGAAGAAGGGGAGGAAGAGTGGCACTATATGTAAAAACTACTATCCAGGAACTCATTGCCAGCATCAACACCTCAACAGCCCCAAACGACCCCTGTCCAGCACACTGGATCAGGACCCTTCGAGTTGAACTCAGCCCAGTCCTACTAAACATCATCCGTCTATCTTTTGCAACTGGCTCATTCTCCTCTTTACTCAAAAAAACTTCAATAAGACCCCTCCTAAAGAACAGTAGACTCGACCCAGCAAAGACAGAATCTTACCGACCCATCTCGAGCATTCCTCTACTCGCCAAAATAATCGAGAAAGTCGTCTACAGGCAAATCCAACAACATATAGACATAGCAGCTCCACTCGACCCCTGCCAGCACGGATTTAGAGAATCGCATGGAATAGAAACCCTGCTCACCACCCTCACCAACACCCTGAATAAAGGAAATGACAACGCAGAAAATGGTTTCGCCCTCATCTTCCTGGATATCTCAGCTGCCTTCGATTCTGTCAATCACAATCAGCTACTCACCCGCCTCCTGGAAAAGGGCATTCACGGCCTCGCCTGGGAGTGGTGTAAATCTTATCTATCTGATCGTTGGCAACAAGTCCGGGTTGGTTCTAAAACTTCAGCACCATTCCACCAACAACAAGGTGTCCCACAAGGTTCCTCCCTTTCGGCCCTGCTGTTTAATATCTATATGCAGCCGATATGCAACATCATCCGTTCTTTCAATATTTCTACCTTAATCTACGCCGATGATGTGTTGCTATTTACCCCGTTCAAAGTCAAACACCCGGAATTCACCAACCTTGTCAACTGTTTCAATGCAATCACAGACTGGCTTACAACCCAAAACCTCCGCATTAATTTCAAGAAAACAGAGGTACTCTTCATATCAAGGAACAAAAGCTTCTCTCCTCCCTCAAGCCTAAGAGTAAGAGATGCGGATCTTCCAAGCCGTAACGCCATACGCTATCTCGGCATTACCCTTGACCAGCATCTCGATTTCAAGGAACATGTAAAAAACATCACCAGGTCCATCTATAACAAAATCAAAACACTGAGACATCTTAAACCTATGCTACCTGCTGACTGCTTCCGAACCATCTTCCAGGCCCTCATACTACCACATCTAGATTACGCAAACTTAATCTTGTATGGCCTACCAAAGAGCACCCTCAATCCTCTCCAACAAGCCATGAATGCTGCCACCCGTGTACTCTGCAGTCGAGCCAGATCAGACCATATCACACCAATACTCAAGGATCTCCATTGGCTATCGATACACTCCAGGCTTACATATAAGATTCTTCTAATAACATTCAAGATTATCAACAACATCGCTCCCAATTCTCTCAACGAACTCATCACACCTACTCCAAAAACTAGATCCAGAAGGACAGCAACAGACAACACTCTATCTATCCCTAAAGACTCCATAAAGTGCTCACAAACAACCAGGAGAAGAACCTTTGCCTACTATGCACCAAAATGTTGGAATGACTTCCCTCCAGAAATCAGAGCGATCCGAGACCTTCTACAATTTCGTAAAGCAATAAAACACCACCTCTTCCTGCTCCATTTCTCTCAATCTGCTTCCCCGACTCTAAGAAAACATCCCCTTCCACTACCTGAGTCCCCTTCACAACATAAAGCTCAAGCTCCAAGCACTCTCTCGCTAGCCTGAACCTTCTTTTCTTATTATGCCATATCTTTATGTATATAGTTTCTAGTATACTGCCTATGTCAATATGTAAATAGTTACCCATGTTCTCCAAGTTCTATTCCCTGTTATGATGTAAACTCTATCAGTCTTCACTGATCTGAGTATTCTTTGTTAATTCTAAACCGCACTGATAACAAATAGTGCGGTATATAAGAATTGTTAAATAAATAAATAAAATAAAAATATTAAAGCTTTGGAATTAAAGAGCTTAAAAGGGAGAGAGAGAAGGCATTGTGGGTTAAATTAGAAAGAGGGAAAGAGAAATCTATTTGAATTGGTGTGATATACAGACCTCCCTCACAAGAGGAAGAGGTGGACAGAGAGTTAATTGAAGACATACGCAGCATTGCTAGGAAAGGGGAAGTGCTACTGATAGGAGCTTTTAATATGCCAGATGTTGATTGGCACATTCCTGCTGCAGTGTCATCTAGTAGTAAGGAGATCCTGGATTCTCTACAGGGAGAACTATTCAGGCAATTGGTAACATGAAGGGGCCATACTGGACTTGGTGCTTACCAATGGTAAAAGTGTTTCCAATGTTGTAGTGGGAGATCATTTTGCATCCAGTGATCACCAGATGGTGTGGTTCAGTATTAGGACTAGGGCTGTTAGAATCCATTCAAAAGGTGAGGATCTTAGACTTTAGGAAGACTAACTTTGCGAAGATGGGTCAATACCTCAAGGAGTCGTTAGTGGGATGGGAACAGCTGGGGGATGTAGAAAAACAGTGGGCACAACTGAAAGGGGATATTTTAAGGGCAAACAACCTTTTTGTTAAAATGGTAAATAAAGGCCAAAGGAAAAGGAGACCGCTATGGTTTTCAAAAGAAGTAGCTGAAAAAGTGAAGAAAAAGAGGGAGGCCTTCATGAAATACAAGAGACCACAGAGAGAGGAAGACAGGCATCTGTATTTGGAAAAACTTAGAGAAGCTAGCAAAGTAGTCAAGAAGGCAAAGATTCAAAAGGAGGAGGAAATAACCAATGCAATAAAATGGGGGGATAAGACATTTTTCAGATATATTAGTGAGAAGAGGAAGGGAAAAAGTGGTATTGTCAGACTCAAGGGTGCAGGGGAGGAATATGTAGAAGCTGATAAGGATAAAGCGGAATTGCTTAACAAATATATTTGTTCTGTGTTCACAGATGAAGAACCAGGAGCAGGACCTCAGAAAACACCCACAAATAGGAACAGAAGCAAGGGACATCTTGAACAATTTTCAGAAGACTGTTCGTGAGAAACTAGTTCAACTTAAAGTAGACAAAGCGATGGGACCGGATGGGATACACCCTAGAATACGGAGGGAACTTGGGGACGTTCTAACAACTCCACTGACTGACCTTTTCAATGCCTCGATGGAGTCAGGAGTGGCACCAAAGGACTGGAGAGAGGCTCATGTGGTGCCTTTACACAAAAGCGGAAGTAAGGATGTGGTTGAAAACTACAGGCCGGTTAGTTTAACTTTGGCGGTGAGTAAATTATTGGAAACGCTGCTGAAAGAGAAAATAGTGGGGTTTCTGGAGTCCAGTGGATTACAGGATCTGAGGCAGCATAGATTCACCAGAGGCAGGTCTTGTCAGACAAATCTGATTGATTTCTTTGACTGCGTGACCAGGGAGTTGGACCGAGGGAGAGCTCTAGATGTGGTGTATTTAGATTTCAGTAAAGCCTTTGACACTGTTCCTCACAGGCGACTTATAAACAAACTGAGCACCCTAGGGATGGACCCTAAAGTTACTGCTTGGGTTAGAAATTGGTTGGGTGGGAGGCGACAAAGAGTACAAGTAAATGGAGCTCACTCTGAGGAGAAAGATGTTACCAGAGGTGTGCCCCAGGAATCTGTCCTTGGTCCGATTCTTTTTAACATCTTTGTTAGTGATATAGCGGAAGGGCTGTCGGGTAAGGTTTGCCTCTTTGCGGATGATACCAAAATCTGCAATAGAGTAGAGACCCAGGAAGCTGTAGATAACATGAGGAGGGATCTAGCTAAGCTTGAAGAATGGTCTAGACTTTGGCAGCTGGGATTTAATGTTAAAAAATTTAAGGTCATGCATTTGGGCTGCAGCAATCCAAGGGAGCAATATAGTATAGGGGGTGAAGTACTTTTGTCCACTAAAGAAGAGCGGGACCTAGGCGTGGTTGTGTCTGATGATCTTAAAGTACCTAAACAGGTAGAAAAGGTGACGGCAAAAGCTAGAAGGATGCTTGGGTGCATACGGAGAACAATGGCTAGCAGAAAAAAGGAGGTGATAATGCCTCTCTCTAAGTCTTTGGTGCGACCTCATTTGGAGTATAGTGTGCAATTCTGGAGACCGCACCTTCAAAAGGATGTGAACAGGATGGAGTCGGTGCAGAGGGTGGCTACTAAAATGATTAGTGGTCTTCATTATAAAGCATATGAGGACAGACTGAAGGATCTTAATATGTACACCTTAGGAGGAAAGGCGGGATAGAGGTGATATGATTGAGATGTTTAAATACCTCCGTGGCATAAATGTTCAGGGAGAGAGCCTCTTTCAATTGAAAGCAAGTTCTGCTACGAGGGGACATGGGATGAGGGTGAAGGGAGATAGATTCAGGAGTGATATGCGGAAATATTTCTTTACAGAAAGAGTAGTGGATCCATGGAATAGTCTCCCAGTGGAGGTGGTAGAGATGAGGACAGTAACTGAATTCAAAAAAAGCATGGGACAAACACAGAGGATCTCTAAAGGTAAAAAGGGGACTATTGTTGTTGATATGGAAGGACAGACTAGATAGAAAAAGACCACATGGCCTGTCATCATGTCTCTATCACATACTAGGCACTACGGTCTGGCCGGCATGGTGGGAAGGGCTGTGGGTACACCCAGTAACGCCCTTAGTCTGTACCCGGGTAGGTAGAAGGATCCCTAACACAGTGCACCTCTACGAGCTCAAGCACAGAGCACTAGAGTACCTGAACTAAAATAAAATAAAACAAAACAAAACCAATTTACCGAAATCTAATTAACAGAAACTGAAATTGAAAGGAAAGTGCAAATGGCTCCCTAGGAAAAAGCTGCTCTGTCTTGCTGTATTCTCTGGTGGCTGCCTCTCACAGGTGCCCAAAACACAGTGAGGGGTTAAAATACATGCGGGCCTGAAGAAGAAATTGCACCTAAACACAGCGTGAGGAAGGTTCCCTTGCTGCTGCATGCTCCCAAACATGCGGCTGCAGGCCGCTCTCTTTCTCCTCGTGTTCCGGCGGTTGCTAGGGGTTCTTGCTGCCCCCCCCCCCCAGCTCTTACCTTGGAGCCTCTTTGCCGTGTGGCTTTTCTACCCCTCATGCTCAGCCTTCCTTCCCGGCTTTGGCACTGAGTGGAGTGGGGTGACTCGGGGCTGCCAACTTTCACTCGTGTCAATCCACTGCTGCCACCACAGTGGCTCCTTGCCCGATAATGGGTTCAGGAGCTGCCATTAGTCAGACCTCCACAAAACTCCCCCCTGAAATCCTGGGGGGAAGGAATATCCTCCCCTCAGTCCTGTTGTCCCCCAGGTTCTTTCTGATCCATCTGTTTGTTTGTTTGTTTGTTTTCTTTTCTGCCTTTAAAAACCAAGAAACCTGCACCTTAACAGGGGAAATAAAAAGGAAAACTAACTAAACCTATCTCCTTAGTTGACCCTTCAGTGAGTCCAGCACCCTGACTCACTACCTCCTCCAGCTGCTTGGAGACTGAGCATACTGGGGCTGGTAGGCAGTGCAAGCTGCATAAGTACACTGGTGTCATCAAAAAAAGATGATATGCCCCAGTCTCCAACCTGCTGGAAGAGGTACACTACCCAGAGGTATGGGCCTGGACTGGAGGGACGATAAGGAGCAACTTTATAAAACTAAACAAACAATGATTATCAGTAAATATCAACCACCAATCAAAAAAAATCTGCTCTCTGATCTATCTGGAAACAGAGGCCTTAGCCGCCGCCGCCTCCTGTCTGTGCAGCTCTCTGAACAGCACAAAGAGGCGATCAGACTTAGACGCACCGAACCTCCAAGAGGCTCAATCACACGCTGATGGAGAAGCTCTCTGCACTCCCGAGGACTGGTAGGGAGACGGACTGGTTAAATGAAAGACTGAAGCTACCCTAGGGAAAAAAAGGACAGTACCAGTCGCAGGACCACCTTGTTGACAAAACAAGGAAGAAAACAGCACCTAGCAAGACAAGGCTTGGAGCTCCAAAACTCTGCATGCAGAGCATATGGCCCCCAGAAATCCCGTCTTTGAAGGTTAGGTTCTTCAGAGAGGCCCGGTTCAATGGCTTAAAGGGCTCTTTCACCAGTGCTTCTAATACCTCCCCGAGACCCCATGGTGGCACACACTGACCTCCGCGGTGGGTGGAGGGCCCCCTCCCTCATGAAACTTCTGATGTCTGGGTGTGTCCCCAATGCTACCCCCTAGACCTTTCCATGATAGAAGGAAACAGACGCCAGCTGCACCCTTGCAGAACTAGCTGCCAGGCCCTCCCGAAGCCAGCCGGCAAGAACGCTAAGAAGTCCAGAATGAGGCTGCTGACATCACCGTCTAAGATGGCCACGTGAGTTCGGAGTTCCTGCCAACCTCAGTATATAGTAGGTGAAAATAGTTCACTCCGATGTCTATAGGGTGAACGAATAGCAGCAGAGGAGGTGTGAAGCGTGAGGATTCAGCAAAAGTGAAAGTAGCTCTTCTAAAAGAGTTTGCGTTTGCAGCAGCAGCAGCAGCAGTGGAGCAGATGTTGTCCTGAGCGCAGAGAGACAAGATGGCGCTGTCGGGAGGGAAAACTGTGGAGCCTGCAGGCCTCAAGAAAGGCATGAAGGAGATGGCAGAGGCAAGTAATGAAGGAGGTACAGATTCAGATTCGGAATTACAAAACAACTTCCATGCAGAGATGAGGACATGATTCAAGGAGTTGAAGAGTGAAATACTGCAGGTTAGAGCGGATGCTGTAGCTAGCGTGGATGGTCTGCGAGCAGAGATGATGGAGTTGGGATGGCATGTGGAGGATCACTTGGAAGAGCAAGGGGAGACAGTGGGGTCTCTTGAAACTCAACTGCAAAAATCTACCGCAACAAAATATCATTTTGAAAGAAAAATAAGACCTGGAAAACAGGTCCAGAAGGAGCAACATTCGGCTGCGGGGATTTCCTGAAGGTGAGCCCTATTACAGATTGTAGAGCGGTGGTCATAGAGATCTCCAAGGCTCTTTTGACTGATGGAGGAGTAGAACTGGCTAGATTTTCATATCAATTGAGCTCATAGAGTGGCAGCTGCCATAGGGCAAAATAATAACAAACCCCAGGATATCAACGCATGCTTCCATGACTATAAAAGTGAAAGAACTTGTGCAAAGCAAGGCACGAGTGAGTGGAACTTTTAAATGGAAATCGTGTGAAGTGGAAATTTATGCAGATTTGGCGCAAGCAACATTACAGAAAAGATGTTTAATGAAAGATGTAGTGACCAGGCTATGAGACGAGGGAATCAGATATGGCTGGAGTTTTCCCTTTGAGCTGAGTCTCGCATATAAAAAGGTCAGCGGCTCCGAGTGCGCACACGAGAGGAGGCAATTAAAGCCTTAAACAGCGGCAGGAATGACAGGGCTGTGCATGGAGTGAGAGACTGGGAAGGCACCCAGAACAACATATTCGAAATGGCAACGAGTGGAGCATGGCAAGCGCAGACTACATCGCCAATCGAGCAGCACGTTGCCTGAAGCAGCGGGTGAATGAAGGGACTGAAAGCGAAAAGCATGTAAACAGGAGCTAGAGAGGAAACCATCAGCTCTGAAAAGACATTAAGAAAAGAGGGACATTGTTTATAGACTTGAGTGAAGGTGTGTAGACACTCCGGGTCAACTGTCCTGCTCCCGCCTCTTGGGAGCGGCATGGGGGAAGTCATTTTGAGGGGGAAAGATTGTATTGAAATGTTGGAGGGAGGGGGGACAGAACAAGCTAGGGCCTCTGGTTGGGGAAGGTTAGACCAATTAATTTTTTTTTTTGTCTAGACAGGGAGGGATTGAATGGGGGGGGGTAATGCAAGAGGATCAAGGATGGGGGACTAGAATTGGAGGGGGGTGAGAATGATGGAATGGAGTACTGGGGTTGGTGGGTTGGGCCACCTGAGGATGATTACTGCAGCCCAGGCCATCCGGGGGGGGGGGGGGGAGTGAGAGATGGCATGAGGGCAGGGGAGGATGGGGAGGAAAAGGAGGGGGGGTATTGGTAGCTGTTATGGGAGATAGGGGGTGCTTAGTTAAAAAGGTGATCTAAAAGTAGTGACTTTAAATGTAAAGGGACTCAATTCATCCTTTAAGCGCCAGAAACTCTATAAGGGGTTGGCGCGTCAGAGTGCATCGTTGGTGTTATTACAGGAGACGCATTTGACACAGGCATCTGAACACTACGTGATACCCAAGGGGAATGCAGTACGACTTTATGCATCAAATACAACACAACGAAAGAAAGGGGGAGTGGCGGTGTTAATAGATTCAAAATTAAAAGTTGTGATGCAGACGATGATCAGGCAGATTTTTGTTATTGCGATTAAAAATTGGGGCAGAATGGTTTTGCATTGTGAATGTGTATGCGCCCACAGGGGTGCAGGGGTATTTTTGGACTAAATTAAATGAAGAGGTGGGGAAACTGGGCGAAGGGACACTAATTTGTGGTGAGGATTTTAATTTAACATGGGACCAGGGCAGAGACGCCACAGGGAAAAGAGGGTAAGAGGGTGGATCGAGTCAAATATCAGAAGTTTGTGAAGCAATACTGTCTGGTGGATGCCTGGCGATATCACCACCCCAAGAAACAACAATTTTCCTTCTACTCCCCAGTACATGGGTCATATTCAAGCATAGATGCCATTTGGGTATCAAGAGGTGGCGTGGAGAATATGGGGGGGCGGAGATGGACCCAATAACTTGGTCAAATCATGCCCCAGTGGAGGTAAGGATATCCTTGGATGGGGAAGGGAGAGGACCCCAATTTTGGAGGCTAAATGAGTCCCTGCTAGAGGACGAGAGGGTGAGGAAAGAGGTGAAGTGGGAAATAGTTGAGTATTTTATTTTGAATGACAATGGGGAGGTAGTTTGGGGAAATGTCTGGGATGGGTTCAAGGCAGTAGTGCAGGGAGTCCTGATAAAATGGGGAGCACAGTTGCGAAGAGAAAGGGAGGGACGAGAAAGGCAGCTGAGACAGCCCTTGTTGCGGCTGGAAGAACTGGGCACACAGGACAGAAAGAGTACCTATAAAGGCCAAGTATTGGCAGCTAGGGCGCAGGTGAATGCCTTGCAGGTGGAAGCTATCAGATACACATGCAGCAGCTGCAGCAAGAATTCTTTGAGGGAGGGAATAAGGCAGGGAGATACATGACGCAGCGGCTGAAGCAACGCAAATTGTGTTCGCATATATTGAAGGTCAAAGGCCCCAGGGGCAAAGTGGTGCAGTCGGATGAGGAGATTAGAGCAGCATTTGCAACCTTTTATCAGACTTTATAGGCTGCAAAAACTCCCCTGCCTGTAGACAGGGTCCAAAATTATTTAGATTCAATTCAGTTACCAAGTCTGAATGCAGACGATCAAAGGGCCATTAATGAAGAGGAGGTTTTTATAGCAATTAAGCAATTGAAGGTGGACAAGGCGCCTGGCCTGGATGGTTTGACAGCATGCTTTTATAAAAGGTTTGAGGAGATGCTAGTCAAACCCCTGGTGCGGTTATTCAATCTTCCGAGGGAAGGGGGTGCCCTGGTGGAAACAATGGGATGGGCAGGGATATCATTGATACCCAAGGGGGGAAAGACCCACAGGAGTGTGCATCATATAGGCCAAATTTCTTTGCTGAACCTGGATGCCAAATAAGGCAAAAATCTTGGCTATGCGCTTAAATAAGGTAATAGGGCAGCTGGTGCATCACGACCAAGCTGGGTTTATTCCTGATAGGTATCGGATAATATTCATAAGATTTTAAATTTGATATGGTCAGCTGGTCAAAAAAGAGAGGAGGTATTGTTGTTGTCATTAGATGCTGAAAAAGCGTTTGATCAGGTATCCTGGCCCTTCCTATTCCAGGTCATGGAGAGAATGGGGTTGGGAGGGGGTTTCTGAGCTGGGTGCGGGCTCTCTACCAGAACCCAAAGGTCTGTGTTAGAGTGAACAGGGCCTATTCAGCTTTTTTCCCTCAGGGGAGGGAAACACGTCAGCGTTGTCCCCCATCACCTCTCCTCTTTGCCATATCGGTAGAGCCTTTTGCAGCATGGGTTAGGGCACAGGCGGATTTGAGGGGTATAGAGGTAGGTCGGCAGGAATACCCGATAGCGCTTTTTGCGGCTGATTTTTATTAATTTTATTTAAATTTTTATACCGTGATTTCCTACAGATCAATTGCAGCTTACAGTGAACAACAATGAAGTGTACAAAAGTACAAATTCAGTTTACATGGAACAGTATCAACTATGTACAGTAACAATTAAAACAAAATATGTTAACTATATACACGAGATCTTGTCTTTGTTTTGTGGGAGTGTTCTGCTAAGGGATAACTGATTAGGTGAGTGGTACGCCTAGATTGTGTGCAGAAGTTATGTTATAAAGCCAAAGTGTTGTGAAAATAGGTACGTTTTAAGATTTTTTGGGAAGACAGAAAGGTCTTTTGTGGCTCAAGCTGTCCGGGAGCTTGTTCCAAAGGGTGGGAGCGCAGTGGGAAAATGTTCCGTTTGATTTTTTTTAGCCTTTCTGTAGTCTGTTGCCATTATGAGTTTGTTTTTATTGCAGTCCCTTTTGGTATGGGGGTTCTTTTCACCAGCGATGAGAGAGGATAGGTAGGATGGTGAAATGGAGTGGAGGAGTGGCCTAGTGGTTGGGGCAAGGTACTTCAGGCTAGAAGGTCGGGGGTTCAAATCCCACTAGAGGACAGCAACCTTGGGCCGGAAGGACTGGGGTTTCTAGTCCCACAGGTGCTCCTTGTGGTCTTGGGCAAGCCACTTAACCCTCCATAGCCCATGTTCCCTGTAAAATAGTTATCTCCAAGTTATAATGCCCTGTTCAATGTAATTTCAGTTTGTTCAATGTAAACCGCACTGATGCAGAATAGCGCGGTATATAAGAGAATGTAAATAAATAAAAAAAAAAAAGAAATGTCGTTGATTAATTTGAAGGTAGTTACGATTATTTTGTACTGGGTACGGCATTGTATCAAGAGCCAGTGTAAATTAGATAGGTTTGGTGTGATGTGGTCAATTGGGCTGGCGTTTGTTGTTATTCTGGCAGCAATGTGTTGTGCAATTTGTAGTAGTCATTGTTTGCTTAGGCAGTCCTTAGGAGTAAAGAGTTGGCATAGTCAAAGTGGGGGGGGGGGGGGTCACAATTGCATTCAGTACAGATTTGAAATCACTGGGGTGGAGGAGTGGGTGGAGCTGTTTTAGTAGTCTCAGCTTATAGTAAATTTTACTTGTTGTATGTGTTTTATAAATGTGGCCATATTCAGTGTGTGATCTAGGATTACACCAAGGTATTTTCTCTCTTCTTTGACAGTTATCGTTGTGTCATGAATTTTAATGGAAGGGGGAGATGAGACGTTTTGGTTTCTGCAACTTCCTTACCACTTGCAGTAATAGGCCCTCCAGAGCCTCATCTTCCATCTGAAGATTAGTGGACATATTAAAAGCCTGGAGGGATTCTACGAAGAGTGCCGACAATTTCTCCAGCGGCACACCCATACCTTGCACACCTACTCTTCCTGTTCTAGGGCCTCCCCTTCTACCATCTCTTCATCCACATCTAGCCCCATGTCATGGTCCTCGCCTTCCAGACCTTCGGACAATGAAGACCAACCCTGACCCTCCTCCTTTCAAGGGACCCATTATATTTTTGGCCCCCACGCTCAGACACAGAGGGACCGCTCACTGGCCCCGGCAGCATGCCTGATGAAGGAGTACAAATTTAGGATGAGAAAATACCCGGGACCCTTACCTCACCCAAGCTCTGTGATGCAGAGGATCCAGGAATGGCTGGGGGACAGGGAGTTGTCTCCTGCAGATGCAGCACGGACACTATGGAGTCTTGCGCCTCCCTAGATGGAGAGAGCACTCTCTCTTGTCCTCCCCTGTCCCCTATAAACTGTACCATCTGCTCAGACTGGGGAACTCAACTGGCAGCAAATGGAAGCAATTTGGTTAATCCAAAAACTGAAAGAACAAGAAAATGAAACTGAAACTAAAGGAGTTTAAAATGAAAACCCCTTAAAACTGACAAAAACAACCTGCTTCCCTGCTGCACCCGATCCTAAAGAGGGAAACTGAGCGAGGATATCACACCCAAACAAAAAAAAAACCACGGAAACATTCCACGAGGCTCAGACCTACGGCAGGAGAAAAAATAAATAGCCAACTACGCTGACCTTCCAGCACCGCTGAACACTGCAGCCACGTGGTCCAAGCCATGTTCCAACACTGTGTACAGCGGCCTCAAGCAAACCCAAATGCACTGCTTGCCTCACCTTAATTCTTCTTTATCTTGAGCAGAGCACAGCCTTGTGTCCCCTCTCCCCTACTGCGCTCAGCCACTTCTGCTCAACTTCGGTGCTGCGGGAAGGGGGGGTGGGGGGGGGGGAGAAGTGCCCGGGAAGCTGCTTGTGCGCTGGGCGTGTAGCCGTGATGGCTCCTCACCCAGAGATGGGTTCGGGAGCCGCCGGTATCCCCCTGGAGCCAAGTCTCTTCCAATCACTCCAGCCATGACGGCTCCTCACCACTGATGGGTTCAGGAGCCGCCAGTATCCCCAGGAGCCAAGTCTCCTCCAACCGCTCCCACGAAGAGCCATGGAGAGGGGGGTTTCCTTCTGCTAAGGCATTCGCTTTGCACTGGCTCCCACAATCTTTGGGTGTTTGTTTTGTTTTTTGAAAATAAAAAGACAGCAAGCTTCTGCAGTCAGGCAAAGAAAAGGAAATCCTAGCCTAAACCTAAATTTCTTAATTGTCTTTTCAGCGAGTCCAGCACTCTGGGTCACTACAGCAGCTTGGAGACTGAGCATACTAGAGCTTGTGGGTGGTTCTTCCTGTATTAATACCAGTGTCATCAAAAGAAGACATGCTCAGTCTCCAAGCTGCTGGAGGAGGTGCACTACCCAGAGGTGCGGGACTGAACTGGAGGGACGATAAGGAACTGCTTATAAAATCCCAGTGGAAACCTAACTGACAGCATCTGTAGGACAAAGTATCTTGGGTGCTACCATCTTTATTGCACTCATTTGACCCTACCATGCCACGTATAGCAGCAACCATGAATAGATCACATTTTTCATCAAAATGAAGAGGGGAGGAGGCGGATTGATAGATTGAAGGATACTGGCTATGATTTGGAGTTTATTCTCCTGGTGATTTCCTGGATTTATTATGTCATTAATTTGGAAAAATCTTCCTCCCTTTTGTGGGCTATATATTTTCTGTATTTTTTCCTTATGTTAGATTTCCTTTGTGCTATAATAGTTTTTTTTGTTCTATTGCTTGTAATTGATAATATTTGGAAAATCAAATAAAGTTGAATCATAAAAATAAATAAATAAAAATAATGAAGAGGGGGGTTGTATTTTCCACAACAGCAGCCTCTAATATGGGCGCCATCCAAATGCCAAGAGCATGTACATACGTTTACTGGGTATATGGTATGGGTGGGGCACAGGAGGCATCAAGAAGTACACACACAAATTATGAAAGTAATTTATGTGCACACTTCCATAATCTAGGATTTGCACTTGCTCTTAAGCAGGAGTAATGTCCGCACCTGGAATGCAACCATGATTTGTGCAGGATTTATGCTAGTATATTATAAAAGGCAAGTAGGCACCCACTTGTCTTTATAAAATAGACAGTTACCAACCCATTTTACAGAAAGGCCCTGTTGTAACTTGAAAAAGCAGCTTTGGTTAATTGTTACATCTTTTTTGAAGATTAAAACCATACTTAACTTTAGACAATTTACGTTCTGTTATTCAGATGCTGGTACTAGCTCCCTTAGATTATTGCAATAGTTTACTGCTGGGTTTGCCATTTTGTGTTCTTCATCCCTTACAATCCATTCAAAATGCTGCTGCCCGCTTGTTGAGAGGAGGTAAACGTTTTGATGATGCATTTCAAACATCTTTATGTTTTACAATGTCTTGTATAATATGCAAATTTGATAAGAAGCCAATCATGCTTACATTTAAATGCCTTCACCATCAGCCTCCTTTGAGCCTCTCAACTCTCAAGAATGTTTTGCTCATTGCGGCCACTTCACTTTCAGGATGCAGATTTACTGGATGTACCTTCTTTTTGAAAACACATTTTCAAACACCCAGGAACAGGATTTTCTCGATGACAGCTCCTAGCATCTGGAATTCCTTACCCTGTGACTTACGTGGTGGGTCTGAAATTTTGGCTTTTCGTTGAAACCTAAAAACGCACTTATTTTCACAGGCCTTCCCTATGGCTGCGCTATAATGTGAAATTCAGACAGAATCTTACTCCGTGATATTGTACATCTATAATTTGTTTTATTAAGTTTCTGTGTGTTTTAATTTGTGTATGTTATTTGTGATCTGCCTAGGCTTGTTATGTGGGATATAAAATGTTTTAAATAAATAAATAACAGATACATATAAATGTTGCCAGTAGGCTTTATTTTGATGGATGTTTTACATTGTACTAAATAAAATACAGTCGGATATACAACATTTTGATTAGGTTTACTTATACAAGGATTTTACAGACATTTTAGCAAGCTAAAAATGTTGTTAGTGTGTCAAAGCTAGGTTTATATGCTTTAACAGTGCAATACAAACAGTATTTGCACAAACAGCTTCAAAGATGTATTAATACTAAAAAAAATTAACTACACCTACAAAAGGTGTAATTAAGTTTTTGCGATACCGTCAACAGGTAAAGCATGTGTGTAATTTATTGTCTATCACATTTGTATCTCATTACATCAGACATCAGTAGTATCTTAGGTCCTTAACCTGGGTTTGCTTTCCTAATTTTTCAAAAGCTTTTCTCTTTCAATAATGTAATACTCCACAGAACCATGCAGTGTGGCAGCAAACTAATATGCATGTATGATGAGCTTTATTTCCATATGGAGAAAAGGAGCAGAATTATGTAAACTTCAAATCTTATAAAGGGCTAGCTCTGTTAGTCTGGGGTAATGAAAATGAGATAAGAGTTTGAAGGCACCCTACAGAACAACCTTACAAAGGTGACATTTTAGACTTACCTGCTAATTGTTGTTCCTTGAGGAACTCCAGTCTAGTCCCAAACCTCTGGGGTTTTGCTCCTCCTCCAGCAGCTTGGAGACTGAGAAACGTCATCCTTTTGATGACACTGGTATAAAGGCACAGGAACCGCCTCCTCACTCCAGTAAGCTATTGACAAAGCAGAGACTCATCGGAGCAACAATTAAGTAGCAAATACTACTCACCAAAAAGTGTAAAAACAACTTAACTAATAACTTGTAAAGGAGAATACTATGTCTTCTTTTGTACTCCTTTTTATGTCATAATAGCTATTAACTAACTGCGTGGGCCCGCCCTCCCCCCCCCCCCTTGTGGAGGATTTGGACCCTATCAGAATCCCCATCTTTTCGAAAACACTTCCCCTTTCATGGACCCTAACCTTCACCGCTGTTCCTACAACTTACCTTTGAAATATCTCTTGCTTCAGGCTATAGTCCAAAAGAAATTACTAGGGAGGGATACGGGACTAGACTGGAGTTCCTCAAGGAACAACAATTAGCAGGTAAGTCTAATTTCACCTTCCTTATTGTCCCCTCCAGTCTAGTCCAGAACCTCTGGGGATGTAACAGAGCAGTGCAAAAAAATCAATGGGAGGGACCTGCTGGACCAGCCTGAAGCACTGCTGATCCAAAACAGGTATCCCTTTCCGCCTGAACATCTAGACGGTAATGCCTGACAAAGGAATTTAAAGATGATCAGGTAGCCGCCTTACAAATTTCAACCGCTGACACCAAACTGTACTCTGCCCACGACGTCGCTTGCGCTCTAGTCGAATGAGCTCTAAGTCCCTCTGGCACCGATTTGCCCTTCAACAGATATGCTGATGCTATCGCCTCTTTGAGCCATCTGGCAATGGAAGCTTACGACGCTGCTTCCCCTTTTCTTGTTCCCCCAAACAGAACAAACAATCTATCTGTTTTGCGGAAACTTTTGCCGTCTTTCGCAAATACTTCTTTAAAGCTCGACGAACATCTAACAGATATAACTTCCCCGCTGATGTACTCTCACTGTTTTCCCCAAAAACAGGTAAAGATACCACCTGGTTTACATGAAAAGCTGACACTACTTTGGGTAAAAAGGACAGCACCAGCCTCAAGACCAATTTTGAATCACCAAAAACCAGGAAAGGCTTTCTACAAGACAAAGCTTGTAACTCTGAGATTCTTCGGGATGAAGAAATAGCCACTAGAAACACGACTTTGAGAGTCAGGTCCTTTAACGACGCTCTAGACAAAAGGTTCAAAGGGCTCATGCACCAAAGTCTCTAGTACTAAATGAAGATCCCAAGTCGGTACTAGCTGCCTATATGGCAGTCTCAAAAGCAACACTGCCCTCAAAAAATGCTTGATATCTGGATGTCCTCCCATCGCCTCTCCTTTTATCTTACCTCTATAACAGGAAAGCGCCGCCAGCTGCACCTTTAAGGATGCATCCGCTAAACCTCTCTCAAATCCATCTTGCAAGAAAGCTAGAACCTGTGGAACCGAAGATTCTTAACGCTTCAACCTTCCTGTCCACACACCAAGCTTCAAATACGCGCCAGATACAAACATACGCTAACAAAGTTGATCTCCACCGAGCCTTCAACAAGGTGGAAATCACCGCTACGGAGTATCTTCTCGCTGTCAACCTCGCCCTTTCAAGAGCCAGGCCATAAGCAAGAACCAATCCACCTGAGGCATTAGCAGCAGACCATGAAATAACAGGTCCCTCCGACACAGAAGATGCCATGGTTTCCCTACTAGAAGCCTCATCAGATCTACATACCAAGGATGTCTTGGCCAATCCAGCGCTATTAATATTACCTGACCTCTGTGAGCCTCTACGCGCTGCAAACACCCAACCTATTAGCACCCAAGGTGGAAACACGTACAAGAGTTGACCTTGCGGCCAGGGCTGTATATGAGAGTGCCTAAGCCCTCCGACATCCTTTCCTTTCTTCTGCTGAAGAAGCGATTGGCCTTTGCTGACTGGAACATCACCATGGAGGTCCATTACTGGCGTCCCCCAGCGGCGTACCACCCTTTCGAACACTTGCGGATGGAGAACCCACTCCCCTGGGTCCACCTTTACTCGACTTAGAAAATCGGCCTCCACGTTTTCCACTCCTGCCACAAGTGCTTCCGATAACGCCAGCAGGTGTATCTCGGCCCACTCAAACAACTGTTCGGCCTCGGTTTCCAGCAGCACACTGCTGGTGCCCCCTTGCCGGTTGATGTAGGCTACTGCGGTCGCGTTGTCGGAAAACACCTGAATGGCTTTTTCTTGAAGACAAGGCTGAAAAAAACTTGAAGAGCTAGCGTTATCGCCCGTAACTCCAACCTGTTGATCGACCAAACCTTTTCCTGATCGGTCCACTTCCCTTGGACGAATTGTCCTTGGAAGTGAGCTCCCCAGCCCGATAGGCTGGCATCAGTTGTTAAAGGTATCCAACACGGTAACTCCAACAGCATTCCCTTTTTCAGATGCTCCGAACGCAAACACCATCGAAGAGCTCGATGTGTCTCTGGTATACAGGACAGTACCCGAGACAGATGGTCCTCCTGGTGTGACCACCGTCTGAGTAATGCTCTCTGCAACGGCCAAACCAACTCGAGTGTTGCCGCCATGGTACCGAGCAACTGCAGATAAATGCCAGGCTGTAGGATTTCTTCTGTCCAGAAAACTGCAGACTAGCTTTCTCAATCCTTGTGCCCGCTGCTGTGGCAGAAACACTCTTCCAACGTTTGTATCGAAGTAAGGCCCCGGGTATTCCAGGTTCTGTGATGGTTCCAACCTGCTTTTCACCATACTGACTATCATCCGTGGCTCTGTAAGAATGCCATCACTCTGGCTGTAGCCGCCTCGCGCTCGGCTCTGGACTTCGCCCGGATCAACCAATCGTCTAGATAAGGATGCACCAGCAATCCGTCCTTTCGTAACAAAGCTGCTACCACCACCATCAACTTGGTGAAGGTTCGTGGAGCTGCAGCTAGCCCAAATGGTAATGCCAGGAATTGGAAATGTGCTATCGGCACAACAAATCTTAGAAACATCTGATGTTCCTGATGAATCGGAATGTGCAGATAAGCCTCTGACAAATCCAGGGACGTCAGAAACTCTCCTTTTCTGACAGCTACGATGACCGACCTTAAGGTCTCCATATGAAAATGCAACACTCTGAGACAGCGATTTACTCTTGAGATCCAAAATTGTCCGGTAGGTTCCTTCCTTTTTCGGCACTACGAAGTATATGGAGTACCGACCGCATTCGTATTGGTCTGGGAGTACCGGTATCACTGCTTTGAAGGATAACAGCTTTTCTAAGGTCTCCCGCACCGCTTCGCACTTGGATCGCGCTTTGCATGGAGATTGCATGTAAGAATCGGTCACCGGCCGTTGAAACTCCAACGCATACCCTTCTCGGATAACCTCCAGTACCCACTGATCTGATTTTGACCCAGGCAGGATAAAACTCTCGTAAATGACCTCCTACAGGTACCTGTCCCACCTGGGTCCTCCTGGCTTCATTGTGACTTTCTAAGATTAGAGGATGAAGAGGCGACAGAACCTCTGCCCGCTCCTCGAAACCCTTGTTTCCTATAGAGGAAACGTCCTCTTTGGCTTTGACTGAACCACGGGGACCGAAAGCTATGGAACTCCCTTGGTTGTCGGAGCCATCCGCCCCTGCTTTTGTTTGTCCTCCGGCAGCCTTCCACCCTTGGACTTTCCTAAATCCTTCACCAGTTTATCCAAATCTTCTCCAAAAAGGAGCTTTCCCCTGAAAGGAAGCTTGCCTAGTCTTGCTTTGGAGGACCCATCTGCCACCAAATTGCATAACCAAAGATATCATCTTGCCGTTAGTACCGATGCCATACTTTTCAATAAACCTCGAATAAGGTCATAATGAATATCGGCTAGATAAGCAGCCCCTGACTCTATTCTGGCCACTTCTCCGGTCATCTCTTCCAGCTGTTCTCCCTGAATCCGTTGAGACCAGCGAAGACAGGCTCTCACTACCCAAGCTCCACAAATTGACGTAAATGCGCTGTCCATCCAAGCATCTAACACCTGTTTCAACAAGGTGTCCAACCTTCTGTCCTGGGCATCCTTGAGAGCCGTGCTACCCTCCACCAGAATGGTAGTCTTCTTGGTAACCGCAGAGACAGCTGCATCCACCTTGGGAGACTTAAACAAATTCTCAATTCTGTTCTACTAATGGGTAGAGACGAGCCATAACTCTGGACCCTTTAAGTCCTGCCTCGGGCATGTCCCATTCACCTTGAATTATTTCTCTAACTACTCTATGCACCGGAAACACTCTCCGAGTATTCTGAAAGGCCTGCAACAAGGGGTCCTCCAATGTGGGGTCCTCCGCCGGTCCCACGGCCGGCATATTAAGCGCTTTAAGCGTCTCAGATATGAGCGCTGGTAACTCATCCCTTCCGAACACGCAGACCACCTTAGCTTGGTCTTCCTGCTCCGTGGAGTTCTCCTTCTTCCAGTTAATCGTCTAAATCCAAGTCCTGATCCGCTTCCTCTGAGTGGATACCCTCAGAAGCCACGACTGTTCCAGTCGCTGCTTTTCGTTCCTGGACTTCTTTGCAGGAACCCCGGTAGCCCCCGAGCTCAGAGGGGTCCCCGGCCTCTTCTCCCCCAGCTCCACTTCAGTGGTACTGGCTGCGAATTTCCGCTGAGCACCTCCGAAAGCCTGCTGTATAAGAGCCACAAAATCCAGAGAGAAGATTGCTGCCAAAGCCTCCGGCCCCAGCGCATGAGAAGAGGGAAAATCCGGAGTGGAAGAAGTCCCTGCCACTGGCTCCAGTGGCAAAGCGGGAGACAGCAGCTCCGGTAGGGGCCACGGAGCTACCTTATGTCCCTCTACTCCGCCTTCAAGGGCTTGCTCCATAGAGGCTGCTTCCTGAACGCAGCCTCTACATACCCGTGTCTCTGACACCGCTCCCCTTCTAGTCCCACAGACTAAGCACTGTGGCCTAGAAGGCATGCTGTCCGAGCGGCTGACTTGAACAATGACACCACAGGTTGCCAAGGTATATTGAAACACTGCCAGCAATAACAATTCCTGACTGAACCTGCTGGTCTCTGTCAAGAAAAAATTTTTTTAAACCACTATGGAGTCATCCCCCAGTTACTCTGATCCCAATTCTGTGTAAAAAAAATTGAAAAACGAAACTGTCCTGTCCAACTATATGCTCTTGAATGCAGCTAGCAAGCAACGGAGTTTCCCGCGCGGCTGACACACAGCCCGGCCTGCTCCGCTATAGAAACCTGACTCCCCCTGCTAAATCTGCAGCGTTTCACCTGATCCTGGCTCCCCTTACCTTTGGGGCTGCAATCCAATGACTTCTGCTGACTTTTTGTGCCTTGTGCTCCACTCCCCGCGCTCAGCCGAATCACTGCTTCAGTGTCAGGGAAGAGACCGACACCGGACAAGTAGCTGCACCTGTCTGCTGAACTCTCTTCCGTCAGCTTTCCAGCGCCAAACGGCAGCCCCACTCCTACAAATGCTGCGATGTACACGCTGCTGGCTCCTCACCCATAATTGTGGGTTCGGGAGCCGGAGCCTTGCCCCTCAGAAGCCTGCTTCCCCGTTCAGACTAAAAGGCAAATTACAGAAGAACAGGTGAGGGGAGGGGGAGGCAGCACGGCTCTTTCTTTTTACTTCTTTTAAAGGTGTAAACACCACTTTCCTAACACTCAGTTCCACTAATCTAATTTCTCTCACTCCTATCACTCTCCTTAATTGTTCCTCATGTGAGACCCTAACCTCTGGGCTCACCAACTCTCCAGCTGCTTGGAGACTGAGATAACTGGAGTGAGGAGGCGGTTCCTGTGCCTTTATACCAGTGTCATCAAAAGGATGACGTTTCTCAATCTCCAAGCTACTGGAGGAGGAGCAAAACCCCAGAGGTTCGGAACTAGACTGGAGGGACGATATGAATGATACAAATAATCTTACATTCCTTATCTATGCATCCAGGAATGGAACAATCTCATTGACTAAAGCATTTGTTATGGAAACATCAAAACTACATCTCTGCACTTTTAGAGGCGTTATTTTAGAAGCCCAGCTCGCACTTTGGAATCTGAAAACAGGCATCCAGATGTCCCTGGAGATACCTCAAAGGGAGAAATTCTACTTACCGATAATTTTCTTTCCTGGAATCCCACTAGACCAGTCCAGACTAATGGGTTGTGTCCCCCTGCCAGCAGATGGCGAAACAAAGAAAAATTCCCAAAGCTTTGTGATATCACCCTTGGTATAAAAACCCATCCCCCAAGGGGAGCTTCAGTATAACCATAACAAGCAGCAGGAGTTAAAACAGCGAAGGAAGCACAAAACCTGACCAAAAATGACTTCATAAAATAACTCCTCTTAAAAAAAAAAGTGTAATTTCAATTTATAATTATTTATTTAAGCATTTTCAAATTTCAAAATAACTTACATACAAGAAACAATAATATAGGACAATCAATTTACAATCCAAAATCAACAAAGCATCATGATTCACCTACCACATCAAGAGAGAAAGATACTGTAATACACAATATAAGAAACTTAGATAAAGAAAAGGGGAGTGTAAACTCCAAAATAGGGAGCTAAATAAACTATGTCAGTTCCTCCACCGAATTCTGACCTGCCTCTTTCCCATCCAGAAACTGTTGTAAAGATTTCACATCCGTATATACATAGGTACATCCCCCCAGGATTATAATGCAGCGGCAAGGGAACTTCAAAAAAAAGGGTCGCCCCCAACGCCACTACACGAGGTTTCAAAAGCAAAAACTGCTTTCGCCGAGCCTGAGTAATAGGGCAGACATCAGGAAAAATCTGAAGTTTATGTCCACAAAAGAGAGCATCTCTAAACTTAAAGTAAGCTCTCAAAACGCGTAGTTTGGCGGGCTCAGACTTGAACCTAACAACCAAAGTACTACGTTTTGAAATTACATCTAAGGAATCCTCCAGAAAAGCGATTAAATCCTGTTCCACTGAACAGCCCGGGGGGGGGACAAACCCCGTTCAGGCCGCTCAGTGGAAACAGAAGCCACCGGGAGGTAATACATATGAGCAGCTGCTAGGTCCCCATCTAAATGCAACACTTCTGAATCATATTTCCCCAACAAAATCTCTGGAGACAAATGTGTAAAAGGAAAATTTAAAAAACGTAAGTTGCAAGCTCGTGAGTGATTTTCCAAGACTTCTGTCCTGTAAGAAACTAAAAAAAGCTCTCTAGATAAGGAAACATCTGCATCAAGACAGGATTGAAGCCGGAGATCAGACAGAGCAGCCAACATAGTACAATCATCAATTTGCTTATCCATATGTTGCAATTTATCCACCACCTGTTGGGAAAATACACATAGAGAGGAGACAGAAGAAGTCAATCGCTTATCTATATTCTGTATAGCTGACCAAATGTCCATTAAAGTCACCTCCCGCACGGGGGAGGAAAGAGTTCCTGTGTCCGCCTTAGCCAAAAACACCGGCTGCACAACAGACAATAAACTACCGAGAGGAGACTCCAATGGTGTGGATGAGAGAGACGGCTCAGGCAGAGGAGGAGTATAGGGCTCAACGAAGCACCCTCCGGTGACTGAACCTCGGGCAGTAGCGACTGAACATGTTTATCCATGGGGCCGATCACTTTCCCAATTACAACTTCCTCTCCAGATTTCAAACCAGTCTTAGCTTTACGCTTACCCATAACTGAAGGTAGGCCTCATCGAAAAGCATGTGCACCTCCAGTGCACCTAAGGGGCACCAAAGGGGGGCATAACCTGCCCCTTGAGCCACGCCCCTTAGGCCACGCCACACAGGCTGCGACACGTGGCCGTGTAGAACCCGCAGGGCTTTAATCGAGCAGGGAAGGGTCCTCCAAGGCAGGACACGTCCTCCTCCTGCCTGCACGCTGACAGTGCAAGCCTCCACCGGGTACTACTGTCCCAAGCCGCACAGGTGGAATCGCAGCAGCTCCCTCACAAAGAACTCTCTCCCAAATTGAAATTACACTTACCTGGTAATTGTAGTTCCTTTAGGAACTCCAGTTTAGTCCTCCACCTGTGGGTAGTGTACCTCCTCCTGCAGCTTGAAGACTGGGCATGTCAAACATGTGACATCACTCGTTGTAGCCTGCTGGTATCTGCCATCAGCCCCAGTGAACTACTGACAAAGCACACTCAAAGGAGCAACAAATAAGTAGCTAATATATCACATTAACTTGAAAACCAGAACTTATAAACACTAACTATATACAATGGAATTTCTATATGGAAAGATAGGCCTTTTCTCTTGTGCCTTTTCCTTCCACCTTAGGCAGAATCAGATACTAGAACGAGACAGAATGGAGAGAAAAGAATAACCAAAAATATACCTACCGGTAAACTCACTCTTCTCCCAATGGCCTCTGTCCTGCAAGTCATAGCATCCCAGGCGGGAATGAGGACTAAACTGGAGTTCCTAAAGGAACTACAATTACCAGGTAAGTGTAATTTCAATTTCCTTATTGTTCCTCCAGTTTAGTCCTCCACCTGTGGAATGTAACTAATGGGAGGGGCCTTTCCAGCCGGCTTGCAGCACCGCCCCCCCCAAATACCGCATCTTGTGCTGACATCACATCCAGGCGGTAGTGTTTACTGAACATATGAAGAGACAACCAGGTGGCCGCCCTGCAAATGTCCCCCGGCGGGACCAAACTGTACTCCGCCCAAGACGTGTAAACGGGGGCGCTGGGCGTGAATGTCTACAGTCTTGGCAAAGGCAAAATACTATTATGACTTGCAAAGGATTGTGGGGAATGTAGTCCATTCATACCAAAATCAGCCGTTCACAAAATAATGAGTTGTGTTGCTCGAGTGTAAGCAAAGAAAAATATACTTTATTCTTGGGGTTAATTCTCCCACACAGATTTACTTGGTAACACAAAAGGATACTTGCTTTCAGTATTGTACTTAGGAAAAACAAAATCATGATAAGCAACTGAGCTTCTTAAGCAATCAAACAATAAAGACCTTGATGGGAAACAGAAAAGGTCTTTCTGAGGGCTCCTGTTAATACCTTTTAGCAGTGCTCCAAAAGCAAAAACAAAACCCAAAAGTAACCAAAAACTGTTCTTTTTTCAAGGATAACTTTCTTCTATTTTCACATACAAACAGTAGTTTCCTTTCAGAGCTCACGTGCAACTGTGCATGGCTTAATTACCAATAATTAGCCAGCTGCAAACCCCTTTGCTGGTTCACTTTCTCTACGTGGCTCAAATCCTACCCTAAAGCTTTCTTGTTCTTTTATCTACCCAGAAAAGTTTACAAGTTATATTTCCTTTTGATGGTTGTTGTATTTGTGAAAGTATTTTACCACAGCAGCTTATTCAGAGAGCAATCCATGTATTCATTCTGGTCATTTAAAATATCTCCTTCTTCAACTATCATAGAATCAATATCATGGTCTGGCTCAGAGGAATTCCTTAATGGAGCACTCTCAGGACAATACTTGTTTCCCTGCTGTCTTCCAAGTGAAGAGCTAGGGCATAGATCAGTGTTCATACCTGAGCTTCCTTTGTTGTTAGGTTTCCTCTCCAGATATCCTGGCCAGTAAGTAATCCAGCTTTTATGTCCAGCCTTCCAATCCAGATCCCTGGACACTGGGTCTCTCTTCACATACCTTCTTGCACTGGTCTTAGGGCCTCTTCCAAATGCAGCCGTCTCCCTCACAGGTGCCGTCCGGGAATTCCTGGCTCTGTAACCCCACTCCTCTGGCTTCCTCCAGTCCAATGGAGTATGCTTGCCTCTGGAATGACTCCCAACACACGTACTGCTATGGGCTCCTTCTTTAGACCTCCAAGATGTTTTCCTCTTCTTCCTTCCACGTTGATGCTGCTGCTTCCTCTCTCTCTGTCCTTGAGCTCTGAGTTCCTCAACTCCCTCTGTTTCTGTGTAGAATATGTTTTACTTTTAACTTGTTTAGAGGGATACTCCACCCTAGCACAGCTCAGCTGTGCTGAATCAAGCCCTGCCCTTGGAGATGAGTGATTGGGGATTACCTCATAGCTCTCCTGATTGAACACACGTTTCCCCACTTCAGCTCCTCTAGAGGCTGTTTGAAACCTGGTGCATTCTGGGACTGGTAGTCTTTTATGAAAACATTCTGTTTTAGTATTTCTACCAGCAAAGACAGGTTGCTTGTTCAGAGCCAATTCACCTCTATTATAGCTCCCTCCTGAACTATGATAAGCTTCCTTATCACAGACGTCACCTGTGCTCTGGTCGAATGAGCTCTTAAACCTGCTGCCACCTCTCGCCCACACAGAAGATATGCTGAAGCAATCGCCTTGCTAATCCATCGAGCAATAGAAGCCTTCGTAGCCGCTTCCCCCCCCTGTGGGAACCGCCAAACAAGACGAACAAACGATCCGATCTGCAAAAGGTCTCTGAAACCTTCAAAACACTGCCGCAGTATTCGCTTTATATCCAAACGGCGCAATCCTCGGTCTGCAGAAGTTCCCTCCAGTGAACCCAGAACCAGAAGAGACACCATCTGGTTTAGACAAAACGGAGAAACCACTTTAGGCAAAAAGGAGGGAACCGGCCTCAATACCACTTTTTCTCTGGAAAAGGACAAAAACGGTTCCTTACAAGACAACGCCTGTAGCTCCGAAATTCACCACGCTGAACAAATAGCTACCAAGAACACCGTCTTCAGCATTAAATCTTTGACCGACGCCTTGTGCAATGGCTCAAATGGCTCCTTAGCCAACGCTCCTAAGACCAAATTGAGATCCCACGGAGGCACCACAATTCTGCGTGAGGGTCGCAACCACTGTTCCCTCTAAGCTGTGCGTGTGTGCACGCGCGCACACCTCGCCGAGAGAGCACACATACTTTACAACAGAGTGCACAAACATTACGGCTCTGATTCTGACAGAAAACAGACGTCTTAAAATTTAAAAGTTATGATTGTAATTACTAGAAATTTCCCGCTTCATTTAGTAATCGTCTATTTTCTTTTAATTTGATTAAAATCAATGTGGTGTACATACTGTATTCTGACGTGTAGTCAAATTTTAAAGTATATAACTCCGAGTGTCGTTATGTGACGCACAAAAATTTAACCTTCCTTCAAAAGCTGCACACAGCTGATATTTTATGCGCACACAGCCTACAGAAAATTAGAGGGAACATTGGTCGCAACCGGGTTACCGCTTTCAGAAAACGCAACACATCGGCATGGGCACCCAGCGACGCTCCATGCGCCTTGCCGCGATAGCATGCCAGCACTGCCAACTGCACTCTTAAGGAACTGGCTGCCAGGCCCTTCT
Organism: Ichthyophis bannanicus; assembly: GCA_033557465.1. Lineage (NCBI taxonomy): Eukaryota > Metazoa > Chordata > Amphibia > Gymnophiona > Ichthyophiidae > Ichthyophis > Ichthyophis bannanicus. The sequence continues at coordinate 261,328,038 of CM066035.1, forward strand.
CAAACCCCTCTTGCAGAAAGCTTAAAACCTCCGGCACCGAAACGGTCGCTGCACGAACTTGCCTCCTGGAGCACCAATCCTCAAACACACACCACACACAAACATACGCCAAAGACGTAGACTTCTTCCTTGCTTTGAGTAAGGTTGCGACAACTGCCCCAGAGTAACCTTTTTTCCTTAGCCTAGCCCTTTCAATGGCCAAACCCGTAAGCGAAAACCGATCCACTTGGGGCATCCGAAGTGGCCCCTGTAGTAACAGACGGTCTGACACGAGTAACCTCCACGGCTCCCCGTCGAGCAGCCGGACAAGATAGACGTACCACGGCCGCCTTGGCCAATCCGGGGCCACAAGCAACACTCTTCCCCGATGAGCCTCGATGCGTTGCACCACCCGGCCTATAAGCGCCCACAGGGGGAAACACATATAGGAGACCTGACACAAGCCACCGCTGCATGAGCACATCGATGCCCTCCGACGTCCTCTCGCCATCTGCTGAAGAAACGGGACACCTTTGCTGACCGAAAAGTCGCCATGAGATCCATAATCGGCAGCACCCAGCGTGGCACCACTTGCGCAAACACCTCCGGATGCAACTCCCACTCTCCTGCATCCACTTGGACTCTGCTGAGAAAATCTGCCATCACATTGTCCTTTCCAGCAATGTGAGCTGCCGAAATCGCTGGCAGTCGATGCTCTACCCACGCAAAAAGCGCCTCTGCTTCTTTTTCCATGGCCACACTGCCTGTACTGCCCTGTCGATTGATGTAGGCCACTGTTGGAGTTGTCCGATAGCACTCGAACTGCTCTTCCTGTCACCGCAGTATCAAAGGCCTGCAGCGCTAGCGTTACAGCTTTGAGTTCCAACCTGTTGATCGACCATGTACTCTCTTGAACCGTCCAAATGCCTTGCGCGAAGAGATCTCCGCAATGTGCTCCCCAACCTGCGAGGCTTGCGTCCGTCAATAATGGCAACCATTCCAACTTCTCCAGGGGCATCCCTGTCCGCAATGATGCCGGCATCAGCCACCACTGCAGAGACCGCCTGACCTCGGGAGGACAGAGAAGCCGCTTGCTCAGCGAGTCGTTCTGATGAGTCCAGCGGCAGAGTAGCGCTCGCTGCAAAGGTCGCATGTGAAACTTGGCCCACGGTACCGCTTCCAGTGTTGCCGCCATTGTCCCTAGCACCCGAAGGTAATCCCAGGCCGAAGGTGCCGGGGTGGCCCGGAACTGGTGGACCAACGCTCAAAAGAGTTGCACTTGTCGATTCGACAGAAACACTGCACCCTTCTTCGTGTCGAAGCGCATCCCCAGATACTCGAGATCCTGGGACGGCACCAAGTGCCTCTTTGCAGTATTGACAACCCAACCAAGGTTCTCCAAGAACTTCACCACCTTATCCGTTACCTGCACACTCTCGGCCTCTGATTTTGCTCAAATCAACCAATCATCGAGATAGGGGATTCTGGTACATCCCTCCTTTCGTAACGCTGCCACGATCACCACCATAATTTTGGTGAAAGTTTGCGGTGCTGTTGCCAGCCCGAAAGGCAACGCTTGGAACTGATAGTGCCCCCCACGGAAGGGCAAAACACAGTAAATTTTGATGGCCCGCTCTGATAGGAATGTGCAAGTACGCTTCTGTAAGATCAAGGGATGTCAAGTACTCTCTTTGGAGAACCGCCACAATGACGGAGCGCAAAGTCTCCATCCGGAAATGCAGCACTCGTAGACAGTGGTTCACTCCTTTTAGATCCAAGATAGGGCGAAGGGATCCGTTTTTCTTTGGCACCACGAAATAAATTGAGTATTGACCCCTGCCGTAATCTTCTATCAACACCGGGACGACCGCCCCTATTTGCAACAATCAATCTAGCGTGCATCGTACTGCCAGGGTTTTCCACGGCCCCCTGCAGAGGGACATCATGAAGGAATCCTGGACTGGCTTTGTAAATTCCAGCACATAACCATCCCGAATTATCTCCAATACCCACTGGTCTGATGTTATTTGGGCCCAGGCAGGAAGAAACCCACGAAGCCACCCTCCTATTGGTTGACTTCCTACCAGGGCCCGTCTCACTTCATTGTGGCTTTCGATTTGAGGATGTAGCCGCTGCTGCAAAACCTCTACCTGCTCCTCGAAACCCACGAAACCCTTGGGCTCTAGAAGCAAATCTTCCTCTCTGGAATCCACCCAAGCGAGAAGTCCGAAACCTCCTAAAATCTCTAAAAACTGACCCCGCAAGGCTGGCACGGACCTCCCCTGTGAGCAGCAACCGACGACGCCATACTTATAGCCAATACTCTGATCAAGTCATAGTGGATATACGACAGATAAGCAGAGCCGGACTCTAGGCGGTCCAATTCTCTCAAAGTATCTTGCTCTAACAGCACCGACTGACGCAAACTTTGGGACCACTGGGAGACAAGCTCGAGCAACCCACGCTCCACAAATGGCAGCTTGCAATGACAAAGCATCTGCTTCAAAAGACTGTTTCAACAAATTGTCCACTCTTCTATCCTGTACATCTTTTAAAGCTGTACTACCTTCCACTAGGATAGTGGTTTTCTTAGTTACCGCGGAAACCGCCGCATCAATCCATGGAGTCTGAAATCTCTCCTTAACCTTGTATGCCAAGGGATATAGCCTATTCATAGTCCTGATCCCTTTGAGTCCAGCCTCCGGTTGGTCCCATTCCCCCTGGATCATCTGGTCCACCACTTTATACAGGTGGTGAGGCAAACTCAGGTAGTCTTTCCCGTGCATAATCGGGTCTTCCTCATTTTCCTCTTCTACTGGCTGCACCATGGCCAGCTTCAGTTGCCATCAACTCCTCCTTACGAAATATCCAGCTTCAGTTGCCGTCAACTACTCCTCACAAAATATCCAAATGATTTTCGCCTGATCCTCCGGTTCCGGAATCTCCCCTTCTTCCAATTCCACCATACCTACTTCAGGCTCTTCCTCTGGGTCTTGCCACGCCACATCAGAGGGTGAAAGCTCCTGAGGCCTAGACCTCTTTGGTGGCTTTGGTGCACTACAAACCGCATCAGCTGTTTCTTGATGCTGTGGCGTTGCAAGCAGAGGCAATGGTTCCGGCATTTTCCCCTGTCGCTTTAAGCAGAATGCCTGATGCATGATCAGGACAAAGTCCAGGCAGAAATCACCAAATTGCGGTTCTCAACCCCCAGCCAGAGGTACCCCCGACGATCCGACTGAAGATTCATGGACTGCCCCTGGGGAAGGGGTCAGCTGAACCTCTCCTTCCGCTCCAGCTGCCGCAATTTGCAGCTCCTTTCCTACCTTGACCTCCATCTGCTGCTCCACACTGTTGGACGCTGCCGCACAACCCCGGCAGATTCCAGACTCTGCGATAGCACCTCTCCAGGTACCGCAGACTACGCACAGAGGGTGTGCCGCCATAAGCTACACCCCATTCCAAGAAATCACTGTTGTGCTTATTGTTATTTTCCTTTTTTTAATTTTATGTATTTATTTATTTACTTACATTCTCTTATATACCGCGCTATTCTGCATCAGTGCGGTTTACATTGAACAAACTGAAATTACATTGAACAGGGCATTATAACTTGGAGATAACTATTTTACAGGGAACATGGGCTATGGAGGGTTAAGTGGCTTGCCCAAGACCACAAGGAGCACCTGTGGGACTAGAAACCCCAATACTTCCGGCCCAAGGTTGCTGTCCTCTAGTGGGATTTGAACCCCCGACCTTCCGGCCTGACGTACCTTGCCCTAACCACTAGGCCACTCCTCCACTCCAGTCCCCCCAGCCAAACAGGGCTGAAGTGTAATTGTCAGAATCACCTCACCTAATAACTAACCTAGGAACTCCTCTAGGCTACCTTTCCAGCAATCCTGCAGGGGTAGACCCCCCCCCCCTGCACAAAGGACCCCCAAAATAAAAACCACCGCACACAAAATCCACGGAAGGGGAAGGAGAAGCAGAGCTTTGTAGCCTTGGAAGCCCCAGCACTAGCGTTTGCCACGCGACGACCATGCTCTCAAAATGGCGCCAAAATTGCCGAGACTTATTTGGCCCCTACTAACTTTTCTCCTGCTTGCGGAGCTCTTTTCTCTGCCCCCTCAATACAGCTTACCTCAAAACCATGTTTACCGGTGTTCTCCGCTGTCGCGGAGGTCCAGCCCGCGCGGCTCCACTCAGCGGGAGTATGAGCGCACTGCCGCCGGGCGAACACACCACCAGGAAACTTAGTGATTCGGAAGGAATGTGTCAGCTCCGATCACCGCCGATGGCCGGTTTCACTGACTTGCAGAGCTCTCCCCCGTACTAGCAAGGGGGAGAGAGCTGATAAAGGGGGAAGAGAGAGACGGAAGCCATCTTATGAGAAGGCAGGCAGAAACAGGCACAATTGCAGAGGTTGTCTTTTTTTTTTTTTTAAAGTCCCAGAACCACAAAGTAATAAAATTTAAGGGAATCCAAATCAAAGCATAAACCTATGCTACTGCTACCCTAACTGCTCCTTATCCAGAGGTACACTACCCACAGGTGGAGGACTAAACTGGAGGAATGATAAGGAACAAGCAGCTAATTCAGATAATGTGAAACAGGACTCACAGGCCATGTAAAGTATGTTCATGGTGAGGTACAGTAATGTCACTGATACATAAAGTGAATCTTAGCTAAGCGACGGACTAAAAGGTTTAGAGGGGCGGGTCCTGGGCTGGTCTATTAGAATTTCAAGAAAGGAAATTAATCGGTAAGTAAAATTTTTTCTTCGAAATACATCCTGCTAGACCAGTCCAGACTAGTGGGGAGTACCATAGCTAAACCACTCCAGAACAGGAAGAAACAGCTGCAGCCAAGACTGAGGCTCCGAAGCAAGCTGCTTCTTGAGGGAGAACCAGGTGGCCGCCTTGCAAATATCTAGCGGCGCTACCAGTGAGCATTCTGCCCAGGAGGTAGCCTGGGCCCATGTAGAATGTGCCTGAAGACCTACAGGCACAGGTTTGTTCAATAAAATATAAGCTGACTCAATGGTCTGCTTGATCCAGAGCGCAATGGTCGCTTTGGAAGCAGTCGCTCCTTTTCATGGACCAGAAGCCAGGACAAAAGAGTGATCAAAGAAACGAAACTTATTAGTGAGGTAACAACATAATGCCCTACCAACATCCAGTGAAGGACTCGGTTGTCACCCAAAGACTATTCCTTAAAAAGGAAGGAAGCACAACCAATTGGTTGACATGAAAATCCGAAAGGACTTTAGGCAAAAAAAAAAAAAAAAAAAAAAGAGGGCACTGTTAGAATGGTAACCCTCACCGAGGAAAAAGAAAGAAAAGGATCCCGGCAAGAAATCGCCTGGAGTTCCAAAAGGCGCCATGCCGAAGTGACTGCTATAAGAAAAACAGTTTGAGAGTCAAATCTTTGAAAGATACCCTACAGAGAGGCTCAAACGGGGCACAGGTGAGTGTGTGAAGCACTAAGGACATCCCAAGAAGGGACAATTGGATGAATGGGGGGCCTCAGGGAGCAAATGCCCCACAGCAAACAGGAAATGTTTACATGAGAAGCAAGAGATGGCCCATGGATAGGCCACTGAAAGCATGTCAAGGCCGCAATATGCATCTGTAAAGAATTAAGGGCGAGACTCTTATCAAATCTGTCCTGAAGGAAGGAAAGAACGTCTAGAATATCAACTCGCCAAAGGGAGAGGAATCTCTTAGAACACCAAGAAGAAAAACAATGCCAGAAAAGACCATCTAGCCTGTAGTAGATTGCCCACTACTTGCGACGAGTAACCTTTGCGATGCAAGTGATGCCGCTCAATAGCCAAGCCGTAAGGAATGGGGTCATCCATGAGAACAAGCCCCTAAAACAGGAGACCTCTCCGGATGAGGGGTAGGGGCGCCTCCTGCAGGAGGAGATTGCATACCATGGACACCGAGGCCTATCTGGGGCCACCAGCACTATATGGAGTGTGACTCTATCCGACAGATTACACGGCCGATAAGCGGCCAAAAAGGAAAGATGTAGAGAAGCTGATTCGAGAAACAGGTCTGAACCAGAGCATTTAGGCTGTGAGAGTTAGGTTCCTTTTGACGACTGAAAACGATTGACATCTTGGCACTGAAAGAGGTGGTCATTAGGTCTAGAGTCAGATGACCCCATTGATGCACAATGTTCATAAACACCCATGGAGTCTGCTCCCACTTGCCGAGCTCCAGAATATGACTACTCAGGAAATCCGCTTGAATGTTCTGCATTCCCACAATGTGCTGCGCAGAAAGAGCCAGGAGGTTGTATTTCTAGGGCTACTCTGGGACATTTGGTCGCATCCTGTCTGTTGAGATAAGTCACAGTGGTGGAATTGTGGAAAAGTACTCTGACTGCTCGACCCTGGAGGTAGGATTGAAAGAAGAGTAGAGCCAGATGAACAGCCCAGGCTTTGAGGCGATTGATGGTCCAAGAGGCTTCTTGAATGGACCAAGATTTCTGTGCTGCCTGTCCCTGGCAGTCCACTCCCCAACCTGCAAGGATAGCATCCACGGTCACCACCACCCAATGCAAAATTTCCAAGGGAGCACATTTCAACAAGTGATGAGGACAAAGCTACCACCAAAGACTGCAGCGAACCATTGAGTAAAGGGGTAGACGAATCTGATACTCCTGGGTGGATGGGGACCAACGCAACAGTACTGAAGTGGACGCATGCGAGCATGGGCCCAGGGGACTACGTCGAGAGCAGAAGCCATGGTACCGAGGAGTTATAGGTAATCACAAGCAGTGGAAGCTGCCAGGCACCAGAAGGCATGGACCTGAACGCAGAGCTTCTTGAATCTGTCATAAGAGAGGAAGATGCGACCCACTCGTGTCAAAGCGGGTGCTGAGGAATTCCAGAGACTGAACTGGACACAAATTACTTTTGGCATAATTGACCACCCAGCCAAGAGGTCCAGAAAGGAGAGTACCTGAGAGACCGCAGAAGTAGCCTCCTCAAAACTCGTTGCTCTAATCAACCAATCGTCTAGATAAGGATGAACCCAAATATCTTAGCACCGCAGGGAAGCTGCCACTACTACTATTACCTTGGAGAAAGTGCGAGGAGCTGTGGCAAGACCAAAGGGTAGCTGCCCCTGAATAATGATTTATGGACCTTTCCTCCAGGAACTTGGCCAAACCTTTTTTAAAACCAGCTACACTAACAGCTTTTACTACATCCTCTGGTAACAAATTCCAGAGTTTGATTACGTGTTGCATGAAAAACTACTTTCTCATATTAGTCTTAAATGGGTTATACTGGAGCTTCATTCTTTCTACCTCTAGTCTTTCTACTTTTTGATGGTTTAAACAACTGATCTACGTTTACCTGTTTCACTCCATTCATCAATTTACTATACTTAGGTGAAATTATTAGCACAGCATGTTAGTGAGCCAGTCAAACATTAGCTACTAACATGCAGAGCACTCTGTGACAGGAGATACATCTAGTGGAAATAAATCTAAGATTTATGTGGACAGGCATTTAAACTAGGGATAGGGGTGATGGATGGAGAAGAACAAGGATGTCACTCCCAGCAAAAACATAACAATGGAAACAGCCACACTATTAAGCCACGCATAAATGACAAGTGGAAAGAGACGTGTAGAACAAAATCCATGCAAAATAGAGGCAAACCAGTCAAAAATGCTGGAAAGCAATAAGCACAAATGCTCGAAGCCTAACCAACAAATTTTCTGACCTGGAAACCCTAAAGGTGGAAACAGACAGACATTGTAGCCATCACAGAAACATGGTTTAACGAGTCACATGAATGGGATATAGCCTTGGTTAGCTATAATTTATTTAGGAGAGATAGAGAAGACAGAAAAAGGAGGAGTAGCAGCCCTGTATGTCAAAGGCAATATTAAAACTGCTGAAATGCAGGGGATGTGGGGAAAAGAAGAAGCGCTGTGGATTGTGCTGGAAAGAGGAGATAGCACTGTCATCCATGCTGGTGTGGTCTACAGGCCTCCAACTCATACCAAAGAAACCGATAAGAGACTTGATTACTGATATTACAAAGGTAGCATGAAGGGGAAAGTGATCATACTGGGTGACTTTTCATCTACCTGAGGTGGACTGGAGTATTCCTTTGGCAAATCTGAAAAGAAGTAAAAAAAATTGTGGTTACCTTTCAAAATGCACTGCTTAGACAAATGGTGATGGAACCGACCAGGGAAAGTTTTGATGCTGGATTTAGTACTCACCAATGGAGACAGCGTGTCGAATGTCCGGGTGGATGCCCATGTGAGCAGCAGCAATCATCACACGGTGTGGTTTAAGATAAAAGCCAAGGCAGACTCCAATCACAGCAAGCTCAAAGTCCTAGATTTCAAAAACACCAGCTTCAGTAAAATGGCCAAGTGCCTGAAGAAGCAGTTGGCAGGGTGGGGGGAGATAAGGGAAGTGGAACTGCAGTGGGCTAAATTAAAAGAGTCAATAGAAGGGGCAACAAATAGATATGTAAGGAAAAAAAATAAAAACCAAGAGGAAAAAGAAACCTATTAGGTTCTCCAAAGAAGGTGCTGCACAAATAAAGGCAAAACACACAGCTTTTACAAGCTCGCAAACAGAGTAACACAGAAAAGAATACAAAATCAAACTAAAAGAGACAAAAAGAGAAATAAGGATAGCAAAATCAAAGGCAGAAGAAAAGATGGCTAAAGATATGAAGTGTGGCAACAAAACTTTTTTCAGGTATATTCGGGAGAGAAGGAAAATCAGAGGTGGAATTGCAGGACTCAAAAGTGCTGTGAATGGATTCGTGGAAAGTAACACTGAAAAAGCAAAAATGCTAAACTACTACTTCTGCTCTGTTTTTACTAGAGAAAAACCTGGAGAAGGACCACCTGTGATTAACAAATATACAAATGGGAATGGAGTAGATACCACACCATTTACAAAAGGTGATGTGTTAGAACAGCTTGCAAACTGAAAGTGGACAAGGCTATGGGACCAGATGGGATACGTCCCAGGATACTGAAAGAGCTCAGAGAGGTTCTTGCAGGGCCATTAAAAGGATGTTTTTAATAGATCCTTGGAGACAGAAGTTCCACAGGACTGGTGAAGGGCCGATGTGGTACCTCTTTACAAAAGTGGCAGTAGGAAAAAGCGACAAACTGCAGGCCAGTAAACCTTACCTCAATGGCAGGAAAAGTAATGGAGGTACTCCTGAAAGAGCAAATAGTGAACTTCCTCGAAACCATGCATGATCCGAGGCAACATGGTTTTGGGTCATTCCATGTCAAGTGGTCTAGTATATAAAAAATGCCCCGCTCGACCATCTTGGATTTTGCTGAATTTTGTATGTACACTACCATGTGTCTCAAACTAACTTTGGTAAAGTTTTAGATTCTCTCGTGGAACACTTTGAGATATAGTCGTTTGTCTGATCACATACCTTGACTTTCTACAGTACAAGTCTGAGATTTCAGCAACTTTGAGACCCTATATTTTCTTTGCTATTTTATTATAAAAAATGAAACTTGACTATCCTGTACAACGTTTTGCGCTCTATTTAATGATACTAATGATAATATTTTTTGAATATGTCGGAAGTAGATATATTGCAGCAAAGTCAGCCAAAGAAATTGACGTTCTAAAAAAATTAAAAATTAGACATTATGCAGCTTCCTAAATAATCAAGTAAAAAGTATGAAATTTTGCACATAATACCTCTATGTACTGAAGTTCTTGAATTTATAATTTCACGCTCTTAGCATTCTCCGTTAGTTTACAAATTAAGTGTAAAGTTGATGATTTTTGCAAAAACGTAAAAATAGGGTATTTTTAATCTCCTTTTACACAAAAGTATCTTCTAAAATCGTTTTGAAACCAATTTCATTAGAAAGAGCATGTTTTAAGCTTTCTAGAAAAGTGGATTTAATTTACTAACTCTGGCGTACAATACCCTGAAAAGAGGGCTAAACATAGCGGACATTACCATGCTTGACAAAGGCATGTAATTCAACCTGCAGTTCTAACGTTATCCAAATGTTATATTTAAAACTCATTTATTTCCATAGGAGTTGCTCAATAACTGTTAAGTGCATATATGTCATGAGCTTAACGTATAGATTTTCAGATTAGCATTAGTTGGTACACATTTACTAATTAATCTACTTCAAAATGGACATCGGTGAATCACTTGATAACAATCCTCCTATGCCTGAATGTACCGTTGGACAAAAATTGTCATCAAAATGTCACCATGGCTCATTTTATTCCAATAAAACTGGGCTCAATTCTGTGAGCTGCTTGTCAGCAAGCGAGAAATTGCTTATTAATCGACGATCAGAAGTTGACTTTACAGACAATGACAGTATCTGCTTGCATCACCAAGCACAGTATCTCAGCAAATATGAAATGAACCAAAAGTCATGTTGCAATCCATTTGAAAAGCAGAATCACGTCACTAAAAGTGGATTATCAAAAGTAACTTTAGCCATGTCTGAGGGCTTGAAAAAAGTGACCAAAATGAATGTAAGCCCATGCCAGAAAATTTGCATCAGGTGCAAAGCAAAATATGCTTCTATGGTTGAAGCCACAGCATCTTCATCTTCGGATGATTTTGATCCAGATGCCTTGGACACCCTTGATCAAAGCTTGACTGCTTTAGGCGCTTCTCCATTAAAAATATACACGGAATTAAATATATTTATGTCGCAAAAGATGAAATTGAAAAAAAGCAGGAAGTTTCAAGAAGAAAGGTGGAAAGAAAGCAGCACAATAGCTGGCACTAGAGAGTATCACCAATTTGTACTAGTTGACTCAAACTTGGTTTGTGTCAGCAGAGTTTCAAATGATACAATAAGTTTTTTAGCCAAAATTTCCAATACTGCTATTTTGTATTTGAAATTATCTGAGTTGTCCCTTGGTTGCTACGTAGCTTGCATCTATGACAACAAATGGTGGATTGGCAATGTTGTTGAAGTTTCAGCTGAGGAAAATGATGCATTGATAGCATTTATGCATCCTCAAGGTCCTGCTCATTCGTTTTATTGGCCAGAAAGGCAAGATGTTTGCTGGATTCCAGAGCAGCACCTCATTAGCATGCTCCCTGCACCTTCAGTTACATCATCTGGCCGACAGTATCAATTCCTAGAATCCATTTTGAAGGAAGTGGCTTGCAAACATAACAGAATGTAAAAAAAATTGCTAGCATTAAAATTGAGGCGAGTACTTTGGCTTGGGAACCATATAAGATACACAATTTAGGCTTGGGAACCTAGGATAAGATGCCCAATCATTGGCTTGGGAACCAGCTAGACACCCACTGAAGGCTTTGGAACCTCAAATAAGAAACCAAATTAAAGGCTTGGGAACCTAGATTAAGAAACCCACCCATGGCTGGTATTGCACAACTATCGGGCGTGACCTCTATGGCGATGGGGTTGCCAGTTCATGTTCCTGAACTGGTAGTGACAATGTCACCATGGACCAACGCAATACAATATTGATAATTTTTCAATATAAAAATGTTAAAACAAGTATGATCCAAAAAATTAACAATAATAATATGATGAAATGTACGCTGTTGCCATGGCAATGTCCGCTGACTTTGGTCCTCTTTTTAGAGCACTGTATGCCAGCGTTAGTCAATCAAATTAACTTTTTTAGGAAGTTTAATACATGCTCTTTCTAATGGTAGTAGTTTGAAAACGTTTCTAGAAGATACTTTTGTGTAAAAGGGAGTTAAAAATACCCTATTTTTAGCCTTTTTGCAAAAATTATCAACTTTACACTTAATTTGCAAATTAATGAAAAGGGCTAGGAGCTTGAAATTATAAACACAAAAACAGTACCACGAGATACTATGCCTCAAATTTCATGTTCGTTGTTTACTTATTTCAGGAGCTATGCAATGTTAAACTTTTAATTTTTTTAGGCCGCCAATTTCTTTGCCCGACTTTGGTGCAATGTGTATTTCTGACACAATCAAAAAAGATTATTATTAGTCTCATTAAAAAGAGCACAAAAAGATGTGCAGGGTAGTTAAGTTTCATTTCTTATAAACAAATAAGAACAATATTAGGTCTCAAAGTTGCTGAAATTTTGAATGGTACTGTACATGTTCAGGCTATGGGGTCAAACAAACGGCTATATCTCAACAGGTTTAACACCAGAGAACCTAAAACTCTACCAAAGTTCATTTGAGACATGGGGGGCACTAAATATAAAATTTAGTCAAAATCCGTGATGGTCATGCGGGGAGCCCTAGACCACTTGACATGGAATGAACCTTTTACCAAAGGACAATCTTGCCAAACAAATCTGATAGAGTTCTTTGACTGGGTGACCAGAGACTTAGATCAAGGGCATAAGATGGATGTGATCTACCTAGATTTCAGCAAAGCCTTTGATACTGTTCCTCATAGGAGGCTTATCAATAAACTCAACAGCTTGGGGATGGGTCCCAAGGTGGTGAACTGGATCAGAAATTGGTTGACTTGCAGACAACAGAAGATGACAATAAACAGAACTCACACAGATGAAAGAAAGGTGATCAGCGGTGTGCCCCAGGGTTCGGTCCTGGACCGGTACTGTTCAATATATTTGTGAGAGATATTGCTGAAGGACTGAATGGAAAAGTCTGTCTTTTTGCAGATGACTCGAAAATTTGCTACAGAGTGGACTTCCCCTGAGGGAGTGGAGAACATGAGGAAAGATCTACAAAAGCTGGAAGAATGGTCTAATGCTTGACAGTTAAGATTTAATGTGAAGAAATGTTGTGTCATGCACTTGTGAAGCAGTAATATAAGGGAACTGTATGCGATAGGGGGCAAGAGGTTGTTGTGCACGGATCAGGAGAAGTACCTTGGAGTGATTGTTTCTGAGGATCTCAAGGTAGCGAAACAGTGTGACAAGGCGGTGGCCAAAGCCAGGAGGATGCTGGGTTTCATACAAAGAGGAATTACCAGCAGAAAGGAAGAGGTACTAATGCCACTGTTCAAGTAGCTGGTGAGGCCTCACTTGGAATACTGTGTTCAGTTTTGGAGACCATATCTCGCAAAGAATATAAAAATGCTGGAAGCAGTTCAGAGGAAGGTGACCAAAATGATTTGGAGCCTGTGTCAGAAGACTTATGCGGAGAGACTTGAAGACCTAAAGATGTACACTCTGGAGGAGAGAAGGGACAGGGGAGCTATGACCCAGATCTTCAAATACTTAGAGTATTAATGAACAAACCAACCTCTTCCAAAGATGGGTAAGCTGTAAAGCTAGAAGGCATAACATGAAGCTGAAAGGGGGTAAACTGAAAGGCAATGTCAGGAAATACTTTTTCACTGAAAGGGTGGTGGATGCTTGGAATGCCCTCCCAATGGAAGTGGTGGGGGCAAATACAGCGACAATTCAAAATGGCATGGGACAGACACAGTGGATACCTTTATAGCAACAGGATAAAATCAAAAACAACATAATTACCTCTTATCTAAACAAATAGGGGCAACCTACACGGAGCAGTCGGTACACCCCTAAACAAAGGCATGGGGAGGGGTGACATGCACAGAGCGGCAGGAGCATCTACCCTTGCCGCCTTGCTAGGCAGACTAGATGGACCGTACTGGTCTTTATCTGCCGTCATATACTATGTAAGTGACAATGTTGTAAGACTACCACATGTTTAAAGATATACATTCTCAAAATAACTAGGATGTCCCTGCTTCAGAAAGCAAGTTGGTCGCTAGCATAAATTCTGCCCTAGCAGCCCCTGCAATGCAGGGGGAAGGGAGCAGTAGGGCCTGGGCAGAAAGGGGGCTCAGCCCACACAGCACAGCAAACTTACTTTAACATGTCTGCAGTAGGAAACGTGAGCCCAGCAGCTGTTCTCCACCAGACTAAAGATTCACAAGTGGAGGAGTAGCCTAGTAGTTAGGGCAGCAACCTGGGTTCAAAAAGACTAGGGTTCAAATCCCACTGACTCTCCTTGTAGCCTTAGACAAGTCATTTAACCCTCCATTGTTTCAGATACAACCACAGATTGTAAGTCCTCAGAACAAGGAAATACCTACAGTACCTGATTATAACTCTTATTGATCTACTACTAGAAAGGCGTGAGCTAAATGCTACTAAAATAAAAAAAAAAGAGAGACTGAACAGGAAGTCATGAATATTTCAATATTTAATAAGACCCTCAACATATTAAGGGATGAAAATAGGACTTCAGGTTGTTGTAAATCTAGGGGGTTCTGAATCTCAATGTGCTCAAAATACCCTTCTTTCCTCAATATCTACAATAATTAAACGATATTATCCTGGCGAGCTACCATGGGCACCTTTTTACTAATGCTTAATGCCCACTATCTGCTGCATGGCTCATTTTATTTATATAGGCACATATCTTTCTAACCAGGCCCCAATTCAAGCAAAGACAACTACCTAGGATGCCAAATACACAGGCCAAAGAAAAGCCTGCTCCCACTTACTAAAGGGTCATGGGCATGCGTGCTGCTTCAACTGGGAGACACTAGGATATGATGACCTTTCTCTGCACCACTCCACTCCGAGATCTCTGGAATCCTGATAACCGATAGTCCTGACAGATCTCGAATGTAGGCATCAAAATCTTAAATCCGACGTTATTGCTAATTAATTACATATCATAGCCGTAAATGCACCACCACACTGTAAAGACGGCATTACAATTAAGTATATGAATTCACATTATAACCCTGAAAATAGTCCAAAACAGTTCACGGTGGGCAGAAGAGAGCACGGCGACGCGGGAATTTAAAGGACTCTCCTCATCAAGCGCTTGGAATAAAACAGCTAAGATCAAACAGACATTTTAAAAAATCGTTGGATTCTACTCACTTCTCCAACGCCTCCTCATCGTCCATGGCTCAAACGTTACAAAACAAAACCTACACCAAATTCAGTCAAATCGGACTAAGACGTACTGCCGGGCCATTGCGCTCAGTAAGACCCCGCTGGACTTCCTGGCACAGCTGCGGGTTGCCCACGTCGCCGCCTGATTTCCTAACCCAGCTCAAGAAAGTGCCAGGGATCTTTTCCGTTTCTCGGTGAATTGAAACCACAGGATGGTATTAGGGTTGCCAACTGGCTCCAGATGCGCCTGACAGTCTTGATCCAGCCCTGGTTTACCCCATTGCATAGAGGAATTTGTTGCTTTTTTTAAATGGAGTGCAATAGAGAAATCAGAATATATGTCCCTGCATGCCATGGAGAAAACTCAGAACTAGGTCAAGCCTATCGAGCGCATCTGGAGCCAGTTGGCAACCCTACCTTCTACTGGTCTCTATCTATTTCAATAAATACTATCGAGCGGCCATTGGAAAGACAGCGAACGAACTGCCAAACGCCAGCGACACTAAAGTATGGCGTGAAGCAACTCCCCTACCTACTTAGAAGGAAAGTTCCTTTCTTTGGCTTGATCGGGGACTGTTTAAAGAGCTTTTACTGTACTACAATTGGTACGAATTCTTTTGAAGTTAATAGAACAGAAGCTATCCACAAAAAAAAAGTGAAACGGAATCCAGATCCATACCACCCATTGGTTTCAATTCATCGAGAAACGGAAAAGATCCCTGGCAGTTTCTTGAGATGGGTTAGGAAATCAGGCGGCGGCGTGGGCAGCCCGCAGCTGTGCCAGGAAGTCCAGCGGGGTCCTGCTCAGCGCAATGGCCCGGCAGTACGTCTTAGTCCGATTTGACTGAATTTGGTGTCCGTTTTGTTTTGTAACGTTTGAGCCATGGATGACGAGGAGGCGTTGGAGAAGTGAGTAGAAGCGGTTTCCTTTCCAATGATTTTTTTTAAAATGTCTGTTTGACCTTAGCTGTTTTATTCCAAGCGCTCGATGAGGAGAGTCCTTTAAATTTTCGCACTGTCGCACTCCTCCGCCCACCACGAACTGTTTTTGGCTATTTTCGGGGGTATAAGGTGAATTCATATACTTAATTGTAATGCCGTCTTTACAGTGTGGTGGTGCATTTGCTGCTATGATATGTAATTAGCAATAACGTCGGATTTAAGATTTTGGTGCCTACATTCGAGATCTGACAGGACCATTAGATATCAAGATGCCAGAGATCTCGGAGTAGAGAGATGCAGAGAAAGGTCATTGTATCCCAGTTGAAGCAGCACGCGTGCCTATGACCTTAAGTAAGTTGGAGCAGGCTTCTCTTTGGCCTTTGGTATCCTAGGTAGTTGTCTTTGCTTGAAATTGGGCCTGGTTAGAAAGATATATGCCAATACAAATAAAATGAGCCATGCAGCAGATAGCGGGCATTAAGCGTTAGTAAAAAGGTGCCCATGGTAGCTCGCCAGGATAATGTCGTTTAATTACTGTAGATGTTGAGGAAAGAGTTTTTTTGAGCCCATTGACATTCAGGATTCCTTAGTTTGATTTTATTTATTTATCTATCTATCCAGTTTTATATACCACCTCATCCTTCAATCAAAGTGGTTTACAGAGTCAAATTGGGTACATTTTAGGAAGGTGGGAAGGGTGCAGATAAGTATAAGAAGCATTGGTTGACTGTAACTGGTTATGAGCTTTGTGAGAGTCCATTTTTAACAACATGAAGTACCATTATCATCCCTTAATATGTCAAGGTTTTTATTAAACATTGATATTGATAAGTTTATGACTCATGATTCAATCTTTTTTAGTTTAGTAGCATTTACCTCACATCTTTCCAGTAGTAGATCAAGGTGAGTCATAATCGGTTACTGCAAGTATTTCCCTGTCCCAGAGAACTTAAAATCTATAGTTGTATCTGAGACAATGAAGGGTTATGTGACTTGTCCAAGGCCACAAGGAGAGTCAGTGGGATTTGAACCCTAGTCTTTTTGAGCCCAGTTTGCTCACTTAACCACTAGGCTACTCCTCCACCTGTAAATCTTTAGTCTGGCGGGGAACAACCACCAGGCTCACATTCCCTGCGGCAAACATGTTAAAGTAAGTTTGCTGTGCTGTGTGGGCTGTGTCCCCTTTCTGCCTAGGCCCTACCTTCCCCTTCCCCCTCCCCCTCCCCCTGCATTGCAGGGGCTGCTAGGGCAGAATTTATGTCATTGACCAACTTGCTTTCTGAAGAAGGGACATCCTAGTTGTTTTGAGAGCGTACATCTTTAAACATGTGTTAGTCTTATAACATTGTCACTTGTGTACAGCTTTTTTTTTTTTTTTACCTGAATTTGATAGCTTTTGTTTGCCAATATGTTGATAACTCTATTGGGAATACTGTATTGCTGATGTGTAGTTCTTAGCTATTCTCAGTTAGAGGTGTATAGCAGTACTATAGTACAGGGTTGGAAAAATCCTAGAAACCAGGCAACATAGGGGCCTAAAATGTGGTACCTGGTTCCTTAAATTCAGAGAAACATAAAATATTAAGAAGAGAGTGAAAATTAGCAGCAACAGAGTGACAAAAACAAGAAATACATAGGAAAACATTTTCTCTGGGGCTTAAAATTTTTGATATGTTTGGAAAATGTAAAAAATAATTTCCACTCATGTTATAATGCACTGTACTCTTTTGTTTATATTTTGAGCAGTGGCGGTATTTACCCATTGGCATGTAAAAATAACACTTGGCCCGTTCAATAAACATACCCCTAACTACAATTAGGGGGTATGTTTACTAATCAGCGGTAGCAGCTTCCGAGCAATATCAGAGCTGCGTCCCCATTGTGGGACCACCGCTCTGATATTGCATGGAGGCCGCTACTGCTGTTTAGTAAACATACCCCTTGGTCTCATTGAATAATATGGGACTTAGTTGCAGATAACCCGGTTTAACCGTTAGCCTGGTTTAGGAAACATACTCCCTAGGAAACAAAAATCCCAAAGAAGTTCTCTTAGGCTGTATCTCTTATAGGTAAAAAAAAAAACATTCAGGTATGTCTAATTTCAAAATAAAATCTGGATTGGCTTAAACTGTTATGCATTGAGTGTTTTGAAACATTCCTTAAAATAAAATGCTTTTATGGGTTTTTATTTATTAAGAATATAGAAATGCAATACTGGGTCAGACCAAGGTCCATCAAGCCTGGTATCCTGTTTCCAACAGTGGCCAATCTAGGTCACAAGTACCTGTTAGTTTCCCAAAAAGGTACACAGATTTCACAGTTCTTACCATGGGGTAAGCAGTGGATTTCCCTGGTCCTCTTTAATAATGGTTTATGAACTTTTCCTTCAGGAACTTGTCCAAACCTTTTTTTAAACCCAGCTACACTAACAGCTTTTACTACGTACTCCGGTAACAAATTCCAGAGTTTGATTACTTATTAAGTGAAAAAATATTTTCTATTATTAGTCTTTAAATGAGCTACATTGTAGCTTCATTGAGTATCCCCTAGTATTTCTACTTTTTGAAGGAGTAAACAACCAATCTATGTTTACCCGTTCCACTCCATTCATTAATTTATAGACGTCTATCATATCTTCCCTCAGCTGGCTCTTTTCCAAGTTGTAGAAACCTTTTAAGCCTCTCCCATAGAGGTATCCTTCTATCCTCTTTACCATTTTGGAGGCTCTTCTCTGTACCTTTTCTAATTCTGCTATTGTTTTTGTTGTGTTTAACCTACTCAAATTTTCACCTTCTGCTGCTGACTTCTAAAATGGTGTCTGCACCTTATGAGTGCATTCTTGCTAGGAATTGCCCATAAGGTTAAACCTAGTTAACAATTACAAAATAAACAGTCATTTTATTTGATGTTTAGATTTGTATATATTAGGTTTTATTAACATAATATATGACGGCAGATAAAGACCATCATGGTCTATCTAGTCTGCCCAGCAAGGTGGCAAGAGTAGGTGCACCCACCGCTCCGTGGAGATCACCTCTCCCCATGCCTTTGTTTAGGGGTGTACCCACCGCTCCATGCAGGTCACCCTTATTTGTTGAGAAGCAGAAACAGTTAATGTTATTTTGATTTATCCTGTTGCTGTAAAAGGATCCACTGTGTGTCCCATGCCGTTTTGAATTCTGTCACTGTATTTGCCCCCACCACTTCCATCGGGAGGCATTCCAAGCATCCACCACCCTTTCAGTGAAAAAGTATTTCCTGATGTTGTCTTTCAGTTTACCCCCTTGAAGCTTCATGTTATGCCCTCTAGTTTTGCAGCTTCCCCGTCTTTTGTAAAAAGTTTGCTTGTTCGTTAATACTCTTTAAGTATTTAAAGGTCTGTATCATATCTCCCCTGTCCCTCCTCTCCTTTAGAGCCTACATATTTAGATCTTCAAGTCTCTTCTCATATGTCTTCTGGCACAGGCACCAAATCATTTTGGTCGCCTTCCTCCAGTCTTTTTATATCCTTTGCGAGATATGGTCTCCAAAACTGAACACAATATTCCAAGTGAGGCCTCACCAGCGACATGTACAGTGGCATTAGTACTTCCTCCTTTCTGCTGGTAATTCCTCTCTGTATGCAACCCAGCATCCTTCTTGCTTTGGCCACCACCTTGTCATATTGTTTCGCCACTTGGTGATACTCAGAAATGATTATTCCGAAGTCCTTCTCCTGGTCCATGCACACCAACCTCTCGCCCCCTATGCCTTGGATTTCTGCTTCCCAAGTGCATGACACTGCATTTCTTCACATTAAATATTAACTGCCAAGCATTAGACCATTCTTCCAGCTTTTGTAGATCTTTCCTCATGTTATGCACTCCCTCAGGGGGAGTCCACTCTGTTGCAAATATTTGTGCCATCTGCAAAAGACAAGACATTTCCATCCAGTCCTTCGTCAATATCACTCACAAATACATTGAACGGTACCAGTTCCAGGACTGATCCCTGGGGCATGCCACTAATCACCTTCCTTTCATCCGAGTAAATTCCATTTACCATAACCGTCTGTTGTCTGCAGGTCAACCAATTTCTGATCCAGTTCACCACCTTGGGACCCATCCCCAGGTTGTTCAGTTTATTGATAAAGCCTCCTATGAGGAATAGTATCAAAGGCTTTGCTAAAATCCAGGTAGATCACATCCATCACATGCCCTTAATCTAGTTTTCTGGTCACCCAGTCAAAGAACTCAATCAGATTTGTTTGGCATGATCGTCCATTGGTAAAACCATGTTGCCTTGGATCATGCAACCTATTTGTTTCAAGAAAGCCCACTATTCTCTCTTTCAGGAGCGCCATCATTACTTTTCCTGCCACCGACGTAAGGCTTACTGGCATGTAGTATGCCACTTCTTCCCTATTACCACTTTTGTGAAGAGGTACCACATCAGCCCTTCCCCTATCGCCAAGGATTTATTAAAAACATCCTTTAAAGGCCCTGCTAGAATGTCTCTGAGCTCTTTCAATATCCTGGGATATATTCTATCCAGTCCCATGGCCTTGTTCACATTCAGTTTTGCAAGCTGTTCAAACACATCATTTTTTTGTGAACGGTGTGATATCTACACCATTCCAATTTGCATATTTGTCAGTCATAGGTGATCCTTCTCCAGGATTTTGTTTAGTAAAAACAGAAGTATTTGTTTAGCATTTTCACTTTTCCTATTTGTTTCTCCAGGCCAGTCCAGGAACTCTTATTTATCTATCTATCTATCTATCTATTTCTTCTATACCGCCCCTTCCAGAGATCAGGGGCGGTTTACATGGAACAAGTAAACAAATTTGTATACTAATGTATACATTACATGGAACAGAGATTTTTTTAACTTTATACAGATAATAGTTATTAACAGAGATTTATAACATTGTAACTTTATACAAATAACTGTGCATTAATTGTCAAAACTATTTATATTTTATATACATTAATAAGTTTCTGTATCGTAGTGTTGATCAGAGTTTGTCTACCTTTTTATAGGTAGTCAGAGTTTTCTACCTTTCATATGTGTGTGTGTGTGGAGGAATTTATTTCCTTTTTTTCATCTCTTGGGAGTATTTTGGGGTGTATGTGGTGGGTGTATGTGTGTGGGTAGTTGAGTGTGGTTTTAGGGCTTTGTGTTTGAGTGTTTGGGGATGGTGTGTGGTTGGACTTGGAGGTATGGGATTTCATAGTGTTCGGAGAAAAGTTATGTCTTGAGTTCCTTTCTAAATTGGGTGAGGTCTTTTATGATCCGAAGGTTTATTGGGAGATTATTCCAGAGCATGGGGGCAGTGAATGAGAAGGCTCTGGTGCTGGTGGATTTTTTAGTTTTTTTGAATGAATTTGGTATTTCAAGTGAGTGTGTTGCGTTTAGTCTGCGAGTTCTTGATTCTGATGGGGCATGTAATAGCATGGATAGATATGATGGGGCGATGTTGTTCAGGAGCTTGAATGTGATTAGGAGGATTTTATATCTGATTCTGCTGTTTATAGGGAGCCAATGCAGTTCCAGCATTATTGGGGTTACATGGTCTACTAGGCGGGCTTTTGTGACTACTTTGGCACAGATGTTCTGGGCTCTTTGAAGTAGGTATGTACTTTTTTGTGGTAGGCCAATTAAGAGATTATTACAATAGTCGAAGTGTGGGGTGATGAGTGTGTTAACAACTGATCTAAAGTCATGGGTGTCAAGAAGGGGTCTTAGGTGTTGTATGGTTTTGAGTTTGTAGAATATGGTTTTTACCGTCTGTTTTATATGTGGTAGCATGGTGAGTGTATGGTCTATTATTACCCCTAGGTATTTTACCTCTTTTTTGACGGGTATAGTTGTATTTATGATTGAGATTGATGTTGGATAGGTGTCCTCAGTCACGGGTGATCTTGTTACGAACATTGCCTCAGTTTTTTTGAGGTTGATGCTAAGGTAGTTAGATTCCATCCAGGAGGTGGTCTCCACCATGCATTTTGATAGGGCATCGTAGGTGGGAGTTTTGGTGGATATGGGGAGAGCGAGCATGATGTCATCAGCATAGATAAAGTGACTAATTTTGTGTTTTCTGAATATTTTTGTAATGGGTTGGAGGTACAGGTTGAAAAGGAGGGCAGAAAGGGCGGATCCCTGGGGTATTCCTTGTCCTTGGGGGAAGGTTTCTGACACTTCCTGGTCTATTTGAACACGTATTAGTCTGTTTGTGATGTAAGACTTAAACCAATTGAGTACTGTCCCACCTATTCCTAGATTTTCTAGTCTATTGATCAAAGTAAGGTGGTTGATGTTGTCAAAGGCGGCAGAGATGTCTATGAAGAGGAGTAGGAAGCCTTGACTGCTATCATCTGTGCCTTTGATGAGGAAGTCTATCAGTGTAGTTAGAAGGGTTTCTACACCGTGATAGGGGCGGAAGCCAAACTGGTGAGAGTCTAAGGGTTTGTGTTCATCGATATGGTCTTGTAATTGTAATTGGACGTTTTTTTCTATTATTTTAGCTATAAATGGAATGCTGGCTATCGGTCGGTAAGAGTTTGGGTCTTTTGGGTCAAGTTTATTGTTTTTTATTATTGGTCGAAGCGTTGTGAGTTTTAGGGCGTTGGGCATGATGCCCTGGACAAGGGATTGGTTCACCATTTGTTGGATGTTTTCAGCGAGTTCTTCCTTTGTGCATTTGATCCATGACACAGGACATGGGTCAAGTGGAGAAGTTGTGGTGTTGATAAGTGTTATGATCCTAAGAAGGTGTGTTTGATCTATCGTGTGGAAGGAGGTCCATGTGTTATTAGATTCAGTGTTTGTAGGTAGTGTCATTGGTATGGTGTTGGATTTGCACTTTAGTTTTTCTGCAAAGTGGGTTGCTAAAGTCTGTATGCTTATAGCCGACTGTTTTGGCTCTTGGTTTTTAGCTTTTGTCAAAGTTTTTACGATTGCGAATAGTTCTCTGGGGCGGTTGATAGCCATGTTTATTACTTTGGAGTGGTAATCCTTTTTTGACTTGTTAATTGCATTTTTGTAATTGTTGAGGGTGGTCATATATTGGGATTTGTTTTCGTCAGATTTAGTTTTCCTCCATTTCTTTTCTTGTTTCCTCAATTGTTTTTTTTTATATTTGCTAGTTCTCTCGTGAACCATTTTTCTGTCTTTTTTACTTGTTTATGCATGGTATGTGTGGGGGTAGCTGCTTTCTGGACTGTTTGATTCCAGTGGTTTACAGCGGATTCGATGTCTGGGAGGTTTGTGTTGAGTATGGGTAATACTTTGTCAAGGAAATTAGCTTTGTCAAAGTGTGTAAAACGTGATATGTGGGGTGATGAGTTTGTTGTGTTTAGTGTTGCTTGAGCTGGGAGGTGGAGTGTGATAAGGTAGTGATCAGACCATGGTACCTCTGTTATTGTTGGAGGGGTATGTTGGTGTTGGTTATTAAGAAGGGAGGAGGGAAGGAAGATGAGATCTAAGGTGTTGCCTTTTATGTGGGTGGGAGCATGTATTATCTGAGTGTAACCCATTTGGGTCATAGCATCCATGAAATTGTCTGATTGAGAGTTATTCAGGGAAGGGAGATTCAAATCACCTAGGATTATGAGAGGTTTGGTGATGCTGTGCATGCAAGTTCTAAGATGGAGGAGAGGTTTTTTTGATCAGTTGAAGGGGGTCTATATATGAGAGTAAGTGCAAGGGTTCTATTTTCTATGTTGATGATGTCTATTCCATCTATATTGTTTAAGCATGTTAAGGTGAATTGTAGGTCTTTTTTGGCGAGTATGAGAGCGCCACCTCCTCTTTTTGTATCCCGATGGCAGCTGAATGTATCATATTGATGTGATGTTAACTGGTTTAGTAGTACGGTGTCTGTGGGAGTGAGCCATGTCTCAGTAATGCAGATGATTTCAGGGTTTGTGTCTTTTATCATGTCGTTGATGATTGGTATTTTATTTCATATGGATCTAACGTTTATTAAGATGAGCTTTGTTTGGGTATCTATTTTGGTTGTGTTGTCGCTTAAACCAGTGTGTGGCTGGTGTTTTATTTGGATGAGTCTGCGATGGTGTCTGTTTGAGTCATTGCTTGAGTAATTATTGTGGGTGTGTGTAAAGGTTGAACAGTGTGGTGTGTTTTGGTGAGGATTGTGGGTAGTGATAATGTTGTTATATGGGTTTCTGTAACGATTATGTATGATGGGGATATGATTATAGGGGTTTTGATTGGTTTTGTATGAGTAGATGTGTTGAGTTAGGAGAGTTATTAGAATGAGAGTGAGTGGGAGGTTTACCTGTCTTGTGGGAGACATTGTGTATATATTTTGGTGGGCAAAGGAACTCTGAGAACGGGGCTCTGGGAATGGGGACTAGTGGATGTGTCTGTGTATTGATGGTATATAGCTGTCTGTGACAGTTTTCGATGAACTGGGTGACTACTGGCAATAGTAGATGACTAATAGGATACACTCTATAGTGTTGTAGCTACTGGGTTACAAATAACAATACAATAGTATATGTGCTACAGATGACAATATAACAATGTATCAATATCCGAGAGGAGGGTGAGAGAACTAGTTACTGTTAACAATTAGCTACTAGTGATAATACAATGTGTGATTAATTGCTGTTAGTGATAGTCTGGGTAGTCTCCATCTTCCAGCAGCTGAGAACTGAGCATGTCAGGATTCTGAAAGTTCGGTAGAAGAGCTCCTCCTTTAGCCATCTTTTCTTCTGCCTTTGAGTTTGCTATCCTTATTTCTCTTTTTGTCTCTTTTAGCTTTATCCTGTATTCTTTTCCGTGTTCCTCTCTTTACGAACTTCTGGATTTTGTGAAAGCTGTGTTTTTTGCCTTTATTTGTGCAGTCACTTCTTTGGAGAACCAAATAGGTTTCCTTTTCCTCTTGTTTTTATTTACTTTCCTTACATATCTATCTGTTGCCCCTTTTATTGACTCCTTTAGTTTAGCCCACTGCAGTTCCACTTCCCTTACCTTCTCCCACCTTGCCAACTGCTCCTTCAGACACCTGGCCATTTTACTGAAGTTGGTGTTTTTGAAGTCTAGGACTCTGAGCTTGCTGTGATTGGACTCTGCCTTGGCTTTTGTCTCATACCACACCTTGTGATGATCACTGCTGCTCACATGGGCACCCACCTGGACATTCGACACGCTATCTCCGTTGGTGAGTACTAAATCCAGCATCAAATTTTCTTTGGTCGGTTCCATCACCGTTTGTCTAAGCAATTCTTGGAAGGCATCTACCATCTTTTTACTTCTTTCCAGATTTGCAGAAGGAATACTTTAATCCACATCAGGTAGAGTAAAGTCACCCAATATGATCACTTCCCCCTTCATGGCTACCTTTGCAATATCAATAATCAAGTCTCTCTATCCATTTCTTCGGTTTGGTTGGAGGTCTGTAGTATGATAAGGAAGCTTATCAGGACCCAGGAGACAGGGATAAAGAGAAGGAATTCACCCTTATCAAAGGACCTATTTTACAAGGTCAGAGACACAAAACTCCATTTACACCTAGAAAGCAGGTATTTCCTAGCTGCGATAGGTTGCAGAATGCCCCTAGTGGAGAAAAGGAGAGGGAATGCAGGCCCAGGGTAAGGAACCCTTACATCACTGAATTCCCCAATTGCTCAGCTGCCACGAAGCAGTATGGTCTCCAACACCTGAGAGGAGAAGGGGAGGGGCTGGAGCCTGAGAGGTTTAAGACTAGGTCAGATTATCCAGAGAGAGAGAGAGAGGAGTAGGAATGCTTACTGGAAGAGGAATGGAGCTAGAACAGTAAGAATAGCAGGAACAAGGAACACAAGTTGGAGGACAGGACGAGGAAGCTCAGGTGGATGGTGGCCAGAGCATGAGCGAGGAGAAGCTGATACAAGCCTTGACCCAGGTAGGAGCATTAGAAGCTTGTCTCAGTGCAATAACCTCAGTGCGATTGCACTTCGTCAGCCACTTAATAAGTCTTCAAGGAAAAGACCTACAGCTCCATGGTACACTTCTGATCTAAAATCATATCTCAAGCTACTATGGAAGCTTGAGAAGCGTTGGTGAAGGTCACATTCCATTCAAGACCAGATTATATATCTTCACCAGCTAGCCGCTCACCGCGAAGCCATCTCAAGGAAAATTAAACAGCACCACACAGACACCCTGAAACGCTCACTCAATAAACCTCATGATCTTTTCAACCTTGTCAAGTCTCTATCCAAGGAACCAACACCTGAGCACCAATGTGAAATTCATCCGCAGGAGTTTGCCACCTACCTCCAATCCAAGTTAGGTCAGACAAATAAAATTTCAGTCGGTGTCTCCACCACAGACCAAGGGTGTTCAACATGTGCAACATCCTTAACGTCTTTCTCAACCCCTTCCAAGAAATGCATTGAAGATACTATCATGAATCTCAATACCACTACAGCGCAAACAGATCCTTGTCCTGCTTTTTGGATAAAGGAACTGCGCAGTGATCTCAGTCTGATAATTTAGAATATAATGAACCTTTCTTTCACAAGTGGTTACTTCTCATCTGCCCTCAAACGCACGTCATTCAGACCCCTGCTAAAAAATAGTAAACTAGACCCCAAAAGGGTAGACTCGTACAGACCCATTTCAAGTATACCTTTTCTCGCAAAGTTAATCGAAAAAGAGGTGCAAAGGCAGTTACAAGACCATATCGACTCTGTTGCTCCATTAGATCCATGCCAACATGGATTCAGGGAGTCACATGGAGTGGAAACACTCCTCACTACCCTTTTCAATAATATAATCTCTGGCATTGACAACATACGTCAGGGCTTTGCACTCATATTCCTAGACATTGCTGCAGCCTTCGACTCAGTAAATCATGAGCTTCTCCTAGGACGGCTAAAAGAGAAGGACATCTGCAGAACAGCTCTGGATTGGTGCAGATCATACTTGTCTGGTAGATGGCAGCACGTACAATCAGCTGGAACAACATCAGAACCTTTTCATCAAGGTCAAGGAGTTCCTCAAGGATTCTCCCTATCGGCATTGATGTTCAACATATACATGCAACCTATATGCAACATCATCCGAGCTTTCAATGTCAGTTGTATGGTATATGCTGATGATGTCCTACTCTACATGCCATTCTCCATAGATCAAGATGACCTCTCCCCTTTGACCAACTGCTTCAATGCCATTTCTGAATGGCTCTTATCACAAAGCCTTCGAATCCAGCATAAGAAAACTGAGGTGCTCTTCATTACGAGGAACCCAAGCTTTAACCCACCCCAATTCTTGAAAGTTAAAGAAGCTTGAGTCTTGAAGGACTAGAAAGGGGGGCTGTTACTTCTGGAGAGAAATCTGAAATTGTGAGTATATACTTCTGGGAATTTTTCTGAAAGGAATTTTTTTTCTTTTAAAGCTAATTAATCTGTGAACCCACTATTTTTTTTTGTTAAATCAGTCAGGGCCTAGTAGCAACAGTTTAAGATTCAATTTAAAACACAGAAGAGAACTTTCTGGTTACCTTTCATACCCAGTAGACAGCTGTAGTTTAAATTTCATAGTCACTCAGGGCCTAGCATCAGCAAAGTACTTTTAGTTTCAAATTAAAACACAGAAGAAAGCTTTCTGGTTAAATTTAGAATCCAGCAGAGAGCTTGTAGTTTAAATTTCTTAATAGGTTAGAGCCTAGTAGCAGCAAAGAGCTATAATTTAAATCAAATCAGAATATAGCTTACCTCAGCGGCACAGGACAAGGTACTGTGTAGCAGCCCTTTTTTAATAAGTGTTATATCCCTCCCTCCCTCCCCACACCCACCCTCCCCTGGGATAATCACAGCTTTATAGGTACTTGCACACCTTAAAAGACAGGAGGTGCTCTCAGGTGAAGCTCATTACCCAAATCAGTCATACACTAAGGACCTGAGATTAATTAAGCTTCAGGTGAACAAGGTATATTAAACTTCTTAGGTACAGTTTTAGTGGTATAAATATCCATAGCACCCTTTAGTACATACAGAACTTAAAGATCTAAACACAAACTTAAAACTAAGATGCAGACAGCAGTCCAGCAGCGGGATGTGGGCTTTCCAGTTTTTTGCATTGAGTGTCACATGTATGATTTTCTCCCAGCTGGTGAGAGGTCTTACGTGTGCACTAGGTGCAAGGAGCTCTCTGCTGTCAGGGAACGAGTCCGTTCTCTAGAGACTAGAGTAGCAGACTTGGAAAACATAAGACAGACAGAGAGGTACATAGACGAGACCTACAGGGATATAGTCCTGAAGTCCCACCTCCAGTCTGGCAGCATCCCTGTTGCCAGGGAGGAGAGAGGTCACGTGACAGGAGAGCATCACCCTGGTGTGGCAGGAAGTGATCCTGTAACTAGGACCTGTCCTCCAGGTGATGTAAACCCCTCTCGCACCGAGGAGGTTTCTCCAGGGCCAAGTGCCCATGAGGGAAGGGTTAGGACAGCAGTTATAGTTGGTGATTCGATCATTAGGCATGTAGATAGCTGGGTGGCTGGTGGACGTGAGGATCGCCTGGTAACATGCCTGCCTGGTGCGAAGGTAGCGGACCTCACACGCCACCTAGATAGTGCTGGGGAGGAGTCTGCTGTCTTGGTACATGTCGGTACCAATGACATAGGAAAATGTGGTAGGGAGGTTCTGGAAGCTAAATTTAGGCTTTTAGGTAGGAAGTTGAAATCCAGAACTTCCAGGGTAGCGTTCTCCGAAATGCTTCCCGTTCCACGCGCAGGACCCAAAAGGCAGGCAGAGCTCCGGAGTCTCAATGCGTGGATGAGACAATGGTGCAGAGATGAGGGGTTCGGATTTCTTAGGAACTGGGGAACATTCTGGGGAAAGGAGGGGCTCTTCCGAAGGGATGGGCTTCACCTTAACCGGGATGGAACCAGGCTGCTGGCATTAACCTTTAAAAAGGAGATAGAGCAGCTTTTAAACTAGATAATAGGGGAAAGCCGACAGTCGCCCAAGAGCGCATGGTTCGGAAGAATGTATCCTTGAAGGATACTACAAAAAGCAGAGAGGTTCCAAAAAAAGAGTAAAGTAGCCCAAATGCCCTCGAGTATGGAGCAGACAGAACTTAAAGATCCCAAATTACCCATGTCTACCAATAGCCAAATTAATATGAATAAAATACAGTCTCTAAAATGCTTGTATGCAAATGCTAGAAGTCTACAAAACAAGATGGGAGAGTTAGAATATATAGCACTAAACGAGAGGTTAGATATGATTGGAATATCAGAGACATGGTGGAAGGAGGACAACCAGTGGGACACTGTGATACCTGGGTACAAACTATATCGTAATGATAGAGCTGACCAAATTGGTGGAGGGGTTGCGCTCTATGTTAGAGAGGGCATTGAGTCAGAAAGGATTAAAGTTTTGCAAGAAACAAAATTTGCTGTAGAATCTCTATGGATTGAAATTCCATGTAAAAAGGGGAAGGCGATGGCAGTGGGGGTGTACTATCGTCCGCCTGGCCAGAATGAACAAATGGATGATGAAATGCTCAAAGAAATCAAGGAAGCTAGCAAAAGTTACAGTGCAGTAATAATAATGGGTGATTTCAATTACCCCGGCATCGACTGGGTCAGTGTCACAACAGGACATGCTAGGGAGATAAAGTTCCTAGATTAAATAAATGACTGCTTCTTGGAGCAGCTGGTTCATGAACCAACCAGAGGGGAAGCAATATTAGACCTAGTCCTTAGTGGAACACCAGATGTAGTGCAAGAGATAAGGGTGTTGGGGCCACTTGGCAATAGTGATCATAGCATGATCACCTTTGATTTAATTAGTGGAGGAGGGATAGTAAGGAAATCCACAGTACTACCCTTTAACTTTCGAAAGGGAGACTATGATAAAATGAGGAAAACAGTTAAGAAAAAACTAAAAGGAGCAGTTGCAAAGGTTAAAGACGTACATCAAGCTTGGGTGTTGTTGAAAAATACTATCTTGGAAGCCCAGACCAGTTGTATTCCACGCTTTAAGAAAAGTGGAAGGAAGTCCAAAAAACTGCCAGCATGGTTTAAAGGTGAGGTCAGAGAGGCTGTTGTTGCCAAAAAAGCATCTTTCAGGAAATGGAAAAAAGAGCCAAACGATGAAACCTGGAAACAGCACAAGCACTGGCAAGTCAAATGCAAGGCATTGATAAGGCAGGCAAAGAGAGAATTTGAGAAGAAGCTTGCTGCGGAAGCAAAAACGCGAAATAAAGACCTTTTCAAGTACATTTGTAGCAAAAAACCTGTGAGAGTCAGTTGCTCCATTAGATGATAAAGGGGTTAAAGGAGCACTAAGAGGCGACAAGGCGATAGCGGAGAGACTGAATGAATTCTTTGCTTCGGTCTTTACCGAGGAAGATGTAGGGATGTTACCCATGACTGAAGTGGTATTTAAAGGTGTGGAAGAATTAAAGGAAATATCGATACATCGGGAAGATGTCTTACAACTATTAGATAAACTGAAGAGTAGCAAATCACCTGGGCCGGATGGTATACATCCAAGGGTGTTGAAAGAACTGAAATTTGAGATTGCAGACCTGCTATCAGTAATCTGTGAACTATCATTAAAATCATCTCTAATACCTGAGGATTGGAGGATCGCCAATGTAACACCAATTTTTAAAAAGGGTTCGAGGGGTGATCCGGAAAACTACAGACCAGTGAGCCTGACATCAGTACCGGGAAAAATGGTAGAAACCATCATAAAGAATAAAATTACTCAGCATGTAGATAGTCACGACCTAATGGGAGACAGCCAACATGGCTTTAGACAAGGAAGATCTTGTCTTACTAATCTGTTATGTTTTTTTGAAGGAGTGAATAAACAGGTGGACAAAGGTGAGTCGGTTGATATTGTGTATCTGGACTTTCAGAAAGCCTTTGACAAAGTCCCTCATGAGAGACTTTTGGCAAAACTAAAGAGTCATGGGATAGGAGGCAGTGTACTACTGTGGATCAGGAACTGGTTAAAAGATAGAAAGCAGAGGGTAGGGCTAAATGGCCAATTTTCCCAATGGAGAAAGGTGAATAGTGGTGTACCCCAGGGATCTGTGCTGGGTCCGCTGCTTTTTGACATATTCATAAATGACCTGGAAAGTGGAATAACAAGTGAGGTTATCAAATTTGCAGATGACACAAAACTATTTAAAGTTGTTAAAACCCAAGAGGATTGTGGAAAATTGCAAGAGGATCTTGATAAATTGGAAGACTGGGCATCAAAATGGCAGATGAAATTTAATGTGGACAAGTGCAAGGTTATGCACCTAGGGAAGAACAACCCAAACTATGGTTACATGATGCAAGGTTCCACATTAGGAACCACCACCCAGGAAAAGATTTAGGCGTCATTGTGGATACCTTGTTAAAACCCTCGGCCCAGTGTGCAGCGGTGGCCAAGAGAGCAAATAGAATGCTAGGTATGATAAGGAAAGGAATGGAAAATAAAACAAAAGATATTATAATGCCTCTATATCGTTCCATGGTGAGACCGCACCTTGAATATTGTGTGCAATTCTGGTCGCCGTATCTTAAAAAGGATATAGCGATTTTAGAAAAGGTTCAGAGAAGAGCCACCAAAATGGTAAAGGGGATGGAAGGCTACTCCTATGAAGAAAGGCTAAAAAGGTTGGGGCTCTTTAGCCTGGAGAAGAGACGGCTGAGGGGAGATATGATAGAAGTCTATAAATTTAATGAACGGAGTGGAACGGGTAAACGTAGATCGATTGTTTACCTTATCAGAATATGGAAAGACTAGGGGACATGCAATGAAGCTACAGGGTAAACTATTTAAGACTAATAAAAGAAAATATTTTTTCAATCAACGTGTGTAATCAAACTCTGGAATTTGTTACCGGAGGATGTAGTAAAGGCTGTTAGTGTAGCTGGATTTAAAAAAGGTTTGTACAAGTTCCTGGAGGAAAGGTCCATAAACCATTATTAAGAAGGGACCCAGGATATCAATGCTTGAACCAGTACAAGCATTGTGGAACCTGTGTCCCTTGGGGAAACTGCTAGGTACGTATGACCTAGATTGGCCACTGTTGGAAACAGAATGCTGGGCTTGATGGACCTTGGTCTGACCCAGTATGGCATATCTTATGTTCTTATGTTCTTAAGCTGATCTTCAAGCAAAACACACAATTCGTTACTTAGGAGTTACACTGGATCAAAACCTTGACATCTTCAAAGGCACACATAGCTAATACTGTAAGAGCAATTTATTTCAAGATCCGTTCACTCAGACACCTACGCCCCTTGCTTGAACCAGAAGATTTTCGGACAATTTACCAGGCTCTTATCATACCACACCTTGATTATGCCAACGCCATATTACAAGGTCTCCCCCAATCCACCTTGAACCCCTTGCAACTTGTCATGACCAGTGCTGCGAGAGTTCTCCAGGGTGCATCTAATAGGGACCATGTGACGCCCCTTCTAAAGCAGTTACACTGGCTACCTGTACAAGCCAGGATTTTCTTCAAAACAGTGCTGCTGACATTCAAAGCAATAAATAACCTCTCTTCATCTTCAATATCTGACCTTATCCAAACAACAGCTACTAATAGACCAAGAAGATCCACAGCGATAAATATGCTAGATGTGCCGAGAGAATTAACAAGATGCACCTCAACAACTGCAAACAGGGCCAGACTCTGCGCCCCAAGATTCTGGAATTCATTACCATCAAACATCAGGGCAATCACTAACCTAACCCAGTTTAGGAAGGCCCTTAAACACTTCCTTTTCATAAAATTCTTCCCTGAGAGTAGTGAAACTAATCCCCATCCAAATAGGGTGTGGTGGCACAGCTGAACATATCAGCTAGGCGACCACACCATGCAAGGAGTCCCTGACTATTAAATCACCCTTTTACCAGTTATAAAAGCTAACAGCTGAGAGGGCTCAAAAAAAACATAAGATACAGACTGATACTTAATCAAACATTTACACGGGTGTTTCAGAAAAAATAGCCCGCCCAGCTGCAAGATCCCAGGACGGAGCAGTAGAAACTCTCTGCGCCGTTTCTGGGTGTCTCGTGCCAAATCTGGGTACTTACGAACAGCCAGACCCCTAAACAGGCGCCTAGAATCCTCTACCAACTCCACTTAGGCTCATGTTAGTTGTTGGTCTGGATTTAGACTTAATCTTTTCTTTATTTATTGTGTTTATTCATTTGTGAGACGATCCCCTCTATGTAGTGGACTAGAGAGGGTTAGCACATTTAATTTATACTTATGTTTGTTTGCTTTGATATTGTTTATATCTTGATTTCAAGATATTTTCATGTGTTTGCCCTGTTTCTTAGAAGTGTTTTTGTTTAAACCTTCTTGAATTTATTGTAAAATTGCATTAAAAAAAATCACCCTTTTACTATGTCTTGATATGACACTGTTGTGTAAATAGTTATCTTGTTATCCAAGTTGGTTCTCCTGTTAATTGTAAACTCAGACTTATGTACCCTGTCTGATTGTTATGTTCCATGTAAACCGCGCTGATACTGAATAGTGCGGTATAGAAGAAATTGTAAATAAAATAAATAAAATTTGGAGCACTATGGAGTTGCAAGAGACAGCTTTTGCCCTAACGGAAGGCAGTCAGCTAAGCCCTCTGAGCCAGAAACGAAGGTAGAGCCAATGCAACTGGGTGAACAGGACCTAGCTGTAGAAGAAGACTCATACATGGATTGCTCTTTATGCTAATCTTCAAATACAGAAGGTTTGGAAGGGAGTCAACCGTAAGGAAAACCTTCAGAGTCCAGTAACCCTGAGAGCCTGTTGATAACTTGTGAAAGTCCTGTATTAAAGGAGAAATACCTTTGTAGCTGAGCAAGCTGAAGCTTTCTAACTAAAACCAGCTGCTAGCCAGTGCAGTGCACAGCCTGAAGCCATGCTGACGGTGAAAGTACGAAAAGCTTTGATTTTGTTTTCACTATTCCTAAAACCCTTGCATAGAGAATTGTTTGCCTATGAAGAGTTTGACTTCTTGTTGAGTTTTTACTGTGCTTAAGGAGACAAACAGCCGGGAAGTGTTCTGGACTGAGAGAAAAGAAACTTGCTTTAGGAAAAGCTGTTTCTGTTTGTTTGGAACAGCACTGCTAGCCGTGTCTGGTAGCATTAGCTGTTGAAAGGACTTTTCCTTTATGCTAAAGAACATTATAAGCTGTTTTGTTTTGAGTTCAGTTATATCCTAATGTATTTTTGAAAGAATCCTGGAGAAACAATCCAAAGGTGTTAAAGGTGACCCTAGCGTTTACCCCATCAATAAATTTCTGTCAAAAGTCTTACCACTCAAAGCCAACTACAAATGTGTTTTTTTTTTTACCTGAAGCCAAGTACCTCCTGACTGAACTACCTTTCCCATGAGGCATTTCAAGGCAGCCAGTCAGGTAAAGGCTAAATGGTGAATCTCTCCTATGACAAGCACGCCCCTTCACACTGTCTGTAAGGGGCTAAGGGCGTGACAGTAGACTACACCAGTATGGATGGCAGTGCCATCTCCTCTTTCCAAAAAAATCCACAGTGTTTCTTCTTTTCCCACGTCCCCTGCATTTCAGCAGCTTTTATATTGCTTTTGACATATAGGGCTATGCTTTCTTTTTTTTCTTTTTTTCTGCCTTCTCTTTCTCTTCTAAGTAAATTATAGCCAGCTTTGACTATATCCCATTCATGTGACTCGTTAAACCATATTTCTGTAATGGTCACAATGTCCAAGTCCGTTTCCACCTTTAGGGCTTCCAGGTCAAGAAATTTGTTGACTAGGCTTCGAGCATTTGTGCTCATTGCTTTCCAGCAATTGTTGATTGGCTTGCCTCTATTTTGCATGGATTTTGTTCTATACTCCTCTTCCCACTTGTTATTCATGTGTGAATTAATAGTGTGGCTGTTTCCAATGTTGTTATGTTTTTGCTGGGAGTGACGTCCTGGATTTGTTCTTCTCTATCCGTCATCCCCTATCCCTAGTTTAAATACCTGTCCACATAAATCTTAGATTTATTTCCACTAGGTATATCTCCTGTTAGAGTGCTCTTTGCATGTTAGTAGCTAATGTTTGACTGGCTCACTAACATGCTGTGCTACAATTTCAGCTTAGTATAGTTTAATTGTTTTAGACTCATTTTTCCAATATATATTATAAAAAAAATTATTCTATCTCCCCGCATTGTTGCAGGAGGCCAAGAACCTTCCTCCTTCTTTTTTTTTTTTTTTTGTAGCAGTGATCAGTTAAATAGCTCACTGGTCTACCACAGTAACAAAAAGCCCCATATTTGTGTTGTGCTCTCACCCTTCTGCAATCAACAAGTGTGTGCTTTGGCTACCTCAACTAAGATGATTCTTAAGGGTTTCTATTTATTTAAGCTTACTTTTATACCGTCTTTCTGTCATTCCGGGCGGTTTACAGAACTGAAGGTGAAACGGCCATGGTAGGCATGCTGTTGTACATGGAACTAGAATAATGTAACAGTGGAACAATGTTAACTATTGTGATAAGGAAGCTTATCATAGCTCAGGAAGGAGCTATAGAAAAGGTGAAGTGACTCTGAACAAGCAACCTGTCAGTTCTGGTAGAAATAAGAAAACAGAATTTTCCCATAAAAGACTACCAGTCCCAGAATGCACCAGGTTTCCAACAGCCATTAGAGGAGCTGAAGTGGGGAAACGTGTGTTCAATCAGGAGGGCTATGAGGTAATCCCTAAGCACTCATCTCAAAGGGCAGGGCCTGATTCAGCACAGCTGCGCTGTATTAGGGGGGAGCACTCATCTAGGCAGAATAAAGGTAGAGTTTATTCTACAGAGAATTATCCTCATTATCCTGAGAATCAGCTTGAGCTTGATCATCAGTTTCATCTGACGGATCATCAGAAGCAGAAGCCAAACCGGACGGACAGAGAGGGAAAGAAACCCTTTGGAAGAAGGAAGAGAAAAGCCTTTGAGAGGTCTAGAAGAGTCCAGAGCAGTATGTATACTGGGAGGCATTCCAGGGGCCAGCATACACCATTGGACTGGGGAAAGCCAGAGGAATGGTGCTGCAGAGCTAGGAATCTCCAGACAGTACCTATGAGAGAGACGGCTGCACGTGGAAGGGACCCTAAGACCTGTGCCAGAAGGTATGTGAAGAGAGATCCAGTGTCCAGGGATCTGGATTGGAAGGCTGGACATAAGAACTGGACTACATACTGGCCAGGCTATATAGAGAGGAACTCTAACAGCAATGGAAGCTCAGGTATGAACACTGATCTATGCCCTAGCTATAACCTTGAAAGACAGCAGGGAAACAAGTATTCTCCTGAAAGTGCTCCATTGAGAGATTCATCTGTGCCAATCCATGATATTGATCCCATGCTTGTTGAAGAAGGGGGAATGATTGCAGATGAAGAATGTGTTTATATGGACTGCTCTCTGTCCAAACTCCTTTGGTGATTTTCTGTTATAAAGTACAGCAACCATCACAAAGAAATACAAACTTGTTCTTTAATCTACTCAGAAAAGCTCCTGAAGCAGGATTTGACCCACACAGTAGAAAGCAAGCCAGCTAAGGGGTTTCAGCTGGATAACTGCTAGCAATTGAGCCTTACCTAATTGCTTGTGAGCTAGGAGAGAATCACTTCTGAATCTATGTGGGAAGTTATCAGAAATTAACCTGAAAAGAACAGTTTTTTTCTTTCTTTGTGGCTTTTCGTTTGTTGTTTGATATATGCTAAGAAAACATTAGCTAATGCCTGACAAGTTTGAATGTTGTTTTCCTGATTTTGACTTTGTTGTTCCAAGTTTAACACTGAAGGCAAGTAACCTGATTTATGTGCTACCAAGCATATCTGTGTTGGGAGAAATAACCCCATAAATAAATATCTTATTGGCTTTATCCAAGAGCACAATTAAATTATTGTCAGCAGCTGTGTCTGGTGTGAATGAACTACATTGCCCACAATCCCTTGCAAATCATATAGATATATGCACTTGCCAAGACTGTGAAGATTCTCACCCAGGCAGCCGTCTGACACTATATACAATGCACTTTTAGCTATTTTACAGAGCTGGTCTAGGCGGCAGTTGGTCAGGTTACCATTTGTACATTTATACAAGTCTCCAGTGTGCTCAAACTAATGAGTTATTAATAGTCTGCTTCTAGGGTGGTTGGTTCTGTGGGTACAGGTGTGTATTGTATTCCTCTCGGACGAGGAACGTTTTTAATTTTTTTTCTGAATTCCGCTGTGTCATAGTATCCTCTAAGGGTTTGAGACAAGGAATTCTGTAAGATGGGCATGTATAGGGTGAATGCTCAGTTGCAGATTGTTTGCTTTTAATCTTCTGAGTAGGGATTGCTAGAAGATTGGCAGTGGTGCTTCTTTGTGCCATGTAATTCCTGGGGTTTGAGATGAGTCTTTAGGGTTTTAGCAGATTCCTTGTGTAAAATTTTAAATATTGTGGTGAGGACTTTCTATTTGATTCTGGTGGTAATGGAGAGCCATTGCAACTGTATTAGTATGAGGGTAATGTGAGATCTGTGGGACACTCCAGAAATTATTCATGCTGCCGTGTTCTGGGCCATCTGTGGAGGGTGTTCTTTGGGAGGCCCTGGTAGATGATATTACAGTCGTTAAGTACTGGTGTGATCATGTCCTGACAGGTGGTTCAAAATAATTCTGGGGTGAGTAGGGGGTGGAGATATTTTAGTGTTCTTGGCTTCTGTTGCCTTCTTTTTATGTGGAAATGGAAGTTCAGCTATTGGTCTATTGTTATGCCTAGATATTTTATTTCGGTTTTTACTTTGATTAAGACGTCGAGTTTGTGTTGATGGTGGAGAGAAGATTGGGTTAGTGGTGGCATACAAGGCTTCCGTTTTTTCTTTATTGATGAGCAGGTGACTTCTGTTGACTTCTGTGAGCCATCTGTTGACTTCTGTAAAGCACTTCTGTAGGTTTGTGAAGTTGGGTGATATGAGGTTGGTGGGGATGAAGGACATTATGTCATCTGCATAGATTAGATATTTTGTGTGTTCTAAATATGTGACATACTGGTTGTATAAAGATGTTAAGGAGGACTGAGAGGCTTGATCCTTGGGGTACACCTGTTTGCCAAATGAAGGGGTTATACGTCTTGGTACCAATTTTTACTTGTTTTTGTGAATCCAAGTAGGATCTGAACCAGCTGAGTGTAGTGTCCTGAAGTCCAATCTCCGATAGTCTTTGTAGTAGTTGATGGTGTGGGATAGAGTCAAAGGCAGATGCAAGGTCGAAGATTATTAGGATAAAAGCCATTGTTGGTGTTTTGTAGGGAAGTTGAGTGTGATTTAGTAGGGAGGTGAGGAGAGTTTCTGCTCTGGTACTGTCTGAACCTGTGTTGATGGGGGTCTAATAGTGTGTGGTTGGTGAGGTGATCCCGGAGTTGTGTGTAAGACCTATCTTCTCTATTATCTTCGCAATAAATGGGATGCTTTAAAATTGGTCTGTAGGACTTCGGGGAGGTTAGGTCAAGCTTTGTATTTTATAGGAGAGATCTGTTTCAACAGGTTGGGCATTAGGCCTTAGGTCAAAGAGGTGTGCACTATGCACAATATATAACTGCTGAGGTGGGATCTTGTGATCTTTACCCAGGACACGGGGCAAGGGTCCAGTGGGGAGGTAGTAATGTTGAGGTTCTGGATCGTGTCTTCTATATTCTCGAGCGATAGGAGCTGGAATCGAGACCATGACTTCTGGGGTGTCACTTTGTGGTGAGATGTTATTGGGAACTGGTGTGTTGTGGGGGTGCTCACCTGTTTGGTGACCAGATAGGAGGCAATCTTCTGAGGACATATTTGTTCTTGTGGATTTCCTTGGTTTGGTTCTTTTATGAGAGATTTTGCTATGGAGAAGAGCTCTCTTGGTTTATTTATTGCCCCAGTGATAAGATTCATGTAGTATTCCTTTTTACGTTTTAGTGTTTCTTCCTTGTATAATTTGAGCTTCCAGTTCATACTGCTAGACCAGTCCAGACAAACGGGTTGTGTCCCCCTGCCAGCAGATCCCGGAGACAGAGAACTCTACCAGAGCTCTAATAGGCTGATCCCTGGTGATGCTGCTGAGATGATGAGACTGTCCCCCAAGGGGTCTCCCTCAGTATTTCTCTGTCTCCAGCAGACCTGGTAGCTTTTTTGTTTTGCTCCTTTTGGAGAAAGGATTAATTTCCCTATTTCAGGACGAAGCTCGGGGGCTCCTCTACTTTGAGAGTGATCCCCTCTATTGGCAGGGTGTTTCAGCTGAGCTCCTGTATGGAACAGTGACGCTCGCTGACTGAAGGCATTCCCAGCAGCTAGCCATGAGGGCAGCCTTGGCTGGAAGAAGGGCTCACTAACACTCGAGGGTTACCTCTGCGTTAGTGCTCGCTTGGCATCAGATGTGGTTTTCCTGATCCTGCCCTTGGAATCCCTGCACTGGCCGGCATCTGTGAGTACAGTTTTCCTTTGTTTAATGCATGCTGAAGCTCCTGAGGGGTCCAAATCCGCCAAATTTTCGTGTTCTCAGAATTGTCCCATTTTTGGCACAGGGGTCAATCCTGGCCTGGGGGCTGGTTTCTGCCTTTTTTTTTCAAAAATTCGCTGCTTTTCTTACCTTTTTTATTTAACTTTTATTTGTCCGGCGGCCATTTTGAATTTCCACGGAGCTCCGATTTTTGGCGGGAAGCTCAGCTCTGCCCTGCTGTATGTGCCTCTGTTCCTTCTTCTCTCTTAAGAGGGTTTTTACTAGGATTGTAATATAGAAAGAGGAGTGCTCCGGAGAATAAGATTTAAAATTGTTCTTTTTCACACACAATGCCTTCTTCTGGGCTTAGATGCATTGTGTGTAACAGGAAGCAGAAGGAGCTGCAAAATCAGCAATGCGAATCCTGTTTGGCGCACCCTGGGGAGTCTTCAGTGTTGCTGGCCACTCAGGAAGCTACGGCTCCTGACTTACCTGCAGGAGAGGGTCCGTTACCTCCTTTTTCGGTGGCAGCTTTGCAGGGAGCCCCTAAGGGGGTCTCTCCGGCTGCCCTGAGTTCCTTGGCGCCTGGCTCTCCTTCCGAGGACCAACTTCTCCATCTTTTCCTCCAGGCATGGGCTCTGTGGCGTGCTGAATCCTCGGCTCCCTCGGTGGGGCTTCAGCCAAAGACACCTGAGCACCTGGGTGCTCCAGCTGGCCGTAAGCATTCTAAGGGTGCTGTAGCTCGCAAGGGTACGTCTAAGGCATTACACTTGCTTGTGCAGGATGATCATGACCCTGACGAGGAGGTGTCTTCTGCGGGAGAGTCAGAGGACCTCTCTCTGGGCGCGAGGATGGGAAATATTCTGCATCGGATTCTTCTATTCCGGGGCCGGAGGAGTCACAGGATATCCGGCTGTTCCACGGAGAAGAATTGTCCTCCCTCATCGGTCAAGTGACGGAAGCTCTCCTCCTTTCGGCACCGGCGGAGCCTCCAGCCTCTCAGGCTCAATCTCAGACGGATCCCATCTTGCTGGGCATTCGCAAGCCCTCTAAGGCTTTTCCTTTCCCTACGGAATTACAGCAAATGGTGTCCCGGGAATGGGACTCTCCGGACACGCCCTTGCGAAACGCTCATTGCCTAGGGCAGTTATATGTTTGGCCGCCAGAGCTTCTGGAGCAGTGGCTCCTGTACCCTAAGGTAGATGCCTTGGTTTCCGGAGTGACTAAGCATACCACCATCCCTGTGGAGGGAGGAGCGGCTCTCAAGGATCCACAGGATCGGAAGGTGGAGAACTTGTTGAGGACGGCTTTCTCCGCATCCTCCATGGCTCTGCAGGCGACGGTATGCGGGGGGCTAACGGCCTGAGCGCTGTTGGGCTGGATCCAGCGCTTGCCTGAAGATTCCTCTCTCAGGCGTTTGGAGTCTGCCACGGCCTTTTTGGCAGATACTTTTTATGATCTGTTGCGCCTTTCGGCTCGATCGGTGGCATCCGTGATGGTGGCGAGGCGTTGGCTGTGGCTCCGTCAATGGGCGGCGGATGTCGTTTCCAAGTCCAGGCTCTCTAAGCTGCCGTTCAAGGGTAAGCTTCTGTTCGGCGAGGAGCTGGACAAGCTCGTAAAGGATCTTGGGGAGGTTAAGCCCCAACGCTTGCCGGAGGATAGGCCGTGAGCTTCGGCTCGCCGGTCTTCGCGGGCACAATCTTTTCGCCCGTTCTCCAGGAGCAGGGACTTTAGGAGGTATCGCTCCTCCAAGCCTCCGACTCGGCCTAATCGCTCTGGAAGAGGAAGTCAGTCCTTTCGGGGTCCCGCTCCGGCTCCGACTCCTACTCGGCAGGAGGAAAGTTCTCAGGGACCATGAGGTCCTCCCGCTGACAGGGCACTAGGTCCACTCTGGTCTGTGCCGCCCGTAGGGGGTCGGCTGGCATTGTTTTCTCAGGAGTGGGCGCAAATTACCTCCGATCTTTGGGTTCTCGACAGCATCTCTCGGGGTTATTCCCTCGAGTGCTCTCGCCCGATCCCCGAGGCCTTCCTAGTCTCTCCGGCGGGATCTCCCGAGAAGCGCCGCATCGTCCAGACAACACTCGAACGCCTGCTTCTTTTGAACGCCATACGTCCCGTCCCGCCTCTCGAAGAAGGGACGGGTCGGTACTCCATTTATTTCGTGGTGCCCAAGAAGGATGGTTCCTTTCGGCCTATTCTGGATCTCAAGGGGGTAAACCGCAGCCTTCGGGTTCCTCATTTTCGGATGGAGATGTTGCGTTCCGTGATCCAGGCGGTATGCAGGGGTGAGTTCCTGGCATCGCTCTATCTCGCGGAAGCGTACTTTCATATTCCCAGCCGCATGGAGCATCAGCGGTTCCTCCGATTTGTGGTTCTAGGCCGGCATTTTCAGTTCCAAGTCATGCCTTTTGGCTTGGCCTCGGCGCCACGGACATTTTCCAAGATAATCGTGGTGGTGGCCGCGCCCTTATGCAAGCAGGGGATCAGAGTTCATCCTTACTTGGACGATTGGCTGATTCGGGCGGACTCTCTGGCAGAGGCTCGCGAGACGGTAGACCGCGTAGTGGCTTTTCTGGAGGGCCTGGGGTGGGTGATCAATCACTCCAAGAGCTGCCTCCAGCCGTCTCAGGTCCTCGAGTTTCTCAGGGCTCGATTCGACACTCACCGCAGGCGGGTGATGCTTGCACAAGTTCGCTTCCAGAAAATTGTAGATCAGCTCCAGCGATTCCTGCGGCGAGAGTCACCTCGAGCTTGGGATTACCTCCAGCTTCTGGGGTCCATGGCGGCTACCATCGATGTGGTGCCTTGGGCACGGGCGCATATGCGAGAGTTGCAGAGGGCGCTCCTCGCGATGGTCGCCGGTGTCGGAGGATTATCAGGTTCGACTTCCACTTCCGCCATTGGTCTGGCTCAACCTTCGATGGTGGCTCCGGGCACGCAACCTTCTACAGGGGGTTCCGTTGGAGTCTCCACGTTGGCTGCTTCTGACGATGGACGCCATTCTCTCTGGGTGGGAAGCGCTTTGCGGCACACACGCAGCACAGGGGGTCTGGTCGCCTCAGGAGGCCCGCTGGTCCATCAATCGCCTCGAGGCGAGAGCGGTTCGCCTAGCCTTGCAAAGGTTCCTGCCTCTCGTACATCGTCAAGCAGTTCGCGTTCTCTCCGACAATGCCACGACGGTGGCGTATCTCAACCGCCAAGGGGGCACGAAGAGTCCGGGGGTTTCCAAAGAAATGAGGTTTCTCCTTCCTTGGGCGGAGCGGCATCTCCTCGCCATTTCGGCGCAGCACATTGCGGGGAAGAGCAACATCGAAGCAGACTTCCTCAGCCGCCATACGCTGGATCCCGGAGAATGGGCTCTGGCTTCGGCGCCTTTTCAACTGATTGTCCGCCAATGGGGTCAGCCGGCAGTGGATCTCATGGCAATGTGGGAAAATGCCAAAGCACCGATCTTCTTCAGCCAATGGAAAGACAGCAGGTCGCACGGAATAGATACATTGTCGCAGCCGTGGCCGGCCCGACTCCTTCTGTATGTCTTCCCTCCGTGGTCCATGGTTGGCAAGATTCTTCAACGGATCAGGGAGCATCACGGGCCGGTGATTCTGGTAGCACCGGATTTGCCTCGCAGGCCCTGGTATGCGGATCTTGTCCGGCTTGCGCGAGCAGCTCCTCTGCTGCTTCAGGGTTTTCCAGTGCTTCTGCAGCAGGGGCCAATTGGCATGGAAGACCCGGCTCCTTACTCGCTTACGGCTTGGCTCTTGAATGCCGCAGGCTAGTTTGTAAGGGATATTCGGCTTGCTTAAGGCGCGCCGTTCTTCCACCTCCTTAGCCTATGCTCGGGTGTGGCGTCTTTTCGAATCATGGTGCTCACAGCGTGGTGTGTCTCCCTGGAGTAGCGGCATTCCTGATATTCTTGCGTCCCTCCAGGCCGGCCTGGACAAGGGGCTGGCTCTCGGTACTCTTCGTGTTCAGGTGGCGGCCCTTACATGCTTCCGTGGTCCGGTTTTGGGGCGCTCTATCGCTTTGCATGTCGTCGTCTCGCGTTTCCTCAGAGGAGTTAAATCCGTGCGGCCCCCGTGCCGTCCGGTCTTCCCGGCCTGGGATGTCGCCCTGGTCCTCTGGGCCTTGGTGGCTTCGCCTTTTGAGCCGTTACGGGCCTCTTCGCTCAAAGACTTAACCTTGAAGACGGTGTTCCTGGTGGCAATTACCTCAGCGCAGCGCATTTCCGAGCTCCAAGCGCTCTCTTGTCGGGATCCTTATCTTTCTTTCTCATCGGAGGGCGTGACTCTTCGGACAGTTCCATCCTTTTTGCCCAAGGTGGTTATGCCTTTTCATGTCAATCAGCCCCTCTTCTTGCCGTCCTTCTCTCCAGAGCAGTGTACGGGTCGGCGTCGACACTTACGTGCGTTAGATCTCAAACGGGTCCTCTGTCGGTATCTTAAAGTCA
This sequence comes from Ichthyophis bannanicus, assembly GCA_033557465.1. Classification (NCBI taxonomy): domain Eukaryota; kingdom Metazoa; phylum Chordata; class Amphibia; order Gymnophiona; family Ichthyophiidae; genus Ichthyophis; species Ichthyophis bannanicus. The sequence continues at coordinate 261,371,708 of CM066035.1, forward strand.
CCAATTCCTTTCGGCAGACGGATCATCTCTTTGTCCTTCTTGCAGGCTCCCGTTGAGGGTTTGCAGCCTCTAAGGCTACTATCGCCAGGTGGCTAAGAGGAGCTATTGAAGCAGCCTATATTCTTCAGCGCAAGTCGGTGCCTGTAGGGCTCCGAGCACACTCCACGCGGGCACAGGCGACGTCTTGGGCCGAGCGTTCCCATGTGGCACCCCTCGACATCTGCCGGCAGCGACTTGGTCGTCGATATCAACTTTTGTCCGTCACTATCGATTGGACGTCCATGCTCGGCAGGAGATGAGTTTTGGCGCGTCGGTGCTTTCGGCGGCTTTGGACCCACCCTAGAGGTCGGTAGCTTGGGTACTGCCCGTTTGTCTGGACTGGTCTGGCAGTATGAATTGGAAGGTGACATTTCACTTACCGTTAATTTCCTTTCCTAGAATACTGCTAGACCAGTCCAGGACCCACCCTGCTGTCAGTCTCAGTACTGCTGGTGCAGCGGAGCCGCCGTTATCTTTTGCTTTTGTTTTTTCCTTCCGGAGGCCTGGCAAGTGAGCCTCTAGTCCCTTTGTCCTTCTCGGCGGCCTTCAGTTTCTGGGAATGCTTTCAGCACCTTGTACATAGTTGAGTCCGGGTCTGTTGACTGGCTGTATGTAGTTGTTTAGTTTTCATGAAGTTCAGCTTGTGGACGATACTGAGGGAGACCCCTTGGGGTACAGTCTCATCATCTCAGCAGCATCACCAGGGATCAGCCTATTAGAGCTCTGATAGAGTGCTCTGTCTCCAGGATCTGCTGGCAGGGGGACACAACCCATTTGTCTGGACTGGTCTAGCAGTATTCTAGGAAAGGAAATTAACGGTAAGTGAAATTTCACCTTTTCCGTCTGTCTCCAATCTCAGGATAGCGAGTTCAGGCTTCCCACTCCCTGCCTTGGTAGGTGTGTGTGGTCAGCGTTTGCGAGGACATGTCTATATTTTGGGTTCAAATCTGAGTTTCTGTAATGAGTAGAAAAGAGGTATGTTTTGAGGTCTCTCCTAAATGTCTGGAGGTCTTTAATTGTGCAAAGTATGAAAGGTAGCGAGTTCCAGAGGTTGGGGGCAGTATATGTGAAGGCTTTGGAGTTTGTAATCTGTTTTGTCTTGCGGATAGAGTGGGAGATTACAAGGGAGTTGCTAGCATTTTGTCTGCAAACTCTTTTGTCTGGTTGAGTGTGGAGGAGGGTTGATAGAAAAGACGGGGAAATGTTATTGATTAGTTTAAATGTTACAATTAGTAGCTTATATTTTATTCGGCTTAGAACTGGGAGTCAATGTAAGTTTTATATAGGATGGGTCTTATATGATCGGTGAGGTGGGCCTTGGAAACTATTCTGGCAGTGATGTTTTGAGCTCTCTGAAGTAAGTTTGTGCTTTTGATTGGCAGACCCTGTAATAGACTATTTGCAGTAGTCAAAATGCGGTGTGATGAGGGCCTGAACTACAGATTTGAAATCATTGATGTCTAGCAGAGGTCTTTAAATGTTGGAGAGTTTTTAGCTTAAAAAAAGATAGTTCTTGCTGTTTTTTTTATATGGGGGAGCATGCTGAGAGATTGATCCAGTATTATGCTGAGGTATTTTACCTCTTGTTTGACAGGAAGTACAACATTATTAATCATGATGGATTGAAGGGGTGTATGGTTTTGATTTCTCAAAATATATAGGACTTCTGTTTTTTTGTAGGTAACATTAAGGTTGTTGTCTTTTAACCATGATTCCATTTTATTAATGCAGTCTGATAGCTTGTGATAGGTAGGATTGTTTATGTCTTTGGGGAGGGACAACATAATGTCGTCAGCATAGATGTAATATCCAATATCAAATTTTCTGAAAATGTTGGTTATTGGTTGCAGGTATAAGTTGAAAAGGAGGGCGGAGAGAGCTGAACCTTGAGGTATTCCTTGGTCTTGGGGGAATGGCTGTGATGTGTTTTGGCCTATTTGTACTCTAAGTTTACGGTTTGAGATGTAAGACTGTGCCTCCTAATCCTATTTGTGCTAATCTTGAAATGAGGGTGTCATGGTTGATGTTGTTAAATGCTGAAGCTATGTCAATGAAAAGAAGAATGAATGCACGGTTAGGGTTATCTATGCCCCTGATGAGGTGATCCATTAATGTTATCAGCAAGGTTTCTACTCCGTGTGAAATGGTCTAAATCCAAATTGGTGGTAGTCTAATGGGGCATTAAGGTCAATGTAATCCTGGAGTTGAAGTTGAATGACTTTTTCTATTATTTTGGCAATAAAAAAGGTATGCTGGCTATGGATCTGTATGCGCTTGGGTCTTGCTCATTGAGTGTCTTGTCTTTAACTATAGGGCAGATTGTTGAAGTTTTGAGGTCTGTAGGCATGATGCCTTGGGATAGAGATTGATAATGTGTAGGATGTATGGGGCGAGTTCTGATTTTGTGGATCCATGATACTGGGCATGGATCCAAGGGGGAGGTTGTGGTATTGATGTTTGTTTATAATGTTTATCAGGTGTTTTTCATCTATTGGGTAGAAAGAATCCCATTTGATGAGGTTTGCTGGGTAATCTAGGGAGAAGGTGGTATGTTTAGAGCTTTTATCTTTAAGCTTCGATGCAAAGTAATTGGCTAATATTTATGGGCTGATGTAACATATTTCTGACTCAGTTTGATTTGTCTTGGTAAGTGATCTTACAATAGAAAACAGCTCTCTTGGACAATTTAAGGGAATAGTTTAGTATTTTGGTGTGGTAATACCTTTTTGTTTTATTAATTGTGTCTTTGTAACTATTGAGTAAATTATGGTAGAGTTGTTTTTTTCTTATGTTTTGTTTAGCCTCCACTTTTTTTCTTGTTTTCTTAATTGCCTTCTTAGTTTTGTAAGCTCATGTGTGTACCATTTTTCAGAATTTTTAGTGGTTTTCTTATGGTTTGTGATAGGGGTAGTAGCAACTTTTTGAATAGTAGTAGAGTTCCATGTATTTATAGCGGTATTAATGTCTGTGGAGTCAGCTGGTACAACCAAATAGAGCAGCAAAGTACCTGCACGCTACTGGAGGAAACCAAAAAGCGGGTACAAGAGACTGGTGATAATCAGATTCAGGTTTAAAAACCCTTATTATTAACCCCTACGTGTTTCGGCTCATAGGCCGCTTTCGGGGGATTTTTTGAGGGAACAAACCTCAAAGAAAAATAATAAAACAATAAGTATTGACAATAATAAATATAAAACCATAAAAACTTTTAAACACAAATTGGTCATAAATAATAAATACATATAAATGAATGTATAATTATGATATATCTAAAGAAGTAAAAACCGCTCACATACATATTTAAATAACTTTTTATGTCCTATTGTATTATTATATGTAAAAGTCTAAATTTGTTAAAAAAAACTCTTTAAACATAAAGTTATTATTCTACTTTTATTAAAAAAAAACGTAGCTCCTATATGTTGCTATATTATGTTATAAAACTTTAATAAAATAACATAACATAGATGCATATGAGTCAAAACTGAAAATTAAAAATAAAAACAAGGATGAGGAAGACACGGACAGGAAAAAAATATAAAGAGTATGTGACAATACCTTTTTAAAATTTTGTCAATTCGCAAAAACAATGGCCACTAAAAATTGGAAAAGACATAAAATAATGAGTAATGAATAAATAGATGAATAAACATATTCCCTATGTGTTACTATATAATCTGTTGTAAAACTTATTTGCCACTAAAAATTGGTAAGACATAAGATAGTGAATAATAAATAATGAATGATAAATAAATATGTTCCTTATGTGTTATTATATAATCTGTTCCTTAGCGCTCCGCAGTGCAGTCCTCAACTTCTGGGTTGTCAACCTCCTGCAGCTAGGAGACTGGCATGTGCAAATTCATGACATCACTGGATACATCCTGTCAGCTTCCCTCCTACTTCCAGTGTGACCAGTCTCCTTGCAGCAGGAGGACGTTGTGAGTCCCGGAGGGGGACTCACTGTGAGAAACAAATAAGCAGCTCTTTGGCTTTTTGGTGGTTTTTTATTCATTTTTTTATTCATTTTTTATTCATTTTTCATTGCTTTAATTACTGGGCTGCTTTTGCTTTAAATTTTGATCAGCCCGTTTAGAGGGAGGAGGGGTCAGTGCTCAGCACTATTGGAGCCTCCTGTCTCTCCTCCGTGCCAGCCCTGCCTATCTTGTTTTCTTTTCTTTTCTTTCTTTTAGTTTCTCTTTGCTTTCTTTAGAGACACTTTCTGAGCGGGCAGTTGGGCTCCGTGGAAGTTCTCTCCCCCCTGACCTTACGGGGGAGAGCCCTTCGGTTTCCGGTGTCTCCGGAGTTTCCCCGGGTGCTGCACTGTAAATCTGCAGATCGCGGGGTGCTTTCCGACCTGAGCGATCTGCGTGGCGGCGTTAGGAGCTCCGTCGGTCTTCTGGATCCTCGGGGCAGCTAGTGTGAGCGGCGGTAATCTGCTCGCTGGTCTTGGCGCCTTTTTTGCCTCAGGGATTTTGCCGCCGCGGCCATTTTGAAGTCGCTTGGCCCACCGCGTGTATTTCAGCACCTCGGGGCTCCATGAAATTTGGTAAGTCTCTCTGGCTTTTACTTCCTTCAAACGCTGTTTTTGTTTGCATTTACCTTTCCCTTGACTTTTCCTTTTACTTTTGATTTTGGTCTTTGGCTTGCAAAGGGAAAATTAGTAGGCCCTTCCCTTTGTTTTTTCCCACGGAGGGTTGCATAAGGGGGGGGGTATCCAATAGTGGGCTATTTGCTGGCATCGGGTTTATTGTTGAGGCCAATGCCACAGAGGCCCCTCTGCATAATTTGTGGAGCCCGTAGAGGTCCTCTATCAGTCTTGGGAGTCTGCAGGGGTTGTGCAACCCTGTCTTCTCTCATGGAGCAAAAGCTGGAGGTCAGAGAGCCTGAGGGGATGGCTGAGCTTCCAGAACTTGAGGCTGAGCATTCTTCACGCCAGGGTGCGCCGGAGCACCGGTCAGAGGGGTCCGCTGGGCCCTCTGCTCCTCCGCCAGCAGGCATTGCGGTAGAACCCCGGGGCTTTTAGTCCCGAGTTTGTTCTGTTAATGCACCAGGCGTTTTGTTTACGGCAGCAGGGCGCGGTACCTGGATCGGCTCCTCTGCTGTCCCTTGAAGTCCCACAGGTCACGGGGGGTACTTCAAGTGTTCCTCCGCCCGCTCTGAAGAAGGCTCGTAGGTCCGCAGCTTCGGTAGCGGATGAGGAGTGGCCTGATGGCTCTGAAGCAGCCTGGGACCCGGAGGGGGATCCTTTGGATCTTGAAGACGGGGAGCTTCCGGAGCCGGAAGACCAGGCCAAGATCATTCGTGTTTTTCGCCGCGAGGAATTGCCGGCGCTCATTTCCGAGTCTTTGAAGGTCTTGAATATGGCGTCTCCGGTGGCCAAGGATGTAGAGATCGAGGATCCGGTTATCCAAGCGGAGCGTCAATCGCGCATAGTTTTTCCCTTGCACCGGGTGGTGGACAAAATGATCACAGATGAGTGGGATAAGCCGGATTGCGTGGCATTCGCACCCTGTCTCGACTTTATCCTTTGGCAGATCCGGATAAAGAACGTTTTCGTGCACTATCCCGGTTGAAGGGGGTGCGGCCTTGAAGGATGCCCAAGACAGGAAGGTCGATGGCTTACTGCGGCAGACCTTTGAGGCCGATTCCATTTCTTTGCAGGCGTCTGTGTGTGGCGCTTGGGTGGCTCGGGCGTGTTTACGCTGGGCCCAGCGGTTGCGTATGTCCTCACGTCTCGAAGAGGAGGATGTGAAGGAGTTGGATCGCTTGGAGTCAGGGGCGGCGTATCTAGCGGATATTCATTATGACTTGATTCGCGCGTTAGCCAACAGTACGGCTTCGGTGGTGGCGGCCAGACATTCAGTGTGGCTCAGGAACTGGGCGGCTGATGGACCTTCCAAATCTCGTCTGAGTAAGCTTCCCTTTAAGGGAGGGCTACTCTTTGGAGAGGATTTGGACAAGTTGGTCAAGGACCTGGGGGAATCCAAGGCTGGCCGACTCCCTGAGGACAAGCCTAAACCGCTTCGTTCGACCGTCTCGGTTAGGGGTCAGTCTCGGGATATTCGCCGGTTTCGGTCCCCTCGCTATGCAGGTTTCTCTAGGGGCCGCTTCCAGGCCCGTGCGCAGGGCTTTCGGGGCTACAGAGGTGGCGCGCGGGGATTCTCTGCGGTCTCCCCCTCCACTTCTCGCAAGCCGCAATGAGATGAGGCGGGTCCCGGCGGTGAGCATTTCGGTAGGCGGCCGTCTGCGGGAGTTCCTCTCCGCTTGGACCCTCATCACAACGGATCAGTGGGTTCTCGATATCATTCAACACGGATACACCCTCGAGTTTGCTCGTCCCATTCGGGATTCCTTTATTCGCTCGCCATGCAAGGGGGCCTCGAAAGTGGCAGCGGTGGCCGCCACTCTCAACAGATTGTTACTGTTGGGGGCGGTGGCGGAAGTGCCCAAAAGCGACTACGGTACGGGTCGTTATTCTATTTATTTCGTCGTGCCCAAGAAAGGAGGGGACTTGCGACCCATCCTGGATCTCAAGGCTGTCAACCGCTGCTTGCGGGTACCGCACTTTCGGATGGAGACCTTGAGGTCGGTCATCGTCGCGGTGCGTCCCGGGGAGTTCTTAACGTCGCTAGATCTGACGGAGGCGTACTTGCATATTCCTATTCTGGAGGCTCATCAGTGGTTTCTGCGTTTTGCTCTCCCGTGGGGGCATTATCAGTTTCAGGCGCTTCCTTTCGGTCTGGCGACGGCCCCTCGTACCTTCACGAAGATAATGGTAGTCGTGGCGGCGGCATTGCGGCGCGAAGGGATCCTGGTTCATCCCTATCTAGACGATTGGTTGATTCGTGCGAAGTCCAAGGAGGAAAGTCTTCAGGTTACGAACAAAGTGGTCCGTTTTCTGCAGAGCCTGGGTTGGGTGATCAATTTTGCAAAGAGTCATCTGGAACCCACTCAGGACCTGGTGTACCTCGGAGTCCGTTTCAACATGTGCTCGGGTCACGTGTTCCTTCCTTCCCCGCGAGCCGAAGCCTTGCGCGCTCTCATTCGGAAGTTTCGAGCCACGCCGGCCCCGTCAGCCTGGGACTACTTGCGAGTGCTAGGTACCATGGCAGCGACTCTGGAAGTGGTTCCGTGGGCGAAGGTGCACATGCGACCGTTGCAGCGGGCACTGCTCCGTCGCTGGTCGCATCAAGCGGATCCCTTAAGCAGGAGGCTACCTTGCCCTCTGGCGGTTCACAGGTCTCTCCGGTGGTGGCTTCTCCATCGCAACTTAGCGACCGGGATGCCGATAGATCAACCCGATTGGGTGCCTCTATTGACGGACGCCAGTCTGACGGGCTGGGGTGCGCATTGCCAGGGCAGTTTTGCGCAGGGCCTATGGTCAGCAGTGGAGACGTCGTGGTCAATCAATCGCCTGGAGCTTCGAACCGTGTTTCTAGCTCTTCAGGCCTTTCAGCACTTAATTATGGGTCAGGCAGTGCGGGTTCTGTCCGACAACTCGGCGACGGTGGCCTACATCAATCGGCAGGGCGGCACGGGAAGCGCCGCCATGGAGCAGGAAGCGGATCTGTTGTTCCGTTGGGTGGAACCTCGTCTCCCGTTGATTTCAGCGGCTCACATTGCCGGAAAAGACAACGTAACGGCCGACTTCCTCAGCAGAGTTCACGTGGATGCCGGGGAATGGCAGCTGCATCCCGAAGTGTTCGGTCAGCTTGTGGAGCGCTGGGGATCGCCGGTGATGGATCTGATGGCGACCTTTCTATCTGCACAGGTCCTTCGCTTTTGGTTTTAAACTTTTATTTTCATTTTGCAACAAACAAAAGAAACAACACACCAAAAGAGACAAAACAAGTATACAATAAGGAAAAGTAAACCCATTACCCCCCACCCCGATGCTTCTTCTCTACCCGATTATATCAGCATGTGAGCGCTTCCAATTAACAGTGATTATACATCAAACGATCAAAAGAGTATCTACAATACAGCATGATCATGGGACAGAGATATATACAAAGTTAGACAGTCAGATGAGAGCATTTAGCAAAATGTACATAGTCATTGAGCATCTTCCATTGAGACCAATGAGAAGGAGTCTGAACGGAGGAAGCGAACAGACGAGGTATTTGTTCATATTTACTGTAGAGACAGGCATGATTCCACCATTCATTGGGGCTCAGATGGGAGCTAATTTTCCAGTATTACTTAATTAGGGAAATAGCAATGCCAAGCATAAAGTTCGAAAGGAGATAAGCCATTTTTGGGAGAGAGGGGATCCCCGCAACTAGGCGAAGTCCCACTATCCTCCAAGAAAGGGGCTCCTGAGAGTGCGAGATAGACTAAATACGACCCCAGACCCGACGCCAGTAATACTGTAGTGCGGGGTATGCATGCATAACATGAAGCAATGAACCAATGGCCGCAGGACGTGTCCAGCAACCAGTGCCCTGAGTAGTGTTCCATTTGTCTAATCTGTGAGAAGTGTAAAAACACCGGTGGGCTAGAAAGAAGAGGGTCTGAGTGAATGAGGCGGATCGGGAACCCGTGTCCCTCTACTCCAGATAAGGCTCCATTGCTCCGAGGTCAAAGTCACATGCAAGTCTCTCTCCCATACTTTCTGCGCTATAGGGGTATCTCTAGTTATAGCATTACATAAGGTTTAGTAAAATTGGATGCTACACCCGGTGAACTACCGAGAGATCGGAAAGTCTCCAATCAACCTTATGTAGGGAATGCCAATGGCGGGAGTACTCTAGTGCTCCGAAGGCGATGCTGAAGTTGCACTGACCAGAGTCGGGAGTCTAAAGATTGCATAAGAGTATTAAAGGCACCTAAAGTGTCTAAAAGCATTGGTGGATAGTGGGAGTCTGATGGGAGAGTCATACCAGGGAGAAAGGTAAGAGGAATCGGTTTGCAAAGGCCCGCTTCTATATCTAGCCACACAGGTCTACTCGGTACTGGATCTTCCAACCAACGAGCACCGTGTTTGAGAAGAAAAGATTGAGGGAACACTTGAGTAAAATCGCCACCAAGTATTAATGGAGCATTGGCAGAGGCCAAGGCCAACTGCGCAATACTTGCATAGTAAGCAGGGTTGTCCACATTCGGGGCATAATGCAAATACACGTGAATTCACTATCTCCAACCTCAAGGTGTACACGGGCCCATCTACCCTCCTTGTCAGCGCTAATATCAGGTACAGTAGCGTGCAAAGACTTCTTAACCAGAATGGTTATCCCGTACCATTTGGAAACGGTGGGAGAATAGGCAGCTACCATATGAGGCTTAGCATTGAGTTTCAGTGTTTCAGCAGAGTTTAAATGCGTTTCCTGAAGAAACACTAAATCAACATGCTCATGGCTAAGATAGCTAAGGATTTTCTTTTCCTTTGAGTGGACCATTAATGCCTTTAACGGTGAATGATAAGATTTTACATAAGGCCATTCAGAAAAGTTAAAAATTCTGAGCATGATAGCACACATAAGTTCACTATGTCCCTCAAGCTGACTGTATCTGGCTGTACACATGACACAGGAAAAATAAGCTAATACAATACAATGAAGCGCCCCACATTAACAAAGAAAACCGCAGTACGGTAGAGGAGAAGCAAAACCCCAAAATTACTGGCGACCATGTGTCTGCGGGGAGAAACCCCAGAGAAGGCCGAAATTGAAAAAACACATAACCTGTAGGACTGTGCGTGCTCCGAATCCGACCGAGGCACACATCATGAAGGGATAGGAGACCAAAAAACAAAAGTCATATAGAGAAAGAAAGAAAGTCCAGGCTATTTCTGTGCTTGGCTATGACCGCCGCATCGGGCCCTTCAAAATGGCGGATAGAGCCGGCAGATAAGAGTCCAAGATTTGGGATTAGCGCATCTGCTCTGCTTCTTTGGAGTCTAAAAATGTTGATAGTAGATCAGGATCTTCGAACGTCCTGGTTTGGTTGTGGAGAGTCACTCGGAGCTTCGCTGGATACAACAGGCCAAAGCGAGCCTGTAGCTGTTGAAGTCGAGGGCGAAAAGCAAGGAGTTTCTTCCGACGGTCAACGGTAGGCTTTGCCAAATCAGGAAAGAAGGAGACCTTACGACCTTCAAATTCCAAATGATGATTCGCTCGGGCGACATGTAAAATTTGTTCCACTTGTTGATAGCGTAGCAAGCTAAAGATAATAGGCCGGGGGGTCGTGCGGTTGGGCGCCATGTGGGCAGGAACACGGTGTGCTCGATCGATTTCCAGTTCTCTGTGAAAAGTGATCTTCAGCAAGGAGGGAAGAGTTTTGAGCAAGAATTCTCTTATATCTCCTGCTTCCACCCCCTCCGGCATTCCGAGGAGCCTCACATTGTTGCGACGGGCTCGATTATTACTATCTTCTAACTCCTTTTGAAGATTTTGGAGCTGGCGCTCAGCCTTGTCCAGTTTGCCCAAGCGCACCTCGTGCGAGTCGAGGACCCCCGCCATGTTGTCCTGCCGTAATGAAAGACTTTCAAGTCGGTCCTGGAGCACTCCAAAGTCTTCTCGCATGGCTCGAAGCGCTTCTCCATTGGACTGCACCAATTCCTTCACGCCGCGTATTTCCTCCAAAATCTCCAGGTGCATTTCGGGGTTTTCACGAAATGGGACCATCTTCTGTGGGGAGGACACCTCTGTTTTGGAGCGTTTTCCGTGAGAAGAAGAAGGAGACCCGAAGTCCAAGCGCGCTGGTTTATGGGCCGCCATCCCCCCAGAGGTGCCCCGGTCAGCTCGGAGCGAAATAGTAAATTTGTTTAGGTATTAAGTCAGGATTCTAAGTAGGCCTCTCGGGAGCTTCAACGCAAAGCGTCCTACCCGCTGGACATCAGGCTCCGCCCCCCCCTACCCGCTGGACATCAGGCTCCACCCCCCCAGGTCCTTCGCTTTTACAGCAGGCGACGAGAACGGATGTCGGAGGGCATAGATGCGCTTCTGCAAGTTTGGCCGAGACAGGGACTTCTCTACGTTTTCCCCCCGTGGGCGTTGATCGGTCGGGTCGTTCAGAAGATAGGGCGTCACCCGGGGAGAGTGCTTCTGGTGGCTACCGATTGGCCTCGTCGACCTTGGTATGCGGATCTAGTTCGTCTCCTGGACGGTCGTCCCTGGCGGTTACCGGAGCGATCGGATCTCCTGGTTCAGGGTCCTCTTTTCATGCCTCAAGTGGATCGGTTCTCACTTACGGTTTGGCCATTGAAAGGGCACGCTTGAGAAAGCGGGGATACTCGGCGGCAGTGATAGCCACAATGTTAGCATCCCGGAAGCGATCCACGTCGTTAGCCTACGTGAGAATTTGGCGCATCTTTGAGGATTGGTGTTCTCGGCATTGGATTCGAGCGGCCACGGTGGCCGTCCCTGTTATTCTGGACTTTCTGCAGGATGGCTTCGCTAAAGGGCTGGCGGCCAGCTCCTTACGGGTTCAGCTGGCGGCGTTGGCTTGTTATCGAGGTAAGGTCAATGGTGTGTCGTTAGGGTCTCATCCGGATGTTCGGCGTTTTTTAACGGCGATTTCCAAGTTGCGGCCTTCCCTTCGGGTTGGCGTTCCATCCTGGGATATTAATTTAGTTCTCCGAGCCCTGTGTCGATCTCCCTTTGAGCCGTTGAAGCGCTCTTCTCTGAAGGATCTGACCTTGAAGGCTGTTTTTCTGGTGGCCATTTGCTCAGCGAGGCGTATTTCTGAATTGCAAGCCCTCTCTTGTCGGGAGCCGTTCCTGACCTTCTCGGCTGATAAGGTGGTGTTGCGTACCGTGCCCTCCTTCCTACCTAAGGTGGTCTCTCCTTTTCATATGGACCAGGTGGTCACTTTGCCGGTTCTCGGTTCACGCGATGAGCTCCCCCTCGATCGCGATCTGCGCCGGTTAGATGTTCGGCGGGTGTTGCGTCATTATTTGCAGGTCACGGACTCCTTTCGTAAGTCGGATCGTTTATTTGTGCTGTTTGGGGGTGTGCGTAAGGGGGAGGCCGCGGCGAAAGCTTCTATTGCCCGGTGGCTTAAAGAGGCGATTTCGGCGGCTTATCTGCTTCAAGGCCGCGTGGTGCCATCGGGGTTACGGGCACATTCCACCAGAGCGCAGGCTTGCTCTTGGGCGGAGCATCGCTTGGTTCCGCCGGGGGATATTTGTAGGGCGGCTACGTGGTCGTCCTTGCATACTTTTAGTAAGCATTATCATTTGGATGTGGAGGCGGCGAAGGATTCTCGCTTCGGGTCGGCGGTGTTGTCTGTCGTCCGGAAAGATCCCGCCCCTTAGGTACTGCTCTAGTACATCCCAGAAGTTGAGGATTGCACTGCGGAGCGCTAAGGAAATATTAATTACACTTACCTGGTAATTGTAGTTCCTTTAGCGACGACAGTGCAGTCCTCCATCCCGCCCTATTTCTGTCATTTTCAGATTTCCAGAGTGGAGTGCGGATTAAAGAATTTCTACAGGTGAGCCGACTCCGTTTTCCTTTTTGTTTTCGCTGTCTTTATAGTCTGTCTCTTGCCTCTGATTCTGTTGCTCGGAGGGCAGGGGTGGAAAGCCGGGCATGAGCTCGGTTGACATATTAGTTTTGAAAAAAAAAAAAAAAAAAAACAGGTTTTTCTTTTTGGATGTCACGTACTGGCTACTTATTTCTTGCTCCTTTGAGTCTGCTTTGTTAATAGTTCACACTGGAAGTAGGAGGGAAGCTGACAGGATGTATCCAGTGATGTCATGAATTTGCACATGCCAGTCTCCTAGCTGCAGGAGGAGGTTGACAACCCAGAAGTTGAGGACTGCACTGTCGTCGCTAAAGGAACTACAATTACCAGGTAAGTGTAATTAATATTTGTGGAACTTATTTGTTGACCAACAATATTATTTTACATAAATTTGAATTATATAGAACAAAAGAACCACTGTGAGATGTTAAAACCAGTTCCTTATCGTCACTCCAGTCCAGTCCCTTTACTTCTGGTTAAGCAACCCTTCCAGCAGCTTGGAGGCTGAGCCCAACCTTTTTGGAGGTGGAGCGGTATAAATACCCCTGGGACCACCCACCAACTCCAGTATTCTCAGCCTCCAAGTAGCTGGAGGGTTCCGTAAGCCTAGGGCTTACTGGAGTCCCCCTTTCTTTAAATTTTACTTTAATTTTAAGCTTAATTGAATTTAGTGTTAATTCTAAGCTCTTTTAATTCCTTTAATTTGAGTATTGAATTTTATTTGTCTCTGTATCTTTAAATTGTTCTCCTGCCTTCTCTCTCCCCCCCCCCCCCCCCGGGGACGGACGTCAGAGGAGAGTTTTTCACCGGCGGCAGCGAGGAGGACAAGTCAGGATCCTCTCGCGGCTGCTCCGGGCTTACCCCGCATTTCCTCGGCAGAGTCCTGTGCTGCCTCGCGCCGAAGCCCCCCGGTGGCTGAGCGCTGGAGGCATGCCGCGCCTAGCCTCCTCCGTTTGTCCCGCTCCTGAACGAAGGGACGCGGAGTTGAGCCCCGGAGCCGCGATCGCAGCAGGCCCGCGGAGATCGTTCGGCGGCAGCGGGAGGAAGCCGCCTCTGGCGCTGGAGGGTGTTCCCGGCCCTGGCTCTCCTCTCCCAGCGCCGCAAAGGCACAGTCATTCTTTTCCCCGGGTCGAGCTCCACGTGGTTGAGGCCTACCACGTGTGGAGCCTACGGCCCGAGATTGCTGAATCGGCCCTCTGCACAGCTTCGGAAGAACTTCTAACCGCAAGTACAGAGTTTATGGTGGCAGGGGGGTTTGCTTGTGCATAATTTTTGGCACATATTCTTCAGATTGAAGCTAATTTTAATTTTAATTTTATTTTAATTTTTAAGTTAAGCTGTTTATTGTCACTTCTCTAGCCTTGGTTCCATATTAGGAAAGCATTACAGGCTATTTGCTTTATCAGGGATTTGTTTTACTTCCTTGGTTTCGCCGCGCACAAGAGAAGCCCCGGCTCTCTCTCTTTCCATGGCATCCAAGCAGCGGTGTCCTTCCTGTGGGACGCGCAGGGGCACCTCCGCAGAGTCAGGAATCTGCAGGAGCTGTGCCGCGGAGGCTGCATCAGTGGAACAGGAGATTAGCCTGGCCATGTCGCAGCCCTCCCAGGGATCAGGCAATCCTCTGGAAGGAGAAGGGGAGTCCCAGTTTCCTATCTCCACTCCGGCGGACCTACCTACGCCTCCTCAGCCTTTACCCTCCCCCCACGCCAGGGCGGGGGGGCCCGGAGAATTTTTCTCTCCTGACTTCATCCTCTTACTCCATAAGGCCTACTGCCTACGTAAGCAGGGCCGGGGGGCAGAAGAGGCTGTCCCGCCAGCAGAGGACAAATCAGCTAGTGCCCCCGGGGCTACCATTCAGGACGCCGGTATCCCTGCTAAGCGCCCACGTCTGGGCGGCGAAGAGCTCCTAGCATCCCTATCCCAGGGTACTCCGGAGGAGGATAGCTCAGTTAAAGACTTGGAGGAGGATGAAGAGGAGCTAGAAGAAGGAGAGATCCCGGAAGAAGATCAGTCACGGGTAGTCAGGGTCTTTCGCCGTGAGGAGCTCCCGGCGTTAATTAATGAGTCCCTAAAGGTCCTCAATGTGGCCTCAGACACGCCCTCACAGGAAGAAGAGTTGGAGGACCCCTTAATCCAGGCCTTCAGGAAATCCCAAAGGGTCTTCCCTATCCACAGGGTCGTGCGCCAGATGATCCAGGAAGAATGGGACCAGCCTGAATCAAGCTTAAGGGGAGTCAGGACCATGTCTCGGTTATACCCGCTCCCAGAGGCAGATAAAGAGCTGCTAAAATCTCCCAGAGTAGATGCAGCGGTATCAGCAGTTACCAAGAAGACCACGATACCAGTGGAGGGCAGTTCGGCCCTAAAGGACGCGCAAGACAGGAAGTTGGATACGCTCCTGAAACAAGCCTTTGATGTAAGCGCCATCGCCTTGCAGGCCTCCGTGTCGGGAGCTTGGGTGGCCCGGGCCTGTTTACGGTGGGCACAACAGCTCCAGTCAGAGGTCTCAACGGGCGAGTTACATGCCAACTCGGCGAAGGTGGAGTCCGGAGCGGCCTACTTGGCGGACAGTCACTATGACCTCATCAGAAGCCTAGCCAAGAACATGGCCTCGGTCGTGGCAGCTAGACGGTACCTGTGGCTAAGAAATTGGGCAGCTGACGCGTCCTCGAAGTCACGCTTGAGCCGACTCCCCTTTAAGGGGAAACTCTCTTATTTGGAGAGGATCTGGAGAAAATAGTTAAGGACCTGGGTGAGTCAAAGGGAGGCAGGCTCCCGGAAGATAGACCGAAACAAGGGCGCCCTCCAGTCCCGGTGCGCTCCCAACCTAGGGACTCGCGGAGATTTCGTCCAGCCAGGTCAGGCTCCTTTCCCAGGGGCCGTTTTCCCTCGAAGGGACAAGGCTTCAGAGGTTTTCGGGGGGCAGGACGGTGTTTTGGGGCCTCCTCTTCCTTCTCGGGACCCAGAAAACAACAATGAGATGACGGGGGCCCAGGAGGAAGGACAGCCACTAGGCGGTCGCCTGAGGCTGTTCCTTCCCGCCTGGTCCCGTGTCACGTCCGACCAATGGGTCCTAGAGGTAATCAGAGAAGGCTATGCTCTCGAATTTTCAAAACAAATTCCTCCAGCGTTTGTTCAGTCGCCCTGCGGTTCCCCAGCAAAGGGGGCGGCAATAGAGACAACTCCTGCCCGACTAATAGCTCTAGGGGCGGTGGTCCCAGTTCCACCAGACCAGTGCGGCTCTGGTCGATACTCGATTTACTTCGTAGTGCCAAAAAAGGAAGATTCCTTCCGTCCGATCCTGGATCTAAAGCAGGTCAACCGTTGCCTCAGGGTACCACACTTCCGGATGGAAACCCTACGCTCAGTCATAGCGGCCGTAAGGGGAGGGGAGTTCCTTACGTCCCTCGACTTGACAGAGGCCTACCTTCATATCCCGGTCAGGAAATCCCATCAACAATTCCTGAGATTCGCAGTGCCAAGAGGCCACTTTCAGTTCCAGGCCCTACCCTTCGGACTAGCTACGGCCCCCAGGACATTCACCAAGGTGATGGTGGTAGTGGCGGCCTTCCTTCGGAAGGAGGGAATATTAGTGCACCCCTACTTGGACGACTGGCTGATCCGAGCAAAGTCACAAGAGGAAAGTCAGGCGGCAACGGCCAGAGTGGTTCAGGTTCTAGAAGAATTGGGGTGGATCATCAATCGCCTGAAGAGCAGGATGACTCCCTCACAGGACCTAGAGTACCTCGGGGCAAGATTCCACACTCGCAGGGGCAAGGTCTTCCTGTCACGATCAAGATCAAGAGAGCTGAGGCGACTAGTCACGCAGTTTCTTGGCAGGCGAAGTCCCTCGGCTTGGCATTATCTTCAGCTT
The DNA here is from genome assembly GCA_033557465.1 of Ichthyophis bannanicus. NCBI lineage: Eukaryota > Metazoa > Chordata > Amphibia > Gymnophiona > Ichthyophiidae > Ichthyophis > Ichthyophis bannanicus. Next base: position 261,388,092 of record CM066035.1, read on the forward strand.
CTGGGAACTATGGCGGCGGCGATAGAGGTAGTCCCATGGGCCAGGGCACACATGCGTCCGCTTCAGCGGGCACTGTTACGTCGATGGTCTCCTCAGCATCATCCTCTGGCAATACAGTTACCTTGCGCCCCGAGGACCAAACAATCCCTTCTCTGGTGGCGGTGTCCAAGCAATTTGGACCGCGGGATGCCCCTCGAACCTCATCTGTGGTTACTATTGACAATGGACGCCAGCCTGTCAGGCTGGGGAGCACACTGCGAGGACCAGTTCGTCCAGGGCCGCTGGTCACCGGTGGAGTCTCAGTGGCCCATCAACAGACTGGAACTGAGGGCCGTCACGCTGGCGCTCAAGGCGTTCTCGGCCTTAGTTCAAGGAAAAGCTATACGCGTCCTTTCCGACAACGTCACGGCGGTGGCCTACATAAACCACCAGGGGGGCACCAGCAGTCCGGCCCTGGAGAAGGAGGCAGACGTCCTCTTCTGGTGGGCGGAGCACAATCTACTAGCTCTTTCAGCTCAGCACGTGGCGGGCGAGGACAATGTCACGGCCGACTTCCTCAGCAGATGCAAGATAGACCACGGGGAGTGGGAACTAGATCAGGAGATCTTCGAACAGATAGTGGCCCGCTGGGGGATCCCAGTCATGGACCTCATGGCGCGGTTCTCTACAGCCAAAGTAGACAGATTCTTCAGCCGAAGGAAGGAAAGAATGTCCGAGGGCTTGGATGCCCTGTCTCAAAGGTGGCCTCCCAAAGGGCTACTATATGTGTTCCCTCCGTGGGCTCTGATCGGAAAGGTGCTGCAGCGGGTGGAGTCTCACCAGGGGTTGGTAGTCCTCATAGCCCCGGATTGGCCTCGCCGCCCCTGGTATGCGGATCTGGTGAGGTTGATCGCCGACCCCCCGTGGCGGCTCCCTTGCAAAAGGGACCTGCTGAGGCAAGGTCCGGTTCGCATGCCTCACGTGGATCGATTCTCGCTTACGGGCCTGGCTATTGAGAGGGCGCGGTTCCTAAAACGAGGCTACTCAGGAGCAGTGATCTCGACACTGCTGAAGGCGAAGAAGCGCTCGACCTGTTTATCCTATGTAAGGGTCTGGCGCATTTTCGAAGCCTGGTGTGCAGAGCATCGACGGAAACCTCTCTCGGCCTCTGTTCCAGAGGTCCTGGAATTCTTACAAGCAGGTTTTGATAAGGGCCTGGCGCACAGCTCCCTACGGGTCCTGCTAGCGGCGATCGCTTGCTATAGAGGCAAGGTCCGGGGCAAACCCTTAGGAGAGCACCCGGACGTATCCAGGTTCCTGAGGGCAGTTAGTCGGCTACGTCCTCAGCGGAGGGTGGTCGTCCCCCCTTGGGACCTTAACCTAGTGCTGAATGCCATGGTCGGGGAGCCCTTTGAGCCAGTGAAGAGAGCTTCCTTAAAGGATTTGACCCTAAAGACAGTTTTCCTGGTAGCGATCTGCTCGGCCAGGAGGGTTTCGGAGCTCCAGGCGCTCTCCGCCCAGCCTCCTTTCCTGACCTTCCTAAAAGACAAGGTGGTCATGCGCACAGTGCCGTCCTTCTTACCCAAGGTTATCTCTCCTTTTCATGTGAACCAGACAGTCACCCTGCCGGCCTTCGCGGCCAAGGGGCAGGAGGGAAGGAATAACAAGCTGCGCCTGCTAGACGTCCAGAGAGTCTTGAAACGGTACCTAGCTCGCACGGCACCATTCCGGAAGTCAGACCGCCTGTTCATTCAGTTCGGAGGTCCGCACAAAGGGGAGGCGGCGGCGGCAAAGGCCTCGATCTCCAGGTGGATCCGAGAGGCAATTGCCTCCGCCTACATTCTCAAGGGGAAACAGGTCCCAGTGGGGCTGAGGGCTCACTCCACTCGGGCACAGGCGACCTCCTGGGCGGAATTCAGTCTTGTCCCTCCGCTGGATATTTGCAGAGCAGCGACGTGGTCCTCGCTGCATACCTTCACCAAACACTATAGGCTGGACGTACAGAGCACTGCGGATGCTCGATTCGGGATAGCGGTTCTTCGGGCCGGTTTGCCGGATCCCACCCAGGGTTGAACTGCTCTGGCACATCCCAGAAGTAAAGGGACTGGACTGGAGTGACGATAAGGAAATAGTAATTAGATCTTACCTGCTAATTAGTGTTCCTGAAGGAACGACAGTCCAGTCCCTGATCCCACCCGGTTCCGGCAATTGACAAGTCCTCACGTTCCTGGAGGAGCGCTGGACCGAGCGCGGAGCTGGGTCAGCGGGAGGGAGTGCAGGGGAAGCCCGGACTGGATAGAAGCAGCCACCTCCTCCGTCCGTTGCCGTTCCTCCTCTCCTTCTCCTATATTTTCCAAAAAAAAAAATATATATATATATTCTATTGTTCAGAGTATTGAGTTATTGGTTTAGATTAATGTATGCCGTTATAAGTTTTTGCATGGATGTTCGTTAAGTCTGCTTTTTCATTCGAATACTGGAGTTGGTGGGTGGTCCCAGGGGTATTTATACCGCTCCACCTCCAAAAAGGTTGGGCTCAGCCTCCAAGCTGCTGGAAGGGCTGCGTAACCAGAAGTAAAGGGACTGGACTGTCGTTCCTTCAGGAACACTAATTAGCAGGTAAGATCTAATTACTATTTTTATAGTCCTGTATAGGATCGCTTCCACCGGGATTGCCAAAACAGACTCTATAAGGTACCATCATTTTAAGGTAGAGGAAAAAAGTTGACTCTGTATTGTGGATAGACAAAAATTGCAAACCATATGGTTAAACGCTTCGTTGAATTATCTAGTGTGACAACAAATTGTGCTGGCTGTATGGAAACCGCATACCTAAAACAGAATATTCCTTTTCGTCCCTCTAGTCCAGTCCCGGAACCATAGAGTTTAGAATCTCCTCCAGCAGCTTTGGAGACTGAAACACGTCATCGCTTTGATGACCTCTGTATAAATAGACTAGGACCGCCCCGCTCCATCAGTACTTTCAGTCTCCAAGCATAAGAACATAAGATATGCCATACTGGGTCAGACCAAGGTCCATCAAGCCCAGTATTCTGTTTCCAACAGTGGCCAGTCTATGTCATATGTACCTAGCAGTTTTCCCAAGAGACACAAGTTCCACAATGCTTGTACTGGGTCAAGCATTGATATCTTCGGTTACTTCTTAATAATGGTTTATGGACCTTTCCTCCAGGAACTTGTCCAAACCTTTTTTAAACCCAGCTACACTAACAGCCTTTACTACATCCTCCGGTAACAAATTCCAGAGATTGATTACATGTTGAGTGAAAAAATATTTTCTTTTATTAGTCTTAAATAGTTTACCCTGTAGCTTCATTGCATGTCCCCTAGTCTTTCTATATTCTGATAAGGCAAACAATCGATCTACGTTTACCCGTTCCACTCCGTTCAACAGCTGGAGAAAGTTCTGAGCCCGGGACTGGGCTCACTCAGCACAAATAAGAAGAGCTAGGGACTTCACTGTTAAAGTTAAGATTTTAAGAGAATTTCCTAAGATCACCGTTTTAATTAGTGGTTTTTCGTTCTTTCAGGCAAGGTGCTGCTGCTGGAGGTGTCCCTCGTTTTTGGTTTGCTGTCAAGGCTCTATTCTTTCTCTTCCCCCTCCCTCCTCCCTCCTTCCTCCTTCCTCCCCCCTCCCCCTCTTATTTCCCTGTCGCTTAAATGAGCATTGCGGGTCTAGTGCAGCACCGGGGCCTCCCTGCTCCCGAACCCGCGTTATCGGGTGAAGAGCAGGTTGCAGGCTGACTCCACGGTGACAGGAGAGCAAGGCTGAGGAGATCTCAGATGAGGTTTCCCTCACCGAAGCCGCGGTACGGCTGAGCTCCGGCACAAGGATTGAGCCCCCTGCGGTCTCCATTGCAGCGCTGAGGGTGAGTGTGATCCAGGGCCAGGTGAATCGCCATTCTCTCAGTGGGACTGGCGAGCAGTGTTCCAGGCAGCGGGCGGGCATTTTAGCAAGCAGCGTGCAGTGGGCCCGACCGCAGAAATTCGCGCGGGAAGTGTGGCGGCGGCCATTTTAGGAGCTGCGATTGAAATTGGAAGTATTTAGTTCTTGATTTGCAGGGGTTTGCAAGCTCGGTTTAGCTTTAGAGAAGCAGGGCACGTGTTTCCCGATAGCGGGGGTTAGGTGTGTTAAAAAAAATTTTTTTTAAAAAGATTGTACGAGGGGTACTTGTCTCTGCTGGCTGCAGTGGAGCTGATTTGCTGTATCTTTGTCTGAAAGGATAATATGCCAGCTAAACCTCGCTGCTTGGTTTGTGGCACGAGGCGCGGCGCATTGTTGGAGTCTAGCGTGTGTAGAGCCTGTTCTCACGAAGCAGCTGAGATGGAGGGGACTCTGGACGGGGCCAGCGGAGAGGGGGCATCTCTGGAAGAAGGGGAAGCCCTACCATCTTCGTTGGTATCTACAGATCCGGTAGTGGGGCCTTCCTCAGCAGATGTTTTAGTACCTCAGGCGTAGTGGGTCAGGCGGCAGGGGTCCCGCCAGACTTCTTTTCCCTCATGCAGCAGGCCTTTTCCCTATTGCAGCCTGTGATGGGGGGGACTCCTCAGGCTCATCGAGGGCAGAAGCGTCTGTGGTCTTCGGAGGAGGAAAGGGGCCCGAGCAAGAAAAGTAAGGGGCCCAGTGTAGCGGATCCTCCGTCGTCGCTCTGGGAAGGCCTAGGCGCGGGGGACGAGGAGGTCCCAGAGGGCTCTGAAGAAGAGTTAGAAGAAGGTGAATTGCCTGATACGGAACAACAGAGTAGGGTAGTCAGGATGTTTCGGAAGGAGGAGCTGCCCACTCTGATTTCTGAGACACTGAAAACGCTAAACATGCCCTCTGGGGAGTCCTCCTCAGAGGACGTGTTGGAAGATCCACTATTGCAAGCAGTGTGCACGTCCCAGCGAGTGTTTCCCATGCATAGGGTGTTTAGGAGTATGATCCAGGAAGAGTGGGACTTGCCGGAGTCGGCCCTGCGAGGCTCTAGGGCCATAGCTCGGCTTTATCCACTTTCCGAGCAGGATAGGGACCTGTTTCGCTCTCCTAAAGTAGATGCGGCGGTTTCTGCGGTTACGAACATAAGAACATAAGATATGCCATACTGGGTCAGACCAAGGTCCATCAAGCCCAGTATTCTGTTTCCAACAGTGGCCAATCTAGGTCATATGTACCTAGCAGTTTCCCCAAGGGACACAGGTTCCACAATGCTTGTATTGGTTCAAGCATTGATATCCTGGGTCCCTTCTTAATAATGGTTTATGGACCTTTCATCCAGGAACTTGTCCAAACCTTTTTTAAACCCAGCTACATTAACAGCCTTTGCTACATCCTCTGGTAACAAATTCCAGAGTTTGATTACACGTTGAGTGAAAAAATATTTTCTTTTATTAGTCTTAAATAGTTTACCCTGTAGCTTCATTGCATGTCCCCTAGTCTTTCTATATTCTGATAAGGTAAACAATCGATCTACGTTTACCCGTTCCACTCCGTTCATTAATTTATAGACTTCTATCATATCTCCCCTCAGCCGTCTCTTTTCCAGGTTAAAGAGCCCTAACCTTTTTAGCCTTTCTTCATAGGAGTATCCTTCCATCCCCTTTACCATTTTGGTGGCTCTTCTCTGAACCTTTTCTAAAATCGCTATATCCTTTTTAAGATACGGCGACCAGAATTGCACACAATATTCAAGGTGCGGTCTCACCATGGAACGATATAGAGGCATTTATAATATCTTTTGTTTTATTTTCCATTCCTTTCCTTACCATAACTAGCATTCTATTTGCTCTCTTGGCCGCCGCTGCACACTGGGCCGAGGGTTTTAACATGGTATTCACAATGATGCCTAAATCTTTTTCCTGGGTGGTGGTTCCTAATGTGGAACCTTGCATCGTGTAACCATAGTTTGGGTTGTTCTTCCCTAGGTGCATAACCTTGCACTTGTCCACATTAAATTTCATCTGCCATTTTGATGCCCAGTCTTCCAATTTATCAAGATCCTCTTGCAATTTTCCACAATCCTCTTGGGTTTTAACAACTTTAAATAGTTTTGTGTCATCTGCAAATTTGATAACCTCACTCGTTATTCCACTTTCCAGGTCATTTATGAATATGTCAAAAAGCAGCGGACCCAGCACAGATCCCTGGGGTACATCACTATTCACCTTTCTCCATTGGGAAAATTGGCCATTTAGCCCTACCCTCTGCTTTCTATCTTTTAACCAGTTCCTGATCCACAATAGTACACTGCCTCCTATCCCATGACTCTTTAGTTTTGCCAAAAGTCTCTCATGAGGGACCTTGTCAAAGGCTTTCTGAAAGTCCAGATACACAATATGAACCGACTCACCTTTGTCCACCTGATTATTCACTCCTTCAAAAAAACATAACAGATTAGTAAGACAAGATCTTCCTTGTCTAAAGCCATGTTGGCTGTCTCCCATTAGGTCATGACTATCTACATGCTGAGTAATTTTATTCTTTATGATGGTTTCTACCATTTTTCCCGGTACTGATGTCAGGCTCACCGGTCTGTAGTTTCCCGGATCACCCCTGGAACCTTTTTTTAAAAATTGATGTTACATTGGCGATCCTCCAATCTTCAGGTATTAGAGATGATTTTAATGATAGTTCACAGATTACTAATAGCAGGTCTGCAATCTCGTATTTCAGTTCTTTCTTTCAATTATATATTTATTAAGATTTTATACTCTGACAATACAATATCAGAAAACAAAAGAAACAGCAATAAATACATCTCAAGTAACCATTACAAATAATCATCTTCCCAAGTACTTTAGCCCACATTACGGGGATAGCAAAAAAAAAAGAAAACAAAACACAGGAAATCAAAGTCAGGGTAAACCAATCAAGAGTCCCTGACTAACATCATTTAACCCAGGGGTCTCAAACACGCGGCCCGCGGGCCGCATGCGGCCCGCGAGAGACCTTTGTGCGGCCCGCGATGCACAGGAAAAAAAAAAAAAAAAACCCGGCTTCTGCTGCTGCTGTCCCGCGGCCCCTTCCCATCTGCCCGGCAATAGCAGCAATATCGCAAGTCCCGCGGGCCCCCCACCCGGCAGATCCCTTCCTGCTTGCCTGCCTGTCAGTTCTTCTCCGCTTCGGCTTTCAGAGCCGCGAAGGGAGAGCTTCTCCCTCGCCACTCTGTTAAGCTCGCATGGGCAGATGGGAAATTTCCCATAAGCCCCAGCGGGCTTAACAGAGTCACAAGGGAGAAGCTCTCCCTTCGCGGCTCTGAAAGCCGAAGCGGAGAAGAACTGACAGGCAGGCAGGCAAGCAGGAAGGGATCTGCCGGGTGGGGGACCCGCGGGACTTGCGATATTGCTGCTACCGCCGCGGCAGCAGCAGCAGCCAGCTTTTTTCTAAAGTTTAATTTTCCCGGGGGGGGGGGAGGGAGTAGGCCTGGATGGGGGCGGCGGGGGGGGGGAGCAGGACTTGAGGTGGGCTGCTGGGGGGGGGGGAGCAGGACCTGATGTGGGCTGCTGGGGGGGGGAGCAGGACTTGATGTGGGCTGCTGGGGGGGGGAGCAGGACTTGATGTGGGCTGCTGGGGGGGGGGAGCAGGACTGGATGTGGGCTGCTGGGGGGGGGAGAAGCAGGACTTGATGTGGGCTGCTGGGGGGGGAGAAGCAGGACTTGATGTGGGCTGCTGGGGGGGGGAGAAGCAGGACTTGATGTGGGCTGCTGGGGGGGGGAGAAGCAGGACTTGATGTGGGCTGCTGGGGGGGGGAGAAGCAGGACTTGATGTGGGCTGATGGGGGGGGGGGGAGAAGCAGGACTTGATGTGGGCTGCTGGGGGGGGGGAGAAGCAGGACTTGATGTGGGCTGCTGGGGGGGGGAGAAGCAGGACTTGATGTGGGCTGCTGGGGGGGGGGAGAAGCAGGACTTGATGTGGGCTGCTGGGGGGGGAGAAGCAGGACTTGATGTGGGCTGCTGGGGGGGGAGCAGGACTTGATGTGGGCTGCTGGGGGGGTAGGACTGAAAATGGGGTGATGGGGGTTAGGACTGGAGGTGGTCTGATTGGGGGGCTAAGACTGAAAATGGGGTTATGGGGGGGCTAAGAATGAAGATGGGACGATGGAAGGGTTAGGCCTGGAAGTGGGCTGTTGGAAATGTGCATCTTTAACGTCTGCACTTTATTTAATACAAGAGGAAATCAATGTATAGTTTTATTTCTACAGTGTTGTACATTCTAAGTTTGGCTTTTGGGGTTCCCAGTTTAATTGTCTTCCTGTTTCTAAATTGTGATTCCTTGTTTGGTGATGGTCTGTGTTCTGCATGTGTAACTGAGCTGAGGTATTCTGTTTATGTAATTCCTATTTGACATTGCCACTTGTTCTCTTTCCCGAGTAGGTCATGTATTGTTATTCTCTGAAATGTGTTGATTTAATATTTGCAGTGTTGCCTTTTGATAGTTAGGGTATGGTGCTTTGTGAGTCCTGGTAGTGCTGTTAGGACATGGCAGGTTTGCTATGGGTTCTAAATGAGCAGTGTTTCTAGTAGTTCCTAATGTGCCTGGCGGTTGGCACTAGTTTATAGTAATAGTAATGTAGAAATCTTTTAGTCTTTCTTTATCCATACACTCATTAAGAGGCATGTTTACTAAAAGTTAGTGTATGGTAACATTATGCAAATATTTATGCAAATGATGCCTTTATGCAAATGATGCCCTTATGCAAATGAGGCCTGCGTCTTGTGCGGCCCCCGGGTTACTCTACAAGTCCTCATTTGGCCCTCAAAGCAATTTGAGTTTGAGACCCCTGATTTAACCTAACCTCACAGATCCTTCCAGCGAAATATGAAACATATTAAAGAAAAAAAAGAAAAGAAACCCCTCAATGCATCTTTTCTCCCCCTAAGAGCCATCTTTCTAAATCAGAAGAAGACATAAAAATAAACTTATCCTGACCCATAGTAATTATACATTTACACGGATAGCGGAGAAAAAAGGTAGCACCAAGAGCGACTATGCGTGTTTTATAGGCAAGAAAAGCTTTCCTACGAAGCTGTGTCGAACGAGACACATCAGGGAAGATGGAAATCTTCGCTCCACAAAACACAAGATCTTTCTTCCGAAAGTATGCCTTGAGGATTGAAATTTTTTCTTCCTCAGAGGACAAAGTAATTAACAAAGTTGCCCTAGTGGAAATAATATCCTTTGTGTCCTCCAAAAAAGCAGTTAAATCGAATGCAGCTGGTTCCTCTAAAACAGCTAAGTCGTCATCATTGGTATGTGTAGCTACCTTAGAAGAAAGATAGTAACACTTAAGTAATATTAAAGTGTCCGCAATGGGTAATTGCTAGATATCCTTCAGATATTTTCTAAAAAGAATGGAAGGAGAAAGTAAAGAAATACAAGGAAAATTTAACAATCATAGATTTTTACACCTTTGCATATTCTCTAAATTTTCTAGTTTCTGAGAAAAAACCATGCTATCCTTAACACTAACAGATTGAAAAGAGGACAATGCTTTAACCTGACTATCTAAGTTTGCAAAACTGGAAGACAAGGTCTTTACTTGCAAATCGGGAAGAAAAAGAAGATATTCTTCCGCAGATAGACGACCAAATCCACAGACTGAAACTTGCAGATTACATCTTTAGTAAATTGGCAAAGTGAAGGAACAGTCTCCATTAAGACTCGTTCAGTTCTTTTTACTACATGCGAAATATCCGTCAAAGAAACTGAAGCACCTAAAGGACTTTCAGCCAAGGAAAGCGGCTCCTTCCAGCTTACAGACTTAGGCAATATACCAACTTCAAGAGGCTCCGAGGAAAGATAAGGCACTTCTGAGAGTTCCAAAAAACCCAGAGGTAAAGGTGGAGTGCGCTCCACAGAACTGAGGCTGGCACCCTCAATGGAGGGGACAGGAAGTACAGTACCTGACTTCACAGGAACCGGCGTCGACACCACATGTCTATCCATGGGGCCCTCTGTCGTCTCCGCTACAGTGGTCTTTTTCTTTCTTTTACCCCCAGGCATGATGACAAACACCGCAAACTCGCTCCCAAGGGGCGTGTCCAGCCCCTTTCGATACGCCCCTTAGGATACGCCCACGGCAGACGCCGACAGCAGATGCCGAAGCAGCTCAGCCCAACTTTATCCAAAAAAAAAAAAGGAGGAAGGGACAAGGGGGCCTTCAATGACGTAGATGGAGCTGCCCCGAAGAAGCCGGCAAACTGCACAGACCAGCTGGACTCACCCCCTCCGCAGGAGAACAGTAGTGGTAATCACTCCCAACACAAAGGACTCACAGAGGCCTTTTATGGGGGCCTTCAGTGACATAGATGGAGCTGCCCCGAAGCAGCCGGCAAACTGCACAGACCGGCTGGACTCACCCCCTCCGCAGGAGAACAGTAGTGGTAATCACTCCCCGTATTTCAGTTCTTTCAACACCCTTGGATGTATACCATCCGGCCCAGGTGATTTGCTACTCTTCGGTTTATATTATAGTTGTAATACATCTTCCCGATGTATCGATATTTCCTTCAATTCTTCCGCACCTTTAAATACCACTTCAGTCATGGGTAACATCCCTAAATCTTCCTCAGTAAAGACTGAAGCAAAGAATTCATTCAGTCTCTACGCTATCGCCTTGTCGCCTCTTAGTGCTCCTTTAACCCCTTTATCATCTAATGGACCAACTGACTCTCTCACAAGTTTTTTGCTACGAATGTACTTGAAAAGGTCTTTACTTCGCGTTTTTGCTTCCGCAGCAAGCTTCTTCTCAAATTCTCCCTTTGCCTGCCTTATCAATGCCTTGCATTTTATTTGCCAGTGCTTGTGCTGTTTCCAAGTTTCGTCGTTTGGCTCTTTTTTCCATTTCCTGAAAGATGCTTTTTTGGCAACAGCCTCTCTGACCTCCACCTTTAAACCATGCTGGCAGTTTTTTGGACTTCCTTCCACTTTTCTTAAAGCGTGGAATACAGCTGGTCTGGGCTTCCAAGATAGTATTTTTCAACAACAGCCAAGCCTGATGTACGTCTTTAACCTTTGCAACTGCTCCTTTTAGTTTTTTCTTAACTGTTTTCCTCATTTTATCATAGTCTCCCTTTCGAAAGTTAAAAGGTAGTACTGTGGATTTCCTTACTATCCCTCCTCCACTAATTAAATCAAAGGCGATCATGCTATTATCACTATTGCCAAGTGGCCCCAACAACCTTATCTCTTGCACTAGATCTGGTGTTCCACTAAGGATTAGGTCTAATATGGCTTCCCCTCTGGTCGGTTCATGAACCAGCTGCTCCAAGAAGCAGTCATTTATTTCATCTAGGAACTTTATCTCCCTAGCATGTCCTGCCGTGACACTGACCCAGTTGATACCGGGGTAGTTGAAATCCCCCATTATTATTACTGTGCTGTAACTTTTGTTAGCTTCCTTGATTTCTTTGAGCATTTCATCATCCATTTGGTCATTCTGGCCAGGCGCTCGATAGTACACCCCCACTGCCATTGCCTTCCCCCTTTTACATGGAATTTCAATCCATATAGATTCTACAGCAGATTTTGTTTCCTGCAAAACTTTAATCCTTTCTGACTCAATGCCCTCTCTAACATAGAGAGCAACCCCTCCACCAATTTGATCAGCTCTATCATTACGATATAGTTTGTACCCAGGTATCACAGTGTCCCACTGGTTGTCCTCCTTCCACCATGTCTCTGATATTCCAATCATATCTAACCTTTCATTTAGTGCTATATGTTCTAACTCTCCCATCTTATTTTTTAGACTTCTAGCATTTGCATACAAGCATTTTAGAGAGTGTATTTTATTCATATTAATTTGGCTATTGTTAGACATGGGTAATTTAGGTTCTTTAAGCTCTGTCTGCTCCATACTTGAGGGCATTTGGGCTACTTTACTCTTTTTTGTGGAACCTCTCTGCTTTTGGTAGTATCCTACTACGAAGAAGACTACGATCCCGGTAGAGGGAGCAGCGGCGTTGAAGGATGTGCAGGACAGGAAATTAGATACCTTGTTGAAGCAAGTGTTTGATGTTAGCTCTCTATCCATGCAGGCCTCGATAGTGGGGGCGTGGGTGGCGAGAGGCTGCCTTAGATGGTCCCAACGGTTGCAGGGGGGTCAGGTCGGAGAGCAGCTGGATGAGGTATCGCGGCTGGAATCAGGAACCGCTTATTTAGCGGATATTCATTATGATCTCATCCGGGGATTGGCGAAGAGTATGGCGTCAGTAGTGGCGGTGCGTCACTATCTCTGGTTACGGAACTGGGCGGCGGATGGTTCGTCGAAAGCTCGTCTCAGTAAGATTTCCTTTCGGGGGAAGTTGTTATTCGGAGAAGATTTAGAGAAGTTAGTCAAGGATCTGGGTGAATCCAAGGGAGGACATCTTCCTGAGGATAAGCCTAAACAGGGCCGGAGTCTCGTGGGGGGCTGAGGTGCCCAGAGGGAGTTTCTTAGGTTTCAGTCCTCTCGCTTTGGTCAATTACAGCGGGGGAGGTTCCCAATGCGCGGCCAGGGCTTTCGGGGGGCGGGCAGAGGTTTTGTGCCCTTCCAGCCCTCAACCAGTAAAAAGTCACAATGAGATGAGGGGGACTCAGGTGGCGGTGGTGCCCGTGGGAGGAAGGTTGCGAGAGTTTTACGCTGCCTGGGTCCATATTATGTCAGACCGGTGGGTATTAGAGGTCATTCGAGAGGGCTATGCATTAGAGCTCCACCAGCCCGTGTTAGATTCCTTTGTCCTATCTCCTTGCCGAGCTCCACACAAGCTCCAAGCGGTGGAGGGGACGCTGCAGCGGTTGCTGCAGCTCAAGGCAGTGGTGCCGGTACCCACGGATCAGTACGGTTGCGGTCAGTACTCCATCTATTTCGTAGTGCCAAAGAAAGAAGGCACCTTTCGGCCGATTCTGGATTTAAAAAGGGTGAATCGTTGTCTCAGGGTAGCACATTTCCGTATGGAGACGTTGCATTCCGTCATTGCAGCAGTCAGGGAGAGAGAATTCCTGACATCGTTGGATCTCATGGAAGCGTATCTCCATATCCCAATTCGTCAAGAGCATCAGAAGTTTTTACGGTTTGCGGTGCCCATGGGGCATTTCCAGTTTCAGGCGATGCCCTTCGAGCTGGCGACTGCGCCTCGAACCTTCACAAAGATCATTGTGGTGGTGGCAGTGGCTCTTCGGAAAGAAGGACTGCTGGTGCATCCATACTTGGACAATTGGTTGATACACTCTCCTCCCTGGACTTTGCCCGTAACAGCCACCGCCCAAGTTGTGCAGATGTTAGAAGGCTTGGGCTGGGTGGTCAACCATGCAAAGAGCAACCTGGTCCCCTCGCAGTCTCTGGTATATTTGGGGGCTCATTTCGAGACAAGGTTAGGAGCGGTGTTTCTCCCGGCGCAGCGAGCTCGAAGATTACGGGAATTAGTGAAGAGATTTCTAGCTCGGCAGGCGCCAACGGCATGGCAGTATCTGCAGCTGCTAGGGACGATGGCGGTCACAATCAAGGTGGTGCCCTGTGCCAGGGCACACACGCGGCCATTGCAAAGGGCTCTTCTCCGACATTGGTCTCATCAGTCGGATGCGTTATCTCGTTGTCTGATCTGTCCTCTGGAAGTATGGCAGGAGCTGCTCTGGTGGTTACGGCCGGACAATTTAGAAGCGGGAATGCCGCTGGAGCCTCCATCCTGGAGAATTTTGACAATGGATGCAAGTCTGCTGGGATGGGGAGCCCATTGCGAAGGGAGGTTGGCTCAGGGGCAGTGGTCCTTGACAGAGAAGGAATGGTCCATCAACAGATTGGAGATGAGAGCAGTGTTGTTAGCCCTCAGGGAGTTTCAAGTGTGGTTGAGACAGGCGGCAGTAAGGGTTCTGTCCGAAAATGCTGCGACGGTGGTTTACATCAACCGACAGGGCGGTACCGGCAGTGCGGCTTTAGAGGAGGAGGTGACTCAGCTGTTAGCTTGGGCCGTGCAAAATCTAAAGGGTCTTTCGGCGCAGCATGTGGCCGGAGTGGACAATGTCGAAGCAGATTTCCTGAGTCGTCACAGAGTGGACCCGGGGGAGTGGGTGCTTCACCTGGAGGTGTTTGCTCTAGTAGTGCGACACTGGGGGACTCCGATCTTGGATCTAATGGCGACCTTCGAGTCATCGAAGGCAGCAAGGTTTTACAGCAGAAGATGAGAGCGAATGTCAGAGGGTCTCGATGCGTTGGCTCAACGCTGGCCGGAGGAAGGTCTCCTCTATGTCTTTCCGTCTTGGGCTCTCATAGGCTGGGTAGTGCAGCGAATAGAGAGGAACCGGGGGCTAGTGGTTCTGATAGCGCCCGACTGGCCCAGAAGACCTTGGTATGCGGATTTGGTGCGACTGCTGGTGGACAGTCCGTGGAAACTCCCGCAGCGGGAGGATCGGTTACTTCAGGGGCTGTTACGGATGCCCCAGGTGAGTCGATTCTCGCTTACGGCATGGCTCTTGAGAGGGCTAGAATGAAGGCCAAGGGATATTCGGCAGCGGTCATTGCTACTTTGTTGAGGGCGCGAAGGCGATCTACTTGTTTGGCGTATGTTCGGATCTGGCGCATTTTTGAGAACTGGTGTTCAGAGAGGAAGCTGAGACCGTTAGGGGCGTCGGTCCCTCAGATTTTAGCTTTTTTGCAAGATGGTGTAGAAAAGGGCCTTGCTCCTAGTTCCTTGCGGTTACAGTTGGCGACGATAGCCTGTTTCCGGGGCTAGGTACAGGGTCAGATGTTGGGGACGCACAGCGACGTCAGGAGGTTTTTACGGGCCATCTTGCTCATGCGGCCTCCGCGTAGGTGTTCGGTTCCGGCGTGGGACCTGAACTTGGTGTTAGAGGCGTTAGTCAGAAAACCCTTTGAACCTTTGGGTAAAGCCTCAATAAAGGATTTGACATTGAAAACTGTCTTTCTGGTGGCTATCTGCTCAACCCGTAGAATTTCGGAGTTGCAAGCCTTGTCTTGTAGGGAGCCATATCTTTCCTTCTTCGATCATAAGGTGGTTTTGCGTACAGTACCAGCATTCTTACCGAAGGTGGTGTCTGTGTTTCATGTCAACCCGGTGGTGTGTCTTCCGTTTTTTTCCGGAGAACAAAAGGAGAACTCGGACGGCAAGTTGCATCTCCTTGATGTCCGGCGAGCGCTTCGGAGATATCTCCGTAGGACGGCGCCTTTCCGTAGGTCAGACAGGTTATTTGTGACGTTTGGAGGTCCGCAAAAGGGGGAAGCGGCGGCGAAGTCGTCTATTTTCAGGTGGTTGAAGGAAGCCATTGCGGCGGCTTACATTTTAAAGGGTAAGGCTGTTCCGGTGGGTCTTCGGGCTCATTCCACTAGGGTGCAAGTGGCGTCTTGGGTGGAGTTCAGCCTGGTGCCGCCTGGGGACATTTGTAGGGCGGCGACCTGGTCGTCGTTACATTCCTTTGCGCGGCATTATAGGCTCGATGTACAAGCGGCTGGTGATGTGCGTTTTGGTTCAGCGGTGCTTCAGGCTGGGCTTGCAGGGCCCTCCCGTTAATATTCACTGCTCTGTTACATCCTCTATGGTTCTGGGACTGGACTAGAGGGACGAAAAAGAAAAGGAAATTAGACTTACCTGCTAATTGTTGTTCCTTAAGGAACTCTAGTCCAGTCCCGGATCCCGCCCAGTAGATGGGGGATTCCAGCCTGAAGTTGGTGTTTTTGGTTTCCCTCTCAGGGGGATGGGTTCCTGTTGCAATTCAAAGGCTAAGAGCGTTGGGAACCTTTGTTCACAGCACTATGGGTTTTAGTCAGGGGAGCTATTGTTTGCCTCTAAGGAGGCATGTTAGGACTGCTTATGGTTGGAGTTGTAGGACCACAGTTTTGAAAAAAAAAAAAGAACAGGTAGATAACAGAAAGTTATTGTCTTAACTACTTATTTGTTGCTCTGCTGAGTCTGCTTTGTCAATAGGTACTGATGGAGAGGGGCGGTCCTAGCCTATTTATACAGAGGTCATCAAAGCGATGGCGTGTTTCAGTCTCCAGAGCTGCTGGAGGAGATTCTAAACTCTATGGTTCCGGGACTGGACTAGAGTTCCTTAAGGAACAACAATTAGCAGGTAAGTCTAATTTCCTTTTACTATAGAACTTTTTAAACATTTAAAATAGAGAAAATCTTTCCATATGTCAGAGTGCTCTATATTTATAGAGCCCTGAAGGAAACTAATGTGCTGATTACACAGGTACACTAAAAAAAAATTTTTTAAACTGCCTCTAATGTTTCGATTGATTTTTACGTTTTTTGGTGCGCTGAATCCAAATCTGGTAACCAATTTGCTCCATCACGTACAGATTTTTTGCTACATTGGGTTAGCAGTTTGAGGTGAACGTTTCAGATTGAGTGCGATCGAGATAAAAGTTTCTTGGATGAATTCTTTATACTAATTGTTTAGTAGTTATTCAAATAAGAATAAAGAAAATTGTAACAAGGCAGCACATAAGAATAGAGTAATGTCAACAAAACACACTGTGATGGTAGCAAAATTGTCTGCACTTAAAACAGCCACATACATGTGCACAAACATTGAGCATATAAGAGCAAGGTTAGACACAAAGCAAAGCAAAGAAATGTGCAAAAAATGTTGTACAGGTATGTATGTAAGAATAGAAAACGCAAACCGCACCATTGCAATACATGAAGACAAACACCCGATGGTGTGAAAATAAAATTCTAATAAATGAGATCCGACACTGTGGTAATAACTAGCAAATTTTTATTTCAAAGTTTAGTAAAAACACGATATTTGTCAACACAGTTTAGATTTTAAAGTAATTCTTGGGTCAATCAATCTCCTGGTGGGCCCGTTTCTTCTTCCCCCGAATGCTTCTCTTGGTGCGCTGCTTGGCGTATTTTTCATCTGGGGTTTCCCGCAGCAGCAACCATCAGAAATCAGCCATCATAGTGGTGTTCCATCTTCCTTGGTACCTTCTCTCTGCGTCCTTGATGTCCTGGTGAAACCTTTCACCTTGTTCTTCACTGTACGCCCCCAAGTTTTCGGGAAAGTAGTTCACATGGGAGTGCAAGAAATGGACTTTCAGGCTCATGTTACAGCCTTGTTCTTTGAAGGCATTGAGCATCCTGGCAACAATATCCTTATAGTTCTCATCCCGCCTGTTCCCCAAGAATTTGAGAACAACATCCTTGAAGGAATCCCAGGCTTCTTTTTCCTTCTCAGACTTCGTTTCAGCGAATGCTCCATCTGAAATGAGTTTCCTTATATCAGGGCCAACAAACACTCCTTCCTTTAGCTTTGCTTCAGAAAGTCGGGGGAACTTTGAGCAAAGGTACCGAAAGCACTCACCATCTTTTGGTAGGGACTTGATGAATTGCTTAATGAGACCCAACTTAATGTGGAGAGGTGGTAATAGAATTTTATCACGAGGTACCAAGCTCTCATGAAGAACATTTTTCTCACCGGGTCTCAAATACTCCCGAATTGGCCAGTCTTTTTTCCCCCAGTGTAGGTCGCGGGCCTGGTTATCCCACAAGCAAAGGAAGCAGGGATATTTGGTGAAACCGGATTGCTGCCCTAATAGCATGGATAGAATTTTAAAGTCTCCACAAATCATCCACTTATGCTCATCATAACGAATCTTCTGAAGAATCAGGGCCAAATTCTCATATTTTTCTTGGAGAATAACAGAGTGAGCAATAGGAACTGAAGCGAATGTGTTGCCATTATGAAGAAGAACACCTTTTATGCTGTCTTTTGACGAATCAATGAACAGCTGCCATTCAGCAGGATCATACTTGAGTTTAAACTTTTCCATCACTCCGTATATATCGTTGCAAAATACCAAATCTTCCTCTTTGCTGAAATACTTCAAAAATTGTGTCTCACGGTTGCGGTACCAATAAAAAGTTGTTCCTGGTGACAATAGATTTTTCTGTTTAAGCCGAGAACCTAGCAGTTGGGCAGCATCTTTTGGGAGTCCTAAATCCCGGACTAAATCATTCAATTCAGCTTGAGAGAAAAGTTCAGGTTTCGGATCTGGTTCCGTTTCAAACTCGGAAGTACTGGACTCATCGGGAAAAGCCATCTGATGAGTCTCATCATGATCAGAACCGTCCACACAAATATGATCCAAAGATTTTGGTGGTTCAGGCACAGGTACTTCGTTGCTATGAGGCATAGGCCTAATTGCTGAGGGAAGGTTGGGGTAACTTATTACGTTCTTATTTTTTAAGTTGTATCCCTTCACAATGCAAGAGCAAAAATAGCAGTCACTGCTGTGGTCTCTTTGTTCACGCCACATCATAGGTATTCCGAAACGAAATGCTTGTTTTTTACCTTTCATCCATAAGCGTAGATCTTCCTCACATGTCTTGCACACTTTGTGAGGAGCCCACGGTTTGTCTTGATCGCCTAACTTCAAACCAAAATAGGCGAAATATACTTTTTTAATAAATGCAGAAATGTTCCTCTGCCGCTTTTTCACGGTATATTCCCCACAAATAAAACAAAAACTGTCCGGAGAGTTGACGCAACCTCTGGCTCTGTGAGCCATCACAAATACACAGCACTGCAAACTACAACTGTAGTGAACCACTTCGGAATAAAGCTGGATTACGACTGAGCAAACAAAAGGTAATAATGAACTTGCAAGAAACTGAAATTTGACAGGAACGTTCATGTCGCAACCACCGTGTTTGAGCGAGCTAACGAGGCGAGGCGAACAGGAAAGAACATGCGCCAGCGCGAGTACTGGATTTAGCCCCCCGCCTCCCAATTGTCCTGTTAATGTATAAAATGAATACAAAACACTCTAAAATATCATGAGGGAGTGTTTCTAGTTAGTTAACCATTACAACCTCTATTTTGGGCCAAGAAAATAAACTGCAGTCGGCTAAAAAGAAATTATGTGAACATTCCTTATATGGGTAAGAAATCTAATTTTGCAAGAAAACGTGACGTGATGGAACATTTTGGCTATTTTTCCTGGATTTAGCACCCCAAAATCTATAGGAATCAGTTGCAAAACTGGAGGCAGTTTTTTGGTAGTGTACCTGTGTTGTTCAATGAATAAGACAACGCTGGAAAGTGTTTTAAAGGGTTCATTTACATTTTCATTAGACTTGCTAAACCAACTTTGAAATGATTGAAACCAGCCCTACATTGATGAATTCACATGTTTGTACCGCCAAAGTGAACGCGATGTTTATGGACTCATCAAAATATGGAGAGGCATGCTTTTATGCCACCGAATTAAGCATAACCATAAAAAAAAACTCTCATGTAATGAACGCAATATTTCTCTACCGCCAAAGTGAACAAACTCATCAGAGTATAGTGAAGTATGTTCTATATTTATAGTGCCTTGAAGTGAACTAATGTGCCGATATTCAATAAATACAAAACGCTGGAAGGTGTTCTAAAAGATTTAGTTACATTCTCGTTAGACTTACTATGCCAACTTTGAAATGGTTGAAACCAGCCCTACATTAATGAATTTGCATATTTGTACCGTCGAAGTAAACATGATGTTTACAACTCATCAAGATATGGAGAGGCATGCTTTTATGCTGTAATAAATGTGATGTTTCTATACCGCCAAAGTAAACAAACTTTCAAGTGATGTTCTAACCCATCAGAGTATAGTGAAGCATGCAATCTTATTCTTGCTGCTTGCCTCTGATAAAGTTGTGTAATAAAAAACAAAATTATCTGTGTATGTCCAGTGAAATTCAGAATCCTGACAAATGAATGAAAGGAGAAACCTTACCGTACATCGTGGTGTTCTGTATTCTCCGCTTTGAATAGAGCTCCTTTGCTTGCACCCGTCAAGAGTTATAGCCGTTTTTCCTGCCGCTGCAAAGGTGAAAGGTTGTTGCTCGCAGAGAACGTGATCATGAGTAAAACGGCCTCAAAAGCAGCATAATTCAGAATGAATTGCGATGAGAGTAATAAAACATTGTAGTGAGAATAAATGAAAGTAATTTTATCACAATGAGATTACTAAGGAGGGGAGGGGAGAGGGAGGAGGGGGGAGGAGAAGGGGGAAAAGGAAGGAGAAGAAGGAGGGGGAGGAAAGGGGGGAGAGAGGGGGAGGGAAGGGGAAGGGGAGGGGAAGGGGAGGGAAGGGGGAGGAAAGGGGGGAGGGGGGAGAGGGAAAGAGAAGGGGGAAGGGGGAAAGGAGGGGGGAGGAAAGGTGTTATTTTTCATAGAAAAATGGAGAGATCTAATTCTTGGTTGAGTCCCAGGGGATATAGTGTGCGAAGTTCATATATGAACTGCTGTTCCATGCGTAAGAGGAGTTTTTCTGTATTCCCTCCCCGCCAATGAGGCCAAACCACTTTTAGGACTAAAAACCGAAGATCAGAGAGTGAATGTTGGGCTTCTACCCAATGTTGTACTAAAGGTTTGTCCATCGCCTTTCTTCGAATGTTGCTTTTATGTTCAATGATCCTTGTTTTAATATTTCTTTTAGTTTTACCAATATAGCATAAGCTGCACGAACAAATAATAAGATATATCACGTTCGTTGTTTTACAATTAGAAAAATCGTTAAGATATACTTTATATGTAGAGACAGGATGTATAAACTCTTTCTTTGTTACCATTACATTATTGTACACACTACATTTTCCGCATTTTAAATGGCCATATGCTTTCGGTATAAAATGAGGTTTGCTAAGAGCAGACGGTACCAAGATGTCTCTCAAGTTAGAGTTTCTCTTATAAGCCACTTTGTGTCTTTTAAAAAAGGAAGTGGATCTAGAATATGCCAAGCTTTTCTTAAAATGCGAGCAATATCTCTGGAATATTCGGAAAAAGCAAGTGTACAAACAATATTATTGGTTCTTTCCCGAGTGCAACCTTTCAAAAGAGTTGCCCTCTCTGAGGATCAAGCTCGATGCAAAGCTTTTTCGACACATCCCAAAGGATAGCCACGATCTTTAAA
Organism: Ichthyophis bannanicus; assembly: GCA_033557465.1. NCBI lineage: Eukaryota > Metazoa > Chordata > Amphibia > Gymnophiona > Ichthyophiidae > Ichthyophis > Ichthyophis bannanicus. The sequence goes on from CM066035.1 coordinate 261,408,977, forward strand.
CCTATTGCTCATGTCAACTGCATGGGTCTCAAAATCAGTGTCTGTAGTGCAGAGCTTCCGAACCTTTAAAAACTGACTTGTGGGCAGGTTTTCCTTCAAAGATCGATTATGGAAACTGCTGAAGTGTAGGAGAGAATTCCTATTGGTTGGTTTTCTATAGATTGTAGTTATAAAGCCATCAGATGTGGTTTTAATTAATATGTCGAGATGGGCTATTTGGTCTGGACTACATGTAAAATCAAATTGCAGATAAGGATCAAGAGAATTGAGCCAGCTAATGAATTCAAGTAATTGATCGTCTGTACCCAAATGAGGAATATGTCATCAATGTATCGTTTCCACATGTGTATTTGTGCTTGGTACAGATGTTTGGTCAGGAAAACATTCTCAAAATTGGAGACATAAAGATTAGTGACATCCAATGCCACAGAGGAACCCATTGCAACACCTCTCGTCTGCTGGTAGTAAAGGTCTTGGAAGCAAAAATAGTTGTTACATAGAGCTAGAGAGGCCAATTGCATTAGAAAGCAAGTAGGAGTACATACAGGTCTAGGCCATGTAATGAGGTTACAGTCTAAAATATTGCGTGCCGCATCTTGGGGAATGTTGGTGTATAATGATTTTATGTCTAAGGTAACTAGAAGGATTCCAGTATGAGTTCCTTGATACGTATCTAAAAGTTGGATCATATGCGATGAGTCTCTAACATAGGAAGGTGTCAGTTGAACAAACGGGCGAAGAAAAACATCTAAGAATTTAGATATTGGTTCGAATAAGGACCCAATCGCTGATATGATGGGTCTGCCTGGCAGATTTTCCAAAGACTTATGTATTTTAGGCACAACGTAAATAGTTGGCATTACAGGACAGGGTACAGTAAGAAATTCACATTCCTTTCGTGTGAGATATCCGGCATGCTGTCCCACATAAATAAGTGTATCGACTTTGCTTTTTAAAGCAGAAGTTGGATTGTCACGTAATCTTGTATAGTATGAAGTATCTTGTACTTGATGTAAAATTTCCTGTATATAGGTATCTTTATCTTGTATCACTAATGCCCCTCCTTTATCGGCTGGCTTAATGATAATTTCAAAATTGTTTTTAAGCTGGGTAGGTGCTATCTTTTCTTCCTGGTTAAGATTAAAATAGGTGTGCGGCTTCTTTTTATCATACATTTTCTGTACCTCATGATAAACTATTTTTTGAAAAGTTTCAATCATGACATTATCTGTTTTAGGAGGCATCCAGGTGGAAGGTTTGTGGATTATGGAGGGATCATTTTGGCCATCTGTGTGTTTATCAAAAAAGTCTTTAATTTGAAGTTCCTTATCGTCTCTCCAGTCCAGTCCCTTGTCTTCTTTGTTGTGCAACCCTTCCAGCAGCTTGGAGGCTGAGCACATCATCGCTTTGATGATGCTGAGGTATAAGTACCACTGGCACCACCCACAGGCACCAGTAATCTCAGCCTCCAAGCAGCTGGAGGGTACCAGTAAGCCAAGGGCTTACTGGAGAGTCTACTTTTGCCATTTAATTTTAATTTTTCTGTTACTTTTGGTTTTTCCTTTTTAAAATCTACCTTAATTTATCCTTTATTTGGGGGGGCTCTGCGCCTTTAAATTTGAACTCCCTCCTCCCCCTCCCCCTCCCTCTCTCCCTTCTACTTCTCCCTCACGATCTACCGGGGCAGAGCGGAGGAGAACTACTAGAGACTGCGGGGGGAACGAAGCCTTGCTCCCCTCGCACACACGGACAAACAACACAAGCTTTGTGTTCCAGCGGTCTGGCCGCCTCGTGCTGAAGCCACCAGAAGGGCTGAGCGCTTGAGGCGGCACCGCGGTCCTCCAGTCGGCCTTCCTGCCTCATGCCGAAGCCCGCGGGGTGGCTGAGCACTGGAGGCAGCAACGAGAAGCGGAAACTCGCTAAACGACCCACTTACAGCAAAGAGGGGTCTGAACTTGGAGCCTGACGGCCGGAGGCTCGGGTAAAGTCCTCCTTTCGGCCTCGAGCCGTCTTCCACGTGGCTGCGGCCTACGCACGTGGAAACCAGCAGAAGGAGTCTTGTTTCTTCGCGCCGGTGAAACTGAGGGAGAGAGAGAGAGAAACAGGCAAAGCGCAAGTATTTTTCCCTGTTTTATTTTAATTCGTGCTTTCCTTTTTCCATCGCATTTAAATTTACCTTTACTGAATTTTAATTTTACTGTTACTTATTTTTATTCGCTTAATTGTAGCTCCTACTTCAATTGAATTGCCCCAGCATGACCGGCAAGCCACGGTGTCCAGCCTGCAGCACTCAGCAGGCTTAGCATCGGAACCAGGGTTCTGCAGGGGTTGCACTGCAGAGCCTGTCTCCGTTGAGCAAGAGATCCAATTGGCTATGGCCCAGGACTCCCAGGGGTCAGGAAACCCTCTGGAGGAGGGGGGGAACGCCCCTCCTCTCCCCTCTATGGATTTACCAGGAACTTCCCTGTTCCCCCCCCCCCCTTCCTCTGGGGAGGAAAGGGCCTTGGAACATTTCTCTCCGGAATTTGTCCTTCTGCTTCACAAGGCTTATTGCTTGCGACAGCAAGGGACAGGAGTATCGGGGGTGGTTCAGGCAAACCCACATCCCAAAAGGGTGAGGGCCGAGATACAAGACTCGGAGGTCCCTCCTAAGCGCTGATAAGCGAAGAGCGGCTCGCGCCTCCTATACTGGACTCCTTGGGAGAAGAGGCCTCGGACAAAGAAGTAGGAGAAGAGGAAGACGAGCTCGAGGAGGGAGAGATTCCGGAAGAGGAACTTGCCAGAATAGTGCGAGTATTTCGTCGGGAAGAACTTCCTGCATTGATTACTGAGTCGCTGAAGGTTCTGAATATAGTTTGACAGGGCGTCAGAGGAGGATCCCTTGGAGGACCCTTTGATCCAAGCCGTTAGGAGTTCACAAAAGGTGTTTCCAGTGCACAGGGTGGTGCGAACAGATGATCCAGGAGGGATGGGATCAACCGGAATCCAGCCTGAGAGGGGTACGCTCTATGGCTCGCCTGTACCCATTACCGGAGCCAGACAAAGAACTGCTGAAGTCCCCTAGAGTAGATGTGGCGGTCTCTGCAGTTACAAAAAAGACTACTATCCCAGTTGAGGGCAGTGCGACCCTGAAGGATGCCCAGGATAGGAAGTTAGACACATTGCTGAAGCAAGCCTTTGTTAGTGCTCTCGCCTTGCAGGCTTCGGTGTCAGGAGCCTGGGTGTCGAGAGCCTGTCTGAGATGGGCCCAACAACTTCAGCTAGATGATGGTCTGGCAGGTAGCACGCAGGCGGATGCGGCTAGGATGGAATCCGGAGCAGCCTTCTTGGCGGACAGTCAGTACGACCTCATCAGGAGTCTAGCAAAGAATATGGCCTCGGTGGTGGCAGCTCGGCGATATTTGTGGTTGCACAATTGGGCGGCGGATACCTCCTCTAAAGCGCATCTGAGCCGACTCCCCTTCAAGGGGAAGCTACTATTTGGAGAAGATTTGGAAAAGTTAGTAAAGGATCTAGGCGTGTCTAAGGGAGGCAGACTCCCGGAGGACAGGCTTAAGCAAAGCCGTTTTGCCAGCTCCCGCAAGGAATCAACCAAGGGATTTCCGCAGGTTTCGACAGTCCAGGTCGAACTTCTTTTCTAGGGGCCGTTTCCCCTCTAAAGGACAAGGCTTCAGAGGGTTTCGCGGAGCCGGTAGAGGTTTTGGGGTCTCTTCCTCCTCTGCAGCTTCCAGAAAACCGCAATGAGACTCCGAGGGTCCGGGAGGAATTCTGGCCGGTGGGGGGCCGGTTAAGGCAATTTCTTTCCGCCTGGACCTGCGTCACATCCGATCAATGGGTTTTGGAGGTGATCCGAGAGGGCTACGCTCTCGAATTTGCGAAGCAGATGAGGCCAGCCTTTGTTCAGTCCCCCTGCATATCGCCAGCAAAGAAAGCAGCAATAGAAGACACGCTTTCAAGGCTTATAGCTCTCAGGGCAGTGCTTCCCGTTCCCGAAGACCAGCGTGGCTCCGGTCAGTACTCCATTTATTTCGTGGTACCAAAGAAAGAAGGAGCCTTTCGGCCAATCCTGGACCTGCCAATCGTTGTCTCAGAGTACCCCACTTCCGAATGGAAACCCTGAAGTCGGTGATTGTGGCCGTTCGGCAGGGGGAGTTCCTTACTTCTTTGGATCTAACAGAGGCGTATCTGCATATTCCTGTCCGGAGGGCTCATCGGCAATTTCTGAGATTCGCAGTCCCAAGAGGGCACTTTCAGTTCCAGGCTCTACCCTTTGGACTGGCAACAGCGCCTCGTACGTTCACCAAGGTTATGGTGGTGGTTGCAGCAGCTCTGCGAAAGGAGGGAATTCTAGTGCATCCCTACCTGGATGACTGGCTGATCCGGGCGATAACAGAAGCAGAGAGTCGCAAAGCAACGGCCAGAGTAATAGCATTCCTGGAGGAGCTGGGGTGGGTCATCAATCTGTCAAAGAGCAGATTAATACCTACGCAGGAGATCGAGTACCTAGGGGCAAGGTTCGACACCGAGAAGGGAAAGGTGTTTCTTCCAAAACAGAGGTCAGACGGCCTGAGAATCCTCGTGTCTCAATTTCTGGCGGAACCCTTCGGCCTGGCATTACCTCCAAGTGCTGGGAACCATGGCGGCAACGATAGAGTTGGTACCGTGGGCCAGAGCGCATATGCGGCCTCTTCAAGGGGCATTGTTACGGCTCTGGTCCCATCAACATCATCTTTTTCCAAGCGGCTGCCCTGCCCCCTGCTGACCAGGAAGACGTTTCTTTGGTGGTGCTCCCCAAAGAACCTAGAACGCGGAATGCCCCTCGAACCTCCGCTATGGGTACAGCTGACGACGGATGCAAGTCTAACCGGCTGGGGGGCGCACTGCGAGGGCCAATTCACCCAGGGTTGCTGGACTCGTGGGGGAGTCGCGGTGGTCCATCAACAGACTAGAGTTGCAAGCAGTGTTCTTGGCTCTCAGAGCATTCGAGCTCTTAGTTCAACAGAGAGCGGTCCGGGTCCTCTCCGACAACGTTACGACAGTGGTCTACATCAACCGCCAGGGAGGCACAAGCAATCCGTCCTTAGAGGAAGAGGTGGACAGCCTGTTGCAGTGGGCAGAAGCCCATTTAACAGCCCTATCAGCACAGCATGTGGCCGGAATAGACAATGTCACGGCCAGTTACCTGAGCAGATGCAAGATAGACCACGGAGAGTGGGAACTGGCTCAGGAGGTTTTCGACCAAGTGGTAGCCCGCTGGGGTCCTCCGGTCATGGACCTCATGGTTCGGTGGCAATCGGCCAAGGCAAGCCGATTTTTCAGTCGCAGGAAAGAAAGGATGTCGGAAGGCCTGGACACTCTGATCCAGAATTGGCCCTCGGAGGGTCTCCTATATGTTTTTCCACCCTGGGCTCTCATAGGGAGAGTCATCCAGAGAGTGGAAGCTCACCAAGGCTTGGTAGTTCTCATAGCTCCGGACTGACCACGTCGCCCATGGTACGCAGATTTGGTAAGGCTAACAGTCGAATGTCCGTGGCAGTTACCCTGCAGAAACGATCTGTTACGACAGGGGCCAGTACGGATGCCCCACTTGGATCGATTCTCGCTTACAGCCTGGCTACTGAAAGGGCACGGCTCCGGAAGCGAGGTTATTCGGGCTCGGTGATTTCAACCTTGCTGAGCGCGCGAAAGAGATCAACCTGCCTTTCCTATGTGAGGGTTTGGCAGATATTTGAAGCGTGGTGCGAGGAGCAACGGAAGAAACCCTTTTCAACTTCTGTCCCAGAAATCCTGGAGTTCTTGCAAGTGGGATTTGACAAGGGTCTCGTGGCGAGTTCCCTTCGGGTACAGCTAACAGCCATCTCGTGCTATCGGGGTAAGGTCCAGGGTAAGGCCTTAGGAGACCACGCAGACATTGGCAGGGTCCTATGAGTGGTTAGGCGGTTATGGCCTCAACAGAGGTCAGTAATTCCGCCATGGGACCTTAATCTTGTGTTGAACGCGTTAACCGGGGAACCTTTCGAACCAGGGGGAAAGGCCTCCCTAAAGGATTTGACCCTGAAAACAGTATTTCTGGTGGCTATCTGTTCAGCTAGGCGTGTCTCCGAACTGCAAGCGCTGTCGGCTCAGCCTCCCTTTCTTTCCTTCTTCAAAGACAGAGTGGTCTTGCGGACAGTTCCCTCCTTTTTGCCTAAGGTCATTTCGCCTTTTCACGTGAACCAGGTTGTATTTCTCCCATTCTTTTACGGGGAAGGAAAGAATGGGGGTGAAGAGAAACTACGGCGCCTGGACGTACGTAGAGCACTGAGGCGTTATCTGTCTCAAACGGCTATCTTTCGAAAGTCTGAACGATTATTCATCCAATTTGGGGGACTGCACAAAGGGGAAGCTGCAGCCAAATCTTCCGTCTCCAGGTGGGTCAGGGAGGCTATTGCTTCCGCTTATATCCTCAAGGGGAAACGGGTCCCTGTGGGCCTTAGGGCACATTCAACTAGGGCCCAGGCAACGTCTTGGGCGGAGCATAGCTTGGTTCCACCCCAGGACATTTGCAGAGCAGCGACTTGGTCGTCACTGCATACTTTTGTCAAACACTACAGGCTGGATGTTTAGTCAGCCGCGGATGCTAGTTTTGGAGAGTCAGTGCTTCGGTCTGGGATGGCGGATCCCTCCCAGGTTTGAACTGCTCTGTTACATCCCAGAAGACAAGGGACTGGACTGGAGAGACGATAAGGAAGAAGTAATTAGACCTTACCTGCTAATTAGTGTTCCTGAAGCAACTCCAGTCCAGTCCCTGATCCCACCCTGGTTCTTCAGTGGCAGAAGTTCCGTTACGAAGGGAGTACTCTGGACAGAAGACGGGACGCGAAGAAGAGATCGAAGAGCCCGTATGAGGGTGCCTTTGGCATAGTGTACAGCTAGGACGGGAGCCTGTGGAGGAGCTAGGAGTGAGGTCTTGTGCGGGTCAGGTAAGCCTCCTCCTCCCCCTTCTCCTCCCCCCTCCCCCTTCCTCCTCCTCCCTCTCCTCACTCCCATCTTCCCTGCGCGGAAGTTTAAAAAAAAAAATTAAGGGTTTTTGTTTGATTGGGTGGTTTTATATGTTTTTGAAGTTATGGTTACTTAATTGCCATTCGATCAGTCTGCTTTTTCAATAGATTACTGGTGCCTGTGGGTGGTGCCAGTGGTACTTATACCTCAGCATCATCAAAGCGATGATGGGCTCGGCCTCCAAGCTGCTGGAAGGGTTGCACAACTCAGAAGACAAGGAACTGGACTGGAGTTCCTTCAGGAACACTAATTAGCAGGTAAGGTCTAATTACTTCTTTTCCCTGGCTACTAAAAAAGTTTTGACTTTTTTCTTCCAAGTTTTCTAGATATTTCCCTGTTCCCTCCACATTCATATTTATTGTAAGTAGTGTTTTCTAGTGTGATTTAAAAAATTGACTTTCATGCTAAATGCTACAACTTTCTTTCTTATGTCAAGGAAAGCAGTGGAAGAGCTTCTTAAGGAGGCTAAACGTGGAAAAATCAGAGCTGAGACTATGGGGCCAATGGGCTGGTAAGTTAAGGGTTCTGTTTGTGGTAATTCTATAAGTATAGATTTAAAATGAATAATACAGAACAAAGAATACATTATTTAGGTCTCTTTCAGTTCATACATTTAGCATAGGTGGCAGATTTTAATTAGCAGGAAACTTATCTTACTGTGCACAGCCAGAGCATTTAGGAGGGCGTTATATGTATTCTTTTTAAGCTGAGCAGTCGTACAGGCCATCATTAGATTTAACACACATTGGGCAAGCAGTGAGCCATGGCCACTATAATATGGTGGAAAGAATTTTTTAATCTTTTTGGTGTAGCTCCCCTTTCATGTAACTCACAGATCTTCTGTTTGAACCACGTGATGCTTTGTACTTTTATGGAGTCTTATGCAGCTCAAAAAGATGATCAGTAAACTACAGAGAAGGTGGAGTGGCACCAGCAGTCAGGAGCTGCAGAGGGGTGAGAGGTGTAGAGAGAAAGAAAGGGCTGAAACAAAACTAGCATTGGAGCTTGTTGTGCAAGCCGCATTAAAAGCACTTGCGGGTTGTATTTGACACATGGGCTATAGTTTGGATTCCCCTGGGTTACAGGATGGCTCTGAGTCATCAGTGCATGCTGAGTCCATCCTGGTTTGCTTTATGCACATATGGAATTGTAGAGCTATCTTTCTAAGAAAATAACTACAAATTCATACCTGCAACACAGTAAAACAAGACCTATTTCAGCCCGTCCCCAATGACCGGAAGTTATCTGAGTGTCTGAAGTGAATGTGGGTAAGTTCAAGTATCTGGTAGGATGTACAAAACCTGAAGATATATATCTACTGGGGAATTGTATTTTACTAATACATTAAGCAAAACATAAAGACAAAGTACCAAAATGGGGAAAAACATTTTCGGGATCTTAATGATTTAAACAAGCCCCCCCATCACCCCCACACACTTTCTGCAGTGCTGTCGAATGGCAGCTATTGTAGAATGATCGGATATCCCATCACCTGCCTGACTAAGGGACCCTTTTACTGAAGTGTATTAAGCAGTTAACCTGCATATTAACACATGATAACTGTTAGTGCGGGCCAGCGGTAATGGCTGCCACGTGTTTAAAAACAGCAGGCATTGTAAAAACCTGTTGATTGCTTAACATGCAATGGGGCAGGGACTGGACAGTTATGGGTGGAGAATAGCTGTGGACTATGCATTGAAATTAGCATGCAGTACTTACCATGTGCTGTCAATTTTGTAGTTAATGCAGGTGTACTTAATACCACCTCAAGAGAAGATATTAAGTGCACCTGTGCTAACTACAAATGACCTTAATGCGCAGTAAGGAATTTTTTTCTATGCGGTAACTATTGGGAATGTGCTGACCATGCCCTGATAGCACACAGCCTTCGCATTTGCTGCTTGTTGGGTTTTATTCCTAATGTGCAGTAAGTGCAAAAACTTATCACACTTTTAATAAAAGAGGTCGCTAAGATCCCTACTGCTGTGATCTTTTGTGATTTCTCAACCAGGCTAGAATTGGGAACTGTTACAGAAATTTTGGAGTGACCAGGGACAAATATGGGAGGTTTTAGATACAAAAAAATTGAAATTTTGGGAAAAACGGAAATATACTTGATGCTTGTTTTTGTATAACGTTTAAACTTTACTGTTTTCAAGATACAAAGTGAGCATATATAGCTCAGCACATGAGAATTTATTTTTCTTTTAATATAAAGCTAAGGCATTTGTACTAGCATAGTAACACTTATTAGAGAGAGACCCTGGAGGAGACTGTTCACTTCCCCTGCTCATGCTAAGTTTGTCTGCTCAATCTGACTTAATCATCTCTGTCCCAAACATTTTGTTTCCCCACTTCTCCTCACTGGTCGCTGTCTCAATGTCCACTCTTTTGTCACCAACAGTATGAACAGAACACTTGCATAGGGTGGAGAGGAGATTTGACTCCGGGAGGTGGGGGTGAAGTTAGACCCTCTTTTTCTTTTTTTTCCTCCTCCCTTTCAACCTACTCCTTTCCTTTTTTTTCTTTCTTTCCTCTTTTCTCTCATCCTCTCCCTTGTCCCATTTCCATTTGCTCTGTCACCATTTTGCCTGTACTGGATCTGCCACTTTCTTCTACTCATGGGGATGGGAACCCTACTGGCACTATAGTGAGTTATGTTTAGCGAGGAAAAGAGAAAGTATTACCAGGACAGGGGTGTTCATGGACACCTCGTCCTGAAGCAATAGACACCATCCAGCATCCAAGCAACTAGGGGTTGACATAGAAGCTGCTGCAATCAGATTATTTAAACAGGTTTAAGATTTTGCCAGTTGAAAATAAAGGCCATTAACACTGTAGTATATAAAAAGCAACCTTTCCTTAGCGTTCCTCCAGTTCAGTCCTCTACCTCTGGGTTGTCAATCTCCTCCTGCAGCTAGGAGACTGGTCTGTCAGAATGATGACATCACTGGACATAGCCTGCTGCACTTCCACTTGCATCCCAGTGTAACCAGTCTCCTTGCAGCAGGAGGACATGACGAGCCTTAGGGAGAGGCTCTTTGGAGGAATGGATAAGGAGCCAGAAAGTTAGGATAGTTTAGTGGGTGGCAAGGGGCTTTCTGTTACTGTCTCTTAAAAAAAACAAAAAACCTTAAGAGAAGGATCAAGGACAGCTTTAACCCGACTGCTTCTTGGCAGCATTCAGGAGACGGAAGAAAGGCTTTCTTACACCTTGCCTGCGTCGGTGCTCTGCTTCTTCCGGAGGGGTTCTGACTCAGGCTATTCGAGTCCTCTCCCCTCTCCCGCTTGGCCCCCGAAGCCTCACCTCCCTGACATTACGGGGGTGAGTCCTTCTATTTTACTGCACACCGCGGCACTGTGTTTCGGAGTGCCGTGGCTGTCTTGCTGGCAGCAGCGCGTCTGCTATTTTGGGCCCGGGATTCGTGGCGCTTGAAGCGTGCCAGCTGTCTTCCGGAGCGGTAAGTGATTGCCGGCTCCTGGCTCTTCTTTTCGCCAGGCCGCGTTGCCCCAAGGGCAGCGTCAGTGTTTTTGGCGCCTTTTTCACTTCGCTCCCGGCGGCCATTTTGGGAGCCGCGTGGCAGCCAGATCCTTCGGTTTCTTTTTATTTCTTTGTCTTTTGGGGTTTGCCTTTTGGTTTCGTTTGTTGTCTCTTGCTTTCTGTTTTCTTTAGTTTCTTTGATTTTTTTTTTCAGGGCCTTTGAGGTTCTCCGTCGGCCCCTTCCGGTTCGGGGGGAGGGGGGCTGTGGGGATTTCGTTGCTTAGTTTGCTCTTCCTTTCGCACTTTAAAAAAAAAAAAAAGCAAAGCAAAGGGAATCTAATTCATATAGCTCAGGCACGGGCCTCTCTCTCTCTCCGCAGGCTCTGCCGTTTGTTTTCTCCCCATATGGCTGCCCGGCCTCATTGCCTTGTGTGTGGCACCAGGAGGGGCACAGTAGGTGACACCGGGGTGTGCAGGGGCTGTGCTGCCCTTTCCTCGGCAGTGGAGCTGCAGATGGAGGCCCCTGAGGCCACTGATGCGCAGGGTCCGCCGGTGGCGGTGGAGTCTGCTTCCGCATGCCTTTTGGCGCCACAGGCAGAGCCGGAGGAGCTGGCAGGGCCGTCTGGAGTATCCTTGCCTGCTCCGGAGGCCTGTCTCAGTGCCTTTTAGTCCGGAGTTTGTCCTGCCTATGCATCAAGCGTTTTGCCTGCGTCAGCAGGGCAAGCGGCCGCGCTCGGGCTCGCCGGTGGCCCAGCCCCCGCTATTAGTGGCGGAGGGAGGGCTAGGCGCTGCCTCGCCTGCCCCGAAGCGAGCGAAGCTTTCCGAGCCGGGGGACAGTTCCTGGCTGGCGGCTGAGGATCCAGATTGGGATCCTGAGGACGGATCGCAGGACCTGGAAGAAGGTGAGATTCCGCAGCCCGAGGATCAAGCTAAAATCATCAGAGTGTTCCGCAGAGAGGAGTTGCCTGCTCTGATTGCGGAAACGTTGCAGATCTTGAATCTTGCGCCTCTGGCGGCAGTGGAGGACGACGTGGAGGATCCCGTCATCCAAGCAGTTCGACAGACCCAGGTGGTGTTTCCCTTACACCGCGTGGTGGAGAAGATGATTCAGGATGAATGGGATAAGCCGGAAGCTGGGCTACGGGGAATTCGGACGTTGAATCGGTTATATCCCCTAGCGGATTCTGCTAAGGAGAGGTTCCGCGCGCCACGGATTGACGCGGTGGTCTCGGCTGTTACAAAGAAAACTATTCCGGTTGAAGGCAGTGTGGCCTTAAAGGATGCCCAGGACCGTAAAGTGGACGGTCTGTTAAAGCAGGCCTTTGAGGCGGATTCTGTTTCGCTTCAGGCCTCCATCTGCGGAGCTTGGGTGGCCAGAGCGTGTTTACGCTGAGCTCAGTGGCTGCGCCAATCCTCTCATATCGACTCTGAGGAGATGAAGGAATTGGATCGTTTGGAGTCCGGTGCGGCCTTCCTCGCCGATGTGCACTATGATTTGATTAGAGCTCTGGCCAACAGCACGGGTTCTGTAGTGGTGGCCTGCAGGTCGTTATGGCTTCGCAATTGGGCGGCGGACGGGTCTTCTAAGTCCCGTCTCAGCAAACTTCCCTTCAAGGGAGGTTTGTTGTTTGGTGAGGACTTGGAGAAGTTGGTGAAGGATCTCGGGGAGTCAAAGGCGGGTCGGCTGCCCGAGGACAAACCAAAGTCGGCCAAGCCCGGCCTGGGCGGTAGGGGTCAGTTTCGAGACTTTCGAAGGTTTCGCTCGACGCGTCCCGGGGCCTTCCAGAGAGGCCGGTTTTCCTCTCGGGGCCAGGGGTTTCGTGGGTTTCGGGGAGCAAATAGAGGCTTCTCGGCCATCCCTGGCTCTGCTGCGCGCAAAGCCCAATGATGCGAGATGGGTCCCGGCGGAGGAAACTCCCATAGGCGGAAGACTTCGGGAGTTTCTTCCCGCCTGGACCCTCATCACGTCCGATCAATGGGTGTTGGAGATCATTCAACATGGCTACACGTTGGAGTTGGCACGGCCCGTACGAGACTCCTTTGTCTTGTCCCCTTGCAAAGGCCCCAGGAAGACCGTTGCGGTTCGCGAAACTCTACAAAGACTAATTCGGTTGGGGGCCGTAGTGGAAGTTCCAAGAGCCGATTACGGCATGGGTCGCTACTCCATTTATTTTGTGGTGCCCGAGAAGGGCGGTCAAATGAGACCCATCCTCGACCTAAAGGGGGTGAATCGGTGTTTAAAGGTGCCGCACTTTCGAATGGAAACGCTGCGCTCCGTCATAGTGGCAGTGCGACGCAGCGAGTTCTTGACATCTCTAGACCTGTCGGAGGCGTATTTGCACATTCCGATTCGGGAGGCTCACCAGCACTTCCTGAGGTTCGCCCTCCCTTGGGGCCACTATCAGTTTCAGGCATTGCCGTTCGGCTTGGCGACGGCGTCGAGGACCTTCACCAAAATCATGGTAGTGGTGGCGGCGGCATTGCGCAAGGAAGGGATTCTGGTCCACCCTTACCTCGACGACTGGTTGATTCGGGCCAAGTCTGCGGAGGAGAGCCTCCAGGTGACGGACCGGTGTGCAGTTCCTACAACAGTTGGGTTGGGTGGTCAACCCAACCAAGAGCCGGTTACAGCCTACTCAGGACCTCGAATACCTGGGGGTCCGGTTTGATACGAAGGAGGGACGTGTATTTCTCCCGCTCAAACGGGCCGAGGGCTTGCGGACCCTGGTGCGCCGGTTCCTTTCGGTGTCGGCGCCTTCGGCGTGGGATTATCTCAAGTTGCTGGGCACCATGGCAGTGACTTTGGAGGCTGTCCCGTGGGCGCGGTTTCATATGCGTCCTCTGCAGAGGGCGTTGCTACGTTGTTGGTCGCATCAGCGGGATCCCCTCAGCAGGCGTCTCTCTTGCCCGAGCTCGGTTCGGCGGTCCCTCCGCTGGTGGCTTCTCCCCTCTTCCCTGGCAGCCGGTCTGCCACTGGAACAGCCGGAATGGGTTCCGTTACTTACGGACGCCAGTCTGGTGGGCTGGGGAGCCCACTGCGGGAGCCAGTTTGCGCAAGGATGTTGGACTCCCCTGGAGGCCTCCTGGGCGATAAATCGCCTGGAGCTTCGGGTGGTGTTCCGGGGCCTTCAGGCATTCGAGGAGTTAGTGCGCGCTCAGCCGGTGCGAGTGCTGTCCGACAACTCGGCCACGGTGGCCTACATCAACCGGCAGGGCGGCACCAGGAGTGCCGCGATGGAGGCCGACGAGTTGTTCGCCTGGGTGGAACCTCGCTTGGCCGCGATCTCGGCAGCGCACATTGCCGGCAAAGACAATGTCACCGTGGACTTCCTCAGCAGAGTGCAGGTGGATACTGGAGAGTGGGAGCTGCATCCCGCAGTTTTCCGACAGATAGTCTGGCGCTGGGGGACTCCGGTCATGGATCTCATGGCAACCTTTCATTCGGCAAAGGTCGGTTGTTTCTTCAGCAGGCGTCAGGAACGAATGTCGGAGGGCATCGACGCTTTGCTTCGTCCGTGGCCGTCGAGCGGTCTTCTGTATGTTTTCCCGCCCTGGGCGCTAATAGGCTGGGTGATTCAAAAGATCGGAGCGCATGCAGGGAAGGTGCTGTTGGTGGCACCCGATTGGCTGCGGCGTCCCTGGTACGCCGATCTCATTCGTCTTCTGGATGGAGCACCTTGGCGGTTGCCGACCCGGTCTGATCTGTTGCTACAGGGGCCCCTGCTCATGCCGCAAGTGGATCGGTTCTCGCTTACGGTTTGGCCATTGAGAGGGCTAAGCTCCTAAAGAGAGGTTATTCGTCGGCGGTGGTCGCGACCTTACTGAGAGCGCGTAAGCCCTCGACCTCCCTGGCTTATGTGCGTGTCTGGCGTGTTTTTGAGGATTGGTGTGCGCCGCGCCAGGTTCGGCCGAGTTCAGCTTCTGTTCTGCTAGTGTTGGAGTTTCTGCAGAGTGGCTTTGAAAAAGGGCTAGCGGCCAGTTCTTTACGCGTACAGTTGGCCGCCCTCTCCTGTTATCGGGGCAAGGTCAATGGCGTGCCGTTGGGGGCTCATCCGGACGTGAGTCGTTTTCTGAAGGCGGCCGCACGGTTGCGCCAGGCACGTAGGGTGTCAGTTCCACAGTGGGACCTGAATCTCGTTCTCACAGCGCTGGCCGAGCCACCCTTTGAGCCCTTACGTCGGGCGTCCGTGAAGGATTTGACTTTGAAGGCGGTTTTTCTGGTGGCTATTTGTTCCGCTCGGCGCGTTTCCGAACTTCAAGCTTTGTTGTGTCGAGAACCTTTCTTGTCTTTTTCGAGGGAAAAGGTGGTTTTACGGACGGTCCCATCCTTTTTGCCCAAGGTGGTGTCTCCCTTTCATTTGAACCAGATGGTGTGTTTGCCCGTTCTGGGGTCCTTGGAGGGCTACGCCTCCAGTCGCAGTCTTAGGCGGCTTGATGTGAAGCGAACCTTGCGTCAGTATTTGCGGGTCACGGAGGCATTCCGAAAGTCTGATCGGTTGTTTGTTCTCTACGGCGGTGTCCGCAAAGGGGAAGCGGCAGCTAAAGCTTCTATCGCCCGCTGGCTTCGGGAGGCGATTGTGTCCGCTTATTTGCTTCATGGGCGTGTGGCGCCGGTGGGGCTGCGAGCGCATTCTACGAGGGCGCAAGCGGCGTCTTGGGCGGAGCATGGTTTGGTACCCCCGGGGGACATTTGTCGAGCTGCGACTTGGTCGTCGCTGCACACGTTCAGTAAGCATTGCCGCCTGGATGTGGCAGCAGCTTCGGATGCTCGTTTCGGTGCGGCGGTCTTGTCTGCCGGCTGGAAAGGTCCCTCCCATTGATCACTGCTCTGGTACATCCCAGAGGTAGAGGACTGAACTGGAGGAACGCTAAGGAAATGATAATTACACTTACCTGGTAATTGTAGTTCCTTTAGTGACGACAGTTCAGTCCTCCTTCCCGCCCGGGTGTTTTCAGGGGGTTCCTGATTGGTGGCCGGCGACAGCTGTTTACAGGTGAGTCTACATTTCTTCCATTCTGTGCTTTGTTGCCTTCTTGATGACGGGGCAGGTCGTAAGAAGGCCTTGTCGGGGGAAGGGCGCATAGTTTTCTAGTGCTACGTGTTCTTTTGTTTAGCTGCTTATTTGTTGCTCCTTTGAGTCTGCTTTGTTATAGTTTACACTGGGATGCAAGTGGAAGTGCAGCAGGCTATGTCCAGTGATGTTATCATTCTGACAGACCAGTCTCCTAGCTGCAGGAGGAGATTGACAACCCAGAGGTAGAGGACTGAACTGTCGTCACTAAAGGAACTACAATTACCAGGTAAGTGTAATTATCATTTATTTCATGATATTGGAAACAGTCTTCCCGCAGTCAGTATTATCTAGAATAGAAAAAGAAGAAACTCATTATTTTAAGTTCTTTCTTAAATATCATATTAGCAATCCCTTTTTGAAACTATCTTCAGTTGTTTGAAAAAGAAAACTGTACAGAAAAATTCAAGTGCATGTATTGGACTCATAAGCAAACCTATAAAGGACTGAAGTATCAACGTTTGAAACAGTTTGTGACTATTAGCCTAACAAATCACAGAATTAACTAGCAGTAAATGTGGATATTCATTTAAACTTCATAGTGAAATAAGTGTGCTGTCTTCTAACTGAAGGAAACTAGCCACATGAAGCATGTCACTTGCACAATAATATTGTTAAGTGCTAGGATCTCGAGTTATTCTCTCTAATCAGTTTCAGTATTTATTTCTAAATCTGACCTTTCATCTTTAGTCTCAGTTCAATAGAACTGAAAGGTTGATTGGATCACGTTGTGTGTGTGTGTGTGTGTGTGTGTGTCTCTTTTGGAGACATCTAGAACTGAAATTCTCCAGATGAATAGGACTATGGAGGGAGATTGGACTTTTGTGAGTTTTGGGGTCTTGAGTGAATAGATGAGTGAGAGTACTGCTCATCAAATCTAGGCATGGCATGTTGAACTTGCACATCAGCTAGACCAGAGCACTGTGGTAACAATTGTGCTGAGACTGTTTTGAATGTCCTAGGTTTTTCTTGCTTCAAGGACTTTAGGAAACCGAAGATTTGCATAGATTGAAACAGGCTTCTCTATTTTTTTGTATGTGACTCTTTCTTCATGTGATATGTTTATTACCAAGTATTTTCAGACACGAGGGTGAAGGGGAGGAATATGTAGAAGCTGATGAGGATGAAGTAGAAGTGCTTAACAAATATTCCTATTCGTCTCTCCAGTCCAGTCTCTGAATGCTGGGTTGTGCTCCTCTTCCTGCAGCTTGGAGACTGAATCTGTCAACTTCTTGATGACATCAGGATATATATAGCACTGGCACCACCCACCAGCCTCTGTATTCAGTCTCCAAGCGCAGCTGGAGAGAGAGCAGCAGGCTAGCAGTGTCAGTCTGCTGGAGAGACATTAGGCTTAGAAGAGTTTTTATTCTTTCTTTGAGCCTTTCTTTTGGTTTATTTTTTCCCTATAAGAGTAGATAGGTCCTTTCTGGGTTCCTTCCTCCCCTCCCCCCCCTTCCCCTCTGGGTGAGGAGGCTTGCGGCGACTTCTCCCGTTTAAAAAAAAAACACAAAAAAACAAAGAAGAAAGGAGAAGCGAGTTGAGGGGCAGCGGACACCGACAGTTTGCTGGTTAGTCTGCCGGGAGTCTCCTCGCTGTAAAAGGGCCTCTGGTTCGGTTCCCTGCCTCGTGCCGAAGCCCCGCGGCGGCTGAGCATGTGGGCGGGAGGGCAGTGCAGTACTCTCTTCTCGCTCCAGAAGGGAAAGCGCATTGAAGACAGCTGCCAGGAGAAGCAGGTAGGGAGGCCGGCTTAAGCCGCGTGGTTCGCGGCGGACTCGTGCCGCGAGCGGGATAGTACAGCTGATAAGCAGGAGCTGTCTTTCCCGCGGAGGCCTTCGCGCGCCTTTCTTTTTCGGGTGCAGGGCTGTGGTGCAAGGGGGGAGGAGTAGAGGAGAAACAGTTTTGTTGTTCGTTCTCCCGCCGTGGCAGCGGGGATTGAGGAAGGGGAACAAATTGAACAGTTTAATTTCTTTGTTTAGTTATAGGTGGATATATGTGTATATATGGGTGTATATATAGATAGATATAGATATATATCTGTGTGTGTGTATGTATATATCTATCTATATCTATATCTACATACATATAGATAGATAGATTTACACACACACACATACATATAGATATATATCTATATCTATATATATAATTATAATCATAATCTAGGTATATATTTATATAGGTGTATATTTATATAGATATTCCTTATCGTCACTTCAGTCCAGTCCCTTAACTTCTGGGTTGCGCAACCCTTCCAGCAGCTTGGCGGCTGAGCCCATCATCCTTTTGATGATGGTGGGGTATAAATACCCCTGGCACCACCCACTGGCACCAGTAATTTCAGCCTCCAAGCAGCTGGAGGGTTCCTGTAAGCCAGAGTGCTTACGGGGTCTTAGCTAAGGATTTATTTAATTTATGCTATCTTCCTTTAGTTTTTTTCTTTCAGTAGAGTGCCTTAGAGAGAAGTCTTGTGCCTTTTAAGTCGTCTGTTCCTCCCCCCCCCCCCCCACCTGCCTTCTTCAACCCTGCTCCCTTGAGGCTCCGGAGGAAGGGGTTTACTCGTGCAGCAGGGAGGACCGGAGAGCTCTCCTCCCGCGCACGCAGCGGTCTGTTTCCCGACGCCCGTTTGGCACGGCCGCTACTGCCTCGCGCCGAAGCCCCTTAGGCGGCTGAGCGCTAGAGGCAGCACTGAC
Source organism: Ichthyophis bannanicus (assembly GCA_033557465.1). Lineage (NCBI taxonomy): Eukaryota > Metazoa > Chordata > Amphibia > Gymnophiona > Ichthyophiidae > Ichthyophis > Ichthyophis bannanicus. The sequence continues at coordinate 261,427,264 of CM066035.1, forward strand.
ACCTCCCGCAGCGGCGTTTCCTGCCTCACGCTTCAGCCCCGAGGCGGCTGGATGCTTGAGGCTTCTGCGGAGGGCAAAGTGGGTGTGGGGTGACATCCTCCACCGCCACCCTGTCGGAGAGCCCGTAGCTTTCAGCAGCTTTCAATCACCTCCCGCAGGCCCGGCCTCCACGTGGCTGCGGCCTACCACGTGGGAACCAGCCGAGAACAGCTGGTTCCCTCGTTTCAAGTGCAACGCGCCAGAGCTCCAAACTGCAAGTATCTCAGGATAAAATCTGCTATTCCATCTGTATTTTAATTTAATGGGAGTATAAAGTTTAAAGTTTTGGAGACTTTTTGGTGCCGTGTTTTTTCATGGCTGGAGGTGAGGGGAGCGCTGGGAGCTTTTGGCCTTGATATAGTCACTAGTTTGGCATCAATTTATTTAGTTCATTTAATTTAATTTATTTGTTTTACATTTTATTTTTAGCACATTTTCAGTTTCTTTTCAGAGGTTTAACTTCTTTTGGGCCGGGGGGGTAACAGTGTTCAAAGAGGTATGACGGGCAAGCTACGGTGTCCTCCTTGCGGCACTCGTAGAGGGGCGGCCTCAGAAGCAGGGGTTGTGCAGCAGAGGCCGCTTCCGTGGAACAGGAAATACACCTGAGCATGTCTCAAGCCCCTCAGGGGTCAGGGGACCTTCCGGTAGGGGGAAGGGATTCCCATTCTCCTCCGCCTTCATCCTCAGATGGTCCAGGCCCTTCCCAGTCCCTTCCCTCCCTCACCTCGGGGGCGGAGGGAGACTGGGGCCAATTTTCACCAGAATTTGTTCTATTGCACAAAGCCTACTGCTTGCGCAAGCAGGGATCGGCAGAACCAGTAACAGCGAGGGACAGCATGGACGCTGGGGCAGGGAACTCTAGATCCCTTGAGCCGGGGCCTCCCCCCAAGCGCGCTAGGCTATTGGGCAAGGAACCTTTTGAGTCTCCGCCTCGGGACTCCCCTGAGGAGGAGCTTTCAGACAAAGAAGAGGTAGATGAAGGGGAGGAGCTTGAAGAGGTAGAGATCCCGGAGGAGGAGCAATCCCGCATAGTCAGAGTTTTTAGGCGAGAGGAGCTCCCGGCGTTAAGTGAGTCTCTAAAGGTACTCAATATGGCTTCGGAGGCTCCTACAGATGAAGCAGCTCTGGAGGATCTGTTGATCCAAGCCGTAAGGTGGTCTCAGAAGGTGTTCCCAGTCCACAGAGTGGTTCGTCAGATGATTCAGGAAGAATGGAATCAGCCGGAATCTACCCTGAGGGGAGTCCGTGCGATGTCCCGTCTATACTCGTTGCCGGAAACGGACAAGGACCTCCTGAAATCGCCTAGGGTAGACGCGGCGGTAACGAAGAAGACGACTATACCGGTCGAGGGCGGCGCGGCTCCGAGAGACAGTCAAGATAGAAGACTGGACACCCTGCTAAAACAAGCCTTTGATGTTAGTGCTCTTGCCTTACAGGCCTCCGTTTCTGGGGCTTGGGTAGCTAGAGCCTGTTTGAGATGGTCTCAACAGCTGCAACTGGCTGTCAGTCCTTCAGGCGACTCCCAAGCGGTGGCGGCCAAGTTAGAGTCCGGTTCAGCCTTCTTAGCAGATAGCCAGTATGATCTCATTAGGAGTCTGGCGAAGAATATGGCCTCAGTCGTGGCAGCCAGAAGGTACTTGTGGTTACGTAACTGGGCGGCGGATGCTTCTTCAAAGGCGCGCCTGAGTTCCTTTCAAGGGGAAGCTATTGTTTGGGGAAGACCTGGATAAGTTGGTAAAGGAGCTGGGAGAGTCGAAGGGGGGTAGGCTCCCCAAGGATAGACCAAGGCTGGGCCGTTCTTCGGCGCCGGTGCGGAGTCAGCCAAAGGACTTCCGAAGATTCCGACAGCCCAGACCGAACCCTTTCCCCAGGGGCCGTTTTCCCTCCAGGGGTCAGAGCTTCCGGGGGTTTCACGGGGCAGGTAGAGGTTTTGGAGCCTCCTCCTCCTCCTCGGGACCTAGAAAATCACAATGAGAAAACGGGGGTCCAGGAGGGAGTGCTGCCGGTGGGAGGTCGCTTAAGGCAGTTTCTTCCTTCCTGGTCCCGAGTCACATCCGATCAGTGGGTGTTAGAGGTGATCCGAGAGGGTTACGCTCTCGAGTTCACAAAGCGAGTAACCCCAGCATTTATTCTGTCCCCCTGCGGTCCACCAGAAAAGAAGGCGGCGGTGGAAGTCACCCTTTCAAGACTCATAGCGCTGGGAGCGGTGTTGCCGGTCCCACAAGACCAAAGAGGGTACGGTCGATACTCCATTTATTTTGTAGTTCCAAAGAAGGAAGGTTCCTTCCATCCTATTCTGGATCTAAAGCAAATCAACCGCTGTCTCAGAGTTCCTCACTTCCGCATGGAAACCCTGAGGTCGGTGATTGCTGCCGTTTGGCAGGGAGTGTTCCTGACATCCCTAGACTTGACGGAAGCATATTTGTACATCCCGGTCAGAGAGTCTCATCAACAGTTCCTAAGATTTGCCATTCCAAGAGGCCATTTCCAGTTCCAGGCCCTCCCTTTCGGGCTAGCGACAGCTCCCAGGACGTTCACCAAAGTGATGGTGGTAGTGGCCGCGGCTCTTCGAAAAGAAGGAATCCTAGTCCATCCTTACCTGGACGATTGGCTGATCCGAGCAAAGTCAGAAGAGGAGAGTCACGTGGCGACTGCCAGGGTCGTGGATTTCCTCGAAGTTGGGGTGGGTCATCAATCGTGCGAAGAGCAGTTTAATGCCCACTCAGGAGATCGAGTACCTCGGAGCTCGGTTCAACACCAGAAGGGGAAGGGTGTTCCTTTCGAAGCAGAGGTTAATCGACCTGAGAAATCTCGTTTCCTGTTTCCTATTGACAAGATGCCGCTCGGCCTGGCATTACCTTCAACTGCTGGGTACCATGGCAGCGGCAATAGAAGTAGTACCTTGGGCCCGGGCTCATATGCGACCTCTCCAACGCACCCTCTTGCGGCAGTGGTCTCATCAGCATCACCCCTTATCCAGACGGATTCCCTGCCCTCCCCGGATCAGGAGGTCTCTGCGGTGGTGGAGAAGCTCAAGGAACCTGGGCTGTGGGATGCCACTCGAGACTCCTCAGTGGACTCAACTGACGACGGATGCGAGCCTAGAGAGAGTCACAGTGGTCTATCAAGAGGCTGGAGTTGAGGGCGGTAACCTTAGCTCTCCGGGCTCTCAAGCTCTTGGTTCGTCACAAGGCAGTGCGCGTCCTATCCGACAACGCCACCGCGGTGGCTTACATCAACCGTCAAGGGGGAACAAGCAGCCCGTCCTGGGAGAAGGAGGCAGAGGTCCTCTTGCAGTGGGCCGAGAGCCATCTGCTGGCGCTATCGGCGCAGCATGTGGCTGGAACAGACAGCGTGACTGCCGATTACCTCAGCAGGTTCAGGATAGACCACGGAGAGTGGGAGCTAGCGCAGGAAGTGTTCGATCAAGTGGTTGCCGGGTGGGGGAGACCAATCATGGATCTCATGGCTTGGTTCACGTCTGCAAAAGCGAGCCGGTTTTTCAGTCGCAAAAAGGAAAGGATGTCCGAGGGCTTGGACGCCCTGGCCCAGAGATGGCCTTCAGAGGGCCTTCTCTATGTGTTCCCTCCCTGGGCGCTCATAGGGAGGGTTCTGCGGTGGGTGGAAGCCCACCAAGGATTGGTAATTCTCATAGCCCCGGATTGGCCTCGGCGTCCTTGGTACGCAGACCTCGTGAGGTTGACGGCCGACCGGCCGTGGCAGCTTCCCTGCAAGGAGGACCTCTTACGGCAGGGCCTGGTACGCATGCCCCACGTGCATCGGTTCTCGCTTACGGTCTGGCTATTGAAAGGGCGAGGTTCTTGAAGCGGGGCTACTTGGGCTCAGTAATTTCAACGTTGTTGAGCGCGCGCAAGTGCTCCACCTGCCTTTCTTACATGAGAGTGTGGCATATCTTTGAAGCCTGGTGTTCAGAGCGTCGAATCAGGCCCCTCTCAGCATCAGTCCCCAAGGTCCTGGAGTTCCTTCAGGCAGGTTTCGAGAAGGGTCTAGCGCCTAGCTCCTTGCGGGTCCAGCTGGCAGCTATCTTTTGCTATAGGGGGAAGGTCAGAGGCAAATGTCTAGGGGTACATTCAGATGTGGGCAGGTTTTTGAGAGCGGTTAGACGGTTACGTCCCCAGCAAAGATCCGTTATCCCCCCTTGGGACCTCAACCTAGTCTTGAATGCCTTATCTGGAGAGCCCTTTGAACCGCTGAGGAAGTCCTCCCTGAAGAACTTGACCCTAAAGACGGTATTTTTAGTAGCGATTTGCTCGGCCAGACGCGTTTCAGAGCTTCAAGCCTTGTCGTCCCGTCCTCCCTTTCTCTCTTACTTTAGGGATAAGGTGGTCTTGCGTACAGTTCCTTCTTTCTTGCCTAAGGTCATCTCTCCTTTACATGTAAACCAGTCGGTATCTCTGCCCTCTTTCGCGGTAAGGGATCAAACGGGAGACGGAGAGAAGCTTAGACTTCTGGATGTGCATAGAGTGCTGAAGAGGTACCTCGCCCGCATGGCGCCTTTCCGGAAGTCCGAATGCTTATTCGTTCAATTTGGAGGGCCGCATAAGGGAGAGGCAGCGGCCAAGGCTTCCATTTCTAGGTCGATCAGGGAGGCGATTGCCTCGGCTTATATCCTCAGAGGGAAGCAGGTTCCAGGAGTTCTTAGCGCGCATTCCACTAGAGCGCAAGCAACGTCCTGGGCGGAAAATAGTTTGGTGCCGCCACTGGACATTTGCAGAGTGGCTACCTGGTCGTCCTTCCACACCTTCACCAAGCATTATAGGCTAGATGTCCAAGGGGCGTCGGATGCCAAGTTTGGCAGCGCAGTGCTTCGGTCCGGGATAGAGAACCCCTCCCAGATTTAAACTGCTCTGTTACATCCCAGAAGTTAAGGGACTGGACTGAAGTGACGATAAGGAAGAAGTAATTAGTCCTTACCTGCTAATTAGTGTTCCTGAAGGAACTTCAGTCCAGTCCCTGATCCCGCCCGAGTTCGGTAGTTTCAGGTGGCGGACCGAAGACAGGTTACAGAACAAATTCGTGGGATCTCTTGCTTGGGACCCGGAGCAAGTGGCAGTCTGCGAAAAGAGGTTCAGCTGGAAAGGGGGGAAGGCCTTCGCGGCCTCAGGTAAACCACCTCCTCCTTTCCCTTTTTTCCTTTACCTCCTGATGGAGTAAAAAAAAAAAAAAAAACGTTTACTAGTTTAGGCGGTGTGTTAGTTTGCATGTTGTCAAATGGTTATAAGTTCTTTGTTATCTATCCTTTCAGTCTGCTTTTGCAATAGATTACTGGTGCCAGTGGGTGGTGCCAGGGGTATTTATACCCCACCATCATCAAAAGGATGATGGGCTCAGCCTCCAAGCTGCTGGAAGGGTTACGCAACCCAGAAGTTAAGGGACTGGACTGAAGTTCCTTCAGGAACACTAATTAGCAGGTAAGGACTAATTACTTCTTTAAAGAATATAGGTATAGTGTTATAGACAGAGTTTCTTCTGTTTAAAAAAAAAAAAAAAGAGAGAGGATAGAACTGAAGGAATATGCCTGCTCGTCCGTGGTGCCTAGTCTGTGGGGCACGCAGGGGGACGGTGTCTGAGGCAGGAGTGTGCAGGGGCTGCGTGCTGGAGGCGGCCTCAGTGGAGCAGGATTTTCAGACATTGGATAATTTGCTCCCAACAGCTTCTGGGGCTATGGAGGCAGGAGAAGCGTCGGAGGAGCCCCTAGAAGAGGGATCTCTGCCGCTGGGGCAGCTGGCACCCTCGCAGCCGCTTCCCAGTACTTCCTCAGGGGAGGGGAGGCCTTTGCGGTTTTTCCCCGGAGTTTGTGCTTTTATTGCACAAAGCTTTCTGCATGCATCAGCAGGAGGGTCTAGGAGGCTCTCGTAAGCGGCAGGGGGTTGATAAACCTATTTCAGAGACGGCTCTCCCTCCCAAGCGAGCCAGAGTTGAAGAAGAGGAGCTCCTTTCCCCTGATTTGGAGATACTAGAATCGGATAGAGAGTTGGGGGAAGAGGAGGAGCTCGAGGAAGGCGAGATCAAGGTACTCAACATGTCCACAGGAGTTCAAGGTGACGAGGACACGTTGCAGGATCCATTGATTCAAGCAGTCCGGAAGTCTCAGAGTTTTCCCGGTCCATAAGGTAGTCCGGCGTATGATTCAAGAGGAGTGGGATCAGCCGGAGGCTCCATGTTGCGTTTGTACCCCTTGCCGGAAGCGGAAAGGGACTTGTTGAAGTCTCCTAAGGTAGATGCGGCAGTGGTGGCCGTGACCAAGAAGACTACTATCCCTGTAGAGGGCAATGCAGCGCTAAAGGATGTCCAGGATAGGAAGTTGGATATTTTGCTGAAGCAGGCCTTTGACATCAGTGCCATGGCCCTTCAAGCCTCGGTATGCGGGGCCTGGGTGGCCCGTGCTTGCTTAAGGTGGTCCCAACAGCTGCAGTTATCAGGGGAATCACAGTCAGTGTCACAAGGGGAGGCGGCTGGATTGGAGTCCGGAGCTGCATATCTGGCGGACAATCAGTATGACCTTGTTAGGAGTTTGTCAAAGAATATGGCTTCTGTGGTGGCAGCCCGCCGGTATCTTTGGCTCCGTAATTGGGCAGCAGATTCTTCTTCCAAGGCCCGCCTTAGCAGGCTTCCGTTTAAGGGGAAGCTGCTTTTTGGAGAGGACTTGGAAAAATTGGTAAAGGACCTCAGAGTCTAAGGGAGGCAGGCTTCCGGAGGATAAGCCAAAGCAGGGTCGTTTTACGCCTTCGGGTCGTTCTCAGCTGAGGGAGAGCCGGAAGTCTAGGCAGGTCCATCAGAGCCCCTTTCAGAGGGGACGTTTCCCCTCCAGAAATCAGGGTTTCCATGGGTTTTGGGTTCTCTTCGGCCTCCTCACGTCAGAGGAAACCACAATGAGATAACGGGGGCCTCGGGGGGGGTGGGAGTGCTGCCTTTAGGGGGACGGCTGCGGCAGTTCCTTCCCGCCTGGGCCCGGGTCACAGCCAACCGGTGGGTGCTGGAGGTGGTGCAATTCGGTTACGCCCTAGAGTTTGCAAGTCCTGTCCGCCCCTCGTTTGTTCAGTCTCCCTGCAGGATGGTGGCCAAGCGGGCGGCGGTAGAGGAAACTCTGGCAAGGCTGGTGGCATTGGGGGCGGTTGTCCCAGTGCCAGGGGACCAACGCAGCTGCAGTTGGTACTCGATTTACTTTGTGGTCCCAAAGAAAGAAGGCTCCTGGTGACCAATAAGGTGACCAATGATGAATAAGATGGGAGAGTTAGAATATATAGCACTAAATGAAAGGTTAGATATGATTGGAATATCAGAGACATGGTGGAAGGAGGACAACCAGTGGGACACTGTGATACCTGGGTACAAACTATATCGTAATGATAGAGCTGATCAAATTGGTGGAGGGGTTGCGCTCTATGTTAGAGAGGGCATTGACTCAGAAAGGATTAAAGTTTTGCAGGAAACAAAATCTGCTGTAGAATCTATATGGATTGAAATTCCATATAAAAGGGGGAAGGCGATGGCAGTGGGGGTGTACTATCGAGCACCTGGCCAGAATGACCAAATGGATGATGAAATGCTCAAAGAAATCAAGGAAGCTAACAAAGGTTATAGCGCAGTAATAATAATGGGTGATTTCAATTACCCCGGTATCGACTGGGTCAGTGTCACGTCAGGACATGCTAGGGAGATAAAGTTCCTAGATTAAATAAATGACTGCTTCTTGGAGCAGCTGGTTCATGAACCGACCAGAGGGGAAGCCATATTAGACCTAGTCCTTAGTGGAACACCAGATCTAGTGCAAGAGGATAAGGGTGTTGGGGCCACTTGGCAATAGTGATCATAGCATGATCACCTTTGATTTAATTAGTGGAGGAGGGATAGTAAGGAAATCCACAGTACTACCTTTTAACTTTCGAAAGGGAGACTATGATAAAATGAGGAAAACAGTTAAGAAAAAACTAAAAGGAGCAGTTGCGAAGGTTAAAGACGTACATCAAGCTTGGGTGTTGTTGAAAAATACTATCTTGGAAGCCCAGACCAGCTGTATTCCACGCTTTAAGAAAAGTGGAAGGAAGTCCAAAAAACTGCCAGCATGGTTTAAAGGTGAGGTCAGAGAGGCGGCTGTTGCCAAAAAAGCATCTTTCAGGAAATGGTAAAAAGAGCCAAACGACGAAACCTGAAAACAGCACAAGCACTGGCAAGTCAAATGCAAGGCATTGATAAGGCAGGCAAAGAGAAAATTTGAGAAGAAGCTTGCTGCGGAAGCAAAAACGCGAAATAAAGACCTTTTCAAGTACATTCGTAGCAAAAAACCTGTGAGAGAGTCAGTTGGTCCATTAGATGATAAAGGAGTTAAAGGAGCACTAAGAGGCGACAAGGCAATAGTGGAGAGACTGAATGAATTCTTTGCTTCGGTCTTTACTGAGGAAGATGTAGGGATGTTACCCATGACTGAAGTGGTATTTAAAGGTGCGGAAGAATTGAAGAAAATATAGATACATCAGGAAGATGTTTTACAACTATTAGATAAACTGAAGAGTAGCAAATCACCTGGGCCGGATGGTATACATCCTAGGGTGTTGAAAGAACTGAAATATGAGATTGCAGACCTGCTATCAGTAATCTGTGAACTATCATTAAATTCATCTCTAATTACCTGAAGATTGGAGGATCGCCAATGTAACACCAATTTTTAAAAAGGGTTCCAGGGGTGATCCGGGAAACTACAGACCGGTGAGCCTGACATCAGTACCGGGAAAAATGGTAGAAACCATCATAAAGAATTAAAATTACTCAGCATGTAGATAGTCACAACCTAATGGGAGACAGCCAACATGGCTTTAGACAAGGAAGATCTTGTCTTACTAATCTGTTCAGTTTGTTCACTCCTTCAAAAAAACATGTGGACAAAGGTGAGTCGGTTGATATTGTGTATCTGGACTTTCAGAAAGCCTTTGACAAGGTCCCTCATGAGACTTTTGGCAAAACTAAAGAGTCATGGGATAGGAGGCAGTGTACTATTGTGGATCAGGAACTGGTTAAAAGATAGAAAGCAGAGGGTAGGGCTAAATGGCCAATTTTCCCAATGGAGAAAGGTGAATAGTGGTGTACCCCAGGGATCTGTGCTGGGTCCGCTGCTTTTTGACATATTCATAAATGACCTGGAAAATGGAATAACGAGTGAGGTTATCAAATTTGCAGATGACACAAAACTATTTAAAGTTGTTAAAACCCAAGAGGATTGTGGAAAATTGCAAGAGAATCTTGATAAATTGGAAGACTGGGCATCAAAATTGCAGATGAAATTTAATGTGGACAAGTGCAAGGTTATGCACCTAGGGAAGAACAACCCAAACTATGGTTACACGATGCAAGGTTCCACATTAGGAACCACCACCCAGGAAAAAGATTTAGGCGTCATTGTGGATACCATGTTAAAACCCTCGGCCCAGTGTGCAGCGGCGGCCAAGAGAGCAAATAGAATGCTAGGTATGATAAGGAAAGAAATGGAAAATAAAACAAAAGATATTATAATGCCTCTATATCGTTCCATGGTGAGACCGCACCTTGAATATTGTGTGTAATTCTGGTCACCGTATCTTAAAGGATATAGCGATTTTAGAAAAGGTACAGAGACGAGCCACCAAAATGGTAAAGGGGATGGAAGGATACTCCTATGGAGAAAGGCTAAAAAGGTTAGGGCTCTTTAACCTGGAAAAGAGACGGCTGAGGGGAGATATGATAGAAGTCTATAAATTAATGAACGGAGTGGAACGGGTAAACGTAGATCGATTGTTTACCTTATCAGAATATAGAAAGACTAGGGGACATGCAATGAAGCTACAGGGTAAACTATTTAAGATTAATAAAAGAAAATATTTTTTCACTCAGCGTGTAATCAAACTCTGGAATTTGTTACCAGAGGATGTAGTAAAGGCTGTTAGTGTAGCTGGGTTTAAAAAAGGTTTGGACAAGTTCCTGGAGGAAAGGTCCATAAACCATTATTAAGAAGTGACCGAAGATATCAATGCTTGACCCAGTACAAGCATTGTGGAACTTGTGTCTCTTGGGGAAACTGCTAGGTACATATGACCTAGATTGGCCACTGTTGGAAACAGAATACTGGGCTTGATGGACCTTGGTCTGACCCAGTATGGCATATCTTATGATCTTATGTTCTTATGTTCTAATTCTAGACCTGAAGCGGGTCAATCGGTGTCTCAGGGTGCCGCACTTTCGGATGGAGACTCTCAAGTCGGTGATAGTGGCGGTAAGGCAAGGGGAGTTTCTGACTTCCCTCTATCTAACCGAGGCGTATTTGTATATCCCCATCAGAGACTTCATCAGCAGTTTCTGCGGTTTGCAGTTCCGCAAGGTCATTTTCAGTTTCAGGCTCTGCCATTTGGCCTGGCGACGGCACCTCGCACTTTCACCAAGGTGATGGTAGTAGTAGCAGCGGCGCTAAGGAAAGAAGGGATTTTAGTCCATCCTTACCTAGACGATTGGCTTATCAGGGCCAAGTCCGAGGCGGAAAGTTTTTGAAGGCAACAGCCAGGGTGGTAGCTCTTCTTCAGAGTTTGGGATGGGTAATCAACCAGCCAAAGAGCCGGTTGGTTCCCGCTCAGGAGATAGAGTATTTAGGGGCAAGGTTCAACACAGTCTTGGGCAAGGTGTTTTTGCCGGTTCAGAAAGCACGGTGCCTGCGTCATCTAGTGCGGGAGTTTGCAGCGCGCAAGGCTCCCTCAGCGTGGCATTACCTTCAGGTGCTGGGTACCATGGCGGCGACATTGGATCTAGTTCCCTGGGCCAGAGCCCATATGCGGCCGCTTCAGAGGTCCCTTCTGTGCCGCTGGTCCCATCAGAGATACTCGCTGTCAATGACTCTACCCTGTACAGCAGCGGCCAAGGAGTCACTACGCTGGTGGCTCTCTCCGGGAACTCTGGAGAGAGGAATGCCCCTCGAAACTCCTCAGTGGATACAGGTGACGACAGATGCGAGCCTGTCGGGCTGGGGGGTGCACTGCGAGAGTCGTTTTGCCCAAGGACTCTGGAATGTTCAGGAGTCGCAATGGCCCATCAACAGATTGGAGTTACGGGCAGTAACGATGGCTCTCGGAGCATTCCAGCATCTGGTGCTCGGGAGGGTGGTCAGGATTCTCTCGGACAATGTGACGGCAGTGGCCTACATCAATCGGCAGGGCGGCACGAGCAGCCGTCTCTTGGAAGAGGAGGCGGAAAGCCTCTTGATGTGGGCCGAGGATCATCTAGTAGCCTTATCGGCTCAGCATGTCGCCCGAGTGGTGAACGTCACAGCCGACTACCTCAGCAGGCACAAGGTAGATCACAGCGAGTGGGAGCTCAACCAGGATGTCTACGAGCAGGTGGTGCACCGGTGGGGCCTGCCGGTGATGGACCTGATGGCGCGTTGGGAGTCGGCCAAAACAAGCAGATTCTTCAGCAGAAAGAAAGAGTGAATGTCGGAGGGGCTGGATGCCCTGGTTCAAAGATGGCCCACAGAGGGGTTACTCTGTGTTTCCTCCTTGGGCACGTATCGGCAGAGTTCTGCAGAGGATAGAGTCTCATCAAGGGTTGGTACTCCTGATAGCTCCAGACTGGCCGAGGCGTCCGTGGTATGCCGATCTAGTTTGGTTATTGGCGGATCATCCGTGGCGGCTCCCCGTAAGGAAGGACCTCCTCAGGCAGGGACCGGTGAAGATGCCGCAGGTGGATTGGTTCTCGCTTACGGCCTGGCTATTGAAAGGGCGTGGCTGCGTAAAAGAGGGCATTCGGGAGCAGTGATCTCAACGTTGTTGAAAGTCCGCAAGCGTTCTACCTGTTTGGCATATGTGAAAGTTTGGCGCATTTTTGAGAGCTGGTGTGAGGAGTGTGGTAAGAGGCCCTTGGCAGTTTTGGTTTTGGAAGTGTTGGATTTTTTGCAAGATGGCCTTGAGAAGGGACTAGCTTCCAGTTCTTTGCAGGTGCAACTGGCGGCTATCGCTTGTTATAGGGGCAAGGTTAAGGGCACAGCAATAGGCCAACACCCCTATGTGGTGAGATTTCTTAAAGCAGTGAGGCTTATGCGGCCTCGTCGGAGTGTGGTGGTGCCTCCTTGGGATCTCAATTTGGTACTGGATTCTCTGGTCGGGGCACCGTTCGAATCGCTTGATCAGTCTTCTCTGAAGCATTTGACCCTCAAGGCTGTATTTTTGGTAGCCATTGGCTCAGCCCGAAGAGTGTCAGAGTTGCAGGCATTATCTTGTCATCCGCCTTTTCTTGTTTTCTTTAAGGAAAAGGTGATTCTGAGGACGGTTCCTTCCTTTTTGCCCAAGGTGGTCTCCCCTTTTCATGTTAATCAGTCCGTGTCGCTTCCTTCCTTCGCTGGGGTGAGGCAGAAAGAAGGAGACGCGCGGCTGCACCTTCTGGATGTTCGTAGAGTTTTTTGAGGCGATATCTGAAGCGTACTAAGTCTTTCTGCAAATCGGAGCATTTGTTTGTATTGTTTGGGGGGGCCGCGCAGGGGTGAAGCAGCGGCCAAGGCCACTATTTCTAGATGGATCAGGCAAGCTATTGCTTCTGCTTATATTCTTAAGGGCAGGCAGGTCCTGGTGGGCTAGCGAGCTCATTCCACTCGGGCGCAGGCCACTTCGTGGGCGGAATTTAGTTTGGTTCCTCCGTTGTATATCTGCAGAGCGGCCACCTGGTCGTCTCTGCACACGTTTGCTAAGCACTACCGGTTAGATGTTCAGGCGGCGTCAGATGCCGGGTTTGGGAAAGCGGTGCTTCGATCCAGTTTGGCAGGCCCATCCCAAGCTTGAACTGCTCTGTTACATCCCAGCATTCAGGGACTGGACTGGAGAGAAGATTAGGAAGAAGTAATTAGACCTTACCTGCTAATTAGTGTTCCTGAAGAGTCTCCAGTCTCTGATCCCGCCCTGGGTATTCAGTGCCGGTTCGAAGCAGTTCCGGAAGGGGAACTGGCTCAAGAGTTTCTAAACGCCAGTGTTGCTGGACGGATTCCGGTGTCGGGGCGGATTGGACCGAAGCGGAGCCCTGCTATAAGTAAGGATGTGTAGCCTGTTCGGCATTCCGTAAGGGCTTGGTTAGGTAAGCCGCCTCCTCCTTGTCCTTCTTGGGGGCGGGGGGGGGGTTCGGCTCCTTCCAGGGAGTGGGAGGGGCGGTGTTGTAGGTTTATAGTTGTAGTCCCTTTTCTAGTTGTCTCTCCGTTAAGTTTGCTTTGTCAACAGGATACTGAGGCTGGTGGGTGGTGCTAGTGTTATATTATATATCCTGATGTCATCAAGAAGTTGACAGATTCAGTCTCCAATCTGCAGGAAGAGGAGCACAACCCAGCATTCAGGGACTGGACTGGAGACTCTTCAGGAACACTAATTAGCAGGTAAGGTCTAATTACTTCTTTCTGTTCTGTTCACAGATGAAGAACCAGGAGCAGGATCTCGGAAAACACCCACAAACAGGAACAGAAACGAGGGGCATCTTGAACAATTTTCAGAAGACTGTGTTCATGAGAAGCTAGCTAAACTTAAAGTAGACAAAGCGATGGAACCAGATGGGATACATCCGAGAATACTGAGGGAACTTGGGGACGTTCTAGCTGCTCCATTGACTGACCTTTTCAATGCCTCGTTGGAGTCTGGAGTTGTGCCAGAGGACTGAAGAGAGGCACATGTGGTCCCTTTACACAAAAGCAGAAGTAAGGATGTAGTTGAAAACTACAGGTCGGTTAGTTGAACCTCGGTGGTGAGTAAATTATTGGAAGCGCTGCTGAAAGAAAAAGTAGTGAGGTTTCTGGAGTCCAAAGGAGTACTGGATATGAGGCAGCATGGATTCACCAGAGACAGGTCTTGTCAGACAAATATGATCCATTTCTTTGACTGGGTGACCATATAGTTGGACCGAGGGAAAGCCCTAGATGTGGTATTTTTAGTAAAGCCTTTGACACCATTCCACACAGGCGACTTATAAACAAACTGAGCACCCTAGGGATGGACCCTAAAGTTACTGCTTGGGTTTGAAACTGGTTGAATGGGAGGTGACAAAGGATACAGGTTAAATGGAGCTCACTCTGAGGAGAAGGAGGTTACCAGTGGTATGCCCCAGGGATCTGTCCTTGGTCCGATTCTTTTTAGCATCTTTGTTAGTGATATTGCAGAAGGGCTGTCAGGTAAGGTTTTTTTATTTATTTATTTTATTTTTATTTAGTACACACTTATATACCGCCACTTCCAGCGATCAGCAGCGGTTTGATTACATCTTTGGAGGTTGTCAAATCAAGACAGAAAAGTGGGGCAAATATATACATAGATTTGGGGGTAAGGCACAGCACACAGGATTAGTGTCTTGGAGATTTGACTACACATATTTACATTTTTTACATTTATACATATTTATACATATAGCAGTTCAACAGAGCATGATTAATTGATTGCTTTACTTCATCTATATCGTACTGAGAGTCACAGCTGATTGTAGTGACGTTTGAATAGATGAGTTTTTAGTTCCTTCCGGAAAGCAGTAATGTCCTTGATTGATCGCAGCTCGAATGGTAGTTGATTCCAGATAGTTGGCGCAGAGAATGAGAACGCCCTGCGACTAGTACTTGCTTTCACAGATCTCATGCTGGTAGGGACTTGTAGTGTGCCTGAGTTGGTAGTTCCTCTTTGCGGATGATACCAAAACCTGCAATAGAGTAGGCACCCAGGAAGGTGTAGATAGCATGAGGAGGGATCTAGCTAAGCTTGAAGAATGGTCTAGAATTTGGCAGCTGAGATTTAATGTTAAAAAATGCAAGGTCATGCTTTTGGGCTGCAGCAATCCAAGGGAGCGATATAATATAGGGGGTGAAGTACTTCTGTCCACAAAAGAAGAACGGGACCTGGGCGTGATTGTGTCTGATCTTAAAGTAGCTAAGCAGGTAGAAAAAGGCGATGCTGAAAGCTGGAAGGATGCTTGGGTGCCATAGGGATAGGAATGGCAGCACAAGAAAGGAGGTGTTAGTGCCTCTGTATAGGTCTTTGGTGCGACCTCATTTGGAAGATTATGTGCACTTCTGGAGACCACACCTTCAAAAGTATATAAAAGGTTTGAGTCTTTACAGAGGGTGGCTGCTAAAATGGTTAGTGGTCTTCATTGTAAAGCATATGAGGACAGACTTAAGGATCTTAATATGTATACTTTAGAGGAAAGGCAGATTCCTTAGCGTCCCTCCAGTCCAGTCCCTTTCCTCTGGGTTGTGCTCCCCTTCCAGCAACTTGGAGACTGAACTCGTCATCAATTTGATGACCCTCTGGTATAAATACCACTGGCACCACCCACCAGCTCCAGTAAGCTCAGTCTCCAAGCAGCCGGAGGGAGTCAGTAAGCCAGGGAACAGGGCTTACTGGAGAGACACTTAGGAACTAGAGGGGTTAGGTTTGGGCTCCTTCGTCCTGTTAGTTTATTTCTTCCTATATTACTTTAAATTTACTTTAGTTTGCTTTAATTTACTTTGTTCTATTCTCCCTCGGTGAGCAAGATTCCCCTCCCCCTTCCCCCCCCTCCTCTGGTGTCGGGGGACAGGAGGAGGCTTTTGGCGGCCCGCATCGGGGCTAGAGAGCTGAGAAGAGAGAGAAAGCAGAGGTGTCTCCTCTGCTCTGCGCTCGGCCGGAGGAAGGACCGGCCGGCGCACAGAAGAAAACCTACCTGTCTGTCCAGCCTTGCGCCAAAGCCCTCAAGGCGGCTGAGCGCGGGGGAGAGATCACTGACAGGAAGAAGGAGCTCCCGGCATTGAGCGAAGAGCGATTTCAGGCAGGCAAGGTGCGCGTCAGCGAACCGTGTGGTGTGTTGGCAGCGCAGCCACGTGGCCGCTGACCGCGTGGCTCAACTCGGCCTGCAGTGAAGCAGAACATCTGGAGAGCAGGTATGCTTTTCCTTTCGCGCGCCTTCTCGGGGGCAGTACAGTGGAAGCTGTTGGCTCAGGGGAGCTTTTCCAGGGCCCCTTTGACTTGGTTCATTGAAAAAAATTTAAAAAAGGGAATAAAGGGGGGATATATATAGGTTTATATATATATATATCCATTGCTTTTGGTATTTGTAGGTGTATGTATAAAGTTTTATATCTTTATATTTTATAATATATATATATATATATATTACACACACACACAAAACGTGAGAACATCTCATAAATTAAAACCTTTTCTAGCTATATAACGTCTTTATTTCGAACAGCCATCTTTTTTTTTTTTTAATTTGTCAGTCGTTTTCATCTGTCTTTTTGAATTTATAAATAACTTATATGCTATGAGATGTTCTCACTTTTTTTGGGCCATCCTGTGTATATATACACATACTTATAGAGGTAGAGATATATATATAGATACATTTTAATTTGTAGATTTTGGCTCTTGTTGCAGATTACCATGCCGGGTAGACCGCAGTGTTTGGTCTGCGGCACCTGGCGGGGAACGGTGTCTGTAGAGGCTGCGCGGCAGAGGCCGCCTCAGTTGAGCAGGAAATACAGATGGGTATGTCCTAGGATTTGCTGGCTTCTGACTCCCAGGGGTCAGGGAATCCTCTGGAAGTGAGGCGTGTGCTGGCCTCTCCTCTGCCCTTAGCTTTAGAGCAGTCGGCCCCTCCGCAGTCTCAAACCACGCCCTCTACTTCCTCGGGAATACTGGAAGGAGGAGGCTGGGGGGGGGGGTTCTCCCCTGAATTTGTTTTGCTGCTGCATAAGGCATTTTGTTTGCGCCAGCAGGGAGCGAGTGGGCTGTCAAACGTGCAGGGACGCATGCCTGCAAGGCAGGAGGGGGTCAAGGAGCAGGAGGAGGCAGTCGTTCCGCCTAAGCGGGCTAGACTTGCGAATGAGGATACTCACTGATCCCCTCTATCCGAGACTCTGGAGGGCGAGCTCTCCGACAGAGAATTGGGGGAGGATGAGGAGGTACTCGAAGAAGGAGAGATTCCAGAGGAGGAACAAGCCTGGATTGTTCGAGTTTTCCGTCAGGAGGCGCTCCCAGCATTGATTGGTGAGTCCCTAAAGGTGCTCAATATCACGGCGGGCGTTCCAGCAGACGAAGAGGTGTTGGAAGACCCGCTGATTCAGGCGGTCAGAAAATCTCAGAAGGTTTTTCCAGTGCACCGGGTGGTTCGGCGGGTGGTTCAGGAGGAATGGAATCGGCCAAAGTCCGGTTTAACAGGGGTGCGGTCTATGACACAGTTGTACCCCGTGCCAGAGTTGGAGAAAGTTGCGGGCGCCTAGAGTGGATGCAGCAGTGTCGGTGGTGACAAAAAAGACGACTATACCAGTTGAGGGCAGTACGGCACTTAAGGATACCCAGAATAGGAAGCTGGATACATTGCTAAAACAGGCCTTTGATGTCAGTTTGTGAGGCCTGGGTAGCCAGGGCTTGCCTATGGTGGTCGCAGCAACTTCAAGTGGCTGGCAACCTTTCCGGAAATGCGCAGGGGGAAACGGCCAAGATTGAGTCTGGAGCGGCTTACCTAGCGGATAGTCAGTACAATCTCATTAGGAGCTTAGCGAAGAATATGGTTTCTGTGGTAGCGGCTCATCGTTACCTTTGGCTGCGCAATTGAGTGGCAGATGCTTCTTCTAAAGCACGCCTCAGCCCTTTAAGGAAAAGCCGCTTTTTGTGGAGGATCTGGATAAATTAATGGAGCTCGGCGAGACTAAGGGAGGCAGGCTCCCTGAGGATAGGCCAAAGCAGAGCCATACTCACGCGCCTAGATAGCCGCAGGAGTTTCGGAGGTTTCGTGCGGCTAGGTCGGCGCCCTTTCAGAGGGGCCGTTTCCTCCCTAGGGGGCAGGGTTTCCGGGGATTTCGGGGAGCAGGAAGGGGCTTTGGGGCCTCTTCCTCTGTCTCTGGTCCTAGGAAGCCACAATGAGACAACGGGGACCTGGGAGGTAGTTCTGCCTGTGGGGGGCCGTCTAAGGCAGTTCTTCTCTGCCTGGGCCTGGGTCATGTCGGATCAATGGGTTCTGGAGGTGGCCCGAGAAGGATATGCTCTCGAGTTTGCAAGACCATTCTTCCTGCGTTCATGCAGTCTCCTTGCAGATCCCCGGCCAAGGTCGTGGCGGTGGAGGACACGCTTGCACGGCTGCTATTGTTGGGGGTGGTGGTACCAGTACCCTTAGATCAGTATGGCTACAATCGATACTCCATTTATTTTGTAGTACCCAAGAAGGAGGGTTTCTTTCAACCGTCCCTCAACCTAAAATGGCTCAGTCATTGTCTCAGGGTTCCTCACTTTTGCATGGAAACTCTGAAGTCTGTGATTATGGCCATGCGGCAGGAAGAGTTTCTGACATCTCTAGATCTCACAGAAGCTTATGTGCATATTCCTGTATGCAAGTCGCATCAGCAGTTCCTGTAGTTTGCAGTGCCAAGGGGACATTTTCAGTTTCAAGCTTTGCCATTCGACCTGGCGACAGCCCCGCAGACCTTCACCAAGGTGATGGTCTTGGTGGCTGTGGTGCTGTGGTACCTCGACGACTGGCTGATCCAGGCAAAGTCCAAGGCAGAGAATCAGAAGGCAACGACCAGAGTGGTTGGAATCCTGAGGGAGCTGGGGTGGGTTATCAATCTGGCAACGAGCAGGTTCGTTCCCACTCTGGAAATTGAGTATCTTGGGGCAAGGTTCGACACCGACAGGGGCAGGGTGTTCTTGCCTGTTCAGAGAGCAAGGGATCTGAGGCGTCTGGTGAGGCAGTTTCTAGCCATGCCGGCGCCTTTGGCCTAGCATTATTTACAGGTACTGGGGATCATGGTGGCAACGATCGAGTTGGTGCCATGGGCCAGGGCTCACATGCGGCTGCTTCAGCGGGCCCTGCTCCGTCGATGGTCCCATCATCATCATCCCTTTTCTGTGGTGCTCCCTGCCCCCCAGCGGCCAAGGGGGCCTTGCTGTGGTGGCTCTGCCCAGGAAATGCCCCTCGAGCCTCAGCAGTGGCTGCAGTTGATGACGGACGCCAGTCTGACTGGTTGGGGGGCCCACTGCAAGGGCCGTTTCGTCCAGGGTCTCTGGAATTTGCTGGAAGCCCTGTGGTCCATCAACAGATTGGACTTGCGGGCGGTAGCTTTGGCTTTCAAGGTGTTCGAGCATTGGGTCTGCCAGAGGGCGGTCCGGGTGCTGTCCGACAATGTGACCACAGTGGCCTACATCAACTGTCAGGGCGGCACGAGCAGTCCTTTATTGGAGGAGGAAGCAGAGAGCCTGTTGCAGTGGGCCGAAGTCCATCTAATGGCCTGGTCGGTGCAACATGTGGCCGGGGTAGAAAACGTCACGGCGGATTACCTGAGCAGGTACAAAGTAGATCACGGCGAGTGGGAGCTCTGTCAGGAAGTGTACGAACAGGTGGTAAACCGATGGGGGTCTCCGGTCATGGACCTCATGACACGATAGGAGTCGGCCAAGGTGAACCGGCTCTTCAGCCGGAGAAAGGAGAGGATGTCGGAGGGCTTGGATGCTCTAGTTCATAAATGGCCCACGGAAGGGCTCCTGTATTTTTTCTGCCTTGGGCTCTCATAGGAAGGGTCCTATAGCGAGTGGAGGCTGACCAAAGGTTCGTGATTCTCATAGCCCCAGACTGCCCGCGGCGGCTGTGGTATGCCGACCTCGTGAGGCTGCTGGCCAATCGGCCATGGCGCCTTCCGTGCAGAGACGATCTCCTGGCTTGAACCTGTGCGGATGTCTCAGGTGGATCGGTTCTCGCTTACGGCCTGGCTATTGAAAGGGCAAGGCTCCATAAGCGGGGATATTCAGGAGCGGTGATCACGACCTTATTGAAAGCTCGCAAGTGCTCAACCTGCCTCTCTTATGTGAGGATCTGGCGCATCTCGGTGCCGGAGGTTTTAGAGTTTTTACAGGCAGGTTTCGAGAAAGGCCTTGCAGCCATCTCCTTGCAGATGCAGTTGGCGGCTATTTCCTTTTACAGGGGCAAGGTTCACGGAAAGGCGTTAGGGGAACATGGAGACATAGGTTCCTGCGGGCGGTGCGGCGCCTGCGGCCTCAGCAGAGGTCGTCAGTCCCTCCTTGGGATCTCAATTTGGCGTTGAATGCTTTAGCTGGGGAACCTTACGAGCCAGTGGGGAAGGCTTATTTGAAAGACTTGACTCTCAAGGCAGTTTTTCTGCTAGGGTGTTCTGCTAGGCATATTTCGGAGCTTCAGGCTCTGTCGTGTCATCCGCCTTTAATTTCCTTCTTTAAGGAAAAGGTGGTCTTGCGAACGGTACCTTCCTTTATGCCCAAGGTGATTTCGCCCTTTCATGTGAATCAGTCCATCTCTCTCCCTTCCTTTCCAAAAGGGGGGCTGGAGGCGAACGATGCGCGGTTACGCCATCTAGATGTGCGAAATTTGCTGATGTGCTACCTGAATCGCACGGCAGCGTTTCGGAAGTTGGAGCGGTTGTTTGTCTTGTTAGTGGACCGTGTAAAGGTGAAGCGGCAGCCAAGGCGTCCATCTATAGGTGGATCAGGGAAGCCATTGCGTCTGCTTACGTCCTGAAGGGAAAGCGGGTCCTGTAAGGGTTCCGAGCGCATTCGACCCGAGCCCAGGTGGCCTCGTGGGCGGAGTATAGTTTGGTTCCACCGCTGGACATTTGTAGAGCGGCTACTTGGTCATCTTTACATACTTTTGCAAAGCATTAACGGTTGGATGTTCAGGCAGCAGCAGATACTGTGTTTGGGAGAGCGGTGATTCAGTCCGGTCTTGCAGGCCCCTCCCAGGCTTGAACTGCTCTGTTACATCTCAGAGGAAAGGGACTGGACTGGAGGGATGCTAAGGAAAGAGTAATTAAGCCTTACCTACTAATTAGTGTTCCTGAAGGAACTCCAGCCCAGTCCCTGATCCCGCCTGGTTTTCAGTGTTAAGTTTCAGGAAATATATCGCTGGCCCAAAGCTTTAGGTAGTGGAGTAGAGAAGATGTCTGAATGCTCCTTGCTGAAGGTTTCGGTGACGAGGCGGTGTGAACCGGCAAGGTGCCCTGCTGATTGGTTAGATAAGGGCAGGTGCGGTATCAGGTAAGCCTTCTCCTCTTCCAGGGGGTGGGAAGTTCCTTCCGAGGGAGGCGGGAGGGAATATTCTAGAGTTTTTGACTTAATTTTTGTTGTTCGTGTATAATGTTACTTAATTGTCTCTCCGTTAAGTCTGCTTTTTCAATAGAATACTGGAGCTGGTGGGTGGTGCCAGTGGTATTTATACCAGAGGGTCATCAAATTGATGACGAGCTCAGTCTCCAAGCTGTTGGAACGGGAGCACAACCCAGAGGAAAGGGACTGGACTGGAGTTCCTTCAGGAACAGTAATTAGCAGGTAAGGCCTAATTACTCTATAGAGGTGATATGATTGAGACGTTTGAATGCCTCTGTGGCATAAATGCACAGGAGGAGAGCCTCTTTCATTTGAAAGCATGCTTTGCTACGAGGGGACATAGGATGAGGGTGAAAGGGGATAGACTCGGGAGTAATATGAAGAAATATTTCTTTACGGAAATAGTGGTAGATGCATGGAATAGTCTCCCAGTGGAGATGGTAGAGATGACAGTATCTGAATTCAAAAAAGCATGGGACAAACACAGAGGATCTCTAAATAGAAAAAGGGGACTGTTGTAGTGGCTGATATGGAAGGGCAGACTAGATAGGCCATGTGGTCTTTTTCTGTCGTCATGTTTCTAAGTATTGACCAGTTTCTTTCATGTGTTGGAGAAGATGGAGGAATCTTGAAGCAATTGAGAAGCGAGAAGGATGAGAAGCTGTATCATACTATGTGCTTGGCAGAGTCTCATATTTCAAATGCATCTGCGGGTACTTGGTCCAGAAGTGGAAGCACTTTACCAGCAGCAATTCCTAAGATTATTGCTTGCTTAAGAATTCAGTGAAATGCTGTAGCAATTTCATCTTTGATAGATCTGAGAGAGAAAGGTAAAAATGCTTTCGGATTTGCAACCATATGAGTGGCAGCAGACTCAAAAAAACAACATTACAGAGTAGGACAGTGACACTTCGGTACCTGAAGATTTCTCAAAGAACAATCACGTCCTTAATGACTTCATAGTTGACGTACTTAAAGAGAATTTCAGAATGATAACAGGAACACAAAACATTTGACATTAATTAAGATGATCAAATACATTTTAAAAAAAGCACGGGAGGACCTAGTAGGTGAGAAAACCAATGATAATAAGATATAGTCCATCTGAACTGTAATGTTCTATTATTACCAGCACATCATTCAACCCCTTCTTTGCCCCACTACTTCTTTATGCAGACAACTTATGATGTAACTGACTCTCTGTGGTATTCAAACCCAGTATAACTGCACTGTTTCTTCTTTGACCCGATGAAGGAGGCAAAACTCTCAAAAACTAGTCACAGGGGGGCTGTTTTAGCAGCCTGTCTATAGGCAAATAGCAGCTTTTAAATGTGTAGATCACTCACACGTGCAAATAGCAATTTTAAAAAGCAGCTGTTTAAACATGATGATCCACACCACACAAAGATTTCAAGAAGATATGGTTGGGATATGGAGAGGAAATGGTTTGGGTGGGCCTAATCTATCATTCTGTATTCCCACACATGGATATAAAAAGTTCTAGACATCAGCATTTACACCTATCCGGAGGCATGCATAAGTGTCTGCCTACTTGAAGGAGCAAATGCAAAGGTGGAAGCTAGCAGACAACCCTCCTTTAAATCTCCCCCCTCAAGCCTATCATCACAAACCCTTTCCAACATTCCCCCCCCCCCCCCCCCTCCATCATACATGAGTTTTCTCTCCTCATACCCACCCCCTGATTCCATCCCTGACTCTTACTGAGGTTCCTGGTATTCTAGTAGGAGCAGGAGTAATCCATATTCAAAATGGCATCTGTGACCCCTAGCAGTAATCTCATGGTACTACCATTAGGGATCAAGCTGCCAAATTTCAAGGGGATGTGATGCGGACTTGTTTGATGGGCCAAATATTTTATACATGTATTATCTATTTTACAGTGGAAATATACATATATGTTAAATAAAATTTCCAATTGGCCTCTTCACCAGCATCAAGGCATTTATAGTTTAAGTGCTTGTTTTTATTTATTTATTTTATTTATTTATTGCAGAGCTTGATATACCGCCCAAACCTAGGGTATCAGAGCAGTGAACAATAAAAGGCTGCTGGAGAGTTAAGGAAAGGAACGCCATTTAATTGACAGGAAAGCAAAAGAGAGACACAGAAAAATGGAGAAGGACAGAATAACACAATTAGGTAGTCTGAACACTGAGGGGAAAGAGAAGGGAGGGGGGGGGAGGTGACATAGGATAGTGGGACCATCGTGACCATCATGGAGGTATGGGGAGTTCAAAAGCCTGGGAGAAAAGATGGGTTTTAAGGAGGGCTTTGAAATGCGGGAACAAGGATTCCGTACGGAGTGGGTGAAGGAGAGAGTTCCACAGAGCAGGACTCAAAAAATAGAAAGCGGAGTGACAGGTGAGTTCGAGATGAGCCTGGGACGGGGAGGATAGAAAAAGATGATTGCTGTGAGAAGAGCGGAGGAGACGGGGGACGGGTTGATGATAGATAAGATCGGAGAGATATTGAGGGGTACCAGTATGAAGGACTTTGTGGGTAGTAATGAGATATTTATAAAAAAACCTGTATTTAATAGGAAGCCAGTGAAGAGAGAGAAGACAAAGAGTGATGTGGTCGAAAGGGGAAGAAAAAGTGATCAAACGGGCAGCAGTGTTTTGGAGAAGCTGAAGGCGGCGGAGTTGGTAAGAGGGGAGGCCGGCAAAGATTGAGTTACAATAGTCTAGACGAGAAATCACCAGGGAGAGAACAAGAGTAGTGAGAGAATCTGCAGAAAGGTAAGGCCGGAGGGATCTGATGCGACGAAGATGAAAGAAACAGCTACGAACAAGAGAAGAGATATAAGGGTGGAAGGACAGGGAGGAATCAAGGGTGACACCGAGGTAGCGGAGAGAGGGGACAACGAGAAGAATATCATCGGCATAGAAATAGGAGGAAATACCGGACTGTTGAATGAGGAGGGCAAGCGGGGCGAGGAAGATATTGAAAAGCAAAGGGGCCAGGATAGAACCTTGTGGAACACCGCAACGCAGAGGGAAAGGGACAGAGGCAACGGGACCTGAGTGAACGGAAAAGGTGCGGGGTGAGAGAAAGGACCGAAACCAACGCAACACAGTGCCTCGGATACCAAAATCAGACAGGCGGGTGAGGAGGGTATGGTGGTCAATGACATCAAAGGCCGGCGGAGAGGTCCAAAGAGACAGCAATGGATAGGTCACCCCGGTCGTGAGAGTGGTGAAATTCATTAAGAAGGGCAAGGAGAATGGTTTCAGTGCTGTGCCCGGTCCTAAAGCCAGATTGACGGGGGTGAAGAGAGAGGGTGGTGTCGAGATGTGCTGAGAGCTGGGTGAAAACTACTTTTTCCAGAACTTTTAGAAAGAAAGGGGAGATTTGAAACAGGGCGCCAGTTAGCGGGAAGACTGGGATCAAGGGTAGGTTTCTTCAGAAGAGGGCGAACAACAGCATGTTTCCAACGGGTAGGGAAACTGCCAGAGGTAAGGCTAGAGTTGATTATGGCCAGGATGTATGGGGGAAGGCGAAGAGAGGGATCAAGAAGCCAAGTAGAAGGAAGGGGGTCGAGCGGACAGGTCGTTTTGTTCTTTATCATTCTGCTAAATCAGTCCAGGAGAATGTGTTTCATTTCGTTCCTCCAGTCCAGTCCCAGCACCTTTGGGTATTCATGCCCTTCCAGCAGCTTGGAGGCTAAGCATATCATGATTTTCATGATCTCTCCCTAGATAGCTGGCTCCTCCCCCAGCCTTCAGTATCTCAGTCTCCAAGCAGCTGGAAAGACGTGATTCCCATTGCTAGGGCTCACTGAAGGAACCAAAACTTTTAAATTGAGAAACTTTGGGAATATTTAGGCGTGTGGTTTCAGACGGACGTGGGAAGAATGTCTCTGCCATTCCAGTTCATACTGCTAGACCAGTCCAGACAAGTGGGTTATGCTCCCCTGCCAGCAGATGTTGGAGACAGAAACAACCTCCAGAGCTCTGATTGGTTAGGCTCTGGTTGGTATAGGTATACCCTTAGGGGTCCTACCCAGTATTTTCTCTGTCTCCAGCAGATGAGGGTGTTTCTAAATTTTCTCTTTACCTTTTTAATTTATTTTCTTTCTTTTTACTGTCCTGGATGCACCCAGAGCGCACACGAGGTGTTCCTCTGGGTTTCCCAGACCCCACAGTCCCAAACTTTAAAGTATTTCCTGAGGTGCAGTGTTTCCTGAGGTGAGCTCCTGATCGCATGGATCAGTTGAGCTCCCTCCATTGGGGGATTCCCAGCCTCAAGCCACGAGAGCCTGTCTGCTGGATGGAGGATAAATTTAATTTAAATTCATTTAAATTAAATTAAATTTCTAAAGTTCAGCCTCAGGGCTTCTCGATCCTCTTCTGAGCCTTGGCGACACTGAAACCGGTACTGTGAGTGACAGCCTTTCCCCTTCCCCCTTCCTCTTCAGCATCGATTGGGAAAGTTAAAAACACAGGCTTTTCTGCCTCCGAAGCAGCCAGCAGCACTCCTCTCCTCCCTATTACTGTCCTTTCGGGACCGCCACTGTCGGGTGTTTTTTTCCGCCCGCAGAGGGTTCGCAGAGTGCTCCAGTTTTGCTTCCACAGCCTCCATCGGTCTCCTTGCAGCTTGAGGCGCCCATACATCCCTCTGATGGCCAATTCCTGGCGCTGTTTCGCCAGGCATGGGCCCTGTGGCGCTCAGACTCCTCAGTGGTACCCTCAGAGCCCTTGCCTGTTCCGGACAAGGGCATACCTGGTTCTACGCCTTGCAAGCGGACTCATAATCTAACAGACCTCAAGGGTAGATGTCCTCCCACAGGGGTTTAATGGATTTTACAGGACAGTCCAGGGGCCCCTGAAGAAGGCAGATCTTCAGCAGAGGCGAGTCTGGAATCTTCAGATCAGGAGGATGGAGAATATTCTCCTTCAGACTCTTTGGTGACAGCTCAAGAGGACTCACAGGATATCCGACTCTTTCGAAGAGAGGAGTTGCCCGCCTTAATAGCACAGGTGGTAGAAACGCTGCGCCTCACTGACCCACCTGAGCCACAGAGTTCCCAATCTCAGTCTCAGGCGGATCCCATCTTACAGGCCAAACGTAAGCCTTCCAAAGCCTTTCCTTTCCCAGTGGAACTACAACAAATGGTATCTCGGGAATGAGAGTCCCCAGATACCTCTCTGCGTATGGCACGCCATCTTGGTCAGTTATACCTTTGGTCCCCGTCAGAGCTTGAACGCTGGCTTGCATACCCGAAGGTGGATGCATTGGTGACCGGTGTTACCAGGCATACCACCATTCCGGTCGAGGGCGGAGCAGCGCTCCGAGACCAACAAGACCGTAAGGTTCAGAGTCTTCTGAAAACAGCCTTCTCATCTTCAGCTCTTTCGCTCCAGGCGACAGTCTGCAGGGGTCTAGTGGCCCATGCCTCGCTGTGGTGGATTCAGCGACTGCCAGAAGATTCGGCCGTGGCACGTCTGGAATCTGTCGCGGCGTTCTTGGCTGATGCCTTTTATGATCTGTTGCGTCTCTCAGCTCGCTCGTTGGCAGCGGTGACGGTAGCTAGAAGATGGTTTTGGCTGCGTCAGTGGGCAGCAGATGTCGCTTCCAAGATACGACTTTCGAAGCTTCCCTTTAAAGGAAGGCTCCTCTTTGGTGAGGATCTGGATAAATTGGTAAAGGATCTAGGTGAGGTTAAACCCCCAACATTTACCGGAAGATAAACCAAAGGCTTTTTCATGCCGGCCTTCTCCTTCTCAGACATTTTGGCGATTTCCTACATCTTGCGATTCCCGGAGATACCGTTCTTATAAACTGGGCCCCTCTGCGGCTCCTCCCAGTCGCTTTGGTCAGAGATCGCAGTCCTTTCAAGGAGCCTGCAAAGGCACGGAGTCCTATTCAGGCCCAGGAAAGTTTTCTGGAACCACGCGCCCTTCCTGCTGAAGGGACGGGCGGCCCACTCAAGACCTTGCCACCGGTGGGAGGCCGGTTGACACTTTTTTCTCGACAGTGGGCACACACAACCTCCGATCAGTGGGTCCTCGACATTATATCTCATGGTTATTCCCTCGAATGTTGGCGGCCCATTTGCAATGCCTGTCTGGTCTCTCCAGGACCGATCTCCTGGGAAAAGATTGGCCATTCAGACTACTATTCAAAGACTCCTTCTAGTCAAACCATTCATCCTGTACTATCATTGGAAAGAGGGCTAGGCCGTTACTCTATCTATTTCGTGGTGCACAAGAAGGACGGCTCCTTTTGTCCAATTCTGGATCTTAAAGGAGTCAACCGCAGTCTTCGACTGCCTCACTTCCGAATGGAAACGCTCCATTCCGTCATCCAGATGGTGCGCAAGGGAGAGTTTCTGGTGTCTTTCGGTCTCGCAGAAGCCTACTTTCACATTCCCATTCAGACCGAACACTAGCGTTTCCTGCGATTCGCCATTCTCTGACAACATTTTCAGTTTCGGGCAATGCCATTTGGCCTTGCCTCCACTCCTCGAACCTTCTCCAAGGTAATGGTGGTGGTAGTGGCGGCTTTGCGGAGACAGGTTATCCGAGTACATCCCTACTTGGACGATTGGCTCATTCAGACAGATTCCTTTCCAGAGGCCTGCAGCACCATATCGGTGGTAGTCTCCTTCCTAGAGGAGTTGGGTTGGGTGATCAATTGTGCCAAAAGCTGCCTTCAGCCGTCTCAGCAGATCGACTTTCTCAGAGCGCGATTCGACACCCGTCAGAGTCGCGTATTCCTGACTCAGGAGGGTTTCCTCAAACTTTCTTCACAAATTCGCCTATTTCTGCTTCAGGACTTGCCTCGGGCTTGGGATTATCTTCAGGTCCTGGGAACCATTGCAGCTACTATCGAGCTCGTTCCTTGGGCCAGGGCTCACATGCACTGCCTACAGAACGCGCTCCTCTCTCAGTGGTCACCAGTGTCGGAAAACTACCAACTCTGTCTTCTGCTCTGGCCGCCAATCAGACACGGTCTACGGAGGTGGCTGTCTCCGCGCAATCTATTCAGAGGAGTACCTCTAGAAACTCCACGCTGGATATTAGTGACAACAGACGCCAGTCTGTCCGGCTGGGGAGCTCACTGCCGGACTCACACAGCGCAGGGAACTTGGTCTCCACGTGAGTCTCGATGGACTATATCAACCATCTAGAAGCACGGGCAGTCCTCCTGGCCTTACGGTGTTTTCTAAATCTCCTGCGGGATCAAGCGGTTCGTGTTTTATCCGACAACGCAACTACAGTGGCTTATCTCAACCGCCAAGGGGGCACGAAGTGCCCAGGAGTATTAAAGGAAATGACTCTCCTTTTCCCTTGGGCAGAGAGGCATTTACAAGCCATCTCAGCACAACATATCGTGGGGACCAGCAATGTTAAAGCCGATTTTCTAAGCCGACATACTCTCGATCCCGGGGAGTGGGAACTCGCTTAGGAAGCCTTTCAGAAAATAGCTCAGAGATGGGGTCAGCCGGCGATAGATCTCATGGCCTTGGCAGCGAATGCCAAGGTGACGGTCTTCAGTCACTGGAGGGAACACGGGTCTCAGGGCATAGATGCTCTAGCACAACCATGGCCAAAGCACGTTCTGCTTTACATGTTCCCGCCTTGGGCAATGATCGGGAAAGTTCTCCATCGGATCATAGAGCACTAGGGCCCAGTGATCCTAGTGGTTCCAGACTTGCCCAGGAGACCCTGGTATGCCAATCTCGTAAGGTTGTCTCGGGTAGTTCCTCTGCGACTGGAAGCTCCCTTGGGCCTTCTACAGCAAGGTCCGATCTCCATGGACAACCCCATTCCTTACTCGCTTATGGCTTGGCTCTTGAACGCCGCAAGTTAACCCACAAAGGTTACTCTTCCAAAGTTGTGGCTACGCTTCTCAATGCCCAATGATCGTCAACGTCTCTAGCGTATGCTCGGGTGTGGTGAGCTTTTGAGTCATGGTGTTTGCGACGCCAGCTCTCTCCTTGGTGCTCCAGGATCCCAAAGGTTCTCGCCTTTCTACAAGGGGGTCTTGATAAGGGATTAGCCCTCGGAACCCTTCGAGTACAGGTTTCGGCCTTAACGTGCTTCCGTGGGCTGGTTCGCGGCTGCTCCCTTGCGTCACACTTGGATGTGTTGCAGTTTCTCAAGGGGGTCAGGCTACTGCGCCCACCGGTTCGTCCGGTGGTCCCTTCCTGGGATCTCGTCCTGGTTCTGAAAGCTCTTATGGGCCGGCCCTTTGAACCTCTCAAGGAGGTCACTCTTCAGGACTTAACACTTAAGACAGTATTTTTAGTGGCAATAACCTTGGCTCATAGGATCTCGGAGCTGCAAGCTCTCTCTTGTCGGGATCCCTATCTTTCGTTCTCTGCGGAGGGCGTTTCTCTCCGAGCCGTTCCCTCCTTCTTGCCTAAGGTCCTTACACCTTTTCATCTCAATCAACCTCTCCTGTTGCCTGCCTTTTCAAAAGAGTAATGTTCATGGCGGCATAAGAATTTTCGAGCGGTGGATCTCAAGAGAATTCTCTTCGCTATCTGAAGGTGACCAATTCGTTTCGTAAGACAGACCATCTCTTTGTTCTTTTTGCGGGTCCGCAGAGAGGTCTCGCGGCCTCTAAGTCCACTATTGCCAGGTGGCTACATCAGGCCCTTGAAGTGGCCTATATTGGTCAAGGTAGACTGGTTCCTGCAAGTCTCCGGGCTCACTCCACTCAAGCTCAGGCTACTTCTTGGGCCGAACGTTCTCAAGTAGCTCCTCTCGATATCTGTCGTGCTGCAACCTGGTCTTCTTTGTCCACGTTTGTTCAGCATTATCGTCTGGACATTCAAGCATGAGAGGACAGTCTGTTTGGAGTTGGTGTGCTATCAGCGGCTCTCTCTGCCCACCCTGAGGGTCATTAGCTTGGGTACTTCCCGCTTGTCTGGACTGGTCTAGCAGTATAAACTGGAAGGAGAAATTTCACTTGCCGTTAATTTCCTTTCCTGGAATACTGCTAGACCAGTCCAGAACCCACCCGGTTGTCAGTTGCAGTGGTGCACTTGCAGTGGAGCCGACGCTCATCTTTCAGGCACTACCAAAATGTGCCCTTAAATGGCCTACAGACATTTCATACAGGCTTGATGTCCTAGGGACGCTACATGCTCTTCTCCGATTCATGTAGATAGTTGAGCCAGTCTTCTCACCTGTACATAGTTGACCTTGTTGGTCAGTTTTAATACTAATAGTTATTGCTTGTCAGAAGATACTGAGTAGGACCCCTATGGGTATACCTATACCAACCAGAGCCTAACCAATCGGAGCTCTGGAGGTATTTTCTCTGTCTCCAACATCTGCTGGCAAGGGCGCATAACCCGCTTGTCTGGACTGGTCTAGCAGTATTCCAGGAAAGGAAATTAACGGTAAGTGAAATTTCTCCATAGCAAGAGCACACATGCTTCAGGGGCAGATCCAGCAATTTCTGCGAATGCAGAGACAGACAGCGTGGCATTACTTACAAGTATTGGGGTCCATGGCAGCGTAGATAGAAATGGGTCCATGGGCACAGGCGCACATGCGACCATTTCAGAGAGCACTGCTGTGCAGGTGGTCGGAACAGGTTCACTCCTTTTCCCGATACCTGCCTTTCCTGGGGGAGATGAAGAACACACTCCTGAAGGGCATGCCACTGGAGATACCTGATTGAGTGCAGCTCATGACGGATGCCAGCCTAGTTGGTTGGGGAGCACATTGTGCAGCTTAATTTCTGAAGGGTTGTGGATGGAACAAGAAGCACAGTTAGAATTGAGAGCAGTTTTCCTGGCCCTGTGAGGTTTTCAGCACCGCTTAAGGGGGAAAGCCATGTGGGTGTTCTTGGACAATGCTGCAACAGTAGCGTATATCAACCGGCAAGGCGCTACGGGTAGTGCACAACTGGAGGAGTAGAGAGATTCCTTGATGGAATGGATGGAGAAGAATCTCTTGGCACTGTCGGCTGTGCATGTGGCCGAGCAAGAAAACCTAGAGGCGGACTATCTTAGCAGAGTGAGAATTGACCTGACGGAATAGAAGCTTAGTCAGTGTATTCAGAAAATTAGTGAGCTAGTGGGGGCAGTCTATCATGTATCTGATGACGACTTTAGAGTCAACCAAAGCAGCACACTTTTACAGCAGAAGGAAAGAGCACATGTTGGAAGGACTTGACGTGCTAGTGCAACCATGGCCCACTGACAGGCTGCTGTATGTCTTCCCTCCCTGGCCTCTCATCAGCCAGGTAGGTAACAGATAGAGGTGCATGGGGGGCTGGTGCTTCTGATCGCCCCCAATTGGCCGAGGCGACCATGGTAGGCATTTTTGCTACGAATGACAGTTGAGAGGCCGTGGCGTCTACCGGTTTGGGAGGACCTGCTAAGCCAGGGACCTATTCAGATGCCACAGATGGATCGGTTCTTGCTTATTGCATGGCTCTCGAGAGGGCGTGCTTAAGAAGGAGAGGTTACGTGCCTGCCATAATAGCGACGTTGCTTAAGGCCCATAGATGTTCTACCTCGTTGGCAAACAAAAAAACAACTGAGTATCTGTAGAGAATAGCAGGAACCAAAGAACAGATACAAAGACTGGCAGCAAATCAAATGGAAGCTTTAATTGGTGACCCCTACGCGTTTCGGCCAATGGCCTTCCTCAGGGGATAACATAAAAGAGGGAAAACCTCAAAAAGAACAAATAAAAAGCAAATTAATAAATAGTAAACAATCATAATTATAAAATGTTGTAGCATAAGAATCAAATAAATATTAAGACATTAAAAAGACACAATCACAACTGACAATGATAAAAGGCAACCTTGTGTCAATATCATAAACAACAAATGACAATAAAAATTAGATAACATGAAAAATATATAACTTATAATGTGTAAAAAAAGTAAATAATATTAAATAATGAAATCGATAACTAATCAATATGAAATAAAATCAAACAACAACATTAAAATCCATGGGGGGAAGGATGAGGAGGATACATTAAAACCGGTACTATTATGATTAACAGTATGACCAATTGAGTCACGAATGGGGATGAGGCATAGCAAATCTATGTGGTAAAAACATGTTTAAACAATCAATCATTGGCTAAACCTCCAATAGTGTAATGTAAAATGATAAATAAATAAATAAATAGATAAAAAGATAAAACAGCCTCGAGGAGTGAAACCATATAAATACCTTCTAAAATGTGTTTCGCATAAATAAGGATATGGACCACTGGAATGTAAATAAAACATAAAAGATATTGCATTAATACTATATTTTGAAAAGGTAACCATAGGACCAGTGTTAAAAGATGGAGATATTTTAAAATTCTCATGTAAAAGTTAACCTTTTATATAACAAATGTTATCAAAAGATGGGAATAAAGGAGGAGCTTTAAATCACTACAAAGGAGTCTCTAAAATGCTAACATTACTCACTGAGACACAAAAAAACGTAAAAATGGAGACCATTATAAAAAAAATACTACAACTAAAAGGAAATTTATGTCAAAGGGACCTGCTCAAATTGCCTTTCCTAAAACTCGCAGGAGCTCGTGCAAGCTCCGTGAGTGCTATCGCCGCAAAAGTTTAAATTTGCAAAAATGTACTGCCTACGGTGAATGCCGCATCTGAGAAAGGATCTATATTGGGTTTCAAATATTGAAAAATACTATTCACGATTAGAACAATAAGGGCAAAAATCTAGATTATACTAATGTGAATTCCTTCGGAGTATGTGACATCAAAAAAGGAACGTGTTTATAAAACAGCTACACGAATAGTAAAACTCCTTTATCTCACTTAGGTTACAAAAAAAGGAATTAAAACATGCTTGTATAAATGTATCAATACTGAAAAATATTTTAAAAGGACTGTCTTGTAATGTGAAAGAGAAGAAAGAAGAAACCTAAACTCACCGCTTTCCGCATAGGCTATCCTTTGAACTGAATGTAGAACTGATTGTGCTTCATAAGTGTTATAATGGCGTTTTCCCGCCGAAGCGATATGAAAGTGCAAAAGGTAACAGCGCTCTCGTGCTATAGGGGCCGTGTTAGAGGGATGCCCTTGACCTCTCACCTGGATGTAGGGTGCTTTCTTAGAGCAGTGAAGCAGCTGCGGCCACCAGTATGTTCAGTCATTCCACCATGGGATCACAACCTGGAGTTGTCTGTACTGTTGGAATCGCCGTTTGAGCCTTTGATAGACTGCACCTTGAAGGACTTGATGTTGAAAGCGGTGTTTTTGGTGGCCATTTGTTCAGCCAGAAGGATTTCGGAGCCATATTTCGTGATGTCGAGGAATAAGGTGATCTTATGGCCTGTTCTTTCTTTCATGCCGAAGGTTAGCTCAGTCTTTCACCTGAATCAATCAGTGTCCCTTCCGTTCTTCTCGGGGACAGAGGAGTCGGCGGCATCGGATCCTCTTTTACGAAGCCTCAATGTGCGTCGGATGTTGAAGAGGTACGTGAAGAGCACAGAACCCTTCCATAAGTTGGAGCGCCTGTTTGTATTATTTGGAGGGCCACGTAAGGGAAGAGGCAGCATCCAAGGCATCCATTTCCAGATGGATTAGAGAGGCTATCTCCTCGGCTTATCTGCTGAGGCATCGGCCAGTGCCTGTCTGAGGGCGCATTCGACTCATGCGCAGGCAGCATCATGGGCAGAGTTTGGCTGGTGCTGCCTGAAGACATATGTAGAGCGTCTTCCTTTATGAAGCATTACTGGTTGGATGTGCAGGCTTCAGAGGAGGTTCGTTTTGGCTCAGCAGAATTGCAAGTCGGGTTAGCGCAGGGGTGGGCAAGTCTGGTCCTGGAGAGCGGCAGACCAGTCAGGTTTTCATGATGTCCCTATTGAATATTCATGAGATCTATTTGCATCCACTGCCTTCCATTGTATGGAAATAGGTCCATGAACATTCATTAGGGACATCATGAAAACCTGGCTGGTCTGCAGCTCTCCAGGACCGGACTTGCCCACCCCTGGGTTAGCGGGTCCCTCCCATGGGTAGTACTGCTATGGTACATCACAAAGGTGCCGGGACTGGACTAGAGGAACGAAATGGAAGAAGAAATTAGACCTTACCTGCTAATAGATGTTCTTTGAGTTACTCCAGTCTAGTCCCGAATCCCTTCCAAATAGCACATAGCAGATAACTGTTAACAGGTGGTTCCCTGCCTGAAAGAATTATACCTTCTTTAAATTAAGACAGACCTGGGTATAGGAATGCAAGATGCAAAAGGAAAAAAAAGAAAAAGATGAGACAGATGAGTGGAGAAAGGGAGTGGATCTGAAGGAGCAGTGACTAGGAGGTCGGGCTCTGGTTTCTTGAAATTCACTGGCACCCATTACAGGTGAGCGTGTTTGACTCACCTTCCCTGGTGGGGAGGGGAGTATTTGAATTCTACAAGTTAATTTAACTTATTAAGCGTTTTGGTTTTAATGGTTGTTTCCGTGAGTCTGCTTTGTTAATAAGATACTGAAGGCTGGGGGAGGAGCCAGCTGACTATCTAGGAGGAGGTTATGAAAATCATGACGTGCTCAGTCTCCAAGCTGTTGGAAGGGCGTGAATACCCAAAGGTGCTGGGACTGGACTGCAGTAACACAAGGAACGTCAATTAGCAGGTAAGGTCTAGTTGTTTCTTATGTGTTTTAGCAAGCACGTAGATTCAAACCAGATCACCTTTGTGATGTCATCACTCATTTATTTAACAGGTTTTTTCTACCGCTTTATGATAGATTCAAAGCAGTTTGTTGTAATTTGAACTGAGAAGCATACAATAGAGAGCTTGTAGTTTAATAGTCACTCAGGGCCTAGCATCAGCAAAGTACTTTTAGTTTAAATTTAAAACACAAAAGAGAGCTTTCTGGTTAAATTTGGAACCCAGCAGAGAGCTTGTATTTTAAATTTCATAATAAGTTAGAGCCTAGCAGCAGCAAAGAGCTATAATTTAAATCAATCAGAATATAGCTTACCTCAGCAGCACAAGACAGGGTACTGTGTAGCAGCCCTCTTTTAATAAGTGATATTTCCCTCTCTCCCTCCCCAACACCCACCCACCCCTGGGATAATCGTAGCTTTATAGGTACTTACACATCTTAAAAGACAGGAGGTGCTTTCAGGTGAAGCTCGGTACCCAATTCAGTCATACACTAAGGCCCTGAGATTAATTAAGCTTCAGGTGAACAAGGTATATTAAACGTATTAGGTACAGTTTTATTAGTATAAATAACCATAGCAACCCTTAGTATGTAAAGAACTTAAAGATCTAAACACAAACTTAAAACTAAGATGTAGACAGCAGTCCAGCAGCGAGATGGGGGCTTTCCAGTCTTTTGCATTGAGTGTCACATGTATGATTTTCTCCCAGTTGGTGAGAGGTCTTACATGTGCACTAGGTGCAAGGAGCTCTTTGCTCTCAGGGAACGAGTCCGTTCTCTAGAGGCTAGAGTAGCAGACTTGGAAAACATAAGAAAGACAGAGAGGTACATAGACGAGACCTACAGGGATATAGTCCTGAAGTCCCACCTCCAGTCTGGCAGCATCCCTGTTGCCATGGAGGAGAGAGGTCACGTGACAGGAGAGCATCACCCTGGTGTGGCAGGAAGTGATCCTGTAACTAGGACCTGTCCTCCAAGTGATGTAAAACCCTCTCGCACCGAGGAAGTTTCTCCAGGGCTATGTGCCCATGAGGAAAGGGTTAGGACAGCCGTTATAGTTGGTGATTCGATCATTAGGCATGTAGACAGCTGGGTGGGTGGTAGATGTGAGGATCACCTGGTAACATGCCTGTCTGGTGCGAAGGTAGCGGACCTCACGCGCCACCTAGATAAGGTCTTAGATAGTGCTGGGGAGGAGTCCTACTGTCTTGGTACATGTCGGTACCAATGACATAGGAAAATGTGGTAGGGAGGTTCTGGAGGCTAAATTTAGGCTTTTAGGTAAGAAGTTGAATCCAGAACTTCCAGGGTAGCGTTCTCTGAAATGCTTCCTGTTCCACGCGCAGGACCCAAAAGGCAGGCAGAGCTCCGGAGTCTCAATGCGTGGATGAGACAATGGTGCAGAGATGAGGGTTTTGGATTTGTTAGGAACTAGGAAACATTCTGGGGAAAGGAGGGACTCTTCCGAAGGGATGGGCTTCACCTTAACCGGGATGGAACCAGGCTGCTGGCATTAACCTTTAAAAAGGAGAGAGCAGCTTTTAAACTAGATAATAGGGGAAAGCCGACAGTCACCCAAGAGCGGATGGTTTAGAAGAATGTATCCTTGAAGGATACTACCAAAAGCAGAGAGATTCCAAAAAAGAGTAAAGTAGCCCAAATGCCCTCGAGTATGGAGCAGACAGAGCTTAAAGATTCCAAATTACCCATGTCTACCAATAGCCAAATTCATATGAATAAAATAGTCTCTAAAATGCTTTTATGCAAATGCTAGAAGTCTAAAAAATAAGATGGGAGAGTTAGAATATATAGCACTAAATGAAAGGTTAGATATGATTGGAATATCAGAGACATGGTGGAAGGACAACCAGTGGGACAATGTGATACCTGGGTACAAACTATATCGTAATGATAAAGCTGATCAAATTGGTGGAGGGGTTGCGCTCTATGTTAGAGAGGGCATTGAATCAGAAAGGATTAAAGTTTTGCAGGAAACAAAATTTGCTGTAGAATCTCTATGGATTGAAATTCCATGTAAAAAGGGGAAGGCGATGGCAGTGGGGGTGTACTATCGACCGCCTGGCCAGAATGAACAAATGGATGATGAAATGCTCAAAGAAATCAAGGAAGCTAACAAACGTTACAGTGCAGTAATAATAATGGGTGATTTCAATTACCCCGGTATCGACTGCGTCAGTGTCACGGCAGGACATGCTAGGGAGATAAAGTTCCTAGATGAAATAAATGACTGCTTCTTGGAGCAGCTGGTTCATGAACCGCCAGAGGGGAAGCCATATTAGACCCTAGTCCTTAGTGGAACACCAAATCTAGTGCAAGAGATAAGGTTGTTGGGGCCACTTAGCAATAGTGATCATAGCATGATCACCTTTGATTTAATTAGTAGAGGAGGGATAGTAAGGAAATCCACAGTACTACCTTTTAACTTACGAAAGGGAGACTATGATAAATTGAGGAAAATAGTTAAGAAAAAACTAAAAGGAGAAGTTGCAAAGGTTAAAGACTTACATCAAGCTTGGGTGTTGTTTAAAAATACTATCTTGGAAGCCGAGACCAGCTGTATTCCATGCTTCAGGAAAAGTGGAAGGAAGTCAAAAAAAAAACTGCCAGCATGGTTTAAAGGTGAGGTCAGAGAGGCGGCTGTTGCCAAAAAAGCATCTTTCAGGAAATGGAAAAAAGAGCCAAACGACGAAACCTGGAAACAGCGCAAGCACTGGCAAGTCAAATGCAAGGCATTGATAAGGCAAGCAAAGGGAGAATTTGAGAAGAAGCTTGCTGCAGAAGCAAAAACGCGAAATAAAGACTTTTTCAAGTACATTTGTAGCAAAAAACCTGTGAGTCAGTTGGTCCATTAGATGATAGAGGGGTTAAAGGGGCACTAAGAGGCGACAAGGGGATAGCGGACAGACTGAATGAATTCTTTGCTTTGGTCTTTACTGAGAAAGATGTAGGGATGTTACCCATGACTCAAGTGATATTTAAAGGTGCGGAGGAATTGGAGGAAATATCGATACATCGGGAAGATGTATTACAACTATTAGATAAACTGAAGAGTAGCAAATCACCTGGGCCGGATGGTATACATCCAAGGGTGTTGAAAGAACTGAAATATGAAATTGCAGACCTGCTATTAGTAATCTGTGAACTATCATTAAAATCATCTCTAATACCTGAAGCTTGGAGGATCACCCATGTAACACCAATTTTTAAAAAAGGGTTCCAGGGGTGATCCGGGAAACTACAGACCGGTGAGCCTGACATCAGTACTGGGAAAAATGGTAGAAACCATCATAAAGAATTAAAATTACTCAGCATGTAGATAGTCACAACCTAATGGGAGACAGCCAACATGGCTTTAGACAAGGAAGATCTTGTCTTACTAATCTGTTATGTTTTTTTTGAAGGTGTGAATGAACAGGTAGACAAAGGTGAGTCGGTTGATATAGTGTATCTGGACTTTCAGAAAGCCTTTGACAAGGTCCCTCATCAGAGACTTTTGGCAAAACTAAAGAGTCATGGGATAGGAGGCAGTGTACTACTGTGGATCAGGAACTGGTTAAAAGATAGAAAGCAGAGGGTAAGGCTAAATGGCCAATTTTCCCAATGGAGAAAGGTGAATAGTGGTGTACCCCAGGGATCTGTGCTGGGTACGCTGCTTTTTGACATATTCATAAATGACCTGGAAAGTGGAATGAGTGAGGTTATCAAATTTGCAGATGACAAAACTATTTAAAGTTGTTAAAACCAAAGAGGATTGTGGAAAATTGCAAGAGGATCTTGATAAATTGGAAGACTGGGCATCAAAATGGCAGATGAGATTTAATGTGGACAATTGCAAAGTTATGCACCTAGGGAAGAACAACCCAAACTATGGTTACACGATGCAAGGTTCCACATTAGGAACCACCACCCAGGAAAAAGATTTAGGCGTCATTGTGGGTAGCATGGAGTGGAGGAGTAGCCTAGTGGTTAGAACACTGGCTTGGTAACCAAGCAACCAGGGTTCAATTCCCACTAGCACTCCTTGTGGCCTTGGGCAAGTCACTTAACCCTCCATTGCCTCGGAAGAAAGGCCTGGCAATCTACTTCCGGTGACACTGCCAAGAAAACCCTGGAGCTTTTGGGTCGCCAGGAGTCAGGGCTGACTCGAAGGCACACATTGCATTTTTGTGGGTAGCATGTTAAAACCCTCGGCCCAGTGTGCAATGGCGGCCAAGAGAGCAAATAGAATGCTAGGTATCATAAGGAAAGGAATGGAAAATAAAACAAAAGATATTATAATGCCTCTATATCGTTCCACGGTGAGACCGCACCTTGAATATTGTGTGTAATTCTGTTCGCCATATCTTAAAAAGGATATAGCGATTTTAGAAAAGGTTCAGAGAAGAGCCACCAAAATGGTAAAGGGGATGGAAGGATACTCCTATGAAGAAAGGCTAAAAAGGTTAGGGCTCTTTAACCTGGAAAAGAGACGGCTGAGGGGAGATATGATAGAAGTCTATAAATTAATGAATGGAGTGGAACGGGTAAACATAGATCAATTGTTTACGTTATCAGAATATAGAAAGGCTAGGGGACATGCAATGAAGCTACAGGGTAAACTATTTAAGACTAATAAAAGAAAATCTTTTTTCACTCAACGTGTAATCAAACTCTGGAATTTGTTACCGGAGGATGTAGTAAAGGCTGTTAGTGTAGCTGGTTTTAAAAAAGGTTTAGACAAGTTCCTGGAGGAAAGGTCCATAAACCATTATTAAGAAGGTACCCAGGATATCCATGCTTGACCCAGTACAAGCATTGTGGAACCTGTGTCTTTTGGGGAAACTGCTAGGTACATATGACCTAGATTGGCCACTGTTGGAAACAGGATACTGGGCTTGATGGACCTTGATCTGACCCAGTATGGCATATCTTATGTTCTTATAATAGAACTTAGTTTATACATAACAATAAGGGTGGATTGTGCCGTATTTGTTGTCATGTGTTAGATCCATAATGTTCTGTAAAGAGGAATGTTTTTAGTTTCTTCCTGAATTCCAAATTGTCTGTGGTGGATCTTATTTTATTTATTTAGCATACATTTGTATACCGCTACTTCCAGCGATCAGTGGCGGTTTGATTACATATTGGAATTTGTCAAATCATGACATAAAATTTTGAGGTATAAATACATTGATTTGAAGGGAAAGCACATCACACAGTAAATAGGTTTTGAAGGGAGGAACAATAATTTACATATGTACATTTTTACATAACTGCAACCCTGTTTTATTGGGTGGCATCTTGTAGACCACTGGGATTTAATTCAAATTGTACTGACATTGGAATAAATGTGTCTTAAGTTTTTTTCTGAAATCCATTAGATCTTTGATAGCTCGTAGCTCAGTCGGTAGTTGGTTCCAGAGTGTAGGGGCTGTGTATGAGTATGCTCAGTGGCTAGTACTGGCTTTGACAGATCTGATATCGGCTGGAACGTGGAGTATGTTTGAGTTGATGGTTCTTCTGCTTCTGTTGGGAGGTTGTGTGCTGATTAGGGTGGAGAGAAAGGTTGGTGCTATGTTATGCATGAGTTTGAATGTATTTATTAGTGTTTTATATTTTATCCGAGCTGCAATGGGGAGCCAGTGCAACTCGATCAACACAGGTGTAATGTGTTCAGCAAGGTTTTTTTCTCATGATAATCCTAGCTGCTACATTTTGCGCCATTTGTAGAATGTGTAAGGTTTTCTTTGGTAGACCCACCCTGTAAGATGGCGTTGCAGTAGTCGAAATGTGGCATAATGAATGCTTGAGCAACAGACCTGAAGTCATGAGGTTCAATGATGCTCCGTAGTGGTTGTAGGACTCTAAGTTTGTGGAAAACGGCCTTGTTGGTTTTGCGGAGGTGTTTTTCCATCTTTAGGTCGCTATACATAGGATCTTATACTTTCCAGGAAGGGAGTCCATATTGATGGTGTGTATACGGAGAATGCGCTATTGCATGTTGTCTGCTTGAATTTTGTTTTCATATTTGGGATGATCAGCAGGTTTTTTAAGCTGTTCTCTGGGTCCTTTTGGATCAGTGCTTGGAAGATGTCTGGGGATATCCAGTGTATGATTTTGAATACGGTAAGTAGTATTTTGAATTTGGTGCGTGCATGCACTGGAAGCCAGTATAGTCGTTGAAGGGTGTGCGTGATGTGGGTATGTGTTGTGGTTCCTGATATTTTATGCATGCAGCTGTGTTTTGGGCCATCTGAAGGGGGAGGGTGGTGTTTTGCTTTGGGAGGCCTTGGTAGATCACTTTGCAGTAATCCAGGATCCATGGTGTTGCTTGGCATATTGTTTGGAAGTTGTTGCTGATGAGGGGTCTAAATTTTTGTAGTATTCTCATTTTGTGGTATCTTCTTGATGATGATGAGTTAAGTTTTGGTCAAGTATCACTCCTTGGTATTTTACCTCAGGTTTGATGGTTAGATCTTTGTGTAGTATTTTTATGGTCATTGGTGGAGTGAACGTTGTGTTCCTGGTGATGTGGAGGACTTCTGTTGTTTGTTTTTTTTGTAGTTTATGCTTTGATTTTGTTGATCGAGCCACTTTATCATCGCCTCGAGGCGTTCTAATCTGAGGCGTCGTCAAGAGCTCACAGTGGTTTCTCCTCGCTCTCTCAGCTCTCTTCCCAGGGGTGGTTATGCCGGGTAAGAGAAAAGGAAAGCCAAAAAGAAGTTCCGACGTTGGTGGTAATCCTGTGAAGGGGCAGACCAACTGGTAGACTGTCTGGGGTTTTCTTGCTTGAACCCGGCAGAAGCTTTGACTGACTCAGTGTTGCAGACAATGGACTGGGGTGCCGAAGGAGCTTCACAAAGCCCTGAGGAGAGAGCCGCCCTGCTGCTACCCGGAATTGATTTCTTCAGAAGTGCTGCCGCAGCTGTACAGCGTGCCAAAGTGTGAACTAGGAGCCATGGGCTGTCAGCACAGCCCCCATTGGCCTCCTTCCCAGTAGAGCTGACCTTGGGGCAAGTGAGGGAAGCTCCCGTTAATAGCGCAGGTGCGATAGTGAAGTTTGCTCATGTGTCATTGGAGATCCTGTGAGAAGCCTTGAAAGGTCTGGAGTCTTTGATAACAGCAACAATGTCATCCTTGAAAGCTGAGGTACAAACTATATTGTTTGAGTTCCCTGCTCCGGTTCAACGCTTGACCCAGTTGGAAAGAAAATGAAGGAGTTAGGGAAGCAGAGTATAGGGCAGAAAAAACTATTGCTGGCACAGATCAAGGAAAAGGATATCTTATGTCATAGGATTGATTTTCTTAAAAATCAATCTAGGAAGAATAACTTATGCTTTCTAAACTTTCCAAAGTGTCCATTGATTGCCCCTCTGGACATGGTCAGGAAGTATTTGAGGGAGGAGTGGCCTAGTGGTTGGGGCAAGTTACCTCAGGCTGGAGGGCCAGGGGTTCAAATCCTGCTAGAGGACAGCAACCTTGGACTAGAAAGACTGGGGTTTCTAGTCCCACAGGTGCTCCTTGTGGCCTTGGGCAAGCCATTTTAACCCTCTGTTGCCTCAGGTACAAAAACATAGCTTGTGAGCCCTTCAGGGACAAGGGAAAAATATATATACAGTACCCGAATGTACACCGCTTTGACTGGTAGAAAAATGATATATTGGCTATATCCCAATCACATGATTGGGATATAGCCATAGCTGGCTATAATCTATTCAGAAGAGACAGAGAAAATGGAAAAGGAGGAGGAGTAGCCTTGTATGTAAAAAGCAATATTAAAGCTACTGAAATGCAGGGGATATGGGGAAAAGAAGAAGCTCTCTGGATTGCGTTGGAAAGAGGAGATGGCACTGTCATCCATATTGCTGTAGTCTACAGACCTCCGACTCAATTTGAAGAGAGAGATAACAAATTGGTTGATATTGCCAAGATAGCAACAAAGGGGGAAGCGATCATATTGGGTGAC
Source organism: Ichthyophis bannanicus (assembly GCA_033557465.1). Lineage (NCBI taxonomy): Eukaryota > Metazoa > Chordata > Amphibia > Gymnophiona > Ichthyophiidae > Ichthyophis > Ichthyophis bannanicus. The sequence goes on from CM066035.1 coordinate 261,470,007, forward strand.
TTTAATCTACCTGATGTGAATTGGATTACTCCTTCTGTACATCTGGAAAGAAGCAAAAAACATTGTGGATGCTCTCCAAGATGCATTACTTAGACAAATGGTGATGGAACCAACCAGGGAAAGCTCAATGCTGGATGTAGTGCTCACCAACGGTGATAGCGTGTCGAATGTCTGCGTGAGTTCCCCTGTGAGCAACAGCGATCATCACACAGTGTGGTTTGAGATAAAAGCCATGGTACAGGCCAGTCATAGCAAGCTCAAAGTCCCAAACTTCAAAAACACTGACTTCAATAAAATGGCCGAGTACTTAGAGGAGATGACGGGGTGGAAGGAGATAAGGGAAGTGGAATTGCAATGGGCTAAACTAAAGGTGGCAATAAAAGGGGCAACAGATAAATATGTAAGAAAAGTAAATAAAAACAAGAGGAGAAGGAAACCTATTTGGGTTTCCAAAGAAGTGGCTGCTCAAATAAGGGCAAAAAAACACAGCTTTCATAAAATTCAAAAGCTTGCAAAAAGAAGAACACAGAAATGAATACAGGATCAAGCTGAAGGAGTCTAAAAGAGAAATAAGGATAGCAAAATCAAAGGCAGAGGAAAAGATGGCTAAAGATGTTAAGGGTGGCGACAAAACTTTCTTCAGGTATATTCGGGAAAGGAAGAAGATCAGAGTTGGAATTTCAGAAGTGCTGGGAAAGGACTCTAGGAAAGTGACATTGAAAAAGCGAAATTGCTAAACAAATACTTCTGCTCTGTTTTTACTAAAGAAAATCCTGGAGATGGACCAGCTGTGACTCCCAAATATAAAAATGGGAATGAAGTAGATACCACACTATTCACAGAAGACGAGATGTTAGAACAACTTGCTAAACTGAAAGTGGACAAAGCCATGGGACCGGATGGGATACATCCCAGGATACTGAAAGAGCTCAGAGAGGTTCTTGCAGGACCGTTAAAGGATGTCTTCAACAGATCCTTGGAAACAGGAGAGGTTCCTCTGGACTGGAGAATGGCTGATGTCGTACCTCTGCACAAAAGTGGTGACAGGGAAGAATTGTCAAACTACAGGCCCGTGAGCCTTACCTCAGTGGTGGGAAAAGTAATGGAGGCGCTCCTGAAAGAACGAATAGTGAACTTTCTCAAAACCAACAGGTTGCAAGATCTGAGGCAACATGGTTTTACCGAAGGACAGTCTTGCCAAACAAATCTGAGTTCTTTGATTGGGTGACCAAGGAACTAGATCAGGGGCATGCAGTGGATGTCATCTACCTGGATTTCAGCAAAGCCTTTGATACTGTTCCTCATAGGAGGCTTGTCAATAAACTCGGTAGCTTGGGGATGGGTCCCAAGATGGTAAACTGGATTAGAAATTGGTTGACTGACAGACAACAGAAGGTGATGGTATGGAGCTCACTCGGATGAAAGGAAGGTGATTAGCAGAGTACCCCAGGGTTCGGTCCTGGGCCTGGCACTGTTCAATGTGGTTGTGAGAGATATTGCTGAAGGACTGAATGGAAAAGTCTGTCTTTTTGCAGAGGACACAAAAATTTGCAACAGAGTGGACCCCCCCCCCCCCCTGAGTGATTAACATGAGGAAAGATCTACAAAAGCTGGAAGAATGGTCTAATGATTGGCAACTACGATTTAATGTGAAGAAGTGCAGTGTCATGCACTTGGGTAGCAGAATTCCAAGGGAAATGTATGCAATAGGGGGCGAGAGGTTGGTATGCACGGTTCAGGAGAAAGACCTTGGTGTGATCATCTCTGATGATCTCAAGGTGGCAAAACAGTGCAACAAGGTGGTGTCAAAAGCCAGGAGGATGTTTGGCTGTATACAAAGAGGGATTACCAGCAGAAAGGAAGAGGTACTTATGCCACTGCACAAGCCACTGGTGAGGCTTCACTTGGAATACTGTGTTCAGTTTTGGAGACCATATCTCGCAAAAGATGTAAAAAGACTGGAAACTGTTCAGAGGAAGGTGACCAAAGTGATTTAGAGCCTGCGTCAGAAGCCTTATGAGAAGAGACTTGAAGACCTAAATATGTACACTTTGGAGGAGAGGGGAGATATGATTCAGACCTTTAAATACTTAAAGAGAAATAATGAACAAACAAACCTCTTCCAAAGACGGGGAAGCTGTAAAACTAGAGGGCATAACATGAAGCTGCAAGGTGGTAAATTGAAAGGCAATATCAGGAAATATTTTTTCACTGAAAGGGTGATGGATGCTTGGAACGCCCTCCCGATTGAAGTGGTGGGGGCAAACACGGTGACAGAATTCAAAATGGCATGGGACAAACACAGTGGATCCCTTTACAGCAACAGGATAAAAACAAAATAAACGGTACCATCTAACTTCTGAACCATCTAACGTCTCAACAAATAGGGGTGTCCTACATGGAGTGGTGAGTTCACCCCTAAACAAAGACATGGGGAGGGGTGGCCTGCGCAGAGCGACAGGTGCATCTACTCTTGCCATCTTGCTGGGCAGACTAGATGGACCATGCTGTTCTTTTTCTGCCGTCATTTACTATGTTACTATGTAAGCCTAATTAAATAAGGTGTTGAAGCATACAGTGTAGCCACACCTGACATGGCCATGTTTCAGCACTTGCCTTCATCAGGGATGTATTGGTACCGATACTGCAACACAGATTTTTTTAAAATTTGTATGAACCAGTCTTTTAAATTATACTAAAGAGTAAACGTCAGTATCTTCCAACATGACGGCTTCCTTTACATGGGTCTTGGGGTCCTATGACATCTCCCCATCTAGCGGCGGGGTCTTCATACCCCCATCTTACTTTATGCTTATCCGTTCCTCTGGGAGCTTGGTCTGGTCCCCTTTTGGGGTGGGGGGATTCACAGAGAGGATCTCTTCGCCCCTCTTACGACTGGATGTGTCTGCAGTTTGCAGCACCTCCTCTTGTGGCAGGTTCACAAATAAACCCTAGTCTAAAGGGTTGAAAGCATCACTTCTGTTCCTTCCCCTCTTTATGTCATTGAAAAAGCTCAATGGAGGCACTGGAGCTGGGACTGGGATGGTACTTTGGTCCTCGCTCTTCTGTATCCTCTACCTTAGGGGAGCTGGGACACCCTTGCCCTGTAAACGGGGGCGCTGGGTGAGAATGTCCACAGTCTTGGCAAAGGCAAATATTAATATGACTTGCAAAGGATTGTGGGAAATGTAGTCCATTCATACCAGACTCAGCCGTTCACAATAAATTAGTTGTGCTTGCTCGAATGTAAAGCAAAGAAGATATTTTATTTATGGGGTTATTTCTCCCAACACAGTTATACTTGGTAGCACATAAAAAGGAATACTTGCTTTCAGTATTATACTTAGAAAAACAAATAAGGAAAAACAACAGCTGAACTTGTTAAGCAATCAAATCAAAGAATAAAGACCTTGATGGGAACAGAAAGGTCTTTTCTGTAGGCTCCTGCTAATCTCTCCTTAGCAGTGCTTCAAAGAACAAACAAAAACCCACAAAGTAGGAAAAAAACCTGTTCTTTTTCAGGGATATCTTCCTGTATCTTCACACACACTCAGAAATGTCCCTTCAGAGCTCACAGGCAATTAGGCAAGGCTCAATTGCTAACCATTACCAGCTTGAAACCCTCTTGGCTGGTTTACTTTCTATTACGTGGCTCAAATCCTACTCAGAAGCTTTTCTGAGTAGATTAAAGAAGACGTTTATATTTCTTTGTGATGGTTGTTGTATTTTGTGACAGCATATTACCACAGAAGTTTAGACAGAGAGCAATCCATGTATTCAAAATCCCCATTTATAACATCTTCCCCTTCTTCAACTATCATGGGTTCAATATCATGGATTGGCACAGAGGAATTTCTCAATGGAACACTCTCAGGACAATACTTGTTTCCCTGCTGTCTTCCCAGTGAAGAGCTAGGGCATAGATCAGTGTTCATACCTGAGCTTCCATTGCTGTTAGAGTTCCTCTCTAAATACCCTGGCCAGTATGTAGTCCAGTTCTTATGTCCGGCCTTTCAATCAAGATCCCTGGACACTGGATCTCTCTTCACATACCTTCTGGCACTGGTCTTAGGGTCCCTTCCAAGTGCAGCCGTCTCCCTCACAGGTGCCGTCCGGGGATTCCTGGCTCTGCAGCCCCACTCCTCTGGCTTTCCCCAGTCCAATGGTGTATGCTTGCCTCTGGAATGCCTCCCAGTATACGTACTGCTATGGACTCCTTTAGACCTCCCATATGCTTTTCTCTTCTTTCTTCCAAAGTGTTTCTTGCTCTCTCTGTCCGTCAGCTCTGGCTTCTGCTGATGATGATGATCTTCAAGATGATCAAGATGCCTCTGATCAAGATGCTTCTGATCCAGATGATTCTCTGTAGAATAAGCTTTTCTTTTATCCTGCTTAGATGAATGCTCCACCCTAGCACAGCACAGCTGTGCTGAATCAAGCCCCTGCCCTTGGAGATGAGTGCTTGGGGATTACCTCATAGCCCTCCTGATTGAACACACGTTTCCCCACTTCAGCTCTTCTAATGGCTGTTGGAAACCTGGTGCATTCTGAGACTGGTAGTCTTTTATGGAAACATTCTGTTTTATTATTTCTACCAGAACAGACAGGTTGCTTGTTCAGAGTCACTTCACCTCTATTATAGCTCCTTCCTGAACTATGATAAGCTTCCTTATCACTGCCCTCTGGGTGTACAACATGACCACTCTGGTGGCACAGATTATAGATAGCCTTATGAGGACTTCAGGAACACTTTGTGGCAGAGGTGCTCTGCCAGTGGTTGAACCTGGTGGCCCAAATGCTTTTCTGTGGGATCCTGCAATTGCTGGGTATCCCAAAAGAGATTCAATAGCTCTTGTGGCAAGAACCCTATTTTACAACTCGGGCATTACCAAGTTGGTTCCAATCTGGAACGACACTGGTAAAAAGATTTAAAAAAAAAAAAAAAAAAAAGATCCACCCCAAATGGCATGAGGAGGATCTCATCTTAGTTGGTGGCATCAGCTATGGTGACCTTGGCTATAGTCGTGCTGTGCAGAGGCCATATTTCAACCGCAGCTTAGCAAGCTTGACTTTAAGAGCAAGTGGTTCCATTGTGAGGACTTCTGATGCCTAGTGGAACCCCTTGATGAGGCTCACCCTTAGATGCTCCAGGTTAATGGGTCTAGAGTTTCCATCCTCACCTAGGGCTTATTAGGGATTGGAGTGATTGCTTAAGGCTAGAGACTGTTCTTGTGGTCTCTTCCTCCTATGGACCTCCATCCAAGAAGAGTCCTTTCTGGGATTTATGCATCCTCTGAACTGATTTCCTGGAATGGGCTCATATCAGTCCTTGGATTCTAGAAATTCTCAAACAGAGGTAGGCTCTGTAGTTTTCTGAGCGTCTCTGACCTATCTTTTGGAGTTATTGTGGCTTCTTGCCCAAGACAGCAGCGATTGAGGAATCTATTTAGTGTCTTCTGCTATAGCAGACTGTTGCATTTGTGGCCACTGCACTTCAAGGTCAAGAGCAGTATTCTTCTCCCTTCCTGGTTTAAAAAAGAAAAGAGCAGAGGGAGGAAGTGACATCACAGAAGCAGATGGCGGCTTGAGTTCTCTTCTCCACCGCCCCGAGGAAACACTGCGCCCCTAACAATAATTCTGCTAGACGGCGGCGCTATTAAAATAGAGTGGAGGGCATTGAGATGGAGCAGGAGTGAATGGCAACAAAAGCTAAGCCGTCAGAGGTGAAGGAGAAACCATGCGCCTCGCAGCGGCTGATAGGCAAGGCCGGACTGCATGGCTGCTCCCCGTGGAAAATGTTGTCGGAGGAATCGGGGGAAGAAACCTTGTGAAATGGAGCAAGGTGCGGAAATAGGCCCGGCACACACTCTTCTTCAGCGGGAGCTCCGGAGGGGCTTTGAGGCGCTTGCTGCAGAGTTTTGCTGTATGCGAGAGGAGGTAACGTCCACGATCACGGAGCTCCGCGGAGACATTAAAGAGCTAGGCCACAGTGTGGAGGAGGTAGAAACAAAGATGGAGGATCATACAGAGGCCCTGGCAGATCTGCAGTGGACGGCAGACAGGCAATGTTCCCAGGCAATGGAGCTCACCTATAAAGTTGATGACAGAAAATAGAGCCAGACGAAGTAATGTGCGGTTTAGAGGTGTGCCAGAGCCAGTGGGCAGAATGGAAGACCTGACTGAGCTAGTGAGAGCATTGACTAGAGACTCGTTGCCTGTAGAGGAATTTCCGGCCCGGGGGGCTGAAATGGAGATTGAAAGGGTGCACTGGGTCTTGGGGAACCCCCCCCCCCCCCCCGGTAATAAGCCCCAAGATATTATCATTTGCTTCCTATGCTACACTGACGCGGAGTTGTTGTTGCGGAAGGGCCGGGAGCGGAAGACCATACAGTATCAGGGGAGCAACGGTCTATATTTATCAGGACCTCTCGACCTTCACATTGGTGTGGCTGCGGGGGATGAAGCCAGTCATAGAAGTGCTGACCAAAGAAGGGATACGCTACTCCTGGTCCTTTCATTTTTACATGAGCTTTACATTGGAGGGCAGAAAGATTTCGGCAAAAAATCACATTGAGGCTTGGAGAGCATTGCGGCTGGCAGGGCTTGTGGAGGGAAACAAGGCCCCGGCGGTGGCCTCTGTCTCTGGACTTCAGAGCACGAAATGGAAGCGAGTGGGAAAGCCTTCCACCTGAAAGCTACTTGACATGGGCACAACTTGGGAGAAGCAGTGTGCCGGTAAATTAGGAGACTTTGGGTTAATAGTGGACTGGTTGCTTAGAACATTAATGAGGATAGTATGAGATGTGTAGGTGAGCAGTCCCTCCTAGAGGGAGGCTGCTTAAACCGGGAGCATTAAGCACTTAGTTTGCAGTTTTCTCATGCCAGATTGTTAATTTTTAGCGGTTGCTTATGCTTAGTAAGGGGAGTACATGTTGGAGTTAGAGGGGTGAGGGGGGGGGGGAGCGTGGGTTAACCTGGGTTTGGGATAGTCACGCTTCTGATCTGCCAAATAGGCAGACCAATTGTTATGATGGGATGGGAGAGTGGGGGAATAAAGGAGGGGGAGGGGTGCACAAGGGAGGAGAAGGGGGTTGAGGGGGGGAAGGGGAGAGGGCTGAAAGGGGAGGGCAGAGGAGGGGAGAAGGTGGTGGTTTTATAAGTGAGGGAACTTGGGGGACAGCAATTTATTGTCAAAACTAGATATGCCTGTGGATAGGTCTGAAGCTTTTTCGAGGCATGCATGGCGCATAATTCATCGGGGAGAGGAGAAGCTGATACGCCATGTTGAAGGTTATCTGTCTTAATGTAAAAGGCCTCAACACGCCCCAAAAATGTCTCCCTACTATTTAAAGAGCTGTGAACCTTGAGGGGTGATGTAGTGTTTCTGCAAGAGATGCATCTTCGCTATGTTAATCAAGGCTGGTTGAGATGTAGGCCTTATTCAGAGGTGTGGGCAGCTTCAAACAAACGGGGTCCGAAAAGTGCAGGGTAGCTATATTGTTTCATCGGACTATACCCGTGCGGGTGGAAAATGTACAGAAGGATGGGACGATGGATTTTGATAAATGTCAGTCTGGGTGGGGCCCCTCTTACCTTGGTCAATATATATGCGCCCAATGGGGGCCAGGTGCAATTTTTTGCACAGATGAAGGCTACGATAGGAGAATTTGCGAAGGGTCCAGTGATTTTAAGTGGGGATTGTAATGCTCATATGATGCCCCACTTAGCCTCTACAGGCAAGAGCACTTGAGAGGGAAGTGGAATAAGCAGAGCGCTCCGAGCATTCATGATGGATCTGGGCCTTCGGGATATCTGGAGGGATACCCATCAAGGGGAAAGAGGTTATACCTATTACTCGCCATTTCACCAGGTTCACACCCGCATAAATTATTTTTTGCTGGATCAGCGATTGATGGATGGGGGGGGTGGGGGCGGGTCATGGGGCTATAACATGGTCAGACCATGCCCCCTGCTGGATTACCCTTTCTTCCACTCTTCATGGGATAGGGAGCAGACATGGATGTTGGATGGGAGTTTTTTTCGCCAGGTCCCAGCAGTATGTGAACACGATAGATTTATACAAGAATATTCTCCAGGACCAAGCAGGAAGTCAGTCCTCACATATGGGTGTCATCGATGCCGATGAAGCCCCAGCGGAGCATTTCCCCAGCTTTCTATGAAAGCTTTTGGGAATGCAGGCACGCATGCGCGGTTCCTTTCCCGCCTAAAGGTGCCATCTTACCTCAGTCTCTCTTTTTCCGAGAAGCCCACCGGACGTGTGTCCTGTCATCCCGGATAAAAGTTTGATTTTTTTCGGCGATTCTCGCTATTTTTCCTTCCCGGTTCGATGCTGGTTCCCCTCCCGCCAGGTTCGGTACACCGGTATCGAGCCCGATTCTTCTTTTTCGGTTTTTGCCCTTCGTGGCTGGCGTTCGCGCCCTTTTTTGCTTTTTCCCTGGAAGGCCGGTCCTTTGACCTCGCGGGGACTCTTTTTTTTTTCCCCGATGGTTTCCAGCGGTTTTAAAAATTGTGATCGGTGTAAGAAGTTGATGTCTCTCACCGACACACACAACTGCTGCCTTCGGTACCTCGGTCCTGATCATGACCCTAAGACGTGTGGACCATGTAGGAAGATGTCTTCCAAGGCACTGCGAAGTCGCCAGCAGCAGAAAGAGAGGCTTTTCTCCGACTCAGCCTCCGGCCGGGCCCGGACCTCGTCTGAGGCCTCGACATCTCGGGATTCGGATCCCGAGCGCTATCGGGGCTCCTCGGACAGGGGGTCCCCTGACCTGGAACGCAAGAGGAAGAAGCGGCTCATGAGGCATCATCGGAGGAGGTCCCTGGCTCCTCGAGGGCCAGGTCTAAGACCCCCGACCATCGCCCCGGGCCCGTGGAACAAGAGAAGCCTGCCAAAGTTCCTCGCATGGAGCCGTAGTCTGCTGGACACGTAAGCCCCATAGTCCTCGAGGACTCTCTTCCCAGAGAGCCGACATCGGGCCCGAGTCGGTGACTGCTGCGTCTCCTGAGCTGAGTCTCAGGATGACAGCCTTGGAGTGCAGACTGCCTGCATGGAGCAGCAGCGGGCACTGATGGCCAGCCTGTCTGGTGCATCTGCCCCAACCACCGGGACATCGACATCGAAGTTGACCCAGGAGACCGAGCCGATACTCGAGTCCATGATGGCTCGGGGTCGACCTCGGTCGCAGTCTCCCTCGACTTCCCGTTCGGGACCAAGGGCGTCGAGGCCGGTGCCTCCGGCGTTGGGGCAGGTGCCCCAGGGCCCCGCGGGGTCGGATCCTGATTCCTCGTCGGACGAGTCCGCCTGGGAGACGGAGGATGAGGAGTCCCGACACATTCAAGACTCGGTGCGTCCCGTCGGAATCGCCGCAGTCTGAGCCCCGGAGTATATCCCCTCCGGAGGATACCCGGTTCTCGGAGTTTGTCCGGGATATGGCCACCGCGTTGGCTATCCCGGCGGAACCCGAGGAAGAGCCTCGAGCTGAAGAGCTCGAGGCCCTGCAGTACGACTCTCCTCCGAAGGAGGCCTTTACTGTCCCGGTTCCTGCGATGCTGGAACAGCTCCTCTTCCGGATGTGGGAGGCACCGGCCTCGGCGCCGGTTCTAAGCAAGCGGGTCGATTCAATTTATCGACTCCGGAAAAGCCCTGGCTTTCAGAAGGCACAGCTACCACACCATTCCATGGTGGTGGAATCGGCCATGCATCGCCTGAAAAGTCAGAAGATGCACTCTGCGGTGCCCCCCGGCAGGGAGGCCTGGAACCTTGATGGTGTTGGCAGAAAGTGCTTCCAGGGCTCGATGCTTGCTTGCCGTGTCCAGTCTTACCAGCTGTACATGGGCATGTACTTGCGTGACCTGTGACCTGGCCAAGGAGTTGGCCGCGTTCTCCGCTGGTCTCCCGGGGAGCCCTTGCAGAGATTCAAGTTCTTGTCCTCGGGGATTCGGGACGGCTCAAAGTTCATGTCCCACGCTGCCTACGATGGCTTCGAGACTTCGGCCCGAGTTGCGGCAGCCGGCATCGCGGCTCGACGCCAGGCATGGCTGCAGTCATCGGACCTCGAACCATGGGTTCAAGACAAGTTGGTCGATGTCCCTTGCCGAGGTGAGAAACTTTTTGGCAAGCCCATGGCCGAGAAGGCCGCACAGCTCGAGACTGAGCACCTTACAAGGACAAGGCTGTCTAGAAAGACCTCTGCCCCTTCTCACAAGAAGGCGGCCTCTGGTAAGAAGCCCTTTTACCCGAGGAAGGGCACTGCCTACAAACAGTACCCTCAGTATCAGGCTGCCAGGGTCAGCAAGCCAAGGGGCAGGGTAATGGGCCCCGTAGGCAGAGCAAGCCTCCGGCCCCTGCTCCCACTCAGCAGGGTGGATTTTTTGACTCCTTGAGCGTAGCCTCTCCGTCTCTGCTCTCCCAACCCTGCACAGGAGGTCGCCTCGCCCTCTTTGCCCACCAGTGGCCCCACATCACTGGGGACAGTTGGGTGTTGAGCATAGTCCACAGGGGCTATGCACTGCATTTTCACCAACTGCCTCCGCCATACTTTCCAGGGGAGCCTCCAAAGCCTCCCCTGCCCACAGACCTTCTCCTTCAAGAGCTTCAAGGTCTGTTGGTGGACAAGGCGGTGGAGCCTGTGCCTCCCCACTTGCAAGGTCACGGATTCTACTCCAGGTATTTCCTGGTGCCCAAAAGAACCGGTGGCCTTCGACCCATTCTGGACCTCAGGAACCTCAACAAGTTCCTAGAGAAAGAAAAGTTCAAGATGCTTACTCTTGGAACACTTCTGCCCTACCTCCAGCAGGGAGATTGGCTATGCTCCTTAGATCTAAAGGATGCGTACACTCACATCCTCATTCATCCAGACCACAGACAGTACCTCAGGTTCATTGTGGGAGGAAACCATTATCAGTACAGAGTACTGCCTTTTGGCCTCACCTCTGCTCCCAGGGTCTTTACCAAATGCCTGGCAGTGGTGGCGGCCTACCTGAGAAATCAGGGAATCTTTGTCTTCCCCTATCTGGACGACTGGCTCATCAGGGGTCAGACATGCCAGGAGGCCAGACAAGCCACCCTCAGAACTATTGCTCTTCTTCAAAGCCTGGGGTTTGTAATAAACTTCGCAAAGTCCACTTTGCTCCCCTCCCAGAACTTGGAGTTCATAGGAGCAAGGCTGGATTCTGCTGGCAAAGGCTTTCTTGCCAGAAGACAGAGCCCAAAGACTGATAGACTTGGCAAACCAGTTTCTCAGCAGGTCCCTGGTCTCTGCCAGGCTCTGCCTGAGGCTGCTTGGCCACATGGCTTCGACAGTTCATGTAACCCCCAATGCCAGGCTCCATATGCGGCCTGCACAGTGGTGCCTTCGGAATCAGTGGTCACAAGCCACAGGCAATCTCAGAGACAGAATAAGGGTGTCCAGACCATTTCTGGACTCCCTCAGCTGGTGGCTGCACCCACCCAATCTGCTGAATGACCACAGACGCCTCCCTGCAGGGCTGGGGAGCTCATTGTCTAGGCAAGTGCACCCAGGGCCTGTGATCTCCTTGGGAAACTGCACAGCAGATCAATCTCCTAGAACTCAGGGCTATTCGCTTGGCTCTCAAAGCTTTCTCTCCTACCCTGGCTCATCAATCTGTCCTGGTTCAGACAGACAACCAGGTAGCCATGTTTTATGTGAACAAGCAAGGCGGGACTGGGTCCAGGCTCCTTTGTCAGGAGGTACAGGACCTTTGCTCGTTTGCCCTCAAGCACAACATGCTCCTCAAGGCTGTGTACCTTCCAGGCCAGGAGAACCACCTGGCCAACAGGTTAAGCAGAATTCTGCAGCCCCACGAGTGGCAGCTGCATCCTTTGGTAGTTCAAAAGATTTTCCTGAAATGGGGGCTTCCCTCCATAGATCTGTTTGCCAGTCCTCTGAACAAACAGCTGCCAAAGTTCTGCTCCAGACAACCGCATCCTCTTCGACTAGCAGCGGATGCTTTTCTGATTCCCTGGTCTCAGGGCCTCCTGTATGCGTTTCCTCCCACGCCCTTGGTGGCCCGAACTCTGTTCAGGATCCTTCAGGACAAGGCCTCTGTCCTGCTGGTGGCTCCCAGATGGCCGAGACAGCCTTGGTTTCCACTTCTGCTTCAGCTGGCGGTGGATCCCCCACTGCCTCTGGGGTTGCAACCCAACCTCCTCTCTCAGGAGCAGGGTTCCCTTCTGCACCCCAATCTCAAAGCTCTCAATTTGATGGCCTGGAGGCTGCAAGGGTAGTTTTTGCTCCCTGGGGCCTACCTCAGGAGGTTGAGGAGGTTGTCCTAGCCTCTAGGAAACAGTCCACTAGGAAAATCTATGCTCTGAAATGGAAAAGGTTTTCTGTGTGGTGTCAGCTACGTACAGAGGATCCTTTCTCCTGTACTGTGCCAGTGGTGCTTCATTATTTACTGCACTTGTCCAATCAGGGACTTAAGTCAAATTCTGTTCGGGTTCACCTCTCAGCTCTAGCAGCTCACCAATCACTGGTGGAAGGACATTCTCTGTCGGTTCACCCCTTGGTGTCCTGCTTTCTCAGGGGCTTGCTTTTGCTCAAGCCTCCAATCCGTCCTCCTGCTCCTGAGTGGGAGTTGAATGTGGTCTTGCAGCAGCTGACTCGCCCACCCTTTGAGCCGATGGCTACTTGCCCTCTACGCGTCCTGTCCTGGAAGACGCTCTTCCTAGTAGCCCTTACCTCGGCCAGGCGAGTGAGTGAGCTTCAGGCCCTGGTCTGTGATAGGCCTTACACTCGCTTCTATGGGAACAGGGTAGTCCTTAGGACTCATCCAAAGTTCCTCCCAAAGGTTGTCTCCTCCTTCCACCTTAACCAGGAGGTGGTTCTTCCAACATTCTTCCCTAGGCCTCATGCAAGCCAGGCTGAAGCAGTTCTGCATACCCTGGACTGTAGAAGGGCCTTATCCTTCTACCTTGACCATACGCAGGGGCATAGAAGTGCTACTCAGCTCTTCGTATCCTTTGACCCTAATAAGTTGGGTTTGGCTGTGTCCAATTTGTCCATCTGGGTGGCTGACTGTATCACCTGGGCTTACAAAGCGGCTGACCTTCCTTTGCAGGGTCGGGTTACGGCCCACCATGTCAGGGCAATGGCTGCCTCAGTGGCTCATCTCTGCTCTGTGCCCTTGGTAGACATCTGCAGGGCTGCAACTTGGTCTTCAAGCCAGACTTTTGCGGCCCATTACTGTCTGGAGAGGAAGTCCCGTAGGGACAGTGCTTTTGGCCAAGCAGTACTCCGGAATCTCTTTGAGGTTTAGGCAACTCCTGCCCTCTGTTGGGCTACCGGTGGAGGTTGTGTCAGTGAAAAGCCTTTCTTTGCTGCTGGGACTAGAGGGAGTTCTTTTGTTCAGCCTGGGTTCCTCGGTAGCCCAGAGCTGGGGAGTCACCCATATGTGAGGACTGACTTCCTGCTTGGTCCTGGAGAAAGAGTAGTTACTCACCTGTAACAGGTGTTCTCCAGGAGCAGCAGGAATCAGTCCTCACAACCCTCCCTCCTCCCCTGGGAGTTGGCAGTTGTTGTACATAGTTTGTTTTTACATTTTTTTGTGTGCTGTTCTTAGCTATGTCATTTGACTGAGGTAAGATGGCACCTTTAGGCGGGAAGGGAACCGCGCATGCATGCCTGCATTCCCAAAGGCTTTCATAGAAAGCTGGGGAAATGCTCCGCTGGGGCTTCATCGGCGTCGATCACACCCATATGTGAGGTAGGTATTCCTGCTGCTCCTGGAGAACACCTGTTACAGGTGAGTAACTACTCTTTTTGAATTTAATGCCTCAGAGGAAGTTGCGCTCTGGTGATTTGGGATGCTTTTAAGGCAACAGACCGACGGCGCCTTATAGCTGAAGGGGCCTAGGCTAGGAGAGTTTGGGTACAGGACTCGCGGTGCTTGGAAGCGGAAGCTAAACACCTCCAACTAGAGCATGCGCGAACTGGCTCCAAACGTGTTTGATGCCAATGGTGTGAGATTCAGGCTCAATTGGGTGTCTATATACAGAGAGATTTAGAAAACATGCGACATAGATTGCGTCGAACCTTCTATGAGCAAGGGAACAAAGTTGGTCATTATCTTGCCCTTCGACTTCGTAAACAGCAAGCATCCCGACTAATACGTGAGATACATGATTCAACTTGGATTTTGCGGGTGGAATCTGGGGAGATACGAGAAGTGTTTGCTGAATATTTGGCACATTTGTATAAGGCGGAACCTTCTGACCCTGCCCAGTTTGTAAGCTACCTTCGGGATACCACCCTTCCACAATTGACAGAGATGGAACAAGAGCAGTTGGAGACTGAGATTACAGTGCAGGAGGTGGAGGAAGCCATTCAACGTCTGTCAGCAGGAAAGGCCCCCTGGGAGTGACGGGTTCCCGTCAGAATATTATAAAAAGTACGCGCCCCAGTTGGCACCCACATTGGCTGTGCTCTTTAATGCTGTGTTAGACGGGTCCTCGTTGCCCCCAACACAATTGGAGGCCGTCATTGTGGTTTTGCCCAAGCCGGGCAAATCAAGCAATGATGCAGTCTCTTGTCCCATTTCCCTATTAAATACGGATGTTAAAATCTTAGCTTCGGTGCTGGCCACCCGGTTGAACCAGGTTTTACCTGGACTGGTTCATCCGGATCAAGTCTGTTTTGTGCCGGGTCGACAAGCAGCTGACACTGTCCGTCAGATGTTACAAGTGATATATGCTGTGCGTCATGACCCCCAGCCGCCCTTTTGCTAGGGGTGGACGCAGAGAAGGCGTTTGAGAGTCAGCTGGGAATTTCTGTGCGGCATTATTGATAAAATGGGATTTGGGCCTCATTTTCTGAGGTAGGTGTTCAGCCTTTATCAGTGACCCCAAGCTAATATAGAGTTAATGGGGGTAGGTTAAAGAGTTTTGATTTGGAGAGGGACACTAGGCAGGAGGTGCCCGTTGTCCCCTCTCTTGTTCATACTTGTAATGGAACCGCTAGTACAGCAGTTTTGTGAGCACCCCAAGGTGACGGGAGTAAGGGTGGGCTGTCATGAGTATAAAATTGCACTTTTTGCTGACGATATTATACTGTCCCTAACTGACCCTGGAGTCTCGCTTCCTTGGGCAATGCAACTTTTTACAGCCTTCTCGCAGGTATCAGGCTTTAAGATTAATTTTACTAAGTCAGAAATTCTGAATGTGGGAGTTGAGGAAGTGGTGTGCGCACATTTGCAGGCGTGTTTCCCCTTTCGTTGGGTGGATAAAGCTCTTCGCTACCTAGAAGTACATCTTACAGTAGATAGAAATGTGTGTTATTGAGCTAATTATGGGCCCTTGCTTCAGCAGGTCAGGAGGGATTTAGAATCTTCAGCAGGGTTGATGCTATCTTGGTTTGGGCGCATTGCGGTGATAAAAATGGTGGTGGTCCCACGGTTCTTATGTCTCTTTCAAGTACTCCCTGTACCTTTGCCTCGGGGAGCTTTAAAGTCGTGGCAAGCGCTGATAATGAAGTTGATATGGCACTCTAAGTGGCTCCGGATTGCCTGCCGGACATTGTGCGCACACACGAGGAAGGGCGGAATAGGGGTGCCCAATCTTTTATGGTACTATGCATCAGCGCAGTGCTGTGCGGGAGTGGAATGGATGAATCCTGTTGGCTCGAAGTGTTGGGTAAAAATAGAAATGGACAGTGGGTGGTCCCGGGCTAGGAGATCAATTGTGGCTTGGGGCTAATTTAAGGGGGGGTGCGTGTATTGATGATCCATATATAGCCTATACCCTTCGCTGTTGGAATCGCTACTTTTGGCCGCAGGGGGCCTTGCTCTCCCCGCTAGCACCAATAGTTCACAATAAAGCTTTCCTACCGGGCATGAGTGAACCGGCTTTCCGGCAGTGGGGACACCTGGGACTTAGCAGGGTGGATCAGCTATTTGAAGATGGATCTCTGCGCCCTTTTCAGGAACTGCAACAAGAATATGGCATACCTGAGCATCATGTTTATTATTATGCTCAGGTGGCGCATTGGGCGAGGAGCCAGAATGTCATACAGGTTGTTGGAGATCTTACTGACGTTGAACGACTTTGTGAAGAGCGGGTCAGCACCAAGGGCCTTATCTTGGCACTGTATGCTAATTTGCAGAGGCAACAATTTAGGAACAGTAGGCATCGAGCCCAGTGGGCGCAGGAATTGCACCTTCCTTATACTGAACAGCATTGGGAGCAGATAGAGGGTCACTTGTGGAAGGACTCAGTGGCCATAAATGCCCAGGAAACTAATTTTTAATTGCTTTATGGGTGGTATATGACACCAGTGTGGATAGCCCGGGTTTTTCCAGGAGCAACAGATCTATGTTGGAGGAATTGTGGGGGGAAAGGTACTATGGCGCATATATGGTGGCTCTGCCCCCGAATTCAGTGCTTTTGGAGGGGGATACAGTTTTGAACAGAGCGACTGATTGGCTTGAGTATCCCCTGGGACCCGGGTATTTTTCTATTTCGGAGAGGGGTCCTTCGGGACGAACCCCCCAATTGATGCTAGTTTGCCATAGTATGAATGCAGCTAAGCTAACACTGGCGTCTGCCTGGAAACAAGAAACTCCCCCGGCACTGCAACGGTGGTTGGAATGGATGTGGGATACCTACACAATGGAGCATGGGGTGGCTCTCAGAAGAATGCGCCTGCCCCAATTTGAGCAAATTTGGGAACCTTTTGTGTTGAAATATAGCTTGCGAGCTGCACCGAGGCCAGTTTATGTGGGTGAAAAGGTATTCTTTCCTTATATTAGTCCTTCGGGATGGTTGGAGCCCCTCTAGTTCATTGACGTTATAGCAAGGGGGATGGGAGGGGGGAAGGGGGAGGATGGGGGGAGGGAGGGGAGGTAGTATTAGGGCAACGAAATCTTTAGGCCAGGTGAGCTTGGGGATAAAATTTAAAAAGGAAAAAATATGAGGCTGTTTTATGGCAAGTGTACCAATTAATGATTCTGCCTTTGGTTACTGCAAATGTATACCAAGATTGGATTGCATTGTACCCTTTTTTCTCTTTCTTTTGTACTTGTAACAAAGTCTTAACAAAAAAAAGAGCTGGGTGCTTCCAGCCCTGTTTGGGTCTGTAGGCAGTGATCACTATGCCACGAGAGTCCCAGTTCCACTGACTGAAGGTTCTTCATAGAGAAAGACAAGGACACATCCTGAAAGGGAAGGAAAGACAGCACTCTGGGGAGAAAGGAGGCACTGTCCTCAAAGAGACAAGATGACCAGAATGGTCCTCAACAGGGCAAGACCTGTAGCACAGACACTTGCCTAGAAGAAATGAAAGCCATCAGGAATACCATGTGCAGGGACAGAGCCTCGAGAGAGGCCTACCAAAGGAGCCAAGGGAAACCGATCGCCTGCAGCATATAAAAAAAGTCTGCCAAGGTCTCAGCCAGAT
Source organism: Ichthyophis bannanicus (assembly GCA_033557465.1). Lineage (NCBI taxonomy): Eukaryota > Metazoa > Chordata > Amphibia > Gymnophiona > Ichthyophiidae > Ichthyophis > Ichthyophis bannanicus. The sequence continues at coordinate 261,487,439 of CM066035.1, forward strand.
GCAAAGATGGAGGAAACAGCTTTGCTCACCTGAGAAGGTGAGACATACATCAGGGCGAACCATCAAAAGCACTCCTGCAATGTACCTCTGGCAGTATGCAAGTGCTGCCAACTAAACTGCAAGATTGTATAACAAGACCCTGGTCCAGCCCAGGCTAACAGAAGGGTCAAATAGTGACTAGTTTCGCTTTCCTGACATCCAGGGCTTGAAAGCAAACCCAGCAGAAGTGGCCCTAATAGGCCGAAGAAGGGTAAATACTAATGTTCCAGGGTGTCCTTATAGAGACAGCTTTACATCTTCCTAGGGCTGAACCATGAGCAAGAGAAGAGAATGGGAACCCTGTCAATAGCAGGAACTTCACCAGCAGGCTCAGGAGACCCACCCACCATGTTTTGCACTGTTAGTCCAGCGTTACTAGAGTGACCAAGCAAAGGAGAGGCCTAAACCTGCTCAGATGGTGGCTCACCAAGAATCATGGGAGAGAGATATACAGGAGGAGGATATCTAAACATGCTGTCCGCATCATCTTGTGACTAAGAAAGGTTTCTTTATCTTAGAACTCTTCTGTATGAGCAGTAGGCCAAACACTGCCAGATCCCACCTCCGCATGATGAGAGAGCACACTAGGACTTAACTCCCACTCATTGGGAACCACCGTGAAATGACTTGAGTGAATGTCTGCATGCTAATTCTCGCTATGTGCGCTGCTGTTAAAGAGTCACTAGACAAGGTTCAGTTCAACAGCTGAGCTCTGCCACCATTGAGGCCACAGAGGCACTGAGAGGGCCACCCAGCTCATGGACTTACCCCACTGCTGAGGCCCTGACTGAGAACAGCCTGACCAGGATGGTCAGAATCCTCTTTAGAACCATGCTGATTGCCCTGGCCCCTGGCCTGCTGACCGACTAGGAAGCTTCCTGAGGAGACTAGCATGCCTTACAAGCTGAACTATTAGAGCCAAGAAACTTTCCCTAGGTTACAAGGTGTACAGCAGTGGGATTTGAACCCTTGCTCAGCTAGTTTTCAGGCTGATGCTCTAGGCATTATGCTGCAGTATTACTGTGACCATGCACCAGGCCAGCAGACCGGTATTCACCCCCAGAGGTAACCCAGCCATCAGAGGCCAGTTGTACAAGAGATCAAAGAGCAACAGCTAGATGCTGAGGGAACAACTGGGAGCAAGGACTAAATCTGATGATAATCCTGCAGGGGAGGCAAGCAAGCCCTGACCAAAGCACCCATTCCAGAATAAAAGCTGCAGAACCCAGAAGCTCCAGGTAGACCCTCACCCTGGGAGGTGCCAAAAAGCCAGAACCCCAGAACCACAACCAAGACCGACCAACCAACTATGCAAGGACAAGAAACATACTGCCCAATCATGCAGAACAGGTGACCAGATGCTCCAAGCTCTGGGAGGGGAATTAGGCTGCTCTTGGAGTGGTCAACCACCTGCATCTCTGCACCACCTAGAATGCGTCCAGACCTATTCTAAGAAGCATATTAATTCAACTAGTAAATAAGGAAAGGGAGGCTCCTGTATTCCTTAATTACAGATGAGGCCATCACAACTGCCTGAATTCTCAAAGCGTGATGAGGTGTGGCCAAGGCAAGAGCATGGTCCAAAAACAAAAATGAAAATACAAAGCAGTGACAAACACTCCACTAAAAGTATAATGATCAAGAAAAGTCACAGGGTGAACATATATCAAGAATATACAAAGGACCGAAGGAGGACATCAAAAGGTGTCATATGAGCTCCCATATAGTGTATCAAGAAGCTCTAAAACACCACCACCACCAACTCATCGTCTGTCCTCTTGGTCCAAAATAGTAATTTTTTTCCTTTTTATAGTTTTATGCTTATTAATAAAACGTAATGAAAATGGAGCATTTCACAGTTGCAAATTCAAAAATTCCTAACCACTTAAAAAGGAGAAGGAGGAGGCTGTGTTCTGCATTCACCCGCAATGTCTTGGGCGCATTGTAAGCTGGGTCGCTTTGCAAGTGAGATCGAGTGATAACCTCTGTAGAAAGCCTTTGTACTGAAGCATTGATTTTGGGTCGCAGTTGAGCCACGGTGTTGGATGAAGTTAAGAGACTGCTTTTATGGATTATACATCACCATACAATACTTTGTGTGTGAAGATAAGTTTTCATTATTCTCGTACCTTTTTAAATGATGGGAAATTTTTTAATTTGCATCTGTGAAATGTTCTGTTTTCAATAAGTTTTTTGTTAATAAGCATAAAATTATAAAAAGAAAAAAAAAGACTATTTTGGACCAGGAAGACATATGATGTTGGTGGTGTTTCTTACAGCTTCTTTATACACTAAATGGGAGCTCATGTGACATCTTTGATGTCGTCCTTATGTCCTTTGTTTATCTTTGATATATGTTCACCCTGTGATTTTTCTTGATCACTATACCAAAACCAAAAATGGCAGGCAAGGACATAGAAGCAGATAAACCACTGAAGATACTCTTGGGTAGGGATACGAAGTATGCCTAGGAATGGTCCAAGGGGGATAGACACCCTACACATGGGACCTCGCATCAGTTGGACATGGGGAGTATCAGAGATTACTAACTCCTCCTGTTGGTTGGCCCTATACCGTGGTCTGAGGACTAGTCAGACCTCAGCCATCTATCCGATTGCATGCTGGCTTGTGGAGACGAGTATTTTTTTTTATCTGTCTTTGTTTGGAAGATGTGCCAGTGGGGTTCGGAGCTTGCCCCACTAGGATATGACTCTCTTTCTGGCCTGTTTCCACCTTAGTGTGTTCAGAGGTCATCTGTTTGTCTGCTTCCTGTCTCCCCCCCCCCCCCCCAAGTACTTTTGTAAGCACTACAGGTTACTTGTGGGAGCTGTTGTTGCTGGCAACCTTGGCAGAGCAGTGCTGTCCAGAATGCTATCTTTTTCTCACCTTGAATATTCACTGCTTGGGTACATCCCCCTTATCTGGACTGGTCTAGGAGGATGAGGAAGACGAAAGTTTTCATACTTGATCTTTTTCTTTCCTTAAATCCTGCTGGATCAGTCCAGGATCCACCCTTGAAAGACTAGACCTACAGGTGGGGAAGCCTGATCCCCTTTTCATAGTTTGTTGGTATCTGTCTGATGCAGAGTCATGGTAAGAGAGCCAACCGTTGAACACAGTTGTGGTTTTGATTAATGATTGTTATGAGTGTTTCAGTCTTGCTTTCTGCTGGGGAAGTATCATACTTGCTTCTCCGCGCTGCACCAGTGATGTCATCACTGAAAGTTGTTCTGGCCTGCCTTCCACCTGCTGGCTGGGAAACATAACCCACTTGTCTGGACTGTTGTAGCAGGATTAAAGGAAAGAAAATGATCAAATATCTAAAATGTTCTCCCACCAGCCAAGACATTACATGGGGAATTAACGGAGTAGTTTTCCTTATTTCCCTATTTCTTAATTTTGCCTCAGAAGTAAAACAGAAACGTTTTGCAGCTTCCATAGTTAATTGCCACCACTTATAAAGTGTTGTGAAATCTGTTAACTATACGTATAAGTCCTAATAAACATGCTGGCAAATGCACATGTATTTGCTAATATCCTTTTTTTTGCTAGTATTCTATGTATTTTGTAAAAGGCGCCACATTCAGCAAAGCCTTTCATAAAATAACAGTGAAACTGAGCATATCCCAACCTGGACGTCTCAGTTCCTAACTCTCTGACACATGTAAAATAGATACCTTCTGAGATATTGTGGACTATAAAAATGTTAAATATGTTTCTTTAAATAAGCCATCAATATTGGTTTGGTAGCTGCCTTCTATGTGGTATTTTGGACAGAAAATAAGTGTATGTTTCAATCTTTTTTTTACTTGTAAACTCCATTAATTCCAGCTAAATACACCTATTATAATGGTTGTTTTCTCCTCATTCCCTCGCTAAAAAGGTGCATATTATAACTAATAAGTCTTTAAGTAGTTAAGAGGAAAACTTTATTTCTGTTTTGTACTCTGAATTTACACTAGAGGGCATGCAAGGAAAGCTGAAGGCAATGCAATGTATGCCATCAAGTCAATGCCGACTCCAGCACATCTTAAAATCAGTCTGTCAGTACTTTCTTGGGCACTTGTTATATCATGCTATGCTTTTTGTTTTTAATGCAGGATCAAGTGCCCTCTTGCTGGTACCAATAAAAGATTTCTTATCAACACTATAAAAAATACTTTGCCTGTACAAAAGGAACAAGAGCAAAGGCACAAGGAGGATCGTAAGAAATCTGAGCCAAGCCAGAGCAAGAAAGAAGACCACCACCACAAGAAACACAGAACTCATCCTTACAAAGGTAGCTCTCGGTCTGAGAGTAGTGTTCACCATTCTCCTTCCAGCAGAAAGAAGTCCAAGGAGAAGTATGACAAGAAATATAGGAAGCATTGAGGAAATGAGGACAGCCACAACCAGGAAAGATCATTTAAATTCTGAACATAATTATTTCTAGCTAGATTTTGTACAGAATATATTTGCTAGAAGTAGGCCATTTAGCTGGAAGAGATCTTTTACTAAAATAGTAGACATTTAAACTGGCTTTTCTTTTACAAGATTTTATCTACAGGCCCTTAGAATTATTTATTTTTGTTTTAATTGTTGTAGCAGCAGTGCCTACTGTCAGGACTGTGTTGATGTAAGAGCAATTAAATTTAATTTTCTTCTTAGTTAAACCAAAGGACTTTGTGTGACAGAAACCTGTACAATAGAAATGAAATATGTATGCTGCTGTAATGTCTCTTGATTTTGAACGTAGCTTATTAATAAAAGTGAATACAGACATAAATACTTGCTTATCAGAAATCACATGAATGGGTACTAGCAAAGGATTGGAATTGTCAAGCCTCGCAAGAAGAACAAATGCAGAGGGATATGGAGTAGGCACAGTAAATGCTAGGCTGAGCCTTAGGAGGTAGGGGGCAGGGTAATGATGGAGACTGTGAGCATGTGTCAGACCTGTTCTGAAGAGCAAGTAGACATTTTTGCCCTACTGGTCAGCTGGTGAGTGATGGCATGTGGTGGAACAGTGGAAGCTTCAGTTGCAGTTCAAGAAAGCCAATAGCATTGTGGAAGTGCTGTCCTAGAGGGTTGAAGAAATGCCTATTTTGCAGTGGGTACTTTTTTTAAAATTAATTTCCTTATAAAAAACAAAACAAGCTAGTTCCATTTTAACCTGCATTAAATTTTGGATCAAATTAAACTTTACTTTAAAATAGAGAAGGTGAGAGGCTTCATCTGAAAAGCTGGCTGGTTGCTGAAATGCAGCTGTTGACCAAGCTCTTCATATGTAAGCAAGCTCTGACATGCAGTTTAAAAATAGAAAAATGTAAGAACAAAACTATGCATTATAATCTTGTTTCCTTAATATGTTGGCTGTTTCTTTGATTTGATTTGTGGAATACTTCTGATACACATTAAATCTCTTAATGCTGAATAAATTGTATCTGTCACCATGTGTAATATCTAAATTTAGTGTAGAACCATTTTCAACCTGAGAACATTGGTTTCAGTAAACAGGAGAAATTACTGTGAATCAGGAAATAATGACTTAATTGCCATCCACAAAGCTGCTGTTTTTCACTTACCATCTCTTAGCCCTTGGTTGATATTAAATATCTCCAGGCAGCAGGTGAGATTTGGGCAAATGGAGGCAGATGTTATTTTAATAGGGTATTCATTTGGTGAAGGTAGCAGAGATGTACTTAAACATGCATGCTTTCTTATAATGAATGTGGTAATTGTCCTTGTTGAGGGCATTAGATCTAATACTGTAATTTTGTTTCACCACAGAATGCACTAGTCCTTATGGTGAAGGTTTAGCTGTTTGTCAAAAAATAATCAAGGGAACATAAACATATTTGCTGTGTGATCTGAGATTTCTATAAGAGAACTCTAATTTAAATTTAATTTAATTAAGAATTGCTGGATAAGAAGCACCTCAACAGGCTACTTGAGAAATGCTTCTTATGTTTACCTTCTGTATAACGACTAGGGGGGGGGGGGTTCCCCAAAGTTTAGTGTTAATATTTTGAGAGTACTGTGTACCCAATATATTTTTTAAATTGACAAATATTGCTGTGTACATTTTTTTCCCTGCCTAATACGTGAACGTGTATTTATTAACATACTCTGTAGTTTATGGTTTTATTTTAACCTCTGATTAGATTTTTTTTTTTATCTTAGTTTTAGGATTTCTGTAGGGTTTGGTTTTTTTTTTTAATAAAATTGAACAAAACCATTAAAGAAAATGCCATTTTCTTTCTTAACTTTTGCTTACATTTTGCTTTTAAGTAAGCCTTAGAAAAATATGGAAATGTATAGACTTTTATTTTATAACAAATTTTAAAATTTTATATTTTGTCTTTTATAACACAGTCTCCATTCTCCGGGAACAAGCAGGAAGTCAGCCCTCACGTATGGGTGACATCTGTGCCGACGGAGCCTGTGCAGAAGCATCTCCCCAACTTTCAAAGAGAGCCTTTGGGAGATAAATCACACATGTGTGGTCTCCTTCCCGCCCAAGGGTGCCATCTTGCCTCAGTCTCCTTTTTTCCGCAGAGCCCTCCAAACGTCTGTCCAGTTTCCTCTGGAAAATTGTCTCTTTGTCTTGTTTTATCCGGTACACATACCAGTTCCTTTTCCACCCCTGAGCCAGGTCGCCTCAGCGTCGCTCCTCGGGTTCATTCTCTTTTTCTCTTTTTTTTTTTCTCGAGATGTTCCTTGACCAGCGCTTTGCGCCCTTTTTTGGCCCAAGCCTTGGACCCGTGCCTGGCGGCAGGGCCCCCCTTTTCCCTATGGCTTCCAGCATCTTTAAGAAATGTGACCGGTGTGGTAAGATGTCCCTCATCGACCCACATGACTGCTCTCTCCGTTGCCTTGGGCCTGACCATGTCGACTCAGACTGCGAACTCTGCAGGGCCATGACCCCAAAGGCCATCAAGAGCCGTCAGCTGCAGCAGGAAAAGTTCTTCCACAAGTCTGACTCTGCCCTGGAGTCTCTGATGACACCGTGCTCCAGGATCTCCTCTGTGCTTCATGAGTCCCGGGCTGCGCTCCTCTGAGAAGAAATCTGTGGAGGTGAAATGTTAGAAGTCAAAACCCTCGAAGACTACCTTGGAGGACGGGTCCAGGAAGGTGGGAAAATCCATTCCAAGTCCCGCAGTCTGAGGAGTCGAAGCGGGAGCAGCCCAGGAAGGAGTCGTCAGCAGCCAGCCATCGGTCTCAGAGGCCATCCTCATCGAGGACTCCCCCTCGACAGAGCAGACACAGAGCCTGAAACCCTCAGTGCCTGCATTAAAGGCTGCGGAGCCAGCTGGCATGGAGATAAGGATGGTGGCCTTGGAGTGCAGTATCTCTGCCCTCATGGCCAAGCAGCAGGCATTCATGTCCGGTTCATCCGCCCTGACAACAGGACCCTCAGCATCGAGGGCATCCCAAGACATCGAGCTGATCCTCTAGCACCACATGCCGCGAGAGAACCATCAACATTGGATGAGATCCTGGTCCTGTTTTTCGGGACTTTGGTCCTCTCCGGCAAGTACACATGGCTCAGACCACAGGTCATCCGGAGGTCTCAGGCCTTTGGGTTTGGGCCTAGACCGCAGAAGCTGCAGGGCCTCCAACATGTCCTCGGACTGAGTCTTAGTGGGAGACCGAAGACCAGGAATCCCTGGATGCTCAGAGGCACCGAGACGTGCCCTCAGACCCATCTCCTCCAGTTTCCCAGCACCGGCTCCTGACCTCGGACATTGCCTTCCTCGACTTCGTGCGGTACATGGCTAAAGTGCTCGCCTTCGAGACCGAGGCAGAGGGAAGACCCTTGCCGGGAGGAACTGGAGATTCTCAAGTATGAGGCCCCTCTGAAGGAGGCCTTCACGGTACCCGTTCCTCTGATCCTCGAGCACCTCCTCCTCCGTAATTGGGGGATATCGGCATCAACGCCAATTGTAAGCCAGTGACTCAACTCCATGTACCAAGTCCACCGAAGCCCGGGGTTCCAGAAAACCCAACTTCCCCACAACTTGATGGTCGTTGAGTCTGCCATGCGCAGACTCAAGAGCCAAAAGACCCATTCCTCAGTGTCTCCTGGCAAGGGAGGTCTGGACCCTGGACCCCCTCGGCCAAAAGGCCTTCTAGGGCTTGAAGCTTACATGATGAGTCCAGTCCTATCAATTATACATTCTGCATGCACCTCGTACAAGGGAGCTCGCCATTTTCTAGGCAGGCCCCGACGGAGAAGCCCTCCAGCGGTTCAAGTCTTTTGGCCTCAGTAGTCAAGGAGTGCTTGAAGTTTTTATCCTAAGCAGCATATGATGGCTTAGAGTCCTCAGCCAGAGTAGCTGCCACGGGCATCAGGGCCTGACACCAGGCATGGTTGCAGTCGTCTGACTTCGAGCAGTGAGTTCAGGACAAACTCATCGATGTCACCTGTGTCAGAGAGAATCTTTTCGGGAAACCCATGGCAGATAAAGCTGCAGAAATAGAGACTGAGTTCTTGACCAGGACCAAACTCTCTAAAAAGATCTGTGTGCAGCCCCATAAGAAGGCCCTGTGGAAGAAACCCTTCTTCCCAAGGAAGAGGGGAGGTTTTGGCAATGCTTTACAGTTCCAAAATTTCTCAGCCAACAGCACAAGGGACAAGGACACTGTCCCTCAAATAGAAGACTCCCAGGCACCAGCATCAGCCCCGGCTCAGCCTGGGGGGAGCTTTTAATTTCTTGGGCATGACCTCCTCTCCCCCAGGAGGTCCCCAACAGCCCACAGGAGGGTGTCTAGCCCTGTTTGCCCACAGATGGTCCACCATCACCACCGATTCCTGGGAACTGCAAGTGATCCAGGAAGGCTACCGCCCCCACCTGCAACGGACACTGCCCTCATACTTTCCAGGAGAACCCGTAAGACCTCTCCTTCACAGATTCTGCTCCTCACCGAGCTCGCAGGTCTCCTCAAGGACAAGGTGGTAGAGCCAGTGCCCAAACATTTCTGGATCAAGGGCTTCAACTCCAAGTACGTCCTCATTCCCAAGTGAACAAGGGGCCTCAGGCCCATCCTAGGTCTGTGGGACTTGAACAGATTTCTTGTGAGGGAGAAGTTCAAGATGCTCTCCCTTAGAACACTGCTGCCATACCTCCAGCAGGGAAACTGGCTATGCTCCTTAGACCTGAAGGATGCTTATACACACATCCTGATCCATCCCAGCCACCGGAAATACCTCCAGTTAATGGTAGGAGAAGGTCACTATCAATACAGGGTGCTAATCTTCAGGCTGGCTTTATCGCCAAGGGTCTTTACCAAGAGCCTAGCGATGGTCACAGTCCACCTTCATCTCCAAGGGGCATTGGTCTTTCTCTACCTGGACGACCAGGTATGGAAAGACCAAGGGGAGGCACAACTGCAAAGGTGCACCATGTCACCGGACGCACCGTCCACGCCCTGCAGTACCTGGGGTTCGTCATCAACTACCCCAAGTCGCATCTCGCCCCGTCTCAGTGCCTAGAATTCATAGGGGCTCAGGGAGCTGCCCTCCAGGCCAAGGTCTTCCTCCCTCCAGAGATTGCAGAACACCTCAGGGGACTAGCCGCAAAGGTACAGCACTGCAGGGTCGCTATCTGCCCATCTTCTCTTCCGCCTGGTGGGCCACATGGCCTCCACGGTCCACGTGGCTCCATATGCCCACCTGCACATGAGGGCGGCCCAGTGGGGTCTCTGCTGTCCGTGGACACAAGCCACAGGCAGGCTTCGGGACAAGGTGAGAGTGACCCACCAGCTGGCAGACTCACTAAACTGGTGGAAGATTCCCCGCCACCTTTAGGCCAGGATGCCCTTCCAGGCACCCCTCCCCCCCCAGAGGGTCCTTACCATGAATGCCTTCTTGCTGGGCTGGGGAGCTCATTGCGAGGACCTCTGCACACAAGGCAGTTGGTCCCACAAGGAATCCCAGCTGCAAATCAATTTTCTGAAGTTCTGGACGATATTCCTGGCTCTCCAAGCCATTTGCCATCAGCTGCAGCATCAGTCGGTGCTGGTCCAGACCGACAACCAAGTCACAATGTTCTTTGTCAACAAGCAGGGGGGGCACGGGGTCATGCCCACTCTGCCAGGAGGCATTAGCCCTTTGCTCATATGTATCACAACAAATATAAACTTGGTCACTTTTCTGAGCGATTACTTCAAGTAATACTAAAATGGATTAACACGCTCACCGTTCACCAAAAAGACTTTAAACCTTCATTGCAAATGTGTCTTCTCTATGATGTTTCTATCTCCTACTAATCTATCTCCTCCTGCTCATATGTGGCATGCAATGGGATGATCCTGAGGGCAGTCTATCTCCTGGGCTAGGACAGTGCCCTGGCAGACAAGCTGAGCAGAGTCCTTCAGCCACACAAGTGGTGCCTGGATCCCAGAGTGGCCTCTCAGCTGTTATGATTCTGGGGCCTCCACCTAGTGGACCTATTCGCCAGCCCGGACAACACGCAGTTACCCTGCTTCTGCTCCCATGCTTCTGATGCCATTTGCCATCAGCCTCAACCGCACCCGTCCTGGGTGGCTGCGGTCACATTCCTCATCTCAAGGACGGAAGGCCTCCTTTACACCTTCCCGCTGACACCACTGGTCGCCAAGACCCTCTTCAAGGTCCAGCACGACAGGGCATCACTGATACTGATAGCCCTCTGGTGGCCCAGGCAACCCTGGTTCCTGCTGCTCCTCTGCCTGGCGTCATCGCCGATTCGCCTGGGCCATGTCCCAGGAGGAGAGCTCTCTCCTGCTCCCCAACGTGGGGGTCTGTGTCACTCACTGGTTGGCTGCTAAAAGGGTAGCTCTAGCTCCCTTCAAGCTCCCACAGGACCTGGAGGAGGTCCTGGCCTCCAGCAAGGCCTCTACGAGGAAGGTACATGCCTTTGAAGTGGTGCCATTTCTCAGTCTGGTGCGCCGAGAGGGGGCAAATCTGTTCTCCTGCTCGATGCAGATGGTACTCCAATACCTACTGCACATGTCGCAGTGGGACTAAAGTCCAACTCGGTCAGAGTGCATATGAGCACTATCACAGTGCACCACCTTCCATTTAGGGCAAATCCCTCTCGGCCCAGCCCCTTGTATCTCGGTTCCTGTTGGGTCTTATGCTATCCAAACCCCCCATTTGCCCACCAGTGGTGGAATGGGATCTCAGTGTGGTGCTCTCGCAGCTCAAAACACTGTTGAGCCCCTGGCTACCTTCCACTTGTGGTACTTCTCCTGGAAGGTCGTTTTTTCTTGTGGCACTCGCATCTGCTTGCAGGGTCAGCAAGCTCCAGGCTGTGATGGCAGAGCCTCCCTACACAGGTTCTACAAGAACATGGTGAAGCTACGCACACACCCTAGGTTTTTTGCCGAAGGTGGTGTCACCCTTCCACCTCAATCAGGAAGTGGTGCTCTCCACCTTCTTTCTGAGGCCTCATGCCGGAGACTATCCTCCATACTTTGGATTGTAAAAGGGCCCTGTCCTATCTGCAATGGACTCAGGACCACTGCAAAGCACCTTAGCTTTTTGTATCCTATGACCCCAGTTGACTGGGGTCCCAGTGACTAAGCGAGCTCTGTCAATTTGGTTGGCGGACTGCATTGCCCTCACCTATCAGCAGGCTGGGATCTCTCTGACCAGCTGGTCCCGGCGCACCACATCAGGGCCATGGCTACCTCAGTGGCAAATCTGTGTTACATACCTGTGATGGAAATCTGCCAGTCGCCACCTGGTCTTCAGTCCATACCTTCACAACTCACTACTGCCTGGAGAGGGAGTCCCGATGGGACAGCGCCTTTGGCCAGGCTGTATTCCGTAATCTCTTCAGGGTGTAGGCAGCTCCTGCCCTCCGACCCTTCTGTGTTCAAGCTACCGGAGTGCTGGTGCCCTGCCAGATACTTGGGTCTTGTGAGAGTGTCTCAGTTGGGCTCTCACCGTGGCTTTTTTTTTTTTTTTTTTTTAACAGGTTCTCGGTAGTCCCATCTGTGAGGACTGACTTCCTGCTTGTTCCCAGAGAAAGCATAGTTACTCACCTGTAACAGGTGTTCTCGGGGGACAGCAAGAATCAGTCCTCACAACCCTCCATCCGGAGTTGCTTCTGTGCCGTTTTTTAATTCTTGCCATCTTAGCTATGTCATTAGACTGAGGCAAGATGGCAACCTTGGGCAGGAAGGGGACCACGCATGCGTGGTACATCTCCCAAAGGCTTTCTTTGAAAGCTGGGGAGATGCTTACGCGCAGGCTCCGTCGGCACCGATGTCACCCGTATGTGAGGACTGATTCCTGCTGTCCTCAGAGAACACCTGTTACAGGTGAGTAATTACACTTTTCCTCCCCTGCCGCACTTGAGATAGTGAGGGAGCTGCTGCTTTTGAAGACCTATGAGTGCTACGGATAGAATGTTGTGCTAGAAGAGGGACTGCAGAATGTAGGAAGTTAGTACTACGTCCTGCATCAGAAACCTTTTCCTCTTCTTTTGGGTGCATTTTTCTTTACTGAATGAAATCTGCCCATCTTTGCTGCTGCTATGGTAGTGGTCTTCTGATAGTAGGTTCCTCCAAGAGGACTCTGATGGAATCTTAATTCTTCAAAATCTTCAGCCAGGTCTGCAAATACATTGGAGATTTCATGTAACAGAGGGGTAAATATCACATTTTAAGCTTGCATTTGGTTAATGAAAAATTCCACTTTTCTATGTGATTGCTAAAGGATTAGCAATTTACAGAAGACCTCCCCCCCCCCCCCCCCCCAAGTCTTGATCCACTAATGAAGAGCTACTGTATTAGTTACAGACCAGGGCACCAGCTTAACAGTGACCAGTTTGTGAGAGTGCATATCCTAAATTTGCTGACTGAACTGTGCCTTAAAAGAGGAGAATGTACTGTCATTTTTAAATATCCTAATGAATGAACTTCGCCATGTATTTTTTTGAAGCATAATGAAGTCATACCTGGATTACTTACAGAACTTTGGATATCTCGAGAACTCATTGCAGTAGCATCTAGCTGTACTCTGACCACTACTAAATAACCAGATCTGAGTATTTCTGGCCAGCCTCCTGTTATAGCAGATATTTCCTGGAGAACCCCAATCATAGTAGTCGAATGAAAGTGAAGGGGCAGACTCAATCTAAGAAAATATTTCTTTATGGAAAAGGTGGTGTATGTACCGAACAGCTTCCCAGAAGAGGTGGTGGATATTTGGACTGTGTCCACTGTTCCCTCTAAGCTGTGCGCGTGTGCGCGCGCACACACCTCGCCGAGCAAGCGCACACAACTTACAAAGGAGCGCACAAAAATTCCGGAGTTCCTGGGTTTTCAAATTAAACCTTGAGTTTTTTTAAGGCCGCGGCTGCGCTGCCTATCTACTGGCATTCTGTAATTTCCGGGTAATTCCTAGACTCGTGATGTCACTTCCGAATCTTTCCTCTCTGCTCTGAGTCCTCACTCCTCGCACATGTGACCGACGATTGACGAATCATGACACAGGCTAAAGAGGGAAATAAAAGGGAGGGGCAGCCAGCTAGCCAGCCTCTCTCTGCTCTTGTGCCTGCCTGCCAGTGCCAGCTACGTGCCTCCTTTGATCCCTCCCTCAGCCAGCCTCAAGTGCCACGTGCGGAGAAGGGAGAGCAACACACCGCACCGGCGAAGAAGAGGAGACCGGTGCTCCGGGACTGCTGCCTGAAGATTGTGTGGGGCTACGCCGGGGACGGGCTATCGGCAGCGGAGCAGGTGAGTGAAACGGGGATGATGGCGGCACCGCTGCGCGTGGTCTCAGCCCCCGTCTGGAGAGTCAGGAAGGTCGGCGCCGGAGGAGGAGAAAGGAAGGGGGGGGATAGAAACCCTGTGAAAGAAGTGCGGAGACAAAGGGCAGCCTCTCTCTCCACCCTCCCCTCCTCCATCCGTCCCATGAGACCAAGGTTCTGAATCATACAACAGACCAGTTGAGAATGGTCAGCTGAGAGGACGTAATAGCTCAAGTAACTGCTAAAAAGATATGCCAAGGTTGTACCACCAGAGTTGCAGGCAGGGTACCCAATTCTAAGAGGGAGAACAATTTGCCCAGTCCTGGTTTTGAAGCACTTTAGTTATTGTAATCAGTCCTGCAGATGTCAGACTGCATCAGGATAGGATATGCAGACACAGGGCTGGCCTAGAATCTCTCTGTTGGAACTATGACCCACTGATGTACTATGTAGAGTTCAGCCTTTTTTTTTTTTGCTTGTTGAATCCCATCTAAGGTATCAGTTGAAATAACATTTTATTGTGAATTTGAACATGACAAGAAAGGGTCTGGATACAAGGAAGGTTTGTCAGTCCGTTTCCCTACTACTGAGCATCAAACACATTAGAGACAAGTCCCAACATGAGAACACATCTTGGGGAAGCAGCCATTCATCCTGAAAGAGATGATATTGATGAAAACTCACTAGGTACTTTATTTTACAATTCTATGAGCAATGGTTTGGCATTTAGTGCAGTTGGATAGTAAATTAGTTTTAGAAATTATATTACTTTCACATTGTAACCAGTAATTTTGCTCTAGTTCCATCCCCTCTCGATTTCAATGCATAAACATAACTACAATGCATAGATAAAATACATTAGGTATATGAAACAGATAAACTGGGGGCTTTCTCTGTGCTCCTATGACCAGTAGAGTAAAAGCCATGGTTCCATGCTTCCACAGTCTAGCTGGCTGGGTTTAGAGAGTAGAAGATCTCCTAACACAGGTTCACACTGAGCTCCTGGACCCAAGTAAAGAGAGTCCACAACCTTATGCCTACTGCTTCTCTTGTCCTGGAGCCTAGTCAAGGGGTCTCTGGCCACTCGCTTCTCTTGGGTTGAGGAACCCCATCCTTGCACTCTCCTACTCTGAATTCACCCTAAGGAATTTTGCTCATGTGCAAAATTTATAGCCCATATGCAGAAATTTTCACTGACCAAATTCATGAGCTGCTGTGTACAGCAGAAGCTATTGCTTAAAAATAATAATCCTAACATGACTAAATTAAGGAAATTATTAAACGTCTCCAGGTATCTTCTCGACAAGATACCTGGAGACGTTTCAGTGGATACTGGTTCCACACTTATTTTCATTAATATGCTGTGTCTCCATTTAGAGGAAAGATTTCCTGAAAATGAAATTGAGGAATGGTCTGCTTTTGACTTGACAGCAATAGCACAATGTGATTATGAATTTGGAATTGAAAACGTCCGATCACTCTGCTTAAAGTACAAACAATTTCTTATGGAGGAATATATTGTTGTTCAGCAGTACAATGACTTCAAGTTTTTAGTCGCAGAAAAAATCAAAAGCAAACTGATAAACGGTTTTCCGGATATGGTGACCTTGGCGTTTCAGAATGCTCACTTTGCAGATTTAGCGAAATTGATGGATATTGGTGGAACATTTTTGGCTTCTAGTGCAGATGTGAGTGTGGTTTCAGCTTGATGAACAGTTTAAAAACCAAAATAAGGAATCGCTTACATTTTAGAACATTTGGAAATGCTGATGCGTGCTAAGAGTCATCTTCAAGATGGCGGATCAGTAGACCTTGATAAAATTTATTCAGACTGGGTACATTTGAAAGATCGAAGAGAATAATTTTGAGAATGAACTCTTCTTCCATACATAATTTTTATTGAAAGCCATTGTTATTCCATGTAAACAATTTAACTGAAATAATACCACATTTGTGATTGTAATTACTAGAAATTTTCCGCTTCATTTAGTAATCGTCTATTTTCATTTAATTTGATTAAAATCAATATGGTGTACATACTGTATTCTAATGTGTAGTCAAATTTTAAAGTATATTACTCCAAGTGTCGTTATGTGGTGCACAAAAAATTTAACCTTCCTTCAAAAGCTGCACAGCTGATATTTTATGCGCACACAGCCTACAGAAAATTAGAGGGAACATTGACTGTGTCTGAATTCAAGAAGGCAATGGGACAAGTACAGAGGATCTGAAGATTATAGAGCTTTAGTGAGTTCATATGGTCTTTATCTGCCATAATTTTCTATATAAACATATTATATGAAAGAATCCTCTACAAAATATCAGAATTTTGAGTTGTACTGGTTGTTGAAATATCGGAGAATTAAAGCAGCGAACAAAATGAATGAAATTATGCTTCTTTATCGTCCCTCCAGTCCAGTTCAGACTCATGGGTTGTGTCCCATTACCAGCAGATGGAGACTGAGCATGCTAGGCTTTTGTGATGTCACAGTATTAGGAGTCTGAGCTCCTCCTCATACGCCAGTATTCTGTCTCCAGCCAGTGTAGTCTGGACGCCACTTTTAGGGATTTTAAAAAGCTTCAATCTTAATTAATTAATTTTTATTTTGAGTTTCTTTAGAGCTACTTTAAGAGGAAAGTGCCACATACAAAGAACCTGCCCTATTTAGTCCGTGACGGTTCACCTGAGAGGGATGTTACACCTGGTGGTCCAGGTCCCCCTCCCCCTGGGGAGCTGCCTGCTTTGAGGCCTGGTAGGGCTGTTAAGATCATAAGATATGCCATACTGGGTCAGACCAAGGTCCATCAAGCCCAGTATCCTGTTTCCAACAGTGGCCAATCTAGGTCATACCCACCTAGCAGTTTCCCCAAAAGACACAGGTTCCGCAATTCTTGTACTGGGTCAAGCATTGATATCCTGGGTCCCTTCTTCGGTAAGCTGCCATTCAAGGGTAAGTTGCTGTTTGGTGAAGTGATGGAAAAGTTGGTGAAGGATCTTGGTGAGGCCAAAGGGGCGATGTTGCCGGAGGACAAGCCCAAAGAGGATAAGCCTTTGGCTCCGACCAGAGGTCAGTTTTTTTGAGTCTTTTGGAGATTCTGGCTGATTCAATTTGTTCTGTTTCAATGGGCCCGCTACCCGTTCCGGGGGCAGTCCTTTTGAGGTGGCAGAGGATCAGGCAGAGGTTATTATTCGGGAGCTGATTCAGCCCCCAAAAATTCACAGTGAAGCAATGCACGCTCAAGCGCAGTTGGTGCTGGTAGGGGACCAGTTGCAACACTTCTACTCTGCTTGGGTCCAAATTACATCTGACCAGTGGGTGCTAAAGATCATCAGAGAAGGGTATGCTCTGGAGTTTGCTCAGCCAATACCCGAGGCCTTCATGGTGTCTCTCTACAGGGCACTTGCCAAAATGCAGGCAGTAACGGACACCTTGCGCAGGTTGATCCAGTTGGAGGCAGTAGTGAAGGTGCCCCTAGATCAATGCGGGTAGGTCGATACTCCATCTATTTTGCCATGTCCAGAAAGGAAGGTTTCTTTTGTCCAGTCCTGGAATTGAAGCAGATCGAGTCCTTGCGAGTACCTCATTTTCATATGGAAACCTTGCGCTTAGTGATTAGTCACCGTAAGGCAAGGTGAATTTTTGACTGCCTTAAATCTCACAGAGGCATATCTTCATATCTCCATTCGGCCAGAACATCAATGGTTCCTGTGCTTCGCAGTGCCCAAGGGTCATTTTCAGTTCCAGGCGTTGCCCTTTGGCTTAGCCACAGCACCAGGGACCTTTACAAAATAGTGGTGGCGGTTGCAGCTGCTCTTCGTCGCAAAGGGATGTTGGTGCATCTGTTATCTGGACAATTGGTTGATCAGAGCGAAGTCAGTACAGGAGAGTCAGACGGTAACACAACGTGTGGTAGAATTTCTACAAGGTCTCGGATGGATGATAAATTTCCATAAGAGCAAGTTGGTGCCCTCGAAGAGCTTGATGTATTTAGGGGCTCTTTTCTATACGCATAGAGGGATGGTGTGTCTGCTGCCAGACAGAGTCAAGAAGTTGCAGATTCAAGTGTGGCAGTTTCTCTGCAGGAAAGCCCCATCTGCATAGCATTACCTTCAGTTCTTGGGATCCATGGTGGCAACGCTGGATTTGGTTCCCTGGGTGAGGGCACATATGAGACCTCTCCAGAGTACTGCAGGAGGCGAGGGTCGGTCTAGGATGGTGGTTGGATCTCCAAAAGCTGTCTGGGGGATGCCCCTGGAGCCTTCACAGTGAGTGGTGGTGACCACTGATGCCAGCCTGCTCGGTTGGGGGCACATTAGAGGGATCAGGTAGCGCAGGGACGTTGGTCACTGGAGGAAAGTGCCTGATCCATCAACCATCTGGAGTTACGGGTGGTGTATCGTTCTCTCCAAACTTTTCTTCCTTGCCTTCAGAACAGTGTAGTGAGGGTATTCTCGGACAATGCCACCACGGTGGTGTACATCAATCAACAAGGAGCCACAGGAAGTGCAGCTCTAGCAGACGAGGTGACTCCATTGCTACGATGGGCAGAAGCACACCTTGAGGCACTGTCGACGGCACACATAGCCAGAAAGGAAAATGTACAGGCCGACTTCCTCAGCAGGTATCAGTTTAATCCGGGAGAGTGGTCGCTAGAGGAATACATTTTCCGTAGCGCAGTGCAACACTGGGAAATGCTGGTCATGGACTTAATGGCCTCCATGTCCAATGCCAAGGTCAGCCGCTTCTTCAGTCGTCAATGAGCGAGTATGTCGGTGGGGCTGGATGCTCTGGCACAGGAGTACCCAAAGAAAGAAAGGGTCATCTTTGTGTTTCCACCATGGCCATAGGACAGTTTCTGCAGAGGATGGAGGAAATTGTGGAACCTTTGTGTCTTTTGGGAACCTGCCAGGTACTTTGTGACCTGGATTGGCCACTACTGGAAACAGGATACTGGGCTTGATGGACCTTGGTCTGACCCAGTATGGCATTTCTTATGTTCTTATGGAGGCGCACCATGGTGCAGGGATTCTAATCATTCTGGATTGGTCACACAGGTCATGGTATGTGGATCTCATCTGGCTAACGGTAGGCATTTCTTGGCGCCTCCCACCGAGGGCCAACTTGTTGTCACAGGGTCCCATCCTGATGCTTCAAGTGAATTGATTCTTGCTTATGACCTGGCTCTTGAGAGGGCTAGGTTAAGAAAAAAGAATTATTATGCTTAGGTGATTGCCACACCTGCGAGCAAGAAAACGTTCCACGTCCCTGTCATATATTAGTGTTTGGTGGCTTTTTGAGAACTGGTGCGAGGAGCGTGGCTCCGAGCTCTTGCAGCCTGTTCCAGAGATATTGGCATTTTTGCAGGCCAGCTTGGACAAGCTCCTGGCATTGAATTCCCTACATGTGCAGGTAGCCGCACAGTGGCGGTTTGGGGGCTCATTCCCTGGTTTCTCCAGTTGTAGAGAGACTTTGCCTTTTCTTGCAGGAATGAGCCCAGGTTACCAAGGATTGCATGGTGCTAGATGCCATTCAGTTTGCTATGTCCTGGAATGCAAAGAGCTAATTCCGGTTGCCTTTTGTTATCTCCCCTTGTGGGTCTGCGAGCAAAAGTGCTGCTGTGCAGTCCACCTTGGATAATGTTGCTGTGCCTGAAGATAGTGGTGCCCATCCCCTTGGATGAGTGCAGGGTAGTTCCATAGCTGCTCATCTGGATGTGGTGCGTCACCTTGTGCCTCCATGGGATCTGAATTTGGTCCTAGCAGCCTTGAAGGGGCCTCCTTTCAAATCTTTAGGCGCAGCTTCACTTAAGAACTTGATGTTGAAGGTTGTTTTTCTGGTAGCTGTCTGCTCAGTTTGGTGTATTTTGGAGCTTCAAGTGTTGTCATGTAGGGAGCCCTTTCTGGACTTATCAAAAGAAAAGATGGTCTTGCGAACAGGCTCTTCCTTCGTGCTGAAGGTTGTTTCTGCTGTTTACCTACATCAGACCATGTCTCTTCCAGTCTTCTCGGATGGGAGTAAGTTCAGAGGTGTGGCAGTTGTCTGCTGGATCCATCGGTATCTCAAGGTCACACAGTCGTTTTAGGAAGTTAGACCATCTTTCTCCTTTTCAGGAGTCCGCATTGACAGGAAGTGGCATCAGTCATCTATAGCAAGGTGGTTAAAGGAGGTTATTGCCTCAGCTTACTTACTTAAGCACAAGTTCCTTCTTGAGGGGTTACACGCTCATTCATCTAGGGTGCAGGCGGTGTCCTGGGCAGAGTGCGGTCTTGTGACTCCAGCGGAGATCTGTAAGGCTGCCATTTGGTCATCTCTTCATACATTTTTGCGCCATTATCGCCTGCACATCCAAGCCAGGGGGGACACGAGATTTGGGGTTTGGGTATTGCAGGCTGGTCTTGTGGGTCTCTCCCATGCTTGAGTACTGCTGTGGTAAATCCCATGAATCTGGACTGGCTGGAGGGACAATAAGGAAGGTGAATTTAGGCTTATCTGATAATTGTCTTTCCTTGAGTCCCTCCAGTCCAGGTCCCACCCTGCTATTCTGTGCAAGCCCGGTAGAAGTTTAGCATTTCTTTTTGGGGGTTCGGGTCCAGTGTCTTTGCTATGCTGTCCTTGAGGGGAGGGTCTGGCAGGTTCTTCAGGGAGGTTTTTCTTCCAGGGGGTTCAAGTTTCTCTGTGATGTGGTTCTTCTGCTCTCTGGATGGTTTTGTATATAGTTGTATAACATAGTTGAATTTTCTAACATTATTCTCTGGAGCCTGCTTTGTTTCTAGAATACTGGCATGTGAGGAAGTGCTGTGACATCACAAACGTCTAGCATGCTCAGTCTCCATCTGCTGGTAATGGGACATGAGCCATGAGTCTGGACTGGACTAGAGGGACTCAAAGAAAGACAATTAGCAAGTAAAGCCTAATTTCACCTTTTTTCAGAAGCTTGTACTTCCCAATTTTTAAGAGTGGCGGTAAGAGCTAAAGCTCAGGGCTTGAGTAAGGCTGCTCCCATATTCACGACTAATGGTAAACTTGAACAAAATACGTTGTGGACACACTGCTAATATAATTTTTCAGCGAGCTGATTCTTCCATCATATTGTAGAATGTTATATATAATTAAATACTTCTAAAAGTTGTCCTATGGAAAAGGTGTTAAGTGTATACTTTACAGCTACTTTAACTAGGGTATTTGTTTGTAAAGGTACTTGGTAAAGAAAACCCTAAAGGTTTAGACAGCTTTATAATTGGTACAAATTCATAATCAAATAATTGCATCCTTGTTCTGTATAACTGATTTTGCAATAGAAATATGATGATTCTAACTCTATATTCCATATTGTCCTGCTAGATCAGACAAGACAAGTGGGTTGTGTTCCCCCTATCAGCAGATTGGTAGAGACAAAGAATGAAAAGCTCAGGATTCAGTGACATCACTCCTGTGCCTCTATTCGCCTCAATCACCAAAGGTCTCTTTGGTATTTCTTTGTCTCCAGCAGATGGTGAATGGATTTTCTCCTCTCTGAAGATTGATTAAATGCTCATAAATGACCACCTTGAGAGTGACTCTCTCTTACTTGAGTGCGACATAGTAGGCCCCACTAGATTGCAGTCTTTTCGGTAGCCATAGGAGGAAGGAAAATTTGGTTCAGCTCCACACGTTTGTCATGATAAGAGCCTGCTAAGCAGCCAGAAATTAGAAGGATCTGGAAGAGTGCAGCAGCCTCACACAACCTCAGCACTCCCTCCCTCCTCCTTTGTCCCCCTCTCTCTCGAAGATTGCAGAAAGCTCTCAGAAGGATCTTCCTGCCAGTCACCTTAAATGCAATGCTGCAAAGCCAGTAAACAGTTTCAGGGGAGTCCAGCACGGATTTTCTGCCTGGGGCTCTCAGTGGGTGAGAACCAAGACTTGACCTCGTCATTGTCCTTGTTGGGGGCTCCCGAATCAATCTACCTGCAACACAATTTGGTGTGGACCTCTGGTGACCGTTGATGCGGGGGTTTCCCTCTGTTTTTCTGGATGGGTTGGTAACGTTTTTACTTATTGTGCACCTGACAGTTGTGCAGTCCTAGCATGCATTCCGCCCAAGCAGCTGCAACATGCATTCCTTCCCTAGTGCCTGTAGCACGCGTTGCAATAAAATCACAGTTAATCTGCTCCTTTTGGGCAGCAGTGGCCTTAGCACATACTGTTGTGATACGTGCCTTCTCTGTCTTATTCCAGGAAACATTCTTTGACCTGTGGCAAGCGAGGTTCCTCATCTCCAGATTCTGGACTCTGTTCTTCTTGCATGGCAGCTTCTGAGTCATCCCTATAGGGCCTGTTCCCCCTCTCTCAGCTGGGGAATGTCATTAGTCTGGCCTTGCCTGTCGCAGGGCAGGAGGTGACAGATTCCACTTTGCGTAAGAATATCCAGCTGGCCGGCGGGTCTGAAAACCGTTCTGTGAACCGCTCCTCATCTTCTAGGGGGTTTGCGGCAGCTGTGGCCCCTGGTGTTGGGGGTGTCATTTATGAGAGGAGAGCTTTCGGACTCCATATTGTCCTCCATAAATTATTTTCTTTTTTGTTGCAGTCCTGGTCCTTCTGGCATAGGAAATTCACACCCTACAGCTTGTGAGTGCCCCCAGGCACAGTCTCATGCAGGGTGGGCTAAGAGTGGAAGCTCCAGTTGCCTTTGGCTAAGTGTCCCCAGCGAGGGGCGCCCCTGGAGATGGGGAACAGTAGGGAGTCGTCCGATGTTTTGGCTATGACTTGGATTCAGATGGCTCGGTACTGGGCTCTGACGTGAATGAAGAAGTACTCTTACCTTCAGAAGATTGCAAAGAGGATGGAATGATCCACCTATTCCGAAATGAGGAGCTGGCGGCATTAATTGCCAGAGTCTCATCCACCTTCAACTTGACAGATGTTTCTGGTATGGAGCAGAAGCCGAAAGTGCACCCACTCCTTCAAGGGGTCTGGAAATCCACTACTGACTTTCCATTCTCATATGTGATCATGGATATGATCCGGTCGGAGTGGGACTCTCCTGATTTCCCTCTAAGAGTGTGGAAGAAGATCTACCCTTTCCTGGAGGAGTGCGTTAAATGGCTTGGTATTCTCAAGATGAATGCGCAGGTCACGGAAGTTACCAGACTCGCCACCATTCCTTTGGAAGGCGGTTCAGCCTTAAAGGATTTTCTGGATAGTAAGGTGGATTCATTGTTGAAGAGCCAGTTTGCCATGTCGGCTACAGTTCTGCAGCTGGCAATATGTGCCAGCCTGATGTCTCGAGTCCTGCCTCAGTAGATTCAGTCCAGATGAAACTAGTCCTCTTTTGGAGTCGGCTATGGCCTTTCCTTTCTGATGCCATTATGACCTGGTATGTTTGGTTGCCAGGGATGCTGCCCTGAAGACTGTCAATGGCGTTGGATTTGGCTCCGGTGCTGGGCAGCGGACTTCTCTTCAAAAGTCTGATTGGCCCAGTTGGCCTTTAAGGGGAAGCTTCCTTTTGGAGCCAATATGGAGAAGCTGGTGAAGGACCTGGGTGAGACAAATCTTACCACCTTCCGGAAGACAGGTCCAGGGGGCCTGTGAAGCGGGCTGATACCCCTTTCTCATCAGCCTCCACCTCTCCACTGAGGGGTGTGTTGGCTAGATCCCCAGGGGTCTCAGGACTTTCGTCATTACTGACCTGGAAAACAGTTATTCCCCTCTGCTTCCGGGCATCGGGCTCATTCTCAGTCCTTTCATGGAACATTTGGGCCCAAGGACTCTGTCTTATCCAGAGGAGGACCCTCCCAGGCTGCACAGTGGCAGTTTGGGAGCTCATTCCCTGGTTCCTCTGGTTGGAGAGAGGCTTTGCCTTTTCTTGCAGGAATGGTCCCAGGTTACCAAGGATTGCATGGTGCTAGACACCATTCATTTTGCTATGTCCTGGAATGTAAAGAGCCAATTCCGGATGCCTTTCGTCATCTCCCCTTGGGGGTCTGCGATCAAAAGTGCTGCTGTGCAGACCACCTTGGACATGTTGGTGTGCCTAAAGGTAGTGGTGCCCATTCCCATGGACAAGCGGGGCAAGGGCAGATACTCCATCTATTTGTGGTGGCCAAAAAGGACAGTTTCTTCCGGTGCATCCTGTGCTTCTGAATGGAAGCCTTGCGCTCCGTGATTCAAGCAGTGTGCAAAGGAGTTTTTGGCTTCTCTGGATCTGGCTAAGTCATATTTTCATATCTTGATCCAGGTGGATCAGCAAAAATATCTGCAGTTTGCCGTGCTTGGCTCTCGCTATCAGTTCACTATCCTCCCTTTCAGGCTATCCACCGCCTTGAATCACCTTGAGGATGTTCTTCAAGGTCATGGTAGGTGGTGACTGTGGATGACTGGCTCATCAAGGCCCTTTCCTTTCAGAAGCGTCTCGGGTGGTTTCCCGAATGGTGTCCTTTTTGGAAAGCCTTGGCTGGGTGACCGATCGGGAATAGAGCCAGCTTTTGCCTTCCCAGTCCATGACGTTTCGGGGAGCACGTTTCAACATTCAAGTGGGCAGAGTTTCCTGTCAGAAGAGAATGTCAAAAGACTGGATTGCCTGGCGCTCTTCTGTGCGGAGCAGGCTCCCAGTCTGTGATTATCTTCAGCTCCTTGGATTGATGGCGGACACCATAGAGATGATGCCATGGGCATGTGCTCTCATGCAACTGCTCCTGCGGTCCTTGCCAATTTGGTAGTCCCCAGGTTTCAGGAGTCCAGCCTGCGATGGTGGCAGCAGCCCTATCATCTGAGGAAGGGTGTGCCATTCGATTTCTCCTGGATCCTCCTGACGATGGATGTCAGTTTCTCAGGCTGCCCATTGCCAAGACTGTATAGCCCAGGGCTGTTGGAACTGCAAGGAAGCGGTGTGGCACATCAGCTACCACTAGACAAGGGCCATCAGGTTGGTTCTAATGTGTTTCCAGCCCCTGGTTGAGAGCCAGGCAGTTCAAGTATTTTCAGACAATGCCATGGCGATAACTTATGTCAATGGCAAGGCAGCATGAGGCGTGCCAAGGTAGCTCTGGAGATGGCTCTTCTGTTTGCCTGGGTGGAGATGAACTCCTAGCGTTGTCTGTCTGCTCCGCACATTGCTGAGGTGGGCAATTTAGAAGCAGACTTCCTCAGCCGGCACTCTCTGGAAACTGGAGAGTGGGAGTTGAGTCAGGAGGCATTTCAGTTGATTCTGTGCTGCTGGGGTCATCCCAAAATGGATCTGATGGTGACCCACTCCACTGCTAAAGTTTGCCTCTTCATTCGCCACACATTCTGGATCCGAGGGCATCAATGCCTTGGCCAAGTCAGCGGCTGCTGTACGTGTTTCCTCCATGGCTCCTATTGGGGTATGTAATTGTGTATAGAACACCACCTGGGTAGGATTGTCCTGGTAGCGCTAGATTGGCTGAGAGCATGGTGTGGAGATCTGATGCAACTCCTGCAGACGCTTCAATTGCCTCCATCTCGGGGCCTATTGCGATAGGGAGCAATCATCCTGGAGAACCCAGTTCCCCTCTTGCGTATGGCTTGGCTCTTGAAAGGTGATCAACTACTGCATGTCACTCTGATATTATACTTGAAAGTAAAGTGTATCTTATGTTATGATTCATCTCCTATTAAACCAGTGTTCATCTTATAGCGACTAAGGTCTCAGACTCTTTGGGCATTCAAAAGTCAAACTTCAATACAGCTTCTGAATAACGCCCCAATTGCATCAATGACCTTTTTATCGTAGTCGCTTATAAGCAATTGTTTAGAGTAGATTATTTAAAGTTCATATATACTGAAACAGTGCTGGTAGGCTCATGCAGCGAATATGTATGATAACGCACATATGTGAATGAAAAACCGCTGAATCAAGGTGCTTTCCAAGTTACCCCCTGAAGAAACTGACTTTGGGTGAAATGCAGGAGAAGCGCGGTAGATGGCGTTGGGGACAACATCGAAAGCTAGGCACTGTTTCAGTATATATGAACTTTAAATAATCTACTCTAAACAATTGCTTATAAGCGACTACGATAAAAAGGTCATTGATGCAATTGGGGTGTTATTCAGAAGCTGTATTGAAGTTTGACTTTTAAATGCCCAAAGAGTCTGAGACCTTAGTCGCTATAAGATGAACACTGGTTTAATAGGAGATGAATCATAACATAAGATACACTTTACTTTCAAGTATAATATCAGAGTAACATGCAGTAGTTGACAAAATATTGCTCTGAGAAAAAGACCATTTTCTAGATTTGTGTAGCACAATAATCTTGAAAGGTGATGGCTAACATAAAGGGCTATTCTCCGGCAATGATCACTTTACTCAGAGCCCAGAGGAGGTCTACCAAGCTAGCCTCCATGTAGGTCTGGTGCCTCTTTTGAGTGACGGTGTGGTGCTCAGCAGTTGGCTCCTGAGGTGACCAAAGTGCCATCTCTGTTGACTTTTCTACAGGATGGCCTGCAGAAGTGCCTTTCCCTTAGCTCCCGGAAAGTTCAGGTGGCTGCTTTGGCCTGTTTCTGTTAAGTCTCTAGTCTTGCACCCTGATGTCTCACGCTTTCTACAGGGAGTTCAGCATCTGCGTCTCCCCCTCTGGTCTGTGATCCCTTCCTAGGATCTGTCGAGTGCTCAGGGCCCTGATGTTGATGCCCTTTGAGCTATTGAAGTACATTACTTTGAAGGATTTGATGCTCAAGACGGTGGTCTTGGTTGTGATTTGTTCCGCAGGGTAGATTTACGAGCTGCCAGCTCTGTCTTGCCAAAATCCTTATCTGTTGTCTTCAAAGGCCATTTCCATTTGGCCTGTGCCTTCCTTTTTGCCTAAGATGATTTCTCCCCTTCATGTGAACCAGATGGTCTTTCTGCCCTCCTTCTCTAAGGAAAGGTGTTGGGGGAAGAATATGGATATTCATTTTCTGGATGTCCATAGGGTGCTTCTTTGGTTCTTGGAGGTTATGGATTTCTTTCGTATGTCCAACCATCTTTTTATGCTGTTTGCTGGCCTGC
Source organism: Ichthyophis bannanicus (assembly GCA_033557465.1). Taxonomy (NCBI): domain Eukaryota; kingdom Metazoa; phylum Chordata; class Amphibia; order Gymnophiona; family Ichthyophiidae; genus Ichthyophis; species Ichthyophis bannanicus. The sequence goes on from CM066035.1 coordinate 261,514,189, forward strand.
GCAAGGGTGACATGGCAGCTAAGTTGAATTTGGGGTGCTGGATTAAGGAGGCCATTGCCTTGGCATATCTGTTGTAGAACTGGCCAGTTCTGGAGGGTTTGCGTAAGCATTCTACCTGAGCATAAGTGTTCTCATTGGTAGAGCAGAGCTCGGTAGCCCCTGCAGACGTTTGTCGGGCAGCAGCGTGGGCATCACTTTCCACTTTTGTCAAGCATTGCTGTTTGGATGTCCATGCACTGACATACACAGCCTTTGCTAGCTAATGTGTCTTTAAGTCATAGCTTTGGTACGTCCCACTTGTCTGCACTGGTCTAGCAGGATGATATGGAAGGTGACATTTTACTTATCAATTAATGTCCTTTTCTGGAGACCTGCTAGACCAGTCCAGGGCCTGGCTCTGAAACTGTACTTGCTCTGTTCTTCAGCTGCAGTACCCTTCGTCCCACTTATTTTTATACTTGGCTCTGCAAGTTCATTTTTTGCGGGACAGCCTTCTGTTTATGCTTTCTTGAACATAGTTCTCTACTGTTTGATTACTCATTGTTGCTAATGATTGAGGTTGTATGAAGCTTGCCTTCTCCAGGAACAAGCAGGAAGTCAGTCCTCACATATGGGTGATGGAGCCAGCACGGAGCAAATCCCCAGCTTTCAAAGAAAGCCTTTGGGATTGCTACCACGAATGCGTGATCCCCTTCCTGCCCAAGGGTGCCATCTTGCTCAGTCTCATTTTTTCCGCGGAGCCTACCAGACATCAGTTTTCCCCCGGAAAAAGTTGATTTATTTTCCTCGAGTTTCTTGCTCGTCTCCGGTTTTGCACTGGTACCTTTCCCGCCCCGACCTCAGTGCCTCAATATCGGAGTCGATTCCTTTTTTTTTACTCAAGTTTTGTTTTTTCCTTTTGGTGTCTTCGTGCCTTTTTTCTCCGCTGGCAGCCCGAAGGGTCTTCGACCTTGCTGGGGTTCTTTTTCCCCCTATGGCGACCAGCGGCTTTAAAAAGTGTGATCGGTGTGCTAAAATAATGTGTCTGACCAGCACACATGACTGCTGTCTCGGTCCAGATCACGACCCGGCGATCTGTGACCTTTGCAAGAAGATGCCTTCCAGGGCCTTAAGGAGCCGCCAGCAGTAGCATGACAAGATTTTCCCTGAATCCCCAATGCCTCCGACAGCCAGGACCTCGTCTGAGGTCTTGACACCTCGGAAGGAACACTCCGAACTCTAGCGTTGTCATGAGTCCTCGGAGAGGGGGTCTCCCTCGAGGGAACCGAAGAGAAAAAAGAATTCCTCGAAGGCGACGTCCTTGGACAGCCTGACCGACTGAGGTCCTCCTGGGCCCAGTCACAGAGCCCCAGGCGTCTGCTCGAGCCGTCGGAGAGGGAGCCGTCGGCCAAGGTCCCCTGGAAGGATCCGGCTGCAGGCCGGCTTTGACACTTAGACACAGTCCTCATCAAGGATTCCCCTCTTGGGAGCTGGCATCAGGCCCGAGTCCCTCTCTGCCCACGCCGAAGGCTGTGGAGCCATCGGGACTGGAGTCCAGAATGGCAGCCTTGGCGTGCAGTGTAACTGCCTTCTTGGACCAGCAGCGGGCGCTGATGTCTGGTTCCTCTGCCCCGACCACCGGACGTTTGACGTCAAAGACATTCCCGGAGGCCGAGCCGATCCTTGGGCTATGCAGACCCAAGTAGATCCTCGGCCGAGGTCGCGCTCGGTCTCCCTCTCGACAGGACAGAGGTCTTCCTCAACGAGCCTTCCAGGATCTGGTCGAACAGCGCCAGGCCCCTCGAAGCCCGAGGAACAGCATGAGTACTTCTCTGAGTATTCCGATTGCGAGGATGAGGAGTCCACCGCGATGTCCCTTCTGATTTCCTGGTCTCTGAACCTCGGAGAAGGTCCCCACCAGAGGATATGGGCTTCTTGGACTTTGTCAGGGACATGTCCAAGGCCTTGGCGTTTCCCACCAAGTCCGAGGATCCTCGGGCTGACGAGCTCGAGATCCTCCAATATGAGGCTCCTCCTCAGGAATCGCTCATGGTGCCTATTCCTCCCATCCTGGAGCTGCTCATGTTCCACATGTGGGAGACACCGGTGTCGGGGCTGGTGGTCAGCAAGTGGCTCGAGTCAATGTACCGAGTCCTCCGGAGCCCTGGCTTTCAGAAGTCACAGCTGCCGCACAACTCCATGGTAATGGAGTTGGCCATGCTTCGGCTGAAGAGCCAGAAGACGCACTCCTCTGTGCCTCCCTGCAGGGAGGCCCGCACCTTGGATGTCCTCGGCAGAAAGTGCTACCAGGGCTCAATGCTAAATTGCCGGATCCAGGCCTACCAGCTGTACATGGGCAATGTACCTGAGGAACCTGGCGAAGGAACTCACCGGGTACTCGGCTGGTCTCTCCAAGGAACCTTTGCAACACTTCAAGAGCCTGTCCAAAGCCATCCGTGAGCGCTCCAAATTTATGTCTTGGGCGGCCTATGATGGTTTCGAGTCAGCGTGCCGGGTAACCACAGCGGGCATTGGTGCGTGCCGCCAAGCTTGGCTCCAGTCGTCCGACCTCGAGCAATGGGTACAGGACAAGTTGGTCGATGTCCCGTGTCAGGGGGAAACCTCTTTGGCAAACCCATGACCGACAAGGCTGCAGAGCTGGAGACAGAGTTCATGACGAGGACCAGGCTGTCCAAGAAGACCACTGCCCCTCCCCGATGGAAGGGCTCAGGTAAAAAGCCCTTTTACCCGAGGAAATCCACTGCTTACCGAAACTACCCACCTTACCAGGCCTCCCCGGCTCCCCAGCAAGGGCAGCAGGCCCACGTAAGCAGAAGGCTCCCAAGCCCCAGGCTCCAGCCCAGCCAGGAGGGGCTTTTGATTGCTACAGTATAGCTCCTCTCCCACACGGAGATCAGCAGCCTTCAGGGGGTCGCCTCACCCTTTATGCCCACAGGTGGAAAGCTATAACCACCGACTTCTGGGCACTAAGGGTGGTCAAGGAGGGTTACCTCCTCCATCTGAGTCAAACATCTCCACCCTACTTCCCAGGAGAGCCCCTCTGGTCTCCCCTCAACCGGGACCACCTTCTGAAAGAGTTGGCAGGGCTTCTCAAGGACCAAGCAGTGGAATCGGTGCCCCTCCACCTCAAGGGCAAAGGGTTCTACTCCAGGTACTTCCTCGTGCCAAAGAGGATAGGGGGCCTAAGGCCCATCATCGACCTGCGCAACCTCAACAAATTCCTGGTGAGGGAGAAGTTCAAGATGCTCTCCCTTGGAACATTGCTGCCCAACCTCCAGCAGGGAGACTGGCTATGCTTCTTAGACCTAAAGGATGCCTATACACACATCCTAATCCACACAAACCACAGGCAATACCTACACTTTGTGGTAGGGGGCAATCCTTTCCAATACAGGGTGCTACCCTTTGGCCTAGCCTCGGCCCCCAGGGTATTCACAAAGTGTCTGTGGTCGCCGCCTTCTTCAGGTCCCAGGGGATATTTGTCTTCCCCTACCTCAACGACTGGCTCATCAAGGGCACCCAGCCCCCGAGGTGCAGCAAGCCACAGCACGCACTACCCAGGTTCTGCAACACTTGGGCTTCGTTATAAACTACCCCAAGTTGAACCTTTGCCCGACGCAAGGGCTGGAGTTCAATGGGGCAAGAATCGACACCCTTCGGTTGAAAGCCTTCTTGCCTGCAGACTGGGCAGCCAGACTCATGTCTCTGGCCCGGGACATGCAGCACCATACCTCGGTGCCTGCCAGGCATCTTCTGTGCCTTCTTGGGCACATTGCCTCCAGGGTCCATGTCACTCCAGATGCCCATCTCCACATGCAGACAGCACAGTGGTGCCTCCGGGACCAATGGTCCCAGGCCACGAGCCACCTCCAGGACAGAGTCCGAGTGACCTGCCAGTTGGCAAAGGGGCCTACTCCTGTCTAAGCCCCCAGTTCACCCCCCGGTGACCGAATAGGATCTCAATGTGGTGTTGGGGCAGCTTACCCAGCCACCATTCGAGCCCCTGGCTACTTGCCACCTTCGCTACCTCTCCTAGAAGGTGGTTTTCCTGGTCGCACTCACTTCTGCCCGCAGGGTAAGCAAGCTCCAGGCCCTTGTGGCTGAAGCGCCTTACACCAGGTTTTACAAGAATAGGGTGGTGCTTTGCACGCACCCTAAATTCCTTCCGAGGTGGTGTCCTCTTTTCACCTCAACCAGGAGGTGTCCTCCCTACCTTCTTTCTCGGACCGCACACCAGTCGGGCAGAGTTGGTCCTCCATACCTTGGACTGTAAGAGGGCCTTGTCCATCTATATCCAATGCACTCAAGGCCACCAAAAAGTGTCTCAGCTTTTCGTTTCCTACGACCCCAGTAAGCTGGGGGAGGCGGTGTCCAAGCGCACGCTGTCCACATGGGTGGCGGACTGTATTGCCCTGGCCTACGAGGAGGCAAGGCCTCTGTTGGAAGGCTGGGTCACGCCGCACCGGGTCAGGGCTATGGCAACCTCAGTAGCTAACCTGTGTTCGGTCCCGCTAGCAGACATCTGCCGGGCCGCCACCTGGTCTTCAGTCCATACCTTCGCATCTCATTACTGCCTGGATGAAGAGGCCCGACGTGACAGTGCCTTCGGCCAGGCCATGCTCCGTAACCTTTTTGGGGTCTAGACAACGCCTACCCTCTGACCCTTCTCTGTTCAGGCTACCGGAGTGCTGGCTTCATCGGACACACGGGTCCTGTTTGGTCTGTCTATACAGACTCGATTGCTGCTGCTTGTGGCTCTCTACAAGGAAGACTTATTTTTGCTATGGGCTTTGGTAGCCTGTAGCTGGAGAGTCCCATATATGTGAGGACTGACTACCTGCTTGTTCCTGGAGAAAGCATAGTTACTCACCTGTAACAGGTGTTCTCAGGGGACAGCAGGAATCGGTCCTCAACCCTCCCTCCTTCCCTTGGAGTTGCAGTTGTTTATTTTGTTTTTGCCATCTTTTAGCTATGTCATCTAACTGAGCAAGATGGCACCCTTAGGCGGGAAGGGGACCACGCATGCGTTGGTAGCAATCCCAAAGGCTTTCATTGAAAGCTGGGGATTTGCTCCGCGTGGCCTCCGTCGGCGCCGACGTCACCCATATGTGAGGACTGATTCCTGCTGTCCCCTGAGAACATCTGTTACAGGTGAGTAACTACGCCTTCGACACCATCTCCCATAACACCCTTATCCACAGACTCCAAACAATTGGGATCAAAGATACTGTACTCCAATGGTTCAAGTCCTATCTAACCAACCGACAGCAACTAATCCGCACCAAAAACTCAACCTCACCCCCCTTCCAGCAACATCAAGGAGTACCGCAAGGATCCACATTATCAGCCATGCTTTTCAACATCTACCTCCGTCCACTCTGTTCAGTCATACGCACTCACAATGTCCACTTCCACATATACACCGGCGATATAATGCTCTACGCCCCCATTACAACCACAGACCCAACAAACGACCAGCTGTCAACCTGCTTCACCGACGTATCCAACTGGCTACAAGAGAACAACTTATCCATTAACATAAAGAAGACCGAGGCTCTTATAGTGACAAAAGACCCAGACTTCAAACCACCCACTCACATCACCATGGGAACCACACAAATCCAAATACAACCACACATAAGATATCTCGGCATTATCATTGACCAAGCCCTAACCCTTAAGCAGCAAATCAACAAGACCACTCGAACAGTATTCCACAAGGCAAAAACGGTACAACGTCTCCGACCTCTCCTCGAACCACAGGACTTCAGGACAGTAATGCAAGCTCTGACACTCCCTCATCTAGACTACTGCAACATAGTCTACCATGGCCTACCTGCCACACAAACCAATCCTCTCCGAATTGCCCTAAACACCACGGCGAGAATAATTCACAATGCAAAGAAAAGAGACCACATCACCCCAATTCTGAAAGACCTTCATATTCTCCCCATTGAAGCAAGAATCAAATACAAAGCTCTTCTACTCACCCACAAAACCATCCACCAAACACAAGGCACCCCACTCTGCTCCCTACTACCTCGACCAACCCACAGCAGAACGACCAGACAATCCTCCAACAGCTCCATTGCAGTCCCCCACAAAAGGACCAAGGCAACGCAACGGACCTGCAACAGAGCCTTTGAACTCTATGCCCCATCCCTCTGGAACTCTCTACCAAACCACATCAGAAACAACGGTGGTCTCCCATCATTCAAAAAGCAGCTAAAAACCGTCCTATTCCAAGAACATCTCTGAATAGGAATCCCCCTATTTTTCCTCAAGAGCTCCAGACCAGTAACTATGCTACCCTGTCAGTCTCTATGTTCATCCCAAAATCATCAATGTTGAACCCCCGGTGATGGGCCCCCCCCCCCACCATTGATTCCCCCCCTTGTTATATGTCCCACTGCTTTGACCCGGTGAAAAGCGGGATATAAATACAGTTAAATAAATAAATATTTCTCCCATATGCTTTGGGATGAATACTGAAGAGACCTCTGGTGGCTGAGGTGAATAGAGGCATAGGAGTGATGTCATTGAAACCTGGCTTTTCGTTGGTTCTTTGTTTCCACCAATCCGCTCAAAGCTAGACAGGTTGCGTATGGTTTCCTGTCTGCACAGAAAGTGGATTGTGTATTAATCCACGAGACTCCTTGGCTCCCTTACTGTGCTACACCAGGCCAAAAGATCCTGGAATTGAGGTTCTTCCATGTGGTCCTTGGCCTCCACTCCTTATGAAGGAGTGGCCTGCTTATTTTTCTTGTAGGATGTTGTTTTCCAGAGGCTTGTATAGCCCTGGATGGAGAGGTATTTGGTCTTGGATATCATCTTTCAGGCCCAGCTGTTTCATATTATTAACCTTTATGACCCACAAACAAAATGGTGGAGCTTTTCCTGTATACTTCATGACAAATTATGTTGTGTGGGAATTTTAATGTTGTAACTGGGCTGAAGGGACAGGAGGGATGTTTCAGGATATTTGGGCTTTGATACTTTGTTTCTTTCTAACCTAGATAGGGATGCAAGATATAGAACATAAGATATGCCATACTGAGTCAGACCAAGGGTCCATTTACCCCAATATCCTGTTTCCAACAGTGGCTAATCCCAGGTCACAAGTACCTGCCAGGTTCCCAAAAGGTATACAGGTTCCATGCTACTTGTCCCAGGGGTAAGCAGAGGATTTCTCCGATCCACTTTAATAATGGTTCATTGACTTTTCCTCTAGGAACTCATCCAAACCTCTTTTAAATCTAGCTATGCTAACAGCTTTTACTACATCCTACGGTAACGAATTTTAGAGTTTGTTCACGCATTGAGTGAAAAATATTTTTCTGTAAGTTGTCTTAAATGTGCTATATTGTAACTTCATTGCATACCCCCTAGTCTTTGTACTTTTTGAAGGAGTAAACAACCAATCTACATTTACCCATTCCACTTCATTCTATTTTCTGGCCTTAGCTTCCTGGAACTCCTTACCCCCAGTCCTCAGACTTGAACCTTCCTACCCAAAATTCAGAGCTCTACTAAAAACCCACCTGCTTTCCATTGCCTTTGACACACGCCCCCCCCCCCCCCCCTCCCCGACCACCTCCCTACCCTGCTTTAATCCTACTCCCTCCCATCTTTCTTCTCCACTCCCTCTTAATTCCCCTGGTATGATTGTTCTTAAACTTTTCTTTTTAAAATGTTCTTTTCTGCTTTGTTTCTTTTAAATTGTGTTTTGTAAACCACCCTACTGTGCCCTACAAAGGGCTTTCAATCAAGAGAAAATAAACATTTCTTATTTTATAGACCGCTATCATTTCTCTTGCCATCTCTTTTCCAAGCTGAGGAGCCCCATAACCTTTTAAGTCTTTCCTCATAGGGATATCCTTCCATCCCCTTTACCATTTTGGTTGCTATTCTCTGTACTTTTTCCATTTCTGCTGTATCTTTTTTAAGATATGGTGACCAGAATTGTACACAATATTCAAGGTATGGTCGCACCATGGAGTGATACAGAGGCATTATAATATCTTTGGCTTTATTTTCAATATAAACTGATTCATTTTTGTTTTCTTTTCCAAGTCCCTTGTCTCTCCTTGAGACAGCACTCTCATCAATAAACTGAAATAACTCAGACAAGAATTTCTGTATCAAAATGAAAGGTTGTTTGGGCTTTCTTACCCTCCTCCCCTGCACTCTCCCTGTTTCACTGAAAGATGGCATGCTATCTATACTAATTGAAGAGAGGATTGTAGCATATGCCATTGAAACACTGGAGTAGATGTTTGTTCGGCTGTTATTCAGCTGAAACCTTGCAGAGTTGCATGTTTCCAATAAAGACCGTTGCACTATATTTAGCTGAATTTATATACAGCCTTTCTCCGGGTCTTTAATCCATGGTCTACCTCAGCTTCCTGTGGGTTGGCCAACAATTTATAAACATGCTGACCTCCAAGAGTGAATATTGGTGTAGTTAAATATATTCAGAGCTACTCTTTTTGTATAAGTCTTTTTTGTTGTTGTTGTTGTACTGAATGCATCTGCATACCTATATGGACTGTAAACTGAGTATCGCCACTCTCAGTATAGTTAGGTGGAATGCCCATGCTCTATCCTCACTCAGCCCCAGCATTATCCACATAGGGCTGGGACAGTTTGTAATCATTTTCAGCAGCACTATATGGATAGTGCAATTGAAAATCGATCAATAGGGCCCTTATCCAGGTCACATGCAGGGTAATTTTATAAAGTCATGATATTGAACGAACAGATTGCTGAGCATCTATCACGCCTTGTTTGTAAAGTTAAATATACGTGTACTTAACTTTATAAAATAGGAGCGAACAGTTACACCAACCCTAGGGACTGCCCATGCTCATGCCTAGATTTTTAAGGAGCACAAGAGTTATAGTACTTTATATCTTACACACACAAATTTCTGCTGTACTCATATTCCACCCCTGTGTGCGCACATCCCGAAAGAAACGTGCCATCAGCCTTCCATGCATACTGTGATGAAGCTGACACCACTGAACCTATGGAGTTAGAAAAAACCACTGATTCTGTTAGAGAGTCAGACATGTGTAGAGTGCAGTTAGATAGAAGTGCAGCTAGAGGGAGCAAGCAAGGACTCTCATGAGGAAAGCTGACACGCCCTAGAGTAGAGGAGGCAAAGCCTAATTCAAAGAGTAATCAAACACACCTGTTTAGATTGCCAGGAACTTTAGCAGAGGAACGCTCTTATAAGCAGTCCCCAAATAGGAGGAAGGGAAGTCCTCAAGAAAGGAGCCCTCACGAAAGAAGTCTTCAGAAGGGAAGCCTTCCAGGGAGAGGAGCAGAAAGCGTTGCTGCTGTAGAGAGGAGGAGAGCACCTACTGATACTGAGGAGAGAGAAAGCAGAAGGCTCCAATTACAAAAGGAAAGGCAGCTGAACTGGAAGTCCTTACAGGGAAAATGCAAGTTCCAGGAAGGACAGTCTCATATTGGAGAGCCCCAGAGAGAGGTCTTCAGAGGAGACAGAGAAAGCAGGAGAGTGCCCTTGCAGACGATACGCTGGAGATCTACAGCTCAGAGAGCCGAGGTACAGATACAATTCCTTTCCTAGATCTGAGCCAGGTCTTAGAGAAGCCTGGAAGTCAGGGAGCTGTGGCTATAGCAAACCTAGTTGGCAGAAGGTGTGGAAACCTGTACAGAAAGTACTAGCCAAAGAGCACATTACCTGTTTGCCAGAACAAGCAGAGCAGGGCTGGCAAGTCCTGGAGAGAACCACTGATGCATTGCCAGACATACCGAAGGGAAACCCAGGCTTAGCAATTAACGTAGCAGAGCCAGAGGCTATGCAATTGGACTTTGTGGAACCTGAATTAGCCCAGTCTGAATGTCCTATGGACTGCACACTATGTATTGCAGGGAGTGTGGAATCCCTACCTGAAGTATAGTGGCTAGGACGTACTTGAAAACACTGCTTAAGCTGAAAAGAAGAAGCTTTGACTTTGATTTATTTGACCTGTTTGTTTGCTTTCAACCTGCCTAAGTAACAAGAACTGTGAAACACGTATAACAGTTTGGACTTTGTAAATGTTTGGTGATAATCCAGAATAAGGTGAAACCTGTTTGCTTTCATTTGGAAACCTTTTGTGCTGTATGGGAATAGAACCCTTTACCTTACCACTTATATTGGCATTCACAACTATTCATTACAAAGAGGTGAACTACTAGTCCCAGAATCCCTCTGGGCAAAAGAAGTTTCTCACTTCAAGAAAGAAATGTCCACCCTGACCTCCAAGCACGCTGCCAAAGGGAGGGGCTGTGACAATACTTACAAAATAGTGCCTGTCTAAAGTACACATGTAAAGGCCTATTCACGCACATAAGAAACATAGAAACATGACAGCAGAAAAAAAAAACACATGGCCTATCTAGTCTGCCCTTCCACATCAACCACTATAACAGTCCCCTTTTTTTCCTTTAGAGAGCCTGTGTTTGTCCCATGCTTTTTTGAATTTAGAGTCTGTCCTCATCTCTACCACCTCCACTGGGAGACTATTCCACACATCTATCACTCTTTTCATAAAGAAATATTTCTGCATATTACTCCTGAGTCTATCCCCTTTCACCCTCATCCTATGTCCCCTCGTAGCAGAGCTTGCTTTTAATTGAAAGAGGCTCTCTTCCTGTGCATTTATGCCACGGAGACATTTAAACATCTCAATCATAGCACCTCTGTCCAGCCTTTCCTCTAAAGAATACATATTAAGTCTGGCCTCATATTCTTTATAATGAAGACCACTAACCATTTTAGTAGCCATCCTCTGCACCGACTCCTACCTGTTAATATCCTTTTATAGATGTGGTCTCCAGAATTGCACACAATACTCCAAATGAGGTTGCACCAAAGACTTATACAGAGGCACTATCACATCCTTTCTTCTGCTGGCCATTCCTGTCTCTATGCACCCAAGCATCCTTCTAGCTTTGGCCGTCGCCTTTTCTACCTTGAAATCGTCAGATGCAGTCTTGCCTTGGTCCCGTTTGTCTTTCGTGGACAGAAGTACATCACCCCATATACTGTACTGCTCGCTTGGATTGTTGCAGTCCAAATGCATGACCCTACATTTTTTAGCATTAAATATCATCTGCCAAATTCTAGACTATTCTTCAAGCTTAGCTAGAACCCTCCTCATGTTATCTCCACCTTCCTGGGTGTTGCAGATTTTGGTATCATCCGCAAAGAGGCCAAACTTACCCGACAGCCCTTCCGCAATATCACTAACAAAGATGTTAAAAAAAATTGGACCATGGACCCTGCAGCACTCCACTGGTAACCACCTTCTCCTCAGAGTGAACTCCATTTACCTGTACCCTTTGTCGCCTCTCACTCAACCAGTTTCTAACACAAGCAGAACTTTAGGGTCCATCCATAGGATGCTCAGCTTGTTTATAAGTCGCCTGTGCAGAACAGTGTCAAATGCTTTACTGAAATCTAAATACACCACATCTAGGGCTTTCCCTCAGTTCAACTCCCTGGTCTCCCAGTCAAAAAATCAATCAGATTTGTTTGACAAGACCTGCCCCTGGTGAATCCATGCCGCCTTGGATCCAATAATCTGTTGGACTCCAGAAACCTCGCTATTCTCTTTCAGCAGTGTTTCCAATAATTTACTCACCATTGAGGTTAAACTAACTGGCCTGTAGTTTTCAACCACATCCTTACTTTTGCTTTTGTATGAAAGGACCACATGTGCCTCTCTCCAGTCTTCTGGTATCATCCCCGACTCCAAAGAGGCATTGAAAGGGTCAGCCAGTGGAGCTACTAGAATGTCTCCAAGTTCTTTCAGTATTCTCAATCCCATTACTTTGTCCATTTTTAGTTTAGCTAGTTCCTCATGACCACAGCCTTCTGAAAATCGTTTGAGATGCCCCTCACTTTTGTTCCTGTTTATGGGTATTGTCTGAGGTCCTGCTCCTGGCCCTTCGTCTGTGAACACAGAACAGAAATATTTTGTTAAGCAATTCCACTCTATCCTCATCAGCTTCTACATATTCCTCCTCTTCACCCTTGAGTCTGATAGTACAACATTTGCCCGCCCTTCTCTTACTGACATACCTGAAAAAATGTCTTATGCCCCCATTTTATTGCAGTGGCTATTTCCTCTTCATTTTGTATCTTGGCTTTCTTGACTATTTCGCCAGCCTTTCTAAGTTTTTCCAAATATAGATGCCTCTCTTCCTCTCTCTGTGATCTCTTGTATTTCATAAAGGCTTCACTCTTTTTATTCACCTTTTCAGCTAGCTCTTTTGAGAACCATCACAGCCTCCTTTTCCTTTTACCTTTATTTACCATTCTAAGAAAAAGGTTGGTTGCCCTTAAAATGTCCCCTTTCAGTTTTGCCCACTGTTTTTCTACATCCCCCAGCTGTTCCTGTCCCGCTAATGACTCCTTGAGATATTGGCCCATCTTGGCAAAGTTAGTTGTTCTAAAGTCTAAGACCCTCGCTTTTGAATGGATTATATCAGCCCTATTCCCAATACTGAACCACACCATCTGGTGATCACTGGTTGCAAGATGATCTCCCACTATAACATCAGAAACACTTTCCCCATTGATAAGCACCAAGTCCAGTATGGCCCCCTTCATGTGTGAGTTCTGTTACCAGTTGCCTGAATAGTTCTTCCTGTAAAGAATCCAGGATCTCCTTGCTTCTTGATGACACCACAGCAGGGATGTGCCAATCAACATCTGGCATACTGAAATCCTGTCAGTAGCACTTCCCCCTTTCCTGGCAATGCTGTATATGTCTTCTATTAAATCTCCATCCACGTCTTCTCCCTGTGATGGAGGTCTGTATATCACGCCAATGCAAATGGATTTCTCTTTCCCTATTTCTAGTTTAACCCACATTGCTGCCTCCTCTCTCCCTTTTAAGCCCTTTATTTCCATAAATATTATTTTTTTTAGATATAGTGCCCCCACTCTTCCCCTTCTTCCTACCCTGTTCTTTCTGAATAATGTATATCCTGGTATAGTTATATTCCAGTCGTGGTTGTCTGTGAATTGTGCCTCTTAACTGCCACTAAAGCAAAGTCGGCCTCTCCCATTAAAGCCTCAACATCTGGGATCTTATTTCCCATGCTATGGGCATTTATAAATGCTGCTTTCCAAATGTTTCCCCTTTTACCTATTTCTATAAAGTTATTGAAAATACATGACTTGTGTGTGTTGATGGCATGTAATGTTACATAGCTACTTATAAAATTACCTTCAGTGTATTAATGAAAACTAAAAAAATCACCACTTCCACATAAGAGCAGGTGCATGTACATGTGGTTTTGCCAGCATATTTATACATATTTTATGAAAGGCTTCTTGTTTGGCAGTCAGGACATCCCATTAGCCACATTCAACCCTGAGCAGACATAAATGTCTGCGGCTCCAATGTTGTCATTTATTTCTGCCAGGTTGGTGCTAGTACAGTCAAACCTCGGTTTTCATTTGCCCCGGTTTTCATACGCTTCGGTTTTCAACGTCTTTTCTGACTGAGATTTTGTCCCGGTTTTCATGCATTGCTTCGGTTTTCAACGTCTTTTGACTGAGATTTTGTCCCGGTAGCAGGGAAGAAAAGCTGTCAATGTAAGCAGGAGATGTTGCATGAATGTGGGAGGCAGTTCTTTCTCTTGCAGGGTACGTCTGAAGCTATATCATTAAGATTTTCTGCCATTCTGAAGCATTGAGCAGATAATGTAAAGGTATTTTAATGGACTGAATTCAATGTGATTCCGAAGAGAGCTGGGCACAGCAGCTTGTCAGGGGTGGCTAAGGCCAGATGTTAACATACTGTACTGAACAGTACTGTACTTAGCTTGCTTTCAGTGATGTTAAATGTTCATTTATCCATTTCATTAGTCATTTATATTTATTTCTCATTGTTTTCTGTATGTAAAAATATAGTTATTCTCTATAAAATGTATTTTTGTGAATATTTTTGGGTGTCTGGAACGGATTAATTGGATTTACATTATTTCTTATGGGAAATATTGCTTCAGTTTTCATACGTTTCGGTTTTAGTCAGACTTTTTCGAACGGATTAATCATGAAAACTGAGGTTTGACTGTATTTTATAAAGAAATATAGGTGCCTATGTGTCACCATAAAATAGGCACCTGTTAAACAATTACTCTCAAAAAATACCAGATGGTTTCCAGTAAAGTAATTTGTTTTGGAACATCACATCTGTGTGAAAACTGTTACTGAAGAGAGGGATCACAGGCTGAAGGAATGCTCTCCCCCATCCCCAATGGGAAAACTGCCACCAAGGCCAAGAGAAATGAGTCATGACTTTCTATAGAATTGAACAGGAGGTGAATGCACACAATTCCAGCCTTACATAGTGATCTGACTTTCAAATATAAGACACATGCAAAAATTGATTTTGAACATCACATAGAAACAGAGAAAATGACAAAAAATAAAGACCTATCTAGTCTGCCCATCCATAAGAACTATTTAACTCTACAATCCCTTCCTCTCCTTCATCCATCCTCTGCACTTTTCCCATACTTCCTTGAATTCAGATAGTTCTTCAGCAACAAGCAGGAAGTTAGCCCTCACAATAGGGCAATGTCTATGCTGATGTAGCCCTCATGGAAGCATCTCCTCAGCTTTCAAAGAAAGCCTTTGGGAGATGCCACCACACATGCGTGGTCCCCTTCTCACCCAAGGGTGCCTTCTTGCTCAGTCTCCCTTTTTCTGCAGCGCCCTACAGACGTTTGTCTTGTTCCCCCCCCCCCCGGAAAAAGGTTGATCTTTTCGTGCGCTGGTTTATTTCCCGCTCTTGAGCACCGGCATTAGGTATCGAGAACTTCTTTTTTTTTAGGTTCATTCCAATCTTAGCACTACGTGCCTTTTTCAACCGCTGGCCGTGTCGAAGGTCTTCGACCTTGTTGGGGTCTTTTTCACCCCAGTGGCCACTGGTTTCAAAAAATGTGATGGGTGCTCCAAAAACATGTCCCTCACCAACCCACACGACTGTTGCTTCTGGTGTCTGGGCGCCAACCATGACCCGGAGGAGTATTCCCTGTGTAAGAAGATGTCTGACAAGGCCATCCAGAGCTGTTGGCAGAAGCAGGACATCTTCCACAAGGCAGACTCGACCCCGGTATCCCCGGTAGCTTTGCGCTCAAAGGCCCTGTAACCCTCGGAGTTGCATAAAGCCCCTGTGGTTCCCGAGTGAGCTCACAGACACTCCAAGCAAGGGTCCCCAGAGCATGAGCATAAGAAGACGACCTCGTGAACTGTGTCTTGGGTGGTGGACAAGCATGGCAAATCCCGTGCACGGTACCTCAGCCCCTGATGAGCATCCAAGGAATCTGAGCAGGAGTGCCCACTAAACGTACACAGGACCGATGTCGAGGCCTCCGGTGACTGAGCCCGGTCCCCCGAGGGCCATCCCGTCGAGGAACCCCCCTCTCTTCCTGACCCAGTGACCCTGGCATGAGTGTCACAAACTCCTATTCCCGAGTGGGAAACCCGAATGCTGGCACTGGAATGCAGCATTTCTGCATTCATTGCCTCCCAACAGGCATCTATGCCTGGCCCCACCGGTGTTTGCGCTGAGACCACAGGGACCTCGATGCCGAGGACTCCTCGAGTCGCCAAAGCAATCCCCGAGAGCCAGACACATCATGAGGATCCTTGGTGAGGGTCTCGACCTCACTCCTGATGCTTGGAGCTCAGGCAAACACCTCTGGCTCTGGCCATGCCCTGGCCTCGAGCTGGGCCGATGATACCCTTGGAGCCATCGGGCCTTGAGTTCTCCTCGGATTACTCTGACTGGGAGTCTGATATTGAGATGTCTCTGGAGACCCGGGCCCACCAAGACCTCTCTTCAGACCTGTCTCCACAAGCTGTGAGGCATCGATTTCCACCCAAGGATACCTCTTTCCATTGAGTTTGTCTGGAACATGGTGCAGGCTTTCTCCCTCACCACCGAGTCAGAGGAGGACCCTTGTATGGAGGAGATCGACATCCTCCAATATGATGCACCACCTAAGGAGACCCTTATGGTCCCTATCCCCTCCATCCTAAGTTGGCTTCTTCTCCAAATATGGGAAGCACCAGCATCTGTGCCGATCATCAGCCGACTCCTGGATATGATGTACCGGGTCCAGCAAGGACCGGGCTTCCGAAAGGTGCAACTCCCTCATACCTCTATGGTAGTCGAGTCAACCATGCGTCGACAGAAGAGCCCGAAGACACACTGATCGGTGCCCCCGTGCAGGGAGTCCCATGCCCTTGATGACCTCGGGCAGAAATGCTACCTAGGTTCACTGCTAGTATGCTGCATACAAACCTACCAACTGTGCATCGGCATATTGCTCTGAGACCTCACCAAGGAACTTGGAGGCTTTGTGGCTGGCCTTGATGGATACCACCCCAGTGCTTCCAGATGCTTATGAAGTCGGTTGGGGAGTGTTCTAAATATCTGTCTCGAGTCGCCTACGATGGCCTCGAGTCCAGCGTGAGGGTGGCAGCTGCTGGCGGCGCACGATGCCAAGCCTGGCTCCAGACATTGGACCTTGAGCAATGGATCCAAGAGAAGCTTCTCGATATCCCTTGCCTCAGGGAGCAACTCTTCGGCAAGCCAATGGAAGACAAAGCAGTCAAGATCGAGGCAGAGTACGTCACCAGGCCTCTGCTCTCAAGGAAGCCTTCCACTCTCCTGAGGAAGAAGCCTCCAGAAAAGAAGTCTCCCTTCCACAGAAAGGGCCAGCCTTATCAAGGCTCTCCCCCATACCCAGCCCCCTCAGCAGGGTCACCAGGGTAAGGGTGTGGGCCAGGGCCCACGCAAACCCAAGTGCCCCAAGCACCATCTCTAGCCCAACCTAGGTCGGGATTTTGATGCTTCCAGCATAGCCTCTCTCTTCCACTGGTGGGTCAGCTGCCAACAGGAGAGTGCCTGATTCATTTTGCTCACAGGTGGACTTCCATCACCACCGACTCATGGGCACTTCAGGTGCTCAGGGAGGGTTACCTCCTCCACCTGGACCACCTGCCTCCACACTTCTTTCCTGGGGAGCCCCCTAGGTCTCCCCTGCACAAGGCCCTGCTCATGCAAAACCTTGCAGGCTTTCTCTGGGACAGGGCTATGGAGCCCGTACCACACAAAGTGAAAGGGGTTCTACTTCAAGTACTTTCTGGTCCCAAAAAGAACAGGAGGACTAAGGCCCATCCTGGACTTGAGAAACCTGATCAAATTCCTGGTGTGGGAGAAATTCAAGATGCTCTCCCTTAGAACATTGCTGCCCTACCCTCCAGCAAGGAGATCGACTATGCTCCTTAGACCTAAAGGATACTTACACCCACATCCTTATCCCATCCCAGTCACAGACAGTATCTAAAATTCATGGTCAGGGATGACCACTACCAGTACAGGGTACTTCTCTTTCTCCAGGACCAAGCAGGAAGTCAGAACTCACATATGGGTGACGTCGGCGCCGACGGAGCCCTCGTGCGGAGCATTTCCCCAGCTTTCAAAGAAAGCCTTTGGGAATGCAAGGCGCATGCGCGGTCCCCTTCCTGCCCAAGGGTGCCATCTTGCTCAGTCTTCTTTTCTCCGCGGAGACCCACGGACGTGTGTCTTAGTCACCCGGTCAAAAGTTGATTTTTCCTTCGAAGATTCGTGTTTTCTCCAGGACCAAGCAGGAAGTCAGTCCTCACATATGGGTGTCATCGGCGCCGATGAAGCCCCAGCGGAGCATTTCCTCAGCTTTCTATGAAAGCCTTTGGGAATGCAGGCACGCATGCACGGTTCCCTTCCCGCCTAAAGGTGCCATCTTACCTCAGTCTCTTTTTTTTCCGAGAAGCCCACCGGACATGTGTCCTGTCCTCCCGGTTAAAAGTAGATTTTTTTTCGGCGATTATCGCTATTTTTTTCTCCCAGTTCGACGCCGGTTCCCCTCCCGCCGGGTTCGGTACACCGGTATCGAGCCCGATTCTTCTTTTTCGGTTTTTGCCCTTCGTGGCTGGCGTTCACGCCCTTTTTTCCATTTTTCCCTGGAAGGCCGGTCCTTTAACCTCGCGGGGACTCTTTTTTTTCCCCGATGGCTTCCAGTGGTTTTAAAAAGTGTGATCGGTGTAAGAAATTAATGTCTCTCACCGACACACATGACTGCTGCCTTCGGTGCCTCGGCCCTGATCACGACCCTAAGTCGTGCGGGCCATGTTGGAAGATGTCTTCCAAGGCACTCCGAAGTCGCCAGCAGCAAAAGGAATGGCTTTTCTCGGACTCAGCCTCTGGCCGGGCCCGGACCTCGTCTGAGGCCTCGACATCTCGGGATTTCGATCCCGAGCGCCGTCGAAGCTCCTCGGACAGGGGGTCCCCCGACCGGGAATGGAAGAGGAAGAAGCGGCTCGCGAGGGCGGCGTCGGAGGAGGTCCATGGCTCTTCAAGGGCCAGGTCTAAGACCCTCGACCGTCGCCCCGGGCCCGTGGAACAAGAGAAGCCTGCCAAAGTTCCTCACGTGGAGCCGGAGTCTGCTGGACACGTAAGCCCCGTAGTCCTTGAGGACTCTCCTCCCAGAGAGCCGACGTCAGGCCCGGCGCCGCCGGGACCCGAGTCGGTGGCTGCTGCGTCTCCCGAGCTGAGTCTCAGGATGACAGCCTTGGAGAGCAGACTGCCTTCATGGAGCAGCAGCGGGCACTGATGGCCAGCCTGTCTGGCGCATCTGTCCCAACCACCGGGACTTCGAAGTCGACCCCGGAGACCGAGCCGATACTCGAGTCCATCATGGCTCGAAGTCGACCTCAGTCGCGGTCTCCCTCGACCTCCCGTTCGGGACCGAGGGCGTTGACGCCGGTGCCTCCGGCGTCGGGGTGGGCGCTCCAGGGCCCCGCGGGGTCGTACCCTGACTCCTCCTCGGACGAGTCCGCCTGGGAGACGGAGGACGAGGAGTCTCCCGATACGTTCAAGACTCGGTGCGTCCCGTTGGACTCACCGCAGTCTGAGCCCCGGAGTAGATCCCCTCCGGAGGATACTCGGTTCTCGGAGTTCGTCCGGGATATGGCCACTGCCTTGGCTATTCCGGCAGACCCCGAGGAAGAGCCTCGAGCTGAAGGAGGCCTTTACTGTCCCGGTTCCTCCAATGCTGGAACGGCTCCTCTTCCGTATGTGGAAGGCACCGGCCTCGGCGCCGGTTCTAAGCAAGCGAGTCGACTCGATCTATCGACTCAGAAAGAGCCCTGGTTTTCAGAAGGCACAGCTACCACACCATTCTATGGTTGTGGAATCGGCCATGCATCGTTTGAAGAGCCAGAAGATGCATTCCATGGTGCCTCCTGGCAGGGAGGCCCGAAACCTCGATGGCATTGGTAGAAAGTGCTTCCAGGGCTAGATGCTTGCTTGCCGTGTCCAGTCGTACCAGCTGTACATGGGCATGTACTTGCGGGACCTGGCCAAGGAGTTGGCTGGGTTCTCTGCTGGACTCTCCGGGGAACCCTTGCAGAGATTTAAGTCCTTGTCCTCGGGGATTCGGGACTGCTCGAAGTTCATGTCCTGCGCCGCCTACGATGGCTTTGAGGCTTTGGCCCAAGTTGTGGCAGCCGGCATCGCAGCTCGACACCAGGCATGGCTGCAGTCATCGGACCTCGAGCCATGGGTTCAGGACAAGTTGGTCGATGTCCCTTGCCAAGGTGAAAACCTTTTTGGCAAGCCCATGACCGAGAAGGCCGCTCAGCTCGAGACAGAGCACCTTACACAGACAAGGCTGTCTAGGAAGACCTCTGCCCCTTCTCATAAAAAGAAGGGCTCGGGTAAAAAGCCCTTTTACCCAAGGAAGGGCACTGCCTACAAACAGTACCCTCACTATCAGGCTGCCCAAGCTGCACCCCAGGGTCAGCAAGCCAAGGGGCAGGGTAATGGGCCCCGTAGGCAGAGGACCCCCAAGCCTCCGGCCCCTGCTCCCACTCAGCAGGGTGGGGGTTTTTGACTCCTTGAGCGTAGCCTCTCCATCCCTGCTCTCCCAACCCTGCACAGGAGGTCGCCTCGCCCTCTTTTCCCCCCAGTGGCCCCTCATCACCGGGGACAGTTGGGTGTTGGACATAGTCCACAAGGGCTATGCACTGCATTTTCACCAACTGCCTCCTCCTTACTTTCCAGGGGAGCCTCCAAGGCCTCCCCTGCACACAGACCTTCTCCGTCAAGAGCTTCAAGGTCTGTTGGTGGACAGGGCAGTGGAGCCTGTGCCGCCCCACTTGCAAGGTCACGGATTCTACTCCAGGTATTTCCTGGTGCCCAAAAGAACCGGTGGCCTTCGACCCATTCTGGACCTCAGGAACCTCAACAAGTTCCTAGAGAAAGAAAAGTTCAAGATGCTTACTCTTGGAACACTTCTGCCCTACCTCCAGCAGGGAGATTGGCTATGCTCCTTAGATCTAAAGGATGCGTACACTCACATCCTCATTCATCCAGACCACAGAAAGTACCTTAGGTTCATTGTGGGAGGAAACCATTATCAGTACAGAATGCTGCCTTTTGGCCTCACCTCCGCTCCAAGGGTCTTTACCAAATGCCTGGCAGTGGTGGCGGCCTACCTGAGAAATCAGGGAATCTTTGTCTTCCCCTATCTGGACGACTGGCTCATCAGGGATCAGACGTGCCAGGAGGCCAGACATGCCACCCTCAGGACTATTGCTCTTCTTCAAAGCCTGGGGTTTGTCATAAACTTCACAAAGTCCACTTGGCTCCCCTCCCAGAACTTGGAGTTCATAGGAGCAAGACTGGACTCTCTGCTGGCAAAGGCTTTCTTGCCAGAGGACAGGGCTCAAAGGTTGATGGCCTTGGCAAATCAGTTTCTCAGCAGGTCACTGGTCTCCGCCAGACTCCGCCTGAGGCTGCTTGGCCACATGGCTTCGACAGTACATGTGACCCCCAGTGCCAGGCTCCATATGAGGCCTGCACAGTGGTGCCTTCGGACTCAGTGGTCACAGGCCACAGGCAGCCTCAGAGACAGGATAAGGGTGTCCAGACAATTTCTGAACTCCCTCAACTGGTGGCTGCACCCACCCAATCTGCTGAATGACCACAGACGCCTCCCTGCAGGGCTGGGGAGCTCATTGTCTAGGCAAGTGCACCCAGGGCCTGTGGTCTCCTTGGGAAGCTGCACAGCAGATCAATCTCCTCGAACTCAGAGCTATTCAATTAGCACTCAAAGCTTTCTCTCCTACCCTGGCTCATCAATCTGTCCTGGTTCAGACAGACAACCAAGTAGCCATGTTTTATGTGAACAAACAGGGCGGGACTGGGTCCAGAATCCTTTGTCGGGAGGCTCAGGACCTTTGTTCATTTGCCCTCAAGCACAACATGCTCCTCAAGGCTGTGTACCTTCGCAGCCAGGACAACTACCTGGCAGACAGATTAAGCAGAATTCTGCAGCCAAACGAGTGGCAGCTGCATCCTTCAGTAGTTCAGAAGATCTTCCTAAAATGGGGTCTCCCTTTGGTAGATCTCTTTGCCAGCCCAATGAACAAGCAACTGCCAAAGTTCTGCTCCAGGCAACCGCATCCTCTGAGAGTAGCAGCAGATGCTTTTCTGATTCCATGGTCTCAGGGCCCCCTGTATGCGTTTCCTCCCACGCCCTTGGTGGCCCGAATTCTCTTCAGAATTCTTCAGGACAAGGCCTCGGTCCTGCTGGTAGCTCCCAGGTGGCCGAGATAGCCTTGGTTTCCTCTTCTGCTTCAACTGGCGGTGGATCCTCCACTGCCTCTGGGGTTGCAACTCGACCTTCTCTCACAGGAGCAGGGTTCCCTTCTGCACCCCAATCTCAAAGCTCTCAATTTGATGGCCTGGAGGCTGCAAGGGTAGTTTTGGCTCCCTGGGGCCTACCTCAGGAAGTTGAGGAGGTTGTCCTAGCCTCTAGGAAACAGTCCACTAGGAAAACCTATGCTCTCAAATGGAAAAGGTTTTCTGTGTGGTGTCAGCTACGTACAGAGGATCCTTTCTCCTGTACTGTGCCAGTAGTGCTTCAGTACTTACTGCACTTATCAAATCAGGGACTTAAGTCCAATTCTGTTCGGGTCCACCTCTCCGCTCTAGCAGCTCACCACTCACTGGTGGAGGGACATTCTCTGTCGGGTCACCCCTTGGTGTCCCGCTTTCTCAGGGGCTTGCTTTTGCTCAAGCCTCCAATCCGTCCCCCTGCCCCTGAGTGGGAGTTGAATGTGGTCTTGCAGCAACTGACTCGCCCACCTTTTGAGCCGATGACTACTTGTCCACTACGCTTCCTATCCTGGAAGACACTCTTCCTAATAGCCCTTACCTCGGCTAGGCGAGTGAGTGAGCTTCAGGCCCTGGTCTGTGATAGGCCTTACACCAGGATTTATAGGAAGAGGGTAGTCCTCAGGACTCATCCAAAGTTCCTCCCAAAGGCTGTCTCCTCTTTCCACCTCAATCAGGAGGTGGTTCTTCCAACATTCTTCCCTAGGCCTCATGCAAGCCAGGCTGAAGCAGTCCTGCATACCCTGGACTGTAGGAGAGCCTTATCCTTCTATCTTGACCGTACGCAGGGGCATAGAAGGGCTACTCAGCTCTTCGTATCCTTTGACCCTAATCAATTGGGATTGGCTGTGTCCAAGCGTACCTTGTCCATCTGGGTGGCTGACTGTCATGGCAATGGCTGCCTCAGTGGCTCATCTCCACTCTGTGCCCTTGGTAGACATCTGCAGGGCTGCAACTTGGTCTTCAAGCCAGACTTTTGTGGCCCACTACTGTCTGGAGAGGGAGTCCCGTAGGGACAGTGCTTTTGGCCAGGCAGTACTCCGGAATCTCTTTGAGGTTTAGGCAACTCCTGCCCTCTGTTGGGCTACCGGTGGAGGTTGTGTCCTTGAAAAGCCTTTCTTTGCTGCTTGAGACTAGAGGGAGTTCTCTTGTTCAGCCTGGGTTCCTCGGTAGCCCAGAGCTAGGGAGTCACCCATATGTGAGGACTGACTTCCTGCTTAGTCCTGGAGAAAGCGTAGTTACTCACCTGTAACAGGTGTTCTCCAGGAGCAGCAGGAATCAGTCCTCACAACCCTCCCTCCTCCCCTGGGAGTTGCAGTTGTACATAGTTTATTTTTACATTTTTGTGTGCTGTTCTTAGCTATGTCATTTGACTGAGGTAAGATGGCACCTTTAGGCAGGAAGGGAACCGCGCATGCGTGCCTGCATTCCCAAAGGCTTTCATAGAAAGCTGGGGAAATGCTCCGCTGGGGCTTCATCGTCGCCGATGACACCCATATGTGAGGACTGATTCCTGCTGCTCCTGGAGAACACCTGTTACAGGTGAGTAACTACGATTTTTTGCCGGTTTGAGGCCGGTTCTCCTTCCCGCCTGGGCACGGTACACCGGTATCGAGCCCGGAGCTCCTTTTTCGTTTTTTGTCCTTTGTGACGGGTTCACGCTTTTTTTTCTTTTTCACTGGCAGCCCAGTCTTTTGACCTTGCAGGGGCCCTTTTTCCCCGATGGCTGCCAGCAGGTTCAAGAAGAGTGATCGGTGTAAGAAACTAATATCTCTCACCGACACACATGACTGCTGCCTCCGGTGCCTCGGGCCCGATCATGACCAGATCTGTGGCCCATGCGGCAAAATGTCCTCTAAGGTGCTGAGGAGCCGTCAACATCAACGAGAAAGGATCTTCTCTGACTCCGCGTCCGGCCGGGCCTGGACTTCGTCAGAGGCCTCGACGTTTCGGGAGTCCCACCCCCAGCATCGCCGGGGCTCCTCTGAGCGGGGGTCTCCCTCACGGGAACACAAAAGGAAGAAGAAACCGTGAGGGCAGCGTCTGTGGATGCTCTTGGTCCCTCGAGGGCCAGGTCACATAGCCCCGACCGCTGTCCCGGGTCTTCGGAGTCAGAGAGGCCTGCCAAATTGCCTCGTGTGGAGCCGGAGTCCCCGAGTCACATGAGTGCTGTTGTCCTCGTGGACTCTCCTCCGGGGGAGCCGACAGGTGTCGGGGCCTGAGTCGGGGGCTGCTGAGTCTCCTGAGCTCGGACTCAGGTTGACGGCCTTGGAGAGCAGCTTGGCTGCCTTCTTGGAACAGCAGCGGGTGCTGATCGCCGGTCTGACCAGTGCATCTGCCCCGACCACTGGGACCTCGACGTCTAAGTCGACTCCGGAGGCCGAGCCGATCCTCGAGTCAATGTGGTCTCGAGTCGATCCTCGGCCAAGGTCTCCCTTGGCCTCCCATATGGGGCTGAGTTTGTCGACACCGGTACCCTCGGCGTCGGGGCGGATGGCATCGGTGCCCGCCCGAACAGAGCCGCTCGATTCCTCCTCGGAGGGGTCGGGGTGGGAGACGGAGGACGAGGAGTCGCCGGACACTTTCTGGACCCGGTGCATCCCATCGGACTCACTGGAGTCCGAGCCTCGGAGAAGGTCCCCCCAGAGGATACCCGGTTCTTGGACTTCGTGAGGGACATGGCCAAGGCCTTGGCCTTTCCCGCGGATCCCGAGGAGGAGCCGAAGAGCTCGAGGCCCTCCAGTATGACTCTCCACTGAAGGAGGCCTTTACTGTACCGGTTCCTCCGATGATGGAACAGCTGCTCTTCCGCATGTGGGAGGCACCGGCCTCGGCGCCGGTTCTCAGCAAACGGATCAATTCCATTTATCGAGTCCGTAAGAACCCTGGGTTCCAGAAGGCACAGCTACCGCACCACTCCATAGTTGTGGAATCGGCCATGCATCGTCTGAAGAGTCAGAAGATGCACTCCTCGGTGCCCCCCGGAAGGGAGGCCCGGAACCTGTATGCCTTCGGTAGAAAGTGCTTCCAGGGCTCTATGCTGGCTTGCCGTGTCCAGACTTACCAGCTGTACATGGGCATGTACCTCCGAGACCTGGCAAAGGAGATTGCTGGGTTCTCTGCTGGTCTCTCCGAGGAACCTTTGCAGAAGTTCAAGGCTTTGTCATCGGGGATTCGGGAGTGCTCGAAGTTTATATCTCGAGCAGCCTATGATGGCTTCGAGGCTTTGGCCTGAGTAGCAGCGGCCGGCATCGGTGCATGCCGTCAGGCCTGGCTACAGTCATCGGACCTCAAGCCATGGGTCCAGGACAAGTTGGTAGATGTCCCTTGCCGGGGTGAGAATCTCTTTGGCAAACCCATGGCTGAAAAGGCTGCAGAAATCGAGACTGAGACTCTCACCAGGACAAGGCTGTCCAGGAAGACTTCTGCCCCTTCTCAGAAGAAGGGCTTGGGGAAAAAGCCCTTTTACCCGAGGAAGGCCTCTGCCTACAAATACTACCCTCATTTCCAGGCCTCTACAGCTCCCCAACAGGGTCAGCAGGCCAAGGGGCAGGGGCATGAGCCCCGTAGGCAGAAAACCCCCAAGCCGCCAGCTCCGGCTCCTGCACAGCAGAGAGCGGGGTTTTGACTCCCACTGCATAGCCTCTTCCCCACAGCTGGCTCCACTCAGCACAGGAGGCCGGCTGACACTGTATGCCCACAGATGGTCAGCTATAACAGGGGATACCTGGTTACTGAGCATAGTCCAAAAGGGCTACTTGCTTCACTTCAACCAGTTACCTCTCTCCTATTTTCCAGGAGAGCCTCCAAGACTCCCTCTGCACAGGAACCTCCTCCTTCAGGAGTTGGCAAGTCTTCTACAGGAGCAGGCGGTGGAACCGGTGCCTCACCACCAGATAGGACGAGGCTTCTATTCCAGGTACTTTCTGTGTGACATA
The DNA here is from genome assembly GCA_033557465.1 of Ichthyophis bannanicus. Taxonomy (NCBI): domain Eukaryota; kingdom Metazoa; phylum Chordata; class Amphibia; order Gymnophiona; family Ichthyophiidae; genus Ichthyophis; species Ichthyophis bannanicus. The sequence continues at coordinate 261,539,888 of CM066035.1, forward strand.
GCGAGTCCTTCTGGCCCGGTAGAAATGCTTGAAAACCAGGTAGAAAGTGCAGGGCTGCAAGATAAACAAAGGCACATGGCTACCAGTTGTCAGGGAAACAAGGCACAAGAGAAGGAAACACGCCCCTGCTATCAGTTTAGCAAAGAGTCACGGGGAAAGTCTGAACACCTGCTAGGGGGTGGAGCCAGGCCCTACCCAGGAAGGCTGTCTCATAAGGAGGCCCCAGCAGGCAGAGAGAGAGAAGAGAGAGAGGAAAGCAGACTTCCGGTCAGAAGTTGGAAGGAGTTTTCAGCTGAAGGGAGGTCAGAGGCTCCGGCTGAGAGCTATTGAAGGAGCAGGCCAGACCAGCTGAAGCATACACGGGATTACAAGCAGCCAGGAAGGCATTTGGAAACTGCCTCACACAGGTTCAGCAGGGAGCCAACCGGTATTTTTAAACCCCAGAGAAAAGCTTCCACAGCCAGGTCCCCAGGTAAGCCCAAGGGCTGGGATTACAGGAATCCATGTGAATGTAATGACTTGGAAGGTTGGGGCTACAATGCTGGCTTTAACCGGTATTTAAATCCTGAATGTTTTGAAAAGCTCAGGGTTGAAGAAAAGGACACGGCCCTAGAAAGAACTGGTCAGAGTATTCCTACCTCAGAGGTGGAACATATGGACACAGAGCCGTCCTATATGAATTATCCCACAGAGGAAATGGATTGCACGATTACATTAGCTGAACAGATAATATCTTTATGTTAGAGATATGGTGAAGAAAATACAAGCTGGCTGTGAGGGAAACAGAGCTGTATGAAACCATGTACTGAATTACAACCTGCTGTTTATTTCATGCTGAAGAAAGCTATTCTTATTTTGGTCCTTTTTGCTGCCAGAGAGCAGATATTTTGTGTTACCTTTTTATCCTTGTGAAGTCCAACCCCGGGAGGGGAAATAAATCCCTTTTTGCTTGCTAACATTCTGAGTCACACTACTCTTCATTTGAACTGGTGGTAAACTACATTTCCCTACGAGCACTGCTCCAGGAAGTAGCAGAACATTGGTTTAAAGAAGGAACTTAAACTCCTTAACTCCTACCTACGGGTACTGGAAAGGGGAGGGATCACAATGGCGTAGTAGTTTGGATTTTACTCGGATTTAAAAGACACCTGGAAGGACAAGAGTCCAGCAGCAAGGAGCAGCTGATACCCAGGAGGAGCCGGTGCTCGACTGACTACCGGTCAGACAAAGAAACTACTTTCTCAGTGCTTGACTCTACACTGAGCCCAGGTAAAAGGGGCTAGGCATAAGTGTAGAGGGATAAACAGAGAAAGGTAGTGCACAAGTGGAAAAAAAAAAAAAGAGGATTTTTTTTTTTTTTTTTTTTGTGTGGACCGCACTTGGGTCTTTTTTCTTGTGTCTTTTCCAGGTACCTGAGCAGCTGAAATGGATCCCCAAGAGATGTTACGATGGATGTCTCTCCAGTGGGACAAACAGCTGGAAATGACCCGCAGAGTCCAGGATCAAGCCATGGCTGCCATTATGGAGCAACAGAAGCCGATGAAAGAGCTAATGGAACTGTTGGTAAAGAAGCAACAACAGGAGCCAGCAAGAGACTTGCCCGAGTATACCCGTGGGGTAGGACTGTTTGGTGGGGATGTCTTTAGGCTGGGACAGTTGTCTTCCACAAATAACATTGATGAGTATGTGGACGCCTTTGAGCGTCTGGCAGAGGCAATGAAGCTGCCTAGAGAACAATGGGCTCTCAGATTTGCCATGTCCCTATCTGGGGAAGCCCTATTAGCTTATAAGTCAATGCCTGTTGCATTAACAACTGACTATGAGGCGATTAAAAATGTGGTGAGGGATAGACTCGGGCTAACACCTTCATTCTATAGGCGCCAATTTAGGAAGGCCGAGTTGAGGCCTGGAGAAACTCCAAAGGCCCTTTACTATAGAATGAAAGGGTTGGCCTGGAAATGGGTAAAACCGGAGCATAGAACGGTTGAGTCCATAATGGATGAGCTAATTTTAGAACAATATTTAGAGGCAATACCAGCAGAAGTAAAAACCTTCCTTATGCTGCAGGACTGCAAAACTGCAGAGGAAGCAGCTGGTATGACGGAGCGGTATTTTGAGGCTGAATTTTCCAAAGCCCCAAAATCCAGCGCTCCAGGTGCAGCAATGGCTGGTACTAAGAGTAAGAATGTATCGTATAAATTGTCTGTATAAATTGTCTGATGAAAATGTATATATGTCCAACATGAGGGGAAAATGTTTTAAATGTGGAGGCATAGGGCATTTTCAAAGGGACTGTGATGCACGCAGGGCATTAATAGCTGGTATTGGAAAGAAAGCCCAATCAGGGTTTTTGCTCCCAGTACAGGTGGAGGGTATAGAAGCCCAGGCACTGCTTGACTCTGGTGCTGACCAGAGCATGGTCTCCCAACGGCTCTGGAAGGCCATACAAGCCCAGTCAGCACCAGGTCAAGCCGTGGGAAGGGTTAAAATAAGATGCATACATGGGGCATCTTACCATTACCCCTTATATGAAATAGGAATAAGCGGGCTGGGAACAGACGGGAAGATGTTGATGGCGGTGGTCCCCCGCCTTCCACAGAGCGTCGTCTTGGGTAAGGATTGGCCACCCTTTAGACAGGGGCTCGAGGAAGGTCTTACCACTGAACAGAATGTAATATCCACCCCCCGTGAAGCTCCCTCGGGGGAAGGAGAGGTGGAGTCCCAAGATTTACCTAGATTGGAGGCCATCGCGACTAAAGTCCCCTGCCCTCTGTTTGGAAAACCGGGGAAAAGTAGCCCACAATGCCCAGCCAAAGAAAAGAATATAACTCCGGAAAAACCAAAATTCCTACTGCAGTATTGTAAGATGTCAGTTCAGGCCAGGGGTCCCCAGCGAGCGTCGGAAGCTGCCGCAGGATACGACCTGTTTAGTGTGGAAGATAGGGTGATACCCAGGGGAGGGAAGGCCCTAATAAGTACAGGGGTGAAGGTCCAAATCCCGCCCGGATGCTATGGAAGGATAGCACCCAGGTCAGGCCTAGCCGCCAAATATTTTATAGACATAGGAGCTGGGGTAATTGACCCCGATTTTCGCGGAGAGGTAAAGGTGCTAATGTTCAATTTCAGTCAGGAAGAGTTCCAGGTAAAGGCAGGTGACAGGGTCGCGCAAATGATCTGCGAGCGCGTAGGTTTCCCGGAGGTGGTAGAAGTGGCCTCATTAACTCCCACGGGGAGAGGAGAAGGAGGATTTGGGTCTACCGGAGTGGGAGAACTAAAAGGGCTGACAGCTGTCACCGAAGAACAGAAGGAGGACGATTTTGGTCCTCAGCCCGCCGATTGGAGGGAAACTCCAGGGCCACGTATAGGGGACGGGTTATCAGGGCAACAGCAACAGGAACTTAGAAGGGTGTTAGATAGGTTCTCCGATGTCCTGACGACATTGCCAGGGGAAACCAGAATCGTTGCCCATGAAATTATTATGGAACCGGGAAAAATAATTAGGCAACGCCCCTATAGGCTACCAGAGGCACGGAAAAAGGAAATGATAGAGCAGGTAAGGGACATGCTCTGAATGGGCATCATCGAAGAATCCAGAAGCCCCTGGTCCAGCCCTATCGTGTTAGTGCCCAAACCAGATGGAAGTCTGCGCTTCTGTATCGATTTTAGACAAATAAATAATATCTCTGACTTCGATGCGTATCCCATGCCTCGAATTGAGGACCTATTAGACAAACTGGGCCAGGCGAAGTATTTGACCACATTAGACCTAACGAAAGGTTATTGGCAAATACCACTCACCCAGGCCTCCAAACCTAAGACAGCCTTTTCTACCCCGATAGGGTTGTTTCAATTCCGGCGTATGCCTTTTGGGCTTCACGGGGTAGCGGCCACCTGTCAAAGGCTGGTGGATCACATCTTACGGCCCCACCACGAATACGCCTGGGCATATATGGACGACATTGTCATCCATAGCACCACATGGGCCCAGCATTTGCCCAGGGTAGAGGCAGTCTTGAATACGCTAAGGAAAGCGGGTCTCACGGTGAACCCCGGGAAGTGTCTCTTCGCCGGCACAAAAGTGAAATACTTAGGCCACATGGTGGGAGGAGGGGTGGTAGAGCCCTTAGCTAGTAAGGTGGAAAGCGTGAAGAACTTTCCACGCCCACTGAACAAAAGACAAATGCGGGGATTCCTGGGCCTGGTGGGATACTACCGCCGATTTATTCACAGATTTGCGGAGGAAAGTGCCCTGCTCAGACATGCTCAGGAAGAATGCCCCGAATAACCTCAAGTGGACACCGGAGGCGGAGGAAGTGTTCATAACGCTGAAAGACAGGTTATGTACAGCCCCGGTCCTTAGGGGGGTTAACTTTAACATGCCATTCTTGGTACAAACCGACGCTTCCGAAACGGGATTAGGAGCCGTAATGTCCCAGATATTTGAGGGTATTGAACATCCGGTGACTTACTTAAGTCGGAAATTGTCCAGAGCAGAACAGAAGTATTCTACCGTAGAACGCGAGTGTCTCGCAATTAAGTGGGCGATAGAGTCCTTGCGGTTTTATTTGACAGGCCGAAAATTTTATTTGATTACTGACCATGCGCCCTTAAAATGGTTGCATCAGATGAGAAACACTAACGCCAGGTTAACCCGATGGCATCTAGCGTTACAGGCTTATGATTTTGTGGTGCAGCACCGAGCGGGTAGACTGCACAGTAATGCCGATGCCCTTTCTCGGATTACGTGCTGTCCGTCACAGGTTCCGGCAGCCCGTAATATTTTAAGTGGGGGGATCTGTGACATAGCGAGTCCTTCTGGCCCGGTAGAAATGCTTGAAAACCAGGTAGAAAGTGCAGGGCTGCAAGATAAACAAAGGCACATGGCTACCAGTTGTCAGGGAAACAAGGCACGAGAGAAGGAAACACGCCCCTGCTATCAGTTTAGCAAAGAGTCACGGGGAAAGTCTTAACACCTGCTAGGGGGTGGAGCCAGGCCCTACCCAGGAAGGCTGTCTCATAAGGAGGCCCCAGCAGGCAGAGAGAGAGAAGAGAGAGAGGAAAGCAGACTTCCGGTCAGAAGTTGGAAGGAGTTTTCAGCTGAAGGGAGGTCAGAGGCTCCGGCTGAGAGCTATCGAAGGAGCAGGCCAGACCAGCTGAAGCATACACGGGATTACAAGCAGCCAGGAAGGCATTTGGAAACTGCCTCACACAGGTTCAGCAGGGAACCAACCGGTATTTTTAAACCCCAGAGAAAAGCTTCCACAGCCAGGTCCCCAGGTAAGCCCAAGGGCTGGGATTACAGGAATCCATGTGAATGTAATAACCTGGAAGGTTGGGGCTACAATACTGGCTTTAACCGGTATTTAAATCCTGAATGTTTTGAAAAGCTCAGGGTTGAAGAAAAGGACGCGGCCCTAGAAAGAACTGGTCAGAGTATTCCTACCTCAGAGGTGGAACATATGGACACAGAGCCGTCCTATATGAATTATCCCACAGAGGAAATGGATTGCACGATTACATTAGCTGAACAGATAATATCTTTGTTAGAGATATGGTGAAGAAAATACAAGCTGGCTGTGAGGGAAACAGAGCTGTATGAAACCATGTACTGAATTACAACCTGCTGGAAAGAAAAATGTTTATTTCATGCTGAAGAAAGCTATTCTTATTTTGGTCCTTTTTGCTGCCAGAGAGCAGATATTTTGTGTTACCTTTTTATCCTTGTGAAGTCCAACCCCGGGAGGGGAAATAAATCCCTTTTTGCTTGCAAACATTCTGAGTCACACTACTCTTCATTTGAACTGGTGGTAAACTACATTTCCCTACGAGCACTGCTCCAGGAAGTAGCAGAACATTGGTTTAAAGAAGGAACTTAAACTCCTTAACCCCTACCTACGGGTACTGGAAAGGGGAGGGATCACATCTGGTACCAAAAAGGACAGGAGGCCTCAGGCCCATCCTAGACTTGCGAAATCTCAACAAGTTCCTGGAGAGGGAAAAGTTCAAGATGCTTACCCTTGGAATACTCCTGCCCTACCTCCAGCAGGGAGATTGGCTATGCTCCTTAGACCTAAAGGATGCTTATACTCACATCCTCATTCATCCAGACCGCAGACAATATCTCAGATTTGTAGTGGGAGGAAATCATTTTCAGTACAGAGTACTTCCATTTGGCCTAACCTCCGCACCCAGGGTTTTCACGAAATGCCTGGCGGTGGTGGCTGCCTATCTCAGAAACCAGGGCATCTTTGTCTTTCCATACCTGGACGACTGGCTCATCAGGGGTCAGTCTCCACAGGAGGCCAGACAAGCCACTCTTCGCACTGTCTCTCTTCTCCAGCACCTGGGCTTCGTCATAAACTTTGCAAAGTCCACTTTGCTCCCCTCACAGGATATAGAGTTCATAGGGGCGAGGTTGGATACCTTAAAAGCAATGGCTTATTTGCCCGGGAACAGGGCTCACAGACTGATGGCTCTAGCCCTGCAGTTTCGCAGTGGATCTCTGGTCTCTGCCAGACATTTCCTGAGGCTTTTGGGCCACATGGCATCCACGGTCCATGTAACTCCAAATGCTCGCCTGCATATGCAACCTGCTCAATGGTGCCTCGGAGCTCAGTGGATACAGGCCACAGGAGACTTAAGAGACAGAATAAGAGTGTCCAAACTGCTAGCGGCCTCCCTGCAGTGGTGGCTGCATCTCTCGAACCTGATCAAAGGGGTGCCTTTCCAGGCACCACCACACAAACAGGTGCTGACAACCGATGCTTCTCTTCGTTGGGGTGCACATTGCCAGGGGGCATGCACTCAGGGCCTCTGGTCCCCTTGGGAGGCCACACAGCAGATCAATCTGTTGGAGTTGCGAGCTGTTCGATTAGCTCTACAAACTTTCTCTCATGTCCTCTCTCACCAGTCTGTCTTGATTCAGACAGACAACCAAGTAGCAATGTTCTATGTGAACAAACCAGGCGGCACAGGATCCAGGCTTCTGTATCAGGAAGCACAGGCTCTGTGCGCCTTTGCAGTCAAGCACGGCATGTTTCTCAAGGCAGTTTATCTACCTGGCCAAGAAAATTACCTGGCAGACAGGTTGAGCAGGATTCTACAGCCTCACGAATGGCATTTGAATCCCCTAGTGGTCCAGCATATCTTCCTAAAATGGGGTCTTCCAACCATCGATCTCTTTGCCAGTCCACTGAAAAGTCAGCTGCCCAGGTTCTGTTCCAGACAACTGCATCCTCTGCGAATAGCAGCAGATGCCTTCCTAATCTCTTGGTCTGCGGGCCTGCTGTATGCGTTTCCTCCAACGCCTTTAGTGGCCCGAAACCTATTCAAGGATCTTCGGGACAGGGCCTCGCTGATCCTGGTAGCCCCCAGATGGCCGAGGCAACCGTGGTTTCCACTCCTTCTGCAATTAGTGGTGGACACTCCGCTCCCTCTGGAGGTGCAACCCGATCTCCTGTCTCAGGATCAGGGATCTCTCCTGCACCCCAACCTTCAGTCTCTCCATTTGATGGCCTGGCTGCTGAAAGGGTAGTTCTAGCCCCCTTACTTCTACCTAGGGAAGTGGAGGAGGTGGTATTGGCCTCTAGGAGACAATCCACCCGGAAATCTTATGCCCTCAGGTGGCGTAGGTTCTCCACCTGTTGTGCTCAGCGCCAAGAGGATCTGTTTTCGTGCCTGGTACCAGTGGTGCTGCAGTATCTGCTTCATCTGCCGGACCTAGGCCTTAAATCTAACTCTGTTCGTGTCCACCTCACTGCTCTGTCAGCCCACCACTCGCCGGTGGAGGGCCAATCTCTGTCGGTCCACCCCTTAGTGGCCCGCTTCCTCAGAGGCCTGCTTTTGCTCAAGCCTCAGATTCGTCCACCAGCCCCTGAGTGGGATTTGAATGTGATCTTGCAACAACTTACTCGCCCACCGTTTGAGTCGATGGCTACCTGTCATTTACGCTTCCTTTCCTGGAAGGCGTTGTTCTTGGTGGCTCTTACCTCGGCCAGGTGTGTGAGTGAACTACAAGCTCTGGTTTCTGATAGACCGTACACATGGTTCTATAGGAACAGGGTGGTCTTACGGACTCATCCTAAGTTCCTTCCAAAGGTTGTCGTCTCCTTCCACCTCAATCAGGAGGTGGTTCTTCCGACCTTCTTTCCCAGGCCACATGCCAGCCGGGCTGAGATGGTCTTGCATACCCTGGACTGTAGGAGGGCGTTGTCTTTCTACATTGACCGTACGCAGGGGCATCGAAGGGCTGTTCAGCTCTTCGTGTCTTTTGACCCTAATAAGCTGGGGTTACCTGTCTCCAAGCGTACCCTGTCCATTTTGGTAGCAGACTGTATCGCCTGGGCGTACAGGGCAGCCGGCCTTTCCTTGCAGGGTCTAGTCACGGCCCACCGTGTCAGGGCGAAGGCTGCGTCAGTAGCTCATCTCCGCTCTGTTCTGTTGGCAGACATCTGCCGGGCCATTACTTGGTCTTCAAGCCAGACTTTTGCGGCCCATTACTGCCTCGAGAGGGAGTCCCGCAGGGACAGTGGTTTCGGACAGGCGGTACTCCGTAATCTCTTTGAGGTTTAAGCAACTCCTACCCTCCGGCCCTTGTGTTGGGCTACCGTTCAGGGGCGTTCTCAGAGAAGATTCTGATCATGCATGCTGAGGCTCTAGAGGGAGCTTATTTTTCAGCTTGGGTTCTCGGTAGCCTAGAGCTGGGGAGTCCCATATGTGAGGACTGACTTCCTGCTTGGTCCTGGAGAAAGAGTAGTTACTCACCTGTAACAGGTGTTCTCCAGGAGCAGCAGGAATCAGTCCTCACGACCCTCCCTCCTCCCCTTGGAGTTGCAGTCATATACTTCTTTTTTGTTTTTTTGCTGTCTTTTAGCTATGTCATCAGACTGAGCAAGATGGCACCCTTGGGCGGGAAGGGGACCGTGCATGCGTGCTGCATTCCCAAAGGCTTTCTTTGAAAGCTGGGGAAATGCTCCGCACGAGGGTTCCGTCGGCGCCGACGTCACCCATATGTGAGGACTGATTCCTGCTGCTCTTGGAGAACACCTGTTACAGGTGAGTAACTACTCTCTTTGCTTAGCCTCCACATCGAGGGTCTTCACCAAATGCCTAGCAGTGGTGGCTGCCTATCTTCATCTCCAGGGAGCCTTAGTCTTCCCTTACCTCAATGACTGCCGGTAAAGGGGGACACAGCCTCAGAGGCCCTGAGGTCACAGACCGCACCATCAAGGTCTTACAACATCTGGGATTTGTGATGAATCACCCAAAATCCCTCCTTACCCCAACACAAGTCCTGGAATTCATAGGGGCTTGCTTGGATACCCTCGAGGCCAGGGCTTTCCTCCTCCTGGACAGGACGGATCACCTCACAGCCCTAGCAGCTGAGATGCAACCCCACAGCACCATGTCAGCTCGGTCAGTGCTTCACCTCCTGGGCCACATGGCTTCCACAGACCATGTGGTCCCTGATGCCTGCCTCCACATGCGGACAGCTCAATGGTGCCTCCGCTTCCAGTGGGCCCAGGCCACGGGCCAGCTCTGGGACAAAGTCCCGGTGTCCCATCAGCTGGTGGAGTCACTCACTTGGTGGCAAGATACACAGCACCTGCAAATGGGCATGCCCTTCCAACTCCAGTGTCCTCACAATGGATGCTTCCCTGCTGGTCTGTGGTGCCCATTGTGAGGAACTGTGCACCCAGGGGGCTTGGTCCCTCGAGGAGAGTCAGCAGCAGATCAATCTTCTGGAACTCGGGGCCGTCTTCCTCGCACTGAAGGCTTTCCGGCACTGCCTGCAGCATCAGTCGGCGCTCATCCAGACAGAAAATCAGGTCACAGTGTTCTACTTGAATAAGCATAAGAACATAAGATATGCCATACTGGGTCAGACCAAGGTCCATCAAGCCCAGTATCCTGTTTCCAACAGTGGCCAATCTAGATCATACGTACCTAGCAGTTCCCCCAAAAGACACAGGTTCCACAATGCTTGTACTGGGTCAAGCATTGATATCCTGGGTCTCTTCTTAATAATGGCTTATGGACCTTTCCTCCAGGAACTTGTCCAAACCTTTTTTAAACCCAGCTACACTAACAGCCTTTACTACATTCTCCGGTAACAAATTCCAGAGTTTGATTACACGTTGAGTGAAGAAATATTTTCTTTTATTAGTTTTAAATAGTTTACCCTGTAGCTTCATTGCATGTCCCCTAGTCTTTCTATATTCTGATAACATAAACATTCGATCTACGTTTACCTGTTCCACTCCGTTCATTAATTTATAGACTTCTATCATATCTCCCCTCTGCCGTCTCTTTTCCAGGTTAAAAAGCCCTAACCTTTTTAGCCTTTCTTCATAGGAGTATCCTTCCATCCCCTTTACCATTTTGGTGGCTCTTCTCTGAACCTTTTCTAATAACGCTATATCCTTTTTAAGATACGGTGACCAGAATTGCACACAATATTCAAGGTGCAGTCTCACCATGGAACGATATAGAGGCATTATAATATATTTTGCTTTATTTTCTATTCCTTTCCTTATGATACCTAGCAGTCTATTTGCTCTCTTGGCCGCCGCTGCACACTGGGCCGAGGGTTTTAACATGCTATCCACAATGACGCCTAAATCTTTTTCCTGGGTGGTGGTTCCTAATGTGGAACCTTGCATCATGTAACCATAGTTTGGGTTGTTCTTCCCTAGGTGCATAACTTTGCACTTGTCCACATTAAATTTCATCTGCCATTTTGATGCCCAGTCTTCTAATTTATCAAGATCCTCTTGCAATTTTCCACAGTCCTCTTGGGTTTTAACAACTTTAAATAGTTTTGTGTCATCTGCAAATTTGATAACCTCACTCATTCCATTTTCCAGGTCATTTATGAATATGTCAAAAAGCAGCGGACCCAGCACAGATCCCTGGGGTACACCACTATTCACTTTTCTCCATTGGGAAAATTGGCCATTTAGCCCAACCCTCTGCTTTCTATCTTTTAACCAGTTCTTGATCCACAGTAGTACACTGCCTCCTATTCCATGACTCTTTAGTTTTGCCAAAAGTCTCTGATGAGGGACCTTGTCAAAGGCTTTCTGAAAGTCCAGATACACTATATCAACCGACTCACCTTTGTCCACCTGTTTATTCACACTTTCAAAAAAACAAGGTGGCACAGGCTCCTACTATCTATGCCAGAAGGCTGTAGCCCTCTGCTTATATGCGACCAGCCATGGAATGCTCCGCAAAGCGGTCTACCTCCCGGGCCAGGACAATTCCTTAGCAGACAAGCTGAGCAGGGGCCTCCAACCACACGAGTGGTTCCTGGACCCAGAGTGGTGCAGGTGCTGTTCTGGTTATGGGGCACCCCAAGCCTGGACTTCTTTGCCAGCCCGACCAATGCTCAGCTACCCCGTTTCTGCAGCCCCCAACTGTCCCCAACCTGGGTGACAGCAGATGCCTTCCTTATCTCATGGTCAATGGGTCTGTTGTATGCCTTCCCTCCCACGCCACTGATAGCACATACTCTCTTCAGGGTCCAGTTAAGACAAGGCTTCTGTGATCTTACTGGTTCTGAGGTAACCCAGGCAGCCTTGGTTTCCTCTGCTGCTTCATCTTTCAACGGAGTCCCCAGTCACTCTTGGGATCACCCCAGGACTATTGACCCAGGAGGAGGGCTCGATCCTCCACCCCATCCTGGGTTCCTTGTCTCTCATGGCATGGCTGCTGAATGGGTCACTTTAGCACCCCTCAACCTTCCTAAGGAGGTGGAAGAAGTTCTCCTGTCCTCTCGTAAAGACTCCACAAGACAGGACTAAGCCCAAGTTGCACAGGTTCTCTGTATGGTGCACAGAGCAATGGGTGGACCTGTTCTCCTGCCCGGTGCATTTGGTGCTGCAATACTTGCTCCACCTCTCCCAGTCCTAACTTAACCCTGTCAGGGTATACCTGAGCACGCTCTCTGCGAGCCATCACTCTGTAGAGGGCTTGCCTCTTTCAGTGCAGCCCCTCCTTACCCAATTCATGCGAAGCTTGCTGCTCTCCAAGCCTCCTATCAAACTGCCTCCGGCAGAATGAGATCTCAATGTGGTCCTGGCGCAGCTTACCAAACCGCCCTTCAAACCCTTGACTTACCTGCCCTTTGTGTTACCTTCCTGGTGGCACTCACCTCTGCCCAAAGAGTCAGTGGGCTTCAGACTCTGGTGGCCAAACCACCCTACACCAGGTTCTACAAGAACAGGTCGTGCTCCACACTCACCTGAAATTCCTTCTGAAGGTGGTCTTTGATTTCCACCTCAACCAGGAGGTGGTACTTCCTACCTTCTTTCCACAGCCCCATGCTGACCAGGCGTCGGCTGTTCTCCACACCCTGGACTGAAAAAGGGCCCTGTCCTTTACCTGCAGCAGACTCAGGGCCACCGCAAAGCCTCACAGTTCTTTGTTTCCTATGACCCCAGTCGTCTGGTGGATGCTGTCACCAAGAGGTCCCTATCCATCTGGGTAGTAGACTGCACCGTTAGAGCGCTGGGTCACAGTGCGCAAAGTCAGATCGATGGCAAACTTTGGTTGCGAGTCTGCACTCCGTGCCTATGGGGGACATCTGCCAAGCCACCTCCTGGTCCTCCGTTCACATTTTTGCAGCCCACTGCTGCCTGGAGAGGGAGTCCTGACGGGTCAGTGTCTTCGGTCAGGCCGTACTCCGTAATCTGTTTGGGTTTAGGCAACTCCTGCCCTCCGACCCTTCTTGTTCAGGCTGCTGGAGCCATGGTTCTCCCTGGACACTGGGGTCTTCAGAGTCTGTCCTTAGATTTGCTTGTGGCTGCTCACGGCTGGGCCATGCTGTTTCTATAGGTTATTGGTAGCCTGTAGCTAGGGAGTCCCATATGTGAGGACTGACTTCCTGCTTGTTCCTGGAGAAAGTGTTGTTACTCACCTGTAACAGATGTTCTCCAGGGACAGCAGGAACCAGTCCTCACAACTCTCCCTCCTCCCCTTGGAATTGCTGTACTATTTTGCCATCTCTTTTGTCGACTCTAGCTATGTCATCTGAGCAAGATGCCACCATGCATGCATGGTTCCCTTCCCACCCAAGGGTGCTATCTCCCAAAGGCTTTCTTTGAAAGCTGGGGAGATGCTTTCACCAGGGCTCTGTCAGCATTAACGTCACTCATATGTGAGGACTGATTCCTGCTGTTCCTGGAGAACATCTTTTACAGGTGAGTACCGTATTTTCGCGCATAAAGCACGCGCGCTATACATTTTTTTTACCTATCATGCAACCCTCTTGCGCGGTATTTGCGAAGGCGCACTATACTGAACTTTATTACAGGGAACCGATTCCATAAAAGAGTCCGTACAAGAATATAATGGTTTCAAAATATATTTAATTAATTTTCATCATCCGATTCTATAAAACCTTGGGATATTTTGTCCCAAGCAGAACACAACCAATTGCAGATTTCTGTTAATGTAGCCCTCTTTAATCATCCCAATGGTGTGAATTCATGAATTCCCTACTGCATCCAATTATCCCACTCTCGTCTGATGAACGTTTTGAACGGGTGATTAACTGCTATGTCTAGCAGCTGCAGCTTGCAAGTAAGACCACCCGGTATCACTGCGATATGGGCACCAGTTGAATTAATATAATTTTGCACATTTGTTTCTTTATGGGCAGCCATGGAATCGAAGATCAACAAAGACTTTTTAGAAAAGAAACCACCAGGCCTGGCCCTATAATATTTATCAATCCATATTTTCATGACCTCAGAGTCCATCCATCCCTTTTTGTTACAGTGAACAACAATACCTTGTGGAAATTTTTCACGGGGCATGGTTACTCGCTTGAAAATAACCATCGGCTTCAATTTAAGCCCACTCGCTGTGCAACCCAGGAATACAGTGAAGCAAGCCCTCTCGTGTCCAGTTGTTGTTATTGCGACAGTTTTTGAACCTGAAGCAGCTACAGTCCTGGTTGGTGGAATGTCAAAAGACACAGGAACCTCATCCATGTTAATAACATCCATTGCCGAAATGCCGAACTCTGAAATTTCTTTGCTGACAAATGTGCCGAAATCTGCCATCTTTTGTTCCCAGTCAATCGGAATCCTCTGGCCTACAGTTGTTCTTATTCGCACGGAAAGACCATTCCTCTTCATAAATTTGCAAATCCAGTTGAAACTAGCCTGGAAACGTGAAATTCCTCTTTCATTGGCCAGCAGTTTTGCTTTGAATTGAATTGCGATAGTTGAGACAGCTTGATTTTGCTCCCTTCTAGACAGAATCCACTTTTTTAAATCACTCTCTAGCTCTGGCCACTTTTATTTGGGACCCCGACGCGCACGTTTTCACGGGTTCATCTCCTCTAGCGCCGTTTTCTCCTTTCTCCAGTCACGAACAGATGACTCACCAACATCAAATTCTCTTGCTGCTGCTCTGTTGCTTGTTTCTTCAGCTTTTGCCACACTTTTAGCTTGAAGTCCGCAGTATAAGACTTGCGTTTAATTCCGGGCATGATGATTAGATTATAATATAAGAGATCGCAAAGTTTAAATGTAAGGTGGTATAGAACCGAGGGCCTTTTATATGCCTCACAGTGCACTCGACACATGCGCGATATACGCGCATGCGCATAATGCGAGACATTCTCTGCAGAACAGGCCGAATATTGCGCTTTATATGTGGGTGCGCGTTTTATGTGGGTGCGCGTTACATGCGCTAAAATACGGTAACTACGTTTTCTTGTCTCTACCACTTTCAATGGTAGGCTGTTTTACAATCTCACCACCCTTTCTGTAAACAAATTTCCTTGATTACTCCCAAGTTAGTCCCCTTTCACCTTCATCCTATGAACCCTCATTCTAGATCTTCAGTTGAAAGAGACTTGCCTCCTGTGCATTTCTACCACATGGTATTTGAATGTTTCTGTCATATCTCCCTTTTCCCGCCTTTTCTCCAAAATTTGCTTCTCAAAGTCTTTGTCTATCTCCATATGCTTTATGACAAAGACCATTGACCATTTTAGTAGCCACCCTCTGGACTGGCTGCATTCTGTTTATAGCTCTTAAGGCTTCAGAATTGTACACAGTAGTCTAAATGAAGTCTCATCAGAGATTTATACAGAGGTATTATCACTTCCTTTTCCCTGCAGGTAATTTCTATCTCTATGCACTCAAGCATCCTTCTGGCTTTCACTGTTGCATTTTCTACCTGTTTCGCCACTTTTGGATCATCCGATTTGATTGCCCCCCTGTCCTGCTCTTCTTTCCTGCATTAAAGTACTTCACCTTCCTCTACTGTACGGATCCCTTGGGTTTTTGCAGCCCAAATGTATGACCTTGCACTTTTTAGCATTAAATTTTGGCTATCAAATTCTCCACCCTTCACTAGATCCCTGTTATGTTATCTATACCTCGCAGGGTTTTTACCTTGCTGCAGATTTTGGTATCATGTTTAGGCAATTTCTTAATATACTGCCAGGCATCATAGTGGTTTACAGTCACTACAAGCAGGTACTGAATACATTCCCTCATCCCCAAAGGGGCTCACAATCTACATGTGTACCTGAGGCAACAGAGGGTTTAGTGGCTTGCCTAAGGCCACAAGGAGTGGCTCTAGGACTAGAAATTGCTGTCCCTGAGGCCTGAGATTGCTGTCCCTTGGTGGGAATTGAACCCCTAGCCCTCCTGCCTGAGATACCTTGTCCCAACCACTAGGCCACTCTTCCCCTTTCCCAATGGGCCTTCCACAATATCACTTACAAACATGTTAAGAAGGACCAATCGCTGTAGAACACCACTGGTAACACCTCTACCATCAGAGTGAACTCCATTTACTATTACTCTTTCAGCCAGTTTCTTACCCAGTTCATCCAAAAGGTACTCAGTTTATTTATAAGTCATGCATGCAAAATGGCGTCAAACGCCTTGCTGAAAACTAAGTATACTACATCCTGCACTATCCCCAGGGCTAGTGCTACCATTAGGTGGAATGGCCTAGTGGTTGGGGCAAGATACTTCAGGCCGGAAGGTCAGGGGTTCAAATCCCACTAGAAGACAGCAACCTTGGGCTGGAAGGAATTGGGTTTCTAGTCCCACAGGTGCTCCTTGTGGTCTTGAGCAAGCCACTTAACCCTCCATTGCCCATGTTCCCTGTAAGTATGTGTCTCATATCCCCTCGTGTTAAATGTATCCCAATTGTGTTGTGACCTTTGATTGAAGGATAAGGTGGTATACAAAACTGTCTAAATAAATAAATAAATTAGGTGAACTAGGTGGTTGCTTATAGTACCAGCTCTTCTAGAGCACTCTTTGCCAGTGCTGTTGCCCCCCCCCCCTTAGGTCCCACAATGACTGCAAACAGCCCTGCGGTGCCCACTCCAAAACTTCAGCACTGCAGGACTGCCTACCCCTGCTCCCTTGCACTGCCTGATGCTGACTTCCCATTTGCAAACAAGAAGTTGACATCGGGTGCCAGAAGGGGAAGAAGCAAAGAGCCCCATGGAGCCAAAGTTGCAAGGTAAGTGCTGTGGGGCTGGCTGCAGCCACCAGATGATTTTACCCTATACTTAGCAAAGAGGCTCTAGCTGTAGCTGATTGATAGACTACTTTTTTTAGGACAGACATTCATCCAAAACTTTCTACTATGTTGGTGGTAGCATTAGAGATTGTCAGACAATTCAATCGGCTACCACAGAGGGTATAGAGGCCCTGGGGAAAAGATTTATAGCATTTGAATACTTCTCATCTACAGAAACATAACATAAGAAATGCCATACTGGGTCAGACCAAGGTCCATCAAGCCTGGTATCCTAACAGTGGCCAATCCATGTCACCAATACCCGGCAGGTTCCCCTAAAGGAAGAGGATTTGTTCCTTGCATTCACTAATGTTCTTAGACTAGAAGTCTCTTATTTCTGGTTTTCCTAATCTAGGTAGTTGGTGGGATATGGTCAAACAATGTGCTTACCTTTTTTCAGCAGTTATCGAGTAGTAAGTTCATCGAGAAAAGCAAAGCTTAATCAGGACAACATAAGCGGCTCAATTGGGCTGTATCTGAGAGTTATAGTGCAGACATCAGGGACCCGAAACAGGTGATGGTCTTTCAGTATGAATTATTTTGGCACCTCTCACTGGAAAGGTATTATGGAGCTTGACTGTCCCCAGAACCATTTCAGTGCTGCAGAGAAAGGGTGGGTTGGAAAGCTCCCCAAGGCCTTTACTTGCCACTGCCACTTCAGACTGTTCATTTCACCTTGCTGCTTCATATGCCTGGAACAGGCTACCTGAGTTGGTGCCCTATTCTTTCTCTGGCCCTATTCAAGTCTAGGCTGAAGATCCACTTCTCTGAGGCAGCTTTTGGATCCTGATGCTCCTCATTCTCTTGTCCACTACTTATGTGTATCTTTCCATCCTCTAGTCCCCAGCTTTGTGATATTTTTACATCTTGATAAGATTGAAAGCTCTGATAAGCAGGGACTGTGGCTTACATCTATATGTGCAATGCTGTGTACACCTTGTAGTGCTATACAAATGATTAGTAGTAGTAGTAGTACTCTATGATGTTAAGAGCGTACACCAGATTGATGCACGTGGAATTTTGGGGGGGGGTTGAGCATTTTTTTCCTTCAACCTTTTGAGGACCAAGCACTTGGATAACACCTACAGTATATTATGAATTTTGTAGCGATTACTCCCTTGTCGAGGGATCGACCTTTGTACCTTAGCTTGCCCTATTAGTAGTCTCAAAATTGAACAAGCAATAGGGAGCCTCTCCAAGAAAAAATCTCCCTATTGAGTTGTATCAAACTGTAAGAAAGAGTTGGTGCCCCTTTTATTGTTTCTCTTTGAGGAAGTGAGCGAGAAAGGGCGTTTTGTTCTACTCAGTGGAATCCTCAGCCCTGCTTATCCTTTCTAAAGGATGGTGCTTTTCTAAAGGAAATGATAATGCATGTGCTGAGAATTGGAGGTCCGTTTCTCTTCTAAATTCTGACAGGAAATTCTTAGCTAAGGTACTTTACAATAGGCCGCTTGAAGTTACACTGCTATTTTTGTCCTCTTCCCAATTTTGTAGTATTAATTGTAGGAGGGTGTTGGAGGCTGCCACAACATTCAAATAGAGCGGTGTGTGTGGCAAGAGAACGGTTGTATGATTTTGGCCTTAGATCAGTCCAAGGCCTTTGACATGGTTAATCATGACTATCTGTGGACTGTATTGTTGTGCTATGGAATACATCCGGTTTCGTATCGTTGCTTAAAGCCTTGTATGCAGGCACCACTAATTTCTCCATCATCAATGACTGGAATGGGGAAAGAGTTCCCCATCATCTCAGGACAGGACTGACTCAAAGGTATCTGATACCCTAGGTCAGTGGTTCTCAAACCTGTCCTGAGGGACCACCAGCCAGTTGAGTTTTCAGGATATCCACAGTGAATATGCGCGAGAAATCTTTGCATGTCTACTACCTCCATTATATGCAAATCTTTCTCGTGCATATTCATTGTGGATATCCTGAAAACTCGACTGGCTGATGGTCCCCAAGGACAGGTTTGAGAGCCACTGCCCCTGGTGAAACTTCAGCTGTGTGCTTTCCCCTCCCCGCAGCACAAGGCCCTGCCCCTGTGTTTCAGCTTCACCCTTTCCCTTCCATACCCTTCAGCATCTCCCCCCTCCTGTACCTCCTTCCCAAGTGTCCAGCATCTTCCCTCCCCCCCTCCATATGTTCAGTATCTCTCTAAATCCTAGGGATATGGTATCCACAGGACAAATACACATAATATAACCAGGACCTAAAAGTGCTATAGCTCAAAGAAAGATCAATATGTGGAAGGCATGGAAGCTTTCCTTTAAGGAGAAAGTTGGCATCATCACGACTTTTCTTATTCCCATATTCCTTCATGTTATATCTGTCTTCTACC